>CM077676.1:208481101-210952768 GCA_039707655.1 Elymus sibiricus | reverse complement strand
CTTATGTGCAGTTCTGTCTCCCGCATGGTGTCCTCCGTATGCCTCGGAGTGACACTTACATAGGATTTGTTCCCATTCATGCTCAGGTACACAATGTCTAATAATACCATCTACTCCTTCTTTATATAAGTGTGGGTCATCCCAAAAGTAATGCCTTAAATCAAAGAAGAACCTTTTCTTTTGTTGGTAAGTAAAACTAGGTGGTATATATTTAGCAACAATGTAATTAGCATAGTTTGCATACCAAGGAGTATTACGAGAAGCATTTATCACAGCTAATTGTTCATCAGGAAAATCATCATTAATAGGAAGTGGGCCATCAAGAACATTTTCCATTCTAGACAAGTTATCCGCTACGGGATTATCAGCTCCCTATCTATCAACAATATGCAAATCAAATTCTTGAAGCAAAAGAACCCACCTAATAAGTCTAGGTTTAGCATCTTTCTTTTCCATAAGATATTTAATAGCAGCATGATCAGTGTGAATAGTAACTTTGGAATCAACAATGTAAGATCTGAATTTATCACACGCAAACACAACTGCTAAAAATTCTTTCTCAGTAGTAGCATAATTTCTTTGAGCACTGTCTAGAGTTTTACTAGGATAATGAATAACATTTATTTTCTTATCAACTCTTTGTCCTAGAACAGCACCAACTGCATAATCACTAGCATGATGCATAAATTCAAAGGGTAGGTTCCAATCAGGTGGTTGAACAATAGGTGCAGAAATTAAGGCTTTCTTAAGTACTTTAAAGGCTTCTACACAATCATCATCAAGAACAAATAGAACATCTTTTTGCAAGAGATTAGTAAGAGTCCTGGAAATTTTAGAGAAGTCTTTTCTAAACCTTCTATAAAAACCAGCATGACCAAGGAAACTTCTTATACCTTTGATATCTTTAGGACACGGCATTTTCTCAATAGCATCGACTTTAGCTTTATCAACTTCAATACCTCTTTCAGAAATTTTATGCCCAAGAACTATACCTTCATTCACCATAAAGTGGCACTTCTCCCAATTCAAGACAAGATTAGTTTCTTCACATCTCTGCAAAACTCGATCAAGGTTGCTCAAGCAATCATCAAAAGAAGTTCCATAAATGGAGAAATCATCCATGAAAACCTCAACAATCTTTTCACAAAAGTCAGAGAATATAGCAGTCATACATCTTTGAAAGGTAGCAGGTGCATTACATAAACCAAAAGGCATACGACAATAAGCATAAGTTCCAAAAGGACAAGTAAAGGTGGTTTTCTCTTGATCTTCAGGTGAAACAGGTATTTGAGAGAAACCAGAATAACCATCTAGGAAGCAAAAGTGTGTATGCTTAGATAATCTTTCTAACATTTGATCAATAAAATGCAAGGGGTAATCATCTTTCCTAGTAGCTTTATTTAATTTTCTGAAATCAATTACCATCTTATAACCAGTTACAATTCTTTGTGGGATAAGTTCATTTTTATCATTAGGAACAACGGTAATACCTCCTTTCTTAGGAACACAATGAACAGGACTTACCCATCTACTATCAGCTATGGGATAAATTATAACTGCCTCCAGAAGCTTTAATATTTCAGTTCTTACCACATCCTTCATTCTAGGATTCAGCCTTCTTTGATGATCAACAACGGGTTTAGCGTCTGGCTCCATATGAATTTTATGCTGACATAAAGTGGCACTAATGCCATTAAGATCATCAAGAGTATATCCAATAGAAGCCCGGTGCTTCTTCAGAGTTTTAAGTAATCTCTTTTCTTCATGCTCTGAAAGGTTAGCACTAAAAATAACATGATATATCTTCTTTTCATCAAGATAAGCATATTTAAGTGTATCAGGTAATTGCTTTAATTCAAACACAGGATCACCTTTGGGTGGAGGTGGATCTCCCAAGGTTTCAACAGGCAAATTATGTTTAAGGATAGGTGCTTGTTTAAAGAATAGCTCATCTATTTCATTTCTTTCATTCATATTCATATCATTCTCAGGGTCTAGCAAATATTGTTCTAAAGGATCAGTAGGAGGCATAACAATAGAAGCAAGACCAATAACTTCATCCTTGTTAGGTAATTCTTTATCATGAGGTTGTCTACGAAACTTAGAGAAATTAAACTAATGAGACACCTCACCAAAATTAACACTGACAGTTTCTTTATTGCAATCAATCTTGGCATTAACTGTATTCAAGAAAGGTCTACCAAATATAATGGGACAAAAATCATCTTGTGGTGATCCAAAAACAAGAAAATCAGTAGGATATTTGATCTTACCTCACAAGACTTTAACATCTCCAACAATCACAAGTGGTGAAATAGTATCTGTATTTGCAAGCTTAATAGTAACATCAATATCTTCAATCTCAACAGGTGCAATATCATTCATGACTTCTTGAGGCAGAGTAAACGGAATAGCACTCATACTAGCACCAATATCACACAAAAACTATGATAGCAATGATCTCCAATTTTAACAGAAATAACAGGCATGCCAATTACATGTTTGTTTTTATCTTTAGTGTCTGGCTTAGCAATTATAGTTGCTTCATCACAGAAATATATGACATGTCCATCAAAATTATCAACCAAAAGATCTTTAACCATTGCAACATCAGGTTCAACCTTAATTTGTTCAGGAGGTCTAGGTGCTCTAATATTACTCTTATTAACCACAGTTGAAGCTTTAGCATGTTCCTTAATCCTAACAGGGAAAGGAGGTTTCTCAATATAAGAAGTAGGCACAACTGGATCAACATGGTAAATAATTATTTCTTCTTTAACACTAACAGGTTCTTCATTCAATTCAATAGGTGGATAATATTTAAACCATTTCTCCTTAGAGAGATCAACATGAGAACAAAAGATTCACAAAAGGTAGCTACTATCTCAAAGTCAAGTCCATATTTAGTACTCCCTCCGTCCGGAAATACTTGTCCTAGAAATGGATGTATCTAGACTTATTTTAGTTATAGATACATCCATTTTATCTATTTCTAGGACAAGTATTTTCGGACGGAGGGAGTACTAAACTTATGAAAAGCATCGGTTTCCATAAAAGATTTAGCACAATCAAACTCAAGATTTATACCTGACTCATTACCTTTGTCGATTTCCCAATCTTCAGAGTTACGTTTAATTCTTTCCGGAAGATCCCATCTGAATTTAATAGTTCTCTTCATAAAGGAACCAACAGAAGAAGTATCGAGCATGGATTGATCATTATGAGAAAGCCAAGCATAAATTTTTTGAAGAATTATTTCTCTTGAGAGCTCATGATTGGGGCATGTGTGCAACATATACTTAAGCCTCCCCCAAGCTTCTCCTTCACGAGGTCAAAAATTATATATATAATTCTGATCACGATGAACCAAATGCATAGGATAAAATTTCTGGTGGAATTCTAGCTTAAACCGGTTCCAGTCCCATGTTTCAGTATCATCACATAGCCTATACCATGTCAATGCCTTTCCCTCCAAAGATAAAGGGAATACTTTCTTCTTAACTCCATCTCCGGATAAACCTGCAAGCTTAAAAAATCCACAAATTTCATCCACATATATCAAGTGCATATCAGGATGTACCGTTCCATCTCCTGCATAAGGATTAGCTAGCAGTTTCTCTACCATACCCGAAGGAATTTCATAATAAATATTTTTAGTAGGTTCAATAGGTTGAGGAGCAACTCTCAATGCTTCTGGTCGAGGTGAAGATACCCCGAACAAGCCCCTCAAAGGATTACTTTCCATAGTGACAAGTGACAATAATTTCAGCACGTAATATAAATGTTTCCTTACCAAATTCCACTCACCAAAGGCGCTTCACTCCCCGGCAAAGGCACCAGAAAAGAGTCTTGATGACCCACAAGTATAGGGATCAATCGTAGTCCTTTCGATAAGTAAGAGTGTCAAACCCAACGAGGAGCAGAAGGAAATGACAAGCGGTTTTCAGCAAGGTATTCTCTGCAAGTACTGAAAGTAGCAGTAACAGGTAGTTTCGATAGCAAGATAATTCATAACAAGTAACAAGTAACAAATATAATAAAGTGCAGCAAGGTGGCCCAATCCTTTTTATAGCAAAGGACAAGCCAGAACGAACTCTTATAATAAGCAAAGCATTCTCGAGGACACATGGGAATTTCGTCTAGTCACTTTCATCATGTTTCTTTGATTCGCGTTCGCTACTTTGATAATTTGATATGTGGGTGGACCAGTTCTTGGGTGCTGTTCTTACTTGAACAAGCCTCCCACTTATGATTACCCCCTCTCACAAGCACCCGCAACTACGAAAGAAGAATTAAGATAACGCTTACCATAGCATGAAACATATGGATCCAAATCAGCCCCTTACGGAATAGCGCATAAACTAGGGTTTAAGCTTCTGTCACTCTAGCAACCCATCATCTAATTACTACTCCACAATGCCTTCCCTTAGGCCCAAAGATGGTGAAGTGTCATGTAGTCGACGTTCACACGACACCACTAAAGGAAGCAACAACATACATATCATCAAAATATCGAACGAATACCAAATTCACATGATTACTTATGACAAGACTTCTCCCATGTCCTCAAGAACAAAAGTAACTACTCACAAATCATATTCATGTTCAAGATCAGAGGGGTATGGAATAGCATTATGGATCTAAACATATAATCTTCCACCAAATACACCAACTAGCATCAACTACAAGATGTAATCAACACTACTAGCAACCCACAGGTACCAATATGAGGTTTTGAGACAAAAATTGAATACAAGAGATGAACTAGGGTTTGAGATGAGATGGTGCTGGTGAAGATGTTGATGAAGATTGTTCCTCCCATGATGAGAGGATCATTGGTGATGTCGATGGCTTCGATTTCCCCTTCCCGGAGGGAAGTATCCCGGGCGGAATCGCTCCGTCGGAGAGCAAAATAGCTCCTGCCCAAGATCCGCCTCGAGACGGCGGCGCTTTGTCCCGAAAGTCTTCTTCTGATTTTTTCTAGGGCAAATGACTTCATATAGCAGAAGGAGGGGCCCGGGGGCTTGCCAGGGGCCCCACAAGCTTGGGGGCGCGCCAGGGGTTAGGGCGTGCCCCCCAGGCTTGTGGCTGCCTGATGGGTCCCCTCTTGCTGATTCTTTTGCCAGTATTTTTTATATATTCCAAAATAATTCTCCGTAAATTTTCAGGTCATTTGGAGTTGTGCAGAATAGCTATCTCTGTTTCACCCCTTTCAGGTCCAGAATTCCAGCTGCCGGCATTCTCCCTCTTCATATGAATCTTGCAAAATAAGAGAGAAAAGGCATAAGAATTGTATCATAAAGTGAAATAATGATTAAAAACATAATAATTATTAGTAGGAAATCATGATGCAAATTGGACGTATCATACCTCAATAATATTTTCACAGAAATCAGAGAATATAGCAGTCATACATCTTTGAAAGGTAGCAGGTGCATTGCATAAACCAAAAGGCATACGCCTATCAGCATAAGTTCCAAAAGGACAAGTAAAGGTGGTTTTCTCTTGATCTTCTTGTGACACATGTTTTTGAGAAAAACCAGAATAGCCATCAAGGAAGCAAAAATGTGTATGCTTAGATAATCTTTCTAACATTTGATCGATAAAAGGCAAAGGGTAATGATCTTTCCTAGTAGCTTTATTTAATTTCCTGAAATCAATTACCATCCTGTAACCAGTTACAATTCTTTGTGGGATAAGTTCATTTTTATCATTAGGAACAATAGTAATACCTCCTTTCTTAGGGACACAATGAACAGGACTTACCCATCTACTATCAGCTATAGGATAAATTATACCTACCTCCAGAAGCTTTATATTTCAGTTCTTACCACATCCTTCATCTTAGGATTCAAACGACGCTGATGATCAACGACTGGCTTAGCATCAGGCTCCATATTAATCTTGTGCTGGCATAAAGTGGGACTAATGCCCTTAAGATCATCAAGAGTATAGTCAATAGAACCACGGTGCTTCCTCAGAGTTTTAAGTAATCTCTTTTCTTCTTGCTCTGAAAGGTTAGCATTGATAATAACAGGATATATTTTCTTTTCATCAAGATAAGTATATTTTAGTGTATCAGGTAGTTTCTTTAGTTCAAACACAGGATCACTCTTAGGTGGGAGAGGATCTCCCAAAATGTCAACATGCAAATTGTGTTTAAGGATAGGTGCTTGTCTAAAGAATATTTCATCTATTTCATTTCTTTCATTCATATGCATATCATTTTCATGGTCTAGCAGATATTGTTCTAAAGGATTGGTTGGAGGAACAACAATAGAAGATAGACCAATAATTTCATCTTTATTAGGCAATTCTTTATCATGAGGTTGTCTATGAAACTTAGAGAAATTAAACTCATGTGATACATCACCAAAGTTAACACAGACCGTTTCCCTATTACAACCAATCTTAGCATTAACCGTATTCAAGAAAGGTCTACCAAATATAATGGGACAAAAATCATCTTGTGGTGATCCAAGAACAAGAAAATCAGCAATGTATTTCATCTTACCACACAAAACTTCAACATCTCTAACAATCCCAAGTGGTGAAATAGTATCTCTGTTTGCAAGCTTAATAGTAATATCAATATATATCTTCAATCTCAACAGGTGCAATATCATTCATGACTTCTTGATTAAGAGAAAAAGGAATAGCACTTACATTAGCACCCATATCACATAAACCATGATAACAATGATCTCCAATTTTAACAGAAACAACAGGCATGCCAACAACAGGTTTGTTTTTATCTGCTGTTTCTTGGTTAGCAATCCTAGTTACTTCCTCACAGAAGTATATAACATGTCCATCAATATTATCAACCTAAAGATCTTTAATCATTGCAACGTTAGGTTCCACTTGAATTTGTTCAGAGGGTTTAATTGGTTTAATATTACTCTTATTAACCATAGTTGAAGCTTTAGCATGTTCCTTAATCCAAACAGGGAAAGGAGGTTTCTCAATATAAGCAGTAGGCACAACTGGATCAATATTATAAATGATTGTTTCATCTTTAGCTATAGTAGGTTCTTCCTTTACTTCAATAGGTGGATGAAACTTAAACCATTCTCCTTAGGGAGATCAACATGAGTAGCAAATGATTCACAAAAAGCAGCTACTATCGCAGAGTCAAGTCCATATTTAGTACTAAACTTATGAAAAGCATCAGTTTCCATAAAAGATTTAACACAATCAAACTCAAGATTTATACCTGACTCTTTACCTTTGTCAACTTCCCAATCTTCAAAGTTACGTTTAGTTCTTTCCAGAAGATCTCATTTGAATTCAATAGTTATCTGCATAAAGGAACCAGTAGAAGAAGTGTTGAGCATGGATTGATCATTATGACAAAGCCGAGCATAAAAGTTTTGTATAATTATTTCTCTTGAGAGCTCAAGATTGGGGCATGTGTGCATCATATATTTAAGCCTCCCCCAAGCTTGAGCGATACTTTCTCCTTCACGAGGCCAAAAATTATATATATAATTCCGATCACGATGAACCAAATGCATAGGATAAAATTTCTGGTGAAATTCCAGCTTCAACTGTGTGGCACCCCGGCTCAGAGGACCGGTTTACCAGTGTTTCCACCCAGAGATCATGTCTTCTGGAAACACTCAACAACTTGGAACAGAACTGAGCTGAACTTTATTAAAATATCTCGAGTACAAGCTCATAATTACATCGATAGCGAGGCCAAAGCACTGCACGTGCTGAGACAATATCTACATTATTTATGGAACACAACAGGGCCTCGATACTACTGGGTAGACTACGGCGTAGCGGAACATAGCGCGGGAAACTCCATCCACAGGGACACCGCTGTGGACACGACCTAGTTAGCGTAACACGAACCTTCGGGACCTCCGTCCTCGGCTTCTCCTGCATCTGGCATAACATGCCAGGTGCATACTTGGAATGTACTCGCAAGCTCATGGCAACCAAAACAATGTAGCAAACAATAGCATGGCAATTAACAGATTAAAGGGGTAGGTTGCTCACTTACTGGTACCTCGTACCAACTTACTCTCATCTGGGTTGTCCCACAACCCTCGGAATGCTCACAAGCCACAGAGCACTTCCGAACATAATACAAGTTCTTCCATCATTATTATCTTTACGGTTGACCATCCTAGAGAGGCCTAAATGGACTGTCCAATACCGTGGACGCGGCTATTCGAATAGGTTTTGACACTCTGCAGAGGTTGCGCACTTTACCCACACCATGGAGTACCTGGCCTCGTGATCCCATTCGGGTGGACCGGTGGTGCTCCAACGAAACCTGCCTGACCCGTGACCCCTCTATCGTACCACCGACAATCATACCCTCCCAGGGTCTTGTCCTGGGTGACCCCTGTGTCACCCCGTGACACCTGCCACCGTCGTGGCCACTAACTGTCCCAAACGGGGACGCCGGCAAAATAACTCAACTGGGCTCACAGGATTATTGTCGTCTACCTGATCAGGGCAGCACGCACGCATAACCCTCCCTAGTTTGGTGGTACCGATAAAAGAGCACAAAGCCAGACCAAGTCAAGGCCGTCCCATACCGGCAAATGTGGCTGCACGGAAAAGTCCGGGTAGGTGGCTCTTGATCAACCAACTAAGTTTAGTGTTGTCAAGCATTTAATTAGCATAAATATTTATCAGGAATAATTTAATATGGCAGTAGCTAGGCAATTAAATAATTTCCTAGGAATTACACATATTAAAAATAATGCATGAAATTCAATTAAACAACCAACACTATTGAAATGCTTCATGCAATGGATGACATGGCTTGCCTTGCTCTGTTGGGTTGTCCACAAATCCTGGGCTTCAAATCCAAAAGAATCTCCTTCTGAAAATATTTTTTTTAAAAGCAATTGGAAATGTCACATACTACTGTTTTGTGCACCAGAAGTTCTGTGGACATGGGAAAAATACCAAATTTGGCCAGAAAATAGAGGAGCTCAAGACAAACCAGATGCAAAAAGAATGAATTGATTTGGACTTATGGTTTAAAAGTTATGGACGGTCAAAGTTTCTGGTCAACTCTGGAAATAAAATAGAAAAACAGAAAATCCAGCCGAGGCCACGTCGAAGGCGTAAAGTGGAAAGGCGCCTCCACTTACCGCTTCGGCGTGTCGCTGACTGGCGGGCCCCAGCCGTCAGATTTAAAAGGAGGGGGAGGGAAACAGAGACGGCGGAGCTCCGGCGATGCTCGCCGGCGATACAGACGGCGGCGAGGTCGGGAGAGAGGCGGAATGGATCGAGCACAACGAGACGAACTCGCACGTACCCATGGGTTGGCGAACGGTGGCCGGACGGCGTCGTTCCCTTCCTCTCCGGCGGCGGCGGCGTTCGGGTGTCGTCGTAGATGGCGGTTCCGGCAGCAATTCGCTCGGGCAAGAGGTCGGGCGAGGTCAGTGGAGTGAGGCGAGTTCGATGGCGGAGTCGGTGGAGCTCGGGGAGGAGCGAAGCGGCGGGGAGGCAGAGCTCGGGTGGCCAGAGGGCCTCTCGGCCGTGGCTCGCTGCTCGGGAGGACGATTGGAAGATGGTGGAGTGGAGTGAGGAGCTCGGGAGAGGCCGGGGAGTAGTATCTATAGGAGGGGGAGGAGTTCTATGGAACGGCCGGGACTCGGGCCACGTCACCGGCGATGGTACGCCGCGCTGGCTGGCGGCTTGCGGGCGACGAGACGGGAGCTAGCAGGAGGAGTAAATGCGGCTACGGCGGCTAGTGGAGGAAGACGACGCGCCGCTCAGCCACTGTGCCCGCACGGGCGGCACAGTGCGCGTGTGCCGTGGAGGCCGGCGAGGGCTTCTCCGGCGAGGGGAAGGATCCAGGGCGGCCAGGTGGAGGAAGGGGAGGATGTCGGCGCTCGGGGACAAGCTGCTGCGGCGCGAGGCAGTCGGACGCGTCGCCACAGGCACGGGCGCAATGCAGAGCGTGCGCAGTGGCATGCCATTGTCGTGCTCACCACGGGTATGGATGTCTAGAGGCCTCGCGAGTCTGGCATTTCTTGTCTGGCACATCGACCCTCGACCCCTTAGTCTCTCCATGCCTCTGGTTCGACTAGATTCACTCTGCTGTGAAGTGTAGCTTCAGCTACAGTTTCTGACAGCAAAATTGAGAAAGATCTAGAGGAGAGGTGAGCTGGGAATGTAGCCAAAGGAGATGTCTGGGATGATCTACTTTGGAAGGACTATGAGCTGGCCAAGTTTGAGAAGATTTCATCAAGATTTGAGGGTAGTTCATGTACAAGTGCTGTACTGAACCAGAAACAGAGATGAGCTTGATGCACTCAGCTGGTTGATTTGCTGGGGCTGAAATTTGGTGTGGCAGGGTTATTTGGTGAGGAGAAGATGCCATAAAAATTTCAGCTCAATTGGATGCCTCTACCTGGTACTTCCTTCACAGAGGTTCCAACTGAACAAAAGCTTGGCAGAATATTGGTGATGAAAATTTGTACTGGACAAGATTATATTTTTGGATATTGTGGAAAGATAGGTTCCCTAATATCTCAGGGAATTTTCTGGGAATTAATTGAGTAGGGAAAATATGAGCTCCTTCACAAATGGCCAGTACTGTCCAGAGAGCAAATGGAGTTTTCTGGACTAAACTTTGTACTGGACCATGAGATGTTTTTGAAGATTGTTGGAGTAGATGATGACAATAAGGTCTGGGATTAATTTGGGATTTTTCTGATCACCAGAACTATAGGTTGCTTTGTAACCCATAGTGATGACAGATTTTCCCAAAAGAAGAAAATGAATATTTGGGAAAGATAAAGAATTGGAAATTGATCCAGATGGTGAGTGACAAGGTTTTGGCAAGATGCTGAGGGCTTTGGATCACTGAGATGGATTCATAAGTCCAAAGTCAACTGAAAAGGTTCAAAATCCAACCAAATTGCAAATAAAGCGAGAAGGATTTCGAAAAGAAAAAGTTGCCAAAAACCAGGGTGTCACAAACTGGCTCCAATCCCATGTTCCAGTATCATCGAATAGCCTATACCATGGCAATGCCTTTACCCCCAAAGATAAAGGGAATACTTTCTTCTTCACTCTATCCTCGGATAAACCTGCAAGCTTAAACAATCCACAAATTTCATCTATATAGATCAAGTGCATATCAGGATGTACCGTTCCATCTCTTGCATAAGGATTAGCTAGCAGTTTCTCTAACATACCCGAAGGAATCTCATAATAAATATTTTTAGTAGGTTTAGTAGGTTGAGGGGAAACTCTTATTGCTTTCGGATGAGGTGAAAATACCCCAAACAAGCCCCTCAAAGGATTATTTTCCATAGTGACAAGTGACAGTAAATTTCAGCACGTAATAAAAATGTTTCCTTACCAAATTCCTCTTACCAAAGGCGCTTCACTCCCCGGCAACAGCACCAGAAAAGAGTCTTGATGACCCACAAGTATAGGGGATCAATTGTAGTCCTTTCGATAAGTAAGGGTGTTGAACCCAACGAGCAGAAGGAAACGATAAGCGGTTTTCTGCAAGGTATTCTCTGCAGGTACTGAAAGTAGCGGTAACAAATAGTTTTGTAGCAAGATAATTCGTCACAAGTAACAAGTAACAATAATAACCAAGGGGCATCAAGGTGCCCAATCCTTTTTATAGCAAAGGACAAGCCGGAACATTCTCTTATAGTAAGCAAAGCGTTCTCGAGGACACATGGGAATTGTCGTCTAGTCACGATCATCATGTTTAGTTGATTCGCGTTCGCTACTTTGATAATTTGATATGTGGGTGGACCGGTGCTAGGGTGTTGTTCTTACTTGAACAGGCAACCCTCTTATGATTACCCCCTCTCGCAAGCATCCGCAACTACGAAAGAAGAATTAAGATAAATTTAACCATAGCATGAAACATATGGATCGAAATCAGCCCCTTATGGAATAACGCATAAACTAGGGTTTAAGCTTCTATCACTCTCGCAACCCATCATCTACTTATTACTCCCCAATGCATTCTTCTAGGCCCAAATATGGTGAAGTGTCATGTAGTTGACGTTCACATGACACCACTAGAAGAATAACAACATACACATCATGAAAATATCGAACGAATACCAACTTCACATGATTACTTATAACAAGACTTCTCCCATGTCCTCAAGAACAAAAGTAACTACTCATAAATCATATTCACGTTCAAGATCAGAGGGGTATTGAATATGCTTGAGGATCTGAACATATAATCTTCCACCAAATAAACTAACTAGCATCAACTACGAGATGTAATCAACACTACTAGCAACCCACAGGTACCAATATGAGGTTTTGGGACAAAGATTGAACACAAGAGATGAACTAGGGTTTGAGATGAGATGGTGCTGGTGAAGATGTTGATGAAGATTGGTCCTCCCTCGATGATAGGATTGTTGGTGATGTCGATGGCTTCGATTTCCCCCTCCCGGAGGGAAGTATCCCCGGCGGAATCGCTCTACCGGAGAGCAAAAGTGCTCCTGCCTAGGTTCCGCCTCGAGACGGCGGCGCTTCGACCCGAAAGTCTTCTTATAATTTTTTTGTAGGACAAATATCATCTTATAAGAGAAGATGGGCCCCGGACGCCTGCCAGGGGGCCCACAAGCTCACAGGGCGCTCCCAGGGGGTAGGGCGCGCCCCCTGAGCTTGTCACTCCATGGTGGGTCCCCTCCTGGTATTTCTTCCGCCAGTATTTTTTATATATTCTAAAATAGTTCTCCACCAATTTTCAGGTCATTTGGAGTTGCGGAGAATATCTATCTCTATTGTAGCCTTTTCAGATCCAGAATTCCAGCTGCCGGCAATCTCCCTCTTCATGTGAAACTTGCAAAATAAGAGAGAAAAGGCATTAGGATTGCATCATAAAGTGAAATAATGACCCAAAACATAATAAATAATAGTAGGTTAATGATACGTCTCCAACGTATCTATAATTTTTGATTGTTCCATGCAATTATAGTAATTATATATCATTTTTTGGGACTAACCTATTAACCTAGTGCCCAGTGCCAGTTGCTGTTTTCTGCTTGTTTTTGGTTTTTCAGGAAATCAATACCAAACGAAGTCCAAATGCCATGAAACTTTTTGGAGATTTTTTTCTGGACAAAAGAGACCCTGGAGACTTGGAGAGGAGGCCAGAAGGTTCACGAAGCGTCCACAAGGCAACAGGGCGCGGCCCCGGGGGGCACGCCCTGATGCCTTGTGGGGCCCTCGTGCCTCCGTTTGACCTAATTCCACTTCTATAAATTCTCAAATATTGGGAAAACAACAGAGAGCCACCCCGAATAACTTTTACGCTGCCACAAGCCTTTGTTCTTCCGCGATCCCATCTGAAGGCCTTTTTCGGTACTCTGCCGGAGGGGGAATCGATCACGGAGGGCTTCTACATCAACCTTGCTACCCTTCCGATGATGTGTGAGTAGTTTATCATAGACCTATGGGTCCATAGCTAGTAGCTAGATGGCTTCTTCTCTCTCTTTGATCTACAATACCATGTTCTCCTCGATGTTCTTGGAGTTCTATCCGATGTAATCTTCTTTTGCGGTGTGTTTGTTGGGATCCGATGAATTGTGAGTTTATGATCAGATTATTCATGAGAAATATTTGAGTCTTCTCTGAACTCTTATATACATGATCATTGCCATGAATCCGTCATAATTATTTGCTTTTCTTTCAATTACCCAACAATAATTTGTTTACCCACCGTATGCTATGTGTTTGAGAGAGAAGCCTCTAGTGAAAACTATGGCCCCGGGTCTACTTTTATTATATATTAAAATCAAAAATACCTTGCTGTAATTTATTCACTTTTATTTTATTTAGTATTTTAGTTTATCTATCTACCACTATCAAAATTAAGCCTTGCAAATAACCGCTAAGAGGATTGACAACCCTCTTATTTGCGTTGGGTGCAAGTGTTTGCTTTTGTGTGTGCAGGTGCGCTTAATGGGATTTTGCTTGGTTCTCCTACTGGATTGATAACCTTGGTTCTTAATTGAGGGAAATACTTATCTCTACTATACTGCATGTGATAGCCTGGCTTAATAGGGATGCTAGACTACTCATAATAATAAGGAATTCCTTCTTTTCCGGGAGCCCATTCGGACAGAACTCCAAAGTTAAGCGTGCTCAGCTTGGAGTAATTTCAGGATGGGTGGCCGACCGGGAAGTTAGTCCCGGGTGTGCACGAGTGAGGACAAAGTGCGCAGAAAAGACTAGTATTGATCTGTGGGGCCAGTCTAAATCTCGCCAGGAGTAACGACCACCGGCGGGTGTGTCCGGGGCGTTACAAGTTGGTATCAGAGCCGACCCTCGCGGTTACACAGATGTTTGCGGACAGGTGCGCGGTCATGTTGTGCATGACGTTTGTGACCCGTCGTGGCACACGGCATGGCACATGTGCCGGACTAGATGCACAGACGTATGTGCCAAGAGGGAACGTTCCTGTGGCCCGACGAGGACGTCGGTTCCTCTGAGTGGGGGTGTATGTGATAGCCTGGCTTAATAGGGATGCTAGACTACTCATAATAATAAGGAATTCCTTCTTTTTCGGGAGCCCATTCGGACAGAACTCCAAAGTTAAGCGTGCTCAGCTTCGAGTAATTTCAGGATGGGTGACCGACCGGGAAGTTAGTCCCGGGTGTGCACGAGTGAGGACAAAGTGCGCAGAAAAGACTAGTATTGATCTGTGGGGCCAGTCTAAATCTCGCCAGGAGTAACGACCACCGGCGGGTGTGTCCGGGGCGTTACACTGCATCATCATCTCCTCTTCGGGGAAATACCAACGCAGTCTACAAGTAGCAGGAAGAATTTCTGGCGCCGTTGCTGGGGAGACATCATCAAAATTACCAAGTACCTTCGCACAAACTATCATCCACTTGCATTCATTTTATTTGCCTTTTTATTTGCATTTGCCTCTCGTTTTCATCTCCCCCACTTCTAATTTTTTTTTACAAAAACACAAAAAAAAATTGTTTGCTTGTTTGCTTCACCATTATGGCTAGTTCCTCGCTTGTTACTATTACCCCTGAAAATGAAGTGCTTAATTTTAAACAAAGGGGAGGAGAAAATTTAAAAGATGCTTGGTATAGGATTTGCGATGCTCAAAATAGATCAACTCGTAAGCAATCCACTACCGTTCTTCTTCGAAATTTTTATGTGGGAATTACTACTTGGTATAGATTTGTGCTTGACACTATTACCAGAGGGAATTTCTTGATGTGTCCCACTTTGGATGCTTTCAATGCTATGGGAAATTTAGTGTGTTCACCCCATATCATTATTAATGAAACGGCATTGACTTTGGAGCATGTTATGCAAAGGTTAGAAGCTATAGAAAATAAGATGCCTACTATTGAACATCTTAAAAATTTAGATAAAAAGGTCCATAATCATATTACTCAATTTTGGTTCTAAGGTGGGAATTGCTTTGAAAACTTTAAAGGAAAATGAACCGATAATTAACGAAAGGATAGAACAAAGTCCCGCTAGAATCGATAAGTTAGAGGAGATTATCAATAATTTGGGTTCCGCTTTTTCCTCCACTAAAACCATTGATAGGACTTCTCCCAATAAAAATTGCAAGTTTATGTATGTTCCTAAGAATAAGGGTGCTACTTCTAGCAAGGGGAATGAGGATCTTAAAATGATTAGTGTACACCCCAATTTCATTGATATATAAAGGAACCCATCTATAAAAGCAAAATTCTTAATTTTGTGCCTAGGAGCGTGATGATAATAAATTATGTTAATTCTCCTAGAAAGAGTGGGTGTGTAATTGAGGATTTGGAAACCAAGGATGACAACGCTTGAAACTATGCATTATGCCTAGCTAGGGGCATAAAAAAATAGCGCTAGTTGGGAGGCAACCCAATGAATAAAATAATTTTTTTAGTTTTACCTTCTGTTCTTGTGAGTTTACACAATTATAGCCACTGTTGTGATTGTGTTTTTATCTTTTAATTAGTGTTTGTGCCAAGTAATGCCTTTGGGATGATTTGGATGATAGTATGATTGATGCTGTTGGAAAACAGAAAATTTTGCGTCCAGTGCTGAAATTTTGATTTTTTTCTGGAGCGTGATAAAATTCTGAATTTTTTACCCCGTATTTATATATGAATTTCCCACGTTGTCCTAATTTTTCAGAATTTTTGGAGTTACAGAAGTATCTTATATTTACTAATTGGAGGCACCTTTCAAGCCGTTTAATTAACCCACATCATCAATATTAATTGTAGCGTTGGATTGTAGAATTTACGGCCAAGATAGAAAGAAAAGTTGCGTAATAAAGATGGTGTAGTAAAAAAGGATCTGCCACATCCATGGGAACTCCACGATGTCCATCGATAGTTAAAGAAGAAAAAAAAGAAACTCCCACACGTGAAAACTCCACCATAGATAAAAAAGGAAAAAAGATTGGGGTGGATAAATATATTCCACGACCATCTAGAGGGCAGGTACGCCCTCCCCAACCAGATTGTGGATAGAAAAAATATGTGGATTCAAAAAAAAAACTAGGAGTAGTCCTGCGCACGTACTCTACACAAATCGTTAGAATGGCAGAGATGGGAAGCGTGTGGATTCCGATGAACGCACAGACCGACTACTTTCCCTTGCCATCCATGGAGAGAATGATGCAGAGTCCATCGAGGACTAGAGGAGGCCATCGAGAAGTAGCAATGATAGGGCGTGGTCATTGTAGCGGACGTAGACGCAACAAGAGGCGTCGGCAGACGTGACCCACTCGCCGTCAGGGTAAAAGCGTGCGACGGTGGTGGGGTAGGTGTGCACCGTGTAGGCTGAGGCGTCGAGATCGATGTGGAGGCGGCGAAAGATGATGCGGCGGTCAGCGTAGTAGACGATCTGAAACCTACCTCCGCCGCCTCCACTTCATCGCCGTTCTCATCATCTCCCCACTGACGCTCCCGTCTGAAGCTGGACACAAATCGACCCTGCTCATCTAGCTCGGTATTCACACTAGGCCCCGTGTCTACTCAGGTCATTGCTGCACTGCCTGCCGCCGCTGGATAGGAAACCTTCAGACACTGCATACTGCTGCCATCAATTCAGTCCATGACTTGAGGTAAACATCACCCTTGATCTGTTCGTGAATTGCTTCCAGCAGACAACACGCTACCTCTCATCTATTGGCTTGATTCTACCACGGGCCACTAATACCTCCAGCTCACCGGCAAGCAATAGCTACGCAGCATGTTTACGTGAAAGATTGTCTTTGGACCACTGACAGCATGTTGGCGTGAAATATCATCTTACTTTTGACCAGTGTCCTCAATTCATTTCGATAGAGCCATGTAATCGATATAGCCATCTTTCGGAGATGTTTCCTAGGCATTACAGTTCAAAACAGTAGTTATATCTATGTTGATTTTGTAGCACATGAAGTTGCAGAGGCAAGTAGATGAGATCTGGCTCATAGCTAGACAGTACGTGTAAGTTAATTTGCTGACCTTTCTGCCTTGCAGGTGAAATACCCGTGGTATGATTTTAATGTGATTGATGATTTTTATCAACTTGGTGACAAATTGTGGCCTGAGCTACTGTTAGGTGTAAAGGATATCAAGTAAATAGGTTCAAAAAAATCAAACTTGGGTGCAGTTGTGGCTCAAACAATAAAATAAGCCAACAACTCACTTAGCTATTCCAAAAACTTGCTGCATTTATTCAATGTGTAGTTCTACTTTTTAATCTTTAACATAAGTGGCATTGACAACCCACAAGTATAGGGGATCACAACCGTTTTCGAGGGTAGAGTATTCAATCCAAATTTATTGATTCGACACAAGGGGAGCCAAAGAATATTTGCAAGTATTAGCAATTGAGTTGTCAATTCAACCACACTTGGAGACTAAATATTTGCAACAGAGTGATCAGTAGCACAGTAGTATGATAGTTTGATAGCAGCAGCAATAATAGTAATAGTAGCAGTAACGGTAGCAGCAGTAGTTTTGTACCAATTGTGACAGTAGTAGCAACAGTAGTAACTTAGCAAGGAACAATATGTAAAAAGCTCGTAGGCATTGGATCGGTGATTTTGTTGGATAAGATTCATCATGTAACAGTCATAACCTAGGGCGACACAGAACTAGCTCCAATTCATCAATGTAATGTAGGCATGTATTCCGTATATAGTCATACGTGCTTGCGATAAGAGCTTGCATGACATCTTTTGTCCTACCCTCCCGTGGCAGCGGGGTCCATAAGGAAACTAAGGGATATTAAGGCCTCCTTTTAATAGAGAACCGGAACAAAGCATTAGCACTTAGTGAATACATGAACTCCTCAAACTACGGCAATCACCGGAAAGAATCCCAATTATTGTCACCTTGGGGTATGCGGATCATAACACGTAGTAGGTGCATATAACTTGCAAGATCGGATCAGGAACACAAATATATTCATGAAAACATAAGGGGTTCAGATCTGAAATCATGGCACTCAGGCCCTAGTGACAAGCATTAAGCATAGCAAAGTCATAGCAACATCAATCTCAGAACATAGTGGATACTAGGGATCAAGACCTAACAAAACTAACTCGATTACATGATAAATCTCATCCAACTTATCACCGTCCAGCAAGCCTACGAAGGAATTACTCACTCCCGGCGGTGAGCATCATGAAATTGGTGATGAAGGAAGGTTGATGATGATGATGCCGGAAGATCCACCTCTCCGGAGCCCTGAACGGACTCCAGATCTGGCCTCCCGATGAAGAACAGGAGGTGGCGGTGGCTCCGTATCGTGAAACGCAATAAAACTTCCTCTCTTATTTTTTTCTCTGGAATTGTGAATTTATAGCATTGGAATTAGGTCAGACGGAGCCACGTGGGACCCACGAGGTACCAGGGTGCGCCTGGGGGGTGGCGCGCCCTGGTGCCTCGTGGGCACTGGGTGGCCCCCCTCCAGTGGGTCTTGGTTCTGGTATTTTTTATTTATTCCATAAAAAATCTCCAAAAAGTTTCATCCAATTCCAAGAACTTTTATTTCTGCACAAAAAACAACACCATGGCAATTCTGCTGAAAACAGCGTCAGTCCGGGTTAGTTCCATTCAAATCATGCAAATTAGGGGCCAAAACAAGAGCAAAAGTGTTTGGAAAAGTAGATACGATGGAGACGTATCAGGCATCACATCGAAATAAGAATGTTATGATGGCATTTACTTTAGGATTGAGAGCTTTTCATAAAAAATTCTCCAATTCAACTTATAAATAGCATTTGCTCTATTTTCATATATCATTAATCGAAGTTCAGAAATTGATTTACATCTGAGACTGATTACCTGAGCAAACAGTTTTGAAGTTCTCAATGGGTTAATATATGTTTATTAAGAGATGTCGATGGATGCAGAAAGAAAGGAAACAAGGCTTTTTTCTTCTTCTTCTCAAATTTACTCTCTCAGGCCACGTTCTTTCTCAATGTACGAGAGATTTGATGGCCGGCATACTGTTTTTGCATGTGTTTCCCGCATAACGAGTTGAGTGGATGCTCTACTTCTAAGATCAGTAATCTGTTCAGGAATCTGTTTTTGCGGTCAACAGCGTGCATAATGTTTTAATAGTGCACAAGGAGCTTTGTGCATTTTCTGTCTCCCATTCATAGTATTTCAGGAAATCATTAGAAGCTTGCCCCTTTAGTAGGTTTTTTACATGTCTAATACTGATGGTTGTAACATAACAATGAGGTTACAACAGAATTATGAAATCAAGGGCCTGACGTATATGACTCACAGAATAATAATCATATGAAAGGAAGAAATCTTTTTGTTTGGTTTTATAGATTATTCAACTCATTTATTTTTTCTATTAATAGCAGAATGTGATTCAAGCAGTGGATTACATGTGGAAAGAGGGAGCATGGTGATTTATATGTTAATTATAGGTGTGTTCAGGTTCAATGATTTTAACCTTGAAAAGTAAAATAAAATCAGTGGAACAATATGTGTGTTAATTCCTCTGTCTACATGTTTCATAAGACTTTTCTCTTCCTGCTGACAGGCAAATATATCTGTTTCCAAGTTATTTCCATAGTGACTATTTTGTTAACTATAGCAAGTACCCAATAACATTTTCTCTACCATACCGGGAGCAAAGGAAAAACTGATGGGGATAGTGTCATCACAAACATGATATAGAGTTCTTCACAGGCTGATCAAGGTCTCTTCGTCCTCACTTCTTCCTACCTCAAATGGTTAGTTCTCTTCCCATCCACCGATTTCAAATATGGTTTCATGAATGCATGCTTCTCATTTGTTGGTTCATAGTACATAATTATTTTCTCGTGTAGAAGATTCTCTAAAAAGGAACTATTTTCTCCGCTAAGGGCTAAATAAGCTGATTCTTGCATAGAATTTCCAATGTTTTTTAAATAGTCCGCTTCTCCTTATTGATCTTGGTGGCTATGACATAACAATATTTGCTAAATAACTTAGAACTAGAAATTTATATTGTACCATTGAGATAATATCCTGCTCACAACTTGCAATCATCTTAAAATTGGTCTGTGCATTTATTTAACCTTCTAATTTGACATTGTTGAGTTATTAGACTGAGTAACCATGTTCACGCTCCTCAAAGCTTAACAATGTTTCAACTATGGCCTATTTACTACCTACTTGCGACTTTTGTGTTACATACATAAGTTTCACTCAAAATAAAAAACAAACATAGCAAAACAAGGCTAAATTTAAAAAAAATTCAAAGTTTCCCTGTAGTAAGACAACTGAAATCATAACTGTAGTTGAAACAATTGCAGAGCCCAACAAACATTCTAATAAAAATAAGTAGGAAACACAAGCATTTCCAATCTCCTATTGGTAGTGCCAACTATCACAGTTTTATAGGAATCACCCAAAAGTGCATGCAAAGGATTTTCTACATTCCAAGTATGAAGATATGCTAAAAGAACGAGTTAATTTAATTTTCTATAATCATGTGTACCTTAAAATAGCTAGCCTGTGCAGGTGCACGGGTTGATGACTAGTGACTTTAATTCAGATCTTTACAGACTGTTCTGTTTTAGACAGATTCTGTTTTTGTTGCATAGTTTGCTTATTTTGATGAATCTATGGATCGTATCGGGGTGTATGAGTCATGGAGAAGTTGGAGTACAGTAAAATTATGCCAATATTAAATATGAATCAATTTACAACAGTACCTAAAGTTTAAGAATTGTTCGTTATACTAACGGATCTCACGAGGTTTCTGTTGAGTTTTGTGTGCTGAAGTTTTCAAGTTTTGGGTGAGACTACGATGGATAAAGGAATAAGGAGCGGCAAGAGCCTAAGTTTGGGGATGCCCAAGGCACCCCAAGGTAATATTCAAGGAATACTCAAGCGTCTAAGCTTGCGGATGCCTCGGAAGGCATCCCCTCTTTCGTTTACAATCTATCAGTAACTTACTTGGAGCTATATTTTTATTCATCACATGATATGTGTTTTACTTGGAGCGTCTTGTGATATAGTTTGTTTGCTTTTTAGTTTGTCACAATCATCTTTGTTGAAAACACCCTTTTGAGAGGGACACACATTATTCGTGATTTGTTAGAATACTCTATGTGCTTCACTTATATCTTTTGAGCTAGGCAGTTGCTCTAGTGCTTCATTTATATCTTTTAGAGCACGGCGGTGGTGATATTTTAAAGAAATAGTTGCACTCTCATGCTTCATTTATATCTTTTTGAGAGTCTAATGAATCGCAATGGTAATATGCACGGGTTATGAAATTGGTCCTAATATCATAGGTATTCAAGAGGGATATAATAAAAACTTTCATGTAGATCACTGAATATGATAAGTTTGATTCCTTGCAATAGTTTTGCGATATTAAGATGGTAATATGTGGGAGGTGATAGTAGATAATTGTGGATTAGTAAGAATATTAGTGTTAAGGTTTTTGATTCCCGAAGCATGCATGTATGGTCTGTCGTTATGCTAAGAAGTTGGAGCATGATTTATTCTTGATTGTCTTCCTTTGTGTGGCGGTCGGGGGCACGCGATGGTTAACTCCTACCAACCTCCCCCCTAGGGGCATGCATAGTAGTACTTTGCTTCGAGGGCTAATAAACTTTCGCAATATGTATATGAGTTCTTTATGACTAATGTGAGTCCATGGATTATACGCACTCTCACCCTTCCGCAATTTGCTAGGCTCTTTGGTACCATGCATTGCCCTTTCTCACATCGAGAGTTGGTGCAAACTTCGCCGGTGCATCCAAACCCCGTGATATGATACGCTCTATCACACATAAGCCTATTTATATCTTCCTCAAAACAGCCACCATACCTACCTATCATGGCATTTCCATAGCCATTCTGAGATATTTTGTCATGCAACTTCCACCGTTCCGTTTTTATGACACACATCATCATTGTCATATTGCTTTGCATGATCATATATAGCTGAGATAGTATTTGTGGGTCAGCCACCGTTCATCATTTTTTACATGTTACGCTAGTATCATTGCACATCCTGGTACACTGCTAGAGGCATTCATATAGAGTCATATTTTTGTTCTAGTTTCGAGTTGTAATTTTCTTTTGAGTTGTAAGTAAATAGAAGTATGATGATCATCATTATTAGAGCATTGTCCCAGTGAGGAAATAAATAAATAATTAAATAAATAAAAGAGGCCAAAAAGAGCCCACGAAAAAAGAGGCCAAAAAGTGCCCACCAAAAAAAAGAGACAAAAAGAGAGAAGGGCAGTGTTACTATCCTTTTCCATACTTGTGCTTCAAAGTAGCACCATGTTTTTCATATAGAGAGTCTCTTATTTAGTCACTTTCATATACTAGTGGGGATTTTTCATTATAGAACTTGACTTGTATATTCTGATGACGGGCTTCCTCAAATGCCCGAGGTCTTCATGAGCAAGCAAGTTGGATGCACACCCACTTAGTTTTCATGTTGAGATTTCATACACTTATAGCTCTTAGTGCATCCGTTGCATGGCAATCCCTACTCCTCGCATTGACACCAATTGATGGGCATCTCCATAGCCCGTTGATTAGCCTCGTCGATGTGAGACTATCTTCTTATTTTTGACTTCCCCTTATTGATCTCTACCACCACACTCTATTCCATCCATAGTGCTATATCCATGGCTTGCGCTCATGTATTGCGTGGGGGTTGAAAAAGCTGAAGCGCGTTAAAAAGTATGAACCAATTGCTTGGCTAAAACCAGGGTTGTTCATGATAAATATTTTGTGTTAAGAAGATGGAGCATGACAGGATTATATGATTTTGTAGGGATAACTTTCTTTAGCAATTTTATTTTGAAAGCCGTGATTGTTTATTAGTATGCCTGAGTATTGATGTCTTTATGTCAAACTATAGACTATTTCTTTGAATCATTTGGATCTTATTATTCATACCGTAAGAGAAAGATTACATGATCAAACATGTTAGGTAGCATTCCACATCAAAAATTCTGTTTTTATCATTTACCTGCTCGAGGACGAGCAGGAATTAAGCTTGGGGATGCTCGATACGTCTCCAACGTATCTATAATTTTTTATTGTTCCATGCTATTATAGTATCAATCTTGGATGTTTTTATATGCAATTATATATCATTTTTGGGGACTAACCTATTAACCTAGTGCCCAATGTCAGTTGTTGTTTTCTGCTTGTTTTTGGTTTTTCAGGAAATCACTACCAAACGAAGTCCAAATGCCACGAAACTTTTTGGAGATTTTTTTCTGGACAAAAGAGACCCTGGAGACTTGGAGAGGAGGCCAGAAGGTTCACGAAGCCTCCACAAGGCAACAGGGCGCGGCCCCAGGGGGCTCGCCCAGATGCCTTCTGGGGCCCTCGGGCCTCCGTTTGACCTAATTCCACTTCTATAAATTCTCAAATATTGGGAAACCAATAGAGAGCCACCCCGAATAACTTTTACGCCACCACAAGCCTCTGTTCTTCCGCGATCCCATCTGAAGGCCTTTTCCGGTTCTCTGCTCTAGGGGGAATCGATCACGGAGGGCTTCTACATCAACCTTGCTGCCCTTCCGATGATGTGTGGGTAGTTTACCACAGCCCTATGGGTCCATAGCTAGTAGCTAGATGGCTTCTTCTCTCTCTTTGATCTTCAATAGCATGTTCTCCTCGATGTTCTTGGAGTTCTATCTGATGTAATCTTCTTTTGCGGTGTGTTTGTTGGGATCCGATGAATTGTGAGTTTATGATTAGATTATTCATGAGAAATATTTCAGTCTTCTCTGAACTCTTATATACATGATCATTGCCATGAATCCGTCATAATTATTTGCTTTTCTATCAATTGCCCAACAGTAATTTGTTTACCCACTATATGCTATGTGATACATCTCCAACGTATCTATAATTTTTGATTGTTCCATGCTGTTATAATATCAATCTTGGATATTTTTATATGCATTTACAGCAATTATATATCATTTTTTGGGACTAACCTATTAACTTAGTGCCCAGTGCCAGTTGCTGTTTTCTGCCTGTTTTTGGTTTTATAGAAAATCAATACCAAACGAAGTCCAAATGCCACGAAACTTTTTGGAGATTTTTTTCAGGACATAACAAACACTAGAAGCTTCGGGAGGAGGCCAGAAGACCCAGGAGGTGGCCACGAGCCACCAGGGCGCGCCTAGGGGGCAGGCACGCCCTGGTGCCTCATGGGCCCACCTCTGACCCTTTTGACCTAATTCCATCACTATAAATTCCCAAAAATTGGGAAACCATCAGGGGAGTCCACGAAATACTTTTTCCACCACCGCAAGTTTCTGTTCTCGAGAGATCCCATCTGGAGGCCTTTTTCGGTGCTCCGCCGGAGGGGGAATCGATCACGGAGGGGCTCTACATCAACCTTGCTGCCCTTCTGATGATGCGTGAGTAGTTTACCACAGACCTTCGGGTCCATAGTTAGTAGCTAGATGGCTTTTTCTCTCTTTTTGATCTTCAATACAATGTTCTCCTCGATGTTCTTGGAGTTCTATCCGATGTAATCACTTTTTGCGGTGTGTTTGTTGGGATCCGATGAATTGTGAGTTTATGATCAGCTTATCCATGAATATTATTTAAGTCTTCTCTGATCTATTTTATGCATGATTATTATAGCTTCGTATTTCTTCTCCGATCTATTGATTTGGTTTGGCCAACTAGATTGAT
The DNA here is from genome assembly GCA_039707655.1 of Elymus sibiricus. NCBI lineage: Eukaryota > Viridiplantae > Streptophyta > Magnoliopsida > Poales > Poaceae > Elymus > Elymus sibiricus. The sequence continues at coordinate 210,927,632 of CM077676.1, read as the reverse complement.
TTATCTTGCCATGGGAAGAGGTGCTTTGTAATGGGTTCGATCTTGCGGTGCTCAATCCCAGTGACAGAAAGGGACATGACACGTATGTATCGTTGCTATTAAGGGTAAAAAGGTGGGTTTTATTCATTCGTGAGTTTACTTTGTCTACATCATGTCATCTTGCTTAAGGCGTTACTCCGTTCTTTATGGACTTAATACACTAGATGCATGCTGGATAGCGGTCGATGTGTGGAGTAATAGTAGTAGATGCAGGCAGGAGTCGGTCTACTTGTCTCGGACATGATGCCTATATACATGATCATTGCCTTGGATATCGTCATGATTATTTGCTTTTCTATCAATTGCCCAACAGTAATTTGTCTACCCATCGTATGCTATTTTCTTGAGAGAAGCCTCTAGTGAAAACTATGGCCCCCGGGTCTATCTAAATCATATATTAAAAACCATAAAAAATACTTGCTGCACTTTTATTTATTTTGTTTTATTTTGTATTTTTGTTTCAATTTATCTATCTAGCACATACAATTTAATCTTGCAATTTACCGCCGAGGGATTGATAACCCCTCGTTTGCGTTGGGTGCAAGGATTTGTTGTTTGTGTGCAGGTACTGCTAACAAGGTGTTGCGTGATTCTCCTACTTGATTGATAACCTTGGTTTCATAACTGAGGGAAATACTTACCTATACTATGCTGCATCATCCCTTCCTCTTCGGGGAAAATACCAACGCAAGCTACAAGTAGCACTATGTGTTCGAGAGAGAAGCCTCTAGTGAAAACTATGGCCCCTGGGTCTACTTTTATTATATATTAAAATCAAAAATGCCTCGCTGTAATTTATTCACTTTTATTTTATTTAGTATTTTAGTTTATCTATCTACCACTATCAAAATTAATCCTTGCAAATAACCGCTAAGAGGATTGACAACCCTCTTATTTGCGTTGGGTGCAAGTGTTTGCTTTTGTGTGTGCAGGTGCGCTTAATGGGATTTTGCTTGGTTCTCCTACTGGATTGATAACCTTGGTTCTTAACTGAGGGAAATACTTATCTATACTATACTGCATCATCCTCTCCTCTTCGGGGAAATACCAACGCAGTCTACAAGTAGCAGTTAACATGATGCAAAATGGACGTATCACCTGCATTGGGGTGCAAGTATTTGTTTCGTGTGTGTGCAGGTACTCTTTCATTTGTTTGCATGAGTCTCCTACTAGTTTGATAAACCTTGGTTCTTAACTGAGGGAAATACTTTCTGCTACTATACTACATCACCCTTCCTCTTCGGGGAAATCCCAATGCCTATCACAAGTAACAGAGCTCATTGGCCATCTGTTGTGTCAATCCACGAGCAAGATCAAGCAGCCATCTTTCGTTGTCAATTGCCTCTTTAACCGATAAGTTTTTTTTGGAATGATATCTTGAAAAGGCTTGGAGCTATAGAATTCGGGCAAAGGCCATGCAACCATCGGTCATGCCAGAAACGCGCAGTGCATCCATCACCCATCGTGACTGACGTGGCAATTACAAATAGCACTCGATCGAGCTTATCGCAGGGCAACTCTGTGCCAACCCAGGGCCTTGCCTTGTCTTGCCAAGCTAACCACATCTAGTAGATTCGTAGCGCATAGGCAAAATTTTCCAAATCCAACACTCCTAGCCCGCCAAGGGGTTTTGGCCTAGACACCATCTGCGAGTTAACTCGGAACTTTCTGCCATTGCAAGTGTTCTCGCCGCACCATAGCCAAGCGCGACATAGCTTCACCAGCCACTTGAAAACCCGTGCGGGAGGCTTATGAACTTTCATTAGATAGATGCCAAGTGATATTAGTTCAACCTTGAGGAGGACTAGCCTACCGCTCTTGGCCATGAGGCCCCCTTTCCAAGATGCAGTTTTGTTTCCAAACTTGTGAATCCATGGATCTAGATCAATCTTTCTAAGACAACGCAGCGCAACAGGCATGCCCAAGTATATGTGATATGTCTCGAATGTATCTATAATTTTTTGATTGTTTCAGGCTATTATATTATCAATCTTGTATGCTTTATATGCCATTTTATATCATTTTTGGGAACTAACCTATTAACTCAGTGCCCAGTGCTATTTCCTTTTTTTTGCCTATTTCTTTGTTTCACAGAAAAACCATACCAAACGAAGTCCAAACACGATGAAACTTTACGATGATTATTTATGGACCAGAAGAGACCTGCTACTTGTGAGCTGCGTTGGGATTTTTCCCGAAGAGGAAGGGTGAAGCAATATAGTAGCGGATAAGTATTTCCCTTAGTAGAGAACCAAGGTTATCGAACCAATAAGAGAATGCTACTTGTAGACTGCGTTGGTATTTCCCCGAAGAGGAGAGGACGATGTAGTATAGTAGAGATAAGTATTTCCCTCATTTAAGAACCAAGGTTATCAATCTAGTAGGAGAACCACGCAAAATCCCTTTAGCAACACCTGCACACACAAAAGCAAACATTTGCACCCAACGCAAATAAGAGGGTTGTCAATCCTCTTAGCGGTTATTTGCAAGGATTATTTCTGATAGTGATAGATAGATAAACTAACATACTAAATAAAATAAAAGTAAATAAATTGCAGCAAGGTATTTTTGGTTTTAAGTATATGATAAAAGTAGACCCGGGGGCAATAGTTTTCACTAGAGGCTTCTCTCTCGAACACATAACATACGGTGGGTGAACAAATTACTGTTGGGCAATTGATAGAAAAGCAAATAATTATGATGGATTCATGGCAATGATCATGTATAGAGGCATCACGTCTGAGACAAGTATACCGATTCCTGCCTGCATCTACTACTATTACTCCACCCATCGACCGCTATCCAGCATGCATCTAGGGTATTAAGTATGAAACAGAGTAACGCCTTAAGCAAGATGACATGATGTAGACAAAGTAAACTCAAGCAATATGATTAAACCCCATCTTTTTATCCTTAATGGCAATAATACAAATACGTGTCATGTTCCTTTCTGTCACTGGTATTGAGCACCGCAAGATTGAACTCATCACAAAGCACCTCTCCCATTGCAAGATAAACCAATCTAGTTGGCCAGACCAAATCGATAGATCGGAGAGAAATACAAAGCTATAATAATCATGGATAAAAGAGTTCAGAGAAGACTCAAATATTTCTCATGAATAATCCGATCATAAACACACAATTCATCGGATCCCAACAAACACACCGCAAAAGATTACATCGGATAGAACTCCAAGAACATCAAGGAGAACATGGTATTGAAGATCAAAGAGAGAGAAGAAGCCATCTAGCTACTAGCTAGCTATGGACTCGTAGGTCTGTGGTAAACTACTCACACATCATTGGAAGGGCAGCAAGGTTGATGAAGAAGCCCTCCGTGGTCGATTCCCCCTCCGGCAGAGTAACGGAAAAGGCCTCCAGATGGGATCGCGAAAGAACAGAGGCTTGCGGCGGCGGAAAGGTTTTCTCTTCTGTCTCTCTGGTATATTGGGAATATTTGGGAATTTATAGCGCTGGAATTAGGTCAGGAGGGGCTACAAGGGGCCCACAAGCCTGGGGCGCGCCCTCCTGTAACACCCCAATAATCATGCTACAGTAATATCCCCCTAATGGTTGCCATGTCATCATGATTACTATGCAATTGCCACTTGTCCAAAAATCAAGTTCAAAATCCAATTTGAAATGCAAGTCAAATATTTACATCACCAAACATGCAAACAAAATAGTTCATAAATTTTGTAAAACAACATCACCTAAAATTCCCAAAATGCCCCTGGGAATTATTTAAGTGGATCAGCAGCAAAATACTTGCCCTTTTCAATTTATAAAAATGTTTAAACAATTCCAGATGCCCTGAAACTTTTTGCGCAGCTTTGCAATATTGCCACCTATTTATGTGCCAAGTTTCATGTGTAACAAAATTCATTTGGAAAGAAAATAAAATGCAAAACTGAGAGGAAATCAAATACAGAAAAAGAAAAGAAGAAAAGACTAAAACCTACTGTTGGACTGGGCTCTATGTGCACAGTGCACGGCCCAGCCATCTCCCCTCTTCTGCTCCCTCCTATTCACAGGGGGGACCATGGCGGCCATCCAGATCGCCATGGCCACCGATGGCGCCATGCCGGCCATCCCACGGCTCCCCTAGTGGATAAGAGCGACCCCGTGGCGAACCCTAGCCCCACTTCCCCCCTCTCCCTCGCTCGCTCTCTTCCTCCCCGCACAAGGCCGAGCCGTCGTCGCCACGCCTCACCTCGCCTGCGCACCCACCATCGTCCCCGCGCTGTGAGACCTCGTCCATCCGCTCCGCCGCGCACCTCTTCTTCGTCTACGACCAACGGATCAAGCCGGGAGCCCCTACATCGAGGGGATCGAGCACATCTTCTCGCTTCGGCCGCCGGTGATCTTCCTCAACTCCGGCGCCCCTGCTACTCCTAGCCTCTTGCCGATCCTTTCTTGAGCTCCTAGGTGAGCTCCGCGCCCATTCCCCCTCTTTCCCCCCTCGAATCCCCGCTATAGCCCGCCACCTGCGCCGTCCGATTTCCTACCGGTGGCTGTGGTCACCGTGTGATCACTGTGGCCGCGCCCGCGTCCCGTGCGGCCTCGCCCTCGCCCAGGCCGCAACCTCTTCGGCCCCCCTGCACGCGCTCGCATAGCCCCATGCCGCTGCTGCCTCCTACTGCTGCTAGCATTGCTGCTGCTACTGCATCGCTGCTGCTCCTACTGCATCGCTGCTGCTGCTACTGCTGCACCGCTGCTGATGCTGTTACTGCTGCGCCGTTGCTGCGCTGCTGCTGCTTCCGTTGCTACTGCTCGCCGCGCGCCGCGCCCGGCCGCGTCCACCTCCGCCGCCGCTGCCTGCAGCTTGCCCGAGCTCCCGCGCGCACACGCAGGCTCCAGCCGCTCCCCTGCCCACGTCCGGTCGCGTCCGACCGCTCCCTGGCCGCGCCTAGGCACGCGCCCGCGCCACTGCCGCCCCTGTTACCGCTGTGCGTGGCCGCCGGCGCCCTGGCTACTTGCGAACGGCCTAGCACCCTGCTGGCTGGCCCTTGTGCCACTGCCAAGCGGGCCCGCCCTAATTAATTAGGGGGTTAACCCGGTTTAGTGCTAACCCCCTCCTAATAAGTCATTGACTGGTGGCCCCGGTAGTTAAAATTCTCTATTAATTAAACCACACCCAATGACAGCTGGGTCCCACTGGCTCAGTTGACCAGTCAACTGCTGACTGGGCAGTTGACTGGCCCCACTGTCAGCCTCTGTGCACTCTACTGGGTGCACTAAGCAATTATATTTAATATATTTTTGGATTATTAATATTCCAGGAAATCCAGAAAATCATTTAAACTTTGGAAAATCATATAAAATAATCCGTAACTCGGATGAAAATAATTTATATATGAAAAATGACCAGAAAAATAAGACGAATCTGAATATGCCATCCACATACCACCACATGCCCCAACACTGCAAACGTGGAACCTTCCCCTCCGGATCATCTGACCGATAAATGCCTGGAGCTGGGAAAATATTTACGGATATTTTCCCGCTCCGTCTATAACACTTAGCAGTGCATTAGGTCACCCCTAGCATAGCATACTATCATGTCATGCAATGTGATGCATTTGTTTGCTTTGTATTTATTGTTTCTTCCCCCTCTTCTTCTCCGGTAGACTCCGAGATCGACGCTGACGCCACCGAGTATGACTACGTCATAGACGTTCAGCCACTTGCCGCAGAGCTTCCAGGCAAGCAAAACCCCCTTGATCATGCCTATATCGCCCATTCTTTCTCTCTCGTGCTTGCATTAGATTTTGCTACTGTATTCGATAGCTCCTATTCTGATGCATAGCCTGATTTTGTAACCTACTATTGATACTTTACCTGTTGTCCAAAATGCTTAGTATAGGCTGATTAGTGATCCATCAGTGGCCCCACACCTTTGTCCTTATTGCCATGCTTTTCTACCAGTGACTCGATCAGTGTGATCGATGTACAGACATCGAATACACCATCAATGCCCCCCCTTAGTTGTACGACTCTGCAGGGCTACTATCGAGTGCCGAGGGTGATGCCTCGTGTCCCACTTCTGGTGATATCTCTGTAGTGTAGCACATCAGGTGTAGTTTACCAAGGGTGATTCCACGCTCACCACTCCCGATGATGACTCTGTCGTGCAGCATCTCAAGCGTGAACCCATCGAGGGTGATTCCTCCAAGTTCACCTTGACATTTTACCTCAGGTGTGAACCTACCGAGGGTGATTCCTCTAGTTCACCTTGATGGTAAGGACACACTGTTACCTTTAACTATTCCCCATTAACTGTTACTGCAGGGCTGAAGGGACAGGCGGTACCACCCCGGTAGAGGTGGACCTGAGTTCCCGACAGTCTCTTGATAAGTCGGGTCGACCCAAAGGGTTCCCGCGAGAGTTAATGACGCGGCACGACCGGGCAGGCAGAGACCGCCCCAGGAGAGGGATGGGCCTGGCCCTTGTCGTAAGACCGCGAGACGAGGCGATAGGATCACTGATTGTTTCCGCGAACTCCCAACACAGTATTGGGTTTGGATATGTGATCTGAGTAGGCCTCTGGCCTTTTCGCATTGACCACCACGCGGGAATAAGTATGGGCACTCGGCGTCATATGATTCTTCCGAAAGCTCACAGACATCGGCAATTGAGCAGCGCGCGCCCGGTTGGACGGTAACCGCCTGCACTTGTATAAGGAGGTGGGTCTGCTCCCGGCCACGTACGCAACACGCAGGAGTGCATAGGACGATTGGCCCATGACCCCTTCGCGCTTAGGATGTAGACCGGCATACTAGCCTCTTTGTTGAGCCTAGGTAGGACTACGGTGTGTCGATCAGCCGAGGCCGGGCATGACCCGAAAAGTGTGTCTGGCCAGAGTTAATCGAGCGTGTTGGGTAAGTTGGTGCACCCCTACAGGGAAGTTATCTATTCGAATAGCCGTGTCCATGGTAACGGACGCTCGGAGTTGTATCCTGATCTACTACAACTAGAACTGGATACATGTGACACTAAACTGATATGATGGCTCCGGGATCGCTTCCTCGCGGGGTATACGAGGAAGGATCTCTGGGTGTTACTAATATATATTTGTTACTACATGTTATGTTATTCTAGTCTCTTCTATTGCTACAAGACGCTGCAAGATGCTAGTCTTCGATAGGCTAGGCCTTCCCCTCTACTCTGACATTTCTGCAGTTTAGCCCACAGATACAGCCCCTTTCCTTTGATACCGATGCATATTTAGCATAGTTCGCATGTAAGTCTTGCGAGTGCTTCGGATGAGTACTCACGGTTGCTTTGCTACCTTTTTCCCCTCTACCCGGTTGCTGCGATCAGATAATGGAGTCCCAGAGCCAGCTGATCCCGCCAACGACTACTACTACCCCGACAGAGCCTACTACGTGGAGACTGACGACCAGGAGTAGATAGGAGGCTCCCAGGCAGGAGGCCTGCGCCTTTTCGATCTAGATGTCGTTGTTTTGCTCAGCCTTCTTAAGGCAAACTTGTTTATTTATGTCTGTACTCAGATATTGTTGCTTTCGCTGACTTATGTATTCGAGCCTTCGTGGCCCTGGCTTGTAATATAAAGCTTTATGTTTGAACTTGTGTCTAGAGTCGTGTTGTGATATCTTCCCGTGAGTCTCTGATCTCGATCGTGTGCATTTATGTGTATGATTAGTGCACGGTCGAGGCAGGGGCGTCACAAGTTGGTATCAGAGCTGACTGCCTGTAGGAAGCCCCTTTCCAACTCGTTGGTCGAAGTTGAGTCTAGTCTTTGAAAAACTATTTTACTAACATTGTTGTGTGGGTTATGGGCCCACGTCGCCAATGGTTGGGATTAGGATCTTTTATTCCTCTCCTTTACTCTGGGTTCTAAACTTATCTTCCTTTCGGGTTAAAGATTTTACTAACTCTAACCTTAGGTTCTCGTAACTACTTCCTCCCGGAGAGCCCCTCATTCCAGATGATTGCTTGATTTATCAAAAGATTCCAAAGATACTCTTCCATGCTTTTTTGAGACCCTTGTGCTCATCGCTTTTGCGATTCTCTACCACCGATAAATCCCCGTGGATAACTACACCTCCTTGCCCTTCATACATTCATTCCCAGTTGCTCTTATTATTACGAGATACCCCAAAATACTCTTCGTTGTTCCGAGAATCCATGGTGCCTACTGCCTTGCAGTTCCTTTTCCGCATGATTACACTTATGAATAGTTCCTCACACTTACCGGGGATCCGTTCATCCCTAGTTGTTCATGTGATTCCCAAAATACTTTGAAATACTATTTGATCTTCCGAGAATCCTCTGCAACCTATTGCTTTGGAAAGTCTTGCCTGCCTGCATTACGATTAATTCCATATGTCTAGCAATATTCATTAACATCCTTTGTCATTGTCATTCTGAGCCTATTGATTCAATATGTATGCGGGCGCTCCCTATCATCAGTTAATTCCTAGAATTCGTCCTTCTGGCTCAGACGTCATTTTGGACATGAGCTAGTTCTCGGCAAATCAAATCTTGATTGATTGTCCATCTAATCCTATTCAACTTATTTATCTTTTGATCAGAGCATTCACTTCTGATCCCCCTCTTTGGAAATCATAATTCCTTTGTAATTAAGCTTCGAATTATTTAGATGTTTCCATAAATCGATGCGCTTGCATCCCTTCCTCTTCTGTTTGAGTATCGATACTCACATCAGATTCCTTGTAGACCACCTGATCTTTTGGTGGTTTACATCCTACAGCTCACTCGTATTTTAAATCATTGATGATTTTCCCCTGGTACAAGATGCCTTTGGTAAATTGTATCCTTTGTTTTTGTCAACCATGCTCTGCTATCGAGCTTGTGTTATTTACTCTTGAAGTTTGTGGTATATGTTCCTAAGATGCCCCGATGGGTTGAACCTATGTCTTCCCTAATCTGTGTGAACTCGAAAGTTATGCGGGTTATATTCTACTAGCATTTCGTCAGATAAAATTTCAACACTACAACTTCATCAAAAACAAGAAGTGAATGAAAGGTTATGCATTGATGAAGTGGGAGTCGACCTTGAACTTTGTGTTCATGCCCATGGACACGATGTATATCTTATCATGGAAGCTTCTCGTAAAAATAATTATCCCTTGTTGTAAGTTCATCTTGTATCTGTGATTGGTCCTTTGCAATCATGGTTCCGACCATGATGTTCTCCTTTGATTCCATTTCTCAAACAAGTTAAAGCACTTGTCTTCTACAGATCAATACACCATTCCAACTTCTATTCTGCTCTGCCTTCGAGTATTACCCTCTGGTATCTCGAGGATATCATGCTATTGCACTACATCTTATGAATTTTTGATGAAGTAAATACCTTTCCCTGTCTTAGTCATTCCATGGGTTCTGGGTTGTTGTCAACCAAGAACACCGATTAGTGAATCGAATCCGCACTGCAATTCAATACCCCTAGTAATTTGTTGATGGGAAATTTAAACTCAATCTTGTCATTCCTAGACTACCGGCTACATCCTTATCATGCTACCTTTGACTGTGCTACCTCGTCCTTCTTTGATACATGAATTCTTTAGACCGTGAGCAAGGCTTACGTCAAGTTTTCAACATCATTTTGTTCTCTTGAAAAGCAATTCCGATTCCGAGCTTGCATCTTATCTGTTGTTCCCATAACTTTCCGCTTCGTCATTCCCTTGCTTGATCCGTCGCTGTTCGATTGCATCCTCTTGAAACCTCTCGACAAAATGTGTTGTGATCATCATCAACATTTTGACTTCTTCTGAGATGTCAATTGAATTCATGGTGAGAAAAACCATCCTTGCCCCTCGATGATTTGTGTTATCATCGACAACATCCATGACTTCCTGCCAACATAGACTTGGTCATATTCTGGTTGTATCTTACATTCCTTGCTATTCTTGTAATTGCTCCTTGTGTATTTCTTATGATCTTCAGACCCAACCCTTGCTTGAAACACCATATTATTGCTACCCCGAAGCATGACTGTGGTACTCCGTATATCAACGAGAACATTGGAAGTGCAATGTTAAATGTTTCTTGATCTATTATCCAAACACCGTTATATGGGTAAACGTCATGAATTTCCTTGCCCCTCTTATCTAAATGGTTATGTACTTGATGTACTGTCATGTATATCATGCTCCGCTCATTCTTGGGAAGGATATACTCCTAGTATTTTTGAATAAACACATTTTCCTTTCCATTGGTCTGCTTGATCTGATAATCACATTTTCCTGTTCCATTGGCCTGTTTAACCTATCTTGTAATCTAACTTATCAGAGCAGTGATAATTCCCTGCTTATACCGACACCCCCAAGTACAACCCTGTCAAGTAAAACCCTTTTACTATTGTTGATGACATTCCGGTAACACCGGTGGACGAGAACTTTTCCTATTGGTCCGCCTCGCCTTGCGAGCAGGAAAATGGTTCTCTTCGTCCCCCGCCCTTGGTACCGACGTTGTTGCCAACGTAGCTGACAGACCATCCTCTGACATGCCTTGCTATCATGACCGTGTAAGATGTCACCACTCTTCCTACTCTTAATCCACACTAACCACAAATCCACAGGATCGAAACCTGACTCTCCTGTACATCCCTATTTCCAAAGTTATTCCTCGCGCTTGGCTTCTACGTAATTCACAAGCAGCCTTCCTAGAGATGATCTATTCTGGTTTCAGACGCAATACTTATTCCCATTGCTCTGAACCCCTTTCACACTCTGTTTCAGGCATCGAACGATTGCATACCCGTTTGAAACTTTTTGTACCATCTTATTTTGCTCTCGATGATTTCCCTAAGTTTCAACTCGAGAGATACCTTGTGCCTCATTCCCTGAGATAATTACCGAATATCAGTCCTTGCAAACATTCATCCTTATAGTTTTCCCTCTTACCCTATTCGTAAGTATGAGGACAATTTCGAAGAAAGGATGACAACTTCGTCACGATGCACCGATGCAGAGAAATGAAGACGTCAACGCAAATGGACCGACCTCTTCGAGAAGTGCAACCAAGACCGAGAAGATTTGTTAGAATTTCAAAACCAGACCTTTCTCTCTTACTCTACATCTTAAATCTTGGGACGAGATTTCTTTTAGTGGAGGAGATTTGTAACAACCCAATAATCATGCTACAGTAATCTCCCCCTAATGGTTGCCATGTCATCATGATTACTATGCAATTGCCACTTGTCCAAAAATCAAGTTCAAAATCCAATTTGAAATGCAAGTCAAATATTTACATCACTAAACATGCAAACAAAATAGTTCATAAATTTTGTCAATAATCAGTAAGTAATTTTGTTAAGGAAAACAACATCACCTAAAATTCCCAAAATGCCCCTGGGAATTATTTAAGTGGATCAGCAGCAAAATACTTGCCCTTTTCAATTTATAAAAATGTTTAAACAATTCCAGATGCCCTGAAACTTTTTGCGCAGCTTTGCAATATTGCCACCTATTTATGTGCCAAGTTTCATGTGTAACAAAATTCATTTGGAAAGAAACTAAAATGCAAAACAGAGAGGAAATCAAATACATAAAAAGAAAAGAAGAAAAGACTAAAACCTACTGTTGGACTGGGCTCTATGTGCACAGTGCACGGCCCAGCCCATCTCCCCTCTTCTCCTACCTCCTGTTCACAAGGGGGATTATGGCGGCCATCCAGATCGCCATGGCCACCGATGGCACCGTGCCGGCCATCCCACGGCTCCCCTGGTGGATAAGAGCGACCCCCTCGACCCCGTCGCGAACCCTAGCCCCACTTCCCCCTCTCCCTCGCTCGCTCTCTTCCTCCCCGCACGAGGCCGAGCCGCTGTCGCCATGCCTCACCTCGCCTGCGCACACACCGTCGTCCCCGCGCTGTGAGACCTCGTCCATCCGCTCCGCCGCGCACCTCTTCTTCATCTATGACCAACGGATCAAGCCAGGAGCCCCTGCATCGAGGGGATCGAGCACTTCTTCTCGCTTGGGCCACCGCTGATCTTCCTCAACTCCGGCGCCCCTACTGCTCCTAGCCTCTCGCCGAGCCTTTCTTGAGCTCCTAGGTGAGCTCCGTGTCCGTTCCCCCTCTTTTCCCCCTCAAATCCCCACTGTAGCCCGCCGCCTGCGCCGTCTGATTTCCTACTGGTGGTTGTGGTCACCGCGTGCTCACCGTGGCCGCGCCCGCGTCCCGTGCGGCCTCGCCCTCGCCCAGGCCGCGACCTCTGCGGCCCCCCTGCCCGCGCTCGCGCAGCCTTGTGCCGCCACTGCCTCCTACAGTTGCTGCGTTGCTACTGCTACGCCGCTGCTGATGATGTTACTGCTGCGCCATTGCTGCATTGCTGCTGCTTCCGCTGCTGCTGCTCGCCGTGCGCCGTGCCTGCCCGCCGCGCCCGGCCGCGTCCACCTCCGCCGCCGCTGCCTGCAGCTTGCCCGAGCTCCCGCGCGCGCACGCAGGCTCATGCCGCGCCCCTGCCCACGTCCGGCCGCGTCCGACTGCTCCCTTGCCGCACCTAGGCACGCGCCCGCGCCACTGCCACCCCTGTTACAGCTGCGCGTGGCCGTCGGCGCCCTGGCTGCATGCGTACGGCCCAGCACCCTGCTGGCTGGTCCTTGTGCCACTGCCAAGCGGGCCCGCCCCAATTAATTAAGGGTTAACCCGATTTAGTGCTAACCCCTCCTAATAAGTCATTGACTGGTGGCCCCAGTAGTTAAAATTCTCTATTAATTAAACCACACCCAGTGACAGCTGGGTCCCACTGGCTCAGTTGACCAGTCAACGCTAACCAGTCAACTGCTGACTGGGCAGTTGACTGGCCCCACTGTCAGCCTCTGTGCACTCTGCTGGGTGCACTTCTCTAGGTGCAGTTAGCAATTATATTTAATATATTTTCGAATTATTAATATTCCAGGAAATCCAGAAAATCATTTAAAGTTTTGAAGAATTATTTCTCTTGAGAGCTCATGATTGGGGCATGTGTGCAAAATATACTTAAGCCTGCCCCAAGCTTGAGCAATACTTTCTCCTTCACAAGGCAAAAAATTATATATATAATTCCGATCACGATGAAGCAAATGCATATGATAAAATTTCTGGTGGAATTCCAGCTTCAACCGGTTCCAGTCTCATGTTTCAGTATCATCACATAGCCTATACCATGTCAATTCCTTTCCCTCCAAAGATAAATGGAATACTTTCTTCTTAACTCCATCTCTAGATAAACCTGCAAGCTTAAACAATCCACAAATTTCATGCACATAAATCAAGTGCATATAGGGATGTACCGTTCCATCTCCTGCATAAGGATTAGCTAGCAGTTTCTCTATCATACCCGAAGGAATTTCATAATAAATATTTACAGTAGGTTCAATAGGTAGAGGAGCAACTCTTATTGCTTCCGGTCGAGGTGAAGATACCCCGAACAAGCCCCTCAAAGGATTACTTTCCATAGTGACAAGTGACAATAAATTTCAGCACGTAATATAAATGTTTCCTTACCAAATTCCACTCACCAAAGGCGCTTCAGTCCCCGGCAACGGCGCCAGAAAAGAGTCTTGATGACCCACAAGTATAGGGGATCAATCATAGTCCTTTTGATAAGTAAGAGTGTCAAACCCAACGAGGAGCAGAAGGAAATGACAAGCGGTTTTCAGCAAGGTATTCTCTGCAAGTACAGAAAGTAGCGGTAACAGATAGTTTTGATAGCAAGATAATCCGTAACAAGTAACAAGTAGTAACGGTAATAATAAGTGCAGCAAGGTGGCCCAATCCTTTTTGTAGCAAAGGACAAGCCGGAACGATCTCTTATAATAAGCAAAGCGTTCTCGAGGACACATGGGAATTTCATCTAGTCACTTTCATCATGTTTGTTTGATTCGCGTTCGCTACTTTGATAATTTGATATGTGGGTGGACCGGTGCTTGGGTGCTGTTCTTACTTGACAAGCCTCCCACTTATGATTACCCCCTCTCACAAGCATCCGCAACTACGAAAGAGGAATTAAGATAACTCTAACCATAGCATGAAACATATGGATCCAAATCAGCCCCTTACGGAATAGCGCATAAACTAGGGTTTAAGCTTCTGTCACTCTAGCAACCCATCATCTAATTACTACTCCACAATGCCTTCCCTTAGGCCCAAAGATGGTGAAGTGTCATGTAGTCGACGTTCACACGACACCACTAAAGGAGGCAACAACATACATATCATCAAAATATCGAACGAATACCAAATTCACATGATTACTTATGACAAGACTTCTCCCATGTCCTCAAGAACAAAAGTAACTACTCACAAATCATATTCATGTTCAAGATCAGAGGGGTATAGAATTGCATTAAGGATCTGAACATATAATCTTACACCAAATAAACCAACTAGCATAAACTACAAGATGTAATCAACACTACTAGCAACCCACAGGTTCCAATCTGAGGTTTTGAGACAGAGATTGAATACAAGAAATGAACTAGGGTTTGAGATGAGATGGTGCTGGTGAAGATGTTGATAAAGATTGGTCCTCCCACGATGAGATGATCGTTGGTGATGTCGATGGCTTCGATTTCCCCCCTCCCGGAGGGAAGTATCCCCGGCGGAATCGCTCCGACGGAGAGCAAAATAGCTCCTTCCCAGGTTCCGCCTCGAGACGGCAGCGCTTCGTCCCGAAAGTCTTCCCTTTATTTATTTTTCTAGGGAAAATGACCTTATATAGCAGAAGGAGGGGGCCAGACGCCAGCTGTGGGCCCCACAAGGCAATAGGGCGCGCCCAGGGGGGCCGCGCCCTGTTGCCTTGTGGGCAACTGGTGGGTCCCCTCTGGTATTTCTTTTCTCTAGTATTTTTTATATATTCAATAAAAAATCTCCGTGAAATTTCAGGTCAATTGGAGCTCTGTAGAATAGGTATCTCTGATGTGGCTATTTCAGGTCCAGAATTCCAGCTGCCGACATTCTCCCTCTTCATGTAAATCTTTCAAATTAAGAGAGAAAAGGCATAAGAATTGTACCATAAAGTGAAATAAAGATTAAAAACATAATAATTAATAGTAGGAAATCATGTTGCAAATTGGACGTATCACATATCACGGGGTTTGGATTCACCAGCGAAGTTTGCACCAACTCTCGATGTGAGAAAGGGCAATGCACGGTACCGAAGAGGCTAGCAAATTGCGGAAATGTGAGAGTGCATATAATCCATGGACTCACATTAGTCATAAAGAACTCACATACTTATTGCGAAAGTTTATTAGCCCTCGAAGCAAAGTACTACTACGCATGCCCCTAGGGGGATAGATTGGTAGGAAAAGACCATCGCTCGTCCCCGACCGCCACTCATAAGGTAGACAATCAATAATAAATCATGCTCCAACTTCTTAGCATAACGACAAATCATATGTGCATGCTTCGGAATCACAAACCTTAACACCAATATTCTTACTAAACCACAATTATCTACTAGCACCTCCCACATATTACCAGTTTAATATCGCAAAACTATTGCAAGGAATCAAACTTATCATATTCATTGATCTACATGAAAGTTTTTATTATATCCCTCTTGAATACCTATCATATTAGGACCAAATTCATAACCCGCGCATATTACCATTGCTATTCATAAGACTATCAAAAAGATATATGTGAAGCATGAGAGTGCAACTATTTCTTTAAAATATAACCACCGCCATGCTCTAAAAGATATAAGTGAAGCACTAGAGCAACCGCCTAGATCAAAAGATATAAGTGAAGCACATAGAGTATTCTAACAAATCACGAATAATGTGTGTCCCTCTCAAAAAGGTGTGTTCAGCAAAGATGATTGTGACAAACTAAAAAGCAAACAAACTATATCACAAGACGCTCCAAGTAAAACACATATCATGTGATGAATAAAAATATAGCTCCAAGTGAGTTACAGATAGATTGTAGACGAAAGAGGCGATGACTTCCAGGGCATCCCCAAGCTTAGACGCTTGAGTATTCCTTGAATATTACCTTGGGGTGCCTTGGTGTCGGTGTATAAAACATGGGTATTTTATACCCAGACTTATGCACAGACAGTAGCAGCCTCCTTGCCGGCCAAGCCTCGCCGGGAACCGCCAAGACCAAGACTCAGGACCCAGTTGCAGAAGCCACTGAGGAGAAGCTCAAGACGAAATATCAACAAGCACTCGACCACTACCGAAGATGAAGACACTCCTTGCCGGCAAGGCTAAACCGGCAAGGTGAAGACCCGGCAAGCTCCGTACCGGCAAGCTTCTGCCAGCCCTCCAGCGCTCCACCACACCGCACAGGTGTTTGCTAGTGGCTGAGGTGTCGACCGCGCAGGCTGGTTGGTAAGGTTTGTTGAGCACGTGTCAGCATACTGGGACAGGATTTGCTTCTAATGACACCCGTCCAGGAGGCGTGTCAGAATAATATGAGGTAGTTGGGCGAGCGGTGCAGAAACCTTGCCGGGACTACCTCTCCACATGACACCTAACGACGCATTTAATGCTTTTGTCCTAAACTGGCAGAGTTAGGTATGATAGCACTGTTTGCTATCTAATCGCTATGTAATTACTATTTTGCCAATGTGGTGACCGCTTTAGCTATAAAAGGAGGGCCAAGGCAACAGTTAGAGGGATTCGGACCCCCTTTTCAAACACTTGCACGTCTCACGTAGCAGCCCTCTCCGCACCTTGCCGGGAGAAGCACTCCTTGTACTTGTGCTTTCATACAACCAATACACCAAAAGCAGGAGTAGGGTTTTATGCTTCTCAGCGGCCCGAACCTGGGTAAGTCCCTTGCTTCTTCCATTGTTCATGCTCTTTGTGCACGTTGATTCCCCCCGCCGAACCACAAGGGGCTGGATGGCCCCATAGATGGTCGTACCCACGACATCTTTGGCGCGCCAGGTAGGGGGTGATCGCTTGCGCGAACCTTGATCGGTAGATTGCGTGTCTTCTTCATCATCTTCATCGACTTCCTCGTCGTCGATGGCGCCCAAGAAGAAGGGCATCACGACGACGGCCACTGTCGGTACCAAAACCGGCA
Organism: Elymus sibiricus; assembly: GCA_039707655.1. Taxonomy (NCBI): domain Eukaryota; kingdom Viridiplantae; phylum Streptophyta; class Magnoliopsida; order Poales; family Poaceae; genus Elymus; species Elymus sibiricus. The sequence goes on along the minus strand of CM077676.1, from coordinate 210,910,577 downwards.
GATCTCGGGTAGGGGGTCCGAACTATGGGTCAAGGAATCGATGGTAACAGAAAGCGTAAAGACAGCGATTTACCCAGGTTCGGGCCCTCTCGAGAAGGTAAAACCCTACGTCCTGCTTGAGTGTATTGATGTGATTGTATGAAGGTTACTGAGTTGATCTACCTTGAGATCAGATGGGCTAAACCCTAGATTATCAGTCCTCCCCCTACCATCAAGGATAACATGCTGCTTATGCCATCTATTCCTTGGAGGAGACGCCAAGACTTCAGAGATTTCCTTCTTTCATACGGGGTCGTCCCCAATCCAGCCTTCCATCGACGTGTAGAGAGCGGCCCACCAGTCCGGCCCATGAGAGATAGGCCGGCAGCCCGAGTACCCCCTAGTCCGGGACACCCTCAGTAGCCCCCGAACTAGCCTTCAATGCCAAGGTCTACGGTCTTCGGCAGCTTCATGCTTCAGAAGTGTTCGGCTTGGATGGCGAGTTCCTCCCGTTACCTATATTTGGATTAACAATAATTCGGCCACCAATAAGTCGGTTACCGAGGTGTCTTCAGAGAGAGAATTAAATGATGACCCTCGATTTCTGCGCGCCCACGGAATGCGAGCGGCCCGATGGGTTCTTACAAAAATGTCCCTTTAATAGGCCAAGGGCATGGAGGTTAACGCACCCCACCCCCTGCCATTCTTCTCCACATCCTCGCAAAGCCAAAGTCAACAAACAATGGCAAGCGCCCCAGGCTCTTCCTCACGCCCTCATGGCCCCCGTCAAGGTGATTGGGTGGGATGCTCCGTATCTTGTATGCGACTACGTAGGCTTGAGGCGCAGGGGTATCTACCCGCCTCAGATCTCACATCCACCTGCCCCGGATTAACTTCCGCAGACGGAAAGGCCCTTGCGGAGAATTTCCCTTCCCCTCACGGGGAGGAGAGAGTTTGCTTCGTGCCCTTCATGCTGCGAGGTCTGGGTTTTCCCATTCATCCCTTCTTGAGGGGTTTACTAGAGTTCTACGGGATTCAGCTCCACCACCTTACCCCCGGATCGATCCTCCATATTTCGGGCTTCGTCGCTTTATGCGAGATGTTCCTGGGCTGCGAGGCGCACTTTGAGTTGTGGAGAAAATTCTTCTGCCTAGTCCCCCGCACCCGGGAAGGGGTCATCTACGAGGTCGGCGGAGCCGAAGTATGGCGCATTACCGGGACCGGATACCCCGTTGGGACTTCGAAGAAGGATGCCGAAGAGTGGACTTCGGAATGGTTTTATATCGAAGACGTCCCTTTATTCGATCCAGTTCGAAGGGGTCTACCGGAATTTTCATTGGCTTCTCCAACGAAGCGGTTCAACTGGCGCCCGAAGAGTCCTTCTCAAGAGGAAAGTGCCGAAGTAGCTCGTCTGGCTGCTCAAGTGAGGTGGTTAGCTCATAACGGACTAACCATCGTTGATGTGATGGCAATAGCCATTGCTCGATGTGTCCAGCCTCTCCAACAGAGAATTCATCCGCTATGGAACTACAATGGGGAGGACGACACCGCCCGGTACACCAAGAAGGGGCATGCCAACCAGGCAGCGATAGCCGCCATACTAGCCGATTTGTTCAAGGGGGAAGAGCAAGAGTTCGCTCGACTACAGCTCAAGAAAGGCTTCTCGATGTATGAGCCCATCGAAATGGTGAGTTTGACCACTCTTTATAGTTCGGATATTACCCCAGATTTTTCATAATCGGATATTCATCTTGTCCGAACAGAGTTGGAGGCGATGGATCGAAACGGTGAGCTGCCCGGCTCCTCAACCGGAGAATTACTCTCGCGATGACGATCCTGGGTTTCATGATGACCCTGAAACATCGATTAATTTTGAGGACGGGGTCTTCTACCAGGAGAGCCTTGATGGCTCCAAGGCGGCCCTGTTGGCCGATCATCCCGGGGCACTTCCCTCCTCCGTGGTAAGTGGCCAACGGGCTTCCTCTCAAAAGAAACGCTCAGCTGCTGCAGGCCCGAACACACTGACACCTACTCCCAAGGGCCGTCGCACAACGCGCCAAAACGCCGCAAAAGCGGCACCAGTGGCTCCGACGACAAGTAGTCATGGGGTGACCCCACGCGTGGCCCCAACGGGAGCTACATCATCGGCGCCCTGCCCGAAGAGGTAATGTATTCACCATACTGTTATGGCCTCCATCTTCAACATCCACCGCATATGTCAATAATTTGTTCCATGGTGTTCGATAGACGATGTGTGGAACCGCGCGCGGACGAGGATGTTGAGAAGGTGCCAAGGGGTGACTCAAATCCGAGGTCGCCAGCTGTAACAGGAGTTACTCCGGGAGCCACTGCCGAGGACCAAAATCCCGAGGACTCGGGAGACGTCTCGGTCACTAATTCCGAAGTTGAAAGTGTGATGAATCATCGGTGGCACAAGGCATCACTTCGGCAAACCGCGTTGTCTAATCAAGAGGTCAATGCTCTTAGCTCGGTAGATGCATACCTCGGCGCTGCCCGAACGGGACTTGAAGGTGCAGTGAGGCTCATGTCTACGAATATGCAGGTATAGTAATAGTTTTGAAAACTAGTACCTAACCCAGTAGCCCCCGAGCCTTAATTTGGGCGGGACGGCCGAGTTAAGGGTCTGATATCCATGCTGCCCTGCTATTTGTGCAGACTGTTCAGGAGCAGAACAAAAAGCTGTCCGAGGACCTCAAGCTGGCTCAAACAGAGTTAAAGTCTGTGAAAACCGAGCTAGAGGGGGTGAAAACATTCACTAGAGAGGCACATGGTAAGTCCCTGAATTTAAAGTTCATTAAAGAGAAAATGGGGTGGAACACCTCCACTAATGAAAAATGTTTCCATAGCAGCCGAGACGATAAATCAGCTGCAGAAGGGCCTGGAAATGGCCAGGAAAGCCCAAAGATATGCGGAGTCATAGCAAGAGGCTGGCTACCGGGTGCTGTCCCGAAGTCATGAGGAGAGGGATAAGCTTAAGGCGGAAGGCGAACAACAGGTCCAAGAAATCAAAAGCTTGCAAGCTCAACTGGTTGTAACCCAAGAGGAGAACCAAAGACTGAAGGCAGGCATGTTCGGTAAGTGCAATCTAACTCGCCCGTTCAATAACTGAACGTATATGGTAGCAAGATGAACAACGCCCCGTCTTATTGTAGTTCTGCTGACCGGGCGTCCTGAAGAGGAAGCCGGTTCCTTCGGGCGGGACCTGCTGAAGGAGCTATCCGATGTACATGAGAGGGCCTGGAGAGCCATGAAGAGCATGTTCAAAGCACTGTGGCCTGGCGAAGTGGCTCCGGAAGGGATGACCGAACTCGCAAGTCGCTTCAAAGGAGCTCGGCGCCGCTTTGAGTTATGGAAGATGTCATCTTGTCGTGAAGGAGCACGGGAAGCGTGGGCGATGATCAAGACCCGATTCACCAAGATGGAACCGGAGCATTTAGCGAGAGTTGGGCCGGTAGGGCCAGATGGGCAGGAAGTGCCCGTGCATCTGGTATATGACCAGGTTATGCCCGCAGCTCGGCTGTCCCAAGCAGATTGTGCTCTGGAGACCATAATATATGGTCTAGATCAAGATTGATAGGTCGATTCTATGTACCTATGTACTTTACATCGGATAGTCTCCACACCGTGCATAAAAAACGTTGTCTTAACCGGCCATCGGCTTCCGCCTCCTCGACCAGAAGCCAAGGAGTGTTTTCCTACTATGTAATCCGAGAACATCGGAAAGATACTTCGGAAAACCAGGCAATCCGGCCATTTGGTGCAAACAGACAAAAACGTGCTCGGGGAGTTATGTTATATTACTGATTAACGTAAGAAACATCTTCCGACGAAAATAGTTCCACTATGGGTTCCTTTCGTCAGGTGACCACGTTATCCGTGGATGAATAACCGAGTACCCGAATGTAGACGGGGACGGTTACTTCGGGAAAATACCCCGGAAACTTGGTGATAGGTATCAATTATTTTCACTTCCCCCCATGGCCAACCAACTTGTTGTCTTAAGACGCTAGCTTTCGGCTTCACCCGTCTGAGGTACGTACCCGGGAAATCCGGACGTAACAATCGCAGAGGTGCTCCCTTTACTCCCTAGCCGAACAATCGGGAACGTAGGGGGTAAACACAGGAGCGAGGCAACCCAGCTTGGCCAAATCTTAAGTCAAGTTGATGCATATAGTGGCTTGAGAACGATACAGGAAGGTTGCAAATACGTAAAAACGGATGATTGCATAAATGAAATTTGACGAGCTTCGTAAAAGAAGCCCCCAGGTAACAAAGTGTGGTACATTCAAAGATGTTTGCCGAAGAAGAACTTAACGTAATTCGGCATTTCCGAACACAACCCGGGAGAGACTATTGACTAGAAAGATGAAGATCCGAAAAGGATAAATCAAACAAGGTAAGTTTGCGGGACTAGCCGTAGAAACGTCGCAGCCGAGCTGCATTCCATGGGTTTGGTTTGAGGCGATCGTCCGTCGGGTCGCGGAGGCGGTACGCCCCGCCCGTGAGTACTTGGTCGATTATGAAGGGCCCCTCCCATTTGGGCGCCAGCTTATGCTTTTGCTTCTCCGGGAGGCACAAGACTAAATCGCCAATGTTGTAGGCCTTTGCCCGTACTTCCCTGCTCTGATAACGTCTGGCCTGCTGCTGATAAAAAGCAGAACGAGCCCGAGCTATGTCGCGCTCGCCTTCCAAGGCGTCCAGGTCATCTTGCTGATCCAGCTCGGCCTCCTTTTCTTAGTACATACGCACCCGAGGGGCGTCGTGAATAAGGCCGCAGGGGAGGACGGCTTCTGCCCCATATACCATGAAGAATGGTGTGTAGCCCGTGGATCGATTAGGAGTGGTGCGTAGGCCCCACAGTACGGAGTCGAGCTCCTCAACCCAATGGCAGCCGGAGTCTTGCAAAGATCGGACGAAACGAGGCTTAATGGCGCTCAAGATCAGGCCGTTCGCTCTCTCGACCTATCCATTAGACTGTGGGTGATACACCGAGGCATAGTCGAGCTTAATGCCTAAATTAGCGCACCAATCTTTGACTTCCTGGGCGGTAAAGTTGGATCCGTTGTCCGTTATTATGCTATGGGGAACACCATAGCGGTGTACGATGCCGGATATAAAGTCGATGACCGGCTTAGACTTGGCTGAAGTGACCGGCTTTGCCTCGATCCATTTAGTGAATTTATCTACCATGACGAGTAGATATTTCTTTTTCTTGGTCCCCCCTTTATGTGGTCCAACCATATCCAGCCCCCAGACCGTGAAAGGCCAAGTAATTGGGATCGTCCGCAGGGCCATGGGGGGCATATGACTCTGATTTGCAAAGAGCTGGCATCCAACGCAATGTTGGACCAATGTCTTGGCGTATTTTCGGGCAGTGGGCCAAAAGAACCCTGCTCGGAAAGCCTTGCTGACCAGGGCCCGAGCTGCCGCGTGGTGACCGCCCATGCCAGCGTGAATCTCGGCCAGAAGCTGCCTTCCCTCCTCTTCGGAGATACATCTCTGGAGGACGCCAGTAGTACTTTTCCTATATAGGCTTTAGATCGTCGAAGGATACACCTGGCCTCAGTCTGGTCAGCCGGTAATTCTTGGCGGAGGAGGTAGGCAAGGAAAGGCTCGATCCATGGCGCGATTACCGCCATGACTTTGTGAGCCGAAGTTGTTATTGCGATGGCCGAGCCCCCGATAATTCCATTATCTGGTTCAATAGGCGGAGGGACGAACCCTCCTGGGGTAGTGGTGTCCGAGCCCTGGGCGTTCTCCTGCCACACCACGGATGGCTTGAAAAGTCATTCCAAGAAGGTGTTCTCGGGGACGGGGTCGCGCTTAGCGCCCATTCGAGCCAGGATATCCGCAGCTTGATTGCTGTCACGAGGTATATGGTGAAACTCCAGTCCTTCGAAGCGGGCGGAGATCTTCAGGACGGCGTTGTGGTATGCTGTCATTTTTGGGTCTTTTGCGTCGAATTCGCCATTAACTTGAGAGATGGCAAGATTATAATCCCCCCGTACCTCGAGCCGCTGTATGCCCATCGACACTGCCATCCGAAGTCCGTGCAGCAGAGCCTCGTATTCGGCTGCGTTGTTGGAGTCGGTGTACATGATTTGGAGTATGTACCGAATATTGTCGCCAGTGGGGGATGTGAGGACCACTCCAGCCCCCAGTCTTGCGAGCATTTTGGAGCCGTCGAAGTACATCGTCCAATGTGAGTATGTGTCGTACTCCCTAGGGAGTTCGGCTTCCGTCCATTCCGCCACGAAATCAGCCAAAACTTGAGATTTAATAGCTCGGCGTGGTCGATAGATGATTTCGAAGGGGAGAAGTTCTATAGCCCATTTGGCTATGCGCCCTGTGGCGTCACGATTGTTGATTATGTCATTCAATGGTACTTCGGATGCTACCGTAACCGAGCACTCCTGGAAGTAATGGCGGAGTTTTCGGGATGCCATGAAAACTACGTAGGCGATCTTCTGGTAATGCGGGTACCTTGTTTTACACGGGGTAAGCACTTCGGATACATAGTACACAGGTTTCTGTACCTGGAACTTGTGACCCTCGGCCTATCGTTCGACAACGAGAACCGCACTGACCACCTGATTCATCGCCGAGATATATAGCAGCATTGGCTCGGCCGGGCTGGGTGCCGTCAAAATCGGGTTGCTGGCAAGAAGAGTTTTTATTTCTTCGAGTGCCGCCGCCGCTTCGCTAGTCCATTCAAAGTTCTTCATCCGTTTGAGCAATTTATATAGCGGCAGGGCCTTTTCGCCGAGGCGCGAGATGAAGCGGCTTAGGGCTGCAACAGTACCGGCCAGTTTCTGGACGTGTTTGAGCTCAGTGGGGATAGCCAACTCGGACAGTGCCCGGATTTTCGCTGGGTTGGCCTCTATTCCTCTATGGGAAACTATGAAGCCGAGCAGCTTGCCGGCCGGCACTCCGAAGACACACTTTTCCGGACTAAGCCGTATATCGAAAGTCCGAAGATTGTCAAAGGTTTGCCGGAGATCGTCCACCAGCTGGCTGACGTGTTTGGTTTTGATAACCACATCGTCCACATAAGCTTCGACTGTTTTGTCGATTTGTTTCTCCAGACACGTTTGGATCATGCGCTGGTATGTGGCCCCTGCGTTCTTTAAACCGAAGGGCATTGTGTTGAAGCAGAATGGTCCATAGGGAGTGATGAAAGCTGTAGCCGCCTGGTCGGACTCCTTCATTTTGATTTGATGGTATCCGGAGTAAGTGTCAAGGAAACATAGCGAGTCGTGCCCGGCAGTGGCATCAATGATCTGGTCGATGCGGGGCAGGGGGAAAGGATCCATAGGGCAGGCTTTGTTCAAATCCTTGAAGTCGACGCACAATCGCCAGGACTTATCCTTCTTCGGCACCATGACCAGGTTGGCCAACCACTCAGGATGTTTGATGTCCCGGATGAATCCGGCTTCGAGCAACTTGGCCAGTTCCTCACCCATGGCTTGACGCTTGGGTTCGGAAAACCGACGGAGAGTCTGTTTAACTGGCTTGAAACCTTTGATTATGTTTAGGCTGTGCTCGGCTAATCTACGCGGGATCCCTGGCATGTCTGAAGGGTGCCAGGCGAAGATATCCCAGTTTGCGCGCAGAAATTGGCGCAATTCTTCATCAACCGCGGGGTCCAGCTAGGCTCCGATGGACGCCGTCTTGTTGGGATCCGTTGGGTGCACTTGGAATTTAATGATTTCATCTGCTGGTTTAAAGGACGTGGACTTTTGCCTTTTATCAAGGATGACATCGTCCTTGTCCACCGTTGAGCAGAGCGCGGTTAATTCTTCGGCCGCGAGGGCTTCGGACAACGCTTCGAGGGCGAGCGATGCCGTCTTATTCTCGGCTCGCAGGGCTCGGTCCGGATCACTTATTACCGTGATTATACCGTTTGGCCCTGGCATTTAAACTTCATGTACCCGTAATGTGGCACAGCATGGAATCGTGTGACGGCATCGTGCCCTAGTAAGGCATGATACCCGCTGCGGAAGGGCACGATGTGGAAAAGCAGTTCTTCGGACCGGTAGTTCTCGGGAGTTCCGAAGACCACATCAAGAGTCACGCGGCCACTGGCACGCGCCTCCTTTCCGGGGATAATCCCTCGAAAGGTGGTGTGACTTTGCTATCTGTGGGATCTGTTGAACTGCATTTTATCCAAGGTATCCTCGTAGATGAGGTTGAGCCCGCTGCCGCCGTCCATCAACACCTTTTGTAGTCGGAATCCATCCACTATGGGGTCTAGGACAAGGGCGGCAGCGGCTCGAGTAGGACAATATCTTGGCTGGTCTTGTTCACTAAAAGTGATGAGTGTATCTGTCCAGGAGTCTGTCTCTGCCACGTGGTGAATTTGGGCGAGCTCTCGAAGGGCTCTCTTCCTCTGATTCTTCGAAGAGTAAGTCTCGTAGATTGTTAAGATTTCGGCGTTGTCATCAAGGGGCATAACTGGACTTTTAGTGGAGTGCGGGCCTCCGAGAATGGCCTCGCCGCTCTTGGCGACTTGCCTAACCACCCAGCAAGCTCGAAGGCTGTCGATTCGATTTGTAGAGTGTATGGGGCATGGTTTATCCAGTATTCCGTCAAGGACCATTCTGGACCTCGTCAGGGGTTTCATCTTTTTCTCGGACGGCTCATAGTGGCGTGTCCGGTGAGGGAGCACGCATTTCGCCCAAGCTCGGTTTAGTTCCTCTGTGCAGGTTGACTCCCTTTGCTCAAGCTGGGCCTGCCAAGCGTACTCCATGGCGCAATATTTGGACACCAGATCTGATAAATCAGAGAAATTTTGGATGTGGCGGCGGGCGAGGGCATTTAAGACGCCCTCGTCTCTGCAGTTTTGCCGGAAGATCTCTAGAATGTCCTTGTCACAGCCGTCCATCATCTTAGTTTTGATGATAAGGAATCTGGCCCAGAAGTGCCAGACTGTCTCTCCGGGCTGCTGCTTAACGTACATCAGGTCCCATATGTCGGGACGTCCTGTGTTATCCAGACAATACTCAATGTGGGGGGTGGGTGGGATAAAAAACTTGATCCGAGCGGAGTGTGAGTCCGGAGTTTTGGGGGCCGCGTCCTGGATTGTGATGGAATCTGGTTCGCCGAGACCTGGATAATTGACCAGGCGCGGGTGAGCAGATCCGGACTTACATGTTGAGCTGGACTCCGGCTCTAAACCCTCTCCGGAGCGGAATTCGGCTGCCGAGCTAGAAGGTGAAGCCTGTTGGTCGAAAACCCGCACCTCATGCGTTTTTGGTTCGGAGGTAACGGATGAGGCCTCTGAGGGGCCTTCGATAGTGGCGACTAAGTGAGTAGTGGCGGGGGTATAAATTTCCCTGTCGTCGGTTTTAAGCCCGATCAGATCGTATACCGAGGACTGGCCATCGGCGATTCCCAGAGCTTGGATCCGATCTAGTATCCCGTTTAATGACGAGAGATTGGTTGATTCCAGGTTCGGGTAATTTGCGGGGTCGACCCGCAGTATGGCCGTGACGGGGGTGTCAAAATTTGTCCCGAAGTTACGTTATGCCGAGGCTGGAGTTCGACAACCGAGCACGGAGGTCAGATCCGGGCTCAAGGTTGAATCTGCAGCGGCCGCCGTCTTGGCGGCGGGGTTGGCCATATTCGAAGCCGGCGCTTCAAGATTCGTGGGTCCGTCAGGCGAAGCTGAGGACCCCGTGAGGATAAGATCTCCCCGGGAGTCGGCGACGAATTCTAAGCTTCCAAACCTGATCTCCTGATCGGGGGTGAAGCTGCCGACCCGGCCAAGGTGACCGGCCGGATCGGCGTGTAGCACGACGCTTCCGAACGCGAAGAGCTGGCCCGGAACAAAAGTGTCCCCGCGGCTAGCGCTCTTGCTGATGATTAGGCGAGCCATTGATCCTTGATGTCCCACGGCGGAATTCTCAATGAAATCACCAATGTCGGTACCAAAACCGGCAGATCTCGGGTAGGGGGTCCGAACTATGGGTCAAGGAGTCGATGGTAACAGAAAGCGTAGAGACAGCGATTTACCCAGGTTCGGGCCCTCTCGAGGAGGTAAAACCCTACGTACTGCTTGAGTGTATTGATGTGATTGTATGAAGGTTACAGAGTTGATCTACCTCGAGATCAGATGGGCTAAACCCTAGATTATCAGTCCTCCCCCTACGGACTAAACCTCCGGGTTTATATAGACACCAGGGGGGGCCTAGGGTTACATATGGTCGGTTACCATCAAGGATAACATGCTGCTTACACCATCTAATCCTTGGAGGAGACGCCAAGACTTCAGAGATTTCCTTCTTTCATACGGGGTCGTCCCCAATCCAGCCTTCCATCGACATGTAGAGAGCGGCCCACCAGTCCGGCCCATGAGAGATAGGCCGGCAGCTCGAGTACCCCCTAGTCCGGGACACCCTCAGCCACCCCGCACGCATCCGCAGGCAGCGCAGGCGGTGCGGCCAATGCGGGCGGTGCGGGTACCGCGGTTGGCACTACTAGCGCAGGTGGCGCGGTCGCCACGCCCACCACGGTCGGCGTAGGAGACGAGTGCACTGGATGCAGTCGACCTCCTCGATCCTCTGGCGAACAGAGCCGCGACGGCGCAGGCGGAGCGGACGGATGACCTCTCCTTCATCCTCCTCGCCGCGCCGACAAACGCAGCCACCGGAGCGGCAATGCCCGAGCCGGCGTGAGCCAAGATCCCACCGCGGCGGCATCCAAGGGTGTAGCTTCCGGACAGATGAGGGTGTCCTGGACTAGGGGGTACTCGGGCTGTCGGCCTATCTCTCATAGGCCGGGCTGGTGGGCCGCCCTCTACTCGTCGATGGATGGCCGGATTGTCTCCTTCAGTCCGTTATCCACGGACCGAATACTTTGCAACACCGCGCCCATAAGTGCACGGTGCTCTTCGGCGATGGAGGAGCTTGTTAGAGAATCCTCCATCTTGTCCGGCCACCCGGTCGACGCCTGCTCTGGGGCAGGCGGGGGTGGCGGCGGCGCTTCGGCTCCTTCCTTCTCAAAGTCTGGAGCACCGGACTCTGGACGCCTTGACGTCTCCGGAGTCGTCCTCGGAGAGAGCTCGGGTCGTCTGAGCTCCTCCTCTTCATTCACCAGAGGGGCCCTCCCCTCCTGGTCTTCGGCGACCGAGGTGTTCACCTCGGCCATGATAGTGTCGCCCCCTCCCCCCGCGTACGGCATGGGAGGGGTCCTCCTCGATAGGACCTCCTCGGCCTCTTCGACGATCAGGGGAGGCGAGGCGCGGGATTCGGTCCCGCTCTCCGCTAGCGCTGCCGGTGGGGAATCCCCCTCCGAGACTCGGTCGGTGGGGAGATCGCGCAGCGGGCTGCAAGATTACGCATGGAAATGCGATCAGTCTCAGAACCCAGTTCGGCTAAGGATGGTTAAGTGGCTACTAGCACGCGTACCTTTGAGCCTGAGGCTTAGCCCTAGGAATCCTCCGAGGAACCTCTTCGGACGCCTCGGAGTCCTCGGCCGAAGCCGAGTTGTCACCAGACAAGGCCACCTTGGCCTTGCGCAGTCTTTTTGATGGAAATATGCCCTAGAGGCAATAATAAAGTTGTTATTATTTTATATTTCCTTGTTCATGATAAAGGTTTATTATTCATGCTAGAATTGTATTGACCGGAAACTTAAATACATGTGTGAATACATATTTCAAGCTAATGCCCGGGTTGAGAGATATGAAGTCTCCAACAAGTTCTTTAGCTGTAAGATGGAGGAGAACAGTTCTGTCAGTGAACACATAGTCAGAATGTCTGGGTACCACAACCACTTGACTCAGCTGGGAATTGATCTTCCGGTTGAGAGTGTTATTGACAGAGTTCTTCAGTCACTGCCACCAAGCTATAAAGGCTTCGTGATGAACTATAATATGCAAGGGATGGAGAAGACAATTCCCGAGCTCTTCGCGATGCTGAAATCAGCGAAGGTAGAAATCAAGAAGGAGCATCAAGTGTTGATGGTTAACAAAACCACTAGTTTCAAGAAAAAGGGCAAGGGAAAGAAGGGGAACTTCAAGAAGAACAGCAAGCAAGTTGCCGCTCCCACGAAGAAACCCAAAGCTGGACCCAGGCCTGAAACAGAGTGCTTCTACTGCAAAGGGACTGGTCACTGGAAGCGGAACTGCCCCAAGTATTTGGCGGATAAGAAGGATGGCAAAGTGAGCAAAGGTATATTTGATATACATGTTATTGATGTGTTCCTCACTAATGCTCGCAGTAGCGCCTGGGTATTTGATACTGGTTCGGTTGCTCATATTTGTAACTCGAAACAGGAGCTACGGAATAAGCGAAGATTGGCTAAGGACGAGGTGACGATGCGCGTCGGGAATGGTTCCAAGGTTGATGTGATCGCCGTCGGCACGCTACCTCTACATCTACCTTCGGGATTAGTTTTAGAGCTCAATAATTGTTATTTGGTGCCAGCGTTGAGCATGAACATTATATCTGGATCTTGTTTATTGCGAGACGGTTATTCATTTAAGTCAGAGAATAATGGTTGTTCTATTTATATGAGTAACATCTTTTATGGTCACGCACCTTTTGTGAGTGGTCTATTCTTGTTGAATCTCAATCGTAGTGATACACATATTCATAATATTGATGCCAAAAGATGCAAAGTTGATAATGATAGTGCAACATACTTGTGGCACTGCCGTTTAGGTCATATTGGTGTAAAGCGCATGAAGAAACTCCATGCGGATGGACTTTTGGAATCTCTTGATTATGAATCATTTGATACTTGCGAACCATGCCTCATGGGCAAGATGACTAAAACTCCGTTCTTCGGAACAATGGAGCGAGCTACTGATTTGTTGGAAATAATACATACCGATGTATGCGGTCCGATGAATGTTGAAGCACGTGGCGGGTATCGTTATTTTCTAACCTTCACAGATGATTTGAGTAGATATGGGTATATCTACTTGATGAAACACAAGTCTGAAACATTTGAAAAGTTCAAAGAATTTCAGAGTGAAGTAGAGAATCATCGTAACAAGAAAATAAAGTTTCTACGATCTGATCGCGGAGGCGAATATTTGAGTTACGAGTTTGGCCTTCATTTAAGAAAATGTGGAATTGTTTCACAACTCACGCCACCTGGAACACCACAGCGTAATGGTGTGTCCGAACATCGTAACCGTACTTTATTGGATATGGTGCGATCTATGATGTCTCTTACCGATTTGCCACTATCGTTTTGGGGTTATGCATTAGAGACAGCTGCATTCACGTTAAATAGGGCACCGTCTAAATCCGTTGAGACGACACCGTATGAACTATGGTTTGGCAAGAAACCTAAGCTGTCATTTCTTAAAGTTTGGGGATGCAATGCTTATGTGAAAAAACTTCAACCTGATAAGCTCGAACCCAAAGCGGAGAAGTGCGTCTTCATAGGATACCCTAAAGAAACAATTGGGTACACCTTCTACCACAGATCCGAAGGCAAGGTCTTTGTTGCCAAGAATGGGTCCTTTCTAGAGAAGGAGTTTCTCTCGAAAGAAGTGAGTGGGAGGAAAGTAGAACTTGATGAGGTAATTGTACCTTCTCTCGAATTGGAAAGTAGCTCATCAGAGAAAACCGTTCCCGTGATGCCTACACCAATAAGAGAGGAAGATAATGAAACTTTAGATCAAGTTACTACTGAACTTCGTAGGTCGACCAGAGTACGTTCCGCACCAGAGTGGTACGGTAATCCTGTTCTGGAAGTTATGTTGTTAGACAACGGCGAACCTACGAACTATGAAGAAGCTATGATAAGCCCGGATTCCAACAAATGGCTTGAGGCCATGAAATCTGAGATAGGATCCATGTATGAGAACAAAGTGTGAACTTTGCTGGACTTGCCCGATGATCGGCAAGCCATTGAGAATAAATGGATTTTTAAGAGGAAGACGGATGCCGATGGTAATATCACTATCTACAAAGCTCGACTTGTCACGAAAGGTTTTTGACAAGTTCAAGGGGTTGACTATGATGAGACTTTCTCACTCGTAGCGATGCTTAAGTCTGTCCGAATCATGTTAGCAATTGTCGCATTTTATGATTATGAAATCTGGCAAATGGATGTCAAAACTGCATTCCTTAATGGTTTTCTCAAAGAAGAGTTGTATATGATGCAACCAGAAGGTTTTGTTGATCCTAAGGGTGCTAACAAAGTGTGCAAGCTCTAGCGATCCATCTATGGACTGGTGCAAGCATCTCGGAGTTGGAATATACGCTTAGATGAGGTGATCAAAGCATATGGTTTTGTACAGACTTACGGTGAAGCCTGTATTTACAAGAAAGTGAGTGGGAGATCTGTAGCATTTCTAATATTATATGTGGATGACATATTGTTGATTGGAAATGATATAGAATTTCTGGATGGCATAAAGGGATACTTGAATAAGAATTTTTCAATGAAAGACCTCGGTGAAGCTGGTTATATATTGGGCATCAAGATCTATAGGGATAGATCAAGACGCTTGATAGGACTTTCACAAAGCACATACCTTGACAAAGTTTTGAAGAAGTTCAAAATGGATCAGTCAAAGAAAGGGTTCTTGCCTGTCTTGCAAGGTGTGAAGTTGAGTCAGACTCAATGCCCGACCACGGCAGAAGATATAGAGAAAATGAAAGTCATTCCCTATGCCTCAGCCATCGGTTCTATTATGTATGCCATGCTGTGTACCAGATCTGATGTGTGCCTTGCCATAAGTTTGGCAGGAAGGTACCAGAGTTATCTAGGAGTGGATCACTGGACAGCGGTCAAGAATATCCTGAAGTACCTGAAAAGGACCAAGGACATGTTTCTCGTTTATGGAGGTGACGAAGAGCTCGTCGTAAAGGGTTACGTCGATGCAAGCTTCGACACTGATCCGGATGACTCTAAGTCACAAACCGGATACATATTTATATTAAATGGTGGAGCTGTCAGTTGGTGCAGTTCCAAGCAGAGCGTCGTGGCGGGATCTACGTGTGAAGCGGAATACATAGCTGCTTCGAAAGCAGCACATGAAGGAGTCTGGATGAAGGAGTTCATATCCGATCTAGGTGTAATACCTAGTGCATCAGGTCCAATGACAATCTTTTGTGACAACACTGGAGCAATTGCCATAGCCAAGGAGCCCAGGTTTCACAAGAAGACCAAACACATCAAGAGATGCTTCAACTCCATTCGTGAATATGTCAAGGATGGAGACATAGAAATTTGCAAAGTACACACGGATCTGAATGTGGCAGACCCGTTGACTAAGCCTCTTCCACGAGCAAAACATGATCAGCACCAAGACTCCATGGGTATTAGATTCATTACTATGTAATCTAGATTATTGACTCTAGTGCAAGTGGGAGACTGATGGAAATATGCCCTAGAGGCAATAATAAAGTTGTTATTATTTTATATTTCCTTGTTCATGATAAAGGTTTATTATTCATGCTAGAATTGTATTGACCGGAAACTTAAATACATGTGTGAATACATAAACAAATACCGTGTCCCTAGTGAGCCTCTACTAGACTAGCTGGTTGATCAAAGATGGTTAAGGTTTCCTAACCATAGACATGAGTTGTCATTTGATAACGGAATCACATCATTAGGAGAATGATTTGATGGACAAGACCCATCCGTTAGCTTAGCATATGATCGTTCTGTTTATTGCTACTGCTTTCTTGAATGTCAAATACATGTTCCTCAGACCATGAGATCATGCAACTCCCGGATACCGAAGGAATACCTTGTGTGCTATCAAATGTCACAACGTAACTAGGTGATCATAAAGATGCTCTACAGGTATCTCCGAAGGTGTCCGTTGAGTTGGCATGGATCGAGACTGGGATTTGTCACTCCGTGTTTCGGAGAGGTATCTCTGGGCCCTCTCGGTAATGCACATCATAAGAAGCTTGCAATCAAAGTGACTAAGGAGTTAGTTACGGGATGATGTATTACAGAACGAGTAAAGAGACTTGCCGGTAACGAGATTGAACTAGGTATGGAGATACCGACGATCGAATCTCGGGCAAGTAACATACCGACGGACAAATGGAATTACGTATGTTGTCATTGCGGTTCGACCGATAAGATGTTCGTGGAATATGTAGGAACCAATATGAGCATCCAGGTTCCGCTATTGGTTATTGACCGGAGAGGCGTCTCAGTCATGTCTACATCATTCCCGAACCCGTAGGGTCCGCACGCTTAACGTTCGTTGACGATATAGTGTTATATGAGTTATGTGAATTGGTAACCGAATATTGTTCGGAGTCCCGGATGAGATCCCCGGATGTCACGAGGAGTCTCGGAATGGTCGAGAGGTAAAGATTTATATATGGGAAGTCATATTTTGGGTTCCGGAAAAAGGTGCAGTTTTTTTCGGTATTGTACCGGGAAGCTTCCAGAAGGTTCCGGAGGATTCCGGAGGGGTCCGGAAGTCCACAAGTGGGTCCACCACGTCCCAAGGGCTGGCATGGGCTAAGGGGAGGTGCCCTGGCCTTATTGGGCCAGGCGCACCAAGTCCTCAAAAGCCCACGCAGCTAGGGAAGGAAAAAGGGAGAGTCCTAGTAGGAATAGGATTGGACTTTGGAGTCCAAGTCCACATGTGTACTATTCACGGTTACTGTTCACGTGGCACTATTCCTTCTACTCCAAGCCCCTACACATATATAAATAGAGGAGAGGGGGGCGCCCCAAAAGAGACACAACATTATCTTAGCCGTGTGCGGCGCCCCCCTCCACAGTTCCGTCCCTCGGTCATATTTCCGCAGTGCTTGGGCGAAGCCCTGCGGAGATAGCATCACCATCACCGTCACCACGCCGTCGTGCTGCCAGAACTCATCCACTACCTCGCCGTCTTGCTGGATCAAGAAGTCGAGGACGTCACCGAGCTGAACGTGTGCTGAACGCGGAGGTGCCGTACGTTCGGTACTCGGTCGGTTGGATCGTGAAGTTGTTCGACGACATCAACCGCGTTGTTCTAACGCTTCCGCTTACGGTCTACGAGGGTACGTAGACACACTCCCCCTCTCGTAGCTATGCATCTCCATGGATAGATCTTGCGTGTGCGTAGAATTTTTTTTTGTTTTCCATGCAACGTTCCCCAACACTTTTTAGGGCGGGTTGAGGCGGCTCCACCTCGGCGTCCTCGGACGCCGCTCTTTTCCCTGTTTGGGAGGAGTCGTCTTCCTCCCCGTCCTCTCCCTTCTCCTTCTCCTCTTGCGCGGAGGGAGCATTGGTGTCCCCGGATCTAGCGCCCGGGGGTCCTCGGGATCGGAGTCCCTCTCTGGCCTCCCTCTGCTGGTCTTTCTTCTTCTCCTTCTTCTCCGGCGCCTCGTACGGCTCCACGGCCAGCATGGCCGTCAGTAGGAGCATTCTGGGTCCCTCTGGCAGCGGCGCCGGACTATCGATCCGCTGGGCCTTCTTCAACCGCTTCTGCGGACGCAAAATAGCAAAGCTGAGTACCTTGTACAAAGGGAACAGTTCGGATATAAAAGTACAAAATTGCTCATACCTCCCGTGGAGGATTTGCGGCGTCGAGTCCGATATCTTCCTCCTCGGCCGGCCAGTCCTTCTGCGGCTTGAACAGCGCCCTCCACAGTTGGGCGTGGGAGGTGCGGAAGAAGCTGCGCACGGTCGCCAGGTCTCCGGGTGTGTAGGCCCACATGGGGGAAGCCCTGTCCTGGCAGGGGAGGATTCGGCGGCCGAGCATGATCTGGATCACGTTGACCAGCGCGACGCCCTTCCCTATCATTTTGGCGATCCGGCTCTGCAGCAGTGCCACCTCCTTATTCGACCCCCAGTCGAGGCCCTTCTTGGTCCACGAGACCAGCCTTGTGGGGGGCAGATCGGAAGGCCGGAATCGCCTCCCAATCTGCACTCCTCAGCTCGGTGATGTAGAACCATTCCTTTTGCCAGATCTTGACGGTCTTGATGAAGGTACCGTCTGGCCACTCCACCCGCGGAAGCTTGCTGATCATCACCCCACCACAGTCCGCCTGCTGGCCATCTACTATCTTTGGCTTGACGTTGAAGATCTTCAACCACAGACCGAAGTGTGGCCGGACCCGGAGAAAAGCCTCGCAGACGATGATGAAGGCCGAGATGTGGAGGATGGAGTTCGGCGTGAGGTCGTGGAAGTCGAGTCCGTAGAAGAACATGAGGCCCCTGACAAAGGGGTGAAGGGGGAAGCCCAAACCTCGGATAAAGTGGGGCACGAACACCACTCTCTCACCCGGCCGTGGCGTGGGGATGGCCTGGCCCGCCTCCGGAGCACGGTGGGCGACGCTGGCCGGGAGGTAGCCCGCACTCTTCAAATCCAAGATGGCGCCGTCGGTGATGCTAGAAGCCTCCCACTTGCCCTTGGACCTAGAACCCGCCATTGTTGAATTGGGCGGGTGGATGGAAAGGTTCCTGGGAAGGAGAGCGGATCTGGGCGTTGGAGCTCAAGTGAGGGAAAGCAATGGCGAAGGGGGGAATTGGGAGCGTGCGGAAGGAATGAAGGCTGTGCCCCTTTTATGGGCTGTAAAAACCCATCGTCCTTTTACTGCGCCGCAGTCCTCGCCATTTCCCCATGTAACCGTGCCATTATGCGCACGTGGGGTGAGACGGATTATTGATCATATCCCTTGAAAATAGGACACGATCTCCATATCGATGGGACGTGCCAATAAAAACCACCTCAAACCGCGAATCGAGTTTGTCATAAACTAACTCGCGGTCGTGGCGAGGTGTGACCCTTCGGTAAAAGTTGTCAGATAAGAAACACTATTCACAACGAAGCGGCTAGCCTTCGGGGCTAAGTTATTATTATACTTCGTTACCGAGGTACATCTCGGCTCGTATACGACCGGACAATGCCTGGGAACACAACTCGGAGTACTACAGGCCTGTTACCGGTGTCACGAAGGAAAGTGAACTGGTCCATGAAGCCAATGGTGTTCGGCATCTACCTCGGCTTCGAAGACTAGTTCGGGGGCTACTAAGGGTGTCCTGGACTAGGGGGTACCCGGGCTGTCGGCCTATCTCTCATAGGCCGGGCTGGTAGGCCGCCCTCTACTCGTCGATGGAAGGCCGGATTGTGGGCAACCCCGTGTATCAGAAGGAAACCTCCGAAGACTTGGCGTCTCCTCCAAGAAATAGTTGGCGTGGCTGACATGTTTATCCCCTGATGGTAACCGACTATGTGTAACCCTAGGATCCTCTGGTGTCTATATAAACCAGAGGGTTTAGTCCATAGAGAGGCGAAGATCCATTACCTAGGGTTTAGCCCAGCCGATCTCGAGGTAGATCAACTCTGTAATCTTCATACAATCACATCAATACAATCAAGCATGACGTAGGGTATTACCTCTTCGAGAGGGCCCGAACCTGGGTAAATTGTTGTCTCTACGTTCCCTGTTACCATCGACTCCTTGGCCCATAGTTCGGATCCCCTACCCGAGATCTGCCGGTTTTGGTACCGACAACAGACGCCGTGTCCCTCACACAATGGGTGCAGAACAGCCCCGAGCGGCGCCAACGACTCCAGGCAGCGGCGACCGCACGGCAAGACTCCTATTGATCGGATCCAAGATCCTCAGGCACTGTTGGGGATATAACCCCATGGTAAGACCCGCCCAGGCGGGGCCGGGTCACACCAGGCGGCTCGTGAGCCCAAGACCTGTAAGGTGGGCCGGAAGATGAAGGCAAGGCCGCATGGCGGCTTACCAGATGGGCCGTTGACAGAGGTCCGGAGACAGAAGTGGGTTTGAAGACCCGGGTGGCTAAGCCGCCCGGACGCGGCTTACCTACGATGGTAAGGCGGCTTAGAGACAGAGTAGAACACGTTGTGTGGGTCGGTTCATGACTCGTGTAACCCGGGGCCTTGACCTCATATATAAAGGTTAGACCCCGGGGCGGCTTAGACAAGAAACCAAGTTATCGAGAACTAGGTCAAGCAATCCGCTCCCTTGTAATCGATACTCCAATCAATATAGCACAAGCAGGACGTAGGCTTTTACCTCTACTGGAGGGGCCAAACCTGGGTAAACTCGTGTCCTTCGTCCCGATCAACCCCTTTGAGTCCACTACCATGGCGCTGGCCTCGAACCTAAGTCTTCGGACATCTGCCGTGTTAAAACCACGACAGTTGGCGCCCACCGTGGGGCTAGCGCTCGGTGGTGTTGAGTTCTCAAAGGGCTCTCTCCCAGGGATCGAGGGGTACGCGGTTGGCAGGATGACCAAGAGTCGCCGTGGCCGGCTCTACATCGACGACGCCGGCTGGGGCCCCGAGGCTGACTCCATTGAGTACGGTTTCCGGGTCCCCTTCGGCGGGATTCATGTCTTCATCGGCAAGATCGGCGGATCTGAACCCGGGCCGGACACCTGCACCGACATCGTCGAGCCGGCCCGACGCGTGCAACCCGCCCGTGCTAAACCGGGCAGGAAGCATGTCTTCGTCGGCTTCACTCAGGGCATGGATCTCGAGGGGTCCATGTCGCAGGAGGAAACTCTCATCTGCTACGAGGATGGATCTTCGAGCGGAGAGACGGAATCAATTTACCAGCTCCACAATGGCGGGCTCGGGGGCTACGTCGAGCCTAACCTCGAGTCGGAGTTCCATGAGCCGGAGGAGTATGAGCTGTTGAACCGCGCTGCCGTCTTCATGGCGGGTACAGCGGCGGCTCATGGCAGCTCAGCCGTCGAGGCAACCGGGTCTGGGGCTGGCAGGCCACCGGCTCAGGTTCTTCTGGATCTG
Source organism: Elymus sibiricus (assembly GCA_039707655.1). Taxonomy (NCBI): domain Eukaryota; kingdom Viridiplantae; phylum Streptophyta; class Magnoliopsida; order Poales; family Poaceae; genus Elymus; species Elymus sibiricus. Next base: position 210,889,861 of record CM077676.1, on the reverse strand, counting down.
ATGGGTGAGCTTACAACCCTGATGGCGACTGAAGTCACGGCTGAAAACCAAGCAGCCCGTAATACGGAGATCGCGAGGTTGAAGAACCAGATGACTGAGGTCCAGCAGGAGATTAATGAATTGAAGGCTCAGATGGATGCTGAGGCGGAGCGCCTTAGGGCGGACGCTTTCCGTCTTGAGCTGGAACAGCAATCAGCAGCGGCGGTTCAGCGGATGAGGCATCAATCCCGCTTGCCGGATCAGTATGAAGCAAGGAATCTTTTCAACACGCCAGGAATGGGACAGAACGTGCCTTTGGCCGTAACCCGGACGGCGGAAGTGCCTGGAAGCCGGGCGGCGGTTCAGCATCAGCAGATTAACCCGCCCCGGCCAAACCAGGTTACGCCAACTTCTTTTCCTACACCGTCGGGCCATTATTCTAACCCGGCGGAGAACATGGTGGTGGCGGCAACTTGGCTTGCTGCTATCCCGATCCCCGACGAGTCGCCTTTCGCGGAAGAGGTGCGGAACGCGGTTGGATACCTGCGAACGGCGGTGGCCCAGCAGGAGAAGTATGCTTACAGCCGGAGTCGCGTGCACTCAACCCCCATCCCCAGTCGCAGCTACAGCCGGCGTTATGAGTCGCCGGCGGTTTCTAGCAGTGAACGACATCGGAACCCGCCACGAGCTGACCGGGCGGCTCTGGATGCTCAGGCACTGGTGGATCGAGCGAGAGCACAGCGAGAGGCGGCGGCTCTGGCGGCAGCGGTGGCTTATCAGGAACCCACAGTCGTACCCTCCGTCTCAGCCGGAGCGGGGTTAACTTCCAGGGCTGTGGGGGTGCCGTGCTTAGCGCCGGCTTTGTGGAATGAGCGCCTGCCGAAGGATTTCAAGGGCCCTCGCAAGGTGCCCAATTACACAGCTGACCTACCTCCAGAAGCTTGGGTCGAAAGCTATGAGCTGGCCATGGAGATGTTGGATGTTAGTGATGCAGTATGTGCCAAGTATTTCATTATGATGCTAGAAGGGCCGGCTCGCACGTGGTTGAAGGGATTGCCACCCAACAACGTTACGTCCTGGGCCGAGTTGAAGGCAAAATTTATCAAAAAATTTAAAGGGACGTGCAAGCAGCCCATGACGATCGTGGATTTGGATCATTGTGTGCAACAGGCGGATGAGTCAGCCCATCATTGGGTCCGGCGGGTCTCGACCATCATCCACTCTTCAGAACAGATCACGGCGGCTCAAGCAGTTTTGATTCTGGAGAAGAATTGTCACTTTACACCTTTGAAGCAGAAGCTTGGCCGGCTCAAGCACACGTGTCAAGACATGGGGGAGCTCATGGCGGCTCTCACCAAATACGCAGACTCTGACAACACGAAAGACCCGGGCTCTGATGATGAAAAATCAGGTCGGGGGGAGAAGGGTAACAATGGAAAGGGTCAGCAGCAGAACGCGGCTGGAAGCGGAAATTCGGGCAAGCGGAAACACCCGGACGGCGGGTCAGAACTGGTGGCGAACACCAGCGCTGGAAACAACCGTGCTAAGGGCAACGGGAACTTCAGGCAGCATTTTAACAAAGGTAAAGCTCCCTTCAACTTGGAAGCAATGCTCAATAAACCTTGTCCAGAGCATAGTCAGCCCGATAAGCCGGCAGGCCATACATGGAGGGATTGCAGCATTATGCGGCAGTTTCGAGACTACAGCCTTCAACAACATCATAACCACGGCAATGGTCCGTCCGGCGGCTCAGGGCCAGGCGGGTCAGGAGCCGGCTTTGGTCCCGGCGGTTCAGGGTCCGGTTACCAGGGTCAAGGCAATCAAGGAGGTCATCATCAACAGTCTGGCGGTAGCGGCCAGCAGCAGCATAACCAGTCGGGTTTCCAAAGCAACCCGAAGCAGCTTAGCGGGGGTCAATATCATGTTTTCACAACCAGCTTTGACAAGCGAGACCAGAAGGTGCGCAAGCGGGCGGTTAATGCGGTCATGCCGGCTCTCCCGCAGTATTTGAAGTGGTCTGAGTATGACATCACTTGGAGCAGGGCGGATCACCCGCCGCGGGTTGACAACCCGGGGCAGCTAGCTTTGGTGGTTGCCCCCCAAGTAGGTGGATATGTGTTCACTAAGGTGCTTATGGATGGTGGCAGCAGCATCAACATCCTGTATTACGACACTTTCAGCCGGATGGGTTTGCTTGGCAAGGATCTTAAGCCCTCTTCCACAGTGTTTCATGGTGTGGTGCCTGGCAAGTCGGCTTATCCAGTGGGCAAGATTTCTCTGGAGGTAGCTTTTGGTGATGAATACAACTACAGGGTGGAGTCCTTGTGGTTTGAGGTGGTCAAAATTAAAAGTCCATATCATGCTTTATTCGGACGGCCGGCTTATGCCAAGTTCATGGCTAGGCCTTGTTATGTCTACTTACAGCTCAAGATGCCCGGGTTAAGAGGAACGATTACCGTGCATGGCGATCGGAAAAAGGCTCTTGAGTGTGAGGAAGGTGAGGCAGCTTATGCAGAGTCAAGTTGTGCAGAGGCAGAGCTCAAGTTTTACAAAGAGAATGTCGACCCGGAGGATATGACTCCGTTGAAGAAGCCCACTACAGAATCAGAGCCGCCCCTCAAGTTTGCGGCGGATGATACCAAGCAGGTGGATTTCACCGAGGGCGACTCATCTCAGCAGTTTACTATTGGGGCTAACATGGACCCCGCATAGGAAAGCGCGCTCATCAAATTCATCCGTGAGAATCGGAACATCTTTGCATGGAAACCGTCTGACATGCCGGGTGTACCGAGAGAATTTGCTGAGCACCATCTTAATGTGGATCCTAAGTTCAAGCCGATCAAGCAATTCCTTCGTCGTTTCAATGAAGAGCGGCGCAAGGCTATTGGAGAAGAGGTGGCCCGGCTCTTAGCGGAAGGGTTCATCGTGGAGGTCTTTCACCCGGAGTGGTTAGCTAACCCGGTGCTAGTGCTTAAGAAGAACGGCACTTGGCGTATGTGCGTGGATTACACGGATCTTAACAAAGCCTGTCCAGTTGACCCGTTTGCTCTCCCCCGGATTGATCAGATCATTGATGCAACGGCGGGTTGCGAAAGTTTATGCTTCCTGGACGCCTATTCAGGTTATCACTAGATCAAGATGGCAGTCAAAGACCAAGAGAAGACGGCTTTCATCACGACTTTTGGTGCTTTCTGCTACGTGTCTATGCCTTTTGGGCTCAAGAGTGCCCAGGCGACTTATCAGCGTTGTGTGCAGAACTGTCTTCACAGTCAAATTGGACGTAATGTTCATGCTTATGTGGATGATATTGTGGTCAAGTCAAGGAAGAAGGAAGCTTTGCTGGACGACCTGAAGGAAACTTTTGATAACTTATGGGTTTACAAGATGATGCTTAACCCGGCCAAGTGTGTTTTTGGAGTTCCTGCAGGCAAGCTTTTGGGATTTCTGGTCTCTGAGCGTGGAATTGAAGCTAACCCGGACAAGATAAAAGCGATTACTTCATTGTCTGAGCCGGCGTGCATAAATGACGTCCAGCGCCTGGCGGGTCGAATCGCTGCGTTAAGCCGATTCATAAGCCGCCTGGGCGAGAAGGCAATCCCTTTATATCAGATGATGAAGAAAACAGACGATTTCGTCTGGAGCGAGGCGGCGGGTGAGGCGTTTGAGGCGCTTAAAAAGCAGCTGACTGAGCCGCCAGTCTTAGCCGCTCCGGCTGAGAAGGAACCCTTACTCCTCTATGTGGCGGCTAACAACAGGGCAGTCGGCGCTACGGTTGTTGTGGAGCGCAAGGAGGCAGGGAAGGAATATCCGGTTCAAAGGCCGGTTTACTACGTCAGCGAAGTTTTGATTGAGTCCAAGCAACGATACCCACATTGGCAGAAACTGATCTATGGGGTATTTATGGTGAATCGAAAGCTGAAGCACTATTTCCTGGGACACCCGATCACAGTGGTTAGCTCTGCCCCGCTGGGAGACATAATTCAAAACAGAGAAGCCACTGGCCGGATTGCTAAGTGGGCATTGGAGCTTGGACCTCTTAATCTGAAGTATGTGCCTCGCACGGCTGTCAAGTCTCAAGCCTTGGTGGACTTTATAAACGACTGGACGGAGTGTCAGTCACCAGAGGAGAAGCCGGACAGCACTTACTGGACGATTCACTTTGACGGGTCTAGACAGTTGGAAGGCTCGGGGGCTGGAGTCGTTTTAACTTCCCCTAAAGGTGATAAGTTCTGTTATGTGCTAAGGCTGATGTTTCCTTGTACTAACAATGCAGCTGAGTATGAGGCTTTACTTCATGGCCTCCGGGTGGCTAAGGAGATGAACATAAGCCGGGTTAGATGCCTCGGCGACTCAGACCTTGTGGCTCAGCAAGTTTCAGGCACGTGGGACTCCAAAGACCCACGGATGGCGACTTATCGTCAGGCGGTTGACACCATTGCAGGTTACTTCAAAGGTTATCAGGTGGATCAAATTGATCGTCGCAAGAACGAGGCGGCTGATGCATTATCAAGGCTTGGCTCTCAGCGTAAGCCGGTGCCACCTAACGTGTTCTTGGACGTGTTATATCACCCGTCAGTTAAGCTACCTTCGGAGGAGGATCTGGCTATACCTGACCCGGAGGGGCAGCTGGTGGCAGCTCTGCATGCCATTCCTGACTGGACGTTGCCTTATCTGGCGTATCTAACTCGCGGCGAGTTACCTGAGGACGAGACCTTGGCAAGACAAATCATCAGACGATCTAAGTCCATGACAATCATCAATGGCGAGTTACATAAGCGCAGCGTCACTGGTGTCTTCCAGCGTTGTGTTTCTCCGGAAGAAGGCAAGGAGATCTTGAATGAAATCCACGCCGGAGATTGTGGTCATCATGCCGGCTCAAAATCTCTGGTGGCCAAGGCTTTTCGACATGGTTTCTTCTGGCCTCGGCAGCAAGACCGCGATGGCGCTCCTGCTGGCTCTGCCTAGAGTAGAGCGACGTCGCACTCTTCGCTTCTGGCCATGCCAGCCACAGCAGTAGAAGCAATGGCGCGAGCCCAGATGCTGCTGAACTTCGCTCCAGCGGCAGAAAAGATGGATGAGTGGAGAGCCACCATCCAAAGCTTAATTGGGTTTGCCGAGGCCAGTAAATCACAGCAAGCGGAGCCCTCACGGCGTCCGCAAACAGCACCGCTAGCTCCAGCTGGTGGCTGCGTTGACGGTACTGTGCTAACGGTGCAATCACCCCAGCGGCAACAGCCTCAACAGCAGCAACGCCAACAACCGCAGCAGGCTCGACGATCTTTCAAGCCCGACGAAGTGTCGATGGCCTCTTCGGATCCGCGAGCGCGGCAAGACCAGCGGCAAGTGCTGCGAGATAGGCGGGCAGAAGATGCCCGCACCACCATCGAACGGCGTCGGGAGGCGCGCCATCAATCCGACGCGCGCAACGGCCCCATCGTTGATGAGCCTGCGCCAGGGGTTGGCGGATATCCGCCTTATGAGGTTGGGTGTCCTGCTTTCACCCGCGAGCTGCGGCAAGTCCGATGGCCGTCCGTCCGGGCCTTCAAGCCAGAAGTACCAGAGAAGTACGATGGCAAGCTGAACCCGGCAGAGTTTCTGGGCATCTACACGATTGTCGTACAAGGTGCCGGGGGAAGAGATGAGAAAATCCTCGCCAACTACTTCCCGTTGGTACTGAAACCCAACGTGAGGTCTTGGTTGATGAACTTGCCGGAGAACTCCATTTCTTCGTGGTCAGATCTCTGCAATGAATTCGTTGGTGCCTTTATAGGAGGCCACAAGGCCCCTGGACAGCCCAGCGACCTGCAAGTGATCCCGCAAAGAGACGGTGAAACTTTACGCAAGTACATCCAGAGGTTCAGCCATGTGCACCGCAACATTCTAGATGTGCACCCCGCAGCCGTTATTGCCGCCTTTCATACGAATGTGCGCAATCGGAGGATGCGGGAGAAAATGAACGTCCAGTTGCCCAAGACCGTCAACGAGCTCTACATGTTGGTGGATAAATGTGCATGTGCTGAGGAAGGAAGAAGGCTTCCCGGGGAGGACGCTGGTGCCGAGGTAGATTCTGAGGACGATGATGCTGCCACCCCGAGGAAGAAAGGCCGAAAGAGCAACAGGAAGCGAAAAGGCAAGACTGTCATGGCTGTCGAAGGCTCCGGCAACTCTGAGCCTGCCAAGAAAGCCAAGACTGAGAACTCCGGCAAGGAGGCAGCTGTATGCGCCGCTTGTCAGGAGGCGGCGGCAAATGAGAAGGCCGGCAAGTCCGATGGACCATACTGCAAGATTCACCGCACCAAAGGCCATGATCTCCAAGAGTGCCGACAAGTCGAGCACCTTGTTGAGAAACAAAAGGCCGAATACGAAAAGCGTGACAAAGAGAAGGGTCAAGATGGTGCCGATGGATCCGGCAAAAAGGGCCGTGGTGGTCGAGGAGGCCGCTGCAGCAAGGCCAAGCAACAGAAGGAGAAGCCTGCTAGAGGCCGAGACAAGAAAGAGGGAGATGATGGAAGTGACGAAGAGGACGATGATGAGACCAGCGAACAAGAATTCCAGAAGGCAACCGACGCCATGTGCATTGACGAGGGAGCATCCTTGCACTCCTCTCACTGCCAACTTAAGCAGTGGGCGCATGAGGTTAATGCGGCAGAACCGGCAATGGGCTCTCAAAAGCCACTCAAATGGTCACACACGCCTATCATTTTTTATGCTGACGACCACCCTGATCGCGTAACTGCGGTCGGGTGTTTGCCGTTGTTGGTTTCACCAACGATTCGCAACCTCCAAGTAACAAAGATGTTAGTTGACGGTGGGGCCGGTCTGAATCTGATCTCTCTAGAAGTTATCAAAAGGCTGCAGATCCCCGACGAGGAGCTCGAGAAAACGGGCACGTTCCAACAAGTAAACCCGGGAATAAGCCAGCTCAAAGGGAAGATCACATTACCGGTGATGTTTGGCGGGGAACTGAACTACAGAACGGAGAGGATTGTGTTTGACGTCGTCAAGATCCCCTTGCCATACAATGGAATTCTTGGCCGCCCAGCCCTGGCAAAATTCATGACAGCATCTCACTATGCTTACAACACATTGAAGATGCCAGGACTGATGGGTGTCATTTCCATCAACTCCGACAAGAAAGATGCAGTCATTTGCGTCGATAAGATGTACAGAGATGCGGTTGCAGCGGAGGCCGCCAAGGCACCAGCTCCCGCCAAGAAGAAAGAAGACAAGAAGTCCGGCAAGACTTCCAGCAAAGATTCCGGGAAGCGCACCTCTTTGGAGTGCTGCGCGCCTGTTGAAGACTTGCCGGAGTGCTCTGCCGGTAAAAATCCAAGGCTAATTCACCGGCGACCAAGAAGGTGCCTGCGAGGGAGGACGGCACTGACGGGACCTTCACCATCAGTGCCACCCTTGACAGCAAATAGGAAAGCGCACTCGTTGCCTTCCTGCGGGCGAATGTCGATGTGTTTGCATGGCGACCATCTGACATCCCCGGTCTTCCCAGGGAGGTAATTGAGCACCACCTTGCTGTCTGTCCCCACGCTCGGCCCGTCAAGCAAAAAGTCCGGAAGCAAGCGTTGGAGCGGCAACAATTCATTGCCGAAGAAATCAAGAAGCTTGAAGCAGCAAGATTGGTTAGAGGTGTACTACATCCAACTTGGTTGGCGAATCCAGTTGTGGTGCGCAAAGCAAACGGAAAGTGGAGACTTTGTATTGACCACACTGATATTAACAAAGCATGTCCAAAGGATCCTTTCCCTTTTGCCGCGCATTGATCAAATTGTAGACTCTACTTCCGGCTGTGATTTACTCTCCTTCATTGATGCATACTCTGGATACCACTAAATATTCATGGCCAAGGAGGATGAGGAGAAAACCGCATTCACTACTCCATGTGGCACGTATTGCTTTGTGCATATGCCTTTTGGATTAAAGAGTGCCGGTTCAACATTTGCAAGGACAGTCCAGATTGGTTTTGAGCCCCAGCTGCACAGGAATGTGGAAGCATACATGGATGATATAGTAGCCAAGACCAAGGACAAATCTACCCTCATTCAAGACTTGGAAGAAATGTTTGCTAACTTGCGCAAAATCAACTTGAAGCTCAACCCCAAGAAGTGTGTGTTTGGCGTTCCATCCGGAAGCTTCTCGGGTTCTTTGTATCTCAGCGAGGAATTGAAGCAAATCCCTACAATATTGAGCAGATTCAAGCACCAAAAAGCGTCAAAGATGTGCGGCGTCTTGCCGGTTGTGTTGCTGCCTTGAGTAGGTTCATTTCAAGATCCGCTGAGCGCGCCTTGCCGTTTTTGAAGATTTTGAAAAAGGCAGGTCCGATGAAATGGACTCCGGAAGCGGAGGCCGCGCTGCAGGACTTGAAAAGATACCTCTCCTCCGCGCCAACGCTAGTTGCGCCTAGACCGCAAGAGCCGTTCCTGCTGTACGTAGCGGCAACGAATCAAGTGGCTAGTGCTGCATTAGAGGCACAGAGGGAACTTGATGACGAGGAAGCAGCCACGGCAAGCCCGTCCAGCGACGGACCAGAATCTTCTCCGGCAAGATCTGATGCCGACAAGTCAAAGATAGCGCAAGCAAGTGAAGTTGATCAACAAGAGATGCCAAAGAAAAAGGTGGTGCAGCGACCTGTGTATTTTGTTAGTTCCCTTCTACAGGGAGCTAGATCAAGATACTCTGGAGTGCAGAAATTGCTTTTCGGCCTCCTCATGGCCTCGAGAAAGCTGCATCACTACTTCCAAGCACATGAGATCACCGTCGTCACTCGCTTCCCGTTGCAACGCATCTTGAGAAATCCAGAGGCAACTGGCAAGATAATGGAGTGGGCGTTGGAATTGTCAAGCTTTGCACTCAAGTTTGAATGCACTTCAACCATTTAGAGCAGGGCCTTGGCGGAGTTCATCGCCGAATGGACGCCAACGCAAGACGAAGAAATTCGAGAAACAGCTCTCCCCGGCAAAGAGACAGCCAAAGAATGGATCATGTACTTTGACGGTGCCTTCTCGCTGCAAGGCGCCGGTGCTGGGGTGTTGCTTATCGCACCCACCGGAGAGCACCTCAAGTACGTGGTTCAAATGCACTATCCCAGGGAGCAAGCCACAAACAACACTGCTAAGTATGAAGGACTTCTTGCCAGTCTTTGGATCGCAGTGGACTTTGGGATCAAAAAATTGATCATCCGCGGTGACTCACAGCTCGTTATGAAGCAAGTAAACAAATATTACCAGAGCCCGTTGATGGAAGCATATGTGGAAGAAGTGAGGAAATTGGAAGAACACTTTGACGGGTTACAAACAGAGCACATCCCTCGTGCGGAAAACAGCATTGTAGATAGCCTGTCAAAGTGGGCCGCTCAAAAGCTTCCCGTGGAACCAGGAACGTTTGTGCTCCATTTGAATCAACCAACAGTCACTCCATCGACGCAGGCCAACAAAAGAAAGAAGTTGAATACCGGCAAGTACTTTCCCGTAGAGCTCCCAGAAGCCGCCAGCAAGAATGCTGCCGAGAACAACAACACGGTTGCCGGTGAGCAGCCGCATAGCGCAGAACCTCAAGTTCTTGTCGCAGAAGCAAGCGCTCCCGTGGCCGAAGAGATGCCTTTAGTCCTTGTCATCGAGCCGCAGGCTCCGGCATGGGCGCAGCAGATAGTCCATTTCCTTCAAACAGGAGAACTTCCCGATGAGCAAGAAGAAGCTGAGAAAGTAGCCCGTCAGTCAAGTATGTATTAGTTTGTGGACATCATCCTATACAGAAGGCGACCAAACGGTGTGAAATTGAAGTGTATTTGCCGGGAAGAAGGACAAAAGCTGTTGGCAGAGATACACGGAGGCATATGTGGCTCTCACATAGGATCAAGGGCACTTGCCGGCAAAGCTTTCCGGCAAGGCTTCTATTGGCCCACTGCCCTCTAGGATGCAACTAAGCTAGTAACCAAGTGTGAAGCATGCCAGTTCCATTCGAAGAACATACATCAACCAGCTCAAGCTCTCCAAACAATCCCTCTCTCCTGGCCCTTTTCGGTCTGGGGGCTCGATATCTTGGGCTCCTTCCCCCGCGCTACCGGGGGCTTTGAGTTCTTGTACGTCGCCATCGACAAGTTCACAAAGTGGCCTGAAGTGGAGCCAGTGAGAAAGGTGACAGCGCAATCTGCCGTCAAGTTCTTCAAAGGATTAGTTTGCCATTTCGGGATTCCTAACAGAATCATCACCGACAACAACACACAATTCACGAGCCGCACCTTCATGCAGTATGTCCAAGACCTTGGCAGCAAAATCTGCTTTATATCTGTTGCTCACCCGAGAAGTAACGGCCAGGCGGAAAAGATGAATGCTGAAGTGCTGCGTGGTCTCAAGACGAGAACCTTTGACAAGCTGCGCAAGTAAGAAAGACACTGGATTGATGAGTTGTCGGCGGTTCTTTGGTCACTCAGAATGACACCAAATTGAGCTACCGGCCAAATGCCCTTCTCCCTAATCTACGGTGCAGAAGTGGTGCTCCCCACAGAACTCATATACGGGTCACCTCGAGTGCTCGCTTACAATGAAGCTGAGCAAGAGCAGCTGCGGCAAGACAACGCAACGCTCCTTGAGGAAGATCGTCTTCGGGCGGCTGTGCGAACTGCACGCTATCAGCAAGCCTTGCGCCACTACCATAGCCACAAAGTGCATGCCCGAAGCCTTGAGGAGGGCGACCTTGTTCTTCGGCGCGTTCAGTCCGCCAAGGGATCAAACAAGTTGATGCCAAAGTGGGAAGGCCCTTACCGGGTAGTACGAGTCACCAGACCTGGCGCAGTCCGTCTGGAGACCGAAGATGGCACCTCAGTGCGGAACTCATGGAATATTGAGCATCTTCGCAAGTTCTACCCGTGAGGCGCAGTTGCCGGGACACCTCCCGGCAATCCCTTTTGTACAAGCTTTGTCGGCGAGACATGTAACCCTTTGTACAAAGCCAGGCGCAGATCCTGTGCATAATAAAGCAAAGTGTTTTTGCAACTCCTCATACATATTCATTTATATGTGGTTACACGAAATGTTGTGATTTGCACTTTAGTTCGTATGGAATGACTGATGGACCGTCAAGGTTCCCAACCCATTCTTTTCTCTTCTTTCTTTTTCTTAAAAGGATGGAAGGATCCCTCGCGTGCAAGTTTCCCGGGGGGAGTGGAGAGGGGGTACCATTTTAATGGCGTTCAAGTGATCATCTCATACAACGAGAAAAACGACGCAAGAAAAAGCTAAGTTGAAAAACTTTGGAAATTTTTCCTATATTACATTCGCAATTTCCCTTGAACGATTATGTGCTTTGTATGAGAAACCTGCACGCGAGAGGAACCTTGTCGCGGTCAGTCTGCGCTCTAGCTTGCCTCGAGTCCGCTCGACAAGCCTAGCGGCCGCGTTCTGTCCCGGCAAGTAGCCTTGCCGGCAGCGGCACTTCCAGCAGGCTACTAAGGACCCGTTCCTCGAAGCGCTCGTGGGAAGTGTGCGCACCGGCAAGTTTCCAAACAGCGTAGGGATGCGATCATACAAAGGCAAAATAAAACAAGGGAAACAGCACACATTTAGTTAAACCCGGTAAACGACAGATGTTCATTGAAAAGGTACTCGATTACATTTTCATTGGCCCTTTGCCAGGGTTTATCTCGAGTGCAAGGAGGGCAAAAGGGGCGCCTAGGCGGAGTCCGGCTTGTTCCCGGAACGCCAGATGATGGTGCTGCCGGCGATCAGCCAGACTCTTCACCGTCGTCTTCGATCTTCACACCCGGAGAGCCGTCGTCATCGCCGTCATCATCGTCATCCTCAGCATCGCTGGAGGAAGCGGTGTCGCTGTCGCTCGAGCTCTCCGCGTAGCACTCCAGACGAGCGCCTGAAGCCCCGAAGAACTTCACGACAAGCGTGTCTGGTCCATCCAGCCTGAAGTGAAGGAGGTGCCCTTGCCCCAAGCAACGGGCACGAGCAAAAGAGTTCCACCCGCGCGTGAGGTACATGATGCCATTGTTGGAGGTTTCAACGGTCACCCAAACCGGGCCATTGCAGCAACCGTCCACGCGTAGCCATAAGCCATGCAGGTGGCGGCCTTCCATCTCCCTAACAAATGGGCGAGGAAGCCGCAGCCAGCTCCGCGGCTGGTCGCGCAACTCCAAGACGAACTCTTACGCCTTGTCCTCTGTGTGGCCTTCTGCCGGTGGAGGAAGGGCTGAAGACGGAGCGGCAAGCGCCCCGCCATGGCCGCCCCGACCACGGGCGCCGCGCCGTCCACGACCACGGGCCGCGGCCCTCCCTTGGGCATGGGAGCCAGCCTCCGCAGCTGCAGCCGAAGCATGAGCTTGGAGCCGAGAAGAAGCTCTCGCCGCGGCGGCGGAGACATGACCGCGGCCTCTCCGTCTCGCCATGCCGTCGTTAGATGCGGGGGGAGGAAGATGAGAGAAGGAGGCGACAGTTGCTGAGGGTCAAGGCGGAGGGAGATGAGTGAGCATCACATCTCATAGTCCCCTCTTTATAGGGGAAGCGCGGGAGGCTGGCTCTTCACTGTCTTCGGGGGGCCACCCACGTTCGCCAATCCCACGCCCTGCGCTCTGGCCGGGCGCATTACTCCAGCAACCGCCCACGATCGCCAATCCCGCGACCTGCGCCCCCTGGCCCGACGCGTCACTCCCACGGCCGCCCTTATCCACCAATCCGCTGCCTTGCATGCATGCAAGTGCGCGTGATGGAGGGGCGCAAAAAAAAGGAGTAAAGACGGACATGGCAGTTATCCTTTGCCACCCGTGGCCGCGTGCTAGTACAGTTTGAACCCGCGACGCTCCACCTATGAGCACGCCAAGCGGCCGCCCGTTCGACGGCAAGGGTTGCCGGAAGACGACCGAGAACACACCTGAGTTCAGATTAATGAGGAAGCAAAGAAGATCTCAAAAAAAAGAGGATAACCATCATGACGAAAATTACAGCGGCAGTTTTCTTGCCGCGTGTATGTGCATTGTTTGGGCCTAGACCGATGACGCTTCGGACGCGCATATGGCCCAGGCCCGGGGGCTCCTGTCGGTGTATAAAACATGGGTATTTTATACCCTGACTTATGCACAGACAGTAGCAGCCTCCTTGCCGGCCAAGCCTCGCCGGGAACCGCCAAGACCAAGACTCAGGACCCAGTTGCAGAAGCCACTGAGGAGAAGCTCAAGACGAAACATCAACAAGCACTCGACCAGTACTGAAGATGAAGACACACCTTGCCGGCAAGGCTAAACTGGCAAGGTGAAGACCCGGCAAGCTTCTGCCAGCCCTCCAGCGCTCCACCACACCGCACATGTGTTCGCTAGTGGGTGAGGTGTCGACCGCGCAGGCTGGTTGGTAAGGTTTGTCGAGCACGTGTCAGCATACTGGGACAGGATTTGCTTCTAATGACACCCGTCCAGGAGGCGTGTCAGAATAATATGAGGTAGCTGGGCGAGCGGTGCAGAAACCTTGTCGGGACTACCTCTCCACATGACACCTAACGACGCATTTAATGCTTTTGTCCTAAACTGGCAGAGTTAGGTATGATAGCACTGTTTGCTATCTAATCGCTATGTAATTACTGTTTTGCCACTGTGGTGACCCCTTTAGCTATAAAATGAAGGCCAAGGCAACAGTTAGAGGGATTCGGACCCCCTTTTCAAACACTTACACGTCTCATATAGCAGCACTCTCCGCACCTTGCCGGGAGAAGCGCTACTTGTACTTGTGATTTCATACAACCAATACACCTAAAGCAGGAGTAGGGTTTTACGCTTCTCAGCGGCCCGAACCTGGGTAAATCCCTTGTGTCTTCCATTGTTCATGCTCTTTGTGCACGTTGATTCCCCCCGCCGAACCACAAGGGGATGGATGGCCCATAGATGGTCCTACCCACGACACTTGGGCATCCCCAAGCGTAGGCTCTTGCCGCTCCTTATTCCTTTATCCATCGTAATCTAACCCAAAACTTGAAAACTTCAGCACACAAAACACAACAAAAACCTCATGAGATCCGTTAGTATAACAAATAAATCTTAAACTTTAGGTACTGTTGTAAATTGATGCATATTTAATATTGGCATAATTCTACTGTACTCCTACTTCTCCATGACTCATACCCCCCGATACGATCCATAGATTCATCAAAATAAGCAAACTATGCAACAAAAACAGAATCTGTCTAAAACAGAACAGTCTGTAAAGATCTGAATTAACGTCATACTTCTGTAACTCCAAAAATTCTGAAAAATGAGGACAACGTGGGAAATTCATATATAAATACTGTGTAAAAAAATTAGAATTTTATCACGCTCCAGCAAACAACGAAAATTCCAGCACTGGATGCAAAAGTTTCTGTTTTCAAACAAGATCAATCATACTATCTTCCAAATCATCCCAAAGGCATTACTTGGCACAAACACTAATTAAAAGATAAAAACACAATCATAACAGAGGCTACAATTGTGTAAACACACAGAAACAGAAAGTAAGACAAAAATTTATTTTATTTATTGGGTTGCCTCCCAACAAGCTCTTTCTTTATAGCCATTAAGATAGACTTGGAATATTAATGATGCTCACATAAAAGATAAGAATTGAAACACAAAGAGAGCATCATAAAACATGTGACAAACACATTTAAGTCTAACATACTTCCTATGCATAAGCATTTTATAGGAAAACAAATTATCAAGACAAGCAATATCTAGCATATGCATATAAAGAGAATGAAACATTAATAATTCCAACACAAAGAGAGGTAATTTAGTGATATGAAGATTTTTATAACCTTGTTTTCCTCTCTCATAATAATTACATGTAGCATCATAATCAAATTCAACAATATAACTATCATATAAAATACCATCTTCATGATCTACATGCATAAAAGTTTTATAATCTTCCAAGATAGTGGGATTAACATCAACTAAAGTCATGACCTCTCCAAACCCACTTTTATTAAAAAATTCTTAAGATTGAACACTCTCCAAATATGTGGGATTATTTTTACCTAAAGTTGACACTCTTCCAAACCCACTTTCAATATTATTGCAAACATTATTATCAATGACATATTCATCATGAGGCTTAAATAAATTTTCAAGATCATAAGAAGCATTATCACCCCAATCATGATCATTGCAATAAGTAGTGGACATGACAAAATTGTCATCCCCAAGCTTGTAGTTTTGCATATTATTAACACAATTGACATTAATAGAATTTATAATAACATCATTGCAATCATGCTTTTCAATCAAGGAGCTATCATGAATCGATTTATAAATTTCTTCTTCTAACACTTCATCACAATTTTCAATTTCAAGCAAAACTTCATAGAGATAATCAAGTGCACTCAACTCACTAACAATTGGTTCATTATAATTGGATCTTTTGAAAAGATAATGAAGTGGATGAGGATCCATATCAATAGATTTTTAGCAAGCGAAGATGCAAGCAAATAGAAGACACATGGCAACACAAACAAAGATAGCACACAAATATTTTTGTATTTGTGATTTTTAGAGAAGTGGAGGGAGATGAAAAAGAGAGGCAAATGCAAATAAAAAGGCAAATAAAATAAATGCAAGTGGATGATAGTTTGTGCGAAGGTACTTGATAGATTTTGGTGATGTCTCCCCGGCAACGGCGCCAGAAATTCTTCCTGCTACTTGTAGACTGCGTTGGTATTTCCGCGAAGAGGAGAGGATGATGCAGTATAGTAGAGATAAGTATTTCCCTCAGTTAAGAACCAAGGTTATCAATCCAGTAGGAGAACCACGCAAAATCCCTTTAGCAGCACCTGCACACACAAAAGAAAACACTTGCACCCAACGCAAATAAGAGGGTTGTCAATCCTCTTAGCGGTTATTTGCAAGGATTAATTCTGATAGTGATAGATAGATAAACTAAAATACTAAATAAAATAAAAGTAAATAAATTGCAGCAAGGTATTTTTGGTTTTAAGTATATGATAAAAGCAGACCCGGGGGCCATAGTTTTGACTAGAGGCTTCTTTCTCGAACACGTAGCATACGGTGGGTGAACAAATTACTATTGGGCAATTGATAGAAAAGAAAATAATTATGATGGATTCATGGCAATGATCATGTATATAGGCATCACATCCGAGACAAGTAGACCGACTCCTGCCTGCATCTACTACTATTACTCCACCCATCGACCGCTATCCAGCATGCATCTAGGGTATTAAGTACGAAACAGAGTAACGTGTTAAGCAAGATGACATGATGTAGACAAACTAAACTCAAGCAATATGATTAAACCCCATCTTTTTATCCTTAATGGCAACAATACAAATACGTGTCATGTCCCTTTCTGTCACTGGGATTGAGTACCGCAAGATTGAACCCATCACAAAGCACCTCTCCCATTGCAAGATAAACCAATCTAGTTGGCCAAACCAAATCGATAGATCGGAGAGAAATACAAAGCTATAATAATCATGCATAAAAGAGTTCAGAGAAGACTCAAATATTTCTCATGAATAATCTGATCATAAACTCACAATTCATCAGATCCCAACAAACACACCGCAAAAGAAGATTACATCGGATAGAACTCCAAGAACATCAAGGAGAACATGGTATTGAAGATCAAAGAGAGAGAAGAAGCCATCTAGCTACTAGCTATGGACCCGTAGGTCTGTGGTATACTACTCACACATCATCGGAAGGGCAGCAAGGTTGATGAAGAAGCCCTCCGTGATTGATTCCCCCTCCGGCAGAGTACCTGAAAAAGCCTCCAGATGGGATCATGGAAGAACAGAGGCTTGAGGCGGCGGAAAGGTTTTCTCTTTTGTCTCTCTGGTATATTGGGAATATTTGGGAATTTATAGCGCTGGAATTAGGTCAGGAGGGGCTACGAGGGGCCCACAAGCCTGGGGGGCGTGCCCTACCCCCAGGGCGCACCCTCCGAGCTTGTGGCTTCCTCGTGGCTCCTCTGGTCTTCTCCCGAAGCTTCGTGGGTCTCTTCTGGTCCAGAAAAAATTAATCCAAAGTTTTTTCTCGTTTGGACTCTTTTTGATAATGATTTTTTGAAAAGACAAAAACAAGCTAAAAACAGCAAGTGGCACTAGGCACTGGGTTAATAGGTTACTCCCAAAATATGATATATAATGGCATATAATTGCACATAAAACATCCAAGATTGATACTATAATAGCATGGAACAATCAAAAATTATAGATATGTTGGAGACGTATCAAAGAACCATGCAAACACCCGTCAACAGTACCTGCACACACAAGAGCAAATACTTGCACCCAACGCGGGCAAGAGGGTTGTCAATCCCCTTCTACTCGTTAATTGCAAGGATTAAATCTGGTAGTGCTAGATAGATAAATTACAAAGTAAAATTAAATTAAATAAATTGTAGCAGGGTATTTTTGGTTTTTATAATTTGATTAAAATAGACCCGGGGGCCATAGTTTTCACTAGAGGCATCTCTCTCATAAGAATAGCATACGGTGGGTGGACAAATTACTGTTGGGCAATTGATAGAAAAGCGCATAGTTATGACGATATTCATGGCATGATCATGTATATAGGCATTACGTCCATGACAAGTAGACCGACTCCTGCATTCATCTACTACTCTTACTCCACCATTCGACCGACTCCTGCCTGCATCTATAGTATTAAGTTCATGACGAACAGACTAACGCTTTAAGCAAGATGACATAATGTAGATAGAATAAAACCTAGTAATATGATTAAACCCCGTTGTTTTATCCTTAGTAGCAACAATACAAATACGTGCCTCACTACCCCTTCTGTCACGAGGTGAGAAAACCGCAATATTGAACCTACTACTATGCACCACTTCCAGTGAAGATCAACGAATCAACTTGGCCAAAGAAAACCCATAGATCGGAAAGCATTACATAGCTATAACAATCATACCTAAATAAGTTTATAAAAGACTCAGTTACTTTCAATGAATATTCAAATCATAAACCCGCAATTCATCAGATCCCAACAAACACACCACAAAAGAAGAAAACATTGTATTGAAGATCAAAGAGAGAGAGAGAAAGCCATCTAGCTAATCACTATGGACCCGTAGGTCTGTGGTGGACTACTCACATATCATCGGAGGTGCAGCAAGGTTGATGTAGAAGCCCTCCGTGATCGATTCCACCTCCGGCAAATCACCAGAAAAGGCCTCCAGATGGGATCGCGGAAGAACAGAGACTTGCGGCGGCAGAAAAATTGTTTCGGGTGGCTTTCTGTTGGTTATAGGATCTATGGGAATTTATAGAACTGGAATTAGGTCAAACGGAGATACGTGGGGCCCACAAGCTCATGTGGTGCCCCCAGGGGCGCACCGTGTGAGCTTGTCGCTATCCCGTACATCCTCTGGCCTCCTCCTGAAGCTTCTAGGGTCCCTTCTGGTCCAGAAAAAATCACCGTAAAGTTTCAGCGTGTTTGGACTTCGTTTGGTACTGTTTTTCTGTGAAACAATAAAATAGGCAAAAACAGGAACTCGCACTGGGCACTGAGTTAATAGGTTAGTTCCCAAAAATGATATAAAATTGCATATAAAGTATCCAAGTTTGATAATAGAATAGCATGAAACAATCAAAAATTATAGATACGTCGGAGACGTATCTGCATCCCCAAGCTTAATTCCTGCTCATCCTCGAGTAGGTAAATGATAAAACAAAGATAATTTTTGATGTTGAATGCTACCTAGCATGTTTATCATGTAATCTTTTTACAGTATAAATATTGAGAAATGATGAAGTAATTGATATCAACATAATAATATCCATGAATACAAGAACATAATCATTACTTTTTCAAAATATATGATGCTCAACGAAAGTTATCCCTACTCATTGAATTATGTAAGCATGGCATGACTCCGCCTTCACCACATAAATATAAATCATGAGCACCCCGGTGTTAAACCAAGCAATTGGATCATACTTTTTCACGCGCTTCAGCATTTTCAACTCCACTCAATACATGAGCGTGATCCATGGACAGAGCACTACGGGTGGAATAGAATGCGGTGGTAGAGATTCATAGGGGAAGTCAAAAAGGAAGAAAGTCTCGCATCAACTCGGCGAATCAATAGGAAATGGAGAGGCGTATCAATTGATATCAATGCGAGGAGTAGGGATTGCCATGCAACGGATGCACTAGAGCTATAAGTGTATGAAAGCTCAATACCGAAACTAAGTGGGTGTGCATCCAACTTGCTTGCTCATGAAGACCTCGGGCATTTGAGGAAGCCCGTCATTGGAATATACAAGCCAAGTTCTATAATAAAAAATTCCCACTAGTATATGAAAGTGACAACTTAGGAGACTCTATATGAAGAACATGGTGCTACTTTGAAGCACAAGTATTGTAAAAGGATAGTAGCATTCCCCTTCTCTCTTTTTCTCTCATTTTTTAGCTGGGCTCTTTGGCCTCTCTCTTTTAGAACAATGTCAGAGTCTAGGATCTGCGTCCAAGAAACTTCTCCAAGAACTAAGGATTCGAACTCTAGGGAACTTTGCTTGGCAACCTACGACGCGACGGTGACTACGGGGGGGAAACGAGAGACTCGCTGGCTCTCGCCGGACACGAAGGGGACGTGCGAGCTACCCAGGTTCAGGCCACCGTGCGGTGTAATACCCTACTCCTGCTTGTGTTGGATTGCTCTGTATGGAGAGCTTGTGGCTCGAAGTACACGAGGTGTGGGGGAGAATGGGTCCATCCCCTTACATGGAAGCGGCCCTGCCCCTTTTGTAGTGCCTTGGTCCTCTTCCCCAAAAATACGAGTGGTAAAGGGTGGCCACAGGGCAGCAATTCAAAGGGGAACAGGCGCGTAGGTCTATCCTGACTAAAGGCGGTCTCCGCCTGATAAAGTGGTCTTCATGACGTGCAGATGGGCTTGGCGGTGACCTCCGTCCTGGTACGCTGATCCGTCCTGGTCTTCTTTCACCAAAGAGGAAATGCTTTGGGACTTGCTTTGGGAGAGGCAGATACCGCTGCTCCCTTATCACCAGAATGGAAGCTGGGCTCAGTCACGCCCTGCTGTCCTTATCCTGACAGCGGGTCGTCACCCATGTGTTGGGCGCGAAGCCCCGCGGCCGACGCCGCACGCCCTACCTCGTGAGGAGGCCTCGCGAGGGGAGCATCGCGAGGCATCCTGGCACTTGGCGGTCTCGGCAAGGCCTGGCCTGGCGGTGAGGGGCCTCGCAAGGCTCGCCCCTCGTGAGGCGGCTTCCTCCGGTGCGGCCGTGGCGGAGCCACACTCGTGGGCCGGCCCAAGCATTGTCCTCTGGGCCAGAGGCAGACGGGCCGTGGTACCCTAGTTCCCACTGGGCCGACAGTTGCCCCCGGGCCCGCAGCGCGCACGTTCCGCCCGTTAGGGACGAAACGACACGGGGCCCATTGAGCTGCCGGGCTCGGAGGTGACGCGTGGCGGCGTTTGCGGGGCGAGCCGCCCCCACTCCCCACGATGCCTCGGTAACCGCCGTCCTGGCGATAAAGCCTGCTCGCGCGGGGCGCAGGCGCGTCATTGCTCTCTGCCTTCATCTCGCCCTTCATCCCGCGCGAGCAGCTCCTCTGTTCTTCCCCCTTCGACTTTCAATCTCTCCACCGCCATGGCCCCAGGCAAGAAACCCGCGACCGCCGAGGCCTCCTCCAACAAGAGTGCACCGGCGATGGATCTGGGCCCGGCCTTCCTGCCGGCCACCATCAATGAGAGCGGGCTAGCCAAGGCCCACCCCCACTTGGCCTTCGCGCACTTCGAGGGAGGCGCCACCAAGATCTGGCCAGGCTCGCACCCACGGTGAGACCTCGGACCCACGGTGGTCTCCGTCTTCTACCACTCGCTTTTCGCTGGGCTGGTGCCGCCCTTCTCCGACTTCCTCCTCGCCATTCTTGAGCATTATGAGATTTGTCTTCTCCACCTTCACCCCAACTCCATCCTCGTTCTAGCCCTCTTTGCGTACCTTTGCGAGGCCTTCTTGGGAGTGATGCCGTCCGTGGCGCTCTTCTGAACCTTTTACAGTCTGCGGGTTTTCTCCTCAGGAAACCACCGCACCGGAGGGGCCTCCTTCCGTATTGACGACGAGATGGGCAAGGTCTTCATCGACATGAGGATCTTGAAGAAGGTGGAGAACTTCATGTCGCGTTGGGTCTACGTTGATGCCCTGCAGACCAGCCCCCTCTTGGCGATCCCCACCGAGCCGGCCGAGAAGACCCCCCGCTGGGAGCACAAGAAGCTCAGCGGCACTGCCCTGAGGCCGATTTTGGCGAGCCTGGCGGAGCTGTGCCAGGCCGGGCTCACGGTGGGCATGATTGCCAAGGAATTCCTCCGCCGCCACATCGCGCCGGTGCAGAAGCGCTCGCACCCGGTGTGGAAGATCACCAGTGCCGAGGACTAGATCCGGCTAGCGTCGGAGCCCCTCTTGGCCGAAGTAGTGGCCGAAGCCTGGGAAGTTTTATTTACCGGGGAGGCAGAGGAGATGCCCCGCGACACGCGCCCGCTGTACCGTTGGTCCAACAGGGATGAGCTCGTAGCGGAGATGCCCTAGTTCGACCAGTGGGGGTTGGTTCGGACGGCCCTCGAGCAGCCTGAAGAGCTTCCTGAGGATTCTTCGGAGTCAGGGTCCGTCTCGGGCGACCACGAGGCCTCCTTCTCCGTGATGGAGAGCAGTGAGGAGTCATCCCCGCCATCCCCTCCGTCTCCGCTGGTGCGCCGCCGACTTTGGCTGGGTTAAGACGAGGGTGATAACGGGGACGCGTTTCGCGTTGTGCCGGCCAGGCCTGTGCCGGCAAGGGACGGAGGAGATGACACCGCGGAGGCCGACGAGCCCCCTGAGGAGCAGGCAGAGGGGACCGCCAAGACCGCCCAGGTGAGCTGCGTGAAGGGGGCAGCAGCAGCAGTGGCGCCACCAGGGAGCGGAAGAGGAGGCGCTTTTATCCTAAGGACGAGTAATTTCCTTCGTTCCCCCTCCATCAATCTCTGCTTCTTGACCGCTATGGCCCTGATGAGCCTTCGCCTGCGCAGGAGCCTCGATCTGGCTGCCGAGGAGGAGGAGGCCAAGAGGAAGAAAGCCGAGGTCGAGGGGCCCTCCCCTCTCCTGCAGGCCGCCTCGCCCGCCATGCCGGCACACCTGGCGGCGAGCCCGGCAGGAGGCAGTGAGGAGGCCGAGCGGCGGCCGGAGGGCGGGGGCGAGACCGCCGATGGCCAGGCGGCGCTCTCCCAGGGGCACACGGAGGCGACCCTCTGGCGCGAGGCAACGCCCCCCATGCATGCAGTAGCGGAGCTCACCGTTACCCATGCGGGAACCGTCCCCGGGCCCGAGCACCCGGCCCTCGAGGTGTCCAAGGCGACGCCGGAGCGCGGGGTGGCACCGCCAGTGCCGGGGGTGGCCATCCTGGGCCCCCCACGTCAGACGGCGAGCGCGACCCCCGCTGGGAGCAATGGCGTGGGCCTCCGAAGGGGCCTGAGATCGCGCCTTCCCGTGCGATGTCGCCAACGGGCGGCGAGGAAGCCCGGGTGAGTCGCGCCCTGGTGCTGGGGGAGAGCGGCACCGCACCCTAGGGCGAGGCCGTCAACAGCGTCAAGGCGGCCCTCGAGGTCCTCGAGGGCGAGCTCAGGAAGGAGGCGGAGCTCCAGGCCGAGGAGCGGCGGAGGCTGGCGGATGGGTGGAGCCAGCTTCAGGAGGCGGCGAAGCTCGACCACCGGCGGGAGGAGGAGGCGCGGGCGCAGCACGAGCAGCTCGCCAAGGACGCCCAAACGTCCCTCGCGAAGGCCCTCGAAGATGCTCAGGAGGCCAAGTGGCGGCGGGAGGAGGCAGACGCTTATGAGAAGACCCTCTAGGAGCAGGCTGCCGCGCGTGAGCGCCGGCTCAAGACGCGGGAGGAGGCCACCGAGGCCCTCAACAGCTGGCTTGCGTCCCGCGAAGCTGAGCTCGCGGCGTCCGCGTCCACGCAGGAGGCAGAGGGGGAGCGCCTGCAGGCGAAGGAGCGTGAGCTGGCGGTCGCCCAGGCCGCTCTCGACGAGCAGAGGAGCCTTGCAGTCAAGCGGGACGAGCTCCAGGCCGAGGTTCAGGACCTCAAGAAGCAGCTGCTGGACACGGATGCCACCGTCGAGGAAGCGTGCCGCGACCTGCTAACCCAGGCGACAACGCGACTCTTATGCAAACCTCCTCCGCCTCGACGATCGCTTCGACTTCGGGCGGGTGGTGACCCTGGTCCCGGCGGAGCTCCGCGAACCCCTCGAGGAGGCTGTGAGGGACCACGTGGCCGGCTTCGTCGGGCTGTACACCTTCGATCCAGAGGTCAGCGGCGGCGGCGGCGAGCTCCTTCGCGACGGCGGTGGGAGCGGCGGCGGCGGCGCCTCACACGCCTAAATTCCCCTTGACCTATTGCTGTAATAGGGTAGACGCGGCCCCGTGGGGGCGTGAGAACATTTGCGTGGTACTTTTGCTATTAAGTACTCGATGTTCAATGCGTTTTCGTTTTCCTCTTGCGGTCTTTAATTTCCTTTTTACATTGCCTTCGTGCCATGCGTCGCTGGGACCCAGCCCCCGAGGCGGGCTACACCGTCGCTGGTATGCCCAGAGCATGCGCTCGGCAAGGCCAGAGGGTGTAGGGCTCTTAGGGCTGGTAGGAGTCCCGAGGCGCGATGTTCAGGGTCCCCCCCCTTGACGCACAGGCGGCTCGTGCCAAGGAAATCGAGACACCACGAGAGAGAAACGAGAGGGAAAAGACCCGAGGGGTGCTTTGGACTTAGCTCCTTGGAGGCGTGCGGCCTGGGGCGAGCCCTTCGCAGGGCGCGGCTCGTGAGGCGCAGCCCCTTCATGAGGCCCTCCGCTCGTGGGACGCCGCTTGCGAGGCCTCCCGAGGGGGGCTCCTGAAGCTTCGATATCCTGCACCAGGGAAACTGCCAAGTTTTTGCAAGTAGCGTAGCAGGGCGCGCTCGCGATGTCGCCTGTGGGTGTTATGCGAGGAGACAAGAGCACCAAGGACCTGGTGAGGTGACGTACACGGGAGCAGGCCCGCGAGCCAGAGCTTAGTCGCTTGGGTTTTTCGGCACTGCTGGGACTGACCGAGCACAAACACCGTGCCCCAGGAGACAAGAGCACCAAGGACTTGGTGAGGTGACGTGCACGGGAGCAGGCCCGCGAGTCAGAGCTCAGTCGCTTGGGTTTTTCGGCGCTGCTGGGATTGACCCGAGCACAGACACCGTGCCCCAGGAGACAAGAGCACCAAGGACTTGGTGAGGTGACGTGCACGGGAGCAGGCCCGCGAGTCAGAGCTCAGTCGCTTGGGTTTTTCAGTGCTGCTGGGACTAACCCGAGCACAGACACCGTGCCCAGCCCCCGCTCGCATGACAGGCACAGGTGAAACCACGAGCGCGCGCCTCCGCCAGGGTACCCTTAGCTGCAAGCACATAGGGTTTTTGAGGAAATAAGCTTTACTGATGCATGAAGCAAGTTCATTACATAACAGAAAGAAACATGCTGCCGTGTTCGACACGGGTTAGCTTGAGGATGCGATGGCCGAGGGCCCCTCGGGTAAGTAGGCCACTAATACATCTCCAACGTATCTATAATTTTTGATCGTTCCATGCTGTTATATTATCAATCTTGGATGTTTTTATAATCATTTACAGCAATTATATATCATTTTGGAGACTAACCTATTAACTTAATGCCCAGTGCCAGTTGCTGTTTTCTACCCTGTTTTTGTTTTACAGAAAATCAATACCAAACGAAGTCCAAATGCCATGAAACTTTTTGGACATTTTTTTCTGGACAAGATAAACACTAGAAGCTTCGGGAGAGGGCCAGAAGACCCAGGAGGTGGCCACAAGCCACCAGGGCGCGCCTGGGGGGGGGGGGCAGGCGTGCCCTGGTACCTCGTGGGCCCCCTTTTGCTCCGTTTGACCTAATTCCTCCACTATAAATTCAGGAAAAAACAGAAACCCTCACGAGAGTCCACGAAATACTTTTTCCGCCGCCGCAAGTTTCTGTTCTTGAGAGATCCCATCTGGAGGCCTTCTCCGGTACTCCGCCAGAGGGGGATTCGATCACGGAGGGGCTCTACATCAACCTTGCTTCCCTTCCGATGATGCGTGAGTAGTTTACCACAGACCTTCGGGTCCATAGTTAGTAGCTAGATGGCTTGTTCTCTCTTTTTGATCTTCAATACAATGTTCTCCTCGATGTTCTTGGAGTTCTATCCGATGTAATCACTTTTTGCGGTGTGTTTGTTGGGATCCGATGAATTGTGAGTTTATGATCAGATTATCCATGAATATTATTTGAGTCTTCTCTGATCTCTTTTATGCATGATTATTATAGCTTCGTATTTCTTCTCCGATCTATTGATTTGGTTTGGCCAACTAGATTGATTTATCTTGCCATGGGAAGAGGTGCTTTGTAATGGGTTCGATCTTGCGGTGCTCAATCCCAGTGACAGAAAGGGACATGACACGTATGTATCGTTGCTATTAAGGGTAAAAAGATGGGGTTTATTCATATGTGAGTTTATCTTGTCTACATCATGTCATCGTTCTTAAGGCGTTACTCCGTTCTTTATGGACTTAATACACTAGATGCATGCTGGATAGTGGTCGATGTGTGGAGTAATAGTAGTAGATGCAGGCAGGAGTCAGTCTACTTGTCTTAGACGTGATACCTGTATACATGATCATTGTCTTGGATATCATCATGATTATTTGCTTTTCTATCAACTGCCCAACAGTAATTTGTCTACCCATCGTATGCTATTTTCTTGAGAGAAGCCTCTAGTGAAATCTATGGCCCACGGGTCTATCTAAATCATATTACTAAAACCCTAAAAATATTGCTGCCATTTTCTTTTATTTATTTTATTTTGTATTTTTGTTTCAATCTATCTATCTATCATATACAATTTAATCTTGCAATTGACCGCCGAGGGATTGACAACCCCTCGTTTGCGTTGGGTGCAAGGATTTGTTGTTTGTGTGCAGGTACTGCTAACGAGGTGTTGCGTGATTCTCCTACTGGTTCGATAACCTTGGTTTCATAACTGAGGGAAATACTTATCTCTACTGTGATGCATCATCCCTTCCTCTTCGGGGAAAATACCAACGCAAGCTACAACTAGCGGGAAGAATTTCTGGCGCCGTTGCCGGGGAGACATCATCAACATCTATCAAGTACCTTTGCATAAACTCTCATCTCCTTGCATTTACTTTATTTGCCATTTTCCTCTCGTTTTCATCTCCCCCACTTCTAAAACGTTTTTACAAAAATACAAAAATATTTTCCGTTAGCCTTTTTCTTGTTTGCTTGCTTGTTATCTTGTTTGCGTAGTCACGATGTCTCAAGAAAATACAAAATTGTATGATTTTTCCAATACTAATAATAATGATTTTATTAGTACTCCGATTGCTCCTCCCGCCGCTAGTGCGGAGACTTGTGATATTAATGCCGCTTTGCTAAATCTTGTCATGAAAGATCAATTTTCCGGTAGTCCTAATGAAGATGCCACGTCCCATCTTAACACTTTCATAGAATTGTGTGACATGCAAAATAAAAAAGATGTGGATAATGATATTGTGAAATTAAAATTATTCCCATTCTCATTGCGGGATCGTGCAAAATTTTGGTTCTCATCTTTACCACGAAATAGTATCGATTCTTGGGATAGGTGTAAAGATGCTTTTATTACTAAGTATTTTCCTCCCACGAAAATTATTTCACTTAGAAATCAAATTATGAATTTTAAGCAACTTGATCATGAACATATTGCCCAATCTTGGGAGAGGATGAAATTAATGATAAGAAATTGCCCTACTCATGGTTTAAATTTATGGATGATCATACAAAAAAATTATGCGGGATTGAATTTTGTTTCTAGAAATCTTTTAGATTCCGCCGCGGGTGGTACTTTTATGGAAATTACTTTGAGAGAAGCTACTAAATTTCTTGATAATATTATGGCAAATTATTCACAATGACATACTGAAAGAACACCTACTAGTAAAAAGGTGAATTCTATTGAAGAAATTAATACTTTGAGTAATAAAGTCGATGCACTAATGAAATTGGTTGCTAGTAAAAATACTCATATTGATCCTAATGATGCGCCATTGTCCACTTTGATTGACCAAAATAATGATCCCGTAGATGTGAATTTTGTCTCGCGAAACTATTTTAATAATAATGCTTATAGAGGTAATTTCAACGCTAGACCGTTTCCTGGAAATTCCTCTAATAATTATGGCAATCCTTACGGAAATTCTTATAATAATAATAGGATGCCCTCTGATCTTGAAAGTAATATTAAAGAATTTATTAATGCTCAAAAAGTTTTCAACACTACGATAGAAGAAAAATTGAGTAAACTTGATGATATGTCTAGGAGCATTGATAGAATTATTCATGATGTGGAAAATCTTAAGACTAAAATTTTGCCAACCAAAATTGATATTAGTGAATCAATTAAAGCTTTATATGTTTCCATGGATGAGAGTAAGAAAAGAACCGCCATGCTAAAAGCTAAAAGAGAATTTTTAGAAAAAGCGATTCCTCCCGGTTTCTATCGAAGTAATGATGAGGATATTAAAATGATTGGTGTTTCATCTATTGATTCTTTGTTTAGCAATATAAAACTTGATGAAAAGGGGACTGAAGAAGAGTCAACTTTAGCTAGTAGGCGTTCCCATAATTCGGAGGATGAAAATCTTAATGAAAAAATTGCTAAAAGTGGGTTTGGAGAGGTAAAAACTTTAAATAGCGATGTGCCCACTCTCTTGGATTACAAAGATTTTAATTATGATAATTGTTCTTTGATTGAGTGCATTTCTTTGCTACAATCCATGTTAAATTCACCCAACGCTTATGAGCAAAATAAGGCTTTTACTAAACACATCGTAGAAGCAATGATGAAAGCATTAGAAGAAAAGCTAGAACTAGAGATTTCAATTCCTAGAAAATTATATGATGAATGGGAACCCACCATTAAAGTTAAAATAAAAAATTATGAGTGCAATGCTTTATGTGATTTGGGTGCTAGCGTTTCCACAATTCCAAAATCTCTATGTGATGTGCTAGGTTTTACCAATATAGATGAATGTTCTCTTAATTTGCATCTTGCGGATTCTACTATTAAAAACCCAATGGGTAGAATTAATGATGTTCTTATTCTTGCAAATAGAAATTATGTGCCCGTTGATTTTATTGTTCTTGATATTGAATGCAATTCTTCTTGCCCCATAATACTTGGTAGACCGTTCTTACGAACTATAGGTGCCGTTATTGATACGAAAGAAGGGAATATAAAATTCCAGTTTCCACTAAAAAAAGGTATGGAGAATTTCCCTAGGAAAAGAATTAAAACACCATATGAATCAATTATGAGGGCCACTTATGGAATCAACTTGAAAGATGACAATACTTGAAACTATGCATTATGCCTAGCTAGGGGCATAAAACAATAGCGCTTGTTGGGAGGCAACCCAATAAATAAAATATATTTTTTCTGTTATTGTGTGGTTTCACAATTATGCTACTGTTATGATTGTGTTTTTGTGTTTTTAATTAGTGTTTGTTCCAAGTAAAGCCTTAAGGATGATTTGGAAGATAGTACAATTGATGCTGTTTGGAAAACAGAAAGTTTTGCGTCCAGTGCCAGAATTTTGTTTCTGTACTGGAGTATCAGAAAAATCTGAAATTTTTACACAGTATTGGTATATGAATTTCCCACGTTTACCTAATTTTTAAGAATTTTTGGAGTTACAGAAGTATGGATTTTAAATAGATTTATACAAACTGTTCTGTTTTTGACAGATTCTGTTTTTGATGCACTACTTGCTTGTTTTGATGAATCTATGGATTGTATCGGGGGGTATAAGCCATGGTGAAGTTATAGTACAGTAGGTATAATGCAAAAATAAAATATGAATGGGTTTTCAACAGTACTTAGAGTAGTGATTTATTTTGTTATACTAACGGATCTCACGAAGGTTTTGTTGAGTTTTGTGTGATTGAAGTTTTCAAGTTTTGGGTGAGATCACGATGGATGAAGGAATAAGGAGTAGCAAAAGCCTAAGCTTGGGGATGCCCGAGGCACCCCAAGGTAATATTCTAGGAAGACTCAAGCGTCTAAGCTTGGGGATGCCCCGGAAGGCATCCCCTCTTTCTTCTACCAACCATCGGTAATTTTACTTGGAGCTATATTTTTATTCGTCACATGATATGAGTTTTGCTTGGAGCGTCTTGTATTATATGAGTCTTTGCTTTGTTTGCTTTTTAGTTTGTCACAATCATCTTTTCTGAACACACCTATCTTGAGAGGGCTACACGTTCATCATCATTTGATAGAATACTCTATGTGCTTCACTTAAATTTTTTGAGCTAGGCAGTTGCTCTAGTGCTTCACTTAAATCTTTTTGAGCACGGTGGTGGCTATATTTTGAAAAAATAAACTCTCTTGCTTCACTTATATTATTTTGAGAGTTGATAAGATTAAAATTTTGAAGAAATAAATTCTCATGCTTCACTTATATTATTTTGAGAATTGATAAGATTGAAATTTTGAAGAAATATTTGCACTCTCATGCTTCACTTAAATCTTTTTGAGAGTTGATGATAGTAACGGTAATTTGCACAAGATATGAATTTGGTCCCAAAGTGATTAATATTCAAGAGGGATATAATAAAAACTTTCATATAGATCATTGGATATGATAAGTGTGATTCCTTGCAATAGTTTTGCGATATGGAAATGATAATATGTGAGTCATGTTAGTGAGTAATTGTGATTTAGTAAGAATATTAGTGTTAAGGTTTGTGATTCCCTATGCATGTACATTAAGTCAATAGTTATGCAAAGAAATTATATCCTACATATGGTGCATTATTCGTTGTTAGTTATGTTCAATGCATGTTTATGACCGTTTTCGTTTTTTGGTTGGTTGCTTCTCAATCTATTTGCTAGCCTTCATTTGTACTAAGCGGAAATACTGCTTGTGCATCCAAAATCCTTAAACCCAAGTTGTGCCAAATGAGTCCACTATATCTACGTATATGCGGTATTTCAAAGCCGTTCCAAGTAAATTTGCATGTGCCAACTCTAATTTTCAAAATAATTTTTCTGTTTTGTGTGCCCATACCACTCATGAAGCGGCAGGGGGTGGCCATTATTTTCCATGCTAGGTGTGTTATTCTCACGATGAGTGTTTATTCACTTGTCATTGCACGAGAGAGTGGCTGGTAATAGGGATGCCCAGTCCCACAATGAATCAAAAATTAATAAAAAAAATTCCTTGGAAAGTGTTGGTTTGGAGGGCACCCGTGGATACGGCTAGCCATGGATTGGTGGAAAGGAAATAAACTTTACTTTCTGTTTGGGAACCGCCTATGATGTGTCTAGCATGGAAAATATTGGGAATTCTCGGTCATTTTCGTTGACAGGAAAAGCATGCCTCTCAAAATATTTTTATCTCTTTAATTTCAGCTTTGAGCTCTGGCACATTTGACAAATCTCTGCTTCCCTCTGCGAAGGGCCTATCTATTTACTTTTATGCAATTTTGATTTTATTTGAGTCTCCATCTTCTCTTACAAAAGCACCAACTAGAGAACACTATTGTCATACTTGTGCATTGGATGTAGCTAATATTTGAGTGTGTTTCATGAATGGATCAATGATTGAGCATACTGGGCTAGGGATAACTTTCTTTAGCGTTGATATTTTGATAGACATGGTTGCTTGTTAGCATGCTTGAGTATTTATATCTTCATGTCAAATTATAGACTATTGCTTTGAATCATTCAAGTCCAATGTCCATGCTATAAAAGAAAAGAATATGTGATGAATATGTTAGGCAGCATTCCACATCAAAAATTATGTTTTTATCATTTACCTACTCGAGGACGAGCAGGAATTAAGCTTGGGGATGTTGATACATCTCCAATGTATCTATAATTTTTTATTGTTCCATGCTGTTATATTATCAATCTTGGATGTTTTTATAATCATTTATAGCAATTATATATCATTTTTGGAGACTAACCTATTAACTTAGTGCCCAGTGCCAGTTGCTGTTTTCTGCCCTGTTTTTGTTTTATAGAAAATTAGTACCAAACGAAGTCCAAATGCCACGAAACTTTTTGGAGATTTTTTCTAGACATGATAAACACTAGAAGCTTTGGGAGAGGGCCAGAAGACCCAGCAGGTGGCCACGAGCCACCAGGGCGCGCCTGGGGGGGAGGGCAGGCGCGCCCTGGTGCCTCGTGGGCCCCCCTTTGCTCCGTTTGACCTAATTCCTCCACTATAAATTCAGGAAAAATCAGAAACCCTCACGAGAGTCCACGAAATACTTTTTCCGCCCCCGCAAGTTTCTGTTCTCGAGAGATCCCATCTGGAGGCCTTCTCCGGTACTCCGCCAAAGGGGGAGTCGATCACGAAGGGGCTCTACATCAACCTTGCTGCCCTTCCGATGATGCGTGAGTAGTTTACCATGGACCTTCGGGTCCATAGTTAGTAGCTAGATGGCTTGTTCTCTCTTTTTGATCTTCAATACAATGTTCTCCTCGATGTTCTTGGAGTTCTATCCGATGTAATCACTTTTTGCGGTGTGTTTGTTGGGATCCGATGAATTGTGAGTTTATGATCAGATTATCCATGAATATTATTTGAGTCTTCTCTGATCTCTTTTATGCATGATTATTATAGCTTCGTATTTCTTCTCCGATCTATTGATTTGGTTTGGCCAACTAGATTGATTTATCTTGCCATTGGAAGAGGTGCTTTGTAATGGGTTCGATCTTGCGGTGCTCAATCCCAATGACAGAAAGGGACATGACACGTATGTATCGTTGCTATTAAGGGTAAAAAGATGGGGTTTATTCATACGTGAGTTTATCTTGTCTACATCATGTCATCGTTCTTAAGGCGTTACTCCGTTCTTTATGGACTTAATACACTAGATGCATGCTGGATAGCGGTCGATGTGTGGAGTAATAGTAGTAGATGCAGGCAGGAGTCGGTCTACTTGTCTCGGACGTGATGCCTATATACATGATCATTGCCTTGGATATTGTCATGATTATTTGCTTTTCTATCAATTTCCCAACAGTAATTTGTCTACCCACCGTATGCTATTTTCTTGAGAGAAGGCTCTAGTGAAATCTATGGCCCCCGGGTCTATCAAAATCATATTACTAAAACCCTAAAAATATTGCTGCCATTTTCTTTTATTTATTTTATTTTGTATTTTTGTTTCAATCTATCTATCTATCATATACAATTTAATCTTGCAATTGACCGCCGAGGGATTGAGAACCCCTCGGCGGTGGGTGCAAGGATTTGTTGTTTGTGTGCAGATACTGCTAACGAGGTGTTGCGTGATTCTCCTACTGGTTCGATAACCTTGGTTTCATAACTGAGGGAAATACTTATCTCTATTGTGCTGCATCATCCCTTCCTCTTCGGGGAAAATACCAACGCAAGCTACAAGTAGCAGTAACCAGCACGGAGCATGGGGCATCCGCCAGCGCTGAGCATGGGGCTTCCACAAGAGTGGGAAGGAGCTCTCACGTGCTGGCGGTAGCGTGGGTAGAGAGAGCCCTGGAGCGTGTACAGCTCCATGTCGCTCGTATCCGTGGGGCACGGATAGAACTTACGGTGACGGCTAGCGTTCCATGTGTTTGGTACCGGAACACCTGCCGCCGTCACGAGTGGGGCCGCGGTGGGCCGGTGGGCGAGTGTTAACCACCTCCGTATTCCTTGCGATGTGGGACTCCAGGCTCATGCGCATCAGCCTCGCGAAGGTGGCTCCGGCACCCTCCAGGCCGAACGGCATACGCACGAGCTAGGGCGAATCCGCGGCGATGCGCGGAGGAGGGAAGGGGCCCGCGGGGCGAGCCTGGTTGAAGGCGATGAAGTCGACGCACATGCGCGTGCTGCTGCACGGCCTAGCGACGGGGGTGAGGCTGGCGATCCACCTGGGGTGGGGAGCTTCACGGGTGGTTCCGGCATCCTTGGGCTGGTTGACTTCTTGGGTGATGACTTCCTGCTTCTTGGGCGCTTGACGATATTCCTCACGCTTGACGGGCCGCGCGCTCCGGCATGCGGCTGAGTGGGGCTCGACCACCTCCCTCGGTAGGCCGGGAGCGCCTGATGCTGTCCAAGCCAATGCATTAGGGCTTGCCCGGAGGGAGGTGGCGAGCGCGCCTTCCTATTTGAGGGAGGGCCCGCCGCTGACGGCGAGGGAGGGGCTTGCTTCTCCCCGATCCGGCGACGCCTTCTTGGGCTCGGCCCACTCCAGAGAGAGCAGGGGCTTCTTCTTCGCGGGTGCCTCCTCGGCAGGCCCAGGCACATCTTCATCGGCCGGGTACACGATGGAGGCAGTCTTGTAGGCGTGCTCGAGGGCCTGCAGCGTATCCTTCTCGTCGCAGCGAATAGTGAGGGTACCGCGGCAGCCGAGCATCTTGACGAGGCCGTAGGCGTGGTGGGTCGCGGCCATGAACTTGGTGAGCGCCGGGTAGCCCAAGATGGTGTTGTAAGGCAGGCCGAGGTGAGCCACATCAAAGACGATGAACTCCGTACGGTAGTTCTTGCGGGTGCCGAAGGTGACGGGAAGGCGCACCTGCCCCAAGGGGACAGTGGAGCCGTCGGTGATGCCTGAGAAGGGACTGGTGGGCATCAGGCGCTCGGAGGGCACTTGCAGCGTCTCGAAGGTCTCCACGGAGAGTACGTTGAGGCCTGCTCCACCATCGATGAGCGTCTTGGTGACGGCCACATTGCTGATGGTAGACGTACACAGCAGGGGGACGGCGCCCACGGCCTTCGTGGACGCGGGGTGGTCGTTGGCATCAAAGGCGATGGGGAACTCAGACCACTTGAGGCGGCCGGTGGACTCGAGGGTCGGGAGGGCCGCGTTCACCTCTCAAGAGAACTGCTTGAAGTAGCGGTTGGACGGAGGGGCCTGGGCCCCGCCGAGGATGCAGGCCACCCTGCGGGGCTCTTGGTAGCCCCCAGCGTTCTCAGCGGGAGGGGAGT
This sequence comes from Elymus sibiricus, assembly GCA_039707655.1. Taxonomy (NCBI): domain Eukaryota; kingdom Viridiplantae; phylum Streptophyta; class Magnoliopsida; order Poales; family Poaceae; genus Elymus; species Elymus sibiricus. The sequence continues at coordinate 210,855,848 of CM077676.1, read as the reverse complement.
CGTTGGCGCGTATTGGGGCGGCGTTGGCCTGAGTGGCCTGAGGGTCAGCCAGCCGCGGCTGGTTCTGCCAGCCCTGGCGGTTGTTGTCGCCGGCGCCGTTGTTGTGGTTGCTGCCCCAGCAGCCGCCTCCGCTGCCGCCCCCGCGGTCCTTGCCGCGCTCCTTGTGGCTGCCACGGCTCTCGGTGCGGCCCTCGCGAAGCAGCTTGAGCTCGTGGCAGTCCTCTGTGCTGTGGGAGTTCATGTTGTGGTATGCGCAGAAAGGGCGAACGTCCTTCTTGGCCTCATCATGGCCGCAGCCGCGCTTGTAGCCCGGCTCCGCCGCGAGCACGGCAGGGCCCTTGCGCTTGGTGTCCTTGCCCTTGGGTTTCGCCGCGTCAGGCTCAGCGTCAGCGTCGTTGTGGAGGAAGAGGCGTCCCTCTTCGGCCTTAGCGCAGCGGTCGGCGAGGACGAACAGCTCCGCTGCAGAGTCGAGCCCATCTCTGACTGAGAGCTTCTTGCGCATCTTCATGTCCGTGACGCCGTTGGTGAAGGCGGAGACGATCGCGGCGTCGGAGGCCTTCGGGATCTTGTGGTGCACCTAGCTGAAGCGCTGGATGAACTTGCGAAGGGGCTCGCCAGGGCACTAGCGCACGTTCCGCAGGTCGTTGAGCGTGAGGGCGCGGTCGCTCGTGCCCTTGAAGTTGGCGACAAACTGCTTGCACAGGTCCTCCCACGAAGAGATGGACGCCTCGAGGAGGTTCATGAGCCATGAGCGCGCAGCGTCCTTGAGGGCCATGGGGAACCAGTTTGCCATGATCCGGTCGTCCCCCCTCGCGGCCTGGATGCTAATGGTGTAGAGCAGGAGGAACTCCATGGGGTTGGCGCTGCCGTCGTAGCGCTGAGGGAGCTCTGGCTTGAACTTGTCGGGCCACACCATACGGCGCAGCTCAGGGGCGAGGGCCAGGTAGCCCCCATTAGTGACGGCTCCATCGTCGAGGGCCGCGCGGTTCGGGCACCCAGCCATGGCGACGTCGTGGAGGACGCGATCCTGGCGGTCGCGCGCCCTCTCGAGGCCCATGCGCGCGTCCTGGGGCGCGCGGTGGACGATCTGGCAGCTGTCGCCGTCGCCGCCTGGCGCGAGCGAGTCGCGGGACGGCTCAGGGACGCACGCGGCGGGGCAGCACTCGGCCACGTCACGGTCTGGAGGAGGAGGAGGAGCGCCGTGCCCGGCCTGGTCGGCGTAGGATGGAGGAGCGGGCAGGGAGCAGGAGGGCGCCTGGCCATCGTGCGCGGCGTCGTCGAGCTCGGTGATGCGCCCGAGCCAGGCGTCGTAGCCGTCCTCGGTGGGGCGGTAGCGCAGCAGCTCTTGTGCCATGAGCAGCGCGGCGTGCGGAGCAGGAGGGTCGCGATGCGCGAGCGAGGAGGTGGCCGCGGAGCGGCCATGCGCCTGCTTGTTCACCGACGGGTGGGCAGAGGAGGCCACCCGCTCCCCAACGGGCTCGGTGGCGGCTCGAGGGCGCCACCCAGGGGCACCGCGGGGACCCTGACAGCGGCGCGGCGCGCAGCGTGTTCCCGGCGAGCGGCGGCGGCGTCCATGTCGGTGCTGGCGTCGAGGTCGAAGGCGCGAAGACGGCAAGCCCCCCTACCTGGCGCGCCAAATGTCGGAGTCTAGGATCTGCGTCCAAGAAACTTCTCCAAGAACTAAGGATTCGAACTCTGGGGGACTTTGCTTGGCAACCTACGACGTGACGGTGACTACGGGGGGAAAACGAGAGACTCGCTGGCTCTCGCCAGACACGAATGGGACGCGCGAGCTACCCAGGTTCGGGCCACCGTGCGGTGTAATACCCTACTCTTACTTGTGTTGGATTGCTCTGTATGGAGAGCTTGTGGCTCGAAGTACACGAGGTGTGGGGGAGAATGGGTCCATCCCCTTACATGGAAGCGGCCCTGCCCCTTTTGTAGTGCCTTGGTCCTCTTCCCCAAAAATACGAGCGGGAAAGGGTGGCCACAGGGCGGCAATTCAAAGGAGAATAGGCGCGCAGGTCTATCCTGACTAAAGGCGGTCTCTGCCTGATAAAGTGGTCTTCGTGATGTGCAGATGGGCTTGGCGGTGACCTCCTGTGGCGCCCCGCCTGAATACCACTGTAGCCAGACGGTCGCCGCACATGCCAGCCCAGGAGATCGCTCTGGCATGCGCTTTTACAACAAGTATCATGAACATAGACACTTCTAGTAATGAATATATCAGTCTTACATGATATATTACAAGGGTGATGGCAGCGGAAAAGCTCTGTCTAAGGCAGCATGGTCCTGGTGCGGCTCCAATCCACAGGGATCTGACTGGGTTACTCTTCTAGCCCGCGAACACTCCGGCTCCGCGCTAGAGGTCGTCGAATCCTTAGGTGAACCTGGCCACATTGAAGGCCGCTGAGTACTTTTGAATGTACTCGCAAGCAAACCAAACCAACATATACACCAAGCAATGCAATCCATGGCATTCAAGCATGCAATTATTATCTTAACAGTATTAACTATCATAATATGGCAGGATTATCTTGCAAAATTAATTATTTAGCAGCATTAATCATCGTAACATATCAGGATTATCTATCATGATAACTACTGAAGTAAATACAGTATGACGAAGATAAAGCTTGTCCAGTAAATAATCCATACTCCGAATATTCTTATGATCCAATCCAAATCCGATCCAAATCCAAATCCAAACCTTTTGGTCATACGACCGTTTCTCTCCTAGCCATCCCATGGCTAACATTCATATCCCTGACATCATCTGATGCCCATGCATCTGCACTGCAAGTCTGACCAACCTTACTGTTCTCTGGTTCAGTCTTAACAATAACATTATATAGTTTGTTCCTCCAGACTCAACACAGACCAAATAGGGGCCTATACGAACTGTCCATGACCGAGGACGCGGCTATTCGAATAGATTTACACTCTGCAGAGGTTGCGCACTTTACCCACACCATGGAGCGCCTGGCCTTGTACTTTAGTACATGTTCCCATTCGGGTGGACCAGTGCTGCTCCAACAAAACCTGCCTATTGCCTGGCACTCTTACGGTCCCTCCGACAATCATACCCTCCCAGGGTCATGTCCTGGGTGGCCCCTGTGTCACCCCGTGACACCTGCCACCGTCGTGGCCAAAACTGTCCCAAACGGGGACCTGGTACCATATAACTAAACTGGGCTCACAGGATTATCGCCGCCTACCGGGCCAGGGTAGCACGCACGCATAACCCTCCCTATTTGGAGGTACCGACAAGAGGCAGGACAATAGACCAGGCTAGGGCCGTCCCATAACGGCAAATGTGGCTGCACGGATAAGTCCGGATAGGTGACACTATGACTCGATCCTGCCGACGGAGGAGGTTGTCATTATTCAGTCATATTCTTAATCATGGTGATAACAACAGTAATGCACGATGAAAACATAACAACCTATCTCCATATTGCCATCTACGAGTCACTAGTGCGATAAAACGATGAGCATTAGCCGGTAATGTAACACAGCAAATTCAAACTAGCAGGAGTTTAATTATTCCTAACACAGGCATATTCATTAATTAAACACGCAAGAATAACACAGAACATTGCTTTAGGGCATATATCAGATGGTCGGCTTGCCTGGGGGGTGAAGGAATACTCCGGGAGAAGTGCGATCACCTCGCGGAAGAATTTGCCGGAAAGGATTCCCTCTCGGAGGGGCTGAATGAGGGCAGGGGCAAAATGGTCATTTTTAGAAAGTGTCAACATGGTGAAAGTGATGTCATCGGAATGGGCTCGACGAACTGAAGAAGTGGGCGTTGGATTCACCTCGATCGGAGTTACGAGCAAGAAGTTAGGGAGGTTGGACTGCCAGGGACTGATCTGCAAAAGAAATAATTGCATCCGGGTCCCTGACAGCACTGCGGCTGGCGCCTTCTCTGTGTATACGTTTTCCAGTAGGTAAAACGCATTCCCACCCGAATACACTTTCTCCGAGTGAAAACGTATCTCAGCTGGTACGTTTTCCTCAACCGAAGACGTAATCGACGAAGGGCGCCTCACTTAAACAGCTGGGCCCGGGCCGTAGCCACTTACAGCCTGGCCCCACCGGTGCTCTCTCTCTCCTCCCTCCTTCTCTTCTTCCTCCTCTCTGCTCCCCCGACGCGGCGACAGAGCTTCGGCTCCGGCGTGGGGCTCCGGCGCTCCAGTGATCCTCGCGGGCGGCTGAGTGGATGGCCGAGGTCTCCAGCGTGCGCCGCATCCGACGGTGGGCGGCACGGGGACTGGAAACGGCCGTGAGGGTGGCGACGAGCGGCGGCAGCGAGCAGCCCGCTCGGGCGATGTGGGCTCTCCGGTGGACGAGGGCTCGCGGGGATGGGGTGGATGGAAGTGGAGCTCCACGGCAAGCTCAGAGGGACCCGCAATGGAGACGGGGACGGGCTGTGGTGGACGAATTTGAGGAGGGGGACGGCGGCAGCCATGGCGACCGAGGAGAGGAAATGGGCACGGGGGCGAGCTCCTTCGGGCAGGTGTGGGTGCTCGGGAGAGAGCTCGGGCCACAGCTTTTATAGCCGGCCGGGGAGGGCTTCTCGGCGACCGCAGAGGTTTCGGGAGCTCGCTGCCTTGGCGGCATCCCGGCGAGGTGGCGCGCGAAGAGTGGTGCGACCTGACGCTCACAGAGGGAGGGGACAGCTCGGGGAGGAAGAGGACAGCAGCGGGGGGAAAGACGACGACGTTCACGCGCGGGACAGAACCTTGGCGGCGATCGCCGCGGCGTGGAGAAGAAGAAAGAAGAGGGGAGAAGCTGCGGGAGAGGGGCAGGTGGACTCCGCGAAGCCACTAGACACGCCAGAGCTGGCCGGAGCTGGCCTGCCGACGAAAACAGTGCGCTGACCACCGTTTTGGCATGTCCCAAGCGTGGTCACCACGGGTGCCACGTGCTCTGGAGTTTTCCCAGATGCAAAATCATGTCAATTAGATATATCAGAGGTCAGTGAGTTGACATATGAGGATTTTGGATGGAGGTGGAGGCAGGAATTGACTGATTGGAGCTCACAAAGGTTCTGACCTAAAACTTGGACAGATTCCTGAGGAGAAATGGATGAGATTGGGGGGCTGAATCTTTGTCACAATGGAGTAGGGTAGGGAGGACTAGGTGCTGGAAAATTTTTAAGGCATTTGGAGCTCATTTGCATATGATTCCTTTGCAATGCCAAATTTGGTCCAGAAACTGAATCTTGAAGCTGCACTCATATGGATTGGTGGAATGAGCTGAATTTTGGTGTAGGTTGATGATTTGGAGATATGAAGGTGCTGGAAAAATTTCAGCTCAATTGGAAATGCCAAAGTGGTACTTCCTTCACAGAGCTTGGATCTGGATAGAAACTAGATGGAATTTTTCAGAGACATTGGCTAAATTAAATGATGTGAATTTTTGCATACTCACATCATATAGGGAATGTGAGGTCCTGGATTAATTTGAGAATTTTTGAAGCAATATAAAATATAGTTGCTTCACAACCTCAAAATTGGTCCAGAAACAAGAATTGGATGATGCTCTCAAAATTTGATCTGTGGAACTTGGGATCTTGATGGAAATGGTGAATATATGGATAGGATAAACTCCACAAATTATTTGGGATTTTTCCTGGCTACCAAAATGGTAGCTCCTTTGGAAAGTGCCCAAAATGCAATATTGGCTTTAAATAGGAAAAGGCAATTTCCCTTATTTAATTATGGCAAATATTTTTATTGGAGCTTAATATGATCACAAAGAATATCTCCACAAGTTTTCATAAACTTTGTAGATGGATAGATATTTTCCTGGATTTAATTCCTTTAACTGGCAGAAAAAGGAATTAATTTTAAATGAAAAATATTGCAAATGACTTGGCAATATTTTTACATATCCAGGGTTTAAAAAGATAGAATGATCACTGGGAGATATTTGGTAGGCAAAAGATCAAAGGAAATTGGGGTTCCTTTGTAACGGAAGGAATTAGGGTTTCCCTTCCAGCAATTCGGAAGGTAGGGTTTCGGCGATGAAATTCTGAGAATAAATCTGGGATAGCAAGGTTGGGTTGGAGAGAGTCTCTGGTTGGATAGGAAAGGCAAGACTAAATGACCATCTTCATATACCCAAAGGCGAGAGAAAATCCGAGAACATCGAAAAAAGACGGGAGTCAAATCCCGCGAAGGAAAAAAAACAAGGAGCGAAAAACCAGGGTGTCACACCTCCGTCCTGGCGCGCTGATCCGTCCTGATCTTCTTTCACCAAAGAGGAAATGCTTTGGGACTTGCTTTGGGAGAGGCAGATACCGCTGCTCCCTTATCACCATAATGGAAGCTGGGCTCGGTCATGCCCTGTTGTCCTTATCCTGACAGCGGGTCGTCACCCATGTGTTGGGCGCGAAGCCCCGCGGCCGACGCCACATGCCCTGCCTCGTGAGGAGGCCTCGCGAGGCATCCTGGCACTTGGCGGTCTCGGCAAGGCCTGGCCTGGCGGCGAGGGGCCTCGCGAGGCTCGCCCCTCGTGAGGCGGCTTCCTCCGGTGCGGCTGTGGCGGATCCACACTCGTGGGCCGGCCCAAGCGTTGTCCTCCGGGCCAAAGGTAGACGGGCCGTGGTACCCTGGTTCCCACTGGGCCGACAAGAAATATCATGAACCTCATCCCCACTTTTTGGAGGACTCATTAGTCTCCATCATTCTTTACCTCATTGGGATAATGCTCTAATGATGATCATCACACTTTTATTTACTTACAACTCGATAAATTGAAACAATATGACTCTATATGAATGCCTCTGGCAGTGTACCAGGATGTGCAATGATCTAGCGTAACATGTATTATAATGATGAACGGTGGCTTTGCCACAAATATCATGTCAGCTCTATATGATCATGCAAAGCAATATGATGATGAACACACATGTCATAAGACGGAACGGTGGAAGTTGCATGGCAATATATCTCAGAATGGCTATGGAAATGCCATGATAGGTAGGTATGTTGGCTGTTTTGAGGAAGGATATAAGGAAGCTTATGTGTGATAGAGCGTATCATATCACAGGGTTTGGATGCACCGACGAAATTTGCAGCGACTCTCGAGGTGAGAAAGGGCAATGCACGGTACCGAAGAGGCTAGAAATATGTGGATAGGTGGGAGTGTTGTATTAGTCCATGAACTCACATTAGTCATAAAGAACTCATATACTTATTGTGAAAGTTTTATTATCCCTCGAAGCAAAGTACTACTCGCATGCCCCTAGGGAGGAGGTTGGTAGGAGTTAACCATCGCGCGCCCCCGATTCAAACAACACAAAGGATTTCATTGAGGAATAATAATGCTCAAACTTCCCCACCATGCCATGACTGACACTTAAATGAGTAGTTAATAACAAGCTTTAATATTGATATTTCTACTAACCAATGATCATGAACTAATACCCTTTCATATTATGACATCAATATAATTAAATCATACGCTTCATATTTAGTGATCTATATGAGAGTTTTTATTATACCACTCTTATATACCTATCATTTTCAGACTAGTCTTATAACTCGTGCATATTACCACTTCCTATTTAGGATTCTCAAAACGATTTAAGTGAAGCATGAGAGTGCAATAATTTCTATAAAATATATAACCACCACCGTGCTCTAAGAATATAAGTGAAGCACAAGAGCAACTGCATAGCTCAAAAGATATAAGTGAAGCTCATAGAGTATTCTAACAAATAATGATGAATGTGTGTCTCTCTCAAAAGGTGTGTCCAGCAAACAATGATTGTGACAAACTAACAAGCAAACAAAATAAAACTATGGTACAAAACGCTCCAAGTAAACTCATATCATGTGATGAATAAAAATATAGCTCCAAGTAACATACCGATGAATTGTGGACGAAAGAGGGGATGCCATCCGGGGCATCCCCAAGCTTACATGCTTGGGTATTCCTTGAATATTACCTTGGGGTGCCTTGGGAATCCCCAATCTTAGGGTCTTGCCGCTCCTTATTCCTTCATCCATCGTGATCTCACCCAAAACTTGAAAACTTCAGCACACAAAACTCAACAGAAACTTCGTGAGATCCGTTAGTATAATAAATCAAATCATCCACTTTAGGTACTGTTATAAATTGATTCATGATTGTTCTTTCATAATATCTACTGTATTCTAACTTCTCCATGACATATACCTCCCGATATAATCCATAGCATCATCAAAACAACCACACTATGCAATAAAAATAGAATCTGTTTAAAACAGAACAGTACATAATGACAGAATATTTATCCATACTTCTGTAACTCAAAAAAATCTGAAATATTAGGACAACGTAAAAATTTTGTATCACAATACTGTGTAAAAATTTCAGATTTTCTGACATTCCAGTACAGAATAGAAATTCCAGCACTGGGCGCAAAACTTTCTGTTTTCAAACATCATCAATTATACTATCATCTAAATCATCCCAAAGGCATTACTTGGTACAAACACTAATTAAAAGATAAAAACATAATCATTATGGTAGAAATAATCATGTTTTCTCACAAAAACATAAATGATAACTATTGGGTTGTCTCCCAACAAGCTCTTCCTTTATAGCTATTAAGATATAGGCTTTGAGATTTCAATGATGCTCACGTTAAAGACAAGAATTGAAGCACAAAGAGAGCATCATATAGCATGCAATTAACACATTTAAGTCTAACCGTCTTCCTATGCATAGGCTTTTTATAATCAAACAAATTAGCAAGACAAGAAATATTTAGCATATGCAAGGAATAAGAATAAAACATTGTCAATTTGATCATCAAGAGAGGTAATTGAGTAACATGAAATTTTCTACAACCATATTTTCCTCTCTCATAATATTTACATGTAGGATCATAATCAACTTCAACAATATAGCTATCATATAAAATATTCTCTTCATGATCCTTATGCATAAAAGTTTTATAATCTTCCAAGATAGTGGGTTTAACATCAACTAAATTCATTACCTCTCCAAACCCACTTTTATCAAAAAATTCATAAGATTGATTGATCTCCAAGGTAGTGGGATTTTCTAAAGTTGACACTCTTCCAAACCCACTTTTAATGTTCATAGCATTATGGCCATCACCCCAATCATGATCATTATAATAAGTGTCAGGCATAACAAAATCATCAAAAATGCCTACTAACATAGCGTAGATAGTTTCTTGTAATTTTATTGTATTAGAAACATAGAAAGGTGGTGATGTGGTTCCTCTCTCATAATAATTGCAAGTAGGGCAGCAAGCACATGCATATTATATCCATTAGAATCATCATGTATAATGGTAAGACGCAACCCATCAATATAATCCTTAATAAGTGCAAACTTCTCCGATATAGTGTTGTTGGGACAGTTCAAAAAGATAATAGGACTATCAAGAGTGGGTGCAATAGCAATAGTTCCATTTTTAACATAAGGAACTATAGCAAGTTCATCTCCATAAGCATCATTAATATTGGCATCATGGCCATAAGAATAACAAGCATCACTTTCATCAAGAGGGGATATTTCAATCGAATCAATGGGATCATACCAATCATCTATAGATTCCTACAAGGTATCAATCTCTTCTTGGACAGCGGAGATTTTCTTAATATAATCTTTAATATAGTCATTAGAATCATAATTTTCATAGCAATCTTTAAGTATGGCAAAATTTTCAGATTTGTAAAGAGGGGCGCCATACTTTTCAATCAAAGAAGCAATTTCATAGGCACCCTTAAAAGCGACAAATTCTTCAATTTGTTCAATATCGTAATAACTATAAACACCCTTGGCATAAGAAGATAAGATTTCATTATCATTAAACTCACATTGCAAGGGAAGGTGTATTTTAGGGTTCTCATAGCAACAAGTAAAATCAAGTATTTCGCATAAGTTCCAAGCATAACATTGCAATCTTGGTATTTGATCCCATAAGTGTCTCCCTTTTTGAGACAAGCGGTGACGCACAAAATAATCATGCTTATCTAATGATTTTCCCTCAACTAAACTAGTTGGGGTTTCAGTATGAGCACAAATGGATTGAAGATGACCCAAGTGGAAAACTTTAATGTGATCCATATTTTAGCAAGCGAAGATGCAAGCACATAAGAGGCACATGTCAACACAAGCATACATATTTTTAGTATTTTTAATAATAATTTTTTTATGAGACTAATAAGAAGCAAATAAAGGCAAATAAAAAGTAGAACAATTATATGATAATGTGAATGTTGGAACCTGTAAGTGTTTGATGATGTCTCCCCGGCAACGGCGCCAAAAATTCTTCTGCTACTTGTGAGCTGCGTTGGGATTTTCCCCGAAGTGGAAGGGTGAAGCAATATAGTAGCGGATAAGTATTTCCCTTAGTAGAGAACCAAGGTTACCAAACCAATCGGAGAACCACACAAACACCCGTCAACAGTAACTGCACACACCAGAGCAAATACTTGCACCCAACGCGGGCAAGAGGGTTGTCAATCCCCTTCTACTCGTTAATTGTAAGGATTAAATCTGGTAGTGGTAGATAGATAAATTGCAATGTAAAATAAAAGTAAATAAATTGTAGCAAGGTATTTTTGGCTTTTGCAATATGATTAATATAGACCCGGGGGCCATAGTTTTCACTAGAGGCATCTCTCTCATAAGAATAGCATACGGTGGGTGCACAAATTACTGTTGGGCAATTGATAGAAAAGCGCATAGTTATGACGATATTCATGGCATGATCATGTACATAGGCATTACGTCCGTGACAAGTAGACCGACTCCTGCCTGCATGTACTACTATTACTCAACCAATCGACCAACTCCTGCCTGCATCTATGGTATTAAGTTCATAACAAACAGAGTAACGCTTTAAGCAAGATGACATAATGTAGATAGAATAAAACCAAGCAACATGATTAAAACGCGTTGTTTTATCCTTAGTGGCAACAATACAAATATGTGCTCGCTACCCCTTCTGTCATGAGGTGAGGACACCGCAAGATTGAACCTACTACTATGCACCTCTTTCACTGAAGATCAACGAATCAACTTGGCCAAAGAAAACCCATAGATCGGAAAGCATTACATAGATAGAACAATCATACATAAATAAGTTTAGAAAAGACTCAATTACTTTCAATGAATATTCAAATCATAAACCCATAATTCATCGGATCCCAACAAACACACCGCAAAAGAAGATTACATCGGATCGATCTCCGAAGAGAACATTGTATTGAAGATCAAAGAGAGAGAGAAAGTCATCTAGCTAATCACTATGGACCCGTAGGTCTGTGTTGGACTACTCACACATCATAGGAGGTGCAACAAGGTTGATGTAGAAGCCCTCCGTGATCGATTCCCCCTCCGGCAGATTACCGGAAAAGGCCTCCAGATGGGATCGCGGAAGAACAGAGACTTGCGGCGGCGGAAAAATTGTTTCAAGTGGCTCTCTATTGGTTTTGGGATTTGTGGGAATTTATAGAAGTGGAATTAGATCAAACGGAGATACGTGGGGCCCACAACCACAGGTGGCGCCCCCCTAGGGGCACGTCGTGTGAGCTTGTGGCTCTCCCGTACATCTTCTGGCCTCCTCCCGAATCTTCTAGGGTCCCTTCCGGTCCAGAAAAGATCACCGTAAATTTTCATCATGTTTGGACTTCGTTTGGTACTGTTTTTCTATGAAACAATGAAATAGGCAAAAACAGGAACTAGCACTAGGCACTGAGTTAGGTTAGTTCCCAAAAATGATATTAAATTGCATATAAATTATCCAAGATTGATAATATAATAGCAGGAAACAATCAAAAATTATAGATACGTCGGACGTAGCAAGACCCTAGAAGCTTCGGGGAAGGGTCAGAAGATCTGCAGGTGGGCCACAAGCTCACACGGCGCGCCCCCAGGGGGCGCCACCGGAGCTTGTGGGGCCCACGAGTCTCCGTTTGCCCTAATTCCAGTGCTATAAACACCCTAAAATCCAGAAACCCCCAGAGCGAGACCCGAAACAATTTTATCGGTGCCGCAAGCCTCTGTTCTTCCGCAATCCCATCTGGAGGCCTCCGCCGGTACTCTGTCGGAGGGGGAATCGATCACGGAGAACATCTTCATCAACCTTGCTGCCTCCATGATGATGTGTGAGTAGTTCCCACAGGACCTACAGGTCCATAGCAGTAGCTAGATGGCTCTCTCTCCCTTTTTGATCTTCAGTACAATGATCTCTTCGGAGATCTATTCGATGTAATCTTTGTGGTGCGTTTGTTGTGATCCGATGAATTGTGGGTTTACGATCAGATTATTCATTGAAAGTAATTGAGTCTTTTCTGAGATTTATTATGTGTGATTTTATAGCCTTGTATTTCTCTCCGATCTATTCGTCTTCTTTGGCCAATTAGATTGATTTATCTTTAGTGGGAGAGGTGCTTGGTAGTAGGTTCAATCTTGCGGTGTCCTTACTCTGTGACAGGAGGAGTTGCAAGGCACGTATTTGTATTGCTGCTACTAAGGGTAAAATGATGGGGTTCAATCATATTAATTGATTTTACTTTGTTTACATTATGTCATCATGCTCCAAGCATTACTCTGTTTATTATGAACTTAATACCTCAAGATGCATGCTGGATAGCGGTCGAGGGTGGAGTAATAGTAGTAGATTTAGTAAGATTAATGGTCTACTTGTCTCGGACGTAATGCCTATATATTGATCATGCCATGAATATCATCATAACTATGCGTTATTCCATCAATTGCCCAACAGTAATTTGTTTACCCACCGTTGCTATGCTCATGAGAGAGATGCCTCTAGTGAACGCTATGGCCCCTCGGATCCATTAATTTTACATTTACTTAAACCCTAAAAATACTTGCTACAATTTACTTACTTTTATTTCCTTTTTATATTATTTATCTACCACTATCAGATTTAATCCTTGCAATTAACGAGTACAAGGGGATTGACAACCCTCTTGCCCGCGTTGGGTGCAAGGATTTACTTTGTGTGTGTGTGTGTGCAGATACCGTTTATCTTGTTTGCTTGGTGTCTCCTACTGGTTCGATAACCTTGGTTCTTAACTGAGGGAAATACTATCTGCTACTATACTAGACCACCCTTCTTCTTCGGGGAAATCCCAACGCCTATCACAAGTAGCAGAAGAATTTCTGGCGCCGTTGCCAGGGAGACTTCACCAAACAAGTCCAGGTTCTTTCATACACATTTATCATTTACTTGCTCTACTTGCTTTTGCATTTCCCTTTTATTTCCCTTCTCTTTTTCATCTCCCTCCACTTCTCTAAAAAACTAAAAATACCAAAAATACCATGTGTGCTATCTTTGCTTGAATTGTTATCATGTATACTACGCCTCCTATTCTTCCACTCCCTACGGAGGTTTTCGAGATATTAACCTTTAAACAATCACATAATGAGTCTTTAGTAGGAGCTTGGCTTAGAATACTAGAAATATATGAAAAGGTGAAAGCACATTTGCTCCCTTGATGGTTTTGGTAATTTATGCCAACATACATGGTGTTGGACTAATGTTTCTATCTAGTAAATTTCAGATAAGTTCAGCATTGGCATGGCAAGGACTAGGAATGTGGACCCTTCAAAATGCTAAGGACATGGATTGGCAAAAGCTCAAGACTCTACAATTTTGGTTTAGTGATCCAAGATCACATTGAGTCCATAGGAAAGCCAATACTATTAAAAGGGGATGAGGCTTTGATAATGATCTATTTTCTCAAGTGCTCAATGATATTGCTCCAAAATCCTCAGCCACTTCCTTCATCCAAATATGTCCAAACCCTACATTTCAACTCGGTCCCACCAAAATTTCCTATCCGGAGCCACCGAGTTCATTTGGACTTAGCCACTGCCAAACCCTAACAAATCGGATCCACCGATATGGATCTTGGTCCCACCGAGATGGCCTTGCCAACTCTCTGTTACTTGTTGCAATTATTTTGGTCCCACCGAGAATTGCAATCGGTACCACCAAGATGGCTTGCCAACTCTCTATTGCCTTATTGCTTCACTTCGGTCCCACCGAGATGATGCAATCGGTGCCACCGAGATGAGGTTTGCCCTAGCCATTGCACATCGGTCCCTCCGAGATGTTCAAGTCGGTCCCACCGAAACTTCAAACGTTCATATCTTTGCTCAAGTCGGTCTCATCGAGATTCTTGTTTCGGTCCCACCAATTTTGGTCCAATGTGTGTAATGGTTGGATTTTGTGTGGAGGCTATATATACCCCTCCACCACCCTCTTTCCAAGTAAGAGAGCCATCAGAACGTGCCTACACTTCCACCATACATTTTCTGAGAGAGAACCACCTACTCATGTGTTGAGATCAAGACATTCCAATCCAACCATTTGAACCTTGATTTCTAGCCTTTCCCAAGTTGCTTTCCACTCAAATCCTTCTTCCACCATAGCCAAATCTGTGAGGGAGAGTTGAGTGTTGGGGAGACTATCATTTGAAGCACAAGAGCAAGGAGTTCATCATCAACACACCGTCTATTACCTTTTGGAGAGTGGTGTCTCCTAGATTGGTTAGGTGTCACTTGGGAGCCTCCAAGATCATGTGGAGTTGAACCAAGGAGTTTGTAAGGGCAAGGAGATCGCCTACTTCGTGATGATCTACCCCGAGTGAGGCTAGTCCTTCGTGGACGTAAGCCATGGTGGAATAGGCAAGGTTGCTTCTTCATGGACCCTTTGTGGGTGGAGCCCTCCGTGGACTCACGCAGTCGTTACCCTTCGTGGGTTGAAGCCTCCATCAATGTGGACGTACGATAGCACCACCTATCGGAACCACACCAAAAATCACTGTGTCTTCATTGCGTTTGATCTTCCATACTCTACCCCTTTACTTTCCGTACACTTGCATGCTTTACTATTTCCGCTGCTCAATCTCTAGATTTGCATGTGTAGAAAGTTTTGGTGTTATCTTAACTTGTGCCAAAATCTGCCTAAGTTCCAAGAGAAACTAAAAACTACACCTTTGGTTGGTTAAGGGTCTATTCACCCCCCTCTAGACCTATCTCCTCGATCCCACAATTGGTATCAGAGCTTTGGTCTTCATTGCTTTGGTTTAATCACCATTGGAGGGAGATGGATGTGTCTAATTTGGGGAGTCTTAGACGTAGAGTGCCTATTCTCAATGGGGAGTATTACAATGTTTGGAAGAATGAGATGCTTGATATCTTTGATGAATTTAACTTGAGCAAGTATATTCATAATCCTTATGTACCTCCTATTGATCCCTTCCATCCTACTCATGAAGAGGAAATTGACATGCTTCGTAATCTTAGAACCGTCAATCTTATCATTAGAGGATTACCTAAAGTTGTTCTTCGTTGTATGCAAAACTTTGGATGTGCTTATACCCTATGGCATGACTTGAAAAAGCGATATCCCGATTACTCTTTAAAGAATCTTGATGAGATTCTTCATAAGACTATTGCTTTTCACAAGATGAGTCCTAATGATCCTAACTTTGATGATTGCTTGTTTGAGCTTCATGATCTTATGCATGCTAAAGGAGATGTTGGAACTATTAGTAACATTATCACGGAAGCTATTAGAATTCATAAACTTGAACATTGTCATGATCATAAAACTAATGAATTCATTGCCCTAGGTGATGATCATATACATGTTGATGATGATGATGTTGAGCATGGCTATTATGATGAAGACGAAGATTTTCATATGGAATTTGAAAAGACCATGAGGAATCTTAGTCTTATGGCAAATCTTCGAAATTACATGGCCGGAGTAAAAGAGTGGATTCTTGATAGTGGATGTACTGATCACATGACCAGAGATAGAGACATGTTTCGTGAGCTTGCTAAAAATGATGGTCCACGCAAGTATGTGACTTTTGGAGACAACTCCAAGGGTAAGGTACTTGACCTTGGTAAGGTGGCCATATCCAATGATAGCTCCATACAAAATGTTATGCTTGTTGAATCTCTTGGCTACAATCTTCTTTCCGTATCTAGACTAGCCGACTTTGGTTTCAATGTTCTATTTACCAAAGTAGATTGCCAAGTGTTTCATCGAGATAATCATAATATGGTCTTTACTGGCATTCGTAGAGGTGATCTATACATTGTTGATTTCACTAAGAGAGCTCAACCTCGCACATGTTTAATTGTTAAATCTTCTAAAGGTTGGTTATGGCATAGGAGACTTGGACATGTTGGCATGCGTAACCTTGATAAACTTGTTAAAGGAGATCACATTCTTGGTGTGAAAGATGTTATATTTGACAAGGATCGACTTTGTAGTGCTTGTCAAGCAGGAAAACAAGTTGGAGGAAGCCATCCCGTGAAGAACATTATGACCACGAGGAGACCACTCGAGCTGCTTCATATGGATCTTTTTGGTCCCAACTCCTATAAAAGTCTTGGTGGTAACTCTTTTGGTTTGGTCATTGTTGATGATTTTTCCAGATTTACGTGGGTGTTCTTTCTTGATGACAAATCGCAGGTACAAAAGATCTTCAAGAACTTCGCAAGAAAGGCCCAAAATCAATTTGAAGTGAAGATCAAGAAGGTTCGGAGTGGCAATGGAACGGAGTTCATGAACGCAAATGTGGACACCTTTCTTGATGAGGAGGGTATTTCACATGAGTTCTCGGCTACGTACACACCTCAACAAAATGGAGTTGTTGAGAGGAAGAATCGGACTCTTATTGAGATGGCAAGAACCATGCTTGATGAATACAAGACGCCAAAACACTTCTGGGTGGAAGCGGTCGAAACAGCTTGTCATGCAACAAATCGACTGTACATCCACAAGCTTCTTGGAAAAACGGCATATGAACTGCTCACCGGTAACAAACCACAAGTTGGATACTTTCGAGTATTTGGCTCAAAATGTTACATTCTTGATAAGCATCGTCATTCAAAGTTTGCTCCTAAATCTCATGAAGGTTTTCTACTTGGTTATGGATCGAACTCTCACACTTACCGTGTCTACAACAACTTCACTCGAAAAGTTGAAGAGACGGTAGATGTGAAATTTGATGAGACTAACGGCTCGCAAGTCGAGCAATTGCCAATTGATGTAGGAGATCAAGAACCATCGGAAGCAATCCAAGACTTATCCATTGGCAAGATTCGCCCCATGGAAGTAAAGGAGAGTACCCCGTCTATTCAAGTGGAAGCCTCAACTTCACACCAAGGTGAACAACAAGTTGATATGGAGGCATCCACAAGTGGAACACGTCAGGACGATGGGAATGAGGAAGTGCGACAAGATGATCCACCTCAACCTCCTTCTCCACCACCTCAAGCAAACGACAACAACAACAATGAGGAAGACAATGATGATGATGAGGAAGCCTCACCACAACCCAAGCAAAAGCTACCTCGAGTTAGAGCAAGGATCGACAAGAATTATCCCGTCGAACAAATACTTGGAGATATCCAATCCGGGAGAATCACTCGCTCTAAATCTCGTTTAGCTAACTTTTGTGAGCAATACTCATTCATCTCTAGTGTTGAACCTTTGAAGGTAGAAGAAGCTCTCGAGGACCCCGATTGGGCGAATGCAATGCATGAGGAGCTACACAACTTTGAAAGGAACCAAGTTTGGACATTGTTTGAGAAGCCTAAAGATGAGCAAAACATCATTGGAACCAAATGGGTGTTTCGGAATAAGCAAGATGAAGATGGACAAGTTGTACGCAACAAGGCTCGTCTCGTAGCACAAGGTTATACACAAGTCGAAGGTATGGACTATGGTGAGACCTATGCCCCCGTTGCTAGACTTGAGTCCATTCGCATTTTACTTACTTATGCCAATCACCATGATATCACTCTTTACCAAATGGACATTAAAAGTGCTTTCTTAAATGGTGAAATTGAGGAGGAAGTGTCTGTTAAACAACCTCCCGGCTTTGTTAATCCCAGGAAACCTAATCATGTCTACAAACTTCGTAAAGCTCTTTATGGTCTTAAACAAGCTCCTAGAGCTTGGTACAAATGCTTGACAAAGTTTCTTCTTGAAAAAGGTTTTGAGATTGGGAAGATTGATTCAACTTTGTTCACTAAGAGGGTTAATGGAGAATTATTTGTATGCCAAATTTATGTTGATGATATTATCTTTGGATCTACTAACGCCTCTTTTAGTGAAAAGTTTGGAAGGTTGATGTCAGAAAAGTATGAGATGTCTATGATGTGTGAACTCAAACTCTTTCTTGGTTTGCAAATCAAGCAAACTAAGGAGGGCACCTTTGTTTCTCAAACAAAGTATACCAAGGACTTATTCAAGAAGTTCAACATGCAAGAAAGTAAAGGTATGAAAACCCCCATGCCCACGAGTGGACATCTTGACTTGACCAAGGATGGCAAACCGGTTGATCAAAAGGTTTATCGATCTATGATTGGTTCATTGCTATATCTATGTGCCTCCCATCCCGACATTATGCTAAGTGTGTGCATGTGTGCACGGTACCAAGCGGCACCAAAAGAGTGTCACCTTAAGGCGGTGAAAAGAATTGTGAGATACTTGTTACATACACCAAACTTTGGCATATGGTATCCCAAAGGATCTTCCTTTAATCTTGTTGGCTATTCCGATTCGGATTATGCCGGAGACAAGGTTGATAGAAAATCCACTTCGGTTACATGTCAATTTCTTGGTAGATCTCTTGTGTCTTGGTCCTCCAAGAAACAAAACTCGGTATCTCTATCTACCGCCGAAGTGGAATACATTGCCGCGAGATCATGTTGTGCTCAATTACTATGGATGACTCAAACTCTTAAAGATTATGGTGTGCATGTGAGACATGTACCATTACTATGTGACAATGAGAGTGCTATTAAGATTGCACACAATCCCGTGCAACATTCTCGAACTAAGCATATTGAGGTTCATCCTCATTTCATTCGAGACCATGTTGAGAAAGGTGACATTGACCTTAAACATGTTCGTACCGACAAGCAATTGGCGGACATCTTTACCAAACCTCTTGATGAAAAAGTGTTTTGTCACTTGAGGAGTGAGTTGAACATCATTGATGCTTCAAACATGAACTAGAGGTTCACGTGGATGCATACAAGGGCATGAGCATTCTTGACTAATCCATGATACTTCCATGATCATATTATATCTTGGACAATTTGCTCCCTTGTATTGTATCTAATCTTTTGTAGGTACTTGGACAAGCTTCATGTCACAAGATTGCATCTCACTCTTATCTTGAGCAATCTTGTATAATCCAAGTATCCACAATCCTTGGTGGAACAAGGAACAAGACAACATCACATATCCTTTGACAACTTTTGAGTTATGCTTCATTCTTGTCATTTTGGATATACATGTTGTTCCTTGCAAATCTAACCCATGTAGGAAGATGAACTACAAATGATAGGATCGCTTCCAACTTCAACTCATGAGCATCCACTTCAAGTTCAACTACATGATGGACTTCACCACCAAATCCCAATGTAAGTTCTCACATTTTAGAGAAGCTTTACTCAAAGTCATGAGCCAAAGCAACTCAACAAGATGTGAATACATTGAAATGCTTAAAGGAAAAATGGCAACCCCATTTTGAGCTTAAACGATGAGTATGACCTATGATCAAGTGTTCTCACTTGACTCCTAAGTCAATATACTCTAACATAGGTGACCTAGTCGCCGACCCCTCTAGATGAAGTTCTCTACGTGTTTCTTTTACATTTCAGATAAGTTCAGCATTGGCATGGCAAGGACTAGGAATGTGGACCCTTCAAAATGCTAAGGACATGGATTGGCAAAAGCTCAAGACTCTACAATTTTGGTTTAGTGATCCAAGATCACATTGAGTCCATAGGAAAGCCAATACTATTAAAAGGGGATGAGGTTTTGATAATAATCTATTTTCTCAAGTGCTCAATGATATTGCTCCAAAATCCTCAGCCACTTCCTTCATCCAAATATGTCCAAACCCTACATTTCAACTCGGCCCCACCAAAATTTCCTATCCGGAGCCACCGAGTTCATTTGGACTTAGCCACTGCCAAACCCTAACAAATCGGATCCACCGATATGGATCTTGGTCCCACCGAGATGGCCTTGCCAACTCTCTGTTACTTGTTGCAATTATTTTGGTCCCACCGAGAATTGCAATCGGTACCACCAAGATGGCTTGCCAACTCTCTGTTGCCTTAATGATGCAATCGGTGCCACCGAGATGAGGTTTGCCCTAGCCATTGCACATCGGTCCCTCCGAGATGTTCAAGTCGGTCCCACCGAAACTTCAAACGTTCATATCTTTGCTCAAGTTGATCTCACCGAGATTCTTGTTTCGGTCCCACCGATTTTGGTCAAATGTGTGTAACGGTTGGATTTTGTGTGGAGGCTATATATACCTCTCTACCACCCTCTTACCAAGTAAGAGAGCCATCAGAATGTGCCTACACTTCCACCATACATTTTCTGAGAGAGAACCACCTACTCATGTGTTGAGATCAAGATATTCCATTCCTACCATTTGAACCTTGATCTCTAGCCTTTCCCAAGTTGCTTTCCACTCAAATTCTTCTTCCACCATAGCCAAATCTGTGAGGGAGAGTTGAGTGTTGGGGAGACTATCATTTGAAGCACAAGAGCAAGGAGTTCATCATCAACACACCGTCTATTACCTTTTGGAGAGTGGTGTCTCCTAGATTGGTTAGGTGTCACTTGGGAGCCTCCAAGATCATGTGGAGTTGATCCAAGGAGTTTGTAAGGGCAAGGAGATCGCCTACTTCGTGAAGATCTACCCCGAGTGAGGCTAGTCCTTCATGGACGTAAGCCATGGTGGAATAGGCAAGGTTGCTTCTTCCTGGACCCTTTGTGGGTGGAGCCCTCCTGGACTCACGCAGCCGTTACCCTTCGTGGGTTGAAGCCTCCATCAACGTGGACGTACGATAGCACCACCTATCGGAACCACGCCAAAAACCACCGTGTCTTCATTGTGTTTGATCTTCCGTACTCTACCCCTTTACTTTCCGTACACTTGCATGCTTTACTATTTCCGCTGCTCAATCTCTAGATTTGCATGTGTAGAAAGTTTTGGTGTTATCTTAACTTGTGCCAAAATCTGCCTAAGTTCCAAGAGAAACTAAAAACTGCACCTTTGGTTGGTTAAGGGTCTATTCACCCCCCCCCCCTCTAGACCTATCTCCTCGATCCCACAAAAGGGCATTCCCAAATTACATGTTCGAATCTTCCTTCAAAGCTTTTATGTTGGTTTGTCCATTCGTCATAGACGCATTCTAGACTTGATATTTAAAGGGGACTTCATTAGGAATAATGCTTTTGACTCCTTTGAAACATTGAAAGATTTATTAGGGAATCCAAAAACAGAAACTAGTAAGCCCTCAAAACTAAATTTTGGGAAGGTGGAGCAAGAATTTTTTGAACACTTCCTTCGGATGAAGAATGAGGATAAGGAAAGTAAATTTTGGTCTACTGGAAACACTCATACATCCCTAGGAAATACAAGCAACAAGGGTTTGAAAGATGACAATACTTGAAATTATGCATTATGCCTAGCTAGGGGCATTAAACAATTGCGCTTGTTGGGAGGCAACGCAATAGTTATCTTTTTGCTTTCTTTTATTTTGTTGAGTCAACATGGTTATTGCTACTATAATGATTATGTTTGTATCTTTTCTTTTGAGTTTTGTGCCAAGTAAAGCCTTTGGGATGATTTGGATGATAGTTGATTTGATTTTGTGCAGAAATAGAAACTTTTGCGCCAAATATTTGATTTTACATTCTGTACTAGAACATGATAAAATTCTGAAATTTTAACAAAGTATTGGGTTAGAAATTGTTTACGTTGTCCTAAGTTTTCAGAATTTTTAGAGTTACAGAAGCATGGATAAAAATTCTGTCAATACGTATTGTTCTATTTTAGACAGATTCTGTTTTTATTGCATAGTGTGCTTGTTTTGATGATGCTATGGATTATATCGGGGGGTATAACTCATGAAGAAGTTAGAATACAGTAGGTATTATGCAAGAACAATTATTAATATATTTATAATAGTACCTAAAATGGATGATTGATTTATTATACTAATGGATCTCATGAGGTTTTTGTTGAGTTTTGTGTGCTGAAGTTTTCAAGTCTTGGGTGAGATGACGATGGATGAAGGAATAAGGAGTGATAAGACCCTAAGCTTGGGGATGTCCAAGGCACCCCAAGGTAATATTCAAGGAAGATCCAAGCATCAGAGCTCGGGGATGCCACGGAAGGTGCTACTTGTAGACTTCGTTGGTATTTCCCCGAAGAGGAGAGGATGATGCAGTATAGTAGAGATAAGTATTTCCCTCAGTTAAGAACCAAGGTTATCAATCCAGTAGGAGAACCACACAGAACCTCGTTAGCAGCACCTACACACACAAAAGCAAACACTTGCACCCAACGCAAATAGGAGGGTTGTCAATCCTCTTAGCGGTTATTTGCAAGGATTAATTCTGATAGTGAAAGATAGATAAACTAAAATACTAAATAAAATAAAAGTAAATAAATTGCAGCAAGGTATTTTTGGATTTTAATATATGATAAAAGTAGACCCGGGGGCCATTGTTTTCACTAGAGGCTTCTCTCTCGAACACATAGTATACGGTGGGTAAACAAATTACTGTTGGGCAATTGATAGAAAAGCAAATAATTATGACGGATTCATGGCAATGATCATGTATATAGGCATCATGTCCGAGACAAGTAGACCGACTCCTGCCTGCATCTACTACTATTACTCCACCCATCGACCGCTATCCAACATACATCTAGGGTATTAAGTATAAAACAGAGTAATGCCTTAAGCAAGATGACATGATGTAGACAAAGTAAACTCAAGCAATATGATTAAACCCCATCTTTTTATCCTCAATGGCAGCAATACAAATACGTGGCATGTCCCTTTCTATCACTGGGATTGAGCACCGCAAGATTGAACCTATCACAAAGCACCTCTCCCATTGCAAGATAAACCAATCTAGTTGGCCAAACCAAATCGATAGATCGGAGAGAAATACAAAGCTATAACAATCATGCATAAAAGAGTTTAGAGAAGACTCAAATATTTCTCATGAATAATCTGATCATAAACTCACAATTCATCGGATCCCAACAAACACACCACAAAAGAAGATTACATCGGATAGAACTCCAAGAACATCGAGGAGAACATGGTATTGAAGATCAAAGAGAGAGAAGAAGCCATCTAGCTACTAGCTATGGACTCGTAGGTCTGTGGTAAACTACTCACACTTCATCGGAAGGGCAGCAAGGTTGATGAAGAAGCCCTCCATGATCGATTCCCCCTCCGGCAGAGTACCGGAAAATGCCTCCAGATGGCATCGCCGAAGAACAGAGGCTTACGGTGGTGGAAAGGTTTTCTCTTCTATCTTTCTAGTATATTGGGAATATTTGGGAATTTATAGTGGTGGAATTAGGTCAGGAAGTGCAACGAGAGGCCCACAAGCCTGGGGGGCGTGCCCGACCCCCCAGGGCGCGCCTCCCGAGCTTGTCGCTCCCTCGTGACTCTTCTGGTCTTCTCCCAAAGCTTCGTGAGTCCCTTCTCGTCTAGAAAAAATTAATCCAAAGTTTTTTCTCCGTTTGGACTCTTTTTGATAATGATTTTCTGAAAAGACAAAAACAAGCAAAAAACAGCAACTGGCACTGGGCATTGGGTTAATAGGTTAGTCCCAAAAAATGATATATAATGGCATATAATTTCATATAAAACATCCAAGATTGATACTATAATAGCATGGAACAATCAAAAATTATAGATACGTTGGAGACGTATCAAGCATCCCCAAGCTTAATTCCTGCTCGTCCTCGAGTAGGTAAATGATAAAAACAGAATTTTTGATGTGGAATGCTACCTAACATGTTTCATCGTGTAATCTCTCTTACGGTATGAATAATAAGATCTGAATGATTCAAAGCAATAGTCTATAGTTTGACATAAAGACATCAATACTCAGGCATACTAATAAACAATCATGTCTTTCAAAATAAAAATGCTAAAGAAAGTTATCCTACAAAATCATATAATCCTGTCATGCTCCATCTTCTTAACACAAAGTATTTATCATGCACTACCCCGATGACACGCCGAGCAATTGGTTCATACTTTTTAACGCTCTTCAGCTTTTTCAACCCCCACGCAATACAAGAGCACAAGCCATGGATATAGCACTATGGGTGGAATAGAATGTGGTGGTAGAGATTAATAAGGGGAAGTCAAAAATAAGAAGATAGTCTCACATCGACGTGGCTAATCAACGGGCTATGGAGATGCCCATCAATTGATGTCAATGCGAGGAGTAGGGATTGCCATGCAACGGATGCACTAAGAGCTATAAGTGTATGAAAGCTCAACATGAAAATTAAGTGGGTGTGCATCCAACTTGCTTGCTCATGAAGACCTCGGGCATTTGAGGAAGCCCATCATCAGAATTTACAAGCCAAGTTCTATAATGAAAAATTCCCACTAGTATATGAAAGTGACAAAATAGGAGACTTTCTATATGAAAAACATGGTGCTACTTTGAAGCTCAAGTATGCAAAAGGATAGTAACACTGTCCCTTCTCTCTTTTTCTCTCATTTTTTTTCTTTTCTCTTTTTTTTCTTTTTTTTCATGGGCTATTTTTGGCCTCTCTTTTTTTCTTTTTTTATTTCCTCACTGGGACAATGGTCTAATAATGATGATCATACTTCTATTTACTTACAACTCAAAAGAAAATTACAACTCAAAACTAGAACAAAAATATGACTCTATATGAATGCCTCTGACGCTGTACCAGGATGTGCAATGATACTAGCGTAACATGTATGAAAAATGATGAACGGTGGCTGAGCCACAAATACTATGTCAGCTATATGATCATGCAAAGCAATATGACAATGACGATGTGTGTCATATAAAAAGAACGGTGGAAGTTGCATGGCAATATATCTCAGAATGGCTATGGAAATGCCATAATAGGTAGGTATGGTGGCTGTTTTGAGGAAGATATAAGAAGGCTTATGTGTGATAGAGCATATCATATCACGGGGTTTGGATTCACCGGCGAAGTTTGCACCAACTCTCGTTGTGAGAAAGGGCAATGCACGGTACCGAAGAGGCTAGCAAATTGCGGAAAGGTGAGAGTGCGTATAATCCATGGACTCACATTATTCATAAAGAACTCACATACTTATTGCGAAACTTTATTAGCCCTCGAAGCAAAGTACTACTACGCATGCCCCTAGGGGGATAGATTGGTAGGAAAAGACCATCGCTCGTCCCCGGCCGCCACTCATAAGGTAGACAATCAATAATAAATCATGCTCCAACTTCTTAGCATAACGACAGACCATACGTGCATGCTTCGGGAATCAAAAACCTTAACACCAATATTCTTACTAAACCACAATTATCTACTAGCACCTCCCACATATTACCATCTTAATATCGCAAAACTATTGAAAGGAATCAAACTTATCATATTCAGTGATCTACATGAGAGTTTTTATTATATCCCTCTTGAATACCTATCATATTAGGACCAAATTCATAACCCGTGCATATTACCATTGCTATTTATTAGACTCTCAAAAATATATAAGTGAAGCATGAGAGTGCGGAAGAACAGAGGCTTGTGGCGGTGGAATATGTGGGAGGTGCTAGTAGATAATTGTGGTTTAGTAAGAATATTGGTGTTAAGGTTTGTGATTCCCGAAGCATGCACGTATGATCTGTCGTTATGCTAAGAAGTTGGAGCCTGATTTATTATTGATTGTCTACCTTATGAGTGGCGGTCGGGGATGAGCGATGTTCTTTTCCTACCAATCTATCCCCCTAGGGGCATGCGTAGTAGTACTTTGCTTTGAGGGCTAATAAACTTTCGCAATAAGTATGTGAGTTCTTTATGACTAATGTGAGTCCATGGATTATACGCACTCTCACCTTTCCGCAATTTGCTAGCCTCTTCGGTACCATGCATTGCCCTTTCTCACATCGAGAGTTGGTGCAAACTTCGCCGGTGCATCCAAAACCCGTGATATGATATGCTCTATCACACATAAGCCTCCTTATATCTTCCTCAAAACAGCTACCATACCTACCTATCATGGCATTTCCATAGCCATTCCGAGATATATTGCCATGTAACTTCCACCGTTCCGTTTTTATGACACACATCGTCATTGTCATATTGCTTTGCATGATCATATAGCTGACATAGTATTTGTGGCTCAGCCACCGTTCATCATTTTTTATACATGTTACGCAAGTATCATTGCACATCCTAGTACACCGCTAGAGGCATTCATATAGAGTCATATTTTTGTTCTAGTTTCGAGTTGTAATTTTTTTTGAGTTGTAAGTAAATAGAAGTATGATGATCATCATTATTAGAGCATTGTCCCAGTGAGGAAATAATAATAAAAAAGAGGCCAAAAAGAGCCCACGAAAAAAAAATGAGAGAAAAAGAGAGAATGGACAGTGTTACTATCCTTTTCCATACTTGTGCTTCAAAGTAGCACCATGTTTTTCATATAGAGTCTCCTATTTTGTCACTTTCATATACTAGTGGGAATTTTTCACTATAGAACTTGGCTTGTATATTCCGACGATGGGCTTCCTCAAATGCCCGAGGTCTTCATGAGCAAGCAAGTTGGATGCACACCCACTTAATTTTCATGTTGAGCTTTCATACACTTATAGCTCTTAGTGCATCCGTTGCATGGCAATCCCTACTCCTCACATTGACATCAATTGATGGGCATCTCCATAGCCCATTGATTAGCCTCGTTGATGTGAGACTATCTTCTTATTTTTGACTTCCCCTTATTAATCTCTACACCATACTCTATTCCACCCATAGTGCTATATCCATGGCTTGAGCTCATGTATTACGTGGGGGTTGAAAAAGCTGAAGCGCGTTAAAAAGTATGAACCAATTGCTCGGCTTGTCATCGGGGTAGTGCATGATAAATACTTTGTGTCAAGAAGATGGAGCATGATAGGATTATATGATTTTGAAGGGATAGATTTCTTTAGCATCGTTATTTTGAAAGGCATGATTGTTTGTTAGTATGCCTGAGTATTGATGTCTTTATATCAAATTATAGACTATTGCTTTGAATCATTTGGATCTTATTATTCATACAGTAAGAGAAAGATTACATGATGAAACATATTAGGTAGCATTCCACATCAAAAATTCTGTTTTTATCATTTACCTACTCGAGGACGAGCAGGAATTAAGCTTGGGGATGCTTGATACGTCTCCAACGTATCTATAATTTTTGATTGTTCCATGCTATTATAGTATCAATATTGGATGTTTTTATATGAAATTATATATCATTTTTTGGGACTAACCTATTAACCTAGTGCCCAGTGCCAGTTGCTGTTTTCTGCTTGTTTTGGTTTTTCAGGAAATCAATACCAAACGAAATCCAAATGCCACGAAACTTTTTGGAGATTTTTTTTTGGACAAAAGAGACCCTGGAGACTTGGAGAGGAGGCCAGAAGGTTCACGAAGCCTCCACAAGGCAACAGGGCGCGGCCCCAGGGGGGCGCGCCCTGATGCCTTGTGGGGCCCTCGTGGCTCCGTTTGACCTCATTACACTTCTATAAATTCTCAAATATTGGGAAACCAATAGAGAGCCACCCCAAATAACTTTGACGCCACCGCAAGCCTCTGTTCTTCCACGATCCCATCTGGAGGCCTTTTCCAGTACTCTGCCAGAGGGGGAATCAATCACGGAGGGCTTCTACATCAACCTTGCTACCCTTCCGATGATGTGTGAGTACTTTACCACAGACCTACGGGTCCATAGCTAGTAGCTAGATGGCTTCTTCTCTCTCTTTGATCTTCAATACCATGTTCTCCTTGATGTTCTTGGAGTTCTATCCGATGTAATCTTCTTTTGCGGTGTGTTTGTTGGGATCCGATGAATTGTGATTTTATGATCAGATTATTCATGAGAAATGTTTGAGTCTTCTCTGAACTATTTTATGCATGATTATTATAGCTTTGTATTTCTCTCCGATCTATCGATTTAGTTTGACCTACTAGATTGATTTATCTTGCAATGGGAGAGGTGCTTTGTGATGGGTTCAATCTTGCGGTGCTCAATCCTAGTGACAGAAAGGGACATGACACGTATTTGTATTGTTGCCATTAAGGATAAAAATATGGGGTTTAATCATATTGCTTGAGTTTACTTTGTCTACATCATGTCATCTTGCTTAAGGCGTTACTCAGTTTCATACTTAATACCCTAGATGCATCCTGGATAGCGGTCGATGGGTGGAGTAATAGTAGTAGATGCAGGCAGGAGTCGGTCTACTTGTCTCGGACATGATGCCTATATACATGATCATTGCCATGAATCCGTCATAATTATTTGCTTTTCTATCAATTGCCCAATAGTAATTTGTTTACCCACCGTATGCTATGTGTTTGAGAGAGAAGCCTCTTGTGAAAACTATGGCCCCCGGGTCTACTTTATCATATATAAAAAACCTAAAAATACCTTGCTGCAATTTATTTTTTTTATTTTTTTTAGTATTTTAGTTTATCTATCTATCACTATCAGAATTAATCCTTGCAAATAACCGATAAGAGGATTGACAACCCTCTTATTTGTGTTGGGTGCAAGTGTTTGCTTTTGTGTGTGCAGGTGCGCTTAACGGAATTTTGCTTGGTTCTCCTACTGGATTGATAACCTTGGTTCTTAACTGAGGGAAATACTTATCTCTACTATACTACATCATCCTCTCCTCTTCGGGGAAATACCAACGCAGTCTACAAGTAACAGGGCCACAAGCTCACATGGCGCGCCCCCAGGGGGTGCCACCTGAGCTTGTGGGGCCCACGAGGCTCCGTTTGCCCTAATTCCAGTGCTATAGATTCCCGAAAATCCAGAAACCCCTAGAGCGAGACCCGAAACAATTTTATCGCCGCTGAAATCCTCTATCCTTCCGCGATCCCATCTGGAGGCCTCTGTCGGTACTCTGCCGGAGGGGGAATCGATCACGGAGGCCAACTTCATCAACCTTGCTGCCTCCATGATGATGTGTGAGTAGTTCCCACAGGACCTGCGGGTCCATAGCAGTAGCTAGATAGCTCTTTCTCTCTCTCTCTCTCCCTCTCTCTCTCTCTCTCTCTCTCTCTCTCTCTCTCTCTCTGATCTTCAATAGAATCATCTCTTCAGAGATCTATTCGATGTAATCTTTGCGGTGTGTTTGTTGGGATCCGATGAATTGTGGGTTTATGATCAGATTATTCATTGAAAGTAATTGAGTGTTTTCCTGAGATTTATTATGTGTGATCTTATAGCCTTGTATTTCTCTCTGATCTATCCGTCTTCTTTGGCCAATTAGATTGATTTATCTTCGGTGGGAGAGGTGCTTGGTAGTGGGTTCAATCTTGCGGTGTCCTTACTCTGTGATAGGAGTAGTTGCAAGGCACGTATTTTTATTGTTGCTACTAAGGGTAAAACGATGGGGTTCAATCATATTAATTAATTTTACTTTGTCTACATTATGTCATCATGCTCCAAGCATTACTCTGTTTGTTATGAACTTAATACCTCAAGATGCATGCTGGATAGCGGTCGAGGGGTGGAGTAGTAATAGTAGATTTAATAAGATTAATGGTCTACTTGTCTCAGGCGTAATGCCTATATATTGATCATGCCATGAATATCATCATAACTATGCGTTATTCTATCAATTGCCCGGTAGTAATTTGTTTACCCACCGTTGCTATGCTCATGTGAGAGATGCCTCTAGTGAACGCTATGCCCCCCGGGTCCATTCACTTTACATTTACTTAAACACTAAAAATACTTGCTGCAATTTATTTGCTTTTCTTTTCCTTTTTATATTATCTATCTACCTCCTGCAATTTTTTTATCTATCTACCACTATTAGATTTAATCCTTGCAATTAACGAGTACAAGGGGATTGACAACCCTCTTGCCCGCGTTGGTTGCAAGTATTTGCTTTGTGTGTGTGCATCTACCATTTATCTGGTTTGCTTGGTGTCTCCTACTGGTTCGATAACCTTGGTTCATAACTGAGGGAAATACTATTTGCTACTATACTACATCCACCTTCCTCTTCGAGGAAATCCCAACGCCTACCACAAGTAGCAATATGCACGGGAAGGATTTCAGGGGAATCCCCAAAGGGTCAATGATTTGTTGCAAGTCCATGCCGCCAGATCTGATGGGCATACATGAGCTTTTCGAAGCATTCATACGCAACCTTGAGACATTGCCAAAAAATTTAGCAAAAGCTTGATCATTCTAGCATCAGAGGCCAACGGGTTCATGAATAATGCAACATCATCTGCGTAGAAAGAGAATCTCATGACTCGACGTCATCCCGACAATTTGGTGAGAAGGCTATTATCCGTAGCCAGGGTCATGATTTTGTCGAGCGGGTCCATAGTGTCGTGGTTTTAACACGGCAGATGCCCTTGTGAAAGGACTTAGAGATGAGGCCCTCGCACAAGTGTGGAAGCTTAACGGGGTTGATCGGGAACGAGAATACGCCGGGTTACCCAGGTTCGGCCCCTCATGGTGGAGGTAAAAGCCTACGTCCTGCTTGATTATATTGTTGTAGATCTCGATTACAAGGATGCGAATTCGCTAACCTGGCTTTCGATGAGATTGCAACTTAACTTTTCCGTATAGGTGCTCCCCTTTATATATACAGGTGGAACCCTAGATTACATGAGAGTCCGGGTCGTCCTTTAACCCGTCTCCTACTCTTTTTCCTACTTGTTCTCCAAGACGGCCTCCGTGCCACTCATTGTCCTCGTGAGCCGGCCCATCGCCTAAGCCAGCCTCTCCTCGCTGGGCCTCGCTAAGCCGGCCCACCAAGAGTCTTTCAACCTCGCAGTGTGTTGACCTGCTGAGCCTGCTCTACGGCCGGGTTATCACCCTGCCGGGTCTACATGCTGGTAAACATCCCCAACATTAGCCCTCAGTTTGACTTGAATTCATTCTTGTTAAACTTCACCCTGTAAAACAAAACATTAGTAAAACTCTCCAAGCGCCTCTCAAGCCGGTCCCTTAGAACGCTATCTCTGACTGGCTCAACTTCCCGGGTTAAGTAGATCATCGGGTCATTCTTCGTTTTTTTTTAAACTTTGCATTTTATGTTTCCCTTTCCTTCGTCTATGACATATCAATCTATCGCCACAAGATCCGGAATGACGTCATAGAGAATCTGAGTAGATTTGTTTTGCTTCGTCAGGCGCAAAAATCGAGGAGCTCTTTTTGCCACTGTTACTGTGTTGCCTTGGATTTCGTGCACGCCGTTTGGGGGTCCAACAGTGCCCTTAAATAGGCCGTGCCGCCCCATCTTCCTTTCTACTCTCCTTCTTCTCCCCCGCGTCGCCACTGTACCTACTCGAGCTCGTCGCCGTCGGTGCCAGTGCTTCCTCTTCGTCGCCGGAGGGAATCCAGTCACTACCAATGCGGCCGCCACTGCCGCCCTCTAAGGACTGCAAAACTTCGAGCTTCAGATCTGTAAGTCTCCCCCGCCATTGCTGCAGTTCCTAGTGTTCTTCTGTGTTCTTCATCGCGGCCATGGTAGATCTCAAATGCCTTCAGCCCCTTTCGGTTTTAGTTCCCATTGCCATTTCGCAGCACCTATCATATTAATAGATCCTCTGCACGGTCGTAGATAAACCCATTGTGGTTCATCTTTCAATACGAAGAACCCGCTCAGCCTTTATTCCTTCATTTTTACCCCTTATGTAGATCCGTGAAATTTTCTTATTTCATATGAACCTGTTTGCGGACTCGTAGCCTAGATCTTGTTTCAACACTTGTAAAAATTTGCAACATGCAATTTCCGGCTTATCTGCGCTAGTAATCTTGACCCGGTAACTGATCCCCCTTTTCTTTCATAACCCGGCCGAATTTCTTATTTGCCGGCTTGTTTGTATCATTCATACCTTATCAAAAAATGCTCATTTTGCCGGCTTGTGACACCTTGTCCTTTTCAGAGCAGCTGAAACCATGCCACCCAAGCCCTAGATCGTCAACTGGGCCAAGTCCAGTATGTCCGAACTGAGCCTGCAAGCCCTAACAGACTCCGGGTTGCTGCCAGCCAAGGAGATAATTTCATGGCGAGCCCCTGAAGAAGAGATCCGCCCTCAACCCGGCGAAAATGTGGTCGTCATATTCGCCGATCATGTCTCAAGAGGGTTCCGTCCGCCCGGCTCAAATTTTTTTAGGGATGTACTGCATTTGTTCGACATTAGGTCTCAAGACTTGGCCCCCAACTCCGTCTTCAATCTGTGCCAATTCCAAGTATTTTGCGAGGTTTATCTGCAGCTCGAGCCGTCTCTTAGCTTATTTCAGGAGCTCTTTTATTTGAACCGCCAAACAAAACACAAGGATGGTCCAAGCATGGAATTCGGCGGAATTTCTATCCAATGCCGAAAGAATATTATCTTCCCTAATGCCAAGCCGGCCAGTCATCCCAAAGGTTGGCACAGGACGTGGTTTTACTGTAAAGATACTTCCCCCGAAGGCCAGAATAAATTGCCGGGTTATCGGGTCAGCCGGCTTGTCATCACCGCAGCCTTCCCGGGTCTTCCTTCCAAAGAGGAGAGAGAAAATTTCGAGCCTCTCTACCCGAAGATGAGCGCCTTGATTGCGCATGGCCTCACCGGCGCCGATCTGACCCGGACTTGGGTCGAGTGGCGAATCCAGCCGCTTAGCTCCAGGGCCCGGCTTATGCACACCTACACCGGCCACCATGACGACCCACTCCGATTCAGCCCGGTTAATCTTAAGGAGAAGGAAGTCCTAAAAACTGCCAAGAAGCTTCTTGGTGAGACCAAGGATGACATCAAGATTGTGGGGCTCGCCCCCTTCAGTGCCAACAACCCGGCTCGTAAGGTAAGCCATTTCTGTTACTTTGCCTTTACCGTGTTGAAGTCCAAGACCCGTCTTAATTGACCCGCCATGACATAGGAGAATGATGATTGGTGGCGGGTTGAAGCTCAAGACCCGGCTCTTCGAGAAGATGATGAAGAAGAGTCAGACAATGAAGAAGACAATGAGGTAGAACTTGATTCTCTTGGCTACCTTTTTAATCAGATTGCTGATGCCTACTCATCTCAAGAGGAAGCTGAAGTTAGTCACCACGCCGAGCCAGAGGTAACTTTGATCTCCTCAGATTCTGATTCCCCAATACCAATTCGAAAGAAAACCCGGGCTGCAATCCGCAAAGTCCGAAGGAAACCCCGGGTTGCTGTCCGTAAAGTCTCCTTTTCACATCAAGACGCTCATTTGGATCCCAAATTTGTTTTGAAGAAAACACAGCAAGCCGGCACCTCCAAACGGAAGACCCAGAGCAGTGATGGCGAGTTGAGTGGCGGGCTTCCATATGAGCCGCCATCCCGTAGAGCGCGGGCAGAGGTGCTTCTCAGTCCAACTCCTTCCTTTCCTCTAGCTGGTTGCTTCAAAGAACCCTTACATTTAAATGACTCGGCATACCAGACGTCCCCTTCCTCGGATGAATCAAGCGCCACTCAGGCGCCGGCTTTCAACATCAACCCGGGGTAAGCGTACTGATTATTGCCTTATTGCACAACTCTTCACCTTATAACCCTTAACTGAATTAAATCTTTGCTCCTTTCAGTGCCAAGGCCATCAAGAAGAAAACAGCTGCCGGGTCATCTGACCCGGTCATTCCAACTGACCCGCGAGAAGAGGCCACCTTGGTCACCCAGGATGAGCCGACATTCCAGAACAGCCCGCCGTCCCAGGACACAACAAGCCCGGCTCGCGCAACATCTCCTACTGCTCAGGACCAGGAAAATGTAATTGAAGACCAACCTGCACAGCAGCCCGAGGCGCCGGCTCAAGAAGAAGTAGTGGTGATGAGCGAGCGACAAACTGCCGCACCAGAATCCTCCACCGCTCTTACCAAGGTTCCGGCCAAGCCTGAGCCGGCCCCGAAGGACAAGGGAAAAACGGCTCTTGAGTTTTGTACCTTTGAAGACCAGGACGCCAGCGCTTTACACCAAGCTATGTTGACCCGGCTGTCTGAAAGCCGGGACACAGAGATAGCTATGATAACCTCGCTGAAGAGGAAATATGAGGTAAGTTGCACCTTCTTATGAACCATATATATATGCAGCCCCCAAGGGCCGGGTCATTATGAAATAATGACCCGGGACTTCAAAATTTGACTTGTATGCATAACTTCTATTGACGACCCCAAAGGCCGGCTCACCATTCATAATGGACGGGTCTTCACAACTTAGCAGAATAGACCAATTTATCCATTAGCCCCCAAGTGCCATGTAGAGTGCCTGCAGCTGCATGGAACTTGTCTTGCTGTGTGTTTTAAGCTCAAAAACATGTAGCCCCCATGTGCCGGGTTGTCCTTTAGGGCGGCTCGGGTCATGCATATATGATGTATAATAGACTGCACTGCAGGAAATGCTGGATCAAGCGGAGGCCCGAGCTTCCTCCTTCCGAAAGGAAGCAAGGAAGGAGAAAAAATTGCGCAAGGAAGCTGAAGAAGCCGCCACTGAAGCCAATAAGTCCTTGGTCATTGTGAGGACCACTTTGCAAGAGACGGAGGCCGCAAGAGCCACCCAAGCAATACGTGCTGAAGAGGCCGAAGCCAAGCTTGAGCCGGTAACTCAGGAACTGGCAACTCTTAAGGGTCAGATTACCGCCATGTGCCGAGCCATCTTTGGTAAGTAAGATGACTATTATAAGTCAACGTTCCGTCTAAAATATGCTAAGCCGGCTTTGCTGATCGTGTATACCTACTTGTGCAGGCCGGAAGAATCAAACTCTTGTACGGCAACCAGTGGTGAAACTGAAGGCAGTCTACACCCTTGTAGAACAACTGTATATAGGCGGCTGTCGTTGCATAATGGCCGCAAAGAACACCAAGGCGCCACCGCAGTTGATTGCTGATACTTTGAAAGAACTGTCAGTTGTGCCCAGGTGGTTCAATGACTGGAAAAAGGCGGCTTGCCGCACTGGAGCCCTGACGGCGCTTGCGCGAGCCAAGGCCTATGTACCAGAGCTCGACCCGGCTCAGATCGTGGGCGGGTACCCAGAGTTCAATGTTGATGACTCGCCGTTCACAAAGAAGGACTTTCAACGCTGCATCAAAGAAACCCGGGTTGCAGCGACCGCGATCGCAGAAGAAGCCGATCTGACCAAGTACCAGGCGCCTTACTCCAAGGAGAATGAGCGGATAGAGCTGCCAAACCATGAGCCGGTGGCCTTAACCCGCACGCGTAAGCCATCCTTTGCTCCCGAAGTCGACCCCTCTTCCCTGATATCCGTCGATGCTCTATTTGAAGCGTTGCGCTCAATTCAGTGGTCGACCGGCGACTCAAGCCAAGAAGCAGAGGATGACGACGGCCGTGAAGAGCCGGCACATGGTGCTTCATCGGGCGCTGGCACCAGTTCTGACCGGCAACATAGAATGCTGGCTTATCCTTTATAGATAGAACTTGTAAAAAAATTGTCGCGGCTGCAGCTGATTGGCGGCTTGTAATAGGGTAGTATGAAACACTTGTGCTGATGCCAGTGCCATCGTGTACTGAGCTTGTTTATTGCCTGTACAAATAGCTTGTGCTTCTGTGAATCCTCTTTTGGGCGTTGAGAGCCGGTTTTTGCAATAGAGTGATTCTGTTGAAACAATGACAATTGCATGTAGTGGTGACTGATGAAATCACATAAACAACGAGTAATCTTTGTTACTGTTTGCAATGAATCAAGAATATCAAAATGTACAAAGATAAATGCTATGCATGGATGTATGCATGTATGCAGATATGGAATGAGTGCAAAAAAGAACATAACCGTAAGTCGGAATAAGCTTGAAACGGTCGGCTTATAAAGCGCAAGCCGGCTGCTAAACACAACTTGAAAACGGCCGGCTCATAAAGCGCAAGCCGGAATATGCTTTCAGGAAGCTGGCACTTTGGCATGTTGGTTTGTCCTCGCTCTCTGAAAGCCGGCTCTCACACAACCAATCGGACGTTTTAACTCTGACGAATTCAGGGTCACCTATGTGATTGACTCGCCAGACGTACGCCGGGTCATTTTTAGGGAGTAGCATCTTGCTAACAGGCAGGTTTAACCAACGTGGTGGCATCTCGCCGGGTTAAAGGGTTTTGTAAGCTAAACTCAATTGAGTTGGAAGCCCCCAAGTAACCAAGATCAACAAATAAAGATCCAGCACACAAGTTTTGAGGCAAAACAACACCTTTACACAGTGCTGCTGGTCGCTATTTTATTTGATCGAAAACAGGTATATACACGATGAAAGGTATGTACAAAAATATGACCCAGTCGATGACTTAGGTGTAATATGGCCGGAGCTGGGCAATGTTCCAGGGCCGGCTTGTTTCCTCCTCGGAGGTACGTGATTTATCTGCCTCACGTATATCAATCAGGTAATATGACCCGTTGTTGAGATTCTTGCTGACCACAAAGGGCCCTTCCCAAGGTGATGAAAGCTTATGCATGCCTGTCTGGTCTTGTATCAGTGGAGCACTAAGTCATCTTCCTGAAAAGTGCGGCTTCGAACTCTACGGCTGTGATAGCGACGTAGGTCTTGCTGATAAATTGTTGATCTGGATGCGGCAAGGTCGCGCTCTTCCTCCAGAGCATCAAGAGCGTCTTGGCGAGCCTGCTCATTATCTGATTCCACATAGGCCGCCACTCGAGGGGAGTCATGACGAATATCGCTTGGAAGTACAGCTTCAGCACCATAGACTAGGAAAAACGGCGTATAGCCTGTTGATCTGTTGGGAGTAGTTCGTATGCTCCAAAGCACTGAAGGTAATTCTTCTTCCCAGCAACTCGGCGTGCGCTGCAAAGGCACCATGAGCCGGGGTTTGATACCATGCAGCAATTCCTGATTGGCCCTTTCTGCCTGTCCGTTGGACTAGGGATGCGCAACCGATGCTAGATCAAGCCAGATGTGCTCCTGTTGACTGAACTGTTCCATAACCCCCTTGGACAGATTAGTTCCATTGTCTGTAATGATACTGTGCAGGTAGCCAAATCGGAATATCAGCTTTTTCAAAAACTTGACAGCTGTAGCCGCGTCGCAGTTGCTGACCGGCTCTGCTTCTACCCACTTGGTAAACTTGTCCACAGCCACCAGTAGGTGTGTATGCTTGTTCTTAGAACGTTTTAAGGGTCCCACCATGTCAAGTCCCTAGACCGCGAACGGCCAAGTAATCGGGATCACAGCATGAGCCGTGAGCCAGTAAAAACCGTGCCGGAAAGCCTTCGCGACCAGTGATCTTGAGCCGGCATGGTGTCCACAATCGCCAGAGTGTATCTCATTGAGAATTGCGCGGCCTTCTTCAGGGGAAACACAACGCTGAAAAATGCGACTATGAAAAGAAAAGGGGAAGTGGGTCCCCTTGTCGTAGACCTCTCCGGTGAAAAATGTTGTCGGACTGAGCACCATTGATGAGAACGTGCGAGGAGGAAGTGAGAAGCGGCATAGCAATCCATTCACTCCATCTTAGTCTAAAGCCGCGTGCTTTTAGCACGTCCAGGAGGTAGGTTCATCAAACCGAGTCAAATGCTTTGGCTATGTCCAGTTTGAGCAGTATGGTCGGCTTCTTGCTCTTGTGAAAATTGCGTGCAGTGTTTTGGACACAGAGAAAATTCTCATGAATGCAACGTTTTTTGATGAACACGCTTTGGCACCAATCAATCCACAAGGGAAGCTTGGGTGCAAGGCGACAGGCAAGAATCTTGGAGAAGATCTTGACCAAGTTGTGAACAAGCAAGATAGGGCGGAAGTCTTGCAGATCATCAGCCCCTTGTTTTTTAGGAATGAGAACAATGAGGGCTTTGTTGATTCTGTCCAGACCCGTGATGTCCATGTGGAAAAGTTGGTTAATGGCCATGTGCAGATCAAGTTTAACAATGTCCCAGCATGCCCTGAAGAAGCCACTTGACAACCCACCCGGCCCGGCGCTTTATCCGCTTG
This sequence comes from Elymus sibiricus, assembly GCA_039707655.1. NCBI lineage: Eukaryota > Viridiplantae > Streptophyta > Magnoliopsida > Poales > Poaceae > Elymus > Elymus sibiricus. Next base: position 210,817,822 of record CM077676.1, on the reverse strand, counting down.
TATGTCATCGATAGCCAACTTGATTTCCTCCGAGGTGAATTCGGCCTCGAGGTCCTGAAGGTCAAGCATGTCCAACCCCAACCCTCCCAATTAATAGCCATAGTGCGGTGTGCTGCTCTGCGCCAAAGATATTGACAAAGTGTGTGTGTGTGTGTGTGTGTGTGTGCGTGCACGCGTGCGATCTCGGACATGGCCGCGGGGGCAGAAACCGCACCATTGGGGCCGTGCAAGACATGTATGGCATTCTGCTTGTGTCGGCCATTAGCCTTGAGGTGGAAATTTTGGAATTGGCATCACCGGCCTTTAGCCAAAGAATATGACTCCTCTGAAGCTTCTTGATTTTTAGCAGCACAACTAGTCTGAGGGTTCTTGCTTTAAGCTTGGCACGCATCTCTCGCTCATCTCCGGATAGCGGCCTAAAGTCTTGTGTCGAATCAAGCTGTAGGATCAACTCGTTGACGATAAAAAGTTGTTTCTGAATGTCTCCGATGTAAGTTTTGCTCCACGCCCGCAGGGCCTTGCTTGTACGCCACAGTTTAGTGTTGAGTCTAGTCAGGGAGCAAGCGACGCCAGTGTCGGCCACCCATGTTTGTTGCACCACCTCTTTGAACCCTCGAATGTATGGCCAATAACTCTCATATTGGAACCTCCTATTAATGGTAATAACACCTGCATTAACCGACATCAATGGGCCACGGGGAATAGCAATTCCTATTCTACATTGCAGAACGCTCGATCCAGTCTAACTAACGTGGACATAGCTTGCTCGTTGCTTCATGTGAACTTGCGGCCAATGAGAGGAATTTCATGAAGATTTGATCTGTTAAGAGTTCTCCTAAAGTGATCCATCCATCGGTGACACACTCTGGCATTGTTTTTGTCCTGTGGGCCTTTGATGAGGTTGAAATCCCCTATTACTACCCAAGGACCGCTCATGGATTTGTGTATAAGTGCGAGCTCCACGAGGAAAGAAGGCTTCCTTGGACTTTTGGTTGGACTGTTGTCAAGGAGCAAGGCTGAGCACCATCAGTAGGCGTGAAGCACGCCATGATGGAGAACTCTCACACCTGAACATTTCTGCCAGTGAAGCAGTCGGATCGCCAGTACAGGAGTACACCTTGTTGAAGTGTATATGTGGATTGCCTAGCCCTTTCCATCAGTTCGGACTTTTGGTTGAGTTGGCTAGTGCATGAAGCTTAACATGGTATCAGAGCCTAAGGTCTTGAGTTCAAGTCCTAGCTTTCGCAGTTTATTCAAAAAAATTGCTGCCGCCTCCTATCTGTCCACTTATAGGCCTCTTGAGCCATACCTCTTAGTCTGTCCACATGTTGACTTTCCGCGTCACACGTGAGAGGGGTGTTGAAGTGTATATGTGGATTGCCTAGCCCTTTCCATCAGTTCGGACTTTTGGTTGCGTTGGCTAGTGCATGAAGCTTAACATGGTATCAGAGCCAAAGGTCTTGAGTTCAAGTCCTGGCTTTCGCAGTTTATTCAAAAAAAATGTTGCTGCCCCCCCTTTGTCCACGTATAGGCCTCTTGAGCCATACCTCTGAATCTGTGTCCACGTGTAGACCCCGCGTCACACGTGAGAGGGGGTGTTGAAGTGTATATGTGGATTGCCTAGCCCTTTCCATCAGTTCGGACTTTTGGTTGAGTTGGCTAGTGCATGAAGCTTAACACACCTCCCCTCGTGCCAACTGCATTAAGAGCAACACACTAATCATATTGCGCGCCCACGATCTCCGTTCGAACCGAGTCTGAATAGACCGCAAGTTTGGATTCCTGTATACAAACTATGGAGTAGGTTGATATTTCGATCATGGCGCAGGTGGTCACGCGTCTAGCAAGGTCGTTAAGGCCTCTCAAGTTCCAACTTAGAAGGGCCAATTTTTCATTCATGTGAAACTAAGCGGACAACAGCAGGATAGGCAGGGGCAACGCGGTCCCCAGCGACGGGATACAGATTGTGATCGGAACAGATCGGGCAACCACATGGCGCACACAAATCGACAGGTACAGATAGCTTGAGGTTCGCTAATCATGGAAACTAGGCAAAGAGCAGCTAAGGCAGCAAGACGCTCAAGAAGCTCTGACCGCGAGCTCCTCCAGTTTTGCTTGAAGCTCTGAATTAGGGAGGCGAAACTGTGATGGCGAATACACTCCAGTCATCTCCATCAGCTTAGCCACGTTCTTAGGTGGCGTGGGGTCATGGAAGAACTGAATGTATGTCAGGAGAGTGTCGTCGTTGAATTCCACCGCACGCCTGATGATGCCGAGCTTGACGCAAATCGTTTCCTGGGTGTGCCTTGAGGAGGAGAAGCTGGATTGCAGACATAGAAGCCTGGTACTCCGGTGCGAGGCCTTGATAGCTCCCATGAGACGCTGACAGAGAGGACGCTTCAATCTTGAGGCCGCTGCAGGAGGAGGGGAGTCCAACACCGAAGCGGACAGCAGGGCAGCAATTTTGTAGATGAAGGCACACTGCTCGTCAATGTGCAGCTCGGCAACCCTAACCGTGAGCACCGCCATGAGGCCAGGGCGGATCAGGTTTGCGTCAGCGAAAGCACGCCTAGCACGTTGCTCCTCCACAGATTGGTTCACATTTGCAAGGTGCCCATGCTGAGACTTGGGGCTGAAAGCGGTGAAGCCCTTCGCCGCCTACGAGGAGCAGTTCATCGCCCCTAGTCCAAACACCACATTCGGCCCAAGAGCGGGAGGGTACAAGTATGTCATCTTGGGGAGTACGCGCATAGGGGGTGGCACAAGTTTGTTAAATTTACAAGCACAAGTTGCGTTCGAGAAAAAGTTCGTTGAAATCTATCAACATGAGATCTAATTTCAAAGATATCGACACAAGGAACATTATGATGAAAACGGTTCATAATTTGGACCCCCGTATTAAGATTTTTTTTTATTTTCTAAGTCATATCTAACAAAACAAAACACGCACAACCAACCCTTCCGGCCTCTCCTGTGGGAAAATCCACCAAAACTCTCTGATGGTGACAAGGGATGCACATGCATGAAAGTAACCTTTGCAAAAACTATCCTTCAACTAGTTATTTCAAAGATACAAAGCATGGAATATGCTATTTGTTGCTTAACGCACCAAATACATCACTATCGGTACGAAAGCGCCCACATCTTTTTTGCTACCTCCTAAGTGGTTCGGCCCATATTAGCCTCTCTCCTTCACAAGTTTTGAAGGTTCCACCTGGATTCCGGTTCTTGGCTTGGGTTCTTTGGGTTTTTTTGCCGTTATTTTTGACTTTTTTTTCATTTTACTCTTATTTTCTTGTTTTCATGACATTTCTCAAATATTTGAATTTTTTTAAAACTGTAATCTCTTTTCAGATTTACGATATTTTTTCAAATTCACAATCTTTTTGTAAAAACATTGTGAACTTTTTCACATTCGTGAACTTTTTATAGATTCGTGAACACTTTTTAAATTCATGGACTTTTTCAAATACTTAAACATTTTTTTCATGCTTGTGAACATTTTTTAAATCCATGAAGATTGTTCTGAATTCATGAATATTTTAAACTTTGCAAGCTTTTTGTTAAATCTGTGAACATTTTCTAAATTAAAAAACGGATTGCCGGTTTTCTACTAGCCAACACAGTAGCAGCAGGAAAAATGAGAAAAAACGCAAGCTAAGGCGAGCGGGCCCTAGAGCGTACATGGTTTTTTGGGCTGCATCCTATTGACTACACACACGAGCGCTGATGGATTACCAAGCGCCTGACGCGCTAAGGAGGTCTCACAAAGCACTCCGAGCAAGTTATGTGGCTCTCTATTATAAGTCCTATTTTTTAGGAGCAACTAACTGGCGGGTACCCCTTGCGGGGGAGCCGTAGCGGGAATCATGGGGAGCGCCCCAATGCTGACACGTATAGCGTGTTGGGTGCACCCGCGTGAGCATGGATTTTTTTAGTTTCTGCATGTGTTTTTTTTTTTTGGAGGGTTTTGAATTTTGCATGATTTTCTCTAGGTTTTTTTAATGTTCTTTTTGTTTGTTCTCTCGTCAAGTGCATCACGTGAAAAATCACAGTTGTGCTTCATGGTGAAGCACAACCATGCTTTTCGAAAAAAATAGAAAACACAGTTATGCATTCATGTGAAGTACAACTGTACTTTTCACTTTTTAGAAAGCACATATGTGTAAAAGCACATGTGTGCTTTCTGAAAAGTGAAAAACACAGTTGTGCTTCGTGGTAAAGCATAATTGTGCTTTCATGTGTAGCACAACTACGCTTGTCGCAAAGTGAAAAAGCACAAAATGTGCTTTTGGTTTTTTGTTTTCTGGTTTCCATCTTCTATTCTTTATGTTTTTCTTTGTTTCCTTTTTTTTCAGTTTTCAGTTTTTTTTTATTTTCAGTTTTTTTGTTGCCAGTGTTTTTTCTTTTCAGTTATTTCCCGGTTACTGATTTTTCAGAAAACTGTTGTTCAAATCTATTAACATGTGATTTACGGAGTAATATCAAAGATCTCAATGCGACAAGCGCAAAGTGAAATGACTCATGATTTAGATGTACAGTCCAAAAGATAAAACGTTTTGAAAAGACGAATCTAATACTCCCTGTCCTAAAATTTGTCCCAAAATGTAAGATAAATGAGTAGAAAAAAGGCACAAAACTCCTAGGTTAGTGACCTGCAGGTGCTGGGAGAATATAGTCACACGAACAAGCCCAGGAGATTAGCCGCCGGTCCTTCGTTTCTTATCAGATCTAGGGTGACCCCTCTAACCAACAGCGGCCGCCGCCGGCGATACCTCCGTCGCTCTTAAACCCGCCCGGATCGACAAAATCGCTGACCAGAACCCCTGTTGCCATCCGCCTCAGTGCCCTTGGCGTCAAGAACGTGACGCTACGACCCGGCAGGGTAAGCAGCACCGCATATTTCATGTTCTCGAAAAAAGCAGCACCGCACATTTCCTTCTTCCTTTAGGAAGAAATCGAATCCGGCGGTTGGTTTTTGTCCCGAGTGAAAAAAAAAACATGAAGCTGGATTCGCCATGGACGTGAACCAGTGAGTTCCCGCTGCTCCGGTGTCAGATCAAAACGTTCGTTTTATTTATGGCGTGAAGGTGTCAGATTTTTCGTTTCATTTTTTTTTCGGAGGCGGGATTTAAATGTTGAACGTCTGTGCTCTGAAATTTATTTGGCTGATTCTGCATGTCAAACAGGAATATGGAGCAGATACAATTCATCCTCGACATCTTCAGTGAGCACCACAGTTGTCACTTGACACCATCATGCAGAAAGATTTCGAGGAATTGATTTATGCTGAATTTGTTCACACGAATGCTTGCAAGTAAAATGAATACAAGAAAAGGAATGATTCAGATTGAACAGAAACAAATGTTGATCACTAGGGAGAAGAGATGAGGTCTACTGTAAGCAACACATGAACAGCTGCTGAAAACTACTGCCACGGGAAGGGCAGAGATGGCGGGGCGCCTTCTGAGGAGCCTTCACCGCCGACATGAAATATCCCATTGTAGTTCAACTCATTGTTGTCCGAGCTTAGGACATTGTTTAGTTGCTCATTTTCCACTGCGGGGCAGGAAAATCCGGTCGCTGAGACGGTACCGGTGGAAGCCTGGGTGCGCGAGAACCAGGACGAGCTGCTGAATTGCAGGTTGGAGAACAGAGGTTGGGCAATGGGGATGTGTTCAGTCTGTTGGACCATCTGGCCAACATCGATACCGGAGGAATTTGCCGGAGCTGACAGAAGAGAGAGAGCACAGTCCGAGTCGAGCACCGGAGTCAGCCCATCAGAGAACATCTTGCTGCTGCTGCTGCTGCTCTCGGGAGGAGCTACCGTCTTGAGGAGTGGTTGGCACACTGAAGGCTCAAGTGCCACACCAGTGGCAAAGTTTATTTCGCCTTCCTGGAGGAAAGGAAATCGTCGTCCTTCTTTGGCGTAAGTAGATGTAGAGCCACCAAAATGCTGCCTGTTGCTGATGCCTAGAGGGAGTTGATGTGTGTAATAGGGGTTCTCCTCAGTTTTAATGATCCCTGGCCAAGTTTGCTCCGGTCTTGGAGTTGGAAATGATGGAAACCTTGTTCCTGGGTTTCACAACAATGTCAATTGCTTGTGGTAAGAAGATAATGGAACTGCTACAGATACATATGGAAATAGAATGAGTAAATTCTTTCTTCAGGCACTATGGAAAATTAATACACCCTCTGTAAAAATGTCTTACATTAAGTTACAGAGGTACTAGTATTTAACAAGCTATATGATCATGTAGCTTGTTAAACATTTACTCTTGGCAGGGATCTATATGATCTTACAGAACCTAGAAGCATCTTGCTTCAAGCACTAGGGCACTAATTGTGAAGAAGGTAAAGAGTGGCTTTTTTCCTAATGAACTAAAACTTTTACTCTATTTATTTACACTTCATCCAACCTCCATGAATTAGGTAGGTTTAAGGGTAAACTAAGGTTCTATCCTTGTTCATTACGAATACTAATCCCACTTGCGACTATTTTGTAGAAGGAAAATTGCTGAATAAGGTACAAATGTGCAGCATGAAGTAACAGGCTACGGAGTGGGTTACAAGCTGCAAGGTACCGAAGAAGGTCAATGCAATAGTCATGATTTGCAATATGTCTGACAGACAATTCCATATTTCCAATCATGTATGGACTGTTAAAATATAGAACAGTAGTAAAAATGTAACCTTGTTGACTCGTCATAAAACTTGCAGAATTCATCGCATCTGGCTGCGGTTTCCTGCGGCGACGGTTGTGCCCATCAAGACGCTTTCTACAGCTGCGTTTGGCCTCATCAAACTCCGTCAGCAGGTGAAACCTAAGGAAATAAAATTCATGATCAAGAAACTAGTTATTGCTTATGCGTGAAGGATTAATATCAGGTCACAACACCAGGAAATTAAGCTAATGCAATGCTGAATGGTAAACTGTCATAACATGCTGAAAGTTGGTTTACAAACATATCAAATTTTGTGTGTTTCCAGCTACTTTCAAAAGCATAGCTACCGCTACAAATACTGAATAAGCAATACCTCAAGAGTTTTCCTGTAAAAAATAAAGAGATAATATCAACTCCCAAGTATCTGAAGGGGATTTAAGAAAACGATGATGGAAAATGTTCCATAACTTAAACCCTTTATCCGAAACATAACAGCATACTGTTATCCTTGCGCTTTCTATAATGCTGGGGTGTCATGGGCCTAATTTATTGAAGAACACAGCAACTAAGATTTTAAATAGGATGTAGCTTTTTTTCGCTAGTCTGTGTTGAAAAACCAAATAATATATTCCTGGTCCTAGGATGATTTTATAACAAAATAAGATGCTCCTAGGTAGTTAGGCACGTGTTTCGAAGTATAAAAATACGTATGCTCTAGCTGAAATCGCCAAACTACATATTGTCAGAATACTTAATATTCTTCACGCATATTGTTGGAATATATAATGTACAGTACACAAAGGGACCACTTAATTCATCTGTCAATCACTCTTTTCAGTGCTTGTGAGCCTTCATCTTAGATACCTGAGATTTGTCAATGACAGACAAAAATATTGCCATGCCTGTTGAACATGGACCACAGTATAGTGTGTCTGTAACCATATGTCTAGAAGGATGCAAGTTTGCTGGGACAATGCGCGCACTTAATTTATAAAGTCTGCACTAACTGCCGGATCAATCAATGATTGGAAACTGTCCCCACTGGGTAAGATATTCATGTATCAAGGCAATAACATGATGAGAGGAACACATTAGCAGCCTATCAAGTTATAAAGGTGTAAAGGTAGAATAGAATCGCCTGCTATGCTCAGCAAGATTAAAATGAGGATAAACACAACTGTACTTTAAACAATACTATGGATGGTTCAGGTTCCGAGTAGAGGATATACAGTAAGACTATCGGTTCTACATTTACAAAATGGAGAACTGAATCTCTCTGTTCTTTTTCCTTAACATAAAAAATGTGACAAATTTGATCCAATTAGTTCTGCTCATAGAATGTGATTATCTCAGTCTTCTGGCTAATGCATGCAAACAAATACAGCAAAGCTACCTTAGAAGGATAATTGCAGAAGTGAAACTCAGATAAAAACAGAGTCAAGTGGTCCCAAAGCATCTGAAACAAACAAATTATCCTATGTTATCAAGTACGTTGAAACTAACGTTTAAAACTGAGATATCAAACGATATAATACCCTTCTTGACTTTCTTTTCCAAGGACGACCGCATGATACTTAAATGACCTAGAAATGCTATCCACACAACGCAGACCATGAAACATTAACATGACAACTAGGATTTGACCCCTGCACAATTAAGAAATTGTTTATCTTAATTAAAAGAACTTGCGATAAGGACTCCCAAGAAGTCCAAAGTCCCAACTGATCAGGATGCTAGAGCCTAGAGATCTCATTTTTCTCGTGGTCATCAACCGAATCACTAGATCACACTATATGAGTTGGTGTCGCCTTTTAATATTTAAGATACATCATTTTCAGTTGGCACTGTCATTTTCTTTTTGCGAAAGTTGGCACTACCAACCTTTTAATGAAACTAATAAAACATGAAAAACTTTCAGGCCCTCGGCTGGTTGCAAGCCTGGCCAACCTGAGAAAATATACATGTATTTGTGAACATGCACGCATGGTCCTCCTCCTATCGTACAGACATGCCTCGAGTCGTCCACAGTCCACACTGTATTTTGCAGAGTAAGCACTTGTGTAGTGGTACTACAAACTTTCTAGGTTTGGGAGTTAGCATCGCCTTTTCCATTGAAACAGAGGGCTCGGATGTGGTAGGCCAGTTCTTGCCGCGTGATGAATAAAGCAGGCCGGATATACCTGCCATGTTTAAGTAATTGACAGTCCCAGACCCACACAACACAAAACGTGCTGTCGCGGCCAGGAAATCCACAGGAAAAAGCACAAGAATGCACATGGATCCACCTATTTCTAGCCAGTGTGCACATGGAAAAGGAGGCGCGGGCAAATCATATCAGGCGTCCGTCCGGGTTATCATCGATCACGAGGCGGCACGTTGCCGAAACCTGATATCGAAACAGTGTCGCGCGCCAGAGAAAAAAAACTCCAATTACACAGCACAACAGATTCAGTAGGCTGACCGCAATTGCAAATCGGACACAGGGACAGATTCAGTTGGCTGATCGATTGATGATCATTGAGTGCCTGTGTGATCTTGATCTTTGGCAGATGGAGAGCCAATGTAGCTTTTTGTGCAGTGCTGAATTCTCATGAATGGAGCCAGGATTCAGAAAGTGGTGGGGCGATTTCTGAGCAGTGCAAAAGCTGTGCTGATAGGAATTGATGGAGGAGCAACTTGCTGCAGTCCAACAAGTTCTGAGCAGCGTAAAAGCGGTAGGAGAAAAAACGAAAGAAAAAGCGTTGCAATAATTCAGGTAACACAAGCTGCCATGATAAAGGGTGACAGGAGCAAATGAGAGGCCAGGCATGGTGCCGGGAAAGGTAAAGAAGTGCATCCTCGATACGAGACAGGCCGAATTGTGCTCAAACAAAGGAAAAAAAGGAAAAGAAGGAAAAAATCAAACCAATAATTTCACGGTAGTGAATTGATCATTGATCGATGGATGGACGATGAAGGAGTGGATGAGCGAAGAGAATGATGATGCAAAAAAAAAAAAGAGATATGATTTGATTTACTCCTACCATGCGGCGTACTTGGTTGGAATGGAATTGGCGGGTGAAATGATTACCTGCTGCACTGTTGGCAGAAGCGCATCTCGCGGCCGGCGACGGTGACGACGGGGGTCTTGGAGTGCGCCTCGCACACCTTGTGCCGGCGATGGTAGTCGCGGCACCTGCTCAGGTCCGCCCTGCACCCGTCCACCGCGCACGACGGGCACTGCTGCTGCCCCGCGCCGCCCCCGCTCCCGCTCCCGCCTCCCGACGACGCGCGCGGCCGCTTCGCCGCGCTGGGCGCCGACGCCGACGCCGAGGACGCCGCCTCGGCCGGCGCTTTGCCGAGGCCGCGGCTGTCCGGAGCAGCGCCGCACTCGCCGAGCCCGCCGAGCTTCAGGTCCACGGAGCACTCCTGCCGGCCGGCCGCATTAGCAATGCCACCGGCCGACGCCTGCCCGCCCGCCGGCGCGGCGGCGGCGTCGTTCTCCAGCTCGGCGAGGTCCCAGGCGCCGGGCGGCATCTTGAGATCCCAGTCCATGCGCGCTCACGTAGTCGCGCGGAGGACACGTACAGCGCAAGCCAGCCTCAGCTTAGCCCGGCTCGCGTAGGCGGTAGGCCTCGTAGCTTGGGTAGCTCCCTAGTTATGGCCGAGCTCTCCCTTTGATCTCCCACACGCCCACACAAGCAACTCGGGTCGCTGTCTGGAGCTTGTGCGTTCGGCCTCGCCCCTCGCCCTCTCCCCCGTCCCTCTCATTCCGAGCTGCCGAGGGTGGCTGTTTTGCAAGGCTGCCTGGCAGTACCGTCTCTAGGCTACCACCTACTGGCTAGCCATCGCTGGATCTGTGGGTTAATTGCCGCACCAAACAAAAGATGTCAAATAAAAACAGCGCAGACGCGGCAGCAATGGCGGAGAGAGACGGGGCAGTGGAGCTCGTCCAATGTCGAGGGAGGGTGGCACGAGCAACAAAGATATGGGGCAACAATACAAGCAAGCTGGGGTGTTGTCAGTACAAGTAATTTTGCACCGAGAGAGAGAGGGGGGGAGAGAGAGAGATGATTTGGGTCGCTGGGGTTGCAGCCATTCAATCCCTGACAGGCATGGCGACGGGCCATGTTCGCCTTTAACACTGCCATGGAAGGGTCGTGCTGCAATTATTGGGGGTTTGGTTTGGTTTGGTTTCAGCTATTATATTACGTACCCTTTATTTATTATTTTTACCTTTCTTTTATTCTTCTCCTAGTACTATTGTTAGTAGTACACGGGAGAGATCATCTGGTTATATAAATAAATAAAATTTGGCCAAGTGCTGTCTGAGGAGACCATGCATGCATGTTTATCAGAAACACCAGTTGCCCTAGCAGCCCACTGAGCCTAGCTAACCACTTCCTTTCTGCATGCCTGAACAGGTTAAAATAACCCACGCATCACTAAAGCTAATCAAGCCGACCACAGGTTGTTTCCTTGTTTGGCAGTGCGTGAGCCACACATTTGTGCCGTGCTATAAAAATATTAGTAGTATGTAGTACTAGTATCCTGTGCTCTTTCTAGTGGCAAGCTTGCACTTGCAAGCATTACTCTAGTCTAGAAACAAAACGGAGCTGTTCCTACTAGTCTAGTGTTGTTGTTTTCATTTGTTTGTTGAGTTATTAAAAGTCACACGTATAATCATATAATACTACCCCGAGAAATGGGTTCATTTGATGATGGGAGCCAGGAAACAAGACCTCTGAGTGACATGCTGCTTGTTTGTTTGCTCTTTTTAGGTCTTCGGTTCAGAATAATGGGTGACACATTGCACTGGCAAGAGATATCTACGTGTGAAAGTGTCGTGGGAGCATGATTGGCCATGCATGTGGAGTCCATCTTTGCTGCTGCCTCCTTTTCCTTTAATTGTAGAACATTTTGAAATGACAATTATTCGCCCGCTTTTTTGAACCTGGTGCTAGCTAGAGCACCCTAAAGTCTGTTAGATAAAACGAGAATAAACGAAACATGAGAGACACGGATTTTTACGTGAAAACCCGTACAGAAAAAAACCACAAATGCACGAAAGACGCAATTCATTATGATGGAGGAGTATTACAAGCACGAGACGACATACCATCTTTAGGTGTGACTACATGGGGTATATATGAGGGCAATACATGAGAGTTATTGGAGGACAAGTAAACGAGTTGTACTCGTACGCGTCGACATCAACGCAACCCCCACACCGTTTGTACTACGTCTACTCCAACACGGTAGAATTTGAATCACAGTTTAACAAAGTCTTTGCATGCGACGGTGTAATAAAACTCGAAATAACGTTGGACGTACGTGACAGTAAATTTTGAGAAGGGAAATGCCACGTGACACGCAAATGTCAAAGACGCGGCTGGCTATGGTATCTACGTACCATGGTCTGTGATCTGGATGTCAGCAGTACCTAGCTTTGCAATGGCGGTACGTACGTACGTACGTGGTGGAGCGCCTGGCGCGACCGGCCGGCGTCCACTCTCCTTCCACGTTCTGCTCCTGCGGCGACGGGCCTCGTACGTGCATGCGTACAAGTACAGCCGAGGCGGCCGGGGCCCTGCATGCCGCGCCCACCGCGCCACCTCCGCGGGCAGACAGAGCAGTAACAACATGCGACACCCTCTGCGGTGCCCGAGCGCGACGCGCGGGGTGCCATGACCCGCCGCGCGGCGGGGGCACGACGGCGCCGTACTCCGGCCCTCGACTTGGCGCTACCCCCGCCCACTCCTATGCCTCCGCTCCGGTACGCGCCAAGACATGCAGCAGGCGACGCATGTGTGTGTGTGTATCCATCAGCGGCGCCCTGCATGTGCGCGCGGGGGCCCGGGGCCCGCCCGATCCGGGCCGGCGATTGGACGCCCGGCGGTCCATGCGTTTCTTGGCACCGTTGCTCATAAATCCCCAACATATGTCTATGTGTCGAAGGCTGGCTACAGACATGTGGATGGATGGATGGATGATTGTCGCGGTGCGGACAGCGCAAGGCCGATCGTGGATTTCGAATTTCAAATTCAGCTGACATCAAAGTCGATCTTCACTGTCGATCAAGTTTTGGCTGGCCATAATGGTATCTTTGACGGTATTATACACTCGGAACTAGCAAATACGCTGATGTGACAGATAATTAAATAAGAGAGAGGGTTAGAGTAATATAGGTACTACCTCCGTCCGCTAGAAAGTGTGCGTCTGGGTATTTCAAGACAAATTAACGAATTTTGCAGAAACCCCCTTCCACCCCTCAATTAAGCTACTGGCAGCTGTGGTGTTGCTTCGATTCAAGTGTACAGTTAATGCCAACACAAAGCAAAAAAACAATCTAAACACCAGAAAGTACTTGGCGCCAGAGAGTTTAGCTCCACTTTCACTGTTCCCGCCATTTAAACTACTAAAATAACAATAGTACTTGGCGCCAGAGAAATTAAAAGAGGCGCCATGTTTAAGAATTGAAACCCAAGCGTCTAACCCAGCTACAAAAGGCAGCTCACATGAAGCAAACAGTACACCACACACACTATCCATGGCCATGGACTTGAACATAGCACCACCAGATGAGGAAGAACATGAAGCTGCCTTGCATGAGCAACCTGTACAGGAAGAAGATGAAGCTGCCTTTTGTACAACACCTGTACAGGAAGAAGATGAAGCTGCCCCAGGACGCACTGATGCCGCCGTGCCGTCTTGCCCAACACCTACGGACGCGTTGTCCTGCCCAGCACCTGCTGCCGCGCCGACCTGGTTAGCCGCATGACCCACTGCAGCGCCGGGTACAGCGCCTCCATGGCCTACACCTGCTTCACCATCAGCCCCTATGTCCTCGTCCAGGTCAAGGATCTTGGCGCCGCCACCGAATCGCACCGCCGAAGGATGTACGAGGGCGAACGCGATCGAAACTTGACTGCACGAGCATGGTGAGGGCCTCCGGAACCAGATCCTCCGCGATCGCATGTTGCGCCGCCGGCCGTCGCGACGGCCACGACTCGCTGGCCATCGTCGGCTTCCGCTCCTCCGCCCGCCATGGCTCGAGTGAGGCACACCGTACTGGGAGTTTATATGGACTGGCCGCCATTACTCTCTCGATGACCAACGACTGCCTTGGATTGGAGGATTGACTCCCAGCGAACTGGGATTGGATCGGGGGAGGAGAGACGTTCGGGGAGAGGAGGAAGATTGGGGAAATTTTGGGGGAGAGGACAAGTTGATTGGGTCGTTGGGGGAGAAAACGAGTGGATTGGGTGGTGGACCGCTGCGGTTGCCTCGAGGCGTAGACCGAGGGGGTGAACGCAAAATTACCTCGGTGGATGGCTGCGGAGCCAGACGTACACTTATTTTGGGAAAAGTACTCGAGTCAGATGCACACTTTCTAGCGGACGGAGGGTACGCACACTTTCTAGCGGACGGAGGGAGTAGATACCGTATCATAATAAATGTTATGCTACTTTATGTCATGCATGACAATAAATAAGATCATTTATAATATATATTTTTATAATAGTACTTTATGATACTATGTACTATGAAGATAGTATTATACACTAGTATCATATGCATGATATATGATATTCCCCACTATGAGTAGCCTAGAGCAACTCCAACGCGCCGACCCAAACGGATGCGGATTTTGTTCGTTTTTTGTCCGTTTGAGTCGGCCGAGCGGACATGATTGTCTGCTTTTTTGTTTGGGTCGGCCGCGTTGCCCAACGGTGACCGACGCATTTTTCCGCGTCCACTAAAAAAAAATTTCGAAAACATGCGTCCGAATTTAACATAATTAAACATTAAACAGTCGGTCAACCACCGGCCAAAGTCCACTTAAGCATTAATAAAACATAAAATAAATAAATTTAAAACGCGCCTCTCAGCCACCCAGCACGCTGCCCTAGGCGTCACCATCGTCGCCGGTGAGGTCGACGAAGGCTGGCGGCGGCCCAGCCCACGGGAATGCGGTCTCCCACGCCGACTCCCCGTCATCTACTCCGCTGGCGGCATTGCTGCGCGGCACTCCTCCTCCTCCTCCTCCTCTCGGGCCCAGCGGGCACGGCGCTCCTCCTCCTCCTCGTGCCCGGCCTGCATCTGGCGCTCGCCGTCGGCGCGCTCGTCCGCTAGGTGGCGCTGGCGCCAGTGCTCCAGGTAGGCAGCCTCTTGCTCCAGCGACGTGCCCAGTGTGATGGCCGGCGCGCTCACCCACTCGCGGAGGATGCCGGTCCACGCATACATCTCCGGCTCGGGCACCGTGGGCGGCGTGGGCGTGGGCATGTGCTCGGGCTCGGGCAGCGGCGACGGTGGCAGGGGGTAGACGCAGTCCCCCGCTGCCGACAGCGCGAGGGCCTACTCCAAGCCATCCAAGTGCGCGTCCTCCTCGTGCTGGCTCTCCTCGAGGACGTGCTGGAGCGCCACCTCCAATGCGGCCTGGTAGGTCGCCTCCTCCTCCTCCTCCGGCGCCACCTCCGGGGGCGGCGGCACGAACCGGGGGTCGAGCTAAACGCCGCTGTGGCGGGCCACGTCATGCTCGGTGTCAAACCAGAGCTCCCAGTTGGGGGAGTCTGCCGCGTACGCCGGGTCGCGCCGCTACTCCGGCGATAGGAGGGCACGGCGCTTGCGCACCTCCTCCGCGTGCGCCCACGCCGACCGCAGCACCGGGATGTGGTGGGGGTCAAGGTGCCACCCGTGGGGGAGGTTGACGTCCAGCCACGGTAGCGGGATGCGGTAGTACCAATGGTACCGCACGCGGTGCACGGGATGTAGAGTCGGTCCCGTGGCCGGCGACCCCTTGCTGCACGCGGCACTAGCGCGTACGCGTCCTCTGGCGGCGGCGGAGGCGGGGGCGTAGGTGGAGGTGGGGGCGGCGTGCGGGACGAGCCGGCGCCAGCGTTGAGCTTGCCCTTGCCTTTGTTGAAGAAACCCATGGCGAGCTCGCTAGGGGGGCCAGATGTGGACGCGAGAAGTGGATGAGGCCGGCCCCCATGCACGCTTGCATTAAAAAGGATGAGCATGTCGGAGGCTTCAAGACGCTGACATGTGGGCCCGGGTTAGGTGGACGCATTGACTATGACTGTGTGGGGTAGTTGTGCGGCCGACACGCGGGCCCGAGGCGGACACCGAGGGGACGCGCGGCGCGTCCGTCTCATGTCCGCGTGGACGTAAATCAGACGCAAATATGGGCCGCAAATGTGTTCAGACGGACAGCGAGCAGACGGTTTTTGAGTTTGGGTCGGCGGATTGGGCCGGTGTTTTTTCGTCCATTTGGACGCAAACGGACACGGCGCATTGGAGTTGCTCTTGCTCCGCTCACCATTTAAGTCAGACACGACAAACTGTGTGTAGGACTACGTGTGAATTTGAAAGAGTTTCATCGGGAACCAACTCCAGAGTACCACAGAGTTTAAATACTGATGCTCACCTTGACACACACATCGGCAGTTTAGTAGAAATTGAGTGAGATTTACGAATCTATTTACGCTTTTTGCTTTCATGACATATGATATTAGACAATGCGCTCGTCTGTTGTAGTAGTACTATGTGTGTTTGGTCTCAGCAAGAGTCTTTATTTGTGATAATAAAAAGAACTTTTACTCTTCAGCAACCCAACCCAGCCATTGTGGTTTTGTCAACATCTCGCTATGGTCACCGTCACATACAGAGAGGGACAACCATAACTTTCACGAAATTGTGCACGCACGCCAGACACCACTACATACACCCGCCCAAACGCATCTCTCAATACACGTCTAGAATTGACGGTGATCTGAGATAAAATTGTCAATCCTAGAAAACTTTTACTAAAAAGCGAATTCGGTGATACATTTCAACCGATCATAGGTATAGCAATAACCCTGACCAAAATCAATGTGTACGTGCGAAACAAATCTGCCGTGGACGCGTGGGAAACGAAATCGATCCCTACATATGATGGTCCAGCTAACTTGCGACCCCGTGCACCACCCTTGCAACAAATGCAAATCTAAAAGTACTACGTACGTACGTCGCTAAGCTGGTACCACCGGCCAGTGAGTTAAGGCACCGTGGGCATTACATGCGATCCGTCGATTCATTCAACGGCGCTACAGTGCCAGGGTAAGTGCCGCTTGCCCAAAAGTTGTTTCCTTTTCCTTGAGGATCCGGCCGGATCAAACAATAAACTTTGCCGCCGGCCGGTTGGCCGGGCAGCCATAGTTTGTCCGTGCACGCGTGCAGTGCACCCACATGGAAGTAATATACTTTTATCAAGGGGTACGTACATGTTAATCAAGGATCTTTGCGTACGTGCATGCCTGCATCTGCGTGCAATGCGAATTTGTTCACCCTCCTTTGCGGTGGCGCGGGTCCTTGCGCTTCATCTTCCGTAACCCACGTCGCCCCCGCTAGGGTGACTCGGGCGGCGGCCAAACCATAGCCGCCGGGGGCGCGCACTCCCGCCTCCCCTCCCTCCGTCGCCGCCGGGGGCTGACGGCGGTGGCGGGGGACTCCTCTCTCCTGCGTCTCAAGGGTGGTGCGGGGCCCCTACACGTGTGGAGGCGCGGCAGATCTAGCGGAGCGGCGGCGATGGCTGCGGCAATGATGGCGGCGGCCGGCCCTGCCTCGGGCGACGGCGGCTCCAGGCGCGTCGGGTAGCCCGGTTACGGGCGGCGGTGTGCGACGGCTGGCCTGGTTCGGGCGGTGGCGGTGTGCGGCGGCGCGATGCGGTCGGCAGCGGTGGCTGGCTATGCTGCGGCGGCGTGCCATCTGGCTTCGGATCGGCGGCGGCGTGGAGGGCCTGGTGGACTGCTCGGCGGCACCTCCGGTCAGATCTGTTCTGGCCGGTGCAGCCGGCGGTGGTGGTCATCTCCTCCGTCGGAGGTGGTCGGCCTAAGGCTGGGTGGTCGGATCTCGAGATCCGTCATCTAGTCCCGGCTGCGAGTCGGGGAGACATAGTTGCCGGTGAAAACCGAGCCGACGGCAGGCGATGGCGGCGTTCTGCGCCGTTACCTTGATGAAGGCATCGTCGTGTAACTACTATCGACCCACTCGCGCTGCTCTGGGGGAAACCCTAGGATCTGGTCTTCCAGATCGGACGATGGCGGCACTACGGTGTCGTTTCTCTCTTGGGAGCATCGTTTGTGGAGCAGCGCTGGAAGACAGAGGCAGGAGATGGAGCGGCTTCGTCTTGAACGGAGCTTCGGTGGAGTTGTCAAGTCATGCCTGGCCGACAGGTGCTACGCTGTGTCATGCCTGTTCAGCAGGTGCTACGCATGACATATCTTCCGGAGTCTCCGCGTCGGGATGGACTATCGCAGGGCAGTGGCGTCGTTGGGTGCCGTGGTGGCATCGACGGATGGCCGGACTGGCAAGGATGATGCGGATCTCTCTCCTGAAGATGGGACAGCGGTTCGATGATGATGGCGGCTTCTAAAACGTGTGCATGTGGTGTACGCTTTAGGTCTGCTACACCGGTTGTTGGTTCCGATACGTTATATGGATGGATCGGCGACGACATCGGTTTTAGATATGGGGAGTGAGAGCACTCCACATTATTAAGTTTGTAGGTGTGAGTGGTGGCTTCGGGTGGCTTGATGTATGTTCTTGTCAGACTTTTGTGGGATAATTAATAAAGATGGCTGTATGCATCGATTGATGCAGAGGCCGGTTGTTTATCCTCCTTTTCTAAAAAAAATTCTTCCGTAACCCACGAGAGGGGATTTGGGGCACACAAGTGCGGCGCGCGCACTTTGTGGGTTCCTGATCAGCGCCGAGATTTGAACATATGTTTATGTATATAGCCTTTTTGTGTGTATAAGACTTGATATATGTCCGTAATGTTATGTATATCTAACCGTATATCTGTTTTTTCTAGGGCCAGATGACTGTTCGTGTGGGGTATATACGGTAAGTTAATCTAATGTGGACATATACAATTCCAACGAGAACGATCTTCGCAGCACAGATAGCTAGCTCTTCTTCCCCTCTTCTTCGTTGCTATCTGTCCTTCTAATTCGCTCTCATCTTACAAGAAATAGAATTTTGAAGTAAAATTAGTTATTATTTGAATCTACTAAAATAGATAAAGAGTATCAGCAAGACAAGTGGAGTTCTATCGGCAGGTTGGTCGAAAAGGTTAGTTATACTTGCATATTTTTTGTTGATAACTCTTTGTTCTTGTACCATAGTTGAAATCTATAATATTTTGTCGAATGTCCTCGTTGATTTTTTGTTTTGCGCATTGATGATTAAAATCGTTTGTTTGGTTTGTTCAATTGACATATTGGATATATTAATTGTGTGTTCTCTGAGATACTACGATTTTCAAACTTCGAAGGGGAATAATACTGTTACCAGTGTTGCAATGTATATATATGAGCAATTTATGTTCAGTTACTGAGGATGAAACTTAATCTATTCAACTTTTAGTTATTAGATTGTTTGACTTCATGAGTACTAAAATATATTGAATATATTAACTCGGAGTCCTATATTAACTGTGTTTGCTGTGACATGCTACGATTGCGAATCTTACAAGGGGCATAATGCGGTTACACATGTTGTGATGTATGTAATATATGTAAGAAAACATGTCGTTAAGTTAGATGGAACAAAACTTTATCCATTCGAGTTTTAGTTAGTTAATTGTTTGACTTCATGACAACTAAAATATGTTGCATATATTAACAGTCTGTGATAGGACATACTACGCTTTTTCAGCTTGAAAGAGGAATGATACTGTTACGCGTATTGCTATGTAGACCAGAACAATTTGCCTTAAGTTAGAGACGACAAAACTTAGTCTCTTCAATTTATAATTACTTCATTGTTTCAGTTCATAAACTAAAATTACAGTATAGTCGTTTCGATAATTTGTAGTGCCTTGGTTTTTAAATGCATGTCGTGGTTTAAGTTCAAATTTGAATTAAAACGAGGAGAACTATTTCGGAACAAAGGGAGTACACTATCCGTTTATTGATTCTCTATCATACAAAATATTATAAATTTTGAAGTTACAATGATAATACAATTACTAGGCCTAGTTTATATATGTAAAAGAATTTTGGATTAAGTTACATTGGTCATACTTAATGTCGTTGTCTTAAGTTAAAACTTCGTATGGATGAAACTTAATATATTAAGCTTGCGATTTAATAATCTGTTCGACTGCATAACAAGTAGTATGCAATGATCTTGCTGTCAAGTTATTAGGTTAGAAACTTAATTGATTGCAATAATCGAAGCATCTAAGCATCATTATATCATGTGCGAGTGGTAAGAGTAAATCCATTCGTCAAAAGTGGATTATAAAAAGCAAGGTATTTTTAAAAAGTGTTCTAGCTTTAATACTCCATGGTAAACATGATATGAACGTTATTTTTTAAACTATATTAATACAATACTAGGTTCACAGTATGAAATTAAATTTGAATTACTTTGCAACCATATTGTACTTACTTTACGTCATTAGAAATAATATATACGTATGTCATAGGACGTGTGACTTCATTAATTGTCTAAACAATGTTTGTGGTTCATCAACCACATACCGGTTGAAATAAAAAGTATTTATAATCCCTCCGTAACTTAATATAAAATGTTTTTTGACACAGTAATAGTGTCAAACAATGTCTAATATTAAGTTACAACGGTATTAGTTTAAATTTACATCTAGTCTAGAGATACTTCATATGGAATGTACTTCTATTCTTGCATGTGTTACCAGGTAACCTAAAATAGTTCTGTTATGTAGTTCAATATAGCTTATGCACTCAATACTCAAATGAGGAGGCAAGATAAACTATCCAATCAAAATCAGGTACGTACTAGAATATATATATATATCGAGTTTAACTTTCGGAAACCAATTTATATGTAAGATTTTTCAGTGAGCTATGATATGTTCTTGTGTTCATAATACACAGCAGAAAGTTCCTACAGATGTTTGTTGTTCAAATGAACCAGGACAATTAAACAATAAGAAGGCAAAATATGAGATTAATAGTGTTTTAGTTGCAAAGTACTACCTCTGCAAGTAACTATAATAAGTGTTTGCAAAGCCTCGCCCGCCACTGCTGGGCTTTTGGCGCCCGCCACTGGTAGGCATTCCTACAGTAGTGCAACCTTGTAGGCTCCATGATGATGTGTGAGTAGTTCCATCGGGACCTATGGGTCCATAGTAGTAGCTAGATGACTCTCTCTCTCTCTATTTGGATCTATAATACCATGTTCCCACGAGCTTTCTCACATGTCCGGGATCAATTCGATGTAATTGGTGGTGTGACTTGTCACTTTATGATTAGATTGTTCATTGAAATCAACTGAATCTTTTTGAGGTTTTATTTGTTGTATAATTAAATAGCTTTGCATGTTCTTCGTTCTATCTATCTTCTTTGGCCAAGTTCGATGGTTTTTTCTTCAGAGGGAGTGGTGCTCTGTAGTGGGTTCAAACTTGTGGTGCTCTAACCTAGTGGAAATAAGGGTCAAGACACGTATTGTATTGTTGTCACTAAGGATAAGATGATGAGGATTTGTCATATTGGTTGACTTCTTCCCGTCTACATTATGTCATCTTATTTATTGCGATACTCTGTTTCTTGCAAACTTAATACCTTGAGATGCATACTGGATAGCAGTTTTGGGGTGGAGTATTAGTAGTAGATTTAGTTGGATTAACGGTCTACTTATCACGTATGTAATGCCTATACATGAATGATCATAGTCATAAATATTGCAATCTTTCAATTGCCCAACTGTAATTTGTTTACCATGCTACTTGCTGTTTTCGAGAGAGATGTCACTAGTGAACATATGGCCCTCGGATCTATTCTCCATTGCTTAATTCTTCTATACTATTGCCACTATTTTGCCGTTTTACTTTTTGCTATTATCTATCTCTATCACTTATGTTTTACCTTGTAACTAGCAAGACAAGGGGATTAACAACCCTCTTGCCATGTTGAGGACAAGTTTTGTTTGTGCTTTGTGTGCAGGTGTTGTTGACCTGTGTAGATTAGAAGCTCATACTGGTTCGATAAACCTTGGTTCTTAACTGAGGGAAAACTTGCAACTTGCTGCTTCACCCTTCCTCTTGGGGGAATCCCAATGACTCTTGCGCGAGTAGCATATATCCATCGGGTGCTTTTACATGATTTTAGAAAAAATGAAACAACATCTAAATGAAGTCAAAAATAACTTGGCATGATACAATAATATAGTCACATGGCCATGTGATAAAAATTTGAGAAGAATACATAAAAATAAAATAGTAGGTTGTTCACCAAATGCACCATCTCCGATGAAGTTTCGTAACATTCACCCGAAATCTCCAACTTTGCACCCAAACTAATTCCAGCGACCATTTGAGCTCTTTTCCGCTTCAAACTTTTTCTACACTTTTCTATCACATCTAGAATGACAAATGTGAATTTAAATCACAAATTGTTATGTATTTTTTTAATCATTATATCCAGCTATTTAAGGCTAGAAAATGAAAGAATATCTAAATTTTGTCCAAATTTACTATAAAGTGGAGAGTAGTCCTAATATTGGCGCAATATCTTAAGGTAAAAATCTTAGAAGAATACACATAAAATAAATAACGACTTTTCACCAAGTGCACTATCTCCCATAACATCACATGTAAATATCCACAGAACCCTCTTGAAGTGACCATTTGAATTCATTTCCACTTCAGTTTTTTGTACACCTTGCTTTAACATTTATAATAACAAATGTGAATTAAAAACACCATTTTTATGTAATAAATAATAAAAATTAAAGTTGGCAGAAAATAGTCAAAGTTGGCACGGTATCCAAATATTGGTACATTAGCTTGTCATAAAAATCTCACATGATTTCTCCAAAGTTGGAAAAACCACATGCTTAGAAATGGCCCATTTTGCTTGGCATCATTTTGTAGAAATAGAAAAAAAAATGAAGTTTTCCAAAAATTATTTAAAAAGTCTCAGTAATTCTACATACGATATTGGACAAACTGGAAAAGTTTCAGCTTAGTTGGCCCAGTAGTTTTGAATTTTTTGTTAATGTAAGCCACAATTAGACAAAAAAACATTTTGTTAGGAATTCATATAATTATAGCTAAATGCATAGCTCAATCGTTCAACCGTTTGAACTACATTGTTCAACAAAAGGAAACACAAGACATCAGGTCCAGCACACTATTCAAATAATAGAGATCTCCAAATCAATTACATTACAACAACTACAAATTCCTACATTTTCAGCTTCCTCCCAGTACTTGTGTTCTTGGAGACTACTGAAGAATAATGAAGAAAGTGGCACAATCTTTCTTCTCTTCTCGGAGTTGATTTTCCACTCTTCCTCATCAGCAATCCACTCCAATGAAGTTGGTCCAAGTCTCTTGCTTGGCAGCATAGCAGGGCTGGTGTGTGGCTCGGTGTTAACCTTGACCTGGAATGAAAATAAAATTTATTAGGATAATATAGGGAGAACAACATTGATAAGATATGAAAATACCGGGCAATTATTGCCCGACGTGGTAACTACTTAGTATGATTATTGTTTGTAAATTTCAGGTACGATATTTAACTCGAGAAAACGTATGAGGGCTGCATGCCTATGTATTAAGATAGACAAATATACGATCATTTACAAGAGATGCTTGGAGTGTTGACATTTTTTTCGCAAATACGCAAAGCTTATGTATCTTTCACTGATAGAAGATAGAGAGTACAAGGTGCCCGCTGCAGGAACACTAGTCCTAGCGGGGTTCGAAGAGCACAAGGTGGGGCAAGTGTAAGGGGGGGTACATACTAAGGCAACTACTCAGGGAGGATGTTGGCCAACACTACTACAGGCGACCGCTAACGCGACACGTGAATCAGAGACCCCGCGACCAAACTGTGTGCGATGCATGCATCGCAAACGGTGTCATAATAAAATCATCGTCAATAAGACGAACTGTGTACGATGGCGGAGACATCAAGCACGATTCAGATTAGAGACACGTGTGCGATACGTGGCATACAGTTGATCCATGCGAACTGTTTGCAATAAGCCAGAACAACAGAAACGGGCAGCCAGTTCG
This sequence comes from Elymus sibiricus, assembly GCA_039707655.1. Lineage (NCBI taxonomy): Eukaryota > Viridiplantae > Streptophyta > Magnoliopsida > Poales > Poaceae > Elymus > Elymus sibiricus. Next base: position 210,794,122 of record CM077676.1, on the reverse strand, counting down.
AGGTGTGTGCGATACACGGCATACATTTCACTCGGATTAACTGTTTGTGATTACCCAACACAATAGAAACGGGCAGCCAGTTCGAGGTGTGTGCGATGCACGGCATACAGTTCACTAGGATGAACTGTTTGTGATTATCCAACACAATAGAAACGGTCAGGCAGATCAAGGTGTGTGCGATATACGGCATGCGGTTCACTCGAATGAACTGTTTGCGATTACCCAACACAACAGAAACGGTTCAACTTGACAAGATATGTGTGATACACGGCAAACAGGTCAGTAATCCGAAATGTGTGGGAAGACGGATAACAACACAGACGATTCCTGCTAATAACCCGTGTGTGTTGTGGGCAAACGCTTGCTGGTATACAATTGTCAGCGATTGATGAAATCATCACCGACGGGTTCCCTAGTTTAGCCCGTGGCCGATGTGATTTGCTCTATCCGCACAACATCTATGCTCTGTCTACACAACAACATATATACTTATAAGAACATTGTTGCATAACCAAATAAAACATCCAATTACATAAGTGACTACACACACCAAAGTAAACAATTACATGCACACTAAACTAGGAGAAACGATCATCTAATCATCTACTTCTTGTTGTGACGATGCTTGCCATTGCTCTGCTTCTGGCTGGATCCCTGGCCGTTTTGGGGAAGAAGGAGGCACTTCCTCATGTCAACGATCTGCATGTACATCGCATAGCTCGTGTACACCTCCTTGGCCGCGTACATGACGTGAGCTTCATCGAGTTTCTCCATCCAGGCCGAGTGCCAGGCACGCTTGTCCTTGTTGCAGGAATCCTTCATGTCTCTGTAGTAGGGGTCGATGATGGCCTCGACGAGGTGAACCAGTGAGTCCTTCTCATGCTTCTTGCTGCCCCAAATCTTGTATTGGCCCTGGATGTCGACAAGATTCTGGCAGGCGATGCCTGAATTCTTGAGCACCTTTACATCGTTGGTGATGTCCACCATAGCGAACATGTAGTGGGGGCTGTTGACAAACCTGGCGAAACGCTCGCAAGGCCTTGTGGTCAGGCAGTAGTGGTAGACGAGGACGTGATTGCGCACGCACATCTGGGCGACGGCGACCTTGTGACGAGACCCGGCACGAGCGCGGGTGTACTCGAGGTCGAACCCGACCACCTTGTTCTTCTCCGCAGCAAGCAACAACTCCATAGTGTGGATAGAGTTCTCCACACAGATCGGGATGTTGGTGTACACCACCGAGAGCTCCGTGAACCTTCTTGTGGGTGTCCACTATGGCATGCATGGTGAACTGCCGCTCGTCGTCGGCAGCCGCTGGGACCGCCATTGGAGCCGCGCAGGATACCCTCTCTGTATTTGTCGTCGTGGGTGTGCTTCTTGCAATACTTGGGCGCGATCGAAAGGTTGAAGAGACACAAGGGTTAAATGGCCGTTGTAATAAATGGGGGCCGGACGGCCTGTAATCGTCACGTCGTGTCACCGCGTTCCTAGCAGAGGATTCCAGTGCACGCTTGAGCTGTTGAGCACCCCACACGCATTTCGTTTGACCACGCGTGGGCTCGAAGAGGCGCCAAGTTTACCCGTGGGTGATGAGGTCAAAGTTACACAAACAGGTAATGATGGACACTCGAGTGCGATAATTCTGGGCACACAGTTGAGGAAACCAACTGTGTACAATAATGTCGAAGATCGCTGTCGTGTCCGCAATATAGATCATTTGCGAATGAGATCGACAGGGGAAACACATTCGAGAATGGTAAATAAAATCAAGTCCATTGCGGTCCAGATATTAATCGTCCATTGCATATGAATGTCAAAATAGTACTACCAATATACCAGTCTCATACGATGCCATTTCAATGATTGCACCACAAAAGCCCGAAATATTACAAGGTTCAAATTCCAGAGTTAGAAGCTTAAATTTGAAGATTAATTACAAGGTTCAAACTGATATTAGAAATGAAATTCAGCTCATGCAGCTGCAGATGCCCATGCTGATCAGCTGAACTTGGACATATGAGAGGTTCAAACTGATATTACAACTTGTAACACCCGTTTTGAAACCTCAACATTTCTGCAAAGGGATCAGCCACAGACAAGTCATGTATGGGCTTGACATAATGACTTCCGATTACTCTGTCTGCTGAACTTCCAAAATGAAATTCAGCTTCTGCAGAGCCTTTTCCATTCTGCCGTAGCCGCCGGCGCTGATCAGCAAACCATTCAGTTTTGCGAAGCAAATGTAGGGAAAGCCTCATTACCTTTAGCACTCTTACTCTCACAACAAAGAACCTGGCGAATATAATCTCCGGTAAGGTCCCTCGGTAGGAGTTCAAAGTAATTTCTGAGAGATGCATATCAAGGCATTCGATGTGGTTGTTATATTGTATCACATTATCCACTACCGGGCCTAATCTTATCTGCAAAAGAAGAGAACGTATTAGTGCCTACATGTAGTTTTGAACACTACTACAGGCCTCTTTGATTTGCAGGATTTCTAAAATACACGAATAGATTGAGATGCCATCTTCGATCCTACGTGATTAACATGGGCATTTGATTACAATCTAGAAAAACGTAGGCTTCTTCCCAAGAGGTTGGAGTGGATGGAAATTTACCTACAAAAACTAGTACAGATGAATCAAAAGGAGAAATGCATATGGATTGTAACCTTATGATTCAAGCAACCACTGTAGGGAAAAAACATCAATGTACTGAAATCCTCCAAAATTCCTTCACAAATCTTAGTACATTCGTCATTGTAAACTTGGGAAAAGGTACCAAAAAATTGAACTCCCTTATGGTTAACATTTAACAAGAAAGGAGCATCACCTCGATATATAGCTTCTCCAGGCACGGAAAGCATCTCAGGAAACTGACAACTTCATCCAGGTTGGGGCCGATAGATTCTAGTGCGAAGACCTTCACTGTGCGCAGATACGTTGTCAAGCTTGTCGGTTTCATTTTCTGGATGACAGACGAACATACATCTTCAAATTAGAAAAAATGTTAATTCAAGAAGGAGAAGAAGAAGGTGAATGTTGTACCTGAATGAGTGTGGATCCAATAACAAGTTCGGAGAATTTGACAGACGAGTAGCCCACCACTGTCAATTTCGGTGCAGAAATGACACTGATTCTTGTTGGACCTTGTTGATCAACTACAAGTAATCTCTCAAGTAAAGGTGTGTCCTCAATGACCATACTTTGATACACCTTCTGTGATCTCTTGTTGCAGCACCAGCAACACACATAAATTGTCCGGAGAGTCATGGAGGTGATGTGGAAGCTACTCAACCCATTGATCGCCTGAAGACGAAGGTACTCGAGTGCAGTACAGCCGCGGAGCAGGTGCTCCATGTCATCCTTGGGGATGCAGACGGCGACGAGATCGAGGTGCTTCAGTCGAGGGAGAAAAAGAGCGGGCGCGTCATTAATCGGGGGCAAATGGCAGTTCATGAACCCGGCGACCCGCAGCGTGGGTGCGAGGCAGAGCGCGGACGGTGGCAGCAAGCGCATATGTCCATCATTAAAACTGAGCTCCTCGTGGTGATCTAGGGCGGGGGATCGGAACCACTCATCAAGCTTGGCTCGGTCCTTGCCGTTGGAACGGAACTTGCCCGTGATAAGGCCTCTGATTGAGCCAAGGTGCCTGCCGAGGATCTGGGACAACGCGTCCAAGCTTTTGCGATAGCCATGGCAGAGCTTGTGGACGTCGATGAGGTCGAGAGGGGTGGAATGCCATAGGAGGCGCCACCGCCGGGAAAGGATGGTTGTCTGTGCGCCATATTTGATTGGGAGGAGGGAGATGATGATGATCAACATATCATCGGGGAGGCTGCTGATGAAGTCTAGGCCCGCCGGAGTCGCTTGCGGTTCTTGCTCGACCTGCCTCCGCTTGTTGGTAGCCTCGTCCTCCACCTCCGGAGTCTCCTCGGTAGCGACGCTATCTAATAGGACTGGAGGAGTGGGAGGATAGGGAATATTAAGTTAGAACAGGGCAGAAGAAAAGTGTATTGGTAACTAGAAGTTACTAGGTAGGAACAGACTTAACAGAGTCACAAAATGGAATCCCTATTGGTTGCTTAAATACTACACAATTACTTTGATATTGCTAGGTAAGTCAACATGCAGATACTTGAAAATAACACTTACTTGGAACAAAGTCCGGACGGATGATATCGTCGGGGAAGTTAGCATATATCATATGACCAGGCTCTTTTAGGTGCAGTGCAATTTTAGTGCCAGCTTTCGCTACATAAAACTTAGAAATTTCTGTCCAAAGGCCCGCGCCAAAATAGGAGTGACCATGTTCATCAAGTTTTACAGAAGCAACGATTGTAAATCCATGGTTTGTGTTCAATATGACATTCCTGGAGTCTTCAGTTATGTAAAGGCCAAGATTGTGTACTACAGTTGCTGTTGCAAAGCAAGGGATGTACTGCAGGAAATGATAAGATTGTTAAAGAATAGGGTAACATGCAAATATGGGAGTAATTGAAAGAACAGTACACAACAGTTGAAATCAAAGGACACAAATTTATAGTTAAACAGATAGTGTAACCATGATGTCATGCAAATATGAGAGTAATCGAAAGAACATTACAGCATTAATTTGCCTAATATAGAAAGAAGAAAAATCCCCTTTGACGTATATACTGCATGTGGCACCTTTTATCCAAATGTAGCAATATATACTATATGTTCAGAAAAGTAGGCCATGCCAACCGAGGTAGGGTGAGATTGAACATACCATGCGATTCCTGAAGCCAGATGGTACGGTGAGATGGAACTTCTCGGTTGTCTGGCCGAGGCCGCATAGGCCTGATGTCTCCTTGCACTGTACACTCTATGAATGAAAGAAAACCCTCGAATCAGCTAGAAGAAAAATGAATCCACGACGATTTCGGCCGGGTGATTAAAAGGGGCAGACGAACTGGGATAAGAGATGATCGAATATTTCAGTAAATTAGTTACCTGGTTCTCCATGAGAAAAAGCTCCAATACCGCAGATTCCCCAATCGGGCGGAGCTGGGTCGACGGCGAGCCCCATCGAGAAAGTCGGTGGCGATAGGCGGCGGCAAACGGCAGTGGCGAAATGCGGTGGGGTTTGCCGGCAGCCGGCGTCGGCGACAGGCGTCGAGCTAAGTGGTTGCCACGGCGATAGGCGGTGACATGTAGAGTCGCGGAGGAGTGCAGGTGCGACTGGGGATGGGGAGGGGGAGGTGGCGGGCGGGGGTGAGGGTTTTGTGACGTGGGGGGTGGTGAGGGTTTTCTTTTTTCCTTTTTGAATTGGGTGGTGAGGGTTTTCTGTCCCTAAGGCCAGAATGCGTTTCGGAGGCAACGGTTTGGTAGACTCAACCGTGTGCGATTAACATCACTCTGTGTGTGGTGTGGGCAATCATATGTTGGTATAAGAGAAGCATAAAATTCCATCAACCAGACTGATTGCATACTCATCCCACATCTAGACATAAGTAAACATAGATATATATATATATAAGCATACTCAGGCATAGATAATAAGCGTACTCAAGCATTGTTCAACCATAGTTCAATCGATATTAAGCATACTCAAGCATAGTTATAATTAAGACACTACATAGCCATAGTTCAATCCCACATCTCATCTGCCGGCAGGCCTGCACGAAGGTGAAGCTTCTCCAGGTACTCAGCGTACGCGGCGTGCGCCACCCTGCGAGAATACTTCTGCTTGAAGGAGCCAACGGCTCGTCCTCTTGCATGCGCCAGAACACTTTCATACTCGTGATGAAGCTTTTGGTTGCAAAACGGGCATCCAAAGCCCATATTCCAAGTCCTCACACGCCTGTTATGCAGTCCCGCATAAAGCTCCCTGAGCTTTTGCCTCTTGTACCTCCTCTGGGCATCTTCGTCCTCGCTGTCGACATAGTCAGATAGCACCTATACATATAGTAAAAAATGTGGCGTCAGTATATTTTATAATAATGCGAATTCAGCAGGCAGAGTTTATGAAAGATAATATATCCTGTGACAGCGTGAACCCTAAATCATCAAGTGATCTTGATGAAAGAAATGCATAAATAGAGAGCACACAACTTAGTGCAACAAAATTAAGAGTCTGATTGGTTTGCTACCAACATTTGGCAGAATCAAAAGTTTGGTTTGCTACCGACATTTGGCAAAATCAAAAGTTGCCAACACTTGGCAACCTTTTGTGAGATTGACAATGAACAATGGAATGCAAACTAATCTCTAGCGAACATTTGGGAGTTGCCAAAATTTGGCATACCGACGACTTTTGGCATCAAATAACATGCCGTAAAGTAGGATCAAAATTTGGCATGCCAACGACTTTTGGCATCAAAATCAATTGTCAAGATCTGGCTAGGAATTATTAGCAACACTAATCCTAGTCGGATTATTTTTTTAGAAGAACAGGGAGGCTCCTCCCCGGCTCCATTACTCGAATGAAACCCTCATAGTGTCATACATCAGCTCACTAAGAGGAGATGTTCAAAAGCAACAGCTAAAGGGAAATACACAACGATAGAAGTATGAGGATTAGAAGTTATCCTGCGCCCCAAAGGGGTCCCTAGTCGGATTTTTAGCAGAAATCATTTGTACAGAAGAAACAATTAATCACTTATCATTTGTACCATTCAAACAATCAATACACTACATGGATCTATCGAATCTAACTCAGATTTCATGGATTGAGAGAACATAACAATAGGATTTCTATTCCAAAAAGGGGAGGCAGGACTAACCAGAGAAACCCTAGGATATATTTGCCACATAAATGGGTATAGATGACTAACCGGTTCTCCGTCGTCGTCGGAGTCGTCGCTCGTCGGAGTCGTCGCCGGAGTCGATGTGGACCTCCGGCTCCGGCAGTGGAAGCATGACGCCATCGCCGTCGCGCTTCTGCCCGCGCGAGACCTCGTCGGTGGCGACGGCAACCTCTGTCTCCAGCTTCACGCCGTGCTCAGGTGCTTCAGCAGCCCCGGCGTCGCCACTCCCTCCGATGGTGTGCTTCGGCGGCATCCTCATACACTGATGGCGGTGACGAATGAGAGCGGCGTCGAGGATGCAGGCGGAGAGAGAGGATTGTGTGTGTAGCGAGAATGGGGGGTGCGGCCGCCTATTATAACCCGCGGCTCGGATGCGCCATTAATATGGAGCAGTGGGAGCAAGGCGGGCAGCGGTCAAAGGGCTGGCTCGCCTCCCGGTGAGCCTGCGTAGCGGACTGCTCGCATGCCTACCTTCATTTCACACAGCTACCCGCACGCCTCCCGGTGACACTGCGCAGCGAACACGCCTCCCGTCAATTCACACACCTGCCCGCATGCCTCCTGGTCTGCCTGCGCGGCGGACTGCTCGCATGCATCCCGTCAACTCACGCCTGCTCGCACGGCACACGGGACGCGTGGCGGCACGTATATTGTTTTTCTTTTTTGATGATTAATTCTGCCGCTTTATTGCTTAACCGAAGCATGGCATGTACATTGTTGGTCTAATGCCCACGGTACGAATAAATAATCCGTTTGTGATATTGGTTGCCAATTATTAATAATCTCCCGTTTGTAAGAATAATATATCAAAACTTGTCTCAAATTTGAAAAAAAATACAATATCACAGTCTATTGCGATAAGTTTCATGAATTTCAACTAAGTTTTGGATTTACTGGATTTAAAAAATCAAGATTCTCAATATTTGAAATTTCTTGCATGGCGACTAAACATGCACCCAGAGACACACATATGATTTTCCAATCCATTTTGGTGCACTATCACGTGTGCATGTAGCTCAAATTTGATTTTTGCACATTATATCCCTAGGAAATCTATCTATGTATAAAAACGTCCGAATGACGATCTCTGGTTTTTTTTCTTCCAAATTTTAACACGACACTCCTTTGGTCACATATGTTCACCGCGGAAAAAGTTTAACATGCCTCGTAGTGGCGGTGGTGGTGCGGTGTGTGTGTATTGGGGGGGGGGGTCCGGCAGTACACTGCGAGTCGTGAGCCACCGTGTGGGGTTGACCGTTTTGTGAGGCAGGTGCCACATCAAAGTCGTGAATTGGTTATTTAAAACATTACACGGCCCTTTCATACATACATGTTTGGGCCACATGCATGCATGGTGGTCCTCGGACACTCCCTCATGCGGTTATCAGCGATGCGCCAATTCGTTAGCCCGCGAAGGTTATCACTTTTCACCGACATCAAGAGGCATTTGACCAAAGGTGGATTCATCTTGGGATGAGTTACGGTGTGGATCATGGTGAGACACTCACTCGCGTGTGCGTACACATGAATCCCTCCCACCGGCTCGAAGTGAGGGGGACTACGACACATCGTGAACCTCTGTGTAGGGCATTTCCGGTTTGCGAAGCATGTGCCACATCAAAGTTGTGCAGTGGGTATTCAAACATCACACAACACCTCTTTGGTCATGCAGGCGGTGGTTGTCCTAGGACACTCACTCGCGTGTGACGCTTTCTGTGGGCCCGAGAGGTCGTCGTCCATCACTTTAACCTACAGCGAGAGAGGTTAATTTGACCAACAAGGATGATTCTTTTTGGTTTGTGTTACGGTAGGAGTATATAGTACGCGTTGAAGAGGGGGGAGGGGACCAGCATATACTACGCGTCATGAACCTTGCTCTGTGTGGGGACTTTCCGGTTTCCGAGGCAGGTGCCACATGAAAGTTGTGCATTGGGTATTCAAACATCACACAAAACCTCTTTGGGCCACATGCAGGCGGTGGTTGTCCTATAGGACACTCACTCGCATGCGACACTTCCATCTGTGGGCCCGCGAGGTCGTCGTCCATCACTTCGACCCAACGAGAGAGGTTAATTTGACCAACAAGGAGGATTCTTTTTGGTTTGTGTTACGGTAGGAGTATATAGTACACGTCGAAGAGGGGGATGGGACCAGCATATACTACGCGTCCTGAACCTCGCTCTGTGTGGGGACTTTACGGTTTCCGAGACAGGTGCCACATCAAAGTTGTGCATTTTGGGTATTCAAACATCACAACAACCACACACCTCCGTACGTACATATGTTTTGGCCCACATGCAAGCGATGGCGGTTGTCCTCTGGCACTCACTCACGCAGTTATCGGCGATATCGATGCTTTCCATCTGTGCGCCCGCTTGGTCCATCACTTTGACCGACAGCGAGAGAGGTTAATTTGACTTAGGAGGGGATTAATTTTTGGTTTGTCTTACGGTATAGGTCATGCTATGAGATTACATAATATAGTTTGAGCGCATGCATGTGTACTCATGCATGAATCCCTCCCACCGGATCGAAGTGGGGCGGGGGGGGGGGGGGGGGGGGGGAAGCACACACGACGCGTCATGAACCGATCTCGCTCTGTGTGGGGACTATACGATTTTCGACACGGGCGCCACATCAATGTTGTGCATGGTATTCAAACATGCATGCATCACCTCCATATACATATGTTTGGGACACATGCATGCAGTGGTTGTCTTTGGACAGTACTCTCCCTCGCGTGGTTATCGGCGGCAAGCCTATATATTCATGGGCCCGCGTGGACGTCCATCACTTCGACCGGCAACGAGAGAGGTTACCAGGGTGGATTCTTCTTCTTTGGTTCGTGTTACCGTGTAGTAGGTCATGGTGAGATTCCAGACCTAAGTTTGAGTGCATGCGTACGCATGAATCCACGTCACCGGCTCGAAGTGGGGTGACATGCATAGTACGCGTCGTGGACCCTCGCTCCGTGTGGGGACTTTTCGGTTCCAAAGCACGGTACCGTGCCACATCAAAGTTGTGCATTGGGTATTCAAACACACCACACAACACTTCCATACATATGTTTGGGCCACATGCAGGCAGTGGTTATCTTCGGGCACTACTCCCTTGCGTGGTTATCGGCGAGCTAGTCCATTTGTGGGGTCGCGTTGATGTCCATCACTTTGACCAACAACAAGAGAGGTTATACGACCAAGGTGGATTCTTCTTGCTCCGTTTTACACTATGTCTTGGTGAGATGCCCTCTCCCACCGACTCAAAGTGTGTGTGTGTGTGTGGGTGGGTGATGACCCACAAGTATAGGGGATCAATCGTAGTCCTTTCGATAAGTAAGAGTGTCGAACCCAACGAGGAGCAGAAGGAATTGACAAGCGGTTTTCAGCAAGGTATTCTCTGCAAGTGCTGAAAGTAGCGGTAACAGATAGTTTCGGTAGCAAGATAATTCGTAACAAGTAACAAGTAACAAGTTTAATAAAGTGCAGCAAGGTGGCCCAATCCTTTTTATAGCAAAGGACAAGCCGGAACGAACTCTTATAATAAGCAAAGCATTCTCGAGGACACATGGGAATTTCATCTAGTCACTTTCATCATGTTTGTTTGATTCGCGTTCGCTACTTTGATAATTTGATATGTAGGTGGACCGGTGCTTGGGTGCTGTTCTTACTTGAACAATCCTCCCACTTATGATTACCCCCTCTGGCAAGCATCCGCAACTAAGAAAGAAGAATTAAGATGAATCTAACCATAGCATGAAACATATGGATCCAAATCAGCCCCTTACGGAATAGCACATAAACAAGGGTTTAAGCATCTGTCACTCTAGCAACCCATCATCTAATTACTACTCCACAATGCCTTCCCTTAGGCCCAAAGATGGTGAAGTGTCATGTAGTCGACGTTCACACGACACCACTAAAGGAAGCACAACATACATATCATCAAAATATCATACGAATACCAAATTCACATGATTACTTATGACAAGACTTCTCCCATGTCCTCAAGAACAAAAGTAACTACTCACAAATCATATTCATGTTCAAGATCAGAGGGGTATTGAATAGCATTAAGGATCTGAATATATAATCTTCCACCAAATAAACCAACTAGCATCAACTACAAGATGTAATCAACACTACTAGCAACCCACAGGTACCAATCTGAGGTTTTGAGACAAAGATTGAATACAAGAGAGGAACCAGGGTTTGAGATGAGATGGTGCTGGTGAAGATGTTGATGAAGATTGGTCCTCCCACGATGAGAGGATCGTTGGTGATGTCGATGGCTTCGATTTACCCCTCCCGAAGGGAAGTATCCCCGGCGGAATCGCTCCGCCGGAGAGCAAAATAGCTCCTGCCCAGGTTCCGCCTCGAGACAGCGGCGCTTCATCCCGAAAGTCTTCCTCTAATTTTCTTTCTAGGGCAAATGGCTTCATATAGTAGAAGGAGGGGGCCGGAGGCCTGCCAGGGGCCCCACAAGCCAGGGGCGCGCCTAGGGGGTAGGGCGTGCCCCCCAGGCTTGTGGCTTCCTGGTGGGCCCCCTTCTGTTGATTCTTTTGCCAGTATTTTTTATATATTTCAAAATAATTATCCATAAATTTTCAGGTCATTTGGAGTTGTGCAGAATAGCTATCTCTGTTTCACCCCTTTCAGGTCCAGAATTCCAGCTGCCAGCCTTCTCCCTCTTAATGTGAATCTTGCAAAATAAGAGAGAAAAGGCATAAGAATTGTACCATAAAGTGAAATAATGATCAAAAACATAATAATTATTCATAGGAAATCATGATGCAAATTGGACGTATCAACTCCCCCAAGCTTAGACCTTGCTTGTCCTCAAGCGAAAGCCGAAATTGATAATCATGACCACATGTTTAGAGAGAGAGGCGTCGATAAAAATAAAATACGAACATGGAGCATCATGATGTTTATTATAACAGCAATATATCATCATAAAACTTCTCATGAAAAAGTGACAATTCATCCGCAAGTTAAAGTATGAACCATAAACCAAATTGAAAACTAACAAACTATGATCTCAGTCACTGAAGCAATTGCAATTCATCATATTATCAGAAAGAGTCTATGTAAGAGCTTTGTTTAGCAAGTTCACATACTCAACTATCATTTAGTCTTCTATGATTGCTGACACTCACGTCATACTTATGGAGCAAAAGTTTTAGTCGAACACATAGAAAGATAGGGGCTTATAATTTCGTCTCCCAACGTATTTACCTCAAGGGTAATGTCAGCGATAATAACTCATGATCACCTACATCCAACTGGATATATATGCATGGATCAATCCCCACCACATGATGCTTGCCCAGAGAGAAAATAAAAATGGAATAGAGGAGAATACTATTGACTCTTGCATGAAAGTAAATACATAAAGTAAAAGATAGGCCCTTCGCAGAGGGAAGAAAAGGTTGTCATGCGCTTTTTGTTTTTGGATGTGCAAGCTCTTAATGTAAAGGAACGTCACTTTATATTGCCCCTTGTGATAGCGACCTTTATTATGCAGTCTGTCACTTTTATTGCTCCACCATCACAAGATCGTACAAAGATTATTTTCCCTTACAATAAAAGTTCATACATGTTTAGGAGCATTTTTTATTGCTTTGCACCGATGACAACTTACTTGAAGGATCTTATTCAATCCATAGGTAGATATAGTGGACTCTCATGGCATGAAACTGGGTTTAAGGGTTTTTGGATGCACAAGTAGTATCTCTACTTAGTACAGAATTTTGGCTAGCAAAAGATAGGGGGCAAGCACCACATGTTAGAGGATCCAAAACAATATAACTTCTATGTGAATATAAGAAAACATAACTCATTACGTTGTCTTCCTTGTCCAACGTCAACTAATTAACATAGAATATTTAATGGGGGTTCACAATCATGAATGATGTCCAAGATAGTGTATTTATATGTGAGACTTCTCTTTCTTTATTACTTTTTCATGAATTGCTACAATGACTAATGCTATGTTTGTCAACTTCCAACAAGTTTTATCAATTATACTTCTTTTATGTGAAGTCATCACTCCCCATGGGATTAGCATATGATATAATTTTTCTCTTTCTCTTTTTATTTCTAAGATTGGATCATCAAAAGCAAAACACTCAACTCAAACTACTCTTTATTATATAACTCTCACACGATTACATGGATAGATAGATCACAAAGCAAGCACTCGAAACTAAATCAGACTAAAACTTTATTTTTCTAAATCACAAAATAACTAAGGATCGAACTAAGATAGATAATGATGATGAAAAAGTGATGGTGATACGATATCGGGGCACCTCCCCCAAGCTTGGCACAAGCCAAGGGTGGTGCCCATACCCATGTACTCAAATCTCCTTCTTGGGTGATGGTGGTGATGAAGTGGTGGGCTTGTCCTTCAGCTTCAGCAAGTACTCCAAATTTCCATTGATCCTCCGAAGAGCACGATTCTGCTCTTCTAACACAATAACTTCACGAGTGAGTGACGTATTCTGAGCACAAATTGCTTCAAAAACCTTTAGTGTATCAATTTCAGATGGGGGAAAATTATTATAAAGAGTTTGCCACGAGTCTCCCTTTTCCGGTGCTTCCTTCCTGAGCATGGCTTGATCTTCTCCTCCTTGAGTTTGGTCTTTCACGATCTTCCCTGGTTCCTCCTCCATAACAGTATCCTCCTCTCCGGACGACCACTCATAATACACTTCGCTGAAAGGACGTTTGCCGGGCGAAGGTTGAACAATCCGGTGCTTGGTGCGGAGTCTTCGGGGAGCCATGGCGATCTAGATCTCTCAGAAAAATAGCCCGAAACAAGAACAGAGGAGAAACTTGCGATAGGTGGTCAAAACACCCATGAGTATATATAATGACTTTTTCCCATGCAAAACAAGTAATATGGAAGAAAAACGGAGTCGGGAAAGTCCACGAGGGCGCCACAAGCCTGGTAGGCGCGCCCCCCAGGCTTGTCGCCTCCTCGTGCACTTTTCGGACTGTTTATTATTTTCCTAATTTTTTATATATTCCAAAACGAACAGAAAGTACTTTTATGGAAGTTTTGGAGTCGGTTTACTTACCGTACCAAATACCTACTCCTTTTCAGGCTTCTGGAGCGTTCTGGAAGATTTCCTCTATGTGTTTTTCTGGTGTCATTGTCTGAATAATATTAGTTTCAACATTAATGGGCATACTTGAGATATAATGTTTAATTCTTTGCCCATTAACCACTCTCGGAATATTGCCTTCGAAGTTGTTTATTTTGATGGCTCCGGAGCGATAAACTTCTTCGATGATATACGGGCCTTCCCATTTAGAGAGAAGTTTTCCTGCAAAAAATCTTAAACGAGAATTGTATAATAGAACATGATCACCTACTTTGAATTCCCATTTTTGAATTCTCTTATCATGCCATCTTTTAACCTTTTCTTTAAACAACTTGGCATTTTCATAAGCTTGGGTTCTCCATTCATCTAAAGAACTAATATCAAATAACCTCTTTTCACCGGCAAGTTTAAAATCATAGTTGAGTTCTTTAATTGCCCAATATGATTTATGTTCTAACTCAAGAGGTAAATGACATGCCTTTCCATAAACCATTTTATATGGAGAGATACCCATAGGATTTTTATAAGCAGTTCTGTAAGCCCATAATGCATCATCAAGTTTCTTAGACCAATTCTTTCTGGATCTATTGACTGTCTTTTGCAAAATTAATTTTATTTCTCTATTAGTTAATTCAACTTGACCACTAGACTAAGGATGATAAGGATATGCAATTCTATGGTTAACATCATATTTAGCAAGCAACTTATGGAAAGCACCATGAATAAAATGTGAACCACCATCAGTCATTAAATATCTAGGGACTCCAAACCTCGGGAATATAACTTCTTTAAGCATTTTAATAGAAGTGTTATGATCAGCACTATTAGTTGGAATAGCGTCTACCCACTTAGTAACGTAATCAACAGCAACTAAAATATGAGTATACGCATTGGATTGAGGAAAATGTCCCATATAATCAAAACCCCAAACATCAAATGGTTCAATAACAAGTGAATAATTCATAGGCATTGACGGTGTCCTGGACTAGGGGGTACTCACCACATCGTCTCCCGACCAGTGGGTCGGGCCGAGGACCCCCATGGCGGTTCACTAATGGGCCACTTCGGGCAGCCCATGACGCATACAAGGAAGACTCTACAAGACTTGGTGCACAAGCCTAAGACTCTCCTAAACCCTAGGCCTCCGGTACATTATATAAACCGAGGCCAGGCTAGTCGATAGGGGGGAACTCATATTCATTAGAACAATCTCGTGGTAGCCACATGTACTCTGTACTATACCCCATATCAATACAATCAAAAGCAGGACGTAGGGTATTATCTCTTCGAGAGAGCCCGAACCTGGGTAAAATCCTGTGTTCATGTTACCATCGCTCCAAGACGCCTAGCTTAGGACCCCTACTACGAGATATGCCGGATTTAGAACCGACATTGGTGCTTTCATTGAGAGCCGGCTGGGTAGTCGTAATGGTGCGATGGGAATTCAGATCGGCTCCACCGCGATCTACGCGTCGGAACCGAGCTACATCGTCAACGTCGGCATCTTCGTCGCCGGCTCGACTGGTCACCTTGGCTGGACCGAGGACTAGGCTTGTCTTCGGATCGTCAAGTTCGGACGGATGTCTTCGTCATCATCAACTCCGATCTCATCCGGGATCATGGAAAAATCGTCCATGGTGCTCGGGGGCTCAACGTCAACATTGCCCTCGTGCGATCATGCAATTTTTTCTGGACAGCGGATTCGTGTTCGCCGTCCCCGTCTCCTCGAGCATCGCTTTGACGATTGCTTGGGTGGAATTGTGTGGAATTGAGTCTAGAACAACCCTGCAAAATTTCGTCGCGTTCCGATGGAGAAATCTCCGGCGATCTCCGATATACCGGAGCCCTATCGAATCTGGACGGGAATCTGGACGAGTTTAGGGTGAGGAGTCCAACAGTCAGCTCTGATGTCCTTTGGAAGATCCAACCGTTCATCGGCTGCGGAATTCCCATATCTACCACCCCTCAAAATTTCAGGTCGATCCGACCGTTCAAACTCCGGGAAGCGTCCGATGAGTGCTTCAATTTTCGGATCTGTTTCCTGCACGCAAACGAATCCGACCCGAATTCATCTTTCTTCATGAACGGGATATTGGACATCCTTTTTGAAGGAATTTTTTTTCTAGGGTATTGTGTGTTGTTCTCAAACACGTGCCCACAAATTTTGAGTCTTTTCCGAGGTGATCTTCGTCATCGCGCCGGTGTCAAACCAACCCGGCCACGTTGTTCCATGGCTGCCGACCTGCGCCAGCATCGACTGCGCCGTCGCTTCATCGAGCCGATGACAACCACCTCGGATCATCACCTCGGCGAGCCGACCAAGAGTTCGGCACCGCTCTCCCTAATGATCGTCAAGATAACATCGTCACCTTACGGATCACATGGGTCGGGCGCGCCAGCATCGCCGCGCGGTCACTTCTCAACCCGGCATTGACCGCGTCACAAAGTTTCGACCTGCGTCGGCATAGCCGCGCCGTTGCTTCTTCGATCCGATGTCCACCTCGCCGACCTGCTTCGACACCTTGGCTGGCGTGGGGATTGCAACGTCACCTTACGGACCTGCTCTGACACCTCGGCTAGACCGGGGGCTTCGCCATCTCTTCATCAACCTGTTCCGGGGACTTCGGTGTCACCAGCCGACCTGCTTCGTCAGCTCGGCCGGACCGGGGGCTTCGCCTCAACATATCGGCAGTGTCGTACTACCACTTCATCAAGCCGAGCTCTTCGCTCGGACACCTCGGCCGGACCGGGGGCTTCGCCATCGCTTCATCGCCCTACTCTGGCGTCACCCTGCCGACCTACGCTGTCTCCTCGGCTGGACCAGGGGCTTCGCCTCGCCACTACTTCATCAACCGTGCTGCATCGCCACTTCGTCAAGCCGAGCTCTTCGTTCGGGCACCTTGGAACCGGCTTGGGGGTTGGGACCTCGGCCAACCGAGGACTATGCGCCGGATCTGTCAGAGATCAATGGGCGTCTTCGTCCCGCCGTGAGCTCGGCCCACGTCATCAACGCCGAGCACATTAACCAGCTAAGTCGCTTTCATGCTCAACTTTTTAATTTTTAATTTTTGTTCGGTTCGACCAAGCATTATATTTGTGTTAGACAAAACCTCTGTTTGTTAAAAACACTCCCTTTACCCATGTTAACTGGGGGCTCTTAAATTTATACGAGCCGTTTTATAATAAGTGTTTTCTTCTACGTCGTTGCAAAGTCTCTTTCTACCACTCCTTTCTCGACACGAGTGTGTGGTCAATAGCCGGATAGCCTGGTTTCTCTCTAAAGCCGCTCGTGTTTGGTTCGCTAAACTGGCCTGAGAAGCACTCTGCCTTCGGGAATAGGAGGTTGAAGCCGAAGGCTGACCCGCTTGAAGTCTTGAGATCGGATGTGTCATGTTAAAGCACGACGGAAGCACAAACTAATTTTAAGACCACTTTTCGGATTGGCACCAAAAAACTTTATTTAGTTCAGACGTCAAGTTTTCACATAAGTTTTTTGGTTTTCCGAGCTTATGGCACCTTTAACCTATTTTTATGTTTTTTTTTCAGGAGGCGGGGCATCTTCTTGATCGAGGTGTTCTGCGTGATGGTTTTGCTCGGGGAATTTTTTCCGACCTGTAGTTCGGCATCTTTCCTGCCGAGCTGCACCTCGGCGTTGTCAAAACGTACATGGCAGTTGAACTAGTTCCCGAGGAGATACGATCCTAGGGTCGGCCATGTTGCCCAACCCAAGTCTCGGGGGCTACTGCATTGACGATTCAATGCAGACAATTTACAAAGTGCCAAATAGTTTCCGAGGAGATTATGATCCTCAGGTTGGTCGGCCGCACCCAACCTGAGTCTCGAGAACTATGCACACCTCGTTTATGTTTCTAAGTATGCTGCCGAGCTAGGAGTTGATCCTCAGGCTGATTTCGCGAATCGACCTGAGTCTCAGGGGCTACTGGGATCAACGGTTTTATGTTATCCTTCAGGTGCATGTCAGACCGGCACACACCTTGAGGGCTACTGGTTATACATCTCGGCAGAGAATAAATTGCACCAATCCACAAAAAATCAGCCCACGGCCCACGGCCGAGGTGGTGCACCACCTCGGAAGCAGTCCGGCGTAAAGCTCGGATGCAAGTGGCTGGCTCCATAGAGGGCGTTTCCAGCATTAAGCTCGGCTGAACTCCTTCCAACTTTTTCAAAGACAAGGTACTCTATGCCTCCTCGGATGCAGTCTGGCGCTGGAGCTCGGATACAGACCGGCGTTGGAGCTCGGCTGCTAAAATGCACCTCAGATACAGACCGGCGTTGGAGCTCGGCTGCAAGAAGACACCTTGGATGTAGTCCGGCGCTGGAGCTCGGATGCAAAGAGGACACCTCCGCGCTAGAAACACTTCGAACCCGAGGTGTGGCGTAAAAAATAACAAGGCATTGATAAAGGCCGAGAACTTAAAGGACTCCTCGGATACCCGACGTATGAACTCTTCGGATACACCTCGGCAATCCTCAAGATCGGAGATGGGAAGATTTGTTGAACCAGTTTTCAAGGCCGACGACCGAGGACGAAGAACAGTTCGGAAGAACCGAGGAGCGTCCCCAACTTGAAGACCGGTTCAGGGGGCTACTGACGGTGTCCTGGACTAGGGGGTACTCACCACATCATCTCCCGACTAGTGGGTCGGGCCGAGGACCCCCATGGCGGTTCACTAATGGGCCACTTCGGGCAGCCCATGACGCATACAAGGAAGACTCTACAAGACTTGGTGCACAAGCCGAAGACTCTCCTAAACCTTAGGCCTCCGGTACATTATATAAACCGAGGCCAGGCTAGTCGATAGAGGGGAACTCATATTCATTAGAACAATCTCGTGGTAGCCACATGTACTCTGTACTATACCCCATATCAATACAATCAAAAGCAGGATGTAGGGTATTATCTCTTCGAGAGAGCCCGAACCTGGGTAAAATCCTGTGTCCATGTTACCATCGCTCCAAGACGCCTAGCTTAGGACCCCTACTACGAGATATGCCGGATTTAGAACCGACAGGCATTTCCTGACGTCTACCAACATTACCAATTCTTTGACATTCATCACAAGAAAGGACAAACTTACGTGCATCTTTGAAAAGAGTAGGCCAATAAAAACCATATTGTAATACCTTGTGTGCAGTTCTGTCCCCCGCATGGTCTCCTCCGTATGCCTCGGAGTGACACTTACGTAGGATTTGTTCCTGTTCATGCTCAGGTACACAACGTTTAATAATACCATCTACTCCTTCTTTATATAAATGTGGGTCATCCCAAAAGTAATGTCTTAAATCAAAGTAGAACTTTTTCTTTTGTTGGTATGTGAAACTAGGTGGTATATATTTAGCAACAATGTAATTAGCATAGTCTGCATACCAAGGTGTATTACGAGAAGCATTTATCACATCTAATTGTTCATCAGGAAAATCATCATTAATAGGAAGTGGGTCATTAAGAACATTTTCCATTCTAGACAGATTATCATCTACGGGATTCTCAGCTCCCTTTCTATCAACAATATGCAAATCAAATTCTTGTAGCAAAAGAACCCACCTAATTGTAACATCCCAAAATTCTAAATTTTGGGATGTTATATTAAATAAATAAATAGGATTGATTGTTTGATTGTTTGTTTGATTGAGTGACTGAAAGTGAGTGAAATTTGAAACTTTTTGAAAGTTTAATGAGAGGGAATAAAAGGACTTGCCCAAAACTTTCATACTTGCATTTTTGGTTTCATGAATTCAAATTTGTTTCATCACAAAACCCTAGAGTGAAGACAATATGACTTCTTCCATTAAATAAATGAAAAGGGTTTTTGAAAAGTTTTGAATTCTATTTGAAAAAATATTTCAAACTCAGAAACTTTATGCATCTCAATGATTTTCATGAGAGAAGATAAAATGACTTCTTCAAATTATATGAAATATGAGTTGGAAGTTTAAAAGAAGGATTTGGAAGTGGTTGGAAATTCGAATTCAAACCCAATTTGGAGTTATTTAGTTTTATTCAAAAAAAAGTTCTCCTAAAAACAAATATATGGAAATTAGGGTAAAATGATTCCCTACAATAGAAAAGTGGAGAAAAATAAATTTGAAATCATTTTGGTATTTTAAAATATTTTTTTATTTGAATTTAATGCAACAGTAGCACTGGTTGCGTTATTTGAATTTGTGTGAATTTTATTTGACTTTGAAAAATAGTCCATGTTTTAGGATTTATTTTCCTGAGCATTTTGATATATTATATGCCTATATAATGTTTTTATTTCATTTTACTTTCTTTTCTTTTTGTTTCTGTCTATTTAAAAAAAAAGTCTTTCGAATAGTGCCAGGCCGAAGCCCAGCGTTATTCTCTCTCTCTCTCTCCCCTCACCCCTGGCCTTTCGGCCCAGCAGCGCAGCCCCGCGCCGAAAACCTCCTTCGCCTCGGTCGCCCGATTCCCTCCCTCACTCGCATCTGCCGCTGACCGCTGGGGCCCGCGCCCTTCTTCCTCCTCTCGCACGCAAAGCCGAATCCTGCACGCACACGACACCAGAATAAGATCGAGTCGATCGATTTGATCGATCTCCGCAGCCCCTTTCGCAAGTTTTGTCCCCTATAAATATTCCCCTACTCCTCCTCGTCTGATTTTTGGAAAAATCTCGATCTCCCGTGCCCGTTTCACCCTGATCCGATCTCACCGGAGTTCACCGTCGCCTGAAGCTTTCGCTGGATGATTCCGACGCCGCCAAAGGTTCCCGAGCACCCTGGCCCACTGATTCTTTCTCCCTCGATCCGCCACATCTGTCTGACCCTTTTTCTCACACAGCTCCGCACGGGAAAGGGCTTCCGGACGACTTCCGCATCTCGCCGGCGCCGCCCTCTGCTCCAGCCGCTCGTGTCCCGTAGCCGACCCGTAGCTTAGTTTTTTTTTCTGTTTTGTTTTTAATTTACAGAAAAAGTTCTGTTTTTAGATTGTTAATATCTTTTATGTTTCAGATCCAAATTGAGTGATTCTTTTTGCTATAGTTTCAAAATTTTATTTAGTTTCTGTAGATAGCAAGTTTGGCCATGTTTGAAAATTTGAAATTTGAGTTTGCATGAATTTTCTTCAAACATTGTTTTGTGAAAATCTTGAGTTTAAAAATAGCTATTTAGTTAAATATTTTTGCAAGTGATCACTTGATCTTTTGTCTAAACAGTAGGCCTTTGAAAATTAGTTTTTGTTTACTTTCAATTAGGGTTTTAGGCGAAACAGTACTGTTTTACAGAGTTTAGTGTTATTTTCTTTTCCCTTAGTATTTGTTGGTTTTTAACTAAAACCTTTATGTGTTTTTTTTGACAAATTTAGTTTTGCTTCTGTTAGACAACAATAGACAATTTTATTTTATTTAAAAAAATTTATTTTCTTTAGTTTTGTAGTAAAACTTGCATAGGTCATAAATAGGGTTTTATGAAAGCTTTTTATTTGTTTCTTTTTGCTAGTAAAATTTTACGAAAAATACTTTCTATTAACTTAGTTATTTTATATTTTCTTTTCTGTTAATTTATTAGTTTAGAGCTTTATTTTGCTGTTAAGTTTTATGTAGGATAAAATTATTTTTATTGTTTGTAGTAAAGTCTTAGACTTTTCCTTAGTAGTTTTTCTCGTAGTTTTCCTTGAAGTTTCTTTGGATTTTATTTGGGTTTTATTATTTGATTTCTTTATTGTTTTAATTATTTATTGATAATTATGATTGCTAGAAATTGCTTGCTAGAATGATTGCTTATGTGAATGCAATGTTTGACTATATAGATTTTCTTCGGAGAGTGACGTATAGTGCTATCAAGTTTTCTGAGAACGATAATATCTTCATCAACTTACTAGGCAAGTACACTTTGACCATCTGTTTTTACCTAAGTTTTATTTGCATGTAGTATCATCCTTTCAACAATTCCTCTAGTAGTGATATTAAATCTTGTAGTTGAGTAGAATGCATGAGGTAGGAACCCATCTCCCTGTTACCAAGCCCGGGACGTTGTTTACTTTTAATGCTACGCTAAAGTAGACGGGGTTTGGTATGAGTGCCCGGGAGTGGTGTGAGAAGGTGGACTCTACGTCAATGACGACAACTTCATGATGGCATCTGCAAGGACTGCATCTTCAAGGCCTCAAGATTTCGAGAATCGAGACAAGATTTTAATACACACTACTGCGTGAAGGATGGATTTGATGGGCACCCTGGAGCAACCAGTGGATGGCCGGGATGCATGGAGAAGCGCCATGACATCTTGCGGAAAGCTTCACCCAGACTCAAAGAGACGGAAGAATACTTCATGCCCAGAAGCTTAGCTGTGCAACCGCAAGTCATTATGGGCTCTGGCTTGGTTGACATTAGTTGTGACTCTGGCTGGGACGGTGCTAGCAGATGTAGAACTACGGTAGGATTGGATGAGCACCGGACAGTGGTCAGAGGAACTCTTCGGAAGACCATGTTTTGGTCGTCTTGTTCTCAAACACCCTGAAGTGAGAGAACGTAAAAAGAGGGATTGAATCTTGTGGGTAAAGTGCACAACACTCTGCAGAGTTAAAACCTAATCGATTAGCCGTGTCCCCGGTTACGGACAATTTGAGCCTCTGGACTTGGATCTATCTCGGAACTCTCAACACCGGACTGATAACTAATTGTGGGCAACTTATGATACTTATGGGTTATGAGACATCGGTTGGCGGAACCATGTCCTAGTAGATAACTCTGTAGTGATGACTCCTGATATTCCTTTGATGTAGGGAAAATAAAACCAGCTTTTACGCAAACAAAACTCAGACACAGAGCCACAATGCCATATTGCATATAGAATAGTTTTATCATCTGTTTCTCCTATTTGTGATCTTGCCAGTACATTCAATGTACTGACCTACACGGCTGCAAGGTATCATGTTGCAGGTATTTCTATGACAAGTAAGAGTTACGATATAGGGTTACGGTCTACACTCAACTTGCCGATGGCGTTGGTGGGACTCCACACCCGTTTGACTGTTTCCGCTGAGACTTATGAGGTATATATCAGTTTTACGTTATTTAAACATGTGATTGCACTTTGATATATACATTGATGTACTGTGTGTGCCAGCATACTGATCCAGGGATGGCGCAGATACACAGAGGCTTGACCGTTTGAGGTCGGGTCGCCACAGATATGGTATCAGAGCACATGTTGACTGTAGGACGTGACCCTAGAAATCGAAAAGCCCCTAGGACTGGATATCTCTAAAACTTTATTTTCAAAAAGACCTTTACTTCTCATCTTTTCTGATTTTATCAAATGGTCCCTCTTACCTCAATTAGTTAGAATATATCCCTTCCCCTTTTGACCACACGGAGGATCAACTGAAGCCACTCCAAGAAGGACCAGATATCGGACAACTGGTGGCCACTTCGGAGTAAAGAAGATTTCACCATGCATTAATTGGAGCCGCAATAGTTGAAGACTCCGAAGACTCGAAGAAATTTAAGACCCCGAAGAATTCCAAAATTTATATGACCCTTTTGAAGACCAAACCCCTGTTGTATACTCACGTTAGATACGATGATTTGTGAGCTGTCATTTGTGTGAGTTTTCCGACAGCCACAAATAAAACCTATTTTCAAAACTATTGTTTGTATTGTGTGAATCTCCCTCTATCCCTCTCTCGTATCTCATCCCAAAACCCTTGGACCCAATTGATGATGAATGAAGATGGACTTGTATTCTCTGGACCGATGACTCAGCCGGAGGCAGAGCTATGGATTCAGAATATGGAGAATCATCTCGGAAACAACTTGGTTGCAAGGAAGTATGAGGTTCAATACGCTCTTCGGTACTTTACGAAAAGTGCTGCAACATGGTGGAACATGCATCAAGCAATACAAGGATGTAATAGAGCAAAAACTTGGGAGGAATTCAAGAAGAATCTGTTAAGATCCCGTCTTATCTGGAAGCACTGTGATAACCCGAAGAAGAAACCTTGTGCATGCAAGATCTGCGGAGAAATAGGACATACCCAGGAAGAACACAAGGATGGATGCCCTCATTGTGAAGAAAATCACCCAGAGGAAGAATGCCCAACTGGGCAGGTGACATGTTTCTTGTGTGAAGGAACTACTCATTACCCGGCTCAATGCCAAATGTACCCCAAGGTACAAGAAGTCATCAAGCAGCTGGAGGAAGCCATGAAGGAAGGTGTTAAAGATACAGATGAAGAAGGCCTAATCAGATTTTACTCCAATGCTTGCTATTCATGTGGAGAAGAAGGACATTTTTCTCAGTATTGCACGAATAAGGGAACTGAGTATCTTGGTGAGTTCCCGACAGCAGAAGTGGAGTATGACCCACAGGAAATAGAGGATCTGATTGGTACGAAGAAGACCAAGAAGAGGAAACAAAGACCTCCCCAGGACAACCCATTTTCTGCAGAAAAGGACCTGAGTCATATCATATGTTTCAAGTGCAAGAAATCAGGTCACTATTTTGATAGATGTCCAGAAAAGAAGCTAAAAAATCCAAGGAGCCTACATAATCACAAAGAAGCCCCGAGACATGTCGGAAGACATTTGTTTTCGCTGCAATGAAGCAGGACATTTTGCTAGGGAATGTTCAGATCAGAAGAAAGCTAAATATGAGTAGATGAATATTGGATGAATAAGTGTAATAAGAAATACTCTTGTTTTAGTAAAGATGTTGATTTGAATTATGGAAGTCTCGGAGATTGTAATAATTCATGAATCAATAAAGTTGAGATGTCATATGCTGAAAGGACAGTATGAAGTTGTTATTTTGGAAATGATTATGTGGGTAAACATGGAAAAAATGAGTTGTTGATGCATAAACGGGGATTTTGATAAAGTACAAGGATACAATAGAATATGGTCAATGGATAACCCAGTACATTTTGTTTAAGGATGACAATACCCTGTAAGATGTTGGGAATTGAATTGAAGTTTTTTTTGGATGATATGCTTACCCAAGGAGATGCATACATTATTCTGAATACCCCTTCTATCTTACAACCGTAGATGACAACCCTTTATGAGTCTTTCCTCAAGGGCCCGGAAATGATCATGACCCTGACAAGTGATCAGGATTACCCAAGAATCCTGAAGGACATGATGAAGCATATTCACCTTGAAGGAGATACAGTTTACAAAGGTTATCCCTTCATGGAAAATGGAGTGGAACATTGGTCCGTGGAGGTACACCTCCACCGTGTGAAAGGAGTTTGCCCAAAGACTATGGGGCAGTACTTTTTCATTTCCCGAGTACCCCGAGCAACTTTCTTCGACTCTGTTCGTGAAGCTGCCATGGAAGCCATACGTCAAATTGGAGACATACTGGAGGCAAGACTCCGTCATACCTAGGAATACCTGAAAGAGGTGCCTGTAGAGATGATGGAGATGAAGCTCATGGCCACCATGATGAAACAAAAGGTGGCTGATTTCAAGGAGCACCTCGCTGAATTCTAGTGGGACTAAATAATCCTCAAGGAGGACCCATAAATAAAGTTGGAAGTAATGCTTGACCATACCAACTGTGTGGATGGCAGCATTTGTAATAAAGTACTTTTGATTGGAGTTTTGAGAAATGATTAATGATGTAATAAAGGATTTGATATGAAAAGAATACGATTTATGGATGACTTTGTGCATTTCAAGGTGATATTTCTCTGTCTGAACACCAGACCAATGGAAAGGAAAATGTATTCCACTAAGTGGAGTTTGGACGAAATAAGTTTGATTTCGTGGTTACCCCAAGAGTATGACAGAATGAAGTACTATTGGATTTAGAGGAAGTGTAATGGTGGAATATGGAACAGTAGTAACTCCACGGATGAGTTAAAACTATACAAAGTGGACCCATAACCCACAGGCCCAGGATATGACCAAGGTGCAAGCACAACCTTGTTGAAGGAAGAATTCTAGAAGAAGTTGTGATTTGACCAACAGACGTTTCATAGGGGGTTATGCAAAAACCAGAGAGTTGTGAAGAAACGATAGATGTTATATTTGGCTTGTAGAACCAATGGATTTACTCGAACCCAGTTCGAGGACAAGAGAAATTCTGCAATGCTTGTGAGAATGCCCGAGTGTTAGAAATGCGAGATTCGTTAAACCTTATACAGGGTAATGATTTGGGTGCGGAATGGATTGATCACCATACCGACTTACTCATATCATACGCTCTTGCTATATGGAATGGTAAATCTGGAGTGACTTACCTATAGTAGAGAGACGACGATCGTTGAAAACTTTGCTTAAGCCTTAGAATGGTATGATAAAAAGCCCTCGTACAAGGCAGTTGTAGCCACATCGTAGGTTAAACGGTGAGATTTAGCCTAGACCCAATTCCTGCAGAAACCCGTAATTGTTGACCACCATGAGATTTCCGATAGTTGCTTAGAATTGGCGACAGACCTGTCAGCTAGAAGACCCAGTATCGGGAACAGTCTTAATTTGATGAAAGAACCCGGGATTTTGAGAAAAGAGGTTATGCCCTCACCGGAAGAGCACCAGTGAAGGATTTATTCTAAAGGATATGGGCAGACAGACACCGTCAACCCAAAGGAAAGAAATACCGGAGTTTGATGGACCCATGACCATGATTTTAAGTGTGGTGGCACCCCAGACTTTCCGATCAATGGATTTACTAGAAGACCCCAACCCTTGACCTTTTCTTGCTTGCCTCTCCGAATCTCGAGGACGAGATTCATTTTAAGTGTGGTAGATTTGTAACATCCCAAAATTCTAAATTTTGGAATGTTATATTAAATAAATAAATAGGATTGATTGTTTGTTTGATTGAGTGACTGAAAGTGAGTGAAATTTGAAACTTTTTGAAAGTTTAATGAGAGGGAATAAAAGAACTTCCCCAAAACTTTCATACTTGCATTTTTGGTTTCATGAATTCAAATTCGTTTCATCACAAAACCCTAGAGTGAAGACAATATGACTTCTTCCATTAAATAAATGAAAATGGTTTTTGAAAAGATTTGAATTCTATTTGAAAAAATATTTCAAACTCAGAAACTTTATGCAACTCAATGATTTTCATGAGAGAAGATAAAATGACTTCTTCAAATTATATGAAATATGAGTTGGAGGTTTAAAAGAAGGATTTGGAAGTGGTTGGAAATTCAAATTCAAACCCAATTTGGAGTTATTTGGTTTTATTCAAAAAAAATTCTCCTTAAAACAAATATATGGAAATTAGGGTAAAATGATTCCCTACAATAGAAAAGTGGAGAAAAATAAATTTGAAATCATTTTGGTATTTTAAAATATATTTTTATTTGAATTTTAATGCAACAGTAGCACTGGTTGCATTATTTGAATTTGTGTAAATTTTATTTGACTTTGAAAAATAGTCCATGTTTTAGGATTTATTTTCCTAAGCATTTGGATATATTATATGCCTATATAATGTTTTTATTTCATTTTACTTTCTTTTCTTTTTGTTTCTGTCTATTTAAAAAAAAAGTCTTTCGAATAGTGCCAGGCCGAAGCCCAGCGTTGTTCTCTCTCTCTCTCCCCTCACCCCTGGCCTTTCGGCCCAGCAGCACAGCCCCGCG
Source organism: Elymus sibiricus (assembly GCA_039707655.1). Lineage (NCBI taxonomy): Eukaryota > Viridiplantae > Streptophyta > Magnoliopsida > Poales > Poaceae > Elymus > Elymus sibiricus. The sequence goes on along the minus strand of CM077676.1, from coordinate 210,766,663 downwards.
CCGAAAACCTCCTTCGCCTCGGTCGCCCGATTCCGTCCCTCGCTCGCCTCTGCCCCTGACCGCTGGGGCCCACGCCCTTCTTCCTCCTCTCGCACGCAAAGCCGAATCCTGCACGCACACGACACCAGAATCAGATCGAATCGATCGATTCGATCGATCTCCGCACCCCCTTTCGCAAGTTTTGTCCCCTATAAATACTCCCCTACTCCTCCTCGTCCGATTTTCGGAAAAATCAAAATCTCCCATGCCCGTTTCACCCTGATCCGATCTCACCGGAGTTCACCGTCGCCTGAAGCTTTCGCTGGATGATTCCACCGCCGCCAAAAGTTCCCGAGCACCCTGGCCCACTGATTCTTTCTCCCTCGATCCGCCGCATCTCTCTGACCCTTTTTCTCACACAGCTCCGCACGGGAAAGGGCTTCCCGACGACTTCCGCATCTCGCCAGCGCTGCCCTCTGCTCCAGCCGCTCGTCACCATTGCAAGAGGACGCCCCCGACGCTGAAGAGGTCACCCCTGAGCTCGCCTTTACGCTACGCGCCCCGTCCAACCCTTCCCCGAGTCCGGCGATCACCAGGACGAGCAGTACGTCCACCTCCAGACGCCGCGGTCATCTTCTTCTCCGGCGACGTCCCCGACCACCACCGATGTAAGCCAACCCCACTCCCCTCCGTTAGATCTCGAAGCAACGGTCCAGATTAGATCCACCGGTTTTTTTTATTTTGCCTAAACGTTTTTCGTTACGCACCGGCCGTCCTCTAGTTAAGCTATGCAGCGGACACCTCCGCAGCCGTCCGACCTAGATCTGATCGTCAGGGTAGATTTTTTTTTCTCGAACCGTTTTCTGTTAACTACCAGCTGTCCGCCGCTTAGCTCCGCAGCGTCCACCCTCTGGCCACTCATTTATTGCCACGTGTTCCATAGCCGACCCGTAGCTTAGTTTTTTTTCTGTTATGTTTTTAATTTACAGAAAAGTTCTGTTTTTAGATTGTTAATATCTTTTATGTTTCAGATCCAAATTGAGTGATTCTTTTTGCTATAGTTTCAAAATTTTATTTAGTTTCTGTTGATAGCAAGTTTGGCCATGTTTGAAAATTTGAAATTTGAGTTTGCATGAATTTTCTTCAAACCTTGTTTTGTGAATATCTTGAGTTTAAAAATAGCTATTTAGTTAATTCTTTTTGCTAGTGATCACTTGATCTTTTGTCTAAACAGTAGGCCTTTGAAAAGTTAGTTTTTGTTTACTTTAAATTAGGGTTTTAGGCGAAACAGTACTGTTTTACATAGTTTAGTGTTATTTTCTTTTCCCTTAGTATTTATTGGTTTTTTACTAAAACCTTTATATATTTTTTTGACAAATTTAGTTTTGCTTCTGTTAGACAACAGAAGACAGTGTTATTTTATTTTAAAAAAAATATTTTCTTTAGTTTTGTAGTAAAACTTGCATAGGTCATAAATAGGGTTTTATGAAAGGTTTTTATTTGTTTCTTTTTGCTAGTAAAATTTTACGAAAAATACTTTCTGTTAACTTAGTTATTTTATATTTTCTTTTATGTTAATTTATTAGTTTAGAGCTTTATTTTGATGTTAAGTTTTATGTAGGATAAAATTATTTTTATTGTTTGTAGTAAAGTCTTAGAATTTTCCTTAGTAGTTTTTCTTGTAGTTTTCCTTGAAGTTTCTTTGGATTTTATTTGGGTTTTATTATTTGATTTCTTTGTTGTTTTAATTACTTATTGATAATTATGATTGCTAGAAATTGCTTGCTAGAATGATTGCTTATGTGAATGCAATGTTTGACTATATAGATTTTCTTCGGAGAGTGACGTATAGTGCTATCAAGTTTTCTGAGAGCGATAATATCTTCATCAACTTACCAGGCAAGTTCACTTTGACCATCTGTTTTTACCTAAGTTTTATTTGCATGTAGTATCATCCTTTCAACAATTCCTCCAGTAGTGATATTAAATGTTGTAGTTGAGTAGCATGCATGAGGTAGGAACCCATCTCCCTGTTACCAAGCCCGGGACATTGTTTAGTTTTAATGCTACGCTAAAGTAGACGGGGTTTGTTATGAGTGCCCGGGAGTGGTGTGAGAAGGTGGACTCTACGTCAATGACGACAACTTCATGATGGCATCTGCAAGGACTGCATCTTCAAGGCCTCAAGATTTCGAGACTCGAGACAAGATTTTAATACACACTACTGCGTGAAGGATGGATTTGATGGGCACCCTGGAGGAACCAGTGGATGGCCGGGATGCATGGAGAAGCGCCATGACATCTTGCGGAAAGCTTCACCCAGACTCAAAGAGACGGAAGAATACTTCATGCCCGGAAGCTTAGATGTGCAACCGCAAGTCATTATGGGCTCTGGATTGGTTGACATTAGTTGTGACTCTGGCTGGGACGGTGCTAGCAGATGTAGAACTATGGTAGGATTGGATGAGCACCGGACAGTGGTCAGAGGAACTCTTCGGAAAACCATGTTTCGGTCGTCTTGTTCTCAAACACCCTGAAGTGCGAGAACGTAAAAAGAGGGATCAAATCTTGTGGGTAAAGTGCACAACCCTCTGCAGAGTTGAAACCTAATCGATTAGCCATGTCCCCGGTTACGGACAATTTGAGCCTCTGGACTTGGATCTATCTCGGAACTCTCAACACCGGACTGATAACTAATTGTGGGCAACTTATGATACTTATGGGTTATGAGACATCGGTTGGCGGAACCATGTCCTAGTAGATAACACTGTAGTGATGACTCCTGATATTTCTTTGATGTAGGGAAAATAAAACCAGCTTTTACGCAAACAAAACTCAGACACAGAGCCACAATGCCATATTGCATATAGAATAGTTTTATCATCTGTTTCTCTTATTTGTGATCTTGCCGGTACATTCAATGTACTGACCTACACGGCTGCAATGTATCATGTTGCAGGTATTTCTATGACGAGTAAGAGTTACGATATAGGGTTACGGTCTAGACTCAACTTGCCGATGGCGTTGGTGGGACTCCACACCCGTTTGACTGTTTCCGCTGAGACTTATGAGGTATATATCAGTTTTACGTTATTTATACATGTGATTGCACTTTGATATATACATTGATGTACTGTGTGTGCCAGCATACTGATCCAGGGATGGCGCAGATACACAGAGGCTTGACCGTTTGAGGTCGGGTCGCCACACTAATAAGTCTAGGTTTAGCATCTTTCTTTTCCATAAGATATTTAATAGCAGCTTGATCAGTGTGAATAGTAACTTTGGAATCAACAATGTAAGATCTGAATTTATCACACGCAAACACAACTGCTAAAAATTCTTTCTCAGTAGTAGCATAATTTCTTTGAGCACTGTCTAGAGTTTTACTAGCATAATGAATAACATTTAATTTCTTATCGACTCTTTGTCCAAGAACAGCACCAACAACATAATCACTAGCATCACACAAAATTTCAAAGGGTAGGTTCCAATCAGGTGGTTGAACAATAGGTGCAGAAATTAAGGCTTTCTTAAGTACTTCAAAGGCTTCTATGCAATCGTCATCAAAAACAAATGGAACATCTTTTAGCAAGAGATTAGTAAGAGGCCTAGAAATTTTAGAGAAGTCTTTTATAAACCTTCTATAGAAACCAGTATGACCAAGGAAACTTCTTATACCTTTGATATCTTTAGGACATGGCATTTTCTCAATAGCATCAACTTTAGCTTTATCAACTTCAATACCTCGTTCAGAAATTTTATGCCCAAGGACTATACCTTCATTCACCATAAAGTGGCACTTCTCCCAATTCAAGACAAGATTAGTTCCTTCACATCTCTGCAAAACTCGATCAAGGTTGCTCAAGCAATCATCAAAAGAAGTTCCGTAAACGGAGAAATCATCCATGAAAACCTCAACAATCTTTTCACAAAAGTCAGAGAATATAGCAGTCATACATCTTTGAAAGGTAGCAGGTGCATTACATAAACCAAAAGGCATACGCCGATAAGCATAAGTTCCAAAAGGACAAGTAAAGGTGGTTTTCTCTTGATCTTCAGGTGAAACAGGTATTTGAGAGAAACCAGAATAACCATCTAGGAAACAAAAGTGTGTATGCTTAGATAATCTTTCTAACATTTGATCAATAAAAGGCAAAGGGTAATGATCTTTCCTAGTAGCTTTATTTAATTTCCTAAAATCAATTACCATTCTATAACCAGTTACAATTCTTTGTGGGATAAGTTCATTTTTATCATTAGGAACAATGGTAATACCTCCTTTCTTAGGAACACAATGAACATGACTTACCCATCTACTATCACCTATGGGATAAATTATACCTACTTCCAGAAGCTTTAATATTTCAGTTCTTACCACATCCTTCATTCTAGGATTCAGCCTTCTTTGATGATCAACAACGGGTTTAGCATCTGGCTCCATATGAATTTCATGCTGACATAAAGTGGGACTAATGCCCTTAAGATCATCGAGAGTATATCCAATAGTAGCACGGTGCTTCTTTAGAGTTTTAAGTAATCTCTTTTCTTCATGCTCTGAAAGGTTAGCACTAATAATAACAGGATATATCTTCTTTTCATCAAGATAAGCATATATCTTCTTTTCATCAAGATAAGCATATTTCTTCTCCCAAAGTTTCAAAAGGCAAATTATGTTTAAGGATAGGAGCTTGTTTAAAGAATAGCTCATCTATTTCATTTCTTTCATTCATATTCATATCATTCTCATGGTCTAGCAAATATTGTTCTAAAGGATCAGTAGGAGGAACAGCAATAGAAGCAAGACCAATAATTTCATCCTTATTAGGTAATTCTTTATCATGAGGTTGTCTACGAAACTTAGAGAAATTAAACTCATGGGACATCTCACGAAAATTAACAATGACAATTTTTTTAGTGCAATCGATCTTGGCATTAACTGTATTCAAGAAGGGTCTACCAAATATAATGGGACAAAAATTATCTTGTGGTGATCCAAGAACAAGAAAATTAGTAGGATATTTGATCTTACCACACAAGACTTCAACGTCTCTAACAATCCCAAGTGGTGAAATAGTATCTCTATTTGCAAACTTAATAGTGACATCAATATCTTCAATCTAAACAGGTGCAATATCATTCATGACTTCTTGATAGAGAGTAAACGGAATAGCACTCACACTAGCACCAATATCACATAAACCATGATAGCAATGATCTCCAATTTTAACAGAAATAATAGGCATGCCAATCACAGGTTTGTTTTTATCTTTAGTGTCTGGCTTAGCAATTCTAATTGCTTCATCACAGAAATATATGACATGTCCATCAATATTATCAACCAAAAGATCTTTAACCATTGCAATATTAGGTTCAACTTTAATTTGTTTAGAAGGTCTAGGTGCTCTAATATTACTCTTATTAACCACAGTTGAAGTTTTAGCATGTTCCTTAATCCTAACAGGGAAAGGAGGTTTCTCAACATAAGCAGTAGGCACAACTGGAACATGGTAAACAATTGTTTCTTCTTTACCACTAACAGGTTCTTCATTCAATTCAATAGGTGGATGATATTTAAACCATTTATCCTTAGGGAGATCAACATGAGCAGCAAAAGATTCACAAAACGTAGCTACTATCTCAGAGTCAAGTCCATATTTAGTACTAAACTTATGAAAAGCATCGGTTTCCATAAAAGATTTAACACAATCAAACTCAAGATTTATACCTGACTCATTACCTTTGTCGATTTCCCAATCTTCAGAGTTATGTTTAATTCTTTCCAAAAGATCCCATCCGAATTCAATAGTTCTCTTCATAAAGGAACCAGCAGAAGAAGTATCGAGCATGGATTGATCATTATGAAAAAGCCGAGCATAAAAGTTTTGAAGAATTATTTCTCTTGAGAGCTCATGATTGGGGCATGTGTGCAACATATACTTAAGCCTCCCCCAAGCTTGAGCGATACTTTCTCCTTCACGAGGCCAAAAATTATATATATAATTCCGATCACGATGAACCAAATGCATAGGATAAAATTTCTGGTGGAATTCCAGCTTCAACCGGTTCCAGTCCCATGTTTCAGTATCATCTATACCATGTCAATGCCTTTCCCTCCAAAGATAAAGGGAATACTTTCTTCTTAACTCCATCTCCGGATAAACCTGCAAGCTTAAACAATACACAAATTTCATCCACATATATCAAGTGCATATCAGAATGTACCGTTCCATCTCCTGCATAAGGATTAGCTAGCAGTTTCTCTACCATACCCAAAGGAATTTCATAATAAATATTTTCAGTAGGTTCAATAGGTTGAGGAGCAACTCTCAATGCTTCCTGTCGAGGTGAAGATACCCTAAACAAGCCCCTCAAAGGATTACTTTCCTTAGTGACAAGTGACAATAAATTTCAGCACGTAATATAAATGTTTCCTTACCGAATTCCACTCACCAAAGGCGCTTCACTCCCTGGCAACGACGCAAGAAAAGAGTCTTGATGACCCAAAAGTATAGGGGATCAATCGTAGTCCTTTTGATAAGTTAGACTGTCGAACCCAACGAGGAGCAGAAGGAAATGACAAGCGGTTTTCAGCAAGGTATTCTCTGCAAGTGCTGAAAGTAGCGGTAACAGATAGTTTTGGTAGCAAGATAATTCGTAACAAGTAACAAGTTTAATAAAGTGCAGCAAGGTGGACCAATCCTTTTTATAGCAAAGGACAAGCCGGAGCGAACTCTTATAATAAGCAAAGCATTCTCGAGGACACATGGGAATTTCATCTAGTCACTTTCATCATGTTTGTTTGATTCGCGTTCGCTACTTTGATAATTTGATATGTGGGTGGACCGGTGCTTGGGTGTTGTTCTTACTTGAACAAGCCTCCCACTTATGATTACCCCCTCTCGCAAGCATCCGCAACTACGAAAGAAGAATTCAGATAAATCTAACCATAGCATGAAACATATGGATCCAAATCAACCCCTTACGGAATAGCGCATAAACTAGGGTTTAAGCTTCTGTCACTCTAGCAACCCATCATATAATTACTACTCCACAATGCATTCCCTTAGGCCCAAAGATGGTGAAGTGTCATGTAGTCGACGTTCACACGACACCACTAAAGGAAGCACAACATACATATCATCAAAATATCGAACGAATACCAAATTCACATGATTACTTATGACAAGACTTCTCCCATGTCCTCAAGAACAAAAGTAACTACTCACATATCATATTCATGTTCAAGATCAGATGGGTATTGAATAGCATTAAGGATCTGAACATATAATCTTCCACAAATAAACTAACTAGCATCAACTACAAGATGTAATCAACACTACTAGCAACCCACAGGTACCAATCTGAGGTTTTGAGACAAAGATTGAATACAAGAGATGAACCAGGGTTTGAGATGAGATGGTGCTGGTGAAGATGTTGATGAAGATTGGTCCTCCCACGATGAGAGGATCGTTGGTGATGTCGATGGCTTCGATTTACCCCTCCCGAAGGGAAGTATCCCCGGCGGAATCGCTCCGCCGGAGAGCAAAATAGCTCCTGCCCAGGTTCCGCCTCGAGACAGCGGCGCTTCATCCCGAAAGTCTTCCTCTAATTTTTTTTCTAGGGCAAATGGCTTCATATAGTAGAAGGAGGGGGCCGGAGTGGGGGGGGGGGGGTACCATAAAGTGAAATAATGATCAAAAACATAATAATTATTCATAGGATATCATGATGCAAATTGGACGTATCAGTGGGGTGGGGGGGGGGGGTACTTCGCACCTCCTGATCCTCCGTGGGGTCTGGGATGTCCGGTTAATTTGCGAGGCACATGTGCCACATCAAATATGTGAATTGGGTATTTAAATATCACACCACCCATTTCATACATATAGCTGGGCAACTCGCAGGTGGTTCATATGTGGTCTCACCCATCTCGCGCCACATGCACACATTTGTGGGCCCGCACACGGTCCACCTTTGACCGGAAGCGAAAGGGGGGTTTGACCATGATGGACTCCTATAGGTTTAGTGTTACGGTAGGGTGTGATATGTCAGACCTAGCTATTTGGGGGCATGCATTCATAGCTAGGATTCCCCTCCCGCCGACATGGAGTGGGGGGGTGGCGTGTTGGGAAACGTAGTAGAAAACAAAAAAAATTGCCCTACGATCACCCAGGAACAATATGAAGATGCATATAGGGTTTGGATCAACGATCGTTACCGACACCCAGAGTGCAGCGAAAGTAGACGAGTCGGTGTAGATCGTAATTGGAGTCCCTCGAACCGTAGATGAACGACCCCTCAAACCACCCACGATCAGTCCCTCGAACCAAAGACCAAAGCACGACCTCTCTACTTGGTTGCAAGCATGCAGCCTTCACGATCCGGCAGCGCTTCGCCGTCCAGAGCTAATCGTCGCCGGAGAATTAGAGGGAGGAGATTAGAACCACACCGGGCTTCTAATTATGAGGACAAGAGGATTAGCCAAGCTCTAATTATTCAACTAGGACCAACTAGGACATGAACTAGAAGAACTAGAGGAGGCTCCAAAAACTGTGTGTTCAATTGGGCACCTAACCTCCACTATATATAGGTTAGAGAGGAGAGGGAGGGCTGCCACCAAGGAGGGAAACCCTCCTTCCCTCCTTGGGCGTCCAGCCAAAGGGAGGAGGAGTTGGACTCCTCCCCACTCCTATTCGGCCTCCTTCCTTAGGGAAGGGGCGCCTCTCCCCACTTGGGCCCTTGTGGCCTAAGTTGCTTTCCACCTCTTGGCCTTTTTAGGCCCGTTGATATTAAATTAAATATAAAATTGTTCTAAATACTTTCATACCATTTTATATATAATTTAACATCCCCAGAAACATTTTCCACCTATATATTATTTATCGGTAATACCCGGTATTACCCGATATTCACCAAAACCCTTCCGGCGACCCGAAACACTTCCGGATCCTCTCAGAACTATTCCGAATATTAATGAAACAATTCCACAAATATATTCTCATCACTCCCATCCTACTAACAATCAGCAGATCGTGATTGCCTTAAGCTTGTGACCCTGTAGGTTCGGTAAATCATAGACATGAACGAAACCCCTTCGTTCAATGACCGATAGCGGAACCGTGGACATCCATATCGGTCCCTATGATTTCACGAATGATATTTGAGTGAACCTTTGGTTATCATGTGATGTTCCCTTTGCTTCACGATACTTTACAAAACCCGGTGTGAATCGGTATCCTCCTGAGTCATCACCATGCTCACTATACCGTTGCTCCCGTTACTGGTTTTGTTCTTCTTTCTCGTTGACGTGTTCCGGCATCCCCGTGACGTAGTCACCTATGTATGGCCAGACGATGATGGATGCCGTCACACCGAGAGGGCCCTAGGAATATCTCTCCATCGTTGGAGGAGCAAATCCCACTCTCGAGCTATCCGGTCACTTGTCAAACTTTCCGGTGAGCCTGAAAGTTGTCGATATGATCACCTTGTTACAGATGATGTTTGAGCAACCCCAAAGCCCACTGTCTGGTAGGAAGTGACCGAGACACTCTCATGGTCTGAGGAACTAAAACACATGCTAACACTCAGTGTTATAACAGATGATTTCAGACGATATAATCACAAAGTATAACAGACAAGTTTGGGTTGATTCAATATGATCATTCTTCTAACGTCATACCCTCAATGTTGTTTTAGGACTATCGTTACACTTAACGATATCCTAAGATCCGGAAAACGTGATCACCATCAACACTTGAGCCAGTCTTAGAGGCGAGACCGGGAACCTATTGTTTACCGTTTATCATTTCACACGTGCACATGAGTTTTCCACTGAATCGTATTTTCCAGGATCATAGCAGTTATAGCATGAAATATAAACTCTTAATTATGAATAATGGAAATAAAATAATACAATATTATTGCCTCTAGGGCATATTTCCAACAGTCTCCCACTTGCACTAGAGTCAATAATCTAGTTAGCACATTTTCATTAACACCAATGGCAATCCGTTGTTTGTCCATGTTTGCTTGTGGTATAGCCTTTGTCCTATCAAATCTTAACAACTTCAGATCCGCGTGTATCATTTGCATTTCTATGCATCTGTCATGCTTTCACAAGAATTCATAATTTGTGTGAAACTGGCTTTGTATTTATATTGAATCACTGGTAGAACCTTTGATTCCTTAGACTGAGTTATGGAACCACTTATTAAGAATAGTGTTCCAATGATACAATCATCTAGAAACCATACCAAGCTCATAAATGAACTTCTGATTCATTACCCCCCATTGTAGCTTCTAAAGCAACAATATACTCAGCCTTCTGTTATAGAATTCACCACAGTAATTTTCTAGGACCAATTCCAACTTACTGTGCCACCATAAATCATTTTGAAATCAAAAATCGCTTGGAGCACAGATGAAGATTTTATCGATGTATCACTTACAACGAGCCTGTATTTGATGTAACTCCTTACAACAATCTCTTCATTTTCTCCGTGTGCGATAAAGATGTCGTTAATACTTAACGACATTGTTGTACTATGATCAAAAATTTGACCATACTAGTAACTTTTACTCACAACTAACTTGAAGTACTGGAAATATCTGGTTGTTTACATACCATGGAATACAACCATGTTTGAAATCATATTTCGCTCATCAGTATTTCAGGATACTGATTCTTGCTAAAAACTCCTTCCATGTGACATTGACAAGAAACTCTTCTTAACATTTTTCATACTAAACTGCTTTAGTATTCTGTCAATATGTATTTTGGCTAAGCCCGATTAGACACTACTATCTCCATAGATCATTATGCCTAATATCAGGACTATTCATTGCCTAAGTTTTTTACTGAAAAACTAGTTTCAATAAAGTCTTAATCCATGTCAAGAAATTTACATAATTTCCAATCAACAATATGTCATGCACGTATAGTGTTTTAGAAATATTATCATGCTCCCACTTACTTTCTTGTAAATACAAGCATCTTCGCTTTACTCGATGAAATCAATTTATTTGACCATTTCATCAGTACGAAGATTCCAACTCCACTATGCTTGCTTCAGATCATTATAGGATCTCTTGAAGTTTGCATACTTACTAGCATCCTCTGGATCGACAAAATTACCTTGGACCGTATCAAATATACAATCTTGGTTCTATTTCCATCTCATGGGAATCATTTTGATATCCATCTATTATATCTCATAAATGAAATATTTAGTAATTGCTAGTTCAACCCGAACTGACTTTAAGCATTGCTATGATGAGACAATCTTGTCATAATCAACTCCTTGATCTTGTCATAAACTATTTGCAACAAGTCAAGTATTATAAAATATTTTTATCTTTTTCAATCTATAGATCCATCACTACACTTTAGACTTTAAGTCTTCCAGAGGGTCTATCAAGTTCTAAACTTGAATTATGTGTATGGATACTATCTCGGATTATTTTGGCGTATAGCCAATTCCGGAGTCAGGGCCCATCAATGCTTCTTTGTGTATTATAGGTTCATTGTTTGTCCAACAATATTTTGTCTACACACCACAAAGGTCTGCACGAATTTTCCCAACCTATACAGTTCAGCTACAAGTTCGACCATAGTCTCTATATCTCATGTAGAGGCTTTCGTATCAGTCATAGTAGGAAATTCTCGAATTACTTCCAGTGTTTCTTTTCTTCGACCTGATCACGAAGATTCGGCAATCTTGTCGAGTTGCACTGTCCTCCCACTCACTCTTTTGAAGAAAGCAGTTTCTTCAAAATTTCCGCACTCTGTGGCAAAACACTTTGCCTCGGAGTAGTGATAGAGGAATACCCAACTATTTGGGATAACCTACAAAGTAGCACTTATTTCAACAAATTTGATGGCGCTCTTTTCAGTGTAAAAGCCACAGTCTCTAAAGCATCACATTAAAAGTATATTGGCGAAATTATTAATGTCATCTTTGATCTCACCATGTCATACATAGCTTGATTGCATCTACTTAAAACAATCTACTCTTAGTAGTGTTATAGGAGTTTCAAGCTATAAAATACTTTTCAAAGCTCATCAGACATTCGCTAAACTTGTAACTCAAATATTCCTTTCTTCAATCTAATTGAAGAAACATAATTTTCTTGTTACGATAAATTCTACTTCATTCTGAAAACCTTCTGAAACATTTCAAAAGATCTAGTTTTATGTCTCAATAAGTAAATATAAATATCTACTTGAGTCATCCTTGAAGATAGATAAATCCACTGCTTGCAACAATAATTATTGGACTACACACATCGATATGCATATTGCCAATTATTTTGTTGCTTGTTCTCTATGGCCTGTGAACGGTATTTTAGTTTACTTCACTAATTGGATGAAATTTGCAAGTGTCAGATGATTCTCAATCAGATGACTTCAAAATTCATCACTATGAAATTTCTCCATGCTGGTTTCTCCAATGTGACTAAATGCAGTGCCACACAGATGTGGTATTCTTTTAGTCTTGTGACATTTAGCGTCAGTGTTATGGATGTTCAATTTTATTATCAATATTCATAACATACATCTTATTCACAATAAGAGTATGGCCTTTTGTTCATAACATCGACCAACTATTGTTCTCTCATGAACAACCTCCTTACAACTTCTATGCAATGGGCTAGAGTGTACAAAAACTCTAAAATGAATTATGATAATAAATACAGAGGTAATATGTTGATGAAAAAGTATCATAACTTTTACAAAATTTTCAACTCATATTTTAACCTCATTAATTTGTTGGTCATTAGGCCGTAGTGATTCTTGCATCGATTCGCAACACTATGCAATCGAGTCAATATACTTGTGATCAACTTTTAACCACAATTCCTGAAGAATTTAGTGTTTAACAATTTAATCACAATTCTCAAGAATCACACTTTACTTGACCAATGTTTTCTACATCTTATAACTTGTATAACATTCATACCTGAGCTGGACATTCCAGTCTTCTTTTCTTTCCGCCTGTAAACTTCTTATAGTTTTACTTTCAATATTTCTCAAACTCAGCAGAAGAATCATCTAACTTTTAAGAGTGGCGTGAGCCCCGAACATCCCTAGGCATGTAAGTCTCATTACATCCTTTGGTTTTGTTCTTTCTCTTTAAGTTCTCACCATCAACTCATGACTGGTGTTCTTCCGCATCTTACACATTTTAGTCTCAAACATAGTTGAACGCTTCAATAGAACTTGCAAACAAAACACTTCTTTAGATATCATATATCTTTTAACCTTTGTTTGTTTCTGAAAATAATTTTCAGTTCCGAGAATATCACATAACTATCCCAAACATTTTGAAGTTCGGGTTTCTCAGAAGCAAGTAGACCATAATGTAATTCTCAGCCTTTTGAATCGAAAGACGTAAGTCTCATCATCCATAGCATTAGCAGGAGAGCATTGCAAGCATGCAGTAGGACAAAATCCTTCTTGGCACTGTTAGAAGACAATCCTCTCAATCGTAAAAGATTCAACCAGGTAAATAACAGTCAATCAATTTCAACAGCAAAGGTGGAACCATGAGCCATAATTCTACAACTATAATGCAAATTACACATAGACATAGTTCATAATTAATTTGCACTAGTGATTAAACTAAATTAATACATAATAGTTCTCCCACTCAAATCAATATATCTCATAATTGATAGTGAGTGATTCAAGATCCAAATCTAGTTCTCAGCCATTGATGTGGACATCACTGATGACGAGAATTTTGACCGGTGGGCAAACTTTTGCCAATCATATCTCCATATGACTCTTGTTCATCTTTCGATGCTTCATGCTCCGAGCTCAGAACAATTCTGCTAGAACTTCAAGACAACCGAGTGCTATCTGCATACATGGTCTGACCAACCCCGTCTTACACCTCACGCCCCGTTTGTACTCATGTGGACATGACGCACTCCGGAACGCTACGTGTTATAGACGGTTGCAACACTGGGAAGAGCACCTTTTAACTTGATATTTACTGTGAGAGATCACCCTAATAATTGACTACTGCGCAATCAAAGGGTGCAAACAACAAAAGGGAAAAGCATCTCAGGCAATTCATAAAAGCATGATATGGTATAGCCCTGGGCGCCGGGAGTCCTCCATAATCATCTTCAATCTCTAGTTGAAGCGACGTGACGGCCAATACTTCGTTGCCGTGGCAACCATTTCAAAAACATTGCCGTGGCGGCAATCTCAGAAAACGTTGCCGTGGCGACCATTTCAGAAAACGTTGCCGTGGCACCAAAATCTGAAATTCCGCCGTTGCACGAAATTATAGCTCCTCGTCCCGCGCCTGGTACACCTTCTCCTCGTTGGGATCCTCCGTGTACGTCTTGCCACCGTCACCTGTAACCTATCTCTATGATATTTACATTAAGGTGGCAATCTCGTGGCTCCGGCCATCATGTCGTGACGCGCAGTCCACATAACATTACAACATATAACCATTTCATACATAAACTCATTATCATGACGAAGGCTATACCACATCATATGCAAACCCTGCAAAACCAAGTTAGACGTCCTCTAATCAGTTTGGCAAATGTTAGTTACGTGGCTTCTAGGGTTTCCGGATAAACCTAGCAACCTACGTGCACACCATAAAGTGATAATCCTTGTTGCTAGATTAACTTTCGGGGTGTGTGAAAGAAGAGACTTAATTAAAAATCTCATTCCCCCACACTAAACTTCGTCTAATACGCATGACTCCCTAGAAGATCATCCATCTTCATCGCCCTCTTGTGTACGTGATGATTCACTATTCTTGACTATGGTGAAGCCCAAGGAATTGTTAGCAGATCGTCGACAGCCAGAGCCAAGCGATTGTCAGAACCTTATGAAAAGTGACACCATACCGTCAATGAACTGAACCAAAGCAACACTCGAGGGAAGCATAGCAAGAACATCACCCTCACAATCACATGTGATCTAGATCAAAACCTACATGTACTCATAGAACCGCTCATGATGTCACTGTTGGGAAACGTAGTAGAAAACAAAAAAAATCGCCCTACGATCACCCAGGAACAATATGAAGATGCATATAGGGTTTGGATCAACGATCGTTACCGATTGCGGGAGTGCAACGGAAGTAGACGAGTTGGTGTAGATCGTACTTGGAGTCCCTCGAATCGTTGATGAACGATCCCTCATACCGCCCACGATCAGTCCCTCGAACCGAAGACCGATAAGACAGCCTCTCTACTTGGTTGCAAGCGTGCAGCCTTCACGATCCGGCAGCGCTTCGCCGTCCAGAGCTAATCATCGCCGGAGAATTAGAGGGTGGAGATTAGAACCACACTGGGCTTCTACTTATGAGGACAAGAGGATTAGCCAAGCTCTAATTAGTTAACTAGGACCAACTAGAACATGAACTAGAAGAACTAGAGGAGGCTCCAAAACCTGTGTGTTCAATTGGGCACCAAACCTCCACTATATATAGGTTAGACGGGAGAGGGAGGGCTGCCACCAAGGAGGGAAACCCTCCTTGGGGCGTCCAGCCAAGGGGAGGAGGAGTTGGACTCCTCCCCACTCCTATTCGGCCTCCTTCTTTAGGGAAGGGGCGCCTCTCCCCACTTGGGCCCTTGTGGCCTAAGTTGCTTTCCACCTCTTGGCCTTTTTAGGCCCGTTGATATTAAATTAAATTTAAAATTGTTCTAAATACTTTCAAACCATTTTATATATAATTTAACATCCCCAAAAACATTTTCCACCTATATATTATTTATCGGTAATACCCGGTATTACCCGATATTCACCAAAACCCTTCCCGTGACCCCGAAACGCTTTCGGATCCTCTCGGAACTATTCCGAATATTAATGAAACAATTCAATGATACATATCCAACGTATCTATAATTTATGAAGTATTCATGCCATGTTTACAACAATTTTATATGGTTTTGGTATGATTTGATTAGAACTAACCCGGACTGACGCTGTTTTCAGCAGGACTACCGTGGTGTTGTTTTTTGTGCAGAAATAAAATTTCTCGGAATTGGCTCAAACTTTTTGGTGATTTTTTTTGGAACATAAGAGACCCCCGAAGCTTCGTGGAAGGACCAGAAGAGTCACGAGGAAGCAACAAGCCTGCTAGGCGCGCCCTGGGGGGTAGGGAGGGCCTAGCGAGCTTGTCGCTCCCTCGTGGGCCCCCTTGACATGAAACCAACACCAAAAATTCCTATAAATACCAAAAACCCCAGAAAGAAACCTAGAACTTCCACGCCAGCACCGCAAGCCTCTGTACCGAAGTGATCTCATCCGGAGCCCTGTTCCGGCACTTTGCCGGGGGGGAATCATCACCGGAGGCCATCTTCATCATCCCGGCGGTCTCCATAACGAGGAGGGAGTAGTTCACCCTCGGGGCTAAGGGTATGTACCAGTAGCTATGTGTTTGATCTCTCTCTCTCTCTCGTGTTCTTGATTTGGCACGATCTTGATGTACTGCGAGCTTTGTTAATATAGTTGGATCATATGGTGTTTCATCCCTCTCCATCTTCTTGTGATGAATTGAGTCTTTCCCTTTGATGTTTCGTTATTGTCGGATTGAATATTTCAGATTTGAGAACACTTGATGTATGTCTTGCATGTGGATACCCGTGGTGACAATGGGGTGTTCTATTGAGTCACTTGATGTATGTTTTGGTGATCAACTCGCGGATTCCCGTGACCTTGGGGTGATCTAGGCATAGGGGTTGGTTGCACGTTTTCATTTTCTTTTCTCCGATAAGAAACTTTGGGTACTCTTTGAAGTTCTTTGTGTGGATTGAATATTATGAATCTGAAGTTGTTTGATGCATATCGAATAATCAACTCACGGATACTTGTGGTGACATTGGAGTATCTAGGTGACATTAGAGTTGGTTGATGCGTATCATATGGTGTTATTTTAGTACGAACTCTAGGGTTGTTTGTGACACTTATAGGGATGGCTCAATAGATTGATCGGAAAGGATAACTTTGAGGTGGTTTCGTACCCTACAACAATTTCTTCTTATGTTCTCCGTTATCGATAGGACTTTGGAGTGATTCTTTGTCGCACATTGAGGGATTGTTATATGATTCAATTATGTTAGCACCGTTGAGAGATTGCAAGTGAAAGTATGAACCCTAGGCCTTGTTTTCAAGCATTGCAATACCGTTTGTGCTCCGTTTTATCACTTGCTACCTTGCTGTTTTTATATTTTCAGATTACAAAAACCTATATCTACTATCCATACTACACTTGTATCACCATCTCTTCGCCGAACTAGTGCACCTATACAATTTAACATTGTATTGGGTGTGTTGGGGACACAAGAGATTTCTCGTATTTGATTGCAGGGTTGTTTGAGAGAGACCATCTTCATCCTATGCCTCCCACGGATTGATAAACCTTAGGTCATGCACTTGAGGGAAATTTGCTACTGTCCTACAAAACTCTGCACTTGGAGGCCCAACAACATCTACAAGAATAAAAGTTGCCTTTAACGGGATTTTGCTTGGTTCTCCTACTGGATTGATAACCTTGGTTCTTAACTGAGGGAAATACTTATCTCTACTATACTGCATCATCCTCTCCTCTTCGAGGAAATACCAACGCAGTCTACAAGTAGCAGGAAGAATTTCTAGCGCCGTTGCCGGGGAGACGTCACCAAAATTATCAAGTACCTTTGCACAAACTATCATCCACTTGCATTTATTTTATTTGCCTTTTCAGTTGCATTTGCCACTCGTTTTCATCTCCCCCACTTCTCTAAAAAATCAAAAATACAAAAATATTGTGTGTGATATCTTTGTTTGTGCTGCCATGTGCCTTCTATTTGCTTGCGCCTTCGCTTGCTAAAAATCTATTGATATGGATCCTCATCCACTTGCTAATCTTTTCAAAAGATCCAATTATGATGAACCAATTGCTAGTGAGTTGAGTGTACTTGATTATATCCATGAAGTTTTGCTTGAAAATCATGAATTTGAAAAGTGTGATGAAGTGTTAGAAGAAGATATTTATAAAGTGATTCATGATAGCTCCTTGATTGAAAAGCATGATTGCAATGATGTTATTATAAATTCTATTAATGTCAATTATGTTAATAATATGCAAAACTACAAGCTTGGGGATGACGATTTTGTCATGTCCACTACTTATTGCAATGATCATGATTGGGGTGATAATGCTTCTTATGATCTTGAAAATTTATTTAAGCCTCATGATGAATATGTCATTGATACTAATGTTTGCAATAATATTGAAAGTGGGTTTGGAAGAGTGTCAATTTTAGGTAAAAAGAATCCCACATATTTGGAGAGCGTTCAATCTTATGAAATTTTTGATAAATGTGGGTTTGGAGAGGTCATGACTTTAGTTGATTTTAATCCCACTATTTTGGAAGAATATAAAACTTTTATGCATGTGGATCATGAAGATAGTTTTTTATATGATAGTTATATTGTTGAATTTGATTATGATCCTACATGTAATTATTATGAGAGAGGAAAACATGGTTATAAAAATCTTCATATCACTAAATTACCTCTCTTTGTGTTGGAATTATTAATGTTTCATTCTCTTTATATGCATATGCTAGATATTGCTTGTCTTGATAATTTGTTTTCCTATAAAATGCCTATGCATATGAAGTATGTTAAACTTAAATGTGTTTGCCACATGTTTTATGATGCTCTCTTTGTGCTTCAATTCTTGTCTTTGACGTGAGCATCATTGAAATCTCAAAGCCTATCTTAATGGCTATAAAGGAAGAGCTTGTTGGGAGACAACCCAATACTTTTATTTTCTGTTTTGTGTGTTTACATAATTATAGCCTCTGTTATGATTGTGTTTTTATCTTTTAATTAGTGTTTGTGCCAAGTAATGCCTTTGGGATGATTTGGATGATAGTATAATTGATGCTGTTTGGAAAATAGAAAGTTTTGATTCCAGTATTTGATTTATGATTCTGTACTGGAGCGTCAGAAAACTCTGATTTTTTTACACAGTATTGATATATGAATTTCCCACGTTTTCCTAATTTTTCAGAATTTTTGGAGTTACATAAGTATGACGTTAATTCAGGTCTTTACAGACTATTCTGTTTTAGACAGATTCTGTTTTTGTTGCATAGTTTGCTTATTTTGATGAATCTATGGATCGTATCGGGGGCTATGAGTCATAGAGAAGTTGGAGTACAGTAGCATTATGCCAATATTAAATATGAATCAATTTACAAAAGTACCTAAAGTTTAAGATTTGTTTGTTATACTAACGGATCTCACGAGGTTTCTGTTGAGTTTGTGTGCTGAAGTTTTCAAGTTTTGGATGAGACTACGATGGATAAAGCAATAAGGAGCGGCAAGAGCCTAAGCTTGGGGATGCCCAAGGCACCCCAAGGTAATATTCAAGGAATACTCAAGCGTCTAAGCTTGGGGATGCCCCGGAAGGCATCCCCTCTTTCGTCTACAATCTATCGGTAACTCACTTGGAGCTATATTTTTATTCATCACATGATATGTGTTTTACTTGGAGCGTCTTGTGATATAGTTTGTTTGCTTTTTAGTTTGTCACAATCATCTTTGCTGAACACACCTTTTTGAGAGGGACACACATTATTCATGATTTGTTAGAATACTCTATGTGCTTCACTTATATCTTTTGAGCTAGGCAGTTGCTCTAGTGCTTCACTTATATCTTTTAGAGCACGGCGGTGGTTATATTTTAAAGAAATAGTTGCACTCTCATGTTTCACTTATATCTTTTTGAGAGTCTAATGAATAGCAATGGTAATATGCACGGGTTATGAATTTGGTCCTAATATGATAGGTATTCAAGAGGGATATAATAAAAACTTTCATGTAGATCACTGAATATGATAAGTTTGATTCCTTGCAATAGTTTTGCGATATTAAGATGGTAATATGTGGGAGGTGCTAGTAGATAATTGTGGTTTAGTAAGAATATTGGTGTTAAGGTTTGTGATTCCCGAAGCATGCACGTATGATCTGTCGTTATGCTAAGAAGTTGGAGCATGATTTATTCTTGATTGTCTACCTTATGAGTGGCGGTCTGGGACGAGCGATGGTCTTTTCCTACCAATCTATCCCCCTAGGGGCATGCGTAGTAGTACTTTGCTTCAAGGGCTAATAAACTTTCACAATAAGTATGTGAGTTCTTTATGACTAATGTGAGTCCATGGATTATACGCACTCTCACCTTTCCGCAATTTGCTAGCCTCTTCGGTACCGTGCATTGCCCTTCCTCACATCGAGAGTTGGTGCAAACTTCGCCGGTGCATCCAAATCTCGTGATATGACATGCTCTATCACACATAAGCCTCTTTATATCTTCCTCAAAACAGCCACCATACCTACCTATCATGGCATTTGCATAGCCATTCCGAGATATATTGCCATGCAACTTCCACCGTTCCAATTTTATGACACACATCATCATTATCCTATTTCTTTGCATGATCATATAGCTGACATAGTATTTGTGGCTCAGCCACCGTTCATCATTTTTATACATGTTACGCTAGTATCATTGCACATCCTGGTACACTGCCAGAGGCATTCATATAGAGTCATATTGTTCTAGTATCGAGTTGTAATATTGAGTTGTAAGTAAATAAAAGTGTGATGATCATCATTATTAGAGGATTATCCCAGTGAGGAAAGAATGGTGGAGACTAATGAGTCCTCGAAAAAGTGGGAATGAGGTCCATGAGACTGTTCTAAAAAAATAGGCCAAAAAGAGCCCATGAAAAAAAATGAGAGAAAAAGAGAGAAGGGGCAATGTTACTATCCTTTTTCCATACTTGTGCTTCAAAGTAGCACCATGTTTTCATATACAGAGTCTCCTATTTTGTCATTTTCATATACTAGTGGGAATTTTTCATTATAGATCTTGGCTTGTATATTCCGACGATGGGCTTCCTCAAATGCCCGAGGTCTTCATGAGCAAGCAAGTTGGATGCACACCCACTTAGTTTTCATGTTGAGCTTTCATACACTTATAGCTCTTAGTGCATCCGTTGCATGGCAATCTGTAACATCCCCATGTATTAAGCTACAGTGATCACCTCTTGATCATGTCAAATCACCATGTACAACAGTGCTTGATCATCATTTGAATCATATCTCATTTCAAATTCCAATTCAAATTGAAATTCAAATTTAAAGTGAATTTAAAACTTGTTCAAATCCAGAAACTAAATAGTTCATAGTATTGCAAATATTCCCAAAGCAATTATAAAAATAAAGTCAACATTAATTGAGTTATTTAAATGACTCTAACATCATGAAACAGTACCAAAACAGCACCATTTAATCCATTCTCATTTAAATAAAATTCAAATGAAAACATCTGGACTCCAAACCTTTTTATGACAGTACTGGATATTGCAGAGTAATTTTGTGGCACCATTCCCTATTTTACAAAAGTCAATAGGTGACCAAACATTTAGCAAAACAGAAAGGAAAACAATAAAACAGAAAAAGAAAAGGAAAATGGCTACAGAGCACTGCTGGACTGGGCTCTACGTGCACACAGTGCGGCCCAGCCCAACAGCGGCGGCCTTTTCGTCAACCTCATGCCGCGCAGGAGGCCGACCGAGCGCGCGTGCCCGTGCTCGTCCCCGCCGAGCCACCGAACCACCCGCGTCGCTACAGGCGTCGCGGGGAGGATAAGGACGCCACCGCGGACGCCCTAGCCACTGCCGAGATCTTTTCCCCCCTCCCCTTGCTCGCTTTCTTCCTCTCCCTCCATGGCCGATGCGGCCATCGCCGTCCGCAGCTCCCCCATGTAGCCGCCGCCGCCATCTCGCCTCGACACCGTGCTAGATCGCTTCGCCGGCGTCGACTGCTTCGTCTGCGCCCATCCGTTCGACCGGACGACCCCCACCGCGACGCCCACGACCTCTTCTTCAAGCTTCGACCACCGAACTTCGCCGCCTCGATCCGCGGCCGTCGAGCCGTCCCCGAGCTTGCTTTGCTCCTCTACAGGCTCCCCGTGAGCTCTCCTTCCTTTCCCCTCTGTTCCCACGCGTAGATCGTAGCCGTAGTCGCCGTCCTCGACATGGCCGTGCTCGTCGCCGCCGTTCCTGTCACCATCGCAGCCACTGCCGCTGCAGCTCGCGCTCATGCACGCCATCGCGCTGCTGCTGCTCCCAGGCACCCAATGCGCCTAGTCCCATCACCTGCCATGCCCCGCATCGACGAAACCGAGCTCACCCGAGCTCCGGTGTCTGCTGCGGTCGACGCCGCCGTCGTTTTAGCCCGTCTCCGGCCGAGCTAGTGCCACCACTAGATGCGGCACTTCGTCCACGTTCGAACGCGCCGTCCCGCACTCGAAATGATCCACCACAGCCGAAACCCGAGCCCTCCCGTGCGCGCCACCGTCGTTTTGGTCGCCGGCGACTGAACGCCGGCCGCACGCTGACGTGGCCGTCACGTGGATGCCCTGGACCACTGGCCTGTGGACCCGGTGGGTCCCGTTGGCCCGGTTGACCAAGTCAACCCGCTGACTGGGCGGCTACTGTCACTGACATGTGGCCCCCACATTTAGTTAAAACATTTTTATAAATAAATAATCTGTTAATTAATCGGTTAATTAATTTAATTACTAATTAGTCACTGACAACTAGGTCCCACCGGTTAATTAACCTAATTAACTAAATTAACCACTGTTAAGTTTAATCAGTCACTGACCAGTGGGACCCACTGGTCAGGTTTGACCCTGGCCAGCTGGGTTTGACCGATGACGTCACCCTGACATCACGATGACGTCACATATTACTGTTACGGATAATTCGAATTTAAATAATTAAAACAATTCCAGAAATTTAATAAAACTTTGAAAAATCATAGAAAATAAACCGCAACTCGGATGAAAATAATTTATATATGAAAAACAATCAGAAAAATATGACGAATCCAAATATGCCACCCACATACCTGTCAGACCTCTCTAACATGATGAACATGGAACTTTCCCCTCTGATTCATCTGTCCGATAATTGCCCGGAGCTGGTAAAACACCTCCAGATGTTTTTCCCGCTCCGACTAACTTGCGTGGTACTGCATTAGGGCACCCCTCGAATAACGTGTTGCCATGCCATGCATCTATGTTGCATTTGTCTGCTTTATATTTATTGTTTCTCCCCCCTCTTCTCTCCGGTAGACCCCGAGACCGACGCTGCTGCCGAGTACGACTACGACCCTGACGACCAGCCCCTTTCAGCAGAGCTTCCAGGCAAGCAAAACCCCCTTGATCATTCCTATATCGCCTATTCCTTTTCCCTCATGCTTGCATTAGATTTTGCTACTGTAATTGCTTGCTCCTATTCTGATGCATAGCCTGTTTTTGTAACCTGTTGTTGTTACTTTACCTGTCATCCTAAACTACTTAGAATAGGTTGGTTAGTGATCCATCAGTGACCCCTCACCCATGTCCCTGTTGTCCTACTTTGTACCAATACCTCGATCTTTGTGATCAATGTGCAGAGACCGTCACATCACCGCACACCCCCTTAGTTGTACGGCTCTGCAGGGCTACTATCGAGTGCCGGGGGTGATACCTCGTACTGCACTCCTGATGATATCCCTGTAGAGCCGTACAGAGGGTGATTCCTCGCTCTCCCTTTCCCGATGATGACTCTGTCGTGCAACCCCTCAAGTGGGGACCATCGAGGGTGATTCCTCCTGGTTCTCCTTAATGGATTACATCGAGTAGGAATCCATCGAGGGTGATTCCTCAGGTTCCCTTGATGTTTTGGACACACGGTTACCATGACTATTACCTCGGACCTTTGTTGCAGGTGGGTCGACCCCGAGGGGTACCCGCGGGAAATGTGGAGTCGGGTTGACCTGGAGGGTACTCGTGAGATAATTACAAGGCGCGGCCGGGCAGGCAGAGACTGCCCTAGAGAGGGATGGGCCTGACCCTTGTTGCACTTCCTCGAGACGGGACGACAGGAGTACTGATCGTCACCGCGAGCTCCCAATGCACTAACGGATTTGGGTATTTGATCTGAGTTGGCCGCTGGCCATATACGCACTACCACCATGTGGGATAATGGTTATGGGACCCTCTACGTCATATGTATCAGCCAAAAGCTCTTCAGATGTCACAGCTCAGATATGCGGGCTGATTGCTGGGGTGGGCTGGTTACGTCACTTGTGTATACAGTGTCGCGCCTAGGCCCCGGCCAGTCATGCAACGTGCAGGAGTGCAGAGGGCGATGGCCCAAGACCCCTTCGCACTTAGGATTTAGACCGGCGAGCTGACCTCTCTGCTGAGCCTAGGTAGGACTGCGTCGTGTCGATTACCTGAGGCCGGGTATTACCCAGCAAGTGTGTCCGACCAGATGTAATCGAGCGTGCTGGGTAACAGTAGTGCACCCCTGCAGGAAAGTTATCTATTCGAATAGCCGTGTCCACGGTAACAGGACGCTCAGTGTTGTATCCCGATCTACTACAACTTGAACTGAATACATGTCACTTTAACTGTAAGCTCCGGGATCGCTTTCTCGCAGGGAGTTGAGGAAGGATCCCTAGGCTTTGCTACTACTTGCTTGCAACTTTATAATATGCTAATCTGCACTCTTCTAATGCTGCAAGACTTTGAAGATGTTAGTCTTCGATAGGCTAGGCCTTCTTCCCCCCTTATTCTAGCATTTCTGCAGTTTAGTCCAAAGATATAGCCCCTTCCTTTGGTACCAATGCATAACTAGCATAGTTCTAATGTAAGTCTTGCGAGTACTTTGGATGAGTACTCACGGTTGCTTTGCTTCCTTCTTTTCCCCATACCCGATTGCTGTGATCAGATGGCGGAGCCCAGGAGTCAGCTGCTACCGCCGACGACTACTACTACACTTCCGGTGGAGCCTACTACTACGTGGAGACCGACGACCAGGAGTAGTTCAGAGGCACCCAGGCAGGAGGCCTGCGCCTTTTCGATCAGATGTCATTGTTTTGCTCTGCCTTCTTAAGGCAAACTTGTTTAACTTTGTGTCTGTACTCAGATACTGTTGCTTCCGCTGATGCTTGTATGACTCGAGCTTATGTATTCGAGCCCTCGAGGCCCCTGGCTTGTAATATAAAGCTTATGTACTCAGATACTGTTGCTTCCCCTTATTGATCTCTACCACCATATTATATTCCTCCCATAGTGCTATATCCATGGCTTGCGCTCATGTATTGCGTGGGGATTGAAAAAGCTGAAGCGCGTTAAAAAGTATGAACCAATTGCTCGGCTTGTCATCGGGGTAGTGCATGATAAATATTTTGTGTTAAGAAGATGGAGCATGACAGGATTATATGATTTTGTAGGGATAGCGTTCTTTAGCATTTTTATTTTGAAAGACATGATTGTTTATTAGTATGCCTGAGTATTGATGTCTTTATGTCAAACTATAGACTATTGCTTTGAATCATTCGGATCTTATTATTCATACCGTAAGAAAGAGATTACATGATGAAACATGATAGGTAGCATTCCACATCAAAAAATCTGTTTTTATCATTTACCTACTCGAGGACGAGCAGGAATTAAGCTTTGGGATGCTTGATACGTCTCCAACGTATCCATAATTTTTGATTGTTCCATGCTATTATAGTATCAATCTTGGATGTTTTATATGCAATTATATGCCATTATATATCATTTTTTGGGACTAACCTATTAACCCAGTGCCCAGTGCCAGTTGCTATTTTTTGATTGTTTTTGCCTTTTCAGAAAATCATTATCAAAAAGAGTCCAAACGAGAAAAAAAAACTTTGGATTAATTTTTTCTGGACCAGAAGAGACACACAAAGCTTCGGGAGAAGACCAGAAGAGCCACGAGGAGGCGACAAGCCTGGAGGGCTCACCCAGGGGGGGTAGGCACGCCCCCCAGGCTTGTGGGCCCCTCGTAGCCCCTCCTGACCTAATTCCAGCGCTATAAATTCCCAAATATTCCCAATATACCAGGAGACCGAAGAGAAAACCTTTCCACCGCCGCAAGCCTCTGTTCTTCCGCGATCCCATCTGGAGGCCTTTTCCAGTACTCTGCCAGAGGGGGAATCGATCACGGAGGGCTTCTTCATCAACCTTGCTGCCCTTTCGATGATGTGTGAGTAGTTTACCACAGACCTACGGGTCCATAGCTAGTAGCTAGATGGCTTCTTCTCTCTCTTTGATCTTCAATACCATGTTCTCCTCGATGTTCTTGGAGTTCTATCCGATGTAATCTTCTTTTGCGGTGTGTTTGTTGGGATTCGATGAATTGTGAGTTTATGATCAGATTATTCATGAGAAATATTTGAGTCTTCTCTGAACTCTTTTATCTATGATTATTATAGCTTTGTATTTCTCTCCGATCTATCAATTTGGTTTGGCCAACTAGATTGGTTTATCTTGCAATGGGAGAGGTGCTTTGTGATGGGTTCAATCTCGCGGTGCTCAATCCCAGTGACAGAAAGGGACATGACACGTATTTGTATTGTTGCCATTAAGGATAAAAAGATGGGGCTTAATCATATTGCTTGAGTTTACTTTGTCTACATCATGTCATCTTGCTTAAGGCATTACTCTGTTTCATACTTAATACCCTAGATGCATGCTGGATAGCGGTTGATGGGTGGAGTAATAGTAGTAGATGCAGGTGTCGGTACCAAAACCGGCAGATCTCGGGTAGGGGATCCAAACTGTGAATCTTGGAGTCAATGGATAACAAGAAACGTAGAGACAGTGATTACCCAGGTTCGGGCCCTCTCGAAGAGGTAAAACCCTACGTCCTGCTTGATTGTGTTGATGTATTTGTATGATGATTACAGAGTTGATCTACCTCGAGATCGGATGGACTAAACCCTAGGTGGGTATGATGATAATGGTTCTCGCCTCTACGGACTAAACCATCTGGTTTATATAGACACCAGGGGTACCTAGGTTTACATATGGTAGGTAACTATCAGGAGATAACCATGCCAGTCATGAACTTTTCTTGGAGGAGACGCCAAGTCTTCGGAGGTTTCCTTCTAGAGCCCGTGGCTGCTTGTAGTCCGGCCTTCCTTCGATGAGTTAAAAGCGGCCCACCAGCCCGGCCCATGAGAGATAGGCCAGTAGCCTGAGGACCCCTTAGTCCGGGACACCCTCAGTAGCCCCTGAACTAGCCTCCAATGCCGAAGTCGGCAGTCTTCGTCAGCTGCATTCTTCAAAGGTCTTCGGCTTGAGGGGCGAGTTCCTTCCCTTACCTATGTTCGGCTTGGCAATAGTTCAGCCACCCACAACTCTTGATTGGCGAGGTACTGCAGGGCCCGCCGCACCGTTTTCTTTCTTCAGAATTAATGACGCCCCTCAATTTCTACGCGCCAGGGGAATGCCAATGGCCCAATAGTTTTTTACAGAAATGCCTTTCTTAGGGGAAATACGCCTATTTAACAGACCAAGGGCGTGAAGGTTAACGCACCCCACCCCCCTGCCATCCTTCCCCACGTCACCGAGAGGCCATAGCCAGCGAACAATGGCGAGCGTTCCAGGCCCCTCCTCACGGCCCCCTTCAAGGTGATTGGGCGGGCTGCTCAGTCTCCCGCATCCGACTGGGCAGCCTCGAGACGCAGGGATATCTGCCCGCTTTAGATCTCGCGTCTACCCACCCCGGGCTGACTTCTGCGAACGGGGAGGCTTTCGCGGAGAACTTCCCCGCCCCACACGGGAAGGAAAGGGTATGCTTCATGCCTTTTCTCTTACGAGGCTTAGGCTTCCCCATTCACCCCTTCCTGAGGGGTCTACTAGAATTTTATGGGATCCAGCTCCACCACCACACCCCAGGATCAATTCTGCACATTTTGGGCTTCGTTGCCCTTTGTTAGATGTTTCTGGGCTGCGAGGCCCATTTCGAGTTATGGAGGAAATATTTCTGCCTTGTCCCTCGCACCCGAGAAGGGACAATTTACGAGGTCGGCGGAGCCGAGGTATGGCGCATTGCCAGAACGGGATATCCTATAGGGACTCCCAAGAAGGATGCCGAGGAGTGGACCTCGGAGTGGTTTTATATTGAAGACATCCCCCTATTCGATCCAGCTCGGAGGGGGTTGCCCGAACACTCACTCGCTTCTCCGAAGAAGCGGTTCAACTGGCGCCCGAAGGGCTCTTATCAAGAAGAAAGTGCCGAGGTAACACGCCTAGCCGCTCAAGTGAGGTGGCTGGCCCACAACGGGCTGACCATCATCGATGTGATGGCAGCAGCCATTGCTCGGTGTGTACAACCTCTTCAGCAAAGGGTGCATCCCCTATGGTGTTACAACGGGGAGAACAACTCGACCTGATACACACGGAAAGGACCTGCTGACTAGGCGGTAATGGCAGCCACACTGGCTGATCTCTTCAAGGGGGAAGAGCAAGAGTTTGCTCGGCTAAGGCCCAAGGATGGCTTCTCGAGCTATAAACCCATCGAAGCGGTGAGTCCATCTACAATTTAAAGCTCGGATGGTACACCCGTTTTTCTTAACCGGATTGTTAATTTACCTAAACAGAGCTGGAGGCGCTGGATTGAGACGGTGAGTTGCCCTGCTCCCCAACCGGAGAGTCATTCCCGCGACGACGACCCTGGGTTTCACGACGATCCCGAGACATTGATCGACTTCGAGGAGGGGGTCTTCTACCAGGAGGGTCTCGACGGCTCTAAAGTGGCCCTGTTGGCTGATCACCCCGGGCACTCCCCTCCTCCGCTGTAAGTAATCAATGGGCTTCTTATCGAAAAAGACGCTTAGCTCCTGCAGCTCCGAGTACACTGACTTCTATTCCCAAGGGCCACCGTACGACACGCCGGACATCTGCGAGAGCGGCACCGGTGGCCCCAGCAGAAAGTGGCCGCAGGGTGTCCAAACGTGTGGTGCCAACGGGAGTCACGTCATCCGTGCCCCCTCCCCCGAAGAGGTAACGTATCCGCTGTACTTTTAGTGTCTTTATCTTCGACAACTGCTAAGGATGTCAGCAATTTTCTTCTGCTGCGGCCTGCAGGCGATATGTAGAACCACCTTCGCCCGAAGATGTCGAAGGGGTGCCGGGGGGTGACCCAAGACCGAGGTCCCCTACCATGGCCAGTGCTACTTCCGGGCTCCCTACCGAAGACCAACATCCGGAAGATTCAGGGGGTGTCTCGGTCACTAACTCCGAGGTCGAAAGTGTGATGAATCACTGGCGGCGCAAGGCATCACTACGGCATTCTGCGTTTTCCGATCAAGAGTTTAACGCTCTTAGTTCGGTAGACGCGTACCTCGGAGCTGCCCGAACGGGACTCGAGGGGGTAGTTAAACTTATGTCCACTAGTCTGCAGGTATGCCATTGGTTTTGATAACCGATTATCTAACCCAGTAGCCCCCGAGCCTTAATTTGGGCGGGACGGCCGAGTTAAGGGTCTGATGTTATAATGTCGTACTATGGTGCAGACTGTTCGGGAGCAGAACAAAAAGCTGGCCGAAGACCTCGGGATGACACAAACACAGTTGAAATCTATGGAGGCCGAGCTGAATGAGGTCAAGAAATGGACCAGAGAAGCACATGGTAAGGGATAGACTTAATGTGCCTAGTAAAGAATTTGATGGATACCTTTTCTAATCATGGGTTGGTCCATAATAGCTGAGTCGATAAATCAGCTGCAGAAGGATCTGGACGCAGCGAGAGAGGCTCAAAGGTATGCGGAGTCACAGCAAGAGGCTGGCTACCGTGTGCTAACCCGAAGTCATGACGAAAGGGATAAGCTCAAGGCGTAAAATCAACAACAGGCCCAAGAGATTAAGAGCTTGAAAACTCAACTGGCTCTAACGCAGGAGGAGAACCAGAGGCTAAAAACTGGCATGTTCGGTGAGTGCGACTTAGTTTTATAGCATGTAGACAGCATGTTTTGTACTATGAGATGAACAATGCCAAGTCACTTTTGCAGTTCTCTTGACCGGACACCCCGAGGAGGAAGCTAGCTCATTTGGACGGGGCCTGCTGAAGGAGCTATCCGCCGCACATGAGCGGGCCCGGAAAGCTATGAAGAGCATGTTGAAGGCGTTGTGGCCTAGCGAGGTGGCTCCGGAAGGGATGACCGAACTTGCGAACTGATTTAAAGGAGCTCGGCGTTGCCTTGAGCTATGGAAAATATCAGCTTGTCAGGAGGGAGCGCGGGAGGCATGGGCGATGGTTAAAACCCGCTTTACCAAGCTTGACCCGGAGCATTTGGCTAGGGTAGGGCCAGTAGGGCCGGATGGGCAGGAAGTGCCCCTAAATTTGGTGTATGACCAAGTGATGCCCGCTGCTCGGTTGTCCCAAGAAGATTGTGCTCTGGAGACCATGATAGATGGCCTTGACCGAGAGTAGTGTTTTGATTCTATGTATCCATGTACTTTACATCAAATAGTCTCCAAACCGTGCTTTAAACATTGTCTTAACCGGCCATCGGCTTTCGCCTCCTCAGCCAGGGGCCGATGAGTGTTTCCTACTATGTGATCCGAGAACATCGGGAAAACACTTCGGAGAACCAGGCAATCCAGCCATTTGGTGCCAATAGACAAAATGCGCTCGGGGAGTTATGTTATATTACTGTTTAACGTAAGAAACATCTTCCGACGAAAATAGTTCCTCTATGGGTTCCTTTCTTCGGGTTGTCATGTTGACCATGGACGTATAACCGAATACCCGAAATAGACGGGTGAGGGTTACTTCGGGAAAATAACCCCGGAATCTGGTAATAGCTACCAATTATTTTCACTTCCCTTGTGGCCGACCAATTATGTTCTTAAGAACGCTAGCTTTTGGCTTCACCCGTCTGAGGTACGCACCCGGGTAATCCGGACGTAACAATAGCAGAGGTGCTCCCTTTACTCCCTAGCCAAACAATTGGAAACGTAGGGAGTAAGCATAGGAGCGAGGCAACCCAGCTTGGCCAAATCTTAAGTCAAATTGATGCATATGATGGCTTTAGGACGATACTGGAAGGTTGCAAACATGGTAAAACTGATGGTTGCACAAATAATATATAACCGGCTTCGTAAAAGAAGCCCCCAGGTAAAAACGTGTGGTACATTCGAAGATGTTTGCCGAAAAAAAACTTAACGTAGTTCGGCTTAACCGAACACAACCCGGGAAAGACTAGTCACGCGAGAAAAACAAAATATAAATCCGAGAAGGATAAACCGAAGAGGGTGATGACGCTGATTTAGCCGTAGAAGCGTCGAAGCCGAGCCGCGTTCCATGGGTTTGGGTCGAGGCGGTTGTCCTTTGGGTCGCGGAGACGATACGCTCCGCCTGCGAGTACCTGATCAATTATGAAGGGCCCCTCCCACTTATGCTTCTGCTTCTCTGGGAGGCGCAGGACGAGGTCGCCCACGTTATAGGTTTTTGCCCATACTTCCCTACTCTGATAGCGTCTGGCCTGCTGCTGATAAAAGGTAGAACAAGCCCGAGCTACATCGCGCTCACCTTCTAGGGCGTCCAGGTCATCTTGCCGATCCAGCTCGGCCTCCCTTTCTTCATACATACGTACTCGAGGTGCGTCGTGAATAAGATCGCTGGGGAGAACAGCTTCTGCCCCATACACCATAAAGAACGGTGTGTAGCCCGTGGATCGATTGGGAGTGGTGCGCAGGCCCCACAATACGGAGTCGAGCTCCTCAACCCAGTGGCAGTCGGATTCTTTTAAAGATCGGACCAAACGGGGCTTAATGCCGCTCAAAATTAGTCCATTAGCTCGCTCGACTTGTCCATTGGACTGTGGGTGGTATACAGAGGCATAGTCAAGCTTAATGCCTAAATTAGCGCACCAGTCTTTTACTTCCTAGGCGGTAAAATTGGATCCATTGTCCGTTATTATGCTATGGGGGACACCGTAACGGTGAACCACGCCGGATATAAAATCAATGACCGGCTTGGACTTGGCTGAGGTTACTGGTTTTGCCTCAATCCATTTAGTGAATTTGTCTACCATGATGAGTAGATATTTCTTCTTCTTGGTCCCCCCCTTTAAGTGGTCCGACCATGTCCAGCCCCCAGACCGCGAAAGGCCAAGTAATCGGTATCGTCCGAAGAGCCGTGGGGGGCATGTGACTTTGATTTGCAAAGAGCTGGCATCCAACGCAATGTTGGACCAATGTTTGGGCGTCTGGGCGCTCGGTGGGCCAGAAGAACCCAGCTCGGAAGGCCTTGCTGACCAGGGCCCGAGCTGCTGCGTGGTGACCGCCCATGCCAGCGTGAATTTCGGCCAAGAGCTGTCTCCCCTCCTCTTCGGATATACATCTTTGGAGGACGCCGGTAGTGCTTTTCTTGTATAGTTTGCCCTCGTGGACCTTGTAGGCTTTAGATCGCCGAATTATGCGCCTTGCCTCAGTCTGGTCATCGGGTAGCTCTTGGCGGAGAAGATAGGCGAGGAAGGGCTCGGTCCATGGCGCGATTATTGCCATGACTTCGTGGGCCAAAGACGTTTCTTTGATTGCCGAGCCCCCGATAATTCCCTCGTCTGGTTCGATAGTTGGAGGGACGAGCTCTCCTGAGGCCTTGGTTTTAGCGTCCTTGCCATCCTCCTACCACACCACGGCGGCTTGAAGAGTCGTTCCAAAAAGGTGTTCTCAGGAATGCGATCACGTTTAGCGCCCATTCGAGCAAGGACATCGGCAGCTTGATTGTTGTCTCTAGAAACATGGTGGAACTCCAGCCCTTCAAAAAGGGTGGATATTTTTAGGATGGCGTTGCGATATGCTGTCATTTTTGGGTCTTTTGCGTCGAATTCGCCGTTGACTTGAGAGATGGCGAGATTAGAGTCTCCCCGTACCTCGAGCCGTTGTACACCCATTGACACTGCCATCCGAAGTCCATGCAACAGAGCCTCGTATTCGGCCACATTGTTAGAGTCGGTGTACATGATTTGCAGTATGTACCGGATATTGTCGCCGGTGGGAGATGTGAGAACCACTCCAGCCCCCAGCTCGGCGAGCATTTTAGAGCCGTCGAAGTACATCGTCCAATGCGAATACATACTATACTCTCTAGGGAGCTCGGCTTCCGTCCATTCTGCTACGAAATCCGCCAACACCTGAGATTTAATAGCTCGGCGCGGTCGGTATATGATCTCGAAGGGGAGGAGCTCGATAGCCCATTTGGCTATACGGCCAGTGGCGTCTCGATTGTTGATTATATCATTCAGGGGTACTTCGGATGCCACCGTGATCCAACACTCTTGAAAATAGTGTCGGAGCTTTCAGGACGCCATGAAAACTGCGTAGGCTATCTTCTGGTAATGCGGCTACCTTATTTTACATGGGGTAAGTACTTCGGATACATAGTACACTGGCTTCTGCACCTGGAGCTTGTGACCCTCTGCCTCTCGTTCGACGACGAGGACTGCACTGACCACCTGGTTCGTGGCCGAAATGTATAGCAGCATTGGCTCGCCCAAGCTGGGTGCTGCCAAGATGGGGTTGCTAGCCAGTAGTGTTTTAATTTCCTCTAGTGCGACCGCTGTCTCACTAGTCCATTCGAAGTTCTTGGTCCGTTTAAGCAGCTTGTAGAGTGGTAGGGCCTTCTCTCCGAGGCGTGAGATGAAGCGGCTCAAGGCTGCCACATAGCCGGCCAGTTTCTGGACGTGCTTTAGCTCGGTAGGAACTGCTAGCTGGGACAGTGCTCGGATTTTTGCCGGGTTAAACTCTATTCCTCTATGGGAAACAATAAATTCGAGAAGCTTGCAGGCCGGCACTCCGAAGATACACTTTTCCGGATTGAGCCGTATATCGAAATTTCGCAGACTGTCGAAGGTTTGACGGAGATCGTCCACCAGCTGACTGACGTGTTTGGTTTTGATAACCACGTCATCCACATATGCCTCGACCGTTTTACCGATCTGTTTTTTCAAACACGTTTGGATCATGCGCTGGTATGTAGCCCCTGCATTTTTTAATCCGAAGGGCATTGTGTTGAAATAGAACAGCCCATAGGGGGTGATGAATGATGTGGCCGCTTGATCGGATTCCTTCATTTTAATTTGATGGTATCCGAAGTAAGCATCGAGAAAACATAGCGAGTCGTGCCCGGCAGTGGCGTCTATGATCTGGTCTATGCGGGGCAAGGGGAAAGGATCCTTGGGGCAGGCCTTGTTTAGGTCCTTAAAATCGACGCACAACCGCCAGGATTTGTCCTTCTTAGGTACCATGACCAAATTAGCCAACCACTCCGGATGTTTAATATCTCGGATGAATCCGGCTTCGAGCAATTTTGCCAATTCTTCACCCATAGTTTGACGCTTGGGTTTAGAAAATCGGCGTAGAGCCTGTTTGACTGGCTTGAAACCTTTAATGATGTTCAAGCTATGCTCGGCTAAACTTCGTGGGATCCCTGGCATGTCTGACGGGTGCCAGGCGAAGATGTCCCAGTTTGCGCGCAAAAAATTGCGCAATTCTTCGTCGACCGCGGGGTCCAGCTGAGCTCCAATGGATGTCGTTTTGTTGGGATCTGTTGGATGCACCTGGAATTTGACGATTTCGTTTGCTGGTTTGAAAGACGTGGATTTGGGCCTTTTGTTGAGGACTACATCGTCCTTGTCCACCGTTGAACGGAGTGCGGTTAATTCTTCAGCTGCGAGGGCCTCGGATAAAGCTTCGAGGGCGAGTGATGTTGTTTTGTTCTCGGCCCAAAGAGCTCTGTCTGGATTACTGGTGACTGTGATCACGCCATTTGGCCCTGGCATCTTAAGTTTCATGTACCCGTATTGTGGGATAGCATGGAACCATGCGAATGCATCACGCCCCAATAGAGTGTGGTAGCCAGTGCGGAAGGGCACGACGTGGAAGAGCAATTCCTCAGATCGATAGTTCTCGGGAGTTCCGAAGACTACATCGAGAGTGACTCGACCACTGCAATGTGCCTCTTTTCTGGGAATAATCCCTCGAAAGGTGGTGTGACTTTGCTCGATGCGAGATCTGTCGAACTGCATTTTGTCCAAGGTGTCCTCATAAATGAGGTTTAACCCACTGCCACCATCCATTAACACCTTTTGGAGTCGAAATCCATCCACTATGGGATCCAGGACAAGGGCGGCAGCAGCTCGGACAGGGCAGGATCTCGGCTGGTCTTCTTCGCTGAAAGTGATAGGTGTGTCTGTCCATGAGTCCATCGCTGCCACATGGTGAATTTGACCGAGCTCTCGAAGGGCTCTCTTCCTCTGGTTTTTTGAGGAATATGTCTCGTAGATCGTTAAGATCTCGGCGTCATCATCCAAGGGCGTTGCGAGACATCTGTCTGGGTATGAGCCTCCGAGGATGGCTTCACCGCTCTTGGCCACTTGCCTGACCACCCAGCAAGCTCGGACGCTGTGAGTCAGGTTTGTATTGAGCGGGACAGAGTGTACAGGGCACGGTTTATCCAGTAGTTTGTCAAGAACCGTTATGGATTCTGCCGGGAGTTTCTTATTTTTCTCGGACGGTTTGTACTGAGTTAATCGGCGAGGGTGTGCGCGTTTTGCCCGAGCTCATCTTGATTCCTTGGCATGGATTGACTCTGTTTGCTCTTGCTGAGCCTGCCAAGCATCCTTCATGGCGCAGTATTTATATACCAAGTCTGATAACGAGGAGAAGTTTTGAATGTGGCGGCGGGCGAGGGCGTTTAGGATGCCTTCGTCTCGGCAGTTATGTTGGAAATCCGCCAGGATTTGCGTGTCGCAACAGTCTGCTATTTTGTTTTTGACGAGGAGGAATTTAGTCCAGAATTGCCGAACTGTCTCTTCGGGCTATTGTTTGACATACATTAGATCCCCTACATCAAGCTGTCCCGAGTTACTCGGACAGTACTCGATATGGGGGGTGGGTGGGATATTTTTTTTAATCCCAACAGGGTGTGAGTCCAGGGTCTCAGCGGCTTTGTCCTGGACTGATATGGAGTCCGGCGTGTCGGGCTCCGGGTTTGAGTTCTCAGCCAGGCACAGCTGCGTAGACTCGAGGCCGTGCGCCAAATCAGTCTTCGGCTCTGGTCTCTCTCCGGAGTAGAGGTCGGCTGCCGAGTTGGAGGCCGAGCTGGAGGATGGGGCTCGATGATCGGAGGGGAGTGCCCACTCCGCTCTTGGCTCCAGAGGGAGGAGGGGTGAGCCCTCGGCCGAGTCTTCGATAGTGGCGACTAAGTGGGCGGCAGGAGGGATGTAAATCTCCCTGTCATCGGCTTTAAGTCCGATCTGGTCATAGACCGAGGACTGGCCATCGGTAATCCCCATGGCCTGGATCTGATCTAGTATCCCGTTTAACAACGAGAGATCCGTCGGATCCATGTTCTCGCAGTTCTCGGGGTCAACCCGCAGTACTGCTGCGCTAGAAGCGCTTGAAATTGCCCCGCAACGGTGCTCGACCAAGGCTGAACTTGAGCCGTCGAGCATAGAGATCGGATCTGAGCTCAAGGGCGGATCTGCGGTGGCAGCCGACCCAATAGCGGGGTAAGCCGCACCCGAAGTTAAAACCTCAGGGTTTGTGGGTCCCTCAGGTAAAGCCGAGGACCCTGCGAGGATAAGGTCTCCCCGGGAGTCGGCGACGAACTCTAGGTTCCCAAACCTGATCTTCTGATCGGGGGTAAAGTTAATGACCCGGCCGAGGCGACCGATCGGACCAGCGTGTAGCATGACGCTGCCAAACGCGAAGAGCTGGCCAGGGACGAAGACGTCCCTGCAGCAGATGCCATCGCTGATGACTAAACGAGCCATTGATCCTTGACGATCCCACAACGGAGCTCTCAATGAAAGCACCAATGTTGATACCAAAACCGGCAGATCTCGGGTAGGGGGTCCGAACTGTGAATCTTGGAGTCAATGGATAACAGGAAACGTAGAGACAGCGATTACCCAGGTTCGGGCCCTCTCGAAGAGGTAAAACCCTACGTCCTGCTTGATTGTATTGATGTATTTGTATGATGATTACAGAGTTGATCTACCTCGAGATCGGATGGACTAAACCCTAGGTGGGTATGATGATAATGGTTCTCGCCTCTACGGACTAAACCCTCTGGTTTATATAGACACCAGAGGTACCTAGGTTTACATATGGTAGATAACTATCAGGAGATAACCATGCCAGTCACGCCAACTTTTCTTGGAGGAGACGCCAAGTCTTCGGAGGTTTCCTTCTAGAGCCCGTGGCTGCTTGTAGTCTGGCCTTCCTTCAATGAGTTAAAAGCGGCCCACCAGCCCGGCCCATCAGAGATAGGCCGGCAGCCTGAGGACCCCTTAGTCCGGGACACCCTCAGCAGGCAGGAGTCGGTCTATTTGTCTCGGACGTGATGCCTATATACATGATCATTGCCATGAATCCGTCATAATTATTTGCTTTTCTATCAATTGCCCAACAGTAATTTGCTTACCCACCGTATGCTATATGTTCGAGAGAGAAGCCTCTAGTGAAAACTATGGCCCCCGAGTT
This sequence comes from Elymus sibiricus, assembly GCA_039707655.1. Classification (NCBI taxonomy): domain Eukaryota; kingdom Viridiplantae; phylum Streptophyta; class Magnoliopsida; order Poales; family Poaceae; genus Elymus; species Elymus sibiricus. The sequence goes on along the minus strand of CM077676.1, from coordinate 210,729,282 downwards.
TACTTTATCATATATAAAAAACCTAAAAATACCTTGCTGCAATTTATTTACTTTTATTTTATTTAGTATTTTAGTTTATCTATCTATCACTATCAGAATTAATCCTTGCAAATAACCGCTAAGAGGATTGACACCCCTCTTATTTGCGTTGGGTGCAAGTGTTTGCTTTTGTGTGTGCAGGTGCGTTTAACGGGATTTTGCTTGGTTCTCCTACTGGATTGATAACCTTGGTTCTTAACTGAGGGAAATACTTATCTCTACTATACTGCATCATCCTCTCCTCTTCGAGGAAATACCAACGCAGTCTACAAGTAGCAACTATCGTTACACTTAACGATATCCTAAGATCCGGAAAACGTGATCACCAACAACACTTCAGCCAGTCTTAGAGGTGAAACCGGGAACCTATTGTTTACCGTTTATCATTTCACACGTGCATATGAGTTTTCCACTGAATCACATATTCCAGGATCATAGCAGTTATAGCATGAAATATAAACTCTTAATTGTGAATAATGGAAATATAATAATACAATATTATTGCCTCTAGGGCATATTTCCAACATGGCAGACTAGCAATAATGTGCGCTTTGTGAGACAGGTGCCACATCAAAGTTGTGCATTTGGTATTTGAACATCAAACCAGCCTTTTCATACATATATTTGGTCCACATGCAAGTGTGTTCGTGTTCTGACGCTTTCCCATGTTTTTTTGTCCACGCAACACACACGGTTCCCTCAGACTACCCGTGTGCCACGCCCGTGCCCCTGTCACCCACATCAGCATAGTAGATTGGGCTCCACGAGGCTTCCCTCACAATCTCAAAAATATCTACCCGCCTGGAGGGTTTTTCTGTTTGATAGCACATGATTATTATGTTTCGACCGTGTGCGATACTGTTTGCCCTCGGCCCCCTGCTCCCGCCTGCATCCCTCAAAAATATCTACCCGCGTGGAGGGTTTTTCTGTTTGATAGCACACGGTTATTATGTTCCGATCGTGTGCGATGTTGTTCGCTCCCGCTCCCGCCTGCATCCCTCAAAAATATCTAGCCGCCTGGAGGGTTTTTCTGTTTGATAGCACACGGTTGTTATGTTTGGACCGTGTACGATGTTTGTTGCTCAATCGCTTCATCCAAATTTTCAGTAGCCCTGGCATTTTACTCCCGCCTAGTAAAATTTTCAGTACCCACGTCATTTCCTCACACACCACCTTGCCCCCCCTCCACACACACACCCCAAAAACTCCATGTGCGCACACACACACACCACCCCTCCCTCGCTCAAAACCCTAGCAAGGTCGCCGCCGCCGCGCCGCCTCCATCGTCAACATCTGACAGTTTGCCCGTGCAGGTTACCCACCGATCTCCATACCCTAGCCGCCCTGAGTTTCTTAGATGACGCCTGCCAAACACCCCCTTTCCCACAGATCCCCATCCCCATCCCCCTCCCCCACTCCAGAGCGTCGCAGCCTAAGCCCGGCTACGGTTCCCGTGGAGCTCCAGGAGCTAATGGCCCAAAAGAGGTTTATCACGGCCTCTTCGCCCGACGTCGGCGAGGTGGCCGCCGAGGAAGCTGACGACGATTATGTTGGGGAACGTTGCATGGGAAACAAAAAATTTCCTACGCAGACACAAGATCTATCCATGGTGATGAGCATCTACGAGAGGGAGAGTGAATCTACATACCCTTGTAGATCGCTAAGCGGAAGCGTTAAGAAACGCGGTTGATGTAGTCGAACGTCTCCGCGATCCAAATCGCAAGGCGTCCCTCGAACCGATCACGAACTAGTGCCGAACGGACGGCACCTCCGCGTTCAACACACGTACGGCTTGATGACGCCTTCACCTCCTCGATCCAGCGAGCGATGGTGAAGTAGTAGATGAGTTCCGGCAGCACGACGGCATGGTGATGGTGGTGAGGAACAATCTCTGCAGGGCTTCGCCAAGCGCTACGGAGATTATGACGTAGGAACTAGAGGGTTAGGGTTGCCGCACACGGCTTGGGGAAATCTTGATGTATTTCGGGTGCTAGCCCTGCCCCTCTATTTATATGTTGAGCCCTGGGGTCGAAACTTGGAGAAAGAGCCTCCTCAAAGTCGGTTTGGCCCGCAAGGCAAGAGTCCTGCTCGGACTCCAGGACCAGACGCCAGGGTCCTCGGCGTCTGGCCCCAGACGCCAGGGTCCCTGGCGTCTGGCCCCTGGCCTCCGCAAAACTTCCTTTTGCACCTTCCTAAAGCCTCGTGGGCTTTACCCCTTGGCCCAAATAAAGTGTTCTCGTACCCGAACATTTCGGGAAACATCCGGAACCCGTTCCGGTGAATTCCGGAACCCTTCCGGAGACCAAACACTATTATCCCATATATCAATCTTTACCTCCAGACTATTCCAGAGCTCCTCGTCATGTCCGGGATCTCATCCGGGACTCCGAACAACTTTCGGTCACCAACATAACAACTCAACTATACTTATATCGTCACCAAACGTTAAGTGTGTAGACCCTGCGGGTTCGAGAACTATGTAGACATGACCGAGACACCTCTATGGTCAATAACCAATAGCGGGACCTGGATGCCCATATTGGCTCCTACATATTCTACGAAGATCTTTATCGGTCGAACCACTATGTCAAGGATTCAGTTAATCCCGTATGCTGTTCCCTTTGTTCTTCGGTATGTTACTTGCCCGAGATTCGATCGTCGGTATCTCTATACCTAGTTCAATCTCGTTACCGGCAAGTCTCTTTACTCGTTCCGTAATACAAGATCTCGTGGCTAACACTTTAGTCACATTGCTTGCAAGGCTCATTGTGATGTTGTATTACCGAGTGGGCCCTGAGATACCTCTCCGTCACACGGAGTAACAAATCCCAGTCTTGATCCATGCCAACCCAACAGAAATCCTCGGAGATACCTGTAGAGCACCTTTATAGTCACCCAGTTACGTTGCGACGTTTGATACACACAAGGTACTCCTCCGATGTCAGGGAGTTGCATGATCTCATGGTCATAGGAACAGATACTTGACATGCAGAAAACAATAGCAATAAACTGACACGATCATATGCTACGTTTACAGTTTGGGTCTTGTCCATCACATCATTCTCCTAATGATGTGATCCCGTTATCAAATGACATCTCATGTCCATGGCTAGGAAACCTTCACCATCTTTTGATCAACGAGCTAGTTAACTAGAGGCATACTAGGGACACAGTGTTGTCTATGTACCCACACATGTATTTGAGTTTCCAATCAATACAATTATAGCATGGATAATAAACGATTATCACGAACAAGGAAATATGATAATAACTAAATTATTATTGCCTCTAGGGCATATTTCCAACAGATTACTGGCCACATGCTCTCAATCAGCGGGCTAGAGTATGCTGGCATGTCGCGGACGCCGGCTACGACATCGAGGTCGTCGACAGCGACGGCCTGACGCGGGCTATGTCGCAGGTTAAGTGGCCCACCCCCAACCCCTCGGGTTCAACCGCCGTCGATCTCATCCATGGCCCCGCCGCTGATTTCCTCTGGCTCGCTGTCAAGAATTTGCCATCCTACATCGCCATCGAGCCCCTTTTGTCATTTCTGAAGGACACGTTCTGCGACGCTAGCTTGGGATCCTCGACTGCCAAGTCAGACCTCATCGACGGCGACCATGAGGAGGGCACCCTCTCCGCCTCTTCCAAGGGGAAAGAGCACATCTGCGACATCAGGGAGGGCACCCTACAGCCGTGCTCTTCCAAGGGGAAGGAGCCCATCTGCGACAACATGGAGCGCACCCAGAGTCCGTGCTCTTCCCATGCGAAGGAGCCCATCTGTGACAAGTGAGGAAACCCATGATTTGTTTTGCCGTGCCTCTTCATAGGGGGGAACCCATGATTTGTTTTGTCGAGCCCCTTTTGTAGTGAGAATATGTCCAGTTTTAATTGCTATGTTTGGTTGTTCGCAGTATGCCTTGTTTATTTCAGTTATTCACAGTGTGATGCTCTATATGTGCAACTATTTACTGTGCAGTACAATTTCATCAATACCAGTTTCAACAATACCAATATGAATGACTATATTTGCTTGTTGTTAAGCCTGTTATAGCTAGCATATGCCTCTTTTAACGTTTTTTAGTTGTTCGGTTGTTTGTAGTTAGCATATGTCCAGTTTCAATTGCTATCTTTGGTTGTTAGTAGTATGCCTTGTTTATTTCAGTTATTCACAAAGTGATGTTCTATATGTGCAAGTATGAACTGTGCAGTTCAATTTCATCAATACTAGATTCAACAATACCAATATGAATGACTATTTGGTTGCTGTTAAGCCTGTTGTAGCGAGCATATGCCTCTTTTAATGGTTTTTGGTTGTTCGGTTGTTTGTAGTTAGCATATGTCCAGTTTCAATTGCTATCTTTGGTTGTTCGTAGTATGCCTTATTTATTTCAGTTATTCACAAAGTGATGTTCTATATGTGCAAGTATGAACTTTGCAGTTCAATTTCATCAATACCAATTTCAACAATACCAATATGAATGACTATATTTGCTTGTTGTTAAGCCTGTTGTAGCGAGCATATGCCTCTTTTAACGATTTTTGGTTGTTCGGTTGTTTGTAGTTAGCATATGTCCAGTTTCAATTGCTATCTTTGGTTTTTCGTAGTATGCCTTGTTTATTTCAGTTATTCACAATGTGATGTTCTATATGTGCAAGTATGAACTGTGCAGTTAACACACCTTTCCACTTCTTGTTTTGCTTAACTAGCGTGATTAAACCTGCACACTGAAGCTATCATTTGGAGATTATGTTGTCTACCATGGATATATTTGGTTGATGTTTAGCCTGTTGTGATTAACATGCCTTTCGATGTACTTACACAGGACAATATTGGGAACGATTGTTGTTTTCCATCGAGGTTAGTTTCATCCCATGGCTTATATATACTCACTGTTCAGGATATCGGTAGCTAGTACCATATAGGCCGGGGGCTGATAAGGGATTAATCGGCGAATCGGACATTTAACTGAATATATCTGTAACCCATTTATTGGTAGGTTAACTAGGGCCATATCTAATATATCTGAGGCTACATAGCAACATGCATTATACTGAATGTCTAAATATGCAATCCTAGGCTACATAGCAACAAGGAAGAGTGTTACCTTAATGTTTTGATGATGTCTAGATATACATAGAAGAGCAGCAACAGCAACAACACAGTAACAGTTAACTGCAGTTAATCGGCCGATATTTGTAACAATGTAATAAACTCCCTCCACCCCATAATATAAGATGTTAATTCATCCAATATGTGAGTATATTGGATGTAATAAGATCTTATATAATGGGACGGAGGGAGTGTTGTACTACATCATTGTACAATTGCTGTTTAGCTTCTAATATTAACTTGGTGCTTTTAGGTACATATGTCATTGGTAAAGATCCGCGCTTCGACCCTTTTTGCGTATGGGGCAATGAGATATTCATGAACCAGCATCAAGTGAGGAAACTGATAAAGATTGTTAGTAAAATGGGTCAAAAGATGGCAATTAAACTATTTGTTTACACTTTATCCAAGACAACAGTGAACTGCAGGATGGTAAGTAAGAACTCTACAGCCTTCTTTTTACTGCCCATAATGAGGTGTGTTAGATGACAATGTCTGAATCTTTTTCCTTTACAGTGGTTCCCAAAGCAGTTTACTCAAGATTACCTCTCAAACTACATGATTGGTGGGCATACAAAGGTTAAAGTATTTCTACCAGAACACAATGACTATCTAGATGTCGTCATGAAGATAGTGAAGGATGGGCGGTCGGCCATCACAAGGGGTTGGACTAGAGTCGTGCGTGCCTTCTGCATGGAGGAGGGCACAATATGGGCATTCCGCTTCACCTTGTTCAGCAACCAGAATGTTTTTCGCCTCTTTCTTTACCGTCTTTAATAGTACAAGTATACAACCCTGGTTCATCATTCTTTATTTGATGCATATGTAATTCTTTTTTATGTAACTCTTGAACATATGTACCTGTGAATCGAATAATGCATTGGTTATTGAACCCGATGGATATAAATAATATAGCCTACTTTCAAATTCAAATTCGGTATAATTTAAATAGTAGCGATTAAATTAGGGTGAAAATACGCTCTGCAGGTCATTACGGCGCACACGGTCTGTAAAGCACATCGTGTGTGATATACATCATAATCCGACACGGTTCACAGAGAGGAAACGTGTGCGACCATGCACACAGTTGCCGTTTGCAAAGCGTGTGTGATGTCAGACAATATCACAAACGGTGCGAGCAAACTAAATTTTTGTGATAGTCGCCTTATCGTACACGCTTTACAATCATGAACTGTTTCTGATGTCGTACGCATCGTAAACGTTTGCACCACAGAATAGCGTGTGCGATAGTTATCCTGTACGACACTGGTACGACAGTCCGACGTTTCGTAATCCTATCCGACACTCATACGATGATTAACTAATCTTCTTGATTATATATCGCATACGGTTCGGGAGAAGTGAATGTGTGTGATAGTCTCATTATCATACACGATTTACAATCGTTAACTATTTGTGATGGGGCGCGCATCGTAAACGTTGCACCACAGAATACTGAGTGCGATGGTAATGCAAGCACACACGAGTAGAAAGGATGGAGCGTTTGGGATATTCGATAGATCACAAACAGTTGTGTGACGAGTCGCATTTGGGATAGATCGGGCATCGCATACGCTTAGTTCTGCGAAACGTATGCTTGCGTGCTCCCTATCGCCGACGGTTTCTGGGTCGTGTGGGAAGACCCCCCCCCCTATCGCACACACAGGAAAGGCGACGGTTTAAAACTCCGTCGTGGAAAGGGGGTAAAAACCGTTTGTATAGCAGGTCGCTGCACCAGTGCAAGCCAAACGCCCTTGCCCTAGCCCAAAGACGAGCCTCATCCTAGATGAGTAAGAGCAGCGAGCGAACGGAAGGGGTGGCGCCGTCGAAAACGCAGTTATTGCGGTGCCGCCAGAGTAGCCAGGCAGTCAACAGTAGCAGGGTGGAGACTCCTTTGCGGCAGGGGGAGGGAGCATCTGCCAAGGTGTCGGCCATCCAAGTCTGGAAGAGGACATCCGGGCGAGGGATGGAGGCGGTGGATTGGCACCAAGAGAGGACCTCATGCAAGAGCTGGCAGGAGAACGAGCAGCCGACAAGAAGGTGGTGTATGCTCTCCGTCTCCTGGTCGCAAACAAGACAACGAGGTGCATGCGGGAGGCCGCGCCGGGCTAGGCCGTCAGCAGTCCAGCACCTGTCCTGAAGGGCAAGCCAAATGAAGATCTTGATTCGTAGTGGAGCCCACGTCCTCCAGGTTAACCGCCAGTTCACATCCGGGAGCGAGCCGTGGACCATGGCCAAGTAGCAAGAAGTGGCCGAGTAAATGCCCGTCTCAGTCCATCGCCAAATGAACCGGTCGGGGGTGACGGAGAGGGCGGTTGGGGAACGTTGCATGGGAAACAAAAATTTTCCTACGCACACACAAGATCTATCCATGGTGATGAGCATCTACGAGAGGGAGAGTGAATCTACATACCCTTGTAGATCGCTAAGCGGAAGCGTTAAGAAACGAGGTTGATGTAGTCGAACGTCTCCGCGATCTAAATCGCAAGGCGTCCCTCGAACCGATCACGAACTAGTGCCGAACGGACGGCACCTCCGCGTTCAACACATGTACGGCTTGATGACGCCTTCACCTCCTCGATCCAGCGAGCGATGGTGAAGTAGTAGATGAGTTCCGGCAGCACGACGGCGTGGTGATGGTGGTGAGGAACAATCTCTGCAGGGCTTCGCCAAGCGCTACGGAGATTATGACGTAGGAACTAGAGGGTTAGGGTTGCCGCACACGGCTTGGGAAAATCATGATGTATTTCGGGTGCTAGCCCTGCCCCTCTATTTATATGTTGAGCCCTGGGGTCGAAACTTGGAGAAAGAGCCTCCTCAAAGTCGGTTTGGCCCGCAAGGCAAGAGTCCTGCTCGGACTCCAGGACCAGACGCCAGGGTCCTCGGCGTCTGGCCCCAGACGCCAGGGTCCCTGGCGTCTGGCCCCTGGCCTCCGCAAAACTTCCTTTTGCACCTTCCTAAAGCCTCGTGGGCTTTACCCCTTGGCCCAAATAAAGTGTTCTCGTACCCGAACATTTCGGGAAACATCCGGAACCCCTTCCGGTGAATTCCGGAACCCTTCCGGAGACCAAACACTATTATCCCATATATCAATATTTACCTCCAGACTATTCCAGAGCTCCTCGTCATGTCCGGGATCTCATCCGGGACTCCGAACAACTTTCGGTCACCAACATAACAACTCAACTATACTTATATCGTCACCAAACGTTAAGTGTGTAGACCCTGCGGGTTCGAGAACTATGTAGACATGACCGAGACACCTCTACGGTCAATAACCAATAGCGGGACCTGGATGCCCATATTGGCTCCTACATATTCTACGAAGATCTTTATCGGTCGAACCTCTATGTCAAGGATTCAGTTAATCCCGTATGCTGTTCCCTTTGTTCTTTGGTATGTTACTTGCCCGAGATTCGATCGTCGGTATCTCTATACCTAGTTCAATCTCGTTACCGGCAAGTCTCTTTACTCGTTCTGTAATACAAGATCTCGTGGCTAACACTTTAGTCACATTGCTTGCAAGGCTCATTGTGATGTTGTATTACCGAGTGGGCCCTGAGATACCTCTCCGTCACACGGAGTAACAAATCCCAGTCTTGATCCATGCCAACCCAACAGACATCCTCGGAGATACCTGTAGAGCACCTTTATAGTCACCCAGTTACGTTGCGACGTTTGATACACACAAGGTACTCCTCCGATGTCAGGGAGTTGCATGATCTCATGGTCATAGGAACAGATACTTGACATGCAGAAAACAATAGCAATAAACTGACACGATCATATGCTACGTTTACAGTTTGGGTCTTGTCCATCACATCATTCTCCTAATGATGTGATCCCATTATCAAATGACATCTCATGTCCATGGCTAGGAAACCTTCACCATCTTTTGATCAACGAGCTAGTTAACTAGAGGCATACTAGGGACACAGTGTTGTCTATGTACCCACACATGTATTTGAGTTTCCAATCAATACAATTATAGCATGGATAATAAACGATTATCACGAACAAGGAAATATGATAATAACTAAATTATTATTGCCTCTAGGGCATATTTCCAACAGTCTCCCACTTGCACTAGAGTCAATAATCTAGTTCACATCACCATGTGATTTACATTGTTCTAACACCCAATGAGTTCTGGGGTTCGATCATGCTTTGCATGTGAGAGAGGTCTTTAGTCAACGGGTCTGCGACATTCAGATCCGTGTGTACTTTGCAAATCTCTATGTCATACTGTAGACACTTCTACCACACTCCACTTGGAGCTATTCCAAATGGCTGCTCCACTATATGTATCCTGACTGCTACTCAGAGTCGTCCGGATAGGTGTCAAAGCTTGCATCGACGTAACCCTTTACGACGAACTCTTCATCACCTCCATAATTGAGAAATATTTCCTTAGTCCTCTAGTTACTAAGGATAATCTTGACCGCTGTCCAGTGATCCACTCCTGGATCACTCTTGTACCCCTTGACAGAATCATGGCAAGGCACACATCAGGTGCGGTACACAGCATGGCATACTATACAGAGCCTATGGATAAGGCATAGGGGATGACCTTCGTCCTTTCTCTTTTTTCTGCCGTGGTCGAGCTTTGAGTCTCACTCAACTCCACACCTTACAAATCAGGCAAGAACTCTTTCTTTGACTGATCCATTTTGAACTCTTTCAAAATCTTGTCAAGGTATGTACTCATTGAAAGTCTTATCAGACGTCTTGATCTATCTCTATAGATCTTGATGCCCAATATTTAAGTAGCTTCATTCCAGGTCTTCCTTTGAAAAACTCCTTTCAAACGACCCTTTATGCTTTCCAGAAATTCTACATTATTTCTGATCAACAATATGTCAACCACATATACTTATCAGAAATTCTATAGTGCTCCCACTCACTCTATTGTAAATACAAGTTTCTCATAAACTTTGTATAGACATAAAAACTTTGATCACCTCATCAAAGTGTATATTCCAACTCCGAGATGCTTGCTCCAGTCCATAGAAGGATCGCTGGAGTTTGCATACATTTTAGCATCCTTAGGACTGACAAAACCTTCTGGTTGTATCACATACAACCTTTCCTTACGGATACCGTTAAGGAAACGATGCTTTGACATCCATCTGCCAGATTTCAAAATTGAAAAATGCAGCAACTGCTAACATGATTCCAATAGACTTTAGCATCGCTACGGGTGAGAAAGTCTCATCGTAGTCAACTCCTTGAACTTGTGAAAAACCCTTTGCCACAAGTCGAGCTTTATAGACGGTGACATTACCGTCCACGTCCGTCTTCCTCTTAAAAAATCCATTTGTTCTGAATGGCCTTACGCCCTTCGGGTAATACTTCCAAAGCCCATACTTTGTTTTCTTACATGGATCCCATCTCGGATTTCATGGCCTCTAACCATTTCTCGGAATCCGGGCCCATCATCGCTTCTCCATAGCTCGTAGGTTCATCGTTGTTCAACAACATGACCTCTAAGACAGGGTTGCCGTACCACTCAGGAGCAGTACGCGTCCTTGTCGACCCACGAGGTTCGATAGTAACTTGATCCGAAGTTTCATGATCATCATCATTAACTTCCTCTTCAACTAACGTAGGCTCCACAGAAACAACTTTCTGCGCTGCGCTACTCTTTGGTTGAAACAAAGGTTCAACAACCTCATCAAGTTTTATCTTCCTCCCACTCAATCTTTCGAAAGAAACTTTTTTCTCGAGAAAGGACCCGTTTTAGCAACAAACACTTTGTGCTTGGATCTGAGATAGAAGGTTCACCCAACTGTTACGTTAGGGTATTCTATGAAGATGCATTTGTCCGCTTTGGGTTCGAGCTCATTAGGTGAAAACCCTTTTTCACATAAGTGTCGCAGCCCCAAACATTAAAAAATGACAGCTTAGGTTTCCGCCAAACCAAAATTCCTACGATGTCATCTCAACGGACTTATGGTGCCCCTTTTAAAGTGAATGTGCTTGTCTCTAATGCATAACCCTAAAACGATAGTGGTAAATCGATAAGAGACATCATAGTTCGCACCATATCTAATAGAGCACAACTACGACGTTCGGACACACCATCACACTATGGTGTTCCAGGTGGCGTGAGTTGTAAAACAACTTCCACATTGTCTTAAGTTATATACCAAACTCGTAACTCAGATATTTACCTCCACGATCATATCGTAGACATTTTATCTTCTTGTCACGATGATCTCAAACTTCACTCTGAACTTTTCAAACGATTCAGACTTGTGTTTCATTAAGTAAATATACACTATATCTACTCAAATCATCAGTGAAGGTAAGAAAATAACGATATCCACCGCCCACTACAAAACTCACTGGACCGCATACATCAACATGTATCATTTCCAATAAGTCAATTGCCCGCTCCATCATACCGGAAAACGGGGTTTTAGTCATCTTGCCCATGAGGCATGGTCCGCATGTCTCAACCGATTCGAAATCGAATGAGTCCAAAGATCCATCAGCATGGAGTTTCTTCATGCGTTTTACACCAATATGACATTTAGCGGCAGTGCCACAAGTATGTGGTACTATCATTATTAACTTTGTATCTTTTGGCATCAATATTATGAACATGTGTATCACTACGATCAAGATTCAATAAACCACTCTTATTGGGTGCATGACCATTGAAGGTATTATTCATGTAAATAGAATAACCATTATTCTCTAACTGCAATGAATAACCGTATTGCAATAAACTTGATCTAATCACGTTCATGCTTAACGCAAACACCAAATAACATTTATTTAGGTTCATCACTAATCCCAAAGGTAGAGAGAGCGCGCGATGGTGATCACATCAACCTTGGAAACACTTCCAACACTCATCGTCACCTCACCCTTAGCCTCCGTTTATTCCGTAGCTTTTATTTCGAGTTACCAACACTTAGCAACCGAACCGGTATCTAATACCCAGGTGCTACTAGGAGTACTAGTAAGGTACACATCAATAACACGTATATCAAATATACTTCTGTCGACGTTGCCAACCTTCTTATCTACCAAGCATCTAGGGTTGTTCCACTTCAGCAACCGTTCTCCTCATAATAGAAGCACTCAGTCTCGGGTTTGGGTTCAACCTTGGGTTTCTTTACTGGAGCAGCAACTGGCTTGCCATCCATGAAGTATCCCTCCTTGCCCTTGCCCTTCTTGAAACTAGTGGTTTTACTAACCATCAACACTTGATGCTCCTTCTTGATTTCTACCTTCGCGGGGTCAAACATCGCGAATAGCTCAGGGATCATTATTTCCATCTCTGGCCTTTTATAGTTCATCACGAAGCTCTAGTAGCTTAGTGACAGTGACTTGGAGAACTATACCAATCACTATCTTATCTGGAAGATCAACTTCCACTCGATTCAAGCAATTGCAGTACCCAGACAATCTGAGCACATGCTCAACGATTGAGCTATTCTCCATCATCTTGCAGGCAAAGAATCTTGTTGGAGGTCTCATACCTCTCAACACGGGCACGAGCCTGAGATCCCAATTTCAGCTCTTAGAACATCTCATATGTTCCGTGACGTTCAAAACGTTTTGGAGCCTCAATTCTAAGCCGTAATGCATGACGCACTGAACTATCAAGTAGTTATCAGAACGTGCCTGTCAGATGTTCACAACATCTACAGACGACGCTTGAGGGGGTGGCGCACCGAGCGGTGCATTAAGGACATAAGCCTTCTGTGCAGCATTGAGGACAATCCTCAGATCACGGACCCAGTCCGCATTATTGCTACCATCATCTTTCAAATCTATTTCTCTAGGAACATATAAAAATTCAAGGGAGCTACAGCGCGAGCTAGTAATCTACAACATAATTTGCAAAGACATTTTGACTATGTTCATGATAATGAGTTTAGTTAATCATATTACTTAAAAACTCCCACTCAAATTGACATCCCTCCGGTCATTCGAGTGTCACATGATCCAAATCCACCAACTCAAGTCCGATCATCACGTGAGTTGAGGTGGTTTCAATGGTGAACATCTTCATGTTAATCATATCTACTATATGACTCATGTTCGACCTTTCGGTCTCTTGTGTTCCGAGGCCATGTCTGTACATGCTAGGCTCGTCAAGTTTAACCCGAGTGTTCCGCACGTGCAACATGGCTTACACCCGTTGTATGTGAACGTAGAGTCTATCACACCCGATCATCACGGCGTGTCTCGAAACGACGAACTTTCGCAACGGTGCACACTCGGGGAGAACACAATTTATCTTGAAATTTAAGTGAGGGATCACCTTATAATGCTACCGTCGTCCTAAGCAAAATAAGATGCATAAAAGGATTAACATCACATGCAAATCATAAGTGACATGATATGGCCATGAACTCGTGCTTTTGATCTCCATCTCCAAAGCACCGGCATGATCTCCATCGTCACCGGCATGACACCATGATCTCCATCATCTTGATCTCCATCAACGTGTCGCCATGAGGTTGTCGCGCCGACTGTTGCTTCCACGACTATTGCTAACATTTAGCGATAAAGTAAAGCATTACATAGCGCTTAATGATTGACACGCAGGTCATACAATAATTAAAGACAACTCTATGGCTCCTGCCAGTTGCCGTACTCATCGACATGCAAGTCGTGATATTCTATACAACACATGATCATCTCATACATCACATATATCTCATCATGTAATTGGCCATATCACATCACAACATACCCTGCAAAAACAAGTTAGACGTCCTCTAATTGTTGTTGCAAATTTTACGTGGCTGCTACGGGTTTGCAAGAACCGTTCTTACCTACGCAAAACCACAACGTGGTGTAGTGATTGCTTTTTGATCTTCTAAAAGAACCCTCTTCATTGAAATTGATTCAACTAAAGTGAGAGAGACAGACACCCGCTAGCCATCTTTATGCAACGAAGTTACATGTCAGTTGAAGGAACCTGTCTCGCGTAAGCGTACGCGTAATGTCGGTCCGGGCCGCTTCATCTCACAATACCGCCGAATCAAGTATCAACTAGTAACGGCAAGCAATATGTATACACCCACGCCCACAAATCGTTTGTGTTCTACTCGAGATCTCATCTACGCATAGACCTAGCTCATGATGCCACTGTTGGGGAACGTTGCATGGGAAACAAAAATTTTCCTACGCACACACAAGATCTATCCATGGTGATGAGCATCTACGAGAGGGAGAGTGAATCTACATACCCTTGTAGATCGCTAAGCGGAAGCGTTAAGAAACGAGGTTGATGTAGTCAAACGTCTCCGCGATCCAAATCGCAAGGCGTCCCTCGAACCGATCACGAACTAGTGCCGAACGGACGGCACCTCCGCGTTCAACACACGTACGGCTTGATGACGCCTTCACCTCCTCGATCCAGCGAGCGATGGTGAAGTAGTAGATGAGTTCCGGCAGCACGACGGCGTGGTGATGGTGGTGAGGAACAATCTCTGCAGGGCTTCGCCAAGCGCTACGGAGATTATGACGTAGGAACTAGAGGGTTAGGGTTGCCGCACACGGCTTGGGGAAATCATGATGTATTTCGGGTGCTAGCCCTGCCCCTCTATTTATATGTTGAGCCCTGGGGTCGAAACTTGGAGAAAGAGCCTCCTCAAAGTCGGTTTGGCCCGCAAGGCAAGAGTCCTGCTCGGACTCCAGGACCAGACGCCAGGGTCCTCGGCGTCTGGCCCCAGACGCCAGGGTCCCTGGCGTCTGGCCCCTGGCCTCCGCAAAACTTCCTTTTGCACCTTCCTAAAGCCTCGTGGGCTTTACCCCTTGGCCCAAATAAAGTGTTCTCGTACCCGAACATTTCGGGAAACATCCGGAACCCCTTCCGGTGAATTCCGGAACCCTTCCGGAGACCAAACACTATTATCCCATATATCAATCTTTACCTCCAGACTATTCCAGAGCTCCTCGTCATGTCCGGGATCTCATCCGGGACTCCGAACAACTTTCGGTCACCAACATAACAACTCAACTATACTTATATCGTCACCAAACGTTAAGTGTGTAGACCCTGCGGGTTCGAGAACTATGTAGACATGACCGAGACACCTCTACGGTCAATAACCAATAGCGGGACCTGGATGCCCATATTGGCTCCTACATATTCTACGAAGATCTTTATCGGTCGAACCACTATGTCAAGGATTCAGTTAATCCCGTATGCTGTTCCCTTTGTTCTTCGGTATGTTACTTGCCCGAGATTCGATCGTCGGTATCTCTATACCTAGTTCAATCTCGTTACCGGCAAGTCTCTTTACTCGTTCCGTAATACAAGATCTCGTGGCTAACACTTTAGTCACATTGCTTGCAAGGCTCATTGTGATGTTGTATTACCGAGTGGGCCCTGAGATACCTCTCCGTCACACGGAGTAACAAATCCCAGTCTTGATCCATGCCAACCCAACAGACATCCTCGGAGATACCTGTAGAGTACCTTTATAGTCACCCAGTTACGTTGTGACGTTTGATACACACAAGGTACTCCTCCGATGTCAGGGAGTTGCATGATCTCATGGTCATAGGAACAGATACTTGACATGCAGAAAACAATAGCAATAAACTGACACGATCATATGCTACGTTTACAGTTTGGGTCTTGTCCATCACATCATTCTCCTAATGATGTGATCCCGTTATCAAATGACATCTCATGTCCATGGCTAGGAAACCTTCACCATCTTTTGATCAACGAGCTAGTTAACTAGAGGCATACTAGGGACACAGTGTTGTCTATGTACCCACACATGTATTTGAGTTTCCAATCAATACAATTATAGCATGGATAATAAACGATTATCACGAACAAGGAAATATGATAATAACTAAATTATTATTGCCTCTAGGGCATATTTCCAACAGATTACTGGCCACATGCTCTCAATCAGCGGGCTAGAGTATGCTGGCATGTCGCGGACGCCGGCTACGACATCGAGGTCGTCGACAGCGACGGCCTGACGCGGGCTATGTCGCAGGTTAAGTGGCCCACCCCCAACCCCTCGGGTTCAACCGCCGTCGATCTCATCCATGGCCCCGCCGCTGATTTCCTCTGGCTCGCTGTCAAGAATTTGCCATCCTACATCGCCATCGAGCCCCTTTTGTCATTTCTGAAGGACACGTTCTGCGACGCTAGCTTGGGATCCTCGACTGCCAAGTCAGACCTCATCGACGGCGACCATGAGGAGGGCACCCTCTCCGCCTCTTCCAAGGGGAAAGAGCACATCTGCGACATCAGGGAGGGCACCCTACAGCCGTGCTCTTCCAAGGGGAAGGAGCCCATCTGCGACAACATGGAGCGCACCCAGAGTCCGTGCTCTTCCCATGCGAAGGAGCCCATCTGTGACAAGTGAGGAAACCCATGATTTGTTTTGCCGTGCCTCTTCATAGGGGGGAACCCATGATTTGTTTTGTCGAGCCCCTTTTGTAGTGAGAATATGTCCAGTTTTAATTGCTATGTTTGGTTGTTCGCAGTATGCCTTGTTTATTTCAGTTATTCACAGTGTGATGCTCTATATGTGCAACTATTTACTGTGCAGTACAATTTCATCAATACCAGTTTCAACAATACCAATATGAATGACTATATTTGCTTGTTGTTAAGCCTGTTATAGCTAGCATATGCCTCTTTTAACGTTTTTTAGTTGTTCGGTTGTTTGTAGTTAGCATATGTCCAGTTTCAATTGCTATCTTTGGTTGTTAGTAGTATGCCTTGTTTATTTCAGTTATTCACAAAGTGATGTTCTATATGTGCAAGTATGAACTGTGCAGTTCAATTTCATCAATACTAGATTCAACAATACCAATATGAATGACTATTTGGTTGCTGTTAAGCCTGTTGTAGCGAGCATATGCCTCTTTTAATGGTTTTTGGTTGTTCGGTTGTTTGAAGTTAGCATATGTCCAGTTTCAATTGCTATCTTTGGTTGTTCGTAGTATGCCTTATTTATTTCAGTTATTCACAAAGTGATGTTCTATATGTGCAAGTATGAACTTTGCAGTTCAATTTCATCAATACCAATTTCAACAATACCAATATGAATGACTATATTTGCTTGTTGTTAAGCCTGTTGTAGCGAGCATATGCCTCTTTTAACGATTTTTGGTTGTTCGGTTGTTTGTAGTTAGCATATGTCCAGTTTCAATTGCTATCTTTGGTTTTTCGTAGTATGCCTTGTTTATTTCAGTTATTCACAATGTGATGTTCTATATGTGCAAGTATGAACTGTGCAGTTAACACACCTTTCCACTTCTTGTTTTGCTTAACTAGCGTGATTAAACCTGCACACTGAAGCTATCATTTGGAGATTATATTGTCTACCATGGATATATTTGGTTGATGTTTAGCCTGTTGTGATTAACATGCCTTTCGATGTACTTACACAGGACAATATTGGGAACGATTGTTGTTTTCCATCGAGGTTAGTTTCATCCCATGGCTTATATATATTCACTGTTCAGGATATCGGTAGCTAGTACCATATAGGCCGGGGGCTGATAAGGGATTAATCGGCGAATCGGACATTTAACTGAATATATCTGTAACCCATTTATTGGTAGGTTAACTAGGGCCATATCTAATATATCTGAGGCTACATAGCAACATGCATTATACTGAATGTCTAAATATGCAATCCTAGGCTACATAGCAACAAGGAAGAGTGTTACCTTAATGTTTTGATGATGTCTAGATATACATAGAAGAGCAGCAACAGCAACAACACAGTAACAGTTAACTGCAGTTAATCGGCCGATATTTGTAACAATGTAATAAACTCCCTCCACCCCATAATATAAGATGTTAATTCATCCAATATGTGAGTATATTGGATGTAATAAGATCTTATATAATGGGACGGAGGGAGTGTTGTACTACATCATTGTACAATTGCTGTTTAGCTTCTAATATTAACTTGGTGCTTTTAGGTACATATGTCATTGGTAAAGATCCGCGCTTCGACCCTTTTTGCGTATGGGGCAATGAGATATTCATGAACCAGCATCAAGTGAGGAAACTGATAAAGATTGTTAGTAAAATGGGTCAAAAGATGGCAATTAAACTATTTGTTTACACTTTATCCAAGACAACAGTGAACTGCAGGATGGTAAGTAAGAACTCTACAGCCTTCTTTTTACTGCCCATAATGAGGTGTGTTAGATGACAATGTCTGAATCTTTTTCCTTTACAATGGTTCCCAAAGCAGTTTACTCAAGATTACCTCTCAAACTACATGATTGGTGGGCATACAAAGGTTAAAGTATTTCTACCAGAACACAATGACTATCTAGATGTCGTCATGAAGATAGTGAAGGATGGGCGGTCGGCCATCACAAGGGGTTGGACTAGAGTCGTGCGTGCCTTCTGCATGGAGGAGGGCACAATATGGGCATTCCGCTTCACCTTGTTCAGCAACCAGAATGTTTTTCGCCTCTTTCTTTACCGTCTTTAATAGTACAAGTATACAACCCTGGTTCATCATTCTTTATTTGATGCATATGTAATTCTTTTTTATGTAACTCTTGAACATATGTACATGTGAATCGAATAATGCATTGGTTATTGAACCCGATGGATATAAATAATATAGCCTACTTTCAAATTCAAATTCGGTATAATTTAAATAGTAGCGATTAAATTAGGGTGAAAATACGCTCTGCAGGTCATTACGGCGCACACGGTCTGTAAAGCACATCGTGTGTGATATACATCATAATCCGACACGGTTCACAGAGAGGAAACGTGTGCGACCATGCACACAGTTGCCGTTTGCAAAGCGTGTGTGATGTCAGACAATATCACAAACGGTGCGAGCAAACTAAATGTTTGTGATAGTCGCCTTATCGTACACGCTTTACAATCATGAACTGTTTCTGATGTCGTACGCATCGTAAACGTTTGCACCACAGAATAGCGTGTGCGATAGTTATCCTGTACGACACTGGTACGACAGTCCGACGTTTCGTAATCCTATCCGACACTCGTACGATGATTAACTAATCTTCTTGATTATATATCGCATACGGTTCGGGAGAAGTGAATGTGTGTGATAGTCTCATTATCATACACGATTTACAATCGTTAACTATTTGTGATGGGGCGCGCATCGTAAACGTTGCACCACAGAATACTGAGTGCGATGGTAATGCGAGCACACACGAGTAGAAAGGATGGAGCGTTTGGGATATTCGATAGATCACAAACAGTTGTGTGACGAGTCGCATTTGGGATAGATCGGGCATCGCATACGCTTAGTTCTGCGAAACGTATGCTTGCGTGCTCCCTATCGCCGACGGTTTCTGGGTCGTGTGGGAAGACCCCCCCCCCCCCTATCGCACACACAGGCAAGGCGACGGTTTAAAACTCCGTCGTGGAAAGGGGGTAAAAACCGTTTGTATAGCAGGTCGCTGCACCAGTGCAAGCCAAACGCCCTTGCCCTAGCCCAAAGACGAGCCTCATCCTAGATGAGTAAGAGCAGCGAGCGAACGGAAGGGGTGGCGCCGTCGAAAACGCAGTTATTGCGGTGCCGCCAGAGTAGCCAGGCAGTCAACAGTAGCAGGGTGGAGACGCCTTTGCGGCAGGGGGAGGGAGCATCTGCCAAGGTGTCGGCCATCCAAGTCTGGAAGAGGACATCCGGGCGAGGGATGGAGGCGGTGGATTGGCACCAAGAGAGGACCTCATGCAAGAGCTGGCAGGAGAACGAGCAGCCGACAAGAAGGTGGTGTATGCTCTCCGTCTCCTGGTCGCAAACAAGACAACGAGGTGCATGCGGGAGGCCGCGCCGGGCTAGGCCGTCAGCAGTCCAGCACCTGTCCTGAAGGGCAAGCCAAATGAAGATCTTGATTCGTAGTGGAGCCCACGTCCTCCAGGTTAACCGCCAGTTCACATCCGGGAGCGAGCCGTGGAACATGGCCAAGTAGCAAGAAGTGGCCGAGTAAATGCCCGTCTCAGTCCATCGCCAAATGAACCGGTCGGGGGTGACGGAGAGGGCGGTGTGGCGCAGCAATCGCCGAAGGTCAACATATTACACCAAGGCCACGGGGCCAATGGCCCCGCAGATGTCTTGCACCCAGGAACGGAGTTGGAGGCTGTCGCAAACAGTCCGCGTCTTGCGACGCCGCTTAGGGACCAGATCGTAGATAAGGGGAGCCAGGTCGACGATGCAACGACCATCGATCCAGTGGTCGGTCCAAAAGAGGCAAGTTTTACCATCGCCAAGTTGCCAAGAGGTGGATGGTCGCGGGGTAGGGGGAGGTGGTTCCATGGCCCTTGCGTGTCAGTGCGTTGTAGCCAGATCCAACGTGCTCAGAGCGCCGACATGTCGGCAGTCCACAGCACACTCCACCGTACTACACTATGGAATTACTCTCTTAAAACTACCGTTACCCACTCGGCCGCCATTATTACAATGATTGCGAATTTTGTCGACCACACCCTGAAGAAGAAGAGCAGCCCCCTTGAAAACCTGACGGTTCCGTTCAAGCCATATATATGCAAACAACGGAGTTAACCCCTTGTACGATATTTAATTAAACTAACACTTCATAAAAAAGATGATTATGCTAACACAAAAACCTAGAGGATGACAAACAAGACCAGATCTGTCACGGGGTCGAATCGCACAACATCATCCAAACCGCGTAGTTACAGATCTTGCCACTTGCTGACACCAACAACTCGAAGGAAGCTCGATGAGGTAATATCACCGGGAGTCATCGAACTTGCGCTCGATGTTTAGTTTGGTGCTTAAACTTTAAAAATATGGATTTATGATCATCCAACTTGCGTTCTCGTGCAAATACGATCACGCTCGTATTCAGACGTATCCCGCGCTTATGTGGCACGCCAGCATGGATATGGCCCTTTGTTAGAACAACTCGCACGTGTTTTTTTTTTTTTTTTTTTGCAGAAGCACCCCATGTTCTGTATTTAATTAAGCAGAAGTTTCATTGTGTGCAGGGATTGAAACTCCCGATCTCATATACACGCACGCACTAGCCAACCATTGCACCAAATGCATAGTAATGCCTATAAAGAGAAACACTTGGTTTTATAATGGACGCATATTTTTTTCCTTGATTCCTTTTTTCCCGGGTTCGGCCAGAAATCCGGTTTTCGAAAAATCTCGGTTTTTCCGCTAAAAAATTTCAAATGAAATTCATATTAAGAAAACCGCGTCCAAATGTATAATGTTTTACCCATAACGTACAAAACTTTTCCACGAGCGAGATTTTTTTAATTCCCTTTTTTCCGAAGGGGCCAGAAAAATTGGGTTTCAAAATATCTCGGCAATACCAGTTTTTTTGCCAGAAATTTCGAAAACAAATTTGAATTCAAATCTTTTTTATGTATAAATATATTTAGTTTAACAAATACTTCTAAAAAGTTATTCCTATTACAGTAGTCAGCTCAACTCCTCTTATAGAAGGTCGCAAGTTCAATTCATTATTGCAGCACTGAGACCATTTTTTTTAAATGAGCATGAATAACGTAAAAAATATATTTCACGATACATGGAATAGAACCACATACCCTACCACTAAGCTAACTGCGTCGTTATGATATTGTATGCATACAATAGATGTTATATTTGACATAGTTTTTTCATTTAAATTCAAAATTTTCGAGCAATAATTTTTTTTTCGGGGACCACCGAGATTTCCGATAATAGATCAGTTATCGTAAATTCGGTCCGGGATTAAAAAAACCTGAATATGAGTAGTTGTCTTGGTCCAAATGTAAAATTAAGTGTTTCTCTATATAGACACTAACAGGTATTTGGTGTAGTGGTTAGCTCCTGCACTTCGACACTCAAGGTAGATCGAATCCGTCAAGCCCCTTTTCTCTGCCAAATAATCCATGCGCTCGGGTTAAGGACTTCTGGTTGACCCACTGTCCACTGATAGGTGGGCCATGTGTAGATAAGCCTAATTATCTAGTAAGCCTAACCCGTTGTTAGTATCCCATTGACTAGTGGTCCCACAACTAAATCACTCAGTTAGACATGTGGGCCTATTTATCTGATTGTTCGAGACAAACTTTGACAAGCTTTTGTGTGTAATTACAAAATTTAGTTGTGCATGATCACCACGAACTGGCACTGGTGGGATGGATGTACGTCTGAGTCTTTAGTTAAAAGGTCGTGGGTTCCAACCCCATTTGCACTAGCCTTTTTTTTTCATTATATTTGAAGATTTTGTGCGTAGGTAACTAAATAAAAGGGAGTTTTCTGCAACAACAAAAAAAAACGGCGTGCTAGGGCCACCCAACGCCTTCTGCACTCCCAGCCACTGACAGGTAGGCCTTTGCTAGGCTTGCGCGCCATGTGGGCAGCCCATGCGGCTGGATACGAACGGAGTGACTGTATTTGTACGAGAATGTAAGTTCGATGACCACAATTCCGTATTTTCAAAGTTTTAGCATCAAACTGAACATCAAATATAAGTTCTATGATTCCCGATATATTACCTTATCTCAGTTAGACTTGTCCTTTTGTTGGCAATCTTGTTGCCGCGTGCGATGGTGACACAACGCCAAAAGCTGCCGAAAACAAACCTCCTTGATTGCCCAGGCAGCTCCTGATTAAAGATCCCGGCGATATATGTGGCCATTGATCGGCCGCCGTCGCCGTCCTTCTCTCCCGCCCCCGGCCGCTTGCGTGCCCGCCTCCGCATTGCTGGCGGCAACAGTGCGCGCCTTGGAAAAGCAACGCCACCACATTACCTAGCTAACTCGGTCACCTTCGAGCTCCAGATCTGCCAGGGAGGGTGAGTTGTGTGCATGTGTCACTGGACTGTAGGTAATTTAAGCAGCCAATCGATGCGGCAGTAAACAGTTGTCGTCCCGTCGACCTCTCGTCTAGGAACGAAAAAGCTAAGCTAGACAGCAGGTGCAGGTAGATCGAGTTGATCGTGAAATCGCGAGTCTGCCTACACACACTCTCCACATTATTATTGAGCATAAAAAATCTAAGAGACTCACTAAAAGAAGTGAGTAAATTGCAAAAAAAAAAAAAAAACACGTTTCGTTTTTCTAAATCCACTATTATTGTGTGACTGTTTGCAAAAAACACTTATCGCTCAGATAAGCACTTGACGCTAAAACTGAAAAATAGGTCCCACCATAAACGATGATGTGCCAACCAAAACTAAAGGCGCTTGATTGAAGTTTGGTCGACGGTCAAAAAATACGTGGGGCCCGCATGTCAGTGTGATCTCTCTCCTCCAATAAAATAACACATCTCAGTGTCCTCCTACTCCCGATCCACTGTTCACAGCCGCCGCCGCCGCCCCGCCGTTCTTTCTCCTCTGTTTTCCCTTCTACCTCGCCGCCTGGCCTAAGCCGCGTCATGCGTGCCGCCGCGGGTCTCCTCTCAGCCGCCCGAGAGCACTGCCTCGCCGCCGATCGTAGCCCGCGTAGCCACCGCCGAAGAATCTCCGCCAGACCGTGTCCCTGAGCTCTGCCGCCTCGCGCTGATCTTCCTCATCAACGGGTTCAACCAAGGATCCCCGGAGACGACGAATCGAGCCTTTCTCCGCCGCTTGCACCAGACGCTCCTCGCCGTCGGTTCGCCGCCTCCAAGCCTGCCCCGAGCCCGCTGAGCTCCCCCACCACATCGAAGTGAGCTCCACTCGATTTGACCCATCTCATCTGCTCTATTTCGCGTTGTAGCGTCATCCCCCGCGAGCTCTGAGCACGGCCGCCGCCATGGCCAACGAACTCAAGCAGTTCGAGCTCCCCTGCTTCGTCCAGTTGCATGCGCATGCTCCAGGAGCTCCTATGATTCCCCTGAGCACCTTAGTTAGCCCGGACGCGTTCCATAGCTCCAACCACGTCCAACCCGTGCCACTGCCGCCGCCAACCTCGCCGCCAGCTTCGATTCCGGGGACCATTTGGACTGTGTCCACTACCGTTCGTTGCGTGTGTGCCTTAGCTTTCTTGTGCCTCAAACCGCGTGTAAAATAGTGCCCTGTAGCAAACACACTGTGAACCTCCGTCGTCCGTTGAGGTCGTCCGGCGAGGTGACGTTGTGTGACGCCCCCGACTCGACCATGCACTAATCATACATGCAAATGCGCACGATCAAGATCAGAGACTCACGGAAAGATATCACAACACAACTCTAGACACAAATTAAAGTCATACAGCTTTATATTACAAGCCAGGCCACGAAGGCTCGAATACATAAGTCAGCGAAAGCAACAATATCTGAGTACAGACATAATTAGACAAGTTTGCCTTAAGAAGGCTGAGCAAAACAACGACAACTAGATCGAAATGGCGCAGGCCTCCTGCCTGGGAGCCTCCGAACTACTCCTGGTCGTCGGTCTCCACGTAGTAGTAGGCTCCGTCGGGGTAGTAGTAGTCATCGGCGGGATCAGCTGTCTCCGGGACTCCGTCATCTGATCGCAGCAACCGGATAGAGGGGAAAAAGGTAGCAAAGCAACCGTGAGTACTCATCCAAAGTACTCGCAAGACTTACATCAGATCTATGCTAAGTATGCATCAGTATCAATGGGAAGGGGCTGTATCTGTGGACTGTACTGCAGAAATGCCAAAATAGAGGGGAAGGCCTAGCCTATCGTAGACTAGCATCTTGCAGCATTAGAAGAGAATAGAATAACATATTATATAGTAACAAGTATATATTAACCATGCCCAGAGATCCTTCCTCGACTCCCTGCGAGAAAGTGATCCCGGAGCCATCATATCAATTTAGTATCACAAGTATCCAATTCTAGTTGTAGTACATCGGGATACAACTCCAAGCGTCCGTTACCGTGGACACGGCTATTCGAATAGATAACTTCCCTGTAGGGGTACACCAACTTACCCAACACACTCGATTAACTCCGGCCGGACACACTTTTCCGGGTCATGCCCGACCTCGGCTGATCGACACGCCGTAGTCCTACCTAGGCTTAACAGAGAGGTCAGCACGCTGGTCTACATCTTAAGCGCTCAGGGGTCTTGGGCCCATCGCCCTTTGCACTCCTGCGCGTTGCGCGACTGGCCGGGGACCAGACCCACCTCCTTATACAAGCGCAGGCGGTTACCGTCCACCCCAACAATCAGCCCACATCTCTGAACTGTGACATCTGAAGAGCTTTCGGGAGAATCATACGACGCCGAGTGCCCACTTTTATTCCCGCGTGGTGGTTAGTGCGATAAAGGCCAGAGGCCTACTCAGATCACATATCCAAACCCATTAGTGTGTTGGGAGCTCACGGTGATGATCAATGATCCTGTCGCCCCGTCTCGCGGACTTACGGCAAGGGCCAGGCCCATCCCTCTCTAGGGCGGTCTCTGGTCAACCCGACTTATCCAGAGACTGTCGGGAACTCAAGTCCACCTCTACCGGGGTGGTACCGCCTGTCCCTTCAGTCCCGCAGTAACAGTTAAAAAGGGGCAACAGTTAAAGGTAACAGTGTGTCCGTAACATCAAGGGGGAAATCCAAGGAATCACCCTCGATGGATTCCCACATGATGTATCCGTCAAGGTGAACTTAGAGGAATCACCCTCGATGGGTTCACGCTTGAGGGGTTGCACGACAGAGACATCATCGGAGGTGGTGAAAGAGGAATCACCCTCGGTAACCCACAACCGACTAGCTACGCTACAGAGATATCATCAGGAGTGGGGTAGGAGGTATCACCCTCGGCACTCGACAGTAGCTCTGCAGAGTCGTACAACTAAGGGGGTGTGCGGTGATGTGTCGGTCTCTGCACCTCGATCTCATTGATCGAGTCATCCGGTAGCAAAGCCTGGCAACACGGACAAGGGTGCGGGGCCACTGATGGATCACTAACCAGCCTATACTAAGCATATAGGTCAACAAGTAAAGTATCAACAACAGGTTACAAAATCAGGCTATGTATCAGAATAGGAGTTACCAAACAACAGTAGCAAAATTTAATGCAAGCACGAGAGAGGGCGATATAGGAATGATCAAGGGGGTTTTGCTTGCCTGGAAGCTCTGCTGAGAGGGGCTGGACGTCAGGGGCGTAGTCGTACTCGGGAGCAGCGTCAGTCTTGGAGTCTACCGGAGAGAAGAGGGGGAAGAAACAATAAATATAAAGCAAACAAATGCAGCACAATGCATGACATGGCAATATGCTGTGCTAGGGGTGACCTAACGCAATGCTACACGTTACAGACGGTGCGGGGAAATATCTGGGAATATTTTCCCGGCTTTAGGTAATTATCGGACAGATGATCCGGAGGGGAAGATTCCATGTTTGCAGTGTTGGAGGCATGTGACAGGTATGTGGATGGCATATTCGGATTCGTCTTTTTTTCTCATCATTTTTCATATATAAATTATTTTCATCCGAGTTACGGATTATTTTATATGATTTTTCAAAGTTTTAAAAGATTTCTAGAATTTCTGGAATTAATCAAATTTTGAAAATAAATGGGAAATTGCTAGGTGCACTCGGTGCAGTGCACCCAGCTGTGCACGCAGAGGCTGACAGTGGGGCCCAGTTGACTGTTGAGTCAGCAGTCAACAGTCAACAGTTGACTAGTCAAATTGACTAGGGGGGCCCACACGTCAGTGACTGAACTATTTAACAGAGGTTAATTTTAACTAACTAATTTAATTAGCTAGTGGGACCCACTTGTCAGTGTCATATTAATTAACAGATTAAGTTTATTTATAAAAATAGTTTAATTAGCGCGTGAGGTCCATATGTCAGTGGCTGGGGCTGCCCAGTCAGCACGTTGACTGGGTCAATGCAGTCAACGGGGTCCACGGGGCCCACTGGCAGTGACCCAGGGTGGGCCCTAGGGCCAGCCACGTCGGAGGCGACGCCGGAGCTAGCTCCAGCGACACAAAACGCGGCGGCGCGCTTCGGCCGGCGTCGGGATTTGGCTACAGCGGGCCATTTGGCGCGCGCGATAGCGCGTTCGATCGGGCGGACGAAGCCGTGTTGGATGGTAGCCGTGGCAAGGGTTGCGGTGGTCAGGCTCGATGGCGGCGAGCTCGCGGGCGGGCGTCAGAGTTCGGGTCCGGGCGAAAACGTAGCTAGGGGTGTCAGCGGGCTGCGTGCGTGCGCGCGTTGGGCTACTGGGAGCTCCAGGAGCTCTGTAGCGAGCTCGGAGGCGGGCTGTGGCAACAGGGGCCACGGCGGCGAGCTCAACCGCGGCGGTGGGTACGGCCATGGCAGCAAGAGGGCTACAGGCGCGGAAAGGAGGGGGAAACAGAGGGGTTCCGGCCATCAGCTCACCTAGAGGCACACGGCGGCCGTTGGGAGGATTAGTAGCAGCAGCGGCGGCGAATTCGCCGGAGATGCTCGCGGGTCAGAGGAAGAAGACGACGTCGCCGCGGTTGATGCAGAGGGCTTCAGCTCCAACGGGCGGCTCCAGTAGACGAGGTAGACGACGGCGGCTCTTCTGGCGCAAGCAGGGACGGCCGGGAGCTAAGTGGGCGCGCGGGCGAGGTCGGCCATGGCGTCGACCGCGTCGGGCGAGGCGGAAAGTGGGAAAGAGAGCGACGGAGATGGCTGGGGAAGTGGATGGGGTCGATGACGAGGCCGAGGGGCTCGTTCTTATCCCCTCGGCGGCCCTGTAGCGTCGCCGTGTCGGCCAGCCGCCGGCGTCACGCGCTCTGGCCATGGGCGTGGAGACACGGAGGCGAGGAGGACGACGACCGCGCGGGAGGCCCGGCTGGGCCAGCTGGGCCTGTCATTGTGCACTAAGGCCCAGTGCACAGTGGCTTGCTTTTATTTCTTTTCTGTTTTCTTTATTTCTCTATTGTTTTGCATTTTGTTTTGCCATCAAATGATTTTTGTAAAATATGGGACTTGGCCACATATTTACATTGTAATATTTGGCACTGTCACAAAAAGTTTGGGAAGTATTTGAAGTTGTTTGAATTTTTCATAAATGGAAAAGCATTTAAATATGCTGATTTGGTACTGTTTTAATTGCTGGAGCCCAATTAAGCAAATAAGTGATGTTGTTTTCCTTAACAAATAATTGTTATGGAATATTTGCTAAATGATGGACTATTTTGCAACCATGTTTGTGCAACTTAAATTTTCACTTGCAATTTGAATTGATTTCAGTGGTGGAATTTGAAATGAGATATGAATCCAAAGGTGATCATGCATTGCAAACCAAAGTGATTAAGCATAATCATGAGGATCACTGTAGCTCATTACATAGGGGTGTTACACGTTGCCATAATAGCTTAGGCCTAATTGCTTCGGTTCAACCTCAAACAGACAATGACAGGTGGGTCCCCATGATTAAATAACTCGCTACTATTTCTGTTAAGAAAATGGGTTAAGCACAATGTGTCCCACACGTGGCTGCATGTGGAGAAAAGTCAGGGGGAGACAAAGTTGACCAGTGGTATCGTCTCCTGTGTCTCCTCCGCCACGTGGACCTGCCATCGGGTCCCACCGGTCAGGTTTTCACTCAAACTATTCGAATGGAGCAATCAATGTTTTTCACAAAATGTCAGCACAATGATGATGTGTTTTTTCAACAACAAAATATGAAACGTGGTGGTTTTTAGGGTCCATAGATGTGTTTTTTTTTTGTAATTTACTCTAAATCCAAGCAGATATGTATCGAATCATGTGTTCTTGCTCATTGACCATCTCTTCTGGTCTTCGTTCGTCTGTGTTTTGTCTACAGGTTAATCCTTTCAATTTAAGCTTTACTTCATCGGCGACGGTTGCTGTTTTGGTGTGTTTATTTGGGGTTTTAGGATGACGACTACCAGACTGTACAACAAAATTTGCTCAGCTCCGATGAGAAAGAGGCGATGACGGCAGCGCGCCTTCGGCTCACTCAGTGTTGTAGTCACCGCTAGGTAGTCTACCGGTATAAAACGTAATTTTTATTATTTTTTATGTTCTTTGTACTGCCATGATGTTTGATGAATATAATGGAAGTTTTCTTGTTTCTTGCAAAAGAAAACTTTGTCGATGCGGGGTACATACAACTGAGATCTCCATACAACTTTGTAACAATAACAGCTCTGTTCGGGACATGGAGTATCTGCTCCCGAGCTCAAATGCACCCTGACGAACAGTAAAATAAAAAAATAGCAATTTTTTAAAAAAAATCTGAATTTTTTTTGTTGTAAACTTTGACAAATGTTTTGTATGCTCGCAAAATTTCAGCACGAAATGACATTCGTGTAAGTTTGTGGAAGTCATGGCAAAAAAAACAACGTTACTCCAAAAATGCTAGTTTTGAAAACATTTTGGAGTACTGATTTTTGTTTTTTTGCCACGACTTCCACAAATGTCATTTCGTGCTGAAATTTGTTGAGCATACAAAACATTTTTCAAAGTTTATCATTAAAAAATTCAGAATTTTTTGACTATTTTTTTTTACTAGTAAGCTTGCCCGTGCAATGCACGTCTCGACTCATACTTTATTCTGATATACATCCACTCCCAATCAAATGCACCATGCATGTCTCATACTACCCTATGCGTATAGTTCTTGTTGGCAGTATAAGAAAATGAGAACAAAAAACAACTAAGGTAACATTCATCATATGATATGGTACCATACTTTCCAAGTTATCATGGGAGGTCTGAAACCACGTTTTCAGGCTCTTACAGCAACTGAGAGTTAGTTTAAAGTTGTTGAATGTCTTGTTTTTCTTTTCTCTCTCTATACAAATAGAGATCATTAATGGTGCTTTCAAAAACTCTAAGATCACAAACTACACAAATCGATGATTATATGTGTGAACCTCATCTATTTTGGGGGCAATGTTGCAAATTGCAATTTATACTTTTTCTCCCCAAGAGAATTTACATAGGTATGCTTAACAAGGCAGGATCAATGTTGGATTCGGCAACGCAGATGCCAAGAATCACTCATAAATTTTAAAGGCAATATTATTTTCAACCAACTACATGCACGCCGGCTGGCTTCTTTTACCCTGGAGATGAATTCATCCAGATTCTTGTAGACCATCTATCACTTTATTTTGCCTGCAATTCCAGTATGTACAAGTACAACACCATCCAGCGGGATGAATATGCACAAAACAGAAGTAAAAGACATGTTGGGAGTTGTACATTTCAAACTGAAAATGATCTTTTATCTATTTTCTGAGAAGATTTCTTTATAGTTTATTCTTCTTGGTCAGTAAAAGTAAGTAGGAAGACAAGATTATGAAAATATAGTGTTTGACAACTGATACTTTTTAGCTTGAATGTGATATTTTCAAGGCTGAATTTCATCTAATTTTTTTTAAGGCTGAATCCTTGCCCCGTTGACAAATGAAATAACAATATGGCGAACTGAAGTCAACAGAGGACATACCTATCAATTTCTGATCCTATATCAAGCGCCATGCCCTTGCTAAGCTCAGAAAGGGCATTGTCTTGCTTATCTTTTCTCCGCGTGCCAAATAAAGTGGTTTGTGGTTAGTCATTATGTTCAACTTATGATGCATGAATCTCAGCACCAACACAAACGTGAACCTTCTCCATGACACAAAAAAGTTACTGAAAATGAGCTTGAGTCAAGCACATGTACAACAAAGCATTTCCCCCTTTTTAGGGTCTTATAATCGATAAATGTGTTGCACAACTGCAGAAATGGAATGGAGAGACTGTACATACAAAACATTGTCTTGTTAATTCTTCTTTGTTGTTCATCCTGTAAGAAACTTATAAATTACAGTAGAAGCAAGCAAATAAACTGGATCAAATTTATCAGTGGCAAGAATCATTCATAGCTGACGCAGGCAATCCACATGAACCAACATAGAGAACAAGAGTGGAAGTTCCTTGACTGAAACATCGGGAACAGCAAAACAAAATTCTCAATTTTGTTTTGCAAACAACAAGCTGCATTGGTACAGTAAGGTAAAATAATGCATTATATCTTTTGATCTTTACTGATTGTACAGGAAATGATAACTTTTGTTTGGCTAGTTAAATTGGTAGAGTAGAAAATCTGACCTTTTCAAAGCAGTGTGATAACTTTTTCAGAGAAACATGAAACTTAAAAACCAAACTGGAAAAAGACAATTGGCTTAAGTTGTATAATATTAACAAGAAAAAAGGAAATACAGACTTGCAGAGATGCGCTACATCATTAGCAGAAGTGATTGATTATGAATCACCCCTTAAGGTTAAAAAATGGCCAGTCTGTATAATGTTATCTGTACACACTATCAAAACTGACTTTTTTTGTACAAGATTACCAGCTTTTTTGTATGCGAATGGGGAATACATATTCTAGTGGATGAACAGTTGAACACCAACCGAGCATACAAAACATTTTTCAAAGTTTATCATTAAAAAATTCAGATTTTTTTGACTATTTTTTTTATTTTACTGTTCATCAGGGTGTATTTGAGCTCGGGATCAGAATAGGACTTTCGCTCTGTTCGGAGCCTTGAAACTCACTGTGTTCAAAATCAGTTATTCTCAAACCATGGGAAAACAGTGACTAGTGCAACGCATTTAACGAAAGATCTTGAACTGATATACAAAGTAGACATTAACTACTTTTCAGCGGTTCGAGGAAACCGGCATGAACACTCCTAGTTACAACTCATAGCGCAGGTTAGCAGGGCGACGTTTCAAGCTGCTTTACGAGAATAGGTTGACTGCGCCTCTTGGTCTGTGCCTGTTACCATCCAATCAAGCTTTGCACCCTAAAGCAAGAGAAATATGAAGTGCATAGTTAAATCGTAGTAGAATCTTCATAGGCTGGACGATCATGCATGACATGAAAGATCTAACAGGAGGACTCAAGTATGAGACGTAGAGATCTCATATAAATGGCAGATACAGCACAGCACATTTTGGTGTATCCAAGTGCTAGCTAAGCATCAATAAAAATTAAAATCCAGGATTTCATGGCTTTCCAGGACTACACTATGATACACTGGAATGTATTTCATAGACAGGAGGTTAAGCTTTGAATCATTGGTCATGGAAGTTCATTAGAATACACCGTTGCATACCTTTCCCTGGCGAATAATGGTAGGGTAACTTCCAGTCATGTCAACGACAGTAGATGGATCAGCAATTCTAGCACCACCATCAACGATGAAATCGAGTCCCTGAAATTTGAAACATTTGAGCATGTCATGCTCTTGAAGCCATCTATTTCACACATACTCTTGTGTTACGAATGACTAGTAACACCGGCTACCCATAAAAGCAGTTAATGGGTGTTAACTATTCTGTAATTGTTTAACTAACCAGTTGAGGCAGCCATCACAATATTGCATGCATTTGGAGGCCCTATGCATGCATCTCAGAAGAAAGACTAGCTTAATATGACCTGAGATTCTCAACAATTTTGTCAAAAACTGAAAGAGTCATCTGTCCAACAATTTTGTTTAGTTATGCCTTTTTGCTTCACTTAGTTCCCTAGGCTTGAGCAGGTACTATCACCACTCACCATACAATCATTTGATTGTAAATTATAATGCATGATAGAGATGGTAACTCAAAATATGGCCTGAGATTCTCAACATGAAAAGTAACTGACACTAGAGAGCAAAATAGATCAGAACAAAATTTTGCAATGCTTATACAAAAAAAATCTTTGTGAAGTCACTGTAGGCAGATTTCTGGTGCACTAGTATAAAGAAGGAACATACCAGTGGCTCATAAATATCGGCAATGGTTACTGGATCAAGTATCCATTCATCCTCTGCCAGATATTTGACACTGTAAATAGAGGGGGAAAGAGGAGAATAACTACAAGTCCTGGCAACAAGATGAATAGTACTTGAAGATTTTTCAAATGAGCTCAAGTAAAATATCTCCTTCGCGTAGGAAGACCAAAACAGAGAGGCATGTAGCTTATATAACTCAATATTCTTACTGCTCGTACATGACAGCACAACAAAGAGTACAAATGATTAAAAGACACATCAGAAGCAAGAAATAAATAGAGAAAACTGAAGGTATATGAGCCTACAACCAACCTTGTGCAGATCAACGGTTCTTCCAGATTTTGCAGTATTGCTTGACATATGGGATCATCTGGCATTCGAACACCAACCTGCCTCCTTTTCGCATACCTAGTAGATGACCCATGCTTGATGCATTGCTTGGGCAATTCCTTAGTCGCAGGTAAAATAAAGGTGTACTGCACATGATTAAATAGACATGTTATTTGTGAAGTACAAGATGGTGGTCGATCTTGAAGAGGCAGATATCCTTACAGGTCCTGGTAATATACGCTTGACAGCACGGAAAATGTTAGCTTGCCCTTGGTTGGTACCTAGAGGAAATCCTGTTGTGTAGGTATCAATATCTCGCAACGAGCGGCACAAGATGCTGAGAGGCTGCATTATTCAAAATTGGTATAAGAATAGAGTGCATTTGCCAAAATGAAAGTGTGGTTGATAGTTGTGCCTTGCTCCAGAGTAAGCTTCATAAGAAAGGAGGACTTACTGCTCTCTTGCACATCTTGCCTTTGAATTTACAATGCCTTTGATTCTGTATGAGAAAAAAACAGATAGTGCCAATTCTATCTGTGTTGGTTTACTTCATGTCTAAGACAGGAAATAAATACGAATTATTATACTGACCAACAAGATGAATGACTGTACCTGCGGAGGCGCTCAATAGAGTCATTGTTACTCAGATCGCAAACAATGGAGTAGCTGTAAAAAATGGAACTTGTTATTATTTGTGTTTTTTAACTGTGTAATTATTTCAGTTCAGTACAGCACATTGTCCAACTAAAAATCAGAAAGCTTAAGGACTTGCTTAGATCTCTGAGAACATGGGCAGACACCGCACGCAATGAGATGGTCAGCCAAACAAACTTCTGCTCGTCAGTAATCCAAAGTCAGCTTCAGCAAAAATTAAGCTGCTTAGGCAATCAAAACGTTTTGTAGATGATATGAGCACAAATACTCAAATGGCTGTTTACACGAGTTATCACCCAACCGCGCTTCAGTTTACACGGTACTCTGCACGCACGAGCATCAACTGCAACGCAAAATGCAGTGCGCACGGTGCATTTCCTTGCACCCAAAGGACCCTAACCAATGGCAAGCCCAGTTCCAGGATAAGCTGTCAGGTTGTTCCACCGAGAGAATCGAGACGAGCACAAGGTCAAGTGAAGGGAAAGCATTGCATAGCATACACGGTGTCGGTTGGGATGACGCCGACGGCGCCGCTGTTGATGAGGTCGACGACGGGGTCCAGCTTCCAGAAGTCCTCGCCGGAGGGTTCCACCTTCACCCGCAGCATCCCGCCATCCCCTCTCTTTGCGCGCGCGGGGTCAACCCAGTCGCCGGAAAAGGAGCCGTTACTTTATCTCCAGGAATCCGGAAGTAGAAAACGTGCGAGAGCATTGGGGGATGGGGGCGTACCGTGAACTGGCGCTGGGAGTCGTACTTGAGGCGCTTGGGGTTACGCTTGTGGAGGGCGACGCTGGCGACGGAGACGCGCGGCGTAGGGGTCGGCAGTAGGGGCAGGGAGGGGAGGCGGAGGAGGGAGGGGGAGACGGCGCGGCGAAAGGAGAGGCGCGAGAAGAGGTCGGTGGTGGGGTTGGCGGTGGTCGCCATTGCAGGGGCGGCGAGCTCTTGGCGCCAGGATCGGGTCCCTGGCAATCGACTGTTTATTCCCCACGTTATCCCGATTTCATTTTCCCTTTTCTACGATTTTTTTCCCCAACAGTTTTTTTTTTGACGGGATTTTCCCCCAACAGTTTGTTATATCACACGACACGACCAAGCTCTTGACAAGACATTTTTCTTGCGAATGAGCCATGGATCTATATATTAATCAAACATCAATATTACATGAAATCTCATCATAATCTTTCCCTAATAATAAAGCACGGATTGACTCCGTGGGTTCACCGTCACAATACGCTTCTTCCCGTGAGTTTACGCCTTCAGTTTGAATTTAAAACATATACTAAAGCACGCATTGGTTCTGAGACTATTAGAGTCCGTAACGTTTTGGTGGTTGGAAAAACCGATTCATCTACGATTTCGTATTGTGATGGTGTTTGCACGTTCATATGTTGTGTGTATATATGCATCAACCAGGATCACGTTTCTGTTATCAAATCGTGAGATCGTGGGAAGAATCGCAACGCGGCAGACGTGAAGGGATCAATGTCGTCGCCGCCGCTGCCTTTGCTCTGGACGGAGAGGACGGCTACCTCCGCTGGAAGAATTAACTCGGTGCTGCTCCGCCTCCACATCCTCAGCGTTGGCGCATGTGCTGACCGACGCGCGCCGCCGGCAAGCCTGTTGCCATCAACTAGCATCTCGTCGTGTGTGCGTCTGTTGTCGGCAAAATCCATCGGCTCAACTTATACTTTCTAGCCAGAGGAAAGCGTTGGCTAGCTAGCCTTGGCCGTGTACGTGGATATCTCCAAAAAGCATCGTTCAAGCGTGGCGTTTGTACTCGGCGTCTTACCGGAAGGCAGTCGTCGAGCCGCATACCTGAGCCAGCATTCTACAAGAGCGTGTCTTGCAGCTTCTCCGGCTCAACTCCTCCGTCTGCGGCCTAGCCGCTGCCGCCGACAAGGACCATCCTCACCGAGTCCCTCTTATGCAGGTGACGCAGTTAAAACGAACTCGTCGAGAACGCACGTCTCAATCACAGTCAGAAAAGGATTCGTGCCCAACTTTGAGGTCGCACGGGACATAGATTTCGTCTTTCGATCACGTTCTGTTGCGCGATACAATAGCAGCAGGAGTAGAGCAGCAAAATTCATCAGATAAGAAAGCGGCGGAGGCTAAAGGACCGAGTGCTGTCGATGTAGCTTTACAGCCATGCATGCATCCAAATCACCGGCGTTGTGACCTTGACCTGGGATTGCTCCAAGCTAATTGAACCAGCACGCCACGACCACTACCAAGCTTCAATCACGTGGACAGGTACCCTTATCTTTCTTTTCCATCGCCATATTTGTGTAGAATTACCACGTGCAGTCGGCTAATGGTGCACAATTAAAGGAGGACTTGAACTGGGTTGAAGTTGGATTAAGTCCATCATGCACCGATGGTGGGCTAGCAAAAGCATAATTCAACAACGTAGAGGAGGTCTTTGATGCTTCTAAATTTGCTAAACACAATGCAGTTCCAAGACTTATTTTAGCAGTTTAACCTTTTGATCATTGGTGGTACCCGGACGACATCCACAACCCGTCAAGGACGTGACTAAGTACATGACAATGGTTGGGCTACATAGATTACCTTCTAGGTTGCTGTCATAGGATTGTGGCGATCTCACCATGGTTAAATTCTTATTCCAAATAAGGAACCGTCGACAATTATCCAAAAACATATGGCATATATATGGTAAACCGATGAGGCATTTTAGGAGACGAGGACCAGCTCGCAGTTTCCACAATCGGCATGCCCGACTAGCTTGACGCCACACTCACGAAACACATATGCATGGGTGAAGACATGCCAGGGTGTCTGCCAAGCCCGTGCCTCTACGGAGAAGCCCGACTAGCTGGACCCACTTGCATTCGTTAGCAACGAACAAGAAGGACTCTGGTTCTGGTGTTTGCTCTGTGGTGAAGCATGGGTGTTGTGCCAGGGAATTTTTTTTTTGCAATTAATTTTGGTGATAAAGACTGTTTTTTTCTCCCGTTGCAACGCACGGGCATTTTTGCTAGTATATATAAATATAGGACGCGACTAGGGAGCACACATGTGCTCCCTAGCGTTCCCTGGCGCACACCCCATTTAAGGAAAGTTCTCTCACCGTTCAGACAAAGGAATCAAAAAGGAAAGTCCCAACACCTGGCCCCCTCGCGCACAAAGCAGAAAAGTCCCACACGCCCCCACACGCTGTCCTTCCCACCAACCCAACACATGCCTCCGTCATCTCCCTGGTCTTCTTCCTCCCAGATCTATATTCAGGTGAAAGCTCCATCTCGCCCCCGTCTCTTCTGATGCACACACAAAATAAGAATCTCTCATCAATTTCGTGCTACAGGTACCCCATGCACATGCACCCCATCCCTCTTCCCCCAACTCAGCAGTACAAGGGACAGTAAAATCCTAAGAAAAAAGGTTCTAGTTGTTCAGGATAAACAAAAATCCAGGCATCGAGCAAGAAAGAGTTGTATGAAGCAGTGAAAATCCTAGTAAAATGGTTGTGAGACACCTTTTGCTAGATTTGTATGATACTCTTGTGTGGCTTTTTGGTTAGACAAGTTGTGTCGTGTTGTAGGCAACTTTCATAATGCTTGCAGGCAACTTCTGGCCTATGAAAATTCATGATTTTCCATTTTTTATGCAACTGCTGGGTGTTATTAAGGGTGTTTTTTCGTAGTGGAACTGTACAAAAACAACTACTGGGTTTATTTGGGCAAGTACAGTGTGATTCTCAAGCAATTTTTGTGTTTCTTTTTGCAGGCTGACTTGATGTTAGACAAAAAGAAATGTTTTGTCATGGTTGTACTGTACAATAGGGAAACAACAGCTTGGGTTTTTCTTGGCAAGTTCAGTGCGATCAGCAAACAACTACTGGGTTTATTTGGGTCAGTCTTGTGTTTTAGCAAACAACTAAATTATAGGCAATTTGTGTTGAGATGTAGGCAGGTTGTGTTGAGATGTAGGCAAGTACATAATGCTTTGTAGGCAACTGATGATTTTGTGGTAAAACAAAAACCTAAATTCTAAAAAGTGTGGCCAAAATAAAATCAGAAAAGAAGTCCTTGGAGATCAGTTTTTTGGATGTTATCCTTTGGGGGTTTGGGCTACTAGGTTATGCTGGTTTTGTAGGTTGCATGAACTGCTCGGTTGATGGTGTGGGTAAAAACTATATATTGATGGTTTATGATTTCCTATGCTGATTTGTGGTTGTGTATGCAAAAACTAAAAAAATAAAGTCAAAGCAGCCCAATCATGTGTAAAAGGCACTCCAACCAGTACCTAGGGGTGATCTTTTAGGCAAGTTTGTGTTGAGCCGCGGGCAACTCATGGATTTGTGGTAAGCTAGAAAGAAACACAAGTTCTCCAAGGGCTTCTTTAATGTAAGCAAGCTAAAGGAAAAAAGAAAAAAGCAAGTCATGTCATGGAATGTAAGCAAGATACATAGTTGGTTCAGGCAAGTTGTGGTTTTACCTGGAAGTATCTGCTGAAAAGGTTGACTTCATTTAGTTTGAGAATTTTGTTAGTGGGCCTGCAAAAAACACAGGGGGGGACACGTGGTATAAACAAAACTCTAACACCCCGCAACCAAAAAGCTATTAGGCATGGCCAGTTAGTAGTAAGCAAGTTTTCAAAGGTTATATACTGAAGATACTAGTGTTGATGCATCATCAAACAACACGGCGATGGACTAAACCCGCACAAGACCACAAAAGGAACTATTGTTCTTTGATACTGCTAGTTGTAATAGTGAGCAATACATTTGAATTTGAGTTGCTAGTGTTGAGTATGTGACTTGCTTGACATTTGAATGTGACTTTGCTAGTGTTGAGTACTTGCTTGACATTTGAATGTGATTTGCCTGCTCTGCATGTATGATTTGCCTGACACACAACCCCTACCCCCCTAGGTCTGTGCCTAACATTTGTGTGTGACCTACCATTTTTAGTTCAACTAGCTTGTTCTCTGTGTGTAAGTTGCCTGGTCTAGTAGTGTCGACTTGCCTAACCCCTGGTTTTTAGTCCAAGTGAATAAGTGTGTTTGTGTGTGTGTGAACTTCAACATATGTGTGTGAGGTGCCTGAAAACAGAAAGCATGTGGTTGTTAAAAACAAGGGGAAAAAGAGAAGCTTACCCCCCACTTCTCCTTCTCCCTCTCCCTCTCCTTCTCTCTCCCTCTCCCTCCCCCTCCCTCTCCTTCTCCTTCTCCTTCTCCCTCTCCTTCTCCTTCTCCTTCTCCCCCATGCAAACTGTGGATCCTTTCCTCCCCACAAGACGCAGGTGAGCAACTATAGTGGATTTTGTAAGCAAATCAGGTATTGACAGCAAGCAACTCTTGGCAGGACATGAACCACAACATCTGGTTTTCATTTTTATTTTTTGCAAGTACTGGATGTTGTGTTTTTAGGTTGCTTTTGGACTAGAAAAAAGTGTGTTGAAAAACAGAAAAAATCAGCAACTTCTAGGCTTTGTTTTAAGCAAAAACAGTGTTAAGAGCAAGCAACTCCTGTGTGCTCATACGTGCTAGGACTAAAAAGATGTGAAAAAAAAGTGGGCAACTACTGGGGCACTTTTAAGCAAATAAAAAAAGGTGGAAAAGGGTAAGCAACTCATGTATCTCTTCTGAATTTAGTTTGCTTTGTACAATGGATGATGTGGTATTTTTTTAAAAAGCAACAATATCTAGGTGGGCTATTTTAAGCAACTCCAGTTCTGCCATTAAGCAACTTTTGTGTGCTTGTGCACGATGACAGTGAGCAACTGATTTCCTACCAATTACTGACATATTAGGCTTTTTTAGTCAGTTTTAGGGTCATCACTAAAAAGAAACTGTAGGCTAGTGCCGAGGTTTTCTTAAGCAAGTTTAGTACAATCAGTAATCACACAATTGATTTATCTCTAGATAGTAAGCAACTAATCTCCAGGGAAAGGGTATGAAGATTACCTGGAGAGTAGCTGGTGAAGGTTTCTTACTTGGGCATTCCTGGGATAGCTTTGAGATTTTTTTAGGCGGGTCCTACAAAAAATGTAACGAAAACACGAAGGGGTTCGCCATGGTCTGCATAGCAAAGAAAGCTATGGTGATCCTGTATGTGACTTGCTTGAGTAATGTATGTAACTTGCTTGAGAACTGTGGGGGGCTTGCTAGAGTTTTATGTGTGACTTGCCTGTTGTTTAGATAAAAAAAATTGTGAGTTTTCTGTTTCCACATGCATAAATTCTCTACCGCCTTCCCACCCCCCTAAAATGTGTGCCTAAGATGTCACTTACCCCACTTTTCTCTGCTTTTTTGATATTTGATTGAATTTTCTTTAAGTTGCTTGATCTGTGAGTACCAATTGCTCGGTCTAGCTGTGTGGAGTTGCCTAACCTTGATGTGTATGATTTTTTAGTGCACACTAGTTTTACTGTCATCACTAGAAAAAGCTGTAGGCAAGTACTGAGGTTTTTAGGCATGTATCGACTTCCCAGATGAGGACCAACTGAAACCCCTATACAACTTCAAGACTACACCAGATCACATCATATTGCAAATGCTATATAATGTTATCGAGCTTAGAAGGTAGTGCTCTGGTGCCGGCCTTGGAATGTTCCGCAGATTCCAGGGCGTGGGGTGTCTGGAGGACCATCTCTGAATGGAGCCGCAGGCAGTTCATGGCCATCTAGGAACCAAACATGGAGCATACATATTTAGTAACAAGTGGAAAGAGTGACTAGGTCGTATAAATCACTGAGTCGTCCAATGAACATAAAAGATGGTTAGCTACTTAGCAACTAAGAACTGTGAATTTTACTCGCCGATGTGCACTCTGTATCAGGATCAGCTCCAGCAATACGCAAGGCCCATGTACGTATCCATTCTAAACCAGTAGAAATGTCCTGATTGCCTTCTATAAGAACTGATTCAACATATGACGGGTGCAAGGCTATCAATACAGAAGAAGCTGCAAACAACACAGACCTTCGCACATATGCTTCAGCATGTTGCGAGACCTCCCTGTAGAATAAAATTTCATGTCAAATCAAGCCATTTCGTTACCAAATAAGGTCCCTAACATATGAAATGTTTATCCTGACATGGAATACCTGTATCTTAACATACCCAGAAGAGCTGGGGGCAATGGCTGATGCTTCCGGATGCATGGCCATGCACTTCATACAAACACCAAGCATGTATATCAATATACCTAGGACAACAAAATCCCGATTGAGCAAGTCCACCCCATGTCTTCTCTTGTCATATCCTTCCATGACCGGGAGCATAAATGCAGCAGCATACAAAGGAAATCTGTTTTTTGACCGCTCCACATGCGAATATTTTGCTTTCTCAAGACCACATCTGCGAGATTTTCATGATTTAACCTGGCCTGATGCCCCTGCTTGCTGCTCCTCTGTCGGCGAGCACCACGCCTCTGCTCGACTCCCCTCTGCTGCCGGCAGCGGCAGAGCAGGCACCTGATGCTGGCCTGGAGCACGAGTGGGGAGCGCCGGAGAGGGGTGCGGTGCAGGCCAATCCCGAGGAAGCAGCAGTTCACCTCCATGGCCTGGGGGGCGGGAGGCCGCCATGACCGAGAAGAGAACCCGATCTCGCAGGATCCGATGCTGGCGGTGCGGATCCTGCACGGGGTGGCGCTGATCCGGCGTGGGGTGACGCTGTCGTTCATCCGGAGCGCAGCGAGATCGCTGGGTAGAGCCAGGGGAGGAGCGCAGATAGCGTGGCGCTGCTCGGGTCTGGGCGACGCGACGGTGGTTGATAATGGAGGGGGTCGGTACAGGACGGCGGAGGTAGGATGGAGGGGCTAGCTTGGTGCGGTGGCTCGGTCCCCGGCGACCTGTCGTCAAAGGTGGAGGCGTTCGGGGTCGAGGCAGGATCGAAGGAGGAAGGAGGGGACGGGGAGTGGAAGGGGACGAGGAGTGGGTGGTGGACGAGAGGGACTGAGGGAGTGGGTCGTGGCCTCGTGGGCGTTTTCCTCGTGCGCGGCGCGATTCAATCGAACGGTGCGGAAGGGTGTGTGCTCGAGAGCTCTAAAAAGTGCAGCTGCACTTTTTAGAATTTAGAATAAATATAATATATATAAAAGACAAATGTTTGCTACCACCCGGTGGTAGTTACCACCACTTGAGATTTATATGTTATATGTAGTATCTATCAAATCGGAGAGTATGTGCACGTAGTATGTAGTATATAAGAATGCTTAGGTAGTATATATATACTACTTTTTAGGTAATATATATCGTATTTTGAGTATGCTCTTTTTATTACAAATATGTACATATTTCACAAAAATAATAAAGCCATGGGCCAACTTGTAATTTTTTCATGTAACTCACTTTGAAAAATATTTTATATATAGTATATTAACATATTTAGAATGATAAAATAGTATATATAGTAACACATGATAGTATATGGGACAAGAGGGGTAACTATCCCCGGATGGTATACACACACACACACACACACACACACACACACACACATAAAGTCTATTCATCACCCAGGGTGCAGAATAAGTTATTCTTCACCCGAGGTAATCTTACGATCATTTCATAAATAAATTATATTTGAAATACAAATAGTTACATTCATATTGATTCATTGCGTATAATTTGGCATAAGAAAAAAAAATAGGTCATAAGACCAGAAAAATTACATTTTATGTACATTTTACACTATGTTTTTACATTTGTAATTTTACGTAACATAAAATATTTTTTACGGCGATAATATTTTCTTACGTACTATTTTTACGTTTGAAATAAGACAAAATTTACGAAACGTAAAATTATGGT
This sequence comes from Elymus sibiricus, assembly GCA_039707655.1. Taxonomy (NCBI): domain Eukaryota; kingdom Viridiplantae; phylum Streptophyta; class Magnoliopsida; order Poales; family Poaceae; genus Elymus; species Elymus sibiricus. Next base: position 210,686,739 of record CM077676.1, on the reverse strand, counting down.
GCATTCATGTTAAAATAGAGGGGGTTGAAAAATAACTATTCCTCACCCAGGGTGACGAATAGTCAATCCCTATATATATATATATATATATATATATATATATATATATATATATATATATATATATATATATATATATATATAGGGTGGGTCTATTCTACCAACCCCCTTAAGACCTTATTCTACCATCTAAAAACCTTATTCTGCCAACCCCCGAAACTACCCAGCTCCCCGAACCAACGCACACAAACTACGCGCAGCCCCACCCCACCCCCACCCCGCGGGTCAAATCCCACACCCGACCACCAACTACCCACCACCGTCGTCCTACCTTCTTCCCCGCACGGCCTCGCATCCCCGCCGCCAGCGCGCCCCTTCCCGCCTCCTTCCTCACGCCAAGCCAGCGGATCCATGCCGCCGCGGGACCGCGTGATGCCCCACCGCCGGCGCGCCCCTTCCCCGCCGCCTTCCCCACGCCTAGCCGCAGGATCCAGGCCGTTGTGTGCTCGCGGGATGCTCGCAGCCGGATCCTGGCCGCCTTCTCTTTGAGAGCCCCCGGCCACTCCGCCGCTAGAGATCCGGCCGTCGCCGTGCTTCTCGCACCCCACGCGGCTGTCGGCGGTGATGGGATCAGGCCGCGCTCGGCAGGTGAGCCTCCTGCTTCCCTGACGCCACCAACCGTCCCCGCCCCCCTCCCCCTGGCGAGCCCCCTTGCCCCTGCCTCCCGATCTGCTTCTACTCGGTCAGGCAGTGGATGTGGGACGCGAGACTGCGGTGGGTGTCGACCTTCCCCTAGCCGTCGTGCGCAGCTGCTCTCCCAGCTCGCTTGGCGACGCCGCGCAGTTCCTTGGCTCCTGGCGCGCGGTTCAGGAGGCCAGGGTGTTCAGTCCGATTTTTGTTGGTGTTTCCTCTCCTCATCGCCGTGCCCTCTCTCCACTCCCACGCAGTCCACTGCAGAGAGAAGGAGGAACTCCACCACCGGCGCATGTGCCACTCGCGAGGTGAAGCTGCCTCCCAGTTTGCGGGGTGTGCGCGTGCAGTACGGCGGGCGCCTCAGTGCAGTCCGGCGGGGTAGCGCGTGCAGTGCTCACACGCCACATCCCCCGCCGGTGAGCTGGCCCTCTGTCCACCTCCTACGCCGCTGGAGCAGCACGGCCGGGTTTTTTTTTCTTCTTCCTTTTTTGCATTTTGGATATGAAGTGCAGTCGGATCCCTCAGGCAGTGCGCCGCGCGCCCTCGTGCGGTACGCTGCTGTCCAGTTCATCGCAGTCTCGGCCTTGGGCGTGCACATCTCTCCACCCCCGCTCACCTCCTCTCCACACTGTCAAAGGGGGGAATGTGGTTGGGCGCGCGTGGCTGTGCAGCTGACGCCGCCGTGCAGTTCACTGAAGTGGTCCATTGGTTTTTTTGGTTCCAGCGACATGATAAATTAGATGCTACGGTGCAGTTCACATTTTGTGTATTGTGTTTTCTTTTTCAGTTTTGCAGTGCACCGCGGTGCAGTTAAATTACGGGTGTGCTCCAGTGCAGTTCAGATGGGGCTGCCCCAAAAAAGTCCTAATTTTTCTTGTGGACGAATGTATGGTTGTATGTATGAAGAAGTTTTTAGTTACGTGGAAAAATAGAGAGAGCAGTCCACTTGATGGACAAACAAAAGTCATATTTGTGATTATTGTAGTTATTTAAAAAGCCAATGCAGTTCCTTATAACAAATTTGGTTGTTTCACTGAATTAAGAAAAATATTAGGAAAACATCAAAAAAACAATGCCGTTCACTTTCGAGAGCCTTGCGGTTCAGTTTCGGGTAGTGTTGCGGTTCACTTTCGGTAGAGTCGCGGTTCACTAACGCCCAATATGAAATGCAGAAAAATGTAAGGGAGACAACAACAAAAATAATGCGGTTCACTTTTTGGTAGTGTTGCGGTTCACTTACGCCCAACGTGAAGTGCACAAAAATGTTACGAAAATGAAAAAAATATAATGCGGTTCACTTCTCGATAGTGTTGCGGTTCCCTTAACTCCGATGTGAAGCGCAGTCCACTATCTCGTCTGAGAAAATTTACGTCTGACAAAATAAATCATGCAGTCCGCTTGCCCGTCCGATGCAGTGCGGTTTTCAGTATGAAGCAGTGCGGTTTTCGGTTCGATGCGGTTCACTTGTTGATTTTGGTGTTGCGAAAAAACAGAGTGCCCGCATTCCGGTAAAATCAAAACTGCTCTCAAACCGTAAGGAATTATAGAGAGTGTTCGACATGAAAAAGTTGCGTTTCGTCGATATCTTTCCAATGACATATCATTTGAATCATTACGACCAGCAGTTTATAAAAATTTCACGAAAAAAGGGCCACTGCCACTCGTCGTTAGCCGCACCATTTTCAAAATTAATTTAAAACCGTAAGGAATCTCAAAAACAATTCTACATATGAAAGTTGCGCCTCGTCCATAGCTTTCCAACGGCATATCACACGCCCCGTTTCGATAAACGGTTAAAAACCGGAGCGAAAACAGTACCAAAAATTGCAATTTTTTTGAAAAAACGGAATTCCGCGATTTAGTAAATTTGAAACTCCTATTAAACCGTAACGAATTAGAAAATGAAATATATATGAAAAAGTTGCGCCTCGACGATATCTTTCCAATGGCGTATCATTTGCTTAATTCCGACGAGCGGTTTAGAAGAAATCGCGAAAATACGCTCGCTGCCACTCGTCGTGTGCCGCACCATTTTCGAAACTGCTCTTAAACCGTGACGAATCTCGAAAAAATTTCTATATGGCGAAGTTGCGCCTAATCCATAGCTTTCCAACGGTATATTACACGCCTCGTTCCGACAAACGGTTTAAAAACTGGATCGAAAACAGTACCGAAAAACACCGCATACAGTTTTTTTGAAGAGAAATTCACTAGTCTCTGTATTGCAGTGCGCTTGCTTCAGAAAGTACAGTGCCCTCGCGTTTAGCGTGCAGTTCGGAAGTGTGGGCAGAATAACTATTCTGCCAATATTGGCAGAATAGACGGGCTGTAAAGTGGGTCTATTCTACCAACCCCCTTAAGACCTTATTCTACCATCTAAAAACCTTATTCTGCCAACCACCGAAACTACCCAGCTCCCCGAACCAACGCACACAAACTGCGCGCAACCCCACCCCACCCCCACCCCGCGGGTCAAATCCCACCCCGACCACTAACTACCCACCACCGCCATCCTACCTTCTTTCCCGCACGGCCTCGCATCCCCGCCGCCAGCGCGCCCCTTCCCGCCTCCTCCTCACGCCGAGCCACCGGATCCATGCCGCCGCGGGACCAAGTGATGCCCCACCGCCGGCGCGCCCCTTCCCCGCCGCCTTCCCCACGCCTAGCCGCAGGATCCAGGCCGCTGTGTGCCCGCGGGATGCCCGCCGCCGGATCCTGACCGCCTTCTCTCCGAGAGCCCCCGGCTACTCCACCGCTAGAGATCCGGCCGTCGCCGTGCTTCTCGCGTCCCACGCGGCTGTCGACGGTGATGGGATCAGGCCATGCTCGGCAGGTGAGCCTCCTGCTTCCCTGACGCCACCAACCGTCCCCGCCCTCCTCCCCCCAGTGAGCCCCCTTGCCTCCTGCCTCCCGATCTGCTTCTACTCGGCCAGGCAGTGGATGTGGGACACGAGACCGCGGTGGGTGTCGACCTCCCCCTAGCCGTCGTGCGCAGCTGCTCTCCCAGCTCGCTTGGCGACGCCGCGTAGTTCCTTGGCTCCTGGCGCGCGGTTCAGGAGGCTAGGGTGTTCAGTCCGATTTTTGTTGGTGTTTCCTTTCCTCATCGCCGTGCCCTCTCTCCACTCCCACGCAGTCCACTGCAGAGAGAAGGAGGAACTCCACCACCGGCGCATGTGCCACTCGCGAGGTGAAGCTGCCTCCCAGTTTGCGGGGTGTGCGCGTGCAGTACGGAGGGCGCGTCGGTGCAGTCCGGCGGGGTAGCGCGTGCAGTGCTCACACGCCACATCCCCCGCCGGTGAGCTAGCCTTCTGTCCACCTCCTACGCCGCTGGAGCAGCACGATCGGGTTTTTTTTTCTTCTTCCTTTTTTGCATTTTGGATATGCAGTGCAGTCGGATCCCTCAGGCAGTGCGCCGCGCGCCCTCGTGCGGTACGCTGCTGTCTAGTTCATCGCAGTCTAGGCCTTGGGCGTGCACATCTCTCCACCCCCGCTCACCTCCTCTCCACACTGTCAAAGGGGGGAAGCTGGTTGGGCGCGCATGGCTGTGCAGCTGACGCCGCCGTGCAGTTCACTGAAGTGGTCCACTGGTTTTTTCGGTTCCAGCAACATGATAAATTAGATGCTACGGTGTAGTTCACATTTTGTGTATTGTGTTTTCTTTTTCAGTTTTGCAATGCACCGCGGTGCAGTTAAATTACGGGTGTGCTCCAGTGCAGTTCAGATGGGCTGCCCCAAAAAAGTCCTAATTTTTCTTGTGGACGAATGTATGGTTGTATGCATGAAGAAGTTTTTAGTTACGCGGAAAAATAGAGAGAGCAGTCCACTTGATGGACAAACAAAAGTCATATTTGTGATTATTGTAGTTATTTAAAAAGCCAATGCAGTTCCTTATAACAAATTTGGTTGTTTCACTGAATTAAGAAAAATATTAGGAAAACATAAAAAAAAACAATGCCGTTCACTTTCGAGAGCCTTGCGGTTCAGTTTCGGGTAGTGTTGCGGTTCACTTTCGGTAGAGTCGCGGTTCACTAACGCCCAATATGAAGTGCAGAAAAATGTAAGGGAGACAACAAAAAAATAATGCGGTTCACTTTTTGGTAGTGTTGCGGTTCACTTACGCCCAACGTGAAGTGCACAAAAATGTTACGAAAACGAAAAAAATATAACGCGGTTCACTTCTCGATAGTGTTGCGGTTCCCTTACCTCCGATGTGAAGCGCAGTCCACTATCTCGTCTGAGAAAATTTACATCTGACAAAATAAATCATGCAGTCCGCTTGCCCGTCCGATGCAGTGCGGTTTTCAGTATGAAGCAGTGCGGTTTTCGGTTCGATGCGGTTCACTTGTTGATTTTGGCGTTGCGAAAAAACAGAGTGCCCGCATTCCGGTAAAATCAAAACTGCTCTTAAACCGTAAGTAATTAGAGAGAGTGTTCTACATGAAAAAGTTGCGTTTCGTCGATATCTTTCCAATGGTGTATCATTTGAATCATTCCGACCAGCGGTTTGTAAAAATTTCACGAAAAAAGGGCCACTGCCACTCGTCGTTCGCCGCACCATTTTCAAAATGAATTTAAAACAGTAAGGAATCTCAAAAACAATTCTACATATGAAAGTTGCGCCTCGCCCGTAGCTTTCCAATGGCATATCACACGCCCCGTTTCGACAAACGGTTAAAAAAGTGGAGCGAAAACAGTACCGAAAATTGCAAAAAAATTGAAAAAACAGAATTCCGCGATTTAGTAAATTTGAAACTGCTATTAAACTGTAACGAATTAGAAAATGTAATATATATGAAAAAGTTGCGCCTCGACGATATCTTTCCAACGGCGTATCATTTGCTTAATTCCGACGAGCGGTTTAGAAGAAATCGTGAAAATACGCTGCCACTCGTCGTGCGTCGCACCATTTTCGAAACTGCTCTTAAACCGTGACGAATCTCGAAAAAAATTCTATATGGCGAAGTTGCGCCTAATCTATAGCTTTCCAACGGTATATTACACGCCTCGTTCCGACAAATGGTTTAAAAACTGGATCAAAAACAGTACCGAAAAACACCGCGTACAACTTTTTCGACGAGAAATTCACTAGTCTCTGTATTGCAGTGCGCTTGCTTCAGAAAGTGAAGTGCCCTCGCGTTGAGCGTGCAGTTCGGAAGTGTGGGCAGAATAACTATTCAGCCAATATTGGCATAATAGACGGGCTGTAGGGTGAGTCTATTCTACCAACCCCCTTAAGACCTTATTCTACCATCTAAAAACCTTATTCTGCCAACCCCCGAAACTACCCAGCTCCCCGAACCAACGCACACGAACTGCGCGTAACCCCACCCCACCCCCACCCCGCGGGTCAAATCCCACCCCCGACCACTAACTACCCACCACCGCCGTCCTACCTTCTTCCCCGCACGGCCTCGCATCCCCGCCACCAGCGCCCCCCTTCCCGCCTCCTTCCTCACGCCGAGCCACCGGATCCATGCCGCCGCGGGACCGCGTGATGCCCCACCGCCGGCGCGCCCCTTCCCCGCCGCCTTCCCCATGCCGAGCCGCAGGATCCAGGCCGTTGTGTGCCCGCGGGATGCCCGCCGCCGGATCCTGGCCGCCTTCTCTCCGAGAGCCCCCGGCCACTCCACCGCTAGAGATCCGGCCGTCCCCGTGCTTCTCGCGTCCCACGCGGCTGTCGACGGTGATGGGATCAGGCCGTGCTCGGCAGGTGAGCCTCCTGCTTCCCTGACGCCACCAACCGTCCCCGCCCTCCTCCCCCCAAGTGAGCCCCCTTGCCTCCTGCTTCTCGATCTGCTTCTACTCGGTCAGGCAGTGGATGTGGGACGCGAGACCGCGGTGGGTGTCGACCTCCCCCTAGCCGTCGTGCGCAGCTGCTCTCCCAGCTCGCTTGGCGACGCCGCGCAGTTCCTTGGCTCCTGGCGCGTGGTTCAGGAGGCCATGGTGTTCAGTCCGATTTTTGTTGGTGTTTCCTCTCCTCATCGCCGTGCCCTCTCTCCACTCCCACGCAGTCCACTGCAGAGAGAAGGAGGAACTCCACCACCAGCGCATGTGCCACTCGCGAGGTGAAGCTGCCTCCCAGTTTGCGGGGTGTGCGCGTGCAGTACGGCGGGCGCGTCGGTGCAGTCCGGCGGGGTAGCGCGTGCAGTGCTCACACGCCACATCCCCCGCCGGTGAGCTGGCCCTCTGTCCACCTTCTACGCCACTGGAGCAGCACGGCCGGGTTTTTTTTTCTTCTTCCTTTTTTTCATTTTGGATATGCAGTGCAGTCGGATCCCTCAGGCAGTGCGCCGCGCGCCCTCGTGCGGTACGCTGCTGTCCAGTTCATCGCAGTCTAGGCCTTGGGCGTGCACATCTCTCCACCCCCGCTCACCTCCTCCCCACACTGTCAAAGGGGGGAATGTGGTTGGGCGCGCATGGCTGTGCAGCTGACGCCGCCGTGCAGTTCACTGAAGTGGTCCACTGGTTTTTTCGGTTCCAGCGACATGATAAATTAGATGCTACGGCGCAGTTCACATTTTGTGTATTGTGTTTTCTTTTTCAGTTTTGCAGTGCACCGCGGTGCAGTTAAATTACGGGTGTGCTCCAGTGCAGTTCAGATGGGGCTGCCCCGAAAAAGTCCTAATTTTTCTTGTGGACGAATGTATGGTTGTATGTATGCAAAAGTTTTTAGTTACGTGGAAAAATAGAGAGAGCAGTCCACTTGATGGACAAACAAAAGTCATATTTGTGATTATTGTAGTTATTTAAAAAGCCAATGCAGTTCCTTATAACAAATTTGGTTGTTTCACTGAATTAAGAAAAATATTAGGAAAACATAAAAAAAAACAATGCCGTTCACTTTCGAGAGCCTTGCGGTTCAGTTTCGGGTAGTGTTGCGGTTCACTTTCGGTAGAGTCGCGGTTCACTAACGCCCAATATGAAGTGCAGAAAAATGTAAGGGAGACAACAAAAAAATAATGCGGTTCACTTTTTGGTAGTGTTGCGGTTCACTTACGCCCAACGTGAAGTGCACAAAAATGTTACGAAAACGAAAAAAATATAATGCGGTTCACTTCTCGATAGTGTTGCGGTTCCCTTACCTCCGATGTGAAGCGCAGTCCACTATCTCGTCTGAGAAAATTTACATCTGACAAAATAAATCATGCAGTCCGCTTGCCCGTCCGATGCAGTGCGGTTTTCAGTATGAAGCAGTGCGGTTTTCGGTTCGATGCGGTTCACTTGTTGATTTTGGCGTTGCGAAAAAACAGAGTGCCCGCATTCCGGTAAAATCAAAACTGCTCTTAAACCGTAAGTAATTAGAGAGAGTGTTCTACATGAAAAAGTTGCGTTTCGTCGATATCTTTCCAATGGTGTATCATTTGAATCATTCCGACCAGCGGTTTGTAAAAATTTCACGAAAAAAGGGCCACTGCCACTCGTCGTTCGCCGCACCATTTTCAAAATGAATTTAAAACAGTAAGGAATCTCAAAAACAATTCTACATATGAAAGTTGCGCCTCGCCCGTAGCTTTCCAATGGCATATCACACGCCCCGTTTCGACAAACGGTTAAAAAAGTGGAGCGAAAACAGTACCGAAAATTGCAAAAAAATTGAAAAAACAGAATTCCGCGATTTAGTAAATTTGAAACTGATATTAAACCGTAACGAATTAGAAAATGTAATATATATGAAAAAGTTGCGCCTCGACGATATCTTTCCAACGGCGTATCATTTGCTTAATTCCGACGAGCGGTTTAGAAGAAATCGTGAAAATACGCTGCCACTCGTCGTGCGTCGCACCATTTTCGAAACTGCTCTTAAACCGTGACGAATCTCGAAAAAAATTCTATATGGCGAAGTTGCGCCTAATCTATAGCTTTCCAACGGTATATTACACGCCTCGTTCCGACAAATGGTTTAAAAACTGGATCAAAAACAGTACCGAAAAACACCGCGTACAACTTTTTCGACGAGAAATTCACTAGTCTCTGTATTGCAGTGCGCTTGCTTCAGAAAGTGAAGTGCCCTCGCGTTGAGCGTGCAGTTCGGAAGTGTGGGCAGAATAACTATTCAGCCAATATTGGCATAATAGACGGGCTGTAGGGTGAGTCTATTCTACCAACCCCCTTAAGACCTTATTCTACCATCTAAAAACCTTATTCTGCCAACCCCCGAAACTACCCAGCTCCCCGAACCAACGCACACGAACTGCGCGTAACCCCACCCCACCCCCACCCCGCGGGTCAAATCCCACCCCCGACCACTAACTACCCACCACCGCCGTCCTACCTTCTTCCCCGCACGGCCTCGCATCCCCGCCACCAGCGCCCCCCTTCCCGCCTCCTTCCTCACGCCGAGCCACCGGATCCATGCCGCCGCGGGACCGCGTGATGCCCCACCGCCGGCGCGCCCCTTCCCCGCCGCCTTCCCCATGCCGAGCCGCAGGATCCAGGCCGTTGTGTGCCCGCGGGATGCCCGCCGCCGGATCCTGGCCGCCTTCTCTCCGAGAGCCCCCGGCCACTCCACCGCTAGAGATCCGGCCGTCCCCGTGCTTCTCGCGTCCCACGCGGCTGTCGACGGTGATGGGATCAGGCCGTGCTCGGCAGGTGAGCCTCCTGCTTCCCTGACGCCACCAACCGTCCCCGCCCTCCTCCCCCCAAGTGAGCCCCCTTGCCTCCTGCTTCTCGATCTGCTTCTACTCGGTCAGGCAGTGGATGTGGGACGCGAGACCGCGGTGGGTGTCGACCTCCCCCTAGCCGTCGTGCGCAGCTGCTCTCCCAGCTCGCTTGGCGACGCCGCGCAGTTCCTTGGCTCCTGGCGCGTGGTTCAGGAGGCCATGGTGTTCAGTCCGATTTTTGTTGGTGTTTCCTCTCCTCATCGCCGTGCCCTCTCTCCACTCCCACGCAGTCCACTGCAGAGAGAAGGAGGAACTCCACCACCAGCGCATGTGCCACTCGCGAGGTGAAGCTGCCTCCCAGTTTGCGGGGTGTGCGCGTGCAGTACGGCGGGCGCGTCGGTGCAGTCCGGCGGGGTAGCGCGTGCAGTGCTCACACGCCACATCCCCCGCCGGTGAGCTGGCCCTCTGTCCACCTTCTACGCCACTGGAGCAGCACGGCCGGGTTTTTTTTTCTTCTTCCTTTTTTTCATTTTGGATATGCAGTGCAGTCGGATCCCTCAGGCAGTGCGCCGCGCGCCCTCGTGCGGTACGCTGCTGTCCAGTTCATCGCAGTCTAGGCCTTGGGCGTGCACATCTCTCCACCCCCGCTCACCTCCTCCCCACACTGTCAAAGGGGGGAATGTGGTTGGGCGCGCATGGCTGTGCAGCTGACGCCGCCGTGCAGTTCACTGAAGTGGTCCACTGGTTTTTTCGGTTCCAGCGACATGATAAATTAGATGCTACGGCGCAGTTCACATTTTGTGTATTGTGTTTTCTTTTTCAGTTTTGCAGTGCACCGCGGTGCAGTTAAATTACGGGTGTGCTCCAGTGCAGTTCAGATGGGGCTGCCCCGAAAAAGTCCAATTTTTTCTTGTGGACGAATGTATGGTTGTATGTATGCAAAAGTTTTTAGTTACGTGGAAAAATAGAGAGAGCAGTCCACTTGATGGACAAACAAAAGTCATATTTGTGATTATTGTAGTTATTTAAAAAGCCAATGCAGTTCCTTATAACAAATTTGGTTGTTTCACTGAATTAAGAAAAATATTAGGAAAACATAAAAAAAAACAATGCCGTTCACTTTCGAGAGCCTTGCGGTTCAGTTTCGGGTAGTGTTGCGGTTCACTTTCGGTAGAGTCGCGGTTCACTAACGCCCAATATGAAGTGCAGAAAAATGTAAGGGAGACAAGAAAAAAATAATGCGGTTCACTTTTTGGTAGTGTTGCGGTTCACTTACGCCCAACGTGAAGTGCACAAAAATGTTACGAAAACGAAAAAAATATAATGCGGTTCACTTCTCGATAGTGTTGCGGTTCCCTTACCTCCGATGTGAAGCGCAGTCCACTATCTCGTCTGAGAAAATTTACGTCTGACAAAATAAATCATGCAGTCCGCTTGCCCGTCCGATGCAGTGCGGTTTTCAGTACGAAGCAGTGCGGTTTTCGGTTCGATGCGGTTCACTTGTTGATTTTGGTGTTGCGAAAAAACAGAGTGCCCGCATTCCGGTAAAATCAAAACTGCTCTCAAACCGTAAGGAATTAGAGAGTGTTCTACATAAAAAAGTTGCGTTTCATTGATATCTTTCCAATGGCGTATCATTTGAATCATTCCAACCAGCGGTTTGTAAAAATTTCACGAAAAAAGGGCCGCTGCCACTCGTCGTCCGTCGCACCATTTTCAAAATTAATTTAAAACCGTAAGGAATCTCAAAAACAATTCTACATATGAAAGTTGTGCCTCGTCCGTAGCTTTCCAACGGCGTATCACACGCCCCGTTTCGACAAACGGTTAAAAAAGTGGAGCGAAAACAATACCGAAAATTACAAAAAAATTGAAAAAACGGAATTCCGCGATTTAGTAAATTTGAAACAGCTATTAAACCATAACGAATTAGAAAATGTAATATATATGAAAAAGTTGCGCCTCAACGATATCTTTCCAACGGCGTATCATTTGCTTAATTCCGATGAGCGGTTTAGAAGAAATCGTGAAAATACGCTGCCACTCGTCGTGCGTCGCACCATTTTCGAAACTGCTCTTAAACCGTGACGAATCTCGAAAAAAATTCTATATGGCGAAGTTGCGCCTAATCCATAGCTTTCCAACGGTACATTACACGCCTCGTTCCGACAAACGGTTTAAAAAGAGGATCAAAAACAGTACCGAAAAACACCGCGTACAGCTTTTTCGACGAGAAATTCACTAGTCTCTGTATTTTAGTGCGCTTGCTTCAGAAAGTGAAGTGCCCTCGCGTTGAGCGTGCAGTTCGGAAGTGTGGGCAGAATAACTATTCAGCCAATATTGGCATAATAGACGGGCTGTAGGGTGGGTCTATTCTACCAACCCCCTTAAGACCTTATTCTACCATCTAAAAACCTTATTCTGCCAACCCCTGAAACTACCTAGCTCCCCGAACCAACGCACACGAACTGCGCGCAACCCCACCCCACCCCCACCCCGCGGGTCAAATCCCACCCCCAACCACTAACTACCCACCACCGCCGTCCTACCTTCTTCCCCGCACGGCCTCGCATCCCCGCCGCCAGCGCGCCCCTTCCCGCCTCCTTCCTCACGCCGAGCCACCGGATCCATGCCACCGCGGGACCGCGTGATGCCCCACCGCTGGCGCGCCCCTTCCCCGCCGCCTTCCCCATGCCGAGCCGCAGGATCCAGGCCGCTGTGTGCCCGCGGGATGCCCGCCGCTGGATCGTGGCCGCCTTCTCTCCGAGAGCCCCCGGCCACTCCACCGCTAGAGATCCGGCCGTCCCCGTGCTTCTCGCGTCCCACGCGGCTGTCGACGGTGATGGGATCAGGCCGTGCTCGGCAGGTGAGCCTCCTGCTTCCCTGACGCCACCAACCGTCCCCGCCCTCCTCCCCCCAAGTGAGCCCCCTTGCCTCCTGCCTCCCGATCTGCTTCTACTCGGTCCGGCAGTGGATGTGGGACGCGAGACCGCGGTGCATGTCGACCTCCCCCTAGACGTCGTGCGCAGCTGCTCTCCCAGCTCGCTTGACGACGCCGCGCAGTTCCTTGGCTCCTGGCGCGCGGTTTAGGAGGCCAGGGTGTTCAGTCCGATTTTTGTTGGTGTTTCCTCTCCTCATCGCCGTGCCCTCTCTCCACTCCCACGCAGTCCACTGCAGAGAGAAGGAGGAACTCCACCACCAGCGCATGTGCCACTCGCGAGGTGAAGCTGCCTCCCAGTTTGCGGGGTGTGCGCATGCAGTACGGCGGGCGCATCGGTGCAGTCCGGCGGGGTAGCGCGTGCAGTTCTCACACGCCACATCCCCCGCCGGTGAGCTGGCCCTCTGTCCACCTCCTACGCCGCTGGAGCAGCACGACCGGGTTTTTTTTTTCTTCTTTCTTTTTTTCATTTTGGATATGCAGTGCAGTCGGATCCCTCAGGCAGTGCGCCGCGCGCCCTCGTGCGGTACGCTGCTGTCCAGTTCATCGCAGTCTAGTCCTTGGGCGTGCACATCTCTCCACCCCCGCTCACCTCCTCTCCACACTGTCAAAGGGGGGAATGTGGTTGGGCGCGCGGTTCCTTATAACAAATTTGATTGTTTCACTGAATTAAGAAAAATATTAGGAAACCATCAAAAAAAAAACAATGCCTTTCACTTTCGAGAGCCTTGCGGTTCAGTTTCGGGTAGTGTTGCGGTTCACTTTCGGTAGAGTCGCAGTTCACTAATGCCCAATATGAAGTGCAAAAAAATGTAAGGGAGACAACAAAAAAATAATGCGGTTCACTTTTTGGTAGTGTTGCGGTTCACTTACGCCCAACGTGAAGTGCACAAAAATGTTACGAAAACGAAAAAAATATAATGCGGTTCACTTCTCGATAGTGTTGCGGTTCCCTTACCTCCGATGTGAAGCGCTGTCCACTATCTCGTCTGAGAAAATTTACGTCTGACAAAATAAATCATGCAGTCCGCTTGCCCGTCCGATGCAGTGCGGTTTTCAGTATGAAGCAGTGCGGTTTTCGGTTCGATGCGGTTCACTTGTTGATTTTGGTGTTGCGAAAAAACAGAATGCCCGCATTCCGGTAAAATCAAAACTGCTCTCAAACCGTAAGGAATTAGAGAGAGTGTTCTACATGAAAAAGTTGCATTTCGTCGATATCTTTCCACTGGCGTATCATTTGAATCATTCCAACCAGCGGTTTGTAAAAATTTCACGAAAAAAGGGCCGCTGCCACTCGTCGTCCGCCGCACCATTTTCAAAATTAATTTAAAACCGTAAGGAATCTCAAAAACAATTCTACATATGAAAGTTGTGCCTCGTCCGTAGCTTTCCAACGGCGTATCACACACCCCGTTTCGACAAACGGTTAAAAAAGTGGAGCGAAAACAGTACCGAAAATTGCAAAAAAATTAAAAAAACGGAATTCCGCGATTTAGTAAATTTGAGCAGCTATTAAACCGTAACGAATTAGAAAATGTAATATATATGAAAAAGTTGCGCCTCGACGATATCTTTCCAACGGCGTATCATTTGCTTAATTCCGACGAGTAGTTTAGAAGGAATCGCGAAAATACGCTCGCTGCCACTCGTCGTGCGCCGCACCATTTTTGAAACTGCTCTTAAACCGTGACGAATCTCGAAAAAATTTCTATATGGCGAAGTTGCACCTAATCCATAGCTTTCCAATGGTATATTACACGCCTCGTTCCGACAAATGGTTTAAAAACTGGATCAAAAACAGTACCGAAAAACACCGCGTACTGTTTTTTCGACGAGAAATTCACTAGTCTCTGTATTGCAGTGCGCTTGCTTCAGAAGGTCTATTCTGCCAATATTGGCAGAATAGTTATTCTGTCCACACTTCCGAACTACACGTTCAACGCGAGGGCACTGCACTTTCTGAAGCAAGAGTACTGCAATACAGAGACGAGTGAACTTCTCGTTACAAAAAACTGCATGTGGTGTTTTTTCGGTACAGTTTTTGATCCAGTTTTTTAACCGTTTGTCAGAATGAGGCGTGTAATATGTCGTTAGAAAGCTATGGGTTATGCGCAACTTCGCCATGTGGAATTTTTTTCGAGATTCCTAGTGGTTTAAGAGCAGTTTCAAAAACGGTGGGCGCCCGACGAGTGGCAGCGAGCGTATTTTCATGTTTTTTTGCAAACTGCTTGTCGGAATGATCCAAATGATATGCCGTTCGAAATATATCATCGAGGCGCAACTTTTTCATATATATTACTTTCTCTAATTCCTTACGGTTTAAGAGCAGTTTCAAATTTACTAAATCGCGGAATTCTGTTTTTCAAATTTTTGCAATTTTTCGGTAATGTTTTCGCTCCAGTTTTTTAACCGTTTGTCGAAACGAGGCATGTGATACGCTGTTGGAAAGCTACGGACGAGGCGCAACTTTCATATATAGAAATTATTTTGAGATTCCTTACGGTTTTAAATTAATTTTGAATATGGTGTGGCGGACGACGAGTGGCAGCGGCCGTTTTTTCACGAATTTTTACAAACCGCTGGTCGGAATGATTCAAATGATACGCCGTTGGAAATATATCGACGAGGCGCAACTTTTTCATGTAGAACACTCTCTCTAATTCCTTACGGTTTAAGAGCAGTTTTGATTTTACCGATATGCGGACACTCTGTTTTTCCCGACACCAAAATCGACAAGTGAACCGCATCAGAGAGAAAACCACACTGCTTCAGACTGAAAACCGCACTGCATCAGACGGGCAATCAAACTGCATGATTTCTTTTGTCCATTTTCCAACTTTTTTATGAACGAGTGTGGACCTCAGAGACGAGAGCAAGTGAACCGCAACATGTATCAAAATGAACTGCATTTTCTTTTTCTCTGTCTTTTTTATAAACCTGTTTTCGCACAGCATGATCGAGGATAGCGAACTACATTTATTATTATTTTTGTAACTTTTTATATAAATGCATATGGACGGATAGATCAGATGTAGTGAACTGCACATTTTTTACAAACTATAAACTTTTTTGTTTTTTTTGGGTCATCCCGCGGATTGAGGAACTACGTTTTGGCCAATGTTTTCACAAGTGAACGACAAAGCGTTTTCGCGCAAACTTCATGAAGTGAACTGCGAGTTTTTTCTAGAATATGAAGTGATTTTTTCTCTCGCCGCCAAGTGGACTACATCTGTTTCTCGAATAGCAAGTGAAATTTCCTCCCTCCGCGAAGCGAACTGCCTGGTTTCCTTTTTCCAGAATTGTAAGTGAAACTTTTTCTCCGCGCCACGAAGTGAACCGCATCCTGGGTGAGTGAGCTGCGTTTTTTTCCACTATTATTACAATTTGCATACAACTGTACATCCCACATCACAAAAAACATGTTTTTTGGACTACATGAACACGAACAGCGAACTTCAAAATCAAAAAAACGCACACCTGCGAGCCGCCGAACACTAGCAGGAGAGGTGGTCAACGACGACCAGGATGTCGAAGTGGATTCATCCACTGCCTGCGCAATACGAACTGCATGAAGGAGGAAAGGATGGCACTGCACGCGGCGTGTGAGCACTGCACGCGCTCCCTCGCCGGACTGCACGCACGCCAGCGGGCTGCACCAACGCGACTGCCATACTGCACGCCGTCAGGTGGCGGACTGCGCGTGCGCCAGTCTGCACAGCGAAGAGGAGGTGAGCGGGTCGCTGGGAGGTGGTGTTCACCGGCGCGGCAGCGCGGCCTCCAGTGATGGGCGGGGCGCGACGGCGCGAAGAAGGAGGGTCCCTGGGTGGGGCGCATTGAAAGAGGACTGCAACCGGGGTAGGAAGGAGCGAGGGATGCCGGGATCGGATCCGGTGGCGCGGTCGTCACCTGGTGGTGTGGCGCTCGGATCCGGCCTCCCCGCAAGGAGGAGAGGTGGCCACCGCACCTTTTTTCTCCCCTCCGCTTGGATCCGGCGACCTCATATCAGCAATGGCGGGGAAGAGCTCCTCCACGCATGGATCGCCTTGATCCCACATCGGAGGGAGGAACAGGAGCACGGTGGCCATCGGTGACCTGGCCATGGCTGGAGCAAACCGGGTACGGGAGGGAGGAGGGAAGGAGCGATGGAAGGTGGGCGGTGGGGTGGAGAAGGTGGGATGACGGCGGCCTGATCCCCATCCAGGTCGGGATGGGGGTCATGGGGTCTCCGTGGCGAGCTGGATCCACACGGGGGCGGGGCGGGGAGGCCACCGTGGCTGGTAGATGATGTCAGCGCTCGGCGGGCGCTGGGGCTATGGAGTGGCGTGGCCGGCGGGGGTCAGGGAAGGAGGTGGCCGGGGCTGGGGAGGACTGTACGGGAGAAGGTGTGGCGACTGGGGGTTGGGCGTGGAGGAGAGGAAAGTGGGAGAGAGGTGGGGTTGACTCGAGGAAGAAAGGTGGGTTAAGTGGGGCGGGGCAGTTTTTTGGGGTCCGTGGGTGTTGGCAGAATAAGGGAGGTGTGGGTAGAATAAGGTCTTAAGGGTGTTGTTACATTAGACCCACCCTATATATATATATATATATATATATATATATATATATATATATAATCTTTTTCACGTACAAACAAATCAGTATATACGTAAACCTTTAAAAATATGTAGACTCACATGAATTTTTTAACGAAACTCATTTTGGGGTATCTACTAATTATTAATGAAGTATATTAAAAAAATAATGAGGTATAAAAGATTCATCTATATGGTATATGAGGAGCGGGAGTACGTACTCTCAGGAGTACATAGCCATTTTCCTATATATATATACATCCGAGCTATTCTGTTTCGCGTAACAGAATATTATTCTGTTACTATTGTTGAACTGACGAATTCGAGGGGTTGAACTGATGCTCTCATTTTCGTCGAACTGATTGTCTTCTTTAGTTCAAAAAAAATTTGCAAAATTTTTTCGTCGAAACGGGGCGTGTAATATATCGTTAGAAAGCACTTGACAGCTAGATTACAAGTCATATAGGAATTTTTTGCAAAATCATCATGGTTTAAGAGCAGTTTTGAAAAAAATCGTATTTTTTAAATTCGAAAATGCGAATCGTATTTTGGACATAATTTTCAAACGGTTTGTCGGAATTGAGCAAATGAGATGGCGTTGGAAAGCTGGTGAAAATCCGCCTCTTCCATATATAGAATGTTTTTTCAAATTCTGTACGATTTAAAAGTAATTTGAAAAATGGTGAAATTCTGGGCGAAATGTATTTTTGCAGTTTTTTGCAAACGGTTTGTTGGATTGATGCACATAATATGGCGTTGGAAAGATATGGAAAATACGCAACTTTTGTGTATAGAAAGTTTTTTTCTAATTCCTTACGGTTTAAATTTCAATTCAAATACGGTGAAAGTTGGTTTCGAACGCGATTGTTTTAAAAAGTTTGTCGAAATAGGGCAAATAATATACCGTTGGAAAGCTATCGAAAATGCGAAACTTAGTCATGTTGAACGTTTTCTCAAATTCACAACCGTTTAGGAGTAATTTTGAATACGGTGAGACCCATCGTGTTCTTTTTCCGTCCAAAAAAACAGAGTACTCGTACTGATTTGTGAGTGTGTTTGTACTGAGGTATGTTTTACAGAGTAATGTTTGAATAAAGTGAGACCGGTCGTGTTGTTTCTTCCGTCCCGAAAATAAAGTACTCAAACTGATCTTTGTATGGGTTTGTACTGAGCGTGCTTTTTCAGAGACCGGCCTTTACTTTGTTTTCCTCACAGCTATTTTGCTGATTTTGAACTTCCGTTTTTTCTGTCCTTGAACTTACCAAAGTTTTTTCCCAGTGAAATGTGCACTCTCTTTTGGAAACAGAATGTATGGACGTTCCCATGGAGAGTAATTGAACTTTTGAGCACTTTCTTTTTATATAAACATGCTTTTTCTAACCCTTGTTTATTAACTTCATGTGGAAGTTCCACATTTTCTTTCATAGGTGAAACTTTTTTGCTGTGCGGGTTTTGGACTTATCTGTCTTTCTAGTTTGAACTCACCCGACAATTTTTACATTGATCTTTATTAGTGTTCTCTTTTTTTTTGATCCTGCACGATTGTCATGTTCAAACTTTTGGCTTTTCACACTGGGAACTTCCTGCGTATTCTTTTAAGCTCCTTTTTTATTTTCTAAACATCTTGTTTTCTCACCTTTGATCCACTGAATTTTTATTTTCTTTTTATATTGAGCTGCCACAAATATTTTTTCTTTTCTTTTTTGGAGACATTCATTTGTACTTTTTAAACAATTATACTTGGACTCCCACAAAAAATGAAGCAGGTGTACAAAAGCAAACAACATCAGTACACAAGCAGTGTGGTTCAAATTAGTCACTTCAGTACACAAGCAAACAATATTGATCTATCAGTAGCATACACGTAAAAGGAAACTGAACGGTGTCAATTTCAGTAGCACACACAGAGCAATTTTTTTTTGAACTGATGATAAAGCACATAGTGAACGTCTACATTTAGTGTATGTTTACTTGTACAACCATGGCATTATACTATGTTCACATCCTTTTCTGTGACTTTTTGCTATGTTTGAACTTTTTGTTTTGGTGGAATGGTGTGTCACCTAGAACATCTTCTCGCTGCCTTCTCTTCCTGCAAAATAATTTTAGTACTACTTGTTGACCTAGCACAACACAACATCAGCAGCAAACGCCCTGAGTAGTCCACCCTCTACATCTTCCCCTTCTACTTTTGAAACCAGAAAAATGAAACAACTCGTCAGTACATGAAGAATGAGAAAAGAAAGTCAAAAGAACTTAAGCATCCTACAACTACTTCTGCAATTTATACTAATCCTTTTTGCTCAGTGCTTGAAATGTCGTACAATAATTAAGAAATAGAAAGGAAAGTGGTGACGAAAATGCAATTCGGCTCCCGGGAGCACGTGCTCCTGCCTATAGAAAACGAATTTTTAAATGTCAAAAAAATCCAAACAAAAATTTTATGTGTTCTTTGTCACATCCAAATGCTACTTGAAATTTTTTAGGCAAAAAGGTTAAGCATTTTGGCTGTGCAAAAAAAAAAACAAATTGAACATCAAATGTTACCCAAAATGTCACACCCAAATTTGTTTTTTTTTCACTGACAAAACACCACTGCTCCGTTTCGCATGAAAATTGTCAAGCATGCTTGCGACACTAACACGAACATCTACAAAAAATTTCAGAATTTTTTGAAAACATTTACTATTATTTTTTCGGTTATTGTTCATCTAGGTGCAAATGCACCCGGGAGCCAAAACGCCTCCCCCGAGTGGTGAGAGCTTTCGATTGAACTTTCGATGCTTTGTCTTTTGAACTTATATGAACTTATTAGTTCTTTGTTTAAAAAAATGTAAATACAATGTTCCTAATCTGCAACAAAACATTTTTTTTCTGGGCAAGTGAAAACAATGAGACACCGAACCCTCTCTCTAACACACACAGAACTGATGGTAGAATTCATAGTGAGTTGCTAATAATATTTTTGATTTTCTCCTATAGGAAACATGTTCTTTTCTTCTTATGATATATAAAACTGGACTATCTTTCCAACACACATCGAACTATTCCCATGTTTCTCTATGGACTGAGGAAAGAATACATAGTGAAATAACATTTACCAGTACTAGTCTTGCGAAAACAAGAGCTCGAATGCCAAGCAAGGAGTTTCTGTGTTAGGTTTGAACTGATGACCTACCTGTAAGTAAACCAAGGATCTCATAATGTTTTATTCTATGCATCATGCCCGGATGTACATAATAGAGTAGTACAACACCTTAGCTTCATTTTAACAAAAGAGAAACATGAAAAGAAAACACGTTAAGTTGTTGTAGGCATTTCAGTAAACACCATGAGGGCAACAAAATAACAATAATAGAAAACATGGTTTTTCTTTCCTTTTTGTTCTGCAACTTCTCTGAAATCAAAACCGTCTCCATGTTCATTTTGGATCATTTTTTCCCGAACTCCCAGATTCCAGAACTACCGGATGTTCTGGGTTCTTTGATGAACTTTTTATTATCTTTTTTTGAACTTGAAATGAATATATACAATACACACATGTACTACACAAGAATGTACATCTATACTGTCCAGAACAACAAATTAACCAAAGGAAAACTAATTTATGAATGAAACAATTCCTGAAGTTTGGTTTGAGCTTGGTTTGTTGAGATTTTTGAACTCCTGCAGCCGTTATACCTGAAGTTGCATGACACACTCTTTATTCAGTTGAGAGCGTCTCATATTTTGTAGAATATGCTACATGTAAAGAGGAAGGGGGAAGGCCAGACCTCGTCGTTGCATTGTTGAACGGCCTCGGCTGCCGGCAGTGAACGAACTGTGGTGCTGGGGGTGAACGGCCTGGCCGCTGTGGGAATGGGGGGATGGGGCACGGCCTGCAGCAGCAGGAGGCGGCGACCTGCAGATGGAAGAGGCTGCGACCTGACGGCGGAAGAGGCCGCGGCCTGATGGCGGAGCTCGGGAGGCAGGCACGGTGGTTGCCCGGACGGCGGAGCAGGCGCAGCCGCGCATGGCGGAGCTCGAGAGGCGGACGCGCATGGAGGAGCTCAGGAGGGGGTATGACGCCCCTGACTCAATCGTGCACTAATCATACACGCAAATGCGCACGATCAAGCCCAGGGACTCACGAGAAGATATGACAACACAAGTCTAGACACAAATTAAAATAATACAAGCTTTATATTACAAGCCAGGGGCCTCGAGGGCTCGAATACATAAGCTCGAGTTACACAAGAGTCAGCGGAAGTATCAGTATCTGAGTACAGACATAATTAGACAAGTTTGCCTTAAGAAGGCTGAGCAAAACAACGACATCTAGATCGAAAAGGCATAGGCCTCCTGCCTGGGGGCCTCCGAAACTACTCCTGGTCGGCGGTCTTCACGTATTAGTAGGCACCATTGAGGATCTCCGGCTC
The DNA here is from genome assembly GCA_039707655.1 of Elymus sibiricus. NCBI lineage: Eukaryota > Viridiplantae > Streptophyta > Magnoliopsida > Poales > Poaceae > Elymus > Elymus sibiricus. Next base: position 210,665,525 of record CM077676.1, on the reverse strand, counting down.
CTGGGCTCCGTCATCTGATCGCAGCAATCGGGTAAGGGGAAAAAAGGTAGCAAAGCAACCATGAGTACTCATCCAAAGTACTCGCAAGACTTACATCAGATCTATACTAAGTATGCATCGGTATCAAAGGGAAGGGGCTGTATCTGTGGACTATACTGCAGAAATGCCAGAATAGAGGGGAAGGCCTAGCCTATCGAAGACTAGCATCTTCCAGCGTCTTGCAGCAACAGAAGAGAGTAGAGTAACATATAATATGGTAACAAGTATATATTAGCAACGCCCAGAGATCCTTCCTCGACTCCCTGCGAGAAAGCGATCCCGGAGCCATCATATCAATTTAGTATCACAAGTATGCAATTCTAGTTGTAGTAGATCGGGATACAACTCCGAGCATCCTGTTACCGTGGACACGGCTATTCGAATAGATAAGTTCCCTGCAGGGGTGCACCAACTTACCCAACACGCTCGATTAACTCTGGCCGGACACACTTTTCCTAGTCATGCCCGGCCTCGGCTGATCGACACGACGTAGTCCTACCTAGGCTCCACAGAGAGGTCCCCGCCGGTCTACATCCTAAGCGCGAGGGGGTAGTTTGGCCGCTCACCCCTAAGCACTCCGGGTCGTTGCGCGCAGGGTCAGCCTCACCACGTTGTGCCTGTGGGTATCTACTGTCGCCTGGCTGCAATGCTGCACTGGACGTCTGACAGAGCTTTCGGGAGAATCGTACAACACCGAGTGCCCATAACTTATCCCGCGTGGTGGTTAGTGCGAAAAGGCCAGAGGCCTACTCAGATCACATATCCAAACCGTTAGTTTATTGGGAGCTCGTGGAGACGATCAGTGATTGATACGTCCATTTTGCATCATGTTTTGCTACTGTTATTTATAGTGTTTTTAATCAATATAACACTTTGTGGAGCAATTCTAATGCCTTTTCTCTCTTAATATGCAAGATTTACACAAGGAGGGAGATTGCCGGCAGCTGGAATTCTGGACCTGAAAAAGCTATGTCAGAGATACCTATTCTGCACATCTCCAAATGAGCTGAAATTTCACGGAGATTTATTTTGGAATAAATAAAAAATACTGGAAGAAAGAAATACCAGAGGGGGCCACCCAGGAGCCCACGAGGCACCAGGGCGCGCCACCCCCAAGGCGCGCCCTGGTGGCTCGTGGGGCCCCTGGCCAGCCCCTGGCCCGCATTTTCTGGTATATAAGTCCATTTGCCCTAGAAAAAATATAGAGAATACTTTCGGGACGGTGCGCCGCCGTCTCGAGGCGAAACTTGGGCAGGAGCACTTTTGCTCTCCGGCGGAGAGATTCTGCGGGGGATACTTCCCTCCGGGAGGGGGAAATCGTCGCCATCGACATCACCAACGATCCTCTCATCGTGGGAGGACCAATCTTCATCAACATCTTCAACAACACCATCTAATCTCAAACCCTAGTTCATCTCTTGTATTCAATCTTTGTCTCAAAACCTCAGATTGGTACCTATGGGTTGCTAGTAGTGTTGATTACATCTTGTAGTTGATGCTAGTTGGTTTATTTGGTGGAAGATTATATGTTCAGATCCATTATGCTATTTAATACCCCTCTGATCTTGAACATGATTATGATTTGTGAGTAGTTACTTTTGTTCTTGAGGACATGGGAGAAGTCTTGTCTGTAATCATGTGAATTTGGTATTCGTTTGATATTTTGATGATATGTATGTTGTTGATTCTCTTAGTGGTGTCATGTGAACGTCGACTACATGACACTTCACCATCTTTGGGCCTAAGGGAATGCATTGTGGAGTAGTAATTAGATGATGGGTTGCTAGAGTGATAGAAGCTTAAACCCTAGTTTATGCGCTATTCCGTAAGGGGCTGATTTGGATCCATATGTTTAATGCTATGGTTAGAGTTATCTTAATTCTTCTTTCGTAGTTGCGGATGCTTGCGAGAGGGAGTAATCATAAGTGGGAGGCTTGTTCAAGTAAGAACATCACCCAAGCACTGGTCCACCCACATATCAGATTTTCAAAGTAGCGAATGCGAATCAAACCAACATGATGAAAGTGACTAGATGAAATTCCCATGTGTCCTCGAGAACGCTTTGCTTACTATAAGAGATCGTTCCGGCTTGTCCTTTGCTACAAAAATTATTGGGCCACCTTGCTGCACTCTTTGTTACTATTGCTACTTGTCACTTGTTACAAATTATCTTGCTATCAAGCTACTCGTTACCGATAATATCAGTGCTTGCAGAAAATACCTTGCTGAAAACCGCTTGTCATTTCCTTCTGCTCCTCGTTGGGTTCAACACTCTTACTTATCGAAAGGACTACGATTGATCCCCTATACTTGTGGGTCATCAAGACTCTTTTCTGGCGCCGTTACCGTGGAGTGAAGCGCCTTTGGTGAGTGGAATTTGGTAAGGAAACATTTATATTACGTGCTGAAATTTACTGTCACTTGTCACTATGGAAAGTAATCCTTTGAGGGGTTTGTTCGGGGTATCTTCACCTCGACCGGAAGCACCAAGTCTTGCTCCTCAACCTACTGCACCTACTGAAAATATTTTATATGAAATTCCTCCGGGTATGATAGAGAAACTGCTAGCTAATCCTTATGCAGGAGATGGAACGGTACATCCTGATATGCACTTGATCTAAGTGGATGAAATTTATGGATTGTTTAAGCTTGCAGGTTTATCCGGAGATGGAGTTAATAAGAAAGTATTCCCTTTATCTTTGGAGGGAAAGGCATTGACATGGTCTAGGCTATGTGATGATACTGATACATGGGACTGGAACCGATTGAAACTGGAATTCCATCAGAAATTTTATCTTATGCATTTGGTTCATCGTGATTGGAATTATATATATAATTTTTGGCCTCGTGAAGGAGAAAGCATCGCTCAAGCTTGGGGGAGGCTTAAGTACATGATGTACACATGCCCCAATCATGAGCTCTCATGAAAAATTATCTTACAGAATTTTTATGCTCGGCTTTCTCATGATAATCAAACCATGCTCGATTCTTCTTCGACTGGCTCCTTTATGAAGAAAACTATTGAATTCAGATGGGATCTTCTGGAAAGAATTAAACGCAACTCTGAAGATTGGAACTCGACAAAGGTAATGAGTCAGGTATAATACTTGAGTTTGATTGTGTTAAATCTTTTATGGCTACCGATGCTTTTCACAAGTTTAGCACTAAATATGGACTTGACTCTGAGATAGTAGCCTCCTTTTGTGAATCCTTTGCTACTCATGTTGATCTCCCTAAGGAGAAGTGGTTTAAATATCACCCACCTATTGAATTAAAAGAAGAACCCGTTAGTGTTAGAGAAGAAACAATTGTTTACCATGCTGATCCAGTTGTGCCTACTGCTTATATTGAGAAACCACCTTTTCCTGTTAGGATCAAGGAACATGCTAAAGTTTCAACTGTGGTTAACAAAAGTAATATTAGAGCACCTAGACCCTCCGAACAAATTAAAGTTGAACCTAATGTTGCTATGGTTAAAGATCTCTTGGTCGATAATATAGATGGGCATGTTATTTATTTCTGTGATGAAGCAGCTAGAATTGCTAAACCAGATCCTAAAGATAAAAACAGACCTGTAGTAGGCATGCCTGCTGTCTCTGTTAAAATAGGAGATCATTGTTATCATGGCTTATGTGATTTGGGTGCTAGTGTGAGTGCTATTCCGTTTACCTTATATCAAGAAATTATGAATGATATTGCACCTGTTGAAATAGAGGACATTGATGTTACTATTACGCTTGCAAACAGAGATACCATTACACCACTTGGGATCGTTAGAGATGTTGAAGTCTTGTGTGGAAAAATAAAATACCCTACTGATTTTCTAGTCCTCGGTTCTCCACAAGAGGATTTTTCTCCCATTATATTTGGTAGACCTTTCTTGAACACTGTTAATGCTAAGATTGATTGCGCTCAAGAAACTGTTAGTGTTGATTTTGGTGGTATGTCTCATGAGTTCAATTTCTCCAAGTTTCATAGACAACCTCATGATAAGGAATTGCCTAGTAAAGATGAAATTATTGGTCTTGTTTCTATTGCCGTACCTCCTACTGATCCGTTAGAATAATATTTGCTAGACCATGAAAATGATATGCATATGAATGAAAGAAATGAAATAGATAAGATGTTCTTTGATCAACCACCTATCCTTAAACACAATTTGCCTGTTGAAACTCTTGGAGGCCCTCCTCCACCTAAGGGTGATCCTGTATTTGAATTGAAGCAATTGCCTGATACATTGAAATATGCTTACCTTGATGAAAACAAGATATATCCTGTTATTAACAGTGTTAACCTTTCAGAGCAGGAAGAAAATAGATTACTAAAAACTCTAAGGAAGCACCGAGCTACTATTGGATATACTCTTGATGATCTTAAGGGCATTAGTCTCACTCTATGTCAGCACAAAATTAATATGGAGCCTGATGCTAAACCAGTTGTCGACCACCAACGACGATTAAATCCTAAGATGAAAGAGGTGGTAAGAACTGAAATATTAAAGCTTCTGGAAGCAGGTATAATCTATCCCATAGCTGATAGTAGATGGGTAAGTCCCGTTCATTGTGTCCCTAAGAAAGGAGGTAATACCGTTTGAAAGGATCGATATGGTTGACTAGAGGGGGGGGGGGGTGAATAGGCAACTACCAATTTTTAGCTTTTCTTAACAAGTTAGGGTTAGCAACAAAATAGGTTGTCTAGATGTGCAACTAGGTGAGCAACCTATATGATGCTAACAACAACGGCAACACAAGCAAGCAAAGGATACAACACAACAATAGCTTGCACAAAGTAAAGGTACGAAGTAACCACAAGTGGAGCCGGTGAAGATGAGGATGTGTTACCGAAGTTCCTTCCCTTTAGGGGGAAGTACGTCTCCGTTGGAGCGGTGTGGAGGCACAATGCTCCCCAAGAAGCCACTAAGGCCACCGTATTCTCCTCACGCCCTCGCACAATGCAAGGTGCCGTGATTCCACTAGTGGTGCCCTTGAAGGCGGCAACCGGACCTTTACAAACAAGGTTGAGGCTCTCTCCACAACTGAATTGGAGGCTCCCAACACCACCACGGAGCTTCACCACAATGGAATGTGGCTCCGAGGTGACCTCTTCCGTCTAGGGTGCCCAAACACCCAAGAGTAACAAAATCCACACAAGAAAGTATGGGGGAATCAAATTTCCTTTGGTGGAAGTGTAGATCTAGGTCTCCTCCTTCAATCCCTAGCAAATCAACAAGTTTGAGTGGCTAGAGAGAGAGAGATCGGGCAAGAAAGCTTGAAGGGCATCAATGGAGGAAAGAGAGAGGCACGAGGTGAAAAGGTTGGTGGAAGAACCACCCACTTATATAGTGTCCCCCAAATTCAACCGTTACAGTCGTTTTTACACTGCAGCGGTACAACCGCTAGAACCACCGGTACAACCGGTATTCACGGGTTCACACTGTAGAAGTGCCCCAGGCGGTACAATCGGTGGAGCCACCGGTAGTACCGGTCGGCCGGAGCCAACCAGGAACTACCGCTCCACCACCGCCCAACAACCGCCTCCTAAATAGAAGGAAGTCACCCCATAGCGGTGGTTGGGGCGGTGGTTGTGCCGGTACAACTACCAGTCCAGCGTTCATGTGGTGGCTAAGTCCGGAGCGGTACAACCGCTCCAGACACCGGTAGTTCCGGTTCGCCGAAGCCGTCCGGGAACTACCGGGCCACCACCGCCCAACCACAGCTCCACTTACAGAAGGGATTTCGGAAGTGGAGTGGTGCTGGGCCGGAACAACCAGTCAAGCGGTACAACCGCTCGGCACTAAAAACACTACCACAGAAAGACTATGAGGACCTCTCTCCTCGAACGGAAGGATATATAGTGGGGGCAATAGAATGTGTACGTGCATTGATTCACCCAGTACCTTCTGATGCGGATTCCCTCTTAATAGGACTGATTTCCTACGACCAAAGAAATAAACGCGTCAGAAACTCCGTCTTCGATCTTTTCCGTCCTGAGGGAATGCCTAACCGTCTTGCGCCAAACAAGGTGTACCTGAGTAAACTTGGGCGCACGATTAGTCCAAAGGTGCATTGTCATCATCACCAAAACCCTAAGGCAGGAAATGCCCTAACAATCTCCCCCTTTTTGGTGGATGATGACAACCACACGATTTGCACCGGAGATCTAGAAAATATAGACAGGGCTCCCCCTATATGTGAGCACTATTTTGATTTTGCTTTTGGAATGCAAAGTGCTCACATTAGGATCAATGCTCCCCCCTAGATTTTATAGACCAACCAATGACTGCAAATGAAATGAATAGACAAAAAGCATGCATTTTCAGTAACATGAAGTAGAGCAATAGATAAGGGCAACAATAATAAGCATGCTCTACAAACATACGAGACACGATATAAAAGCATAATATAGATAGATCGGGATCGCATGTCTCACACCATGCACAAAGTCTCCACTCACGACAAGTTCACAAACCAAACCAACTCGAAGCAAAGAGGTTCAACTGACACCCAAAGCAAATGCAAATAAAACCCATGCAAATCCCGAGACCTAATAGAACTCTCTCCCCCTTTGGCATCAAGACACCAAAAAGGAAAAGAGCGATGCTAACGCCCCAGAGCTCAGTAGTCGTCCTCTGACTCCTCGGTCTCCTCTGGATCATCACCATCAGATGCCTCTGGATCATCACCATCAGATGCCTCTGGATCGTCCTCATCCATGATATCATCCGCGGCGGCGGTAGCAGAGGTAGAGGTAGCAGGATGGCCAGAGGCCTCATCGTCAGTCCACGTGCTATTCTCGAAGATCCACTTGTCCTCTGGAGTGATGCTCTTCTCAGATCCACTGTCCACTTGCATGTTGAGGTGCCTCATCATCTCAATCTGTCTGCGTCTGGCCTTCTTCTCATTCACATGAGCCTCATAGAGCTTCTTCTGGATGTGAGTCTGCAAGCAAAAGGTCTTCTTCACCTTGGCTGTGAGCTTAGCAACCCAGGAGAGCTTGGCCCCAGCCTCCAGCTCAAAGTCCTCATCACTAGAGGTGGCATAAACATCCTCGGGCTCATCAGTAGGATAGCGAGGCTCAGCATGTTTCTTCTTTCTCAACTGCTTGACCTCATGCACAGTGAGGTTGTCTGGAGATGTAAGAGGCTCTCCTAGCCTGCGGACTGCCCATACAGAGTTCAGGAAACACATGACAAACAGAGCATATATGGGTACCTTTCGGTGCATGACCATGCTGTACATCTCCTCCCACAGCCACTTGGAAACATCAAAAGTTGCACCAGACCCCACCTTGGTCTTCATAGCCACTAACAGATCCACCAGATAGCCATAAATCTCATCCTGATTCCCAACCTTGGGCAGAAGCACATTGCGGAACACACGATGCATAATGTCATAAACCTTCTCAAGATCCTTGGACTCACCAATGACTCCACGTCCTCGGATGTACAGGGGTGCAAGCTTCTCCTTGCTCATGGATGTGGCACGGTCGTGAGGTCGGATGCCACCATTCCCGGTGAGACCAGTATCATCATAGCCTAGAGCATTGCAGAAGGCTCTCCAAGGCACCTGAAAGAGCTCATCACGGCACATGAAAGACAGAGTATGAGCATCATCGGTGTCGAAGTGAACAGTGGCATAGAACTGATGGATAAGCTGCACATCAAAGTCACAGTTGATAGACATGAGCTTGACCAAGTCAAACTCCTCACACAGAGCTAAGGCCTCTCCAAAGTACTCCATGTTGTTCCTCAAGTGATCAAGGTCAATTGTCCACTGCTTGGTGAACCTGTTCTTGTTATGCTCAAAAAGCTCATGCATAATCCTCACTTGCATCTCGTTCCTGAACTGAGGTGTGCTCCAACGAGGATGAACTGGAACCTCATAGGGATTCTGCAATCGGAACTTCTCCCAATCCCATTGTTTCCACCTGTGCATTGGTACGGCCACACATTGCTTGGCAGCGGCAGACTTCTCACGGCGGGTGGGCTTGGTGGGAATCACCACCTCCTGCTCTTCCACAGTGTCATCAGGATGCTTGCTTCTGCGGACTCTCTTTCTGGTCTTCTGGCGAGTAGCAGAGCGAGAACCAGAGCCACCTGCACACACACACGGGAAGCACACAAGATACCCAGCACAGATGAGAGGAATGTACACAAGATTAGAGGAATATATTACATGTAAGTAGAGAGAAGAAGAAACAGTACACAAAGGTTCAATAAAGCCGGTTGTACCGGTCATCCTAGTGGTAGTACCGCTCAGGCGGTTGTACCGCCCACTGGAGCGGTTGTACCGCTGACAGCGGTTCCACACACACAGGAGAACAAGCACAAATCAAAACTGAATCTAGATGCAATATTTCGATTTCTAACTATCTACAAGCAATAGAGGAATACAATAGGATCTCTTCCACCCAATAGTTTAGCCAAAAACACGGGAGTACACGTAATGCCCTAGATAGATGGATTCAAAGATTGAAACCAAAAGCAAGAGAGAATGGGACATTACCGGTATCCATGGGAAGAGATCGGGGAGGAGACGGCCTCCACGGAGCGGATCCGATGAAGAACCGACGGATCCGGAGCACCAGAGGGCACTCCGGGGCAATGGGGGCAGCAACCGGCGGCAGGGGCAGGGGAAGAGGACGGGCACGAAGGGGAAAAAGAGAAACCCCTTCGGCCCGCGCCCTTAAATACCCGCCCAGACCGCGGAGTGGTTGTACCGCTCCTAAGAGCGGTTGTACTGCCCCCTAGTACTACCCTGTGGTTAGGGGCGGTACTTCCATCGCCTGACAGGCAGCGGTAGTACCGCTCGTAACCGCCCGGTAGTACCGGTCGGAAGCACAGGCGAGAACCTAAGCGGTAGAACCGCTAATGTTTGACTGGTAGAACCGTCGGGACGCTACAGCCAAATGGTAGGGCGGTAGAACCGCCCCGACCACCGGTTGTACCACCCGTAGCCACCCATGCCAAGAGAACAACTTGTGTACATTTGGAGCAGAATGTTTCAAGGGTAGAGGAGGCTTGGGATGGAAACTTGGCACTGAATTATGGTGAAGTAAACTCCAAGAGTGCAAGAAGCAAACGATAAAGGCCAACACTTGGAGGATACAAACACCTAGGACCTAAAAATAAAACTAGCAAGGCAAATAAGATCCAAAAGGAGAACCAAACCTCCACAAAGAGAGGAGGGGGGGTGGCCGAAGCCACCTATGTTTGAGTCAATTGGTATGGCACCGCGAAGATTTTAACCTTGGGCCCATGACCAAAACTCATCTTTGAAGCACTAGTACCATCAAAAATGGCTAATGTGAAAGATTGGGTTTATTTATGCATAATAGGGGGAGGGAGAGTTCATTGAGAGAACAATACTCCCCCTAAATCCATGCCTACATCTAGAACAAGATAATCATGATGAATGCGGTGAGGTGTGACGAGATTCAAGACACGTTGCTCGAATCAATGATATTTAGCTCATGCCTTAACTCACGAAATCTTGCTTCATCCAATGGCTTCGTGAAAATATCCGCTAGTTGCTTTTGAGTTCCAACATGAATAATATCAATCTCTCCACGCTTGATGTGATCCCGGATGAAATGATGACGAATCTCAATGTGCTTCGTGTTGCTATGTTGCACCGGATTGTAGGAGATCTTGATTGCACTTTCATTGTCACAGAAAAGAGGCACTTTGTCACAAGTGACACCGTAATCCTTTAAAGTTTGCCTCATCCATAGCAATTGTGCACAACAACTTGCGGCGGCTACATACTCGGCCTCGGTGGTGGAGAGAGACACACAATTTTGCTTCTTCGAAGACCAACTCACCAAAGAGCGACCAAGGAATTGGCACCCTCCGGAGGTTGACTTCCTATCCACACGGTCTCCCGCCCAATCCGAGTCCGAATATCCCATGAGATCAAAGCTTTCTCCTTTGGGGTACCATAAGCCAAAGTTTGGGGTATGAGCCAAATATCGAAAGATTCGCTTGACCGCCACAAAGTGACTTTCCTTAGGCGCGGCTTGAAACCGTGCACACATTCCCACACTCAACATGATATCCAGCCTAGATGCACAAAGGTAAAGCAAGGATCCAATCATAGAACGATATACCTTTTGATCCACCGCTTTACCATTGGGATCAATGTCAAGTTGGCACTTGGTAGGCATTGGAGTCTTGGCCGGTTTGACATCTTCTAACTTGAATCTCTTGAGCATGTCTTGGGTATATTTGGCTTGGTTGATGAAGGTTCCTTCTCTTCTTTGCTTGACTTCGAACCCAAGAAAGAACTTCAACTCACCCATCATAGACATCTCAAACTTCTCGGTCATGAGTGCGGCAAACTCATCATTGAAAGCTTTGTTAGGAGAACCAAAGATAATATCATCAACATATAGTTGGCATATGAACAAATCCCCTTTAACCCTCTTAGTAAAAAGAGCGGGATCGATTATCCCAATTTCAAACCCACGATCTTGCAACAACTCGGTAAGGTGCTCATACCACGCACGTGGGGCTTGTTTAAGGCCATAGAGTGCCTTATCGAGCTTGTATACATAATTTGGGAACTTGGGATCCTCGAACCCCGGCGGTTGTTTGACATATACCAACACATTAAGAGGACCATTAAGAAATGCACTCTTCACATCCATCTGTTGCAACTTAAAATCATGATGAGATGCATATGCAAGCAACATACGAATAGATTCAATACGAGCAACGGGAGCAAATGTTTCACCGTAGTCGATACCCTCGACTTGGGAGTAGCCTTGTGCCAGCAATCTTGCCTTGTTTCGAGTGACAACACCGTTCGTATCTTGCTTGTTCTTGAAGATCCATTTGGTTCCAATGACATTATGATTCTCCGTTGGCCTTGGCACCAATGTCCAAACCTTGTTGCGCTCGAAGTTGTTGAGTTCATCATGCATGGCTTCAAGCCAATCCGTGTCCTCGAGCGCTTCATGTACCTTTTGGGGTTCAACACAAGAAACAAACGCGTGATGCTCACAAAAGTTTGTCAATTGTCTACGAGTGGTTACCCCCTTCTTTAAGCTTCCATAAACATTCTCCAAGACATGTTGATGCTTGAGTTTGGAGGCAATCTTGGCGGCATGACGCTCCAATAGTTCCTCCGAGGTCACTTTAGGAGGATCATCTTGAGGTTGATCTTGAGCGTCATCTTGAGCTTGCTCTTGATCTTGAGCTTGCTCAGTGTCGTGATCTTGATCTTGGGCATCATTTGGTGCATCACCATCATCTTGAGGTTGATCTTGCCCTTGATCTTGATCACTTGGTTGAGGGCCTTCGGTTTGTTCTTCGGAAGCGTGTGGGTCAATGGTTGGTGATGGCTCCACTTGCGTAGAGCATGGTCCTTCTCCTTCGGCCACAAGGGGTTCCTTAATAGGGAGTATTTGACCAATCCCCATTCTTCTTATGGCTTGAGGAGGAATTTCATCGCCTACATCACACAGACCACTTTGCTCCCCTTGGGAGCCATTATTTTCATCAAACTCTACGTTACACATCTCCTCAATGAGTCCGTTGGACTTGTTGAGGACACGGTAAGCATGAGAGTTTGTAGCATAACCAACAAATATGCCCTCTTGAGCTCTAGATTCGAATTTAGACAAACGTGTACCTTTCTTGAGAATGAAACACTTACACCCGAACACTCGGAAGTACTTGAGGTTGGGCTTGTTACCGCTAAGTATCTCATAAGGAGTCTTGTTCAAGCCTTTGTAGAGGTAGAGCCGATTGGATGCATGACATGCGGTGTTGATGGCTTCGGCCCAAAAGTTGTACGAAGACTTGAATTCCTCCATCATGGTCCTTGCCGCGTCCATCAACGTCCGGTTCTTCCTCTCTGCTACACCATTTTGTTGAGGGGTATATGGTGCGGAGTATTGATGCTTGATACCCTCATCACTATGGAACTCATCCAAGGTGTAGTTCTTGAACTCGGTGCCGTTGTCACTTCTAATCATCAATATCTTTGCCTCATGTTGACGTTGAGCTTCATTGGCAAAGTCGATGACGGTTTGTTGGGTCTCGCTCTTCCTCTTGAAGAAATATACCCAAGTGTATCTCGAATAGTCATCCATAATCACCAAGCAATACTTTCTCCCCCAAGACTATCAAAGGATGGAGGTCCAAAGAGATCCATGTGAAGGAGCTCCAAGGGCCTCTTCGAGTAGATGATAGTCGTGGGTCAGTGAGCCGTCTCATGTAGCTTTCCTTCGATACAAGAACTGCAAGCACGATCTTTGGCAAAACTCACATTTGTTAGTCCACGAACGTGATCCCCTTTGATGAGACTTTGCAAAGATCTCATATTGACATGGGCTAGTCGGCGATGCCAAAGCCACCCCACATCAACTTTAGCCATTAGGCAAGTCACGGTCTTAGTGGGTCGCTCCGAGAAGTTAACCACATAGAGACCGTTCTCGGCATGCCCAACAAAAGCTACTTTAAGAGTCTTGCTCCACAAAAGGGCCACGGTATCAAGGTCAAAGAATGTGGCAAAGCCCATAAGTGCAAGTTGATGAACAGAAAGTAAATTGTATGCAAGGGTCTCAACAAGCATGGCTTTCTCAATTGATAAATCATGAGAAATCACAACCTTGCCAAGACCCAATACCTTAGATGTTGAGGCATCACCGAATTAAACATGGGTGGGCATAGATGGGCTTGGTTGCACGTCCACCACCAAATGCTTGCTCCCGGTCATATGATTTGTTGCTCCACTATCAAGCAACCATGATCCTCCACCGGAAGCAAACTCCTACAAGAGATCAATGCTTGGTTTTAGGTACCCATTCTCGAATGGGTCCTTTGATGTTAGTAACAAGGGTCTTAGGAACCCAAATAGACCATTCAATGTACTCATAATAAGAACCAACAAATTTGGCATAAACATGCCCATCACTAGCACGACATAAAACATAAGAAGGGTTAAATTCGCCGGCTTTGTTCGATGGAGTGGGATTGCCCTTCTTGACATTTCCACCCACCACCTTGTCCTTCTTCTTCTTATGAGCACCCTCTCCCTTCTTGACAAATACCTCTTTGAGAGGGAGAGGTTTCTTGATCTTGTTGTTCTTCATCTTCTTTGACTTGGGTGCAAACCCGAGCCCTTCCTTTGCCACAACCTCCTTTTGATTGTTCAAAAGATCATTGAGGTTCTTCTCACCTTGTATGCAAGTCACAAGGCCTTTCTCAAGTTGCTCTTTCAACTTGGCATTCTCCTCCACAAGATGCTCATGCTCACAACAAGGGTTAGTAGCATTGGCATTATCAATTAAAACAAAAGGAGGACAAGTGGATATTTCCTTAGTGAGCTTCGCTTGGAGTTGATCATGAGACTCCTTGAGAGTGGCATGTGCACCTTTCAAGGCCTTGTGAGCCTTGTCAAGTAGCTCAAACTCCTCCTCGAGTCTAGCATGGCCAACCCCAAGCTCAGCATTCTCGGATTTAAGCACACGAGAAAGAACTTGAGCATGATCATGATCTTTCTTTATTTGAGCAAGGTCAACGTTTTGCGACTCCTCAAGAGCCGAACGAAGACCTCGCTCTTCCTCAAGAGCGATGGAAAGATCCGCAATTTCATCGGCATACTCACGACTATGGCCTTCCAAGTTAGTGATGTTCTCCTCGTGAGACTCAATGATATCATTGGCCTCACCAAGTTGTTCCAAGAGAGCCACAAAGTGCTTCTTGGTCTCACCTTTGAGCTTACCCAAGAACTTGTCAAACTCATTCTCATCCACCTTCACCTCCTCTAGATCATCCACACAATCCAACAAAGAAGGATTAGGAGAGATGGAAGTTTTGATGTTGGAGGTTGAGGTTACCTTGTTGACGCCTCTTGCCATGAGGCACTTGGGGATTATGTTCTCATTGGGGGCATCGAAGAGGGACACCGAGGTTGGAGAAGAGGTGGCAATGGCCACGGTGGCCGTTGCTAACACTTCACCACTTGTATCATCATCATCATTGGAGTTGTACTCTTCTTGCACCACCAAGCCCTTTGGAGGCACCTTCTTGTTGAAATTGTTCTTGTTGGGGAAGGATTTGGCTTTGTCTTTGCGGATGAGCTTGCCACCATTGTCTTCCCTCTTCTCATATGGACAATCCACCACAAAGTGACTCACATTGCCACAACTGTAGCAAGTCCTTACTCGTTGCTTGCCCTTTGAGTTGTTCTTGGAGGAGTTGGGCCTTGTTTTTCTCTTGTTGCCCTAAAATTGCCTTGACGCAAGAGCCATGTGCTCGTGGTAAGCATATTTGGTGTCTTCGGGGCAACTCTCTTCTTCTTCTAGAATACCCTTGGCCTTCAAAGCAAGGTTGGGTGAGGCTTTCTTTGACCGTTGGACACGAGCTAGAGAATTTTCAGCGGTCTTGTTCATGATGTTCATGGCAATAAACTCATCCAACACTTCACTTGAAGACAAGGTGTGGAAATCAGGTCTTTGACGGATCACAGAGGACATTGCCTTGGTGAATGGCATGATGGCCTTGAGAAACTTGCGCTTGATCCAATTATCATCCGTATCCTTGCTCCCATGATCTTGAAGAGCGACCGCAAGAGTTGTCAATCTTCTGTAGAGATCCCGAGGATCCTCATCTTCATTCATCACAAACTCATCGGCCTCATCAAGCACCACCTCAAAGTTGGACCGTTGAATGCTTGAGCTCCCCTTGTACAAAGATATAATGTGTTCCCAACAATCCTTTGCACGGGAGAAGGGGCGCAAGTGAGCTAGATCTTCGGGAGGCACTGCGGATTGGAGGATGAACAATGCGGAGTGATTGTATTGATTGTCCGCCTCTTCTCTTGGAGTGAGGTTGCTTGGATCATGTGGGTAGAAGCCTTGCTCGATGATTCTCCAAAGATTTGTTGAGCTGTGATTCAAATGAGACTTGATACGAAAAACCCAATTAGCAAAATCACCCTTCACAAGCTTAGGAGGAGGACCAAGGTTGTTAATATGCGGTGTAGGGGCCGGTCCTCCATAGATCGGGGGAGGGGGAATCGAGGCGAAGGTTCCCGTCCCATTCTTACCATGAGGGGAAGAGGTCTGAGTACCTTTAGCCGCTTCCTTGCCGGAATTGGCCTCCGACGCCGATGCGGTGGGATTAACCACAAGCAAAGGATCGGGAGTAGACTTCAACCCCTCAAGAAGTTCTTTAAGCATGGACTTGACCTCGGCCGTCATAGACGTCTTAAGTGAGGCCATAGCTTCATTTAAGTCGTCTCGGGTGACCGAGTTCAACTCCACGTCCTCGGGTACTTCCTCATCCCGATCCCCGTCGTCAACCATACTCTTCGGGTGGTGAAACCCTTAATAAAGAAACGTGGCTCTGATACCAATTGAAAGGATCGATATGGTTGACTAGAGGGGGGGGTGAATAGGCAACTACCAATTTTTAGCTTTTCTTTACAAGTTAGGGTTAGCAACAAAATAGGTTGTCTAGACGTGCAACTAGGTGAGCAACCTATATGATGCTAACAACAACGACAACAGAAGCAAGCAAAGGATACAACACAACAATAGCTTGCACAAAGTAAAGGTACGAAGTAACCACAAGTGGAGCCGGTGAAGACGAGGATGTGTTACCGAAGTTCCTTCCCTTTAGGGGGAAGTACGTCTCCGTTGGAGCGGTGTGGAGGCACAATGCTCCCCAAGAAGCCACTAAGGCCACCGTATTCTCCTCACGCCCTTGCACAATGCAAGGTGCCGTGATTCCACTAGTGGTGCCCTTGAAGGCGGCAACCGGACCATTACAAACAAGGTTGAGGCTCTCTCCACAACTGAATTGGAGGCTCCCAATACCACCACGGAGCTTCACCACAATGGAATGTGGCTCCGAGGTGACCTCTTCCGTCTAGGGTGCCCAAACACCCAAGAATAACAAAATCCACACAAGAAAGTATGGGGGAATCAAATTTCCTTTGGTGGAAGTGTAGATCTAGGTCTCCTCCTTCAATCCCTAGCAAATCAACAAGTTTGAATGGCTAGAGAGAGAGATCGAGCAAGAAAGCTTGAAGGGCATCAATGGAGGAGAGAGAGAGGCAAGAGGTGAAAAGGTAGGTGGAAGAACCACCCACTTATATAGTGAAAGCATACTTACTCCCTTGGTGGTTTTGGTAATTCATGCCAACATACATATTGTTGGACTAATGCTTTTATCTAGTGAATTTTAGACAAGTTCAACAATGGCGTGGCAGGGACAAGAGGACGTGGAACCCCTTCAAAATGCTAAGGATAAGGATTGGCAAAAGATCAAGACTCTACATTTTTGGTTTAGTGATCCAAGATCACATTGAGTCCATAGGAAAGCCAATACTATTAAAAGGGGATGAGGTGTTGCTTAATGGTCTTTTTGCTCAAGTGCTTAGTGACAGTACTCCTAAACCCTCAACCACTCTCTCTACCCAAATATGTCCAAAACCCACATTCCAACTCGGCCCCACCGAAATTTCCTATCCGGAGCTACCGAGTTCACCTAGACTTAGCCACTGCCAAAACCCTAACAAATCGGATCCACCGATATGGATCTCGGTCCCACCGAGATGGCCTTGCCAACTCTCTGTGATCATTTGCACCTACTTCGGTCTCACCGAGTTTTGCAAATCGGTCTCACCGAGATGGGTTGCCAACTCTCTGTTGCCTTATTGCTTCACTTCGGTCCTACCGAGTTGATGCAATCAGTGCCACCGAGATGAGGTTTGCCCTAGCCATTGCACTTCGGTCCATACGAGTTGTTCCTGTCGGTCCCACCGAGATTCCTAACGTTCATATCTTTTACACAGTTGGGTGCTACCGAGATTATGGTTTCTGTGCCACCGAGTTGGGTCAAAAGTGTGTAACGGTTGGATTTTGTGTGGAGGCTATATATACCCCTCCACCACTTCCTTCTCAGTAAGGAGAGCCATCAGAACGTGCCTACACTTCCACCATACATTTTCTGAGAGAGAACCACCTACTCATGTGTTGAGATCAAGCTATTCCATTCCTACCATTTGAACCTTGATTTCTAGCCTATCCCAAGTTGCTTTCCACTCAAATCCTTCTTCCACCATAGCCAAATCTGTGAGGAGTTGTTTGAGTGCTGGGAAGACTATCATTTGAAGCACAAGAGCAAGGAGTTCATCAACAACACACCGTCTATTACCTTTTGGAGAGTGGTGTCTCCTAGATTGGTTAGGTATCACTTGGGAGCCTCCGACATGACGTGGAGTTGAACCAAGGAGTTTGTAAGGGCAAGGAGATCGCCTACTTCGTGAAGATCTACCCCGAGTGAGGCTAGTCCTTCGTGGACGTAAGCCATGTTGGAATAGACAAGGTTGCTTCTTCGTGGACCCTTCGTGGGTGGAGCCCTCCGTGGACTCGCGCAGCCGTTACACTTCGTGGGTTGAAGTCTCCATCAACGTGGACGTACGATAGCACCACCTATCGGAATCACGCCAAAAACCACCGTGTCTTCATTGTGTTTGAAATCTCCGATCCCCTCCTTTACTTACATATGCAATTGTTTACTTTCCGCTGCTATACTCTTAGAATTGCATGTGTAGGGTGATGCTTGACTTGTGTTCTTGCTAAAATCTGCTCACAACTAAAATTGGGAAAAGGTTAGGTTTTTATTTGGTCAAGTAATCTAATCACAAAATTCCGTATCACTATCTACTACCGAAGCGAAATACATTGCCGCGGGATCATGTTGTGCTCAATTACTATGGATGACACAAACTCTTAAAGACTATGGTGTGCATGTGAGACATGTACCATTACTATGTGACAATGAGAGTGCTATTAAGATAGCATACAATCCCGTGCAACATTCTCGAACAAAGTATATTGAGGTTCGTCACCACTTCATTCGAGATCATGTTGAGAAAGGTGACATTGACCTTAAACATGTTCGTACCGACAAACAATTGGCGGACATCTTTACAAAACCCCTTGATGAGAAAGTGTTTTGTCACTTGAGAAGTGAGTTGAACATCATTGATGCTTCAAACGTGAACTAGAGGTTCATGTGGATGCATACAAGGGCATGAGCATTCTTGACTAAACCATGATACCTTACATGATCATCTTATGTCTTGGATATTTTGCTCCCTTATATGGTATCTAACCTTTTGTAGGTACTTGGACAAGCTTCATGTCACAAGGTTGCGACACACTCTTATCATAAGCAATCTTGAATAACCCAAGTATCAACAATTGATTGTGGAACAAGGAACAAGACAACCTAAACATATCCTTTGACAAACTTTTGAGTTATGCTTCATTCTTGTCACTTTGGATATACATGTTGTTCCTTGCAAATCTAACCCATGCAGGAAGATGAACTACACATGATAGGATAGCTCCAAACTTCAACTCATGAGCATCCACTTCAAGTTCAACTACATGATGGACATCACCACCAAATCCCAATGTAAGTTCTCACATCTTAGAGAAGCTTTAATCAAAGATATGAGCTAAAGCAACTCAACAAGATGTGAATACATTGAAATGCTTAAAAGAAAAATGGCAACCCCATTTTGAGCTTAAACGATGAGTATGACCTATGATCAAGTGCTCTCACTTGACTCCTAAGTAAATATACTCTAACATAGGTGACCTAGTCGCCGACCCATCTAGATGAAGTTCTCTAGTGTTTCTTTTGTTTGTTCTCTTCTTGCTAGAGAGTTCCTTAAAAAAAACTTCATCTAGATGTTGCTTTGCTTCTATTCTGTGTTTATTTTCTTTTCGCTAGTTTCGCAGTTAATTCACTGCAAATACTTGTGAGAATTCCTTTGCCTAGTGAGCTGAGTTGACAAATTGTTCCATTGCATCAAACTCGGTTCCACCGAATTGATTCAACTCGGTGTCACCGATTTTACTGCTCTAAGGAGTTTTCTGTCAAATATTTCTTGAGATTTTCTGCTCCAGCTCCACTCAATGATTCTTATCCTCTACTTGCATCTAGAGCCACTCAATGGCTAGCTGTGTTTCTCAAGGACCAAACCCACTTGATCAATAGCCTTGAAGTCCCTTCTTGGAAATTGATGTCAAAGGGGGAGAGAGGAATACATCAAAGCTTATCACTACAAAAGATATGCACCTTACAAGAGGAGAGAATGCTACATGTTTCTAAGAGGGGAGAAACATGATCAGTTTTTGTTGTTGTTGTTGTTTACGTTTTCTTTCCCTACCTGCTCCCAACATCCAATGTCAGATTCAGGGGGAGAGGAAGTTCTTTAAGGGGAGATAACTATTTCTTTCCTTTGGGGACATGTCTGCTTCAAAGAAGTATTCACCTAGTGATACTCTACTCTACATGTCATCCCAATCTTGGTTTCTTGTTGATCTTGTGTCCTTTCTTGAAGAAGTTATCTTGTGTTTTCTAACTCTGTTTTCTCAAGTGTATTTCTTTAGGTACTTGATCAAGAACTTCAAGGTAAGTATATGCATCACACTCATGAACATGATTGACCTCTTGCTAGTATATATTGTTTGCAAGGAGACAATCATGGACATGTGGACACCTATATGATATATATGTTGCTCTGATGCATATAGCCAAGATACATGTAGCATGTATATCTCCCATGTGGTATCATCACTTTATATGCACCTCTTCAGGGGGAGTTCAGGGGAGCTCATACATGATACATGCTTTCCTTCAAAGCTTTCATACAAACTTCTGCTAAATCCTTATTTGAAGCTTTGATGCATGTTGTCATCAATTACCAAAAAGGGGGAGATTGAAAGCACACTTGCTCCCTTGGTGGTTTTGGTAATTCATGCCAACATACATATTGTTGGACTAATGCTTTTATCTAGTGAATTTCAGACAAGTTCAACAATGGCGTGGCAGGGACAAGAGGACGTGGAACCCCTTCAAAATGCTAAGGACAAGGATTGGCAAAAGATCAAGACTCTACATTTTTGGTTTAGTGATCCAAGATCACATTGAGTCCATAGGAAAGCCAATACTATTAAAAGGGGATGAGGTGTTGCTTAATGGTCTTTTTGCTCAAGTGCTTAGTGACAGTACTCCTAAACCCTCAACCACTCTCTCTACCCAAATATGTCCAAAACCCACATTCCAACTCGGCCCCACCGAAATTTCCTATCCGGAGCCACCGAGTTCACCTAGACTTAGCCACTGCCAAAACCCTAACAAATCGGATCCACCGATATGGATCTCGGTCCCACTGAGATGGCCTTGCCAACTCTCTGTGATCATTTGCACCTACTTCGGTCTCACCGAGTTTTGCAAATCGGTCTCACCGAGATGGGTTGCCAACTCTCTGTTGCCTTATTGCTTCACTTCGGTCCTACCGAGTTGATGCAATCGGTGCCACCAAGATGAGGTTTGCCCTAGCCATTGCACTTCGGTCCATACGAGTTG
Organism: Elymus sibiricus; assembly: GCA_039707655.1. Classification (NCBI taxonomy): domain Eukaryota; kingdom Viridiplantae; phylum Streptophyta; class Magnoliopsida; order Poales; family Poaceae; genus Elymus; species Elymus sibiricus. Next base: position 210,645,085 of record CM077676.1, on the reverse strand, counting down.
TTCCTATCGGTCCCACCAAGTTCCTAACGTTCATATCTTTTACACAGTTGGGTGCTACCGAGATTATGGTTTCGGTGCCACCGAGTTGGGTCAAAAGTGTGTAATGGTTGGATTTTGTGTGGAGGCTATATATACCCCTCCACCACTTCCTTCTCAGTAAGGAGAGCCATCAGAATGTGCCTACACTTCCACCATACATTTTCTGAGAGAGAACCACCTACTCATGTGTTGAGATCAAGCTATTCCATTCCTACCATTTGAACCTTGATTTCTAGCCTATCCCAAGTTGCTTTCCACTCAAATCCTTCTTCCACCATAGCCAAATCTATGAGGAGTTGTTTGAGTACTGGGAAGACTATCATTTGAAGCACAAGAGCAAGGAGTTCATCAACAACACACCGTCTATTACCTTTTGGAGAGTGGTGTCTCCTAGATTGGTTAGGTGTCACTTGGGAGCCTCCGACATGATGTGGAGTTGAACCAAGGAGTTTGTAAGGGCAAGGAGATCGCCTACTTCGTGAAGATCTACCCCGAGTGAGGCTAGTCCTTCGTGGACGTAAGCCATGGTGGAATAGACAAGGTTGCTTCTTCGTGGACCCTTCATGGGTGGAGCCCTCTGTGGACTAGCGCAACCGTTACCCTTCGTGGATTGAAGTCTCCATCAACGTGGACGTACGATAGCACCACCTATCGGAACCACGCCAAAAACCACCGTGTCTTCATTGCGTTTGAAATATCCGATCCCCGCCTTTACTTACATATGCATTTGTTTACTTTCTGCTGCTGTACTCTTAGAATTGCATGTGTAGGGTGATGCTTGACTTGTGTTCTTGCTAAAATCTGCCCACAACTAAAATTGGGAAAAGGTTAGGTTTTTATTTGGTCAAGTAGTCTAATCACCCCCCTCTAGACATACTTTCGATCCTACATATAGTGTCCCCCAAATCCAACCATTACAGTCGTTTTTACACTGCAGCGGTACAACCGCTAGAACCACCGGTACAACCGGTATTCACGGGTTCACACTGCAGAAGTGCCCCAGGCGGTACAACCGGTGGAGCCACCGATAGTACCGGTCGGCCGGAGCCAACCAGGAACTACCGCTCCACCACCGCCCAACAACCGCCTCCTAAACAGAAGGGAGTCACCCCATAGCGGTGGTTGGGGCGGTGGTTGTGCCGGTACAACCGCCAGTCCAGCGTTCATGTGGTGGCTAAGTCCGGAGCGGTACAACCTCTCCAGACACTGGTAGTACCGGTTCGCCGAAGCCGTCCGGGAACTATCAGGCCACCATTGCCCAACCACAGCTCCACTTACAGAAGGGATTCCGGAAGTGGAGCGGTGCAGGGCCGGAACAACCGGTCAAGCGGTACAACCGCTTTCACAAGCGGTACAACCGCTCGGCACTAAAAACACTGCCACAGAAAGACTATGAGGACCTCTCTCCTCGAATGGAAGGATATATAGTGGGTGCAACAGGATGAGTACGTGCATTGATTCACCCAGTACCTTTCGATGCGGATTCCCTCTTAATAGTACAAATTTCCTATGACCAAAGAAATAAACACGTCGGAAACTCCGTCTTCGATCTTTTTCGCCCTGAGGGAATGCCTAACCGTCTTGTGCCAAACAAGGTGTACCTGAGTAAACTTGGGCGCACGATTAGTCCAAAGGTGCATTGTCATCATCACCAAAACCCTAAGGCGGGAAATACCTTAACACCGTTGTTCCCGATGATAAAAATGAACTCATTCCACAAAGAATTGTAACTGGTTATAGGATGGTAATTGATTTTAGAAAATTAAACAAAGCCACTAGAAAAGATCATTACCCCTTACCTTTTATTGATCAAATGTTAGAAAGATTGTCTAAGCATACACACTTTTGTTTCCTAGATGGTTATTCTGGTTTTTCTCAAATACCCGTATCACAATCCGACCAAGAGAAAACCACCTTTACTTGTCCTTTTGGAACTTATGCTTATAGACATATGCCTTTTGTTTTATGCAATGCACCTGCTACCTTTCAAAGATTTATGACTGCTATATTCTCTGACTTTTGTGAAAAGATTGTTGAGGTATTCATGGATGATTTCTCCGTTTACGGAACTTCTTTTGATGATTGCTTAAGCAACCTTGATCGAGTTTTGCAGAGATGTGAAGAAACTAATCTTGTCTTGAATTGGGAGAAGTACCACTTTATGGTGAATGAAGGCATTATCTTGGGGCATAAAATTTCTGAAAGAGGTATTGAAGTTGATAAAGCTAAGGTTGATGCTATTGAGAAAATGCCATGTCCTAAAGATATTAAAGGTATAAGAAGTTTCCTTGGTCATGCTGGTTTCTATAGGAGATTTATTAAAGACTTCTCTAAAATTTCTAGGCCTCTTACCAATCTTTTGCAAAAAGATGTTCCATTTGTTTTTGATGATGATTGTCTAGAAGCCTTTGAAACACGTAAGAAAGCCTTAACCACTGCACCTATTGTTCAACCACCTGATTGGAACTTGCCTTTTGAAATTATGTGTGATGCTAGTGATTATGCTGTTGGTGCTGTTCTAGGACAGAGAGTTGATAAGAAATTAAATGTTATCTATTATGCTAGTAAAACTCTAGACAATGCCCAAAGAAATTATGCTACTACTGAGAAAGAATTTCTAGCAGTTGTGTTTGCATGTGATAAATTCAGATCTTACATAGTTGATTCTAAAGTAACTATTCACACCGATCATGCTGCTATTAAATATCTTATGGAAAAGAAAGATGCTAAACCTAGACTCATTAAGTGGGTTTTAATGCTACAATAATTTGACTTGCATATTATTGATAGAAAGGGAGCAGAGAATCCCGTAGCAGATAATTTGTCTAGAATTGAAAATGTTCTTGATGACCCACTTCCTATTAATGATGATTTTCCTGATGAACAGTTAGCTGTCATAAACGCTTCTTGTAATACTCCTTGGTATGCAGACTTTGCTAATTATATTGTTGCTAAATTTATACCACCTAGTTTCACATACCAACAAAAGAAAAAGTTCTTCTATGATTTAAGACATTACTTTTGGGATGACCCACATCTTTATAAAGAAGGAGTAGATGGTATTATTAGACGTTGTATACCTGAGCATGAACAGGAACAAATTCTATGGAAGTGTCATTCCGAGGCTTACGGAGGACACCATGCGGGAGACAGGATTGCACACAAGGTAGTACAATCTGGTTTTTATTGGCCTACTCTTTTCAAGGATGCTCGTAAGTTTGTCCTATCTTGTGATGAATGTCAAAGAATTGGTAATGTTGGTAGACGTTAGGAAATGCCTATGAATTATTCACTTGCTATTGAACCATTTGATGTTTGGGGATTTGATTATATGGGACCTTTTCCTAAATCCAATGGGTATACACATATTTTAGTTGTTGTTGATTACGTTACTAAGTGGGTGGAAGCTATTCCAACTAGTAGTGCTGATCATAACACTTCTATTAAAATGCTTAAAGAAGTTATTTTCCCAAGGTTCGAAGTCCCTAGATATTTAATGACTGATGGTGGTTCACATTTTATTCATGGTGCATTCCGCAAATTGCTTGCTAAATATGATGTCAACCATAGAATTGCATCTCCCTATCACCCTCAAACTAGTGGTCAAGTTGAATTGAGCAATAGACAAATAAAATTAATTTTGCAAACAACCGTCAATAGATCTAGAAAGAATTGGTCTAAGAAACTTGACGATGCATTATGGGCTTATAGAACTGCTTATAAAAATCCTATGGGTATGTCTCCTTATAAAATGGTTTATGAAAAAGCATGTCATTTACCTCTTGAGTTAGAACATAAAACATATTGGGCAATTAAAGAACTCAATTATGATTTTAAACTTGCCAGTGAAAAGAGGTTATTTGATATTAGCTCATTAGATGAATGGAGAACCCAAGCTTATGAAAATGCCAAATTGTTTAAAGAAAAAGTTAAAAGATGGCATGATAGAAGAATTCAAAAACGGGAATTTAAAGTGGGTGAGCAAGTTCTATTGTACAATTCTCGTTTGAGATTCTTTGCAGGAAAACTTCTCTCTAAATGGGAAGGACCGTATATCATCGAAGAAGTTTATCGCTCCGGAGCCATCAAAATAAACAACTCCGAAGGCACTAATCCGAGACTGGTGAATGGGCAAAGAATTAAGCACTATATTTCAGGTACTCCCATTAATGTTGAAACTAATATTACCGAAACAATTACACCGGAGGAATACATAAGAGAGACCTTCCAGAACACTCCAGAACCCTGAAAAGGAAGAGGTACGTGATACGGTAAGTAATCTGACTCCAGAAATTCCATAAAAATACTTTCTGTCAGTTTTGGAATACTAGAAAAAATACAAAAATAAGAAATAGCCGAGGGGACCCACCTGGTGCCCACGAGGCACCAGGGCGCGCCACCCCCCCAGGCGCGCCCTGGTGGCTCGTGGGCCCTCGTGAGCCTTCCTGACTCCGTTTTCTTCTGGATTACTTGTTTTGCAAGATAAAAAATCTTTATATATACTCCCGGACGTTTTGACCACCATATCGCAGAAATCTCCTCTGTTCTTGTTTCGTGCTATTTTTCTGACAGATCTAGATCGCCATGGCTCCCAAAAGGCTCCGTACCAAGCACCGTATTGTGCAACCATCTCCAGGCAAACGTCCTTACAGCGAGGTTTATTACGAGTGGTCGTCGGGAGAGGAAGATGATGGCAAGGAGGACAAGGTCGAGGAAATTGAAGGACCCCAGGCTCCAGAAGGAGGGCAAGCGATTCCCATGGAGGAGACCGCAGAGAAGGGAGATATACTTCAACCCTTATATGATCATCTCTCCCCATCCGTAATTGAAGCCTTAAGAGTCTTTGAAATAGTTTCTGTTCAGAATACATCTCTCACTCGTGAAGTTATTTTGTTGGAAGAGCAAAACATCGCTCTTCGGAGCATCAACCGTAGAGTGATGTATCTGCTATAGCTGAAGGACAAGCTCGCCACTTCATCATCACCATCATCACCGAAGAAAGAATCTTGAGTACATGGGTATGGGCACTCCCCTTGGCTTGTGCCAAGCTTGGGGGAGGCGCCCCGGTATCGTATCACCATCACTTTTATCATCTTTACCTATTTTTAGTTCGATCCTTAGTTATTACGTGATCTAGTTGAATAAAAGTTTAGTATGATCTATTTTCGAGCGCTAGTTTCGTGATCTATCTATCTATGTAATCGAGTTGAGAGTTATATAATAAAGAGTAGTTTGAGTTTTTGCTTCTTTACTTTCATGTTTCAATCCTAGCAATGAAAATAATGAAAAAGATCATATGCTAATCTTATGGAAAGTAATGACATTACATAAAGAAAAGTATAAGTGGTAAAATTTATTAGAAGTTAACAAGCATAGCATTACTCAATGATGCAATTCATGAAAAAATTAATAGGGAAGAGAAGATTCACATGCAAATATACTATCTTGGACATCTTTTATGATTGTGAGCCCCCATTAAGTATTTTATGTCAAATTGTTGATGTTGGACAAGGAAGACAACGTAATGAATTATGTTTGCTTATATTCACATAGAAGTTATATTGTCATAGATCCTCCAACATGTGGTGCTTGCCCAATATCTTTGCTAGCCAAAAATCCGCACCAATTAGAGATACTACTTGTGCATCCCAAACCCTTAAACCCAGTTTCATGTCATGAGAGTCCACTATATCTACCTACGGATTGAATAAGATCCTTCAAGTAAGTTGTCATCGATGCAAAAAGCAATAAAAATTGCCTCTAAATATGTCTGAACTTTTATTGTAAGGGAAAATAAGCTTTGTATGAACTTGTGATGGTAAAGAAATAAAAGCGACGGACTGCATAATAAAGGTTGCTATCACAAGGGGCAATATAAAGTGACGTTCCTTTGCATTAAGAGCTTGTGCATCCAACAACAAAAAGCGCATGACAACCTCTGCTTCCCTCTGCGAAGGGCCTATCCTTTACTTTTATGTATTTACTTTTTATGCAAGAGTCAATAGTGTTCTCCTCTACTTCCTTTTTATTTTTCTCTTTTACAAGCATCATGTGGTGGGGAAAGATCTAGGCATATATATCCAGTTGGATATGAGTGATCATGAGTTATTATTGTTGACATCACCCTTGAGGTGAATAAGTTGGGAGGCGAAATCATAAGCCCCTATCTTTCTGTGTGTCTGGCTGAAACTTTTTGCTCCATATATATGTCGTGAGTGTTAGCAATCATAGAAGACTAAATGATGGTTGAGTATGTGGACTTGCTAAAAAGCTCCTACATGAGACCCTTCCTGAAAATATGATGAATTTCAATTGCATTGTTGACGCAGAACATAGTTTGTTAGTTTTCAAGAAAGTTTATGCCTTATACTTCATTGTTGTGATGAATTGTTACTTGCTCATGAGAAGTTTTATGATAATAAATATTGCTGTTGTAATAATGATCATGATGCTACTATGTCCGTATTTTGTTTTTATCGACACCTCTCTCTAAACATCTGGACATGATTATCGATATCGGGGCTTTCGCTTGAGGACAAGCGAGGTCTAAGCTTGGGGGAGTTGATACGTCCATTTTGCATCATGTTTTGCTACTGTTATTTATAGTGTTTTTAATCAATATAACACTTTGTGGAGCAATTCTAGTGCCTTTTCTCTCTTAATATGCAAGATTTACATAAGGAGGGAGATTGTCGGCAGCTGGAATTCTGGACCTGAAAAAGCTATGTCAGAGATACCTATTCTGCACATCTCCAAATGAGCTGAAATTTCACGGAGATTTGTTTTGGAATAAATAAAAAATACTGGAAGAAAGAAATACCAGAGGGGGCCACCCAGGGGCCTATGAGGCACCAGGGCGCGCCACCCCCCCAGGCGCGCCCTGGTCGCTCGTGGGGCCCCTGGCCAGCCTCTGGCCCCCATTTTCGGGTATATAAGTCCATTTACCCTAGAAAAAAAATATAGAGACGACTTTCGGGATGGTGCGCCGCCTTCTCGAGGTGGAACTTGGGCAGGAGCACTTTTGCTCTCTAGCGGAGAGATTCTGCCAGGGATACTTCCCTCTGGGAGGGGGAAATCGTCGCCATCGACATCACCAACGATCCTATCATCGTGGGAGCATCAATCTTCATCAACATCTTCAACAACACCATCTCATCTCAAACCCTAGTTCATCTCTTGTATTCAATCTTTGTCTCAAAACCTTAGATTGGTACCTGTGGGTTGCTAGTAGTGTTGCTTACATCTTGTAGTTGATGCTAGTTGGTTTATTTGGTGGAAGATTATATGTTCAGATCCATTATGCTATTTAATACCCCTCTGATCTTGAACATGATTATGATTTGTGAGTAGTTACTTTTGTTCTTGAGGACATGGGAGAAGTCTTGTCATAAGTAATCATGTGAATTTGGTATTCGTTCGATATTTTGATGATATGTATGTTGTTGATTCTCTTAGTGGTGTCATGTGAACGTCGACTACATGACACTTCACCATCTTTGGGCCTAAGGGAATGCATTGTGGAGTAGTAATTAGATCATGAGTTGCTAGAGTGACAGAAGCTTAAACCCTAGTTTATGCGCTATTCCGTAAGGGGCTGATTTGGATCCATATGTTTAATGCTATGGTTAGAGTTATCTTAATTCTTCTTTTGTAGTTGCGGATGCTTGCGAGAGGGGGTAATCATATGTGGGAGGCTTGTTCAAGTAAGAACAGCACCCAAGCACCGGTCCACCCACATATCAAATTATCAAAGTAGCGAACGCGAATCAAACAAACATGATGAAAGTGACTAGATGAAATTCCCATGTGTCCTCGAGAACGCTTTGCTTAATATAAGAGATCGTTCCGGCTTGTCCTTTGCTACAAAATGGATTGGGCCACCTTGCTGCACTCTTTGTTACTATTGCTACTTGTCACTTGTTACAAATTATCTTGCTATCAAACTACTCGTTACCGATAATTTCAGTGCTTGCAGAAAATACCTTGCTGAAAACCGCTTGTCATTTCCTTCTGCTCCTCGTTGGGTTTGACACTCTTACTTATTGAAAGGACTACGATTGATCCCCTATACTTATGGGTCATAAGTGATCCTGTTGCCCCGTCTCGCGGACTTAGGATAAGGGCCAGGCCCATCCCTCTCCTGGGGCGGTCTGCCTGCCCGGCCGTGCCGCGTAATTATCTCGCGGGTACCCTCACGGTCAACCCGACTTCACATCTCTCGCGGGTACCCCTCGGGGTCGACCAGAGTTCAACAAGGGACTGAGGTAAAAGCAGGGTATCCGTGTGTCCAAAACATCAAGGGGAATCCGAGGAATCACCCTCGATGGATTCCTACTCGATGTAACCGTCAAGGTGAACTTGGAGTAATCACCCTCGATGGGTTCACACTTGAGGGGCTGCACGACAGAGGCATCATCGGAGGTGGTGAAAGAGGAATCACCCTCGGTAACCCACAACCGACTAGCTACGCTACAGAGATATCATCAGGAGTGAGGTAGGAGGTATCACCCTCGACACTTGATAGTAGCTCTGCAGAGTCGTACAACTAAGGGGGTGTGCGGTGCTGTGTCGGTCTCTGCACATCGATCACGTTGATCGAAACATCCGGAAGCAAAGCATGGCAACACGGATAACGGTGTGGGGCCACTGATGGATCACTAACCAGTCTATACTAAGCATATAGGACAACAGGTAAAGTATCAACAACAGGTCACAAAAATAGGCTATGCATCAGAATAGGAGCTATTGAACACAATAGCAAAATCTAATGCAAGCACCAGAGAGAAAGAATGTGCGATATAGGAATGATCAAGGGGGTTATGCTTGCCTAGAAGCTCTGCTGAAAGGGGCTGGACATCAGGAGCGTAGTCGTACTCGGGAGCAGCATCAGTCTCGGAGTCTACCAGAGAGAAGAGGGGGAAGAAACAATAAATATAAAGCAAACAAATGCATCACAAGGCATGACATGGAAATATGCTGTGCTAGGGGTGACCTAATGTGGTGCTAAGCATTACAGACGGAGCGGAAAAATATTTGGTAATATTTTCCTGGCTCTAGGCATTTGTCGGACAGGCGATCCGAAGGGGAAGGTTCCATGTTTGCAGTGTAAGAGGCATGTGGCAGGTATGTGGATGGCATATTCGGATTTGTTATATTTTTCTGATCATTTTTCATATAGAAAACATTGCCATCGGAGTTACGGTTTATTTTATATGAATTTACAAAGTTTAAATGATTTCCTGGATTTTCTGGAATTTATTTTAACTTGAAATTAATATTAAATGTTAAATGCTACAGGGACACAGAAGTGTACCCAACAGAATACTTGTGGGGCTGACAGGTGGGGCCAGGGGGTGCCCAGTCAGCAGCTGACTGTGCACCTTATCCAATTGAACAGTACATGGGGCCCCACATGTCAGTTTTTTTGGATTAAATTAGGCCCTAATTAAATTGGTTAATTAAGGGGGGGGGTTAGTGCTAAAAGGGGATTAGCCCCTAATTAAAAGGGCCGGGCCCTACTTGGCAGGGGCACAACCGTGCCCCTCCAATGGCTGGGCGCACACGGGAGCAGTGGGCTCCGGCGGCCACCGCCAGGAGCAGTGGCTGGGCGGAGCGGGGCGGAGGCGGCGGCCTCGGCCGGGAGCGGTGGGGCGTGCATGCGGGCGGGGCAAACAGCAGCGGCAGCGGGCGGCGCGGCTGCAGCGGCAGTAGGCAGCAGAGCAGCAACGCAGCGCGCGGGGGAGGCGCAGAGGGCGAGCAGCCAAGGCCAGGGCGCGGCGGGCGGCTGGGGAGGGCACGGCCACGCACTGGCGCACAAGCGTGAGGGCGTGGGCGTGGCCGTGCGGCGGTGAGAGCGAGCTCCAGTGAGCTCCGACCCAGCGGCTACGGCGGCGGAACGGAGGGGAAAAGGAGGGAATCGGTGCAGCTCACCGAGAAGAGGGTCAGGGACGTGCTCGGGCGGTCGAGGAGGCGCCGGTGGTGGAGATCGATGGCGATGGCTGCGGCGGCCGTGGCGGGGAAGGCGGCTCGATGCGGAGCGTACGGGGCCTTATGCCTCGACTCGATGCAGGGGGAAGACGTGGTCGAGGGTGACGGTTCTCCTGGACATGGTGTGATACGTCTCCAATGTATCTATAATTTTTGATTGTTCCATGCTATTATATTATCAATCTTGGATGTTTTTATATACATTTACAGCAATTATATATCATTTTTTGGGACTAATCTATTAACTTAGTGCCCAGTGCCAGTTGCTGTTTTTTGCCTGTTTTTAGTTTTCTAGAATATCAGTACCAAACGAAGTCCAAATGCCACGAAACTTTTTGGAGATTTTTTTCTGGACATAACAAGTACTGGAAGCTTCGGGAGAGGGCCAGAAGATGAAGCAGTGGCCCACGAGGCACCAGGGCGCGCCCAGGGGGATGGCGCGCCCTGGTGGCTCATGGGGCCCACACAACTCCGTTTGACCTAATTCCACCACTATAAATTCTCTAAAATCGGGAAACCAACAGAGGAGTCCACGAAATACTTTTTCTGCTGGCGCAAGTTTCTGTTCTCGAGAGATCCCATCTGGAGGCCTTTTCCGGTACTCCACCGGAGGGGGAATCGATCACGGAGGGGCTCTACATCAACCTTGTTACCCTTCCGATGATGCGTGAGTAGTTTACCACAGACCTTCGGGTCCATAGTTAGTAGCTAGATGGCTTCTTCTCTCTTTTTGATCTTCAATACAATGTTCTCCTTGATGTTCTTGGAGTTCTATCCGATGTAATCACTTTTTGCGGTGTGTTTGTTGGGATCCTATGAATTGTGAGTTTATGATCATATTATCCATGAATACTATTTTAGTTTTCTCTGAACTCTTTTATGCATGATTATTATAGCTTCGTATTTCTTCTCCGATCTATTGATTTGGTTTGGCCAACTAGATTGATTTATCTTGCCATGGGAAGAGGTGCTTTGTAATGGGTTCGATCTTGCGGTGCTCAATCCCAGTGACAGAAAGGGACATGACACGTATGTATCATTGCTATTAAGGGTAAAAATATGGGGTTTATTCATGCGTGAGTTTACTTTGTCTACATCATGTCATCTTGCTTAAGGCGTTACTCCGTTCTTTATGGACTTAATACACTAGATGCATGCTGGATAGCGGTCGATGTGTGGAGTAATAGTAGTAGATGCAGGCAGGAGTCGGTCTACTTGTCTCGGACGTGATGCCTATATACATGATCATTGCCTTGGATATCGTCATGATTATTTGCTTTTCTATCAATTGCCCAACAGTAATTTGTTTACCCACCGTATGCTATTTTCATGAGAGAAGCCTCTAGTGAAAACTATGGCCCCCGGGTCTACCTTTATCATATATTAAAAACCCTAAAAATACCTTGCTGCACTTTTATTTTATTTATTTTATTTTATATTTTAGTTCAATCTATCTATCTATCACATACAATTTAATCTTGGAAATAACCGTCGAGGGATTGACAACCCCTTGTTTGCGGTGGGTGCAATGATTTGTTGTTTTGTGTGCAGGTGCTGCTAACGAGGTGTTGCGTGATTCTCCTACTGGATTGATAACCTTGGTTTCATAACTGAGGGAAATACTTATCTCTACTGTACTGCATCTCCCTTCCTCTTCAGGGAATTACCAACGCAGCTCACAAGTAGCATGGTGCGACGATGAGGAGCGGCCGATGGCCATGGGAATGACGGCGGCGCGACGATGCCAAGCTCGGTTACGAGCTCCAGATCAAAAATGAGGAAGGGGAAGAGCGAAACAGCGCTAGGGTTCGATCGAGGGGCGACGGGGCGTTGGCCTTATACTCCAGGGGAGCCGGGGGATGGCCGGCACGCGTCATGGCGCGGCCATGGACGACGGATGGCTGCCACGCCATGCGCCTGCCTCCCCTCTGTACAGAGGTTGGGGAAAGGCCGGCGTGGGCTGGGCCTGATTGCACTGTGGCACTAATGGCCCAGTAGCACAGTGGCATTTGCCCTTTTTCCTTTTCCTTTCTTATATTTTCTGTTTTCTATTTTTGTTACTGTTTTGTGTTAAGTTGAGCCACCAAATGGATTTTGTAAAATATGAAACTTGTCATATAAATACTATGCAATATTTGTGAATGCCACAAAAAGTTTGGAGCTTATTTGAACTCATTTGAATTTTGCTTAAATTGAAATGGTTTAAATGTGATTGTTTTGGTCCTGTTTTTTGAAGTTAGAGTCAGATTGAGCAAATAAGTGATGTTGTTCTCCTTAGCCACAATTATCTATGGAATATTTGCAAAAATATGAACTATTTAGTTTGCTTGTTTGTGCAACTTTTATTTTCATTTGCAATTCAAATTTGATTTTGAATTTGATTTTGGAACAAGTGGCAATTGCTATTAGAAAAATGAGATGACCTGGCATTAATCAAGAGGGATTACTATAGCTTAATACATGGGGATGTTACAGGGGGCCGCGCTTGGAGGAGCTCGGAAGGCGGCCGGGATTGGCGGCGCGTCGCGGGAGGCGGCTGGGCGGCGCATCGTGGGAGGTGGTGGGGGGCGTCACCTGAGGGGGGCGGCGGGGTGGGGGCGTCGTCGGCAGGCGTGGTGGGGCGGCAGGGATGGGAGGTAGGAGCGGTGACGATGCAGGAGGCACTGGCAGCTGGGAAGATAAGGTTGTTTTTTTTTTCTTTAGAAATGAAAGATAAGGTTCGCTGTTTCGGGCCATTCGGGCTGGGCCTTTTCTCAGTTTTCTTACAGATCATCGCAATCGCGCCCTTATAGGGCCGGGAGTAACAAAATATTATTCTGTTACTAGTAACATAATAGTCCTGTCCTATATCTATAAATATGATGGGAAACATTATTGGTTTGTTTTCTAATTTATTTGCATGCAAGAATATCCATGTTTGAGATAGCGTTCAATCATTTTAAACTTTCTAATTTAGTACATCTCCTTTTTATTTATTTCTATGAATATATCCATCAGATTTTTTTTGTATATGTATACATGATATACAGATATGTGAAACTTGAGAGTATCCAATATATTAGTTCATACTCAAAATATTTCTCCATACGTACATACCTAGATGTGAAATTTATGTGTACATACCCATAAATGTTACATACCTACATATTTTCGAGGTATGTACACATACATTTGACACCGGGGTATGTAGTTGTAAACAAATACGATGAGTATGTACATACCTGGAAATATATTGAGTACTTTTCATCTCGCATATCCATAAATATTTCGGGTATGTAGTTGTTGAGTATCATACCTAATGATTTTTTTATGTGTTGGTGTTATACCTAATAAAAATATACATATATTTAGTGTATTGTACCTAATTAAAAGGGATTTATACATTTGTGCCCCTAACTAGAACCACTACTCATATTTGCCCCTAATTCTGAAGTCTGCTCAAATTTGCCCCTCTGCTGTTATGTGCACTTATAGAAATGCCCTTATGTGCCGTTACCGTCCAGTCAAAGCCGGTCAAAGGGCTTTGAACGTCCTGAAAAAAATAGCAAAAAAAATCTAAAAAATCTGAAATTTTGTGGGATCAAAGATACTCAGGTTCGCAAGGTGCGCAAATTTTCGTGCTGTTTGGACATTCTAGGAGCTCGTGGCGAAGGAAAAACAGTAAATATGTACGCCTATGAACAGTAAATTCAAAAAAATAGCAAGAAAATAAAAAAATATGAAAAATTTTGGCATCAAAGAGGCTCAGGTCCGCAAGGTGCGTGCAAATTTTTGTTGTGTTTGGACATTGTAGGTGCTCATGGAGAAAAAAACAAAATTTGTCTCGGGAAAAAACTTTGGAAAAAATGACTATTTTGTTTTTTTTTGCTAGAGCTCCTCGCATGTCATTTGATCACAAAAACTTGCAAGCACCTTGTGCACCCAAGCCTCTTTGATGCCAAAAAATTCATTTTTTTTTTGAATTTTCTTGCTATTTTATTTCAAATTTACTGTTCACAAGCGTACAGATTTACTATTTTTCCTCGCCACGAGCTCCTGGAACGTCCAAACAGCACGAAAATTTGCACGCACCTTGCGCACATGAGTATCTTTGATCCCACAAAATTTTAGATTTTTTAGACTTTTTTTGCTATTTTTTCCAGGACGGTCAAAGCCCTTGGACCGGACGGTAACGACACAAAAGGGCATTTCTATATGTGCACATAACGGCAGAGGGGCAAATTTGAGCAGGCTTCGAAATTAGGGGCAAATATGAGTAGGTGGTACAAGGTAGGGATAGAAATGCAAATGGCCCTAATTAAAATATACGTGCTTGTACCCATATGTACGTGCTTGTACTTCAATAAAAATACACGCGCATACTGTCTTAATTACAAATAGTTTTTCTCTATTTCTAATGAGTATCACGTACCTTCCATCTATGAAACATGGCAAGAAAGAAGAGACAACTAATCATCACGCATTAATTATTAATTTCTCTCTCCTATTATGTCTCAACATGGAATGTTGCCATGCATGGTGTGTGCTGCCATATTTATGGCATTTAATTATTGATTATGTCATAATTATTTTGATTAGCGGTTTCTAATAGAATAACCCGTTAACAAACATACCCGTTATGACAGCGCGCATCTAAATGCAATCTAATGGTGGAAAGACAAGGAGCCTGGGCACCTATGTATATATATATATATATGTATATGTATATATGTATATACAGCCCGTCTATTCTGCCAATATTGGCAGAATAGTTATTCTGCCCACACTTCCGAACTGCACGCTCAACGCGAGGGCACTGCACTTTTTGAAACAAGCACACAGCAATCCAGAGACTAGTGAACTTCTCGTCGAAAAAACTGCACGCGGTGTTTTTTGGTACTGTTTTCGAGCCAGTTTTTAAACCGTTTGTTGGAACGAGGCGTGTAATATACCGTTGGAAAGCCATGGATTAGGCGCAACTTCGTCATGTTGAAATTTTTTCGAGATTCCTCGTGGTTTAAAAGCAGTTTCAAAAACGGTGGGCGCCCGACGAGTAGCATCGAGCGTATTTTCGCGTTTTTTCGCAAACCACTTTGTCGGAATGAAGCAAATGATACGCTGTTGGAAAGATATCGTCGAGGCGCAACTTTTCATATATATTTCTTTCTCTAATATCTTACGGTTTAAGAGTAGTTTCAAATTTACTAAATCGCGGAATTCTGTTTTTCAATTTTTTTCAATTTTTCGGTACTGTTTTCGCTCCAGTTTTTTAACCGTTTGTCGAAACGAGGCATGTGATATGCCATTGGAAAGCTACGGATGAGGCACAACTTTCATATGTAGAAATATTTTTGAGATTCCTTACGTTTTTAAATTAATTTTGAAAATGGTGCGGCGGACGACGGGTGGCAGCGGCCGTTTTTTCACGAAGTTTTACAAATCGCTGGTCGGAATGATTCAAATGATATGCCGTTGGAAAGATATCGACGAGGAGCAACTTTTTCATGTAGAACACCCGCTCTAATTCCTTACGGTTTAAGAGCAGTTTTGAATTTACCGAAATATGGACACTCTGTTTTTGCGACATCGAAGTTGACGAAGCGAACTGCATCAGACCGAAAGTCGCATTGCTTCATACAGAAAACCGCAATGTATCAGACGGGCAAGTGAACTGCAAGATTTCCTTGGTCCTTTTTTCTAACTTTCTTTACAACATTTTTCTCTCCGTGCGATCTGATTTTGCGAGGGGCACGGCAGTAGTGAACCATATGAGGGGAAGTGAACCTCGGCGCGAATCAAAGTGAACCGCAGTTTTTTTGACATCATTTTCCTCGTGTGTTCTGCACTGCAGGAGACGAGAGTAGCAAACCACACCGACGAGAGTAGTGAACTTCATACTTTTTCCTGACAATTTATTTTTACAGAGTGAACCACTTGACTCACTACAAAATGAAGTGCACTGATTTTTCTTAACAAATACAAATAAGGTCCCAATCTTTTTGCGGAAAAATCCATAGAAACTAAAATTGAAAATCAATTGGGTCCATTATTTCCTCCCATAGCAAACCGCACGCCCACTCTAACCGAACTGCACATCGTGGCACCGCCCACAAACTACAGCGCTGGACTGAAAGCACATGTGTGTGGCAGAGGATGTCACCGGATCGACAAAGTCCGGCCACCGAACTGCACGCCACGGCCACCGAACTGCAGCTGCACATGCGGGTCAGTCCCTGGGCAATAGTTACTGTATTTTTTTAGGCTCAACAAGGTGTGCAGTGCACTTTTTTTTCTCTTTTTGGTGTTGTTCATCTTCTCCTGCAAAAAACTATAAACTGAACCGCAAAAGTAGGAAACAGTGAACTGCATTGTACTTAACTTTTTCATCAAAAAAAAGTGAACTGCAACAATTTTTTCCTTCGATGGAAAGCTATGTAGCCAGGCCTGCCGAACTGCATGATGATGGCACTCTCGGAGGGAGGTGGAGAGAGGAGCCCATGGCTGACTGGCTGGCGAAGCCCCTTGTCACCGCGGTGCTCGCGGGAGGGGAGATGACGGTCGCCCGCAGCAGTGGTCGTGGGGCTCACCGGTGAAAGAACATGTGGTGCCCCCATGTTTGGTTTTGGTAATTGATGACAATCTCTATGGACTAATGGTTGCCATGAGTTATATTGAAGGGTTTGTCCATAGGCATTTCTTGAAGTCCATTTGTTGGTTTAAAGGAGATTATGTGATGACCAAGGTGCTATTCAAGGATTTATCCAAAGATTGGTCATGTGAGAGTTGAGCCTATTGCAAGCATATCTTGAAGAAGAAGATTGTGTGAACATTCATGTTTACCTTCAAGACATCATCCTAATGAAGAGAGTTGGAAAGATTCAAGGTTGATCAAGACTAAGTACAAAGAGTGATTCAAGTTGATCAACACACAAAGCGTAGAGGATGTACCGGGTGGTATCAAGTGATCTCATGGTATGGTAAGCATTGTCCATTGCGCTTTGTGTACTAACCCATTGTCTATGTAAGTGTTCGTTGTGGGGTTAGGTTTGTTTCCATGGGCGTGCATCAAAAGGAAGGTCTCATATGTCCCATGGAGGATGACGTCAAGTGGTGATCGTCATCAAGGTTGCGGTGTGCAAGTTCAAGTGGAGCATCACGAAGAGATCATGCTTGAAGCTTGCCATCCATTGTGGTGACAATGGACTTGTGAAGATGTGCCGAAGAGTGGCTCACCCATAGTGGAGTATGGGGGAGCAATCAACTAGTCTTCATCGAGCCAACGCAATCAAGAAAGGTGGTCCAACTTGAGGAGGTCAAGATCGTCATCATCTAGCTCAAGTGAACTATGCGCAAGGCAGAGGTTTGCCCTTGATAGGTTTTCTATTTTACCGGTCTCATGGTGGTAGTTGGGAGACCGGGTTATAGGATCGATAGCCGTACTATCAAGGGGGGCTCTCGGATGAGTAGCTTAATCGTATCTTTCGTAGAGAGCTCAAACCATTGCATTCTTGCATCATCTTTCTTGGTTCTTGTTTGGCCTTTTTGCTTTGGGAGTCTTTGAGATTTTGGTCACCTTCATGACAAGCTCAAGTTCATCGAGAACGGATTTCGTTTGCTTCATCTTGTATGTTCTCGATGTTGGGGTTTATGCCGGATCATCACTGATAGAGGTTTCACATCTCTATATCATAGGCATATCTCTACTACCACTTCTTACTATGTCCAATCGCTGTTGGATAGTATTTGTCGTCATCTATCCAACAAGCTTGAGTTTGCTCAATTCGGAGCTCATTTGCAGATGTTTTGGCAGTTCTGGTTTTTCCTTCTCTGGTGGTTGTACCGCTAGTGTATGCGGTTGTACCGGCCGACCAGTACTTCCGAGACAACCACCACCCTTGGGTTGCAGTCTCCAGGTGTCTGCCAAGCGGTTGTACCGCCTGGTGCTTGGCGAACCCCAGGACTGCTGCTCGGCGGTTGTACCGGCCAAGTACCGCTCCAACCACCGCTAAGGGGTGACTCCCATCTGATGTGGAGCAGATGCTGGGCGGTGGTGAACCGGTAGTTCGCGGATGGCTTAGGCGTACCGGTACTACCGGTGACTGGAGCGGTTGTACCGCTCCAGACTTAGCCACCACAAGTACTTGGTCCCGGCGGTGGTACCGGTCCTAGTACCGCTCCAACTACCGGTCAGGGGTGACTCCCTACTGTTTTTGGCGCGGTAGTAGGGCGGTGGTAGCCCGGTAGTTCCCGGATGGTTTCAACCGACCGGTACTACCGGTGCAACCTCCGGTTGTACCGCCTGGTACTCCGCTTCAGGGGAACCAGCAAAAGGCGGTTGTACCGGTCCTTGGACCGGTTGTACTGCTCCCATGTTTTTCTGCAACATAACGGGCAGATTCGTGGGGTCCTATAAAAGGGGGTCTTCTTCCCCAATGGACCCAATCTCTTGAGCTCGTGTTTGCCCCCCCATTGGACCTTCTTCGAGCTTGCTCTCTCTCAATCCATCCAATGATTCTTGCTAGTTCTTGAGGGAAAAGAGAGAGGAGATCTAGATCTACGTTTCCACCAATCACTTTCTCCTCTATGTGAGGGGAACCCCTTGGATCTAGATCTTGGAGTTCTTGGTGTTCTCCTTGTTCTTCCTCTCATATTCCTCCATAGCTTTTGTTGCTTTGGTGGGATTTGGGAGTGAGGAACTTGACCACTTCGTGTGTTCTTTCCATTGCATTAGTTGCATCGGTTTGAGTTATCCACGGTGATACGTGGTGGTGAAAACTTGAGAAGCTTATTACTCTTGGGTGCTTGGTACCCTAGAGCTTGTTCCTCTTGGGTGCTTGGGCGCCCTAGACGGTTGGTGGCGCTTCGGAGCTCAATCATTGTGGTGTAAAGCTCCGGGCAAGCGTTGGGGTCTCCAATTAGGTTGTGGAGATCGCCCCGAGCAATTTGACGGGTACCGGTGACCGCCCCCAAGGGTTGCCAAAGTGTATGGGTTCGGTGACCGCCCCCAAGGGTTGCCATTTGTACGGGTTCGGTGACCACCCTCAAGGGTCCCTTAGTGGAATCACGGCATCTTGCATTGTGCGAGGGCGTGAGGAGATTACGGTGGCCCTAGTGGCTTCTTGGGGAGCATTGTGCCTCCACACCGCTCCAAACAGAGATTAGCATCCACAAGGGTGTGAACTTCGGGATACATCGTCGTCTCCGCGTGCCTCGGTTATCTCTTACCCGAGCCCTTTACTTATGCACTTTACTTTGTGATAGCTATAGTGTTTCATGTGTTATATCTTGCTATCTCTTAGTTGTTTATCTTGCTTAACATAAGTTGTTGGTGCACATAGGTGAGCCTAGTCGATTTAGGTTTTGTGCTTGACAAATTAAACGCTAGTTTTATTCCGCATTTGTTCCAGCCTAAACCATAATTATTTTAAAGCGCCTATTCACCCCCCCTCTAGGCGACATCCACGATCTTTCAACCGGGGAGCTGCGTGCTCACAGGAGCCGGCCGGAATCCAGCGGCAGCACCGGCAGGGCTTGACGGAGGCACAACACCTCACGCGCGGGGAGGGATGCAGGGGGTGTGAGGACGCGCGGATCCGGCATCGAGCCAGCGCGGGGGGAACGCCAGCGCTCGGATCTGTCACAGGGGTGGCGGGATGTAGCCGAAGGTGAAGATGGGCCGCCGAGGACTGTGCACGTGCCCGATGTGGACTGCGACGGAGACCATCGCGGTGGCTTAGGCCCGCAGCGTCGTAGCTCTGGAGAGCCATGGCAGGCGGACTCCTACCTGGTATCGAGGGGAATTGGAAGCAGGCGCGACGGCGACCATTGACCTCACCTGGATCCGCCCTGGGGGAGGACTGAGGGCATCCACGGATCCGCCAGGGAGGCCCCGGATCCGCCGTCGAAGCGGCGCGGGGAGAGCAAACCTGCTCAGATCCGGCGGTGAGCGGCACGAAGAAGGAAGGCGGTGTCACGGGTTGGGGTAGGGGCGGACCCGGCAGCTGAGCGCGGTGGTGCGCGCGGGCCGAGGTGTCGAGCGGCAGGCCATGGCGGCGAGCGCGGAGGAGGAAGCCGGCGGTGGCACGGCCGCAGGAGGAAGAAGGCTGGCCGGGAGTGGGGTGGGTGCTCGGGGGAGAGAGAGACTGAGAGAGGGGAATGAGATGGGGGGAGATGGGTGGCGCTGTAGGTGGCTGGCCGTCACAGCGTACCACCGGGGGATGATGGTGGGTGGGCGCGGGAGGCACTTTCGGAGTAGGGGAAGGTGTGGATGGAAGAGGGGGTTGCTTGGGTAGAAGGCGAGGAGGAGAGGGGCAGCGGCGCTCCAGGCCGCTGCCGCGGTAGAAGGTGGGGAGGGGAGGGGCGGTGGCGTTCGGGTGGGGGGTGTTGGCAGAATAAGCGTTTTTGTGGGTAGAATAAGGTCTTATGGGTGTTGGTAGAATAGACCCACAATATATATATATATATATATATATATATATATATATATATATATATATATATATATATATATATATGAAAAAAAAATCCTACCACCAGTGGTAGTTACTACCATTTGCGTTTTGTATGTTGTATGTAGTATCTATCAAATCGGAGAGTATGTACGCGTAGTATGTAGTATATAAGAATATTTAGGTAGTATATATACTACTTTTTTGATAGTATGTATCGTATTTTGATTATGCTCATTTTTACGTACAAATATATACGTATTTCACAAATATAATAAAAACCATGGGGCAACTTGTAATTTTTTCATGTAACTCACTTTGAAGTATCTTATATATAGTATACCAACATATTTCCAATGATAAAGTAGTATATATACAAATAGAAAGTCTATTCATCACTCAGTGTGCACAATAAGTCATTCTTCATCCGAGGTAATGTTACGATCATTTCAGAAATAAATTACATTTGAAATACAAATAATTACATTCATATTGATTCAATACGTAAAATTTGGCATAAGGAAAAAAAAATATAGGTCACAAGACCAAAAAAATTACATTTTATGTACATTTGTAATTTTACAAAACATAAAATATTTTTTACGGTGATTATATATTTTCTTACGTTCTTTTTTTTACGTCTGAAATAAGACAAAAGTTTACGGAACGTAAAATTATGGTGCATTGACGTTAAAATAGAGGGGGGGGGGGGGTGAAGAACAACTATTCCTCACCCAGGGTGACGAATAGTCAATCCCTATATATATATACTGCCTGGGAAGACGATAAGAATTTACCCTATAAGTTTGCAATTAAAACCATCAAGTGAACGAACTTAGCTACATCTGAAACAACATAATGAAAAATATGGTGAGTACTGAGTAGGATTTTACACTACTGCGCACACCCTCGGTCGTATTGTTAGCCTCGCCAGCCTTAATAGATCCTGCATTAAATAACTCGCTTAGTGAATACAGAACGTACAAATAATAACAAAGAATTAAATATTGCTATGAATAGTGAAGTACTATTTCAAATAGTGCACTGAATAGTAAACACTATTGTGAATAGTGCCCTACCTAGTGAATAGTATATACTATTCAAGATAAAAAGCGCGTACCGGCTTTCACCTAATCACATATTAGCCTAATCAAATATTTAATTTAAATTTTATTTTAATTGCTAAATTGAAATTCAATGAAAATCTGGAAAATTGAAATTAAATTCACCATTTGCACTCCGTGCACCTTCGCCTCCCCTCTCCCCCTCTCTGCTCCTCCGCACACGGCAGGCGGATCGTCGGGCCGACGCCCACGCTCGTCGGGTCCATTAGCGTCCACCGCACCATTGACGCCCATGATCAAGGAGGAGGTTGTGCTCTCGTCCTCCGACAAGGAGCAGCAACAGCCACGCCTCCTCGCCGAGGCCGTGCGGATCGACGAAGAGTACACTCGGCAGATTGAGCTGATGCTCGAGCGCTCACTCTACGACCGCGGGCCGTCGCCATCACGCGACATCCATGTCAAGGAGGGGTGGCCCTCCCTGTCGCGCCATCGCGTCAAGGGGGAGGGCGTCCCCGCCGTGCCACCACGTCAAGACGAAGTCGACATCCCCGCCCCGGTGGCACGCGATAAGGATGTGGCGCCATCGTCTCCACCCGGTAGCATGCAGCGGGCATGAAGGAGGAGGAGGAACCCGCCCCAATGATGACCAACGCGTGCAGCCACCTCCTCTACTACCTCGGCTATGGCGGCGACCCCTCCCCCTCGCGCACCATGACAACGGCCGACAAGGCGGTCGCTAGGGAGGAGCGCCGGGAGCGGTGCAACATGGCATGTTGTTCGGCCTTCGCCAAGTCGGGTGTGGCACCGGACTGGGTGTACGCTAACCCGGCCCTTGTGTTGGCCTGTGCCAACGATCGGTCCAGGACCACTGCGCGGACGTCCTCCGACTGCCGCACCGGATCAGCGACCAACTCTATAAGATAGGGTTGGCCGAGTCCGAGCGCGTTGCCCTTGCCCTCATGAGCAAGGACAAGGGCAAGGATGGGTGACGTGGGCCCGATTTCACGTCCATCTGTCGCCACGAGCCAGATGCAATCGATCATGTGCGAGAGGCAAAGCGGCTTTGCCGTGAGAGCGCAGCGGCGACCGATCAGGGTTGCCGCTGGAAGGATGGCGATGATATCGATAGTGGCAAGAACGACGACGCGGACGACGATGAAGGTGCCGGCGGCCTCAGAGGCCATACCTACGAGGTCACTGTCGGGTACCTCCTATAGTTTAGTTTAGTTTTTTTAGTTAAACTAAGTTCATACTAAACTTGCTAAATTTCACCATTTGTTTAAATATTCGTTTGATATGTGGGTGGACATTTGATGCATATGTTTGGATGGCCACCCCTGACATTTTATGTGTCAGTTTTGATGGACGACGCTGGAGATAACATAAGCGGTTATCCTAGCCCTAAATGTGGTTATTTTGCGTAATTACCTCACACACACACACACACCCCTTATTATATGAGCGTATTTTTTTAGCAAATTCTATGAGCATATTCAAGAGACTAAAACGGTAACTTCAAGATTAACAAAGTCATCTTAATCATCCCATAATCGATGATGATAGCATAGTTTCCCACTAAAAGAACAATTTATTTCTTGAGGCTACTAAAAGAATAAACTTGACATGAGTCAAGGAGGGAGGCATGGTTTTTCACGATCTTCGATTATTTAACTAAGCTCTTCTAGCTAAGCAAGCTTGGAGGTTAGTGCTTAACCAGGCCTCGTTATGCGCCAAGGTGATGAAGGCGAAATATTATCCCCAGAGGCATATTTTTGACTATCTTTCCGCAGTCGACGTCAGTTACTTGGCAAGGAAATTACATGGTTTGGAGTTGCTTGAATCCAAAGTTATTTGGAGAGTGTGTGATGGGTCTACTATTAAAATTTGGAGAGATAATTGGCTTCCAAGAACCTCTGGCCTTAAAATTACTGCTAAGAAGAATAGGATCAGGATCAAGTGGGTGTCTGTATGGGATGAGAAAATGATTAGACACTTGTTTTATCCCCATGATGCGGAGGAGATTTTAAAGTTGTGTAATCATCCGCTGGGGGGTGGTGATTTTATTGCCTGACATTTTGAGAAGAATAGTTTGTTCTCAGTCAAAAGCGCGTACAAGCTAGCGCTTACTATCAAGGATCATAAAGAAGATGAGGCGCAATATAGTGGTGCTGTGTTGGGTGAAAGAAAATTTTGGGATATTATTTGGAAGCCAATGCTCCTCAGAAGATCCGGATTTTGCATGGTGATCTGCCATTAATAGTTTGGCAGTTTAGGTAAATAAAGTTTCACATCACCAAGCCACCTCTAGCATGTGCTCTATTTGTAGAGTGGGAGAAGAAAGTACGTTTCATGCGCTCGTCACTTGCCCAGAGGCATATGCTTTGTGACAGTGTCCTGGACTGGGGGGTACCAACCTAGTTGGCCCATAGTCCATGGGCCAAGCTTACAGCCCACCGATCTCACAAAGGAAGGACTCCGGAGGCCTTTGACCTAGGCGTGATCAAGACTAACACCACCGAAGACTTGGCGTGTACTTCAAGGACAACTCCAGATATCGGCATGCTATTCCTAGTTGGCAACCGACCATGAATAACCCTAGATACCCCTGGTACCTATATAAACCAGAGGGTTTAGTCCGTAGAGACACAATCACAATTACCAGCCTTAGGGTTTAGAACACAACATACGATATCGAGGTAGATCAACTTGTACCCAATACCCCATAATCAATATAATCAAGCAGGACGTAGGGTTGTACCTCTTCGAGAGGGCCCGAACCTGGGTAAACACTGTCTCCCTTGTCTCCTGTTAACCATCGTTCCAAGATCCACAGCTCGGGACCCCCTACCCGAGATTTGCCGGTTTTAGCACCGACATTGGTGGCCCATACAGGTCCCGCTGTGTGGTAAAAAAAGAGCGATGGCCCGTCTTCAGATCAATAACGACATCGGCTATGGCGACATCTTCGTCCCTGGCCAGCTCTTCACATTCGGAAGCATTGTGTTGCACGCCAACTCGACCTGCCGTCTCGGCCGCGTCGAGAGCTTCTCCCCGAACCAAGTCATCACATACGGAAGCCTGGAGTATACCGCAGATGCCCACGGCGATCTCGCCCTCTCTGGCTGGATGCCAGGCCGGCTCGAAAACTCCGCGAATGTCGCGACCATAACCCCGTATCCTTCCTCCGATCTAGAGTCGGGATTGGATCTTACGTTGGACCGCACCTCAGTCGCGGGTTCGACCACCATCCCATCTGACCTCGACCTCGAGTCGAGCCCAACCTCGGAGCCAGCCTCGAGCTCGGATCCGATCACCATCCCATGTGGCCTCGACCTCGAGTCGAGCCCAACCTCGGAGCCAGCCTCGAGCTCGGATCTGATCACTGTCTATTCTAGCCTCGACCTCGAGTCGAGCCCAACTTCGGAGCCAACCTCGAGCTCGGATCCGATCACCGTCTCATCAGATCTCGACCTTCAGTCGAACCTCGCTTCAAATCCGGCTTCGAGCTCGGATACGATATCTCCTCCTTCAGGACAGGAGTTAACCCTAACCGACCAACACTCCGAGATTGCGTCAGGCAACCCACCGAGCATGCTAAAAATTAGCTTGGTCTATATTCAAGACATGGACCCGACAGATCTCTCGCACCTAAACGAGATGCTGGATCGAATCCAGAAGCTTGCAATTTCATCCGCGGTCTATGAATAGATCGGATGTAAATACGACGATGGGGAAATTTACGACCCTCCCACCACCCACCTAGTCGCTACGGCCGAAGACTTAACCGACGTACTGAACTATGCCTCCGAGGAGGCAACCGACATGGATGAAGATGTCGGTGGCGTGTCAGGCGTGGCTTCACCCATGAACATATCCCATACCGGCAATTGGGCCGCGACCTCTACCTATGACGTCTACATGGTAGGGGAAGAGAAGAAAGATCCCCCAAGCACCGACGTGCGCGTAAATGGTCCAAGAGTGCCAGTAGAGGCAGGGCAAGCCACAACAACACACCAGATGCCACTGATAACGACGCTACTCAAGTAGACACCGATGATCAGGGTGATGGCAGTCACGCCACACCCGGTCAGGCTAACAGCCCCATAGGGCTTTTCGATAATGAGAATCCCGAGGACCCCGAGGATGGTGAGGATAGTAACTACCTCCCCGAATCCGAGGACGACGTCAGTCTCAGACCCTAGGATTTCATAGTCCCCAAGGACCCATATGAGCAAGAAAGATTTCGACGGCGGCTGGTCGCAACCGCCCGAAGCATGAAAAAGAAGCAACAATAGCTTCAAGCTGATCAAAATACACTCAACAACAAGTGGGTCGAGATCCTCGCGATCGAACAAGACCTTGAGTTACGATGCGAAGGCCAAGCCAAATCTTACCCATGTCGGCATCTACTTCCCGCATTCGACGACGAGGTTGAAAACGTACCTGACCGTCCTCCTCGTGGGCGGGACAGGCCAACCGGAGAAGATAAGAACCCCCCCGAAGTTCGTCATCCAGGCAAAGAACCAGTGCTACCAGTTGAGCCTTACGGCTTGCAAAGAAAATTAAACACAAATCCGGCCCCAACAAGGTCCATTTACGGATCAAAAGGACACGCTCTGGCTAGACGTGCTGGCTATGAAGCATGGCTCGACAGGAATGTAAAGGCTCGGGAGCAAATGCGCGCTCGGACGGCATTAGACCTCCGTCACGACATTGCTCATTTTCGAGGGCCAGCACACCCGATATGTTTTACAGACGAGGTCATGGAACATCAGTTCCCGGAAGGGTTTAAACCCGTTAACATCGAATCATACGATAGAACCACTGACCCGGCTGTCTGGATCGAAGATTTCCTTCTCCACATTCACATGGCTCAAGAAGATGATCTCCACGCCATCAAGTACTTACCTCTCAAGCTCAAGGGGCCAGCAAGGCATTGGCTCAACAGCTTGCCCGAGAACTCCATTGGAAGCTGGGAAGAGCTAGAGGAGGCCTTTAGGGCAAACTTCCAGGGCACATACGGTCGGCTCCAGACGCTGACGACCTCAGCCACATCATCCTGCAACCCGGCGAGTCCGCTAGGAAGTTCTGGAACAGGTTCTTAACTAAAAAGAACCAAATAGTCGACTGCCCTGATGCAGAAGCAATCGCAGCATTCTGGCATAGTATTCGTGATGAATGGCTAGCGCGACAGCTCGGACAGGACAAACCTCAAACCATGGCTGCCCTTACCTCCTTGATGACCCGATTTTGCGCGGGCGAGGACAGCTAGTTGGCCCATAGCAGTCATGGCAATGAAGCCGGCATCTCGGAGATACGGGACGGCAATGGGAAGCCTAAGCGCAATAAGAATAACAAGTGCAGGCACAAAAACAACGACAGTGACACCGAGGATGCGGCCATCAACAATGGATTCATCAATCCAAGGGCCGGCCAGAAAAAGAAACCCTTTAAAGGGAATAGGGACGGTCCTACAACGCTTGACAAAATCCTTGACAAGCCCTGCCAGATCCATGGCACTTCGGAAAAACCTGCTAATCACACTAACCGAAACTACTGGGTCATCAAGCAGGCTAGGAAAATCGCACTCGAAGGTCAAGGCAAGAACAAGTCACCCAGTGATGACGAGGATGAACCTCGCAGGCCCAATGCTAGAGGACAAAAACAGTTTCCTTTCGAAGTAAAAGATGCGAACATGATTTATGTCACTCACATCCTCAAAAAGGAAAGGAAACGTGCACTTCGGGACGTCTACGCCCTAGAGCCCATAGCATCGAAGTATAACCCATGGTCGGCTTGCCCGATCACCTTTGATTGACGAGACCATCCAACCAGTATCCGTCATGGAGGTTCGGCGGCTCTGGTCCTCGACCCTATCGTCAATGGGTTTCACCTAACAAGGGTCCTCATGGACGGAGGTAGCAGCCTAAACCTGATTTACGCTGACACGATCAGAAAGATGGGCATTGATCCATCAAGGATTAAGCCCAGCAACACCACATTTAAAGGTGTAATACCTGATACGTCTCCAACGTATCTATAATTTATGAAGTATTCATGCAATATTTACCTAAGTTTTATATGGTTTTGGTGCACTTTTATATGATTTGAATGAAACTAACCCGGGCTGACGCTGTTTTCAGCAGAACTACCATGATGTTATTTTTGTGCAGAAATAAAAGTTCTCGGATTGGGCTGAAAATTTACGGTGATTTTTTATGGACAAGAAGAGACCCCTGAAGCCTGGGAGGTGGACCAGACGAAGTCCAGGGGAGCGACGAGCTTAGGGGACGCCCCCCAAGGGCATGTGGGCTGAGCTCGTGGGCCCCTCGGGACTCCCCCTAACATGAAACCAACACAAAAAATTCTTATAAATAGGGAAACCCCCAGAAAGAAACCTAGAATTCCCACGCCACCACCGCAAGTCTCTGTTCTACAGCGATCTCATCTGAAGGCCTTTTTCGGCACCCTGCCGGAGGGGGAAATCATCACCGGAGGCCATCTTCATCATCCCGGCGGTCTCCATGACGAGGAGGGAGTAGTTCACCCTCAGGACTGAGGGTATGTACCAGTAGCTATGTGTTTGATCTCTCTCTCTCTCTCTCTCTCTCTCTCTCTCTCGTGTTCTTGATTTGGCACGATCTTGATGTACCATGGGCTTTGTTACTATAGTTGGATCATATGGTGTTCTTCCCTCTCTATCTTGTTGTGATGAATTGAGTCTTTCCCCTTGAGGTTTCATATTTATCGGATTGAATATTGGATTTGAGGTCACTTGATGTATGTCTTGCATGTGGATTCCCGTAGTGACAATGGGGTATTCTATTGAGTCACCTGATGTATGTTTTGGTAATCAACTTGCGGATTCCCGAGGTGACATTGGGGTAATCTAGGCATAGAGGTTGATACACGTTTTCGTCCTACTTTCTCCTGTAGAAACTTTGGGGTACTCTTTGAGGTTCTTTGTGTTGGATTGAATATTATGAATCTGAAATTATTTGGTGTTATTTTAGTACGAACTCTAGGGCTGTTTGTGACACTGATAGGGATGGATCAATAGATTGATCGGAAAGATAACTTTGAGGTGGTTCGCTACCTACAACAATTTCATCTTATGTTCTCCTCCATTGATAAGAACTTTGGAGTGATTGTTTGTCGCACGTTGAGGGATTTTTATATGATTCAATTATGTTAGCACTGTTGAGATATTACACTAGTGAAAGTATGAACCCTAGGCCTTGTTTCCAAGCATTGCAATACCGTTTGTGCTCACTTTTGTTACTTGCTACCTTGTTATTTTTATTATTTCAGATTACAAAAACCTATATCTACTATCCATAGTACACTTGTATCACCATCTCTTCGCTGAACTAGTGCACCTATACAATTTACCATTGTATTGGGTGTGTTGGGGACACAAGAGATTGCTTGTATTTGATTGTAGGGTTGTTTGAGAGAGACCATCTTCATCCTACACCTCCCACGGATTGATTAACCTTAGGTCATCCACTTGAGGGAAATTTGCTGCTGTCCTACAAAACTATGTGCTTGGAGGCCCAACAGAGTCTACAAGAATAAAGTTGCATAGTAGACATCAAACTCTTTTCTGGCGCCGTTGCCGAGAAGGTGAGTGCTTGAAGGTATATCTTTAGATCTTGCAATTGAATATTTTAGTTTCTTGTTTTATCACTAGTTTAGTTTTATAAAAGAAAACTATAAAAATGGAATTGAAGTTGCATCAAATGCTTTACCTTTATGATGTCTTTCTTGAAAATGACGGATCAGAAAATTGTGCTAAGATTGTAGAAGAAGAATTTAACAAAATGTTTAATGTGAGTCCTTTGAATGATGAGCGTAATTGCAATGTTGTTAGTACGCTTGCTGTGAATATCCATGATGCTAATGATATGCGAAGCCATAAGCTTGGGGATGCTATGCTTGATAAGGATGATCTTTTTAGTCCCCTACTTTTGATGAACAAATTTATTATGATGATTGCATGCCTCCTATTTATGATGATTACAATGATGAAAGTGGGTTTGAAAGAGTGTCAACTCTAGGTACTAATGATCCCACTATTTTGGAGGGGGTTGAATCTTATGGCAATAATTATTAAAGTGGATTTGGAGAGGTCACAACTTTATTTAATGATGATTCCACCATTTTGGAAGAGGTTTCAATTGATCATGACAACAAAGTTGTTATCTATGATGATTATTGTGATGACAGATATGCTATAAAGAGTAATAATAACCATAAAACTTGTCATCATTATTTTAATGTTCAATTTGGTTATGTCAATCAAGTATCTCATGATAGTTATTTTGTTTAATTTGCTCCCACTACTATTGATGAGAATAAATTTGCTTATGTGGAGAGTAATAAAATTTCTATGCTTGTGGATTATGAAAAGAATGCTTTATGTGATAGTTATATTATTGAATTTATTCATGATGCTACTGAAAATTATTATGAGAGGGGAAGGTATGCTTATATATATTTCAACAACATCAAGTTTCCTCTCTTTATGTTGAAAGTTTTGAAGTCATGCTTGTTTTGCCTTCCTATGCTAGTTGATTATTGCTCAAATAAATTGTTTGCTTACAAAATCCCTATGCATAGGAAGTGGGTTAGGCTTAAATGTGCTTGCCATATGATTCATGATGCTCCCATTATGTTTCAATTCTTTACTTTTATGTGAGCATCATTAGAATCATCATGCCTAGCTACAAAGGCATTAAAGAAAAGCGCTTGTTGGGAGACAGCCCAATATTTATCCTTACTGTTTTTTTGTGTTCACATGATTAATCTACTATAGTAATCATGTTTTATATGTTTTCTTTTAATAAAGTACCAAGTAAAGCTTTAGGTTGATGTGGATGTTTGTTTATTTGGTTCTGTGCAAAAACAAAAGGTTTAGTTTCCAGTGAAAGAATGTACACTCTTTACTGGAGCGTGAAAAAATTATGAAATTTTTACACAGTACTGATATGAAAAAAACTTACGTTGTCCTAATTTTTCAGAATTTTTTTAAGGTACATAAGTATGCTTTTTAATTCGCTCACTACATGCTGTTCTGTTTTTGACAGATTCTGTTTTCAATGCATAGTTTGCTTGTTTTATAGTTTCTATGCCTTATATTGGTCAATATAAATTGTAGAAATGATAGAGTATAGTAGGAATTATGGAAGAACAATTATGAATCTTGTCTTGACAGTACCAAAGTGAATGAATTGATCTTTATCATACTAACCTATCTCACGAAGTTCCGTTAAGTTTTGGGTGATTGAAGTTTTCAAGTTTTGGGTGAGATATCGATATGAGGAGAATAAGGAGTGGCAAGACCCTAAGCTTGGGGATGCCCAAGACACGACAAGGTAATATTCAAGGAATACTCAAGCGTCTAAGCTTGGGGAAGCCCCGGAAGGCATCCCCTCTTTCGTCTTCAACATTATCAGGATACCTCACCCAGCTATATTTTTATTCATCACATAATATGAGTTTTGCTTGGAGCATCATTTTATTTTTTTTGATATTTTCTTGATTTTATCAATAATCATGTTTTTTACCTTTTATTTCAATAAAATGCCAAGTATATACTTTACCATGCTCAGTTTGCAAGTTTATGAGTTGCTGTTTGAAAACAGAAAGTTTTCTGTTATGTCCAGAATATTCCTGAATTGTCAGAAGATGATAAAAATCTGAATTTTTTACACAGTAAGAATGCATAAGTTTTCTGTCACATGGTAATTTTTTAGAATTTTTGGAGTTAGGGAAGTATGAATTTTTATTCCTCCTTTACAGACTGTTCTGTTTGGGCAGATTGCGGTTATAGTTGCATTGTTTGCATATGTTTGCTTATTTAATGTTTCTATTTGGTGATGGGAGTATTAAATATGAAGAGACATTTAGTATGCAATGTTTAATTGTAATTTTTGTAATTTTCTACAGTAGATAATGTTAAGGTTTTGAATTGATTTGTACTAACTTATCTCACGAGTTCTTGTTGAGCTTTGTGTGAATAAAGTTTTTAAGACTTAGGAGAAGCCATGATATGAGAGGAATTAAGGAGACACAAGAGCTCAAGCTTGGGGATGCCCAAGGATCCCCAATATTATATTCCAAGAAGTCTCAAGCAACTAATCTTGGGGATGCCCCAGTAGGCATCCCACCTTTCTTCATCAACAACTATCGGTTAGTTTTGGTTGAGCCTAAGTTTTTATTTGTTCACATGATATGTGCTATTCTTGGAGTGCCCTTTTATTTTTGTTTGCTGTTTGAATAAAATACTTTGATCTGAAATCTTTACTTGGAGAGAGTCTTCACATAGCTACTTAATTGTTTAACTACTCATTGATCTTCACTTATATCTTTTGGAGTAGTTTGTCATTCACTCATGTGCTTCACTTATATCCTAAGAGTGAATTGTTGAATAAATTGAATATCATAAACCTCAAATTATATATGTTCCATATGCCTAGTAATATTTTCACATCGGGTTCAGAAAGTAAATCTATTGAAATTTGACAATCACAATATTGGTCATACAAGCAGTTCATGAATGATTAGTATAAGGAAGAGAAATCTCACATATAAATATATTATCTTGGACATCTTTTATGATTGTGAATACCCATTAATTATTTTCAAACTTGATCAAATAAGTTGAAGTTGGACAAGGAAGACAACGTAATGAGTTATGTTTGGGTATATTTGCATAGAAGTTATAGTGCTATGGATCCTCCAACATGTGGTGCTTGTTTATAATCTTTGCTAGCCAAAATTTCTGTACTAAGCAGGAATACTGCTTGTGCATCCAAAATCCTTGAGCCAAGTTTCTTCCATGAGTGTCCACCATATATACCTATACGCGGTATTACCCTACCGTTCCAAGTAAATTTGCATGTGCCATCTCTAAAATCTTCAAATAAACATCTGTTTTGTGTGCCCGTACCGCTCATGGAGCGACAGGGCGGTCAATATCTTCCATGTTAAGCGGGTTTGTCTCATGATGGGTGTTTATTCACTTGTCCTTGCACGAGAGAGGTTGGTAATTGGGATGCCCAGTCCCGTTAAACAAAAAAAATTAAAGAAAGATATAATAAAACAAACTCCCCCTGAAAAGTTGATTGTTTGGAGGGCACCCATGAATTCGGCTAGTGACGGTGTCCTGGACTAGGGTGTACCAACCTAGTTGGCCCACAGTCCCTGGGCCAAGCTCATGGGCCCTCATTCTCATAAGGAAGGACTCTGGAAGCCTCGCTCAAGACAGCCTCTGCCGAAGACTTGACGTGCACTCCAAGGGAATCTTCGGCCGTCGCCATATGTATTTCTAGATCAGCAACCGACTATGTAACCCTAGGTACCCCTCTGGCGTGTATATAAGCCAAGGGGTTTAGTTGGTAGCATCTCTCTCTCTCTCAATTCATAATCCCATCCTCCTAGCCTTAGGGTTAGAACACAACTTACGATCTCGAGGTAGATCAAACTTGTACTCGATACACAACCATCAATATAATCAAAGCAGGACTTAGGGTATTACCTCTTCGAGAGGGCCCGAAACTGGGTAACACCGTGTCCCTAGTCTCCTGTTACCATCGATCCGAGATCCACAGCTCGGGACCCCCTACCCCGAGGTCTGCCGGTTTTACCACCGACACTGGTGCTTTCATTGAGAGTTCCGCTGTGTGATCAAAAAAAGGATCTATGGCTAATCTGCAGATCAACTGCAACGCTGGCTGGGACAACATCTTTGCCCCCGGCCAACTATTCGTGTTCGGCAGCATGGTTTTCCATGCCGACTCAACGGGCTATCTAGCACCCATTGAGAACTTCACCCCAGACCAGCTGGTCACTTTCGGAAGCTTGGAATACACCGCAGACTCCCTTGGTGAGCTTGTCCTTTTCGGATGGGCTCCGGGCCGAATCGATGATCCCTCGGCTGCTGCGGGTTCAACCCCGGAGCCGATCTCCGAACTGAACTGCGGATCCGATCTTCCGGTGGGTCTCGCCCCATCCGAGGAACCGGTTACTATCCTGCCAGACGAGGGCCTTGACACCGAGCCAGGCCCCGATATCGATCTGAGTTCAAACACGGACCCTGCATCAAGTACGGATCCGACCTCCCTAGCTGGTGGCCTAGAATCAGAGCAGGCTGACCAACACCCCGGGCTCGCGTCAGGCAGCGTTCGGATCATGCTTCAAGTTTGCCCGACCGCTAGCCAGGCCATGAACTCTGAAGAGCTATATCACCTTAATGAGATGCTGGATCGCATTCAGAGCTTGTCAATCTCGAACGACCAGGCTATGGTCTATGACAGGATAGGACTTAGAGTCGACGATAGGGAAATTTACATCCCGCCCACCACCCACCTAATCGCCACTGTCGATGACTTAGCCGACGTGCTAGACTACGACGAGGCCACCGACATGGATGAAGATGTCGACGACACTCCAGAAACCACAACACCTTCAGCCAACACTGGCAAGTGGACAACAACGTCCACTTATGACGTATACATGGTGGACACACCTAAGAACCCATCGAGGCGTCGCCGTAGGCGCACGAAGGGCACCAACGGGGCCTCCAATGGGCATGACACCGCCGCCACTAATAACGGCGCAGCGGATGAGGAAACTGGTAACCAGGGAGAGGACATTCAATCCTCCCCAGAACAGCGAAATAGCCCCGTAGGAATACCTGAAGACGAGGACCCCAATGACCTCTTCGACGGGGCCGATAGCAACTATCTGCCTGAATCCGAGGAGGATGAGAGCCTCGGAACCGAGGACTACGTAGTCCCCGAGGACCCCTTTGAGCAAGAATGGTTCAGACGACGCTTGGTAGCCACTGCCAAGAGCATGAAGAGGAAGCAGCAACAGCTGCAGGCTGATCAGAACGCGCTAAATGACAAGTGGGTAGAAATCCTCTCGGCCAAACAAGACCTCGAGGAGTGGCGCCTCACCACGCCCAAATCTTACCCCCATCGACATCTTCTGCCAGAATTCGATGAGGAGGTCACCGACAACGTGCTTTTAACACGCGGTCGGGCCGATCAACCTGATCAACCCCCTAGAGGGCGCGACAGGCCAACAAGGGAAGAGGTACATGCTCAAACAACAACACGCCGTCACGGCAAAGACCCTGTTGAATATCTCGAGCCTTATGATGCACGACGACGGATAGAAGCAAACCGAGCCCCTACTCGGTCCATCTACGGATCAAGGGGGCGTGCCCCCGCCGGGCTCAATGGCTACGATGCCTGGTTAGACAGGCACGACCAAGCTCGGGACCAAACCTATGAACGGATGTCTCCTGACGTTCGGCATGATACGGCTCGATTCCGAGGACCCGCTCACCCGATCTGTTTTACGGACAGGGTGATGGAACATCATTTCCCGGATGGGTTTAAACCCATTAACATCGAGCAATATGACGGAACGACCGATCCAGTCGTGTGGATCGGAGATTTCCTCCTCCATATCCACATGGCAAACGGAGACGACCTCCACGCCATCAAGTACTTGCTGCTCAAGCTCAAGGGGCCGGCAAGGCACTGGCTCAATAGCTTGCCTCCTCAGTCCATCAGAAGCTGGGAGGCACTCGAGGATGCCTTTAGGGCAAACTTCTAGGGCACGTACGTCCGACCTCCGGACGCCGACGACCTCAGCCATGTTATTCAACAACCCGGCGAGTCGGCCAGGAAGTTCTAGAATAGATTCCTAACCAA
Source organism: Elymus sibiricus (assembly GCA_039707655.1). Classification (NCBI taxonomy): domain Eukaryota; kingdom Viridiplantae; phylum Streptophyta; class Magnoliopsida; order Poales; family Poaceae; genus Elymus; species Elymus sibiricus. The sequence goes on along the minus strand of CM077676.1, from coordinate 210,609,838 downwards.
AAAGAACCAGATAGTGGACTACCCGGACGATGAGGCGATCGCTGCCTTTCGGCACAGTATCCGGGACGAATGGCTTACACGCCAGCTCGGGCAGGACAAGCCGAGGACTATGGCAACCCTCACTTCACTGATGACCCGCTTTTGCGCGGGAGAAGATAGCTGGCTGGCCCGAAGCTCTCACAACAGTGAGGCCGGCACCTCGGAGGCCCACGACGGCAATGGCAAACCTAGGCGCAGTAAGAACAAGCGCAGGCATAAGAATGGTGGGAGCGACACCGAGGAGGCCGCAGTTAACGTAGGGTTCAACAGTCCTAGAGCCGGACAGAAAAAGAAGCCCTTCAAAGGGAACAAGGACGGACCCAACCAGCTGGACAGGATCCTCAATAGACCGTGCCAGATCAACGGCACTTCGGATAAACCTGCAAACCATACCAATCAAAACTGCTGAGTCTTCAAGCAGGCTGGAAAAATAGCGACGGGGGATCATAGTAAAGGCCAGCCTCACAGCGAGGATGACGACGAACCTCGACGGCTGAACAACGGAGGCCAGAAACAATTCCCTCCCAAGGTAAAGGACGTGAACATGATTTACGTCACTCATATCCCCAAGCGGGAACGGAAACGGGCACTTCAGGACGTTTACGCCTTAGAGCCCGTCGCCCCGAAGTATAACCCCTGGTCGGCCTACCCGATCACGTTCGACAAGCACGACCATCCGACCAGCATACGGCACGGAGGGTCGGCAGCCTTGGTCTTGGATCCCATCGTTGACGGATTCCATCTAACGCGCGTCCTCATGGATGGAGGCGGCAGCCTCAACTTGGTATATGCGGATACGATCAGAAAGATGGGCATCGACTCATCTCGGATCAAGCCCAGCACAACCACCTTTAAAGGTATCATACCTGGTGTCGAAGCTTGCTGCACGGGAACAATCACTCTGGAAGTAGTCTTCGGCTCACCCGAGAACTTCCAGAGCGAAGAGTTAATCTTCGACATCGTCCCCTTTCGAAGCGGCTACCACGCGTTGCTCGGGCGCACCGCGTTTGATCGCTTCAACGTGGTCCCGCACTACACATATTTAAAGCTAAAGATGCCGAGACCAAACAGTATCATCACAGTCAATGGTAACACCGAACGCTCCCTCCGCACAGAGGAGCAGACCGCGGCTTTCGCAGCCGAGGTCCAGGCAACCGAGGAGGCAGCCCGCGCAACGGAAATCACACCCAGCTCTTCGAAGTGTACACAGGCCGCACAGGTTGATCTCGGACAGCCATCCATCCACCCCAAATAGGGGTATGGGCTCTTCGCTCGCCTCCCTCTGGAAGGACACTACGTCCCTAGGGTGCACAATTTTTCACTCAAGATTCCATGGGAGGCCGAGGAACCAAAATACATGACGCGTCGTTCTCGGCTCGACCAAGCAATGACAAAGCAAAAACCTGCACTCCAAGAAGGCACTCTAAAAGGCCTAAACGGGAGAGGCACGACTACATGGCTTCGACCATCAAGCGGCAGCTGCGCACCCTTTCGAAGGATCGGATCGTTAACAACGTCAAGCAAGTGAACGACCGAGGTAGCAAGACGCACACACCAGCCTCACAGTAGACGAGGTGGAGCTGGCATGTAGCAAGGAGGCGTAGACGTGCGGCAGGGAAGGATTTGGGCTAATAAACCCGGTAGCGTCCGCCCTGTTCTTACTCCATTCTTCTTATCTCTTTTTTTACCACATTGTATCTTTTATGAGTCTCTTTTGATAAAGCTCGGAATGTACGGCTTGACCATATGAAATAAAGGAGAATAGACCCTTCGTGGTCACCACGCATATTCTTACGTCCATTTTTATTCACTGCCTTTGAGTTAAGAGACTATTTTATGGGCTCAGCTATAAAACTAAATGCCTAAGTTAAAATCCCGAAGTAACTCTTCGGCGTCTCGGACGTTGAGTTATATGAATCAGTTTCGAACCTCGATTTTGGTCAATAGTTGGGTTGCCTGGCTCTTGTGCTTACCTCTTACATTCTCGATCTATTCGGCTAAGGGTGTAAAGGGAGAACCACTACGATTGTGCTTCCAACTTGTATGGTAAAACACCTCAGTGGAGAAAGCCGAAAACTAACTGTCTTGGGAAGCGTAAACAGGTCGGCCAGCCGATGACAGTGTCAAACAAAGGATCGCTAGAGATCCTCTGTGTCAAATGAGGGGCTTTTCCTTAAAATAAGCCGAAGTGGCTAGTGGCTCAAACCCCGGCTACCGCCGAGCACTTCACACACCGCGGGCTTGTTACCAGCCCCCACAGTTAAGCTCCTACGATTAAGTGAAAGCTATAACACCAACATAGTCCGATTGCCTCGTTTCATATGCACAGACCGCCTCCGGGAACCGAGACGTCAGCTAAGGGTCAGGATTGCATATGAAACACCCTTTGTATCCTATACAAAGGGGCCGAAGCCGACGACCGGTCGCTTTCAGTTCTATACCGGTCACACAGGAGTCAAAAAAACAACAAACACACACTCACATGTCGGAATATAAACCCACATTCATTTCAAATAAAAGCATGTCTTTACACCTTGCTAACTTTGGCATTCCGAAGTATAAAACTAAAAATACAAAGTGTTCTTAGGGCACTGGGCCTCGGTGATCCGAGCTCCCTCCAACACCCCGGCAAGAAACTGCTCCGCAGTCCGGACTTTCCCTTCGGGGGACCCCGAGGCCACGAGCGACGCGTCAAGGCGCAGGTAGTGCGTCTTCATGTAGGCATATGCCCATTGGATGCCCTCTAAGCACGTAGACCGCTTCCAGCGTGTCACTTGGGGACCGCCCTCTTGCAGACGGGCCACCAGACCGAAGAAACTGGTCGGCAGCGCCTCTGAGGGCCAGAGTTGGACGCAGAGATCTTGCAGCGTTGGTTTCGCCATGCGGAAGAGCTCCATCAGCTGCTTCATCTGGTGATTCAGCAGCTCTGGATGCGATGGCGCCTGGAATTATTACCAGAACGCTCTCTCCGTGGCATGGCCCTCCCGAGCGCCGAAGTAGCATCCGCGAAGGAGGTCCGCGAAGGCCTCTGCGGATCGCCATAGTTGAGTGAGCTCGACGGGCCCCTTGCGGCCAACAACACATTGAAGCAGAAATGGCTTACCAGCAGCAATCTGCCTCACCTGCTGGAGCACCTAGCAGTCCGCCTGGGCCTGGGTCTGGACCTCGGCGTACGCCGAGCCCAGCTTCTCAAGCTCTGCGTCCGCCTTCTTCTCCTTTTCCTGAAGGGCGTCGCATTCAATGTACACGCCCTTCAGGGTGTCCTCCACTTCGAGGAGCCGGGCCTGGTCTTTGTCCCGAGCTTCCTTCTCTTCGGCCAGCTCCTTCTCGGCCCGTGCGGCCATAGCCTTTTGCTGCTCCACCTCCTACTGAGTCTTCCTCACCTCGGCCTTGAGGGCCTGCTACTTGTAGACTGCGTTTGTATTTCCCCGAAGAGGAGAGGATGATGCAGTATAGTAGAGATAAGTATTTCCCTCAGTTAAGAACCAAGGTTATCAATCCAGTAGGAGAGCCACACAAAATCCCTTTAGCTGCACCTACACACACAAAAGCAAACACTTGCACCCAACGGAAATAAGAGGGTTGTAAATCCTCTTAGCGGTTATTTGCAAGGATTAATTCTGACAGTGATAGATAGATAAACTAAAATACTAAATAAAATAAAAGTAAATAAATTGCAGCAAGGTATTTTTGGATTTTAATATATGATAAAGCTAGACCCGGGGCCATAGTTTTCACTAGAGGCTTCTCTCTCGAGCGCAGAACATATGGTGGGTAAACAAATTACAGTTGGGCAATTGATAGAAAATCAAATAATTATGACGGATTCATGGCAATGATCATGTATATAGGCATCATGTCTGAGACAAGTAGACCGACTCCTGCCTGAATCTACTACTATTACTCCACCCATCGACCGCTATCCAGCATGCATCTAGGGTATTAAGTATAAAACAAAGTAACGCCTTAAGCAAGATGACATGATGTAGACAAAGTAAACTCAAGCAATATGATTAAACCCCATCAATTTATCCTTAATGGCAACAATAAAAATACGTCTCATGTCCCTTTCTGTCACTGGGATTGAGCACTGCAAGATTGAACCCATCACAAAGCACCTCTCCCATTGCAAGATAAACCAATCTAGTTGGCCAAACCAAATCGATAGATCGGAGAGAAATACAAAGCTATAACAATCATGCATAAAAGAGTTCAGAGAAGACTCAAATATTTCTCATGAATAATCTGATCATAAACTCAGAATTCATCGGATCCCAGCAAACACACCACAAAAGAAGATTACATCGGATAGAACTCCAAGAACATCGAGGAGAACATGGTATTGAAGATCAAAGAGAGAGAAGAAGCCATCTAGCTACTAGCTATGGACCCGTAGGTCTGTGGTAAACTATTCACACATCATCAGAAGGGCATTAAGGTTGATGTAGAAGCCCTCCGTGATCGATTCCCCCTCCGGCAGAGTACCGGAAAAGGCCTCCAGATGGGATCACGGAAGAACAGAGGCTTGCGGCGGTGGTAGTGATCGATTCCCCCTCCGGCAGAGTACCGGAAAGGAGCCACAAGGGGCCCACAAGGCATCAGGGCGCACCCCCCTGGGGCCGTGCCCTGTTGCCTTGTGGCCTCCTCATGAGGCTTCTGGCTACCTCTATATGAAAATTTCCCACTAGTATATGAAAGTGACAAAATAGGAGACTCTCTATATGAAAAACATGGTGCCACTTTGAAGCACAAGTATGGAAAAGGATAGTAACACTGCCCCTTCTCTCTTTTTCTCTTATTTTTTTCTTCTTCTTTTTCTTTCTTTTTCTTCTTTTTTTCTTCTTTTTTTCTTCTTTTTGTTTTCTTTTTTCGTGGGCTCTTTTTGGCCTCTTTTTTTTTATTTCCTCACTGGGACAATGCTCAAATAATGATGATCATCATACTTCTATTTACTTACAACTCAAAAGAAAATTACAACTCAAAACTAGAACAAAAATATGACTCTATATGAATGCCTCTGGCGGTGTACCATGATGTGCAATGATACTAGCGTAACATGTATAAGAAATGATGTACGGTGGCTGAGCCACAAATACTATGTCAGCTATATGATAATGCAAAGCAATATGACAATGACGATGTGTGTCATAAAAACGGAACGGTGGAAGTTGCATGGCAATATATCTCGGAATGGCTATGGAAATGCCATGATAGGTAGGTATGGTGGCTGTTTTGAGGAAGATATAAGGAGGCTTATGTGTGATAGAGTGTATCATATCACGGGGTTTGGACGCACCGGCGAAGTTTGCACCAACTCTCGATGTGAGAAAGGGCAATGCACGGTACAGAAGAGGCTAGCAAATTGCGGAAAGGTGAGAGTGTGTACAATCCATGGACTCACATTAGTCATAAAGAACTCACATACTTATTGTGAAAGTCTATTAGCCCTCGAAGCAAAGTACTACTACGCATGCCCCTAGGGGGATAGATTGGTAGGAAAAGACCATCACTCGTCCCCAACCGCCACTCATAAGGTAGACAATTAATAATAAATCATGCTCCAACTTCTTAGCATAACGACAGATCATACGTGCATGCTTCGGGAATCACAAACTTTAACACCAATATTCTTACTAAAGCACAATTATCTACTAGCACCTCCCACATATTACCATCTTAATATCTCAAAACTACTGCAAGGAATCAAACTTATCATATTCAGTGATCTACATGAAAGTTTTTATTATATCCCTCTTGAATACCTATCATATTAGGACCAAATTCATAACCCGTGCATATTACCATTGCTATTCATTAGACTCTCAAAAAGATATAAGTGAAGCATGAGAGTGCAACTATTTCTTTAAAATATCACCACCGCCGTGCTCTAAAAGATGCAAGTGAAGCACTAGAGCAACTGCCTAGCTCAAAAGATATAAGTGAAGCTCATAGAGTATTCTAACAAATAACGAATAATGTGTGTCCCTCTCAAAAAGGTGTGTTCAGCAAAGATGATTGTGACAAACTAAAAATAAAACAAACTATAGAACAAGACGCTCCAAGTAAAACACATATCATGTGATGAATAAAAATATAGCTCCAAGTGAGTTACCGATAGATTGTAGACGAAAGAGGGGATGCCTTCCGGGGCATTCCCAAGCTTAGACGCTTGAGTCTTCCTTGGATATTACCTTGGGGTGCCTTGGGCATCCCCAAGCTTAGGCTCTTGCCGCTCCTTATTCCTTTATCCATCGTAGTCTCACCCAAAACTTGAAAACTTCAGCACACAAAACTCGACAGAAACCTCGTGAGATCCGTTAGTATAACAAATAAATCTTAAACTTTAGGTGCTGTTGTAAATTGATTCATATTTAATATTTGCATAATTCTACTGTACTCCAACTCCTCCATGACTCATACCCCCCGATACGATCTATAGATTCATCAAAATAAGCAAACTATGCAACAAAAACAGAATCTGTCTAAAACAGAACATTCTGTATAGATTTGAATTAACTTCATACTTCTGTAACTCCAAACATTGTGAAAAATTAGGAAAATGTTGGAAATTCATATATCAATATTGTGTAAAAAATTCATAAGGTTCTGACGCTCCAGCAAAAAATCAAAATTCCAGCATTGGACGCAAAAGTTTCTGTTTTCAAACAGCATCAATTATACTATCATCCAAATCAACCCAAAGGCATTACTCGGCACAAACACTAATTAAAAGATAAAAACACAATCATAACAGAAGCTATAATTTTTTAAACACACAAAACAGAAAGTAAAACAAAAATTTATTTTATTTATTGGGTTGCCTCCCAACAAGCTCTTTCTTTATAGCCATTAAGATAGGCTTGAGATTTCAATGATGCTCTCATGAAAGATAATAATTGAAACACAAAGAGAGCATCATGTAGCATGTGAAAAACACATTTAAGTCTAATATACTTCCTATGCATAGGCATTTTATATGAAAACAAATTATCAAGACAAGCAATATCTAGCATATGCAAATAGGAAGAATGAAGCATTAAAAATTTCAACGCAAAGAGAGGTAATTTAGTGACATGAAAAATTTTATAACCATATTTTCGTCTCTCATAATAATTACATGTAGGATCATAATCAAATTCAACAATATAGCTATCATATAAAATATTCTCTTCATGATCCACATGCATAAAAGTTTTATAATCTTCCAAGTAGTGGGATTAACATCAACAAAAGTCATGACCTCTCCAAACCCACTTTGATCAAAAATTTCATAAGATTGAACACTCTCCCACTATGTGGGATTCTTTTTACCTAAAGTTGGCACTCTTCCAAACCCACTTTCAATAATATTGCAAACATATTCATCATGAGGCTTAAATAAATTTTCAAGATCATAAGAAGCATCACCCCAATCATGATCATTACAATAAGTAGTGGACATAACAAAATCATCATCCCCAAGCTTGTAGTTTTGCATATTATTAACACAATTGACATTAATAGAATTTATAATAAAATCATCACAATCATGCTTTTCAATCAAGGAGCTATCATGAATCACTTTATAAATTTCTTCTTCTAACACTTCATCATAATTTTCAGATTCATGATTTTCAAGCAAAACTTCATAAAGAAAATCAAGTGCACTCAACTCACTAGCAATTGGTTCATTATAATTGGATCTTTTGAAAATATTAGCAAGTGGATGAGGATCCATATCAATAGTTTTTTTAGCAAGCAAAGATGCAAGCAAATAGGAAGCACATGGCAACACAAGCGAACAAACGAGCAAATAAAAATATTTTTGTGTTTTTTATAAAATTGTTTTAGAAGTGGGGGAGATGAAAACGAGAGGCAAATGCAAATAAAAGGAAAATGAAAATAAATGCAAGTGGATGATAGTTTGTGCAAAGGTATTTGATAGATTTTGGTGATGTCTTCCCGGCAATGGCGCCAGAAATTCTTCCTGCTTCTTGTAGACCGCGTTGGTATTTGATACGTCCAATTTGCATCATGATTTACTACTGTTAATTAATATGTTTTTAATCATTATTTCACTTTATTGTCCAATTCTTATGCCTTTTCTCTCTTATTTTGCAAGGTTCACATGAAGGGGGAGATTGCCGGCAGCTGGAATTCTGGACCGAAAAGGGGTGAAACAGAGATAGCTATTCTACACAACTCCAAATGACCCGAAAATTTATGGAGAATTATTTTGTAATATATAAAAAAGACTGGCAAAATAATCAACAGGAGGGGGCCCACCAGGAAGCCACAAGCCTGGGGGGCGTGCCCTACCCCCCTGGGCGCCCCCAAGCTTGTGGGGCCCCTGGCAGGCCTCCGGCCCCCTCCTTCTGCTATATGAAGCCATTTGCCCTAGAAAAAATTATGGGAAGACTTTCGGGACGAAGCGCTGATAACCCACAAGTATAGGGGATCAGTTGTAGCCTTTCTCGATAAATAAGAGTGTCGAACCCAACGAGGAGCTAAAGGTAGAATTAATATTCCCTTCAAGTTCTATTGACCACCGATACAACTCTACGCACACTTAACATTTGCTTTACCTAGAACAAGTATGAAACTAGAAGTACTTTGTAGGTGTAATGCTAGAACTACTTTGCAAGAATAAAACTAGGAGTACTTTGCGAGAATAAAACTACGAGTAATTTGCAAGATAATAAAAGTTAGTTGTTTAGTAGAAAGTTTTTTGTAACACAAGAGAATGATTTGTCCCAAGGCAATCGATAACTAGACCGGTAATCATTATTGCAATTTTATATGAGGGAGAGGCATGAGCTAACATACTTTCCGTACCTGGATCATATGCACTTATGATTGGAACTCTAGCAAGCATCCGCAACTACCAAAGATCATTAAGGTAAAACCCAACCATAGCATTAAGTAACAAGTCCTCTTTATTCCCATACGCAACAACCCCCTTACTCGGGTGTAAGCTTCTGTCACTCTAGCCGCCCACTATAAGAGAATTATGAACGTATTGCAAACCCTACAGCGGGAATCCCTCACACTTGCACGACACGGAGGGTACCATAGGACAGCACCAAAACAAAACATACAACTCATACCAATCACGATCATCAATCAACCCATAGGACAAAACGAATCTACTCAAACATCATAGGATGGCCACAAATCATTGGATAATAATATGTAGCATTAAGCACCATGTTTAAGTAGAGATTACAGCGGGGAGAAGAGGTGTTACACCACTGCATAGAGGGGGAGAGAGTTGGTGTTGACGGCGGCAAACTTGTTGGTGTAGATCGCCGTCACGATGGTTGCCCCGGCGGCGTTCCGGCGCCACTGGGAGAGAGGGGGAGAGATCCCCCCTCCTTCTTCTTCTTCCTTGGCCTCCCCCCTATATGGGAGGAGAGTTCCCCCTCTGGTACATGGCTGCCATGGCTCCCGGAGGGGAGGAGCCCCTCCGAGATTGGATCTCTCTCTCTGTTTCTCTTTTGTTTCGCGTTCCGGTTTTCTGGCCGAAAACCGTTTCTTATATTCCCGGAGATCCGTAACTCCGATTGCTCTGAAATTTTAACACGATTTTTTTCTCGATATAAGCTTCCTTGCGGCCGAAGAAGAGCCCCAACCAACTTACAGTGTGCCCACAAGGCAACACCACGCGCCCTGGGGGGTCGTGCCCGTTTGCCTTGTGGAGGCCGTGGGCTTCCGTTTGCGTTGATTCCACCTCCCAAAAATCACATATATTCCAAAATAATTCTCCGTAAAATTTTATCGCGTTTGGACTTCGTTTGATATGGATTTTCTGCGAAACAAAAAATAAGCAGAAAACAGGAACTGGCACTGGGCACTGGATCAATATGTTAGTCCAAGAAATCATATAAAATGTTGCCAAAAGTATGTGGAAATTGTAGGATATCGGCATGAAACAATCAAAAATTATAGATACGACGGAGACGTATCAGCATCCCCAAGCTTAATTCCTGCTCGTCCTCGAGTAGGTAAATGATAAAAAAGATAATTTTTGTTGTGGAATGCTACCTAGCATAATCTTGATCATGTAATCTAATCATGGCATGAATATTAAGACACGAGTGATTGAAAGCAATAATCTATAATTTGATATAAAGACATCAATACTCAGGCATACCAACAAACAATCATGTCTTTCAGAATAAAAATGCTAAAGAAAGTTATCCCTACAAAATCATATAATCCTGTCATGCTCCATCTTCTTAACATAAAATATTTATCATGAACAACCCCGGTTTTAGCCAAGGTATTGGTTCATACTTTTTAACGCGCTTCAGCTTTTTCAACCCCCAAGCAATACATGAGCGCAAGCCATGGATATAGCACTATAGGTGGAATAGAATGCGGTGGTAGGGATCAATAAGGAGAAGTCAAAAAGGATGAAAGTCTCGCATCAACTAGGCGGATCAACGGGCTATGGAGATGCCCATCAATCGATATCAATGCGAGGAGTAGGGATTGCCATGCAACGGATGCACTAAGAGCTATAAGTGTATGAAAGCTCAAACTGAAAACTAAGTGGGTGTGCATCCAACTTGCTTGCTCATGAAGACCTCGGGCATTTGAGTAATCCCATCATCGGAATATACAAGCCAAGTTCTATAATGAAAAATTCCCACTAGTATATGAAAGTGACAACATAGGAGACTCTCTATATGAAAAACATGGTGCTATGTGAAGCACAAGTGTGGTAAAGGATAGTAGCATTGCCCCTTCTCTCTTTTTCTCTTTTTTTGTTTTCTATTTTTTTTCTTTTTTTTCTTTTTTTGGTGGGCTCTTTTTGGCCTCTTTTTTTTAGAATAGTCTCATGGACTTCATCCCCACTTTTTTGAGGACTCATTAGTCTTCACCATTCTTTCCTCACTGGGACAATGCTCTAATAATGTTGATCATCACAGTTTTATTTACTTACAACTCGATAATACAACTCGATAAAAAACTATACAAGATGACTCTATATGAATGCCTCTGGCAGTGTACCAGGAGGTGCAATGATCTAGCGTAGCGAAGATATAAAAAAACGAACAAGCCATGAAAATATCATGCTAGCTATCTTACGATCATGCAAAGCAATATGACAATGAATGCTCAAGTCATGTATATGATGATGATGGAAGTTGCATGGCAATATATCTCGGAATGGCTATGGAAATGCCCTAATAGGTAGGTATGGTGGCTGTTTTGAGGAAGATATAAGGAGGCTTATGTGTGATAGAGCGTATCATATCATGGGGTTTGGATGCACCGGAGAAGTTTGCGCCAACTGTCGAGGTGAGAAAGGGCAATGCACGGTACCGAAGAGGTTAGCAAATTGAGGAATGGTGAGAGTGCGTATAATCCATGGACTCACATTAGTCATAAGAGCTCACATACTTATTGCGAAAGTTTATTAGCCCTCGAAGCAAAGTACTACTACGCATGCCCCTAGGGGGGAGGTTGGTAGGATTTAACCATCGCGCACCCCCGACCGCCACGCAAAGGAAGACAATCAAGAATAAATCATGCTCCAACTTCTTAGCATAACGAAAGACTATACGTGCATGCTTCGGGAATCACAAACCTTAACACCAATATTCTTACTAAACCACAATCATTCACTAGTACCTCCCACATATTACCATCTTAATATCGCAAAACTATTGCAAGGAATCAAACTTATCATATTCAGTGATCTACAAGTTTTATGTAGGATTTCATGACTAACCATGTGAATGACCAATTCCTGTTGACTCTCTAAATAGATATAAGTGAAGCATGAGAGTTTAATTCTTTCTACAAAAGACCACACTCTAATAAATATAAGTGAAGCAAAAGAGCATTCTACAAATAACGGTTTTCTATATATGTAGAGAAACATGCATCCAAACTTCAAATGATATAAGTAAAGCACATGAAGCATTCTATAAAGCCATACTCAAAAGATATAAGTGAAGTGCATGAAGCATTCTATAAATCAACCAAGGACTATCTCATACCAGCATGGTGCATTATAAAAAGGGAAAAATAAACACAAAAGACGCTCCAAGAATTTACGCATATCATGTGAACAGAACAAAAACTGAGACATACCGATAGTTGTCGAAGAAAGATGGGATGCCTTACGGGGCATCCCCAAGCTTAGACGCTTGACTCTCCTTGAATATTTACTTGGGGTGCCTTGGGCATCCCCAAGCTTGAGCTCTTGCCTCTCCTTATTCTCCTCATATCGATACCTCCTCGATCTTCGAACACTTGATCCACACAAAACTTAACCAAACTTTTTATTAGTGGGGTTAGTACATATAACATCAAATCCCATCATGTCCTGCTGTAACATTATTGTATAATTATAATCAAACATTACCCACTGTATGCTATCACAATTCTATGGCTCCCAAGTCAATGGGGCTCAACAAGGTTTCAAACATACGCAAATAAAGAAACTATAACAGCATCTGTGAAAACAGGACAGTCTGTAGAGATGCAAATGAAACATATATTTCTGTAACTCAAAAAATTCTGAAAAATTAGGAAAAAATAAAAAATTTGCATAGCAGTACTGTGTAAATTTTAACCTATTTCAGTAAAATAAACAAATTCATGCACTTCAGCAAAAGTTTCTGTTTTTCACAGCACACACCAAACAAGCAATTTAAACATCCTAAAGGTAAATCTTGGCACATTATTTTTATAATACAATGAATTTGTACAAGGGGATAATTATTTTTGTTGAAAAGTTTCTGTAATCAAGGTTCACAAAGTTTCCATGGGCATGAACAAAGTTCAAGGCTAGCCGCCACTTCCACATTGCTCATCTGTCTCACTTTCACTTTTCTTTTTGAAAAAGTTTTAGGTTCCCCTCTATATTTTTTTGTTTTTAAACTTTTTAAAAGCACACAACAGAATAAAATGACTCTCTAAAACTTCCGGGTTATCTCCCAGGCAGCGCTTTCTTTAAAGCCATTAAGCTAGGCATACAGTGCTTAAGTAATCGATCCACCCGGATCCCAAGGTATATCAAAGCCAATTTTAATTAACAATGATTTATAATTTAGTAGTGAGCACAAAGAAACATATATCATGTAATGACGAAGTCTAACTCTCTTCCTATGCATCGGCATGTCATAAAAGAACAATTCATGCACATCAAGTAAAGGCCAATGCATAGTATAAACAGTTTCTTGCAATTTTATCGTACTAGAAACATAGAGAGGTGGAGATGTAGTTCCTCTCTCATAATAATTGCAATTAGGAGCAGCAAGCACATGCATATTATATTCATCAAAATCATCATGTGTAATAGTAAAACGCAACCCATCAATGTAATCCTTAATAAGCGCAAACTTCTCCGATATAGTGTAGTTTGGAGAATTCAAAAAGATAATAGGACTATCATGTGTAGGTGCAATAGTAACAATTTCATGTTTAACATAAGGAACTATAGCAAGTCCATCTCCATAAGCATCATTCATATTGGCATCATGGCCACAAGCATAGCAAGCATCAAGTTCATCAAAAAGGGATATTTCAGACGAATCCAAGGGATCATAGCAGTTATCATAGCATTCATCCTTCGGTAAGCACGAAGGGAAATTAAACAATGTATGAGTTGAAGAGTTACTCTCATTAGAGGTGGGCACGGGTAGCTAATCCGCTCTTCCTCCCTTTGTTCTTCGCTCTCCTCGTCATCTTTTTCATATAATGAGCTCACAGTGTCATAAATTTCTTCTTCCATAGATTCCTGCAAAATATTAGTCTCTTCTTGGACAGCTGAGGTGTCCTCAATATATTCTTTCACATAGGCATTAGAAGCTTAGTTTTCATAGCAATATTTAAGTATGGCAAAATTTTCAGATTTGTAAAGAGTAGCATCACACTTTTCAATCAAAGAAGCAATTTCATATGCACCCTTAAAAGCAACAAATTCTTCTATTTGTTCAATATCATAGTAACTATAAACACCTCTGGCATAATATGATAAGATTCCATTATCCTTAAACTCAAATTGGTACTGAAGGTGTTTTTTAGGGTCTTCAGAACAACAAGTAAAATCATGTATTTCACATAAATTCCAAGCATAGCAATTCAAAGTATTAATATGATGCCATAAGAGTTTCCCTTTTTGAGACAAGCGGTGTCGCACAAAATAAGCATGATCATCTAATGATTTTCCCTCAACTAAGCTAGTTGGGTTTTCAGCACGAGCACAAAGGGATCGAAGATGATCCAAGTAGAAAGCTTCACAGTATGATAGATTTTGGGTGGTTCTTCAACCATTGGTTTAGCAAGTACAACTAATTTTTTTGGTATTTTATGTTTCCTACCCATAACTAAAGATAGAAAACAAGAGCACAAAATAAAAACTACTTAGTGATAAAGCAAACAAGCACACATGAGAATATCAACCCCACGCTATTGCTCCCCGGCAACGGCACTAGAAAAAGGTCTTGATAACCCACAAGTATAGGGGGTCAGTTGTAGCCTTTCTCAATAAATAAGAGTGTCGAACCCAACGAGGAGCTAAAGGTAGAATAATATTCCCTTCAAGTTCTATCAACCACCGATACAACTCTACGCACACTTAAAGTATGCTTTACCTAGAACAAGTATGAACCTAGAAGTACTTTGTACGTGTAATGCTAGAACTACTTTGCAAGAATAAAACTAGGAGTACTTTGCGAGAATAAAACTACGAGTAATTTGCAAGATAATAAAAGTTAGTTGTTTAGTAGAAAGTTTTTTGTAACACAAGAGAATGATTTGTCCCTAGGCAATCGATAACTAGACCGGTAATCATTATTGCAATTTTATATGAGGGAGAGGCATGAGCTAACATACTTTCCGTACTTGGATCATATGCACTTATGATTGGAACTCTAGCAAGCATCCGCAACTACCAAAGATCATTAAGGTAAAACCCAACCATAGCATTAAGTAACAAGTCCTCTTTATTCCCATACGCAACAACCCCCTTACTCGGGTGTAAGCTTCTGTCACTCTAGCCACCCACTATAAGAGAATTATGAACGTATTGCAAACCCTACAGTGGGAATCCCTTACACTTGCGCGACATGGAGGGCACCATAGGACAGCACCAAAATAAAACATACAACTCATACCAATCACGATCATCAATCAACCCATAGGACAAAACGAATCTACTCAAACATCATAGGATGGCCACAAATCATTGGATAATAATATGTAGCATTAAGCACCATGTTTAAGTAGAGATTACAGCGGGGAGAAGAGGTGTTACACCACTGCATAGAAGGGGAGAGAGTTGGTGTTGATGGCGGCGAAGTTGTTGGTGTTGATCGCCGTCACGATGTTTGCCCCGGCGGCGTTCCGGCGCCACCGGGAGAGAGGGGGAGAGAGCCCCCCTCCTTCTTCTTCTTCCTTGGCCTCCCCCCTAGATGGGAGGAGAGTTCCCCCTCTGGTCCATGGCCACCATGGCTCCCGGAGGGGAGGATCCCCTCCGAGATTGGATCTCTCTCTCTGTTTCGCGTTCCTGTTTTCTGGCCAAAAACTGTTTCTTATATTCCTAGAGATCCGTAACTCCGATTGCGTTGAAATTTTAACACGATTTTTTTCTTGATATAAGCTTCCTTGCGGCCGAAGAAGAGCCCCAACCGACTTACGGTGTGCCCACAAGGCAACACCATGCGGCCTGGGGGCGAGGTCGTGCCCGTTTGCCTTGTGGAGGCTGTGGGCCTCCGTTTGTGTTGATTCCACCTCCCAAAAATCACATATATTCCAAAATAATTCTCCGTAAAATTTATCGTGTTTCGACTTCGTTTGATATGGATTTTCTACGAAACAAAAAACAAGCAGAAAACAAGAACTGGCACTGGCACTGGATCAATATGTTAGTCCAAGAAATCATATAAAATGTTGCCAAAAGTATGTGGAAATTGTAGGATATCGGCATGAAACAATCAAAAATTATAGATACGATAGAGACGTATCAAGTACCGCTGTATCGAGGAGGAACCTGGACAGGAGCTATTTTGCTCTCCGGCAGAGCGATTCCGCCGGGGAAACTTCCCTCCGGGAGGGGGAAATCAAAGCCATCGACATCACCAGCGATCCTCTCATCGTGGGAGGACCAATCTTCATCAACATCTTCACCAGCACCATCTCATATCAAACCCTAGTTCATCTCTTGTATTCAATCTTTGTCTCAAAACCTCAGATTGGTACATGTGGGTTGCTAGTAGTGTCGATTACATCTTGTAGTTGATGCTAGTTGGTTTATTTGGTGGAAGATTATATGTTCAGATCCTTAATGCTATTCAATACCCCTCTGATCTTGAACATGAATATGATTTGTGAGTAGTTACTTTTGTTCTTGAGGACATGTGAGAAGCCTTGTCATAAGTAATCGTGTGAATTTGGTATTCGTTCGATATTTTGATGATATGTATGTTGTTGCTTCCTTTAGTGGTGTCGTGTGAATGTCGACTACATGACACTTCACCATCTTTGGGACTAAGGGAAGGCATTGTGGAGTAGTAATTAGATGATGGGTTGCTAGAGTCACTACTGCAGGCGACCGCTAACGCGACACATGAATCGGAGACCCCGCGACCAAACTGTGTGCGATGCATGAATCGCAAACAGTGTCGTAAAAAAACTGTCCCCAATAAGACGAACTGTTTGCGATGCCGGAGACATAAAAAACGATTCAGATTAGGGACGCGTGTGCGATACGTGGCATACAGTTGATCCATACGAACTGTTTGCGATAAGCCAGAACAACAAACACGGTCAGCCAGTTCGTGGTGTGTGCGATACGCGGCATATAGTTCACTCGGATGAACTGTTTGTAATTACCCAACACAACAGAAACGGGCAGCCAGTTCGTGGTGTGTGCGATACATGGCATACAGTTCACTCAGATGAACTATTTGTGATTACGCAACACAATAGAAACGGGCAGGCAGATCAAGGTGTGTGCGATATATGGCATGCGGTTCACTCGGATGAACTATTTGCGATTACCCAGCACAACAGAAATGATTCAACTTAACAAGATGTGTGTGATACGCGGCAAACAGGTCAGTAATCCAAAATGTGTGGGAAGACGGATAACAAAAAGGACGATTCCTGCTAATAACCCGTGTGTGTTGTGGGCAAACACTTGCTGGTATACAATTGTCAGCGATTGATGAAATCATCACCGACGGGTTCCCTAGTTTAGCCCGTGGGCGATGTGATTTGCTTAGTCTACAGAAGAACAACATATATAACCAAATTAAACATCCAATTACATAGGTGACTATACAAAACATTCGCACACACCTCAATAAACAATTACATGCATTCTAAACTAGGAGAAACGATCATCTAATCATCTACTTCTTGTGACGCTGCCACCACTACTCTACTTGTGTGCTTCGATCCCTCATCGTCCACAGGAAGGAGGCATTCCCTCATGTCAATGATCCGCCGGTGTGATGTCAGACAATATCACAAACAGTGCGAGCGAACTAAATGTTTATGATAGTCGCCTTATCGTACATGCTTTACAACCATGAACTGTTTCTGATGTCGTACGCATCATAAACGTTGCACCACAGAATAGCGTGTGCGATAGTTATTCCGTCTGACACACGTACGACAGTCGGACGTTTCGTAATCTTATCCAACACTCGTACGATGATTAACTAATCTTCTTAATTATATATCGCATACAATTCGGGAGAAGTTAATGTGTGTGATAGTCTCCTTATCTTACACGTTTTACAATTGTGAACTGTTTGTGATGGGGCGCGCATCGTAAACGTTTCATCACAAAATACCGAGTGCGATGGTAATGTGAGCACACACGAGTAGCAAGGATGGAGCGTTTGGGATATTTGATAGATCACAAATAGTTGTGCGACGAGTCGCGTCTGGTATAGATCGGGCATCGCATACGCTTAGTTCTGCGAAACGTATGCGTGCGTGCTCCCTATCGCCGACGGTTTCTGGGTCGTGTGGGAAGGACCCCCCTATCACACACACAGGTAAGGCGATGGTTTAAAACTCCATCGCGGAGAGGGGGTAAAAACCGTTTGTATTGCAGCTCGCTGTACCAGTGAGTGACAAAAGCTTAAACCCTAGTTTATGCGCTATTCCGTAAGGGGCTGATTTGGATCCATATGTTTCATGCTATGGTTAGAGTTATCTTAATTCTTCTTTCGTAGTTGCGGATGCTTGCAAGAGGGGGTAATCATAAGTGGGAGGCTTGTTCAAGTAAGAAAAGCACCCAAGCACCGGTCCACCCACATATCAAATTATCAAAGTAGCGAACGCAAATCAAACAAACATGATGAAAGTGACTAGATGAAATTCCCATGTGTCCTCGAGAACGCTTTGCTTATTATACGAGTTCGTTCTGGCTTGTCGTTTGCTACAAAAAGGATTGGGCCACCTTGCTGCACTTTATTACACTTGTTACTTGTTACTTGTTATGAATTATCTTGCTACCGAAACTATCTGTTACCTACAATTTCAGTGCTTGCAGAGAATACCTTGCCGAAAACCGCTTGTCATTTCCTTCTGCTCCTCGTTGAGTTTGACACTCTTACTTATCAAAAGGACTACGATTGATCCCCTATACTTGTGGGTCATCAAGACTCTTTTCTGGCGCCGTTGTCGGGGAGTGAAGCGCCTTTGGTGAGTGGAATTTGGTAAGGAAACATTTATATTATGTGCTGAAATTTATTGTCACTTGTCACTATGGAAAGTAATCCTTTGAGGGGCTTGTTCGGGGTATTTTCACCTCGACCGGAAGCATTGAGAGTTGCTCCTCAACCTACTAAACTTACTGAAAATATTTATTATGAAATTCCTTTGGGTATGGTAGAGAAACTTCTAGCCAATCCTTATGTAGGAGATGGAATGGTGCATCCTGATATGCACTTGATATATGTGGATGAAATTTGTGGATTGTTTAAGCTTGCAGGTCTATCCGGAGATGGAGTTAAGAAGAAAGTATTCCCTTTATCTTTCGAGGGAAAGGCATTGACATGGTATAGGCTATGTGATGATACTGAAACATTGGATTGGAACCGGTTGAAGCTGGAATGTCACCAGAAATTTGAACCTATGCATTTGGTTCATCGTGGTCGGAATTATATATATAATTTTTGGCCTCGTGAAGGAGAAAGCATCGCTCAAGCTTGGGGGAGGCTTAAGTATATGTTGCACACATGCCCCAATCATGAGCTCTCAAGAGAAATAATTATTCAAAACTTTTATGCTCGGCTTTCTCATAATGATCAATCCATGCTCGATACTTCTTCTACTGGTTCCTTTATGAACTGAACTATTGAATTCAGATGGGATCTTCTGGAAAGAATTAAACGCAACTCTGAAGATTGGGAAATCGACAAAGGTAAAGAGTCAGGTATAAATCTTGAGTTTGATTGTGTTAAATCTTTTATGGAAACTGATGCTTTTCATAAGTTTAGTACTAAATATGGACTTGACTCTGAGATAGTAGCTACCTTTTGTGAATCTTTTGCTGCTCATGTTGATCTCCGTAAGGAGAAATGGTTTAAATATCATCCACCTATTGAATTGAATGAAGAACCTGTTAGTGTTAAGGAAGAAACAATTGTTTACAATGTTGATCCAGTTGTGCCTACTGCTTATATTGAGAAACCTCCTTTCCCTATAAGGATTAAGGAACATGCTAAATCTTCTACTATGGTTAATAAAAGTAATATAAGAACACCTAGACCTTCTGACCAATTAAAGTTGAACCTAATATTGCAATGGTTAAAGATCTCTTGGTTGATGATATTGATGGGCATGTTATTTACTTCTATGATGAGGCTGCTAGAATTGCTAAACCTGTTAGAAATGAACGAGATATGCTAGATAAGAACAAGCCCGTAGTTGGCATGCATGTTGTTTTTGTTAATATTAGAGATCATTGCTATCATGGTTTATGTGATATTGGTGCTAGTGTGAGTGCTATTCCATTTTCTTTAAATCAAGAAGTAATGAATGATATTGCACCTGTTGAGATTGAAGATATTGATGTTACTATTAAGCTTGCAAACAGAGATACTATTACACCACTTGGGATTGTTAGAGATGTTGAAGTCTTGTGTGGTAAAATCAAATACCCTACTGATTTCCTTGTGCTTGGTTCACAACAAGATAATTTTTGTCCCATTATATTTGGTAGTCCTTTCTTGAATACTGTTAATGCTAAAATTGATTGTGTTAAAGAGAAGGTTAGAGTTAAGTTTGGCGATATATCTCATGAATTTAATTTCTCTAAGTTTAGTAGACAACATCATGATAAGGAATTACCTAATAAATATGAAATTATAGGTCTTGCTTCTATTGTTGTGCCTCCTACTGATCCTTTAGAACAATATTTGCTAGACCATGAGAATGATATGCATATGAATGAAAGAAATGAAATAGATGAGCTGTTCTTTAAACAAGCACCTATCCTTAAACATAATTTGCTTGTTGAAACCTTGGGAGATCCACCTCCACCCAAGGGTGATCATGTGTTTGAATTAAAGCAATTACCGGATACACTCAAATATGCTTATCTTGATGAAAAGAAGATATATCCTATTATTATTAGTGCTAACCTTTCAGAGCATGAAGAAAAGAGATTACTTAAAACTCTAAAGAAGCACCGGGCTGCTGTTGGATATACTCTCGATGATCTTAAGGGCATTAGTCCCACCTTATGTCAGCATAAAATTCATATGGAGCCAGACGCTAAACCAGTTGTTGATCATCAAAGAAGGCTGAATCCTAAAATGAAGGATGTGGTAAGAACTGAAATATTAAAGCTTCTTGAGGTAGGTATAATTTATCCCATAGCTGATAGTAGATGGGTAAGTCCTGTTCATTGTGTTGCTAAGAAAGGAGGTATCACTGTTGTTCCTAATGATAAAAACGAACTCATTCCACAAAGAATTGTAACTGGCTATAGGATGGTAATTGATTTCAGAAAATTAAATAAAGCTACTAGGAAAGATCATCACCCCTTGACTTTTATTGATCAAATGTTAGAAAGGTTATCTAAGCGTACACACTTTTGCTTCCTAGATGGTTATTCTGGTTTCTCTCAAATACCTGTTTCACCTGAAGATCAAGATAAAACCACATTTACTTGTCCTTTTGGAACTTATGCTTACCGTTATATGCCTTTTGGTTTATGTAATGCACCTACTACCTTTCAAAGATGTATGACTGCTATATTCTCTGACTTTTGTGAAAAGATTGTTGAGGTTTTCATGGATGATTTCTCCGTTTACGGAACTTCTTTTGATGATTGCTTGAGCAACCTTGATTGAGTTTTGTAGAGATGTGAAGAAACTAATCTTGTCTTGAATTGGGAGAAGTACCACTTTATGGTAAATGAAGGTATAGTCCTTGGGCATAAAATTTCTGAAAGAGGTATTGAAGTTGATAAAGCTAAAGTTGATGCAATTGAGAAAATGCCATGTCCTAAAGATATCAAAGGTATAAGAAGTTTCCTCGATTATGCTGGTTTCTATAGAAGGTTTATAAAAGTCTTCTCTAAAATTTCTAGACCTCTTACTAATCTTTTGCAAAAAGATGTTCCATTTGTTTTTGATGATGATTGTGTAGAAGCCTTTGAAATACTTAAGAAAGCCTTAATTTCTGCACCTATTGTTCAACCACCTGATTGGAACCTACCCTTTGAAATTATGTGTGATGCTAGTGATTATGCTGTTGGTGTTGTTCTAGGACAAAGAGTTGATAAGAAATTGAATGTTATTCATTATGCTAGTAAAACTCTAGACAATGCTCATAGAAATTATGCTACTACTGAGAAAGAATTTTTAGCAGTTGTGTTTGCATGTGATAAATTCAGATCTTACATTGTTGATTCCAAAGTTACTATTTACAATGATCATGCTGCTATTAAATATCTTTTGGAAAAGAAAGATGCTAAACCTAGACTTATTAGGTGGGTTCTTTTGCTATAAGAATTTGATTTGCATATTATTGATAGAAAGGGAGCTGAGAATCCCGTAGCTGATAATTTGTCTAGAATGGAAAATGTTCTTAATGACCCACTTCCTATTAATGATGATTTCCCTGATGAACAATTAGCTGTGATAAATGCTTCTCATAATACTCCTTGGTATGCAGACTATGCTAATTACAATGTTGCTAAATATATACCACCTAGTTTCACATACCAACAAAAGAAAAAGTTCTTCTTTATTTAAGACATTACTTTTGGGATGACCCACACTTATATAAAGGAGTAGATGGTATTATTAGACGTTGTGTACCTGAGCATGAACATGAACAAATCCTACGGAAGTGTCACGCCGAGGCATATGGAGGACACCATGCGGGAGACAGAACTGCACACAAGGTATTACAATCTGGTTTTTATTTGCCTACTCTTTTCAAGGATGCACGTAAGTTTATCCTCTCTTGTGATGAATGTCAAAGAATTGGCAATGTGGGTAGACGTCAGGAAATGCCTATGAATTATTCACTTGTTATTGAACCATTTGATGTTTGGGGTTTTGATTATATGGGACCTTTTCCTAAATCCAATGGATATACTCATATTTTAGTTGCTGTTGATTACGTTACTAAGTGGGTAGAAGCTATCCCAACTAGTAGTGCTGATCATAACACTTCTATTAAAATGCTTAAGGAAGTTATATTCCCGAGGTTTGGAGTCACTAGATATTTAATGACTGATGGTGGTTCACATTTTATTCATGGTGCTTTCTGTAAATTGCTTGCTAAATATGATGTCAA
Source organism: Elymus sibiricus (assembly GCA_039707655.1). NCBI lineage: Eukaryota > Viridiplantae > Streptophyta > Magnoliopsida > Poales > Poaceae > Elymus > Elymus sibiricus. Next base: position 210,587,029 of record CM077676.1, on the reverse strand, counting down.
CCATAGAATTGCATCTCCTTATCATCCTCAGTCTAGTGGTCAAGTTGAATTAACTAATAGAGAAATAAAATTAATTTTGCAAAAGACCGTTAATAGATCCAGAAAGAATTGGTCTAAGAAACTTGATGATGCACTTTGGGCCTACAGAACTGCTTATAAAAATCCTATGGGTATGTCTCCATATAAAATGGTTTATGGAAAAGCATGTCATTTACCTCTTGAGTTTGAACATAAAGCATATTGTGCAATTAAAGAACTTAACTATGATTTTAAACTTGCCGGTGAAAAGTGGTTATTCGATATTAGCTCTCTAGATGAATGGAGAACCCAAGCTTATGAAAATGCCAAGTTGTTTAAAGAAAAAGTTAAAAGATGGCATGATAAAAGATTTCAAAAACGGGAATTCAAAGTAGGTGAGCATGTTCTATTATACAATTCTTGTTTAAGATTCTTTCCAGGAAAACTTCTCTCTAAATGGGAAGGACCGTATATCATCGAAGAAGTTTATCGCTCCGGAGCCATCAAAATAAACAACTCCAAAGGCAATAATCCGAGGGTGGTTAATGGGCAAAGAATTAAACATTATATCTCAGGTACGCCCATTAATGTCGAAACTAATATTATTCAAACAATGACACCGGAAGAGCACAAAGAAGAAACCTTCTGGAACGCTCCAGAATCCTGAAAAGGAGTAGGTATGTGGTACGGTAAGTAAACCGACTCCAAAACTCCCATAAAAGTACTTTCTGTTCGTTTTGGAATATATAAAAAATTAGGAAAATAATAAACAGTCCGAAAAGTGCACGAGGAGGCGACAAGCCTGGGGGCGCGCCTACCAGGCTTGTGGCCCCCTCGTGGACTTTGCCGACTCCGTTTTTCTTCCATATTAGTTGTTCTGCATGAGAAAAATTCATTATATATACTCACAGGTGTTTTGACCACCGCATCACAAGTTTCTCCTTTGTTCTTGTTTCGGGCTATTTTTCTGACAGATCTAGATCGCCATGGCTCCCCGAAGACTCCACACCAAGCACCGGATTGTTCAACCTGCACCCGGCAAACGTCCTTTCAGCAAAGTATATTATGAGTGGTCGTCCGGAGAGGAGGATACTGCTATGGAGGAGGAACCAGGGAAGGTCATGGAGCACCGGTTTCAAGCAGAAGGAGATCAAACCATGCACAAGAGTGAAGCACTAGAAAAGGGAGATTCATGGCAAACTCTTTATAATAATCTTCCCCCATCTGAAATTGATACACTAAAGGTTTTTGAAGCGATTTGTGCTCAGAATACGTCTCTTACTCGTGAAGTTATTGTGTTAGAAGAGTAGAATCGTGCTCTTCGGAGGATTAATGGAAACTTGGAGTACTTACTGAAGCTGAAGGACAAGCCTACCACTTCATCACCAGCGTCACCGAAGAAGGAGATTTGAGTACATGGGTATGGGCACCACCCTTGGCTTGTGCCAAGCTTGGGGGAGGTGCCCCGGTATAGTATCACCATCACTTTTTATCATTATTATCTATCTTAGTTCGATCCTTAGTTATTTTGTGATTTAGAAGAATAAAGTTTTAGTATGATTTAGTTTCGAGTGCTTGCTTTGTGATCTATCTATCTATGTAATCATGTGTGAAAGTTATATAATAAAGAGTAATTTGAGTTGAGTGTTTTGCTTTTGTTGATCCAATCTTAGAAATAAAGAGAAGAAAAAAAAAGATCATATGCTAATCCCATGGGGAGTGATGACTTCACATATAAGAAGTATAATTGATAAAACTTGTTGGAAGTTGACAAACATAGCATTGGTCATTGTTGCAATTCCTGAAAAAGTAATACAGGAAGAGAGGTCTCACATATAAATACACTATCTTGGACATCTTTTATGATTGTGAGCCCCCATTAAATATTCTATGTCAAATAGTTGACGTTGGACAAAGAAGACAATGTAATGAGTTATGTTTGCTTATATTCACATAGAAGTTATATTGTTTTGGATCCTCTAACATGTGGTGCTTGCCCCCTATCTTTTGCTAGCCAAAATTCTGTACTAAGTAGAGATACTACTTGTGCATCCAAAAACCCTTAAACCCAGTTTCATGCCATGAGAGTCCATTATATCTACCTATGGATTGAATAAGATCCTTCAAGTAAGTTGTCATCAGTGCAAAGCAATAAAAATTGCTCCTAAATATGTATGATCTTTTATTGCAAGGGAAAATAAGCTTTGTACGATTTTGTGATGGTGAAAAAATAAAAGCGACATACTGCATCATAAAGGTCGCTAGCACAAGGGGCAATATAAAGTGACGTTCCTTTACATTAAGAGCTTGAACACCCGAAAACAAAAAGTGCATGACAACCTCTGCTTCCCTCTGCGAAGGGCCTATCTTTTACTTTATGTATTTACTTTCATGCAAGAGTCAATAGCATTCTCCTCTATTCCATTTTTATTTTCTCTCTTGGCAAGCATCATGTGGCGGGGATTGATCCAGGCATATATATCCAGCTGGATGTAGGTGATCATGAGTTATTATTGTTGACATTACCCTCGAGGTAAATACGTTGGGAGGCGAAATTATAAGCCCCTATCTTTCTATGTGTCTGACCGAAACTTTTGCTCCATAAGTATGCCATGAGTGTCAGCAATCATAGAAGACTAAATGATAGTTGAGTATGTGAACTTGCTAAACAAAGCTCTTACATAGACTCTTTCTGATAATATGATGAATTGCAATTGCTTCAGTGACTGAGATCATAGTTTGTTACTTTTCAATTTGGTTTATGGTTCATACTTTAACTTGTGGATGAATTGTTACTTTTTCATGAGAAGTTCTATGATGATATATTGCTGTTATAATAAAGATCATGATGCTCTATGTCCGTATTTTATTTTTATCGATGCCTCTCTCTCTAAACATGTGGTCATGATTATCGATTTCGGCTTTCGCTTGAGGACAAGCGAGGTCTAAGCTTGGGGGAGTTGATACGTCCAATTTGCATCATGATTTACTACTGTTAATTAATATGTATTTAATCATTATTTCACTTTATTGTCCAATTCTTATGCCTTTTCTCTCTTATTTTGCAAGGTTCACATGAAGAGGGAGATTGCCGGCAGCTGGAATTCTGGACCGAAAAGGGGTGAAACAGTGATAGCTATTCTACACAACTACAAATGACCTGAAAATTTACGAAGAATTATTTTGGAATATATAAAAAATACTGGCGAAAGAATCAATAGGAGGGGGCCCACCAGGAAGCCACAAGCCTAGGGAGCGCGCCCCTCGAGCTTGTGGGGCCCCGGGCAGGCCTCCGGCCCCCTCCTTCGTCTATATGAAGCCATTTGCCCTCGAAAAATCAGAGGAAGTCTTTCGGGATGAAGCGTCGCTGTCTCGAGGCAGAACCTAGGTAGGAGCTATTTTGCTCTCCGGCAGAGCGATTCCGCCGGGGAAACTTCCCTCCGAGAGGGGGAAATCGAACCAATCGACATCACCAACGATCCTCTCATCATGGGAGGACCAATCTTCATCAACATCTTCACCAGCACCATCTCATCTCAAACCCTAGTTCATCTCTTGTATTCAATCTTTGTCTCAAAACCTCAGATTGGTACCTGTGGGTTGCTAGTAGTGTTGATTACATCTTGTAGTTGATGCTAGTTGGTTTATTTGGTGGAAGATTATATGTTCAGATCCTTAATGCTATTCAATACCCCTCTGATCTTGAACATGAATATGATTTGTGAGTAGTTACTTTTGTTCTTGAGGACATGGGAGAAGTCTTCTCATAAGTAATCATGTGAATTTGTTATTCGTTTGATATTTTGATGATATGTATGTTGTTGCTTCCTTTAGTGGTGTCGTGTGAACGTCGACTACATGACACTTCACCATCTTTGGGCCTAAGGGAAGGAATTGTGGAGTAGTAATTAGATGATGGGTTGCTAGGGTGACAGAAGCTTAAACCCTAGTTTATGCGCTATTCCGTAAGGGGCTGATTTGGATCCATATGTTTCATGCTATGGTTAGAGTTATCTTAATTCTTCTTTCGTAGTTGCGGATGCTTGCGAGAGGGGGTAATCATAAGTAGGAGGCTTGTTCAAGTAAGAACAGCACCCAAGCACTGGTCCACCCACATATCAAATTATCAAAGTAGCGAACGCAAATCAAACAAACATGGTGAAAGTGACTAGATGAAATTCCTATGTGTCCTCGAGAACGCTTTGCTTATTATACGAGTTCGTTCCGGCTTGTTACTTTATTACACTTTATTGGGCTACCTTGCTGCACTTTATTACACTTGTTACTTGTTATGAATTATCTTCCTACCGAAATTATCTATTACCTACAATTTCAGTGCTTGCAGAGAATACCTTGCTGAAAACCACTTGTCATTTCCTTCTGCTCCTCGTTGGGTTCAACACTCTTACTTATTGAAAGAACTACGATTGATCCCTTATACTTGTGGGTCATCAGTATTTCCTCGAAGAGGAGAGGATGATGCAGTATAGTAGAGATAAGTATTTCCCTCAGTTAAGAACCAAGGTTATCAATCCAGTTGGAGAACCACACAACATCCCTTTAGCAGCACCTACACACACAAAAGCAAACACTTTCACCCAACACAAATAAGAGGGTTGTCAATCCTCGTAGCGGTTATTTGCAAGGATTAATTCTGATAGTGATAGATAGATAAAGTAAAATACTAAATAAAATAAAAGTAAATAAATTGCAGCAAGGTATTTTTGGATTTTAATACATGATAAAGCTAGACCCGGGGGGCATAGTTTTCAATAGAGGCTTCTCTCTCGAGCACAGAACATACAGTGGGTAAACAAATTACTGTTGGGCAATGGATAGAAAAGCAAATAATTATGAAGGATTCATGGCAATTATCATGTATATAGGCATCACGTCCGAGACAAGTAGACCGACTCCTTCCTGCAACTACTACTATTACTCCACCCATCGACCGCTATCCAGCATGCATCTAGGGTATTAAGTATAAAACAGAGTAACGCCTTAAGCACGATGACATGATGTAGACAAAGTAAACTCAAGCAATATGATTAAACCCCATCTTTTTATACTTAATGGAAACAATACAAATACGTGTCATGTCCATTTTGTCACTGGGATTGAGCACCGCAAGATTGAACCCATCACAAAGCACCTCTCCCATTGCAAGATAAACCAATCTAGTTGACCAAACCAAATCGATAGATCAGAGAGAAATACAAAGCTATAACAATCATGCATAAAAGAGTTCAGAGAAGACTCAAATATTTCTCATGAATAATCTGATCATAAACTCACAATTCATCAGATCCCAACAAACACACCGCAAAAGAAGATTACATCGGATAGAACTCCAAGAACATCGAGGAGAACATGGTATTGAAGATCAAACAGAGATAAGAAGCCATCTAGCTACTAGCTATGGACCCGTAGGTTTGTAGTAAACTACTCACACATCATCGGAAGGGCAGCAAGGTTGATGTAGAAGCCCTCCGTGATCGATTCCCCCTCCGGCAGAGTACCGGAAAAGGCCTCCAGACGGGATCGCGGAAGAACAGAGGCTTGCGGGGGCGGTAGGGTTTTCTCGTCTGGCTCTCTGATGGTTTCCGGATATTTTAGAATTTATAGAAGTGGAATTAGGTCAAAAGGAGCCGTGAGGGGCCCACAAGGCATCAGGGCCCACTGGTACATACCCTCAGCCCTGAGGGTGAACTACTCCCTCCTCGTCATGGAGACCGTCGGGATGATGAAGATGGCCTCCGGTGATGATTCCCCCCTCCGGCAGAGTGCCGGAACAGGGCTCCGGATGAGATCGCTTCGGTACAGATGCTTGCGATGGCGGCGTGGAAGTTCTAGGTTTAATTCTGGGGTTTTCTCTATTTATAGGAATATTTGGCGTTGGAATCACGTCAGGGCGGTGCCCGAGGGTTTCACAAGCTCGGGGGGCGCGCCCTAGGGGGGCGCGCCACCCAGGCTTGTGGCACCCTTGGCCACCTCCTGGTCCATCTTTGGTGCTCCGTGGGTCTCTTTTGGTCCATAAAAAATCACCGTAAATTTTGGGCCAATTCCGAGAACTTTTATTTCTGCACAAAAAACAACACCACGGTAGTTCTGCTGATAACAGCGTCAGTCCGGGTTAGTTCTAATCAAATCATACCAAAACCATATAAAATTGTTGTAAACATGGCATGAAAACTTCATAAATTATAGAGACGTTGGAGACGTATCATACTATAATAGCATGGAACAATCAAAAATTATATATATGTTGGAGACGTATCAGGGCCTCAAGCTCCGTTGTCGCAGCTGTCGCATAAAACAGCTTGGCAGCTTTATAATTCAAACAAAATCCAAGGTGCACGTGATAGCACGGCAATTTTTTTACCTTGGGCCCGCTCGATCTGCTTTTGCATCAGATCGAGATCCTCCTCGGAGCGCTTGAGCTTCCGATTCATCTCCGCTATCTCCTCAGCAGCGGAGTTCGGAGCCAAGGACGAAGCCTGCACATGCACAAATACTAGCTTAGTCTCCCAGTTGAAATATCAATCCTCTGACCAGCTTCTCTGATAAAACCAGCTAGAGTCTTGGGGGCTACTGCATTTCGGCTTTCCCAATAGTAATCTATCTCGACCCCAAAACCTGTTCTTCATACCAGCTTTGGGCTCGGGGGCTACTGCTGGCCAGACACTTACATATGCTACTGCACACTAAAAAGTCTTCAGATAAAAGCACCTACTTATAAGTGCTGGGAAACATACCTCGAAGCCCTGGATGAGGCCCTTGAAGACCTCGTGCATTCCGGCCTCTACGGACCGGAAGCCGCTCAGTGCCACGCCAATAAGGGCACGGTGCTCTTCTGTAATGGAGGTGCCAGTTAAGGATACCTCCATCTCATCGGCCCACCCCACTGTGACATGCCCTTGGGCGGGAGGGGTGGGCAGAACGGCCTTAGGTCCCGCCACCGTCGTCGCGGGAGTAGAGGCCTCTGGCTGTGGCATCGGCGCCGGAGATGCTTGGGGCGGGGCCGCTGTCTGGCCCAACCCTTCTTTAGGGACCTCAGGGACTGCGTCCCCTTGACCCCGTTCGGCCGAGGTCTTGGCCTCGGCCAAAGAAACTTGTACCTCGGTCCCTGCAGTGCTGACAAGGGGGACCGGGTCGGATGTCGTCTCCCCCAGCCCTTCGAGGGCAGGAGGGGTCACGACGCGCTCAGGATTCGCGCTATCCGCCATTGAGGGTGGAGGCAGCCCATCCGAGGCGTCGTCGCCTATATGGAGGTGCTGCGGACTGAGGATAGATGTGTCAAAAACTCTGTATAGAAGAGGCTTCCAAACTTACTTCAGGAAAATTGGAATTTACCTCCGAGGTGCTGGCCTTTGCCTCTTCGGCTGGAAGAGGTCGCCGTCCGACTCGTCGAAGAGCGTGACCTTCTCCGGTGAGGCCCGCTTGCTGGAAGGATCGGCGGAAGACTTGCACAGCCGTTTGAGGCCTTTGGGCTGCGCGTCCTCCTCGGCGTCCTCAGACGCCGCTCTCTTTCCCTTGAGGGAAGGATCTCCTTCCCTCGTGTTCCCCTCCTCGTCACCCTCATGGGTGGAGAAGGCGTGGGTCTCCTCGGATCGAGCCTCCGAGGTGTCTCGTGTGCAGAGGCCGCCCCGCCCCCTTGACGGCTTCGGCTCCTTGGGAGGCACCACGTACGGCTCCTGAATCAAGAGGGCCGTAAGTTGAGGAGACCTCTCCCCCTCTGGCAGCGGCGCCGGGCATAGCATGTGCTGTGCCTTGGGGATCCACTTCTGAAAATATGGAGCCAACCATTCAATTAAAAATCTATAAGATGGAAGGGAATGCGGGACTCAGATCTGCGTGTTATAATTACCTCGGAGGTGTTGTGCACGGCCTCGAAGCCACAGTCCCTCCCCTTAGGAGGGAACTCGTTCTTGGACAGCTTGAACAATGCCGTCCACATCCCGGGCAGGGAGGTGCGAAAGAAGTGGTTGACGGGCACCACGTCCTCGGGCTTGAATGCCCACATCAGACTTGCCCGAAGTTGCGGCGGCAAAATGCGGCGGTGGAGCATGATGTTGACCACGTCCACCAGCTTCACCTTCTTCTTGTCTACCAAGAATTGGATCTTCTGCTGCAGCTCCGTCACCGCCTCGGGATTCCCCCAATCCATGCCCTTCCTCCTCCAGGAAGCAAGCCTCCTCGGAGGGCCCGCAGAGAAGGCCGAGACTTCGGCCTGGCCGGCTACGAGTGGCTCGGTGACGTAGAACCACTCGCGCTGCCACTCCTTGATAGTCTCAATGAAGGTGCCTTGGAACTAGTCAACCTTTTGGTTCTTGCTGATCATTGCTCCCCCGCACTCGGCGAGCTCGGAGCCGCTGGACTTCTGCTTGATGCCGAACGTCTTCAGCCACAACCTGAAGTGTGGCTCAACGCGGAGGAAGGCCTCACAGGCGATGATAAAGGAGGCGAGGTGGAGGATAGAGTTGGGGGCCAGATGGTTGAAATCCAGCCCATAGAAGAAAAGGATCCCGCACACAAAGGGGTGCAGCGGGAAGCCCAGACCTCGGATGAGGTGGGGAATGAAGACTACCCTCTCCCCAGGGTTGGGAGTGGGCACGCGCTGGTTTGGCTTGGGTGCCCGGGTGGCGACGTTGGCCGAGATATACCCCGCGCTTCGCAGCTCTAGGATCGTGCCCTCCGTAACGGAGGAGCTGGCCCAGTGCCCCTTGGGGGCGGCGTCGGCCATGGCTGGGAGCTGGGAGCTGTGGGCACGGAGGGGAAATGTAGAACTGGATCTGGGCACTGGAGCTCGAAGGGCAATAGGCAGGGGGAATGGAAGCGTGCTGTTGCTATCGCTCTTCCTGTACTCTTATAGGCTGGTGAAAGGCCAAGAGTCCCCCCAGTCGCGCCGTTGAAATCACCACTACTCGAGAAAAGATGCCGTTATGCATACGGGGAAAAACAAAATCTTGATGATATCCCTTAAAAAACGGGCACGATCTCTATTTCGACGGGACGTGCCAATGGGAAACTCCCTCGGGGCGCGGTTCGAGCAACCATAGTTGGCCCGACTGGTTACAAGTGGTGCCGCTTCGGTAAAGTTGTCAGGCTTTAAGTACTGTTCACACCTATGCGGTTGGCCTTCGAGGCTAAGTTATCCCATGTCTTCGGATGCTATTGGGTTGGAAAGATCCGGTGTGCAGGGGCAAATTCCGTTAAGAGAGAGCCCAATAAAAAGCTTACAATTTGTGGAACGATCTCAAATCTTCAAGTGAGGAACTCGTCTGTCAAGCCGAAGACTATCAAGCCGAAGTTATTTTGCCAAATAAAAGTGTCGTCCTCGGCGTAGAAGACCAGTTCGGGGGCTACTGACGGTGTCCTGGACTAGGGGGTACCAACCTAGTTGGCCCACAGTCCTTGGGCCGAGCTCATGGGCCCTCATTCTGTATGTGCATCAAGTGCCCCCTTAGTGGTTTTGGAGTATTGAAGACAAATAGGTTAAGGGACTAATGTGTTTGTGAGTATACACAGGTGAAATAGTCCCTGAAGACTTGGTTTAACCCACGGAAGTCGACCCCTAAAAATGTATTTCTTCAAGTGAAGAATTGGTGCGGTCCTTTGAAGAAATTGATGTGAAGACTTTGAAGCTTGAAGACACTGGTACAACGAGCTGCTATACAAACGGTTTTTAACCCCTTTCCGCGACGGAGTTTTAAACCGTCGCCTTGCCTGTGTGTGCGATAGGGGGGTCCTTCCCACATGACCCAGAAACCGTTGGCAATAGGGCCTCCGGTCACACACGCGGGGCAAAAAGAGCTTGTGTGCGATCGGGCGAGCCATCGCAGACAATTATACTAGCCCAATCGTTTCTGTTCGTATGTTCATCCCACACAGTGAATCTCAGAAAAATGTTTCTGTTCATATGTACATCACACACAATTTTTATGTGGAAATGTTTGTGCAAGGTGGACTAACGCAAACATTTGTTGGGCGGAAGGCGTGTGTGATTGTTCATTGATCCAACACAGCTACTTTCTAGAAACTGTGTGCGTTGTTTGAGGTCATCGCCCACGGTGTTGTTTGAGAGACCGTCTGCAATTCAAAAACCCAATAAGCAAGCTAATTGGCCTATTATTGATAATGCATTTAGTAATCAAATTGACATTTCATATCAAACACACCATATGTTTCATAGACGTATTACGGCAACCAGGATTTCATAGCTGAATTACATCAGAGTACAACATCACATAGCTTCAGCACTCAGTTACACCATATAGGCATATAGCTAGCTACGCAATTACACAACAGCACGAAGTTTCACATGCAACATCTAAAACCTTTGGAAACTAGCATCATATACGGTATATAGAGAGATGAATCTCATCTGGAAAACTATTGAATCTGAAGGCGAATATTAAGCCTTCAATGATGTTGAATGTCCTTGCAACTTTATGCCAGTGGCTGCGGATGATTGCCCGCCCAACCTTCGTCCTCTTGTTGGAGACTTCAATATTGTACCGTGGGTGTTGAATGAGTACCTTCCTCGCCTCTTGACCATGGAGGTGGTTTGAGAGGTAATCATTGGTGAACTGCTTTGGAAAGGACTGAAAACAAAGATATGCATAAATATCTGTTCTAAATTTTGAAATGGCGCATAGGAAAAAACACAAGGTAAAAGAGTTAGTACCATCCTTTAGTTGACTGATGTCTTCTTCTATGTGCAAACAAAGATCTTGTTGTTATTCAATGCTAGTTTCTTTATCCTAACAATCTTTCTAAGTTTCTTGACTTGACTGATATTCATGTCCATCTCATTTCCCCATATGCAAAATGGATCGAACTGTGGGTCTAAACCTCTGACAGCAGGACCTACATGTGTGATACGTCTCCAACGTATCTAAATTTTTTCATTGTTCCATGCTATTATAGTATCAATCTTGGATGTTTTTATATGCAATAATATATCATAATTTGGGACTAACCTATTAACCTAGTGCCTAGTGCCAGTTGCTGTTTTCTGCTTGTTTTTGGCTTTTCAGAGAAACCGTACCAAATGAAGTCCAAATGCCATGAAACTTTTTGGAGATTTTTTATGGATAAAAGAGACCTTCGAAGCTTCGGGAGGAGGCCAGAAGCCTCACGGAGGTTTCACAAGGCAACAGGGCGCGCCCCAGGGGGCGCCGTGTTGCCTTGTGGGGCCCACGTGACTCCGTTTGACCTAATTCCACTTCTATAAATGCACAAATATTGGGAAACCATCAGAGAGCCAGAAGAGAAAACCTTTCCGCCACCGCAAGCCTCTATTCTTTCGCGATCCCATCTGGAGGCCTTTTCCGGTACTCTGCCGGAGGGGGAATCGATCATGGAGGGCTTCTACATCAACCTTGCTGCCCTTCCGATGATGTGTGAGTAGTTTACCACAGACCTACGGGTCCATAGCTAGTCGCTAGATGGCTTCTTCTCTCTCTTTGATCTTCAATACCATGTTCTCCTTGATGTTCTTGGAGTTCTATCCGCTGTAATCTTCTTTTGCGGTGTGTTTGTTGCGATCCGGTGAATTGTGAGTTTATGATCAGATTATTCATGAGAAATATTTGAGTCTTCTCTGAACTCTTTTATGCATGATTAAATACAGCTTTGTATTTCTCTCTGATCTATCAATTTGGTTTGGCCTACTCGATTGATTTATCTTGCAATGGGAGAGGTGCTTTGTGATGGGTTCAATCTTGCGGTGCTCAATCCCAGTGACAGAAGGGGACATGACACATATTTGTATTGTTGCCATTAAGGATAAAAAGATGGGTTTTATTCATATTGCTTGAATTTGCTTCTCTACATCATGTCATCTTGCTTAAGGCGTTACTCTCTTTTTATTAACTTAATACTCTAGATGCATGCTGGATAGCGGTCGATGAGTGGAGTAATAGTAGTAGATGCAGGCAGGAGTCGGTCTACTTGTCTCGGACGTGATGCCTATATACATGATCATTGCCATGAATCCATCATAATTATTTGCTTTTCTATCAATTGCCCAACAGTAATTTGTTTACCCACCGTATGTTTCTGTGCTCGAGAGAGAAGCCTCTAGTGAAAACTATGCCCCCCGGGTCTATCTTTATCATATAAAAAACCTAAAAATACCTTGCTGCAATTTATTTACTTTTATTTCAATTAGTATTTTAGTTTATCTATTTACCTCTATCAGACTAAATCCTTGCAAGTAATCGCTAAGAGGATTGACAACCCTCTTATTTGCGTTGGGTGCAAGTGTTTGCTTTTGTGTGTGCAGGTGCGCTTAACGGAATTTTGCTTGGTTCTCCTACTGGATTGATAACCTTGGTTCTTAACTGAGGGAAATACTTATCTCTACTATACTGCATCATCCTCTCCTCTTCGGGGAAATACCAACGCAGACTACAAGTAGCAGGAAGAATTTCTGGCGCCGTTGCCGGGGAGACATCATCAAAATTACCAAGTACCTTCGCACAAATTAGCATTCACTTGCATTTACTTTATTTATCTTTTATTTGCATTTGCCTCTCGTTTTCATCTCCCTCACTTCTATTTTTTTTTTACAAAAACACAAAAATATTTTATTTGCTTGTTTGCTAGTTTGCTTGCTTTGTCGTGATGTCTCAAGAAAATACAAAATTGTGTGACTTTTCCAATACTAATAATAATGATTTTATTAGTACTCCTATTACTCCTCCCGCCACTAGTGCGGAGTCATGTGACATTAATGCTGCCTTGCTTAATCTTGTTATGAAAGAACAATTTTCTGGTAGTCCTAATGAAGATGTTGCATCCCATCTAAATACTTTCGTTGAACTTTGTGATATGCAAAAGAAGAAAGATGTGGATAATGATATTGTCAAATTAAAATTATTTCTGTTCTCACTACGAGACCGTGCTAAAACTTGGTTTTCATCCTTGCCTAGAAATAGTATTGATTCTTGGGATAAGTGTAAGAATGCTTTTATGACCAAGTATTTTCCTCCCGCTAAGATTATTTCTTTAAGAAATCAAATTATGAATTTTAAGCAACTTGAGCATGAACATGTTGCACAATCTTGGGAGAGAATGAAATTAATGATAAGAAATTGCCCAACTCATGGTTTGAATTTATGGATGATCATACAAAAAAAATTATGCGGGACTAAACTTTGTCTCTAGAAATTTGCTAAACTCTGCCGCAGGTGGTACTTTTATGGAAATTACATTGGAAGAAGCTACAAAACTTCTTGATAATATTATGGCAAATTATTCTCAATGGCACATTGAACGAACTCCAACTGGTAAGAAGGTAAATTCTGTTGAATAAATTAATACTTTGAGTGATAAGATGGATGCCCTATTGAAATTGGTTGCTAGTAAAAATGCTCATATTGATCCTAATGATGTGCCATTGTCTACTTTGATTGAGCAAAATAATGATGCTATTGATGTGAACTTTGTCTCTAGAAATAATTTCAACAACAATGCTTATAGGGGCAATTTCAATTCTAGACCGTTTCCTGGAAAGTCCTCAAATAATTATAGCAATCCTGATGGTAATTCCTATAATAATAATAATAATAGGATGCCCTCTGATCTTGAAAGTAATATTAAAGAATTTATTAATTCTCAAAAGAATTTTAATACTATGATAGAAGAAAAATTGAATAGAGTTGATGAATTGGCTAGGAACATGTTTAGAATTGCTCATGATGTGGAAAACCTCAAAACTAAAATTTTGGCATCCAAGCATGATATAAATGAGTCTATTAAATCTATCTACGTCTCCATTAATGAAAGTGAAGAAAGGACCGCTAGGTTGAGAGCTGAGAGAGAATTTCTAGAAAAAGAGATTCCACCCGGTTTCTACCGTAGTAATGATGAAGATATTAAAATGATTGGTGTTACTCCTATTGAATCATTATTTAGTAACATAAAACTTGATGAAAAAGGGACTGGAGAAGAGTCAACTTTAGATAGAAGAAGTCCCACTTGCTTGGAGGGTGATAATCTTGATCATAAAAAAGAAAAAAAGTGGGTTTGGAGAGGTCAAAACTTTAAATAGTAAGGCACCCACTACTTTGGATTACAAGGACTTTAATTATGATAGTTGTTCTTTAATTGAGTGTATTTCCTTGTTGCAATCCATGATTAATTCACCAAATGCATATGAACAAAATAAAGCTTTCACTAAACATATTGTAGAAGCCATGATGAAAGCACATGAAGAAAAGCTTGAGTTGGAAATATCAATCCCTAGAAAATTATAAGATGAATGGGAACCTATTATTAATTTCAAAATTAAAGATTATGAATGTAATGCTCTTTGTGATCTTGGTGCTAGCGTTTCCACTATACCAAAGTCTTTGTGTGATGTGCTAGGTCTCACCGACATGGATCCTTGTTCCCTTAATTTGCATCTTGCGGATTCAACTATTAAAAAGCCATTGGGTAGAATAAATGATGTGCTTATTCTTGCAAATAGAAATTATGTGCCCGTGGACTTTATTGTTCCTGACATTGAATGCAATCCTTCTTGCCCCATAATACTTGGTAGGCCTTTTCTTCAAACAATTGGTGCTATTATTGATATGAAAGAAGGTAATATAAGATTTCAATTCCCACTAAAGAAAGGGATGAAACACTTCCCTAGAAAAAGAATTAAAACACCTTATGAATCCATTATGAGGGCCACTTATGGAATTAACTTGAAGGATGACAACACTTGAAACTATGCATTATGCCTAGCTAGGGGCATAAAACAATAGCGCTTGTTGAGAGGCAACCCAATGAATAAAATAAATTTTTACTTTTACCTTCTGTTTTTGAGTGTTTGCACAATTATAGCTTCTATTATGATTGTATTTTATGTTTTAATTAGTGTTTGTGCCAAGTAATGCCTTTGGGATGATTTGGAGGATAGTATGATAGATGCTGTTTGAAAATAGAAACTTTTGCGTCTAGTGCTGGAATATGTAATTTTCGCTGGAGTGTCAGAACCTTATGAATTTTTTACACAGTATTTATATATGAATTTTCCACATTGTCCTAATTTTCCAGAATTTTTAGAGTTACATAAGTATGACCATAATTCAGATCTTTACAGACTGTTCTGTTTTAGACAGATTATGTTTTTGTTGCATAGTTTGCTTATTTTGATGAATCTATGGATCGTATCGGGGGTGGGGGGTATGGGTCATGGAGAAGTTGGAGTACAGTAGCATTATGCCAATATTAAATATGAATCAATTTACTACAGTACCTAAAGTTTAAGATTTGTTTGTTATACTAACGGATCTCACGAGGTTTCTGTTGAGTTTTGTGTGCTGAAGTTTTCAAGTTTTGGGTGAGACTAGGATGGATAAAGGAATGAGGAGCGGAAAGAGCCTAAGCTTGGGGATGCCCAAGGCACCCCAAGGTAATATTCAAGGAAGACTCAAGCGTCTAAGCTTGGGGATGCCCTGGAAGGCATCCCCTCTTTCGTCTACAATCTATCGGTAACTCACTTGGAGCTATATTTTTATTCATCACATGATATGTGTTTTACTTGGAGGGTCTTGTGATATAGTTTGTTTGCTTTTTAGTTGGTCACAATCATCTTTGCTGAACACACCTTTTTGAGAGGGACACACATTATTCGTGATTTGTTAGAATACTCTATGTGCTTCACTTATATCTTTTGAGCTAGGCAGTTGCTCTAGTGCTTCACTTATATCTTTTAGAGCACAGCGGTGGTTATATTTTAAAGAAATAGTTGCACTCTCATGCTTCACTTATATCTTTTTGAGAGTCTCATGATAGCAACGGTAATATGCATGGGTTATGAATTTGGTCCTGATATGATAGGTATTCAAGAGGGATATAATAAAAACTTTCATGTAGATCACTGAATATGATAAATTTGATTCCTTGCAATAGTTTTGCGATATTAAGATGGTAATATGGGGGAGGTACTAGTAGATGATTGTGGTTTAGTAAGAATAATTGTGTTAAGGTTTGTGATTCCCGAAGCATGCACGTATGATCTGTCGTTATGCTAAGAAGTTGGAGCATGATTTATTATTGATTGTCTACCTTATGAGTGGCGGTCGGGGACGAGCGATGGACCTTGTCCTACCAATCTATCCCTCTAGGGGCATGCGTAGTAGTACTTTGCTTCGAGGGCTAATAAACTTTCGCAATAAGTATGTGAGTTTTGTATGACTAATGTGAGTCCATGGATTATACGCACTCTCACCTTTCCGCAATTTGCTAGCCTCTTCGGTTCCGTGCATTGCCATTTCTCACATCGAGAGTTGGTGCAAACTTCACCGGTGCATCCAAACCCTGTGATATGATACGCACTACCACACATAAGCCTCCTTATATCTTCCTCAAAACAGCCACCATACCTACCTATCATGGCATTTCCATAGCCATTCTGAGATATATTTCCATGCAACTTCCACCGTTTCGTTTTTCTGACATACATCATCATTGTCATATTGCTTTGCATGATCATATAGCTGACATAGTATTTGTGGCTCAGTCACCGTTCATCATTGTTATACATGTTACGCTAGCATCATTGCACATCCTGGTACACTGCCAGAGGCATTCATATAGAGTCATATTTTTTTTCTAGTATCGAGTTGTGATGTTGAGTTGTAAGTAAATAGAGGTGTGATGATCATCATTATTAGAGCATTGTCCCGGTGAGGAAAGAATGGTGGAGACTAATGAGTCCTCAAAAAAGTGGGGATGAGGTCCATGAGACCGTTCTAAATAAATAATAAAGAGCCATAAAAAAATATAAATGAGAGAAAAAGAGAGAAGGGGCAATGTTACTATCCTTTTTCCACACTTGTGCTTCAGAGTAGCACCATGTTTTTCATATAGAGAGTCTCCTATTTTGTCACTTTCATATACTAGTGGGAATTTTTCACTATAGAACTTGGCTTGTATATTCCGATGACGGGCTTCCTCAAATGCCCGAGGTCTTCATGAGCAAGCAAGTTGGATGCACACCCACTTAGTTTTCATGTTGAGCTTTCATACACTTATAGCTCTTAGTGCATCCGTTGCATGGCAATCCCTACTCCTTGCATTGACATCAATTGATGGGCATCTCCATTGTAACACCCCAAAAATTTAATCATGTTTTATTAATTAAAATTTTGCCAGGAGTATTTATTTTCTATCCTTCTAGAATTTTTTTTTCTATGGATTTCAGAGCCACTTCTTTTCTCTGGATTTCAATTTTTTTCCCTCTTATCTGAAACTTTTGAATAATATGGTGGGACTTGAATGTTTTATTGAATCATTTTATTACATTCATTAAAACCAGTGGAATTTTTTTTTAAATAAGATTTGTCAAGATTTAATTCATTTAATAGCATTTTAACCCTTTTAAGAGCCTCATTTGCACTACAACTATTTGATAACTTCATCTATAAATTCCACAAAAATTTGTAAATGGCATGGGATGTCCCTAGATCACTTTTATGCAAAAACCCAGCTTGACCATTTGTAAATTTTGAGCTCCACTTCAAGCTTTTAAATCTGGTTCAGTTTGTAGTTTGCACTGCAGCCTATTTAAATATTTCTTTAAAAATTCCATAAAAATTTGGGGATGTCAATAGAGGTATATAACTCATGTTTATGCAAAACTCCATTTGGATTCTTTGAAAATTTTGAGCAAACCATCCTCATTTGCATTCTGGTCCAGTTTGGCAGTTTGTACTGCAACCCTATTTTATTTTGCCCTAATTGCATTGGGATTTTTCATGATTGCAGAAAACCCTACCAAACTCTTAAGTCCAAGAGTTTGGGACCATTGCAGTAGTTTAAGGCCATGGAATAATGCACTCTAGTTTCTGTCCAGAATTGGTTTTCTCAAAAACTTGCACTAACAACTTTTTGGTTTTGCCAAACTAAACTTGCCATTCTAGTGTGCATCTAAAGAGACCCCAACCTGGTAACTTTGGTGGCCAGAAAAGTCTCCTAGGTGGCCTTGGCATTTTGTCAAACACCTTTGGAGCATGGCCAGAATTGGCATGCTGCTATGATTGTATTAGTAACCAGCTTACCTAGCCAAACCAGCATGTCTTCTAGGCATTTTTAACCCTAAACCATAGTCCTGTTATTTCCCATTTGCATCCAAGCAAGTTTAGCCTCCCTGTCATTCCGTCGAGGAGGTGCCGTGCGTGCGCTGGGCGCGTCCAGAGCGCACGTTTTGCTCGTGCGACGCCCGAGCCGCCGCGGCCACCTACTGCCTCCCCGAGCTTATCCCGTCCCCTGCTGCCCGCTGCGTAGCGCCAAGCCCGACCAGCCTTTCCCCCGCGAGCCCTGCAACGTCGCCCGCAAGCCGCCACTGCCGCCGCCAGAGCTTCTGCCATGGCAGCGCCGCCCGAGCCACCCTCGCCTGCCAGCTGCCCTCTGGAACAGGCCAAGCTCATCCGCGAGCTCGTCCGCTAGCGCCATCGCCGTCACGTCGCGCTTCAAGCAACAGAACGGCGGTTCGCCGGCGTTCTTATCCACTGCCGCGGAACCGACCTCGATTCGCCTATAAAGGGAGCCCCGAGCGCGTCCAGCCATTCCATCCCCCTCCCTAGTCCCGTATTGAAGCTCCCAAAGCAGCCTGACGTCCGGAGGAGCCCGTCTTCCCCGTCTCCGGCCGAGCACCCGCCGCCTCGATCCGGATGATTCCAAGCAAAGCAGAGCCTTCCGTCCCCTTATTTCTTCACCATTAGCTCACCTTCGACCCCATAGATCCATTCCCTCTTCCAATTTCGCCCGGGAGCCAGCAAGTGCCAAGCTCCCTCTCATGGCCGAAGCCTCTTCCGCCATTGATGAAGGGGTGCTCACCCCCGAGCTCCCCGGCGATCCTTTTGCCCTCCAGAGGATGGGGCCCTCCCACCTGAGCACGCCGGTGTGCACAGCTCCGGGAGAGGTGCCTCCTAGCGCCGGCAATCGTCGTCGGAGCTCACCTCTGGCCCTGCCCCCTGCGCGCGGGAGAAAGAAGAGGAACCCGACAGGCGGGCCCCGCCTGTCGGCGAGTCAAGCCCTGGTCCGATGGCGTCTTCCCTGAAAGTGCGTTTTCTTCGAGAGGAAGCGTATTCCAGGAAGTGCGCGACTGTTTTCAGAAAGCGTAAACCCTACCGAAGTACGTTTTCTTCTCCCGAAGGCGTATTCCATCTGAACCGTTTTCTATTTTCTGTTTTAATTAAAAACAGGATTTTGACTAAACTTTGACTGGGCATATCTTTTTAAATAAAACTCCAATCGAATTGATTCTTTTTCCTACCTATCTCAAATTTTATCTAGTTTATTTTCACATTTATTTGAAAATTTTCCAAGACAACTTTTTGTACAGTTTTTGAATTGCGTGTTGATTTGAATATTTTCAAAAATAGGAAAAGGAGAGAGAAGAAAACTTTCAAAAGTTTTGTGGTGCACCCTACACCTCTACACCTGAAAGGCAAGCATCTTGAACTCAGATATGATGCAAGTCATGTGTTTCTTGCTAGAACATTTGAAGTTCATCATTATGCTAAAGTGGAGTACCATTATTTCATGTGGAAAAACATACTCATGCATATAAGCATATGGCGAAAATACTTTCTGCTATACATGTGATATTGATGACAGTAGCCACTTCTCATGCCACATATGCCTGGTGATAGTTCGGATGATGTCCGAAAGAGGGTTGTGTTCCGGTGGACACAACCACGTAACTGACATCTCGTTGTGTCGGGGATGTACAGTGAGGCATGATGGAGCATGAGGGTGGTGGCCCTGTCAGGAAACTGTGAAAAGCATTGTTGTGCTAACCATGCAGGGAATACATAAGCCTCCTGAGTCGACCATAGATCGAGTCTTGTTCCAGTAACCCCCATACTTGTCTCGTGCTACCACTTGTCCCTGCCGCAGGTAGGGTACGGTCCAGTAAGTTGTCAACCCCTTTCTTAGCACACACCGTACAGAGAGGCCATGGTGGAAGATACCGGCTGCAGCCGGTAGGCATGCCACCTGGTCCGGGGGCATGGGTGTTTCCGGTTGGACCGAGAGGGGGGCACCCCTTAGAGCGCGCGATATAAATTTGATCCCATGCTAATCGAGGTTGGAGCCTCCCCACTTAGAGTTTTGCTTAACGAGTGTTGTGGGTGATTCCAGACACCGGTAAGTTAAGCTGGTGTGTGCGAGTTAGGTGTGTTTTCAATTCAAAGACCGTAAACGGAATTAGTCCCGATGGACTAACGGAATCCGTTACTCGTGGGTAAAGAGTACACCCTCTGCAGAGTTTATATCTATTCGAATCGCCGTGTCCGCGGTTAAGGACTACAGTCTGGGATGGGTCAAGTGTCGGTCTTCGGAGGAAAAACTTCTAAACCGGAACCTTGATCATGACGTGTGACCAATGATGATTATGACTATTATTATTGTGGACTAACCAATTTTAATAATTGTATTATTGAGTATTCTTGGGACGGTTCTACCTCCTGGATACTTATGGTGATTTTTATTATATAAGCCCTTTATGTGGTGTCGCTCAGACGCCCGACTGTGGCATGCTTGTTATTTATTTTCCTTATAAGCCCTTTATGTGGTGTCGCTCAGACGCCCGACTGTGGCATGCTTGTTATTTATTTTCCTTATAAGCCCTTTATGCGGTGTCGCTCAGACGCCCGACTGTGGCATGCTTGTTATTTATTTTCCTTATAAGCCCTTTATGTGGTGTCGCTCAGACGCCCGACTGTGGCATGCTTGTTATTTATTTTCCTTATAAGCCCTTTATGTGGTGTCGCTCAGACGCCCGACTGTGGCATGCTTGTTATTTATTTTCCTTATAAGCCCTTTATGTGGTGTCGCTCAGACGCCCGACTGTGGCATGCTTGTTATTTATTTCCCTTATAAGCCCTTTATGTGGCGTCGCTCAGACGCCCGACTGAGGCATGCTTTATATTATTATCCTTTCGAGGCGTCGCTTCAGACACCCGATTGGTTTATTTTATTTTTATTCTCTGATTGCTTATTCCTGTTTAATATGAATGACCTGGTTGCGTGCATCATGAATTTTATTTTTAGACTGACTAAGCGATCGTGGATTGTTTCAGTACATGTTTATCACCTGCTATATTGTACCTGTTTTCATGATGTTTGCGAGTACATTCAAAGTACTCACGGGCTTGTCCCTGGCTATTGTCTTGGCCAGATTTCTTGCTTGGAGAGGAGCGCAATGACGACAGCCCCGGAACCTAGGCACTGAAGATAGCAGCCGCGCGAAGATAGGAGTTATCCAGGTCAGCTGTTCCTGTGGGAAATGGAGTCCCATAGACGCTGATGACCCCGAACCGCTTCCGCCATCAACCACTAGAAACCTTTTGTTGTACTCATAGACCAGAATGGTCTTGTACTACATATTTTGTATTTGCTTGGAATTTCTGTATCAAGATTGTGCCTCATCTGCTAACAGTAATCCTGGGGCTGGTGAGCACAAGGACCATTTACTGGGAAATTAATATCCTGGAAAACCGGTCCTGACATCGATAGCCCGTTGATTAGCCTCGTCGATGTGAGACTTTCTCCATTTTTGACTTCTTTTATTTACCTCTACCACCATAGTCTATTCCACCCATAGTGCTATATCCATGGCTTGCGCTCATGTATTGAGTGGGAGTTGAAAAATCTGAAGCGCGTTAAAAAGTATGAACCAATTGCTCAGCTTGTCATCGTGGTAGTGCATGATAATTACTTTGTGTGAAGAAGATGGAGCATGACAGGATTATATGATTTTGTAGGGATAATGTTCTTTAGCATGTTTATTTTGAAAGACATGATTGTTTATTAGTATGCCTGAGTATTGATGTCTTTATATCAAATTATAGAC
This sequence comes from Elymus sibiricus, assembly GCA_039707655.1. NCBI lineage: Eukaryota > Viridiplantae > Streptophyta > Magnoliopsida > Poales > Poaceae > Elymus > Elymus sibiricus. Next base: position 210,565,149 of record CM077676.1, on the reverse strand, counting down.
TATTGCTTTGAATCATTTGGATCTTATTATTCATACCGTAAGAGAAAGATTACATGATGAAACATGATAGGTAGCATTCCACACCAAAAATTCTGTTTTTATAATTTACCTACTCGAGGACGAGCAGGAATTAAGCTTGGGGATTCTTGATTCATCTCCAACGTATCTATAATTTTTGATTGTTCCATGCTATTATAGTATTAATCTTGGATGCTTTTATATGCAATTATATGCAATTATATGCAATTATATATCATTTTTTGGGACTAACCTATTAACCTAGTGCCCAGTGCCAGTTACTGTTTTCTGCTTGTTTTTGGCTTTTCAGAGAAACACTACCAAATGAAGTCCAAATGCCACGAAACTTTTTGGAGATTTTTTTATGGACAAAAGAGACCTTGGAACCTTCGGGAGGAGGCCAGAAGCCTCACGGAGGCTTCACACGGCAACAGGGCGCGCCCCAGGGGGGCATGCCGTGTTGCCTTGTAGGGCCCACGTGACTCCGTTTAACCTAATTCCACTTCTATAAATTCACAAATATTGGGAAACCATCAGAGAGCTAGAAGAGAAAACCTTTCCACCGCCGCAAGCCTCTATTCTTCCGCGATCCCATCTGGAGGCCTTTTCCGGTACTCTGCCGGAGGGGGAATCGATCACGGAGGGCTTCTACATCAAGCTTGCTGCCCTTCCAATGATGTGTGAGTAGTTTACCGCAGACCTATGGGTCCATAGCTAGTATCTAGATGGCTTCTTCTCTCCCTTTGATCTTTAATACCATGTTCTCCTGGATGTTCATGGAGTTCTATCCGATGTAATCTTCTTTTGTGGTGTGTTTGTTGGGATCCAATGAATTGTGAGTTTATGATCAGATTATTCATGAGAAATATTTGAGTCTTCTCTGAACTCTTTTATGAATGATTAAATATAGCTTTGTATTTCTCTCCGATCTATCAATTTGGTTTGGCTTACTAGATTGATTTATCTTGCAATGGGAGAGGTGCTTTGTGATGGGTTCAATCTTGCGGTGCTCAATCCCAGTGACAGAAGGGGACATGACACGTATTTGTATTTTTTCCATTAAGGATAAAAAGATGGGGTTTATTCATATTGCTTGAATTTGCTTCTCTACATCATGTCATCTTGCTTAAGGTGTTACTCTGTTTTTATTAACTTAATACTCTAGATGCATGCTGGATAGCGGTCGATGAGTGGAGTAATAGTAGTAGATGCAGGCAGGAGTCGGTCTACTTGTCTCGGACGTGATGCCTATATACATGATCATTGCCATGAATCCGTCATAATTATTTGCTTTTCTATCAATTGCCCAACAGTAATTTGTTTACCGACCGTATGTTTCTGTGCTCGAGAGAGAAGCCTCTAGTGAAAACTATGCCCCCCGGGTCTATCTTTATCATATAAAAACCTAAAATACCTTGCTGCAATTTATTTACTTTTATTTTAATTAGTATTTTAGTTTATCTATTTACCTCGATAAGATTTAATCCTTGCAAATAACCGCTAAGAGGATTGACAACCCTCTTATTTGCGTTGGGCGCAAGTGTTTGCTTTTGTGTGTGCAGGTGCGCTTAACGGAATTTTGCGTGGTTCTCCTACTGGATTGATAACCTTGGTTCTTAACTGAGGGAAATACTTATCTCTACTCTACTGCATCATCATCTCCTCTTCGGGGAAATACCAACGCAGACTACAAGTAGCAATGTGCAAGACCAAATTGTTAAAAACCTAAATATTAGAATGGTTCCCGCAATTGCATAATAATGTGCTATTAGCCAAAGGACCATGCATGTACAAACCTCGATGGTAAACCTCAGTGCCTCCCATTGTTTACCTGCAACACATATAAGGCAGATATTGATCAGTTTAAGTGAGAGTTGGCATACTATCAGTAGAATATATTAATGAAAACTTGTACCCACAACAAATGAACATCACACTGCAGAATTGAACCAAAAAGTTAACTGGACACCACAACAAATGAAGCAAGCAGTTAACTGAGAACCACATTGTAGAACAGAACATATACTAGAAGATCATACAGTTAACCAAGCCTAGCGTGCTTAAGAACTACTAGGAAATATAGCATTTGTGTATGTTTCTCATGTATAGAGTACATCCAAATTCGATTGTATTCCTCACATGCATAACAATAAAAAAATTGTACCCATAGGAATTGAAAATCACATTTCAGAATTGAACCAAATAGTTAACTGAACATCACAACAAATGAACCAAACTGTTAACTGAACATCACATTTCAGAAGATCAGATTGCATATTAACATTACAGAGGACAATTCACTAGAAGGCACCGGAGGTGGCCTTTAGAAAACACCACAAACTATCGTTTATAGCAGCCAACTGCGTGGCGGCGTCCGCGCGCGAGGGGTCGACGGCGAGGTGCTCCTCCAAGATCTGGCGGTTGGCACGCATGGCAGCCATCGCGACCTCATCCGCGCGTGCGGCCGCGATTTGCTTCACCGCTGCCAGATGCTCCTTGAGCTCCTGGCTATAATGTGTGAACCATGGCTATGGGCGGCGCCTATTTGGAGGATGGGGCAGTGATTTGGGTGGAAGATGTCACGCTGGCGGTCGAGGCATGTGGGATGGAGAAGGAGGAGGAGGATGGGGGTGGGGTGTGGATTACCTGACTATATGGACGAGGCCGCGCAGCGGGAAGGAGCGCCGCCGGCGAGGAGGCGGCGCTGCAAAGCAAGTAGTGAAGGTTTGAAATTGGAAAGGAAGGAGGAAATAGTGGAAATGTGGCTTTTGGTGGGGGGAGGGGGCGGGGACCTAGATATTTCCGCTGTTGCCAAAAATTTACGAATGGTGCAGCGAAAAACTGGCGCGCAAGTGTGGTTGATGCGCGGCCGGTGGACTGTAGCCGACAAACCTTCCTGCGTAAGCCATACATGAGGGAGCCCCAAGATATTTTATACTGCATCGCACACGATTGTTGCTAACAAACTGTTTGTGGTGTAATTGATTTTTTCATTTTGATTTGAAAGACAAAATGGGGTTACGGCAGGAAAGGTAGCTGTTTGAATTGCCAGAACATTTATCTGTAGTGAACATGCAACTATAGGAGTGTCGTGCTAAAATTTGGAATTATTCTGGGTTCGTTTGGCATTTTTTTATACATTAATTGAGTTTTCTAGGCATTTAATGTGCATAATTCAAATTTGAACTACAGGCACATGCTCCAGTGCACTAAAATGGGTTGAAAAATCATATATGTGTCCTTGGGTGAATGTTTAGGTCCCATACAAGAAATGGGAGTGAATTTCAAACATCTGGGCGTCGTGGCTCGGCCCAAAACATTGAGAAATTTGGTTTTTAAATTCCTGTAAATCCAAAAATTGCCTAAAAATCACGGAACTTGGCATGGTGTCTTGACATGGCACCAACATGCTGTGGTAAAAATTTTGTTCGATTTGGAACAAGTTTTGGTATAAGCTTCTTCCAAACCGGAGCTTCTCTCAAGAAGGCTCATGGTTCCGATAGGGGATGTGTCACCTTTGTGGGCGAAATGACATACGCTGCCTCTTCCTGCCTTGATTTTTTTACAGAGGCAACAAAGACCAATAGGAGTGTCATGCTAAAATTTGGAATTATTCCGGGTTCATTTGGCCTTTTTATACATTTATTGAGTTTCTAGGCATGTAATGTGCATAATTCAAATTTGAACTACATGCACATGCTCCAGTGCACCAAAATGGGTTGAAAAATCGTATATGTGGCCTTGGGTGAATGTTTAGGTCCCATACAAGAAATGGGAGTGAATTTCAAACATCTGGGCGTCGTGGCTCGGCCGAAAACATTGAGAAACTTGGTTTTTTAAATTCCTGTAAATCCAAAAATTGCCTAAAAATCACGGAACTTGGCATGGTGTCTTGATATGGCACCAACATGTTGTGGTAGAAAATTTGTTCGACTTGGGCAAGTTTTGGTATAAGCTTCTTACAAACCGGAGCTTCTCTCAAGAAGGCTCATGGTTCTGATAGGGGGGATGTGTCACCTTTGTAGGCGAAATGACATACGCTGCCTCTTCCTGCCTTCATTTTTTTACAGAGGCAACAAAGACTAATAGGAGTGTCGTGCTAAAATTTGGAATTATTCCGGGTTTGTTTGGCATTTTTATACATTAATTGAGTTTTCTAGGCATTTAATGTGCATAATTCAAATTTGAACTACAGGCACATGCTCCAGTGCACCAAAATGGGTTGAAAATCGTATATGTGTCCTTGGGTGAATGTTTAGGTCCCATGCAAGAAATGGGAATGAATTTCAAACATCTGGGCGTCGTGGCTCGGCCGAAAACATTGACAAACTTGGTTTTTAAATTCCTGTAAATCCAAAACTTGCCTGAAAATCATGAAACTTGGCATGTTGCCTTGACATGGCACCAACATGCTGTGGTAAAAAATTTGTGCGATTTTTTGAAGGCGCATAGATTAACAACCAACAAAGTCATTTTGGAACCAAGAGCTGCCACGTTACAATCGGAAACACAAGTGCTATTCAAACCATGGGCGTTGTACTAACCATTTACGTGCCGCCACGCGTCCCCATTTTTATTGGCTAGGAGGCGCCATGCGGGGTAGCTATTTGAGTAGACGGGAGGCCTGGAGCAGACCGCTGTGCAGGCTCACCGGGAGGCGAGCCCTTTGACCTCCATCTGCCGCCGACCTTGCTCCCAACTTCTCCATTAATGGCGCCCGAGCCCCAGTTTTCATGGAGTGGCTAGGTCTCAGTCGACTGAGATTTAAGAGAGAGAAAAGAAAATCTGAAAAGAAAATTTTGCACGGATCTTGATGTAAGATCTCATAGACATAGCATCGACTGAGACTTAGCAAGACTGATATATATATGAAGACTATGGCAATGAATAATAATAATTGTCTTACATATTCAGGAAGATAATTAAAGATGCCACATGCGGCAACGCCCGAAAGACACAAGGGCAAAAGAAGGAAGACACAGACAACGATCTGGGTCACTGCTCTCTACTTCACCTCGATCTACTATGCCATCTTCGTCATTTTGTCCACCTTGATCTCCTTCACGTCCTCAATCCATCGCTTGTGAGCATCCACAGATTCCTCCAGGAGCATTTCACGCTCGATGCGGAGCTTAGCATTCTCGTCCATAAGTTTCCTGACCATGACGGCCATCTTCTTCAACACGACAGTTGTCTCCTCGTGCTGCTTTGCCCTGCCGGCGATCTTCGCCCTCAGAAGGTCGCGCTCGGTTCGGAGCCTCACCTTGTCACCCCGTAGTTCCCGGATGACGCCGGTGGACTTATCCAACGCGGCATAGCTCTCCTCCTGCAGCTTCGCCCAGTGGGGGATGTCATCGTCCATCAGCTTATTGAGCATAGCGCGCATGCGCCTATGAGAGCCCTCGAGTGCCCGCGATAGATCCATCCAGGCCGCCGCAACGCGGCAGGACCTCTCTGCTACTTCCGCGGCGCGGCGGGACATCTGTGCCGCTTCCGCAGTGTGGCCGGACCACTCTGCTGCTTCGGCGGCGTGGCGGGACCTCAGTGCTGCTTCGGCGGTGTGGCGGGACCTCTGTGCTGCTTCGGCGGCGCGGCAGGACCTCTCGGCTGATATCGCGGCGAGGCGGGACATCTCTGCTGCTTCGCTCGCCCATCCGTGGTCATTTCTCGACCAAGAACTCCTCCCATGGGCCATGGCTGATGCAAGGAAGGACGAAGACTTGTTTGTTTGTTGATGAGGAATTGAGGAGGAATGTGCAGTCATTTTCGAGTAGGTGGTATTTATAACCTAGTAATAAGCTGCTAAGTGGGAAAACGTTTAGGTTTTCATCGGTGTGAATCGGACTAATTTGGAATGTGACGGGAAAGAAGCTCAAAATTATTTGACGGTTCTGGTTTTGAAGTGCGGCACGATTCCCGGATGGTGTAATTAACGTGGGCAAGTGTTCTCGGATGCGTACGTGGCGTGTGCATCGCAATCGGCGATGTTAGCACACGACTTGTTCCATCAACCGTGTGCGCTTGTTATTACCATCGTGCACAATTCTTTTAATTAGAATGTGTGCACGTATATCGCAGAATCCTTGATCTGGCTGACCATTTCTATTGTGTTGTGTAATCACAAACAGTTCATCCGAGTGAACCACATGCCGTATATCGCACACACCTTGATCTGCCTGACCATTTCTGTTGTGTTGGGTAATAGCAAACAGTTCATCTGAGTGAACTGTATGCTGTGTATCGCACACACCTCAATTTGGCTGACCGTGTTTGTTGTTCTGTCTTATCGCAAATAGTTCATATGGATCAACTGTATGCCACGTATCGCACACGTGTCTCTAATCTGAATCGTGTTTGTTGTTCTGTCTTATCGCAAACAGTTCATATGGATCAACCGTATGCCACGTATCGCACACGCGTCTCTAATCTGAATCGTGCTTGATGTCTCCGGCATCGCACATAGTTCGTCTTATTGGCGACGGTTTTAGTATGACACCGTTTGCGAGTAATGCATCGCACACAGTTTGGTCGCGGGGTCTCTGATTGATGTGTCGCGTTAGGACCTTCTTGTAGTAGTGAGACTTTGTTTTCATAGTTTCTTTTTCTTCTTATTTGAGTCATAGGAAAAACCGTACTGTTAAAGGGGGTCTAGGTGAAACATTTAGCATACTTCAAAGCGATGCTCAAACCTATACACACTACAGCTGCTTCGAGTGAAGCAATTGGAAATCTCCAGAACAGATGACGAATTTGCTAGCGATAGTGACGCAGTTCATCTGGTTGCTAACGAATTAGGTCAGGCTGAGGAGTTAGCATTTCGCCAGTGCGATCTGCCTATCGTGAGGAAATTGAGTGCCCCGATGAAATTGAGAGTTCAATTTTCCGATCGTTGTTGCGCCGCGTGCCAGCTGTCGAGTGGATCCTTATCCTGACAACGGTCATGTCTGAGAAGGGCATTTATGACAATTCATGTCGGGTTGCCCTTGGCTATAAATAGCCGCCCCCCACAACCACTAGTTGGTTGGCTGCTCTAGAGAGAGATTGACACTTGTCATTTGAGAGCAACCCTTCCTCTGACGACTTTGAGAGAACCCAAGTGAGGAAAAACCCAACCAGAGCCAAAGTGATCGAGCATCATTGAAGAAGTTGATCTATGTGATCCAACGCTTGTTACCTTTGAAGACTGTCATTCTTCCAGACGGTTAGGCGTCATGTTCTGAGCACCCAAGAGTAATTGTGGCGTGTCGGTGAACAAGTCTGTGAAGGTTTTGGAAGTCTACCTTGAAGACTTACCACGAGTGATTGGGCGAGGTCTAAGTGACCTTAGCTCGGTGAGGACTAAGTGTCCTCCGAGGTAAGACTCAGCCGCCTCAACTAGACGTATAGTTGATACAGCAACTGGAACCGGTCTACCAAATCGCTGTGTCTTCACCGAGCCTAATTGGTTTCAAATTCCTCACCCCTTTACCATTACACAATTCCGCTGCTGAAGAACTTGTGTTTTACATTTCTGAAGAATTTAAACTGAAGACTTTCATCATGCTATTTTTCATTTCTTTAGTTCATCTTCCTCATGCATATCTGCCTGTATGATCACATGTTCTTCACTTGTATGTATTTCATATGCATGCTACTTGTATCTGTGTCGATCTAGTTTCGCCTCTGTTTCTATTTCGTCACTCTGATTTTCGTCAAAATCTTCGGAGTTTGACGAATTTCTAAAAATCTCCCATTCACCCCCCTCTAGGAGTAAACCTGCACTTTCAATTGGTATCAGAGCAAGGTACTCCCTTGTTCTGTGTGATTTTGGTTTAACCACCTGGAGTTTTAGTTATGTCGACCGCAGGTATGATCAAGGTATCCGCTGCATGCCCCATCTTCGATGGCACGGACTATCCCTGTTGAAGAACAAGATGCGTATGCATCTTGAGGCAATTAACAATGATCTCTAGTTCGTCGTCAAGAATGGAGTGCCTACTGTGGCTCCAAGCATCAACACCACTGACGTGAAGAGATTCAAGCAACTCGACTCTCAAGCGAAGAATAACATATGTGGACATTTGAACAAAGGACAGTATGGAAGAGTGAGTGTTTTGGAAACTTTGAAGTTTATCTGGGATAGGCTTTCCAAGGTCAACGAGGGGGTCTCTACTCAACGTGACTCCCGAGTTGACGTTCTTCGCAATCTCTTCAATCGATTCAAGAGGCTCGACACTGAGAATGTGCAGCAAACCTTCGACCGCCTTACTGATATCTCCAATGAGCTTCAAGCTCTTGGTGTTACTGACATCACCGATCATGAGGTGGTGAAGAAATTGCTGAGGTCACTGGACAGTTCCTTCGACACCTTGGCACTGATGATACAAGAGCGCCCTGATTACAAGTCACTTGACCCGGCTAACATTCTTGAAAGGCTCAACACTCATGAATTTCAGCAAGCAGAGAAGAGAGATATGTATGGTCCCAGCTATGGACGTCCTCACGCTCTGAAGGCAAAAGCAAAAGCCAAGGCAATTTCTTCATCTGAAGAAGAAGAGAAATATGAGTGTATTTCTGATGGTGCTGAGGAAATTGGCAGAGAACTGGCAATGCTTGTGAAGAAGTTCCAGAAGTTTTCCAAGAAAAATCGCTTTGGAAAGTCTTCAAAGTATGACTCAAAGAACACTGGAGAAGCGTCTGCTCGAGACTACAACAAGAGAACCTGTCATAAATGCAAGAAGTCAGGCCACTACATCACCGACTGCCCTCTATGGCAAAAGAAGAAGAAGAAGAAGAGTAGGGATGATGACTCTGATGACAAAAAGAAGAAATCCTCAAAGTCTTCATCAAAATCTTCATCTCACAAGAAAGGCAGTTCCAGCAAAGCTCGTGCATTCATTGGGTAGGAAATGGATTCTGAGGAAGAATCTGATCATGAGGAAGCTGAGGAATCTGAGGAGGAGTCAGACTCTGGTGTGGCGAGCCTTGCCCTCGCTACTGAGTACGTCAGCAAGTCCATCTTCAACCCTGAAGACAATGGTGTCTCCACCAACAATGATGACTGTGCTGATGACTACACTCCCACATATTGCTTCATGGCAAGAGGTGCAAAGGTAACCTCATGATAAGCTTACTTTGAAACTTCCAGTGATGACGACTCTGAGAGGGAATCTAAACCAAGCTATAAGAAACTTGCTAAAATTGCAACTGAGCAACAACATGCTATGGAAAAGATTCAAAAACTGCTAGACAAAAGCGATGACCTGTTGGACGAGGAAATGGATCATAGTCAAGCCTTGTCTAAAGATCTCAGACGGCTTAAGTCAGAGTATGACGAACTTGAAAGTCGTCATGTGTCTCGTTCAGCCGAACACGAGAAGCTGTCCTATGAATTTCTTCAAAGGAAGCAAGATCTCGAGAAGCTGAGAGCGTCTCATGATGATCTTCAAAAAGAGAACGATTCACTCCTCGCTCAACAGATCAGTACCGCTCAGGAAGAATTTTTTGCACCATGCCTAAAATGCCTTGAACGTGATAATGCAAATTCTTCAGCTGAATGTTCAAATGCTTCAGTACTTACAATTGCTTCAACTGCTTCGGTGGACACTAACCCATCATCTGAGGATGCCACCAGTGATACTGACGAAAATGTAGGGCTGAAGGAATTGTACGTCACAGGCATATACAAAAGCCTCAAAGGGCATCAAACCCTTTGTGATGTGCTCAAAAAGCAAATTCTTCACAGGAACCCTAGGAAAGAGGGTATTGCTTTTGAGAGAAAGCTTAATGCTGATGGTTCTTATTGGAAGCCTGAGCAGTATCCCAAAACCACATGGGTTGCTGCAAAGGGACCTCCAATAGATCCATCCACTTTATCTGGCTATACTTGTGATGCTTCATATTCTTAAGATGAGTCATTTGACTCCAACTACAAACTGTTCAAAAATCAGAATGGTGAAGTATTTGCTAGATTTGTTGGTACTAACTGCAGGAACGGTCCACCTGTGAAGAAAATCTAGGTGCCCAAAAGCATTCTGGAAAATCTTCAGGTGAATGTCATCCTGACACCACCGATGAAGAAGAAACATCCCAGGCCAAATTCTTCACAGGGATCAAAGTCGTCAAATGGACGCAGACCTACTCATGGTCGTGCTAATGCCTCTGTTTTGCAGGGAAACAAGCAGCGATTTGATGAATATGAGCACTATTCTTCGAACCACTATGTTCACAAAACATCGAAGAATTTCTCTGCTTATTCATTCAATTACTATAACCCTCCTGTGAAGAGAAATGCATATTCTTCAATGCCTAAGTTCTCCATTAATGCACTTCGTTACATTGCTTCTTAGCCACCCGTTCAGATGTGGGTGGTTAAGAAGAAGACTAATCTCTTCTGTAGGGTCAGGTCTTCAGACAACTAATATGTCTGATGAATTTGCTGAAGACCTGACAAAATGCCTGTTGGGATGCAGGTTAATCATGATGAAATGAATCATTCATTTCACACATCCCTTATGCTGCTAGATACTATTCCTTGATGAAATTGTCTGGACGAAATTGATCATCATCATATTCTTCACTTTGAAGTATATGAATTTGTAAGTCAGACTAATGCTTCTACAGGATGACACACCCACAGCCGCTGAATGGGTCCTAGATAGTGGCTGAACGAATCACATAACTGGTGATAGGAATTTACTCACTGATGCTCCCCTTACTCCGTCTCATCTGAAGCATATCACATACACCGACAAAGGAAAAAAGCAAGGTATTGGGTCTAGGTAAGGTTGCTATCTCGAAGGATCGACACATGGAAAAGGTGATGCTTGTCGAGTCCCTTGGATACAACCTCATGTCCGTCTCAATGCTTTGTGATCTTGATATGATTGTCATCTTTGGCAAATATAGATGTATTGTGCTGATGGAATCTGACAAATCCAAAGTCTTCGAAGGCTTTAGGAAAGGTGATTTGTATATTGTAGATTTCTCCCTAGGTCCTCAGCCTACCATGTGTCTATTGGCAAAAGCTTCAGAGTGTTGGCTATGGCATCGACGCCTTGGACATGGTGGCATGAGGAATTTGAGCACACTCATCAAGAAGAAGCACATCGTTGGCGTCGATGGCGTCAAATTCATGAAAGATCATCTGTGTGGTGCTTGTGAGTCTGGACACATGACCAGATCCAAGCATGCGGCTAAGACAATCATGACCACTACTCGTCCCTTTGAATTACTTCATATGGATTTGTTTGGTCCTACCCATTATGCCACACTAACCAATGCAGCATGTCTCTACGGATTCATCATAGTTGACGACTACTCTCGTTACACCTGGGTGCACATCATTTCCTTCAAGACTGAAGTTCAGGATGTCTTCAGACGATTCTCCAATCGGGCCATGACGAATTATGGTCTCAAGATCAAGCACATCAGGAGCGACAACAGCACCGAGTTCAAGAACACAGGACCTGATGACTATCTTGACGAACTTGGTATCACGCATGAGCTCTCTGCTCCCTACACGCCTCAGCAGAATGGAGTCGTGGAGCGCAAGAATAGGACACTCATCGAGATGGCTCGCACAATGCTTGATGAATACAAGACACCACGTCGATGGTGGCCTGAAGCAATTGACATTGCATGTCACATCATCAACTGGGTATATCTTCACAAATTCCTCAAGAAGACTTCATATGAGCTCCTCACCAACAAGAAACCCAATGTGAGTTATTTCAAAGTCTTCGGTGCTAAATGCTGGATTAGAGATCCTCATCACAGTTCTAATTGCACCGAAAGCACATGAAGTACGGAAAGGACTCGCACACCTACAGAATCTTCAACACCTATCACAACAAGGTTGTTGAAACTGTAGATGTGCGGTTCGATGAAACTAACGGCTCACAAAGAGAGCACGTGCCTCCTGTGCTAGATGAAATGCCTCCTGAGGAATCTATCAAGCTTATGGGCACCGGCGAAATTGTGCCCAGTGAAGATATAGCTGATGAAGAAGTAGTGATCCCTCGTCATGAAGAAACTGCTGATCCTGAAGAAAATGATGCTGAGGATTCAGCACGACAGCAACAACAACAACAACAACAACAACAACAAGGCCCTCGTCCAGCACATCCATGAGTGGCAAATGAAGTGCAGATTGAGAAGATCCTAGACAACATCAATGCACCTGGTCCCCTCACTCGCTCAAGAGCTTCACATCTAGCTAACTTTTGTGGGCATTACGCGTTTGTCTCTATTTCAGAGCCCACCAAAGTTGATGAAGCATTTCTCGAGCCAGAATGGATTCAAGCAATGCAAGAGGAATTGCATCAATTTGAGCTCAATAATGTGTGGGAGCTAGTCAAGCGTCCCGATCCACGCAAGCACAATGTCATCGGCACCAAATGGATCTACCGCAACAAGCAAGACTAAAATGGTCAAGTGGTGAGGAATAAGGCCCATCTTGTAGCTCAAGGCTACACACAAGTTGAGGGTATTGATTTCGATGAAACTGTTGGCGCAGAAAATTGCACCGCGCAACACAAGATAATCCTCGCACTTTCGTGGCGAGGGACGGATGCTTTTCGAGCAAAGCAACAAAGGGGTTCCTCAATTTCGGAGAGGAGGACGACTGCTTTACGGCGCAAAACAGCAAAGATGAACCGCGCCCTAGGGTTTCTAGAGCTCGGCGGGAAAGATAGTAAACGAAAGCAAAGGTACGTGAAAACAGTAAATTGAATTGGATGTAGATCGATTGTGTGTTCAATCGGCCGTCACCCCCAACATATATAAGAGGCGGCTGGACTTCCCGTACAAGCAAAGGATTCATCTAGGCTTTCCTTACAAGAAAATTACATCAATTCACGTCCTAGAGTCCTAGTTCTGGTCCCGCTCGGATTCAGCCCGAATTTGGTCCAATCTTCTGTCTTGCTCCTTGCGTGGGCCGTGGAATCTGCACATGACCTCCGATGGAGATGGTTCAAACACGAATTTTGTGCGCTTCGACGAGGCCAATAATCTGTATGTTGATCACTTTTCCAAATAAGGCCATCTTGAATACTCCACGGGGTCATCTTTAACTTCGAGTCGGACTCGGTTATGTAGCTGACTGGACCGTCCGACTCTTGTAGCGTCTCTGCAGGTCGTATACTATGTCGGATGATGATGACTCCAAAAGCAAAGTTTACCGTTTCGACGTTACGAACAACTTTCATGTTGAACACTTTTTTATCCGAGGCCATCTAGATAATTATTTGAGCCCATCTTCAGCTTCTGGTCGGATTTGACAGTTTCCACCCCGGCAAGCTTTTCCCGGCAAGCTTTCCACCCCGGCAAGCTTCACCCCGGCAAGGTTTCCATCCCGGCAAGCTTTCACACCCCGGCAAGGTTTCCATCCCGGCAAGGTTTCCCCGGCAAGGTTTCCATCCCGGCAAGCTTTCTGGCTGTACCTTGCGGGTCTTTTTTGTGGCAGTAAACGACCTCGGATGAAAATGTGCCCAAAAGCAAAATTGACCGTTTCGACGTTACGAACAACTTTCATGTTGAACGTTTTTAGATTAGAGGCCATCTTGAATGGCTAATTGCTCACGCATTGCATCAGACACTCGCCAAGACGTGTCTGGTCTCCCGCGTCTTATTTCGCCTCTTGACATGGCTGCATTCAGATAGCTCTAACTTTTGCATACGAACTCGGATTGAGACGATTTTTATATGAAAATCGACCGATTCGACGAGACAAAGACAATTCATGTAGAAAGTTTTCTCATATGAGATCATCTTGAGGGCGTAATCAGCCGAATAGTATTCTGGATACAAAATCCCAGTACTTCGAACACAACTTCGGCCTTAGAGATGAGATCGGATGGCTATGGCCCAAATATCAAAGTTTCTCCTTTTGACGATACGGAACTTTCTCACTTCGAGCACTTTTCTATTTGAGGCCTTCTTAATTACGTTCTTGACCATGCCAAAATCTGGTGTCAACACAGGATTACCTGAAACTTTAGCTTGGCGTCCGGCTAGGATTTGTCCTTGGCAGCGTACTAGCTCGACGTAAACCAGGATCTGGGCAGGACTTATCCCATGTAACTGCCAATCCATGCAAAATACCTGTTGTAACACTTGAGCAATATATCGGCTGATCAGCTTAATCAATAAATTAATTAATTTGGCCTATTAAAATACCCATCAGCCAAATTATAGCTCCAACACATGCCCCCCTGTTTTTGGTATAATATAATTTATCAAAAACATATATACTCAAGGCGATATTCAGAATAACATATCGGCCATAGCACTACCAATTCTCAGGATATTTCACAAAAATTGTATCTTTCCGAGTTGCTGTAACTCGGTGAACATCATTATTTAGGGCGATGTACAAAGAACACATCGGCCAAGTTTTTCTTAGGGCGATATTTCAAACAACATATCGGCCACAACATCCTCAATCCTCCTGCCACATGCTAGGATAGTATTTCTTCAAATATTTTCCATTGAGGACTTTAGACAACTTCTCCCCTTGCAAAGATTGTACAAAATATGAATTGCCGGGAACAATCTCTACAACTTTATATGGACCTTCCCAATTTGGTGACCACTTGCCGAATTTTCTATCTTTAGTTCCAATGGGTAAAATCGTTTTCCATACTAAATCTCCTATTTGAAACGATTTTTCTTTCACCCTTTTGTTATAAGCCTTGGCTACTCTTAATTTTTCTTTCTCAATCTCTCGCAAAGCTTTTAGTCTTTCTTCTGGAATATCATCTATTTTGTCCATCATCAAATTAGTGTACTCCACAGCCGACAAATCATTTTGTCTGGCTACCCTAAAAGCTTGCAACTTAACTTCCACGGGTAACACCGCCTCCTGGCCATACACTAGCTCAAAAGGTGATACTTGAGTAGCTCCATGCTTAGATATTCTATGAGCCCATAAAGCTTCCGAAAGCACCTCGTGCCATCTTCTCGGATGTTCTTCAATCTTCTTCTTTATAAGTTTGATCTAAGTCTTATTGCTAGATTCGGCCTGTCCATTAGCTTGAGCATAATAAGGCGACGAATTTAACAACTTAATCCCATAAGATTCAGCAAATTCACGAAATTGATGGGACATAAAAGAAGCACCTTGATCAGTAGTCAAAGTTTGAGGAATACCGAATCTATGAATAATATGCTCCAAAACAAAATTAATCACTTCTCTATGAGTCATATTTCTCAAAGGAATCGCTTCTGTCCACTTGGTGAAATAATCAGTGGCTACTAGGACAAAGCGATGTTGTTTAGAAGACGATGGATGTATCTCACCAATAAAATCTAAGCCCCATCCTCTAAACGGCCACGGCTTAATTATGGGATTCAACATAGCTGCGGGTGCTAATTGTATATTGCCAAACTTCTGACAAGCCTCACAGCCTTTATAATAACGGAAGCAATCTTCTAACAAAGTCGGCCAATAAAAACCTGCTCTTTTTATCAACCACCGCATCTTATGAGCCGACTGGTGTGTCCCACATATGCCTTCATGCACTTCACCCATGGCTAATCTAGATTGGTCAGAATCCAAGCATTTTAATAGTAGCCCATCTATAGTTCGGCGATGTAACTCGTTATTCAACATAGTATATTTTAAAGCCTGTCGCCGAACCTTCCTATCCCTGGTTTGACTTGGGTCTTTTAAATGATTAATCAAAGGAACCCTCCAATCTACAGCCTCCGAATTATTAGCTAACTCGGTCACTGGTGGGATTTGTACCGGATTACTAGCTAACTTGGTCGCTGGTGATAATTCGCTCACTTGCTCCGAGTTATTTAACTTAGTCACTGGCGATAACTCGGTCATTTGTCGCGCTGAATTTTCTTCTCCTCGCGCGCTGCAACCCGGTGTGAATTCCGAATTATCTGGCGCTCGCTGTAGCTCGGCATAACTCAGTGTATGTTTCGAATTATCTTTCTCTCGGTATGACTCGGTATAACCCGGTGTGTGTTCCGAGTTATCTTTCTCTCGGTATGACTCGGTATAACCCGGTGTGTGTTCCGAGTTATCTGGCACTCGGCGTGTATTCCGAGTTATCTGTAACTCGGTCTCACCCTTTGCAGCAACCAACATCGGTTTTTCTAAGATGAAGAACTTTCCTCTACTGATATTATAACCGGATGCCTGCTGTGCCAAAGAATTAACCCTAGAATTTTCCTTCCTAGGTATATGACTAATAGTGAAAGTATCCAGGGACTTGATTATATCTAAACATTGGTCCATGTAACTATTTAGTAACCCATCAAAACATTGAAATTCGCCTTTAATTTGTTGCACTACCAGAAGCGAATCACCAAAAGCATCTACATCCTTAACACCCATATCCAGTAACTTTTGTAACAAAAGGGCCTCATACTCAGCTTGGTTATTTGTGCAAGGATATTCTAAGCGAACCGATGCCTCATATATAACATTATTAGGAGAAATCAGAACATTGCCGACGCCTTGCCCCTCTCTACAAACCGATCCATCAAAATAAAGTTTCCTTGGGCATATGCTAACATAATTAATATCTTCCTCATCTTTAACTCTATGATCAACAATGAAGTCGGCGATAATTTGACCTTTCATAGCACGCAACGATTCATATGTCAAATCATACTCTATTAGTGCATAAGCCCATTTACCAATCCTACCACTAAGAATCGGTTTTTGCAACATGTATTTAACTACGTCGGCTTGACAAGCTACTACACAAGTACTGGACAGCAAATAAGGTCGAAACTTGGTACATGCATAATATAAGGATAAACATAACTTTTCAATAAACACATACCGAGTTTCGGCGTCAATCAAACGGCGACTTAAGTATGCTATGATGTACTCCTTCCCGCCATCTTCTTGTGTCAACACCACGCCGATCACTCTATCTTGTGCAGCAATGTATAATTTGAACGGCGCACCAGATTTGGGTGCACGCAATACCGGAGGATTTAACAAATATCTCTTTATGTTATTAAAAGCCTCCTGTTGTTCTGCCCCCCAAGTGAATTCGGCTTCATTCTTTAGCCGAAGTATTGGAGCAAACGATTCAATCTTCCCTGCCAAGTTAGATATGAATCGTCTCAAGTAATTGATTTTCCCCAATAACTTTTGCACATCTCTTTTACAAGTCGGCTGTTCCAGATTTTTAATTGCCTCCACTTTCTTAGGGTCAATCTCTATACCATCTTCATGAATTATAAAGCCCAAGAATTTTCCAGCCGACACACCAAAAGCACATTTAAGGGGATTCATCTTTAGCCCATACCGGCGCATTCTTTCAAAACCGAGTCGTAAATCGGCAAGACGATGTTCAAACCCATCCGATTTAACAACTATATCATCAATGTATATTTCTAATATAATGCCAAGAAGATCATGAAATATTAGATTCATGGCACGTTGATATGTAGCACCGGCATTCTTCAACCCAAAAGTCATGACTACCCACTCAAACAAACCGACAAAGCCAGGGCACCGAAAAGCAGTCTTAGACATATCCTTTTCGGCCATAAATATCTGATTATAACCAGCATTACCATCCAAAAAACTGATTATTCTATGTCCCGAAGCATTATTAATAAGGATGTCGGCAATAGGCATAGGATATTCATCTTTCGGAGTAGCCTTATTCAGGTCCCTAAAATCAACACATACTCTAATTTTGCTAGTGTTCTTCTTTTCAACAGGAACAATATTAGACACCCAATCTGCATATCTACATGGCCGAATAAACCCTGCTTTTATCAACCGATCAACTTCTTCTTTGATGCGGTCATACATGTCAGGATTAAAATTTCTACGGGGTTGCTTATACGGCCTAAAACCAGGTTTGATAGGTAATCTATTATCCACTAAATCTCTATTTAAGCCAGGCATCTCGGTATAGTTCCAAGCAAAGCAATCAACAAATTCTTTAAGTAACTCGGTTACCTTGCTTTTCTGATCGGCCTTTAAGTTAGCATTGATGAATGTAGGTCTCGGAGTGCTTCCATCACCAATGTCTATTTCTTCAAGTGGATCAGCCGATGAGAACCCATGCCCAAGCTTGTCCATGTCTTCAAATTCTTCAATAGTTTCATGCATATCGTTCTTTCCGGAACGATGCTCTTCTGTACGTTTTTGTAACCATTTAATGCTATCTTCTTTATTCATCATTTACATAGATAGATCATTAAGCCGAGCTACATCAGCCGGCTGTACATTTACAGGTACAAAACCATCTCTACCTATACTAATGTAGTCATAGTCCGATAGATCTCTACCGGTCAAGCATTGCATATCACCGAGTTGCCAATCAATCGGCGCTTCTGTCAAGGCTATGCAGGTCGAGTTATCTGCCCCAATCACCCCCACATCGTCATTTACCCATTGAATTAAGCATTGATGCAAAGTAGATGGGATGCAACAATTCGCATGGATCCAGTCACGCCCCAACAGAACATTGTATCGGCCTTTGACATCAACTACAAAGAAAGCAGTCGGCAATGTCTTGCTTCCGACTGTAAGCTCCATAGATATAACGCCCTTGGGTTCAGATAGCTCTCCTGAGAACCCACTGAGTCCCATGTTGGTCCTCATTAGCTCGCTCTCCTTTCGGTTCAGCTTGGAAAACACCGAAAGAGGCATGATATTAACACCTGCGCCGCCATCAACAAGCATGCGCCCAATGGGCTTGCCATCAATATGTCCCCTGATGAATAACGGCTTCAAGTGCTGGTCGGGCTTCTCTGGTTTCTCAAACATAGCCTTACTCGGCCCAAGAACTAACTCGGCAACTTCAGACTCAGGCGCACGGAACTCGGCGGGCAATGCAAAAACCATGTTAATATCCATATTAGTGAATGTATTCTCGCCATCTTCCGAGTTCTCGCCATCAACCGAGTTACGCGCGTTCTTGCTATCTTCCGAGTTATTTACGTCATCTCCATCAACCGAGTCCTTTGCTGCGTTATCAACCGAGTAATCTGCAGCAGCATTCCCTTCCTCCGAGATGCGCTTTTCCCTCCAAGTCAGCTTAGGTATCAGTGGTTTTTCCCGGTTGAACAACTCGTCGCGCTTCTTCTCAGCTATGTCTTCTCTGATCTCCAGCGCTCGCAGCCGCTGTACTCGGCGTTTTTGAGTGGGCGTGAGTCCCATTGGGCACCATTGAGGCCCCGGTTTAGTCCCTGGAGCGACAGATTTGCTGCCCCCCGAGTTACTCGGTCCTGGTTGGGTCCCTGGAGCTACCGACTTGGCTCTGCTGCTCCCCAAGTTACTCGGCATATACTGATGTACTGTCCTGTTGCCCCCCGAGTTACTCGGCCTGAACTGGTTGCCTCCCGAGTAACCCGGCCTGTACTGACTGCCTCCTGAGTATCTCGGCATGTTGCTTCTCACGTAACTCGGCCTGTTCCGAGTAGCCGAAACATCCTTCTGCTGATGCGATACAACCCCTGCTGCAACCTTCTGGCTTCCACTAGTACTTGGGTTCCCATGCTGATTGAGCGAGCCAAAAATAACTGGAGACTGGCTAGGGGATGCACGTGAGCTGTTCTCTCTGATGAGTGGATCAATTATCACACCAACCGCTCCAACTTTCCGAGTTACGCTGGAAGATACAGTATGTGCATTGGCATCTTCTCTCTGAACAGAATTATATTTCAACTCGGCAACGTCCTCTTTTCCTGGACTTTTCTCACCAACTCCAGCCGGTTGACCTTCTTCGAGTTCTTTTGCAGACTTACGCACCCAAGTGAGCCCGCGACCAGTACTGTTTCTGCCACCCACCTGGCGCACCGGTGACCGATTCCCTCGAATCGTGTCTTAGTTCTTTTCTGATGCACTGGTCCCCTGTACATAGCACTCGGCTGATTCCATTCTGGTTGAAAATAACCCGGTGGCCCCATAGGGTATGGTGCCCAAGGATTAAACCCCCACGGAGGACACGGAGGAAAATGTGGATGCATAGGAGGTGGGCATCCCCAATAAGCCGGTTCCATTGGGAAACACGGCTGTTGCTCATATGAATTCCTCCCCCAATGCTCATGATCGTTAGGTCCAGGAGGAGACCTCGGGCGCTTAACTCCTCCAAGCCGTTTGAACACATTGCTGTTTCTACGTGAAGTGTATTTTTCCAACAGCATGTTAACAGTTGGCTTTGGATCTTGCTTTTTCCTTCCATTGACCTTCCACACTCCGACCTCTGGCTTCTTGGGTTTAATCATCCTTGGTGGAGCATTCTCATCAACAGTATTTTTTTTCTTGGCTGACTCGGTCTGATCCGACCGAATTAGCATCTTCTTGCCTTCAAACTCGATCACATTAATAGGGAAAGGATCACTATCGAGCTTCATCTTGGCATCCTCTGCGAATGTCAATCGTCCCTCGTTGATGGCCGATTGCACCTGTCGACGAAAAATATTACAGTCATTAGTAGCATGTGAAAAAGAGTTATGCCACTTACAGTAAGCTCTTCGTCCCAATTCTTCCGGAGATGGGATCACATGACCTCCTCTCAATCTTATTTGTTTCCCTTGCAATAGCATGTCAAAGATCCTATCACACTTGCTAACATCAAAAGTATATTTAATCTCCTCTCTCTTAGCAGGTGTGGGTTTTAAGGCAGGACATGCAAAAGGTTTGGACTTTGGCATTTGGATCCACTCGGCTACACATATGTCTACCTCATCATCACTAGCCGAGTCACCTTCACACTCTAAAGTGTTAACAGCAGGAGTAACCTTATCTTTGTTTTTGTTATCTCTAAACCGATTAGATTGCTTAACTTCCCTAGCTCGGGTTTCCTGCGCCAAAGCCTTCTGTAACACTTGGTTGACATCTAAAAATTCCTGCCCTTCTAGCTTATCTTTAATGTGAGCAAGCAAACCCGAAAAGGCTAGATCAGCCAAGTCCTTTTTGGCTATAGTTAAGCTGTAATAGCGGTTTTTACATCCCTAAACCTTCTAATGTAATCATGCACCGGCTCATTATATTTCTGCCTAACCATAGTTAGGTCGGAAAGCCGAAGCTCAGTTTCACCGCTATAGAAGTACTCATGAAATCGCTGCTCTAATTGTACCCATGAAGAAATAGAGTTAGGAGCAAGGGATGAAAACCAAGTGAATGCAGTGCCGGATAGAGACAAAGGAAATAACCTAACTCTATAAATATCCGAGTTACCAAACTCACTGCATTGTGCTAAGAACTGTCCCACATGTTCAACAGTAGATCTACCACCTTCCCCGGTGAATTTAACAAAGTCAGGGATCCTAACACCACGAGGATAAGGAGTGGAGTCAAAGTACTCGGGGTATGGTTTCTGATAGGCACGTGTTGTACCTTTCGGTGCTAAACCGTATTCTCTAAGTATGTCAACCAACTGATTTTTCCAACTATCATTAGATGATGGAGCATGTGTTTGTGGAACAGCAACATGTGGTGGATACTCCGGCATAAATGTTTGAGCATATGAAGTTTGCAACGGAGGACCATTAACATGTGAATCAAGTACCGGCCCATATGGAATACCTGTACTGGCAGCTGGCAACATAGTCTCCGAGTTATTTGCAATTCGGTGAGGGTTCATATTGAGTTGATTGTAACCCGGCGGTTTACACCGAGTTGGTTGTAACTCGGTGGTGAGTTTGCTCCGAGTTGATTGTAACTCGGTGGTGTGGTATACGCTACTGTTTGATAGTAGGGCTGCTGCAGATTTGAATTCAAAACCCTACTTCGGTTGTTGTTGTTGTAATTTTGTGCAACCGAAGTAGAAACCATAGGAGGAGCAGCATTAGGAATAAAATTATGGGCCGAACTACTAGCATGGTTCCGGCCACTTTGATCATTATTTAGAGCAACATGAGTTTGATCTACGTTAGCCGATGCACCTGGCATATGAACATTACTAGACATGTTAACTACTCGATTATGTTCCATATGCATCGGTCTTTTATCATAGTACTCACGTTCAACATGTTGCCCTAACGATTGAGCATGATGAGATAAACCAATCCCTAAATCTTTACTAAATTGCTCTTTAAGCTCTTCAAATTTATCAGCCATGGATTTGGAAAGTGTGTGCATCGTATCTGCCATGTTGGATCCAAATTTGCTAGCTACGGATGCATCAATTAGATGAGCAAGGTCTTCGTTTGATTGTTTTACCTCAGTACCGAGTAGATCTGAAATACTCGGCATAGCGCTTGGCGTAGCCACTTTCTTGATGACACCGTTCCGAGTCTTCTGGAATCCCGCCAGCATCATCTTCCTCTGCTCTCCAAGTACACGTTCAATCTCCAGCCGGTCTTCCTTCGAGAGATCTTCCATTGCGGCAGGGATGATGTTGTCTGAGCTGATGTCGCTGTTGTTATTGGGATCGGTGGTCATCTTGTCCGAGTTGATGTTACCCTTGTTCTTCTTGTCGCCGAGCAGATTGGAAGTACTTGGCGTTCTTCGTGTCCCCAACGGAGTCGCCAATTTGTGTTGGCGCAGAAAATTGCACCGCGCAACACAAGATAATCCTCGCACTTTCGTGGCAAGGGACGGATGCTTTTCGAGCAAAGCAACAAAGGGGTTCCTCAATTTCGGAGAGGAGGACGACTGCTTTACGGCGCAAAACAGCAAAGATGAACCGCGCCCTAGGGTTTCTAGAGCTCGGCGGGAAAGATAGTAAACGAAAGCAAAGGTACATGAAAACAGTAAATTGAATTGGATGTAGATCGATTGTGTGTTCAATCGGCCGTCACCCCCAACATATATAAGAGGCGGCTGGACTTCCCGTACAAGCAAAGGATTCATCTAGGCTTTCCTTACAAGAAAATTACATCAATTCACATCCTAGAGTCCTAGTTCTGGTCCCGCTCGGATTCAGCCCGAATTTGGTCCAATCTTCTGTCTTGCTCCTTGCGTGGGCCGTGGAATCTGCACATGACCTCCGATGGAGATGGTTCAAACACAAATTTTGTGCGCTTCGATGAGGCCAATAATCCGTATGTTCATGACTTTTCCAAATAAGGCCATCTTGAATACTCCACGGGGTCATCTTTAACTTAGAGTCGGACTCGGTTATGTAGCTGACTGGACCGTCCGACTCTTGTAGCGTCTCTGCAGGTCGTATACTATGTCGGATGATGATGACTGCAAAAGCAAAGTTGACCGTTTCGACGTTACAAACAACTTGCCGGTAATGAGATTGAACTAGGTATGGAGATACCGACGATCGAATCTCGGGCAAGTAACATACCGACGGAGAAAGGGAATTATGTATGTTGTCATTGTGGTTCGACCGATAAGATCTTCGTGGAATATGTAGGAACCAATATGAGCATCCAGGTTCCGCTATTGGTTATTGACCGGAGAGGCATCTCAGTCATGTCTACATCATTCCCGAACCCGTAGGGTCCGCACGCTTAACGTTCGTTGACGATATAGTGTTATATGAGTTATGTGAATTGGTAACCGAATATTGTTCGGAGTCCCGGATGAGATCCCGGACGTCACGAGGAGTCTTGGAATGGTCGAGAGGTAAAGATTTATATATGGGAAGTCATATTTTGGGTTCCGGAAAAAGGTGCAGTTTTTTTCGGTATTGTACCGGGAAGCTTCCAGAAGGTTCCGGAGGATTCCGGAGGGGTCCGGAAGTCCACAAGTGGGTCCACCACGTCCCAAGGGCTGGCATGGGCTAAGGGGAGGCGCCCTGGCCTTATTGGGCCAGGCGCACCAAGTCCTCAAAAGCCCACGCAGCTAGGGAAGGAAAAAGGGAGAGTCCTAGTAGGAATAGGATTGAACTTTGGAGTCCAAGTCCACGTGTGTACAATTCACGGTTACTGTTCACGTGGCACTATTCCTTCTACTCCAAGCCCCTACACATATATAAATAGAGGAGAGGGGGGCGCCCCAAAGGAGACACAACATTGTCTTAGCTGTGTGCGGCGCCCCCCTCCACAGTTCCGTCCCTCGGTCATATTTTCGCAGTGCTTGGGCGAAGCCCTGCGGAGATAGCATCACCATCACCGTCACCACGCCGTCGTGCTACCGGAACTCATCCACTACCTCGCCGTCTTGCTGGATCAAGAAGTCGAGGACGTCACCGAGCTGAACGTGTGCTGAACGCGGAGGTGCCGTACGTTCGGTACTCGGTCGGTTGGATCGTGAAGTTGTTCGACGACATCAACCATGTTGTTCTAACGCTTCTGCTTACGGTCTACGAGGGTACGTAGACACACTCCCCCTCTCATAGCTATGCATCTCCATGGATAGATCTTGCATCTGCATAGAATTTTTTTTGTTTTCCATGCAACGTTCCCCAACAGTGGCATCATGAGCCAGGTCTATGCGTAGATGATATGCACGAGTAGAACACAAAGAGTTGTGGGCGGTGATCGTCATACTGCTTACCACCAACGTCTTATTTTGATTCGGCGGTATTGTAAGATGAAGCGGCCCGGACCTACATGTCCACGTACATGAGACCGGTTCCACCGACAGACATGCAACTTGTTTTGCATAAAGGTGGCTGGCGGGTGTCTGTTTCTCCTACTTTAGTTGAATCGAATTTGACTGCGGCCGGTCCTTGTTGAAGGTTAAAACAGCAAACTTGATAAATCACCGTTGTGGTTTTGTGCCGTAGGTAAGAACGGTTCTTGCTAGAAGCCCGTAGCAGCCACGTAAAACTTGCAACAACAAAGTAGAGGACGTCTAACTTGTTTTTGCAGGGTATGCTGTGATGTGATATGGTCAAGACATGATGTGATATACGTTATTATATGAGATGATCATGTTTTGTAATTTATCGGCAACCGGCAGGAGCCTTATGGTTGTCTCTTTATTGTATGAAATGCAAGCGCCATGTAATTGCTTTACTTTATCGCTATACGTTAGCAATAGTTGTAGAAGCAATAGTTGGCGAGACGACCACGACGCAACGATGGAGATCAAGGTGTCGAGCCGGTGACGATGGAGATCATGACGATGCTTTGGAGATGGAGATCAAAAGCACAAGATGATGGCAATATCATGTCACATATTTTGATTGCATGTGATGTTTATCTTTGTGCATCTTATTTTGCTTAGAACGACGGTAACATTATAAGATGATCCCTTCACTAAATTTCAAGATAAAAGTGTTCTCCCTGAGTATGCACCGTTGCTAAAGTTCGTCGTTTCGAAGCACCTCGTGATGATCGGGTGTGATAGATTCTACGTTCACATACAACGGGTGTAAGCCAGTTTTACACAAGCAGAATACTTGGGTTAAACTTGACGAGCCTAGCATGTACAGACATGGTCTCGGAACACTGGAGACCGAAAGGTCGAACATGAGTCATATAGTAGATATGATCAACATGGAGATGTTCACCATTGATGACTATCCCATCTCACGTGATGATCGGACATGTGCTAGTTGATTTGGATCATGTATCACTTAGTTAACTTGAGGGATGTTAATTTAAGTGAGAGTTCATTAGTAATTTGATTAATTGAACTTAATTTATCATGAACTTAGTCTTGATGGTTTCTTTGCATATCTATGTTGTAGATTAATGGCCCGTGCTACTGTTCCGTTGAATTTTAATGCGTTCCTAGAGAAAGCTAAGTTGAAAGATGATGGTAGCAACTACACGGACTAGGTCCGTAACTTGAGGATTATCCTCATTGCTGCACAGAAGAATTATGTCCTTGATGCACCGCTAGGTGATGGACCTGCTGCAGGAGCTGCTGCAGAAGTTGTGAACGCCTGGCAGGCTCGATCTGATGACTACTCGATAGTTCAGTGTGCCATGCTCTATGGCTTAGAACCGGGACTGCAAAAGCGTTTTGAATGCCACGGAGCATATGAGATGTTCCAAGAGCTGAAATTGATATTTCAAGCTAATGCCCGGGTTGAGAGATATGAAGTCTCCAACAAGTTCATTAGCTGTAAGATGGAGGAGAACAGTTATGTCAGTGAACACATACTCAGAATGTCTGGGTACCACAACCACTTGACTCATCTGGGAATTGATCTTCCGGTTGAGAGTGTTATTGACAGAGTTCTTCAGTCACTGCCACCAAGCTATAAAGGCTTCGTGATGAACTACAATATGCAAGGGATGGAGAAGACAATTCCCGAGCTCTTTGCGATGCTGAAATCAGCGAAGGTAGAAATCAAGAAGGAGCATCAAGTGTTGATGGTTAACAAAACCACTAGTTTCAAGAAAAAGGGCAAGGGAAAGAAGGGGAACTTCAAGAAGAACGGCAAGAAAGTTGCCGCTCCCACGAAGAAACCCAAAGATGGACCCAGGCCTGAAACAGAGTGCTTCTACTGCAAAGGGACTGGTCACTGGAAGCGGAACTGCCCCAAGTATTTGGCGGATAACAAGGATGGCAAAGTGAGCAAAGGTATATTTGATATACATGTTATTGATGTGTTCCTCACTAATGCTCGCAGTAGCGCCTGGGTATTTGATACTGGTTCGGTTGCTCATATTTGTAACTCGAAACAGGAGCTACGGAATAAGCAAAGATTGGCTAAGGACGAGGTGACGATGCGCGTCGGGAATGGTTCCAAGGTTGATGTGATCGCCGTCGGCACGCTACCTCTACATCTACCTTCGGGATTAGTTTTAGACCTCAATAATTGTTATTTGGTGCCAGCGTTGAGCATGAACATTATATCTGGATCTTGTTTATTGCGAGACGGTTATTCATTTAAGTCAGAGAATAATGGTTGTTCTATTTATATGAGTAACATCTTTTATGGTCACGCACCTTTTGTTAATGGTCTATTCTTGTTGAATCTCAATCGTAGTGATACACATATTCATAATATTGATGCAAAAAGATGCGAAGTTGATAATGATAGTGCAGCATACTTGTGGCACTGCCGTTTAGGTCATATTGGTGTAAAGCGCATGAAGAAACTCCATGCGGATGGACTTTTGGAATCTCTTGATTATGAATCATTTGATACTTGCGAACCATGCCTCATGGGCAAGATGACTAAAACTCCGTTCTCCGGAACAATGGAGCGAGCTTCTAATTTGTTGGAAATAATACATACCGATGTATGCGGTCCAATGAATGTTGAAGCACGTGGCGGGTATCGTTATTTTCTAACCTTCACAGATGATTTGAGTAGATATGGGTATATCTACTTGATGAAACACAAGTCTGAAACATTTGAAAAGTTCAAAGAATTTCAGAATGAAGTAGAGAATCATCGTAACAAGAAAATAAAGTTTCTACGATCTGATCGCGGAGGCGAATATTTGAGTTACGAGTTTGGCCTTCATTTAAGAAAATGTGGAATTGTTTCACAACTCACGCCACCTGGAACACCACAGCGTAATGGTGTGTCCGAACATCGTAACCGTACTTTATTGGATATGGTGCGTTCTATGATGTCTCTTACCGATTTGCCACTATCGTTTTGGGGTTATGCATTAGAGACAGCTGCATTCACGTTAAATAGGGCACCGTCTAAATCCGTTGAGACGACACCGTATGAACTATGGTTTGGCAAGAAACCTAAGCTGTCGTTTCTTAAAGTTTGGGGATGCGATGCTTATGTGAAAAAGCTTCAACCTGATAAGCTCGAACCCAAAGCAGAGAAGTGCGTCTTCATAGGATACCCTAAAGAAACAATTGGGTACACCTTCTACCACAGATCCGAAGGCAAGGTCTTTGTTGCCAAGAATTGGTCCTTTCTAGAGAAGGAGTTTCTCTCGAAAGAAGTGAGTGGGAGGAAAGTAGAACTTGATGAGGTAATTGTACCTTCTCTCGAATTGGAAAGTAGCTCATCAGAGAAAACCGTTCCCGTGATGCCTACACCAATAAGAGAGGAAGATAATGATAAAGATCATGAAACTTCAGATCAAGTTACTACTGAACTTTGCAGGTCGACCAGAGTACGTTCCGCACCAGAGTGGTACGGTAATCCTGTTCTGGAAGTTATGATGTTAGACAACGGCGAACCTACGAATTATGAAGAAGCTATGATAAGCCCAGATTCCGACAAATGGCTTGAGGCCATGAAATCTGAGATAGGATCCATGTATGAGAACAAAGTGTGGACTTTGGTGGACTTGCCCGATGATCGGCAAGCCATTGAGAATAAATGGATTTTTAAGAGGAAGACGGATGCTGATGGTAATATCACTGTCTACAAAGCTCGACTTGTCGCGAAAGGTTTTCGACAAGTTCAAGGGGTTGACTACGATGAGACTTTCTCACCCGTAGCGATGCTTAAGTCTGTCCGAATCATGTTAGCAATTGCCGCATTTTATGATTATGAAATCTGGCAAATGGATGTCAAAACTGCATTCCTTAATGGTTTTCTCAAAGAAGAGTTGTATATGATGCAACCAGAAGGTTTTGTCGATCCTAAGGGTGCTAACAAAGTGTGCAAGCTCCAGCGATCCATCTATGGACTGGTGCAAGCATCTCGGAGTTGGAATATACGCTTTGATGAGGTGATCAAAGCATATGGTTTTGTACAGACTTACGGTGAAGCCTGTATTTACAAGAAAGTGAGTGGGAGCTCTGTAGCATTTCTAAT
Source organism: Elymus sibiricus (assembly GCA_039707655.1). NCBI lineage: Eukaryota > Viridiplantae > Streptophyta > Magnoliopsida > Poales > Poaceae > Elymus > Elymus sibiricus. The sequence continues at coordinate 210,536,623 of CM077676.1, read as the reverse complement.
ATTATATGTGGATGACATATTGTTGATTGGAAATGATATAGAATTTCTGGATGGCATAAAGGGATACTTGAATAAGAATTTTTCAATGAAAGACCTCGGTGAAGCTGCTTATATATTGGGCATCAAGATCTATAGGAATAGATCAAGACGCTTGATAGGACTTTCACAAAGCACATACCTTGACAAAGTTTTGAAGAAGTTCAAAATGGATCAGTCAAAGAAAGGGTTCTTGCCTGTCTTGCAAGGTGTGAAGTTGAGTCAGACTCAATGCCCGACCACGGCAGAAGATATAGAGAAAATGAAAGTCATTCCCTATGCCTCAGCCATAGGTTCTATTATGTATGCCATGCTGTGTACCAGACCTGATGTGTGCCTTGCCATAAGTTTGGCAGGGAGGTACCAGAGTAATCCAGGAGTGGATCACTGGACAGCGGTCAAGAATATCCTGAAGTACCTGAAAAGGACCAAGGACATGTTTCTCATTTATGGAGGTGACGAAGAGTTCGTCGTAAAGGGTTACGTCGATGCAAGCTTCGACACTGATCCGGATGACTCTAAGTCACAAACCGGATACATATTTATATTAAATGGTGGAGCTGTCAGTTGGTGCAGTTCCAAGCAGAGCGTCGTGGTGGGATCTACGTGTGAAGCGGAATACATAGCTGCTTCGGAAGCAGCACATGAAGGAGTCTGGATGAAGGAGTTCATATCCGATCTAGGTGTAATACCTAGTGCATCGGGTCCAATGACAATCTTTTGTGACAACACTGGAGCAATTGCCATAGCTAAGGAGCCCAGGTTTCACAAGAAGACCAAACACATTAAGAGACGCTTCAACTCCATTCATGAATATGTCAAGCATGGAGACATAGAAATTTGCAAAGTACACACGGATCTGAATGTGGCAGACCCATTGACTAAGCCTCTTCCACGAGCAAAACATGATCAGCACCAAGACTCCATGGGTGTTAGATTCATTACTATGTAATCTAGATTATTGACTCTAGTGCAAGTGGGAGACTGATGGAAATATGCCCTAGAGGCAATAATAAAGTTGTTATTATTTTATATTTCCTTGTTCATGATAAAGGTTTATTATTCATGCTAGAATTGTATTGACCGGAAACTTAAATACATGTGTGAATACATAAACAAATACCGTGTCCCTAGTGAGCCTCTACTAGACTAGCTCGTTGATCAAATATGGTTAAGGTTTCCTAACCATAGACATGAGTTGTCATTTGATAACGGGATCACATCATTAGGAGAATGATGTGATGGACAAGACCCATCCGTTAGCTTAGCATATGATCGTTCTGTTTATTGCTACTGCTTTCTTGAATGTCAAATACATGTTCCTCAGACCATGAGATCATGCAACTCCCGGATACCAGAGGAATACCTTGTGTGCTATCAAACGTCACAACGTAACTTGGTGATCATAAAGATGCTCTACAGGTATCTCCGAAGGTGTCCGTTGAGTTGGCATGGATCGAGACTGGGATTTGTCACTCCGTGTTTCGGAGAGGTATCTCTGGGCCCTCTCGGTAATGCACATCATAAGAAGCTTGCAAGCAAAGTGACTAAGGAGTTAGTTACGGGATGATGTATTACGGAACGAGTAAAGAGACTTGCCGGTAACGAGATTGAACTAGGTATGGAGATACCGACGATCGAATCTCGGGCAAGTAACATACCGACGGACAAAGGGAATTATGTATGTTGTCATTGCGGTTCGACCGATAAGATCTTCGTGGAATATGTAGGAACCAATATGAGCATCCAGGTTCCGCTATTGGTTATTGACCGGAGAGGCGTCTCAGTCATGTCTACATCATTCCCGAACCCGTAGGGTTCGCACGCTTAACGTTCGTTGACGATATAGTGTTATATGAGTTATGTGAATTGGTAACCGAATATTGTTCGGAGTCCCGGATGAGATCCCGGACGTCACGAGGAGTCTCGGAATGGTCGAGAGGTAAATATTTATATATGGGAAGTCATATTTTGGGTTCCGGAAAAAGATGCAGTTTTTTTCGGTATTGTACCGGGAAGCTTCCAGAAGGTTCCGGAGGATTCCGGAGGGGTCCGAAAGTCCACAAGTGGGTCCACCACGTCCCAAGGAATGGCATGGGCTAAGGGGAGGCGCCCTGGCCTTATTGGGCCAGGCGCACCAAGTCCTCAAAAGCTCACGCAGCTAGGGAAGGAAAAAGGGAGAGTCCTAGTAGGAATAGGATTGGACTTTGGAGTCCAAGTCCACGTGTGTACTATTCACGATTACTGTTCACGTGGCACTATTCCTTCTACTCCAAGCCCCTACACATATATAAATAGAGGAGAGGGGGCGCCCCAAAGGAGACACAACATTGTCTTAACCGTGTGCGGCGCCCCCCTCCACAGTTCCGTCCCTCGGTCATATTTTCGCAGTGCTTGGGCGAAGCCCTGCGGAGATAGCATCACCATCACCGTCACCACGCCATCGTGCTGCCGGAACTCATCCACTACCTCGCCATCTTGCTGGATCAAGAATTCGAGGACGTCACCGAGCTGAACGTGTGCTGAACGCGGAGGTGCCGTACGTTCGGTACTCGGTCGGTTGGATCGTGAAGTTGTTCGACGACATCAACCGCGTTGTTCTAACACTTCCGCTTACGGTCTACGAGGGTACGTAGACACACTCCCCCTCTAGCTATGCATCTCCATGGATAGATCTTGCGTGTGCGTAGAATTTTTTTTGTTTTCCATGCAACGTTCCCCAACACTGTTCATATGCCAAATATATGTTGATGATATTATCTTTGGTTGCACTAACAAGAAATACAGTGACGAATTTGCATATATGATGTGTGAAGAATATCAGATGTCTATGATGGGGAAGTTGAAATTCTTCCTCGGACTTCAAATTCGTCAACAACCCAATGGCAGCTTCATTTCTCAGGAGAAATATCTCAAGGATTCCACACGATTTCGATCAGAAGGTATATCACCCGAGGCTGAGTACATTGCCGCTGGCGCCTGTTGCTCATAGCTACTATGGATGAAGAAAACCCTCAAGGACTATGGCTTCAACGTGAAGAAAGTGCACTCTACTGCGACAATGAGAGTGCCATCAAGATCGCCCACAACCCAGTGCAACACTCTAGGATGAAGCACATTCAGATTCGTCACCATTTTCTTCGTGATCATGTGCTGAAGGGAGACATCGTCATCAACCACGTGAAGACTGAAGACCAGCTTGCAGATATCTTCACTAAGCCCTTGGATGAGAGAAGGTTTTGCATGTTGCGGTGTGAGCTAAACGTCCTAGAATCTTCGAATGTCCTTTGAAAAGGACACACACCCTAACGCTTATGCATTCTTGATGACTTTGATGCGCAACACACGAAGTAACATTTTTCTTCAATCAATGAAGATTAACCCTCTAAGTGTGAAGAAATTAATGAAGAATTTGATTCTTAGAGCCCTATGACAATTGTACGCGGTGTCTGAAATCATCAGAATTCTTATACGGTGGGTTACGCCACCACCCTCTTCTTGACGTTCTTAGATTTGAGTTTTTCGTCATTTGCAATTTCGTCAAACTTTTTCAAACTCATCATTTGTTGTTGTTCTTCATTGCTTGAGCTAATTCTTCCTATATATATAGGGTGGGTCTATTCTACCAACCCCCTTAAGACCTTATTCTACCATCTTTTTGCTTATTCTGCAAACACCCCCACCTGAGCGCCGCCGCCCCTCCCATCCCCGCCTCCTACCGCGGGAGCGGCCTGGAGCGCCGCTGCCCCTCCCTTCCCCGCCTTATTCCGCGGGAGCGGGCGGGAGCGCCGACGGCCCTCTCCTCCCCGCCTTCTTCCGCCGCAGCGGCCGGCATCGATGCGGTCCCTCCCCTCCCAGCTTTCTTCCACCACAGCGGCCTGGGAGCACCGCCGCCCCACACCTCCCGGCCTTCTTCCGCGGCGGCGGCCTGGGAAGCGGCCTCGGATCCCCGCCGCCCCTTTCCTGCCGGCCTTCTTCCGCGGCAGCGGCCTTGGAGCGCCGCCCCCTCACTCCACCCGGCCTTCTTCCGCGGCAGCGTCCTCGGAGATCGGCGGCGCGTCAGGAACCACCGGTGGCACATCGCCATATCAGGATTGGTGCTGCCTCGACATTGCACCAGTTCGACGAAGAAGAAGTGCTCGCAAGGCTCCTTCCTCCACGGCTAGTTCTTGGATGCAAGCTTCGACGAGGTTCTGCTCAAAACCTCCATCTCCACTTACGTTGAGTCAAGTTCAAATCACGCATGAACTACTCAAGAAGGGCAAGCTCAAGTGGACTGCAAGGGCAAGTGGACTGCAGACGGAAGCGAAGGGAACTTCATGCAAACGCAAAGACGGACTGCAACATGAGGTAAGCAGTTCACTACTTCTCCGCAATCAGTTTAGTTATTCGGCCAATGCAGTACATGAAATCCAGTACGTCCCTAAAGGAGATGCAGTGCGTTTATTTTAGTTCACCTTGAGTAAAATTGCAGTCCGGTAGCTCGATTATGCAGTGCAGTTGTATAGGTTCACCTTTAATAATGATGCAGTGCGGTTGCTTTAGTTCGCCCTGCGCGATGGTGCAATCCGTCTGCATTAGTTCGCAGTGCCATTTTTAAGGCAATGCAATTCACATAATTCAGTTCATTTCACCTGACAATGCAGCTCGGCCGTTTTGTGCAGGAAGTTCAGTTCACTAGACAAAAAATGCCACGGATAATTCACAACCCAAAGCCCCTGAACTGCAGGATGAGCCAAGCTTCTGGAAACACTAGATGGGTAACTCCTGAGATACCTCGAGTATTCTACACTACAACAAACAAGGTGGAATACTCTTCGGAAGAAGATTTTTTCCAGGAAGAAGAGGTAGTGGAAGATGGCGACGATGTCACCTTCATGTGGGAGGGCACTCATCAATATGATGATGATGACGATGACGATGAGCCAATAACAGTTCTCAAGCCAGAGTACAAGCACGAGTTCACTACATTTGGACAGAATGTCCGAACAGACAACGATGATGCTGTTGACCATGATGGTGAAGATGATGATGATGATGATGATGTGCCGCCTCCCCGACAATTTCAAACCAATCAAGTGAGACATCACCATAACACTGGACTACCACTGCGTCCACCTGCTGCACCACAAAACAGAGCTCCGCGTGCACCTGCAACATCAAGTTCAAGACAGCAACCACCAAGGGTGCCTCGGCGAGAGGTCAACAGCAGGAACAAGTCTTCCTCGCTACTGCCACCGCGAGATCCTCAACTACACAGATCTATTATAACCCCACCGTGTTCAATACAACCCGGCGAGCTGCAAATGCCATCAGATGAAAGATAGTACACGCATGTAAGTTTTCTGGCCTGAAAAATTATAATATTCCAGTCCATTGAGAAAAGCAGCGCACTTACATTCCCTATGAAGTTTGTTCCAATATCTAATGCAGTCAACTCTTTGAAAACTTAATAATATGCAGTCCTCTTATTTATAACAGAACAATACACTTAGTCAGATAGAGCAGTGCACTTAGTCTCCAACAAAAATGTGACAAAAGATAATTCTGTCATAAACAAATTCAAAATATGATGATGGAATTTTTTCCTAATATGGTTTACGACAAATGCTCCCTTGCAGAATAAAAACATGCCGTCAAACATGATACATGTCACTGGAATGAAGTTCAGCTCGTACGACAATGCATGGGAGTTTTACAACACTTATACTAGACATGCAGGTTCTGGCATACGCCAAAGGTCGAACCACAAGACATATAACTACATTGTCTGCTCCAGAGAAGGCAAGCACAAGGAGACTGTGGCAGAACATGACCAGAAATGTGTGAAGACATCAAAAAGGACTGGTTGCCGAGCAAGAATTAGAGTGAAAGAGAGGAAGAAAGGGAGCTTTGTGATAGAGAAGGTTGAGCTCAAGCACAATCACAAGATGCTCGAAAGCCCAGGGATGCTTTTGCACCTGCACTCACACAAAAGAGATGATCCTTTGATTGACCAGTTGGTGAAGGACATGCAGCTGGACAACCACACACATGCACAGATGATGTCAACACTGTTGCGTATGTCCGGTGGTTTGCACTTCCTGGGACTTACTAGCCACGACTGGGTCAACAAGTAAGCACATCACAGAACATCTCGCTTGAGCATTCTTTCGGTAATTATTTCCTGTTTTGATAAGACAAGTTTGCATTGTGTTTAAAATGCAGGAAACAGCAGTTTGCAAGAGAAGAGTCTCAAGATGACGTTAAGAAACTTCTAGATTTTTTCGAGAAGATGAAGAAGATCAACCCAGAGTTCTCCTATGATTACGACGTCGATACAGATAACCGTGTAAGAAACATCTTCTAGGCCAACGCAAGTTGCAGAAGATCTTATGAAGATTTTGGAGACTGCGTCACGTTCGACACGACATATAAAACGAACAAATTCCACATGCCGCTAGGGGTGTTTGTGGGAGTGAACCATCATCTCCAGAGCACGATCTTTGTTGTCACCCTTGTGCGAGATGAAACGATCCCGTCGTTCGAATGGGTTTTCAAAACATTTTTGAGGTGCATGAACAACAGGCCGCCAATCTGCATACTCACAGGTACAATACAACACCTGAATATTTACATTTGTTCGGTCCACTTTTATTTCGTCCTTCTTTCTTGCGCATAGCCAACTTAATAAAAATACACTACTTGTGCCTCTCAGACCAATGTTCATTGATGAAGGCAGCATTAAAAACTAGCCTACCAGATACATTGCATAAGTTGTGTCGCTAGCACATCCTGAAGAAGTACAAAGACCACCTTGCCATGCTATATAAGGCGTACGACACATTCAAGGCTGACCTCGCTGCAGTGCTGAACCATCCACTAATGCCGACAGAATTTGAACGAGCAGGGAAAGATCTCATGCAGAAATACAACTTGCAAAATGACGAAGTGATGAATTCGCTATGGGATGACCAGCACGAGTGGATCTCAGCTTACTACAAAGAAATTTTATGTGCGCGCATGACTTCCACGCAAAGAAGCGAGAGTATGAACCGTATATTAAAGAAAAACTTCGTCAAAGAGAAGCATGATCTCCATCTGTTTGCTCAACAGGTGGACAAGTGCATTCAGACCAGGAAGGCCGTCGAGCACGCAGAGACAATCGGGAATGAGGTAAATAAAATATTCATCAAACTAGTAATAACTACAAAAACAAACAATATTTCCAGTTTTGTCATGTGTAACACTAATTTTCTGATCATGCAGTCAGAGGTAAAGACTACCACCAAATTTGGATTTGAAGTCCAGCTGTCAAAAATATACACGAGGGCAGTTTTTGCAGATTTCAAGGAGACACATTACCGCAGCATAGCATTCAGAGCAGAGCAGTGCCCTAACAACCCAAGAAAGTACCTCGTACACCACTACAACCGATCAGATGCATTTGATTGGGTAAGGAACGAATTCCAAGTGGTCGCCAATGTCGAGAACGGTGTCTACAAATGCGAGTGCAAACTCTGGACACACACAGGTGCGGTTCGCTTGCACAAAAAGATTAATTTCAGCAAGTTATGCAGGAAGCTCACCTAATAAATTTAAAGAAGTCCACTTGCACAAAAAAAAGCTCCCAAAACCAAGTGAAGCTCCCTTGCAGTATGGTCTACTAATTTCATGCAGTTCACTTACAAATCAAAGAAATTTGTGTTGTCTACGGGGCTCTTTTGCGTCCATGTGATATGCATGCTGCATCAGTTGAGGGTGGACAAGATTCCTGAAGTGTACATCTTGAAAAGATACACCAGGAACGCAAGATAAAATCCTACATTTGATCGCAGAGACTACGAGCGAACAGCACCAGATGGAACATCACTATTCTGCCGTAGAAAACTGATGGCAGAAATAGCCATGGACCTGGCAAACAGAGGGACAAAGTCCGACACAGGGTACCACAGGGCGATGTCTGGTTTGAGGGCACTGATGGAGGAGGTCGATGTGCTGAACAAAGAAGAAGAAGCAGCAAAAATTCAACAAGCACAGAACTCCATGATTGACAACAATACTGAGCAAACGGGAGGTGTCGAACACACTGCTACTGCTCAAATAAAAAAGGAAATAGTCCGTCCACCTGCTGTTTCAAACACAAAAGGGAGGAAGAAAGGGGGTGATGCAGCTGAAAAAAAGGCTGCATCCAAGGAGAAAAATGCTGAAACAAAAAGTAAGCCACAGCCTGAGCTGGACAGTGATGGTCGGCCGCTGAGAATAAGAAGGTGCAAGACATGTAATGTAATCAACGGACACAATTCCAGGACATGTAAAAAAAAACATGAACAGGAAAACCCTGGCCCTGGCAATGCGCAACAAAACAGGGATGCTGTACCAAGACAGCAGAAAAATAAGAATACCAGTTCTGCTGCCAACACTGAAAATTTGCCAAAACCGAGACTCTGCAGCATCTGCAAAAAGAGGGAGAGACACAATTCAAGAACTTGCCCCCAAAGAACAAGATCACAAAATGAAGAAGAGGATGAACATGAAAATGTAGAAGAAGATAGAGATGGAACTGTAGAAGATGCGGCTTATGAAGAAGAAGGAGACGAAGAAGAGGAAGAAGAAGAAGAAGAAGAAGAGAGTGAAGAGGATGAAGAACCTGAAGAAACAATGCCTACAAGACCACCAAACAAAAGACAGAAAACAAAGGGGAAAGCTGTACAGAAACAAGCAACGACGACAACACATCCAAAAAACAGGACAGGATTGAGAAAGGATGCAGTTCAAAGTGGTGCAAAACCACCACAACCATCAACCAGCACGCGAGGAGCGACGAAGATTGCACTTCACAGCAGTGCAAAAAAAATACCGCCATCAACCACCAGGCAAGGCCGTACAAACACTACAGTGCGAAGAGAAGCATCTGCAACACCGCCAAGAACATCACGGCAAACTGCAACAAGAGACGTGCTCCAGTCGCCAAGAAGAAGCAGCAAGTTAACGACAAAATAGATACGTTTCACTATAGTAATCATTTATCAGTTTGCAAATCTGTAAGACTTATGTAAACATGAATTTCACGCTGACTTTGGGCTTCCACTACACAACGTGAGTAAATTGATATATACGGAGTAAAACATTGACACATTTTGACAATCAAACAAAACACACAATGCAGTTCGCCCCATAGACAGCACGAAGTTCTGTCCTACAAGCCAGGCGGTTCACGTTAGGTAAACAAAAATACAAACTGATCTAAAAAAGCAAACACGCATGTCTCATAGATAAAAACACAAACACGAGTTGTTATTACAGACCACATAACAGAATAAGATGAAGCATTTGATACGCAAAAAGTACTCATTACAATCCAGCTCAAATATTAACCAATCACGTCAAACGTGATTTCAATAATACGGTCCCCAACTTCAAAAAAGTTGAGGACAACAACTTGACGAGACCTCAGGCCACTCTCAATGACGAATTCCTTCCAGCCTTTCTATAGATACAGCCGCCCATCAACGCCAACACAGTACTCAGCTGGTTTGGGGTGACCTTCGCCGAGAACAACTTGGAGAACACCCGCCTTCTTAAGGCAGAGATACCTAATAGCTCAATGGGGGATTTTCTACAGAAATAGTAATAAAACTATTAGAGGACAATAATAGCAATACACTTCTCATATTGTGCACATAGCAGAACAAACCAGCATGCAGTGTTGACGCTAGCTAGATGAAGTGCACAATGGAGCCAACAGAAGTACAGAGCAAGCGTACATGCAGTTCATTACATCTCTTTAACGAAGTGCACAAAAGCAGGCACATGCAGTGCGCAACATGCTAATATGCAGTACAAGTCTCACTTACATGAAGTTCACGGAAAGATGCATGTAGTGCCCATATGATATTTAAAAAAAATGGTGCAAACCAGTAGTGCACATCACATATCTACGCAGTATATATCTTGTAACCATGCAGTTCATACCAAAAATAATAAACGAGATCTATCTACCCTATCAAAAACTGAATACATGATACAGTAACATTGTGCAGTACACTTCAATAGACAAAAGAGGTGCGCTTCTAAAGTAACAGCAGTTCAGTCTTGTGTGGGAATTATACATAATAATAAAAGACACAAAAAATAATCAGATCAAAACAAAAATTACCATCTTGTAATGAGTCTCCACATCTGTGGGTGAGAAGCGATGGACAAATGGGCTGGTGCGGCCAAGACCATGGCGAAGCAGAGCAGAATGGAACTCAACGAGATTGATCTCGTCCAAATCCAATCCCTCCGTGAAAACCGTGTCATATGCAAGCTGCTGAGCTCGCCCAGATCGGCACAAGACCTTACCCCTCCGGCGAGCACGTCGTGGCTCAGTGCAAGCTGAGCAGTCGTAGTGCGTCGGCACACCACAACCATGGCCGCAGCAGGAGAGGTTCGCACAGGGGCCTGGCGCCATGGCAAAAAAACCCTAGAAACCAAAAAGAAACAAAGGGCGCTTTGAAGAGGAGAGAAGATGTGGCTACAGGGGAAATGAACTGCAAAGGAGAGTTAAATATATAGAAGAGGAATGCAAAAGGTCTAGGCACAGGGATAAAGAAGAAGAAAAGTGGGCTAAGGAAACTTGCAAGGAAAGTTCTAACCGATCGTCTACTTAAGTTCGAGAGAGTTTTCAAAGCACAAAAACGTATCCCTATGTCTGTTTTCAAAGCACAAAGAGTTCTTGACGAGATTCGCTGGCGTTACTATGAAGAAACTGTTATGATACTGAACCTCATGCCCGATAATTAATGAAAGTTACGTTACCCAAAAAACCAGGACAATCAATAAAACTAACATTACACAGAAAAAGGGAAGACCCAAAAAACGATGTAGCGGACTGCCCATTGGACTTCTGTGTCACACACCCCACAAACGCACCTCACTTATATATACATAATTCAACAAACGATTAAACAGTTCTGCAGAAAAGTGCATGCAGTTCACAAGATTAACTAACGCAGTGCACAAGATGAGTACGTGCAGTGCAGTACCTGCTTAAATGAAGTTCTCACCCAGTGCAGTTCACAACGTTTGTAAAAGCAGTACACAAATGACATCCGAGACAATTATAAAAGGTATAAAGAGTATGGAAAATTAATCACATACGAAATTAAAAAAAAAAGATGACCGCCCAGCTGCATCCTCGCCCCAGCCAGTCTCGTACTAGGTCTGCGCCCACAGAGGCGAGTCCGTTCTGAGCCACGATGTATCGGGCAAGGAGCACAAGGGCCCACAGGGCAGAATGGTGTTGCAGCCAGCGCCGTGTGTAAGCTCCCAATAAGTATCCAGAGGAGTTCGGAAGGGGTGCCTCACCAGGGCTTATAAACCGGTCGTGGGCCCTCTCGCCAGGCGAGGTGGGACTAAACTTTAGCGCATACCCACTGCACGGAGGAAAAGAAGCCGTGTGGGCAGGCCTACCTGGTCCGAATGTAACTTACTCTCCAACAGGCCCAACACATTATCACATTCCACGGCCCACTAAAGAGAACAAAGACTCAAAAAAAGAGAGAGGCATTACGATGCGTTTATCACCAACAACAAAAATATAAAAGTTTTTTTAAAACGAATAACCACATAAAAAATGTGTGTTGGTATTAACCCCACCCCCCACCCAGCGAGCAACTGCAGTTCGCTCACATAAAAAATGCAGGAAGCTGCAAAAGCCACAGCAGGGATGCAGTCCGCAGTAACCAACAATACAGTGCGGTTTGATAAAAGAAAGAAGTGATGTCAGTTCCTCACCGCAGTCCGTTTTCAACTAAATTGTAGTGTGGATATAGCGCGTCGAAAAAAAGACCTGCTATAAATGAATGCCCACAACAACAAAAATATGGGGGGGAGGACCCCCCCCCCCCCAACCATGCCTCACCACCAGGAACTGCAGTTGGTTCACATAAAAAGATGCAGTCCACATAATTCAATAGTACAGTGCGCCGTGTTCAATAAAGAAGTGCGGTTACAGCTAAAATGCAGTTCGGCAACTAATCAGGCCCGCCTACAACATACTAAAACATTGCACGCCTGGAGATACAGCGGTGGTTAACAATATTACTGATGAAAATTATAAAAAAACACAAGCAAATAAACCACGATCACAGACGACCCCCACTCCGAGCGGTTCCAGCGCTAAAAAGCCACGATCGCAGACGCAAACCAACCCACGATCTGCTCAACCACATCGTCACGGAGATCGTGCAGTTCATCCTTTGCCGCCATCCCGCCCATAAATTCAGACCTCCGCCAGGGCTTTCTCATCCACAACAACAGAAAATCGCCATTGCGCTGCCACCAATTCCCTCCCACTCATCCAGCCATGGTGTTCACCAAGGAGTTCAAGGAGGTGCAGGCCCACGGCAACACCATGTTGCATGTGATCCACACCAACGACTTAGAGAAGACGGCGACCACCATCCAGCAGTACGAGCGCCACCTCCAGTTGCAGCGCCACAAGATTGTCGGATTTGATGTGGAGTACACCAAGGAGGAAGGCCTGAACCAGAAGGCCGCCCTCGTTCAGCTCTCCGTCGGCAAGGATCATCCGGTGCTGCTCTTCCAACTCAGCGCCGCCCACGACAACTGCATCAGGTTCGACAACTTCCTCGCCGACCCCAGGTACACATTTGCTGGCTTCTCCATCGACGGCGACATAGAGAAGCTCCAGCGAGTCAGGCTGGAGATCGCCAACTTCGTCGACATCTAGAAGGAATGGAGGGTGCCTACAGCGACCAAGCCGCTGGACTCCCTTGCAGACGTCTCTGGCATCCTCGTCGACGACTACTACAACAACATGAAGAAGAAGATGACAGACGCAGAGCACAAGCGCTGGGAGTGCATGCCCCTGACCATGAGGCACATCGAGTACGCGGCAAAGGACGCTTACGCCGCATACGAGATATGGAGCCGCCTCACCATCACACAGGATGGGTTCCGCCGGGAAAAACTCGAGAAGGAGAAGTCCAAGAAGCACGCCAGGTCCTGGGGCGACTACGACTACTGAAGAAAAGAGGTGGTGCCGGCCATGAAAGTACCTAGAAGATTGCTCCTACCATTTTAGATTTCTCATCAGATTTGCTTTCTGTCAAGTTTGTAGTTTGCTTGTGTTAAATTTAGGTTTGCTTGTCATGCAGTTTGCTTTGTAATCATGCAGTTTGTTTATGTTATGAACAAGTTTATTTCCTGTACAATGTTGCAGTTCTCTGTTAGAATATGCTGCAGTGCACTAAAAAATATAAACATTCCAAAAGAGTGTGTGATTCGGATACCGCACAAAACATGTGTACATGGCAGTGCACAAACGAACGAACATGCAGTGCACAAACGAAGATCCATGAAGTGCACAAACCGTACTGTATAGGTAGGCAACACGGAAATGTATAGACATGTAGTACAGAATGTTCATAGATACTGTTCACAACGTTCTAACAAAGCAGTGCACAATCTATAATAAAAAACACAAGTACGTACGGAAAAAAAGGTGACCGTCCAAGTCCAACATGGCCCCAGCCAGTCTTGTACTAGGACAGCGCCCACAGAGATCCATGCATGGGGGCCAGGAAGACTAGGGCCCACAGGTCAGAGGGCGGGAGGGCAGCGAGCACCGAGTGTAAGCGCCCAATGAGTATCAAGAGGAGTTCGAGAGGGTTGCCTCGCCAGGGCTTATAAACCGGTCTTGGGCGCTCTCGGCAGGCGAGGTGGGACTAAACGTTAGCGCATACACACTGCACGGAACGAAGCAGCCATGCACGCAGGACTACCTGGGCTGGATGTGACTTACTCCCCAACAGGCCCAAATTATCACATTCCACGGCCCACTAAAGAGAATAAAGACTCGAAAAAAAGGAAGAGGCATTACAATGCAGTTCAACTGCAGTTCGCTCACATAAAAGATGCAGGAAGCTGCAAAAAGTCACAGCAGGGATGCAATCCGTAGGAATCCAACAATGAAGTGCGTTGTGCTGAAGCAAGAAGTGCGTTCAGTTTCGCACTGCAGTCCATTTTCAACTAAATTGCAGTGCGGTTACCTACAAGATTGTAGACCCACAAATTTAGATCGCTATTATTTATAACAAATAAAAAATAAATTCCAGCCATCAAATAAGCAGTGCACTTACATTTGTATGAAATTTGGCATCTGATCTAATGCAGTATACTCAGAATAAAATCAGTTACATGCAGTGCAGTTTCTCAACATAGGCAGTCATTTTATATTTTCCAAGCAGTGCAAATAGTATGAAAAAACACCAAACAGAAAAATGTCAGTTCTGACAGTTGTGTGCGGAAAAAAAATGAGGCCAGGCCGTTTCAGATTTCGAGGCCACTAACAGACCCTCCCACGACGCTGAGCCTCTCTGCAGTTGGCACGAAATATCCCACACCACCACCCCACCACGTCCTGTAGCAAACCGCCATAGAAAACCCCATTCAGAAGAACTTCAATCGTCCCCAGAATAACCATTGCCGCTTCTTCACCCACTCTCTTTCATCAACCTCTCTCTCTCCAAAACAAACGCGAGAGAGCAGAGCACAGCAATGGCCGATGCACCTCTGTACAAGCGGCGCCGCAGGTACACCAGGGAGCTCCACGACGTCGAACTACACGGCAACCACAAGCTCCACGTCGTCTGCACAAGCAAGGGTCGCGACGTGGACAAGATGTTGTTCACGCTCAGGAGGAAGCGCGGCGGCATGCCCGTCAAAACCGTCCGCATTGATGTCGAGTACACGCACAACGAGGAGCCACAGAAGGCAGTCTTCCTCTAGCTATGCGTAGAACACGAATGCCTTGCCTACCACATCTCTGCAGCTAAAGACAGGTGAGAATGATTATCAATCTGTAGTATTGGTTGTTAATTTCGAATTTTAATTTTCTTCATCACAAATGCCCTTATAGAATGATACATATATAATTTATAGAAGGATAAAGAAACCTGGATTCTCACAACTTCAAAGCATTGCATAGCCTTTGGTGGTACTGAATAACTTGTACAGTCTCACTATAAACAACACTCATATTCACTCTATACCAACAACTTGCAGGCCCCTGCAACTGCAGGAATTCCTCATGAATGAAGAATACACATTCACCGGATTCGCCATTCAAGGAGACAAGAGAAAGCTGAAACTATCTGGATTGGAGA
The DNA here is from genome assembly GCA_039707655.1 of Elymus sibiricus. Taxonomy (NCBI): domain Eukaryota; kingdom Viridiplantae; phylum Streptophyta; class Magnoliopsida; order Poales; family Poaceae; genus Elymus; species Elymus sibiricus. The sequence continues at coordinate 210,521,432 of CM077676.1, read as the reverse complement.
TCAACTCTGACAACTACATTGATATTCAAGTGGAATGGAGAGATCCATACAACAAAAAGAGATATGACTCTTTGGCTGATGTTGCCAGCAGGGTGATCGACAATCACTACATGGACATGAAGAACAAAATCAACCGTTAGGAAGACCATACTTTGTGGGGGTTCTGCCCGCTGCCAGACAAGCTTATCAAGTACGCAGCAATAGATGCATTCACCAGCTATGATTCATGGAAACGCATCGACGATATTGTCATGGGACTACAGAGGGCAAAGGAAGAAAAAGAAAAGAAGAAGAAGAAGGATGTAATTCCATACAGCAACTAGAAAGGAACAAACAAAAGAAGTCTGAGAGGTGCTAGGTTTAGTTTCATTTTGCTTAAATTGTGTTGTCCCTTCTTTCCTGTTGCTAGGTTTTGCTTATGACAGCTCCAACAAGCTTGATAGTTTGCGAACAGAAAAATGCCGCTGAACTTCAGCACTAGTTTGTTAAGGAATTTGTATTCAGACAAGTATGTTCAATTCAAGGGGATTAAAAACACGTTTGCAAACAATAATGTCTGACACACAAACATAATACATACATCCCAACAGATTAAAAAATATCATTACACAAAAGATTAAACAAAAACGATAAAACAGCATTGGACAAACATCGCAGAAGGAAAGGGACATGTAGTGCACAAGCAGAATACAAGCAGTTCACACTATAGACAAATGCAGTGCGAAGAAGATATACATGCAGTGCACCAGAAGAATTCCACATATGCAGTGCACAAAGAAGACACATGTAGACCAGAACGATAATAAACGAAGAGCATGACAATCTGTACAAAAATGCGCAGAAAATAAAATGGGAGACAATACAAAACATATACGGCCTGAATCTGTTTCCCCCACTCCCCACTATAGACAAACGCGTTCGATACAATACTCATGTAGCCGATCACATCAGATACCACCGCGTCGTTACCTGCTCCGGCTCGTTCCTGGCTCGGCCTCGCCAGGGGTGGGGGAGGGGGGGTCCCGACCCCTCCTCCCCCACCCCCGGCTCGGCCTCGCGCTAACGCGGCAGTGCGCTTGGTTGACAAGCGCAGTGCGGTTATTCTGTTCCCCCCTCCCAAACCTGAACAACCACCCACCCACCCCTAAGATAGATAGTGGGGTCACGGATGTCACGGTCTCACCTACGCATGGGACGACGCGGCACGCCACGTCGTCGCCTGCTTCGGCTCGTTCCTGGCTCGGCCTCGCCGGGGGTGGGGGAGGGGGTCCCGACCCACCCTCTCCCACCCCCGGTTCGGCCTCGCGCTAACGCGGTAGTGCACTTGGTTGACAGGCGCAGTGCAGTTATTCTGTTCCCCCCCCAAACCTGAACAACCACCCACCCACCCCTAAGATAGATAGTGCGGTCACGGATGTCATGGACTCGCCTACGCATGCCGCGTCATCGCCTACTCCGGCTCTCTCCTGGCTCGCCCTCGCCGAGGGTGGGGAAGCGGGGTCCTGACCCCCCATCCCCCACCCCCGGCTCGGCCTCGCGCTAACGCTGCAGTGCGCTTGGTTGACAGGCGCAGTGCGGTTAAACTGTTCCCCCCCCCCCAAACCTGAACAACCACCCACCCACCCTTAAGATAGATAGTCGCGTCACGGATGTCACGGACTCGCCTACGCATGCGACGACATGGCACGCCGCGTCGTCGCCTGCTCCGGCTCGTTCCTGGCTCGGCATCGCCGGGAGTGGGGGATGGGGGTCCCGATCCCCCTGCCCCACCCCCGGCTCGGCCTCGTGCTAACGCGGAAGTGCGCTTGGTTGACAGGCGCAGTGCAGTTATTCTGTTTCCCCCCTACAAACCTGAACAACCACCCACCCACCCCTAAGATAGATACTGGGTCACGGATGTCACGGACTCGCCTACGCGTGCGACGACGCGGCACGCCGCGTCGTCACCTGCTCTGGCTCGTTCCTGGCTCGGCCTCGCCGGGGGCGGGGGAGGTGGGTCCCGACCCCCCTACCCCACCCCTGGCTCGGCATCGCGCTAACACGGCAGTGCGCTTGGTTGACATGCGCAGTGCGGTTATTCTGTTTCACCCCTCCCCAAACCTGAACAACCACGCACCCACCCCTAAGATAGATAGTGGGGTCACGGATGTCACGGTCTTGCCGACGCATGCGACGACGCGGCACGCCGCGTCGTCGCCTGCTCCGGCTCGTTCCTGGCTCGGCCTCGCCGGAGGTGGGGGAGGGGGGGTCCCGACCCCCCCTCCCCCACCCCCGGCTCGGCCTCGCGCTAACGCGGTAGTGCGCTTGGTTGACAGGCGCAGTGCGGTTATTCTGTTTCAATCCCGCCAAACCTGAACGACCACCCACCCTCCCCTAAGATAGATACTGGGGTTACGGATGTCGCGGACTCGCCTACGCATGCGACGACGCGGCACGCCGCGTCTTCGCCTGCTCCGGCTGGTTCCTGGCTCGGCCTCGCGCTAACGCGGCAGTGCGCTTGGTTGACAGGCGCAGTGCGGTTATTCTGTTCCCCCCCCCACCAACCTAAACAACCACCCACCCACCCCAAAGATAGATAGTGGGGTCACGGATGTCACGGACTCGCCTGCTCCGGCTTGTTCCTGGCTCGGCCATGCCGACCCCCCCACCCACACCCCGGTCCGGCCTCGCGCTAACGCGGCAGTGCGCTTGGTTGGCATGCGCCGTGTGGTTATTCTGTCCCCCCCCCCCAAACATAAACAACCACCCACCCACCCCTAAGATAGATAGTGGGGTCACGGATGTCACGGTCTCGCCTACGCATGCGACGACGCGGCACGCTGCAGCGTCGCCTGCTCCGGCTCGTTCCTGGCTCGGCCTCATCGGGGGTGGGGGAGTGGGGGTCCCGACCCCCTCCCCCACCCCCGGCTCGGCCTCGCGCTAACGCGGCAGTGCGCTTGGTTGACAGGCGCAGTGCGGTCATTCCGTTTCCCCCCCCCAAACCTGAACAACCACCCACCCACCCCTAAGATAGATAGTGGGGTGACGGATGTCACGCACTCGCCTACGCATGCGACGATGTGGCGCGTCGCGTCGTCGCCTGCTCCGGCTCGTTCCTGGCTCGGCCTCGCCGGGGGTGGGGGTGGGGGGTCCCGACCCCCCATCCCCGGCTCGGCCTCGCTATAACGCGGCAGTGCGCTTGGTTGACAGGCGCAGTGCGGTTATTCTGTTCCCCCCCCCCCCAAACCTGAACAACCACCGACCCACACCTAAGATAGATAGTGGGGTCATGGATGTCACGGACTCGCCTACGCATGCGACGACGCGGCACGCCGCGTCGTCGCCTGCTCCGGCTCGTTCCTGGCTCTGCATCGCCGGGGGTGGGGGAGGGGGTCCCGATCCCCCTGCCCCACCCCCGGCTCGGCCTCGTGCTAACGCGGTAGTGCGCTTGGTTGATAGGCGCAGTGCAGTTATTCTGTTTCCCCCCCCCCAAACCTGAACAACCACCCACCCACCCCTAAGATAGATACTGGGGTCACGGATGTCACGGACTCGCCTACATATGCGACGACGCGGCACGCCGCGTCGTTGCCTGCTCCGGCTCGTTCCTCGCTCGGCCTCGCCGGGGGTGGGGGAGGGGGGTCCCGACCGCCCTCCCCACCCCCGGCTTGGCCTCGCGCTAACACGGCAGTGCGCTTGGTTGACAGGCGCAGTGCGGTTATTCTGTTTCCTCCTCCCCAAACCTGAACAACCACCCACCCACCCCTAAGATCGATAGTGGGGTCACGGATGTCACGGTCTCGCCGACGCATGCGACGACGCGGCACGCCCCGTCGTCGCCTGCTCCGGCTCGTTCCTGGCTCGGCCTCGCCGGGGGTGGGGGAGGGGGGGTCCCGACCCCCCCTCCCCCACCCCCGGCTCGGCCTCGCGCTAACGCGGCAGTGCGCTTGGTTGACATGCGCAGTGCGGTTATTCTGTTTCCCCCCTCCCAAACCTGAACAACCACCCACCCACCCCTAAGATAGATAGTGGGGTTACGGATGTCGCGGACTCGCCTACGCATGCGACGACGTGGCACGCCGCGTCTTCGCCTGCTCCGGCTGGTTCCTGGCTCGGCCTCGCGCTCACGCGGCAGTGCGCTTGGTTGACAGGTGCAGTGCGGTTATTCTGTTTCCCCCCCAAACCTAAACAACCACCCACCCACCCCTAAGATAGATAGTGGGGTCACGGATGTCACGGTCTCGCCTACGCATGCGACGACGCGGCACGCTGCATCGCCGCCTGCTCCGGCTCATTCCTGGCTCGGCCTCATCGGGGGTGGGGGAGTGGGGGTCCCGACCCCCTCCCCCACCCCCGGCTCGGGCTCGCGCTAACTCGACAGTGCGCTTGGTTGATAGGCGCGGTGCTGTCATTCTGTTTCCCCCCCCCAAACCTGAACAACCACCCACCCACCCCTAAGATAGATAGTGGGGTCACGGATGTCACGCACTCGCCTACGCATGCGACGATGCGGCGCGTCGCGTCGTCGCCTGCTCCGGCTCGTTCCTGTCTCGGCCTCGCCGGGGGTGCGGGTGGGGGGTCCCGACCCCCCATCCCCGGCTCGGCCTCGCGCTAACGTGGCAGTGCGCTTGGTTGACAGGCGCAGTGCAGTTATTCTGTTCCCCGCCCCCTCAAACCTGAACAACCACCCACCCACACCTAATTTAGATAGTGGGGTCACGGATGTCACGGACTCGCCTACGCATGCTCGCATGCTCCGGCTCGATCCTAGCTCGGCCTCGCCGGGGGTGGGGGAGGGGGGGTCCCGACCCCCCTCCCCCACCCCCGGCTGGGCCTCGCGCTAACGCGGCAGTGCGCTTGGTTGACAGGTGCAGTGCGGTTATTCTGTCCCCCCCCCAAAACCTGAACAACCACCCACCTACCCCTAAGATAGATAGTGGGGTCACGGATGTCACGGACTCGCCTACGCATGCGACGATGCGGCACGCCGCGTCGGCGGCTGCTCCGGCTCGTTCCTGGCTCGGCCTCGCAGGGGGTGGGGGAGGGGGGTCCCGACTCCCCTGCCCCACCCCCGGCTGGGCCTCGCGCTAATGCGGCAGTGCGCTTGGTTGACAGTCGCAGTGCAGTTATTCTGTCCCCCCCCAACCTGAACAACCACCCACCCACCCCCTAAGATAGATAGTGGGGTCACGAATGTCATGGACTCGCCTACGCATGTGACGACGCGGCACGCCGCGTCGTCGCCTGCTCCGGCTCGTTCCTGGCTCGGCCTCGCCGTGGGTGGGGGAGGGGGTCCCGACCCCCCTCCCCCACACCGGCTCGGCCTCGCGCTAACGCGGCAGTGCGCTTTGTTGACAGGCGCTGTGCGGTTATTATGTTTTCCTCCATCCACGCAACGCTCGTTTAAAGAAATGAAATAAAAAAATGAAGATGGACTGCAGTTCAGTTATATACAGAAATGAAGTGCGGTTCAAAAAAAAACACGGAAATGTAGTGCCATTCCTTACTAAAAGATGAAAAAGAGACGACGACAACGGCACTGTTGCATGTAAAACACACGTTGACGAACCGGATTTCACATAAAAAAATCATGTACGTAAATAAAATACACCCAGTTTTATCAAAGTACTGCTGCTAAAAACAGACGTGCCATAAAAAAGTAGCATCCATACACATTATTTGCACAAACATGATCTACCTTTAGACAGCACACAGTACACACCCTAAAAACTAGCTTTCGTCCAAATCATTAACATGGATATGCCTAAGACTGTTACTGCGAACGCTACTGCGACTGGGAAGAAAGCCCAAGGCTATTGATCAGCTCGCGGAGCTCAAGCGGCATGTCTTCAACGGCCAACATGTTGGAAGGATTGAAATTAAGCTGGTAAAGGTACTCCGCCTTCCAATCTTCGACAGCAGCCTGAAATAATTGAAACTGCAAACAAATGATTGAGGGACATGATGTAAAGCAAAAATTAAAAACTAAAGAAAAAACACTAACAAAAAGGAGAATCACAAAAGTATTACATCGCATTTAGAAAAAAATTCGACCATGCGCTCGCCGTCAAACTGCTGCGACATCCTCAGAACATAGAATCCACTCATTTGCCCCCTGTTCTGGTGTGGCCAGGAAAAAGGGCTTCTCTGACAATTTAACCCAGTCAGGGAGCTTCTTCGAGTTATACAACTTTTCACCGTAAACCCTCTTCAACAATAGAGTCATCCTCGTCATCTGGCAAAGGAAAAATGCAGCCACAAAAGCCAAAAACACACGTTACAGATCAATACACAAAGGTAAAACAAAAAAACAGAGAAGTTATATAGCTATAAAGGGAAGGGACAACAAAAAGAAAATCAATGAAGTTCATTCCACACATAGCTATAAAGGAAATGCAACAAGGAAGAAGAAGATGATGATGGAAACAGTGGCCTTACTAGTTTTGTGTCGAGCAGGTTATCATCACCAACAAAAAACTTGAACTGATTAGCCGCATCATCCAAAATAAATGGGCTATGCACAACCGGCAACACAGGGTATCCTTCTTCATTTTTCTTCACAACCGTTTCCATTTGAAGAACATACTGCATATAAAAAGAATAAAATGATACATGCAAAAAAATGCACACACAGACATAAAAAAATCTGTACGAAAGAAGAAAATAAACAAAAGCAAAAAAAGATGACAGCAAACACATTTACCGTGATGAATAAAGGTGAAAGTAGCACACATTCACCAGAACGATAAACTAAACTCATCTCAGGATCTTGCTTCCAGTACTTAATGACAAAATCCATGAGATACGAGTCCATGAAAGCTCCTTTGCCAAATGTGTTAAAAATATAGTCAACATTGGTTGATTCAATTTCATCAAAAGAACCTTTCACCATGAAGAGCGCGCTTCTGCGGAAAAGATATCACAAGATACACATACACAGATGGGTTCAAAAATAAAGTTCAAAACAAAAATAAACAAACAAAAGGATGAAGGGCAGTCACATATAATTACTCTTTGTACTTGGTCCTGAAATCTTGGCTGAGAATGAGATCCTTTATTTGCCTCGCCTCGTAAAGATGTCTGAACCTGGGAGGCTTCAACTTCTCTATAGAGCATCTTAACTTATGAGGCCTCTCTACTGCCCTCTTGTTCGAAATTACAACAACCTCACCACTCGTGTCAGGATTGACCGCTGCACTCCTAGTCCTCCTAGTAATGCGTGGCAGCGGCGTCACAAAATCGTCATATCAAGATCACATATCTCATGTGAAGAGACAGGTGGAGCTTCCTTTCCACCATCAGGTCCAGATGAAACACCCGTGTTCACACCAACTCCAGTCAAAGAAGCAGAAATATCAGGAGAGATCTCAACAACACAATCCTCCATAGCTGCCTCAGAAAACTGGGTCTCAAACAGTGATGTAGAGTCTCCATGAAGGCCTCCACCAAAACATGCAAAAAAGAGGGGAAACGACATGGGAACAATCAGCTAACTTGCCCAGCGCTGACAAAATACCCAGTTACAAAACAACTAAATCAAAAATGCAGCTCACTTATGCACAGAACTGCAGTTCATTAAAGAACAGAATGCAGCACACTCATGTAAAAAGGACAACAGCTCACATATCAAAAACAATGCAGTTCACTCATGCAAATCAATGCGGCTCACTTATACAGAAACTGAAGCTCACTTATCCAGAAACTGAAGTTCACTTATCAAGAAACTGAATATCGCTAACACAACAATTACGCAGCTCGCCAATCTCAAAATACGCAGTTCACTGGCACACTGAAAACTAATGCCTAAGAAGGGGAAGCAAGCAGTAAAATAAAATAAAGGAGAGGAATCATAACCTTTATCTTCAAAAATCAAAAGTAATGATAGATCCAAGCAACACTTCGATGATGTCAGCCAGCTGTAGAGCATGGCCTTTCTGATGTAGCCAATGTGCTCCACCCCAAACTGAGCAACTCGAATCCCATCCCATGTCTGCAAGAATTGGAACATATAGAATCCACAATCACGCCTGCAAAAAAACAAAAACATTATAAAAAACAGTTGGGGAATGCGGGGGAGGGGAGCTACATGAAACATACCCATTTGGCTGAATTGGGACAACCACATGTTTCAACGAAAAGCCATCAAGTGTCGGAGGATTCAGCGGCTCATTGGAACTTGCGCTACCTTCTTTCCATGCATGCCTGATATTTTTAACCATCCTCCTGAAAACCCTATTTGCTTCAGGGCTGCCAGGTTTATCGAGTGAGTCAAGAAATTTAAACCGTCTTTCCTTCAAATTCAAGGCAACTACACAATAATGGCCAACAGTTTCGCCTTGCTTCGTGTTTGGATGATCAAATGTTGCAAACAGGATCTGTTGGAAGTAAAAAATATATATATGTTATGCTCTCAGCCAACACTATAAAACCAACACACACAAAATGATTTCGCACACAAAAATCATTACTCACCATATCCTTTTTATCGGCACGTTCCTCAGCTTTTGACGAGAACATCAATTTCACCGACCTGCCTACACTACCGCCATTCCAAATACTTGTCTGGCAACACAAAAAAAAGTGGAAAAGCAAACAGGTCATCACACGAAAAACGAAAAGAGAATAAAACAACAAACAAAAGTTATGCATGCTTACACAAATATGGTACGGGACAACCATTGTCGAAGATCCCTTAACTTATCTACCAGCACGAAACACCGAAATCTACAAGGTGGGTAGTCAGCATCCCTTTTGCCCAAAAAGATTCACCAACTTCAGCAATGGGAATATCACCCAACTCAGTTACAAAAGCAACCAGGTCCCTGAATTTTTTTTGAAAAACTGCAACATAAGATACTACCAAAAATAACAAGAATGAAAAAGGGCAAAAACTGCGATTAGAAAAATATATATTAACAGAAAAAAAATTAGAGTTCAAAAAACGTCAGACTTCTTCTTTCTATCCTTCCGAGCCCTGGTAATAGCAGTGTACAACTCATTGTATCTTTTCAGAAGAGCTGGATCAATGCTCGAGGGTGTCACAACAGCAAATTCATCATCTGCAATAAAACAAAAGAAACAAGTAAAAATATGAAGTTCACTTATAGAATTTGAAAATTTTCATACAGATGCCAACTTAAGAAAGATAAAGTTCACTTGTATGCAAAGGAAAAAAATGCTACACAACAACTACTTCGAAAACAGTAACAAAAAGAAGAACTTCACTTATCATAAAACATGTGATATGTAGCTACCATAGTAATTAAAAATGACAGAGAATAACGTGAAGTTCACTTTTTGAAACAAAATACTTGCCTTCAATGTCAGAGTCTTCGTGTTGTTGCTCTTTAGAGGAGACCAAAACAGTTCCATCAGTAGGCTGCGCTGAAATCGCTGTAGCCTCACTGGACTGGCCTACTGCGTCAACATCAGCGTTGTATGCATTTTGAACACTCCGGACAACCGCAACGTCCTCAGATAACTCATCCACATGACGCTCCACACTGAAAACACCAGGAACATCATCGGCGGCCAGACAAACAGGAGAACCAGCAACACTATCAACAGAAACCACATTCTCCTGCAGCTTTTCAATATCAACATCAACATCTTCATGCCGAATAGGGGCAACAGCCGGATCGGATTCTTGAGCTACAGAAGCTTCTGCGCTCTCACCACCTGCCGATACAGAAACCCTTACACTGTCACCACCAACAACAACACAACCCTCCTGATTCACATCAGCACGAACAACGTTAACCGATTCATGAACTTCTACATTTTTCTCTGCAGATTGCAAAAAGTCAAAGAAAAAAAGGCAGTGAGAACAAAAATGAGCGAGAGCAACAACATGCAGCTCACTTACGTAAAACAATGCAGTTCACCAACAGAACAACATGCAGCTCACTTATGCCAAAGACTGCAGCTCACTCATGTCAAAGAATGCAGCTCACTCATGCCAAACACTGCAGCTCACTTACATAAAACAATGCAGTTCACTAACTAATCAACATGCAGCTCACTGATGCAAAGACTGTAGCTCACTTACGTAAAACAATGCAGTTCACTAACTGAACAACATGCAGCTCACTGATGCAAAGACTGCAGCTCAGTAATGTAAAACAATGCAGTTCACTAACTGTACAACATGCAGCCCACGTATGTCAAAGACTACAGCTCACTTATGCCAAAGAATGCATCTCACTTATGTAAAACAAATGCATTTGACTAACCAGAACAACATGCATCTATCTTCCACCAACAAGATACATAGATTACAAAAACAATTGAAAAAAAAGTCATTCCACTAAACCTTCTCAGCTACAACATCCGGAGGGGACGACGCATCAGCCAAGTGATCGTCCTCCCCAAAGCCATCGTCAGGATCCTGGTGCGCATCACAATCTGCAGCTCCAGTCTACGACATAGAACAAAACAACATGAAAATAAGATGGTAACGAACATAATAACAAACAAAACTTCAACTATGCAAAAGCAGTCCACATGTTACACTCATGAGAAAATATAAGTTTGACAAGAGAAAACACAGCGGACTAGACATAAGTGATGGGAGAAGAACTTATACCCGATCAATCCCATCGTCCCGAGATGCATGAACATCAGAAGATTCCACTCCAGCCTACAACCAAAAAAATCAAAGACACAAGATTAGAAAATATAAAACTGACAAAAAAACTACAGATCCAGCAGCAGTCCACATAATACACAAATGAGGTACAAATGACAAATAAAAGGAAAACGTACATTTTCAGCGTCAGCACCAGCATCCTGTCGGTCCATTTCATTCAAAATGTGCTCAGCATCCTTCTCAAACCGAGCGCATTTTTCATCTTGCGAATGCTTCAACTGAGCATACGAAGACCGAATATTCATCACCGCAATCTTCAAGCCTTCAACCACACCACGATCAAAGTTGTGTGCAGCCACAATTTCTTCTTCACGGGGGCCGTGGCCGTGGCCAGCAGGGAAAAAACAAATGCACTAACCGGTAGCTTCCCAAATCTGTAAGTTTCTAGATAAATCTTTCCCTTGACAATCATATCTTCGTTGTATATCTTCATCAAGTTTTTGTTCGTCAGGTATGACGCACGCGGCGTCAACGTGTGCATAACTGAAAATTTGCGAAGGTTCAAGCAATCCAAAAACATAATCAGGGGGACAATGGCACAACCCTCAGCGCAATTCTGCGCGCTACCTTCTGTTTGCCACTTCACCACAGCTACCTGGAGCTCATCAACAACAAGCTGACAAAAGTCCATCTGAGCCATAGCCGCATAATCCACGTTCTCAACCATGGCAGCAACCCTGCCCAAACGAACAGCAGGCCCGGGGCATAGCAAATTCTGATAAAGTATCAGGAAGAAAACCTTGACAGCAAGATCAACCGTCATGGTGTCCTCGCCCTCCACGAACACTGCCAGCAGTTCAAGCAAGTCCTTAACACCTATACTTTTAGAACGGTCAAAGCCAAACTCATCCTTGAGGGCAGACAACGAATCATCATGGCCACTGTTAGCAGGCGTGGGAGCAGTGTGAGGTCCCATAGGAAAATCAAATATTTGATGAACAACAGCACGATTGATTCGAAGAACCCTGCCAGGCCCAAAGTCCATTGTCATATTGGCAGGGTCAATAATTCCCATCAGATAGCACATAAGAATGCGGGACACATTTTTCTCTACTGTCAAGTTAAAGACAACACCAAAACCAGCGTCACAAAAATGATTACGGTGTGGATCTTTCAATAATCCAGCAGCTTTGCACACATTGGGGAGTGACAAACGTACGGTCTTGTTAAATCGAACATCATCTCCTTCCTCGCCGTCATCTCCGGTTCTCTTCCTCTTACTAGTCTTCTTCTTCTTCTGTGTAAAGGAAGATGCAGTCCACATTAATAAATTATTAGGCAGATAAGAGACAAAAAAGGTAAATAAAACAACAATGGAAGAAACAAAGGCAGCACTTCAATAAACCTTTGGAACAACATCCGCCTCCACACCCGAGACAGCATTCTCATCTTCGTCAGCAACAACACGCGGCCGCTTATGTTGACTCTTAGATGGACCACAATCTTTCCGTCTCCCAGACTTAGCATTCCTCACAACATCAGCAAGAACAAAGTCATCGTCGCCGGACTCGGGCTCATCATCAACATATGGGCGCTTCCGTTGTGTATCCTTCCCACCAGCTTCAACAGTTCTCTTACCAAGGTTCTTCTCCATGCAAGCAACACGGGGACTGCACCGAGGAGTACTACCTTGCTCAGCAACAGAACTCAGACTCTTCTTCTGCACAACACCCTGCTTGACATTACCAAATTTCACACTCTTGGCAGCATCTGCAGATCTCCTCTGCTTCTCTATCTCCTCATACTTCTTTGTATCACCTTCAAACCTCAACAACTTCTTGCGTTGCTTCGATTCATAAGCATGGAGTTGTGCCTGGACCATCCACTCCTGCGTAACTTCCTCTGTACCGTCCACAGATTGTGACTGTGTTTCAGACAACACGGGCCGCCTAAAGCTCTGGTCAGAGCTCACACCAACGACACCCTCTGCGAAAAAATGGTCAATCAAGTGAGTAACCTCCTCAAACCCAGGCGCCCCACCAAAAAAATCAGTTGCTGCGCCAATATGAAGTTTAACTATGGTCAGCAAGAAGTGCACAAATGAACAAAATGCAGTTCACCTATCCATAAAATGCAGTGCTTCATACAAAAAACATAATAAAGGAAAAAATATCCTTGAAAAAATCACCAACTCCATGTTTGATCCCAAAAAATGTATGAGTAACTTCACAAAGCCATCAGTAGTTTGTACAACATCAAATAAAGCAGCATATACAATAAAAAAAGCATGCACATAAAAAATAGCGAGTATATAAACGAAATAATAATGCAGTTCACAATTCACACACGCAATTATTTTGCAGTTCGCACAACATCAATAAGCAGCACATAGAGTAAACAAAATAATACACATAAAAATAGCAAGTATATAAAGAGAACAATAAAGCAGTTCACAATTCACACACAGGAATGTAGTTTACAAGAAACACAACAATAGAAACAAGTTGCCAAAACTAAAATAAGGAAAAGAACAAGAACATACCAGAAGGAGGAGCCACACTAATAGGGGAGGTTTCAATTGGTGAATTCACTTCAGGACTAGCCTGACCACGATGATCCTTACCACCAAGACAACGCGGGCCAATCGGCGAATCATAAACAGCATCATTAGGGCTAGTGCCAACATTTTTACCTAGTGGAAACAAAATTAAATGAATGTCAGAATCTACATGACGAGAATGCTGAGAACTAACACAGAAAAAACGAATCTACATGATGACCAAGATAACTAGATAAACAAGACACAAAATAAACAAGGGGAAGCTAGCAGTCCACATACCTTGATCTCCTCCATGTGCTTTGCTTGGCGAAGACATGGTGTTTGCGACGCGAGCAAGGACGGTGTGACGAATACCAGCAACAAAATAAGAGGAAATCCGATGAAACCCTAGATACACCTTGCTCTGTCCACGGAGCCCACGCGAGTACCGGCTTCAAATCGAGAAGAAATTGCCTGCTTACGAAAACGAACTACATCAGCAAAAAACGCAGGCACTAAGAGAATGGAACAACTAGATGGGGGACAATCACGAACGAGGGGATGAGAGGCGGACCACAACCGATGGGGATGAGCGGCAGCGGTGGGGGAGGAGGGGTGGGGGGAGGGAGAGCGGAGGGGGATGCGGAATAGAGGAATCTGCAGCAACGTACCGATAAAAGGAAACCCGGGCACGGACGGATGCTGTGGAGCACGGCGGTTGCCGCGGGCGACGGCGGTTGCTGAGCGCGACGGCGGTTTCCACGGGGGTGGGGAGTTGCTCCGGGCGGCACTGGAAGAGAGGGAGAAGTGGGAGCGTGTGGGAGGGACGCGTGAGAGTAGCACTTGTGAAGAGCTGCACAAACGGCCCGGCTAATTTACAAGGAGCCGTACCCAGCCCATCAACAAAAGCCGAGTAACAGTGCCGAAATAACAGGCCGGGCCAAAAGTAATTGAAGCTCACTTGTAGGACAGTAGCAGTCCACTCTCTACACAGAGGAAACACTTGCAGTCCACCTTTATTTCCATTTAAAACTTTATAATATCACACAGTTCTGCGTCGTAAAACAAAAATGTGAGTTCCCTGGAAAATACAGTCAGACCTCACATAAAAAAATTTATGTTAAAAATGGAAGAATCAAGAAGCAGTTCGCTCCGCAGGTCAATAACGCTCGGACAGGCACAGAATGAAGTACACATAGTTCATAAAAACAGTTCGGTCCATAAAAACTATCCGCGTGTGGAGATAACGCGTCCAAAAAAAATTCTTTAAATGAATATCCACAACAAAAAAATATGGGCGGGAGGGGGGGTGACCACCCCCCCCCGCCACCAAACTCACGATCAGGAACTGCATTTCGCTCAAATAAAACTTGCAGAAAACTGCAAAGCCACAGCATGAATGTAGAACGCAGCATCCAACAACGCAGTGCGGTTTACTAAATCAAGAAGTACGGTCAGTTCATCATTGCAGTCCGTTTTAAACTAAATTGCAGTGTGCACATAGCGCGTTCGAAAATATCTACAACAACAAATATATGGGGGGGACCCCCCAACCCCCCACCCTGCCCCCAACCTCACGTTCAAGCACTGCAGTTCCTTCAAATAAACAGATGCAGTACGTTGTATTCAATAATGCAGTTTGTTTTGTTCTACAAAGAAGTGCGGATACATCTAAAATGTAGTTCGGCAATGCGGATGCATCTAAACCGCCTACAAACGTACTAAAACATTACACGTCTCGAGACACAAAGGTGGTTAACAAAAATATTACCAACGAAAATTAAAAAAACACGATAAAAAAACCCACGATGACAGACAACCCCCACTCCGAGCGGTTGCAGCGCTAAAAAACCACGATCGCAGACGCAAACCAACCCACGATCTGCACAACCGCATCGTCAGGGGAGATCGTGCAGTTCATCCTTTGCCGCCATCCCGCCCTTATATTCAGACCTCCGCCAGGGCTTTCTCATCCAAAACAACAGAAAATCGCCATTGCGCTGCCACCAATTCCCTCCAACTCAACCACGCCATGGTGTTCACCAAGGAGTTCAAGGAGGTGCAGGCCCACGGCAACACCATGTTGCACGTGATCCACACCAACGACTTGGAGAAGACGGCGACCACCATTTAGCAGTACGAGCGCCACCTCCAGTGGCAGCGCCACAAGATCATCGGAGTTGATGTGGAGTACACCAAGGAGGAAGGCCCGAACCAGAAGGCCGCCCTCGTTCAGCTCTCCGTCGGCAAGGATCATCCAGTGCTGCTCTTCCAACTCAGCGCCGCCCACGACAACTGCATCAGGTTTGACAACTTCCTCGCCGACCCCAGGTACACGTTTGCTGGCTTCTCCATCGACGGCGACATAGAGAAGTTCCAGCGAGCCGGGCTGGAGATCGCCCACTTCGTCGACATCCAGAAGGAATGGAGGGTGCCCACAGCGACCAAGCCGCTGGACTCCCTTGCAGACGTCTCCGGCATCCTGGTCGACGACTACTGCAACAACATGAAGAAGAAGATGATAGATGCAGAGCACAAGCGATGGGAGTGCATGCCCCTGACCATGAGGCACATCGAGTACGCGGCAAAGGATGCTTACGCCGCGTACGAGATATGGAGCCGCCTCACCATCACCCAGGATGAGTTCCGATGGGCAAAACTCGAGAAGGAGAAGTTCAAGAAGCGCGCCAGGTCCTGGGGCGACGACTACTGAAGAAAAGAGGTGGTGCCGGCCATGAAAGTACCTAGAAGATTGCTCCTGCCATTTTAGATTTCTCATCAGATTTGCTTTCTGTCAAGTTTGTAGTTTGCTTGTGTTAAATTTAGGTTTGCTTGTGATGCAGTTTGCTTTGTAATCATGCAGTTTGCTTATGTTATGAACAAGTTTATTTCCTGTACAAATGTTGCAGTTCTCTGTTAGAATATGCTGCAGTGCACTAAAAAATATAAACATTCCAAAAGAGTGTGTGATTCGGATACCGCACAAAGCATGTGCACATGGCAGTGCATAAACGAACGAGCATGCAGTGCACAAACGAAGATCCATGAAGTGCACAAACCGTACTGTACAGGTAGGCAGTGCGGAAATGTTGAGACATGCAGTACAGAACGTTCATAGATACAGTTCACAACGTTCTAACAAAGCAGTGCACAATCTATAATAAAAAAAACACAAGTACATACGGGAAAAAAGGTGACCGCCCTAGTCCAACATGGCCCCAGCCAGTCTCGTACTAGGACAGTGCCCACGGAGATCCATTGGTGAGTCCGTTCTGAGCCACGATGCATGGGGGTCAGGAAGACTAGGGACCACAGGTGAGCGGGCGGGAGGGCAGCGAGCGCCGTGTGTAAGCGCCCAATCAGTATCAAGAGGAGGTCGAAAGGGGTGCCTCGCCAGGGTTTATAAACCGGTCGTGGGCGCTCTCGCCAGGCGAGGTGGGACTAAACTTTAGCGCATACACACTGCATAGAGAAAAAGAAGCCGTGCGGGCAGGCCTACCTGGGCCGGATGTGACTTACTCTCCAACAGGCCCAACACGCGACAGCATGGATATCTGCATCTAATATAATTATTCTCTCATTCCACGGCACACCAAAGAACAAAAAAGACTCAAAAAAAAAGAAAAGAACCATTACAATGAGATTATCAACAACAACAAAATAGAACAAAAATTAAATGAATAACCACAACAACAAAAATGTGCCAGTCCGCAGCCAGCCAGCAATTGCAGTTCGTTCACACAAAAAATGCAGGAAGCTGCAAAGACACAGAAGGGATGCAGTCCGCGGCCTCCAACAATGCAGTACTGTATGATCTACGAAGAAGTTCTATTACTTCTGAAATGCAGTTCGGCAAACTAAAATAGATTCCTTCTACCGCCTACCACCTACCACAACATTTATTACTTTCATTGAAAAACCGGCATTCATCCTGGCTGCATAAAACCTACCCATTCGTCCTCCGAACTCACAGAACTCCTCCCCTCTTCTTCTCTTCTCCAAAGCCTAGATCTAGGGTTCCGCCCATTCCTCCCTATTATCTGCCTTTCCTCTGTTATCTGCCTTTCCACTGAGCCCACCATGGACTGTTCGTGCGGCTGCCTCGCAAGGATGGTGCCGATAACAGAGGCATGCTTGTACTCTGATGGTCTAGGGCTCACCGAGTCTGAGCGGCGTAGTCAGCTCTCCTGCCTGATGACCACAAACCATGGATTTCGGGCACCATTCCTTTATCGCCTCACAACTGAAGACCTTGAGGAATCATGGGTATGTCTTTCCCCCTCTTAGTTTTTGACAATATCAGGATACAAATACACATCTGAATGTACCATCACTTTCTTCAGTCTTATCATCAATGTCAAGATCTGTGTTTTTGTTCAGATTTATCAGAAATTAACACTAGGTGGTTCTATATATTTTGCTTCAGTCCCATCTCAGATGTTAACACTAGTTAAAAGAAGTTCAATCGCCCAGCGATGCAGTGCACTTGCTATTTGAGAGCAGTACACCTGACCTGAACTTGCAGTGCCAAAGTGTTGGCAGAATAGTATATATTCTACCAAAGTTACTGGTCAAGTCCGTATATATTTTGGTTCATATATTGCTACTGCTTTATTAATAGTAGTCATATATTTATACATATTTAAGTCAAATATAAACAGATCCTATTAAGATATAGCAAACCGTGTGGTGTTTACTTATAAAGATTCTTTTTCCATGCATGCCAAAATGCAGAAACTGCCATCCACAATAAGGTTTACTGCTCTGACTTCAGGGGAGCTTATTTTGGAGACAGAGCACAAGAATGGGTATGAATACATGCAAGCTGACTACCACATTGACTCTGATCGCTGCTTCAGCATAACTGCTGGCTGGAAGGAGTTTATCTCCCAGAATGGGTTTGAGGCCGGAGAAGTGGCGATGGTGATGTTCTACAGGGAAAAAGGCTCCCTGTTATTTAGAATATTTGCACTGCAGGCTGTCTAAAATAAAGCAAACCCTTTATGCTGTAAGCTTTTAAAATTAAGTCCATCAGACAACGCAACTCTATGTTCTTCAGACGGTCTGAACAGTCCTTTTTTAATGAATGTGAGCTCATCTGCATCAGTTTATCATTCTTTTGCCAAGCTGGCTGGAGATATGCAGTTCTCTAATACATATAGTGAGGTGCGCTATATTAAAGAGTACAGTGCTCTACGTAGAAACAATGCAGTACGAATGGACGAAACTTTTGCAGTTCACCTCTGCTGTTTTACAAATTGTCTTAGTATGCAGTTCTATTCAGTATAACAATACAGTACGATAGTCCAAACTTTGAAGTTCACTTAACCACATAATGCATTTACAAAAAATGAGAAATCTCATAAGCTATCATCTATGTTCTTCAGAAGGTCTGAACAGTACCTTTTTAGTGTATGTGAGCTCATATGCATCATTTTATCATTCTTTTGCTAAGTTGGTGGGAGAAACACAGATCTCTAATACATATAATGAAATGCGCTATATTAAAAAGTGCAGTGCTCTAGGTAGTAACAATACAATGCGAATGGATGACACCTTTTGCAGTTCAACTCCGCTGCTTTAAAAATTCTCATAGTATGCAGTTCTGTTCAGTATAAGAATGCAGTACGATAGCCCAAACTTTGAAGTTCGCTCAACCACATAATGCATTCACACAAAAAAAATGAGAAAATCTCAGAGGCTAACGTGTACACTGTAATGCAGTTCCAGTGAAGTCCACTTCATACAAAACATGAAGTACACTACAACAATGAAAGAAATGCACCAATAAAATCAAAGCAGCAGAGATCCAGGCATGTTTTGAGGCAAAAAAGGTAAGCAAATACAGTCGTAGTTCGACAGCTCGATTAATCGATCTGCAAACACTCAATTTTGAAGAACAGGCCGCAACAATTCAATCGAGCTCACGGGCCAAAAAAGGTTAAGGATGAACAACAGACGTTGTTCTCAAAAATTCAAACAAAAAATATACCGATTACAGATGCAATAGAGTCAATCCAAACGAAAGAAAGACAATAGTTGCAAGATTCAAAACGCCTCAACGCGCAAAAATACAAAAAACCAAAATACACAAAGGAGCGAATGAAGCTCAGAACACCAGCACAATCAATTTCGCAAAAATGAAAGCAGATTACGAACAAAGACGGAGATTATAGCTAAACGGGATCGATTAGACGAACGCAAGCTAAGAATTCCTACTAACAAACCACATCCGAGCGCAAAAAAATAGAATCACACACGAACACAAACGAACAGAGGAAAGCTCGTCCGCCAAATCGGTCGATTTGTGCAGATCTTAGCCGGGATTCCAGTAAATTACAAACAATAATGGATAATGAACGTCCAGAAACAACTAAAACCATCCCGCAACACCCGATTGCATCCAGAACACACGGAAGAACCACAAGCCACGAAGTAGTTCTCCCATCTGGCATTGCAGTGCTATTTGTACAGAAATGCAGTGCACTCTCGTTAAGCGTGCAGTTCGAAAGTGTGGGCAGAATAACTATTTTGCCAATATTGGCAGAATAGACGGGCTGTATATATATATATATATATATATATATATATATATATATATATATATATATATATATATTATTTATTTATTTAAAAGTATATTCATGACCCAGGGTGCAGAATAAGTTATTCTTCACCCGAGGTAATCTTACGATCATTTCAAAAATAAATTACATTTGAAATACAAATAATTACATTCATATTGATTCACTGCGTAAAATTTGGCATAAGAAAAAAAATATAGGTCATAAGACAAAAAAAATAACATTTTATGTACATTTTACACTATGTTTTGACATTTGTAATTTTACGAAACATAAAATATTTTTACGGCGATTATATATTTTCTTACGTTCTCTTTTTCGTCTGAAATAAGACAAAAATTACGGAACGTAAAATTGCGGTGCATTGACGTTAAAATAGAGGGGGGTGAAGAATAACTATTCCTCACCCAGGGTGACGAATAGTCAATCCCTATATATATTTATCTGAGTTTTTCATGTCCTCAACAGCATTCACATATTGCTAATTCTTCAAGTTGTTGTTTTCGTCTATGTGAATGTGATCGGACCTGCTCCCCTCTATGCTAAAATCAAACCACTCTGTTCACAATCTCTTCATATGCGTTCTAATTGACAACGTTCAAAGTCTTCACTGTGTCCTTGTCAGCTGAAGAAATTGCGAACACATTTTAAAATTTTCTATTCAAATTATTGGCGGTTGCCACAGTAACTTAATCCCACACCTCCGACGCGTGGATAAGCGCACTCAAAATGCATGGGTGACGCGTGTCGCAGAGATGCAAATCGCCAAGGGCTTATCAGTCCAAAAATTTCGGACCGCCCGGTTTTCACCGCGCCTATATAAAGGCTTGACCCCGTCAACCTTCTCTTACTTAACTCCTCGCGCCCCTGTCACGCTCACTCCCGAACCCTAGCACCGCCGCTGGAATTCATCGTCGTCGGAGAGGAAGAGCTTCACTGCCTCGACTTCTTCGCCGTCGTACTCGCGCCGGCCGCGGATTTCTTCACCTCCGCCACCGCCGTAGCTGTCTTTCGTCGCCAAGTTAGGGCACGAAAGATCTGAGCTGACGATTTCCTTCAACTCGTCGTCCAGTTCATCAAGTTCATCCTTGGGGTAATTAAAATTTATTTTTACTGCCCAAGTTTGATCTTTTTATAGTCTCAAATTCTTCAAGTGCTGTTTTTACCACTGCTTTCCAATTCTTCAGCACTTCCTTCTAGCCAGTCTTGGTTATTTCATCTAAGTCATGCTTAACAATTAGATTCCTCAATTGTGCAAATTTCACAAATCTGTACAACTCTGGAACCTAAGTCAAGAACACTTAGTGAATTTCTTCAAGACGAAAAGGGTCAATTTCCTCAACTGGATTTGTTTTTGAAAATCTTCTGAGAACGCATGTGACTCTTCCCAATTTCCTCGCAACTATACTCTGTTCACAGGTACACATGTCTACCGACGAATCTCTAGGTTCTCATCAACTTAATTCATTTGTAGAGTTGCTTGAGGAAAATCTTCAAACATCTTCAGAAACTTCAAAAGCTCAAAACCCTCAATTGAAGAAAATGGCAGATGGCAAAAAGCCTCAGAAGGGAGGCAAGAGAAAAGAGGAACAGACTGCATTTGAGATTCCTGATGAATTATATGCAGGGTACTGTACGCCAGATGAGGCAACTCATGGGAAAGAAACTGACAAGCAGCGCAAGACGCGCTTACAGAAAATCAAACGCAGGTGGGCTTATGAATGGAGGGGTTACAGATATGTAACTCCAAAATACATGAAGGAATTCGCTGTGAAGCCACCGTGCAAAAGGACACCTCTGGCTCCTGGTCAAACGGCTGACCCCACAAGCATCAGAAGAGGTGAAGAATTCCCTGAGGAATGGGCCAAGCGTCAAGCCAAATTGCAGAAACAAGCTCAAAAGGCTGTTGAAGAATTCAACAGGGCTTCAAAGGCATCAGCAGATGCTGGTGCAGGCTCAAGTGGCAGTGCACCCAAGAAAGCCATGAAGAAAAAGCCGGCTCAAAAGCCGAAACCTTCAACTGATGTGCCCTCACGGCCAAAATCTTCAGTAACAAAATCTTCTGCAAAGCCCTCAGAACCAAAGCCGTCATCATCAAAGGCTTCAGCACCCAAGGCACCTTCTGTTCCAAGTTCATCAGTGCCTCCGCCAGCCACAAGTTCTTCAATGGCTGTTGCAAGTGCTTCAACGCTAGTTGTGCTAGCATCCTGCTAGCACACTGAAGACTTTCAAACGGCCACAATTGCTACATCAAGTGCCTCAGCATCTGGGCATATCTCTTCAAACACGCCCATGATGAAGAAGAAGGCAACTGCAGGCCGTGGTACAAGACCCAGCCCCAGAAGCAAGGTTGTATTGCCTTAGGCTGATGAACATGATATGGCTGATGAACATGAGCTTGCTGAATATGTTCAGAGGAGAATGGAAGAAGCTGCTCGCGCCAAAAACACTACTATTCCACTTCTTCTTGATCCTAAGAAGATTTTGGATTTCATTGAAATATGGTGCAAGAAACCTGACACTCCTCTTGATGACCTCGATTTGCCACCTGGTCCAAGCCATGTACTATCTGCATTCATTCTGTCAGAGAAGCACAAGATTGAGCAGGCCAAACTTATGAGAAAGCAAAAGCTTCAGAAGGAGAAGGAGCTGAAGAAGAACATGCTAACCATATCTCCTTAGCAGCTAGTCGCACTTCAGTCTGAAATTCAAAGGCTGTCTGATGAATATGAACGGCAAGCCAACCATTGCTGTGGTGTGCACGACAGATTCATCAAAGCAACCAAGCAAGTGGTTGATGACCACAACAAGAGGGAGGCTGCCAAGTTTGGTCAAGCACCTCCATCAAGTTCCTCAGCTCCGCCACCAGCTCCACAAGCCAGTGAGACTGCGCCTTCATCTCCTCCGCAGCTCCAAGCCAGGGCAACTGAAGAAGTTGCGCCTGAAGAAACTGCCAGATTGACTGCATCAGTCGTGCCTGAAGAAATTGCTCCACCAAGTTCCTCAGCAGCAGCGCCTGTACTGCCTTCATCTGTGAAGATTATCACACTTCCTTCTGCATCAGAAGTGAAGAAAACAGAGGCTGCTGAGAAGAGAAAAGCATCAGCACCACCTACCACTGAAACAGTGAAGAAACTGAAGACGGCTCCAATATCTTCAGTAGAGCCAATTGATGTTATCCCAATTTCATCAGCGCCTCCGACCTGAAACATGGAAGACTTTCAGCTTGTTCCCTATGGTGTGGAATATGTCATCCCACCTTTCGATGAAGAGACTACCCACTCTGCTGCTTCCACAGAGCAGGTGGATGAAGAAATTGAAGTTGAAGAAGATTCTTCTCTTCACATGGTATCATCGCGGAAACCACAGCCAGTCCAAGGGACTGAAGAAAATGCCGCTTCAACTGGAAGCGATGAAGAAACTGATGAGGACGTGGATGTGGGCTCCACAATGCCCGTTATACATGATGACTTCTGGGATGTTGCTCGTCCGAACACACCCATCACCACGCCTCTGACTCAAGTACCTCCTCCTACTACTCAAGAGCCAGCTCCCTCAGCAGATTCTGACACAGTTCCATTTGCAACAGCTGAGGAAGTTGCCAAATCCTTGGCCATCATGGATCCCAATGATTCAACGGGCTCTCCAAGACCCATCTTTGATGTGAGGCCAAAGAAGATAAATCTTCAGCCTGTGCCCTCAATGCCTAAAGTTGGCAAAAGCATCAGAAGACCAAAATTTGATAATGCTGTCTTCTTTGAGGAGAAGAATTTCTTCATTGGTGAATCTCCTTATGATTCTACGAAGATCAGGCGTCAGAGATTCTGGACGAAGACACAACAGAATTACTATGCAACACTTCTGTTTGACAAGAATAAGGTCTTCCCGCATCGCCATATTCCTCATGTGGATATGGAATCCCTACCGTGCTTTAGGCCAGTATTGGCTGTTCTTCACGATGTCGGGCTGCTCAACTTCGTCACTAACGTCTGTGACTGGAACGAAGAGCTCATTCTTCAATTTTATGCAACTCTGCATATCTCTGATGATGTTGACGACATTCACTCATGGTCTCTCAACTGGATGAGTGAGAACACACACTACAAGGCTACTACTGATGAATTACTTCAAGCTCTTCATGTTGATTTGCCCTCTGATGAAGCCAGAAGAATCTATGAAGAATCTGAGCTGTCCAACCATCTGATGCAAGTACTGATGAAGTCGTTGGCTGAAGGAGAAGCTCCAAGAACCACCTTCTTGGTGAAAGATTTGTTGTATGTGTCCCGGACTATATATCACATTCTGGCCAAAACCCTCAGTCCAATCAAAGGCCACAATTCTGAGACTGAAGAAGTTGTGGGAATCATGAAGAACTTGCTATTCAACATCATCCATGGAATTCCAATCAATATCCATGATTTCTTCATGAGGACTTTGGCCACAGTTGCACAATCTCTGTTTGATTTGAAGCCTTATGCACCTTGGATTATGAAATTCATCAGAACAAGGTCTTCAATCAACTACAGGGCTGACTATCAGAATCATCTCTGCTATATGCCAGATGTTGAAATTCTTCAGAGTACCATCTCTTCAATTCCTGGCAAAGGAAAGCAGTAATTGATAAAGGAATTCGTCCACTTGATGGGCAATTTTGTCAGCCTGTATCGCAGTCCACAGGGTATGATACTTCAAGCCAAGACACTGAAGCAAATGCTCCATAGCAAACACCTCAAGATGAAGCTCCACGAGTCATGACTGATCGTGAGCTTCTCATTAGTCTTCATCAGAAAGTGGACAGGAATCATAACTGGGTAAAGCGTCAGCTTGCAGCAATTCTAGCAAATATGACTGTAACGCAGAACTCAGTTCGCAAGAATCATTACTATGCCCATGAGATATTTGACAGAAGTTGGGCCATTCTTTCACATTTGAAGACCCCTGAAGAACTTGTTGAGATGGAATTCAAACAAGACTTTGATTGGGCCATCCCGCCCAAGAAGAAGTTCAAGAAAGTTCAAGTTCCTCATATGGTACCAAGCTCAGTGTCTCCTTCTAGAGCTACTGATGAAAATGAAGATGTCGAAGACACTGCAGCAGGCCCCTCTTCACCGCGCAACCCCGACAACAACGCTGGTGGTCCTCCACGTTCATCAAGATGATCTTCTTTGGGAGTGTTAGTACTCAGTTTTGTCTCCTTTTGGTCATTTGATGACAAAGGGGGGGAAATTTGAGAGTTAGTATTCAAGCGGGTTTTATATTGGGTTGTTTTTCGCTAAGTTGCAACTCTTGGTTTTGTTTGATTCGCTCCGTTGATGAGTTGTAACTTAAAACCTGTTGGTGGTCTGACCTTTTTCTGATATGTTTATTTGCATGCGTGCTTATGCTATAATTCGTCAATGATATATGTGCATGCATGTTTCAATTCGTCAGGTACCCATTTTCATCATGCATTTAAATTCTTCAATATCTTATGATCATGCATGATTGGATTCCAAGATATAGGGGGAGATCTCCACAATTTCAACCTGCCATGTGCATTTGCAATCAAAAGCAAATTCTTCATATGCACATCTTCAGGGGGAGTTCCTCTATATCATGTAACCAATGTCTTCACATTCTGTACTTACACTTCCATTATTTATTCCCATTGAAAACTTAACTGATTTGTCATCAATCACCAAAAAGGGGGAGATTGTAAGTGCATCAAGTGCCCACTTGGTGGTGTTTGAGTATTAAAGACAAATAGGCTAAGGGACTAATGTGTTTGTGAGTATACACAGGTGAAATAGTCCCTGAAGACTTGGTTTAACCCACGGAAGTCGACCCCTAAAAATGTATTTCTTCAAGTGAAGAATTGGTGCGGTCCTTTGAAGAAATTGATGTGAAGACTTTGTTTTCATAGTTTCTTTTTCTTCTTATTTGAGTCATAGGAAAAACCGTACTGTTAAAGGGGGTCTAGGTGAAACATTTATCATACTTTAAAGCGATGCTCAAACCTATACACACTACAACCGCTTCGAGTGAAGCAATTGGAAATCTCCAGAATAGCTGACGAATTTGCTAGCGAGAGTGACGCAGTTCATCTGGTCGCTGATGAATTAGGTCAGGCTGAGGAGTTAGGATTTTGCCAGTGCGATCTGCCTATCGTGAGGAAATTGAGTGCCCCGGCGAAATTGAGAGTTCAATTTTCTGACCATTGCTGCGCCGTGTGCCAGCTGTCGAGTGGATCCTTATCCTGACAACGGTCATGTCTGAGAATGGCATTTATGACAATTCATGTCGGGTTGCCCCCTAGCTATAAATAGCCGCCCCCCACAACCACTAGTTGGTTGGCTGCTCTAGAGAGAGATTGACACTTGTCATTTGAGAGCAACCCTTCCTCTGATGACTTTGTGAGAACCCAAGTGAGGAAAAACCCAACCAGAGCCAAAGTGATTGAGCATCACTGAAGAAGTTGATCTATGTGATCCGACGCTTGTTACCTTTGAAGATTGTCATTCTTCCAGACGATTAGGCGTCATGTTCTGAGCACCCAAGAGTAATTGTGGCGTGCCGGTGAACAAGTCTGTGAAGGTTTTGGAAGTCTACCTTGAAGACTTACCACGAGTGATTGGGCGAGGTCTAAGTGACCTTAGCTCAAGAGGAATACGGTGAGGACTAAGTGTCCTCCGAGGTAAGACTCAGCCGCCTCAATCAGACGTACAGTTGATACAGCAACTAAAACTAGTCTACCAAATCGGTGTGTCTTCACCGAGCCTAACTGATTTCAAATTCCTCACCCCTTTACCTTTACACAATTCCGCTACTGAAGAACTTGTGTTTTACATTTTTGAAGAATTTGAACTGAAGACTTTCATCATGCTATTTTTCATTTCTTCAGTTCATCTTCCTCATGCATATCTGCCTATATGATCACATGTTCTTCACTTGTATGTATTTCATATGCATGCTACTTGTATCTGTGTCGATCTAGTTTCGCCTCTATTTCTATTTCGTCACTCTGATTTTCGTCAGAATCTTCGGAGTTTGATGAATTTCTAAAAATCTCCCATTCACCCCCCCCTCTGGGAGTAAACCTGCGCTTTCACATTCTCATAAGGAAGGACTCCGGAAGCCTCGCTCAAGATAGCCTCTGCCAAAGACTTGACGTGCACTCCAAGGGAATCTTCGGCTGCCACCATATGTATTTCTAGATCAGCAACCGACTATGTAACACTAGGTACCCCTCTGGCATGTATATAAGCCAAGGGGTTTAGTTGGTAGCATCTATCTCTCAATTCATAATCCCATCCTCCTAGCCTTAGGGTTAGAACACAACTTACGATCTCGAGGTAGATCAAACTTGTACTCGATACACAACCATCAATATAATCAAAGCAGGACGTAGGGTATTACCTCTTTGAGAGGGCCCGAACCTGGGTAACACCGTGTCCCTAGTCTCCTATTACCATCGATCCGAGATCCACAGCTCGGGACCCCCTACCCCGAGGTCTGCCAGTTTTACAACCTACGGCTAGCCATGGCTTGTGTTTGTATGGTTGAGGGGGAGTAAGCTTTTCATTTCCGTATGGGAACCGCCAATAATGTGTTTAGCATGGAAGATATTGAAATCCTTTGTCGTAACGTTGACAGGAAAAGTACACCTCTCAAAACAAATTATCTCTGTTTTAAACAGTGAGCTCTGGCACATAAGCAAATCCCTGCTTCCCTCTGCGAAGGGCATATCTTTTACTTTTTAGTCAATTTTATTTTTGTTGAGTCAACTTATTATTTCAACCTCAATTATTCTTCACTTGGCAAGCATCATGTGATGGGGAAAGATCCGGACACATATGTCCATTCAAATATATTTAATCATGAATTATTATTGTTGACAATTATCTCTATGATAAATGAGTTGCGAGGCGAAACATTAAGCCCGTATCTTCCTCTGTGTTCGATGGATACTATTTGTTCTAAAAATATACTTTGAGTACTAACAATCATAGAAGACTATATGATAATTGAGTATGTAGAGCTCTTACTTAGACTTTGTGAAAAATAAGATGCATTGAAATTGTTTGGTAACTAAGAACATAGGTTGTTAAGTTACAAGAGAATGCATTGTTTGAACCATAACATGTGAATTGATTGCTACTTTATCATGATGAGTTTTATGAGAAAAAGTTGTTGTTTATGATGCTAGGAAAAGTGATTGAAATTATCATTGATCAAACTTATACACTATGGTAGCATTCACACTTCATAAATTATTTCTTTTATCATTTACCTACTCGAGGACGAGCAGGAATTAAGCTTGGGGATGCTGATATGTCTCCAACGTATCTATAATTTATGAAGGATTCATGCAATATTTACCTCAGGTTTATATGATTTTGGTGCACTTTTATATGATTTGAATGAAACTAACCCGGACTGACGTTGTTTTCAGCAGAACTACCATGATGTTATTTTTGTGCAGAAATAAAAGTTCTCGGATTGGGCTGCAAATTTACGGTGATTTTTTATGGACAAGAAGAGACCCTCGAAGCCTGGAAGGTGGACCAGACGAGGTCCAGGGGAGCCACAAGCTCAGGGGACGCCACCCCTAGGGCGTTTGGGCTGAGCTCGTGGGCCCCTCGGGACTCCCCCTAACGTGAAACCAACGCCAAAAATTCTTATAAATAGGGAAACCCCTAGAAAGAAACCTAGAACTCCCACGCCACTGCCGCAAGCCTCTGTTCTAAAGCGATCTCATCTGGAGGCCTTCTCCGGCACCCTGCCAGAGGGGGAAATCATCACCGGAGGCCATCTTCATCATCCCAGCGGTCTCCTAGACAAGGAGGGGGTAGTTCACCCTCGGGGCTGAGGGTATGTACTAGTAGCTATGTGTTTGATCTCTCTCTCTCGTGTTCTTGATTTGGCATGATCTTGATGTACCATAGGCTTTGTTACTATAGTTGGATCATATGGTGTTCTTCCCTCTCTATCTTGTTGTGATGAATTGAGTCTTTCCCTTTGAGGTTTCATAGTTATCGAATTAAATATTGGATTTGAGGTCACTTGATGTATGTCTTGCATCTGGATTCCCATGGTGACAATGTTGTATTCTATTGAGTCACTTGATGTATGTTTTTGTAATCAACTTGCGGATTCCCAAGGTGACATTGGGGTAATCTAGGCATAGAGATTGATACATGTTTTCGTCCTACTTTCTCCGGTATAAACTTTGGGGTACTCTTTGAGGTTCTTAGTGTTGGATTGAATATTATGAATCTGAAATTATTCGGTGTTATTTTAGTACGAACTCTAGGGCTATTTGTGACACTGATAGGGATGGCTCAATAGATTGATCGGAAAGATGACTTTGAGGTGGTTCGCTACCTACAACAATTTCATCTTATGTTCTCCGCTATTGATAAGAACTTTGGAGTGATTTTTTGTGGCACGTTGAGGGATTGTTATATGATTCAATTATGTTAGCACTGTTGAGAGATTGCACTAGTGAAAGTATGAACCCTAGGCCTTGTTTCCAAGCATTGCAATACCGTTTGTGCTCACTTTTGTTACTGGCTACCTTATTGTTTTTATTATTTCAGATTACAAAAACATATATCTACTATCCATACTACACTTGTATCACCGTCTCTTCGCCGAACTAGTGCACCTATACAATTTACCATTGTATTGGGTGTGTTGGGGACACAAGAGATTACTTGTATTTGATTGTAGGGTTGTTTGAGAGAGACCATCTTCATCCTACACCTCCCACGGATTGATAAATCTTACGTCATCCACTTGAGAGAAATTTGCTGCTGCCCTACAAAACTATGCGCTTGGAGGCCCAACAGAGTCTACAAGAATAAAGTTGCGTAGTAGACATCAATACCTAGTGTTGAGGCGCAATGCTCGGGGACCATCACACTGGAAGTAATCTTCGGCTCACCCGAGAACTTCCGAAGCAAAGACTTGATCATCGATATCGTTCCCTTTCGCAGTGGTTACCACTGATACGTCCATTTTGCATCATGTTTTCCTACTGTTATTTATTATGTTTTGGGTCATTATTTCACTTTATGATGCAATCCTAATGTCTTTTCTCTCTTATTTTGCAAGATTCACATAAAGAGGGAGATTGCCGGCAGCTGGAATTCTGGAGCTGAAAAGGCTACAGCAGAGATAGATATTCTCCACAACTCCAAATGACCAAAAAAATTATGAAGAATTATTTTGGAATATATAAAAAATATTGGTGGAAAAAATACCAGAAGGGGGGCCACCATAGAGCCACAAGCTCAGGGGGCGCTCCCCTAGGGCGCGTCCCCCCCTAGGGCGCGCCTACTGAGCTCGTGGCCCCTCCACCAGGCCTCTAGGGCCCATCTTCCCCTATATGATGCCATTTGCCCTAGAAAAAATAAGAAGAAGACTTTTGGGATGAAGCGCTGCCGTCTCGAGGCGGAACCTGTGCAGGAGCACTTTTGCTCTCCGACGGAGCGATTCCACCGGGGATACTTCCCTCCGGGAGGGGGAAATCGAAGCCATCGACATCACCAGCGATCCTCTCATCATGGAAGGACCAATCTTCATCAACATCTTCACCAACACCATCTCATCTCAAACCCTAGTTCATCTCTTGTATTCAATCTTTAACCCAAAACCTCATATTGGTACATGTGCGTTGCTAGTAGTGTTGATTACATCTTGTAATTGATGCTAGTTAGTTTATTTGGTGGAAGATTATATGTTCAAATCATCAAGCATATTCAATACAACTCTGAGCTTGAACATGAATATGATTTGTGAGTAGTTACTTTTGTTCTTGAGGACATGGGAGAAGTCTTGTTATAAGTAATCATGTGAAGTTAGTATTCATTCGATATTTTCATGATATGTATGTTGTTCTTCCTTTAGTGGTGTCATATGAGCGTCGACTACATGACACTTCACCATACTTGGGCCTAAGGGAAGGCATTGGGGAGTAATAAGTAGATGAAGGGTTGCGAGAGTGACAGAAGCTTAAACCCTAATTTATGCGTTATTCCGTAAAGGGCTGATTTGGATCCATATGTTTCATGCTATGGTTAGATTTATGTTAATTCTTCTTTCGTAGTTGCGGATGCTTGCGAGAGGGGGTAATCATAAGAGGGTTGCTTGTTCAAGTAAGAACAACACCCTAGCGCCGGTCCACTCACATATCAAATTGTCAAAGTAGTGAACGTGAATTAAGTAAACATGATGAACGTGACTAGACGACAATTCCCTTGTGTCCTCAAGAACGCTTTGCTTATTATAAGAGAACGTTCCGACTTGTCCTTTGCTATAAAAAGGATTGAGCCACCTTGCTGCACCTTTATTACAATTGACACTTGTTACTTGTTACGAATTACCTTGCCTTGAAACTATCTGTTACCGCTACTTTCTGTACTTGCAGAGAATACTGCTACTTGTGAGCTACATTGGGATTTCTCCAAAGAGGAGAGCATGATGTAGTACAGTAGAGATAAGTATTTCCCTCAGTTAAGAACCAAGGTTATCAATCCAGTAGGAGAACCACACAGAACCTCGTTAGCAGCACCTACACACACAAAAGCAAATACTTGCACCCAACGCAAACAAGAGGATTGTCAATCCCCTTGGCGATTACTTGAAAGGATTAAACAAGAGGATTGTCAATCCCCTTGGCGGTTACTTGCAAGGATTAAGTCTGATAGTGATAGATAGAAAAGTAAATTGCAAAACAAAATAAAGTAAATAAAATTGCAGCAAGGTATTTTTGAATTTTAATATATGATAAAAGTAGACCCGGTGGCCATAGTTTTCACTAGAGGCTTCTCTCTCGAACGCATAGCATACGGTGGGTAAACAAATTACTTTTGTGCAATCTCTACCTAATAATAAAGCACGAAACGCTGATTTTCGTCCGTTTCGTCCGTCTGCTATTTCTACCGTAGTTTGACTACGTACGTCAGTTTCCTTCGTCAGCGAGCAGCGAGCGAGGCCAAGCGAACGAACCAGCCCATGTGTTGTGGCCCAGGAAATCCGGCCCACCTATCCCGGTTAAGAGGTAAAAATAATGCTAGCAAGGGGAATTGAAGTTGAAACATCCCGTCCAGTTAGTAATATCACGGCCAACTAAGCTAACGTCTTGTGTGTACAAGGGAAGGTTGAGGCCGATATTAAATAGTCCCACCTTGCTGATTTACATCCAATCTATCTCGTTTATATACGTCTTTAATTTCCTGGGTATCAGGAAGTCTCTCGGAGATCATAATAAATGAGGAAGGAACGAGAGGCTAATTACAAGAGAAATAAAGAAGGAAAGAGGGGCTAATTACATACTCCCTCCGTTCCTAAATATAAGACCTTTTAGAGATTCCACTATGAACTACATACGGATGTATATAGACATACTTTAGAGTGTATATTCACTCATTTTGCTCCGTATGTAATCTATAGTAGAATCCCTAAAATGTCTTATATTTAGGAATGGAGGGAGTACACGAGAAATTAAAGAAGGAAAGAGGTAACTACATGATAAATAAAGAAGGAAAGAAAGGCTAACGCTACCATATGTGTGGGGTGGGCTATCAAACGGATGCTTGAGACAAGCATGCATCCTGCATAATTTAAGGAGGACATGACATGACAGAAATAAGGAATGCGAAGAGAGGGATAATATGTCTATATACATGCGTTGCTGCATATAATTTAAGGACAGACAAATAAGGAAGGACATACGCAAAATAAGGAAGTGATCTGCTGCTAAGACATTGACGGTTGGAAATGGTACCCTGATTGATGAATGAAAAATCTAGAAGAGATAGAAGAGGACCAGAATAATTCAAATTGCATGTTGCTGGATTCAAAACATGACATGTGGCTGATAGTTTTAAACTGAATTTGGTGTTTGTCTGTGTACTTCCCGGACTGGTACTACTATGACGTAAAAGCCGGAAAGGAAACGAACACCAGTCCAATTAGGACTAGACGATGTTGAACTAACTTATACACACATGTTAGCACACACACAGGAAGCATATATACCTGGACGGCCTATGAAGTATACAATGAAGATTTACACATGGAAGCAGAATACAAAACAATTTGTATATAGACACTGTTGATCTCACCTAGATACTCGACTACGTAATAAAGCAAACTTTGTTTTGTGCCAAAATAATGAGACAAAAGAAGATAAGCTGCTCTAGGCACCATATTGTTATGACATGTTGAACCACACTAAATAACTAGCTCCAGTTTCTACAGTATCACCACTAGATATTTATGGTTCCAGGTGATATGTCTCTATTGGACAACAACAGGGCCTACGCAATAATATAGAAGATCTAAAATATCCTCCTTCAACTGGCCAAACTCCAATTAGTTTCGTGCCAGATTTATTTAGAGTGTAATAGCTTTGCCAATTGCAAAGCAAAAGATAGATACCGTAATTTAGAACTGGAAAATGGCATCATAGCCTGCAATGTTTAATGCAGAAGGTGAGATGCAAATCAGTAAAGGAGAACGGAGAATCCATTATGCTACTCTTTTTGCCATGCTTATGTTAGAAGATGTGGGTGCATAGACAACAACATTAAAGAAACTCCCATAGCACAAAGTGATATCTCTGATAACTACAACAAAGCTCACACTCGCAAGTAACAGTTTTGACACCCTAACCCAGCATCAAAGACTACAACACATAGTAAGATTGTTGTCTCTTGACATCCCTTATTGTCTCATCTAATAGCTCCAAATAACTTAAGTGGTACATGAAGCTTGGTGATATGGTAGAATACCTGGAATAACAGCCCACGTTGTAGCATTGGTCCCTCATGACATTGGACAGGAATGCAGCAGTCTATCCTTTCCTCTTGGTGCCGGCGATATGGACAACCTACAAGCACAATCACTTAGATCAATCCTTCCATTCTTCCCACTTTATCCATGCAAACAATGCTCATTCCCCATGTATTTTTTTTAGGAAACAACCGGGGGGGGAGAAGCCCCACCTGAATATTTCTCATAGCTGCATAGCAGCAGGAAAACCCCCACGGCACAGGGGGAATACAAGAGTTGAGTTTTCAGATTAAAGAATCACAGGTTCAGGGATTCTAGGTAGGGGACCCAGGCCAGCATGCCTCCCTGTTCATGTTTTTTTAGTCTAAAAACCAAAGCCTAAGATCAGCAGTAGCAGAACGTACACCACGGCAGATCGTCGGCATGTTCCCGTGGAAAACGACGCTGTGGTGATGATTCCAGATGGTCCACGGGAGCAGCAGGCGCACTGTGTCCCAGTGCAAGGCCGGCGACGGCGCAGGCGGCCAGACCTCCCAGATGGAGCGGCAGCTCACACCTTACCCAATTTCGATGGCGCGCCATAAGTGGGCGACACAGCAGCAGTCAAAGAGGAGATTTGTTTCAGAGAACCTGCAGCAGATCTCGCACCGGTCCTCATCCTGAATGTATTTGATTTATCACCACGCTGCTATAACCCAAATATGACCCCATCTACCCTCAGATTAACATAGGTCCCGTAATCACTAAGGTCAATCGTTCTCTTCTTCATGCTATCACAATTCGATTCCGAATGCTTGAGTCAGTCTAAGTACCTGAACCGGAGGGAGCAACCGAACAAGCCAACCACGCCACTGGTGTCGGCGAGCACGGAAGGCACGCCGGCCACTGCATCCCGGTCGGCTTAGAGATGTCTGCCTCCCGCATCGAGGCCAGCACCTCATTCTCCAGCCAGCGCTCCACCGCGGACGGTACAGGACGCACACTCCCGCGCCTCCCTGTACACCACCGCGGGGTGGCCGCGAGTTGCTGGACAACAATCCAAGCCAACGGAGGGCATCTTCAGCTGCGCCGACACATGGGGCCGGAGGGTGTGGGCGCTAGTGCGAGCCCACAGCGGGGAGAGGAGGCGACGGCCCTGGCCATGGCTATGTGCGGGGTGGGGATGAGAGTGGTTGTGAAGTGAGATGGGATGCGGTGGGGAAAGAAAGCGAGACTAGATTTTTTTTCTTTTTTTTTGACAAACCATTTTTCCTCGATAGGTGACACAGTATAAGTGATGGGAAACGTTTATATACGGCACACCGGCGCAACTTTCGGCCGGACGCACCTCGCGCGCATAATACGCGCACCACGCTGGCTTTCGTGCCACGCTAGCCTCGTAGTCCCAGGCAAACTGCTCCCCACGTCTCACGCGTACGTTATGGGCCCCGTGCGACGGCCTTTCTTTTTCTCCCTTAGTTATCTCTTGCCTTATCTGTTACCTTTCTTCAACCTCCAGCCACATCAAGTTCTACTCTGCTACAAAGTGTTGCATCCGGCTGAGAAAAACGCTGCAACCGATGAAAGAAAAAGCTGGAACCAATGAATAAAAAAGCTAGAAACAAAGGGCGGCGGATTTTTCGAAGTGAGATTTGCTGGAACTAGCAGAGTCAGTGCTACAACCGTGTTGAAAAGATGCTGGAACCGCGGAGGGCGACAGACAAGAGTTTTGCTGGAAGTACCGACCTGAGCTGGAACCAGAAATTGTTTTTGCTGCAACCGGCAATCACGAAAGCTACAACCGGCAATTACAAAAGCAACAACCGGTGATCGATTTTGCTTCAATGGCGACGGGGTGGCGGCACCGATGAGCTTTTTATGTTGGAACCAGCACAATTTTTTGCTACTACCGGCTTACATTACAGTTCATTTGATCGATATCTCTATATATAATCTTGTTGTGCCGTGGCAACGCACGGGCAATCTACTAGTTGATAGAAAAGCACATAGTTATGACGGATTCATGGCAATGATCATGTATATAGGCATCACGTCCGAGACAAGTAGACCGACTCCTGCCTGCATCTACTACTATTACTCCACCCATCGACCGCTATCCAGCATGCATCTCGGATATTAAGTTAATGAAAACAGAGTTACGCCTTAAGCAAGATGACATGATGTAGACAAAGTAAACTCAAGCAATATGATTAAACCCCATCTTTTTATCCTTAATGGCAACAATACAAATACGTGTCTTGTCCCTTTCTGTCACTGGGATATAGAACACCGCAAGATTGAACCCATCACAAAGCACCTCTCCCATTGCAAGATAAATCAATCTAGTTGGCCAAACCAAATGGATAGATTGGAGAGAAATACAAAGCTATAACAATCATGCATAAATAAGTTCAGAAAAGACTCAAATATTTCTCATGCATAATCTGGTCATAAACCCACAATTCATCGGATCCCAACAAACACACCGCAAAAGAAGATTACATCGAATAGAACTTCAAGGAGATCGAATAGAACATTGTATTGAAGATCAAAGAGAGAGAGAGAGGAAGCCATCTAGCTACTAGCTATGGACCCGTAGGTCTGTGGTAAACTACTCACACATCATCGGAAGGGCAGCAAGGTTGATGTAGAAGCCCTCCATGATCGATTCCCCCTCCGGCAGAGTACCGAAAAAGGCCTCCAGATGGGATCGCAGAAGAATAGAGGCTTGTGGCAGCGAAAAAGTTATTCGAGGTGGCTCTCTGTTGGTTTTCCAATATTTAAGAATTTATAGAAGTGGAATTAGGTCAAACGGAGCCACGACAAGGCATCAGGGCGCGCCCCCTGGGGCCGCGCCCTGTTGCCTTGTCATCTCCTCGTGAGGCTTCTAGCCTCCTCCTGAAGCTTCCAGGGTCTCTTTTGTCTAGAAAAAAATCATCAAAAAGTTTTGTGGCATTTGGACTTCGTTTGGTACAGATTTCCCGAAAAACCAAAAACAAGCAGAAAGCAGCAACTGGCACTGGGCACTAGGTTAATAGGTTAGTCCCAAAAAATGATATAAAATTGCATATAATTGCATATAAAACATCCAAGATTGATACTATAATAGCATGGAACAATAAAAAATTATAGATACGTCTCCCAAGCTTAATTTCTGCTCGTCCTCGAGTAGGTAAATGATAAAAACAGAATTTTTGATGTGGAATGCTACCTAACATGTTTATCATGTAATCTCTTCTTTTACGGTATGAATATTAAGAAACGAGTGATTCAAAGCAATAGTCTATAATTTGATATAAAGACATCAATGAAGGGGAACGCGACAGAAAACAAAAAAATTCGGTACAGCGAGCACGCCCAGGATCACTATGGAGACTTCATACAAGGTTTGATCTGATCCGTACCGACTCGACGCGCAGCGCAAGAAGAGTCGGTGTAGATCGTCGATGCAGATCCCTGTAGCTAGGATTTACAACCTCCCAACCGCAAGGATGTACTCCCTCGCCGGACAGCCCTTCGGGAGGCGGTCGGACAGTCCCTCGGACGATGTCGCGGACAGCCCTTCGGGAGGACCCTCGAAACTCGAACCAAAAACCGGACAGCCCTTTGGGAGGACACTCGAACAGCCCCTCGGGCAAAAGATCAGAACTATGACCTCTCTACGGGGTTGCACACATACGGTGTCAGCTATCCAGCAGGGCTTCGCCGTCCAGAACTAGTTCCTGCCGGAACTCAGACAGCCTTTCGGCTCTACGAAACTATTTCGCTGGGAGGGAGAGAGAGAGCCAGACGAGCTTGGCATGTGTATGTGAGAGCAAGGATGATTTTTTGGGGCAGCCCCCTCACCTCTATTTATAGGATAGCCAAGGGGTAAAAATGGCATACAAAAAATACCAAAGTACCCCCACTTTATGCCTTTTCACAAAAGAATAAAGCTAAAAGGAGAGCCATGTGGAGCTCCAAGGAGCTCCACCATGCTTGGCCGGCCACATTGAGCCCCCCCCCCCCCACATGGGGGTGCCTTGGCTCCCATGTCCTTCTAGAAAGCCTTTTGGAAATATCCCAAAAGGTGCTTTTCCAAAAATATCCAAAAAGCACTTTCACTATTCATGAAGACATTTTTCTGCGTCCGTTAAAACCCAGATTATTTCTGTGTGCCTAGAATAATTCCAGTACCCACCAAAATAATTTTGAACGCATTCCGAAACAATTTCGGAACAATGTTTCTTCAGCGAAAAGCAACCAAAGCGGTTCCGGCTGCTCCGGAACATTTCCGGTTTTTGTCCCGGAAAATTCCCAAAAGTTTCCAGAACACTTCTGGCATCCTCCAAGAATTTCCAGGCGTGTGCCAGAACCAATTTGACTTAATGGAATACCCTAAAACAACTTTTCAGTTTCACCGGAACTATTCCGGTGTTCTCTCCGGAACGTTTCCGTTTCGTCCGAAACTTTTTCGATGATTTTCTCTCAGACTCCCCGTCTAGTATTCAGCAGATAGATGACCCTTAAGCGTGTGACCCTATAGGTTCGGTGAAGTATAGACATGACCCGGAACACTTTCCGATCAATGATCAACATCGGAGCCGTGGACACCCATATTGACCCCTATACCCACACGAATGAATATTCGAGTGAACCTCCAGTTGCCGTGTGCTATTCCTGTTGCTTCACGATATATTACAAATACCCAAGGTGAGTTTTATTGCATCCCCGTGGATCAACAAATTGTCCACTATGCAAGTTACCTCGTTACCAGTTTTTTTCTCTTTACTCGTTTCCGTGTTCCGGCATCCCAGTGATCAAATCACAATGTGTCTGGCCAGACGATGATGGATACCGTAACACCGAGAGGGCCCGAGAATATCTCTCCATCGTTGGAGGAGCAAATCCCAATCTTGAGCTATCTTGTTACTTGCCATACTTTTCCGTGAACCCGTAAGCCGCTGTAATAGCCACCCATTTACGGATGACGTTTAACAAACCCCAAAGTTCTTGAAGCAAGTACGAAGGAACTCGATACTCTCATGGTCTAAGGAATTATGCAAACATTAACTATCTCTGTGTTATTAACCATTAACTGTGATGAATGTATCTCATAGCATAACATCAATTCGGGTCGATTCAACACAAGTACTCTACCAACATTGTGCCCTCAAAATTGCCGGCATTGACATGCCCATGATCAGGAAAACAGGATCATCATGCAATACTTGAGCCAGTCTTAGAGGCAAGACTAGGAATACATTTTACCGTTTATTATACCACACGTGCACATGAGTTTCCCTCCGAACCTCGTGGTTATTGTAGACTCGAGAATCATTGCAGTTATAGCATGGAACATAAACATTCTTTACAAACTCGGAGATACAAAGTAACTGTTATTACTGCCTCTAGGGCATATCTCCTACAGACTCCCACTTGCACTAGAGTCATAATCTAGTTACATGGCTTCCCTAACACCAATGGCAATCCGGTGTTGCTCATGCTTTGCTCGTGGTAGAGGCTTTGTCATCGGGTCTAACACGTTCAGATCCGTGTGAACTTTGCGTACTTTCACTAAACCCGCTTCAACATGATGTCGAATGAGTTTATATTTGCGTTCAATATGTCTTGTCTTATGGTGCGAACTTGGCTCCCTTGCTTGAGCCACAGCGCCACTTTTATCACAATAGATCTCCACTGGGTCCAGAGCACTTGGAACCACACCAAGGTCTTCAAGAAATTGCTTGATCCATACTGCCTCCTTGGAGGCTTCTGAAGCAGCAACATATTCCGCCTCCGTCGTAGAATCCGCTACAGTCTTTTGTTTGGAACTTTTCCAAGCAACTGCGCCGCCGTTCAATATGAAAACATAGCCTGATTGAGATTTGAAGTCTTCTGGGTTAGTCATGAAGCCTGCATCAGTGTAACCATTTACAATGAGCTCTTCATCACCTCCGTACACAAGGAGTAAATCCTTGGTCCTTCTGAGGTACTTAAGAATACCCTTGACTGCGGCCCAGTGTTCCAATCCTGGATCACTTTGGTACCGGCTGCTAACACTTAGCGCATAGGAAACGTCCGGTCTTGTACATAGCATGGCATACATAATAGAACCAACTGCCGAGGCATATGGAACATCATTCATTTGTACTCGCTCATCGAGAGTCCGAGGACACTGATTCTTGCAAAGCACTGTGCCAGGTGACATGGGGAGTAGGCCTTTCTTGGAGTTCTCCATGTTGAACCTTTTCAACACCTTGTCAATGTACGTGCTTTGGCTAAGCGCTATTAGGCGTCTTGATCTATCTCTATAGATTCTGATGCCCAATACATATGCCGCTTCGCCTAAGTCTTTCATTGAAAAACTCTTTTTCAATGAGTCTTTTATTTCGTTAAGAAAATTCACGTCATTTCCAATCAACAATATGTCATCCACATACAAGATTAGAAATGCTTTTGCGCTCCCACTAAACTTCTTGTAAACACAAGATTCATCGTCATTCCTGATGAAGCCAAACTGTTTGACTACTTCATCAAAACGAATGTTCCAGCTCCTTGACGCTTGCTTCAGACCATAAATGGCTTTCTGAAGTTTGCATACCTTTCCAGCATCCTTATGAACGACAAAACCTTCTGGCTGTATCATGTATACATCCTCTTTGAGGTTTCCATTTAGGAAAGCCGTTTTGACGTCCATCTGCCATATTTCATAATCGAAATAAGCAGCAATTGCTAGTAATATCCGAACAGACCTAAGCATAGCTACGGGCGAGAAAGTCTCGTCGTAGTCCACTCCTGGAACTTGCGTGAACCCTTTCGCGACAATTCTAGCTTTGTGGATAGTAATGTTACCATCCACGTCCGTCTTTCTTTTGAAAATCCATTTACAACCAATGGGCTTTACGCCTTCTGGAAGTTCTTCCAAGTTCCAAACTTGGTTTTCGTACATTG
This sequence comes from Elymus sibiricus, assembly GCA_039707655.1. Taxonomy (NCBI): domain Eukaryota; kingdom Viridiplantae; phylum Streptophyta; class Magnoliopsida; order Poales; family Poaceae; genus Elymus; species Elymus sibiricus. The sequence goes on along the minus strand of CM077676.1, from coordinate 210,481,051 downwards.
ATTCCATTTCGGATTTCATGGCCTTGTGCCATTCCTTTGAGCTGGGCCCCGCCATCGCTTCCTTGTAGTGCGCAGGTTCATCATCTTCAAGAATGAAGATTTCGTTATGAAACCATTCAGGTGGCTGGATAGCCCTACCTGATCTGCGCGGTTCAGTTACAACATGGTCTGAAGTTTCCGCATCACATGCGACAACTTCCGGCTCGGTTGTAGGGATAATTAGCGGAATTTTTTCCGGTTCCTTACCATATCAACGGTTGCCGAAGATTCAATAATCTCATCAAGTTGTACTGTCCTCCCACTCACTTCTTTAGCGAGAAACTCTTTCTCGAGAAAGACTCCATTTTTAGCGACAAACACTTTGCACTCGGAGGGTTGGTAGAAAGAATACCCAACCGTTTCCTTGGGATAACCTACAAAGTAACATTTGTCTGATCTAGGATCGAGTTTGCTTGGTTGTAAACATTTTACATAAGCTTCACAACCCCAGATTTTGAGATGTGACAAATTGGGTTTCTTCCCATTCCATAAATCATATGGTGTCGGCTCAACAGACTTAGACGGTGCTCTGTTTAATGTGTGAGCTGCAGTGAGTAGTGCGTGACCCCAAAAAGATATTGGTAGATCTGTAAGAGACATCATCGACCTTACCATGTCTAACAAGGTTCGGTTACGTCGTTCCGACACTCCGTTTCGCTGTGGAGTTCCGGGAGGCGTAAGCTATGAAACGATTCCACTATCACTCAGATGTTGGCCAAACTCATGACTAAGATATTCGCCTCCGCGATCAGACCGCAGAAACTTAATCTTTTTGTCACGATGATTTTCTACCTCATTCTGAAATTCTTTGAACTTTTCAAAGGTTTCCGACTTATGCTTCATTAAGTAGATATAGCCATACCGACTTAAATCATCAGTAAAAGTCACGAAGTAGAAATACCCACCCCGTGCGGCTGTGTTCATTGGACCACATACATCACTATGTATTATTTCCAATAATTCACCCGCCCGTTCAAGATGACCCGTGAACGGCGTCTTGGTCATTTTCCCCATCAAGCAAGCTTCACATGTGTCAAATGATTCAAAATCAAAGGACGGTAAAACTCCATCTTTATGGAGTCTTTGCATGCGTTTCTTTCCGATGTGGCCAAGGCGACAGTGACACATGAAAGTGGTGGTGGTATTAGCCTTCTTAAGGTGTTTAGCATTCACGTTAAAGACATCATTTCCACATTCAAGATTTAGAATGAAAAGGCCCGCAACAATGGGTGCAAATCCATAAAACATATCCTTACAATAAAGTGAACAACCATTGTTCTCAGACTTGTACAAATACCCATCATGTACTAAACATGATCCGGAGATAATGTTTCTACACAATAGTGGAACAAAATAACATTTATTCAGTTCTCAGATAAATCCCGAAGGGAGACATAGAGGCATAATGCCGACGGCTTGAGCGGCGATCCCAGCGCCGTTCCCGACACGCATCACGACTTCATTCTTTGCTAGCTTGCGCACCTTCTGAAGTCCCTGTATCGAGTTGCAAATGTGAGCAACGGATCCGGTATCAAATACCCAAGACTTAGAATTTTTGCTAGCAAGCAAAATGTCAATGACATTAACTTGTATAACAATTATACCTTTTCCGGTTTTCCCGGACTTCTTATCTTCCAGATACTTCTTGCAGTTTCTCTTCCAGTGTCCTGTGCCCTTGCAGTAGAAGCACTCAGTTTCATTCTTGGCTCCGCCCTTAGAGTTGCTTTGGGAGCCGGTCTTACCGGTGCCCTTGCCCTTCTTTGGCTTGCCTTTCTTTTTGAAACTGGCGGTTTTATTCACAAGCAACACTTGCTTGCGATTTTTCCGCAGTCCTCCTTCCGTAGTTTTTAGCATGGCGAGCACCTCTTCCGGTGTCTTCTCCATCCCACTCATGTTGTAGTTCATGATAAAACCGTCGTAAGACGGGGGGAGTGAAGAAAGCAGCATGTCCATCATATGGTCAGGTGGAAGTGGAAACTCCAGGGTTTCAAGCCTTTCAGCATAGCCAATCATTTTGACTACGTGTTCGCCAACTAAACTACCCTCAGCCATCTTGCATTCCATCAAGGCCTTCATGACATCAAATCGTTCAGACCTTGCGGTTTCCTTGTACAGGGCATCCAAATCCCGGATCATATCGCGGGGTTTATGGAATTCAAAACATTTTTGAAGCCCTGCACTCATGCAAGCTAGCATGAGGCACTGCACTAAGTTGTGATCATCATCCTTAGTGGCCCAGACATTTTGTTCATCTTCCGGGGCATCAGCCGCCGGTTTAGCTGGAAGAGCATTTTCAAGCACATACATTTTCTTAGCGCTCCTGAGGACAATCCTCAGGTTACGGACCCAGTCCGCATAGTTGTTTCCAGTCGCAGCTAACTTCTCTTTCTCTAACATCGGGCCTAAGTTGAACGCGGTGTTGCGAGCCATTTGATCTACAACGGAAAACACAAGTTTCACTTAGACTTTGTTCATAATGATTTTGGCACTAGTGAATAAACAATTTTATTCTAAAGTGCGCTCCCACTCAAATCAATATCTCTCAAAATTGATTATGAGCGATTCAAAATCCACATTTAAATTCAATGCCATTGATGTGGACATCACTGATGACGAGAATTTTAATCGGTAGGCAAACTTGTCGATCACATCTCTATGTGACTTTTGCTCATCTTTCGATGGTTGTGTTCTGAGCTCAGGACTATCCTGCCTGAACGTCAAAGACAACCAAGTGATCTTGCTGCGAGGTCTGACCTCACCCGCCTCATTCCTCTCAATTCGTTCGTACCCATGTGGACATGGCGCACCCCGAAAAGATACGAATTTCAGACGGTGCTACACTTGGATGAACACTAACTACTTTGATATTTTTAAGTGAGAGATCACCCTAATAAAAATCGACTACCGCGCAATCAAGAAGGGTGCATCATAAGGGATAAACATCTCAGGAAATTCATAATAGCATGATATGGTATAGCCCTTTCTGACGAAGAAGTCAAGTATTTCTTCGTCTTCGGCATTTGCGTCGGTGTTCACCTTCGCGAAGATTGCCACCACCTTGTCGATGCACCAGATAATATTGCTATCTCTATATCTAATAAAATAAGTGCATTACTTAAGGTTGACACGCAGGTCATTAAAGTGACAATCATATGGCTACAGCCATCATGCCGAATCATGACACGCAGGTCATGTTAACAAATTTACATCATATAGTCATCTCATACATAATCGAATTAATATGAGCTTTGCTATACCACATCACATGCACATCCTGCAAAACCAAGTTAGACGCCTCTAATCGGTTTATGCAAAAATTTATTTTACGTGGCTTCTAAGGTTTTGACTTAAACCGCAGCTACCAACGTTTTATCATCAAGTATGATTATTCAAGTCGCTAGATTAACATCTCGGGGTGTATGAAACACGAGATAATTAAATCTCGAGCCCCATACTAAACTTCGTCATACGCATGACCCCCGTGCAGATCATATCTGCATTGCCCTTTCATCTGCGAATTTCATCTTTCTTTTGACTATGGCGGAACCCAAAGAACTGAAGCACTTCGTTGATCAATCAGGATCGCGGATTGCCAGAACTTTGTGAAATTCCACCATGCTGTCTCGAGATCAGAAATACGCAAATTCTAGGGAAGCAACAAGAACATCGGGTAACAGATTTCATCTGCCACCCGCATAAATAATTTTCAGCAATAGATCTCATCTACTCCAAAATTATATTATGCAACTCCCATACATCTCCATGTATTCTAGATCGTAACCTGCATCTACGCATAGCACGGCTCATGATGCCACTGTAGGGGAACGCGACAGAAAACAAAAAAATTCGGTACAGCGAGCACGCCCAGGATCACTATGGAGACTGCATACAAGTTTTGATCTGATCCGTACCGACTCGAAGCGCAGCGGAAGAAGAGTCGGTGTAGATCGTCGGTGCAGATCCCTGCAGCTAGGATTTACAACCTCCAAACCACAAGGATGTACTCCCTCGCCGGACAACCCTTCGGGAGGCGGTCGGACAGTCCCTCGGACGATGTCGTGGACAGCCCTTCGGGAGGACCCTCGAAACTCGAACCGAAAACCGGACAGCCCTTCGGGAGGACACTCGAACAGCCCCTCAGGCAAAAGATCAGAACTATGACCTCTCTACGGGGTTGCACACATACGGTGTCAGCTATCCGGCAGGGCTTCACCGTCCAGAACTAGTTCCTACTGGAACCCAGACAGCCTTTCGGCTCTACGAAACTATTTCGCTGGGAGGGAGAGAGAGAGCCAGACGAGCTTGGCATGTGTATGTGAGAGCAAGGATGATTTTTTGGGGCAGCCCCCTCACCTCTATTTATAGGATAGCCAAGGGGTAAAAATGGCATACAAAAAATACCAAAGTACCCCCACTTTATGCCTTTTCACAAAAGAATAAAGCTAAAAGGAGTGCCATGTGGAGCTCCAAGGAGCTCCACCATGCTTGGCCGGCCACATTGAAGGGCCCCCCCCACATGGGGGTGCCTTGGCTCCCAAGTACTTCTAGAAAGCCTTTTGGAAATATCTCAAAAGGTGCTTTTCCAAAAATATCCAAAAAGCACTTTCACTATTCACGAAGACATTTTTCTGCGTCCGTTAAAACCCAAATTATTTCTGTGTGCCTAGAATAATTTCTGTGCAGCGAAAAGCAACCAAAGCGGTTCCGGCTGCTTCGGTACATTTCCGGTTTTTGTCCCGGAAAATTCCCAGAAGTTTCCAGAACACTTCTGGCATCCTCCAAGAATTTCCAGGCGTGTGCCAGAACCAATTTGACTTAATGGAATACCCTAAAACAACTTTTCAGTTTCACCGGAACTATTCCGGTGTTCTCTCCGGAACGTTTCTGTTTCGTCCGAAACTTTTTCGATGATTTTCTCTCAGACTCCCCGTCTAGTATTCAGCAGATAGATGACCCTTAAGCGTGTGACCCTATAGGTTCGGTGAAGTATAGACATGACCCGGAACATTTTCCGATCAATGATCAACATCGGAGCCGTGGACACCCATATTGACCCCTATACCCACACGAATGAATATTCGAGTGAACCTCCAGTTGCCGTGTGCTATTCCTGTTGCTTCACGATATATTACAAATACCCGAGGTGAGATTTATTGCATCCCCGTGGATCAACAACTTGTCCACTATGCAAGTTACCTCGTTACCGGTTTTGTTCTCTTTACTCGTTTCCGTGTTCCGGCATCCCAGTGATCAAATCACAATGTGTCTGGCCGGACGATGATGGATACCGTAACACCGATAGGGCCCAAGAATATCTCTCCATCGTCGGAGGAGCAAATCCCAATCTTGAGCTATCTTGTTACTTGCCATACTTTTCCGTGAACCCGTAAGCCGCCGTAATAGCCACCCATTTACGGATGACGTTTAACAAACCCCAAAGTTCACGAAGCAAGTACGAAGGAACTCGATACTCTCATGGTCTAAGGAATAATGCAAACATTAACTATCTCTGTGTTATTAACCATTAACTGTGACGAATGTATCTCATAGCATAACATCAATTCGGGTCGATTCAACACAAGTGTTCTACCAACATTGTGCCCTCAAAATTGCCGGCATTGACATGCCCATGATCAGGAAAACAGGATCATCATGCAATACTTGAGCCAGTCTTAGAGGCAAGACTAGGAATACATTTTACCGTTTATTATACCACACGTGCACATGAGTTTCCCTCCGAGCCTCGTGGTTATTGTAGACTCGAGAATCATTGCAGTTATAGCATGGAACATAAACATTCATTACAAACTCGGAGATACAAAGTAACTGTTATTACTGCCTCTAGGGCATATCTCCTACAATCAATGCTCAGGCATACCAACAAACAATCATGCCTTTCAAAATAAAAATGCTAAAGAATTCTATCCCTACAAAATCATATAGCCCGTCATGCTTAGTCTTCCTAACATAAAGTATTAATCATGCACTACCCCGATGTCAGCCGAGCAATTGGTTCATACTTTTTAACGCGCTTCAGCCTTTTCAACCCTCACGCAATACATGAGCGCGAGCCATGGACATAGCACTATGGGTGGAATAGAATGATGATAGAGATTAATAAGGGAAATTCAAAAAGGAAGATAGTCTCACATCGACGCGGCTAATCAACGGGCTATGGAGATGCCCATCAATTGATGTTAATGCGAGGAGTAGGGTGCCATGCAATGGATGCACTAAGAGCTATAAGTGTATGAAAGCTCAAAATAAAACTAAGTGGGTGTGCATCCAACTTGCTTGCTCATGAAGACCTCGGGCATTTGAGGAAGCCCATCATCGGAATATACAAGCCAAGTTCTATAATGAAAAATTCCCACTAGTATATGAAAGTGACAACATAGGAGACTCTCTATATGAAAAACATGGTGCTACTCTGAAGCACAAGTGTGGAAAAGGATAGTAACATTGCCCCTTCTCTCTTTTTCCCTCATTTTTTTTGTTTTTTTTGTTGTTGGGCTCTTTTTGGCCTATTTTTTCTCTTTTTTTATTTTTATTTTTCGTCCGGAGCCTCATCCCGACTTGTGGGGGAATAACAGTCTCCATCATCCTTTCCTCACCGGGACAATGCTCTAATAATGATGATCATCACACTTTTATTTACTTACAACTCGATACTAGAACAAATATGACTCTATATGAATGCCTCTGGCAGTGTACCAGGATGTGCAATGATGCTAGCGTAACATGTATGAAAATGATGAATGGTGGCTGAGCCACGAATACTATGTCAGCTATATGATCATGCAAAGCAAAATGACAATGATGATGTGTGTCATATGAAAAGAACGATGGAAGTTGCATGGCAATATATCTCAGAATGGCTATGGAAATGCCATAATAGGTAGGTATGGTGGCTGTTTTGAGGAAGATATAAAGAGGCTTATGTGTGATAGAGCGTATCAAATCACAGGGTTTGGATGCACCGGCGAAGTTTGCACCAACTCTCGAGGTGAGAAAGGACAATGCACTGTACCGAAGAGGCCAACAATTTGCGGAAGGGTGAGAGTGCGTATAATCCATGGACTCACATTAGTCATAAAGAACTCACATACTTATTGCAAAAGTCTATTAGCCCTCGAAGCAAAGTACTACTACGCATGCTCCTAGGGGGGAGGTTGGTAGGAGTTAACCATCGCGCGCCCCCGACCTTCACGCAAAGGTAGACAATCAATAATAAATCATGCTCCAACTTCATCACACTAAGGACTATACATGCATGCTTCGGGAATCACAAACCTTAACACCAATATTCTTACTAAACCACAATCATTCACTAGTACCTCCCACATATTACCATCTTAATATCCCAAAACTATTGCAAGGAATCAAACTTACCATATTCAGTGATCTACATGAAAGTTTTTATTATATCCCTCTTGAATACCTATCATATTAGGACCAATTTCATAGCCCGTGCATATTACCATTGCTAATATAGACTCTCAAAAAGATATAAGTGAAGCATGAGAGTGCAACTATTTTTTTTAAATATAACCACCACCGTGCTCTAAAAGATATAAGTGAAGCACTAGAGCAATTGCCTAGCTCAAAAGATATAAGTAAAGCACATAGAGTATTCTAACAAATCACGAATAATGTGTGTCCCTCTCAAAATGGTGTGTTCATCAAAGATGATTATGGAAAACTAAAAAGCAAACAAAAGCAAGCAAACAATAGCACAAGACGCTCCAAGTAAAACACATATCATGTGATGAATAAAAATATAGCTCCAAGTGATATACCGATAGATTGTAGACGAAAGAGGGGATGCCATCCAGGGCATCCCCAAGCTTAGACGCTTGAGTCTTCCTTGAATATTACCTTGGGGTGCCTTGGGAATCCCCAAGCTTAGGCTCTTTCCACTCCTTATTCCTTCATCCATCGTGGTCTCACCAAAGACTTGAAAACTTCAGCACACAAAACTCAACAGAAACCTCGTGAGATCCGTTAGTATAACAAACAAATCTTAAACTTTAGGTACTGTTATAAATTGATTCATATTTATTATTGGCATAAATCTACTGTACTCCAACTTCCCCATGGCTTATACCCCCTGATGCAATCCATAGATTCATCAAAATAAGCAACTATGCAACAAAAACAGAATCTGTCTAAAACAGAACAATCTGTAAAGATCTATTTAAAAGCCATATCTTTATAACTCCAACAATTCTGAAAAATTAGGAAAACGTAAACAATTCATGTACCAATACTGTGTAAAAAATTCAGATTTTTCTGACTCTCCAGTACAGAACCAAAAATCCAGCACTGGGCGCAAAACTTTCTGTTTTCCAAACAACATCAATTATACTATCATCCGAATCATCCCAAAGGCATTACTTGGCACAAACACTAATTAAAAGATAAAAACAAAATCATAACAGAGGCTACAATTGTGTAAACACACAAAACATAAAACAAAGCAAAAATTTAAGATACATATTGGGTTGTCTCCCAACAAGCTCTTTCTTTATAGCCATTAAGATAGGCTTGAGATTTCAATGATGCTCACATCAAAGACAAGAATTGAAGCATAAAGAGAGCATCATATAACATGTGACAAACACATTTAAGTCTAACATACTTCCTATGCATAGGAATTTTACAGGAAAACAAATTATCAAGACAAGCAATATCTAGCATATGCAAATAGGAAGAAAGAATCATTAATAACTTCAACACAAAGAGAGGCAATTTAGTGACATGAAGGTTTCTACAACCATATTTTCCTCTCTTATAATAATTACATGTAGGATCATAGTAAAATTCAACAATATAGCTATCATATAAAATATTCTCTTCATGATCCACATGCATAAAAGTTTTATAATCTTCCAAGATAGTGGGATTAACATCAACTAAAGTCATGACCTCTCCAAACCCACTTTTATCAAAAAATTCATAAGATTGAACACTCTCCAAATATGTGGGATTCTTTTTACCTAAAGTTGACACTCTTCCAAACTCACTTTCAATACTATTGCAAATCTCATTATTAATGGTAGATCCATTATGAGGCTTAAATAAATTTTCAAGATCAAAAGAAGCATTATCACCCCAATCATGATCATTGCAATAAGTAGTGGGCATGACAAAATTATCATCCCCAAGCTTGTAGTTTTGCATATCATTAGCACATTGACATTAATAGAATTTACAATAACATCATTGCAATCATGCTTTTCATTCAAGGAGCTATCATGAATCACTTTATAAATTTCTTCTTGTAACACTTCATCAAAATTTTCAGATTCATGATTTTCAAGCAAAACTTCATAGAGATAATCAAGTGCACTTAACTCACTAGCAATTGGTTCATCATAATTGGATCCTTTGAAAATATTAGCAAGTGGATGATGATCCATATGTCTATATCTTTATTTTCATTGAGTCACACAATTATACCAAGCAAGCAAACAAGCAAACAAAATATTTTTGTGTTTTTGTAAAATTTGTTTTAGAACTGGGGGAGATGAAAACGAGAGGCAAATGCAAATAAAAAGGCAAATGAAAATTAGAGCAAGTAGATGATAGTTTATGCGAAGGTACTTGATAGGTTTTGGTGATGTCTCCCTGGCAACGGCGCCAGAAATTCTTCCTGCTACTTGTGAGCTGCGTTGGGATTTCCCCGAAGAGGAGAGGATGATGTAGTACAGTAGAGATAAGTATTTCCCTCAGTTAAGAACCAAGGTTATCAATCCAGTAGGAGAACCACACAGAACCTCGTTAGCAGCACCTACACACACAAAAGTAAATACTTGCACCCAACGCAAACAAGAGGGCTGTCAATCCCCTTGGCGGTTACTTGCAAGGATTAAGTATAATAGTGATAGATAGAAAAGTAAATTGTAAAACAAAATAAAGTAAATAAAATTGTAGAAAGGTATTTTTGGATTTTAATATATGATAAAAGTAGACCCGGGGGGCATAGTTTTCATTAGAGGCTTCTCTCTCGAATGCATAGCATGCGGTGGGTAAACAAATTACTGTTGGGCAATTGATAGAAAATCACATAGTTATGACGGATTCATGGCAATGATCATGTATATGGGCATCATGTCCGAGACAAGTAGACTGACTCCTGCCTGCATCTACTACTATTACTCCACCCATCGACCGCTATCCAGCAAGCATCTCGGGTATTAAGTTAATGAAAACAGAGTAACGCCTTAAGCAAGATGACATGATGTAGACAAAGTAAACTCAAGCAATATGATTAAACCCCATATTTTTATCCTTAATGGCAACAATACAAATACGTGTCTTGTCCCTTTCTATCACTGGGATATACAACACCGCAAGATTGAACCCATCACAAAGCACCTCTCCCATTGCAAGATAAATCAATCTAGTTGGCCAAACCAAACGGATAGATCGGAGAGAAGTACAAAACTATAACAATCATACATAAATAAGTTCAGAAAAGACTCAAATATTTCTCATGAATAATCTGATCATAAACCCACAATTCATCGGGTCCCAACAAACACACCGCAAAAGAAGATTACATCGAATAGAACTCCAATGAGATCGAGGAGAACATTGTATTGAAGATCAAAGAGAGAGAAGAAACCATCTAGCTACTAGCTATGGACTCGTAGGTCTGTGGTAAACTACTCACACATCATCGGAAGGGCAGCAAGGTTGATGTAGAAGCCCTCCGTGATCGATTCCCACTTCGGCAGAGTAGCGGAAAAGGCCTCCAGATGGGATCGTGGAAGAACAGAGGCTTGCGGTGGTGGAAAAGTTATTCGAGTTGGCTCTGTGTTGGTTTTCCAATATTTGAGAATTTATAGAAGTGGAATTAGGTCAAACGGAGCCATGAGGGGCCCACAAGGCATTAGGGCGCGCCCCCCTTGGGGCCGCGCCCTGTTGCCTTGTCATCTCCTCATGAGGCTTCTGGCCTCCTCCCGAAGCTTCCAGGGTCTCTTTTGTCCAAAAAAAATTGTCAAAAAGTTTCGTGGCATTTGGACTTCGTTTGGTACTGATTTCCTGAAAAACCAAAAAAAGCAGAAAACAGCAACTGGCACTGGGCACTAGGTTAATAGGTTAGTCCCAAAAAATGATATAAAATTGCATATAAAACATCCAAGATTGATACTATAATAGCATGGAACAATCAAAAATTATACATACGTTGGAGACTTATCAAATACCTTGCTGAAAACCGCTTATCATTTCCTTCTGCTCCTCGTTGGGTTCGACACTCTTACTTATCGAAAGGACTACGATTTATCCCCTATACTTGTGGGTCATCAAGACTCTTTTCTGGCGCCGTTGCCGGGGAGTGAAGCGCCTTTCGTAAGGAAACATTTTTATTACGTGCTGAAATTTACTGTCACTTGTCACTATGGAAAATAATCCTTTGAGGGGCTTGTTCGGGGTATCTTCACCTCGACCGAAAGCAATAAGAGTTTCCCCTCAACCTACTAAACCTACTAAAAATATTTGTTATGAAATTCCTTCGGGTATGTTAGAGAAACTGCTAGCTAATCCTTATGCAGGAAATGGAACAGTACATCCTGATATGCACTTGATCTATATAGATGAAATTTGTGGATTGTTTAAGCTTGCAGGTTTATCCGAGGATGGAGTCAAGAAGAAAGTATTCCCTTTATCTTTGGGGGGAGAGGCATTGACATGGTACAGGCTATTGGATGATACTAGAACATGGGATTGGAACCGGTTAATCGTGAAGGGGAAAGTATCGCTCAAGCTTGGGGGAGGCTTAAATATATGATGCACACCTGCCCCAATCATGAGCTCTCAAGAGAAATAATTATACAAAAAAAAATTGCTCGGCTTTCTCATAATGATAAATCCATGCTCGATACTTCTTCTGCCGGTTCCTTTATGAAGAAAACTATCTAATTCAAATGGGATCTTCTGGAAAGAATTAAACGTAACTCTGAAGATTGGGAAATCGACAAAGGTAAAGAGTCCGGTATAAATCTTGAGTTTGATTGTGTTAAATCTTCTATGGAAACTGATGTTTTTCATAAGTTTAGTACTAAATATGGACTTGACTCTGAGATAGTAGCTACCTTTTGTGAATCATTTGTTGCTCATGTCGATCTGCCTAAGGAGAAATGGTTTAAATTTCATCCACCTATTGAAGAAAATTGTGGGGAACTAGCTTGAGTTAAAGATGAAACAATTATTTATAATTTTGATCCAGTTGTGCCCACTGCTTATATTGAGAAACCTCCTTTCCCTGTTAGGATTAAGAAACATGCTAAAGCTTCAATTGTGGTTAATAAGAGTAATATTAAAACACTTAAACCCTCTAAACAAATTAGAGTGGAACCTAATGTTGCAATGGTTAAAGATCTTTTGGTTGATAATATTGATGGACATGTCATATATTTCTGTGAGGAAGCAACTAGGATTGCTAAACAAGATACATCAGATAAAAACAAACCTGTTGTTGGCATGCCTATTGTTTCTGTTAAAATTGGAGATCATTGTTATCATGGTTTATGTGATATGGGTGCTAGTGTAAGTGCTATTCCATTTTCTCTTTATCAAGAAGCCATGAATGATATTGCACTTGTTGAGATAGAAGATATTGATGTTACTATTAAGCTTGCAAACAGAGATACTATTTCACCACTTGGGATTGTTAGAGATGTTGAAGTCTTGTGTGGTAAGATTGAATACCCTACTGATTTTCTAGTTCTCGGATCACCACAAGATGACTTTTGTCCCATTATATTTGGTAGACCCTTCTTGAATACAGTTAATGCTAAGATTGATTGTACAAGGGAAACGGACAATGTTAATTTTGGTGATGTATCACATGAATTTAATTTCTCTAAGTTTCATAGACAACCTCATGATAAAGAATTGCCTAATAAAGATGAAATTATTGGTCTTTCTTCTATTGTTGTTCCTCCTACCAATCCTTTAGAACAATATCTGCTAGATCATGAAAATTGCATGCATATGAATGAAAGAAATGAAATAGATGAAATATTCTTTAGATGAGCACCTATCCTCAAACACAATTTGCCTATTGAAACCTTGGGAGATCCTCTCCCACCTAAGAGTGACCCTGTGTTTGAATTAAAGAAACTGCCTGATACACTGAAATATGCCTATCTTGATGAAAAGAAGATATATCCTGTTATTATCAATACTAACCTTTCAGAGCATGAAGAAAAGAGATTACTTAAAACTCTGAGGAAACACCATGCTGCTATTGGAAATACTCTTGATGATCTTAAGGGCATTAGTCCCACTTTATGCCAGCACAAGATTAACATGGAGCCTGATGCTAAGCCAGTCGTTGGTCATTAACGACGTTTGAATCCTAAGATGAAGGATGTGGTAAGAACTGAAATATTAAAGTTTCTGGAGGCAGGTATAATGTATCCTATAGCTGATAGTAGATGGGTAAGTCCTGTTCATTGTGTTCCTAAGAAAGGAGGCATTACTGTTGTTCCTAATGATAAAAATGAATTTATCCCACAAAGAATTGTAACTGGTTATAGGATGGTAATTGATTTCAGGAAATTAAATAAAGCTACTACTAAAGGTCATTACCCCTTGTATTTTATTGATCAAATGTTAGAAAGATTATCTAAGCATACACACTTTTGCGTCCTAGATGGATATTCTGGTTTTTCTCAAATACCTGTATCAAAAGAAGATCAAGAGAAAACCACATTTACTTGTCCTTTTGGAACTTATGCTTACAGACGTATGCCTTTTGGTCTATGCAATGCACCTGCTACCTTTCAAAGATGTATGACTGCTATATTCTCTGATTTTTGTGAAAAAATTGTCAAGGTATTCATGGATGATTTCTCCGTTTACGGAACCTCTTTTGATGATTGCTTAAGCAACCTTGACCTAGTTTTGCAGAGATGTGAAGAGACTAATCTTGTCTTGAACTGGGAGAAGTGCCACTTTATGGTGAATGAAGGTATAGTCCTTGGGCATAAAATTTCTGAAAGAGGTATTAAGGTAGATAAAGCTAAAGTTGATGCAATAGAGAAAATGCCATGTCCTAAAGATATCAAAGGTATAAGAAGTTTCCTTGGTCATGCTAGTTTCTGTAGAAGGTTCATTAAAGACTTCTCTAAGATTTCTAGGCCTTGATACGTCTCCAATGTATCTATAATTTTTGATTGTTCCATGCTGTTATAATATCAATCTTGGATGTTTTTATAATCATTTACAGCAATTTTATATCATTTTTGGAGACTAACCTATTAACCTAGTGCCCAGTGCCAGTTGCTGTTTTTCTGCCCTGTTTTTGTTTTACAAAAAATCAATACCAAACGAAGTCCAAATGCCACGAAACTTTTTGGAGATTTTTTATTGGACAAGATAAACACTAGAAGCTTCGGGAGAGGGCCAGAAGATGAAGGAGTGGGCCACGAGGCACCAGGGCGCGCCCCAGGGGGGTGGTGCGCCCTGGTACCTCATGGGGCCCACCCAGCTCCGTTTGACCTAATTCCAGCACTATAAATTCCAGAAAAATCAGAAACCCTCAGGAGAGTCCACATTTTATTTTGTATTTTTGTTTCAATCTATCTATCTATCACATACAATTTAATCTTTGTAACATCCCCATGTATTAAGCACAGTGATCACCTCTTAATTATGCCAAGTCACCATGCTTAACAGTGCTTGATCACATTTGAATCATATCTCATTTCAAATTCCAATTCAAATTGAGAATTCAAATTTAAAGTGAATTTAAGAGTTGTTCAAATCCAGGAACTAAATAGTTCATAATGTTGCAAATATTCACAAAACAATTATAAAATAACATCAACTTTAATTGAATTATGTAAATGACTCTAACATCCTAAAATAGTAATAAAACAGCAATATTTAATCTATTTTAATTAATCCAAAATTCAAATGAAATCAAATTAACTCCAAACCTTTTTATGGCAGTACTAGATATTGCATAGTATTTGTTGAGACAAGTTACACATTTTACAAAAGTCAATTTGGGGCCAAACATTTTGCAAAACAGAAAAGCAAAAACAAAACAGAAAAGAAAAGAAAAAGGGAAAAGAACAATGGGCTACTGTGCACTTGGGCTTCCAGTGCACAGTGCAAAACGGCCCGGCCCAGCGAGGCCTTCTCCTTCCTCTCGCCAGGCCGAGGCCATGGCGCCAGCCGCGCCCGCTCGCCCTCGCGCCGCTACAGGAACCCTACGGGGATAAGAACGACGCCGTGGACCCCCTGGACCGCCCAGATCTTCCCCCCTCTCCCTCGCTCGTCCGCGAGCTCACCGAGCGCCGCCGTCGTCGGGCACCGCTCGATCCCGCGGCCACCGCCACCGCATCGTCTCGCCGCCGTGCCAGATCGGATCACCGTCGTCCGCTACGCCGTTCGATGCAAGCCATTGGAGCCGAGAGCCACCACAGCGAGCGCCACGTCCTCATCTTCCTCCTCGAGCACCGTCGTCTCCGTCGCCGATTCGCCGCCGTCGAGCTTCCCCGAGCCCATCTGAGCACATCTGCAGGAGCCCGGTGAGCACCTACACCGGATCTCACTCTCCCATGCCTCTTATCGAGCCCGTAGCCGCCGCATTTGAGAAGGCTGAACCCAACACCGCCGACGAGCTCGTCGTCGCGGCCACGCTCGCCATCGAACTCAATCGAGCTCGGTTTCATGCTCAGCACGTCCGTGCGAGCCCAACGCACCCCCACACGCTCTTTGTCGTGCCCCGTAGCGCCGTAGCCGATCACGGCCGAACTCCGGCGCCGCTCCCGAGCTCGCCATCGTCGCTGTAGTGCTTCCTCGGCCGCGCCACCACCGTAGATCTACGCGGCGTGGAGTGTCCGTTCGAACGCGCCTAGCCGCACCCCTTCCCGTGCCTTGTAGCCATTTTCTGGCCATCTCCGGCTAACTTCCGCCGCGGGAATGGTCACCGGCGCGACTCCGGTCGCCGTCCGACGTGGCGCCGACGTGGCCGCACGGGGCCCACCCCTGTGCCACTGACGATGGGCCCAGTGAGTCCCGTTGACCGGGTTGACCCAGTCAACCCTGCTGACTGGGCACCCCTGGGCCACTGACATGTGGGCCCCCGCACTGTTTAAGCATTTTTATAAATAAATAAAATGCTAATTATTCCATTAATTAAATTAATTAACTAATCAGTCACTGACTAATGGGGCCCACCCCCTAATTAATCTGTAATTAGATTAATTAATCCCTAATTATCTACTGTGTCACTGACCAGTGGGACCCACTGGTCAGGTTTGACTCTGGTCAGCCGGGTTTGACCGCTGACGTCATACTGACGTCACTGGCCACTGTTTTGGATAACTCGAATTAAATAGTTTCAGAAATTCCAGAAAATGATTAAAACTTTGAAAAATCATATAAATTAAACCGTAACTCGGATGAAAATAATTTATATATGAAAAATGATCAGAAAAATATGACGAATCTGAATATCCTACCCACATACCTGCCACACCCATCTAACATACTAAACATGGAACCTTTTGCCTTAGATCATCCACTTGAGGGAAAATTGCTACTGTCCTACAAAACTCTGCGCTTGGAGGCCCAACACGAGTCTACAAGAATAAGTTGTGTAGTAGACATAAGTAAGTAAAGGAGGGGTTTGGAGATTTCAAACGCAATGAAGACACGATGATTTTTGGTGTGGTTCTGATAGGTGGTGCTATCGTACGTCCATGTTGATGGAGACTTCAACCCACTAAGGGTAACGGTTGCGCGAGTCCACGGAGGGCTCCACCCACGAAGGGTCCACGAAGAAGCAACCTTGCCTATTCCACCATGGCTTCCATCCACGAAGGACTAGCCTCACTCGGGGTAGATCTTCACGAAGTAGGCAATCTCCTTGCCCTTACAAACTCCTTGGTTCAACTCCACATGATCTTGGAGGCTCCCAAGTGACACCTAACCAATCTAGGAGACACCACTCTCCAAAAGGTAATAAATGGTGTGTTGATGATGAACTCCTTGCTCTTGTGCTTCAAATGATAGTCCCCTCAACACTCAATCTCTCTCTCACATATTTGGCTTGGGTAGGAGAAGGATTGGAGTGGAAAGCAACTTGAAGAGGCTAGAAATCAAGGTTCAAATGGTTGGATTGGAATCTTTTGATCTCAACACATGAGTAGGTGGTTCTCTCTCAGAAAATGTATGGTGGAAGTGTAGGCACGTTCTGATGGCTCTCTTAGAGAGTAAGTGGGGGTGGAGGGGTATAAATAGCCTTCACCAAAAATCCAACCGTTACACACTTTTGACCCAACTCGGTGAGACCGACTATAAACTCGGTGAGACCGACTAGTGTAAAAAGTGTGAACTTTAGGCTTTTCGGTGGGACCGAAGTGGAACAACTCGGTGGGACCAAAGTGCAAAGGCTAGGGTAGAACCCAGTTTCGGAAATTCCGATTATTTCAACTCGGTGATTCCAAAGTCAAATAATGTCATCACAGAAACTTGGTCTTGCCATCTCGGTGGGACCGAGATCCTTTTCGGTCAAACCGAATTGCTAGGGTTTGGTAGTGGCAATGTAAGTGGCTATCTCGGTGAGTCCGGATGAGATGTGTTCGGTGGGACCGAGATTGAGAATTAGGGTTTGGACAGATGTGATTATGAGAGTGATTGAGGGTTTTTGGAGCAATACCACTGAGCACTTGAGTAACAACCTCATCACCAATACCTCATCCCCTTTTAATAGTATTGGCTTTCCTAAGGGACTCAATGTGATCTTGGATCACTAAAATGAAAATGAAGAGTCTTGGAGTTGCCAATCTTGTCTTTGACATTTTGAGGGGTCCACATCCATTAGTCCTTGCTATGCCAATCATTGATCTTTTCTGAAATTTACTAGCAATGAATATTAGATCAATGAAGTATATGTTGTTATTAATTACCAAAACCACCCGGGGATTAGTTGCACTTTCAATCTCCCCCTTTTTGGTAATTGATGACAACATATAGATCAAAGCTTCGATAAATGATATAATCAATGGAATACATCGTCGCTTTGAGAAGTATGTGATAAGTAAGAGCTCGCCCTAAATTTGTGCATTATTTAAAATTTGTGTTTGAATGCAAATGCACAATCGATTAGGATTGTGGGTCACTCTTCCATGTCGCATACATCTTGGTGGAGCGCTCAAAATGATAAGATTACAATAACATAAGCACTCATCACCAAACAACCGAATGAATGATCATACATAGATAATGATAATGATAAACAGTAAGCATAGCATGAAGCATGGTATGATCAAACACACAATCACGTAGTATCATCACAAGCATAACGAACAAATTGCATAAACCAAATAGTAGCAAGAAACTCTCAAGAAAAACAAACGAACAAAAGAAAAACGCTCTCTCTCGAAGCTCTAATGATCTATACAAATTCTCCCCCTTTGGCAACAAGTACCAAAAAGATCGAATAGGTATAGAGCTAAACGTCGCTTAGGACACTATCTCCGGCAGCTCCAGGTGGTGAAGTCCTCTGGCTGGCAGCTCCGGTGTGCGTCGATGTCGGAGTAGAGAGAAGAGCATCTGCAAATGCCTCTGAAGAAGTCTGCGGGACTGGTGGAGGAGTAGCAACGGCAGGAGCAACTGAGGGTGCAACTGTAGGTGTAGCAGCTGGAGCTGAGACTGTAGCTCTGGAAGTGTCTGGAACTGCTACTGACCTAAGCTGGGTATGGAACTGAGTGGTGGTAGGAAGTAATGTACCATGATGTTCCTCATCATCAGTGCTACCATGCTTTGCATCATCCACCTCTTTCTTCAGGCTCTCAACTGTGGATTGCATCTCAGTTACTTTGATCATAGAATTTTGACTCAATGATCCTCTCAAGACTCTTCTGATTTGCAGCTAAACTGGCCAAACTTTGCTCAATCTTCTGAGTAGCTCGAAGAAGATAGTTCAACTGATCGGCCTTTGTCTTCAGTGATGGAGCAGATGTGGCTCTAGGATGTGCAGACTTGGCAGCTTCTGCTCTTGCTTCCTTCTCAGCTTGTGATGTGGCTGAAGTGGGATGGGATGGATCCATGGTCATAGTGTTATCCTCAAACTCCGGCCTAAGTGGCAAGTTCTCACGGTCAAGTAGATATGCCTTGTTACCAACTTTGGAGTTGATAAGCAGCTGAATGTGTGGAGCAAATCCACATGACCTCTTCTAATCCGCGGCAGTCCTCGTGATAGTCTCAACTATAAGATCCATGACTCTGAATCTCTCAGAATGATCAATGTGATGAAGCATGTTGATGGAGTGCCCTTTGATCATCCTCTCATCTCCAGAATTGGGCATCGAAGTGTGCCTCATGATCATGTTGGAGGTAGCAAGTCCAGCCAACAAATGGTAAAATGATCCTAGCTTGTGAGTCACAACTTCATCCAAAGGGATCTCTTTGTACATGTTGGCTGATACGTCCAATTTACATCATGATTTACTACTGCACTTTATTGTTCAATTCTTATGCCTTTTCTCTCTTATTTTGCAAGGTTCACATGAAGAGGGAGATTGCCGACAGCTGGAATTCTGGACCGGAAAGGGGTGAAACAGAGATAGCTATTCTGTACAACTCCAAATGACCTAAAAATTTACGGAGAATTATTTTGGAATATATAAAAAATACTGGCGAAAGAATTAACAGGAGGGGGCCCACCGGGAAGCCACAAGCCTGGGGGCGCACCCCCGAGCTTGTGGGGCCCTTGGCAGGCCTCCGGCCCCCTCCTTCTGCTATATGAAGCCATTTTCCCTAGAAAAAATCAAAAGAAGACTTTCGGGATGAAGCGCCGCCGTCTCGAGGCGGAACCTGGGCAGGAGCTAATTTGCTCTCCGGCGGAGCGATTCCGCCGGGGATACTTCCCTCCGAGAGGGGGAAATCGAAGCCATCAACATCACCAATGATCCTCTCATCGTGGGAGGCTCAATCTTCATCAACATCTTCACCAACACCATCTCATCTCAAACCCTAGTTCATCTCTTGTATTCAATCTTTGTCTCAAAACCTCAAATTGGTACCTGTGGGTTGCTAGTAGTGTTGATTACATCTTGTAGTTGATGCTAGTTGGTTTATTTGGTGGAAGATTATACGTTCAGATCCTTAATGCTATTCAATACCCCTCTGATCTTGAACATGAATATGATTTGTGAGTAGTTACTTTTATTCTTGAGGACATGGGACAAGTCTTGTCATAAGAAATCATGTGAATTTGGTATTCGTTCAATATTTTGATGATATGTATGTTGTTGCTTCCTTTAGTGGTGTCGTGTGAACGTCGACTACATGACACTTCACCATCTTTGAGCCTAAGGGAAGGCATTGTGGAGTAGTAATTAGATGATGGGTTGCTAGAGTGACAGAAGCTTAAACCCTAGTTTATGCGCTATTCCGTAAGGGGCTGATTTGGATCCATATGTTTCATGCTATGGTTAGAGTTATCTTAATTCTTCTTTCATAGTTGCAGATGCTTGCGAGAGGGGGTAATCATAAGTGGGAGGCTTGTTCAAGTAAGAACAGCACCCAAGCACCGGTCCACCCACATATCAAATTATCAAAGTAGCGAACGCGAATCAAACAAACATGATGAAAGTGACTAGATGAAATTCCCATGTGTCCTCGAGAACGCTTTGCTTATAATACGAGTTCGTTCCGGCTTGTCCTTTGCTATAAAAAGGATTGGGCCACCTTGCTGCACTTTTGTTACCGTTACTACTTGTTACTTGTTATGAATTATCTTGCTACCAAACTATCTGTTACCCACAATTTCAGTGCTTGCAGAGAATACCTTGCTGAAAACCGCTTGTCATTTCCTTCTGCTCCTTGTTGGGTTCGACAATCTTACTTATCGAAAGGACTACGATTGATCCCCTATACTTGTGGGTCATCAAGACTCTTTTCTGGCGCCGTTGCCGGGAAGTGAAGCGCCTTTGGTGAGTGGAATTTGGTAAGGAAATATTTATATTACGTGCTGAAATTTACTATCACTTGTCACTATGGAAAGTAATCCTTTGAGGGGCTTGTTCGGGGTATCTTCACCTTGACCGAAAGCATTGAGAGTTGCTCCTGAACCTACTGAACCTGCTGAAAATATTTATTATGAAATTCCTTCGGGTATGGTAGAGAAACTACTAGCTAATCCTTATGCATGAGATGGAACGGTGCATCCTGATATGCACTTGATATATGTGGATGAAATTTGTGGATTGTTTAAGCTTGCAGGTCTATCCGGAGATGTAGTTAAGAAGAAAGTATTCCCTTTATCTTTGGACGGAAAGGCATTGACATGGTATAGGCTATGTGATGATACTAAAACATGGGATTGGAACCGGTTGAAGCTGGAATTTCACCAGAAATTTTATCCTATACATTTGGTTCATCGTGATCAGAATTATATATATAATTTTTGGCCTCGTGAAGGAGAAAGTATCGCTCAAGCTTGGGGGAGGCTTAAGTATATGTTGCACACATGCCCCAATCATGAGCTCTCAAGAGAAATAATTCTTCAAAACTTTTATGCTCGGCTTTCTCATAATGATCAATCCATGCTCGATACTTCTTCTGTTGGTTCCTTTATGAAGAGAACTATTGAATTCGGATGGGATCTTCTGGAAAGAATTAAATGCAACTCTGAAGATTAGGAAATCGACAAAGGTAAAGAGTCAGGTATAAATCTTGAGTTTGATTGTGTTAAATCTTTTATGGAAACTGGTGCTTTTCATAAGTTTAGTACTAAATATGGACTTGACTCTGAGATAGTAGCTACCTTTTGTGAATCTTTTCCTGCTCATGTTGATCTCCCTAAGGAGAAATGGTTTAAGTTTCACCCACCTATTGAATTAAATGAAGAACATGTTAGTGTTAAAGAAGAAACAATTGTTTACAATGTTGATCCAGTTGTGCCTACTGCTTATATTGAGAAACCTCCTTTCCCTGTTAGGATTAAGGAACATGCTAAAGCTTCAACTATGGTTAACAAAAGTAATATAAGAACACCTAGACTTTCTGAACAAATTAAAGTTGAACATGATATTGCAATGGTTAAAGATCTTTTGGTTGATGATATTGATGGGCATGTTATTTACTTTTGCGATGAGGCTACTAGAATTGCTAAACCTGTTAGAAATGAACGAGATATGCTAGATAAGAACAAGCCCGTAGTTGGCATGCATGTTGTTTCTGTTAAGATTGGAGATCATTGCTATCATGGCTTACGTGATATGGGTGATAGTGTGAGTGCTATTCCGTTTTCTTTATATCAAGAAGTAATGCATGATATTGCACCTATTGAGATTGAAGATATTGATGTTACTATTAAGCTTGGAAACGGAGATACTATTACACCACTGGGGATTGTTAGAGATGTTGAAGTCTTGTGTGGTAAAATTAAAAATACCCTACTGATTTCCTTGTGCTTGGTTCACAACAAGATAATGTTTGTCCCATTATATTTGGTAGACCTTTCTTGAATATCGTTAATGCTGAAATTGATTGTGTTAAAGAGAAGGTTAGAGTTAAGTTTGGTGATATATCTCATGAATTTAATTTCTCTAAGTTTAGTAGACAACCTCATGATAAAGAATTACCCAATAAAGATGAAATTATTGGTCTTGCTTCTATTGCTGTGCCTCGTACTGATCCTTTAGAACAATATTCGCTAGACCATGAGAATGATATGCATATGAATGAAAGAAATGAAATAGATGAGTTGTTCTTTAAGCAGGCACCTATCCTTAAACATAATTTGCCTGTTGAAACATTGGGAAATCCTCTATCACCCAAGGGCGATCCTATGTTCGAATTAAAGCAATTATCGGATACACTTAAATATGCTTATCTTGATGAAAAGAAGATATATCCTATTATTATTAGTGCTAACCTTTCAGAGCATGAAGAAAAGAGATTACTTAAAACTCTGAAGAAGCACCGTGCCGCTATTGGATATACTCTCGATGATCTTAAGGGCATTAGTCCCACTTTATGTCAACATAAAATTCATATGGAGCCAGACGCTAAACCCGTTGTTGGTTATCAAAGAAGGTTGAATCCTAAAATGAAGGATGTGGTAAGAACTGAAATATTAAAGCTTCTTGAGGTAGGTATAATTTATCCCATAGCTGATAGTAGATGGGTAAGTCCTGTTCATTGTGTTCCTAAGAAAGGAGGTATCACTGTTGTTCCTAATGATAAAAACGAACTCATTCCACAAAGAATTGTAACTAGCTATAGGATGGTAATTGATTTTAGAAAATTATATAAAGCTACTAGGAAAGATCATTACCCCTTGCCTTTTATTGATCAAATGTTAGAAAGGTTATCTAAGCATACACACTTTTGCTTCCTAGATGGTTATTCTGGTTTCTCTCAAATACCTGTTTCACCTGAAGATCAAGAGAAAACCACATTTACTTGTCCTTTTGGAACTTATGCTTACCGTCGTATGCCTTTTGGTTTATGTAATGCACCTGCTACCTTTCAAAGATGTATGACTGCTATATTCTCTGACTTTTGTGAAAAGATTGTTGAGGTTTTCATGGATGATTTCTCTGTTTATGGAACTTCTTTTGATGATTGCTTGAGCAACCTTGATCGAGTTTTGCAGAAATGTGAAGAAACTAATCTTGTCTTGAATTGGGAGAAATGCCACTTTATGGTAAATGAGGTATAGTCCTTGGGCATAAAATTTCTGAAAGAGGTATTGAAGTTGATAAAGCTAAAGTTCATGCAATTGAGAAAATGCCATGTCCTAAAGATATCAAAGGTATAAGAAGTTTCCTCGGTCATGCTGGTTTCTATAGAAGGTTTATAAAAGACTTCTCTAAAATTTCTAGGCCTCTTACTAATCTTTTGCAAAAAGATGTTCCATTTGTTTTTGATGATGATTGTGTAGAAGCCTTTGAAATACTTAAGAAAGCCATAATTTCTGCACCTATTGTTCAACCACCTGATTGGAACCTACCCATTGAAATTATGTGTGATGCTAGTGATTATGATGTTGGTGTTGTTCTAGGTCAAAGAGTTGATAAGAAATTGAATGTTATTCATTATGCTAGTAAACTCTAGACAGTTCTCAAAGAAATTATGATACTACTGAAAAAGAATTTTTAGCAGTTGTGTTCGCATGTGATAAATTCAGATCTTACATTATTGATTCCAAAGTTACTATTCACACTGATCATGCTGCTATTAAATATCTTATGGAAAAGAAAGATGCTAAACCTAGACTTATTAGGAGGGTTCTTTTGCTACAAGAATTTGATTTGCATATTATTGATAGAAAGGGAGCTGAGAATCCCGTAGCTGATAATTTGTCTAGAATGGAAAATGTTCTTGATGACCCACTTCCTATTAATGATGATTTCCCTGATGAACAACTAGCTGTGATAAATGCTTCTCGTAATACTCCATGGTATGCAGACTATGCTAATTACATTGTTGCTAAATATATACCACCTAGTTTCACATACCAACAAAAGAAAAAGTTTTTCTTTGATTTAAGACATTACTTTTGGGATGACCCACACTTATATAAAGAAGGAGTAGATGGTATTATTAGACGTTGTGTACCTGAGCATGAACAGGAACAAATCCTACGAAAGTGTCACTCCGAGGCATACGGAGGACACCATGCGGGAGACAGAACTACACACAAGGTATTACAATCTGGTTTTTATTGGCCTACCCTTTTCAAAGATGCACGTAAGTTTGTCCTCTCTTGTGATGAATGTCAAAGAATTGGTAATGTTGGTAGACGTCAGGAAATGCCTATGAATTATTCACTTGTTATTGAACCGTTTGATGTTTGGGGTTTTGATTATATGGGATCTTTTCCTAAATCCAATGGGTATACACATATTTTAGTTGCTGTTGATTACGTTACTAAGTGGGTAGAAGCTATTCCAACTAGTAGTGTTGATCATAACACTTCTATTAAAATGCTTAAGGAAGTTATATTCCCGAGGTTTGGAGTCACTAGATATTTAATGACTGATGGTGGTTCACATTTTATTCATGGTGCTTTCTGTAAATTGCTTGCTAAATATGATGTGAATCATAGAATTGCATCTCCTTATCATCCTCAGTCTAGTGGTCAAGTTGAATTAACTAATAGAGAAATAAAATTAATTTTGCAAAAGACCGTTAATAGATCCAGAAAGAATTGGTCTAAGAAACTTGATGATGCACTATGGGCTTACAGAACTGCTTATAAAAATCCTATGGGTATGTCTCCATATAGAATGGTTTATGGAAAAGCATGTCATTTACCTCTTGAGTTAGAACACAAAGCATATTGGGCAATTGAAGAACTTAACTATGATTTTAAACTTGCCGGTGAAAAGAGGTTATTTGATATTAGCTCTCTAGATGAATGGAGAACCCAAGCTTATGAAAATGCCAAGTTGTTTAAAGAAAAAGTTAAAATATGGCATGATAAAAGAATTCAAAAACGGGAATTCAAAGTAGGTGATCATGTTCTATTATACAATTCTCATTTAAGATTCTTTGCAGGAAAACTTCTCTCAAAATGGGAAGGACCGTATATCATCGAAGAAGTTTATCGCTCCGGAGCCTTCAAAATAAACAACTCCGAAGGCAATAATCCAAGAGTAGTTAATGGGCAGAGAATTAAACATTATATCTCAGGTACGCCCATTAATGTTGAAACTAATATTATTCAAACAATGACACCGGAAGAGCACATAGAAGAAATCTTCCAGAACGCTCCAGAAGCCTGAAAAGGAGTAGGTATGTGGTACGGTAAGTAAACCGACTCCAAAACTTCCATAAAAGTACTTTCTGTCCATTTTGGGATATATAAAAAATTAGGAAAAATAATAAACAGTCCGAAAAGTGCACGAGGAGGCGACAAGCCTGGGGGGCGCGCCCTACCCCCCAGGGCGCGCCTACCAGGCTTGTGGCTCCCTCGTGGACTTTCCTGACTCCGTTTTTCTTTCATATTACTTGTTCTACACGAGAAAATTTCATTATATATACTCACGGGTGTTTTGACCACCGTATCGCAAGTTTCTCCTCTGTTCTTGTTTCGGGCTATTTTTCTGACAGATCTAGATCGCCATGGCTCCCCGAAGACTCCGCACCAAGCACCGGATTGTTCAACCTGCACCCGGCAAACGTCCTTTCAGTGAAGTATATTATGAGTGGTCGTCTGGAGAGGAGGATACTGCTATGGAGGAGGAACCAGGGAAGGTCATGGAGCACCGGATTCAAGGAGAAGGAGATCAAACCATGCACAGGAGTGAAGCACCAGAAAAGGGAGATTCGTGGCAAACTCTTTATAATAATCTTCCCCCATCTGAAATTGATACACTAAAGGTTTTTGAAGCGATTTGTGCTCAGAATACATCTCTTACTCGTGAAGTTATTGTGTTAGAAGAGCAGAATCGTGCTCTTCGGAGGATCAATGGAAACTTGGAGTACTTACTGAAGTTGAAGGACAAGCCTACCACTTCATCACCACCATCACCGAAGAAGGAGATTTGAGTACACAGGTATGGGCACCACCCTTGGCTTGTGCCAAGCTTGGGGGAGGTGCCCCGGTATCATATCATCATCACTTTTTATTATCATCGTCTATCTTAGTTCGATCCTTAGTTATTTCGTGATTTAGAAGAATAAAGTTTAGTATGATTTAGTTTCGAGTGCTTGCTTTGTGATCTATCTATCTATGTAATCGTGTGTGAAAGTTATATAATAAAGAGTAGTTTTAGTTGAGTGTTTTTCTTTTGTTGATCCAATCTTAGAAATAAAAAGAGAATAAAAAGTAAAATCATAGGCTAATCCTATGGGGAGTGATGACTTCACATATAAGAAGTATAATTGATAAAACTTGTTGGAAGTTGACAAACATAGCATTGGTCATTGTTGCAATTCATGAAAAAGTAATAAAGGAAGAGAGGTCTCACATATAAATACACTATCTTGGACATCTTTTATGATTGTGAGCCCCCATTAAACATTCTATGTCAAATAGTCGACGTTGGACAAGGAAGACAACGTAATGAGTTATGTTTGCTTATATTCACATAGAAGTTATATTGTTTTGGATCCTCTAACATGTGGTGCTTGCCCCCTATCTTTTGCTAGCCAAAATTCTGTACTAAGTAGAGATACTACTTGTGCATCCAAAAACATTTAAACCCAGTTTCATGCCATGAGAGTCCATTATATCTACCTATGGACTGAATAAGATCCTTCAAGTAAGTTGTCATCGGTGCAAAGCAATAAAAATTGCTCCTAAATATGTATGACCTTTTATTGTAAGGGAAAATAAGCTTTGTATGATCTTGTGATGGTGAAGAAATAAAAGCGACAGACTGCATAATAAAGGTCACTATCACAAGGGGCAATATAAAGTGATGTTCCTTTACATTAAGAGCTTGCACATCCAAAAACAAAAAACGCATGACAACCTCTGCTTCCCTCTGCGAAGGGCCTATCTTTTACTTTATGTATTTACTTTCATGCAATAGTCAATACATTCTCCTCTATTCCATTTTTATTTTCTCTTTTGGCAAGCATGATGTGGTGGGGATTGATCCAGGCATATATATCCAGTTGGATGTAGGTGATCATGAGTTATTATTGTTGACATTACCCTTGAGGTAAATACGTTGGGAGGCGAAATTATAAGCCCCTATCTTTCTATGTGTCTGACTGAAACTTTTGCTCCATAAGTATGTCCTGAGTGTCAGCAATCATAGAAGACTAAATGATAGTTGAGTATGTGAACTTGCTAAACAAAGCTCTTACATAGACTCTTTCTGATAATATGATGAATTCCAATTGCTTCAGTGACTGAGATCATAGTTTGTTAGTTTTCAATTTGGTTTATGGTTCATACTTTAACTTGTGGATGAATTGTCACTTTTTCATGAGAAGCTTTATGATGATATATTGTTGTTATAATAAAGATCATGATGCTCCATGTCCGTATTTTATTTTTATCGATGCCTCTCTCTCTAAACATGTGGTCATGATTATCGATTTCGGCTTTCGCATGAGGACAAGCGAGGTCTAAGCTTGGGGGAGTTGATACGTCCAATTTGCATCATGATTTACTACTGTTAATTAATATGTTTTTAATCATTATTTCACTTTATTGTTCAATTCTTATGCCTTTTCTCTCTTATTTTGCAAGGTTCACATGAAGAGGGAGATTGCCGACAGCTGGAATTCTGGACTGAAAAGGGGTGAAACAGAGATAGCTATTCTGTACAACTCCAAATGACCTGAAAATTTACGGAAAATTATTTTGGAATATATAAAAAATACTGGCAAAAGATTTAATAGGAGGGGGGCCACCAGGAAGCCACAAGCCTGGGGGGCGCGCCCCCCGAGCTTGTGGGGCCCCTGGCAGGCCTCCGGCCCCCTCCTTCTACTATATGAAGCCATTTGCCCTAGAAAAAAATCAGAAGAAGACTTTCGGGACGAAGCGCCGCCGTCTCGAGGTGGAACCTAGGCAGGAGCTATTTTGCTCTCCGACGGAGCGATTCTGCCGGGGATACTTCCCTCCGGGAGGGGGAAATCGAAGCCATCGACATCACCAACGATCCTCTCATCATGGGAGGACCAATCTTCATCAACATCTTCACCAGCACCGTCTCATCTCAAACCCTAGTTCATCTCTTGTATTCAATCTTTGTCTCAAAACCTCAGATTGGTACCTGTGGGTTGCTAGTAGTGTTGATTACATCTTGTAGTTGTTGCTAGTTGGTTTATTTGGTGGAAGATTATACGTTCAGATCCTTAATGCTATTCAATACCCCTCTGATCTTGAACATGAATATGATTTGTGAGTAGTTACTTTTGTTCTTGAGGACATGGGAGAAGTCTTATCATAAGTAATCATGTGAATTTGGTATTCTTCGATATTTTGATGATATGTAGGTTGTTGCTTCCTTCAGTGTTGTCGTGTGAACGTCGACTACATGACACTTCACCATCTTTGGGCCTAAGGGAAGGCATTGTGGAGTAGTAATTAGATGATGGGTTGCTAAAGTGACAGGAGCTTAAACCCTAGTTTATGCGCTATTCTGTAAGGGGCTAATTTGGATCCATATGTTTCATGCTATGGTTCGAGTTATCTTAATTCTTCTTTCGTAGTTGTGGATCCTTGCGAGAGGGGGTAATCATAATTGGGAGGCTTGTTCAAGTAAGAACAGCACCTAAGCACCGGTCCACCCACATATCAAATTATCAAAGTAGCGAACGCGAATCAAACAAACATGATGAAAGTGACTAGATGAAATTCCCATGTGTCCTCGAGAACGCTTTGCTTATTATACGAGTTCGTTCTGGCTTGTCCTTTGCTATAAAAAGGATTGGGCCACCTTGCTGCACTTATGTTACCGTTACAACTTGTTACTTGTTACGAATTATCTTGCTACCAAACTATCTGTTACCTACAATTTCAGTGCTTGCAGAGAATACCTTGCTGAAAACCGCTTGTCATTTCCTTCCGCTCCTCGTTGGGTTCGACACTCTTACTTTTCAAAAGGACTACGATTGATCCCCTATACTTGTGGGTCATCATTGGCCATGGAGTTGTGCTACTTGTAGACAGCGTTGGTATTTCCCCGAAGAGGAGAGGATGATGCAGTATAGTAGAGATAAGTATTTCCCTCTGTTAAGAACCAAGGTTATCAATCCAGTAGGAGAACCAAGCAAGATCCAGTGAACAGCACCTACACACACAAAAGCAAACACTTGCACCCAACGCGAATAAGAGGGTTGTCAATCCTCTTAGCGATTACTTGCAAGGATTTAGTCTGATAGAGATAAATTGATAAAGTAAATTACTAAACTAAATAAAAGTAAATAAATTGCAGCAAGGTATTTTTATGTTTTTATATGATAAAGATAGACCCGGGGGGCCATAGTTTTCACTAGAGGCTTCTCTCTTGAGCACAGAAACATACGGTGGGTAAACAAATTACTGTTGGGCAATTAATAGAAAAGCAAATAATTATGACGGATTCATGGCAATGATCATGTATATAGGCATCACGTCTGAGACAAGTAGACCGACTCCTACCTACATCTACTACTATTGCTCCACTCATCGACCGCTATCCAGCATGCATCTAGAGTATTAAGTTAATAAAAACAGAGTAACGCCTTAAGCAAGATGACAAGATGTAGAGAAGCAAATTCAAGCAATATGAATAAACCCCATCTTTTTATCCTTAATGGTAACAATACAAATATGTGTCATGTCCCTTTCTGTCACTGGGATTGAGCACCGCAAGATTGAACCCATCACAAAGCACCTCTCCCATTGCAAGATAAACCAATCTAGTTGGCCAAACCAAATCGATAGATCGAAGAGAAATACAAAGCTATATTTAATCATGCATAAAAGAGTTCAGAGAAGACTCAAATATTTCTCATGAATAATCTGATCATAAACTCACAATTCATCGGATCCCAACAAACACACCGCAAAAGAAGGTTACATCGGATAGAACTCCAAGAACATCAAGGAGAACATGGTATTGAAGATCAAAGAGAGAGAAGAAGCCATCTAGCTACTAGCTATGGACCCGTAGGTCTGTGGTAAACTACTCACACATCATCGGAAGGGCAGCAAGGTTGATGTAGAAGCCCTCCGTGATCGATTCCCCCTCCGGCAGAGTACCGGAAAAGGCCTGCAGATGGGATCGCGGAAGAACAGAGGTTTGCGGCGGTGGAAAGGTTTTCTCTTCTGGCTCTCTGATGGTTTCCGAATATTTGTGAATTTATAGGAGTGGAATTAGGTCAAACGGAGCCACGAGGGCCCCACAAGGCATCAGGGCGCGCCCCCCGGGGCCGCACCCTGTTGCCTTGTGGAGGCTTCGTGAACCTTCTGGCCTCCTCTCCAAGTCTCCAGGGTCTCTTTTGTCCAGAAAAAAATCTCCAAAATGTTTCATGGCATTTGGACTTCGTTTGGTACTGATTCTCTGAAAAGCCAAAAACAAGCAGAAAACAGCAACTAGCACTGGGCACTAGGTTAATAGGTTAGTCCCAAAAAATGATATATTTGCATATAAAAACATCCAATATTAATACTATAATAGCATGGAACAATAAAAAATTATAGATACATTGGAGACGTATCAAGTTGTGATCCATCTTGCGCTTGGCATAAACATCAATATCATGCTCCTCTGACTTGGGCACATCAAGCAAAGTAGCCCATTCCTCAACTGAGGACTCATATCTGACACCTTCTGTCATCCACACAATCTTGCCATTGGGGTAAAAGTGAGCAGTGGAGTAGAATTACATAGTCATCTCATCATTCCAAGCTGTCAACTTCTTCCCAATGAACTCATCAATCCCAATAAACTTGAAGCTCTCATGCACATGAGGAAAGTGGTCTTCATTTGCATCAATGAACTTCCAATCCACCCATCTCATGTCACTGACTATGGGCTTCTTGTCTAGTAATACCGTCTCATAAAAATCTTGCTGCTCCTTGGTGTGGAATCTATAGTATACAGCAGTCCTTCTCCTTACAGCATATGGATCTGATTGCCTCCACTTCCTCAGGCCATTGTCCTTCCTATCCTTCATGTTCTCAGCAACTGGATGTGTGTCATTGTGTTCAGGAAACTTGGGCCTTAGCTTCCTCAAGACTGACATCTCATCAGCTTCATCAGCATTCTCAGGCACTGGGGCCTTGTTCTTCTCAGCTGCAGAAATGTTCCTAATAGTTTTGCCCTTGGGCCTGGTGGTTGTTGCTTTCTTGGACTTGGAGGAGGTGGCAGATTTCTTTGCATCACCCATAAGCTTCTGCTGCTTGGCTGGAGGTGGCTCAGCTGTCTCTGGCATGTCATCTCTCCTCATGGAGGTTGGCTTGAAAACTACTTGCACAGTTTCCTTTCTGACTCTCTTTTTGCCTACAACCTTGGCCATGGACTTACTTGCAGCTGGCCTAGCACTTGATCCAGTGTCATACTCTTTGGCAATTACAATCTTCTTCTTCTTAGGGATCATTTCTTTAGCAACAAAATCCTCATCTTCATCATCTGAGTTTTTCTTCTTCCTTGATCTTGTGGCAGCTTTTGGCAAGTCTGGAGAACTCCTTTCTCCCTCATGGTAGCTCTCCTCTGGGCTAGATCCTGCACTCAAATCAATACTGCCCTCTCCAGACACATTCTGGCTATCACTAGCATCTGACATCTTGCAAGCTGACCTGTGAAGTAGTTGGGTATAGGCAGAGTAGATGAGTCATCACAAAATGCAGCTGGTTTTTTAAAAAATTGAGTTCAAATCTTAGTTTCAAATTTTCACAGAAGACATTTCGGAACAACCGAGTTGATCATTTCGGTGATACTGAAGCACTTGACAGAGACCTGACACACAGTTTCGGTCAGACCGTTATGTGGTTCGGTCTCGCCGAGATGATAGGGTTTCAAAGAGACTTTATTTCGGTCTCACCGATCAGTACAACTCGGCGACACCGAGACGTACATGTGCAATGGCCGAAGCCAGATCGGTGACTCCAAAATTTTCAGATCGGCTAGTCCGAGATGTGTTCTACGGAAATTTAAACCTAAAATCTTCACTCGAATCTAATCTAAGGAATTTATACGAGGCATGGAGATATTGCAAACTGTGGCAAGAATAATGGCGAAACCCTAGTGCATTGAATCGAAAATTGAAGCACTAAGGGGTCGGATTTTACCCTAACTTGGCGCAAATCCTCTACGGCAGCAATGGAGGGAGTGATTTCCGTTGACGGCAGCGGAATCCAACGGCGAGGGCGCGCTGGACAGAACGGCAACTGTCCGGAGACTGGGGAGACGACAGTTGTGGGGCGCGAGGACGTGACGTTTGAGAAATTTCAACCGTACCGACTCGCAGGATATATATACCCATTAGCTGTCGGTGGCTCTGATTGAAACAAATCGGTGGCACCGAGATGTGTAACTACTAGCAGTATAGCACATCGGTCTCTCCGAGTTGGTTCAAATCGGTTACACCGAGATAAAAACCTAGATCAATCCAAATGGTTTCAGTGAGTCCGAATAAGAGTGAGTTGGTCACACCGAAAGGCATTTAGAAGGTTTTGGAATTCAGTCTTAGACAGATCGGTGACTCCGAGTGCGCCTCACCCGGAGGGTCTGAAAAAGACTTGTTCAAATTTTGTGATGTAGCATGAAGAGAATTTGAGACAATAAAGAATAGATAGCTAGAGAAGGTGCTTAGGCATTCTTGCACATCCACTTGGCCAGAGAAACCAAGACAATCAAAACAACAAATGGATGTCCTCGAATGATAAATATGCATAGCAACATGCTCACACAATAAAATAGCAAATGAAATATGTGTCAAACATGCACAACCAACACTAGCATCTATCACACAATGAGCGATGACATAGTCATCTATATATGAGTATATTGACTTAGGATCCAAATGAGAACATTTGATCATAGGTCATACTCATCGATCGTTTAAGCACAAGTGGGGTTACCACTTTTACATAAAGCATGAATGTGTTCACACCATTAGAGTTGCTTTAGCTCAAGTCTTAGAGCAAAGCTCCCCCTATATGTGATATCCCCCCAAAGAGGGATGAACTAACCTTGGGTTTTGTCGATGATGACTTCATGTAGATGTTGTAGATGTGGATGCTCAATGTTGATGTAGACCATCAAGAGTTTGGAGCAATCCTTGGAGTTTTGCACTTTCAATACCTACATGGGTTAGTCCCACAAGGAACAAACAAGGATATCCATAGACATAGAGTGAAATGCACATATGATGATGTCCATGAATGCATAGAATACCTTGTCCCTTGTCTTACCAACAAGAGGGTTTGTGACTCCATGAACTAGTGCAAGATGTTGAAGTTGGTTGCACAAGTCCTTGCCATAAATGAATATGAGTGAAGTTTGTTGGTGGAGTCACCCTCAAGAACTCTCTAGTTCTTCTTCTTTGGGACCCACATCAACTTGATGGGAATCCTTGGAGTTGTAGTAGCACTTGATAAAGTAGAGCTTGATGAGGCCTTTGGAACCCATTTGACCAAAGCTTGAGGTGGTTCTTCAAATGAGTCAATCTCTTCTTGAAGCTTGTCCTTGCCTTTTAGCTTGTGGTATTGTGGTGGAAGATCATCTTGAGCTTGTGTCCCCTTGAAGGAAGTAGGATCATACTTCTCTTGTTGAGGAACAAACTTCGTCTTGGGGTATTGATCTTCTTCCCACTCAACTCCATTGGCATTGAACTTTCGTTCAAAACCAATGCCTTGGTTCTTCCGGTGCCTTCCTTGCTTGCGTACAATTTCCTCAAATTGCTTACTCCCGGCAAGGCTCTTGTAGACACCCTTTTCTATAATTCCTTTCAATAAATCATTTTCTTGCTCAAGTGTAACTTGGCTAAGAGAATCATTAGTGGAATCAATAGAACTACTAGAAGCAACAACATTGGATTTAGCATTGTTATTGTTACTACTAGAGGTAGAACCCTTTTTACCCTTGTTACTTGTTTGCTTAGATTTAACTTGTGTCATAAAAGTAGACAAGAGTAAACGTTTGGCAAGATATGAAGAACTCTTCTTCCGGAGATCGTCATTGATAGCTTTTAGAAACTCATGCTCTTGCTCTAAATTTAGCTTCTCGAAGCGTAGCTTCTCATGAGATCTTAGAAGCTCTCTATGATCCTATTGAGTTGTTTCATGAGCTAACTTAAGAGTGTTTAGTTCTTTAGTTAGACGCTCAATCTCCTTCATAGCATTGTCATTCGTTTCCTCTTGACTATCATGATTACTAGCAAGTTCATTATAGCTCACATTACTAGTCTTATCAACAAGCAAATCATCATCACCAAGTAAATCATCCTCATCACTATTAAAGTCAAAGTATTTGGGGTGTGATATCTTGGGGCCTTTTGCCATGAAGCATCTTCCCATTCCCTCATTTGGTGAATCAAATAGGTCATAGGAGTTGGAGGATACGAGAGCAAGTCAGGCAACACCTTCATCTTGACAATAGTCGGAGTTGGAGTGATAACTTCTCTCGGATTGGTTGTCGGAGTCGGAGCCGGAAATCCATTCACCAACATGAGCTTGATGTCTTCTTCTAGTGTAGCTCTTGGATGACTTGTCCTTCCTTTCCGAATCCTTGCTTCTCCGAGAAGGTCTTCGTTCATAAGGATCATCTCTACTCCTCTCCTTGTGAGGTGATTCATCTCTTCTATATCTTCCTCTTGGTGATTCGTCTCTTTTCTTGTGAGGTGTCATACACTCATTTGAGTAGTGTCCGGGTCTTCCACAATTGTAGCAATTACAGTCACGACTTGATGATCTTTGCTCATAGTTTCTTGAGTTTGAGCTCCTTTCCTTTCATCTACTCTTGTAGAACTTGTTGAATCTTTTCACCATTAAGCTTATCTCTTCATTGGATACTAGCTTGTCGCTTGAAGTTGTGGGAGCATCGGTTGAGGCTTTGTAAGCACCACTTGACTTGTTGTGTAGCTCCTCCTTGTCTTTGAGTGACATCTCATGAGCAACAATCCTTCCAATGACTTCCGTGGGCTTGAGATCTTTGTAGTTGGGCATCATTTGTATCAATGTGCACACGGTATCATATTTTCCATCCAAGGCTCTAAGAATCTTCTTGATGATGAATTTGTCGGTCATCTCTTCACTTCGTAAGCCGGCAATCTCATTTGTGATGAGAGCAAGCCTAGAGTACATCTCAGTAACTCCTTCACCATCCTTCATCTTGAACTTGTCAAGTTGACTTTGAAGCACATCCAACTTGGATTCCTTGACGGACTCGGTACCCTCGTGCATATCAACCAAAGTATCCCAAATTTCCTTTGCATTCTCGAGGCGGCTGATCTTGTTGAACTCCTCGGGGCACAAACCGTTGAAGAGAATGTCACATGCTTGAGCGTTGTATTGCAACATCTTCAATTCTTCCGCGGTTGCTTCACGATCCGGTTCCTTACCATCCTCAAAGAATTCACCTTGCAAGCCAACACGAACAACAACCCAAACGGCGGGGTTATGACCAAGAATATGCATTTTCATCTTATGCTTCCAACTAGCAAAGTTTGTACCATCAAAATATGGACCTCTACGGTGGTAACTTCCCTCGCTAGACGCCATACTTTCCTAGGTTGTGAAACCAATGCAATGGAGACCAAAGCTCTGATACCAC
The DNA here is from genome assembly GCA_039707655.1 of Elymus sibiricus. Classification (NCBI taxonomy): domain Eukaryota; kingdom Viridiplantae; phylum Streptophyta; class Magnoliopsida; order Poales; family Poaceae; genus Elymus; species Elymus sibiricus. The sequence goes on along the minus strand of CM077676.1, from coordinate 210,444,806 downwards.
TTGTAGGATCGAAAGTATGTCTAGAGGGGGGTGATTAGACTACTTGACCAATTAAAAACCTATCATTTTCCCAATTTTAGTTATGGGCATATTTTAGCAATTATACCAAGTCAAGCATCACCCTACACATGCAATTCTAAGAGTATAGCAGAGGAAAATGAAACATTGCACATGTAAGTAAAGGAGGGGTTTGGAGATTTCAAACGCAATGAAGACACGATGATTTTTGGCATGGTTCCGATAGGTGGTGCTATCTGTAAGTGCATCTAGTGCCACCCCTTGTTGGTTTTGGAGTATTGAAGACAAACTTGGTTGAAGGGACTAATGTGTTTGTGAGGTTCACAGGAGAACACAGGTAAAAGTCCCTATTGATTCGGTTTACCCATCGAAGATGACCCCTAAAAATGTATGAAGACCTTGAAGTCAATGGTGGTTCACGAAGACATTCGTGTTGAAGAGAATGACTCACGAAGACATTCACTTGAAGCCAATGAAACATGAAGACATAGTCTTTTGGTAGTTTCATTTTCTACTTTCTTGAGTCATAGGAACCACCATACTGTGAAGTGGGGTCGAGGTAAACAAAGTCAGAAATTGACGTGATGCTCAACCCAAATCCTATGTCTTCGAGCAAAGACAGATGAGAGAAAACCTCTTCCAGAGTTGGTTGAGTCAGCTTCGCTTGGAGCGCAAGTAAAGTTGCCGCGTGTGTTGGGATCCGACCGTTGGACACGTGTCTACTTCCCTATGACCCAATGTCATTTTGGACATATCATGTCGGGTTGCCTCCTGGCTATAAATAGCCACCCCCAACCACCATAAATTGGAGGCTGCTCCGAGTTAGTGCACGGCTTTTGTCGTTTGAGAGCAACCCACCTCGAAGCCTTTGTGAGAGAGAATCCTTGCGAGGACAAAACCCAAAACACCCAGAGCCCAAAGTGATTGAGCATCACTGAAGACATTCTGTTCCGAGTGAACCGAAGACTTATTACACTTGAAGACTGTGATCTTCCAGCCGGTTAGGCGTCACGTTCTGAGCATCCAAGAGTCATTGTGGATTGCCGGTGAACGAAGTCTGTGAAGGTTTGGAAGTCTACCTTGAAGACTTACTAGAGTGATTGGGCGAGATCTGCGGGTCTTAGCTCAAGGGGAATAAGGTGAAGACGTGGTCTTCTGAGTTCAATCTTAGCCTCCCTAACCAGACGTACAACTGTCACAGCAGTTGGAACTGGTCAAACAAATCATTGTCTTCCCCGAGCTCCTGGTTCTATCCTTTCACTTCCTTACTTACTGTTTTCAACTATGAAACCTTTGCATGCTTGTCTGTGTTTGAAGATAGTCCTTGAAGCCATTTATCAGTTTACTCATTTATCTTCATGCTTCTTGTGTTTATGTTCAACGCATGCTTGTATGTATGATGTCTATGCTTGTCATATCTGTTCATCTTATTCATAGGCTTTGCTAGTTCTCATCTTGCTTCCGCTTACTTTGAAGACATTGCCTGTTTTCGAAGCCATTCATAAAAATCGCCTATTCACCCCTCCTCTAGTCGATAACTAGCACTTTCAATTGGTATCAGAGCAAGGTGCTCCCTTGTTCTGTGTGATTCGGTTTAACCACCTGGAGTTTTAGCTATGTCGACTGCAGGGATAATCAAGGTTTCTGTTGCGTGCCCCGTCTTCGATGGCACTGACTATCCCTACTGGAAGAATAAGATGCAAATGCATCTTGAAGCCATTGAGAATGACCTCTGGTATGTCGTCAAGACTGGTGTCCCTAAGGTCGGTGAAGGCATCACCGCTGCTGATGTGAAGAGGTTCGCGCAACTGGACTCGACCGCCAAGAACATCATCTGTGGTCATCTGACCAAAGGACAGTATGGTCGTGTGAGTGCACTGGAGCCTGCGAATCTAGTCTGGGACTGGCTCTCCAAGGTCAACGAGGGCGTCTCATCTCAACGAGACTCCTGAATCGATGTACTTAGCAATCTCTTCAACCGCTTCAAGAGACTCGAGAATGAAAATGTTCAGCTCACCTTCGATCGTCTCACTGATATCACCAATGAGCTTCATGGTCTTGGTGCCACTGACATCACCATGCATGAAGTTGTGAAGAAGCTATTGAGATCTCTTGACAGTTCGTTTGACACCTTATCACTGATGATTCAAGAGCGCCCTGATTTCACGGAATTGTATCCTGCCGGTATACTTGAGAGGCTCAATACACATGAGTTCCAGCTATCTAAGAAGAGAGATATCTATGGTCCCAGCTATGGTCGTTCTTGCCCGTTGAAAGCAAAGGCTGTATCTTCATCTGAAGACTCTGACTGTTGTTCCGATGGTGCTGAAAACATTGGCAGAGAGCTTGCAATGCTTGTGAAGAAGTTCCAAAAGTTCACCAAGAAGAACCGTTTTGGAAAGTCTTCAAAGTATGATTCCAAGAAGGCTGAGGCTTCCACTCGTGACTACAAGAAGAGAACTTGCCACAAATGCAAGAAATCAGGTCACTACATCGCTGATTGTCCTCAATGGGAAAAGGAATCAAAGAAGAAGAAGATCAAGAACTATGACTCTGACGACAAGAAGAAGAAGAAACACTCAAAGTCTTCATCAAAGTCTTCATCACACAAAAGAAGTTCCTCCAACAAAGCTCGTGTATTCATCGGCAAGGAAATGGATTCAGAGGAGGAGTCTGCTTCAGAGGAGGTGGTGGAGGAGTCAGAGGAGGAGTCAGACTCAGGCGTGACAACCCTAGCTTTGGCTTCAGCATTCGTCGCCAAGTCCATCTTCAGCACTGAAGACAATGACAACGTCACCGACACTAAGGACGACGACGACGACTCTGCTCCTGCCTACTGCTTCATGGCTAGAGGCGCTAAGGTAACTTCACGCGCTACCTACTTTGAAACCTCAAGTGAAGATGACTCTGAATGTGAATCCAAACCTAGCTATAAGACACTTTCTAAAATTGCAATTGATCAACAAACTGCTATGGAAAAGATTCAAAAACTGCTAGACAAAAGTGATGATCTGTTGGACGAGGAGATGAATCAAAGTCAATCCTTAATTGAAGACATAAAAAATCTTCAAGTTAAGTATGATGAGCTCCTAAGTCATCATGATACCCTCTCATCTGATCACGAGAAGTTCTCCTATCAATATCTTCAAAGGAAGCAAGAGCTTGAAAAGCTGAGAGCGTCTCATGATGATCTTCGAACTGAAAAAGATTCACTACTCGCTCAACAGATCAGTACCGCTCAGGATGAATTTGTGCCACCTTGCTTGAAATGCCTTGAGCGTGATAACGCTAACTCTTCTGCTGAATGTTCCACTGTTTCTGAATCTACAATATCTTCAACTATTGATGTGGCCACTAACCCCTTATCTGAGGAAGCCACTGCTCTTACTGATGAGAATGCCAGGTTGAAGACATTGCTTGAGACTCGCATGTATAAGAGTCTCAAAAGGCATCAAACTTTGTGTGATGTCCTCAAGAAACAGATCCTGAACAGGAACCCTAGGAAAGAGGGCATTGGCTTTGAGAGGAACATAAATGTTGATGGTACATATTGGAAGCCTGAGCAGTACCCCAAAACCACTTGGGTTGCTGCAACAGGCCCCCTAGTAGACCCATCCACATTATCTGGCTATACCTGTGCTAACCCCATCATCATTGATGAGTCCTTCGACTCAAACTATAAACTGTTCAAAAACCAGAATGGTGAAGTGTTTGCCAGGTTTATTGGAACTAACTGCAGGAATGGACCTCCTATGAAGAAGATCTGGGTTCCCAAAAGGCTTCTGGAAAGGCTTCCCATGAATGTCATCATGACACCACCAGGGAAGAAGACAAACCCCAGAGTAAAAGCTTCATATGGACCAAAGTCTTCATATAGACGAAGGTCTTCGTATGGTCGCCCTAACACCAATGTTTTGTTGGGAAACACTGCTCAGGCTCATGAATATGAATATCATTCATCAAACCACTATGTTCACAAATCAAAGAATTTTTCTGCATCTTCATTTGAGTACTCTAACCCCCCTGTGAAGCTATTTGCTAGGGCTCCCAAGCCAAAATTCTTAGATGCTGCCCTTAGACTCATTGCTTCTAAGCCACCCCTTCAGATGTGGGTGGTTAAGAAGAACTGATCTTTCTTGCAGGGTCAGGTCTCCAGCCGAAAAGCATTGAGTTCTGAAGACAATGCTGGGGACCTAAAAAATCTTGTTGGACGCAAGATAAAATGTCCAAATGGTCTTACCATTTATTTTGTCCATGGATTTCTTGATGATCATCCTACTGGTACACTTCCGAAAGCTACTGAATGGATCCTGGACAGTGGTTGCACCAACCATATGACTGGTGACCGAAGCTTACTCATGGACTCTACACTTCGTCCATCTACTCAAAAGCACATTACTTTTGCTGATACTGGGAAAAGCAAGGTATTGGGTCTAGGTAGGGTTGCAATCTCGAAGGATCGGCACATGGATAAAGCGATGCTTGTCGAATCCCTTGGATTCAACCTCATGTCCGTCTCAATGCTTTGTGATCTTGATATGATTGTCATCTTTGGCAAATTTCGCTGTCTTGTGCTTATGGCTTTTGACAAAACTCAAGTCTTCGAAGGTTATCGAAGCGGTGACTTGTACATGGTAGATTTCTTCACAGGACCACAGCTTGCCACATGTCTTCCAGCAAAAGCTTCAGAATGCTGGCTTTGGCATCGACGGCTAGGGCATGCTGGAATGAGGAACTTGCACACCCTTGTGAAGAAGAAGCACATCATTGGGATCGAGGGCGTCAAGTTCAAGAAGGATCACCTATGTGGAGCCTGTGAATCTGGGAAGACGACTAGGGCAAAACACCCCTTGAAGACAATCATGACGACCACCCGTCCCTTCGAGCTGCTACACATGGACTTATTTGGCCCTACTCATTACTTCACTCTTACTACTTCTGCACATCTATATGGCTTCGTGATAGTTGATGATTATTCTCGATATACCTGGGTGCACATAATCCTGTATAAGAATGAAGTGCAGGATGTCTTCAGGCGGTTCGCCAACCGGGCCATGACCAACTACGGCGTCAAGATCAAGCACATCAGGAGTGACAATGGCACCGAGTTCAAGAACACTGGGCTCGACACCTATCTTGATGTTCTTGGCATCACTCATGAGTTATCAGCTCCATACACTCCACAGCAGAATGGCATCGTGGAGCGCAAGAACAGAACTATCATTGAGATAGCTCGCGCTATGCTCGACGAATACAAGACACCACGCAAGTGGTGGCCTGAAGCCATTGATACTGCATGCCACATTATTAACAGAGTATATCTTCACAAGTTCTTCAAGAAGACGTCTTATGAACTAATCACTGGTAAGAAGCCAAATGTAAGGTATTTCAAAGTATTTGGTGCTAGGTGTTGGATACGGGATCCAAATCACACTTCCAAATTTGCACCGAAAGCACATGAGGGTTTTATGCTTGGCTATGGAAAGGATTCACACACCTACAGGGTCTTCAACCTCTTTCACCACAAAGTGGTTGAAACTGTAGATGTGCGGTTCGATGAGACTAACGGGTCACAAAGAGAACACCTGCCACATGTGATAGATGAACTACCTCCAAGTGAATCCATCAAGCTTATGGGTACTGGAGACATAATACCCACTGAGGAACCTGGAGATGAAGAGGTAGTGATACATGCTCTTGTCCAGCGTGAAGATAATGATCAGACTGAAGATAATGTTGAGCCTGAAGACAATGCTCAGCAACGGCAAAGTCTTCGACCTGTACATCCTCGAGTGGCCAATGAAGTTCAGATCGAGAAGATAATTGACAAACATCAATGCACCTGGTCCTCTCACTTGCTCAAGAGCCACCCAGCTAGCACACTTCTGTGGACACTTTGCCTTCGTCTCCATCATAGAACCCACCAAAGTCACTGAAGCTTTCATGGAACCAGAATGGATTCAAGCTATGCAAGAAGAGCTTCAGCAATTTGAACTCAACAATGTGTGGGAACTTTTTAAGCGTCCTGACCCTCGCTAACACAACATTATTGGAACCAAATGGATCTACCGCAACAAGCAAGATGAATATGCTCAAGTTGTCAGAAACAAAGCCCGTCTAGTTGCTCAAGGTTACACACAAGTGGAAGGAATTGACCTTGATGAAACCTTTGCTCCTGTGGCTAGACTTGAAGCCATCCGCATACTTCTTGCTTATGCCAATCATCATGACATTCTCCTGTATCAAATGGATGTGAAGAGTGCCTTTCTCAATGGCAAAATTGAAGAAGAAGTCTATGTTGCTCAACCACCTGGATTTGAAGATCCAAAGCACCCTGACAAGGTCTATAGGCTCAACAAGGCTTTGTATGGCCTCAAACAAGCACCACGAGCCTGGTATGACACACTCAAGGAGTTCCTGAAAAGCAAAGGCTTCAAACCTGGTTCACTTGATCCCACTCTCTTCACCAAATCATATGATGGTGAATTGTTTCTATGCCAAATCTATGTGGATGACATTATCTTCGGTTGCACTGACAAACGATATAGTGATGAGTTCAGTCATATGATGCAAGAGCAATATCAAATGTCCATGATGGGAGAGCTGAAATTCTTCCTTGGTCTTCAAATTCGTCAACAACGCAATGGCATCTTCATATCACAAGAGAAGTATCTCAAAGATTGCTTGAAGAAGTTTGGAATGCAATATTGCAAGGGCTACAAGACGCTAATGCCAACCAATGGTCATCTGAGTTCTGACGACAATGGTAAAGAGTTCGATCAAAAGGTATACCACTCCATGATTGGTTCCTTATTGTACTTATGTGCATCTAGGCTAGATATAATGCTTAGCGTTTGCATGTGTGCCCGATTCCAAGCAGCAGCAAAGGAATCGCATCACCTCGCGGTGAAGTGAATACTTTGATATTTGGCTCACACCCCAACGCTAGGATTATGGTATCCAAAGGGTTCAGAGTTTGATTTGGTTGGATTATCCGATTCCGATTATGCTGGAGATAGGGTGGATCGCAAGTCCACATCAGGCACTTTTCACTTTCTTGGATGTTCACTTGTATGTTGGTCTTCAAAGAAGCAGAACTGTGTATCACTGTCCACTGCTGAAGCCGAATACATTGCTGCTGGATCCTGCTGTGCTCAGCTTCTCTGGATGAAGCAAACCCTGAAGGACTATGGCATCAACAAGAAGAAAGTACCCCTATTCTGTGACAATGAGAGCGCCATCAAGATTTCGCACAATCCTGTCCAGCACTCCAAGACGAAGCATATTGAGATCAGGCATCATTTCCTTCGTGACCATGTGCTCAAGGAAGACATTGACATCATTCACGTCAACACTGAAGATCAGTTGGCAGATATCTTCATGAAGCCTTTGGATGAGAAGAGGTTTTGCAAGTTGCGGTGGGAGCTAAATATCTTAGAATCCTCGAATGTCCAGTGAATGGACACACATCCTAACGCTTATGCATTGTTGATGACTATGATGTACAACACACGAAGTAATGTATGTCTTCAATTCATGAAGATGTACACTCTAAGTGTGAAGATATTAACTCGGAATTTGACTTCAAAGCGCCATGATAATTGTGCGATGTGTCTGGGTCTAATACTTCCTATACGGTGGGTAACGCCACCACCAAACTTTTTTTGAAGATTTTCAATTGGCGTCACATCTTTTGCATTATCTTCTTGATTTGGTTTGTCTTCACAAATGGTTTTATCTTAGCATTTCATTTGATGTCATTGGCTATACTGTACTATATATATGAGTTTGTTCTCAACAGCATTCACTTATAGCTATGTCTTTAAACTGTGTTTTCTGAACTAAGTGAATGTGATCGGACCCGTACCCCCTCTATGATTATCTCTTCCAATCTCTCTAAATCTTCATATGCATTCTATTTGACACGTGTCGATTGTCTTCACTGTGTCCTTGTCAGTCGAAGATTTTGAGACCAAAATTTAAAATGTTTTTATATCCTTATACATTTTAACCGGCCGCCACAGAAGCCGGAACGACCTCCCACCAAAACTGCTAAGTAGTGGGGTCCAGGCATGGCAGTAAAACAGCACATCCGTGCCATGCGTCGAGCAAATACGTATCGCCAGGGGCAAAACAGTCATTCCACCTGGGCCGACTCTTCCCTTATAAATACTTCGCCCCCGCATCCATTAATGCTCTTCACATATGTCACCATCGCCTCCATACAACCCTAGCGCCATCGCTAGCTTACATCGACGCCGGAGAAGAAGCGCTTAGCTGCCACGACCTCTTCGACGCCGTACTCACGCCGGCCGAGGATATCTTCTCGCCGCCGCCACCGTAGCCATCTTCCACCGCCAAGTTAGGGCGTGGGAGATCAAACTGCTCAGCTTCCTCTGCGTCTTGTTGAGCTATTCATCGTGCGGTAGATAAAGACTACTTTTTACCGTTTGTTTGATCTAAAATTTCTACATATATCTTCAGAAGTTGTTCTTTCATCTTCAAATCTATATCTTCATTCACACGTCTCATAACTTGCCAAGTTCCTTCACTTATGCTACATTTCATATGATTCCTCACTTGTACCTATTTTCAGATTCGTACAAATCTGGAACCAACACACTGTAAGTGAATGTCTTCGCGCTATGAGGTCATTGTATTCAAACTAATTTATCTTCAAAATCCTCTGAGAATGCATATGACCTCTCCTCCTTCCCTCGCATCTCTAATTCTTTCAGAAGTACATGTCCGTGGGGGAGTCACTTGGTTCTCATAGTCTGAATTCATTTGCAAACTTCTTACAGCTTCATCTTGATTCTCCTGAAGCCAGTTCCTGTCAAATCAGCAAAGCGAAGTCATTCAGCCCATTGAAGCCAATGGCCAGTGGAAAATCCGCAAAGAAGGGAGGAAGACAAAGGCGAGCAAACACAGCTCTTGACCTTCCTCTAGATCTATATGAGCAATACAAGTCAGATCCAGAGGAAACATACGGTGAGCGCAAGTCACGTGTGCAGTGGATCCGAAGATATTGGGCTGAGCAATGGTTCTACTATCATTTTGTTACACCAGAATATGCTGACAAGAATGCAGTCAGGCCACCATGGGAAGATATTGTGTACCGGAAGCTTATTCCGAAGACAAAGGCTGAAGCTATTGCTCAACACCTCTATCCATGCATGGTCCGAGGTGTGAAGCCAGAAGATGGTGACCCATCCAGTATTAGATGGTGTCGTGAAGACGATCTCTTTGAAGCCAATTACAAGTTTGCTAAGGGTTCAACAGAGAAGAACAAGAAGGATTATGGCATTGACTTCAAGCCTGGTCCGGCCGAGCCAAGGCCAGATGGCTCCCATCAAGTAGATCCAAATCTGACTGGGCCATGGGATAGTCTTCAAGCATATATTGAGCATATAAACGCTCTTCATGCTACCGCAGCTGCAGCTCGTGGAGAAGCCCCCGCTGAAGACATTGCTCCTGCCTCCCCCAAGACACAAAGAAAGCCTAAAGCTTCCAAGCCTAAAGAAGGGAAATCTTCAAAGTCTGCTGCCGCACCAAAAGCTTCAAGAATGAAACCAATGAAAATGGCACCTACTGAATCCAGTGTGCAATCTGAAGATGTGTCTCGGAACTCTCTGAAGACAAAGAAAACTGCTGGGCGAGGCCCCAAACCAACAAGCACATTGAGAGATGATGATGCCATAATTGATTTATCTGATGATGAATTTGATGATGATGCCCTTGAGCTTCTCATCAAGAACAAGCAGGAAGAGGCTGATATCTTCAAGGACATGCCTCTGTTCGATCATGACATTCTGAACAACTTCATAGACGAATGGTTTCGCGACCCATCTTTGTCGATTGACGATCTGTAACTTCCAATTGACATCAGTGTCATGTTCCAAGGCTTCATCGACAAGGAACTTGCTGTTGTTCAAAAGGTGCTTGAGCAAAAGAACAACATTGAATATGAGAAGCAGCTCTTCAAGAAGCACCTAGCCAAGTTCAGCGTCAAGGAACTTCAGTGTTACAAGAAGATGATGGCCGAGCTAAAAGATGAATTTCAAAAGCGTCGTGACGACACCAAAGGTGCCAGAGAATGCCTCAAACATTATGTTGGGAAAACTGTGCAAGCGCATAATGAGGGTTTGAAGAGAAAAGCTCTTGGCCGCCCTGCCATTGATCCTAAGCTGATCAAGAAGAAGAAGAAGAAGAAGCCAGTCACACCTGCTGCTGAGGCTTCAAGTCAAGAAGAGCCCAAGATTGTATTCTCATCATCTATGCTCCGTTCGAAGCCATCTGCTCCATCAATTGCTTTAGAGAGGAAGCGGACTCAGCAAGCCGAAGCCGTTGCTCGCAAGCGCAAGCAAACAGATGCCTCTGCTGCTCCTCCGTCTCAGAAGCGTCAGAAGACAAAGTCTTCAAAGGCTTCGCGCAGGGCCCAAGCAGAAACTGCTCCATCAGCTCATCAAGAGCCTCTGCTTGTGACGCCAATATCTGTTGCTCCCCTGCCTCCGTCAACATCGAGAGATGAGTCATTGTGCATGAACCTGCTTCCACAGAGGTTCCTGTCACTGAAGACATACCAACTGCTAACCCCACCGCAACTAAAGACATTGGTACTGATGCCAATGTGCAAAATGAAGATGATGCAGTCCTTCCTCAAATCACTCAAGATGTGGTATCATCGCCTGTTCAAGAGAACAGTGAGTCTATCAGCATTGGCTGACCTCTGACACCAATGGACCATGATGAGGTGATTCCTCACACACCACCCCCTCAAGTTGCACCAACTGATGAGCTACCAGTCCAAAGAACACCAGAAGCCATGGAGAAAGACATCTCTTCAAAGGCGTCGCCCTCATTCCGAAGACTCCGCCGCAGCCCAAGAGCCTCCATGTCCAGCATTCCTGAAGAAGTAGTTCATCAAGAAGCTTCTGTTACTCAAGACGCAGTGCAAGAAGATGTTTCACCTCGCACCACCCCTCAGGCTGATGACATGCAAGTCTAAACTATACATACTGCTTCAGTTGAATTCCATTCTGAGCATGAAGTCAAACAGTCTGAAGACATTCCGGCTGCATCAGCCGAAGTTATTCAAGAGCAAGTACTTGTCACTGCTCCTGCCACTGTGGTTCCTGTATCTGAAGTCAATCTGGGTCCAACTCATGAAGCTCCTGCTCCTGCTCCTGAAGTCATTGCTCCACCTGAAGCCCACGCACCAAATATTGCTATGGCATACAATCGAGCTGGTGAGCTAGTTCCCGTTCTGTGGCCAACACTCACTCCTCCAGTGCAGCATGGCCCGCAATATGAGTTTAACATCAACAATCGACCACGTGTTCAGAGGCCTATGCCTAGAATGCCAAGGCTTCATAGTGCTCCATCAACTGACTGCACATTCAGTGTTGCTGGCTTTAGAAATGAGAACACTTTCTTCGACAGCTCCAAGAATCCCTTCAGGAAGCCGCGCATATCCTCAGATAGGTTTTGGACTCATCATCAGCGAAGCTACTACATGTGTGTCCTCTACAACCAAGACAGGATTCATCCTCACAGGTATCTGGATCATGAAGCCATGTCTGGACTCCCTTGTCTGGATCAAGTGTTGGAATACTTTAGAGATGTTGGTTTGTTGCCCTTTGTCACGGACAAGGAACACTGGAATGAGGAGCTCATACTCCAATTTTATGCAACTCTCCACATTTTTGGCTTCAACAGGGACCCCAAGACTTGGACCCTTTAGTGGATGACTGGTGATATTCATCATGAAGCCAAACCTCAAGATCTTCTGAGCTCACCACCTTGCCCACTCCTGCTGACTTTTATAATCCTGGTTGTGCTGCTTATGAAAAGGAAGTGGAAAGCATCTTCCAGAAGCCAGAGCCCAACATGACTGAGATGCTGACAATGATGAAGCCATTGCCATTTGAAGCTGAATACCCCAAGGAATTCTTTGTCAATGACCTTGAGTACTTGCCTTGAACTGTATATCACATTATTCGCAACACTCTATGGCCAATCAAAGGGCATTCATCTCCAGCCAAGCTTGAGGGTGCTATGAAGACATTGGTGTACTATGTCGTCAATGGCATCAGATTCAACACGCATGGCTTCTTCATTCGCCAGCTTGCTGCTTCTGGCATGGATCTGTTTGGCCTCAAATTCTATGCACCATGGATTATGCGCCTTATCAAGCTTCGTTCCACGGTTGAGAAAGATCCAAGACTTGTTGAAGCAAGCCACTCTGCTTATATGGAAGCCATGCACCTTCCCAATGTGCCCTCTGGTCGCACTCATCATATCTTTCTGCCTGAAGTTGATGCACCCCATGAAGTCATTTATCCTTCGGTTGAGAAAGATCCAAGACTTCATGAAGCAAGCCACTCTGCTTATATGGAAGCCATGCACCTTCCCAATGTGGCCCCTATCTCTAAACTTGCTGGTCAGTTTCGGCAACCACGACAAGCCAACACTGAAGCCACTACCAGTACAGTTCCTCAAAGGCCTTAGAAACGAGCCAAGGTGATGACAGACAAAGAGCTTCTTGTTTCTCTTCATCAGAAGCAAGACAAGCATCATGACTGGCTGAAAAGGCAAATGAAGAGCATCATATCTGATCTCAACAGAGTGCGCAACCTCTCCACCAAGAATGCATTTGTTGCACATGAAGCCAACCGTCGTGCTTGGAAGAGCCTCACACTGCTATGTTCTGAAGATGACCTTGTTGCCGATGGCTTCAAGGAGAGCTTCAAATTTGGCTCCAAGCCTCCATCATCTGAGAAGTGGCATGCTACGCCTTCACTTGAGGACTCTGAGTATTCTTCTTCAGCGCCCATGATTCATGCAAGGATTGCTGATGAAGAAGATGATTCTACCTCGCCCACTATGGCTTCACTACACCACGATGCTGCATCAGGCCCGTCTGCTCCACCGAACTCCAACATTGACCCGGCTGCCCCAACATCTTTGTCGCCTCCTTGGGACATGTAGACACCCTATGTCTTCACACCTTTTTGGTCACTTGTTGACAAAAGGGGGAGAAGCATATGGGTTGATAGTCTTCAAGCGGGCAAATTGGGTCGGGCTTGGTATATTTTGTTAAGTTTGCAACTCTCGTTTTTTGAACATTTAGTATTTGGGTTGTAAACTTAAGTTCTGATGGATGTCTGCTACATTCACTGCTGTTTTAATTGTGCGCTACTTAAATTTGATCTTATGCGCATGAAGTCATTTGCAGACGCCCATATTCCATTGTGCATTGCATTATCTTCAATACATTCTGTGTATGCACATATTGTGACTTCATGAATAGTGGGAGATCTCCACAAAGCAAAACCTGCCATGTGCATTTGCATTCAAAATCAAATTACTTATATGCACATCTTCAGGGGGAGCTCCTCAAAATTCATGAAGCCATACACCTTGCTCCTTAACTTTCAGATATTTCTATCCCCGTTGAAACTTCAACCAGTTTGTCATCAATCACCAAAAAGGGGGAGATTGTAAGTGCATCTAGTGCCACCCCTTGTTGGTTTTGGAGTATTGAAGACAAACTTGGTTGTGGGACTAATGTGTTTGTGAGATTCACAGGAGAACACAGGTAGAAGTCCCTATTGATTCGGTTTACCCATCGAAGATGACCCCTAAAAATGTATGAAGACATTGAAGACAATGGTGGTTCATGAAGACATTCGTGTTGAAGATAATGGCTCATGAAGACATTCACTTGAAGCAAATGGAATGCGAAGACTTAGTCTTTTGGTAGTTTCATTTTCTGCTTTCTTGAGACATAGGAACCACCGTACTATTAAGTGGGGTCAAGGTAAACGAAGTTAGAAACTGACGTGATGCTCAACCCAAATCCTATGTCTTCGAGCGAAGACAAATGAGAGAAAACCTCTTCCATAGTTGGTTGAGTCGGCTTTGCTTGGAGCTCAAGTAAAGTTGTCGCGTGTGTTGGGATCCGACCGTTAGACATGTGTCAGCTTCCCTATGACCCAAGGTCATTTCGGACATATCATGTCGGGTTGCCTCCTGGCTATAAATAGCCACCCCCTACCAACATAAATTGGTGGCTTCTCCGAGTTAGTGCACGGCTTTTGTCGTTTGAGAGCAACCCACCTCGAAGCCTTTGAGAGAGAATCCTTGCGAGGACAAGACCCAAAACACCCAGAGACCAAAGTGATTGAGCATCACTGAAGACATTCTGTTCCGAGTGAACCAAAGACTTATTACACTTGAAGATTGTGATCTTCTAGCCGGTTAGGCATCACATTCTGAGCATCCAAGAGTCATTGTGAATTGCCGGTGAACGAAGTCTGTGAAGGTTTGGAAGTCTACCTTGAAGACTTACCAGAGTGATTGGGGGAGATCTGCGGGTCTTAGCTCAAGGGGAATAAGGTGAAGACGTGGTCTTCTGAGTTCAATCTCAGCCTCCCTAACCAGACGTACAACTGTCACAACAGTTGGAACTGGTCAAACAAATCATTGTCTTCCCCGAGCCTCTGGTTCTATCCTTTCTCTTCCTTACTGTTTTGAACTGTGAAGCCTTTGCATGCTTGTCTGTGTTCGAAGATATTCCTTGAAGCCATTCATCTACTTACTCATTTATCTTCATGCTTCTTGTGCTTATGTTCAACGCATGCTTGTATGTATGATATCTATGCTAGTCATATCTGTTCATCTTATTGATAGGCTTTGCTAGTTCTCATCCTGCTTCCGCTTACTTCAAAGACATTGCCTGTTTTCGAAGCCTTTCATAAAAATCGCCTATTCACCACCCCTCTAGTCGATAACTAGCACTTTCACACTGACATCACCAAGCATGAAGTTGTGAGGAAGCTATTGAGGTCTCTTGACAGTTTGTTTGACACCTTATCACTGATGATTCAAGAGCACCCTGATTTCAAGCAATTGGATCATGCCGATATACTTGAGAGGCTCAATAATCATGAATTCCAGCTATCTGAGAAGAGAGATATGTATGGTCCTAGCAATGGACGTTCTTGCGCTTTGAAAGCAAAGGCTGTATCTTCATCTGAAGACTCTGACTATTGTTCCGATGGTGCTGAAGACATTGGCAGAGTGCTTGCAATGCTCGTGAAGAAGTTCCAGAAGTTCACCAAGAAAAACCACTTCGGAAAGCCTTCAAAATATGATTCCAAGAAGGCTGAAGCTTCCACTCGTGACTACAAGAAGAGAACTTGCCACAAATGCAACAAGCCAGGCCACTACATGGCAGAATGTCCTCAATGGGAAAAGGAATCAAAGAAGAAGAAGAAGAAGAAGAGCAAGGACTACGACTCTGATGAGAAGAAGAAGAAACCCTCAAAATCTTCATCAAAGTCTTCATCGCACAAAAGAAGTTCCTCCAGCAAAGCTCGTGCATTCATCGGCAAGGAAATGGATTCCGAGGAGGAGTCTGCTTCAGAGGAGGTGGTGGAGGAGTCAGAGGAGGAGTCAGACTCAGGCGTGGCAAGCCTGGCTTTGGCTTCAGCATTCGTCGCCAAGTCCATCTTCAGTACTGAAGACAATGGTCATGTCACCGACACTAAGGACGACGACGACTCTGCTCCTGCCTACTGCTTCATGGCAAGAGGCGCTAAGGTAACCTCACGCGCTGCCTACTTTGAGACCTCAAGTGAAGATGACTCTGAAAGTGAATCCAAACCCAGCTATAAGACACTTGCTAAAATTGCAACTGAGCAACAAACTGCTATGGAAAAGATTCAAAAACTGCTAGACAAAAGCGATGATCTGTTGGACGAGGAGATGAATCGAAGTCAATCCTTAATTGAAGACATAAAAAATCTTCAAGTTAAGTATGACGAGCTCCTAAGTCGTCATGATACCCTCTCATCTGATCATGAGAAGCTCTCCTATGAATATCTTCAAAGGAATCAAGAGCTTGAGAAGTTGAGAGCGTCTCATGATGATCTTCGAACTGAAAACGATTCACTACTCGCTCAACAGATCAGTACCGCTCAGGATGAATTTGTGCCACCTTGCTTGAAATGCCTTGAGCGTGATAACGCTATTTTTTCTGCTGAATGTTCCACTGTTTCTGTATCTACAATATCTTCAACTATTGATGTGGCCACTAACCCCTCATCTGAGGAAGCCACTGCTCTTACTGATGAGAATGCCAAGTTGAAGACATTGCTTGAGACTCGCATGTATAAAAGTCTCAAAGGGCATCAGACTTTGTGTGATGTTCTCAAGAAACAGATCATGAACAGGAACCCTAGGAAAGAGGGCATTGGCTTTGAGAGAAACATAAATGTTGATGGTACATATTGGAAACCTGAGCAGTACCCCAAAACCCTTTGGGTTGCTGCAACAGGCCCCCCAGTAGACCCATCCACATTATCTAGCTATACCTGTGCTAACCCCATCATCATTGATGAGTCCTTTGACTCAAACTATAAACTGTTCAAAAACCAGAATGGTGAAGTGTTTGCCAGGTTTATTGGAACTAACTGCAGGAATGGTTCGCCTATGAAGAAAATCTGGGTTCCCAAAAGTCTTCTAGAAAGGCTTCCCGTGAATGTCATCATGACACCACCTGGGAAGAAGACATACCCCATAGCAAAAACTTTATATGGACCAAAGTCTTCATACAGACAAAGGTCCTCATATGATCGTGCTAACCCTTATGTTTCGCAGGGTTACAATGATCAGACTCATGAATATGAGAGACGTTCCTCAAACCATTATGTTCACAAATCTAAGAATTTCTCTGCTTATTCATTTGAGTACTCTAACCCCCCTGTGAAGCTATTTGCTATGGCTTCAAAGCCAAAGTTCTCAGATGCTGCACTTAGACTCATTGCTTCTAAGCCACCCCTTCAGATGTGGGTGGTTAAGAAGAACTGATCTTTCTTGCAGGGTCAGGTCTCCAGCCAAAAAACATTGGGTTCTGAAGACAATGCTGGGGACCTGAAAAATCTTGTCGAACGCAAGATAAAATGTCCAAATGGTCTCACCATTTATTTCGTCCATGGATTTCTTGATGATCATCCTACTATATCCTCCAAGAAACTTACATTCTCTGAAAGTCTTCATCGTCAAATGTTTGCACTTCACAATTGTCTTGGTGAAGCCTATCCTACTAACTGCTCTGTAGGGTACACTTCCGAAAGCTACTGAATGGGTCCTGGACAGTGGCTGCACCAACCATATGACTGGTGACCGAAGCTTGCTCATGGACTCTACACTTCGTCCATCTACTCAAAAGCATATTACTTTTGCTAACACTGGGAAAAGCAAGGTATTGGGTCTAGGTAGGGTTGCAATCTCGAAGGATCGGCACATGGATAAAGTGATGCTTGTCGAATCCCTTGGATTCAACCTCATGTCCGTCTCAATGCTTTGTGATCTTGATATGATTGTCATTTTTGGCAAATTTCGCTGTCTTGTGCTTATGGCTTCTGACAAAACTCAAGTCTTCGAAGGTTATCGAAGCGGTGACTGATGACCCACAAGTATAGGGGATCAATCATAGTCCTTTCGATAAGTAAGAGTGTCGAACCCAATGAGGAGCAGAAGGAAATGACAAGCGGTTTTCAGCAAGGTATTCTCTGCAAGTACTAAAAGTAGCGGTAACAGATAGTTTTGATAGGAAGATAATTCATAACAAGTAACAAGTATAATAAAGTGCAGCAAGGTGGCCCGATCCTTTTTATAGCAAAGGACAAGCCGGAACGAACTCGTATAATAAGCAAAGCGTTCTCGAGGACACATGGGAATTTCATCTAGTCACTTTCATCATGTTTGTTTGATTCACGTTCGCTACTTTGATAATTTGATATGTAGGTGGACCAGTGCTTGGGTGCTGTTCTAACTTGAACAAACCTCCCACTTATGATTACCCCCTCTCGCAAGCATCCGCAACTACGAAAGAAGAATTAAGATAACTCTAACCATAGCATGAAACATATGGATCCAAATCAGCCCCTTACGGAATAGCGCATAAACTAGGGTTTAAGCTTCTGTCACTCTAGCAACCCATCATCTAATTACTACTCCACAATGCCTTCCCTTAGGCCCAAAGATGGTGAAGTGTCATGTAGTCGATGTTGACACGACACCACTAAAGGAAGCAACAACATACATATCATCAAAATATCGAACGAATACCAAATTCACATGATTACTTATGACAAGACTTCTCCCATGTCCTCAAGAACAAAAGTAACTACTCACAAATCATATTCATGTTCAAGATCAGAGGGGTATTGAATAGCATTAAGGATCTGAACATATAATCTTCCACTAAATAAACCAACTATCATCAACTACAAGATGTAATCAACACTACTAGCAACCCACAGGTACCAATCTGAGGTTTTGAGACAAAGATTGAATACAAGAGATGAACTAGGGTTTGAGATGAGATGGTGCTGGTGAAGATGTTGATGAAGATTGGTCCTCCCACAATGAGAGGATTGTTGGTGATGTCGATGGCTTCGATTTCCCCCTCCCGGAGGGAAGTATCCCCGGCGGAATCGCTCCGCCGGAGAGCAAAATAGCTCCTGCCAAAGTCTTCTTCTGATTTTTTCTAGGGCAAATGTGTGGCACCCTGATAGAGGGCCGACGCACGCCAGTCCCAGGATAAGACCTAGCGCACGTCTGAGACATGATACAGCAATTCCAGGCACAAAAATGGCTTTATTATATGAAATGGAGTATTACAACTCTGTTGCTTACAACAATATTACATGGCTCCAAGGCTTAACTAAATGACAGCGAAGGTCTAGGCTCAACGACAATGACGTCTCTGGCTGGGCTCCACAACTCACAGGACTAGCTGGGTTACGATCTAGCATGACGGATCTTCTCCTGCAACTGGCCACGTGCAAGGCCAGGTGAGTACTTTGAATGTACTCGCAAGACAACCAAATACATAGCATCCAAACAAGCAAATGACAAAGCAAACCCTATGCTTATGAGAATTTATTCTAAACATGGCAGGGACTTAACAGGAAATCATGGATCAAGTATAGCATAACATGGATCAGGCATATCAACTACATATCATGGCATGGCATGGCTACCTTTACGAAGCATGGTATCCAAAATTAAACTGGAACCTACACTACACTTACCTCCCGTGAAGCATTAAAGTAATATGTTGCGACATCATTCAGTTTTACTATCCCTCTGGGCTATCTCACGACTCACCGAGAACTCACTCCGTGATCATACCAGCAAACATTGTGAACTCTTTTATCAAGTTTGTTATAACAGGTTTGTCCTCCAGATCGACCAAGACCAAATAGTGTGACCTAGTACGAACTGTGTCCAATACCGTGGACTCGGCTATTCGAATAGATTCTTACACTCTGCAGAGGTTGCGCACTTTACCCACACCATGGACCTCCGTCCAACGAAACTTGTCTAACCCGTGACTCCTCTATTGTACCACCGACAATCATTCCCCGTCCGAGTCATGCCCTGGGTGGCCCCTGTGTCACTCCTGACACCTGCCACCGTCGTGGCCAAACTAAACTGTCCCAAACGGGGACTCCCGGGTTAAACAAACAACTGGGCTCACAAGGTTATCGCCGCCTACCTGATCTGGGTAGCACGTGCGCATAACCTTCCCTCTTTGGTGATACCGGTAAAAGAGCACACGGTTAGACCAAGTCAAGGCCGTCCCATTCCGGCAAATGTGGTTGCATGGGTAAGCTCGGTTCGGTGGCACTATGACTCGATCCCATCGATGACGGAGGAGGTTTAGTTTACCAGCTCAATTTAATATCTTCATCATCTGATCATAGCATCAACACTTATAAGCAGGAATAATCACTTAACCACAGCATAGCAAAATCATAAGAATATTGACAATCATGGCATGAGATCAAATCATAGCACTAACATGATAATGGTATTAAAAGTATTATTACTAGCATGAGAAAATATGACATGAAAGCAATTCATGATATCATATGGTGAATAACACTAGCATCTGGTACAGATGAGATAACAGGACTATGCCGGTGCAAAGTAACAGATGATCTACAACATACTGTAACACACACACAGGGTGCAAGCAAAGTCAACATGCAAGTTCGGAGCTCATGATAAGAGGTTGGCTTGCCTTGGGGTTGATGGAGTCACCGGGAAGAAGTGCAATGAGCTCGCGGAAAGATTTGCCGAAAAGTTTCCCTCTCGAAGGGGGCTGATTGCAAGGCAAGGGCAAAATGGTCATTTTCACAGTATGAAAACATTACGAAAATGATACCAACGGAACAGGCTCGATGAACTGAAGACGTGGGCATTGGAATTACCTCAATCGGAGTTACGGTTGAAGAGAAACGGCCGTTCGTTCGTTAAGGGATAAAACAAACAGAAATCTGTCCGTTTTAGCCCTTAACGGGTGAACGTTCACTATATAGCCACTTCGGCCGACGGCTGAGAAGAGAACGCGTATTTTCCAGATTATGCATTCGATCATGGAAAGCGTATTTCGCCCTGAAGACGCAGCTGAGTACGCCTTTACCAACTGAAAGCGCATTTTCTGGAATGCGCCTCCACTTCCCATGGCTGGGCCCCGGCCATAGTGACTTACAGGCGGGGCCCACCCTATCCTCTCTCTCTCCTGGATCACCTTCTACCTCCGTCGTGACAGGAAACAGAGGGAGGGGAGCAGGGTGCTCGGCCGACCTAATGCCGGGGCTCTTCCCGCCGGCTACGCCCGCCGGCGAGCTAGGGGTGCTCGCGGCGCCGCCCCGCGCCCAGGGGTAGTCTTCAGGGGCTCAGGAGGAGCTTGAGGGAGAGGTGGCCACGTCCGGCGGAAGCGGCCGCGGGCACCGGACGAGCTGCTCCGGCAGCATTTCCGAAGAAGAACGAAGAGGGCCATGGCTTCGAGAGTTCTTGGAAAGGCCAGGGCGAGGCCAATCGAGAGGGGCAACTGCGGGTCTTGGGTGGGGCAGTGGGGATCGGGCGGCGGCCATTGCCGCCGTTGCGGAGAAATAAGAGCTCCGAGGCTCGAGAGGAAGGAGGCTGGTGCTTCTGGCGAGGAGGGGGGGCCCGGGAACGCACTTATATAGCTGCGGGGGAGGGTTTTGGACCAAGTTAGACGATGGCCGAAGCTCCTGGACCGCGGCGTCGTGGCGGTGCTCTAGCGGAGCGCCACTGTCGGCAGACCCGGCCAGTGAGCTTGGCTCCAAGGCCAGCTGGGGATGGAGGGAAAGCCGTACGTCGCCGCAGACGTCGGCAGAAGGCGACGGCGAGAAGAACAGGGGAGGGACGCGACGGCGCACTGCAGAGCGCTGTTTTTGGCCTGACCAAGCGTGGTCACCACCGGCACCACATGGCCTGGGCACTGCAATGCTCTCCAACCATGTCTATCGTGTGTGTCGATCCTCAAATAGATGAGTCATGCCAACATACAACAACAGGGGGTTCTAGAGTGATCGATTTGGTCTCAAATGTGAAGTGGCAGCAAAATTTTGACATGTGTTGTGGCCACCACAGTGCTCCTCTTGGCATGATCTTGGGCAGGGGTTAATCATCCACTAAGGTGATCATCTTGGCCAAAATTCAGCTCAAATGGACAACTCTAGATGACACTTCCTTTGTAACCTTGCAATCTGGCCAGAAATGAAAATGAGGATGTTGGAGAAAAATGGCTAGATGGATTTGGCTGATTTTTGTTGTAGGGTGATTATATAGTTATGAGAGCTAGCTGGAAAATTTTCAGCTCAATTTGATCATCTATGAAGGTACTTCCTTCACAGAGATGCAATCTGGATAGAAACTTAGATAATTTACTGAGGCAAATTGGCTAGATGAAATTGGCTGGTTTTTGGTATCCACAAGTGATTTGCCAATGCCAATCCCCCTGAAAAATTTCAGCCCAAAAAGATCAAGGGAACAAGCACTTCCTTTGCAAACTGGAAATCTGGACAGAATTTGCAAATGGATGTTGTGCTCAAAATTTGAATTGTGGAACTTAAGATTTTGATGGAAATGGTGAAGATATGGATAGGATAACCTCCACAGATTATTTGGGATTTTTCCTAGCTACCAAAATGGTAGTTCCTTTGGAAAGGCCCCAAATTGAAATTTTGGCTTTAAATAGGAAAATGCAACTTCCCTTATTTAATTGTGGCCAAAATTTTTGTGAGAGCTCAATATGATCACAATGAATATCTCCACAAGTTTTTATGAACTTTGGAGATGGGCAAGTATTTTCTTGGATTTAATTCCTTCTTAGGGCAGAAAAAGGAATTAATTCTAGATGAAAAATATTGCATAAAACTTGGCAACATTTTTGCACATCTAGGGTTTATGGATGAAAGAGGATCTCTGGAAATTTTGGGAGGATCAACAGAGCAAGGAAAATGATAGCTCCTTTGTAAACACAAAGGTAGGATTTTCAGTTCCAATATTTTGGAACTAGGGTTTGAATGAGATTCGGGGTTTACTGACGAGAGCTTGGCTGGCACATGAGCATGGGAAAGGTATGGAGAGGCTGAGGATTGTCTGGATTCACCTAGTCATTTACCAGATTCCAGGGGAAAAATTTGGGAGAGGAAAGCTAGGAAGGAATAACAGCACAAAAATCGGGAAAATCGGGTCCCGATTTTTGGGGTGTTACAAAATGGCTTCATATAGTGGAAGGAGGGGGCCAGAGGCCTGCCAGGGGCCCCACAAGCCAAGGGGGCGCGCCCAGGGGGTAGGCACGCCCCCCAGGCTTGTGGCTTCCTGGTGGGCCCCCTTCTGTTGATTCTTTCGCCAGTATTTTTTATATATTCCAAAATAAATCTCCGTAAATTTTCAGGTCATTTGGAGTTGTGCAGAATAGCTAGCTCTGTTTCACCCCTTTCAGGTCTAGAATTCCAGCTGCTGGCATTCTCCCTCTTCATGTAAATCTTGAAAAATAAGAGAGAAAAGGCATAAGAATTGTACCATAAAGTGAAATAATGATTAAAAACATAATAATTATTCATAGGAAATCATGATGCAAATTGGACGTATCAACTCCCCCAAGCTTAGATCTCGCTTGCCCTCAAGCGAAAGTCAAAATCAATAATCATGACCACATGTTTAGAGAGAGAGACGTCCATAAAAATAAAATACGGACATGAAGCATCATGATCTTTATTATAACAGCAATATATCATCATAAAACTTCTCATGAAAAAGTGGCAATTCATCCACAAGTTAAAGTATGAACCGTAAACCAAATTGAAAACTAACAAACTATGATCTCAGTCACTGAAGCAATTGCAATTCACCATATTATCAGAAAGAGTCTATGTAAGAGCTTTGTTTAGCAAGTTCACATACTCAACTATCATTTAGTCTTCTATGATTGCTGACACTCACGACATACTTATGGAGCAAAAGTTTTAGTCGAACACATAGAAAGATAGGGGCTTATAATTTCGCCTCCCAACGTATTTACCTCAAGGGTAATGTCAACAATAATAACTCATGATCACCTACATCCAACTGGATATATATGCATGGATCAATCCCCACCACATGATGCTTGCCAAGAGAGAAAAATAAAAACGGAATAGAGGAGAATACTATTGACTCTTGCATGAAAGTAAATACATAAAGTAAAAGATAGGCCCTTCGCAGAGGGAAGCAGAGGTTGTCATGCGCTTTTTGTTTTTGGATGTGCGAGCTCTTAATGTAAAGGAATGTCACTTTATATTGCCCCTTGTGATAGCGACCTTTATTATGCAGTCTGTCGCTTTTATTGCTCCACCATCACAAGATCGTACAAATCTTATTTTCCCTTACAATAAAAGTTCATACATGTTTAGAAGCAATTTTTATTGCTTTGCACCGATGACAACTTACTTGAAGGATCTTATTCAATCCATAGGTAGACATAGTGGACTCTCATGGCATGAAACTGGGTTTAAGGATTTTTGGATGCACAAGTAGTATCTCTACTTAGTATAGAATTTTGGCTAGCAAAAGATAGGGGGCAAGCACCACATGTTAGAGGATCCAAAACAATATAACTTCTATGTGAATATAAGCAAACATAACTCATTACGGTGTCTTCCTTGTCCAACGTCAACTAATTGACATAGAATATTTAATGGGGGTTCACAATCATAAAAGATGTACAAGATAGTGTATTTATATGTGAGACTTCTCTTTCTTTATTACTTTTTCATGAATTTCTACAATGACTAATGCTATGTTTGTTAACTTCCAACAAGTTTTATCAATCATACTTCTTTTATGTGAAGGCATCACTCCCCATGGGATTAGCATATGACCTCATTTTTTATTCTTTATTTATTTCTAAGAATGGATCATGAAAAGCAAAACACTCAACTCAAACTACTCTTTATTATATAACTCTCACACACAATTAAATAGATAGATAGATCACAAAGCAAGTACTCGAAGCTAAATCATACTAAAACTTTATTCTTCTAAATCACGAAATAACTAGGGATCAAACTAAGATAGATAATGATGATGAAAAAGTGATGGTGATACGATACCGGGGCACCTCCCCCAAGCTTGGCACAAGCTAAGGGTGGTGCCCATACCCAGGTACTCAATTCTCCTTCTTGGGTGATGGCGGTGATGAAGTGGTGGGCTTGTCCGCCGTCTTCCAAGGCATAGGCTCTCCATCATAAAAGGACGAACGTGTTTCCGGAGTCCTGAAATTTGCAGCTAAACTCATACCTTTGAACTTGGCCTCATACTCAAAATTCTGGTTTTGTAGATCATATATTTGGGCCTGAAGATAATCAATCCGATCATTGAGCTTGAAGATGACGTCCCCAATATTCTTGCCATCCACCTTGTGCTCACGGATGAATTCCGTGATCATGGAGTGGTTAGCACAAAGTCCGCGCTCCACCATGCCCTGGCACTTGAAGATCTCCTGTTCCACCGCTTCCAGCCTGGCCTTCTCGCTCCCGGTCTTCTTAGGTCCTTGAACATACCGGATGTGGAGTACCCCCTCACGCATCTCAATGGCTTGAGGGTTCTTCATCACCTCCGGTAGGTATGGGTTGATGACCTTCTCGTAGAACTTGTCCTTGGACGAGCTTGGAGACGCCATGGCAATCTAGATCTGTCAGAAAAATAGCCCAAAACAAGAACAGAGGAGAAACTTGCAATGCGGTGGTCAAAACATCCGTGAGTATATATAATGAATTGTTCCCGTGCAAAACAAGTAATATGGAAGAAAAACGGAGTCAGGAAAGTCCACGAGGGCGCCACAAGCCTGGTAGGCGCGCCCTGGGGGTAGGGCGCGCCCCCAGGCTTATCGCCTCCTCGTGCACTTTTCGGACTGTTTATTATTTTCCTAATTTTTTATATATTCCAAAACGGACAGAAAGTACTTTTATGGAAGTTTTGGAGTCGGTTTACTTACCGTACCACATACCTACTCCTTTTCAGGATTCTAGAGCGTTCCGGAAGATTTCTTCTATGTGCTCTTCCGGTGTAATTGTTTCAATAATATTAGTTTCAACATTAATGGGCGTACCTGAGATATAATGTTTAATTCTTTGCCCATTAACCACTCGCGGATTATTGCCTTCAGAGTTGTTTATTTTGATGGCTCCGGAGTGATAAACTTCTACGATGATATACGGTCCTTCCCATTTAGAGAGAAGTTTTCCTGCAAAAAATCTTAAACGAGAATTGTATAATAGAACATGATCACCTACTTTGAGTTCCCATTTTTGAATTCTCTTATCATGCCATCTTTTAACTTTTTTCTTTAAACAACTTGGCATTTTCATAAGCTTGGGTTCTCCATTCCTCTAGAGAGCTAATATCAAATAACCTCTTTTTACCGGCAAGTTTAAAATCATAGTTAAGTTCTTTAATTGCCCAATATGCTTTATGTTCTAACTCAAGAGGTAAATGACATGCTTTTCCATAAACCATTTTATATGGAGACATACCCATAGGGTTTTTATAAGCAGTTCTGTAAGCCCATAATGCATCATCAAGTTTCTTAGACCAATTCTTTCTGGATCTATTAACGGTCTTTTGCAAAATCAATTTTATTTCTCTATTAGTTAATTCAACTTGACCACTAGACTGAGGATGATAAGGAGATGCAATTCTATGGTTAACATCATATTTAGCAAGCAACTTACGGAAAGCACCATGAATAAAATGCGAACCACCATCAGTCATTAAATATCTAGGGACTCCAAACCTCGGGAATATAACTTCTTTAAGCATTTTAATGGAGGTGTTATGATCAGCACTACTAGTTGGAATAGCTTCTACCCACTTAGTAACGTAATCAACAGCAACAAGTATATGTGTATATCCATTGGATTTAGGAAAAGGTCCCATATAATCAAAACCCCAAAAATCAAATGGTTCAATAACAAGTGAATAATTCATAGGCATTTCCTAACGTCTACCAACATTACCAATTCTTTGACATTCATCACAAGAAAGGACAAACTTACGTGCATCTCTGAAAAGAGTAGGCCAATAAAAACCAGATTGTAATACCTTGTGTGCAGTTCGGTCTCCCGCATGGTGTCCTCCAAATGCCTCAGAGTGACACTTACGTATGATTTGTTCCTATTCATGCTCAGGTACACAACATCTAATAACACCATCTACTGCTTTATATAAGTGTGGGTCATCCCAAAAGTAATGTCTTAAATCAAAGAAAAACTTTTTCTTTTGTTGGTATGTGAAACTAGGTGGTATATATTTAGCAACAATGTAATTAGCATAGTCTGCATACCAAGGAGTATTACGAGAAGCATTTATCACAGCTAACTGTTCATCAGGAAAATCATCATTAATAGGAAGTGGGTCATCAAGAACATTTTCCATTCTAGACAAATTATCAGCCACGGGATTCTCAGCTCCCTTTCTATTAACAATATGCAAATGAAATTCATGTAGCAAAAGAACCCATCTAATAAGTCTAGGTTTAGCATCTTTCTTTTCCATAAGATATTTAATAGCAGCATGATCAGTATGAATAGTAACCTTGGAATCAACAATGTAAGATCTAAATTTATCACATGCAAACACAACTGCTAAAAATTATTTCTTAGTAGTAGCATAATTTCTTTGAGCACTGTCTAGAGTTTTACTAGCATAATGGATAACATTTAATTTCTTATCAACTCTTTGTCCTAGAACAGCACCAACAGCATAATCACTAGCATCACACATAATTTCAAAGGGTAAGTTCCAATCAGGTGGTTGAACAATAGGTGCAGAAATCAAGGCTTTCTTAAGTACTTCAAAGGCTTCTACACAATCATCATCAAAAACAAATGGAACATCTTTTTGCAAGAGATTAGTAAGAGGCCTAGGAATTCTAGAGAAGTCTTTTATAAACCTTCTATAGAAACCAGCATGACCAAGGAAACTTCTTATACCTTTGATATCTTTAGGACATGGCATTTTATCAATAGCATCAACTTTAGCTTTATCAACTTCAATACCTCTTTCAGAAATTTTATGCCCAAGAACTATACCTTCATTCACCATAAAGTGGCACTTCTCCCAATTTAAGACAAGATTAGTTTCTTCACATCTCTGCAAAACTTGATCAAGGTTGCTCAAGCAATCATCAAAAGAAGTTCCGTAAACAGAGAAATCATCCATGAAAACCTCAACAATCTTTTCACAAAAGTCAGAGAATATAGCAGTCATACATCTTTGAAAGGTAGCAGGTGCATTACATAAACCAAAAGGCATACGACGATAAGCATAAGTTCCAAAAGGACAAGTAAAGGTGGTTTTCTCTTAATCTTCAGGTGACACAGGTATTTGAGAAAAACCAGAATAACCATCTAAGAAACAAAAGTGTGTATGCTTAGATAATCTTTCTAACATTTGATCAATAAAAGGCAAGGGGTAATGATCTTTCCTAGTAGCTTTATTTAATTTCCTGAAATCAATTACCATCCTATAACC
The DNA here is from genome assembly GCA_039707655.1 of Elymus sibiricus. Taxonomy (NCBI): domain Eukaryota; kingdom Viridiplantae; phylum Streptophyta; class Magnoliopsida; order Poales; family Poaceae; genus Elymus; species Elymus sibiricus. The sequence goes on along the minus strand of CM077676.1, from coordinate 210,416,882 downwards.
AGTTACAATTCTTTGTGGGATAAGTTCATTTTTATCATTAGGAACAACGGTAATACCTCCTTTCTTAGGAACACAATGAACAAGACTTACCCATCTACTATCAGCTATGGGATAAATTATACCTGCCTCCATAAGCTTTAATATTTCAGTTCTTACCACATCCTTCATTCTAGGATTCAGCCTTCTTTGATGATCAACAATGGGTTTAGCATCTGGCTCCATATGAATTTTATGCTGACACAAAGTGGGACTAATGCCCTTAAGATCATCAAGAGTATATCCAATAGCTGCACGGTGCTTCTTCAGAGTTTTAAGTAATCTCTCAGGATCACCCTTGGGTGGAGGTGGATCTCCCAAGGTTTCAACAGGCAAATTATGGTTAAGGATAGGTGCTTGTTTAAAGAACAGTTCATCTATTTCATTTCTTTCATTCATATAAATATCATTCTCATGGTCTAGCAAATATTGTTCTAAAGGATCAGTAGGAGGCACAACAATAGAAGCAAGACCAATAATTTCATCCTTACTAGGCAATTCTTTATCATGAGGTTGTCTACCAAACTTAGAGAAATTAAACTCATGAGACATCTCACCAAAATTAACACTGACAATTTCTTTAGTGCAATCAATCTTAGCATTAACTATATTCAAGAAAGGTCTACCAAACATAATGGGACAAAAATCATCTTGTGGTGATCCAAGAACAAGAAAATCAGTAGGATATTTGATCTTACCACACAAGACTTCAACATCTCTAACAATCCCAAGTGGTGAAATAGTATCTCTATTTGCAAGCTTAATAGTAACATCAATATCTTCAATCTCAACAGGTGCAATATCATTCATGACTTCTTGATAGAGAGTAAACGGAATAGCACTCACACTAGCACCAATATCACATAACCATGATAGCAATGATCTCCAATTTTAACAGAAATAACAGGCATGCCAATTACATGTTTGTTTTTATCTTTAGTGTTTGGTTTAGCAATTCTAGTTGCTTCATCACAGAGATATATGACATGTCCATCAATATTATCAACTAAAAGATCTTTAACCATTGCAACATTAGGTTCAACTTTAATTTGTTCAGAAGGTTTAGGTGCTCTAATATTACTCTTATTAACCACAGTTGAAGCTTTAGCATGTTCCTTAATCCTAACAGGGAAAGGAGGTTTCTCAATATAAGCAGTAGGCACAACTGGATCAACATGGTAAACAATTGTTTCTTCTTTAACACTAACAGGTTCTTCATTCAATTCAACAGGTGGATGATATTTAAACCATTTCTCCTTAGGGAGATCAACATGAGCAGAAAAAGATTCACAAAAGGTATCTACTATCTCAGAGTCAAGTCCATATTTAGTACTAAACTTATGAAAAGCATCGGTTTCCATAAAAGATTTAACACAATCAAACTCAAGATTTATACCTGACTCATTACCTTTGTCAATTTCCCAATCTTCAGAGTTATGTTTAATTCTTTCCAGAAGACCCCATCTGAATTCAATAGTTCTCTTCATAAAGGAACCAGCAGAAGAAGTATCGAGCATGGATTGATCATTATGAGAAAGCCGAGCATAAAAGTTTTGAAGAATTATTTCTCTTGAGAGATCATGATTGGGGCATGTGTGCAACATATACTTAAGCCTCCCCCAAGCTTGAGCGATACTTTCTCCTTCACGAGGCCAAAAATTATATATATAATTCCGATCACGATGAACCAAATGCATAGGATAAAATTTCTGGTGGAATTCCAGCTTCAACCTGTTCCAGTCCCATGTTTCAGTATCATCACATAGCCTATACCATGTCAATGCCTTTCCCTCCAAAGATAAAGGGAATACTTTCTTCTTAACTCCATCTCCGGATAGACCTGCAAGCTTAAACAATCCACAAATTTCATCCACATATATCAAGTGCATATTAGGATGTACCGTTCCATCTCCTCCATAAGGATTAGCTAGCAGCTTCTCTACCATACCCAAAGGAATTTCATAATAAATATTTTCAGTAGGTTCAATAGGTTGAGGAGCAACTCTCAATGCTTCCAGTCGAGGTGAAGATACCCCGAACAAGCCCCTCAAAGGATTACTTTCCATAGTGACAAGTGACAATAAATTTCAGCACGAAGTATAAATGTTTCCTTACCAAATTCAACTCACCAAAGGCGCTTCACTCCCCGGAAACGGCGCCAGAAAAGAGTCTTGATGACCCACAAGTATAGGGGATCAATCATAGTCCTTTCGATAAGTAAGAGTGTCACACCCAACGAGGAGCAGAAGGAAATGACAAGCGGTTTTCAGCAAGGTATTCTTTGCAAGTACTGAAAGTAGTGGTAACAGATAGTTTTGATAGCAAGATAATTCGTAACAAGTAACAAGTAACAAGTATAATAAAGTGCAGCAATGTGGCCCAATCCTTTTTATAGAAAAGGACAAGCCGGAACGAACTCGTATAATAAGCAAAGCATTCTCGAGGACACATGGGAATTTCATCTAGTCACTTTCATCATGTTTGTTTGATTCGCGTTCGCTACTTTGATAATTTGATATGTGGGTGGACCGGTGCTTGGGTGCTGTTCTTACTTGAACAAGCCTCCCACTTATGATTACCCCCTCTCGCAAGCATCCGCAACTATGAAAGAAGAATTAAGATAACTCTAACCATAGCATGAAACATATGGATCCAAATCAGCCCCTTACGGAATAGCGCATAAACTAGGGTTTAAGCTTCTGTCACTCTAGCAATCCATCATCTAATTACTACTCCACAATGCCTTCCCTTAGGCCCAAAGATGGTGAAGTGTCATGTAGTCGACGTTCACACGACACCACTAAAGGAAGCAACAACATACATATCATCAAAATATAGAATGAATACCAAATTCACATGATTACTTATGACAAGACTTCACCCATGTCCTCAAGAACAAAAGTAACTACTCACAAATCATATTCATGTTCAAGATCAGAGGGGTATTGAATAGCATTAAGGATCTGAACATATAATCTTCCACCAAATAAACCAACTAGCATCAACTACAAGATGTAATCAACACTACTAGCAACCCACATGTACCAATCTGAGGTTTTGAGACAAAGATTGAATACAAGAGATGAAGTAGGGTTTGAGATGAGATGGTGCTGGTGAAGATGTTGATGAAGATTGGTCCTCCCACGATGAGAGGATCGTTGGTGATGTCGATGGCTTCGATTTCCCCCTCCCGGAGGGAAGTATCCCCGGCGGAATCGCTCCACCGGAGAGCAAAATAACTCCTGCCCAAGTTCCGCTTCGAGATGGCGGCGCTTCGTCCCGAAAGTCTTCTTCTGATTTTTTTAGGGCAAATGGCTTCATATAGTGGAAGGAGGGGGCCAGAGGCCTGCCAGGGGCCCCACAAGCTAGGGGGCGCGCCCAGGGGGTAGGCCACGCCCCCCAGGCTTGTGGCTTCCTGTTGGGCCCCCTTTTGTTAATTCTTTCGCCAGTATTTTTTATATATTCCAAAATAAATCTCCGTAAATTTTCAGGTCATTTGGAGTTGTGCAGAATTGCTAGCTCTGTTTCACCCCTTTCAGGTCCAGAATTCCAACTGCCGGCATTCTCCCTCTTCATGTAAATCTTGCAAAATAAGAGAGAAAAGGCATAAGAATTGTACCATAAAGTGAAATAATGATTAAAAACATAATAATTATTCATAGGAAATCATGATGCAAATTGGACGTATCAGTGACTTGTACATGGTAGATTTCTCCACAGGACCACAGTTGTCCACATGTCTTCTAGCAAAAGCCTCAGAATGCTGGCTTTGGCATCGACGGCTAGGACATGCTGGCATGAGGAACTTTCACACCCTTGTGAAGAAGCACATCATTGGGATCGCGGGCGTCAAGTTCAAGAAGGATCACCTATGTGGAGCCTGTGAAGCTGGGAAGATGACTAGGGCGAAACACCCCTCGAAGACAATCATGACGACCACTCGTCCCTTCGAGCTGCTTCACATGGACTTATTTGGCCCCACTGATTACTCCACTCTTACTACTTCTGCACATCTATATGGCTTTGTGATTGTTGATGATTATTCCCGATATACCTGGGTGCACATAATCCTGTATAAGAATGAAGTGCAGGATGTCTTCAGGCGGTTCGCCAACCGGGCCATGACCAACTATGGCGTCAAGATCAAGCACATCAGGAGTGACAATGGCACAGAGTTCAAGAACACTGGGCTAGACACCTATCTTGACATTCTTGGCATCACTCGTGAGTTATCAGCTCCATACACTCCACAGCAGAATGGCGTCATGGAGCGCAAGAACAGGACTCTCATTGAGATGGCTCGCACTATGCTTGATGAATACAAGACACCACGCAAGTGGTGGCCTGAAGCCATTGATACTGCATGCCATATCATCAATAGAGTATATCTTCACAAGTTCTTCAAGAAGACATCTTATGAACTAATCACTGGTAAGAAGCCAAATGTAAGTTATTTCAAAGTATTTGGTGCTAGGTGTTGGATACGGGATCCGCATCACACATCCAAATTTGCACCGAAAGCACATGAGGGTTTTATGCTTGGCTATGGAAAGGATTCGCACACCTACAGAGTCTTCAACCTCTTTCACCACAAAGTGGTTGAAACTGTAGATGTGCGGTTCGATGAGACTAACGGCTCGCAAAGAGAGCACCTGCCACATGTGATAGATGAACTCCCTCCAAGTGAATCCATCAAGCTAATGGGTACTGGAGACATAATACCCACCGAGGAACCCGGAGATGAAGAGGTAGTGATACCTGCTCCTGTCCAGCATGAAGACAATGATCAGCCTGAAGATGATGCTGAGCCTGAAGACAATGCTCAGCAACAGCAAAGTCTTCACCTTGTACATCCTCGAGTAGCCAATGAAGTTCAGATCGAGAAGATAATTGACAACATAAATGCACCTGGTTCTCTCACTCGCTCAAGAGCCACCCAGCTAGCAAACTTATGTGGACACTTTGCTTTCGTTTCCATCACTGAACCCACCAAAGTCACTGAAGCTTTCATGAAACCAGAATGGATTCAAGCTATGCAAGAAGAGCTTCAGCAATTTGATCTCAATAATGTGTGGGAACTCGTCAAGCGTCCTGACCCTCGCAAGCACAACATTATTGGAACCAAATGGATCTACCGCAACAAGCAAGATGAACATGGTCAAGTTGTCAGAAACAAAGCCTATCTCGTTGCTCAAGGTTACACACAAGTGGAAGGAATTGACTTCGATGAAACCTTTGCTCCTGTGGCCAAACTTGAAGCCATCCACATACTTCTTGCTTATGCAAATCATCATGATATCCTCTTATATCAAATGGATGTGAAGAGTGCCTTTCTCAATGGAAAAATTGAAGAAGAAGTCTATGTTGCTCAACCACCTGGGTTTGAAGATCCAAAGCATCCTGACAAGGTCTATAGGCTTAACAAGGCACTATATGGCCTCAAACAAGCTCCACAAGCCTGGTATGACACACTCAAGGAATTTCTGAAAATCAAAGGCTTCAAACCTGGTTCACTTGATCCCACTCTCTTCACCAAATCATATGATGGAGAACTGTTTGTATGCCAAATCTATGTAGATGACATTATCTTCGGCTGCACTACCAAACGATATAGTGATGAGTTCAGTCATATGATGCAAGAGCAATATCAAATGTCCATGATGGGAGAGCTGAAATTCTTCCTTGGTCTTCAAATTCATCAACAACACAATGGCATCTTCATATCACAAGAGAAGTATCTCAAGGACTGCTTGAAGAAGTTTGGTATGCAAGATTGCAAGGGCTACAAGACGCCAATGCCAACCAACGGTCATCTGAGCTCTGACGACAATGGTAAAGAGTTCGATCAAAAGGTATACTGCTCCATGATTGGTTCTTTATTGTACTTATGTGCATCTAGGCTAGATATAATGCTTAGCGTTTGCATGTGTGCCCGATTCCAAGCGGCACCAAAGGAATTGCATCACCTCATGGTGAAGCGAATACTTCGATATTTGGCTCACACCCCAATGCTAGGATTATGGTATCCAAAGGGCTCAGAGTTTGATTTGGTCGGATTCTCCGATTCTGACTATGCTGGAGATAGGGTGGATCGCAAATCCACATCAGACACTTGTCACTTTCTTGGACGTTCACTTGTATGTTGGTCTTCAAAGAAGCAGAACTGTGTATCACTCTCCACTGCTGAAGCCGAATACATTGCTGTTGGATCCTGCTATGCTCAACTTCTCTGGAATGAAGCAAACCCTGAAGGACTATGGCATCAACAAGAAGAAAGTACCCCTATTATGTGACAATGAGAGCGCCATAAAGATTTCACACAATCCTGTCCAGTACTCCAAGACGAAGAATATTGAGATCAGGCACCATTTCCTTCATGATCATGTGCTCAAGGAAGACATTGACATCATTCACATCAACACTGAAGATCAGCTGGCAGATATCTTCACGAAGCCTTTGGATGAGAAGAGGTTTTGCAAGTTGCAATGTGAGCTAAATATCTTAGAATCCTCGAATATCCAGTGAATGGACACACATCCTAATGCTTATGCATTGTTGATGACTATGATGTACTACACACGAAGTAATGTATGTCTTCAATTCATGAAGATGTACAATCTAAGTGTGAAGATATCAACGCGGAATTTGACTTTAGAGCGCCACGATAATTGTGTGCCGTGTCTGGGTCTAATACGCCACCACCAAATTTTCTTGAAGATTTTCATTAGGCGTCACATCTATTGCATTATCTTCTTGATTTGGTTTGTCTTCATGAATGGTTTTATCTTCGCACTTTGTTAATCTATGTGCCTATACTATATGTATGAGTTTGTCCTCAACAGCATTCACTTATAGCTATGTCTTCAAGTTGGATTTTTCTGAACTAAGTGAATGTGATCGGACCCTTACCCCTCTATGCTTGTCTCTTCCAATCTCTCTAAATCTTCATATGCGTTCTATTTGACACGTGTCGATTGTCTTCATTGTGTCCTTGTCAGTCGAAGATTTTGAGACCAAAATTTAAAATGTTTTTATATCCTTATCCATTTTACCGGCCGCCGCAGAAGCCGGAATGACCTCCCGCCAAAACTGCTAAGTAGTGGGGTCCAGGCGTGGCAGTAAAACAGCACATTCGTGCCATGCGTTGAGCAAATGCGTATCACCAGGGGAAAAACAGTCGTTCCACCTGGGCCGACTCTTCCCTTATAAATACTTCGCCCCCGCATCCATTCATGCTCTTCAAATCTATCGCCATCGCCTCCAAACAACCCTAGCGCCGTCACTAGCGTCCATCAACGCTGGAGAAGAAGCGCTTCGCTGCCGCGACCTCTTCGACACCGTACTCACGCCGGCCGCGGATATCTTCTCGCCGCCGCCGCCGCCGCCACTATCTTCCACTGCCAAGTTAGGGTGTGGGAGATCAAACTGCTCAGCTTCCTTCGTGTTTCGTTGAGCTATTCATCGTGCGGTAAATAAAGACTACCTTTTTACCGTTTATTTGATCTGAAATTTCTTCATATATCTTCAGAAGTTGTTCTTTCACCTTCAAATCTATATCTTCAGTCTCACATCTCATATCTTGCAAAGTTCCTTCACTTATGCTACATTCGTATGATTCCTCACTTGAACCTAATTTTGGATTTGTACAAATCTGGAACCAACACACTGTAAGTGAATGTCTTCGCACTATGAGGTCATTGTGTTCAAACTGATTTATCTTCAAAATCCTCTGAGAATGCATATGACCTTGATAACCCACAAGTATAGGGGATCGCAACAGTTTTCGAGGGTAGAGTATTCAACCCAAATTTATTGATTCGACACAACGGGAGCCAAAGAATATTTGCAAGTATTAGCAGTTGAGTTGTCAATTCAACCACACCTGGAGACTAAATATCTGCAACAGAGTGATCAGTAGCACTATAGTATGGTAGTTTGATAGCAATAGCAATAATAGTAACAGTAACAGTAACGGTAATAGCAATAGTTTTATAGCAATTGTGACAGTAGTAACTTAGCAAAGAACAATATGTGAAAAGCTCGTAGGCATTAGATCGGTGATTATGTTGGATAACATTCATCATGTAATAGTCATAACCTAGGGCGACACAGAACTAGCTCCAATTCATCAATGTAATGTAGGCATGTATTCCGTATATAGTCATACGTGCTTGCGATAAGAACTTGCATGGCATCTTTTGTCCTACCCTCCCGTGGCAGCGGGGTCCATAAGGAAACTAAGGGATATTAAGGCCTCCTTTTAATAGAGAACCGGAACAAAGCATTAACACATAGTGAATACATGAACTCCTCAAACTACGGCAATCACTGGAAAGAATCCCAATTATTGTCACCTTGGGGTATGTGGATCATAACACATAGCAGGTGCGTATAACTTGCAAGATCGGATCAAGAACACAAATATATTCATGAAAACATAAAGGGTTCAGATCTGAAATCATGGCACTCGGGCCCTAGTGACAAGCATTAAGCATAGCAAAGTCATAGCAACATCAATCTCAGAACATAGTGGATACTAGGGATCAAGCCCTAACAAAACTAACTCGGTTACATGATAAATCTCATCCAACCCATCACCGTCCAGCAAGCCTACGAAAGAATTACTCACTCCCGGCGGCGAGCATCATGAAATTGGTGATGAAGGATGGTTGATGATGACGATGCCGGAAGATCCCCCTCTCCGGAGCCCTGAACGGACTCCAGATCTGGCCTCCCGATGAAGAACAGGAGGTGGCGGTGGCTCCGCATCATGAAATGTGATGAAACTTCCTCTCTTATTTTTTTCTCTGGAATTGTGAATTTATAGGCCTGAGATTAGGGTCAGCGGAGCCACGTGGGCCCCACGAGCCACCAGGGCACGCCTGGGGGGTGGCGCGCCCTCGTGCCTCGTGGGCAGCAGGTGGCCCCCCTCCAGTGGATCTTGGCTCCAGTATTTTTTTATTTATTCCATAAAAAATCTCCAAAAAGTTTCGTCCAATTCCAAGATTTTTATTTTTGCACAAAAAACAACACCATGGTAGTTCTGCTGAAAACAGCGTCAGTCCGGGTTAGTTTCATTCAAATCATGCAAATTAGAGTCCAAAACAAGAGCAAAAGTGTTTGGAAAAGTAGATACGACGGAGACGTATCAACTCCCCCAAGCTTAACTCATTGCTTGTCCTCAAGCAACTCAGTTGACAAACTGAAAGTGATAAAGAAAAACTTTTATGAACTCTTTTGTTCTTGTATCTCTATATATGCTTAAATAATACCCAGGTTTTCAGCAAAGATTATAACTAACCATGCAAATGATAACTCTTAGAAATTATATTCACTCATATCAATGGCATAATCAACTAGCGAGCAATAATAAGATATCTCAAATGCCAACACTTTGTCAAAACAATCATGATATAATATGACAACATGGTATCTCGCTAGCCCTTTCTGAGACCGCAAAACATAAATGCAGAGCACCTCCAAAGTTCAAGCAGCGACTAAACATTGTAATTCATGGTAGAAGAGATCTAGTCATGATGCACACAACATTAACTATACACAATTCATGAGAATGACAATAGTGCTCTCAGGACTGGTGCTTGTTTGAGAAGGTGATGACTCAACAATAAAAGTAAAATAACATAAAAGTAAATAGATAGGTCCTTCGCAGAGGGGAGCAGGGATTTGCAGAGGTGCCAAAGCTCAAAGCTTAAATCGGGGATAAATAAAATTTTGGGAGGTATGCCTTTCCTGTCAACGTCACGACCGAGAGTTTTCAATATCTTCCATGCTAAACAAATTAGCGGCGGTTCCCAAGCGGTAAAGTAAAGTTTACTCCCCCTCCACCAACAAACACAACCCATGGCTAGCCGAATCCTCGGGTGCCCTCCATACCAACAACTTTTCGGGGGAGTTTGTTTAATTATTTTGCAATTTTAATCATGGGACTAGGCATCCCGATTACCAGCCCCTCTCGTGTAAGGACAAGTGAATAAACACTCATCATGAGAATAACCCGCTTAGCATGGAAGATATTGACCACCCCCTATCGCTCCATGAGCGATATGGGCACACAAAACAAATGTTCATTTGAATATTTAGAGGTGGCACATGCAATTTACTTAGAACGGCAGAGTAATACCGCATATAGGTAGATATAGTGGACTCATCTGGAATAACTTTGGTTTAAGGGTTTTGATGCACAAGCAGTATTCCCGCTTAGTACAGGCGAAGGCTAGCAATTAGGTTGAGAAGCGACCAGCTAGAGAGCGAAAACGGTCATAACCATGCATTATGAATAATCAACATTGAATACTAGCATGAGTAGGATATAAACACCATGAACATAAATATCGTGAAGGCTATGTTGGTTTTGAATCAACTACATGCGTGAACATGTGCCAAGTCAAGCCACTTGAAACATTCAGAGGAGGATACCATATCATCATACTACATCACAATCATTTTAATGCATGTTGACACTCAAGATAAATCATTATCCACTCCTAGCTACTTAAGTATGGCATGAGCAACTATAATCTCTAATTGTCATCATAAACATGTTTAATCATAACATGCTGAATCATGGGTACTGAGTTAAACATATTTACAAAAACAAAAACAAGTTGAGTTCATACCCGCTTTTCCTTGCCACAGTCTCTTCATCAAATTATCGTCATTATTGCCTTTCACTTGCATGACCGAATGATGTGAAAATAATAATAATGCAAGAGTGTTGTGGACTAAGCTGGAATCTACAAACATTTTATTCAAAGGAGAAGACAAGGTAATATGGGCTCTTTGTTAGATCAACAATAAAGCATATGAGAGCCACTCAACATTTTCATCGTGGTCTTCTCCTTACAATGACTCAACAAAAGAAAAGAATTTCAGAGAAACACACTGAAATATTTTTGGAGTTTTTAGTTTTTCTGAAGAAAGCAAATTAAAGAAGAAAAACTATTTACACGAGAGAACTCACAACAAGCAAAAGAAGAAACGGGAAATCTTTTTGGGTTTTCTTTTACTACTACAACTAATTAAACTAGAAAGAAAAACTACAACTATTTTTTTGGATTTTCTCAAAGTTTTTCAAACACACAAGAAGAAAGCGAGAAAATAAATTGAACATGGATTTACAATGAAAGAGGATGAACACCGACAACTGAAATGAATGTGTGAACATGAATGTAATGTCGGTGAGAGATACGTACTCCCCCAAGCTTAGGCTTTTGCCTAGCTTGGTCTACGGCCATCCGTAGTAGCCATCCGGTCCCATATGAAAGTGCTGAGGCGGCGGCACCCGAGTGTCCCAATCCTGGGCCTCCTCCTCTGCCGTTGCTAGTGCATTCCGGTAAGCAACGATGTCCAGTGGCATAACGGTATATCCGTTCCTGGCATGAGAATCAAACAAAGCAGGTGCAGGCAATGGAATAATATCACGAGTATCCTCACTAAAAACCAAGTTATAACGAATGTGGTAAGGAGGCTCAGGAGCATCAAGAAAGTGGTGGTCCCTCATGGACTGGTGATCTAAGTAAACTCTGGGCAACAAGTAATCATGTGGGCGTATGTTAACATTAAAACGTCTCGCTAGGCGAGTAGCATAAATACCACCATGAATTTTACCCTTAGTCCTATTAGTGTGCAGGCGGCGTGCAATGATAGCTCCCAGGTTATAAGTGTTGTCATTATGCAGTGCGCGGCGTAAAATGGCAAAGTCAGGTGCACATAGCACACCACCTTGCTCCCTAGCAGTCAAGCATTTCCCTATGAATAAATCAAAGTAATGAACAGCGGGAAATTGCAAGCTAGTGGCTCGGGCTTTTGACACGCCCCTTCCCTCTCCCACAGTTAAAGTGTGGAGGAAGCCCTCGAACTCCTCCGGTCGAGGCTCTCTCAATTCCCCATCAAAGGGAATCAAACATATCTCACAAAATTCAGCAAGTGGTATCTGGTGATGTTCAGCATATAAGTCAAAGCGCACCTCAGGGGGTTCGAGCCTATTCAGAAAATGAAAGTTTTGCACAAAGGAATTCGTAAGGATGTGGTGCTGGTCACACTCATCTACGAGGAAGTTGGTCAATCCGGCATTTGCAATGAATTGCGTGAATTCTTGGTAGAATCCGGCTTCGTTCATGAAGGCATTGTGCGGCCATTCGCACGGCCGGACTTCCATCCTACGCGGAATGTTGAGGTCGCTGTCCGAGGAGTCCCCAAGGACTCCCTTGGCGCTCCGCTTTGAAGAACTCCTCCGAAAGATATTCATTTGCCTAAGAACAAATTTCTAAAAAAAATTGGACCACAAAATGATGTTAACAAAACTTCACAAAATTGATAGCAACTACTCATACAAGTGCCTAGAGGCCATATCAAGCATTCAAACTACTTAGGACTCAAAGAATTCAACATGCAAGCTCATTTTTAGTAGCACCAATAGTGGCTAATTATGCAAAATATAATCCACTAGAGCAAAAACTAATTGGAGCAATGGAGGAGTCACATACCAAGTAGCAATCTCCCAAAACAGTTTTGGAAACGGAGCTCCGAGCAAAGAGATCAGAAATCTCAGGTTTGGGAGCAAGAACACGAGAGAGAGAGCTACCAGGAATTTTTGCTAGAGGTAAGAGACGAAGTGGGCTGAAGGGATAAGTGAGGGGGTCCCTGTGGGGCCCACAAGCCACCAGGGAGCGCCAGGGGGGTGCCGCGCCCTGGTGCCTCGTGGGCACCTAGGGCACCCCCCCTAGTGCCTCGTGGGCACCTGGGGCACCCCCCTGGTATGTTTCCAGTGCCAAAAATTCTTAAATATTCTATAAAAATTCATATCAAAATTTTATTGCATTCTGAGCACTTTTATTTTTGGGCCATTTTTTTATTGCACGGATAAATCAGAAAACAGGATAATCATGGCATTTTATTTTATTAAACTATAATTAACAGAGAACAAAAGGTAGGTACAGAAAGTTGTGCTTACTAAATTCATCAACCACATGCCCCTCAAAAAGAATCCATTAATAAGGTTGATCAAGTCTTATTAACAAACCATTTCCGAGTGACACTAAGTTACCTCAACGGGGATATGCATCTCCCCAATTATAAGTGTTTCATATTTTTTTTTGACAGTAGGAAGAGGGACTTGAAAACTTCCAATAGTAATTGTCGGAGCTTTCTCAATAATATGGATTCCATTTACTTGAAATTGTTTCTTCGGAAAGTGCACCGTATGTTCATTACCATTAATATGAAAAGTGACCTTGCTTTTGTTGCAATCAATAACAGCCCCAGCAGTATTCAAAAAAGGTCTACCAAGGATAATCGACATGTTGTCGTCCTCGGGCATATCAAGTATAACAAAGTCTGTTAGGATAGTAACATTTGCAACTACAACGGGCACATCCTCACAAACACCGATAGGAATGGCGGTTGATTTGTCAGCCATTTGCAATGATATTTCAGTGGGAGTGAGTTTATTCAAATCAAGTCTTTTGTATAAAGAGAAAGGCATAACACTAATAGCGGCTCCTAAATCACACAAAGCAGTTTTGACATAATTTCTTTTAATGGAGCATGGTATAGTTGGTATTCCTGGATCTCCTAGCTTCTTAGGTACTCCGTCCTTAAAAGAATAATTTGCAAGCATGGTAGAAATTTCAGCTTCAGGTATCTTTCTTTTATTTGTGACAATGTCTTTCATATATTTAGCATAAGGTGCCATTTTTAAAATATCAGTCAAACGAGTACGCAAAAAGACTGGCCTAAGCATTTCAGCAAAGCATTCAAATTCTTCCTCATCCTTTTTCTTAGATGGTTTAGGAGGAAAGGGCATGGGTTTTTGAACCCATGGTTCTCTTTCTTTACCATGTTTTTTAGCAACGAAGTCTTTTTTATCATAGCGTTTGTTTTTAGGAGGTGGGTTATCAAGATCAATAGCAGGTTCTATTTCAACATCATTATCAGGTTCTTTATCATTATCTGGTTGAGTGTTCGCATGAGCATCATCATTATTATTATCATCAGGTGAATGTTCATTACCAGATTGTGTTTCAGCATCGGAAATAGAAACATCATTACTATCTTCCAAGGGTTTTCTACCTCAGTTTTTATTTTTATTTTTCTTTTTAGATGGACTAGGTGCATCAACATTCATTCTTTGAGAGTCTTGTTCAATTCTTTTAGGGTGACCTTCAGGATAAAGTGGCTCCTGAGTCATTCTCCCTCCTCTAGTCATTACTCTAACAGCATGAGCATTCATATTGTTATTCATTTCATTGAGTAATTCACTTTGAGATTTAGCAACTTGTTCTAATTGGGTTTGAACCATAGATGCATGTTTACTTACACCTTTGACATCATTAGCAATTCTAAACAACAAGTCACTCAAGCGATCAATCATGTAGGCATTTCGTTTTAATTGTTTCATAACATTTGCATTGAAGTGATCTTGCTTAATAATATAATTGTCAAATTCATACAAACATTGACTAGGAGGTTTGTTATAAGGAATATCACCTTCATCAAACTTTATAAAAGAATTTACCTCTACCACTTGTGGTGGTGTGTCAAGACCATGTATTTCTTCAATAGGTGGCAAATTCTTAACATCTTCAGCTTTAATACCTTTTTCCTTCATACATTTCTTTGCTTCTTGCATATCTTCAGGACTGAGAAATAGAATACCCCTCTTCTTCGGAGTGGGTTTAGGCGGTGGTTCAGGAAGTGTCCAATCATTTTAATTCTTCAATATATTATTCAATAAGTCCTCAGCTTGTTCAATAGTCCGTTCCCTGAAAACACAACTCGCACAACTATCTAGGTAGTCCCTAGAAGCATCGGTTAGTCCATTATAGAAGATATCAAGTATTTTATTTTTCTTAAGAGGATGATCGAGCAAAGCATTAAGTAATTGGAGAAGCCTCCCCCAAGCTTGAGGGAGATTCTCTTCTTCAATTTGCACAAAGTTAAATATTTCCTGTAGGGCAGCTTGTTTCTTATGAGCAGGAAAATATTTTTCAGAGAAGTGATAGATCATATCCTGGGGACTACGCACACAATCAGGAGCAAGAGTATTAAACCATTTCTTAGCATCACCCTTTAATGAGAAAGGAAATAACTTAAGAATATAATAATAGCAATTTTTTTCCTCATGAGCAAATAGGGTGGCTATATCATTTAATTTAGTAAGATGTGCGATAACGGTTTCAGTTTCATAGCCATGGAAAGGATCAGATTCAACCAAAGTAATTAACTCGGGATCGACAGAGAATTCATAATCCTTATCAGTAACAAATATGGGAGAGGTAGCAAACTTAGGATCATATTTCATTCTCTCCCTCATAGATTTTTCTTTCATTTCAGCAAGCAATTTTATAACTTCATCTCTATCATTACAAGCAAGAATGGCTCCAGCCATCTCCCTATCAAAGACATGTTCATCAGGTGATTCAACTCTAGTAGGAGAGCTAGGCATAATAGGTGAATCATAATTCTCAAGAGTTTCAACATTTTCAGCATTCTCAATTTCTTTAGCTTTAGCAAGTTGTTCATTAAGAAATTCACCAAGTGGCATAGTATTATCAAGCATAGTACTAGCATCATCATAAGTATCATTCATAGCAGAAGTAGTATCATCAATAATTTGTGACATATCAGAATTAATAGCAAGTGGTGGTGTTGAAAGCTTACTCAAAACAGAAGGTGAATCAAGTGCAGAGCTAGATGGCAGTTCCTTACCTCCCCTCGTCTTAGAGGGAACAATCTTGGTCTTAGCATCTTTCAGATTCTTCATAGTGATCAATAGATATAAATCCCAAGTGACTCAGCAAATAAAGCTATGCTCCCCGGCAACGGCGCCAGAAAAAGGTCTTGATAACCCACAAGTATAGGGGATCGCAACAATTTTCGAGGGTAGAGTATTCAACCCAAATTTATTGATTCGACACAAGGGGAGCCAAAGAATATTTGCAAGTATTAGCAGTTGAGTTGTGAATTCAACCACACCTAGAGACTAAATATCTACAGCAGAGTGATCAGTAGCACAGTAGTATGGTAGTTTGATAGCAATAGCAATAATAGTAACAGTAACAGTAACGGTAACAGCAATAGTTTTATAGCAATTGTGACAGTAGTAACTTAGCAAAGAACAATATGTGAAAAGCTCGTAGGCATTGGATCGGTGATTATGTTGGATAACATTCATCATGTAATAGTCATAACCTAGGGCGACACAGAACTAGCTCCAATTCATCAATGTAATGTAGGCATGTATTCCGTATATAGTCATACGTGCTTGCGATAAGAACTTGTATGACATCTTATGTCCTACCCTCCCGTGGCAGCGGGGTCCATAAGGAAACTAAGGGATATTAAGGCCTCCTTTTAATAGAGAACCGGAACAAAGCATTAACACATAGTGAATACATGAACTCCTCAAACTACGGCAATCACCGGAAAGAATCCCAATTATTGTCACCTTGGGGTATGCGGATCATAACACATAGCAAGTGCGTATAACTTGCAAGATCGGATCAAGAACACAAATATATTCATGAAAACATAAAGGGTTCAGATCTGAAATCATGGCACTCATGCCCTAGTGACAAGCATTAAGCATAGCAAAGTCATAACAACATCAATCTCAGAACATAGTGGATACTAGGGATCAAGCCCTAACAAAACTAACTTGATTACATGATAAATCTCATCCAACCCATCACCGTCTAGCAAGCCTACGAAAGAATTACTCACTCCCGGCGGTGAGCATCATGAAATTGGTGATGAAGGATGGTTGATGATGACAATGCCGGAAGATCCCCCTCTCCGGAGCCCTGAACGGACTCCAGATCTGGCCTCCCGATGAAGAACAGGAGGTGGCGGCGGCTCCGTATCGTGAAACGCGATGAAACTTCTTCTCTTATTTTTTTCTCTGGAATTGTGAATTTATAGGCTTGAGATTAGGGTCAGCGGAGCCACGTTTGCCCCATGAGCCACCAGGGCGCACCTGGGGGGGTGGCGCGCCCTAGTGCCTCGTGGGCAGCAGGTGGCCCCCCTCCAGTGGATTTTGGCTCCAGTATTTTTTTTTTATTCCATAAAAAATCTCCAAAAAGTTTCGTCCAATTCCAAGAACTTTTATTTCTGCACAAAAAACATCACCATGGTAGTTCTGCTGAAAACAGCGTCAGTCCGGGTTAGTTTCATTCAAATCATGCAAATTAGAGTCCAAAATAAGAGCAAAAGTGTTTGGAAAAGTAGATACGACGGAGATTTATCAGACCTCTCCTCCTTCCCTCGCATCTCTAATTCTTTCACAGGTACATGTCCATGGGGGAGTCACTTGGTTCTCATAGTCTGAATTCATTTGCAGACTTCTTACATCTTAATCTTGATTCTCCTAAAGCCAGTTCCTGTCGAATCAGCAGAGCGAAGCCAATCAGCCCCTTGAAGCCAATGGTTGGTGGTAAATCTGCAAAGAAGGGAGGAAGACAAAGGCGAGCTAACTCTGCTCTAGACCTCCCTCCAGATATGTATGAGCAATACAAGTCAGATCCAGAGGAAATGTATGGTGAACGGAAGTTGCGTGTGCAGTGAATCGCTGAGCAATGGTTTTACTATCATTTCGTTACACCTGAATATGCTGACAAGAACGCAGTCAGGCCACCATGGGCAGATATTGTGTACCGAAAGCTTATTCCGAAGACAAAGGCTGACGCCATTGCTCAACACTTCTATCCATGCATGGTCCGAGGTGTGAAGCCACAAGATGCTGACCCATCCAGTATCAGATGGTGTCGTGAAGACGATCTCTTTGAAGCCAATTACCAGTTTGCAAAGGGTTCAGCTGAGCAAAACAAGAAGGATTATGGTGTTGACTTCAACCCTGGTCCGGCCGAGCCAAGGCCAGATGGCTCCCGTCAAGTAGATCCAAATCTGACTGGGCCATGGGATAGTCTTCAAGCATACATAGAGCATATTAACGCTCTTCATGCTGCCGCAGCTGCTGCTCGCGGAGAAGCTCCAACTGAGGACAGTGCTCCTACCTCCCCCAAGACACAGAGAAAGCCTAAAGCTTCCAAATCTAAAGAGGGGCAATCTTCAAAGTCTGCTGCCGCACCAAAAGCTTCACGAGTGAAGCCAATGAAAAATGCACCTTCTGAATCCAGTGTGCAATCTGAAGATGTGTCTCGGAACTCTCCGAAGACAAAGAAAACTGCTGGGCGTGGCCCCAAACCTACAAGCACATTGAGAGATGATGATGCTATAATTGACTTATCTGATGATGGATTCGATGATGATGCTCTTGAGCTTCTCATCAAGAACAAGCAGGAAGAGGCTGATATCTTCAAGGATCTGCCTCTGTTCGATCATGACATTCTGAATAACTTCATTGATGAATGGTTTCGCGACCCAACTCTTTCTATTGATGATCTGCAACTTCCAAGTGACATCAGTGTCATGTTCCAAGGCTTCATCAACCAGGAACTTGCAGTCGTGCAAAAAGTACTTGAGCAGAAGAACAAGATTGAGCATGAAAAATAGCTTTTCAAGAAACATCTTGCCAAGTTCAGCGTCAAGGAAATTCAAGGCTACAAGAAGATGATGGCTGAGCTGAAAAGACGAATTTCAAAAGCGCCGTGATGACGCCAAAGGTGCCAGGGAACGCCTCAAGCACTATGCTGAGAAGACAGTTCAAGCTCACAATGAGGGTTTGAAGAGAAAAGCACTTGGCCATCCAGCAATTGATCTGAAGCTGATCAAGAAGAAGAAGAAGTCTGTGACTCCTGCTGTTGAAGCTTCAAGGCAAGAAGAGCCCACGATTGTGTTCCCACCATCTATGCTTAGTTCGAAGCCACCTGCCCCATCACTCGCTTCTAAGAGGAAGAAGACACAGCAAGCTGAAGCCGAAGCTCGCAAGCGCAAGCCATCAGATGCCTCTGCTGCTCCACTTTCTCAGAAACACGAGAAGACAAAGTCTTCAAAGGCACCGCGCAGGGCACAAGCAGAAACTGCTCCATCAGCTCCTCAAGAGCCACTGCTTGTAACACCAATATTAGTTGCTACCCCTGCCTCAGTAAACACCGAGAGAAGAGTCATTGTGCATGAACCTGCTTCCACAGAGGTTCTTGTCACTGAAGATATTCCAGCTGTTGACCCCACCGCAGCTGAAGACATTGGTACTGATGCCAATGTGAGAAATGAAGATGATTTAGTCCTTCCTCAAATCACCCAAGATGTGGTATCATCGCCTGTTCAAGAGAACAGTGAACCCATCAGCATTGGCCGACCTCTAATGCCAATGGCTACTGATGAGTGCTGGGATGAGCAGCCTCATGAAGAGATCCCCACCACTCCACCTCCTCAAATGGCAACCTCTGATATGCCGCAGATGCAAGAAACGCCTGAAGCCATGGAGGAAGATCCTAAATCTCCAAAGGCGTCGCCACCCTTTCGAAGGCTTCGCTGTGGCCCTAAACCTTCAGCCTCCATGTCACGTATTCCAGAGGAGGATGTGCATCAAGAAGCTTATGTTTTTCAAGATGTTGTGCAAGGAGATGTTCCTCCAAGTACCACCGCACAAACAGATGATGCACCAATTGCTAGAAGCCCAACAGAGTGAAGACATTCCGGCTGCAACACCTGAACCTATTCAAGAGCCGGTGTCTGAAACTGCTGCTACTACTGCCACAAAGGCCCTTGTGCCTGAAGTCATTGTGAGTGAAGCTCATGAAACACCTGAAGTCATTGCTCCAACTGAAGACAATGCGGCAAATACAGCTAAAGCCTATAATCGAGCTGGTGAGCTTGTTCCTGTGTTGTGGCCAACTCTCACTCCACCTGTGCAGCATGGCCCACAATATGAGTTCAACATCAACAATCGAGCACTCGTTCAAAGGCCTATGCCCAGAATGCCAAGGCTTCACAGCGCACCATCCACTGACTGTTCATTTAGTGTCGTTGCTTTCCAAAATGAGAACACGTTCTTTAACATCTCCAAGAATCCCTTCAAGAAGACACGGATATCTTCAGACAGATTCTGGACTCACCATCAGCGCAGCTTCTATGTGTGCATCTTGTACAATCAAGATCGGATTCATCCTCATAGGCATCTGGATCGTGAAGCCATGTCTGGACTCCCTTGCTTGGATCAAGCTTTGGAATGCTTCAGAGATGTTGGTTTGTTGCCCTTTGTCACAAACAAGGAACACTGGAATGAGGAGCTCATACTCCAATTTTATGCAACTCTCCACATTTCTGTCTTCAACAGGGACCCCAAGACTTGGACCCTTGAGTGGATGACTGGTGATGTTCATCATGAACCAAACCTCAACATCTTCTTGAGCTCACCACCTTGCCCACTCCTGGCAATTTCTACAATCCAGGTTGTGCTGCTTATGAGAAGGAAGTTGAAAGCATCTTCCAGAAGCCAGAGCCGAATGATACGTCTCCAACGTATCTATAATTTATGAAGTATTCATGCCATGTTTACAACAATTTTATATGGTTTTGGTATGATCTGAGCAGTTTTCAGCAGAACTACCGTGGTATTGTTTTTTGTGCAGAAATAAAAGTTCTCGGAATTGGACGAAACTTTTTGACGATTTTTTTTGGACCAAAAGAGACCCCCGAAGCTTCGTGGAAGGACCAGAAGCCTCACGAGGAGCCCACAAGGCAACACGGCGCGCCCTGGGGGGGTCGTGTGATGTTGCCTTATGGGGCCCTCGTAGCTCCTTTTCACGTGATTCCAACGCTGAAAAATCCTATAAATAGAGAAACCCCCAGAAATAAACCTAGAACTTCGCCGCCGCTGCCGCACGCCTCTGTACCAAAGAAATACCATCTGGAGCCCTATTCCAGCACCCTGCCAGAGGGGGAATCATCATCGGAGGCCATCTTCATCATCCCGGCGGTCTCCATGATGAGGAGGGAGTAGTTCACCCTCGGGGCTGAGGGTATGTACTAATAGCTATGTGTTTGATCTCTCTCTCTTGTGTTCTTGATTTGGCACGATCTTGATGTATCGCAAGCTTTGTTAATATAGTTGGATCATATGGTGTTTCTTCCCTCTCTATCTTCTTGTGATGAATTGAGTCTTTCCCTTTGAGGTTTCGTTATTGTCGGATTGAATATTTCAGATTTGAGAACACTTGATGTATGTCTTGCATGTGGATACCCGTGGTGACAATGGGGTATTCTATTGAGTCACTTGATATATGTTTTGGTAATCAACTCGCGGATTCCCGTGACCTTGGGGTGATCTAGGCATAGGGGTTGGTTGCACGTTTTCATCTTCTTTTCTCCGATAGAAACTTTGGGGTACTCTTTGAAGTTCTTTGTGTGGATTGAATATTATGAATCTGAAGTTGTTTGATGCATATCGAATAATCAACTCACGGATACTTGTGGTGACATTGGAGTATCTAGGTGACATTAGAGTTGGTTGATGCGTATCATATGGTGTTATTTTAGTACGAACTCTAGGGCTGTTTGTGACACTTATAGGGATGGCTCAATAGATTGATCGGAAAGGATAACTTTGAGGTGGTTTTGTACCCTACAACAATTTCTTCTTATGTTCTCCGCTAATAGGAACTTTGGAGTGATTCTTTATCGCACGTTGAGGGATTGTTATATGATTCAATTATGTTAGCATGTTGAGAGATTGCACTAGTGAAAGTATGAACCCTAGGCCTTGTTTTCAAGCATTGCAATACCGTTTGTGCTCCGTTTTATCACTTGCTACCTTGCTGTTTTTATATTTTCAGATTACAAAAACCTATATCTACTATCCATACTACACTTGTATCACCATCTCTTCGCCGAACTAGTGCACCTATACAATTTACCATTGTATTGGGTGTGTTGGGGACACAAGAGATTTCTTGTATTTGATTGCAGGGTTGTTTGAGAGAGACCATCTTCATCCTATGCCTCCCACGGATTGATAAACCTTAGGTCATCCACTTGAGGGAAATTTGCTACTGTCCTACAAAACTCTGCACTTGGAGGCCGAACAACGTCTACAAGAATAAAAGTTGCGTAGTAGACATCACCGAACATGACTGAAATGCTCACAATGATGAAGCCATTGCCATTTGAAGCTGAATACCCCAAGGAATTCTTCGTCAATGACCTTGAGTACTTACCTCGAACTGTATATCACATTCTTCGCAACACTCTATGGCCAGTCAAAGGGCATTCATCTTCTGCCAAGCTTGAAGGCGCCATGAAGACATTGGTCTACTATGTCGTCAATGGCATGAGATTCAACACCCATGATTTCTTCATCCGACAGCTTGCTGCCTCTGGGATGGATTTGTTTGGCCTCAAGTTCTATGCACCATGGATCATGCACCTCATTAAGCTTCGCTCAACTGTGCAATATGAACCATCTGGTCGCACACATCATATCTTTCTGCCTGAAGTGGATGCACCTCATGAAGTCATTTACCCTTCAGCAGGTAAAGATCCAAGAATTGTTGAAGCAAGCCACTCTGCTTACATGGAAGCTATTCATCTTCCCAATGTGGCCCCTCCTTCTAAACGTGCTGGTCAGTTTCGGCAACCATGTCAAGCCAACACTGAAGCCACTACCAGTACTGTTCCTCAAAGGCCTCAGAAGCGGCCCAAGGTGATGACAGACAGGGAGTTAATTGTCTCATTGCATCAGAAGCAAGATAAGCATCTTGACTGGCTCAAGAGACAAATGAAGAGCATCATATCTGATCTCAACATAGTGCGCAACCTCTCCACTAAGAATGCATTTGTTGCGCATGAAGCCAACCGTCGTGCTTGGAAGAGCCTCACACTGCTATGCTCTAAAGATGATCTTGTTGCCGATGGTTTCAAGGAGAGCTTCAAATTTGGCTCCAAGCCCCCATCATCTGAGAAGTGGCGTGCAACGCCTTCACTTGAGGACTCGAATTATTCTTCTTCAGCGCCCACGATTCATGCAAGGATTGTTGATGAAGAAGATGATGCCACCTCTCCAGCTATGGCTTCACTGCACCACGATGCTGCATTAGGCCCGTCTGCTCCACCGAACTCCAACATCGACCCGGCTGCCCCAACATCTTCGTCGCCTTCTCGGGACATGTAGACACCCTATGTCTTCACACCTTTTTGGTCACTTGTTGACAAAAGGGGGAGAAGCATATGGGTTGATAGTCTTCAAAAGGGCATTTTGGGCCAGGCTTGCTATATTTTGTTAAGTTTGCAACTCTCGTTTTGAAACTCTTGGTTATTTGGGTTGTAAACTTAAGTCCTGATGGACGTCTGCTACATTTGCTACTTGTCATTTCTGCGCTACTGTTATATCTGACCTTATGCGCTTGAAGTCATTCTGCAGACGCCCATTTTTCATTGTGCATTCCATTATCCTCATATTATATGTATGCACATGTTGTGACTTCATGAATAGTGGGAGATCTCCACAAAGTAAAACCTGCCATGTGCATTTGCATTCAAAAGCAAATTACTTATATGCACATCTTCAGGGGGAGCTCCTCAAATTTCATGAAGTCAAACACCTTGTTCCTTAAACTTTCACATATTTTTATCCCCCTTGAAACTTCAACCAGTTTGTCATCAATCACCAAAAAGGGGGAGATTGTAAGTGCATCTAGTGCCACCCCTTGTTGGTTTTGGAGTATTGAAGACAAACTTGGTTGAAGGGACTAATGTGTTTGTGAGGTTCACAGGAGAACACGGGTAAAACTCCCTATTGATTCGGTTTACCCATCGAAGATGACCCCTAAAAATGTATGAAGACATTGAAGTCAATGGTGGTTCACGAAGACATTCGTGTTGAAGAGAATGACTCACGAAGATATTCACTTGAAGCCAATGAAACATGAAGACATAGTCTTTTGGTAGTTTCATTTTATACTTTCTTGAGTCATAGGAATCACCGTACTGTTAAGTGGGGTCGAGGTAAACAAAGTCAGAAACTGACATGATGCTCAACCCAAATCCTATGTCTTCGAGCGAAGACAAATGAGAGAAAACCTCTTCCAGAGTTGGTTAAGTCAGCTTTGCTTGGAGCCCAAGTAAAGTTGTCGCGTGTGTTGGGATCCGACCGTTGGACACGTGTCTGCTTCCCTATAACCCAAGGTCATTTCGGACATATCATGTCGGGTTGCCTCCTGGCTATAAATAGCCACCCCCTACCAACATAAATTGGAGGCTGCTCCGAGTTAGTGCACGGCTTTTGTCGTTTGAGAGCAACCCACCTCGAAGCCTTTGTGAGAGAGAATCCTTGCGGGGACAAAACCCAAAGCACCTAGAGCCCAAAGTGATTGAGCATCACTGAAGACATTCTGTTTCGAGTGAACCGAAGACTTATTACACTTGAAGAATGTGATCTTCCAGCCGGTTAGGCGTCACGTTCTGAGCATCCAAGAGTCATTGTGGATTGCCGGTGAACGAAGTCTGTGAAGGTTTGGAAGTCTACCTTGAAGACTTACCAGAGTGATTGGGCGAGATCTGCGGGTCTTAGCTCAAGGGGAATAAGGTGAAGACGTGGTCTTCTGAGTTCAATCTCAGCCTCCCTAACCAGACGTACAACTGTCACAGCAGTTGGAACTGGTCAAATAAATCATTGTCTTCCCCGAGCTCCTGGTTCTATCCTTCTTCCTTACTTACTGTTTTCAACTGTGAAGCCTTTGCATGCTTGTCTGTGTTTGAAGATATTCCTTGAAGCCATTTATCAGTTTACTCATTTATCTTCATGCTTCTTGTGTTTATGTTCAACGCATGCTTGTATGTATGATGTATATGCTTGTCATATCTGTTCATCTTATTCATAGGCTTTGCTAGTTCTCATCTTGCTTTCGCTTACTTCGAAGACATTGCCTGTTTTCGAAGCCATTCATCAAAATCGCCTATTCACCCCCCTCTAGTCGATAACTAGCACTTTCACTATCGTAGGTCCATGTTGATGGAGACTTCAACCCACGAAGGGTAACGGTTGCGCGAGTCCATGGAGGGCTCCACTCACGAAGGGTCCACAAAGAAGCAACCTTGCCTATTCCACAATGGCTTCCGTTCACGAAGGACTAGCCTCACTCGGGGTAGATCTTCACGAAGTAGGCGATCTCCTTGCCCTTACAAACTCCTTGGTTCAACTCCACATGATCTTGGAGGCTCCCAAGTGACACCTAACCAATCTAGGAGACACCACTCTCCAAAAGGTATTAAATGGTGTGTTGATGATGAACTCCTTGCTCTTGTGCTTCAAATGATAGTCTCCTCAACACTCATTCTCTCTCTCACAGATTTGGCTTGGGTAGGAGAAGGATTGGAGTGGAAAGCAACTTGAAGAGGCTAGAAATCAAGGTTCAAATGGTAGGATTGGAATCTCTTGATCTCAACACATGAGTTGGTGGTTCTCTCTCAGAAAATGTATGGTGGAAGTTTAGGCATGTTTTGAAGACTCTCTTAGAGAGCAAGTGGGGGTGGAGGGGTATAAATAGCCTTCACCAAAAATCCAACCGTTACACACTTTTGACCCAACTCGGTGAGACCGACTATAAACTTGGTGAGACCGACTAGTGTAAAAAGTGTGAACTTTAGGCTTTTCGGTGGGACCGAAGTGGAACAACTCGGTGGGACCGAAATGCAAAGGCTAGGGCAGAACCCAGTTTCAGAAATTCCGATTATTTCAACTCGATGATTCCGAAGTGAAATAATGTCATCACAGAAACTTGGTCATGCCATCTCGGTGGGACCGAGATCCTTTTCGGTCAAACCGAATTGCTAGGGTTTGGCAGTGGCAATGTAAGTGGCTATCTCGGTGAGTCTGGATGAGATGTGTTCGGTGGGACCGAGATTGAGAATTAGGGTTTGGACAGATGTGATTATGAGAGTGATTGAGGGTTTTTGGAGCAATACCACTGAGCACTTGAGCAACAACCTCATCACCAATACCTCATCCCCTTTTAATAGTATTGGCTTTCCTAAGGGACTCAATGTGATCTTGGATCACTAAAATGAAAATGAAGAGTCTTGGAGTTGCCAATCTTGTCTGTGACATTTTGAGGGGTCCACATCCATTAGTCCTTGCCATGCCAATCATTGATCTTTTCTAAAATTTACTAGCAATGAATATTAGATCAATGAAGTATATGTTGTTATTAATTACCAAAACCACCCGGGGATTAGTTGCACTTTCAGCAGACTATGCTAATTACATTGTTGCTAAGTATATACTACCTAGTTTCACATACCAACAAAAGAAAAGTTCTTCTTTAATTTAAGACATTACTTTTGGGATGACCCACACCTATATAAAGAAGGAGTAGATGGTGTTATTAGACATTGTGTACCTGAGCATGAACAGGAACAAATCCTACGGAAGTGTCATTCTGAGGCATATGGAGGACACCATGCGGGAGACAGAACATCACATAAGGTACTACAGTCTGGTTTTTATTGGACTACTCTCTTCAAAGATGCACGTAAATTTGTCCTTTCTTGTGATGAATGTCAAAGAATTGGTAATATTGGTAGACGTCAGGAAATGCCTATGAACTATTCACTTGTTATTGAACCATTTGATGTTTGGGGCTTTGATTATATGGGACCTTTTCCTAAATCTAATGGATACACTCATGTTTTAGTTGTTGTTGATTATGTTACTAAGTGGATAGAAGCTATTCCACCTAGTAGTGCTGATCACAACACATCTATGAAAATGCTTAAAGAAGTTATCTTTCTAAGGTTTGGAGTCCCTAGATATTTAATGACAGATGGTGGTTCACATTTTATTCATGGTGCATTTCGTAAACTGCTGGCTAAATATGATGTCAACCATAGAATTGCATCACCTTATCATCCTCAGTTTAGTGGTCAAGTTGAATTGAGCAATAGGGAAATAAAATTAATTATGCAAAAGACTGTCAATAGATCCAGGAAGAATTGGTCTAAGAAACTTGATGATGCATTATGGGCTTATAGAACTGCTTATAAAAATCCTATGGGTATGTCTCCATATAAAATGGTTTATGGAAAGGCATGTCATTTACCTCTTGAGTTAGAACATAAAGCTTATTGGATTAAAGAACTTAATTATGATTTCAAACTTGCTGGTGAAAAGAGGTTATTTGATATTAGTTCTCTAGATGAATGGAGGACACAAGCTTATGAAAATGCCAAGTTGTTTAAAGAAAAAGTTAAAAGATGGCATGACAAAAGAATCCAAAAACGGGAATTTAAAGTAGGTGATCAAGTTCTATTGTACAATTCTCGTTTCAGATTCTTTGCAGGAAAACTTCTCTCTAAATGGGAAGGACCATATATCATCGAAGAAGTTTGTCGCTCCGGAGCTATCAAGATTAACAATGCCGAAGGCACTAATCCGAGAGTGGTTAATGGGAAAAGAATTAAACATTATATCTGAGGTATGCCCATTAAGAAGGAAATGAATATTATTCAAACCATGACACCAAAGGAACACATAAAAGAGACCTTCTGGAACGCTCCAGAACCCTGAAAAGGAGCAGGTATGAGATACGGTAAGTAAACCGACTCCAAAAGTTCCATAAAAGTACTTTTTGTTCGTTTCAGAATATATAAAAATTTAGAAAAATAATAAACAATCGGGAAAGTGAATGAGGGAGCGACGAGCTCAAGGGGCGCGGCCTACCCCCCAGGGCGCGTTGTGTGAGTTCGTGACTCCCCCGTGGACTTTTCCGACTTTGTTTTCTCCCAGATTACTTGTCCTGCACGGGAAAAAATCATCATATATACTCTCGGATGTTTTGACCACCGTATCGCAAGTTTCTCCTCTGTTCTTGTTTCGGGCTGTTTTTTTGACAGATCTACAAGCACCATGTCATCTCAAGAGTCGGACAGGGAGAGCTACGTTTCGCACCTTACCGTGAACCCTAGAGTCTATGGGGATATTGATCCCTATGGATGGACAACGGACAAGGAGGAGGATGCCTATCTAAAGAAGATGGAATCCTCGAGTGAAGAAGAAGAAGATCCTCTGCCTCAACCAGGGGATATGCACGTGGAGTTCAAAAAGTCGAGCTTGCCAAATAAGGTTAAACCCTCCAGTACTTGATTTACCCCTTATCGTCGTGCGCATGTGGATGTTGCTTCCTCTTCCACTGCCAAAATTCAAACCTTGGTGGATGGTGCATTAACTATTACAAGCAAGCTTCGCAAGGAGAACTTGGATCTTAAAAAGGAAGTCAGTGAGCTCAAGGAGGATATTCGTACCCTTAGGGGAATCATCGCTAAGAAAATTACTTCATCACCATCATCGCCAAAGAAAGACACCTGAGTACACGGGTATGGGCACCACCCTTGGCTTGTTCCAAGCTTGGGGGAGGTGCCCCGGTATCATATCACCATCACTTTTACCATCATTATCTATCTTTGTTCGATCCCTAGTTATTTCATGATTTAGAAGAATAAAGTTTTAGTATGATCTAGTTTTGAGTGCTTGTTTCGTGGTCTATCTATCTATGTAATCGAGTGTGAGAGTTATATAATAAAGAGTAGTTTGAGTTTGGTTGCTTTACCTTCTTGCTTAAATCTTAGCAATAAAAAGAATAAAAAGATCATATGCTAATCCCATGGGGAGTGACGTCTTCACATAAAAGAAGTATAATTGATAAAATTTGTTGGAAGTTAACAAACATAGTATTGGTCATTGATGCAATTCATGAAAAAGTAATAAATAAAGAGAGGTCTCACATATAAATATACTATCTTGGACATCTTTTATGACTATGAGCCCCCATCAAATATTCTATGCTTGATCAAATAGTTGACGTTGGACAAGGAAGACAACGTAATGGGTTATGTTTGCTTATATTCACATAGAAGTTATATTGTCGTGGATCCTCTAACATGTGGTGCTCGCTCATAATCTTTTGCTAGCCAAAATTTGCACTAAGTAGAGATACTACTTGTGCATCCAAAAACCATTGAACCCAATTTCTTGCCACGATAGTTCGTCATATCTACCTATGGATTGAATAAGATCCTTCAAGTAAGTTGTCATCGGTGCATAAAGCAATAAAAATTGCTCCTAAATATGTATGATCTTTTATTGTAAGGGAAAATAAGCTTTGTACGAACTTGTGATGGTAAAGAAATAAAAGCGACGGACTGCATAATAAAGTTTGCTATCACAAGGGGCAATATAAAGTGACGTTCCTTTCCATTAAGAGTTTGCACATCCTAAAATAAAAAGCGCATGATAACCTCTGCTTCCCTCTGCGAAGGGCCTATCTTTTACTTTCGGTATTTACTTTTATGCAAGAGTCAATAATGTTCATCCCTATTCCGTTCTTATTTATTCTCCACTTGGCAAGCATCATGTGGTAGGCAAAGATCCAGGCACATATATCCAGTTGGATGTAGGTAATCATCAGTTATTATTGTTGACATTATCTTTGAGATAAATTAGTTGGGAGGTGAAAACTATAAACCCCCATCTTCCTATGTGTTTGACTGAAACTTTTGCTCCATAAATATACCATGAGTGTTAGCAATCATGGAAGATTAAATGATAGTTGAGTATGTGAACTTGCTAAACAAAGCTCTTACATAGACTCTTTCTGAAAATATGATAAACTGCAATTGATTCAATGACTGAGACCATAGTTTGTTAGTTTTCAATGAAGTTTATGGTTCATACCTTAGCTTGTGAATGAATTATTACTTGATCACGAGAAGTTTTATGATGATATATTGCTACTATGATGATGATCATGATGCTTTCATGCACGTATTTAGTTTTATCGACGCCTCTCTCTCTAAACATGTGGTCATGATTATTGATTTCGGCTTTCGCTTAGGACAAGCGAGGTCTAAGCTTGGGGGAGTTGATACGTCTATTTTGCATCACGTTTTCCTACTATTATTTATTATGTTTTAGGTCATTATTTCACTTTATGATGCAATCCTAATGCCTTTTCTCTCTTATTTTGCAAGATTCACATGAAGAGGGAGATTGCCGGCAGCTAGAATTCTGGACCTGAAAAGGCTACAACAGAGATAGATATTCTCCACAACTCCAAATGACCTGAAAATTTACAGAGAATTATTTTGGAATATATAAAAAATATTGGCGGAAGAAATACCAGAAGGGGGGCCACCAGAGAGCCACGAGCTCAGGGGGCGCCCCCCTAGGGCGCGCCTACTGAGCTCGTGGCCCCTCCAGCAGGCCTCTGGGGCCCATCTTCCCCTATAAGATGCCATTTGCCCTAGAAAAAAGGAGAAGAAGACTTTCGGGACGAAGCGCCGCCGTCTCGAGGCGGAACCTGGGCAGGAGCACTTTTGCTCTCCGGCGGAGCGATTTCGCCGGGGATACTTCCCTCCGGGAGGGGGAAATCGAACCCATCGACATCACGAATTGTCGGTGTAATGAGAACCAGGGTCTCATCAACCTTATTAGCATGGGTCATTCCCGTCCAGGATTTTTGCCTGGCAACCCCGGCAAGGCCAAGCTTCCCGGCGAATACCATATCTGGCAAGCATTATATTAACAAGCAAGAACAAGAGCTCGTTGGGGAGAAGCTTCTTCCCAGCGGCATGATCTCCTAGCAAGACAAGACCCGGCAAGGCTTTCCGGGGGACAGCTGGGAACAAACACAAGAATATCAAGAAGGCATTCAAGCCGATGATCAGAAGACAGAAGATCGAAGGCTAGATTCCCGGCAAGATACTTGTCGGGAAGGCTCGCGAAGGCCCGGCAAGGCCTCGCACTCGACAAGATCCCACCGCCCTGCCACCGCTCCAGCGCAGCGACCGGCCTGTTGTTTAGGGTTTGTCCTCCTGGATGCATGTCATGGCACTAGCGGCGGATGGGGTTAAGCGGCGCTGATGGGACGGGCTCTTTTTCCGTCCCCAAGAAAGTAAGGGACACCTAAGTGGAGCATTTAATGCGTTTTGTCCTAAGTCGTCAGTGATAAGCATGTAAACACTGTAGCAACTTTACACCTCTTGTACGTACTATTCGCCACTGTTGGTGACCCCTTGATCTTATAAAAGGAGGCCCAAGGTGAAGCTACAGGGGGGAAGAGCTTTTCTGGCCCAGCTGCATGCGTAGCCGCCCTTCTTGCGTACTGTTCACCAAGAAGCGCTCCGTGTATCTGAGCTTAAACATCCACAATAAACCAAAGCAGGAGTAGGGTTTTACGCTACTCAGCGGCCCGAACCTGGGTAAAAATCCCCGCGTTGATCGTTGGATCCGCTCTTTGTGTACATCTTCTCCCCAGCCGAACCGTAAAAGGGATCCACGCGGTCCCATAGGTGTCGTACGCCGACATCTTTGGCGCGCCAGGTGGGGGGAGAGATTGCGTGAACCCGATCTAGCGGTCAGCGCGTCAGTTTTTTATCCTCTTCATCGTCATGGCGCCCAAGAAGAAGCGGGGGCGGCTGAAATTCCTTGCGAAAGCTAAGTCCTAAAATTTTAATCGCTTCCTGCTACGTAGTCTTATCCTTGATGGTGTTTTTGTATAACATGTGCGCGGGGGAGCGCTCTTAAAACACTCTGCGCTCCTGGTTGTTTTGGGTCCACCCAGCAACACAGATGCAGCTGCAGTTGTTTCTAGAGCGTTAAGCTCCCGAAGAGGCGGCGTTCTCGATAGGCTGCTAGACAGGACCCGGTCCTAAGCGCCATTGACCAGGACGTGCGCATTCGGGAGGTATTCCGGCAAGAGTAGGGATTCATTGTACAAAAATGCAATCATTTAAGAAAAGGGCTTAGCAAGTTTTATTTTAAGGTTTCTTCGTAAACCCGTATGCTGAGGAGCCTTCCCGGGGCTAGTTGCGCTCCTTGTCGCCTCGAGTCCGCTCGGCGATGTGAGCAGCTGCACTAAAGCTGGGAAGGAAAAACCTTTTTTGGGAGGCGGCGTTCCCGGCAAGCCGTTAAGGACCCGCTCCTCAAAGCGCTGCTGACTGGATCGTGCGCACCGGAAAGTGTTCCGGCAAGCTAGGGAATATTCGGCAGAAGTCAAAACTACAACAAATTAGTCATAAACCCAGAAGCTAATTAATTTGTTGTGTTAAAACGTTGTCATGGCATTACATGTCCGAATCAGTGTTGCAGGTATACAGGTGGGCGATTACTTTGCAGCCTTCCCGGCAACATCCTTGCCGGAAGCCGGCGTCGAGAACGTCAAAGTTCTCCGCTAAAGTCATAAGCCTTCCCGGCAACATCCTTGCCAGAAGCCGGCGTCGAGAACGTCAAAGTTCTCCGCTGAAGTCATAAGCCTTCCCGGCAACATCCTTGCCGGAAGCCGGCGTCGAGAACGTCAAAGTTCTCCGTTGAAGTCATAAGCCTTCCCGGCAACATCCTTGCCGGAAGCCGGCGTCGAGAACGTCAAAGTTCTCCACTGAAGTCATAAGCCTTCCTGGCAACATCTTTGCCGGAGGCCAGCATCGAGAACGTCAAAGTTCTCTGTTGAAATCGCAAACTTTTCCAGAAATATTCTTCGGCGGAAGAATAGCAAACCTTGTCGTCGATCCATGAGCCATGCGCTCCGACAAGGGGGCTTTCAACCTTGTCGTCGAGTCGTGCGCTCCGACAAGGGGGCTTTCAACCTTGTCGTCGAGGCATGCGCTCCGACAAGGGGGCTTTCAACCTTGTCGTCGAGCCATGCGCTCTGACAAGGGGGCTTTCAACCTTGTCGTCGAGTCATGCGCTCCGACAAGGGGGCTTTCAACCTTGTCGTCGAGTCATGCGCTCCGACAAGGGGGCTTTCAACCTTGTCGTCGAGTCATGCGCTCCGACAAGGGGGCTTTCAACCTTATCGTCGAGCCATCCGCTCCGACAAGGGGGCTTTCAACCTTGTCGTCGAGCCATCTGCTCCGACAAGGGGGCTTTCAACCTTGTCGTCGAGCCATGCACTCCGACAAGGGCTGTTTTTCTTAAACAACTATACTTCCAGAAGGAAAGGGCATGGCAGTCATGACCCACGCCAAATTTGGCCCCACCTCCAGCATCGAGATCTTTGAGTTCTCTGCTGTAGGCGGGCCCGGGGGCTCCTGTCGTTGTAATGAGAACCAGGGTCTCATCAACCTTATTAGCATGGGTCATTCCCGTCCAAGATTGTTGCCTGGCAACCCCGGCAAGGCCAAGCTTCCCGGCGAATACCATATCTGGCAAGCATTATATTAACAAGCAAGAACAAGAGCTCGTTGGGGAGAAGCTTCTTCCCAGCGGCATGATCTCCTAGCAAGACAAGACCCGGCAAGGCTTGCCGGGGGACAGCTGGGAACAAACACAAGAATATCAAGAAGGCATTCAAGCCGATGATCAGAAGACAGAAGATCGAAGGCTAGATTCCCTGCAAGATACTTGCCGGGAAGGCTCGCGAAGGCCCGGCAAGGCCTCACACCCGACAAGATCCCACCGCCCTGCCACCGCTCCAGCGCAGCGACCAGCCTGTCGTTTAGGGTTTGTCCTCCTGGATACGTGTCATGGCACTAGCGGCGGATGGGGTTAAGCGGCGCTGATGGGACGGGCTCTTTTTTCGTCCCCAAGAAAGTAAGGGACACCTAAGTAGAGCATTTAATGCGTTTTGTCCTAAGTCGTCAGTGATAAGCATGTAAACACTGTAGCAACTTTACACCTCTTGTACGTACTGTTCACCACTGTTGGTGACCCCTTGATCATATAAATGGAGGCCCAAGGCGAAGCTACAGGGGGGGAAGAGCTTTTCTGGCCCAGCTGCATGCGTAGCCGCCCTTCTTGCGTATTGTTCACCAAAAAGCGCTCCGTGTATCTGAGCTTAAACATCCACAATAAACCAAAGCAGGAGTAGGGTTTTACGCTACTCAGCGGCCCAAACCTGGGTAAAAATCCCCGCGTTGATCGTTGGATCCGCTCTTTGTGTACATCTTCTCCCCAGCCGAACCGTAAAAGGGATCCACGTGGTCCCATAGGTGTCGTACGCCGACACCAATGATCCTCTCATCGTGGGAGGACCAATCTTCATCAACATCTTCACCAGCACCATCTTATCTCAAACCCTAGTTCATCTCTTGTATTCAATCTTTGACCCAAAACCTCAGATTGGTACCTGTGGGTTGCTAGTAGTGTTGATTACATCTTGTAGTTGATGCTAGTTGATTTATTTGGTGGAAGATTATATGTTCAGATCCTCAAGCATATTCAATACACCTCTAATCTTGAACATGAATATGATTTGTGAGTAGTTACTTTTGTTCTTGAGGACATGGGAGAAGTCTTGTTATAAGTAATCATGTGAAAGTTGGTATTCGTTCGATATTTTGATGATATGTATGTTATTCTTCCTTTAGTGGTGTCATGTGAACGTCGACTACATGACACTTCACCATACTTGGGCCTAAGGGAAGGCATTGGGGAGTAATAAGTAGATGATGGGTTGCGAGAGTGACAAAAGTTTAAACTCTAGTTTATGCGTTATTCCGTAAGGGGCTGATTTGGATCCATATGTTTCATGCTATGGTTAGATTTATCTTAATTCTTCTTTTGTAGTTGTGGATGCTTGCGAGAGGGGGTAATCATAAGAGGGTTGCTTGTTCAAGTAAGAACAACACCCTAGCACCGGTCCACCCACATATCAAATTATCAAAGTAGCGAACGCAAATTAACTAAACATGAAGAACGTGACTAGATGACAATTCCCATGTGTCCTCGAGAATGCTTTGCTTATTATAAGAGAACATTCCGGCTTGTCCTTTGATATAAAAAGGATTGGGCCACCTTGCTGCACCTTTATTACTATTGTCACTTGTTTCTTGTTACGAATTACCTTGCCACGAAACTATCTGCTACCGCTACTTTCAGTACTTGCAGAGAATACCTTGTTGAAAACCGCTTATCATTTCCTTCTGCTCCTCGTTGGGTTTGACACTCTTACTTATCGAAAGGACTATGATTGATCCCCTATACTTGTGGGTCATCAACCACGCACTTCTCGGGCGAACCGCGTTTGCCCGATTCAACGCCGTCCCGCATTACGCATACTTAAAGCTTAAAATGCCAGGACCAAATGGTGTTATTACAGTTAATGGTAACACCGAACGCTCCCTCCGTACAGAGGAGCAAAATGCAACCTTTGCAGCCGAAGTTCAGGCAGCCGAAGAGGCATCTAGGACCCTCGCCGATACAATTACTTCGGGCTCTTCAAAGCGCATCTGAGGCGGTCCTTCAGCCTCTAGGCAGCCACGCGGTAACCCCAGATAAGGGTACGCGCTCCGTGGTTCTCCCCTCTTGACCGAAGATTATGTACCTAGAGTATACATAACTTTGCACTTAAAATTCCATGGGGAACGACGGAGCATAAAAGTAAGGGAACACTGTTCGGCTTGACCCAATAGCGACCCAGACACGCCCTGGGCGCCTCTATGGCACTGTCAAAGGCCAACTAAGAATGGACCACCAGTGGTGTTAAACTATTGTTCTGCGGCCATCTGGTACAAAGCCTTTTAAGGATCCGCCAATCAAATGCATCATAAAGCAAAGCAACGGAGGCTTAGCACGCAGAATTGACGAACCCTTGGATAGACAAGGAATAGCTGATAAACGGCAAGGAGGCGCAGACGTGCGGCAGGGATAAACCAGGAAGCTTAAAACCAACTTCAAGATCCTTGCTACTTGTAGACTGCGTTGGTATTTCCCCGAAGAGGAGAGGATGATGCAGTATAGTAGAGAGAAGTATTTCACTCAGTTAAGAACCAAGGTTATCAATCCAGTAGGAGAACCACACAAAATCCCTTTAGCAGCATCTGCACACACAAAAGCAAACACTTACACCCAACGCAAATAAGAGGGTTGTCAATCCTCTTAGCGGTTATTTGCAAGGATTAATTCTGATAGTGATAGATAGATAAAGTAAAATACTAAATAAAATAAAAGTAAATAACTTGCAGCATGGTATTTTTGGATTTTAATATATGATAAAGATAGACCCGGGGGCCATAGTTTTCACTAGAGGCTTCTCTCTCGAGCGCAGAACATACGGTGGGTAAACAAATTACTGTTGGGCAATTGTTAGAAAAGCAAATAATTATGACGGATTCATGGCAATGATCATGTATATAGGCATCACGTCTGAGACAAGTAGACCGACTCCTGCCTGCATCTACTACTATTACTCCACCCATCGACCGCTATCCAGCATGCATCTAGGGTATTAAGTATGAAACAGAGTAACGCCTTAAGCAAGATGACATGATGTAGACAAAGTAAACTCAAGCAATATGATTAAACCCCGTCTTTTTATCCTTAATGGCAACAATACAAATACGTGTCATGTCCCTTTCTGTCACTGGGATTGAGCACCGCAAGATTGAACCCATCACAAAGCACCTCTCCCATTGCAAGATAAATCAATCTAGTTGGCCAAACCAAATCGATAGATCGGAGAGAAATAGAAAGCTATAACAATCATGCATAAAAGAGTTCAGAGAAGACTCAAATATTTCTCATGAATAATCTGATCATAAACTCACAATTCATCGGATCCCAACAAACACACCGTAAAAGAAGACATGCCCATCAATTGATGTCAATGCGAGGAGTAGGGATTGCCATGCAACGGATGCACTAAGAGCTATAAGTGTATGAAAGCTCAACATGAAAACTAAGTGGGTGTGCATCCAACTTGCTTGCTCATGAAGACCTCGGGCATTTGAGGAAGCCCATCATCGGAATATACAAGCCAAGTTCTATAATGAAAATTTCCCACTAGTATATGAAAGTGACAAAATAGGAGACTCTCTATATGAAAAAACATGGTGCTACTTTGAAGCACAAGTATGGAAAAGGATAGTAACACTGCCCCTTCTCTCTTTTTCTCTCATTTTATATATTTTTTTCTTCCTTTTTTTTCTTTTTTCTTGGGCTCTTTTTGGCCTCTTTTTTTCTCTCTTTTTTATTTCCTCACTAGGACAATTCTCTAATAATGATGATCATCATACTTCTATTACTTACAACTCAAAAGAAAATTACAACTCGAAAATAGAACAAATATGACTCTATATGAATGCCTCTGGCGGTGTACCAGGATGTGCAATGATACTAGCATAACATGTATAAAAAATGATGAACGGTGGCTGAGCCACAAATACTATGTCAGCTATATGATCATTCAAAGCAATATGACAATGATGATGTGTGTCATAAAAACGGAACGGTGGAAGTTGCATGACAATATATCTCGGAATGGGTATGGAAATGCCATAATAGGTAGGTATGGTGGCTGTTTTGAGGAAGATATAAGGAGGCTTATGTGTGATAGAGCGTATCATATCACGGGGTATGAATGCACCGGCGAAGTTTGCACCAACTCTCGATGTGAGAAACGACAATGCACGGTACCGAAGAGGCTAGCAAATTGCGGAAAGGTGAGAGTGCGTATAATCCATGGACTCACATTAGTCATAAAGAACTCACATACTTATTGCGAAAGTTTATTAGCCCTCGAAGCAAAGTACTACTACGCATGCCCCTAGGGGGATAGATTGGTAGGAAAAGACCATCGCTCGTCCTCGACCGCCACTCATAAGTTAGACAATCAATAATAAATCATGCTCCAACTTCTTAGCATAACGACAGACCATACGTGCATGCTTTGGGAATCACAAACCTTAACACCAATATTCTTACTAAACCACAATTATCTACTAGCACCTCCCACATATTACCATCTTAATATCGTAAAACTATTGCAAGGAATCAAACTTATCATATTCAGTGATCTACATGAAAGTTTTTATTATATCTCTCTTGAAAACCTATCATATTAGGACCAAATTCATAACCCGTGCATATTACCATTGCTATTCATTAGACTCTCAAAAAGATATAAGTGAAGCATGAGAGTGCAACTATTTCTTTAAAATATAACCACCGCCGTGCTCTAAAAGATATAAGTGAAGCACTAGAGCAACTGCCTCGCTCAAAAGATATAAGTGAAGCTCATAGAGTATTGTAACAAATCACGAATAATGTGTGTCCCTCTCAAAAAGGTGTGTTCAGCAAAGATGATTGTGACAAACTAAAAAAGCAAACAAAAGCAAAGCAAACTATAGCACAAGACGCTCCAAGTAAAACACATATCATGTGATGAATAAAAATATAGCTCCAAGTGAGTTACCGATAGATTGTAGACGAAAGAGGGGATGCCATCCGGGGCATCCCCAAGCTTAGACGCTTGAGTCTTCCTTGAATATTACCTTGGGGTGCCTTGGGAATCCCCAAGCTTAGGCTCTTGCCACTCCTTATTCCTTTATCCATCGTAGTCTCACCCTAAACTTGAAAACTTCAGCACACAAAACTCAACAGAAACCTCGTGAGATCCGTTAGTATAACAAATAAATCTTAAACTTTAGGTACTGTTGTAAATTGATTCATATTTAATATTGGCATAATGCTACTGTACTCCAACTTCTCCATGACTCATACCCCCCGATACGATCCATAGATTCATCAAAATAAGCAAACTATGCAACAAAAACAGAATCTGTCTAAAACAGAACAATCTGTAAAGATCTGAATTAACATCATACTTCTGTAACTCCAAAAATTCTGAAAAATGACGACAACGTGGGAAATTCATTTATAAATACTGTGTAAAAAATTCAGAGTTTTATCACGCTCGAGAGAAAAATCTAAATTCCAGCACTGGATGCAAAAGTTTCTGTTTTCCAACAGCATCAATCATATTATCTTCGAAATCATCCCAAAGGCATTACTTGGCACAAACACTAATAAAAAGATAAAAACACAATCATAACAGAGGCTATAATTGTGTAAACACACAAGAACAGAAGGTAAAACAAAAATTTGTTTTATCATTGGGTTGCCTCCCAACAAGCGTTATTGTTTTATGTCCCTAGCTAGGCATAATGCATAGTTTCAAGTGTTGTCATCCTTGGTTTTCAAATCCTCAATTACGCACCCACTCTTTCTAAGAGATTTAACAAAGGGGTTTCTTATCATCATGCTCCTAGGCACAAAATTAAGAATTTTGCTTTTATAGATAGGTTCCTTTATTATATCAACGAAATTGGGGTGCACACTAATCATTTTAAGATCCTCATTCCCCTTGCTAGAAGTGGCACCCTTAGCCTTAGGAACATACATAAACTTGCAATTTTTATTGGGAGGAGTCCTATCAATAGTTTTAATAGAGGAAAAAGCGGAACCCAAATTATTGATAATCTCCTCTAACTTATCGATTCTAGCGGGACTTTGTTCCATCCTATCGTTAATTATTGGTTCCTTTTCCTTTAAGGTTTTCGATGTAATCCCCACCTTAGAACCAAATTGAGTAATATGATTATGGACCTTTTTGTCTAAATTCTCAAGATGTTCAATAGTAGGCATTTTATTTTCAATGGCTTCTAACCTTTGCATAACATGTTCCCAAGTCAATGTTGTTTCATTAATAATGATAGGTGGTGATCCCACTAAATTCCCCATAGCATTGAAAGCATCCATAGTGGGACACATCAAGAAATTCCCTCCGGTAATAGTGTCAAGCACAAATCTATACCAAGTAGTGATTCCCACATAAAAATTGCGAAGAAGAACGGTAGTGGATTGCTTACGAGTTGATCTATTTTGAGCATCACAAATCATATACCAAGCATCTTTTAAATTCTCTCTTCCCCTTTGTCTAAAATTAAGCACTTCATTTTCAGGGGTAATAGTAACAAGTGAAAAACTAGCCATAGTGGTAGAGAAGCAAACTAGCAAATAAACAAACAAGCAAACAAACGAAAATATTTTTGTGTTTTTGTAAAAAAAAAAATAGAAGTGGGGGAGATGAAAACGAGAGGCAAATGCAAATAAAAGGCAAATAAAATAAATGCAAGTGGATGATAGTTTGTGCGAAGGTACTTGATAATTTTGGTGATGTCTCCCCGGCAACGGCGCCAGAAATTCTTCTTGCTGCTTGTAGACTGCGTTGGTATTTCCCCGAAGAGGAGAGGATGATGCAGTATAGTAGAGAGAAGTATTTCCCTCAGTTAAGAACCAAGGTTATCAATCCAGTAGGAGAACCACACAAAATACCTTTAGCAGCACCTGCACACACAAAAGCAAACACTTGCACCCAACGCAAATAAGAGGGTTGTCAATCCTCTTAGCGGTTATTTGCAAGGATTAATTCTGATAGTGATAGATAGATAAAGTAAAATACTAAATAAAATAAAAGTAAATAAATTGCAGCAAGGTATTTTTGGATTTTAATATATGATAAAGATAGACCCGGGGGCCATAGTTTTCACTAGAGGCTTCTCTCTCGAGCGCAGAACATACGGTGGGTAAACAAATTACTGTTAGGCAATTGATAGAAAAGCAAATAATTATGACGAATTCATGGCAATGATCATGTATATAGGCATCACGTCCGAGACAAGTAGACCAACTCCTGCCTGCATCTACTACTATTACTCCACCCATCGACCGCTATCCAGCATGCATCTAGGGTATTAAGTATGAAACAGAGTAACGCCTTAAGCAAGATGACATGATGTAGACAAAGTAAACTCAAGCAATATGATTAAACCCCATCTTTTTATCCTTAATGGTAACAATACAAATATGTGTCATGTCCCTTTCCGTCACTGGGATTGAGCACCGCAAGATTGAACCCATCACAAAGCACTTCTCCCATTGCAAGATAAACCAATCTAGTTGGCCAAACCAAATCGATAGATCGGAGAGAAATATAAACCTATAACAATCATGCATAAAAGAGTTCAGAGAAGACTCAAATATTTCTCATGAATAATCTGATCATAAACTCACAATTCATCGGATCCCAACAAACACACCGCAAAAGAAGATTACATCGGATAGAACTCCAAGAACATCGAGGAGAACATGGTATTGAAGATCAAAGAGAGAGAAGAAGCCATCTAGCTACTAGCTATGGACCCGTAGGTCTGTGTTAAACTACTCACACATCATCGGAAGGGCAGCAAGGTTGATGAAGAAGCCCTCCGTGATGGATTCCCCCTCCGGCAGAGTACCGGAAAAGGCCTCCAGATGGGATCGCGGAAGAACAGAGGCTTGCGGCGGCGGAAAGGTTTTCTCTTCTGGCTCTCTGGTATATTGGGAATATTTGGGAATTTATAGCGTTGAAATTAGGTCAAGATGTGCCACGAGGGGCCCACAAGCCTGGGGGGCGCGCCCTACCGCCCAGGGCACGCCTCCCGAGCTTGTCGCTCCCTCGTGGCTCGTCTGGTCTTCTCCCGAAGCTTTGAGGGTCCCTTCTAGTACAGAAAAAAATAATCCAAAGTTTTTTCTTTGTTTGGACTCCGTTTGATAATGATTTTCTGAAGAGGCAAAAACAAGCAAAAAACAGCAGCTGGCACTGGGCACTGGGTTAATAGGTTAGTCCAAAAAAATGATATATAACGGCATATAATTGCATAATAAACATCCAAGATTGATACTATAATAGCATGGAACAATCAAAAATTATAGATATGTTGGAGACGTATCAATCCCCTGTGTAAACCTCCCCCCTCACATATTTTTATATATCTTTTAAAGTTTCTTCGACAACTCGGCTTGTATGGTTTGTGCCTATTAAACCAAAAGTAAAGTAAGGACCTTTTGCGGTCATCATACATTTGTTTTATGTATACTTTTCTTTCAAGTCCCGAGCCGAAGACAACTCTCACGATACGATATCTTACGGTTCTTGACCGGGGGCTCGGACTCAAGCCGTCCCCACAATATCACTCCGGTATTCATATCGAAATACTCGGCGTCTCGGATATTGCAGTATATGCATCAGTTTCGAAATCATGTCTTTGGTCAATAGTTGGGTTGCCCGACTCTTGTGCTTACCCCTTACGTTTCCGCATCGTCCGGCTAAGGCTGTAAAGGGAGAACCACTGCGATTGTACTTCCAGTTTGATTGGTCAAGTACCTCAGTGGAGAAAGCCGAAAACTGACTGTCATGATAGGCGCAAACTGGTCAGCGATCCGATGACTGTGTCAAACTAAATCGATAGAGGTTACCCCGTGTCAAACAAAGGGTTCTTGTCAAATGAACCAAAGTGTTCAAACGGTTTTGACCTCGGCACTTTCGAACACTACACACACCGGGGGCTAGTCAAATTGCCCCCACAGTCAAGCTCCTATGACTAAGTGAAAGTTATAAAGCCAAATAGTCTGATTGCCTAGTTTCTATTCACCACGAACCGCCTCCGGGCACCGAGACGTCGCCTAAGGGTGGAAGTGTTATAGAAACACCCCGCGTAGCATCTACAAGGGGGCGGAAGCTGACGACCGGTCACTTTTAGTGTTAACGGTCGCACAAGAGTCAAAATAAAAACATATCGGACATTAAAGCCAGAAATTTCAAAACATAACTTGTCTTTTTTACATAGTTAAACCTCGACATCCCAAGGAGACATCTAGAATAACAAGTCATTCTTGCTACACTGAGCCTCGATGATCTGAGCACCATCCAACACCTCGGCCATGTACTTCTCCGGAGTATGGTTCTTCCCTTCAGGGCCCCCCAGCCACACGCGCCACCTAGATTCCGGGATAATGCGTCCTCAAAGACGGATATGCCCGCTGAGCACCCTCTAGGCAGGTAGAACGCTTCCAGCGGAGGACTTGGGGGCTGGCGCCTTGGAGCCGATGAACCAAGCCGAAGTAGATGCTCGGCAGGGGTTCCTGAGGCTAGAGGTTGATGCATATGTCCTCCATCACCGGCCTTGCCAAACGATGCAGCTCCATCAGCTGCTTCATCTAGTCGTTGAGCAGCGGCGGATGTGACGGCGCCTGGAATTGGGCCCAGAAAGCCTTCTGCTCGGCTTCCCCTTCAAGAGAGCTGTAGTAGCAGCCGGCGTCCACCGCACTCCTCGGCAGGTCCATAAAGGCGTCTGAGGAGCGCCAGATTTGCGTCACCTGAGCAAACCTGATGTCACCAAATTTACATCGCAGTAAGTATGGCTTACCAGCAGCGATTTGCTTCACTTGATGAAGCTCCTCGCGGTCCACCCGGGCCTGGCTCTGGGCCTCTTGACACGCCAAGCTCAGTTTTTTGAGCTCGGCGGCCTTGTTCTTCTGGTCCTCCTGAAGGGTGTCATGTTGT
The DNA here is from genome assembly GCA_039707655.1 of Elymus sibiricus. Classification (NCBI taxonomy): domain Eukaryota; kingdom Viridiplantae; phylum Streptophyta; class Magnoliopsida; order Poales; family Poaceae; genus Elymus; species Elymus sibiricus. The sequence continues at coordinate 210,373,776 of CM077676.1, read as the reverse complement.
GCGTACAAGCCTTTCAGGTCTTCCTCGACCTCGATAACCCGGGCTTGGTCTCTGCCGCGGGCGATCTTCTCCTCGGCTAGCTCTATGCTAGCCTTTGCTGCTATAGCCTTCTGCTGCTCGGCCTCTTGCTGAGCCTTCTTCAGCTCAGCTCGGAGGGTTTCGATCTCCTTGGTGGTAGCTGCAAGGTTACAATCACAAAAATGTGGTTTAGACATACCGGATTAAACTATTCTAGCACTTGGGAACATGTTCTCGGCTTACCTTCCCCCTGGTCAATTCTCTTTTTGACCAGTTCCATGTCCTGTTCGGACCGTGACAGCTTGTGATTAAGCTCTTCCACCTCCTTGGAGTTGGACGCTGAAGCAAAGGCCGAGGCCTGCAAAAATATGGTTAGCCTCCGGTACGATGTCGATCCTCTGCTCGGATCCGACCAGAGTCTTGGGGGCTACTGCATATTAAGTTCTTATATATACTACTACATCCGATCGACCCCAAGTCAGCTTCTTAACCTAACTTAGGGCTCGGGGGTTACTGGTATTACACTCGGAAGACAAACATCAGCATTTCGGCAAATAAAAGTCTTCGGACAAAAGCTAATTCCTGCTCTTATCCGTCAAGGGCTATTGGGCATATTAGGCATAAACTATGAAGTGTTTATAAAATAATAACAGGGATATATGCCGTACCTCAAAACCTTTAAAAAGGCCTTTGAAGGCCTCCCTCATTCTGGTCTCTACAGACCAGAAGCTATTCAGCGCCGTGCCAAGAATGGCACGGTGCTCGGCGATGATGGAGGAGCTCATCATAGCTGCCTCCATCTCCTCAGGCCATCCCAGAAAGGACTGCTCTTGAGCAGGAGGTGATGGGTAACGTTGCATGAAAATCAAAAAAATTCCTACGAAACACCCAAGATCTAATCTAGGAGATGCATAGCAACGAGAGGGGAGTGTGTCTACATACCCATGTAGACCGAAAGCGGAAGCGTATAAAACGCGGTTGACGTAGTCGTACTCTTCACGATCCAACCGATCTAGCGCCGAACGGACGGCACCTCCGAGTTTAGCACACGTGCGGCTCGGTGACGTCTCCTCCTCCTTGATCAAGCAAGAGAAGGGGGAGAAGTAGATGGGATCACAACCAGCACGACGGCGTGGTGGTGATGGTGGTGGTGGAGCGCCGGCAGGGCTTCGCCAAGCCAAACCGGGAGGAGATGGTGGTAGAGAGGGGGAGGGGCTGTGCCAGGGAAGGGGTGCGGCTGCCCTCCCACTTCCCCACTATATATAGGGGCAAGGGGGAGGGGGCGCTGGCCCTGGCCCCTCCTCCAAGGGAGGAGGCGGCTGCCAAGGGGGAGTCCTTGCCCCCCAAGGCAAGTGGGGCGCCCCTCCCCACTAGGGTTCCCCCCTAGCCGCATGGGCCTGAGGGGGGCTGGTGCGCCTGGCCCAACTAGGCCAGGGCGCCTCCCCTCAGCTCATGCTGGCCTCCGGGAGTGGTGGGACCCACTGGTGGTCCCCCGGAACCCTTTGGTGCCCCTGGTACAATGGCGGTGGACCCCTGAACTTTTTCGGAACTCAAATAAAACTTTCCCATATATAAATCTTTACCTCCGGACCATTCCGGAACTCCTCGTGACGTCCGGGATCTTATCCGGGACTCCGAACAAACTTCGGTCACCAAGACAAATATCCCAATACTACTCTAGCATCATCGAACGTTAAGCGTGCGACCCTGTGGGTTCGAGAATCATGTAGACATGACCGAGACACCTCTCGGGTCAATAACCAATAGCGGGACCTGGATGCCCATATTGGTTCCTACATATTCCGTGAAGATCTTCATCGGTTGAAACACGATGTCGAGGATTCAGTTAATCCCGTATGCAATTCCCTTTGTCCGGCGATATGTTACTTGCCCGAGATTCGGTCGTCGGTATCTCCATACCTAGTTCAATCTCGTTACCGGCAAGTCTCTTTACTCATTCCGTAAGACAAGATCCCGTGACTAAACTCATTAGTCACATGAAGCTTCTTGTGATGTTGTGTTACCGAGAGGGCCCAAAGATATCTCTCCGTCACACGGAGCGACAAATCCCAGTCTCGATCCATGCAACTCAACACACACCTTCGAAGATACCTTTAGAGCACCTTTATGATCACCCAGTTATGAAGTGACGTTTGATAGCACACAAAGTATTCCTCCAGTGTCCGGGAGTGGCATGATCTCATGGTCTAAGGAACAGATACTTGACATGAAGAAAGCTGTAGCAAATAAACTAAGTGATACGATCTGATGCTAAGCTTACGGTTGGGTCTGTCCATCACATCATTCTCCTAATGATGTGATCCCGTTATCAAATGACAACTCATGTCCATAGTTAGGAAACCTTAACCATCTTTGATCAACGAGCTAGTCTAGTAGAGGCTTTACTGGGGACACGGTGTTGTTTATGTATTCACACATGTATTTAAGTTTTTGATCAATACAATTCTAGCATGAATAATAAACATTTATCATGAACAAGGAAATATGATAATAACCATTTTATTATTGCCTCTAGGGCATATTTCCAACAGGAGGGGATGGCGGAATCACCTCGGCCCCACCTCCCGTGGAGACGGGGTTGGCTATCTCCGGCGGACGTAGTGGCTCCGGGGCTGCCGGGGTTGAGGAATCGGGTCATCCGAGCTCTTCTCCCTCTCCGGCCAAAGGGGTTTTCTCCCTCTGGTCCTCGGCAGTCGAGGTAGTGACCTCGGCCGTAAGAACACCAGAGCCACCCTCCGTATTTATAGGAGTGGCGGCCAGGTGCGATGACACCTCCCCTGCCTCTTTGTCAGCAAGGGGAAGATGGGTGTGCTCGTTCGTCCCACTCTCCGCCATTTCGGGCGGAGGGAGTTCATTCTCCGATGACCTGTCGCCGAGGAAGGTGCGTGCTACTTGTGATCTGCGTTGGTTTTTCCCCGAAGAGGAGGGGATGATGCAGTACAGTAGAGATAAGTATTTCCCTCAGTTATGAAACCGAGGTTATCAATCCAGTAGGAGAATCATGCAACAACTCGTTAGCAGCACCTGCACACAAAATAACAAATCCTTGCACCCAACGCGAACAAGGGGTTGTCAATCCCTTGGTGGTTAATTGCAAGATTAAATTGTATGGTGATAGATAGATAGACCGAACAAAAATACAAAATAAAATAAATAAAGTAAAATTGCAGCAAGGTATTTTTAGGATTTTCAATATATGATAAAGGTAGACCCGGGGGCCATAGTTTTCACTAGAGGTTTCTCTCTTGAAAATAGCATACGGTGGGTAAACAAATTACTGTTGGGCAATTGATAGAAAAGCAAATAATCATGACGATATCCAAGGCAATGATCATGTATATAGGCATCACGTCCGAGACAAGTAGACCGACTCCTGCCTGCATCTACTACTATTACTCCACACATCGACCGCTATCCAGCATGCATCTAGAGTATTAAGTTCATAAAGAACGGAGTAATGCCTTAAGCAAGATGACATGATGTAGACAAAGTAAACTCACGCATGAATAAACCCCATCTTTTTATCCTTAATAGCAACGATACAATACGTGTCATGTCCCCTACTATCACTGGGATTGAGCACCGCAAGATCGAACCCATTACAAAGCACCTCTCCCATTGTAAGATAAATCAATCTAGTTAGCCAAACCAAATCAATAGATCGGAGAGAAATACGAAGCTATAACAATCATGCATAAAAGAGTTCAGAGAAAACTCAAATAATATTCATGGATAATCTGATCATAAACTCACAATTCATCGGATCCCAACAAACACACCGCAAAAAGTGATTACATCGGATAGAACTCCAAGAACATCGAGGAGAACATTGTATTGAAGATCAAATAGAGAGAAGAAGCCATCTAGCTACTAACTATGGACTCGTAGGTCTGTTGTAAACTACTCACGCATCATCGGAAGGGCAGCAAGGTTGATGTAGAGCCCCTCCATGGTCGAATCCCCCTCCGGCAGAGTGCCGGAAAAGGCCTCCAGATGGGATCTCTCGAGAACAGGAACTTGCGACGGCGGAAAAAGTATTTCGTGGACTCCTCTATTGATTTCCCAATTTTAGAGAATTTATAGAGGCGGAGTTAGGTCAAATGGAGCCACGTGGGCCCCACGAGCTACTAGGGCGCGCCCCACCCCCCAGGGCGCGCCGTGGTGCCTCGTGGGCCACTGCTCCATCTTCTCGTCCCCTCCCGAAGCTTCCAGGGTCTCTTATGTCCAGAAAAAAATCTCCAAAAATTTTCATGGCATTTGGACTTCGTTTGGTATTGATATTCTGAAAAACCAAAAACAGGCAAAAAACAGCAACTGGCACTGGGCACTAAGTTAATAGGTTAGTCCCAAAAAATGATATATAATTGCTTGTAAGTGTATATAAAACATCCAAGATTGATACTATAATAGCATGGAACAATCAAAAAATATAGATACATTGGAGACGTATCAAGCATCCCCAAGCTTAATTCCTGCTCGTCCTCGAGTAGGTAAATGATAAAAACAGAATTTTTGATGTGGAATGCTACCTATCATATTCATCATATACTCTTTTCTTTTGTAGCATGGACATTTGGACTTGAATGATTCAAAGCAATATTCTAAAGTTTGACATGGAGACATAAATACTCAAGCATACTAAAAGCAACCATGTCTTTCAAAATATCAACGCTAAAGAAAGTTATCCCTAGCCCATTATGCTCAATCATTGATCCATTCATGAAACACACTCAATATTAGCTACATCCAATGCACAAGTATGACAATAGTGCTCTCTAGTTGTTGCTTTATAAGAGAAGATGGAGACTCAAAATAAAAATAAAAATTGCATAAAAGTAAATAGATAGGCCCTTCGCAGAGGGAAGCAGAGATTTGCAGAGGTGCCAGAGCTCAAGGCTTAAATTAGAGAGATAAAATTATTTTGAGAGGCGTGCTTTTCCTGTCAACGAAAACAACCGAGAATTCCCAATATCTTCCATGCTAGACACATTATAGGCGGTTCCCAAACAGAAAATAAAGTTTATTTCCTTTCCACCATTCTTTCACAATCCATGGCTAGCCGTATTCACGGGTGCCTTCCATACCAACACTTTTCAAGGAATTTATTATTATCATCATATTATTATTATTTTTCATTTCGGGACTGGGCATCCCTATTACCTTGCCACTTTCTCGTGCAATGACAAGTGAATAAACACTCATCATGAGAATAACACACCTAGCATGGAAAATATTGGCCACCCCCTACCGCTTCATGAGCGGTACGGGCACACAAAACGGAAAATTATTTTGAAAAATTAGAGTTGGCACATGCAAATTTACTTGGAACGGCATGGAAATACCGCATATAGGTAGGTATGGTGGACTCATTTGGCACAACTTTGGGTTTAAGGAGTTGGATGCACAAGCAGCATTCCCGCTTAGTACAAATGAAGGCTAGCAAATAGATTGAGAACCGACCAACCAAAAAGCGAAAATGGTCATAAGCATAACTAACACTGAATAATGCACCATAAGTAGGATATAATTTTTTTGCATAACTATTGACTTTATGTGCATGCATAGGGAATCAGAAACCTTAACACCAATATTCTTACTAAATCACAATTTCTCACTAGCATGACTCACATATTATCATCTCCATATCGCAAAACTATTGCAAGGAATCAAACTTATCATATCCAATGATCTATATGAATGTTTTTATTATATCCCTCTTGAATATTCATCACTTTGGGACCAAATTCATATCTTGTGCAAATTACCATTACTATTATCAACTCTCAAAAAGATATAAGTGAAGCATGAGAGTGCAAATATTTCTTCAAAATTTAATCTTATCAACTCTCAAAATAATATAAGTGAAGCATGAGAGTTCAAATATTTCTTCAAAATATAGTCACCGTCATGCTCAAAAAGATTTAAGTGAAGCACTAGAGCAACTGCCTAGCTCAAAAGATATAAGTGAAGCACATAGAGTATTCTAACAAATCATGATAAATGTGTGGCTCTCTCAAATAAGTGTGTCCAGCAAAGATGATTGTGACAAACTAAAAAGCAAACAAAGCAAAGACTCATATAATACACGACGCTCCAAGCAAAACTCATGATATGTGACGAATAAAAATATAGCTCCAAGTAAAATTACCGATAGTTGGTAGAAGAAAGAGGGGATGCCTTCCGGGGCATCCCCAAGCTTAGTTGCTTGGGAGTCCTTGAATATTACCTTGGGGTGCCTCAGGCATCCCCAAGCTTAGGCTCTTGCCACTCCTTATTCCTTCATCCATCGTGATCTCACCCAAAACTTGAAAACTTCAATCACACAAAACTCAACAAAACCTTCGTGAGATCCGTTAGTATAATAAAGCAAATCACTACTTTAAGTACTGTTGCAAACCCATTCATATTTTATTTTTGCATTATACCTACTGTATTCTAACTTCTCCATGGCTTATACCCCCCGATACAATCCATAGTTTCATCAAAACAATGCATCAAAAACAGAATCTGTCAAAAACAGAATAGTTTGTAGCAATCTGAATATTGACCATACTTCTGTAACTCCAAAAATTCTGAAAAATTAGGACAACGTGGGAAATTTGTATATTAATCATGTATAAAAAATTCAGAATTTTATCACTTTCCAGTAAAAAAACAAAATTCTAGTACTGGACGCAAAAGTTTCTGTTTTTGCACAGGATCAAAGCAACTATCATCCAAATCATCCCAAAGGCTTTACTTGGCACAAACACTAATTAAAACATAAAAACACAATCATAACAGTAGCATAATTGTGCAAACACTCAAAAACAGAAGAATAAAAATTTATTGGGTTGTCTCCCAACAAGCTCTTTCTTTATAGCCATTAAGATAGGCTTGAAATTTCAATGATGCTCACATGAAAGATAGTAATTTAAACACGAAGAGAGCATCATGCAACATGTGAAAAACATACTTAAGTCTAACATACTTCCTATGCATAGGCATTTCATAAGCAAACAGATTATCAAGACAAGCAAAACCCAGCATATACAAGGAAGAAGAAAGAAACAATAGCAATCTCAACATGAAGAGAGGTAATTTAGTAACATGAAGATTTCTACAACCATATTTGCCTCTCTCATAATAATTACATGTAGGATCATATTCAAATTCAACAATATAACTATCATGTAAAACATTCTCTTTATGATCCAAATGCATGCAAATCTTATAGTCTTCCAAGAAAATGGGATTAACATCAACTAAAGTCATGACCTCTCCAAACCCACTTTTATCATATAATTCATAAGATTGATAATTCTCCAAAGTAGTGGGATCATTATTACCTAAAGTTGACACTCTTCCAAACCCACTTTTAATATTATTGCAAACATTATTATCAATAACATATTCATCATGAAGCTTAAATAAATTTTCAAGATCATAAGAAGTATTATCACCCCAATCGTGATCATTGCAATAAGTAGTGGACATAACAAAATTGTCATCCCCAAGCTTGTAGTTTTGCATATCATTAGCATAATTGACATTAATAGAATTTATAATAACATCATTGCAATCATGCTTTTCAATCAAGGAGCTATCATGACTCACTTTATAAATTTCTTCTTCCAACACTTCATCACAATTTTCAGATTCATGATTTTCAAGCAAAACTTCATAGAGATAATCAAGTGCACTCAACTCACTAGCAATTGGTTCATCATAATCGGATCTGTTGAAAAGATTAGCAAGTGGATGAGGATCCATATCAATAGATTTTTGCTTTCACCTTCTGTTTTTGTGTGTTGTCATGAAGGCAATAAAAGCAAGCAAGCAAATAAAAATATTTTTGTGTTTTTGTAAAAATTATTTTAGAAGTGGGGGAGATGAAAATGAGAGGCAAGGGCAAATAAAATAAATGCAAGGAGATGAAAGTTTATGCGTAGGTACTTGATAGATGTTGATGATGTCTCCCCGGCAATGCGCCAGAAATTCTTCCTACTACTTGTGATCTGCGTTGGTTTTTCCCCGAAGAGGAGGGGATGATGCAGTACAGTAGAGATAAGTATTTCCCTCAGTTATGAAACCAAGGTTATCAATCCAGTTGGAGAATCACGCAACAACTCGTTAGCAGCACCTGCACACAAAATAACAAATCCTTGCACCCAACGCAAACATGGGGTTGTCAATCCCTTGGCGGTTAATTGCAAGATTAAATTGTATGGTGATAGATAGATAGATCGAACAAAAATACAAAATAAAATAAATAAAGTAAAATTGCAGCAAGGTATTTTTAGGATTTTCAATATATGATAAAGGTAGACCCGGGGGCCATAGTTTTCACTAGAGGCTTCTCTCTTGAAAATAGCATACGGTGGGTAAACAAATTACTGTTGGGCAATTGATAGAAAAGCAAATAATCATGACGATATCCAAGGCAATGATCATGTATATAAGCATCACGTCCGAGACAAGTAGACCGACTCCTGCCTGCATCTACTACTATTACTCCACACATCGACCGCTATCCAGCATGCATCTAGAGTATTAAGTTCATAAAGAACGGAGTAACGCCTTAAGCAAGATGACATGATGTAGACAAAGTAAACTCACGCATGAATAAACCCCATCTTTTTATCCTTAATAGCAACGATACAATACGTGTCATGTCCCCTATTGTCACTGGGATTGAGCACCGCAAGATCGAACCCATTACAAAGCACCTCTCCCATTGCAAGATAAATCAATCTAGTTGGCCAAACCAAATCAATAGATCGGAGAGAAATACAAAGCTATAACAATCATGCATAAAAGAGTTCAGAGAAAACTCAAATAATATTCATGGATAATCTGATCATAAACTCACAATTCATCGGATCCCAACAAACACACCGCAAAAAGTGATTACATCGGATAGAACTCCAAGAACATCGAGGAGAACATTGTATTGAAGATCAAATAGAGAGAAGAAGCCATCTAGCGACTAACTATGGACCCGTAGGTCTGTGTTAAACTACTCACGCATCATCGGAAGGGCAACAAGGTTGATGTAGAGCCCCTCCGTGGTCGAATCCCCCTCCGGCAGAGTGCCAGAAAAGGCTTCCAAATGGGATCTCTCGAGAACAGGAACTTGCGGCGGCGGAAAAAGTATTTCGTGGACTCCTCTGTTGTTTTCCCGATTTTAGAGAATTTATAGAGGCGGAGTTAGGTCAAACGGAGCCACGTGGGCCCCACGAGCTACCAGGGCGTGCCCCACCCCCCAGGGCGCGCCGTGGTGCCTCGTGGGCCACTGCTCCATCTTCTTGTCCCCTCCCAAAGCTTCCAGGGTCTCTTATGTCCAGAAAAAAATCTCCAAAAAGTTTCGTGGCATTTGGACTTCGTTTGGTACTGATATTCTGAAAAACCAAAAAACAGGCAAAAAATAGCAACTGGCACTGGGCACTAAGTTAATAGGTTAGTCCCAAAAAATGATATATAATTGCTTGTAAGTGTATATAAAACATTCAAGATTGATACTATAATAGCATGGAACAATCAAAAATTATAGATACGTTGGAGACGTATTAGTGCGCTGCGGGCTGTCAAGGCAGGTGGTCACATATCAAAGATACATATTCGAAAACGTGTTGCGCATAGCATGTTGAACTAGTTACCTCGGTAACGGCTTCTCCCTGCGCGGCGCTAGGAGGTCGTCCTATGAAGAATCAGAGAGTACAACCTTGGCGGGGTTGGGCGGCTCACCGGGCTGGTCCGTGGAGGCTCTTCGAAGCCTTCTGCGGGCCCGAGGAGGGTCATCCTCCTCGACGTCTTTGGCCGCCGCCCTTTTCCTCTTCGGGGAAGGCGCTCCTTCCCCCTCGTCCTCTTCTTCCTCCTCGTCGCATGGATGGAGGAGGCATGAGTGTCTTCGGATCTTGCTTCCGACGTACTTCGGATGCGCATACCCTCCCTCTTCTTTGACTCCTTCTTCTCCTTGGCCTAGACCACGTACGGTGCCTCGGCCAAGAGAGCCTCGAGCTGAGGAGTCCGGGCCTCTTCGGGTAATGGTGTCGGGCAGTTTATCTTCACCGCCTTCGCTAGCCATTTGTGAAAAGGAAAGAGCGAGACTGATAACTCGAATAAAGAGACTGGGAAATACTTAGAGTAAAAACGGCGTGAGTAAAAATGCTGTCACCTCGGACGGGGGATTCGCGGCGTCAAGACCACAACCCCCCCCTTGGAAGGGAACTTGTTCTTGGAAGGCTTGAAAAGTGCGGTCCACATCTCGTTCAGGTCAGTACGGAAGAAGTTCCGTACTGTCACCACGTCCTCGGGCTTGTAAAGCCACATCAGGCTAGCCCGGAGTTGGAGGGGAAGGATGCGGCATTGGTGCATGACTTGAATCACATCCACCAACTTTATGCCTTTGTCCTTCATGGCCTGAATCCTCTTCTGAAATGACTCGACCTCTGCCGGATTACCCCAGGATAGGCCTTTCTCCTTCCAGGAGACAAACCTCTTCGGAGGCGTGGCCGAGAACGCTGGGATCTCTGTTTGGCCTTCAGCGGGCAGCTCTCAGTGATGTAAAACAACTCCCGCTGCCACACTTTGACGGTCTCCACGAAGACGCCCTCTGGCCAGGTTACCTTCTGGAGCTTGCTGATCATGGCCCCGCCGCAGTCGGCTAATTGGGCGCCGCTGCTCTTTGGCTTGTTGCTGAACGTCTTTAGCCATAAACCGAAGTGTGGCTCGACGCGTAGAAACACCTCGCAGACGATGATGAACGCCGCGAGGTACAGGATGGAGTTCGGGGCTAGATGATGGAAATCTAGCTCGTAGAAGAACAATATTCCCCTCACGAAGGGGTGCAAGGGGAACCCCAGGCCTCAGATGAGGTGGGGTCCGAAAACGACCCTCTCCCCTTGCTTGGGAGTGGGGATGCGCTCATTGGGCTCAGGAGCCCGGCAGGCGGCGCCAGCGGAGTTCCTGGAAGGTACCCTCCATGACATTGGAGGCCACCCACTTGCCCTTCAGATCAACGTCGGCCATCGCTGGTGAGAGGGTGAGGGCGCAGGAAGAAGCTCAGAGGTTTGGGAATGGATCTGGAGATCTGGAGGCTCTGAGCAATGGCGCATGATGGAAGCGTAGGGGAAAGTGGGACTACCACCCCTTGCTTTTATAGGTCAGTAAAAGACCAAGCGTCCCTTTTACCGCACCAGATGAATCGCCACGTTCCAATCTTTGGTGCCGTTATGCGCGCATGGAGTAAAACAATTTTTGATGATATTCCCCAAAATACGAAGCACGATCTCTAAGTTGATGAGACGTGACAATGAGGAAGCTGCCTCGGGCCGCGATTCGAGCTATAATAACTGGCTCGCTTGAACGCCGTGGGTGGTGACGGTTCAGTAAAAGCTGTCAGGTGAAAGCACTGTTCACACCTATGCGGCAGGCCTTCGAGGCTAAGATATCTCAAGCCTTCGGATGCCGAAGTTTGACCCTTAAAAACATGTGGTCGGCGGGCAATCCTGTTAAGGCAAAGCTCGATAATTGCTTTAAATAAAGGAAATCCCGAGTTTTCATGAAAGCCATCCAAAGAGAAGAACTCGCCTGCTAAGCCGAAGACTTTGAAGCTGGAAATGTTGGTCCAAGGATGTATCTGATGTCCTCGGCTTCGAAGACAAGTTCAGGGGCTACTGACAGTGTCCCGGACTAGGAGGTACCAACCTAGTTAGCCCGCAGTCCATGGGTCGAGCTTATGGCCAGCCGATCTCACAAAGGAAGGACTCCGGAGGCCTCGGACCTAGGCATGATCAAGACGAACACCAACGAAGACTTGGCGTGTACTTCAAGGACAGCTCCAGATATCGGCGTGTTATTCCTAGTTGGAAACCGACCATGTATAACCCTAGATACCCCTAGTGCCTATATAAACAAAAGGGTTTAGTCCGTAGAGACACAATCACAATTACCAGCCTTAGGGTTTAGAACACAACATACGATCTCGAGGTAGAGCAACCTGTACTCGATACCCCATCATCAATATAATCAAGCAGGACATAGGGTTTTACCTCTTCGAGAGGGCCCGAACCTGGGTAAACACTGTCTCCCTTGTCTCCTGTTAACCATCGTTCCAAGATCCACAGCTCAGGACCCCCTACCCGAGATCTGTCGGTTTTAGCACCAACACTTTGCGTATGGCTATAAGAAAAATACGGGACTTACATGAGGAGGAGGTTTTTAAGCATACTGGTGCATACTGGCTGCTAATTCTTTTGGACTAGTTGAGTTCAACTGCTTCGTGAAAAAATAATTTTCATTTTTTGGCGAGCCCGACATTTGAGAAATGACATGATTTTTGGTAAAGGAAAGGAGTCCGTTTCAGCTTTCGCTAGCTTTGTGGCCAGTTTTTGGCCGCCCTTTTGTATCATGGCACTCCTATTATGTGCTGGATTCCAACAATAAAGGTAAATGAGTGTTATCTGGATTAAGGAATGATCCTGCTGCTCCTCTGAAGACTCATGTGAAGGTTAATGTCGATGCAAGCTTCGTGGAGAGCATTAGCACTACAAGTGTTGGGATGGTGGTCAGGGACTCCTCTAGAAAGGACATCATCTCCTTGTAGGATTTTAGCATTGTACAAGTGTGGAAGAAGCGAAACTTCGGGCTTGCCTTGCCAGCCTTTATATAGGTATCACTCTCCATAATCCCATTATTTTAGAGACTGACTGCGCTTTTGTGGCTGCGGCCCTTGCAAATGAAAATTTTGATAGTGTTGGAAATATGCCCTAGAGGCAATAATAATTGTATTATTTATTTTCACGTTTATAAGTAAGAGTTTACATTCTACGCTATAACTGCTATAGTTCTTGAATATGTGATTCATCAGAAAACTCGTAAGCACGTGTAGAATGATAAACGGTAAAACCCGATTCCTAGTCTAGCCTCTAGAACTAGCTCAAGTGTTGTGTGATGATCATGTTTTTCTGATCATGGGCATTTGGTTAAGTGTAACGAGGATGTCAAACAACATTGAGTATGATGTTAGTAAAACGATCATATTGAATTGACCCAACTTGTTTGTTATACTTTGAGATGCTATCATCACAAGTCTATAAGTTATAACACGAAGAGTTAATATATGCTTTTGTTCCTTAGACCATGAAAGTATCATAATCACTTCATACCAGACGATAGACTTTAGGGTTGCTCAAACATCATGTGTAACACGGTGATCATAACGACAACTTTCAGGTTCATCGAAAAGTGTGACAAGGGGCTAGATAGTTCAAGAGTGGGATTTGCTCCTCCGATGGTGGAGAGATATTCTTAGGGCGCTCTCGGTGGGGAATAGCATATGATAACCAAAGGTTCACTCGAATATCATTCGTATAATCATAGGGGTCAATATGGATGTCCACGGTTCCGCTATTGATCATTGAACAAAAGGAAGTTTTTTTCATGTCTATGTTTTACCGAACCTACAGGGGCACACGCTTAAGGTAATTTCGATATGCTGAGTATTAGTGGAGTGAGGAATATGAGGAAATATTCTAGGAATAGTTTCGGAAATAAAAGAAATAGTTTCGAGAGAAACCGGAAGCGTTTCGGGGTTACCGGAAGAGTTTCAGGGAATACCGGGAAATGATATATAGGCGGAAAATGTTTTCGGAGACTTTAAATAAATGATAAAAGGTTCTAATATTGATTAGGAGGCTTTTAAATTTTATTTAATATCAACGGGCTAAAGAAAATACTAAAAAGCCTATTAGTGGAGAGATAACGGGCCATAAGGCCATTAGTGGAGGCGCCCCAAGGGGAGGCCGAATTGGGAGGTGGAGTTGGACTCCAGCACCTCCTTGGCCGGCGCAAGGGGAGTGGAAACTCTTCCCCAAATCGGCCACCCCTCCCCTCTCCCCTACACCTATATATACTAGAGGTTCTGGCTCTTTTGAGACACCAGTTTTCTCTCTAGTTCTCTCTAGTTGATCTAGTTCTAATTTAGACTTGGTCTAGATTAGAGCTAGTTTTAGTTCTCTCTAATCCTCATAATAGAGAAGCCCCATGATGTTCTCTTCTCCCTCCTCTAATTCTTCGGCGACGATTAGCTCTGTACAGCGAAGCGCTCCCGGTTTGGAAAGCTTGTATGCCTGCAATCGTAGAGAGACCGTACTTTCGGTCTTCGGTTCGAGGGATCGTTTGTGAACGGTTCAAGGGACTTCATCGACGATATACACCAACTCTTCTTCCGCTGCAACTTGAAGTTGGTAACGATCCGATCTAAACATCTTATGCATCTTCATAGTGTTCCTGGGATCATGATCGTAGAGCGATTTTTTTTGTTTTCTACTACGTTCCCCAACAGATAGGTCCCCTATAATCGATTTGAAGAAGGAAGCGATAAGTATATCAAAGCTTATAAATAGTTTTAAAGTCTCCAAGATTAACTGATTGACCAACATGGTGGCTAATCAGATTGCGAAGTTTACATTTGAAAGTAGATAAGATGGTGTTCTTGTTAACAATGTTCCACCCGGCGTGGTTAAGGCTATAATGAACAATTGTAATAACTCTTCTATTTATTAATATATGAGGTGGTGTTTTTCAAAAATAAAATAAAAAAATGAAGAATCCACGAAACATGAATGTATACTCCCTTCATTTCTTATACAAGGCCACAAACTCAAAATCACACGTACCAAGGTAAAAATTAATGTATGCTTTGCAAGTCAGTTTGTCTTCTTGTTTATTGGGTTAATTAATAGGGCACATGCAAATTAGAGGAATTTGAGTGGATGAGAGGGAGAAAGCAGTTGAGCACTATTATCATCCACTACATGCATGTGAGTAGTTAAACCATGAGTTGCTAGTACGAGGCAACGCCATCAAATTTTGCCTTGGTTATTGTTGGTGGACTTGTATAGATTTTTTTAAGGGGGGTGGCTTTGTATAGATGCAAAATATATTATTTTTTATAGTGGCTTGTATATAAAAATGGAGGGAGCACCTTGGTGGGCCGAATTTCCATCGCGGGATACAATTCTTCGGGCCGGGTACGCGACTCGTTACTGGTATCTCGGCCTACACGGGAAGTTACCACTTCCCATCGTGCCCTCGATTTTTCGCTGCTCCCGCAGAAGCGCACAGCCATGGCCACCGCCGCCGCCGCAGCCGCCTCACCGTTGCACGACCACCGGACCTTAGTCCTGCAGCAGGGCGAGTTGGATGGGCGCTTTGCGGATGCCGAAGAGAAACCAACAGCACCATCCGAGGAGCCCGCGGAGGCGGAGGTGGAGGAGGACGAGGACGACGATGAGGACGATGACGAGGAGTATTGGTCCTACCATGATGTGGGTGAAGCCCTAGACTGGCTCGACGCCGCGGAGGGCCCGGATGGCTCGACGCGTCTTTCCTCAACATTCTCGGCCGCCGGAAGCGCGGCTGCGGCGCGGAGGCCGAACGCGCACGGCGGCATGCTCGCCCGCACACTCCAGCCACTCTCCAATCGCACACAGAAGCTCGCCTCGCACGTCCGCGCCGCTCCCTTGGAGGTATGCTCTCTCAACTCACCTTGGATTAGTTCTGATCGCCTGTGCTGTAGTAACATTTATGGGCGTATGCTATCAAGGACTAGGGTTCAGTGGTTCACTATCTTCTGGTCAAAGTTGTTTACCTAAAATTACTAAAGAGAACAGTTGCACTTCATATTAGAGCTAGGCCTAGTAGTATCAGCTAGGGAAATTCTAAGTTTCCAACGTCACTCTGCAAACCACTAACTGAAATAGTTTGGCTCAAGTTTTGATGTCTGTTGCAGCACTGAATTTTGTGTAACCCCGGTGCCTTAACATATGGATATTGTTATCTTAACGAAACACTGGTCATGCTTTATTCATCTGGGTGTCATAGCTTTTTTTGCTGATTATTTGATGTCGTGAGTTTTGAACCACTCAGGAATGGGAAGGTAGAATGAACGTGGGGATGTCAAATTCTGTGACTACGGCAATCAGGGACAGCATAAGGGATACTGCAATTGGGAAAACAAGGAACACTGGGAAGGCAGATCGTGCTACAGTTGAACAGGTTTGTACATTTTTTTTGCTGTTTGGTGATGCTTAATTGCTTATTTCATTCTCTGCTTGGGAGTTGAATCCGTGCATTTTCATATTCCTGTAGCAAATTAAGAATCAATCCTGTAGCCTTTCACCCTAATTTGCTTTCTGTCAAGTGCTTGTCTGTTTTAAAAGTTTCTCCCCTCATCAAGTATGCAGTAAATCAAAGTTTATTTATTAGTGCTGGATTATAAAACGTTGGTTTGATGTACATGAATAAATTCCTATTGAAGTTATGTTATTTCAGTTCCTGCTCTACCTCCCATCGCAGCATGTTCCCAAACCCACTGCATTCCTGGGTATATAGGTGGCTGAAATGGCACCATTAATCCGCTGTTGACTACTTGAACAAAAAAAAAGCTTTATAAATCTTGGTTGTAACTTATTGTATACCTTCATCAGACTTGAGTTCGCTTCATTTTCTATTGCCTGTTGTGTAAGTTCGTGAAGCAGAAATTTGTTAGTCTGAAGTTTGAACATCGCTCTTTTTGGTGCCTACTGTATTTTTGTTTATGAGTTCTCCTGACTGATTAGGTACCATTGCTTCAATGCTGATAAGCAGGGGGTGATCTGATCTATTTCTTTTCCTCTTCTGCAATTTGTTTAATTAATATTTCTTGTCATTGTGGGCCTCAAAATGCTCTCTATTGCACATGTGATTTGATTACTTGATCTGATGATCGCACGATATTTTCAGTTCTTATAGGCAGGGCATGCTTGCTCATTCGCCCATCCAGATAAAGTTATAAATTTTGATTAACCGGGAAAGACAAAAACATGCTTTAACTCTATAGTCTATGTAATGAATGATGTTTTAGTGAAGTACTTATTCTGAACATTTAATTTTTTCTTTATATGCAGGCTATTGACCCAAGAACCCGCATGGTTTTGTTCAAAATGTTAAACCGTGGTGTTTTTAATAACATAAATGGTTGCATTTCTACCGGAAAAGAGGTAATCTTCAATTTGCAGTGCACATCGTAGCGCCAAGGCATCTGCTACTTGCCAATTTCATTGCACCCGCAGATTTAAAAATAATATTATGAGAAAAGTGTGTGGAGCATAGCGCTACTTTAGCTGTTGACAGAGGAGCATGGAGAAGGCATCCCATACTACTAGTTGCATTTTTTTATTCATCATTCTATATATCTATAATTAGAATAACACACTCAATATTAATTGTGGCAGTTGATTTGTTTTTTTTTCCTTTGTAGGCAAATGTATATCATGCAACAAAGACAGATGGCAGTGAGTTAGCAATCAAAGTCTATAAAACTTCAGTGCTTGTTTTTAAGTAAGATATGGATTTTATACTTGCTTTGTCTTATAACTGGATACTCAAAGCTACGTCAGAAGGCTGTTTATGGGCATTTTGCTGTATCCTTCAAGTACTTCTAAATTGTTTTGATTCAAAAAGGTTTCCGTGTGAACAGAGTACACACTTCCTTGTTGCAGGGATAGAGATCGATACGTTCAAGGAGATTATCGTTTTAGACATGGTTACTGCAAGCATAATCCTCGGAAAATGGTAAAGACCTGGGCTGAAAAGGAAATGCGAAATCTTTTACGGTATGAAATATTCTCATTAAGCATGCTTTATTCATGATTTTCATTCCAGTAATTTGGCAAGATGTTTCTCAATGGGATTCTGTTGTTGAACTGGGTTTAATTTTTGGGGAAAAAGGGGATGCATTTGGTGGCATAAGCTGTTGCTATCCTATATTTTGTTCTGTCTCTCTCTAAATTAAATTCCCACTTTATATAATTTTTATCTTCTTCTGCAATACTTCGCAAAATGCTTTTAGTTATTGAAATAGAAAGATTTGCACTTCTCTCTCTTGTTCAGAGTTAGAGCAGAAGGAATCCGATGCCCGAAGCCGTTGCTCTTGAGGCTTCATGTTTTGGTGATGGAATTTATAGGTAAAACTTGTGGTGACATTTGCTTATTCAATGCCTATCAACATTTTCCTACAGAAATGGTATCATACCATGACCTAATAATTGTTCAAAACATAGGCCTTGTAGCAGAACATCCCACAGAACAGTACTTTCAAAGGTATTATCAGTGCGTCTAATAAATTGAGTTGGTTCTCCTTCAGGAAAAGGAGGTTGGGCTGCTCCTCGTCTTAAGGATGCTGCTTTGTCGGATGACAAGTTGCGTGAAACTTACTTTGAGGTACATGACGCATGCAAAGATTAACTACCAGTTGAAATGTCAGCTGAATATGGTCTTTTCATATAGAAGAATGAACAAGGAACCACATAGTACCCAAACATTAGAACTTGGGTACTCTTATCATACAATTTTCCGATATACTTACTGCAGCTTATTTTCAGATTGTTACAACGATGCGGACACTTTACCAAAAGTGCAAGCTTGTCCATGGTGATTTGAGTGAATACAACATTCTTTATTTTGAGGTAGTTGAACATTTCTGATTAAGCCTCTTTAACCTCTTTTATTTCCCTGTTAACCAGGTTCCTCATTCTTATTTGCTTGTTGTTCAGGGACACTTGTACATCATTGATGTTTCACAGTCTGTAGACCTTGACCATCCTTCAGCTTTGGATTTCCTGAAGGAAGATTGCTTGCATGTTAATGTGAGTAAAATTAAATTAAAATTGACCAGACATGGATAACTCATGGTATTTAATACGTGTGCAATGCTGTTTTCAGGATTTCTTTGAAAAACGAGGCATTCCTGTCATGACAGTAACAGAGCTATTTAATTTTGTTGTGGATCAAAATATCGCTGATGAAGATGTTGATGATTACCTGGAGAAGGCATGTCCTTATTTTATTTTCAGTAGTTACATTACTTTGCAATCATCGATTTCTGCGTGATACTGTGCTCATCCTTGGACAGAAGATCTGATGGGTTAACAATATTGTGGTTACAACAGGTTCAACAAAAGATTTTGGAAAATGGAGATACAGCTGCAGATGATGATGAAATTGCTCCGACAGTCTTGGTGCAGGTAGGAATATGAATATTATACTATGCATTTGTGCAGCTTTGCCAGAAATATACTCCCTCCGTCCCAAAATAGGTGTCGCTGATTTAGTACAAAGTTGTACTGGGGTAGTTTACAACAGTGAGCATCTTCGCTTCTCCAGTGAGGGACCCTAATATCTGAGGCATACGTTTATTTATTGCATATATCTGTTACTCGTCAATCATCACTATTTTATACTATGTTTTGATTCAAGGTATTGACATTACATTTGTGGTAACTGTTTTATCTCATGTACACAATTCATTGGTCTGATTCCAGTTAGTCTTGTCTTCCAGATCTCTTATACGAGTTTGTAACTACTTCGTGTTTATTTTGTTTCTTTCATATGTTTGTGCTGTGTGTTATACAGTTCACTTACTAATAATATTACCTGCTTTGCTCTTTTTGATAGACGTTGGATTATGTGAAGCAATGCGAGGCAGATATTGTCAGCATGTCAATGATGCAACGCCCATCCGTTGGTTATGAGCCAACAGCAGATAAGCTTTATGACCAGCCACTGTTAGGATTTGTGCGGGCTAAAAATGAGCCTACCGAAAACCAGGAAGCACGACCGGCACAAAAAACACGGGAAGAACCCTTGGACCTGCAAACTAAGTGCTCCTTGGAGAACAAGGAGGAAGATGAATTGGGTGACAGTGAGTCCTGCTCTAGCTCCGACGAAGACGGTTCGTGGCACGAGTCCACAAAGATGGGGCCCGAGGAAAGGAAGGCTGCCCGCAAGGAAAACAAGAAGAAAGTGAAGGAGGAAAAGAGGGAAACTCGCAAGACGAAGATCCCCAAGGCTGATAAGAAGAAGAGGAAGAAAATGGCGAAAGCCAAGTGCAAGCGGTAGTGGATCACTGCTGGCAATCCACATGGTTGACACCATCAATTTTGTTATACAAATCTAGTTCCAGTCAGTCTTGTTTCCAATGGAGATGAGTCGATTCTTTTTGTTGTAGTCCTTCTAAATGTATTGCTTAAAAACCAATGTTGTAAAAGATCCGTCCTGCCGCACCATTATCAGATATTTTGAGTTGTGTATGCTTACAATTCCGTCTGTTCTGTTGGTTACATCTTACGTGGCGATTCTTGTGTAAACTATGGATGAACATCAACTCTTTATAGGTCTACAAAGTTCGCGATAAATTGTTCTCGAGCCCAAATCGCATAGCAGAAGCAGGAATTTTGAATGTATGATGATAAAGAAAGGAGACGGATGCCTGGACTGTGTGATCCAAATCTCCTAAGCTTGCATCAAATAGGAGAACGCCCCATTTGAAATTTCACTTCCGTTTATCTGATTCCGAATTTTTCCGGAGCACCCCTAACATAACCCTTCAAGGTGGTAAGAGTTAAAAAATCCACATCTTACGGTTGCCCTTCCTTCGATTCGAAGGCGAGCCAGCGAGCAAAGCAAACCCTCCCAAAACCACGAGCCCCTCCTCCGCGTCCCCGGCCCTCCTCTACCGAAGCCGGAGCGAATGCCGGAACCGCAGGCCATCCTCCCGCTCCGCGCGCTGCCGCCGGACGCGCCGCTCCCCTTCCCCCCGCCGTTCCACCACCAGACCCCTACCATCCCCGCCGCCACGGCCAACGCCAGCGCCAGCGCCACCCCGACCCCTCCCCCGGCCACGCCCCCGAACCCGACCCCTCCCCCGGTCACGCATCCCCACTCCTCGTCCTCCACGCGGCCGCCGCACCCATGGGAGATAGCCGCGCGCGCCTGGCTCGAGTCCTTCCCCGACGGCCGCCCTCCCACCGAGCCCGAGGTCGACGCCTACATCGACGCCCACCGCCCCGAGCTCCCATCCCTCCCCCGCTCCCAGCTCCACCAGCGCCTCCTCGCGCTCCGCGGCGACCAGGTAACCCATCTACCCTTTCCCTTTCCACGGTCGACGATTCGCGCACTGGATGGAATTATTACCTGATTGCTCCGTGGTTAAGTTTGTTGGATTCATCAACTTGAGCTCTTACAGTGTCTGCACGAATTGTGATATGATAGATTTATGGCTGTGGGGTATCTTTTACATCAATCGAGGTGACCATTGTTTGGGGTTCCAAGTAGCACCAGTCATGCAAAAGTTACAAAGTTCAAAAACAAAAACCATGCAAAATTTAGCTTCTCAAATTAGGTTTTCTGAAATCGAATCGTTATTGGTTTTATTGGAACTCTAGTTCGAGCACATTAAATTCTTACTTCAGGTCTTCAGCTATGTGCCTATGTTTATGAGCTTCATTAGCCCAATTTGATCTGCACAATATCTCTTAAATCTGCTAAGACGTACCTTTCTTTTGCATTCCTCTAATCCTTCCAGTGACCAAGGAAGCTAAGTTCATTGTGCAATTTTTTTTTTGTCGTTTCCATCAGGTTTTAGATCCAGACCAAAGTGCATTCCCATACAGGTTCCAGCGAACTGATCTCTGGAAGCCTGTGTATCAGTGGTTGGAAACTCTTGAGATGGACTCGCTAGTTACATCAAAGCAGATATCGGACTGGCTTGCATCGAACCCACAGGTGATGGATAGGCTGGTTGAGAAGCATTCCAAGTATCATCTGATACACTACAGCCAGCGGATGCACTTGAAGTTGCTCAAGAAGAGAGGGAAGTTGCCAAAGGTACAAAATTGTCTGAACCACTTTGATTGGTTCGTGGGTGAAATGTTTTTATTTTCTGTCTACTGGCTGAATTTGTTTAAACCTTTCCAAACAATACTACATTGGTATTTTGACATCAATTATATTTATATTTATTCTTTAGGAGATGTGTGGTGCTCTGATATGTTTCTGTTATGAATCAAATATATCAACTTACTATGTCTAATCTAAATTTAACACCCTAGTAAAGTAGTATTAGCTTTTCTACCTTCCTTGTATTATTACAACAACAACAGCAAAGCCTTTAATCCCAAACAAGTCGGGGTAGGCTAGAGCTGAAACCCATAAGATCTCGCAGCCAACTCATGGTTCTGGCACATGGATAGCTAGCTTCCACGCACCCCTGTCCATGGATAGTTCTTTGGTGATATTCCAGTCCTTCAGATCTCTCTTTACGTACCCCTCCCATGTCAAGTTTGGTCTACCCCGACCTCCCTTGACATTATCAGCACAGTTTAGCCGTCCGCTATACATTGGAGCTTCTGGAGGCCTGCGCTGAATATGCCCAAACCATCTCAGACGATGTTGGACAAGCTTCTCTTCAATCGGCGCTACTCCAACTCTGTCCCGTATGGCCGTATATCATCATTCCAGAACCGATCCTTGTGTGACCACACATCCATCTCAACATGCGCATCTCCGCTACACCTAACTGTTGAACATGTCGCCTTTTAGTCGGCCAACACTCAGCGCCATACAACATTGCGGGTCGGTTACCTCAGGCACAGTTATAACTCTTTTATTTCAGCAGGGGAACGAACCTAGCCTCCTCTAAAGCAGTACATACTTCTTTTTCCGGTCGGTTACCTCAGGCACAGTTTTTTTAGTAACACAGCTTCTTCTTTACTTCATTAGTTATTATATGTGGTTATGCTCGTTTGAACTGTTGGCTAGTTAAGTTGCATTTGCAAGGAATCGTTTGAGGTAATAGTACTTAATACAACATACTCATTTTAGTATCTCATAGTTTTTTTTATTTGTTTCCGTAAGTTTATTCTGTGAATACATCTTCCTATCCTTGCAAATAATATTCTGATCGGCTATTTCTCGATCGCTTGAGAATGGATGAAATCACATTCCATTTGCTCACTGTTGTATCTCCTCAAATGATTCTTACTGCGGATTTTGTTTTCCTCTCTGGAGATGACAGTGTGTTGGGTTAGGGTTCAGGTTCGGATGTAGGTTTAGGGTGGAGGTTACCTGTGGGGAGCAGGGAGAGCCAGCGGGTGATCAACATGGTGGGGGTAGAGGTGATGGCGGTAGCTGCTGCCTGCTGGAGATGGAAAAGGAGGGCGGCAAGAGAGATGACTGATAAAATGTGTTTAGGAGGAGGGAGGGCGAGGCTGCTGCTGTCTGTTTGGATTTAGATCCAACAGTTCACAACATCGACTGGTTTTAACAAAAAAGCAAGCAACTGTGGTTCACAAGATCACATCAATTGACCTCTTTTGAACAAAAAGCAATCTACTGTGCAGCTGTTGGACCCATATATATTTTGTCCTTACTAGCACATATGCCCGTGCGTTGCAACGGGAGAGATAATTGACGTGTTCACTGAAATATCCATCAGCATGGCCCAACAACATCCGAATTGTGCCCGACCACGGCAGAGAGGCGCACACTGGGGTCTAGCAGAAATTCATATCAGTAGTACATTAAGAAGCATGCTACACAGACAATAATTTTGGTACGGTTTTTGTATGGCGATTCTGATCTTAAAGAGCCTAATTTTCAATTTTTTCATACCAAGGCATTATTTGTAAGTTGAAGCAATGTTTGGAATTTGCACCAAGTCATGAGAAAAATCTCAATAAAAGGATTCTCTCCTTCATATTTTTTTGAATCTCCCGTTTTTTTATCCCCACTGATAACGCCCTTTATTCTCTCCTTTCTTTATTACTCCTATATGCCCATTAAAACCGATCATTCATACTCCTTCCGATCCATATAGGCCCTCCTAACATACTTCATATAAAAGTTATATTGTGTGTTAGCATTTTCCAAAATACACCATTGCAATTAATTAGGTTAATTAAGATTATGCCCTAAACAGAATCTTAAAGTGGTTAACAGGAACAAATAATAGCACGGTTGGAAACTACGCATTTTTCTGATCAAATTACATATACAAATTATTTTAATCCGAGTTACGGTTGCAAAGTTATAGCATTATCATGTTTAACCTATTCTCTGTAAATAATAAAAGGCCAGGGACCTAAATGGGCCGAAAACAGAGCGAACTGGGCAAACGCGGAATACTAACCAGCGCCCAGGAGCGCAAGATAGTGGCTACCGCAGTTGGGCCGAAGCCCAACAGAGAAAGGGCACTTAATGTTGGACCGCGGGTTACTTAAATGAAAAATCAGGGGCTTTTTTGTACTACCTCCGTCCCATAATATAAGAGCGTTTTTGACACTAGTGCCTCCGTCCCATAATATAAGAGCGTTTTTGACACTACACTAGTGTAAAAAACGCTCTTATATTATGGGACGGAGGGAGTAAAACGTAAACGTATGACGACGGACGGGCAGAAACACTCCGTACTTTATTAGTAAGGTATAGATATAGATTCTAGATGGTCCTTACATAATCTCGATTTGCGTTCTTTTCTTGTTCCCCTTAACTTTTTTTCCCTTGAAGATACTAAGCTTTACAAAATTGATGCTTCAATAACAGACTCTACAACTTTCTGCGGCTAGAGCCACATTCCAGCCAAGTGCTGTTCCAGTTGCCCCACCAGAAAGTGTGGCGACCTTACCGAAATCTCTACCTCCGGCGACAGGTTTTACTTTCATTGATTCTACATCTTTTCTGGAAATTATAATTTTTTGGTCTCCTTAATCATATGCGTTCTGCCTTTCCACAGGTGGATTTCCAGGTGGCAGTACAAGCATATCTCCAGGTGGCAGTGCAAACAGATCTCCAGGTGTCAGTGCAAGCAGACTTCCAGGTGGCAGTACACCAATAAAGGACAAAAATATGTCTTTGTCCAAAAAGAAAGAAGCTCTCTTCAAATATGAACTGTATGCACCTAACTCTTGTACTGTTCTTACTTCTTAGGGTTATCAGTTGACTTTCTCTGCTACATTATTAATGATGTGTGCTAAAATAACCATGCATGCATTTCAGTTTGACAGATTTGCAGAATCAATTGACCAGTGTGATGTTAAAGCACTGTCGTACTGTCGCCATTAAAGATACTGATTCACTGTATATGGATATTCAAAAGCCAGAGACCAACATATTATGTATACAAGAAGGGGCAACTACTGCAAGCGCATCAAACCCTGCAGATGTGCCAAAGATTTATGTCAATGAACAGCCGAACGCAGGGGGAGTAGTGGAGAGTGAGTTTGGCCAAAAGAGAAAGAGAAACCCAATCATTGTTACACCTGCGTGGTGTTACAGTGAAGCTGCAACAGGTTTGTCCCTTTTCTTGGTGGTAGGATAGATCCTCTGTTGTTCTGTTCGATACAAGTTAATTTACGGACTTAGACACCCTTTTGGCTGTTCATTTGTGTATCCTATGGATTATAGGCTTGCTCTTTAATTTGTAAACATACCATGCCAAAGGCCTTCCATTAATTGCAAATTTGTTGTTTTGATCCGTATCAACTGAAAAATCATGTTTCAGGAACGTCGGAGCGTGAACAGAATTCTAGTTCATATAGTGATGGTGCAAGAAGTTTTAATATATGGAAGGGACATGTTAATCCATCATCTCCACAGAGATCTATAAAGAAAAATCTATTGTTCTGCCTAGAGGGGCGTGAAATCGGTAGCAACTGGTCTCAAGTTTGTTCTTATGGCGGTTATGCTGGAAGGAACCGTGAAAGATGGACCCCATTTCTTGAAGGCATGCTTGTTTTGATCTCAACAATGTTGTTGTTCAGCAGTGTTCTGATATTTAGTTTTCATTTTGTAAATCATAATAGATTCTTCTTGATTTCAAATTTTAGGATGGAATTCACCCGCAGTCCAGTTTGAAGGGCCTGCAGTACAAGCTGTAAGAAAAAGTTACCTATCTTGGAATGCAACTTCTTGTGCTTATACATCAAGTGCTCCTTCTGCTCAGCCTCATGACAGGGTATGGATCTCTCAAATGCCTGGTAATGCAATTCGGTACAAGTTCAAATAGTTGATAACGTGATGAACTGATGTCTGGCAGTTTGCTTGCTCAAAGCTTATGTAGTATCAAACATAATTTAAGAAGCCTGAAAACAAAAAGACAGTTGAACCGAAAAAACAAGAACCATTGTGTAAGTGTGCCAATAGAGGTACAAACCACGTCTGATTAACAAGTGATGATCCTGCGAACTCTTTGGCTCATGCGGTTACTAACTAAGATCAATCAGAGGCTTGTGTAAGTTACCCTGTTGAGATCAAGGAAAAGAAGTGGTAGGCGTTAATTGTGCGTTTTGACACCGCCTTGCGCTTTTCTGACCAAAGTGCATGCTTAAAGCGCAATTATGCGCACAATAAGTGCAATTAAGCGCCAGGCGTTTTGCTATCACCTGGCGCCTGCCTAGGCGTATTTTTTTTAATCATGGGTCGAGATAGCAAAATTAGTCAAATTCAAACCATATTAATTGATACCCAATGATGATCACATGGTTAAATTGTGAGCTAAGTTGTCATTTCATCTTTATTTACTGACAAAGTATGCTTGGGCTTATGTTGACCCACTTCTACAAGTTTAGAGACCTAATGTGCAATCATCAAGTTCAGAGACCCAAGCGACATGTCTGTACAAGCTGAAGGACCTATGATGCACTTTACTCTTTATTTTACCAATATACGCATTCTGTTCTTAAATTCTCTACTTTGTGTTGGCTCAGCAAGGTGTACGCAAAGTTCTTGATGTAAAATTTCATCCAGAAGGGTTGCCTCAGCTTGTTTCTTGCTCTAATGAGGTTGGTACCTTTTATGATTACAACTGCATTTTGTACTCAAGTTTTTATAGTAGTGAGGGGGAGCCCTGGGAGGCAGGCTGGCAACAAGCATGTCATTATAGCTGCTGTGAAATGCCTTGATACCTCCCTGTTGTTCTTTGGATTCCTATTTGTATTTTGTAGTTTTTAATTGATAATTTCCTTCTTTTGATTCATATAACATATTATTCCATCAATCCAGGCACCAAATGAATTATTGCTTTTCAATCTTCTTTCTGGGAGGGCTATTCAACTTAGAGGCCACAATACTAAGGTATGCCATACAAGTTCGTTTATGTTATATCTACCCACGTATAAATAGAGTATCTTCTGCGCTAATGAATCTATTCCGCCTTCCTTGTTTGTCCTTTTTTTGTTGAACAGATTTTTTTTTTAACAGCTCTTTTGTCCTTTTGTGCTTGGAGAACAGTATACTTTAGACTTTACTAACTCGGATAAAATAACTCAAGAGTTAAGACCACCACCATAAGAAATACAAAATAAGTGGTTGTGTGACATGCTTAACCTTCTGTTTCCTGCAATATTTACTTGTCATTCTTCATGATCAATTGTTTGTCACGTTTTTCTTTTTCAAGCATGTTCCATACAAGGAGAAAATGTGCACCCTGTTTCTTCCGTTACCATGCTAGGACTACATAAAATAAATTCAGAAGTACAGTACTATGTTGCTCCCTCTGTAAAGAAATATAATACCTTTTAGATGAAATATAAGACCTTTTAGATCCCTACTTTAGTGATCTAAAAGGTCTTATATTTCTTTACAGAGGGAGTACTATGCTAGTATTAACCACTCTCAACTTTCAGTACTCATTATAAGATGCGTGTTTAATCCTTCTGCTCGTATTTGGCATGCCTTACTTTCTTTTTGCCTTTTACTACGGTTACTATTAGTGTTTCACTTGGTTATATTTTATTGTTCCCAGATCCAGTCAACCTCATTTGCAGTTAAAGGAGCAAGCGTTGTATCTTGTGGTTCTAATTTACTAAAGGTGACCCTAGAGTACTAATCAATGCAACAAATAAGAACCGTATGATATTAATTTATTTTTTCTTTATAAATAAACAATAGGTATGGGACTGCATAACGGGCTCTTGCCTCTACACCCTGGGTGGCGATGACCAAAATTCAGTGGGGCATACTCAAAAAATCAATGCTATGGCAGTGAATAAGTGGCAATCCTGTATGTCAACTCTCATGAGCTTTATTTCTATGTGTTTACTATAAGTGTACCTATACCCGTCTTTCTTGTAGATGTCTTCTTTCACTTCCTCTGTTTGCAGTTGAGTTGAGAGCTTTAATGGATAGGTCTGAGATCTGGCAATATGTTTATGTATGTTGTCCTTGTTGATTTATCATTTATGTCACATTGTTTCTTACACTTACTTTCCTTAGGAAACTATGACTGAATGACTTAAGTTTTAACAAGCAATTTCATATGATGGTTAGTTTATGTATGATACTAAAATGTGCTGCCTATTGTATTGATGGTTGTGTCCATGCCATTACAATTGACTGAGCCTATGTTAACTCCTGTATTTTTTTTGTCTGACCTATAACTGTATATAAAGCTTTGTTTAATTACAATTAAATCTAATTTTCCAAAGCAAAGTACTATCAACAATTAGGAAAAGAAGCACCCCTTCAATTTGGTTTGTTCTGCTTGTATTTTCAAGGTCTTGTAGAAGATGGGCTTCTACAATGGTATCACTTTCTGTATCTGTGCTGATAAGTAATTCCATACATTAGACAATTTGAACTGCCCTCACATGACGTCCCGTCCGTTTTTATAGGTTATCCCTCGCATTATAATAGTGATATCACTGTATCCTTTTGTTGCGCATCGTCTTTGCCTATGTGTTTTGGAACATCAGTACAAAGGAGTATCACAGGGAAACAGTTTTTTCCTTTTGGTACCTAAGCATTGCAGTGTTTTTGCTCTATTCAAACTTGGTGTTCTGCTCTAAATTGTTTATAGAGCATCTCTGCTTTAACTTCGGTTATTCTAGTTTTCAACATAGTGTACACTTGTAGGTCTGGTTGTCACTAGTGGAGCAAAAGGTGATGGGAAGCTTCTACTATGGAATGCTCTGAGAGGTGAACTCGCTTCTGATCTGAATTCAAACCTGAGGTAAGCTGGATCCTTTCTTCTTCTGGAATACTCCCCAGTCCCTAAGTATCAAGATGCACAGCATTCTGGTACTGTGCAGCCAAAAAGTTCCAAACATTACCTGTTAGGACTATATTTAGATTGGTCCAAAAATTACCTGTTAGGATTTGTAGGCGCTGGAGAGAGCTCACCTCAGACAGCTCACCCTCCCGTGTCTTGTCCCTCGCGCGAGTGTGTGTCCGCCTCTCTCTGGTAACGGGAGGACTGGTGCTCCTCTTCTAGGTCATCACCCACATGGGCTTGGGCCACTTGGGCCAGCAGTACATGGGCCATGGGCCACTCATTCAACACTCCCCCTCAAGAGGGGTGATAGATATCTATCATTCCCATCTTGTCACACGCTAAGCTGCATTCTCTGGTTCCCAGTCCTTTAGTCAAGCAATCTGCAATCTGTTGCCCAGAACTCACATGCTCAATCTTGATGATCCCAGCGTCAAGCTTTTCTTTGATGAAGAATCTGTCTATTTCCACATGCTTGGTTCTATCATGCTGCACTGGATTGTGTGCTATGTTGATTGCTGATTTGTTATCACACCACACATTCATACAACTAGTCTTCAATATCTTCAATTCTTCTAATAAATTTCTGGTCCACAACATCTCACTCAGTCCCTTAGACATGGCTCTGTATTCAGCCTCTGCAGTTGATTTGGAAACAACAGGTTGTTTCTTGCTTCTCCAAGATACTAGATTTCCTCCTACAAAGACACAATAGCCTGAAGTTGATCTCCTGTCATCCAGGCAGCTAGCCCAATCAGCATCACAATAACCATCTACAACAAGGTGTCCATAACTCTTGAACAACAGTCCTTTCCCAGGAGTACCTTTCAAGTATCTCAAGATTCTCTGTACCGCCTCGAGATGTCCACTTCTAGGCTCATGCATGTATCTGCTCACAACACTTACTGCAAATGCAATGTCTGGTCGTGTATGACACAAGTACAACAACCTCCCAACTAATCTTTGATATCTCTCCTTATTCACTGGCTCTCCTGACTGAGCTGTCAATTTGTGGTTTTGATCAATTGGAGTTGATGCTGCCCGACATCCTAGCATTCCTACATCGCTTAGGAGATCTATAAAGTATACTTCCTCTGAGATAGCGCAATCCCCTGGGCAGACCTGGCCACTTCTATGCCCAGGAAGTATTTGAGTCGGCCCATATCTTTGACTTCAAAGGCCTTACCCAAACACTCTTTCAGTCTTGCTATTTCTTCTTTGTCATCCCCTGTGATAATAATATCATCCACATATACTGCAAGTATAGTGATTTTCCCTTCTTTATGTCTGTAGAACAGTGTATGATCACCGTTACACTGCCCATACCCCATACTACATACAGCACGTCTGAACTTGTCGAACCATGCTCTCGGAGACTGTTTCAGACCATAAAGAGTTTTCTTTAACCTGCATACCTTGCCAACAGTCTCAGACGTAGAGAACCCCGGTGGGATCTCCATGTAGACCTCCTCCTTCAGGTCCCCATGCAAGAAAGCATTCTTCACATCAAGTTGATGTAAGGACCACCCGAAATTCGCTGCACAGGAGATCAGGATCCTCACAGTGTTCATCTTTGCTACTGGAGCAAAGGTCTCATCATAGTCAATGCCGTAGGTCTGGCTGTACCCCCTTGCCACAAGCCTTGCTTTGTACCTTTCAATCTTCCCTTCTGCATTCTGCTTCACAGTGTATATCCACTTGCAGCTGACTGCCTTCTTTCCTCTTGGAAGAGGTGTTAGTACCCATGTCTTGTTCTTACTTAATGCCTCCAGCTCCTCTATCATAGCTGCTCGCCACTTTGGATCCACTTTGCTGCCTTCCAATCAGTTGGAAGAGACACCAGCTGAAGAGAAGCAACAAATGCTTTGTGGGCTGGAGATAATGCTTCATACGAAACATAATTTCCAATATCATTGGCATCGAACCCATACTTTGGCTCTGGTATCCCTTCTTTTGCTCGAGTACCTTTTCTCAAAGCAATTGGCAAGTCCTCTGTGTCAGATGAGCTTGCATTGCTGCCTTGCTGCTCCCCCTGCACCTGTGCTGGCTGCTCCCCTTGAACATGATGTTGTCGTCTTGAATATACTTGAGGATTACACTCCTCATTCACCTTCTGCCACCTATGAGAAGCATCACCTTGCTTTCGTGAATACACCTTTAGCTGCTCCTCTTGCTCTGCCGTCCACCTCAGTACACAACCGATCTGGGTGGGAGCACCGCCTGCCTGACTCGGCACCCCATCAGTCACAATCGGTCCTTCACTCTGTGGTGTTATCATTTTCTGGGGCTGCTGCTCTCTTCGTTGTACCGGAATATCACCCTCAATTGGTTGCTGCAGAACTGAACCGGCACCAGAATCGGCACCACCACCACTCTCCCCCTCTTAACCTATCACAGTAGACTGGGTATGGTCAAGACTTTCAAATAATCCACTAAGATCGGTTTTCTCACCATAAAATGGTTCGGATTCCCTGAAGGTGACATCCATGCTCACAAAGGTCCTCCGTTCAGAAGGACTCCAACACTTGTAGCCGCGCTGCCCAGAAGAGTACCCAGTGAAGATACACTTGACGGCCCGTGGATCCAATTTGCCCACAGATGGCCTGTGATCCCTGACAAAGCAGACACAACCGAACAGCTTGGGAGAAACCACAAAATCATTATTTCCCAGAAGTAACTCAGAAGGTGACTTCATACCCAGTACTCTCGATGATGTGCGATTGATCAGGTGTGTCGCAGCCATCACAGCTTCACTCCACAAGAATTTCGGCACATTCATAGTAAACATCAGTGATCGAGCAACCTCCAGAATATGGCGATTCTTCCTTTCTGCCACCCCATTCTGAGGAGGAGTGTCCGGACATGAGGTTTGATGCAAAATCCCGTGCTCTGATAAGAAAGTCCCAAACACTTTGTTCACATACTCAGTGTCATTATCACTTCTTATCACTTGTACCTGAACATTGAATTGATTTTTCACATAGGCATAGAAAGTCTTGAAGCATTGGAAAGTTTCATCCTTGTGACGCATCAAATAGATCCATGTCATACGTGAGTGGCAGTCAATAAAGGTCACAAAATACTTTGCACCACTAACCGACACCACCGGACTTGTCCACACATCCGAGTGAACAAGCATGAATGGGGATATACTTCTAAGTCCCTTACTCACATAAGACGTCCTCGTGTGATTTGCAAACTCACACGCATCACATTTCAGCTTGTTCTTATCGACTCCATGCATTACATCAGGAAACAACTTGAACATTTTATCAAAGGATACATGCCCCATTCTGCAGTGATGTTTCATCGCCACAGACTCTCTTTCTTCCACAATTGCCGCAAACACCGGGCTGCCCGTCTGACCAAGCCCCTCACGGTCCATGTACCACAGTCCCCTACGCCTTATTCCAGTCCCAATCCTCCTTCCAGTCGGCCTGTCCGCAATCAAGCACATTTCTCTGTCAACTGTTATCCTACAGTCCACCTGGTCAATTAGAGCACTAAAAGACAACAGATTGACCGGGAAAGCTGGCACATGTAGGACTGAAGATAACTTAATATCAGGTGTACATTGAACTGTCCCAATGCCCTTAATACGCTGCGATGTCCCGTCAGCAGTGCATATCGTGTTACTTTGAGAAGGAGTGAGCTGATCATATGACTCAAATTCTCTGAAGTCACCTGCAACATGTTTAGAAGCACCAGAGTCTAGAACCCACTCCGGATCAGTCCTATGAGCAGCAATTGTGGCCTTTTCAGTGCCATCTTCATTAGTACAGATAAAGAGGGCCGAACTTGTCCTCTCCTCCTCGATGACCGCTGTCGTGTACATCATGCGAGCCACCCTTGCCCGCTCAGCATCTAAGGATGCTTCGGCGGAGGCCAGACGTGCACGCAACACAGCTTCCTCCTGGATGGCGGCGAGCAGGGCATCCTCCAAGTCTCTACTTGCCGAGGCACACCCAGCTACATCTCCGCTTCCTCTCAGCACTTCATCTCCTACGTGTCTTCCTCCTTCCTCTGCACCACACGAACATCCATCATCCGGCCGCAGCGAATCCATAACCTCATCACCTGTCATCTTCCTTTCTGGCAGCCACACGCAGCAGCTAGCCTTGCACCTCTTCTTTCTCCAAGCAGCAGCAGCAGTAACAACAAGCAGCAGTAGCAGCACCCTCGGTACTGCCTCCTCTTCCCTTACCAAACCCCAGCAGCAGAAGCACAGCCAACAGCAGCTAGCCTGACCACCACTAGTAGCAGCAAGCACCACTTCTTCTTCCTCCTCCTTCTCTCCAATCAGCAGAGCAGCAGCAGTCAAAAGAGCATCACCGCTGGGAGGAAGAACAGAGCCTACACCCGCAGCCAGAGGATCCCCAGCCGCCACCAGAGGAGCCCCAGCCTCCGCCACCTGCAAGGCACCAGACTGGGCCATGGAAGCCTGGACCACCTGTCCAGACTGGCCAGTCCAGCCCAGCAGGAGAGCAAGGGCAGCAGCAGCCCGGGACGCCCAGTTGCTGGAGTCGCTGCCCCCTGCTCCCATGCGCACGGGTATGGGAGCCCCCTGCTGCCCCTTAGAGCCAGCATCATCCTCAGCCACCTGCTGCTCGCCATCAGGAACGACGAGGAGCGCGTCTGCACCGGCGCCCCCGTCTACCTCGCGGCCGACCTCGAGTACCTCGCCGCCGAGCTGCTGGAGCTCGCGGGCCACAGCGCCGCCCCGGGGCAGCCCCGCTTCCGCCGCCATGCAGCAGCCTTCGGCCGCCCGAGCTCGCGCGGCTCCCATGGCGCCGCCGCGGCAGCCGCCTCGCCGCTCGCCTCCAGCCGCGTCCTCCGCCGTGCGCTGGTCGAGGCCGAGAGCCAGCAGCGTCTCCAGCTGCAGCAGGGGCGGGGTCTTTTCCTCGTCGACCATCTCCGCCGCCGACGCCTCCACCTCTCTCCGGCGCCTCCCGGCGCGCGCCCTCAACCTGGGCTCCGATACCATGTAGGCGCTGGAGAGAGCTCACCTCAGACAGCTCACCCTCCTGTGTCTTGTCCCTCGCGCGAGTGTGTGTCCGCCTCTCTCTGGTAACGGGAGGACTGGTGCTCCTCTTCTAGGTCATCACCCACATGGGCCTGGGCCACTTGGGCCAGCAGTACATGGGCCATGGGCCACTCATTCAACAGGATTCTTCCACATCGTTTTTATTTTATTTCTGCATATTGTCCGTTCTCTTGAGACAAGAATCATCTGATGAGGAACACCTTCTAGCCATTTTCTTCTCCCAGTAATGTTTTGTGTCATGCCCCAGTGAAACATCTTACTTCCTGCTAGCATTTTGTGAAGTCCCAACGTTTAGTATATCTTCTGAGTTGTGGCTGCTCCATTGATATAATAGATTTTTGACAGGTGGAAGTGGAAGCCCACACAAGTGATTTGCTTAGATCTTTGGCAAACTAATTCCCGTTTCATCTCCCAAAGTGTCGTAGCTTCCACTCCATCAGTTTCGGTTGACCCATGCATCTGTTAGGTAGTAGATAGTACCTATGACCCAGAACTCTGTGCCTGGCACATGAAGGAGATATCAGCATTATAACAGTTTTTTGTTCAGGTGCTAACATAAGTAAAACCCAATGCATAAGAATTTAGTTGATGCTTTGTCATTCTAAAGATGGATTTTCTAGGGTTTACATGTCCTAATTACTAACTAATTAGGAAATTTCACCACAAATAGATGAACTTATATTGTGGGTCTATCTGGGTCAAAGAACTATGGAACTGGACATTTAGGTCACATTTCGGGTGAAAGAACTTGTTAACCAAGAAAGAAAGATAAAAAATGGGCCATCCATGTGAGTACTAGATGGTTACTGAAGGAATTGCCACCTCAGTGACACATCAGCATGTACTCTCACGTCCTATCCATGTCAACCATTTCCAAACCCACCTTTGGATCTTCATCTTTTATGCTCAGTCCAACAAGTTTGTTGATCTGGATGCACCCACTCGCAATTTCATGTACCTGTGGTAGTATGGCACAATTTCTGCAAAATGTTTACTATTCGTTCATTAAATATGCAAAGAGAGATCTGAAGGACTGGAATATCACCAAAGAACTAGCCATGGACAGGGGTGCGTGGAAGTTAGCTACCCACGTGCCAGAACCATGAGTTGGTTTTGAGATCTTATGGGTTTCAGCTCTAGCCTACCCCAACTTGTTTGGGACTAAAGGCTTAGTTGTTGTTGTTCATTAAATGCGCAGCTCTTGTTCTGTCAGTAGCACTCCCTTGTGGCTTGTGCACATGATATCCACATATTAAGTGCAAAGCATATTCGCTTAACCATGTTTTCTGTTAATTTGTGGGTCAGATAGTGCAAGCTTAGTGTTCCCTAGTTCACATATTTAGAGGTTTTATGTTTCCAGTTTCCACCTACGCCTGTGCGTCCCCA
The DNA here is from genome assembly GCA_039707655.1 of Elymus sibiricus. Taxonomy (NCBI): domain Eukaryota; kingdom Viridiplantae; phylum Streptophyta; class Magnoliopsida; order Poales; family Poaceae; genus Elymus; species Elymus sibiricus. The sequence continues at coordinate 210,338,458 of CM077676.1, read as the reverse complement.
TAATTCTTATTCATCTTGTCATAGATGTAAAACCTTATCAACTTCTGTGCTGATGCAGGTCACAGGATATGGTGTATCCTTCGATTGATACAATGGAGTTCTGTAGTGAGAATCTTCTGGCATGTGGAAGTGACTGTGATTATGGTGGCTCAGCTGTGGTACAACTATGGGATATTGAGTCTCCAGAATCTTACTTATCTTTCTCTGCAAGCGATTCGGTATATATCATTTTTTTTAAAGTTTCTTACCGAAAGTTGTAGAAGTGAACACTGAGCAGAATACTAACACGTCTCATTCACAGTATATTACTTCCCTTAAAATCAATCCTGCTGGCAACACTATCATTACAGGTTATGCTCCTTCTCTGTTGTGTATAGTTCTCTCTATTGCAGCCAAACTAACACTGGGGTTATGGTTGCCTCCTCCAATAGCAGGTTCTGGTGATGGGACTATTGGTTTATTTGACATCCGTGCTTGTTCTGCAATTAATCATTTGTCGGTGGGGTCTGGTTCTGAGGTAGTATTCTTAATGCTTTCCATCAGTTACCAAACATACTGGTTGTTTTGTGTTAGTGTAGTTCTTAGACACTTCCTTTTAATTATATTTTCCTGGGTTTACTCATGAGTACCAGTGTTTGTTGTTTGTACTTTGCCAAAGCTGGCATCAGTGCATCGCCCTTACCTTGTAACTGAAACACGAAATGATTGGTGTGCCTTGAACTATTATATAACATTCTGCCTTATCTGGAAGCTGTCATCAGCCCCCCTGTAAATTTTGAGCCCCATTTCCTCTTGGATGCCTATTCAATGGAGTGGAAGGAAGGGATATGTAACTTCAGTCAACATTAATGTAGAATTTGTTTCAAACTTCCCAATCGCTCAATTGACTTGGTTTCGAGATCTTATGGCTTTCAACTTTCAACTCTAGCCTACCTCAACATGTTGTTCATTTGACGACACATACCATAGCTCTTTTCGAGAGCATATAGCTCTAAGTATTGAAACAATTCCTTGTTCTTTGGGGCTTATTGTGTCCATTAATCTGCCACAGTTAGTAGAATCTGAAATTGTTGGGTGGAGTTTGCACGGATCATTTGTAAAGTATGTCGTGTTGTATTGCTTCTCGTCTAAGGATTACAGATGCATCTGTATTGCTGAAAGTGATATTTTCTTTAAGCTTCCTGTGTCTTCTTGGTGGATTTTTTTTTCTTCAAGCTTCCATTCTGCCTATTTGAATGATACTAAACATGTTTCTTCCATAAGAACTAATAATTACTGTATTGGTGCTCAACAGGTTACATCTGTTTCATTTAGCAACTGTGGTACCTATTTTTCTGCCTCTAGCACATCAAATAACACTTTGGTTTGGGATACAAGACTAGTTCCACCAAGTCACACCAGGGATGTTTTGCGAAGCAAAGACATGCGTTTTTTCCGGCCTTTACATTGCTTGAGCCATGGCAAGCAGATGCCAACTGCAGAATATACGAGCCAACTACCAGGGTAATTGCATTAAATATAAGTTTGGCATTATTGTAGCTAATGATTTTTTGTTTTCAGAAATGTTTGTGGTTATTTATGATCTTTGTTGGTGAGCTAACTGGGACTCATTTTTTTTCTGAAGTTGACGGTAGTTTTTGACCCGATCAGTGATTTACTGTTTCAAAGTAATCTGGCATACTCTATCAACCTGCATGACACATCATTCTCTTCTGTTTTATTTTGTCCACTGATAAAAAATTTGCGACTTTGCACAAGAAAATGCTAACTCCACAATACAAGAATGTATTTGTATGGATGAACATCTTTTTAATAGTAAATTTTCACATTGTGCTGCTCCAGTAGCTGAAGATACACAGTCCAGCATTGAAATTTCTTGCCTATGTCCGCATCTCCATATGTATTGGCTGATTTAATAGCACAGAAGGTGCTAATTATTGTCGTAAAATACAAATGGGCACTGGCATTGCCATGAAGATTTGGAGATAGCTAAATAGAAAATTAATCTTAATTACTAATTGTGGTAGTAATCCAGTACATTAGTATGTATGCACTCTTGTGACTAATAGTCTACCATGTTACTGCTTTTCTAGCAGCATAACCTGAATATAGATGAATGCGTAATTAGCTGATAAAATGTAAGGTAAGTCACAGCGATAGACCGCTCACCATACTTCGGCTTGGATAATTAGCCGATTATGGTCGGTCATAAAGTTCATCCTATATTTATTGTACATCTCATTTGGTATCACTCGGTGGCTTGTATATAGTTTTTTTTTCCGGAACTACATTGTGTTTTGACAAAAACTGTTGTCATTGTTACAGTCATGTCGACGAGGGTGATCAGGGGGTAAACGCTACACAGTGGTTGCATAATCAACCTGTCCTTGTTACTGCAAGCGGTGATGGCAGGTGAGTAAAAAATAAGTCAATGAATATGATCATTATACTTCTGTTATTCTTGCAAAATGTGCTCAACTGATTGACCTGCAGCGTTGGAATGTGGGATGTTACTCTAGGCAAGCCTTGTGTCAGACATATTGTCACTCATAATCGATGTGCCAACGCTGTAAGCATGTTCTCCAATATTCTACTGCTGGTCCTTCCGCAACCTTTTCTGATGTTTCAAGTTTTTCATGAAACAAATTCCAGGTTGCTGTAGCCCCCAATGATGAATACATCTCCACAGGAGGAAGCGACCAAAAAGTTGTGAGTTTCTGTTTGACATTTTAGTCAGTTCCCTTTGATGGGCGTTATAATGCATGGATGGGGGTGGTTTAGCGTGTCTGCAACCACAGAAAAAATATAATAAGAAGTTGGCACGCAATTTCCTGTATTTCATCCTGTTGTTTCTGGTAAAAGGGTGACTGTTTGCCTCGTTTCTTATGTTTAACTGCTCTTGCTTGATTTGGCAGGTTTTGTATCATAATAGAAATGGGTGTGCACATCTTAATTGGCGTCTTACGTACCCTCTGCCTGGAACTGATTAATATGCTGCCAGAAATTGTGCGATGATTGCACTAATTGTAAGTCACCTATTTTGTGCTTCTTGCATTCTTGAGCTTGCACACAGACAGTTAAAGGAGCAGAGGTTTACTCAGTGATATAATAATAAATACATGAATGTTGTATCAATACATATGAATCTACTGATTCACTTCTGCAATAGCTTTGAGTAGTATTGTTAATTTCACATCTAATGAGACCAGAAAGAAAGGGATAATTAAATTGATGAAAGGCCTTGTTTTGTGGAGACCCCTGATGTTTTATCTTCATCATGGACTGTACAGCTTCTGTTATTCCCCACCTTACTCTGCATACTTCTGTCCCTAACTTTTCTTATCTGCATATCTTTTTCAGCTGAGTTATCTGAAATAGGTTGTTGATCTACAGAAGAAACTCTGGCTTGAAAAGGAGGTAGAGGGATGGCTGGTATTGAAGCCTCTGCTGGATGGACGACTGCAGCCTGTGTTGGGCCTTGATATAAATGAATTTTCATTCCTCTTTACAAGTTGAGTCTGTACCTTTTTATTCTCCTGTAAAGAGAATTTATCAACCTGACTGGTGATAGTTTTCTAGTCTTAGTGAAACGTTAACACAGTTATGAGCCATATTAGGCAATTCCCTGTAACACCGATTGAGCAATAGCTACTCACCCGTTGCCTGCATCTCTCTTCTTCCTTTTCCTTCAGTGTTAACATGTACTGTTTCAGCATTTCCAAAAGGGGAAGCTGCAAAAATTAATGTTAGCAGTTATATTCCTGAAATGCTTTTCTACTTTCTGTAGCCAATATGGTGGTAAACAACATAAAATTGGGGGCTTTGCGTTGATGTCATGCTTACCATCATATGTTGCATGAGCCGCCGTGATATTAGGCTTTGTGTGTGTGTTGTGTGTGCTGTGATGAGTGTATTTTTGTTTGGCGTGCGGCCTTAAACTCTTGTATCTATTTACTTGCTTCTCTGTTTAATGAAAAGTTGCACAAATGTTTTTTTGCACTTCAGCTAAAGAAATATTGAACCAATTACTCGACCATCTGTCTACCTGAATGTGCAAGAGTTTTGAATATGTAAGACTGTTCAAGCCAGATGCCTTATTTCTTTTATCAAGGTTATTATTTTTGCAGTAGAGTTAATAATATCACTTTCAGGACCTTACTAGCTCAAATTTAAGATGGACATGGAAAGTAGTATTATTATCATAATATTAGAAGGAAACCATCATCAATTCGCCCTATATTATGCTGAATTGGAAACAAGATAATGTGATGAACTATTCTAAAATATTGCATAGTGTTATCAGTGAACTGATATGTAGTGTTGCGCCTGAAATGCACACTCAAAAGGTCTGTAACTATATTTTTCCCAGCGGATACTTTGTTTGTTCTTTAATGCCGAGTATAAATGGTATTATGTTTATTTACCAGTATGTTGCCTGTTTGCCATTTGTTCAAAATGGTTACTGAAGTCTGTAATTTAGGAAATTTAAGTTCAGTGTTACACATTGCTCATGTATCGGTAATATTTGATGGAAGAGTCAAGACCTGTCATGCAAGGTAACACAAGGTTTTTTGGCTCTGTGACATAATGCATTTTATATATTTCAAATTTTATGTTGTACATTTTAACAGACATATCACCTCATGAACTAACCTGCAGGAAATTTTGGTTATTTACCTTTCTGGGAGTAATATGATAATAGGCTTCTTCCAGTGATCCGCTAACTATTACTGTTTTTTTCGAATGCAGCGTTATAGGGGCATGTCATATGTGACTGCCATTTTGGCTATGGCTATGTTGTTTCCACCAAGGGTTTACTAATGGCCTAGCTATCCATAAGCTATACTTTTTAGTTCGTCATTTTACATGTTGTTCGGTTGTTGGATTCATTGTTTACTATGTTTCCACTTTGTAAAGATGCTCTTTCGCATTTCAATGCTAAATTTCATGCTTGTCATTTGGTTTCTTGTTAACTGACAAATTCATTATACTCACCAAAGAGTTAATGTCAATCCTCTTTAATGAAAGCCAAAAATGAAGTTGTAATTTAAATGAGATTGCATGACTAAATGTCCTTCAAGAGAAGATATTATAATACTTCAATATGCTTGTTCATAATTTTTATGTGGGAAACTGGGAACTCCCATACCAGCAGCGGGCCAACTCTTGGCTGCTCAGCCTGGGCCAAAGCAAGCTGGTGGAGAAACAGGCAGATCTAGCACAGGATGAAGGAGCTGCTACCTGACAACAATGACAGGTAATGCTACGGGCTTGAGGTGTCATGGCCGCCCAGGAAGTGGAGATTCACTCCAGGAGGCCACACAGTTCAAGATGGCGAGTGGCGGTGGCTAAGACCAAAGCCTAGGCCTTGGTTTGATACCAAGCTGTGATCTCTTGTATATTGAGAGCGCCCAAAGAGCAAGCATATACATAAGATGAACCTTCATTAGGTTATTTCCTTTTAAAATAATTGTTACTCCCTCCGATCCATATTACTTGTCGCTCAAATGGATGTATCTAGATGTATTTCAGTGCTAGATACATCCGTTTGAGCGACAAGTAATATGGATAGGAGGGAGTAGAAGATTAGGTTCCGAACCTTATCTGTTTGTTTAAGCAATTTATAGAGTACTGGACCTTTACGATTATGTTTCTTGCAATTCAAAGACAAACTACATCCAGTAGGGAACTAGGCCAACTGGCCAATTCCAGCAAGAACAGTTTGGACCCTGTAGATTGACTTGTTCATTTTCAAAATTATTTTTCTTCTGCTAGAACACTAAATTCTGAGTACTGTATGGAGGGCGGAATTCTGTTTTTATTCCAAGTTATAAGCTCTCACCTCGTCGTAGTAGAAGATCTTTTTTCTCCCATGTTCCCAGATCTCTGTCTTTTCAATTAGAAGCTCTACCAAGCCTGCAACTTTTTCTAGTTAATATGTCTTCTCTATGGACTTTCCTTCCATTGTTTTACTTAGCAGCTCTGTGCTTACCTGGAATTTTGTTTGCTATAATTCTAGCACGTTCCGCGCGTTTCAAGTGCCTGTGGGCTCCTCTGCTTACTGAGTACCTTCTCTCATCCTGTTGAGAGAAATATAATTAGCTGAAAGAAATCTTTTACTTGGAGTGAAGTTATCAGGCAGGCACTGCACCCTGCTGTATTCTTCTAGCCACTGCTCCTCATCACATGAAGTTATCCATTTTTCGACTTTGTCCATTATTTCTTTACGGCTTGTGGCCTCCTCTTTTGTTTTGTATATATATCCATCCATTGTCTTAAGTAGATTATCGTGGTCCACATCTCCTGTACATATGTTTTTTAGACAATAGTGGAGATGTTAATCGATGCAATGTAAAGTATACTTACTCCCTTAAACAGAAGGGAATGGAATACGACTGGTGGAACGCACCTGACATTATCAGTTCCATTATGTTGCCCATTTCTGTCTGGTAAGGCACATCCATGTGGGATATCTTGCAAATTTCCTCAATCTCAGCTTTCTTTTTGATGAATAGCTCTTTCATTTTGCTTGCTTTTAACTGATCTAGTCGCTGAACTTCAGATTCAATCTATTCATTCAATATAGCAATATTAAATACATATCGTTTGAAGGGTGCAGCTAGTAAAATTAATGCAGCATAACTCGGATGAGGTTCTTGTCTGGGGTTTACCTGCTGAATTTTCTCTAGTCTTAGACTTCCAGGACCTAGCATGCCATTTGCTGAAGTCAACGAAAATATATTAATTTGCCCGTACGGCTGGCGTTCTTCCATCGTAGTATCTAGTATATTCCATAAGTTTGTCAACGCTTTTCCAAGGCTGTGGAGCTGCAAAGTAACACCTGCATCAGCAGGTAGTTCTGCAAATTCTAGGTTGTGTCGGATATGTTTGAAACTAGGAAAATCACTAACATTCAAATGCTACAATAAAATTATTAAAGAGTTGAATATTTAGAATTTCTGAAACTGACTAGCCAAGTTTCTTATAAATGTGTTGAGCCTGTTTTCCCGATGGTGTTGAACTTGGAAAGCTATCGGGTGCAAGTCTAGCTTTAACTTCCTGAGGCGTATTAATATTAGTTGCACATTGATATTAGGTAGGACATAATTAATTACTAGATAGCACTGATAGTCGATATGCTATTAATTAGGGGAGGGTGCTAAATACGTTTAGCGCTAAACACCGGAGCGACATAGATCGTTGAATAGATGCAGTTGAACGGATGAGATGTGTTGGATCTCCCCAACTCGCTCTTTTTATATATTAGTATAAATAAATTTTCCTGGTTCCTGGTGCTGTTTGTTATGTTAGAATATTCTAATAATTCCATTACAGAAATATTTGCAGAAGCATAATATATTATACCTTTTCCAATCTGTGGTCCTTCTCTTCTTTAAGCTGCTGGACCATAGTATTGAGCTTGTTAAGGATGTCATCACTGATGTTCTTTTTCTGTTGTTCATTTGCTCCAGTTAGCAAGCTGGGGTGAACACTAGCAAGCACGTTTGAGGGATCCATCCCCATAATCTTTGCGAAATTGCAAATCAGGACTTTATACTCTTCAACTTTGCACAGGCGATCGCCCTGAAAGAAAATAAAATCTGGTTGGTATGTGAGATGACCTGATGACCAGGACGGTTGCAGCACAAGTTTTCTGTTTTTATGTACCTTTTCTCTTTTAAGTCTTTGCAGCTCACTTTGGTGCTCCTCAAGTTTCTTGAGCGACAAATCATCTTCATTTACTGTGACAACTTCATTCTCCGAGCGTCCTGCTATTTCAGAGGCAATTCTCTGTACTTCAGTCTGAACCTCTGTGAACTGTTTTAATCTGGCCTCTTTTTTCATTTGCATTTCTTGCAGGGCTGGTGTGATGGAATTCAGCTGCTCCTTTAGAGTGCCATTCATTTTCTCAGGCTGCAGAAAGAAAATTCAGGTTAGTCTTTTTCTTAATGTTTCTCTTCTGAATGTGATCTAAGGAAAATGCCTTTCAGTTGAGAGTTATACTCGGCCTGGGAATGATCTTTCTCCAAGGGAAAGAAGTAGATTGGTAAATTCTGCTTCAGATTCAGCCAATGCTTGATGTAGTTGAATCCGCGCCATATTAGCACTATTTACCTTTCTCCGGTAAACTTCCTGGCACTCTTGCTCTAACTCTTCCAGTATCCTTTCCCTCTCATTTTCTTCTTGCCCAACCTCGTCCCATATCATCTGGTACCGTATGAAGTTAAAAAAGTATAAGAACACCACATCATCATCTCTCATGCAAGAGAAATCAGGGAGGAGAAATTTGTGCACCTTTAGTTCTTGAAGCAAGTATGTACATGAGGACTCCGGCAGAGCCAGGCGTTGAGCTGTTCCAGCCGTCCTGAGTGACCCCATCGCCAAGAACTTCCGACAATCTCGAGGAAATTTTTTGCATGAGCAACCCAAATGGGCGTGCTACTTGCTTGGAGCTTGCATTGGAGGGTCGAGAGATGTGTAAGTAGTGAGTGGATGGGTGCTGGCTTTAGACGCTGGTTTTGCTTGCAAGACAAGGAGCACGCGTGTGGTAGGTGTCGCCATGAGCTGAGCCAAAGCCTGAAGCTTTAGGCACAAGGTAGTTGCTTTGTTGCTTCTTTATATATTTTTCTTGGTCGCTGGCCTCCGTATTTTCAAGTTGGGCAGGTATTGTCTACTCGCACCTTTCCTTTTTTTCATTCGTGCGTCGCATTGAAACGAAAAGATGAGTTTTCCAAATCATAGTGATGGTGCTCTGCATCCATCCTCATTGGATTGAGTCCAGCGGGCTCTCTGTCGGCGGCGAGCTTGCAGCTGAAGAAGCCGAGCGCACAAATGGGTGCTGCTTTTTGGGACATGTGGATTGCTTTGAGAACGAAACGCTGCTCGGTGGTTACTGGCTGGTAGACCTGAAAGTAACGGGCCAATTGCTCACACCATTAATCGAGTAAACTTGATTTGCAGGTAAGCGTGTAGTTTCCTGCGCATGGAAGTAGCTATTTCCGGCCACGTGGTATCTTCTTCTTGCCAGTTGCCTGCCTGGCCACCTCTTCTCTCTGTCTCTTAACGGCCTGCGGTTCTATTTGTGGATTGCTGAATTTTCCGGCGTCCACGTTTTTTCACGTGAATTTCAGTCTGAAACGGCAGCTTTGGTATATGTTGTCATGCCGTGCCTTTGTTTCTTTCTCGTGTTGGCATGTCACCTCGTATTTGTGGAACTCGCAGTCAGCGAGGTGTGTATAACGACGTCCGATCTCACGGGCTAGCTTTGTAGGTTACCAGGTTCGGTTAACAGGGCTAAAGATTATTCGGAAAATCTATCTGGGGGACGTCTGCTGTTTGTCCTCCTGTGCGGTGCGCTAAAATTCTAAAGTTCGGGCGAGCGACGAATCGGACGGCAGGCGACGACGTCAGCTCGCTTGAATGCGGTAAGTAGTGTAGGACGGTTAACAAAGCCATCGATTTGCAGATCAGTGGCGTAAAACGAGGCAGCAGTCGCTTGTGGCATTGTTGGTGCAGTTGTCGTAGGTCCCACATGTAGGCACTTGCATAGGACGAAAAATTTGAACTGCATCCCTCATATGGGAATTAAGGCCATCTTCAACGCTGACCCGCAAATTCGCTCCCGCGTCCATCTGTGAATAGATGGGACTAGTCCGCGGACATAGATGTGGGAGTCGGCCATCCAACCATGCCTGCATACATTTCAAGCCGGATTTCAACAAACCGGACGGAATTCATCAAAGTTCGGTTAAAAAATAGCACAAATCATCCATACATAGTATGCAAATAAGTCTAGTACAACAATAGTTCAAATTCAACGAGATTAGCCGGATGTTCAATAAGTTTTTCATGAACGGATCATGTCGTCCCACACATATTGCCCAATGGCCGTCCCTCTATACTGTGATACATGACGGCAGCGCGTACGGGCTACGCAATGTGTAGAGCAACATTGAGTGAATGAATGATTCAATCAACAGGTTGAGCAAGAAGAAGCAAAACTTACGATCTCCTTCGTTGCCGCACGCAATGGCCACCTTGCTTCCAGCCGAGCATCAGCGCCACAAAACTTGATGACGGTGGTTTGGATGGCGTGCCATCGATACGATAGCGACTTCACATTGCGATCATGGATGATGTGCATGTCGTAGGGCGCAATGTGCTTTCGCGCGTGAAAGGAATCATCCACGCGCTGCCAGAAGAGCCCCCTTCTGCTCCTGCTTACGAAATCCGCGGATACGGCCAACCACGCATCGCACAATAACTCATCCTCCATGGTCGAGTGCCCCGCCATCCTTCGTACTTAAAAAAACGACATTGCGTTAGAAATTAAGCTCAATGGTATTTGTCTGAACACCTGCTGGGCGTGGTGTCCGCCATGGACGTCATCGATAGGGACGCGGATTGTACCTGGCTACGGACGGGTCCTGGGTGGACGGTGCCGTCGTAAAAGGCGAGCGGGCGCGTCGGTGCTGGTTGCGGACGTCCGGCAATGCCTACAACAGCGGCGTCGGAGGAGGAGGGTGCGGATGCAAAGCAAGAGGGAGAAGGGGCGGATTGGAAGAGAATCGGACTAGGGGGGCGGGATTTTAGTGGGCGGGGGGTGTCGGAGTCCTACGTGGCTGCTGTCCGGACTCCCGTAAAGCCCCCTAACTTTGCTTCCAATTTGCGGGAAAAAGTGCGTCCGGACCGGTCGGCGAACCGATACAGGCCCGCGTTGGATGTCACAACACGTTCGAACCGCGCGGTCCGGACGTATGCGGGCGGTTTGAGGGTCGGCGTTGGATATGCCCTAATTGACGGGTCTTATCCCTCATTTACACCCCTCTCTTGTGACAAAGGTTTCTTTGGCCTGGAAATTTGGGTTGCGGGTTTGTTTGCTCATGAAGAAAAATGAACTAGAGTTGTTGATATTGCATTGGCATGCCAGAAGTTGACAATCATCCAAACAAGGGCCAATATTTTGGTAATCACCAAAAAATTAGCAGGGTGGACTTTGGTGGCCATCCAAACATACCATTATCTTCAAAAACCACTTGGATATGAGAGACACCTGCTGGTGGTTCGGTGGCAATCCTCGCTTGTCCTCTTATGCGGTGCGCTAGGATTTGGGTGAGCGACGAATCGGACGGCACACGAGGGCGAGGACATCAGTGCGATCAAAGTTGGTGAAAAGTGTGGAGTGGTTGGCGAGCGTGGGAGGCGGAAACAAAGTCATCGATTTGTGCATTAATGTCGAAAAACAAGCATGTGGTATAGTTTTTGTAGGTCCCATATGTAAGCACTTGCAGGGGATGAGTTTTCAAAAATTCAATCCGCATGCAGCACTTGGGAATATATCGGTGGGTTGTTTTATCTTTTCCCCCATTTCCACCCTCCATTCTTTCTCAATACAAGTCGAGAGATTGAGAGATCGCTCGTGGGGAGGAGATAACTATAGGGTGAGTCACTCTTGTTTACCTCGGTCAGTTTTTTCTCCACCGTTTTTAACAACTAGTGTGGTTTTTATTCCGAGAGTACGCCATTTTTGTGGAAGGTGGAAATAGATTAGAAGAAACCTACAGGGGATATGAAACATCCTCACGGGCCACAAACACTGCACCCAAACACTACTCTAGCTAATGTCTCACAAATCGATCAAGACAACCAGCTCCCACAAGCTTCCATTCCCTCCATTCCTCGAAGAGGAGCTCTATGAGCTCTAACAATGTGGTTTTTCAAATGCGGGCTTGGGGTGCTGGAAGAAGGGGATGGAGCGGTAGAGCAGTGCAACGTCGGTGCCTTCAACGTGGACTGAGCAGTTTTGTTGTGTATGCTCTTGAGCTAGGCTTCGCGATGTGGGATTGGGGTCGATGGGAGGTGGGGAGGGACCAGGAAGTGATGTGTAGTGTCGTCACCTTCAACAAAGCGCTCGTGTGATGTATCTTGGTGGTGATGGTTGTGTTGTGTGTGTGTGGGGGGGGGGGGTAGTGCTCATCCTCTCGGCTCTACAAATGTGGTTCGGGTGTGGGGTAGGAGTGCAATGGGGGGAATGAAGGAAAGACTAAGAGAGATAGTGCCATCATCTTCAATTGTGAGTGCACCTAGGCATCCTTGGGAGCGGGAGCAACACTACTTTTTCTCTGTATTCTTGTGCACGCGCTCGGCGGCTACTGATACTGGGAGCGCGAGATTGCCACGATTTTTCTTCCTTTTCCAGCGCACAAGGGGGGATGACTGTTGTTTTTGGTGTGGAGGGGATTTTAAGTACGGATATGGGATGCGTCATGGTGGTAGCGAGAACTGCCCCTCATCAATGGCGGTTAGTATGCTTTTCTTCCTAGGGCACATGTATGGGGGATCGTAAGGCAAACGGGGGTGAGGCCATATCCTACTCGTTGGTGTGGAGATGTGAGGTTTTAGATGGTTGTTTCGCAAGCATGTGGAGAAATGCGCCAGTGGAAAAAAATAGGGGTTGGAGATGTTGCCATCGATGGATATACCCGATGGTAACACCGTGGGATGAGAGATTGAAAGTATTTTGCCAACTTCAACTTTGTTAGATTTTACCCCTAGGGAAGCCAATATGGCGGCTGATATGTTGGCTAGTAAGTCGGAGCCTCCTGATTTTTTAGTCAATGCATTATCAAATGATGTATCCTTGTTTTCGCATGAAATACAAACTGCCATGATGGCATTCCCTCAAAATAAAAGGAAAAACTCCACGAGCACCTCTCAAATGAGAAGTTCACAAAGGGGTGCTTGTTGTATGAAAGATCGAGTTGTATCAACTAGATCGGTGGTAGGAGATTATCAAAGTTCAAACCAATCCGTCTGCATGCAAAGGTGAGGAAACAAAGCAACAACTAAATATCAACTAGTAAGGAAACAAGCACTAAACAAGAACAAGTAAGCAACTAGAAGGTAAGGAGCAAGGAACGAATACACCGGATCAGTTTCCTGAAGCTCAAGTCGTTGACGTGACTCTACGTTGTCGTTAGAGAGCCTTGAGCATGCATGCTCTAAAGTCACTTAGACTCCACCTATATGTCCTTAAACTTCACTTAGAACTCATACAGTCACTCATGGTAGATCTTGAGATGATCTTGGACCTTTAGAAACTTTGCTCGAGGTGGATCCACAAGATGGAAGCTCTTAAACGACGCTCGCCTATCAAGGAGACGCCAAATCTCCAAGAGTAGCAAGTAAGATCTCTAGGCTCGAAGTTTTTTTATGCTCAATCAAACCCCAAAAACTCTCTCAAAGTGCTCCTATCTTATGATGGGATCTCGAGAAATGAACGAAATGGGAACACAGAGTATCGAGAGTACAATAAATATGCTGGGGGTGTCCACCCGAGCTTGAAGGGGCCAGGTTCCTTATATAGTATCGCAGATAAAACTAGCCATCTTTCCTCAAGATTCTCATCTCGGTAGCACCGGGATCTATCCTAACCAATCGATCCGAGTTCTTTAGAAAACAGACAACTATGAGGAATTAGATGCACAACATAAACATATCTATAAAAACTACATCTGGTGATGTCCATTTGAGAATCAAACTCATATAGCGAGGAAACCAGAAACACTACACCCAAAATTACTTTAGAGCCTCATCCTGGCAATGTCGATAGATGAAGCAAAAACACCGGACATGAGGAACTAGACTTGATGACAGAAGCTGGGGTGTAGTCGAAGCAAGAGGTGAGAGAAGTTGTGTTCCAAATGGAGCGCAACAAAGCACCGGGTCCAAATGGCTTCCTGGTAGAGCTTTACCATAACTTCTCAGATGTCATCCAATTGGATCACATGGTGATGTGTAATTTCTACATGCCGGTCAACTTGACAAAGATTAAGGAGGCTGAACGGATCCAACAATATAGGCCGATTTCCCTCCTTAATATTAGCTTCAAAAATTTCACTAAAGTAGCCATTAATAGGCTTAATTAATGTAATAGTTGACCATGTGGTGCGTACCTCTCAAACGACCTTCATGTAAGGAAGAAACATTCTTGATGGAGTAGTTATCCTTCATGAGACCGTACACGAGATGCACAGCAAAACCACGAGTGGGATAATATTCAAAATTGACTTCGAAAAAGCCTATGACAAAGTCAAATTGTCATTTCTTTAGCAGACCCTAAGAATGAAGGGTTTCTCTAAGAAATGGCATTTGTGGGTCAATAATTTCGTCTCCAACCGTAGTGTCGCTATACAAGTCAATGATGATGTCGTGCATTTTTTCCAAAAGAATAAAGGACTCCGTCAAGGTATGCGATGTCCACAACGTTATTTAACATTGTCATAGATATGTTAACCATTCTGAATGAGAAAGCTAAATAGGACAGTCATATTGCAGGTCTTGTGCCACATCTAGTAGATGGGGGCCTCTCAGTTCTACAATATGACGATGACACGATTCTTTTCATGGAACATGACCTCGAAAAGTCTAGAAACCTGGAACTTTTTCTGGTAGCGTTTGATCAGATGTTGGGTCTCGAAATTAACTTCCATAAAGTGAATTGGTCTTTTTTAGAAGCTAATGAGGCGGTTGTGCAATATGCCGATTTGTTTGATTTTGCGCAAGGCCAATCCCCATTTAGGTACTTGGAAATTCCCACCCATTATCGGTGCCTCCCCAATGCGTATTGGATACTTCGAGGAGCGGTTAGAGAAACGCCTGAGTAGTTAGAAAGGAAAGTGGCTCTCGGTTGGGGGACAACTTGTTTTGATCAACTCAGGACCCACAAACATGATTCGCTATATGCTCTGTTTTTCTAACTACCCAAAGGGAGTTCTGCAGAGGCTAGATTACTTTAGATCCATATTTTTTCTGGCAAAGTGACAACAAAAAGAATGGCGAAATTGAACGTTGTTTGGCGACCAAAATATCGGGTGGGGCAGCGTTTTGTTATGCTGGATCTCTAGGTTAAAACAATGCATTACTTAGTAAATGGCTTTATAGTTCTAACCGATGAAGATATCTAGTAAACTCCCTTGCACAATAATTATCTAGGCTCAAAGACCATGTCACATGCATAATGGAAACCCGGGGACACATATTTTTAGCCATGTCTAATGGCGGCAATGAAACACCTTTTTGTTTCAGGTCCTTCGCAGTCAGGTATGGCTCTGAGATTCACTTCTTGGAGGATAAATGATTGTATTATGTTATTGCCACTAAGAATAAATGATTGCATGAGGCCTCTGATGAAATAATGTATATCATCAGTATGTCATCTTACTTAAGGCAATACTTTGTTGTATTACTTAATACCTGGATATGCAGATGGTATCTCGGTTGAAGGGTGGAGTATTAGCTATAAATGCAAATAGTATCTTAGTCTATGGATTTATGGACATATTGACTATATAATACCAACACATCTTACATAATCTAACATACATATGAAATGTTTAATCCTCACATGTCTATGTTATCTTTGCCGCACTTTTATCTTATGGAGAGTTACTATTGTTCAAACTATGAATACTGGCCTAGTTTTTAGAATAAGAAACACTTTCTAGCAACTTCTACTTGCACTTTTATTTTCAGTTATTATTTATTCCGAGCGTACAAAAATCCTTCCTACAACTTTATACATTAATATCTTGTACAACTAGCAAAGCTAGTAAGGTTGAAACCCTTACTAGAATTGCTGGGGGCACAAATAAAATTTTATTAGCATTGTAGATATTTTTAATTAATATAGGAAACATGTAGATACATTGGTTCTCACCTAGGAAAGACTTGCGTCTTGCTACAAACCCCTACAATCAAGGGGGAGGGCGGACAACTACCTTGACTGGTTATCTACTATATCTAAATAGGAGACCCCCACTACCCTATTTCTCTTAACATGCAGGCTATCCACATCAGCAACCACTCTCATGCCGCCACGTCACATATGATCCCAAATAATTCCCGTGAGTCCACGTCATCCACTGTTGCTCTACTGCCCTGCCCTTTAAATTTGTCAATGCCTGGCCTTCCACTCAAGTTGTTATGGATGGGTTGCACGCCGTCTCTTCAATTCTCTTCGTCTCCTGCAACTCCACCCACACAAACAGATCAAAAGTCATTGATGATTCTTTCCATCTCCCTCTTCATCTTCCGTGAATCAATATGTCTCCACTCTACACTGACTTTGCCTTCAAGTCTTCAAATCAAAACAGTTCCCTTTACATCCCTGCCTCGATGTACTTATATACTGCTATGACGACGACGACTTCTGTAGTCTGCTTCAAACCGGGCGTCTCCCCAGCAGCGTCCGTAGATCGAGATGTTGTGGCGTCCTGAGGGAATCGGGCGGCGGAGGTGGTTCCCTCACCTCACAGAAAATTTAGCGCGTGCCCTTCCTCCCTCCCCTCTCGAAACTTGCGGCGGCTACGGAGCATGGGCACACATCAGCAATAGATGGAGGGCGGCAGGACCGGATCCAGGTGAGTCGCCAACTATAAATCGCGCTCGCCGGGGGATCAAGACATGCGGCATCAATGGAGTCTTGGGCCATTAGTCCCGACGAGACGACGCTGCCGTACGCGTACGCGCCGCTGGGCCCGTTCGACGACGTGGAGGAGCGCCGGAGCGGGGTCGGGGTGAGGTGGCCCGCGTGCATCTCCGGGCTGGCCGCATTGGCCGTGGTGGTGCTGGTGGTGGCTGCTGAGTAAATAGGCAATTTTTCGATTAATTTAATCCATGAATAAATGATTAGCATGGCATTGACAGAAATAAACACATGCTGATATTCAGTAATGCAAGCACATACTACGCTAACAGCAGACACATCTACGTATAACGCTAGCATGGCTAAAACAGAAAACAATAGGAGCGGGATAAGCGAGTTATACCCTCCAGTTGTCCAGTTGGCCGTGGCAGCGGCGGCGGCCTCCTCGGCCGCCTTCTGGTCAGCAGCAGCCTTCTCTTTCTCGGCGGCGGCTCTCTCGGCGGCGGTGGACATGATGACGATGAAGTTGATGCAGCGGACGTGGACGAAGTGAGGCGAGTAGTCGCGTAGTCGCTCCCCAAAAACCTAATCGCCCCTCTCCCGTACAGGATCTGGAGAGGCGGGGTTTCGGAGGCCTGCTCTCCCGTCGACCGTGTACGCAGCAGACGGGATGGGATCACCGGAGGCAGCAGCAGCAATGGAACGGCAGCGGGCGTGGAGGCAGAGATGCGATCTGTTTTGCGGGACGGCTAGGGTTCGCAGCGCCTCACATATATAGGCGCGGCCGCGTGGAGAGACGTGGGCCAAACCCACGTCCAAGTCGGTGACAGCCCACGATCTGACGTCTCAGATCGTGGCCCTCCGTTCCTGACCGGCAAAAAGAAGCGCATAGGTGTGAGCTCGGCTCGGCTCAATCCCGCAACCCGCGGTGCGTCGTGACGAGGCGTGGCGTGGCGAGGCGGGCGGCGGAGGAGGAGCGCGCGGGAACCACTTCTCTTCTCAAGCTCCAATAGCATGTGGAAGAGAATCCCTTATAAGGAGGTCCAACTCCTTCTCCACTAGCGGTATGGGACTAAACTTCCCACCACACCTAGTGCCATATAATCCCACATGGGCCCTTAGAGATTAATCTGAAATTGTTAGATGGGCCCTAAGCCCAACTCATATTTCAACAATCCCCCACCAGATCTCAAGGGCCCATTATGTCCTTTGTTCCAAACACTGTTTTGATATACCAGTATTTCAGTGAAGACCGGTTAAGGTTGAACTTCACCTAGAGAAAGTAGTTACACTCCTTCACAACTGAACAATGGACTATGCCTTGAATTGTCAGTTTGGCGTAAAGAAGTTTCACCACAGGTCTTACTAGTACTAGACTGCCGAAGGCTGACCCTCGGGTGGAGCATATTAGTCACACTCCTGGCCTATTCATGAGCTTGTTAGAGATCACCCCAATCTCATAGACCGTGACCAGCAGTCGGGCTCATATAGGTGTGTTCCTCCAAAGATCGCTCTGTAGGACAGCATCTTGCTTATATATATAAGCCTTGGAACACATTAAGACAGTAGTCATCCTACCATACAGTTTTTCGAGAGTATTGTATCTCCAACGGAGTGGGTTAGTAAAGTTACTCTCCTCAGTTCACCACTGGCTTGTTTTCCCAGATCCTACTTCACGGGATCTCCGATCACATAGGTTGGGTTACTACCATGGCAACTCATGTGGGTCTCATACCCATCTCCCTCGATGCATTATCTATCACAACACGTGATAGCCCTTTAGTAAAGGGATCTGCCAGATTCTTAGCCGTTTGGATATAATCCAACGCTATCAATCCGGAGTTTCTTAATTTTCTGACAGCTTTCAATCTCATTCTTATGCGTTTGTTGGACTTCATGTTGTCCTTTGAACTCTTCACCTTGACAATGACTGTTTGATTGTCACAGTTCATAAGGATGGCCGGAACCGGCTTCTCAACCACTGGCAAGTCCATCAAAAGATCTCGAAGCCATTCTGCTTCGCCACCAGATGTGTCTAATGTTGTTAATTCTGCTTCCATTGTCGATCTCGTTAAGATCGTTTGCTTGCAAGACTTCCAGGAAACAGCACCACCTCCAAGAGTAAACACATACCCAGTTGTGGCTTTCATCTCATCAGCATCAGAGATTCAATTCGCATCACTATACCCTTCAAGTACCGACGGGTATCCGGTATAGTGAAGTCCATAGTTCATAGTACCTTTCAGATAGCGCATAACTCTTTCAATAGCATGCCAATGTACAACACCCGGTTTGGAAACAAACCGGCTCAGTTTGCTCACAGCAAACGCGATGTCAGGCCTCGTTGCGCTCGCTAGATACATGAGTGAACCAATAATTTGAGAGTATCTCAATTGATTTTTAGGTATGCCTTCGAACTTTCGAATCAGCACACTAGGATCATATGGTGTTTGAGATGGTTTGCAGTCCGAATATCCAAAACGACTCAACACCTTCTCAACATAATGGGATTGCAGAAGTGTAATCCCACCCTCATCATCTCTCAATAGCTTGATGTTCAAGATAACATCAGCCACTCCAAGGTCCTTCATCTCAAAGTTCTGAGATAAAAAGGACTTAACTTCCTCAATCACTTTGAGGCTAGTTCCAAATATCAGTATGTCATCAACATACAAGCACAGTATAACTCCTTTGCCCCCACCATAGCGATAGTATACACATGTGTCAGCTTCATTAACAAAGAAGCCAACAGATGTCAAAGTTTCATTAAATTTCTCATGCCATTGCTTAGGTGCTTGTCTCAGACCATATAAAGATTTCAACAACTTACACACCTTTTCTTCCTGACCATCTATCACAAAGCCATCAGGCTGTTGCATGTAGATTTCCTCCTTTAGCTCTCCGTTCAGGAATGCCGTCTTAACATCCATCTGGTGGACGAGAAGACCATGCGAGGCCGCCAACGAGAGTAATACTCGAATGGTGGTCAGTCTGGCCACATGTGAATAAGTATCGAAGAAATCTTCTTCTTCTTCTTTCTGGGCATAGCCCTTGGCCACAAGCCTAGCCTTGTACTTTTCAATCGTACCGTCGGGCCTAAGCTTCTTCTTGAACACCCACTTACATCCCAATGGTTTGCAACCATAGGGATGTTCAGTAATCTCCCAAGTCCCGTTAGCCATGATGGAATCCATCTCGCTACGGACCGCATCCTTCCAGTAGTCAGCTTCTGGAGATGCATAAGCTTCTGAAATAGAAGTGGGAGTATCATCCACGAGGTACACGAGGAAATCATCACCAAAGGTCTTTACAGTCCTTTGTCTCTTGCCCCTACCAAGGGCTTCCTCGTCATCCTCCTCAGGATTTTCATCGTGTGTTTGTTCATAATATTCCATTGGAATGGCAGGTTCAGGAGTCTCTTCAGATTCCTGTCTAGAAGTGCTTTGCATATCTCTCATAGGAAAAATATCCTCGAAGAATGTAACATCCTTAGACTCCATAATTGTACCGACCTTCTGGTCAGGTACCTCAGATTTCACTACTAGAAATCTATAGCCAACGCTATTCTTAGCGTAGCCCAAATTAACGCAGTCCACGGTCTTTGGTCCAAGCTTACGCTTTTTGGGAATCGGCACGTTGACTTTCGCCAAACAGCCCCAAGTACGCAAGTACGAGAGTGTTGTCCTTCTCTTCGCCCATTTCTCATAGGGAGTGATCTCATTATCCTTTGTCGGAACTTTATTCAGGACATGACATGATGTCAATATTGCCTCCCCCCACCATGCCTTGGATAAACCCGATGTATCTAACATGGCGTTAACCAAATCGGTTAGAGTACGGTTTTTCTGTTCGGCAACCCCGTTTGACTGGGGTGAATAGGGAGGCGTCCTCTCATGAATAATACCATGTTCCGCACAAAAGGAATCAAACTCACTCGAGAAGTACTCTCCACCACGATCTGACCGGACTCGTTTAATTTTCTTTTCAAGTTGATTCTCAACTTCTGCCTTATAGATTTTAAAGTAGTGTAGAGCCTCATATTTAGTGTTTAACAGATACACATAGCAATATCTAGTGGAATCATCTATCAATGTCATGAAGTATTTCTTTCCACCTTTAGTCAACACACCATTCATCTCACAAAGATCAGAATGTATGAGTTCTAATGGCGCCAAGTGTCTCTCCTCCGCAGCCTTGTGAGGCTTGCGAGGTTGCTTAGCTTGCACACACGTAAGGCACTTAGAACCTTTGGCTAAAGTGAAACTCGGGATTAAATTCAGTTTTGCTAGCCGCGTCATAACACCAAAACTAATGTGACAAAGACGTGAATGCCAAACTTCAGATTCATTAACACTCGAATGAATATTGTTCACGACTTTATTACAAAAATTAGCGAGAGAAAGGCGGAACATTCCTCCGCATTCATAACCCTTTCCAACAAATAGTCCATATTTCGTAACAACTACTTTATTAGACTCGAAGACCAACTTAAACCCTTCTCTACACAGAAGGGAGCCACTAACAAGGTTCTTCTTGATGGCGGGGACATGCTGCACGTTCTTCAGCTGCACGATCCTTCCCGAAGTAAACTTCAGATCGACCGTGCCAACACCATGAACAGAAGCACTCGCGCCATTCCCCATCAATACGGACCCGTGACCTGTGGCCTGGTAAGAAGAAAACAATGAAATGTCAGTACACACATGAACACCTGCACCTGTGTCCACCCACCAATCGGTGGACTGACAAACTGAAAATACAGTAAATAAATTACCGTACCCTGATGCACCACTTTCATTGTTGCCCACAATCATATTGGCAGACTTGGAGTCCTGCCCTGGCTTCTTGTACTTGTTAGGGCACTTGTTGGCCCAATGTTCATCTGAACCACAAGTGAAGCAGCCATCTCCCTTCTTGTTCTTCTTGAAGGTCTTCTTACCCTTCTTCTTAAAGTCGGTATTTTGTTGGACACCGTTCTTTCCCTTAGGCTTGTGAGAATTGAAGTTCTTCTGATGCACCATATTGGCTACAGAAGTTCCTTCGACCCCTTTTCCATGCGAGTCTTTTGCTCTCGAGTTCTGCTCAACACTCAGATGGCCGATGACATCCTCTACTGAGAATTCACGCCTCTGATGTTTCAGAGTGGTAGCAAAATTCCTCCAGGAATTAGGGAGCTTAGCGATTATACAGCCCGCGACAAATTTGCCCGGTAAATTGCACTTCAGAAGCTCAAGCTCCTTAGCGATGCATATTATCTCATGAGCCTGTTCCAATACAGAACGGTTCTCAACCATTTTGTAATCATGGAACTGCTCTATAACATACATCTCGCTCCCAGCATCGGTGGCCCCGAATTTAGATTCGAGCGCCTCCCACAAGTCCTTGGCAACCCGCACATGTAAATATGCGTCAACCAACTTATCTCCGATCACGCTCAGAACTGCTCCGAGAAAGATGACGGTGGCCTCCCTGAACGCCTTCTCCTGTTCAGGATTGAGCGTTCCTGTGGGAGTCACACCGGCAACCCAGAACACGTTCATTGCCGTGAGCCATAAGATGGTTTTGGTCTGCCAACGCTTAAAATATGTACCGGTAAACTTATCCGGTTTCAGTGCAGCAGCAAAACCATGATTCGAAAAATTCCTACACAAATTAGGTTTTTGGATTGCTGAGTAAATAGGCAATTTTTTGATTAATTTAATCCATGAATAAATGACTAGCATGGCATTGACAGAAATAAACACATGCTGATATTCAGTAATGCAAGCACATACTACGCTAACAGCAGACACATCTACGTATAACGCTAGCATGGCTAAAACAGAAAACAATAGGAGCGGGATAAGCGAGTTATACCCTCCAGTTGGCCAGTTGGCCGTGGCAGCAGCGGCGGCCTCCTCGGCCGCCTTCTGGTCAGCAGCAGCCTTCTCTTTCTCGGCGGCGGATCTCTCGGCGTCGGTGGACATGATGACGATGAAGTTGATGCAGCGGACGTGGACGAAGTGAGGCGAGCAGTCGCGTAGTCGCTCCCCAAAAACCTAATCGCCCCTCTCCCGTACAGGATCTGGAGAGGCGGGGTTTCGGAGGCCTGCTCTCCCGTCGACCGTGTACGCGGCAGACGGGATGGGATCACCGGCGGCAGCAGCAGCAATGGAACGGCAGCGGGCGTGGAGGCAGAGATGCGATCTGTTTTGCGTGACGGCTAGGGTTCGCAGCGCCTCACATATATAGGCGCGGCCGCGTGGAGAGACGTGGGCCAAACCCACGTCCAAGTCGGTGACAGCCCACGATCTGACGTCTCAGATCGTGGCCCCATCTGTCAAAGACTCTCCGTTCCTGACCGGCAAAAAGAAACGCATAGGTGTGAGCTCGGCTCGGCTCAATCCCGCAACCCGCGGCGCGTCGTGACGAGGCGTGGCGTGGCGAGGCGGGCGGCGGAGGAGGAGCGCGCGGGAACCACTTCTCTTCTCAAGCTCCAATAGCATGTGGAAGAGAATCCCTTATAAGGAGGTCCAACTCCTTCTCCACTAGCGGTATGGGACTAAACTTCCCACCACACCTAGTGCCATATAATCCCACATGGGCCCTTAGAGATTAATCTGAAATTGTTAGATGGGCCCTAAGCCCAACTCATATTTCAACAATCCCCCACCAGATCTCAAGGGCCCATTATGTCCTTTGTTCCAAACACTATTTTGATATACCAGTATTTCAGTGAAGACCGGTTAAGGTTGAACTTCACCTAGAGCAAGTAGTTACACTCCTTCACAACTGAACAATGGACTCTGCCTTGAATTGTCAGTTTGGCGTAAAGAAGTTTCACCACAGGTCTTACTAGTACTAGACTGCCGAAGGCTGACCCCTCGGGTGGAGCATATTAGTCACACTCCTGGCCTATTCATGAGCTTGTTAGAGATCACCCCAATCTCATAGACCGTGACCAGCAGTCGGGCTCATATAGGTGTGTTCCTCCAAAGATCGCTCTGTAGGACAGCATCTTGCTTATATATATAAGCCTTGGAACACATTAAGACAGTAGTCATCCTACCATACAGTTTTTCGAGAGTATTGCATCTCCAACGGAGTGGGTTAGTAAAGTTACTCTCCTCAGTTCACCACTGGCTTGTTTTCCCAGATCCTACTTCACGGGATCTCCGATCACATAGGTTGGGTTACTACCATGGCAACTCATGTGGGTCTCATACCCATCTCCCTCGATGCATTCCGGGTCCCAAAATGAAACACTGAATATACTGAGTGTTTACTCAATCTCGAAGGGCCATAGGCCGATCTTTATTAGATGGCAAAAACAACAGTTACAGTTACAGAGGAGCAGGCCACAAGACTCTACCCAATTCCAGGCCATACAGAGCCTAAGCAAGGCTCGAAACAGAAACAAACCGCCCAGTATTCTCAGGTAGCTGCGTCATGGATGCAGTCAGCCGCCCTCCACATAGCAAGCTCCTCCCTGACCGTGTCAAATACTCTGTCCGCACTGCTGGCGAGGTGATCGAAGACCCTGGCGTTCCTCTCCTTCCAGATTCTCCAATGCATTAGAATGGCAATGGTGTCGAACTTGCGCCTTACGGCCTTGGGGATCTGCTGCCGGACCTGGAGCCACCATTCCTCCGTCGTGGTGAAGCTCCCATCGGGCAGGATGAAGTTAGCGCCAGACCACTGCTTGAAAAGCCGCCATACCTGCTGAGTAAATCTGCAGTGCACGAATAGGTGAGTGCAATCCTCCGGCTCGGAGAGACACAGGAAGCAGCACGGGTTATTGGGCCATCCCCTATGCTGGAGATTGTCTGCAGTCAGACACCTCCGATGCACGACTAGCCACATGAAAAATTTGCATCTTGGCGGCGCCTTTGATTTCCAAATTGGTTTGGCACAGGCAAAGCGAGTATTGGCCAAGAAAAACATCCTGTATGCTGAGCTTACAGACAAAACGCCGTTCTCTGTCAGCCCCCATTTCGGAGAATCCCTACTGCCAGGAAGGAGGATTGTAGCCTGTGCAACGTCCCACACCTCCAGATATTGGGCGAAGGCCTGTGATGAGATCCCTCCCTGGATATCACGAATCCAGGAGCTGTTTTGAAGTGCCTCCCTAACGGAACTGCCCTTATCCCGGACATAAGAGTACAGAGCCGGCGCGGTGGTGGCGATCGATCGCCCATCAGGAAGCCAATTATCCACCCAGAATTTGGCCTCAGCGCCGTTACCCAGCGTGATCGCGCAGGCGGCGTTGAACATCGCTGCCACCTCCTTCTCCGTTGAGTCCTTGAAGAAACCCCAAGGCCGCTTCTCCTCGTCCCATCGTTTCCACGACCAACCACAGCGAAGGGCAGAACCAAAGTTTCTGAGGTTCAGAACGCCGAGCCCACCAAACTCCTTGGGTCTGCATATTGTGGACCAAGGTAGAAGACAGTGTCCACCATTGATTTGTTGCTCCCCTTTCCAAACGAAACTTCTGCACCTTCTCTCGATCGTCTTGATCGCCCAGACCGGCAGGGGGAGAACAGACATATGGTGAATTGGCAGCGCCATCAGCACCGATTGGGATAGAGTGAGGCGTCCCGAAATGGCTAGCAACTTGGGCTTCCATTCTTTCATTTTACTAGAGAACTTGTCCACCAGTGGCAGGATGTCTTGACGTTTCAGTCTGAAAATCGAGAGGGGCAGCCCCAGGTATTTGAAAGGAAACGGTTGTTGCTTGCACTGGAAGTGAATCGCCACTGTCTCCAGCAGTTCCTCCTCGCAACGGATGCTAGTAATCGAGCTTTTCTGGAAGTTGATATGCAGTCCAGATGCCTCCCCGAAGAGCTTAAGAATGCCGGCGACTATCTGAAGGTCAGTCCTCGAAGGAGTAAAAAAGAGAATCGCGTCGTCTGTGAAGATGGAGGTCCTCGGCACCCGGTCATCCCATCCGATGCACGACAGCAATCTCCGCTGCTTCGCCCATTCCATCATAGCATGAATTGTGTCCATAGCGATAATGAACAGAGCTGGCGATATAGGATCGCCTTGCCTGACTCCACTACCAAGCATGAAGGGCTCGCACAGAGCGCCGTTGATGAGAACTGGGGTTGATGCAGTCCGCAGTAGGCCACAAATCCATGAAATCCATCTCGCTCCAAACCCTCTTCTCTGGAGTACCTCCAGCAGGAATTCCCAAGAAAGAGTATCAAAAGCCTTCGAGATATCAATCTTCATCAGAACAGCTTTGGTTTTCCTGTGATGCAGCTGTCTCGCCGCGCCGCGCACAAACTTAAAATTTTCATGAATGCTTCTAATCCTTCTTGGGCAGCAACGTCAAGATGGACGTGTTGAGGATGTCGAAGGAATTGAAACAGTCCCTGTGTAGCGCCTTCATAACCTCCATAAAATCCGTGGCGATAACGTCCCAGCATTGCTGATAGAAGAGCCCCGAGAAGCCGTCCGGGCCAGGCGCACGGTCAGATGGCATGCTGAGCACCACACGTTTGACCTCGTCGGCCGAAAAGGGGGCCTCCAGATCTTGCGCAAGTGCTGGATCGACAGCCCTTAGTTGTAGGCCATCCAAGTTGATCAGGTTTGAGCGCCCCCTTGGTGTGCCCATGAGATCCATGAAAAATCCTCTGGCTAGCTCCAGCTTGTCTTCAATTCTGGAAGCAGACCGCGTCCCGTCGGTGATGCAAGGGATCAAGTGCTTCCTCCTCCTACCATTGGCCTTCATATGAAAGTACTTCGTGTTCGTGTCTCCCTCTTGGAGATCTCTTATTCGCGCCCTCTGTCGCAGCCTAGTCCTCTCCAGGGAGGCGAGGGCCAAGCACTTGCCCTTGAGAAAAGCCCTCAACCTCCTTTCCTCCTCTGACAGAGCCCTAGACTCTTGGGCCGTATCCAAATGAAGGATGACCTCGCTCACAATCTGAAATTGGAGGTTGAAGGCACTCTGTTTTCTCTGTCCCCAGCTCCTCAAGGCTTTTGCCGTGCGCTGCAGCTTGGTACCGAAGATCTTCATCGGGTCTTGGCTGTTAACTGGCTCTTCCCACGCCCCCTGGACAACCTCTAGAAAACCCGGTAACTTGCACCAGAAATTTTCAAATCTGAATCTGAAAGCGCGCGGTCGCTCCCGCGAGCAAGAGAGCAAAAGAGGGCTGTGATCTGAAATGTTGGAGCTCAGAGGCAGCAGATCGCTAATCGGGAACAGATCCACCCAAGCATTGTTATATAGCAGCCGGTCGAGCCTCGCCATAATGGTCTGCTCCTGCCCGTTGCACCAAGTGAAATTCCGGCCCGCGAGAGGCATGTCATGCAGACCCAGGCAGTTCATAGTATGCCTAAACTTGTTTGTGAGCCTCCTGTTGATCCTTCCTGTGCTTCTCTCCTCCTCATTGCGCACCAGATTGAAGTCACCATTGATGATCCAAGGCGACTGTACCTGCTGGCCTAGCAGGGCCAGCTCCTCCAGAAACCTGAGCTTGTCCTCCACCGCCTGTGGCCCATACACCGAAGAAACTTTTCAAATTTTGTCGTCTGCAAGCGATCTAACCATCGCTGAGATAACAAATTCCCCTTTCTGCACATTAGAGACCTGAAAGTGATCTGATTTCCAAGCCATCAGAATCCCACCCCTCGTGCCCACGGCCGGCAGATAATCAAAGCCATCGAACCCCGGTCCCAGAGTTTGCGTAACCAAACTCCTCTCCACCGTTGCCAATTTCGACTCTTGCAAGCACACCATCGAAACATCATAGGATTGCAAGAACAAACGGATCGCACTACGCCTCGCGGGGTTATTGAGCCCCCGTACATTCCACGCCACTAGGCCTAACGACATGATAACAAGAAAATGGCTTCCCCCTTCTGTGCTGAAACCACTATGCGCCGCATGGCTCCGCCTGATCGGGCAGTGATTGAGTGTTTACTCAATCACTGAAGCCGGTGCAACAATGAGTAAATTAAGCACAGAATCAGGATAAAGTGGTGCTAGTGCTACCTAGGACAAGTGATCCGGCATATCCTATATCCTAAACAAGCACTAATCAAATAAAAAGCTGCACTAGTGATTCTACAAAACGTCACCTAGAGCTGTTTATCATCATATTTTCCATCATTTCATGATTAAATAAAAAGCTCACAATTTTGGTTGTTGGTTCACTTTGTATAAAGATGCCCCCCTGAATTAATATTTTGCCTGTTCTGCCCTTGGATGCAAGATCCAACTAGCACACTATTCTGCTATACAACTTTTGCTTTCCAAACCCCAATCCAAAGCCAGCAGGCCCGAGAGAGCTTTTGCCTGTTGGTCAAATTAATAAATTAGCTAGGCAATTAGCTTTATATACCTGGTCGCCGAGCAGCGCCGGCGTGGCCCGCACGTACGCGGAGCCGTGCAGGTTAACGGTGGCCTTGTTCATGGCGATCTTGGACAGCGGCTGGATCCCCTCGGCCGGCGACGCGCTCACCGTGGCCGCGGCGGCCACCATGGCCAACGCCGCCGCCAGGAGGACATGCGCCATCCCCATGCCTCTGCTTCAGCAGTAACTCGTGCGCACTGGCAGCTGCTCCTAGCCTCCTAGGCTGCTACTGCGCTCCAGGCTGGCGAGTGTTAGGTGTACGGCTGCACGCCATGGCTGGCCGGCCTATATGTAGCCAAGAGAGACACGCATGCAATGCGTATTCTAGTAGTCTAGTAGAGAAGAAAAGAAACCGCTTGGAATAAGCGGGTAGCTACCTCAAAAAACAATCAAGAAAAAGTAGAGAAGAAAAGAAAATGTAGCCAAGTGGCAGGACAGGCGGCAGGAGAAGGGGTCCAGGAGTATTACACATTAAGTGACAGTATATCTACTACCTCTGCAGTTCAAAATTAAACTGCAAAAACGTCTTGTATTTTGGTACGGAGGGAGTGTTTAAAACCGCAAATTGCTTCTGGAGGCCCAGCTCCATGGAGGCCTTCATTTGCAAATTTTTAAAATTCATATTTCTATGTTTCAAAAAATTCTGAAAAAAATACGAATATATATTGAGGCATAATATACATGTGTGTAATTTTTCAGGACGAAATACATTGAAATGTGGGTTGTGCAAAAAATGTCTGGGGCTTTTCAATACATTTTTTTGCGGGAAATTACTTGTATTACTCACATAGCATGGCTACCACCAGAATTACAAAGTTTCACGACCTCCTCAGGTCCAGATACGAGCCACACCATGGTGCGGCCTGAAGTTCTACCATAAGATGCCAACAAGTGGCTTACAAATTATTATTTTTGCGAGTAACAAGTGGCTTACATTATTTTGACTCGTATAAATATGAGTAATACTAGTATTTCGTTGATCCATGAGTACCTTGATCTCCTAAACCTTGGAGCTATGCGCTGATCTATCTCTTTCTCCCTTCTTCACAAGATTTGTAGCCTCTAAGCAATCTGACTCAATCACTATAGGCAGCTCACTCCATTGCAAAGCAAGTAACAGTCCTTCCCTGATGGCCGCAAGTTCAGATTCTAAAGCATTTTCAATACATGATACTATTCATACTCAAAGTCCATGAATTTGTTTTTTTGGTACATGTCGCATTTAAAGGTATTTCACCCTGAATTTTTACACACATATACATTTCATCCTTATATACTTGCATTCTTTTTGGAAAAAATTTAAACCAAAAAGTTTGAATTTTGAATTTTTCAAAAATTTCCGGCTCCATAGAGCCCGGCCACCAAAACACTCACTCCTTTAAAACTGGTAATTGCATACGTACGTACTAACTATAGTCCAAAGTGGTAGCCGCCTCAAGCCCGGGGCGCTACCGAGGAAGGTAGCGACGGGGACTCTGCTGCTCCGCCTCGTTCGCGGGGGG
This sequence comes from Elymus sibiricus, assembly GCA_039707655.1. NCBI lineage: Eukaryota > Viridiplantae > Streptophyta > Magnoliopsida > Poales > Poaceae > Elymus > Elymus sibiricus. The sequence goes on along the minus strand of CM077676.1, from coordinate 210,309,191 downwards.
CTTCGGGCTCCGGGGCGGCGGCCCCGGCTAGAGCGGCGCCACCGGATCTTTGGCGTATGGTGGCGCGGGCGTGGGCTGGAGCCCTTGGTCGTTCGGACGGCAAGAACTCCGGTGGACTCGGGCCGTGGCATGGTGGCTGCTCTGGCAGCCGCTGTCGCCAGATCTGGCCGCCTCCTTCCCCACTGTTGTTCGGTGAGTCCCTCCCCTCCGAATCTGGACCGCACCTCTGCTGGTCGACGGCTCCTTCGCTGGATGGGTTGCAGGCTGCGGGATGTCAAGACCAGGAGAAATCCCGTCGGCGGTGACGCCCTTGGGCGCCACTACCCTCCCTGGAGGCGCCACTCTGGTCTGCTCCTCCCGCCCTCTTTCCCCTTTGTCTCCAGGTGAAAACCCAACTCCGTTGGGCGGCAGCGACGCCATTGGCGTCATATCCTTCTTGAAGGCGCCGCCTTTGGGAGCAAGGTGGTAAGTGGGCTCTACTGTGATGTGGTCGGCGGGGTGCGGCGGCGGTAGCGTGCGGTGGCGACTCCCCTGGTTCGATGCCAAGCTCTTTTGGGTGCTTTCCGTCTGGCTGTTGTGCGAACTGTCCGGTTCTCGGATTCTCCAGGGCGGGAGGGGATAGGGCTCCCCTCCTCCGGTGGCTCCACAACAGCGTGTCAAGTGAGTCGGAGCTCCTTCTCTTGCCTTGGCACTGCCTCTTCGAATCGACCTCATGCTATTGCCCATTTTTGTCCGTTCCGTCAGCTTTCACTCTTTCGTGCGTTGTTCTTGGGCGTCAGCGGTGCTTTGCTCTAGGTGAGCAATCAGCGACGTGTCCGGAGTGCCTGGTTCTGCTCCTGTGGTTGCCTTCTGGTGACACGTATCCAGGTTCTAGGGTGAACATTTCCATTTGCCGGCGGTGCGGCGCCTTTCGAGCCAGTCGAGAAGGCAGGGGCCTTCTTCGGCGATGGAGCTGGATTTTGAGTTGCGTCGGGGACCCTGGAATTGTGGCGACGGCGTCCCTCTCATCGACGTCCGATCTTCTCTCTTGAGCCGACACTCTCCTTCTCCCAGGATTTGTTCGCGTTAGAGGACCATATCATCTCCAAGCTATGTGTTGCCTGTTCATGTTTTTTAGCTTGCTGTATGTGAGGCTTGCGAGCTGCTTCCCATCGCCTTTGTATCTAGCCGAGCTTTTTCTTTTCATGTTTGTATTTCTGAGATGTAATCCTGGCCGGTTGATGGCTTTGTTAATTCAAAGCCGGATTCTTCTTGAGCCTTCGTTCTAAAAAAAAAGAAGCCGTGATTTGGGTCGTCAACTGAACACACCAAGCAACTTTGTCTGATGTTCTCGGGTAGGAAAAAACTGATTTCTACCGAACTCAATTCACTTCTTTTATTGCGGAAAAAACTCAGTTCACATTTACTTAAGGTGCACTTCTGCTAGAACAGTGATCACTCACGTACAAAGCATGTTTAACTAATGGAGTATAACTGAAATATAGACAAAATCCGTTGACATCCATTTTGTTTTTGTTTTATACCAGAATTTACATATTGTTACCTTGAATATTGTTTGTGTGGAAGTAAATCATAAAAACATACTATATTAAATCGGACATGCTAACTTTACAATGGCACATATCGATGGTCGTAGAATTTAATGTTTAACTAAAAAAATCGTTTGTAAATTTTTAAACAACATGAGCAGGGAGATACTATTTTATCCCTGAGCGCATCCAAACCAGTCACCCCAAGTTACCGAACATTTATTTTGGGTTGTGCAGTGCACCGACGTCTCAACTTCTTTGTGTCTACTCTTTTTTGCTCATCTACTTCATTTCTACTGTGATCCTGTAGATCTACTTTCTTGAGGCTCCTACTCGATGTTCCTCCCACCGGTTGCCAGAACTCGACGGCCTCAACCATCGACATGGACTACAAGTACTGCGCTGGTTCTTTCCATTCTACTCCAACTTTCCCCATCCAAGAAAACCCCAATGGAGCTCCATCCAGTTCATGAAATGGGGGTAAATTACCACCTATCTCTCTTTAATCTGCTCCAAATCAGCCGCCCAATCTTATTTCCGGCTAAATTGCTTGTTCGTGCATTTGTAGTGCCCAATCTGTTACGACCTTTGAGGCTTGTGCAGCGGTGACCATGTTTTTAGGAACAAGTGCTTCTCCCTCTTTTCTCCAGCAGACTACAAAGAAAGAATGGCAAGTTTCCAATTATTGTTGAATCTTCTTCATGACATTTTTTTAACTTTTACCGGACTACACATATTCGTAAACATGTGGGTCAACAAGATCTCCAATTCAATTTTTGTTCACTCAACAACATGTTCACTGAACAAAATATAGGTCCAACTTATGTCCAATTCAGCTCGCTCTTCCTCATGATTGCAGAATTTCCCTGATTTGTCCAACGCACATTTCCTTTCAACCCATAATGACATTTTAACTGCTGCTGCATCAGTACATAGTGATACCTTAGTTCTGTTCTTTATACCAATTGCATAGTAATTGTTCTTCCATTTCAAAATTAAGGCTACATATCATTCTATCAAATACACTCTTTGAAGATAATAATGTCATTGAGATACACTATACTTTCTCTATGAATATTGACTTCATATTCTTGTCTTATAACAGTTCTTTCTTTGGTTTCATGTTTGCCAGGAAAACCCTGCTTTGCAAGAAAAGATTTCTTAAAAAAGATTGGCATTACAAAATCTGCTTTCACTCAAGTTACAGTTTTACTTCAGAAAGAAGAAGGGTTCACTTTTGTTGTGGATGTCACCAACGAACGAGAGAAAACCTATTTTACTGGCAAGTATTGGAAACAATTCTTGAAACTGTACCACCTTCGAGTTGATAAAGAAATGTGACTCACTATCACTGGCGACGCTGGTTGATTCATATATGTCAACCTTCCAAATCCTTCAATTACTCATCCATGTATGTATTTTTTTTACCATAGTTCTATCTAAATTTCTTTTTCCTTCACATCCATCTCATATAGAATTATCATTACTCTCTACTTGTATTGACTGAATATCCATTAGTCGTTCGCCTGACTTTCCACCTATATAGACAAATGTTTGCTACCATCAGTGGTGGTTACCACCACTTGCGTTTTGTATATTGTATGTAGTATCTATCAAATAGGAGAGTATGTACGCGTAGTATGTAGTATCTAAGAATGTTTAGGTAGTATATATACTACTTTTTAGGTAGTATGTATCATATTTTGAGTATGCTCCTTTTTACGTACGAATATGTACGTATTTCATAAATATAATAAAAACCATGGGTCAACTTGCATTTTTTTCATGTAACTCCCTTTGAAATATCTTATATATATTATATGAACATACTTGCAATGATAAAGTAGTATATATACTACCACATGGTAGTATATTAGACATGTGGGTTACATATATATGTGAAATTCATCCTACCATCCGGGGTAGTTACCCAACATGTCTAATATACTACCATGTGGTAGTATATATACTACTTTATTATTGCAAGTATGTTCATATACTATATATAAGATATTCTAAAGTAAGTTATATGAAAAAAAAATGCAAGTTGGCCCATAATTTTTATTTTATTTATGAAATACGTACATATTCGTACGTAAAAATGAGCATACTCAAAATATGATATATACTATCAAAAAAGTAGTATATATACTATCTAAACATTCTTATATACTACATACTATGCGTACATACTCTCCGATTTGATAAATACTACATACAACATACAAAACACAAGTGATGGTAACTACCACCGGGTGGTAGGAAACATTTGTCATATATGACCGTTTGGGGCACCTAGGTGCCGAGGCTCCTTACGTCGTGACCGTTGGATTTTAGACTGATGCGTGCAGATTGTAATGGATGCGAGTATATTAAGCACCTTCCATATATGCTTTATGAAAGTAATTGGTAAGTAGCAATAAATATATGATTTAGGTGCCTTAATATCATGAGTCGAATAGGAAAGTGGTAAATGCAATTTCTTGTTAATTTATTTCATTGTACGTAAGAATGAAAACTCCTATGAAGGTATATACATACAACCTTAGTATTTTTATGGGGTATGCATGTGCACTCCTCATGTATATTATATATATGCATGTACAAACGTCTTAGGTATATACCTACCTTTGACGTATTTTCAACCGACATTGCATATTAAATTTGGGATACATCACATGCGAGTATATTGATTTTGGGTATATAACTTCTGAGTATGTCACATTTTAATTATATTCTTGGGGTATATCATTTTTGGGTATGTCCCCGGTATCATTTACGGGTATGTCTTGAACGAGTATACATGTATTAGAAAAGGGTGTATCATTTTTTTACCAGATTTGTTCACATACTCAAGATATTTTCTGGTATTTGCATACTCATGATATTTTTGGGTATATACATTGTGTCTCATTAGTAGGTATTTGATACCTCGGGCATGTCTCTACGTAAAAGAATATGATATGAAATATAATATTAGGTTATTATATGACGTTTGATTCATTAGATTATTTAAAGCATGTTACACACTATTATAATGTTATATCCCTAGTAATATGAGATTATGATAAAAAATATAATATGGATATGTACTCATAAATTTGTCTGTATGATATCTAAGTGTCAGATTTTTGACATACGTAACATTTTTTGGGGTATAATTTGTGTAAAGTATATGCTTAGAACAGTACTACCTTTTGTGGGTATGCATGCGCAATTCTCATGCATAGTATATGTATGCACGTACTAATATCTATGGTATATATACCTACCTTCGAAGTATATTGGAACGATAGTCCATACTCACAAACTTCTGAATATTTCACATTCGAGTATATTGGTTTTGTACGTACATACTTTTATTTTGGAAAGAATCAAATGGAGATCATGCACGCAAGGAAAGTTGTGCATGTGTGTATTATTAGGGAACAAATGCATACGTGCTAACTTTGGAAGGGAAATAATATCATATATGGAAAAATCTTGCATGGAAAATTTAATGGGTTTGGCTCCACGATGCATTAATGAAAAACCAGCTAGGTGCCCCAGTTATTTTACACACACACACACACACACACACACACATATATATATATATAGGCAAAACACATCCTACTACCGGGTGTAGTTACACCCATATCTCATATACTACCATGTGGTAGTATATATACTATTTTATCATTTTTAGTATGTTCATATACTATATCTAAGATACTCCAAAATGAGTTATGTGAAAAAAATTGCATGTAAGCCCATGTTTTTATCATATTTGTGAAATACGTACATATTTATACGTAAAAAGGAGTATGCTCAAAATATGGTACATACTACCTACAAAATAGTATATATACTACCTAAACATTCTTACATACTACATACTACATGTACGTACCCTCCAATATAATAGATACTACCTACAACGTACGAAACCAAAGTGGGAGTAACTACACCCGGTAGTAGGGAAAATTTGTCATATATATATACTACTCCTCTGGCTTCCGTCTGATCTAGCTTTGAGATCCGTGTAGCATCTTTTATGATTAGTCCTTCATTTGTCAAATTGCATTGAGACGAATCCATTAGCACTAAGTTGTAACAAGATTAAATGTTGATACTGTGTATACGCATGGATCTATTTTTGGGGAATCTTTTTTGAGTTCATGGAGAACTTCTTTTTGGTAACATAAGTTTTAATCACAAACCAACTTTTTTGTTCTATTATAGAAAGTTAGTAAGTTATTGTATTTTTATACTATTAGAGAATCTTTTTGGCTAAGTATTCATCATCTAACATTTTAATACCCCTAGTTTAACACGTACTCTGTTGGAACCGTATTAGTGTGATCATTACCATGCTTCATTAACTGAATCCTGATGGAGGAATGACGGTAGCATAGTGTTTGCACAGATCACGAGGCATGCATTGAACAGAGATCACATGGGGTGGCACTACCACCCAGAGGGGTGGCATAGTCACCGGGTGTTAAAAAATCCACACTAATATATATATATATATATATATATATATATATATATATATATATATATATATATATATATATATATATATATGTCTCATATACGATCATGTGGTAGTATATATACTACTTTATCATTCTAAATATGTTCATATACTATATATAATATACTTCAAAGTGGGTTATATGAAAAAATTGCAAGTTGACACATGGTTTTTATTATATTTGTGAAATACGTACATATTTGTACGTAAAAAAGCATATTCAAAATACGATACATACTAATAAAAAAGTAGTATATATACTACCTAAACATTGTTATATACTACTCCCTCCGTTCCTTTATATAAGGTGTATTTGTTTTTTCAAAAGTCAAACGACTGCATGTTTGACCGAGTTTTTAGAAAAATATATCAATATCCATAATACGAAATTTATATCATTTGATCCATCATGAAAAGTAGTTTCATATTTTATCTATTAGGTATTGTAGATGTTATTATTTTATTCTATAATCTTGATCAAACATTCAAATAGTTGACTTGCACGGAAATCAATACACCTTATATTCTAGAACGGATGGAGTACATACTACGCGTACATACTCTCTGATTTGATAGATACTACATACAGCATACAAAGCTCAAGTGGTGATAACTACCACCGGGTGGTAGGAAACATTTGTCATATATATCTAATTTTCTGTACTCCTGAGAGTATGTACTCACATCCTCAATATACCTCATATACGCATTGATTATACCTATTTATCATTCTCAATATACTTCATTAAATATTTTAAGATACCTCAATACGAGTTTTGTTGAAAAAAAATATCATTTGCGACGTACTTTTTGTAACATACCTTTTTCACGTATAAACAAATCAGTATATACGTAAACCTTTAAAAATATGTAGACTCACATGGATTTTTTCATAAAACTCATTTTGGGGTATTTAGTAATTATTAATAAAGTATATTAAAAATAATAATGAGGTATAAAATATTCATCTATGTGGTATACGAGGAGCGGGGGTACGTACTCCCAGGAGTACATAGCCATTTTTCTATATATTCCCTCCACTACTAGAATCAGCTTCTTTGCTGTCTGCCATAACAGACGGCAAAGGCCTGCCTGGCGGACGGCAAAGCCATTGCCGTCCGCCAGCAGACGGCGAACAGTCCGGCCGAACGGGTGCCGGTAAAGGCCACTTTGCCGTCTGCTGGCAGACGGCAAAGAAGCCAAGCTCTTTGCCGTCTGCTGGCAGACGGCAAAGCCCCTGGACGGCAGACAAAAGGTGGCAGCCCCGTTAGGGGGCTAACGGCGCTCTTTGCCGTCTGCCAGCTGACGTCAGCTGACGTCAGGCGTCAGCTGGGCCAGCGCAGGCTCTTTGCCGTCTGCTAGCATACGGCAAAGAAGAAAGCTCTTTGCCGTCTGCTCGCAGACGGCAAACAGGCCAAATAGGCCAGCCCAGCTTGCACAGGCTGCTGCCACGTGGCCTATTTGCCGTCTGCTAGCAGACGGCAAAGTGGCTATATAGCCCCTGTTTTTACTGTTTTCTCTTATATCAATTCATTTGCACATAAATTCACACATATATATATATATATTCAGAATCACATAATAAGGCAAACATTATGTCTAGTCCATCACATAAAATGTCTCATCCACCACATAATAAACAACACATATGCAAATAATATGCAAGCCATATGGATATGATCATCCAACACATACCAAATCAAAACATATGCAAGTCTCATCCATACATATGCAAGTTTCATTCATCTATACATACATATGCCAGTGTCAATTGTTGATCCTACAAAATCAAAACAAAATGGAAGGACAAGGACTCCATGAACGCAAGCTTCCGTGAAGTGAATCAAATCTGCAAAATGGGAAAGAAGGAAGTTAGAAGAAGAAGACTAGAAGAAGAAGAAGAAAAAGAAGAAGAAGAAGACTAGAAGAAGAAGAAGAAGAAGAAGAATTTTTCTTCTCTTCTTCTTTTTCTTCTTCTTATTGCTTACTTGTGTCATTTTAGAGCTAACCTAGTTAAATAGGCCATTTTGACCTAAATATGCTAAGTATGTCATAAATGAACTAAATAAGCTAAGTATAGGTCATTTCAGAGCTAACCTAAGTAATTATGCCATTTTTGAGCTAATTAAGCATATTAAGTCATTTTGGAGCTAAATAGGTCATTTCTTAAGCATATTATGTCATTTTTGAGCTAGCTAAGCATATTGAGTCATTTTGGAGGAATAAATGCTAAGTATAGGTAACTTTAGAGCTATCCTAGGTTAAATAGGTTATTTTTGAGCTAATTAAGGTTATTATGTCATTTTTGAGCTAGCTAACCATATAAATTCATTTTTGGAGGAATAAATGCTAAGTATATGTCATTTTAGAGCTTTCCTAGGTTAAATAGGTCATTTTGGAGCTAAATAGGTGATTTCTTAAGCTAAGCTAAGTATAGGTCATTTGAGAGCTCCGTTTTTATTTACTCCGCATATTAGCTTTGACTGAAGTCAAACTTTTTAAAGTTTGACCAAGTTTGTAGAAAACAATATGAACATTTACAGTGACAAATTTATATGATGTGAAAATATATGCAATGATGAATCCAATGATATAGATTTGGTGGTGTATATGTTAATATATTTTTCTACAAACTTGTTGAAAGTACATAAATTTTGACTTTAGACAAACCTAATATGCGGACTAAATAAAAATGAAGGGAGTGTGTGTGTGTGTGTGTGTGTGTGTGTGTGTGTAGGCCCATTATGGCAAGCCATTTTTATTGGTGCATGGCGTTGAATCCATGAAATAGTAGCTTTCCATTTTTCTTTTGCATGCACTACTACCATGATTGCTTTTCAAAAAAAAAATATTACTTTGATTTCCTAGGTGCACCTAGGTGCCTGGGCACCTTGATCGGGTCCAACCCGTTAGTACAATTTGTTCCAAGTGGCATGCAAAACTTTTGATTTGTTTCCTAATTTGTTTGCATGCAATACTTTCCATGTATAAAATAGCATCAAGCCTTTTAAATTATATAATTCAATACATTTTCTTTTATTGCTCTGTTTCTCTTATACTTTTGTATGCAGAAGTTTTAGGTCACGTATTTGCGGCTATGTAGAAAAAAAATAGGTATCGTGCCTACATAGTTTCGTGGATATGTACTTATTTATACCTACGTGAAACAATTGGGTATCATACCCACTTATCTGTGAATATGTACTTATTTATACGTATGTATTGTTAGGGTATGTACTCGTAAATCTCACTCCTGGATATGTAGTTGTAGAGAAATATGAGGAGTATGCATATACCAGAAAATATACTGAGTACTTGCATATCCATAAATATTTTGGGTATATACATACACGAAATTCTAATGAGTGCGTACTTAGTAAAAGAATCCCTATATACCTAATGCTAAAATTTCTTACTAATACCTACGTATTATTAGGGTATGTACTTAGTTGTAAAGAAATAAGATGTATGCATATTCCCTAAAAAAATGATGTATGCATATACCCAAAAATATATTGAGTACTCACATAACCATAAATATTTCAGGTATAATATACACACAAATCTAACGAGTACGTACTTAGTAAAAGGATCCCCACATACCTAATGCTAAAAATTCTTAATAATACCTACTTATTATTAGGGTTTGTACTCATAAATTTCACTCTGGGTATGTAGTTGTAAAGAAATATGATGAGTATGCATATACCCGGAATATATTGACTACTCATATATCCATAAATATTTCGGGTATAACATACACACAATTCTAACGAGTACGTTTGATGCGAAAAAAATCGAACGAGCACATACTTAGTAAAAGAATCCCTACATACCTAATGCTAATAATTCTTACTATTTTTCCCCCTAATTAATCAACCTGTGCCTAGCATACATGGCAATACGTATGGAAGATTATTTATTACTAAATCTCATGAATGGATAATTAATGAGACACATTAATAATCATATTTGACTATTGCCATATAAGCTACGCCATGCAACATCAATGGAAGGTAATCCATTAACACACATCAATTTTTTTGGAATGTCCCCAATTGACACGCATTACAGCCATGCAAAAAATATGGAAAGTATTTTTTTGACAGAGATATAAATGGAAAATATAACTTCATTAGTTAACGGGTAAAATCCAATAACTCATATATCCATCGCAACAACAAAATCACGATGCAATCCAACGGTTCCTAGGCAAGGTGTTGTGATGCCCCCGACTCGACTGTGCACTAATCATACACGCAAATGCACACGATCAAGATCAGAGACTCACGGGAAGATATCACAACACAACTCTAGACACAAATTAAAGTCATACAGCTTTATATTACAAGCCAGGCCACGAAGGCTCGAATACATAAGTCAGCGGAAGCAACAATATCTGAGTACAGACATAATTAGACAAGTTTGCCTTAAGAAGGCTGAGCAAAACAACGACAACTAGATCGAAAAGGCGCAGGCCTCCTGCCTGGGAGCCTCCGAACTACTCCTGGTCGTCGGTCTCCACGTAGTAGTAGACTCCGTCGGGGTAGTAGTAGTCGTCGACGGGGTCAGCTGGCTCCGGGGCTCCGTCATCTGATCGCAGCAATCGGGTAGGGGAAAAAAGGTAGCAAAGCAACCGTGAGTACTCATCCAAAGTACTCGCAGGACTTACATCAGATCTATGCTAAGTATACATCGGTATCAAAGGGAAGGAGCTGTATCTGTGGACTAGATTGCAGAAATGCCAGAATAGAAGGGAAGAACTAGCCTATCAAAGACTAGCATCTTGCAGCGTCTTGCAGCAACAGAAGAGAGTAGAGTAACATATCATATAGTAACAAGTATATATTAGCAACGCCCAGAGATCCTTCCTCGACTCCCTGCGAGAAAGCGATCCCGGAGCCATCATATCAATTTAGTATCACAAGTATCCAGTTCTAGTTGTAGTAGATCGGGATACAACTTCGAGCGTCCATTACCGTGGACACGGCTATTCGAATAGATAACTTCCCTGCAGGGGTGCACCAACTTACCCAACACGCTCGATTAACTCCGGCCAGACACACTTTTCCTGGTCATGCCCGGCCTCGGCTGATCGACACGACGTAGTCCTACCTAGGCTCCGTAGAGAGGTCCGCACCGGTCTACATCCTAAGCGCGAGGGGGTAGTTCGGCCGCTCACCCCTAAGCACTCCGGGTCGTTGCATGCAGGGTCAGCCTCACCACGTTGTGCCTGTGGGTATCTGCTGTCGCCCGGCCGCAATGCTGAGTTGGACGTCTGACGAAGCTTTCGGAAGGAACGTACGACGCCGAGCGCCCATAACTTATCCCGCGTGGTGGTTAGTGCGAAAAGGCCAGAGGCCTACTCAAATCTCATATCCAAAACGTTAGTGTATTGGGAGATCGCGGAGATGATCAGTGATCCTGTCGCCCCGTCTCGCGGACTTGCGGCAAGGGCCAGGCCCATCCCTCTCCTGGGGCGTTCTGCCTGCCAGGCCGTGCCGCGTAATTATCTCGTGGGTACCCTCACGGTCAACCCGTCTTCACATCTCTCGCGGGTACCCCTCGGGGTCGACCCGACTTCAACAAGGGACTGAGGTAAAGACAGGGGTATCCGTGTGTCTATAACATCAAGGGGGAATCCGAGGAATCACCCTCGTTGGATTCCTACTCGATGTAACCGTCAAGGTGAACTTGAAGGAATCACCCTCGATGGGTTCACACTTGAGGGGCTGCACGACAGAGGCATCATCGGAGGTGGTGAAAGAGGAATCACCCTCGGTAACCCACAACTGACTAGCTACACTACAGAGATATCATCAGGAGTGAGGTAGGAGGTATCACCCTCGGCACTCGATAGTAGCTCTGCAGAGTCGTACAACTAAGGGGGTGTGCAGTGCTGTGTCGGTCTCTGCACATCGATCACGTTGATCGAAATATCCGGAAGCAAAGCATGGCAACACGGACAAGGGTGCGGGGCCACTGATGGATCACTAACCAATCTATACTAAGCAATATGGGATAGCAGGTAACGTATCAACAGCAGTTACAAAAATAGGCTATGCATCAGAATAGGAGCTATCGAACACTGTAGCAAAATCTAATGCAAGCACGAGAGAGAAAGAATGGGCGATATAAGAATGATCAAGGGGGTTTTGCTTGCCTGGAAGCTCTGCTGAAAGGGGCTGGACGTCTGCGACGTAGTCGTACTCAGGGGCCACGTCGGTCTCGGAGTCTACCGGGGGGAAGAGGGGGAAGAAACAATAAATATAAAGCAAACAAATGCAATCACAAGGCATGACATGGCAATATGCGGTGCTGGGGGTGACCTACTGCGGTGCTAAGCGTTACAGACGGAGCGGGAAAATATCTGGGAATATTTTCTCGGCTTTAGGCAATTAGCGGTCTGACGATCCGGAGGGGAAGGTTCCATGTTTGCAGTGTTGGAGGCATGTGACAGGTATATGGATGGCATATTCGGATTCGTCTTATTTTTTGATCATTTTTCATATAGAAAACATTTTCATCCTAGTTACAGATTATTTTATATGAATTTTCAAAGTTTTAAACAATTTCTGGATTTATTATTAATTCGAAATTAAATGGATAAAATGCTACGGGTACCCAGAAATGTACCCAACAGAATGCTTATGAGGCTGATAGTGGGGCCCAGTTGACTGCTGAGTCAGCAGTCAACAGTCAACCGTTGACTGGTCAAACTGACCAGAGGGGCCCACACGTCAGTGACTGAGCTATTTAACAGAGGTTAATTTTAACTAACTAATTTAATTAGCTAGTGGGACCCACATGTCAGTGTCACATTAGCAAACAGATTAATTTAATTAGTAAAACAGTTAATTATGCGATGGGGCCTACGGGTCAGTGACTGGGGTTGCCCAGTCAGCATGTTGACCAAGTCAACGTGGTCCACGGGGCCCACGGGACCCACCTGTAGTGACCCAGGGTGGGCCCCAGGGCTGCGCCACATCGGACCACCGGCATCCACAAAACGCGGTGGAGAAGCTCGGGGGTCGTCGGGATTTCGCTACGGGGCTCGGTTAGTGGCACGGTTAGTTGCGTTGGAACGGCCGTTCATCGCCGCGTCGAATGGTGGCGGAGCTGGACCAAATGGTCGCCGGAAACGAGGCCGGCGACGAGGTTAGCGGCGGTGTTGCTTCGGGCTCCGGCGGAAACGGCGAGGCTGCTTGGTTTCGATCCAACAAAAGGACCATGCTGCACTTAGGCGACGCGCTGAGCTCAACGGTGAGCTCGCCCGTCCAAACGAGGCACTACAATGACAGCGACAAGCTAGCGCGGCGGAGCCGAGCTCCGGCGAGCATGGCTGCAGGGGCTACGGGGGCGAATTCGAGCTAGAAAGAGAGGGGAAAGATCCGCGTGCTCACCGGGGAGGCACACGATGGCCCGTTGATGGCTTCGGAGCTGCAGAGTGGCGGCAATCGTCGGCGGCGAGCTTTGGCCTCCCGAGGAAGAAGAAGAGGTCGGGGACGGTGTTCGGGGGCGTCCGGTGCCGTGTGGCTCGACGAGGAGGCGTAGCCGACGGAGGCAGAGCTCGGGAACAGGTCGGATAGGTGAGGCGACGGCGGTGGCTATGCGAACGACGGCAGTGTGGCCATGGCAGCGCTCGGGCGCTCCTCCAAATCGAGATGGAGAGCGAGAGGGAGAGGGGAAAGTGGATAGGGGCAACGACGGGGTCGAGGAGGCTCACTCTTATCTCCTCGGCGGCCCTGTAGCGTCGCCGTGTCGGCCAGTCGTCGGCATCGCGCGCTCTGGCCACCGGCGTGGCGACACGGAGGCGAGGAGGACGACGACCGTGCGGTGAGGCAGGCTGGGCCAGTTGGGCCTATCATTGTGCACTAAGGCCCAGTGCACAGTGGCCGTTTTTATTATTTTTCCTGTTTTCTTTTCCAGCAATAGTTTGACATTTATTTGAGCTGCCAAATGGATTTTGTAAAATGTGGGACTTGGCCACATAAATACATTGCAATATTTGGCACTGCCACAAAAAGTTTGGGAGAAGTTTGAATTTGTTTGAATTTTTCATAATTGTAAAAGCATTTAAATATGCTGATTTGGCACTGTTTTAATCGCTATAGCCCAATTAAGAAAATGAGTGATGTTGTTTTCCTTAACAAATAATTATTATGGAATATTTGCTAAATGATGAACTATTTTGCAATAACTTTTGTGCAACTTCAAATTTCACTTGCAATTTGAATTGATTTCAGAGGTGGAATTTGAAATGAGATATGAATCCAATATGATCAAGCATTGCATAACAAGGTTACTTAGCATAATCATGAAGATTTCTGTAGCTCAATACACAGGGGTATTACAGGTGCCTGGGCACCTAGGTGCCCCAAACGGTCGTCCTATATATATAGTATAACTTATTTCAAACTCGATAAAGCATAAAGACAAATCGTGAAGAGGATTGATACTATATATGGCAGAACAAAAATCTGGTAAGACATTGACCATGCCATTAAGTTTATTAAGCGAAATGAGTGGTTTCTATACGAATACAGTATCCTAATCATCCATATGTTCCACTCATGCACACTTTGACAAAGTCTAACATTAAGAACAAACTTATGGTAAGCTTTATATTCCATTTTATGTTTTCAACAAACTTCCGTTATAGTATATATAATTGTTGCTTTCTTACATAAATTTTCTTGTGAAAGAAACTCCCAAACGTGCCATGCCTAACCTGATAGACGAACTAGGTTTCATCAGAATTATTCTGGAGCCCACTATCAACCTCACATGTACGTACACATGTTCTGTCGATGATAGTGTCATCATTAATGGCTGGCCAGAATTACTAAGCAGACCAAATTCAAAGTTCGAGACAAACCGATGTTCACCAAGAACCAGAATATTGAAGGGGTTTCCTATTTCTCGCTCGAATTTGACCTTCAACTTAGTTTTATCTTATGATCTGCTAACTTAGGGCTTGTCCTCCTCGTGATGTGTCACGCACTGATGTCTACTACACAACTTATTCTTGTAGACTCGTGTTGGGCCTCCAAGCGCAGAGTTTTGTAGGACAGTTGCAATTTTCCCTCAAGTGGATGACCTAAGGTTTATCAATCCGTGGGAGGCGTAGGATGAAGATGGTCTCTCTCAAACAACCCTGCAATCAAATACAAGAAATCTCTTGTGTCCCCAACACACCCAATACAATGGTAAATTGTATAGGTGCACTAGTTCGGCGAAGAGATGGTGATACAAATGTAGTATGGATAGTAGATATAGGTTTTTGCAATCTGAAAATAAAAAAACAGCAAGGTAAGAAATGATAAAAGTGAGCACAAACGGTATTGCAATGCTTAGAAACAAGGCCTAGGGTTCATACTTTCACTAGTGCAATCTCTCAACAGTGCTAACATAATTGAATCATATAACAATCCCTCAACGTGCGACAAAGAATCACTCCAAAGTTCCTATTAGCGGAGAATATAAGATAGAAATTGTTGTAGGGTACGAAACCACCTCAAAGTTATCCTTTCCGATCAATCTATTGAGCCATCCCTATAAGTGTCACAAACAGCCCTAGAGTTCGTACTAGAATAACACCATATGATACACATCAACCAACCCTAATGTCACCTAGATACTCCAATGTCACCACAAGTATCCGTGAGTTGATTATTCGATATGCATCAAACAACTTCAGATTCATAATATTCAATCCAACACAAAGAACTTCAAAGAGTGCCCCAAGATTTCTATCGGAGAAAGTAGGACGAAAACGTGCATCAACCCCTATGCATAGATTACCCCAATGTCACCTCGGGAATCCGCGAGTTGAGTGCCAAAACATATATCAAGTGAATCAATATAACACCCCATTGTCACCACGGGTATTCATATGCAAGACATACATCAAGTGTTCTCAAATCCATAAAAGTATTCAATCCGATAATAGTGAAACCTCAAAGGTAAAAACTCAATTCATCACAACAAGATAGAGAGGGAGAAACACCATATGATCCAACTATATTAACAAAGCTCGCGGTACATCAAGATCGTGCCAAATCAAGAACACGAGAGAGAGAGAGAGAGAGAGAGAGAGAGAGAGAGAGAGAGATCAAACACATAGCTACTAGTACATACCCCTAGCCTCGAGGGTGAACTACTCCCTCCTCGTCATGGAGGCCGCCGGGATGATGAAGATGGCCTCCGGTGATGATTCCCCCCCTCCGGCAGGGTGCCGGAAAAGGGCTCCAGATGGGATCTCTTTGGTACAGAGGCTTGCAGTGGCGGAGTCGAAGTTCTAGGGTTATTTCTAGGGGGTTTGGTATTTATAAGAATTTTTGGCGTTGGAATCACGCGAAGAGGAGCCACAGGGGCCCCACGAGGCACCAGGGCGCGCCTAGGTGTTGGGGAACGGAGCATGAATTTCAAAAATTTCCTACGCTCACGCAAAATCTATCCATGGAGATGCATCGCTACGAGAGGGGAGAGTGTGTCTACGTACCCTCGTAGACCGTTTAGCGGAAGCGTCTCACAACGCGGTTGATGTAGTCGAACAATCCTTCGAGCTCCACCGATCGAGTACCGAACGTACGGCACCTCCGAGTTCTACACACGTGCAGCTCGGTGACGTTCCTCGCCTTGTTGATCCAGCAAGACGTCGAGGTAGTAGATGAGTTCCGTCAGCACGACGGCGTGGCTACGGTGACGGTGAAGTGATTCCGGCAGGGCTTCGCCTAAGCTCTCCGAAAATATGACCGAGGTGGAAAACGGAGATCGGGGCACCGCACACGGCTATGGGACAATTGTGTGTCTCCAAGGGGTGCCCCTCCTCCGTATATAAAGGAGGGAGGGAGGAGGCCGGCCCCCTAGGG
Source organism: Elymus sibiricus (assembly GCA_039707655.1). Taxonomy (NCBI): domain Eukaryota; kingdom Viridiplantae; phylum Streptophyta; class Magnoliopsida; order Poales; family Poaceae; genus Elymus; species Elymus sibiricus. The sequence continues at coordinate 210,292,266 of CM077676.1, read as the reverse complement.
GTGCGCCAAGTGTGGGGAGTCCTACTAGGACTCCTTAGTCCTAGTAGGATTCCACCTCCCATACGGAGTAGGAAAGGGGGAAGGGAGAGGGAAAGGAAAGAGGGGGCTGCGCCCCCTCCCCTAGTCCAATTTGGTTTGGGCAAGGGGGGGCGCGTGCCTCCTCACGTGGCCTGCCTCTCCTTTTCCCGTATGGCCCAATAAGGCCCATTACTTCTCCCGGTGAATTCCCGTAACTCCCCGGTACTCCGAAAAATACCCGAATCACTCGGAACCTTTCCGACGTCCGAATATAGCCTTCCAATATATGAATCTTTACCTCTCGACCATTTTGAGACTCCTCGTCATGTCCGTGATCTCATCCGGGACTCCGAACAAACTTCGGTCACCAATCACATAACTCATATAATACTATATCGTCATCGAACCTTAAGTGTGCGGACCCTATGGGTTCGGGAATGATGTAGACATGACCGAGACGACTCTCCGGTCAATAACCAACAGCGGAACCTGGATGCTCATATTGGTTCCTACATATTCCACGAAGATCTTTATCGGTGAACCTCATATGACAACATACGTTGTTCCCTTTGTCCGGCGGTATGTTACTTGCCCGAGATTCGATCGTCGGTATCTAATACCTAGTTCAATCTCGTTACCGGCAAGTCTCTTTACTCGTTCCGTAATACATCATCTTGCAACTAACTCTTTAGTCACGGTGCTTGCAAGGCTTCTGTGATGCTGTATTACCGAGAGGGCCCAGAGATACCTCTCCGATAGTCGGAGTGACAAATCCCAATCTCGATCCATGCCAACTCAACAAACACTTTCGGAGATACCTGTAGTGCACCTTTATAATCACCCAGTAACGTTGTGACGTTTGATACACCCAAAGTATTCCTACGGTATCCGGGAGTTGCATGATCTCATGGTCAGAGGAACGTGTATTTGACATAGTGAAAGCAATAGCAATAAACTGAACGATCATTTGCTATGCTAACGGTTGGGTCATGTCCATCACATCATTCTCCTAATGATGTGATCCCGTTATCAAATGACAACTCATGTCCATGGTCAGGAAACCTTGACCATCTTTTGATCAACGAGCTAGTCTAGTAGAGGCATACTAGGGACATAGTATTTGTCTATTATCCACACATGTATTTAGTTTCCGGTCAATACAATTCTAGCATGAATAATAAACTATTATCATGAACGGGGAAATATGATAATAACTAATTTATTATTGCCTCTAGGGCATATTTCCAACAGTCTCCCACTTGCACTAGAGTCAATAATCTAGATTACATCTTCATGTAATTAACACTTAATCAGTTCTAAAGCTGATCATGTTTTGCTTGTGAGAGAGGTTTTAGTCAACGGGTCTGCAATATTCAGATCCGTGTGTTCTTGGCAAATCTCTATGTTATATGTAGATGCTGCTACCACACTCTGTTTGGAGCTACTCCAAAAGATTTCCCCACTATACTTATCCGATCTGAGACTCATAGTCTTTCGGATCAGTGTTTAAAGCTTGCATCGACGTAACCCCTTACGACGAACTCTTTATCATCTCTATTCCTGAGAAATTCTTCCTTAGTCATCTTAAGGATAATTTGACCGCTGTCCAGTGATCTACTCCTAGATCACTTTGGTACCTCTTTTGCCAGACACATGGCAAGGCACACAGCTTGGCATACTTTATAGAACCTACTGCCGAGGCATAGGGGATAACCTTCATCCATTCTATTTATTTTGCCGTGGTCGAGATTTGAGTCTTACTCAACTTCACACCTTTCACCACAGTCAAGAACTCCTTCTTTGACTGATACATTTTGAACTTCTTCAAAATCTTGTCAAGGTATATGTTTTGTGAAAGTCATATGAGGCGTCTCAATCTATCTCTATAGATTTTGATGCCTAACATGTAAACAACCTTTACTTAGATCTTCAAGTCTTACTCCACTTCACACCAGCCAAGAACTTATTTCTTTTGACTTGATCCATTTTGAACTTCTTCAAAATCTCATCAAGGTGTGTGAAAATCTTTTTTCAGGTGTCTTGATCTATCTCTATAGATCTCGATGCCCAAACCGTGGATAACTCAAAAACAAGTTTTTATTGAAAAACTTCTTTCAATTAATTCTTTATGCTTTCCAGAAATTCTACATCATTTCCAATCACATATACTTATTAGAAATGTTATAGAGCTCCCACTCACTTTGTTGTAAATACAAGTTTCTCCATAAACTTGCATAAACCCAAACGCTTTGATCACTTCATCAAAGCGAGTATTCCAGCTCCGAGATGCTTGCACCAGTCCATAGATGGATCGCTGGAGCTTGCATACTTTGTTAGCACCTTTAGGATCGACAAAACCTTCCGGTTGCATCATATACAATTCTTCCTTAAGGAATCCATTAAGGAATGCCGTTTTGACGTCCATTTGCCAGATTTCATAATCATAAAATGCGGCAATTGCTAACATAATTCTGACAGACTTTAGCATCGCTACGGGTGAGAAAGTCTCATCGTAGTCAACTCCTTGAACTTGTCGATAACCTTTAGCAACAAGTCGTGCTTTATAGATGGTGACATTACCATCAGCGTCCGTCTTCTTCTTAAAGATCCATTTATTTTTAATAGCTCGCCGTTCATCGGGCAAGTCTACCAAAGTCCACACTTTGTTCTCATACATGGATCTAATCTCGGATTTCATGGCCTCAAGCCATTTGTCGGAATCCGGGCTCGCCATCGTTTCTTCATAGTTTGTAGGTTCACCGTTGTCTAGCAACATGACCTCCAAGACAGGATTTCCGTACCAATCTGGTGCGGAGCGTGTCCTGGTTGACCTACGAGGTTCTATAGCAACTTGATCCGAAGCTTCATGATCATCATCATCTACTTCCTCTCTGGTCTGTGTCGGTGTCACAAAAATTTCTTTCTGTGGCGTACTACTATCCAAAGGAGGTACAATTACCTCATCAAGTTCTACTTTCCTCCCACTCACTTCTTTCGAGAGAAACTCCTTCTCTAGAAAGGATCCATTCTTAGCAACGAATACTTTGCCTTTGGATCTGTGGTAGAAGGTGTACCCAACGGTCTCCTTTGGGTATCCTATGAAGACGCACTTATCCGCTTTGGGTTCGAGCTTATCTGGCTGAAGCCTTTTGACATAAGCATTGCATCCTCAAACTTTCAGAAACGACAGCTTAGGTTTCTTGCCAAACCACAGTTCATACGGTGTCGTCTCAACGGATTTAGACGGTGCCCTATTTAAAGTGAATGCAGCTGTCATTAATGCATAACCCCAAAATGATAGTGGCAAATCGGTAAGAGACATCATAGAACGCACCATATCTAATAGAGTACGATTATGACGTTCGGACACACCATTACGCTGTGGTGTTCCAGGTGGCGTGAGCTGTGAAACAATTCCACATTGTCTTAAGTGATTGCCAAACTCGTAACTCAAATATTCTCCTCCACGATCAGATCGTAAGAACTTTATTTTCTTGTTACGATGGTTCTCTACTTCACTCTGAAATTCTTTGAACTTTTCAAATGTTTCAAATTTATGCTTCATCAAGTAGACATAGCCATATCTACTCAAATCATCTGTGAACGTGAGAACATAAAGATATCCACCGCACGCCTCAACACTCATCGGACCGCATACATCGGTATGTATTATTTCCAATAAGTTGGTTGCTCGCTCCATTGTTCCGAAGAACGGAGTTTTAGTCATCTTGCCAATAAGGCATGGTTCACATGTCTCAAATGATTCATAATCAAGAGATTCCAAAAACCCATCTGCATGGAGTTTCTTCATGTGTTTAACACTGATATGACCTAAGCGGCAGTGCCACAAATATGTGGTACTATCATTATCTTTTGGCATTCGTGTTATGAACATATGTATTACTACGATCAAGATTCAATAAACCTTTCATTTTAAGTGCATGATCATCAATGATATTATCCAAATAGAATAACAATTATTCTCTGAAATTGAATAACCGTCTTGCAATAAACACTATCAGATATAATGTTCATGCTTAACGCAAGCACCAAATAACAATTATTTAGGTTCATCACTAATCCTGAAGGTAGAGAGAGCGTGGCGATGGTGATCACATCAACCTTGGAGACACTTCCAATGCACATCGTCACCTCGTTCTTTAGCTAGCCCTCGTTTATTCCGAAGCTCCATGTTTCAAGTTGCAAGCAACTGAACAAGTATCAAATACCCAGGTGCTCCTACGAGTACTAGTAAGGTACACATCAATAACATGTATATCAAATATCTTTGTTGACATTGCCAGTCTTATTATCTGCCAGTTACTTTGGGGAAGTTCCGCTCCTTGTGACATTTCCCTTTGCAATGGGAGCACTAAGTCTCGGGTTTGGTTCAGCCTTGGGTTTCTTCGCGTGAGCGGCAACTGTTTTACCGTTCTTCTTGAAGTTCCCTTTTCTTTCCCTTGCCCTTCTTGAAACTAGTGGTCTTATTAACCATCAACACTTGATGCTCCCTTTTTTTGATTTCTACATCCGCAGATTTTAGCATCACGAATAGCTTAAGGATCTTCTATCCCTTGCATGTTTATAGTTCATCACGAAGATCCAGTAGCTTAGTGATAGTGACTGGAGAACTCTATCAATCACCACTTTATTCGGAAGTCTAACTCCCACTTGATTCAAGTGTTTGAAGTACTCAGACATTCTGAGTACATGCTCACTAACGGAGCTGTTCTCCTCCATCTTGTAGCTATAGAACTTGTCGAAGGTGTCATACCTCTCGACCCGGGTGTGAGCTTGAAAAACAAATTTTCAGCTCTTGGAACATCTCATATGCTCCGTGTTGCTCAAAACATATTTGGAGCTCCGGTTCTAAGCCATAAAGTATGGCGCATTGAACTATCGAGTAGTCATCTTTTCTTGTCTGCCAGACGTTCATAACGTCCCCAGACGAAGCCGTAGGGGTATTTCACTGAGCGGTGCATTAAGGACATAAGCCTTCTGTGCAGCAGTGAGGACAATCCTCAGATCACGGACCTAGTCCGCATAGTTGCTTCTATCAACTTTCAACTTCGTTTTCTCTAGGAACATAATAAAAACAGGGGAACTACAGTGCGGTCTATTGATCTACAACATAAAATTGCAAAGATTATTTAGACTATGTTCATGATAATTGAAGTTCAATTAATCAAATTACTTAAGAACTCCCACTTAGATTAACATCCCTCAAGTTGTCTAAGTGTAACATGATCCACATCAACTAAACCACGTCCGATCATCACGTGAGGTGGATTAGTTATCAATGGTGAACATCTTTCATGTTGATCATATCTACTATATGATTCATGTTCGACCTTTCGGTCTCTTGTGTTCCGAGGCCATGTCTGTACATGCTAGGCTCGTCAAGTTTAACCCAAGTATTCTGCGTGTGTAAAACTGGCTTACACCCGTTGTATGCGAACGAAAGAATCCATCACACCCGATCATCACGTGGTTCTTAGAAGCGTCGAACCTTCGCAACGGTGCATACTAGGGGAGAACACTTATCTTGAAATTTAGTGAAGGGATCATCTTATAATGCTACCGCCGTCCTAAGCAAAATAAGATGCATAAAAGGATTAACATCACATGTAATTCAATATATGTGACATGATATGGCCATCAACGTCTTGTGCCTTTGATCTCCATCAGCAAAGCACCGTCATGATCTCCATTGTCACCGGGTTGACACCTTGATCTCCATCGTAGCGTCGTGACACCTTGATCTCCATCGCAGCGTCGTGGTCGTCTCGCCGGCTATTGCTACTACTACTACTGCTAACTCATAGCGGTAAAGTAAAGCAATTACATAGCGTTGGCATTGCATACAATAAAGAGACAACCATAAGGCTCCTGCCGGTTGCCTGATAACTTTACAAAACATGATCATCTCATACAACAACTTATATCACATCATGTCTTGACCATATCACATCACCAGCATACCCTGCAAAAACAAGTTAGACGTCCTCTACTTTGTTGTTGCAAGTTTTACGTGGCTGCTACGGGTTTGCAAGAACCGTTCTTACCTACGCAAAACCACAACGTGGTGTAGTGATTGCTTTTTGATCTTCTAAAAGAACCCTCTTCATTGAAACCGATTCAACTAAAGTGAGAGAGACAGACACCCGCCAGTCACCTTTATGCAACGAGTGCACGTAGCGGTGAAACCTGTCTCGCGTAAGCGTACGCGTAATGTCGGTCCGGGCCGATTCATCTCACAATACCGCCGAATCAAGTATCAACTAGTAACGGCAAGCAATATGTATACACCCACGCCCACAACTCGTTTGTGTTCTACTCGTGCAAATCACATCTACGCATAGACCTGGCTCGGATGCCACTGTTGGGGAACGGAGCATGAATTTCAAAATTTTCCTACGCTCACGCAAGATCTATCCATGGAGATGCATCGCTACGAGAGGGGAGAGTGTGTCTACGTACCCTCGTAGACCGTTTAGCGGAAGCGTCTCACAACGCGGTTGATGTAGTCGAACAATCCTTCGAGCTCCACCGATCGAGTACTGACGTACGGCACCTCCGAGTTCTACACACGTGCAGCTCGGTGACGTTCCTCACCTTCTTGATCCAGCAAGACGTCGAGGTAGTAGATGAGTTCCGTCAGCACGACGGCGTGGCGACGGTGACGGTGAAGTGATTCCGGCAGGGCTTCGCCTAAGCTCTCCGAAAATATGACCGAGGTGGAAAACGGAGATCGGGGCACCGCACACGGCTATGGGACAATTGTGTGTCTCCAAGGGGCGCCCCTCCTCCGTATATAAAGGAGGGAGGGAGGAGGCCAGCCCCCTAGGGGTGCGCCAAGTGTGGGGAGTCCTACTAGGACTCCTTAGTCCTAGTAGGATTCCACCTCCCATACGGAGTAGGAAAGGGGGAAGGGAGAGGGAAAGGAAAGAGGGGGCTGCGCCCCCTCCCCTAGTCCAATTCGGTTTGGGTAAGGGGGGGCGCGCGCCTCCTCACGTGGCCTGCCTCTCCTTTTCCCGTATGGCCCAATAAGGCCCATTACTTCTCCCGGTGAATTCCCGTAACTCCCCGGTACTCCGAAAAATACCCGAATCACTCGGAACCTTTCCGACGTCCGAATATAGCCTTCCAATATATGAATCTTTACCTCTCGACCATTTCGAGACTCCTCTTCATGTCCGTGATCTCATCCGGGACTCCGAACAAACTTCGGTCACCAATCACATAACTCATATAATACTATATCGTCATCGAACCTTAAGTGTGCGGACCCTACGGGTTCGGGAATGATGTAGACATGACCGAGACGACTCTCCGGTCAATAACCAACAGCGGAACCTGGATGCTCATATTGGTTCCTACATATTCCACGAAGATCTTTATCGGTGAACCTCATATGACAACATACGTTGTTCCCTTTGTCCGGCGGTATGTTACTTGCCCGAGATTTGATCGTCGGTATCTAATACCTAGTTCAATCTCGTTACCGGCAAGTCTCTTTAATCGTTCCGTAATACATCATCTTGCAACTAACTCTTTAGTCACGGTGCTTGCAAGGCTTCTGTGATGCTGTATTACCGAGAGGGCCCAGAGATACCTCTCCGATAGTCGGAGTGACAAATCCCAATCTCGATCCATGCCAACTCAACAAACACTTTCGGAGATACCTGTAGTGCACCTTTATAATCACCCAGTAACGTTGTGACGTTTGATACACCCAAAGTATTCCTACGGTATCCGGGAGTTGCATGATCTCATGGTCAGAGGAACGTGTATTTGACATAGTGAAAGCAATAGCAATAAACTGAACGATCATTTGCTATGCTAACGGTTGGGTCATGTCCATCACATCATTCTCCTAATGATGTGATCCCGTTATCAAATGACAACTCATGTCCATGGTCAGGAAACCTTGACCATCTTTTGATCAACGAGCTAGTCTAGTAGAGGCATACTAGGGACATAGTATTTGTCTATTATCCACACATGTATTTAGTTTCCGGTCAATACAATTCTAGCATGAATAATAAACTATTATCATGAACGGGGAAATATGATAATAACTAATTTATTATTGCCTCTAGGGCATATTTCCAACACTAGGGGGGTGGCGCGCCCAGGTGGCTTGTGGGGCCCCTGTGGGTCTTCTGCTGCTCCCCCGAAGCTTCCTGGGTCTGTTTCCTTCCAGAAAAAATCGTCAAAAAGTTTCGCCGCATTTGAACTTCATTTGATATGGATTTTCTGGAAAACGAAAAACAAGCAGAAAACAACAACTGGCACTGGGCACTAGGTCAATATGTTAGTCCATAAAAATCATATAAAAGTTATATAAAAGTGCACCGAAATCATACAAAACTATAATAAACATGGCATGAATACTTCATAAATTATAGATACGTTGGAGACGTATCATGCACTGGAGGCTTCCTCCATCAAAATGGTTTTCCCTGTTTTCTTTTTTTACTGGTTTCCAGGTTTCTTGTTTTTTGTTTTTAGGGGTTTTATTTTTGCTAGCTTTTTGGGTTTATCGGTTTTCACATTATTTCTTCTGGTTCTCTATGTTTATTTTCGTGTGCTCCTGGGTGGATCACATGTGCGCTGGCACCTCGCGGGAGCACATATGTGGTTAACGTGTAAGTACATGTGTGCTTTCACCTTGTGGGAGCACATGTGTGCCTCACCCCAAGGGAGCACAAGTTAGTTCACTAGGGAAGCACATTTGTGCTTCATGCGGGGATCACACGTGTGCTTTACCAGCAAAAGCACAAGTTAGTTCAGTATGGAAGTACAAGTGCGCTCCTGAGTATATGTTAGTTCAATTGCGAGCATATGTTAGTAAAGTTTGTAAGCACATGTTAGTTCATTTAGGAGCACAAATTTGAATTTCCAGCCGAGAAAAAGTTTGTCACAACTTATCAACATGGGGTCTAATTTTGAAGATCTCAATGTTAAAAATACAACGGTGCAAACAGTTATAACTTGGACGCGTGGTTCATGATATATTTTATAAAAAAAGAAATAAAATATGAAATAAAACACAAACACCAAGCCTCCCATCCCTTGCACATGAGTGAGAAAACACGCCAAAATCCTCTGGTGATGACAAGTGACGCACATGCATTGCACCACTTATCACCACCAAAGGGACTTTGGGATAATCTTTGCAAAAGGTACCCTTAACTAGAGGAGCAACTAGTCGACGAGTACCCCTGCGCTGGGTGGAGGGGGTGGGGTGCATTTTTCTGGGTGTGGGAGCGCTTTAGCACTCCACGTCATGTGCTAAGCGCCACCAGTCATGTGTTGGACGCTTCGCGAATTGGAGGGGGATTCTACGAAGAACATGAAGAACACGGGGAAGAACGGGGAGAAATCACAAGAGAAACACTCAAGAACAAGTCCAATCACACATCCACTAGACTAACAAACACACACAAGATCCACATGATGGAAATATGCCCTAGAGGCAATAATAAAGTTGTTATTATTTTATATTTCCTTGTTCATGATAAAGGTTTATTATTCATGCTAGAATTGTATTGACCGAAAACTTAAATACATGTGTGAATACATAAACAAATGTCGTGTCCCTAGTGAGCCTCTACTAGACTAGCTCGTTGATCAAAGATGGTTAAGGTTTCCTAACCATAGACATGAGTTGTCATTTGATAACGGGATCACATCATTAGGAGAATGATGTGATGGACAAGACCCATCCGTTAGCTTAGCATATGATCGTTCTGTTTATTGCTACTGCTTTCTTGAATGTCAAATACATGTTCCTCAGACCATGAGATCATGCAACTCCCAGATACCGGAGGAATACCTTGTGTGCTATCAAACGTCACAACGTAACTGGGTGATCATAAAGATGCTCTACAGGTATCTCCGAAGGTGTCCGTTGAGTTGGCATGGATCGAGACTGGGATTTTTCACTCCGTGTTTCGGAGAGGTATCTCTGGGCCCTCTCGGTAATGCACATCATAAGAAGCTTGCAAGCAAAGTGACTAAGGAGTTAGTTATGGGATGATGTATTACGGAACGAGTAAAGAGACTTGCCGGTAACGAGATTGAACTAGGTATGGAGATACCGACGATCGAATCTCGGGCAAGTAACATACCGACGGACAAAGGGAATTACGTATGTTGTCATTGCGGTTCGACCGATAAGATCTTCGTGGAATATGTAGGAACCAATATGAGCATCCAGGTTCCGCTATTGGTTATTGACCGGAGAGGCGTCTCGGTCATGTCTACATCATTCCCGAACCGTAGGGTCCGCACGCTTAACGTTCGTTGACGATATAGTGTTATATGAGTTATGTGAATTGGTAACCGAATGTTGTTCGGAGTCCCGGATGAGATCCTGGATGTGACGAGGAGTCTCGGAATGGTCGAGAGGTAAAGATTTATATATGGGAAGTCATATTTTGGGTTCCGGAAAAAGGTGCAGTTTTTTCGGTATTGTACCGGGAAGCTTCCAGAAGGTTCCGGAGGATTCCGGAGGGGTCCGGAAGTCCACAAGTGGGTCCACCACGTCCCAAGGGCTGGCATGGGCTAAGGGGAGGCGCCCTGGCCTTATTGGGCCAGGCGCACCAAGTCCTCAAAAGCCCACGCAGCTAAGGTAGGAAAAAGGAGAGTCCTAGTAGGAATAGGATTGGACTTTGGAGTACAAGTCCACTTGTGTACTATTCATGGTTACTGTTCACGTGGCACTATTCCTTCTACTCCAAGCCCCTACACATATATAAATAGAGGAGAGGGGGCGCCCCAAAGGTCACACAACATTGTCTTAGCCGTGTGCGGCGCCCCCCTCCACAGTTCCGTCCCTCGGTCATATTTTCGCGGTGCTTGGGCGAAGCCCTGCGGAGATAGCATCACCATCACCGTCACCACGCCGTTGTGCTGCCGGAACTCATCCACTACCTCGCCGTCTTGCTGGATCAAGAATTCGAGGACGTCACCGAGCTGAACGTGTGCTGAACGCGGAGGTGCCGTACGTTCGGTACTCGGTCGGTTGGATCGTGAAGTTGTTCGATGACATCAACTGCGTTGTTCTAGCGCTTCCGCTTACGGTCTACGAGGGTACGTAGACACACTCCCCCTCTCGTAGCTATGCATCTCCATGGATAGATCTTGCGTGTGCGTAGAAATTTTTTGTTTTCCATGCAACGTTCCCCAACAATGGCATCATGAGCCAGGTCTATGCGTAGATGATATGCACGAGTAGAACACAAAGAGTTGTGGGCGGTGATCGTCATACTGCTTACCACCAACGTCTTATTTTGATTCGGCGGTATTGTAAGATGAAGCGGCCCGGACCAACCTTACATGTCCACGTACATGAGACCGGTTCCACCGACAGACATGCAACTTGTTTTGCATAAAAGTGGCTGGCGGGTGTCTGTTTCTCCTACTTTAGTTGAATCAAATTTGACTGCGGCCGGTCCTTGTTGAAGGTTAAAACAGCAAACTTGATAAATCACCGTTGTGGTTTTGTGCCGTAGGTAAGAACGGTTCTTGCTAGAAGCCCGTAGCAGCCACGTAAAACTTGCAACAACAAAGTAGAGGACGTCTAACTTTTTTTTGCAGGGTATGCTGTGATGTGATATGGTCAAGACATGATGTGATATACGTTATTGTATGAGATGATCATGTTTTGTAATTTATCGGCAACCGGCAGGAGCCTTATGGTTGTCTCTTTATTGTATGAAATGCAAGCGCCATGTAATTGCTTTACTTTATCGCTATGCGTTAGCAATAGTTGTAGAAGCAATAGTTGGCGAGACGACCACGACGCAACGATGAAGATCAAGGTGTCGAGCCGGTGATGATGGAGATCATGACGATGCTTTGGAGATGGAGATCAAAAGCACAAGATGATGGCCATATCATGTCACATATTTTGATTGCATGTGATGTTTATCCTTTATGCATCTTATTTTGCTTAGAACGACGGTAGCATTATAAGATGATCCCTTCACTAAATTTCAAGATAAAAGTGTTCTCCCCGAGTATGCACCGTTGCTAAAGTTCGTCGTTTCGAAGCACCTCGTGATGATCGGGTGTGATAGATTCTACGTTCACATACAACGGGTGTAAGCCAGTTTTACACAAGCAGAATACTTGGGTTAAACTTGACGAGCCTAGCATGTACAGACATGGTCTCGGAACACTGGAGACCGAAAGGTCGAACATGATTCATATAGTAGATATGATCAACATGGAGATGTTCACCATTGATGACTATCCCATCTCACGTGATGATCGGACATGGGCTAGTTGATTTGGATCATGTATCACTTAGTTAACTTGAGGGATGTTAATTTAAGTGGGAGTTCATTAGTAATTTGATTAATTGAACTTAATTTATCATGAACTTAGTCTTGATGGTTTCTTTGCATATCTATGTTGTAGATAAATGGCCCGTGCTACTGTTCCGTTGAATTTTAATGCGTTCCTAGAGAAAGCTAAGTTGAAAGATGATGGTAGCAACTACACGGACTAGGTCCGTGTAGGATCGAAAGTATGTCTCGAGGGGGGGTGATTAGACTACTTAACCAAATAAAACCTAACCTTTTCCCAATTTTAGTTGTGGGCAGATTTTAGCAATAGTACATGTCAAGCATCACCCTACACATGTAATTCTACGAGTATAGCAGCGGAATGTAAGCAATTGCATATGTATGTAAAGGAGGGATTGGAGATTTCAAACGCAATGAAGACACGGTGGTTTTTGGCGTGGTTCCGATAGGTGGTGCTATCGTACGTCCACGTTGATGGAGGCTTCAACCCACGAAGGGTAACGGCTGCGCGAGTCCACGGAGGGCTCCACCCACGAAGGGTCCACGAAGAAGCAACCTTGCCTATTCCACCATGGCTTACGTCCACGAAGGACTAGCCTTACTCGGGGTAGATCTTCACGAAGTAGGCGATCTCCTTGCCCTTACAAACTCTTGGTTCAACTCCACATCTGGTTGGAGGCTCCCAAGTGACACCTAACCAATCTAGGAGACACCACTCTCCAAAAGGTAATAGACGGTGTGTTGTTGATGAACTCCTTGCTCTTGTGCTTCAAATGATAGTCTTCCCAGCACTCAAACTACTCCTCATAGATTTGGCTATGGTGGAAGAAGGATTTGAGTGGAAAGCAACTTGGGAAAGGCTAGAGATCAAGTTTCAAATGGTAGGAATGGAATATCTTGATCTCAACACATGAGTAGGTAGTTCTCTCTCAGAAAATGTATGGTGGAAGTGTAGGCACATTCTGATGGCTCTCCTTTCTGAGAAGGATGTGGTGGAGGGGTATATATAGCCTCCACACAAAATCCAACCGTTACACACTTTTGACCCAACTCGATGGCACCGAAACTATCATCTCTGTAGCACCGAACTGTGTAAAAGATATGAACATTAGGAATCTCGGTGGGACCGATATAGACAACTCGGATAGACCGAAGTGCAATGGCTTAGGGCAATCCTCATCTCGGTGGCACCGATTGCATCAACTCGGTAGGACCGAAGTGAAGCAATAAGGCAATAGAGATTTGGCAAGCCATCTCGGTGAGACCGATTTGCAAACTCGGTGAGACCGAAGTAAATGCAAACAATTACAGAGAGTTGGCAAGGCCATCTCGGTGGGACCGAGATCCATTTCGGTGGATCCGATTTGTTAGGGTTTGGCAGTGGCTAAGTCTCGGATGAACTCGGTGGGGCCGGGTAGGAAATATCGGTGGGGCCGAGTTGGACTGTAGGTTTAGGACATATTTGGGTAGAGAGAGTGGTTGAGGGTTTAGGAATACTGTCACTAAGCACTTGAGCAAAAAGACCATTAAGCAACACCTCATCCCCTTTTAATAGTATTGGCTTTCCTATGGACTCAATGTGATCTTGGATTACTAAACCAAAAATGTAGAGTCTTGATCTTTGCCTATCCTTGTCCTTAGCATTTTGAGGGGTCCACGTCTCTAGTCCATGCCATGCCAATCATTGAACATCCTGAAATCTTAATCTTGAATGGACATCAGTTCAATGAGATATATGTTGTTATGAATTACCAAAACCACCAAGGGAGCAAATGTGCTTTCAATCTCCCCCTTTTTGGTAATTGATGACAACATATAGATCAAAGCTTCGACAAATGATTAAATGAATGAATTACATCGTCGCTTTGAGAAGTATGTGATAAGCAAGAGCTCCCCCTAAATTTGTGCATTGTTAAAAATTTGCGTTTGAATGCAAATGCACAATCGATTAGGCTCATGGGTTACTCTTCCATGTCACATACATCTTGGTGGAGTGCGCAAAATGATATGATTGAAATAGTAAGCACGCATCACCAACATAAAGGAACGATCATACAAATGAAAACATGGATCATCACAAAAGGCATAGTATGATCAAACATCATGATAAGCGTAAACAGAATGTCTCACAGACACTGTAGCAAACACACACATAGCAAAGTATCAACGAACAAGCAAACAAGTAGCAAATGAACTCTCGGAAGAAAAACCAAAACACTCTCTCTCGAAGCCTATGATCTATACAAATTCTCCCCCTTTGGCAACAAGTACCAAAAAGTTTGAATCGTATAGCACTAGTCGGCTCTCTAGGCACGGTCCTCTGAAGCTCCTGAAGGCGACCTTCTGCTAGCTGCTCCGGTGTGCGTAGACGGCGTTGAGATAAGAGCGTCCGCGAATGCTTCTGCTGATGACTGTTGGACTGGAGGAGTGGAGACCTGCTGTGGCACTGTGGCTGTGGCGGCTGGTGCAGATACTGTGGTCCGTGGATCCACAACTGGTATCGCAGCTGACCTGGCAGCCCTAGGCACTGACTGGAACTACTCTGTGGTCGGTCTTTCATCTCCACTGTCATCTGATCTGGCAAGCTTGACAGCATCTACATCTCCTTGCAGCTGTTCCACTGAAGTCTGAATCTCCGTCACTTTGACATCCAAATCATGAAATTTGGTTTCAATGATCCGCTCAAAACTAGCCTGGGTCTGGGTGAGGTTGGCCAGACTTCGCTCAATCCTTAGAGTGGCTTCAAGCAGATATTGCATTTAATCTTTTGGTGTCTTGAGATTCGCAATTTGAGCATTGGGATCTGCTGCTTCCTGAGCTGCTTTGGCTTCTTGAGCTTTTCGGATTTCTTCTTGAGCTTGTGCTGATGTGGGATGTGAAGGATCCATCACTATAACATTGTCCTCAAAGTCTGGACGCAAAGGCAAGTGCTCTCGATCAAGAAGATACGTGCTGGTTCCAACCTTGGAATTGATCAACAGTTGAATATGTGGAGCATAACCACACGATCTCTTCTGATCTGCTGCAGTCCTCTTGATAGTCTCTACTATCAGGCTCATCACCTCGAATTTCTGAGGTGTATCAAATAAATGCAGCAAGTTGATGGAGTGACCACGAATCATCTTATCATCTCCTGACTTGGGTAGCAGGGTGCACCGCAATATAGTGTTCGAGGTGGCCAGTCCTGGCAGCAAATGCTTCACGGAACCAAGTTTATGAGTCTCAAGATCCTCCTGGGGAATAGCAGTGTACATGTTCTTCATGGAATTGTGATCAAACTTGAGCTTGGCATATACATCATAATCATCATCTTCTTCCTTGGGTGCACCAAGAAGATTTGCCCATTCAGAGATTGTAGACTGATATCTGATTCCTTCAGTCATCCATACTATTCTCCCATCCGGATAGAAATGAGCAGTGGAGTAGAACTGCATGATCATCTCATCATTCCACTTAGTCAATTTCTGTCCAACGAACTCATCAACACCAGCAATTCTGAAGCTCTCATGAACATGGGGAAAATAATCTTCATTGGCATCAATGTATTTCCAGTCCACCCACCTCATGTCAGTGACTATGGGCTTCTTGTCAAGCAAAACTGTCTCATAGAAGTCTTGTTGCTCTCGAGTGTGAAAACGATAATCACAAGCAGTCCTTCTTCTGATAGCATAAGGATCTGACAATCTCCATTGACGCAGTCCTTTGTCCTTTCTCAACATCATGTTCTCAGCTACGGGGTGTGCATTGTCATGGTCTGGTATCTTTGGCTTCAACTTTCTGAGCACTAGAGGCTCTTCATCAACATTTGATTCAGGCACTGGGGCCTTGTTCTTCTCTGCAGCAGAAATGTTCCTGGTTGATCTCTTGGGTGCTGGTGCCTTAGGCTTTGACTTGGGAGGTGCAGCAGTCTTGATTGCTTCAGACATGAGCTTCTGTGCTTTTGCAGGGGGTGCAGCAGCTGGCTCATCCTCCTCCTCTTCCTCCTCTTCAATCATCATGGAGGGTCTGCCAATCACACGGGCAAATGCTTTCCTCACTCTCTTCTTCTTAGTACCTGCAGCTGCCTCACTAGGCTCTTCAAGAGTGTATTGCACAGTCTGTTTTGGAACTTTCCTCACGGCTGTTCTCTCTTTGGTAGAGGTAGGCTTTGTGCTGTACTCCTTAGCAAGCACTACTCTCTTCTTCTTGGGTCCAGCTTCACTTGCAACAAAGTCCTCATCCTCACTGTCTGAGGTTTTCTTCTTCCTTGTTCTGGTTGCAGCTTTAGGAAGATCTGGAGAGCTTCTCTCTCCCTCATAGAAACTTTCATTATGGCTTGATCCTTCACTTTGTTCTTCATGCTGCTCTGACATGTTTTGACTGTCACTGACATCAGACATCTTGCTGAGCTGACCCTGTGAATAGATGGGTATGGGCAGAGTAGATGAGTCATCACAAAAAGCAGATAGTTTTTCATAAAAATGAGTTCAAACTTTAGTTCTAGGTTTTCACAGAATGCATATCGGATGGACCGAGATGTACTAGTGCTATGGCCAGGGCCAAATCGGTGGTACCGAAAATTCCTATTCGGTCGGTCCGAGATGCGTTCGGCGAAAACCTAACCCTAAAATTTTTGCTCGAATCTTGTTCAAACGTACTAATCTGGTAGAAAGTGAGTTGCATTCGTGGCAAGATTACATGGCATTCCAATCGTGCATTGAATCGGAAAAAAGGAAGCATGAAGGGGATCGAAACTCACCCTAACTCAGTGGAGTTTCTCTACGGCAGCAACGGCGGTGGAGAATACCGTTGACGGCGACGGAATCCTGTGGAGAGGGCGCGCTGGAGACGACGGCGATGATCCGGAGACCAAAGGGGCGGCAGCAATGGGGCGCGGGCGCGTGACGTTTGAAGAAATTTTCAACCGCACGGTTCGCTGGAATATATACCCATTCGCTGTCGGTGGCACCGAGTGGAACAACTCGGTAGCACCGAGATGTGCAACTGCTTGCAGTTACAGCAACTCGGTCCGACCGAGTTGGTCTAATCGGTAGCACCGAGATAAAAACCTAGATCAGTCTAAGTGATTTCGGTTCGACCGAGTTGGAGTGAGTTGGTTCGGCCGAAATCAGTTAGAAGGTTTTGGAGGTTCAGCCCTTTCAGATCGGTGGCTCCGAGTGCTCCTCACCCGGAGGGTCCGAAAAAGACTCGTTCAATTTTTGTGATGCAGCAAGAATAGAATTTGAGACAAGAAAGCATAGATAGCTAGAGAAGGTTCTTAGGCATTCTTGTACATCCACTTGGCCAGAAAAACCAAGACAATCAAAACAACAAATGGATGTCCTCGAATGATAAAATCATGCAAACCAACATGCTCACACAATAAGATTGCAAATGAAATATGTGTCAAACATGCACAACCAATTCTAGCATCTATCAAGCAATGGCGATGACTAGGTCATCTATATATGAGTATAATGACTTAGGAGCCAAATGAGAACATTTGATCATAGGTCATACTCATCGTTTAAGCACAAGTGGGGTTACCACTTTTACATAAAGCATTAATGTGTTCACACCATTAGAGTTGCTTTAGCTCAATTGGTTAGAGCAAAGCTCCCCCTAGATGTGATATTCCCCTAAGAGGGATGAACTAACCTTGGGTTTTGTCGACGATGACTTCATGTAGATGTTGAAGATGTGGATGCTCAATGTTGATGTAGACCATCAAAAGTTGGGAGCAATCCTTTGGAGTTTTGTGCTTTCAATACCTACATGGGTTAGTCCCACACAAGGAACATACAAGGATATCCATAGACATAGAGTGAAATACACATATGATGATGTCCATGAATGCATTGATTACCTTGTCCCTTGCCTTACCAACAAGAGGGTTTGTGACTCCATGAACTAGTGCAAGATGTGGAAGTTGGTTACACAAGTCCTTGCCAAAAATAATATGAGTGAAGATTGTTGGCGGAGTCACCCTCAAGAACTCTCTAGTTCTTCTTCTTTTGGACCCACATCAACTTGATGGGAATCCTTGGAGTTGTAGTAGCACTTGCTGAAGTAGAACTTGATGAAGTCTTAGGAACCCACTTGACCATGGCTTGAGGAGCTTCTTCAAATGAATCAATCTCTTCTTGAAGCTTGTCCTTGCCTTTTAGCTTGTGGTCTTGTGGTGGAAGATCTTCTTGAGCTTGTGTTCCCTTGAAGGAAGTAGGATCATACTTCTCTTGTTGAGGAACAAACTTCGTCTTGGGGTATTGACCTTCTTCCCACTCAACTCCATCGGCATTGAACTTTCGTTCAAAACCAACACCTTGGTTCTTCCGGTGCCTTCCTTGCTTGCGTACAATTTCCTCAAATTGCTTACTCCCGGCAAGGCTCTTGTAGACACCGTTTTCTATAATTCCTTTCAATAGCATATTTTCTTGCTCAAGTGTAACTTGGCTAAGAGAATCGTTAGTGGAATCAATAGAGCTACTAGAAGCAACAATATTGGATTTAGCATTGTTATTGTTACTACTAGAGGTAGAACCATTTTTACTCTTGTTGCTAGTTTGCTTAGATTTAACTTGTGGCATAAAGGTAGACAAGAGTAAACGCTTGGTAAGATATGAAGAACTCTTCTTTCGAAGATCGTCATTGATAGCTTTAAGAAACTCATGCTCTTGCTCTAAATTTAGCTTCTCGAAGCGTAGCTTCTCATGAGTTCTTAGAAGTTCTCTATGATCCTCTTGAGTTGTTTCATGAGCTAACTTAAGAGCATTTAGTTCTTTAGTTAGACGCTCAATCTCCTTCATAGCATTGTCATTCGTTTCCTCTTGACTATCATGATTACTAGCATTTTCATTATAGCTCACATTGCTATTTCTATCAACAAGTAAATCATCATCACCAAGCAAATCATCTTCATCACTATTGAAATCAAGATACTCGGGGTGTGATACCTTGGGGCCTTTTGCCATGAAGCATCTTCCAATTCCTTCATTTGGTGAGTCAAATAGATCATAGGAGTTGAATGACACAAGTGCAAGTCCGGCAACACCTTCATCTTGACTATAGTCGGAGTTGGAGTGATAACTTCTCTCGGAGTGGTTGTTGGAGTCGGAGCCGGAAACCCATTCACCAACATGAGCTTGATGTCTTCTTCTTGTGTAACTCCTTGATGACTTGTCCTTCCTCTCCGAATCCTTGCTTCTTCGAGAGTGTCTTCGTTCATAATGATCATCTCTACTCCTTCTTTCCTTATGAGGTGATTCATCTCTTCTATGTCTTCCTCTTGGTGATTCGTCTCTTTTCTTGTAGGGTGCCGTACATTCATTGGAGTAGTGTCCGGGCTTCCCACAATTGTAGCAATTACGGTCACGACTTGATGATCTTCTCTCATAATATCTTGAGCTAGAGCTTCTTTCTTTCCCTTTATTCTTGTAGAACTTGTTGAACCTTTTCACCATTAGGCTAATCTCTTCATTGGATACTAGCTGATCACTTGAAGTTGTTGGAGCATCGGTTGAGGCTTTATAAGCACCACTTGACTTGTTATGCAGCTCCTCCTTGTCCTTGAGTGACATCTCATGAGCGACAATCCTTCCAATGACTTCCGTGGGCTTGAGATCTTTGTAATTTGGCATCATTTGGATCAATGTGCAGACGGTATCATATTTTCCATCCAAAGCTCTAAGTATCTTCTTGATGATGAATTTGTCGGTCATCTCTTCACTTCCTAAACCAGCAATCTCATTGGTGATGAGAGCAAGCCTAGAGTACATCTCAGCGACTCCTTCACCATCCTTCATCTTGAACTTGTCAAGTTGACTTTGAAGCACATCCAACTTAGATTCCTTGACGGACTCGGTACCCTCATGCATATCAACCAAAGTATCCCAAATTTCCTTTGCATTCTCGAGGCGGCTAATTTTGTTGAATTCTTCGGGACATAGACCGTTGAATAGAATGTCACAAGCTTGAGCGTTGTATTGCAACATCTTCAATTCTTCCGGAGTTGCCTCACGATCCGGTTCCTTGCCATCCTCAAAGAAGTCACCTTGCAAGCCAACACGAACAACAGCCCAAACGGCGGGGTTATGACCAAGAATATGCATTTTCATCTTATGTTTCCAACTAGCAAAGTTTGTACCATCAAAATATGGACCTCTACGGTGATAGTTACCCTCACTAGACGCCATACTCTCCTAGGTTGTGAAACCAAGGCTATGATCACCAAATCTATGGAAATCAAGGCTTTACGGAAACCAAAGCTCTGATACCACTTGTAGGATCAAAAGTATGTCTAGAGGGGGGGTGATTAGACTACTTGACCAAATAAAACCTAACCTTTTCCAAATTTTAGTTGTGGGCAGATTTTAGCAATAGTACATGTCAAGCATCACCCTACACATGCAATTCTAAGAGTATAGCAGCGGAATGTAAGCAATTGCATATGTATGTAAAGGAGGGATTGGAGATTTCAAACGCAATGAAGACACGGTGGTTTTTGGCGTGGTTCCGATAGGTGGTGCTATCATACGTCCACGTTGATGGAGGCTTCAACCCACGAAGGGTAACGGCTACGCGAGTCCACGGAGGGCTCCACCCACGAAGGGTCCACGAAGAAGCAACCTTGCCTATTCCACCATGGCTTACGTCCACGAAGGACTAGCCTTACTCGGGGTAGATCTTCACGAAGTAGGCGATCTCCTTGCCCTTACAAACTCTTGGTTCAACTCCACATCTGGTTGGAGGCTCCCAAGTGACACCTAACCAATCTAGGAGACACCACTCTCCAAAAGGTAATAGACGGTGTGTTGTTGATGAACTCCTTGCTCTTGTGCTTCAAATGATAGTCTTCCCAGCACTCAAACTACTCCTCACAGATTTGGCTATGGTGGAAGAAGGATTTGAGTGGAAAGCAACTTGGGAAAGGCTAGAGATCAAGTTTCAAATGGTAGGAATGGAATATCTTGATCTCAACACATGAGTAGGTAGTTCTCTATCAGAAAATGTATGGTGGAAGTGTAGGCACGTTCTGATGGCTCTCCTTTCTGAGAAGGATGTGGTGGAGGGGTATATATAGCCTCCACACAAAATCCAACCGTTACACACTTTTGACCCAACTCGGTGGCACCGAAACTATCATCTCGGTAGCACCGAACTGTGTAAAAGATATGAACGTTAGGAATCTTGGTGGGACCGATATAGACAACTCGGATAGACCGAAGTGCAATGGCTTAGGGCAATCCTCATCTCGGTGGCACCGATTGCATCAACTCGGTAGGACCGAAGTGAAGCAATAAGGCAACAGAGATTTGGCAAGCCATCTCGGTGAGACCGATTTGCAAACTCGGTGAGACCAAAGTAAATGCAAACGATTACATAGAGTTGGCAAGGCCATCTCGGTGGGACCGAGATCCATTTCGGTGGATCCGATTTGTTAGGGTTTGGCAGTGGCTAAGTCTCGGATGAACTCGGTGGGGCCGGGTAGGAAATATCGGTGGGGCCGAGTTGGACTGTAGGTTTAGGACATATTTGGGTAGAGAGAGTGGTTGAGGGTTTAGGAATACTGTCACTAAGCACTTGAGCAAAAAGACCATTAAGCAACACCTCATCCCCTTTTAATAGTATTGGCTTTCCTATGGACTCAATGTGATCTTGGATCACTAAACCAAAAATGTAGAGTCTTGATCTTTGCCAATCCTTGTCCTTAGCATTTTGAGGGGTCCACGTCTCTAGTCCATGCCATGCCAATCATTGAACATCCTGAAATCTTAATCTTGAATGGACATCAGTTCAATGAGATATATGTTGTTATGAATTACCAAAACCACCAAGGGAGCAAATGTGCTTTCAGTCCGTAACTTGAGGATTATCCTCATTGCTGCACAGAAGAATTATGTCCTTGATGCACCGCTAGGTGATGGACCTGCTGCAGGAGCTGCTGCAGACGTTGTGAACGCCTGGCAGGCTCGATCTGATGACTACTCGATAGTTCAGTGTGCCATGCTCTACGGCTTAGAACCGGGACTGCAAAAGCGTTTTGAACGCCACGGAGCATATGAGATGTTCCAAGAGCTGAAATTGATATTTCAAGCTAATGCCCGGGTTGAGAGATATGAAGTCTCCAACAAGTTCTTTAGTTGTAAGATGGAGGAGAACAGTTCTGTCAGTGAACACATACTCAGAATGTCTGGGTACCTCAACCACTTGACTCAGCTGGGAATTGATCTTCCGGTTGAGAGTGTTATTGACAGAGTTCTTCAGTCACTGCCACCAAGCTATAAAGGCTTCGTGATGAACTATAATATGCAAGGGATGGAGAAGACAATTCCCGAGCTCTTCGCGATGCTGAAATCAGCGGAGGTAGAAATCAAGAAGGAGCATCAAGTGTTGATGGTTAACAAAACCACTAGTTTCAAGAAAAAGGGCAAGGGAAAGAAGGGGAACTTCAAGAAGAACGGCAAGCAAGTTGCCGCTCCCACGAAGAAACCCAAAGCTGGACCCAGGCCTGAAACAGAGTGCTTCTACTGCAAAGGGACTGGTCACTGGAAGCGGAACTGCCCCAAGTATTTGGCGGATAAGAAGGATGGCAAAGTGAGCAAAGGTATATTTGATATACATGTTATTGATGTGTTCCTCACTAATGCTCGCAGTAGCGCCTGGGTATTTGATACTGGTTCGGTTGCTCATATTTGTAACTCGAAACAGGAGCTACGGAATAAGCGAAGATTGGCTAAGGACGAGGTGACGATGCGCGTCGGGAATGGTTCCAAGGTTGATGTGATCGCCGTCGGCACGCTACCTCTACATCTACCTTCGGGATTAATTTTAGACCTCAATAATTGTTATTTGGTGCCAGTATTGAGCATGAACATTATATCTGGATCTTTTTTATTGCGAGACGGTTATTCATTTAAGTCAGAGAATAATGGTTGTTCTATTTATATGAGTAACATCTTTTATGGTCACGCACCTTTTGTGAATGGTCTATTCTTCTTGAATCTCGATCGTCGTAATACACATATTCATAATATTGATGCCAAAAGATGAAAAGTTGATAATGATAGTGCAACATACTTGTGGCACTGCCGTTTAGGTCATATTGGTGTAAAGCACATGAAGAAACTCCATGCGGATGGACTTTTGGAATCTCTTGATTATGAATCATTTGATACTTGCGAACCATGCCTCATGGGAAAGATGACGAAAACTCCGTTCTCCGGAACAATGGAGCGAGCTACTGATTTGTTGGAAATAATACATACCGATGTATGCGGTCCGATGAATGTTGAAGCACGCGGCGGGTATCGTTATTTTCTAACCTTCACAGATGATTTGAGTAGATATGGGTATATCTACTTGATGAAACACAAGTCTGAAACATTTGAAAAGTTCAAAGAATTTCAGAGTGAAGTAGAGAATCATCGTAACAAGAAAATAAAGTTTCTACGATCTGATCGCGGAGGCGAATATTTGAGTTACGAGTTTGGCCTTCATTTAAGAAAATGTGGAATTGTTTCACAACTCACGCCACCTGGAACACCACAGCGTAATGGTGTGTCCGAACGTCGTAACCGTACTTTATTGGATATGGTGCGTTCTATGATGTCTCTTACCGATTTGCCACTATCGTTTTGGGGTTATGCATTAGAGACAGCTGCATTCACGTTAAATAGGGCACCGTCTAAATCCGTTGAGACGACACCGTATGAACTATGGTTTGGCAAGAAACCTAAGCTGCCGTTTCTTAAAGTTTGGGGATGCGATGCTTATGTGAAAAAGCTTCAACCTGATAAGCTCGAACCCAAAGCGGAGAAGTGCGTCTTCATAGGATACCCTAAAGAAACAATTGGGTACACCTTCTACCACAGATCCGAAGGCAAGGTCTTTGTTGCCAAGAATGGGTCCTTTCTAGAGAAGGAGTTTCTCTCGAAAGAAGTGAGTGGGAGGAAAGTAGAACTTGATGAGGTAATTGTACCTTCTCTCGAATTGGAAAGTAGCTCATCAGAGAAAACCGTTCCCGTGATGCCTACACCAATAAGAGAGGAAGATAATGATAAAGATCATGAAACTTCAGATCAAGTTACTACTGAACTTCGTAGATCGACCAGAGTACGTTTCGCACCAGAGTGGTACGGTAATCCTGTTCTGGAAGTTATGTTGTTAGACAACGGTGAACCTACGAACTATGAAGAAGCTATGATAAGCCCGGATTCCGACAAATGGCTTGAGGCCATGAAATCTAAGATAGGATCCATGTATGAGAACAAAGTGTGGACTTTGGTGGACTTGCCCGATGATCGGCAAGCCATTGAGAATAAATGGATTTTTAAGAGGAAGATGGATGCTGATGGTAATATCACTGTCTACAAAGCTCGACTTGTCGCGAAAGGTTTTCGACAAGTTCAAGGGGTTGACTACGATGAGACTTTCTCACCCGTAGCGATGCTTAAGTCTGTCCGAATCATGTTAGCAATTGCCGCATTTTATGATTATGAAATCTGGCAAATGGATGTCAAAACTGCATTCCTTAATGGTTTTCTCAAAGAAGAGTTGTATATGATGCAACCAGAAGGTTTTGTCGATCCTAAGGGTGCTAACAAAGTGTGCAAGCTCCAGCGATCCATCTATGGACTGGTGCAAGCATCTCGGAGTTGGAATATACGCTTTGATGAGGTGATCAAAGCATATGGTTTTGTACAGACTTACGGTGAAGCCTGTATTTACAAGAAAGTAAGTGGGAGCTCTGTAGCATTTTTAATATTATATGTGGATGACATATTGTTGATTGGAAATGATATATAATTTCTGGATGGCATAAAGGGATACTTGAATAAGAATTTTTTAATGAAAGACCTCGGTGAAGCTGCTTATATATTGGGCATCAAGATCTATAGGGATAGATCAAGACGCTTGATAGGACTTTCACAAAGCACATACCTTGACAAAGTTTTGAAGAAGTTCAAAATGGACCAGTCAAAGAAAGGGTTCTTGCCTGTCTTGCAAGGTGTGAAGTTGAGTCAGACTCAATGCCCGACCACGGCAGAATATATAGAGAAAATGAAAGTCATTCCCTATGCCTCAGCCATAGGTTCTATTATGTATGCCATGCTGTGTACCAGACCTGATGTGTGCCTTGCCATAAGTTTGGCAGGGAGGTACCAGAGTAATCCAGGAGTGGATCACTGGACAGCGGTCAAGAATATCCTGAAGTACCTGAAAAGGACCAAGGACATGTTTCTTGTTTATGGAGGTGACGAAGAGCTCGTCGTAAAGGGTTACGTCGATGCAAGCTTCGACACTGATCCGGATGACTCTAAGTCACAAACCGGATACGTATTTATATTAAATGGTGGAGCTGTCAGTTGGTGCAGTTCCAAGCAGAGCGTCGTGGCGGGATCTACGTGTGAAGCGGAATACATAGCTGCTTCGGAAGCAGCACATGAAGGAGTCTGGATGAAGGAGTTCATATCCGATCTAGGTGTAATACCTAGTGCATCGGGTCCAATGACAATCTTTTGTGACAACACTGGAGCAATTGCCATAGCCAAGGAGCCCAGGTTTCACAAGAAGACCAAACACATCAAGAGACGCTTCAACTCCATTCGTGAATATGTCAAGGATGGAGACATAGAAATTTGCAAAGTACACACGGATCTGAATGTGGCAGACCCGTTGACTAAGCCTCTTCCACAAGCAAAACATGATCAGCACCAAGACTCCATGGGTGTTAGATTCATTACTATGTAATCTAGATTATTGACTCTAGTGCAAGTGGGAGACTGATGGAAATATGCCCTAGAGGCAATAATAAGGTTGTTATTATTTTATATTTCCTTGTTCATGATAAATGTTTATTATTCATGCTAGAATTGTATTGACCGGAAACTTAAAATACATGTGTGAATACATAAACAAATGCCGTGTCCCTAGTGAGCCTCTACTAGACTAGCTCGTTGATCAAAGATGGTTAAGGTTTCCTAACCATAGACATGAGTTGTCATTTGATAACGGGATCACATCATTAGGAGAATGATGTGATGGACAAGACCCATCCGTTAGCTTAGCATATGATCGTTCTGTTTATTGCTACTGCTTTCTTGAATGTCAAATACATGTTCCTCAGACCATGAGATCATGCAACTCCCAGATATCGGAGGAATACCTTGTGTGCTATCAAACGTCACAACGTAACTGGGTGATCATAAAGATGCTCTACAGGTATCTCCGAAGGTGTCCGTTGAGTTGGCATGGATCGAGACTGGGATTTGTCACTCCGTGTTTCGGAGAGGTATCTCTGGGCCCTCTCGGTAATGCACATCATAAGAAGCTTGCAAGCAAAGTGACTAAGGAGTTAGTTACGGGATGATGTATTACGGAACAAGTAAAGAGACTTGCCGGTAACGAGATTGAACTAGGTATGGAGATACCGACGATCGAATCTCGGGCAAGTAACATACCGACGGACAAAGGGAATTACGTATGTTGTCATTACGGTTCGACCGATAAGATCTTTGTGGAATATGTAGCAACCAATATGAGCATCTAGGTTCCGCTATTGGTTATTGACCGGAGAGGCGTCTCGGTCATGTCTACATCATTCCCGAACCCGTAGGGTCCGCACGCTTAACGTTCGTTGACGATATAGTGTTATATGAGTTATGTGAATTGGTAACCGAATGTTGTTCGGAGTCCCAGATGAGATCCCGGACATCACGAGGAGTCTCGGAATGGTCGAGAGGTAAAGATTTATATATATGGGAAGTCATATTTTGGGTTCCGGAAAAAGGTGCAGTTTTTTCGGTATTGTACCGGGAAGCTTCCAGAAGGTTCCGGAGGATTCCGGAGGGGTCCAGAAGTCCACAAGTGGGTCCACCACGTCCCAAGGGCTGGCATGGGCTAAGGGGAGGCGCCCTGGCCTTATTGGGCCAGGCGCACCATGTCCTCAAAAGCC
Organism: Elymus sibiricus; assembly: GCA_039707655.1. Classification (NCBI taxonomy): domain Eukaryota; kingdom Viridiplantae; phylum Streptophyta; class Magnoliopsida; order Poales; family Poaceae; genus Elymus; species Elymus sibiricus. Next base: position 210,264,996 of record CM077676.1, on the reverse strand, counting down.
CATGCAGCTAAGGTAGGAAAAAGGAGAGTCCTAGTAGGAATAGGATTGGACTTTGGAGTCCAAGTCCACGTGTGTACTATTCACGTGGCACTATTCCTTCTACTCCAAGCCCCTACACATATATAAATAGAGGAGAGGGGGCGCCCCAAAGGTCACACAACATTGTCTTAGCCGTGTGCGGCGCCCCCCTCCACAGTTCCGTCCCTCGGTCATATTTTCGCAGTGCTTGGGCGAAGCCCTGCGGAGATAGCATCACCATCACCGTCACCACGCCGTCGTGCTGCCGGAACTCATCCACTACCTTGCCGTCTTGCTGGATCAAGAAGTCGAGGACGTCACCGAGCTGAACGTGTGCTAAACGCGGAGGTGTCATACGTTCGGTACTCGGTCGGTTGGATTGTCAAGTTGTTCGACGACATCAACCGCGTTGTTCTAACGCTTCCGCTTACGGTCTACGAGGGTACGTAGACACACTCCCCCTCTCGTAGCTATGCATCTCCATGGATAGATCTTGCGTGTGTGTAGAAATTTTTTGTTTTCCATGCAACGTTCCCCAACACCACAAAGAGATATGAACAACAAAGGGAAAGATACAAGGTAGAGTTCATCCCAAATCCTTGAAGGAGATGAGGTCTTAATGATCTAGATAGATCCTTCCCACAAGGGGGTCTTGAATCCCTCGGGATCGTCTCACATGGTCACATGGAGGTCTTGATCTCCATGGGAGAGTCTCTCTCTCTCAAGAGGAGTAGTGGTAGGAGCAAGGCTCAACTAGATGAGCCAACACTTTGCTAACCCTAGAAATGAGGTGGGGGAAGAGTATATATAGGCTAGTCCACGAAAGGGTAAGTGAGAGGGGGATACATGGGCCTCTGGCCCGTCTCTACGCGCAGGCAGGCACCGGATGTCCGGGCTAGGGGCCGGATGTCCGGCCGTTCGCGAGACGCCGGATGTCCGGGGACTGGCCAGATGTCTGGCCTGGCAGTGGCCGTTCTTCTGTAGTCCTCACGCCAGATATCCGGGGAGGCGCCGGATGTCTAGCCTGTCGCATGGCGCCGGATGTCCGGGGGTCGTCCGGATGTCCGGCCGCTGATGCTCTTCGATGCCAGATGGTGTTGGGCTTCTCTGTGGCGCAGGCGCCGGATGTCCGGCCGCTGTAGCTTCAACAGCTCTGTCTTCTCTTCCATGCTTCCCTCGTGGATGGTGCAGTTGTTCCTTGGCACTTGCACTCCTCCTCGACATCCGTGAAGCTCCGGCAATACCTATGCATGCCCACGAGAGGAGTGTCAAGTAGTATACCATCCTCGAAGGGGTCAAGTGAACACGTGTAAAGGAGATGATTCACCTTTATGTATGTGGAGTAGATGTCGCACGTGTCACTTGCCAAACAGACTTTTGACATGGTGATGTCCGTCGGATGCTCTGCATGTGTGCAAAGTGTCATGGGGCAAGCAACATATGAAGTATGATCCACAATATTCATGCTCATGGTTTTGGGGTTCTCAAGAGAGAAGGATATCACCTCGAAAGCATGTCCTTGTGCGTCCTTCACAATGACGAAGTGGTAGCAAATGCATTGTAGAAGCGCGTCGGTCGAAAGTGGCTCGCTCTCAAGAGCTCGAATGGTCAACTCACGTGAAGTGGAAGTTGACATGGGGTCAAACGATCCTACACATGCACACAACAAAGCAAAGAACGTATGTGCACGGTAGATAAACACATCATCCATCATGATGGTTCTCTTCTCTTGCACATAACCATTAGTAGCAAAAGTGCATGAATAATATGGTGCAACAATCTTTATGTTCATGGCACTAGGCATATGGTGCAAAGAAGGAAGACAAGCATGCTTCGCATGAAATATTTCAAAAGCTCCAAGTATATGGGAGAAAGCTATGGGGGCAATCTCATTAGCAAGACTAAAAGCATTGTTGCACTTAATACATGGCAAATCATCTAGCATGAGAGAGGCAACATATGGAAACATATGACAACATTCAATATCAATCATGTGCAAAGCATGTGAATGGATGCCATCAACCGCATGAAACGAGCAAGTATGAATCATCGGTGATGCAACAAGGCAAGTAATCATAGTAATCATGCCGTGCAAACTAGTAGCGCGAAGATGCAACATACTAGAGGAAATCATGGCAATCATGTCATGTGAGCAAATAATAGGCATAGACAATGCGCATGACATATCGCAAGCACGAAAATAAAGCATGATCAAATTATCATCATAGGCATTGAGCACAAATGGAACATGGCAATAACAAGTAATATCTCCACCAAGCATGCAAATACACATACAAGTGCTAGAAGGGTGTATCATGTGTAATGCAATGCATGGGTCACCAAAGCATGTCATCCAAATGGAAATGAGCATATCATGCAAAGTGAACATGACAATATGGGCATAGAATATGTAATGGACAATAACCCATAACCATGTGAGGGCCATGTAGAAGAAATGCGTGAAAGCTCGTCGTGAAGTGGGCGGATGGAGGGTAATAACTCCAATGTGGCGCACGTCTTCATTGCTCTCTAGAGCTCGTTTCGTCAACTCGTGCGCTTGCGAGGTTGACAAGTAAGCATGGGTACCTACACAACAAATAGGCAAATGAAACAAAGTGTGTGCGTGGTAAATGTACACATCATCCATCATGATGTGTATGTGCACGTGAGAGTTAGCACAAAACAAGCAATGCTCAAAGAAATTTGAGGCATGGTATATGAACATGTCATCCATTATGAAAGAATAATTGTTATGTATAACACGATGGGGACACAAATTGAGCATGCAAGTATATGGCACATCAATAGCATTTTTATTCATGGGGAGCATATTGTGCACACAATCATGGAAATCATGCAATGTATAGGATGGGTCAGAATCTCCTAATATGGATGAGGAAACTATGGGGTCTCCTCATGAGCAATAGCGGAAGCATCATATGGAGAAAATTGACAACATGGCAAACTATACATGTCCGAAGCTACGTGGGCATGGCATGCCATATGATGGACATGATGCAAAGGGAGCATATCAATATCATCACAAGAAAAAAAATGCCAATAACCATGGGCTTGTCATCTATGCCATATGTGCAAATTGGGTTCATTTTAATGACATATGCATAGTTACTACGATGAGATTGCAAATATGACATATGGTTGATCTCATGCATAGCATATGACAAGCAAGCGGATTGTCAAACATGATGTGACCTAGAGAATTATCGCAAGAAATCATATGTAACATGGCATCACAACTAATAGACTCCACATGGCAATCATCAAACTCATCATAAATGGGTAAATCATTGCATGGGGAAATCATACTAGCAAGAAGCGTGTCAATAGGAGGATCGACATCATGCAAGCAATCAATTTCCACTAGTGGGACAAGAGCATCACCTTCACCTATGTTACCTTTTTCATTCCACTCATGTGGTGTAGGTGAGGTGGCAAAGACCAAATCATGGTCAATATCATCATCTTGATGGAACCATGTGGGGGTGCATCATATTCCACCATGGCCATCGTCTTGTCCAAAGGAGGGACGAAGTCGTCGAGTATCGGCGCGTCATCATATATGGGACCTAGCACCAAATGAGAAGACACAAAAGAGGTAGAGATTAAGTTGTTAGAATTCAAAATGTCCTCCCATGACCTATCAACTATCTCACTCTCACTATGTGGTGGCTCACTCACTCCCTCAAAGTAGGTGCACTCAAAATCACATATGGTGGAGTCACTCATCTCACTCAAGTGGTGGGGGTTGTGGCTCTCCTCACATGGGAATTGGGGCACCTCATCACATATGGGGCTAGTTGTAACTCGCTCTCACTCTCAATATGGTGGCACAAGTCACTCAACTCATCATCATACGCCACCGTGGTCGAAGGGAAAATCACATGCTCAACCATCTCATCACCGTCGCCGTGGATGAAGGCCGAAGATGGCACATCATCACTCACCTCCATGACCGAAGGGAAAATCCCATGCTCGATCATCTCACTCTCGCCTCCAAAGATGGAAGCATCATCCTTGCTCGCCACCTGATAACCCACAAGTATAGGGGATCAATTGTAGCTTTTTCGATAAACAAGAGTGTCGAACCCAACGAGGAGCTAAAGGTAGAATTAATATTCCCTTCAAGTTCTATCGACCACCGATACAACTCTACGCGCACTTAACGTTCGCTTTACCTAGAACAAGTATGAAACTATCATGTAGGTGATAGGATAGGTTTGCAAGAATAAAACTAGAAGTACTTTGCGAGAATAAAACTATGAGTAATTTGAAAGATAATAAAAGTTAGTTGTTTAGTAGAAAGCTTTTGTAACACAAGAGAATGATTTGTCCCTAGGCAATCGATAACTAGACCGGTAATCATGGTTGCAATTTTATATGAGGGAGAGGCATGAGCTAACATACTTTCCGTACTTGGATCATATGCACTTATGATTGGAACTCTAGCAAGCATCTGCAACTACCAAAGATCATTAAGGTAAAACCCAACCATAGCATTAATTATCAAGTCCTCTTTACTCCCATAGGCAGCAACCCCCTTACTCGGGTATGTGTTTCAGTCACTCACGCCACCCACTATAAGAGAATTATGAACGTATTGCAAACCCTATAGTGGGAATCCCTCACACTTGCGCGACACGGAGGGCACCATAGGACAACACCAAAATAAAACATACAACTCAAACCAATCACGATCATCAATCAACCCATAGGACAAAACGAATCTACTCAAACATCATAGGATGGCCACAAATCATTGGATAATAGTATGTAACATTAAGCACCATGTTTAAGTAGAGATTACAGCGGGGAGAAGAGGTGTTACACTGCTGCATAGAGGGGGAGAGAGTTGGTGTTGACGACGGCGAAGTTGTTGGTGTAGATCGCCGTCACGATGTTTCCCCCGACGGCGCTCCGGCGCCACCGGAAGAGAGGGGGAGAGATCCCTCCTCCTTCTTCTTCTTCCTTGGCCTCCCCCCTAGATGGGAGGAGAGTTTCCCCTCTGGTCCATGGCTGCCATGGCGGCGGAGGGGCAGGAGCCCCTCCTAGATTGGATCTCTCTCTCTGTTCTCTTCTATTTCGCGTTCCTGCTTTCTGGCCTTTCACTGTTTCTTAAATTCCTGGAGATCCATAACTCCGATTGCGCTGAAATTTTAACACGATTTTTTTATTGCATATATTCCAAAAATAATTCTCCATAAAATTTTATTTCATTTGGACTTCGTTTGATATGGATATTCTGCGAAACAAAAAACATGCAACAAACAGGAACTGGCACTGGGCACTGGATCAATATGTTAGTCCAAGAAATCATATAAAATGTTGTGAAAAGTATGTGAAAATTATAGGATATTGGCATGAAACAATCAAAAATTATAGATACGACAGAGACGTATCAGCATCCCCAAGCTTAATTCCTGCTCATCCTCGAGTAGGTAAATGATAAAAAAGATAATTTTTGATGTGGAATGCCACCTAGCATAATATTGATCATAAAATTTAATCATGGCATGAATATTAAGACACGAGTGATTCAAAGCAATAGTCTATAATTTGATATAAAGACATCAATACTCAAGCATACTAACAAACAACCATGTCTTTCAAAATATCAACGCTGAAGAAAGTTATCCCTAGCCCATTATGCTCAGTCATTGATCCATTCATGAAACACACTTAACATTAACTACACCCAATGCACAAGTATGACAATAGTGCTCTCCAGTTGGTGCTTTATAAGAGAAGATGGAGACTCAATAAAAATAAAAATGCATAAAAGTAAATAGATAGGCCCTTCGCAGAGGGAAGCAGAGATTTGCAGAGGTGCCAGAGCTCAAAGCTTAAATTAGAGAGATAAAATTATTTTGAGAGGCATGCTTTTCCTATCAATGAAAACGACCGAGAGTTCCCAATATCTTCCATGCTAGACACATTATAGGCGGTTCCCAAACAGAAAATAAAGTTTATTTCCTTTCCACCATTCTTTCACAATCCATGGCTAGCCGTATCCACGGGTGCCTTCCATACCAACACTTTCCAAGGAATTTTGTTATTATTATTTTTGATTCATTGTGGGACTGGGCATCCCTATTACCTGCCACTCTCTCGTGCAATGACAAGTGAATAAACACTCATCGTGAGAATAACACACCTAGCATGGAAAATATTGGCCACCCCCTGCCGCTTCATGAGCGGTACGGGCACACAAAACGGAAAATTATTTTGAAAAATTAGAGTTGGCACATGCAAATTTACTTGGAACGGCATTGAAATACCGCATATAGGTAGATATGGTGGACTCATTTGGCACAACTTGGGTTTAAGGAGTTTAGATGCACAAGCAGTATTCCCGCTTAGTACAAATGAAGGCTAGCAAATAGATTGAGAAGCAACCAACCAAAAAATGAAAACGGTCATAAGCATGCATTGAGAATAACTAACACTGAATAATGCACCATAAGTAGGATATAACTTCGTTGCATAACTATTGACTTTACGTGCATGCATAGGGAATCACAAACCTTAACACCAATATTCTTGCTAAATCACAATTACTCACTAGCATAACTCACATATTATCATCTCCATATCGCAAAACTATTGCAAGGAATCAAACATATCATATTCAGTGATCTACAAGGTTTATGTAGGATTTTCTGACTAACCATGTGAATGACCAATTCCTGTTGACTCTCTAAATAGATATAAGTGAAGCAAGAGAGTTTAATTCTTTCTACAAAAGACCATGCTCTAACAAATATAAGTGAAGCAAAAGAGCATTCTACAAATAACAGTTTTCTATATGAAGAGAAACAGGCATCCAAACTTCAAATGATATAAGTGAAGCACATGAAGCATTCTATAAAGCCATACTCAAAAGATATAAGTGAAGTGCAAAGAGCATTCTATAAATCAACCAAGGACTATCTCATACCAGCATGGTGCATAAAAGAAAAGGGAAAAATAAACATAAAAGACGCTCCAAGAATTTACGCATATCATGTGAACAAAACAAAAACCGAGACATACCGATAATTGTTGAATAAAGATGGGATGCCTTCCCGGGCATCCCCAAGCTTAGACGCTTGAGTCTCCTTGAATATTTACTTGGGGTGCCTTGGGCATCCCCAAGATTGAGCTCTTGCCTCTCCTCATTCTTCTCATATCAATACCTCCTCGATCTTTGAACACTTCATCCACACAAAACTTAACAAAACCTTCGTGAGATCCGTTAGTATAATAAAGCAAATCACTACTTTAAGTACTATTACAAACCCATTCATATTTTATTTTTGCATTATACCTACTGTATTCTAACTTCTCCATGGCTTATACCTTTCGATACAATCCATAGTTTCATCAAAACAAGCAAAACAATGCATCAAAAAACAGAATCTGTCAAAAACAGAACAGTCTGTAGTAATCTGAACATTGACCATACTTCTGTAACTCCAAAAATTCTGAAAAATTAGGACAAAAAAAATCATAGAAGTACTGTGTAAAAATTTCAGAATTTTTGCATGTTCTAGTAAAAAATGTAAATTCATGCACTACAGCAAAAGTTTCTGCTTTTGCACCGCACACACCAAACAAGCAATTTAAACATCCTAACTGTAAATCTTGGCACATTATTTTTATAATACAATGGATTTGTACAAGGGGACAATTATTTTTGTTGAAAAATTTCTGTAATTCAAGATTTGCAAAGTTTCCATGGGCATGAACAAAGTTCAAGGAGCTCCCCCACTTCAACGGTGCTCGTCTTTCTTACTTTCACTTTCCTTTTTGAAAAGTTTTAGGTTCCCCTCTATATTTTTTTGTTTTTAAACTTTATAAAAGCACTCAACAGAAATAAATGACTCTCTAAAGCTTCCGGGTTGTCTCCCAGGCGGTGCTTTCTTTAAAGCCATTAAGCTAGGCATAAAGTGCTCAAGTAATTGATCCATCCGGATCCCAAGGTATATCAAAGCCAATTTTAATTAACAATGATTTGTATTTTAGTAGTGAGCACAAGGCAACATATATCATGCAATGACGAAGTCTAACTCTCTTCCTATGCATCGGCATGTCATAAAAGAACAATTCATGCACATCAAGTAAAGGCCAATGCATTGCATAAGTAGTTTCTTGCAATTTTATCGTATTGGAAACATAGAGAGGTAGAGATGTAGTTCCTCTCTCATAATAATTGCAAGTAGGAGAAGCAAGCACATGCATATTATATCCATCAAAATTATCATGTGTAGTAGTAAAACGCAACCCATCAATATAATCCTTAATAAGAGCAAACTTCTCCGATATAGTGTAGTTGGGAGAATTCAAAAAGATAATAAGACTATCATGTGTGGGTGCAATAGCAACAATTTCATGTTTAACATAAGGAACTACAGCAAGTTCATCTCCATAAGCATAATTCATATTGGCATCATGGCCACAAGCATAGCAAGCATCAATTTCATCAAAAAGGGATATTCCAAACGAATCCAAGGGATCATAGCAATTATCATAGCATTCATCCTTCGGTAAGCACGAAGAGAAATTAAATAGTGTATGAGTTGAAGAGTTACTCTCATTAGAAGGTGGGCACGGGTAATCAATCCGCTCTTCCTCCTTTTGTTCTTCACTCTCCTCCTCAATTTTTTCATCTAATGAGCTCACAGTGTCATCATTTTCTTCTTCCATAGGAGCCTGCAAAATATTAGTCTCTTCTTGGATAGCGGAGACTTTCTCAATAAACTCATTAATATCAGCATTGTATTCGTAATTCTCATAGCAATATATAAGTATAGCAAAAAAATTAGATCTGCAGACAGCATCATCACAATCTTCATACTTTTCAAACAAAGATTCAATTTCATAAGCACCCTTAAAAGCAACAAATTCTTCTATTCGTTCCACATCATAGTAATCATATATACCATTAGCATAAGAAGCCAAGGTTTCATTATCATTAAATTTACATGAAAAGGGAAGGTGTGGAGCCTTCATCCTAGAGCAACAAGTATAATCATATCTTAAGCATAAATTTTGAGCATACCAATGCAAATAATAAATTTGATCCCATAAGAGTTTCCCTTTTTGAGACAAGCGATAATCCCTAAAGTATTCCCGTTGATCCAAAGTAACTCCCATTATCAAGTTGAATGGAGTTTTAATAGGATTATCAAAGTAGTATTTAATGTTTTCCACATAACGAGCATTGAGGGTTTTAGGAGGTTCCCCATCTCCATGAGTAGCAAGTACAACTAATTTTTTTTGGTATTTCGTGTTCCATATCCATAACTAAAGATAGAGAACAACTTAGAACAAAAAATAAAATCTACTTAGTGATAAAGCAAACAAGCACACACGAGAATATCAACCCCACGCTATTGCTCCCCGGCAACGACGCCAGAAAAAGGTCTTGATAACCCACAAGTATAGGGGATCAATTGTAGCTTTTTCGATAAATAAGAGTGTCGAACCCAACGAGGAGCTAAAGGTAGAATTAATATTCCCTTCAAGTTCTATCGACCACCGATACAACTCTACGCGCACTTAACGTTCGCTTTACCTAAAACAAGTATGAAACTATGTTGTAGGTGATAGGATAGGTTTGCAAAAATAAAACTAGAAGTACTTTGCGAGAATAAAACTATGAGTAATTTGCAAGATAATAAAAGTTAGTTGTTTAGTAGAAAGCTTTTGTAACACAAGAGAATGATTTGTCCCTAGGCAATCGATAACTAGACCGGTAATCATGGTTGCAATTTTATATGAGGGAGAGGCATGAGCTAACATACTTTCCGTACTTGGATCATATGCACTTATGATTGGAACTCTAGCAAGCATCCGCAACTACCAAAGATCATTAAGGTAAAACCCAACCATAGCATTAAGTATCAAGTCCTCTTTACTCCCATACGCAACAACCCCCTTACTCGGGTATGTGTTTCAGTCACTCACGCCACCCACTATAAGAGAATTATGAACGTATTGCAAACCCTATAGCGGGAATCCCTCACGCTTGCGCGACACGGAGGGCACCATAGGACAGCACCAAAATAAAACATACAACTCAAACCAATCACGATCATCAATCAACCCATAGGACAAAACGAATCTACTCAAACATCATAGGATGGCCACAAATCATTGGATAATAGTATGTAGCATTAAGCATCATGTTTAAGTAGAGATTACAGCGGGGAGAAGAGGTGTTACACCACTGCATAGAGGGGGAGAGAGTTGGTGTTGACGGTGGCGAAGTTGTTGGTGTAGATCGCCGTCACGATGTTTCCCCCGGCGGCGCTCCGGCGCCACCGGAAGAGAGGGGGAGAGAGCCCCCCTCCTTCTTCTTCTTCCTTGGCCTCCCCCTAGATGGGAGGAGAGTTTCCCCTCTGGTCCATGGCTGCCATGGCGGCGGAGGGGCAGGAGCCCCTCCTAGATTGGATCTCTCTCTCTGTTCTCTTCTTTTTCGCGTTCCTGTTTTCTGGCCTTTCACCGTTTCTTAAATTCCCGGAGATCTGTAACTCCGATTGTGCTGAAATTTTAACATGATTTTTTTCCGGATATTAGCTTCCTTGCGCCCGAAGAAGAGCACCAACCGACCTACGAGGGCCTCACGAGGCACCACGGCGCGCCGGGCCGCCCTGGCGCGCCCTGGTGCCTCGTGGGGCCCACGAGCACCGCCTTGCATTGATTCCACCTCCCAAAAATCGCATATATTCCAAAATAATTCTTCGTAAAATTTTATTGCATTTGGACTTCGTTTGATATGGATATTCTGCGAAACAAAAATCATGCAATAAACAGGAACTGGCACTGGGCACTGGATCAATATGTTAGTCCAAGAAATCATATAAAATATTTCCAAAAGTATGTGGAAATTGTAGGATATTGGCATGAAACAATCAAAAATTATAGATACGACGAAGACGTATCACCACCTTGTCGCTCGCCTCCAAATCTTGGTCCTGGATTGGCTCCGTAGTCGTAGTCATCGCCGCGCCGTCTTCAAAAAGAGTCGTGGTAGACTCGGCATCGTCAATGCCACAAAGAGGGATGGCGGTGAAGTCAAACTTGGGAGCATCGTCTTGGAGCTCGTCGGGCTTGGACATCGTGGTGGTACTATCCTCATGCTCGTTGTCATGGAGCTTGGTCGTCGCGAAGTGTGCTTGGGGTGGAGAAGCCTTGGCCTTCATGTGTTCTTGTTCCACCTTGAGAGCACCAATGTAGATGTCGTCAAGAGACTCGTAGTTGTCGAGGAAGATAGTCTTGGAGATGTTGTTGTTCAATCCCATCATGAAGTGGAACTTCATCCAAATGGGGTCGTCCACACCGGCTCGCCGCAAGGCTTTCTTTATCTCCATGAAGTACTCGTTGAGGGACTTGGATCCTTGGATGGTGTTCTCCAATTGGCGAAGAAGGTGTTCCGTGTAGGTGGAAGGCACAAATTCTCGCCGCATCACTTTCTTCTTCTTGGGCCAACTCATGTTGAAGCTCTTCGAAGGTGTGTGAAGCCACCATGTCGACGCGTAGTCGTGGAAGTTCCGTGTGGCGCACTTCACTTGATTTTCGGAGGGGACTTGATGTAGCTTGATGTAGTAGTCCATCTTGCGCTCCCACTCGAGATACTCCTCGGGGTCTTGAGTCCCATAGAAAGTAATCTCGTGGTCGGTGTCGAGGTCGTAGTAGCTCGTGGAAGTCGTGGACTTGAGCTTGGGGATCTTCTCTTGAGCGTAATCTTGAGGTGCTTGTCGGCGAAGATGCCGCATGTCCAAAGGCGAAGATGCCTTGAAGTCGCTTGGCGAAGATGCCAAGGTAGATGGTGAAGTCGTAGAGTGGTGGTTGGTGTTGAGCTCTTGACCTTCACGTTCTTGTCGGTGATGGTGTTGATGCCGATGTGACCTTGTCGGAGATGGTAGCTCAGAAGCATGTGCACTTGAGCGTCTTCTCAAAGATGAGGAAGACCTCTTGCCGGTCTTGATGAGGGCTTTGAGCTCCTCCATTTGAGCATCCATCTTGGTGTCCAAGTGGTTCTTCATGGCATCAAACTTGTCGTTGTTGTTGTAGACCAAAGTAGATGTGCTTTGCCTATCCATCACAAGATTCGAACAACGGTGAGTAGGAAATGAGATAAACAATACCAAGATACCTTTTCCCAAAGTTGAGGATGTATCCCGCATCACTCAATGTGAAATGAGAGAATAGTGGAATTGGTACCGGACTTATTCACTCACACCTACAAAGTAATGCTTATCGAGTGGCTTGGTTAGGACAAGTGGCAAAAAATTCAAGCAAATCTTAATCCAAGATATTGAAAATGTTGAGGAAGATTCAAAATTACAATGTAAGCAAATAGATCGATATCTATAGTGGCACAAGAAACACACACACACACACAGATAGATAAGTGGGATCCGCGCAACCAAGGAATGAGCACAAAATGTGTTACCACGGAAAAAGCTCGTGTTGCACGGATACTAGAGAGACAATAGCTCGATTGCTCAAAAGGGCTAGATATGCTAGTGCACCAACCTATGCGAGTAACCGTGCCGTCTTCAATCCCAAGTATGCTATGTATGTATGATCCAATATGATATACTATGCAAAATGGCTCAATGCTATTTCTATTGCTTACAAGCTCTTTGTTTCTCCTCTTTTTCTTAAAAGCTTTTTCCTCTTTTTTTTGTATGCTTTGCCACTATGCTTGATGCTCGAGCCAAGTATGATATGAGACAAGTATGTAAGATATGCACGGGAGAGACTTATGGCACAATGATGATAGCAAGATGATTGCACGCTAAATGTAGCTATGCGGCGTAAGTGTATCACTAAGGTGCACAATGAGCGTGGCCTGGCAATTCTCAACTCGCTAGTCTCGATAGGTAAGTGACGCAATAGGCTCGAGGCGATCAAAGCAATGACAAGTAAATGTACAATGATGTCATCGAGGTTATCGTCCTTGCTTACGGTTGCGGTGTCAAAATGATGAAGTGGTCGTTGTCGATGTCGAGTCTGTGGCGATGATGAGCGGAGGTGTTGTCGATGTTGAACCGTTCCTAATTAGCCGAAACACCTTAGGAAACGGAAACCGCGAACTCAAAATCTCAAACAAAATTGGGTTAAGGTGGCGGAAGAGTGTGGTGGGCAAGGTTATGCGGAAGTTAAGGTGGTGGTTGATGAAGAAGCAACCATCCCTAAGTAGCCGAAACACCTTAGGAGACTCAAATCACAACTCAAGCAACCACAAATGCAATGGGGATCAAAATGGGTTAGGTTGCGGAAGGCTATGGTGGTAATGCGGATGATATGGTGGAGGTAGGCAAATATGCCAAAATGCACAAAATTTGATGGAGTCAAATGATTGTGGAATCTATCTAGATGTGTGGGGGGATGTCAATAGCTATCCAACGAGCTAAAGAACGCGAAAATCGGACTCCGGGTGTGAAAGTTATGGTCAAAACGGTGAAACAAGGGGGGCTGACCCTACAGGGGTCGGATGTCCGGGGGGTTGGCCGGATTTCCGGGGGCCTTTGTCCAGAAACTCGCCTGTTTTTGTGCTCCAGGTGCCGGATGTCCGGCCCGACGATTCCAAATTGGGATTTGGACTTTGAAACTCGATTTGGGGGAGGAAATTGATGATTCCAAGGTCAAAATTGATGGGGAAAGAAAAATTTTGGATGGATTTCGTGGTGGGGAGGTGGGGAATGCCAAGATCCACTTGCCAAACAACAAAATCATGGATCAAACACAACAAAATCTCACAAGAACCAACAAAATGCAAAAAAATTGGTATGGCTATTTTTGGTGGGGATTTTTTAAATTGGGCAAGAACAAACAAAATTAGGCTAGAAAGTGGGGGGGGGGTAGGACTCCAAATTCATGATCAACGTGGCTCATGATACCAAGATGATGTAGGGTGGAACCCTAATTGACGATCTTTCATGAATTGGAGGGGGATTCTACGAAGAACACGGAGAAGAACCGGGAGAAATCACAAGAGAAACACTTAAGAACAAGTACAATCACACATCCACTAGACTAACAAACACACACAAGATCCACAAAGATACATGAACAACAAAGGGAAAGATACAAGGTAGAGTTCATCCCAAATCCTTGAAGGAGATGAGGTCTTGATGATCTAGATAGATCCTTCCCACAAGGGGGTCTTGAATCCCTCGGGATCTTCTCACATGCTCACATGGAGGTCTTGATCTCCATGGGAGAGTCTCTCTCTCTCTCTCAAGAGGAGTAGTGGTAGGAGCAAGGCTCAACTAGATGAGCCAACACTTTGCTAACCCTAGAAATGAGGTGGGGGAAGAGTATATATAGGCTAGTCCATGAAGGGGTAAGTGAGAGGGGGATACATGGGCCAATGGCATGTCTCTGCGCGCAGGCAGGCACCGGATGTCCGGGCTGGGGGCTGGATGTCCGGCCGTTCGCGAGACGCCGGATGTCCGGGCCAATGGCCGGATGTCCGGCCTGGCGGTGGCCGTTCTTCTGTAGTCCTCACGCCGGATATCCGGGGAGGCGCCGGATGTCCGGCCCGTCGCGTGGCGCCAGATGTCCGGGGGTCGTTCGAATGTCCGGCCGCTGATGCTCTTCGACGCCAGATGGTGTTGGGCTTCTCTGTGGCGTAGGCGCCGGATGTCCGGCCGCTGTAGCTTCAGCAGCTCCGTCTTCTCTTCCATGCTTCCCTCGCGGATGGTGTAATTGTTCCTTGGCGCTTGCACTCCTCCTCGACATCCGTGAAGCTCCGACAATACCTATGCATGCCCATGAGAGGAGTTCAAGTAGTATACCATCCTCGAAGGGGTCAAGTGAACACGTGTAAAGGAGACGATTCACCTTTATGTATGTGGAGTAGATGTCACACGTGTCACTTGCCGAACGGACTCTTGACATGGTGATGTCTGTCGGATGCTCCGCATCAGTGGGCTTTAAGCGAGGAGAGCATTACAAAGAGCATGGCGGCATGTGATACGTCTCCAACGTATCTATAATTTTTTATTGTTCCATGCTATTATAGTATCAATCTTTGATGTTTTATATACACTTACAAGCAATTATATATCATTTTTTTGGACTAACCTATTAACTTAGTGCCCAGTGCCAGTTGCTGTTTTTTGCCCGTTTTTGGTTTTTCAGAATATCAGTACCAAACGAAGTCCAAATGCCACGAAACTTTTTGGAGATTTTTTTCTGGACATAAGAGACACTAGAAGCTTCGGGAGAGGGCCAGAAGACAGAGGAGGTGGCCACGAGCCACCAGGGCGCGCCCAGGGGGGGTGGCGCGCCCTGGTGCCTCGTGGGCCCACCTCTGCTCCGTTTGACCTAATTCCACCTCTATAAATACTCTAAAATCGGGAAACCAACAGGAGAGTCCATGAAATACTTTTTCCGCAGCCGCAAGTTCCTGTTTTCGAGAGATCCCATCTGGAGGCCTTTTCCGGCACTCTGCCGGAGGGGGATTCGATCACGGAGGGGCTCTCCATCAACCTTGCTGCCCTTCCGATGATGCGTGAGTAGTTTACCACTGACCTTCGGGTCCATAGTTAGTAGCTAGATGGCTTCTTCTCTCTTTTTGATCTTTAATACAATGTTCTCCTTGATGTTCTTGGAGTTCTATCCGATGTAATCACTTTTTGCGGTGTGTTTGTTGGGATCCGATGAATTGTGAGTTTATGATCAGATTATCCATTAATATTATTTGAGTTTTCTCTGAACTCTTTTATGCATGATTGTTATAGCTTCGTATTTCTCTCCGATCTATTGATTTGGTTTGGCCAACTAGATTGATTTATCTTGCAATGGGAGAGGTGCTTTGTAATGGGTTCGATCTTACGGTGCTCAATCCCAGTGACAGAAAGGGACATGACACGTATGTATCGTTGCTATTAAGGGTAAAAGATGGGGTTTATTCATGCGTGAGTTTACTTTGTCTACATCATGTCATCTTGCTTAAGGCGTTACTCCGTTCTTTATTAACTTAATACTCTAGATGCATGCTGGATAGCGGTCGATGTGTGGAGTAATAGTAGTAGATGCAGAATCGTTTAGGTCTACTTGTCTCGGACGTGATGCCTATATACATGATCATTGCCTTGGATATCGTCATGATTATTTGCTTTTCTATCAATTGCCCAACAGTAATTTGTTTACCCACCATATGCTATTTTCAAGAGAGAAGGCTCTAGTGAAAACTATGGCCCCCGAGTCTACTTTTATCATATATTAAAAATTCCAAAAATACCTTGCTGCAATTTTATTTTATTTATTTTATTTTGTATTTTTGTTCGATCTATCTATTTATCACCATACAATTTAATCTTGCAATTAACCGCCAAGGGATTGACAACCCCTTGTTCACGTTGGGTGCGAGGATTTGTTATTTTGTGTCCAGGTGCTGCTAACGAGTTGTTGCGTGATTCTCCTACTGGATTGATAACCTTGATTTCATAACTGAGGGAAATACTTATCTCTATTGTACTGCATCATCCCCTCCTCTTCGGGGAAATCCCAACGCAGCTCACAAGTAGCAGCATGCACTGAACCAAATGCCAAAAACCTGGCCTTTTACGTTGAACGAGTCATTATCACATGCAGATTTTCACCTGGTTGATCGTTACTCTATGGGCAATATGGTTTGCAAGGAGGAAGGCAATCCACGAGGATATACACCAGAGTCCAATTTCTATCCATCATTTTGTGAACTCTTACATTGCCGAGCTAAGTGCAATTCAAGTCCCAAAGGCTAGCCAGCCGATACAAGTTCATGATACCAGAGAGAAGTGGCTTCCTCCGGAGACAAGCAACGAGAAAAATTAACGTACATGGAGCTTTCAATCAGAACGACAGCAAGGGCTCCGCTGCTGCTATATGTAGAATGGAGCAATGAGTTTATGTTGGAGCCTCGGCGATTGTGGTGCAGAGTATCAGCGACCCATCTAGCCTAGAAGCACTCGCTTGCCCAGAGGGCCTCGCACTGGCCGATGATCTTTCGCTCTCAAGAATAGTTGTTGCTTCCGATTGTCAGGTTGTGATGAATGAGATCGAGCAAGGTTCAACCGGGGCATATGGTGCAATCATCAGAGAAATAAAAGAGCGTAGAAATCATTTCGACAAGTATAATTTAGTTTATGAGCGTAGAAACTTTAATTTTGATGCTCATTCTCTCGCAAAGCACGTTGTTAATTTAGGTGTTGGTAGGCATGTTTGGCTGGGAATACCTTATGACCCTGCTGCAGTTCCTGTAAACATTGTTTCTGAGTAATAAATAAAGCGTGTTTTGCCTAAAAAAACTAGTTATTTCTAGTTTTTTTAGGGGCACTAGTTTTTTCCAGTGATTTCGATGAGCCAGCCATGCTGCTAGTGGATGGGCCTGGTGCGCGAAATGGCCCTTCTTTGACTGATCTCCGAGCTCCTCAGTTAAGGCCCATGGACTACTTTCAGCCCGCTAGCAATCGACATTGCCTTCGCTGCTACGCAGTCGTGTCTTCTGTCTTAGCCCATAGGCCATAGTCTCCCCCGCACGCGGCGGCAGAACACGGCCGGCGATGGAGCACGGGACGTCATCGGCGGCGGCGCTCTGGGGGCACGAGCACCTCCCGCTGCTTGCCCGCGCGCGTTCCAAGGACTCGGTAGAGTACATCCTGCAGGCCCTTTGGCGCACCCGCCGCACCGGCCTCGACGCCGCCGACCGCGCCATCGTCCGCGACATCCTCCAGCTCCCCTCAGACTCCGAGCTCGACCCCGTCCGTACCTACCCACTTCTCATCTCTGATCCCTCTTCCCCTTCCGCGCCGCCGCTTGCGCCAGGTGCGAGGCATTTATGCAAAAGCAGCTTGCCCCTGTGCTCAATGCCTGCACTTCTCTCTGCTGCAGCTCTTGGTGTGCCTCAGGATACTGATCCGCAGGTGCGTCCATGACAACATCGCGAAGGAGGAGATTCCGAAGCTTTTCCCTGCAGAGGTGCTGCCCGAGCTGCAAAGGCTGCTCACTTTGCTCCTGCAGAAGTTTCAGCCGGAGTGGCGAGAGGACACCTTAAAGGATCAGGTAATATAGAGCTGAGCAGCAACGAGGGGCTGTCTTATGAACATTTAGTCTGAAAACAATGCAATTGATCCAGTACTGAGGTCAATAGTTAGCATGTTTTTAGCTTTATCCCTTTCGTAGTGTTTGTATCTGATTGTTATTGTCTGAAGGATCTGTGGTCTCAGTTTAGTGTGATGCGTTATTTTGTAGGCATCCGCGGCGAATTTGGGAACAACAAAAGGCCATTTGAGTGAAAATCAAGACGCGTCACAGCAACCAGCTACTACACAGGTTAGTTCAAACAATTGCTATCATTTGCTTTTGCATAAATGCCTTGCCATTTTGCTGGAAGTTACTTGATCTGTGAGTGGGACGTGAGATTATCCTTTTATATTGTGAGGGAGCAGTTCATTAGTTTGTCTTTGAAGCTTTCTGTTAAGAAAACCATTTCAGTAGTTTTGGGGGTACAGACAAGATATATTGGATGAAAGGTGTAATTCGTGTGAATCTTTTTGACGGAACCTCGTCAGAGGGCCAGGAGCTCTGGCATTGCATTATAGAAGAAGAGAATTGATCCAGTTTATAAGGAAAACCGGATCGAAAACCTAACAAAATGGCCCGGTTTATGAGGAAAACTAGGCCGAAAACCGCACAAGCAACGAAGCCTCATCGACCACTCGACCCAAGGCCACAATCGCAACAAAACACACACATCCTGGCTCCGGAGCCGCCGCTCCGACATCCCCTGCCCGCTCGCGAGCCGTAGCGCCGCACGACCTGGTCGCCTTGTAGCCCTTGCTACACGAGACGACCGCCCGCAGACCACGAACGCTGCGCCAAACATCCGGGGCCGTCGCCCCGACTTCCAGTCAGACCGACCTGTCAGATCGCGTCGACCGAGCCGACGAACTCGCTACCCTTGCAGCACCAGGTCGCCACCCATGCCATGCAAAGCCACGTCCCCACCCCATTGGGCCGCAACTGCATTGTCGTCCGAGGCCGCCACCTCGGCGTACATCCACCGTCCGGGGCCGCCGCTCCGGCATCCACCGCCTCGGCAACCACGAATCAATACTGCACAACTGCCATAAACCTGCCGCTCCACAAGGGTCAGGGATTCCAAGGCGGCGCCTCCAAGAAAGTAATGACATAGGTGTCGTCGCCGCCCGCTCCAAGGGAGCTTGGATTTTCATCCGGAGACCACCTGACAATTGCGGCTGTAGAAGGGACTCTTCGATGAAGCCTTCAGGAAGGAATGCGACGCACAGGGATGCCGCCATCATCGGCACCAAGTGCCAGACTTTCGCCCGAGTCCCAAATCCACCGCCAGGCTCCACAAGGGAGCCCTGAGCTCAGGAGCACAACAAGCTAAGCAAGAGCATCGCCGCCAACCACCAGTCACCCGCACACTGCGCTCCGGCTGCCGGAGACCAATCTCCACGACAGCCGCAGCACACCCACCGTCGCAGCGCCGCCGCGCCGCCATCCAACTCTGCGGCCCTCCGCCACCACCGCAGCCGAGGGAGGAGACCCCGGCACTCGAGGACGACCGGGCCGCCGCCGAAGCGCCTCCACAGCCGCCCGTCCGAGCCCCACCGCCGACGGATCCAGAAGCCACGCCAGATCCGCGGAGGTCAGCCTCAGCACCACCCCGTCCAAGCCCCGGCCAAGGGACGAGAGGGAAGGCGCCGCCACCATGCCCGGGGCCACCGCCCCGGCTTGCCAGCACCCGCGAGACGCAGCCGCAGCAGGGGAGGCTAGATCCGGGCGGATCCGACCCCCCCAGAACGGATAGCAGCCAGCGTCGCAGAGCCCAGACCAGCTCCCCCGAAGCTGACGAAGCCACCGCGCGCCGACGACCGAGACGCGAGCGGCGCGAGGCCGCCGCCCACCGCCCGCCGCCGCGCCGCCATGAGCTCCCCTGCTCGTGGGAGGCGCCGCCCGTCGCAGGGAAAGGACTCAGCCCCGCCGCCGCCTGCTCCACGCGAGCTTTGCCCGCGGGAGGTGCCGGCGACGGCGAGGGGGAGGAGGGGGTGGAGCGGCCGGAGGCCTCGGCGATTTGGTCGCCGCCCCTGTCGCCCCTAGGGAGGGAGCGACGCGAGGGCCTACTGAGAGTTTTTCCTATTCGTGTGAATCATCATCTTCCCTGCAGCTTCACTGTGGTACATCATCAGCAAAGGTGTCGTCTGAATCAGGAGAGAAAGAAGGGAAGCTCCAGTTAGCTAAGGATTATTTGGACAAAATGCTCAAGGATATATACCCAATCAGGGGCTAAGTGTCAAATGCTGTGAGTAATGATTCATTAGACGAATGCAGAGCGTTGGCTGATTTATTTTCCCATTTGCAATTCAACGTTTTTGCAGACTTGCAGTAAGTAACATCAAATGTTTCTAACCATCTTTTGCAGGGCAATACCAGCGGGGGGCATGGAGAAGCAGCAAGAAGCACTTAAGGAAAGGATGATTCTGCTACGAAAATGCCTAGGAGCACCTGCAGGCTCACCTCCCTGATATCTCACCATTAAATAAGCATAGGGATCTGTACCACTATATTAGTATGCATGTATTCATGAGTTTAATTTGATGTATGATTTCTTTTAGGAGATGTAGGGTCTGTATTCTTCCATACTCTTAATGATCTCTGACTTGGAATAAAATGCATCTAGATGTGGGTGGATGGATTGACATCTGACATCGGCCCTACATGATTTTAGGAAACCCTTCGTTTTGAATCAGATAACACATCTAATAGTTTGTACCAACTTTTCAAACTGCAATATTATCTTAACTTTGAAAATATATTTAACAAATTTATGTATTTTTTATCAGTTTTAAAACTATAATACCATTTTCCATCAAGTTATGTGTCTTCCATAAAAATTGAGAATCTTATCCTGGGATAATTAAAACAATGGATTTCATAATTATTAAATTTTAAAATAGAAACAGAGAATTCCAATCCAGGAAAATTCAAGGTACAAATGCAATGAAATTATGTATTTCTATTTTTTTCTAATTCTAAACAATTTAATTGTACTAATCGCAAAACTTTTCCTCCTCTAAAAATCTAGTACGTTATTAGTCACATTGCCTGGTTTATCAATGCAGTATAGCCGCATTTAATCGTTCATCTTCATGCTCCAGCGAAGATGAATTGAGGTACGTAATTACACTGCGAGCAGTTATGCTTTCATTTATTGAGCCGCGTCATACTCTGACATACCTGTGTTTGCAGAGGAAAGACAACACGTCAATTTTTCTTGCATGCAAACGCTGGTCTCATTAATTAGGATTATTGACTTTGTATGCACACCACAGGAGAGCACTGTGTATCACCGATATTGTATTCCTAACTATAGAAACTCATTAAGCTGTCAATGCAGTCATCCCGATGCAGCCACTCACAGGATCGTTTTGGGACTTTACAGAAGAATTAACACACTGTGAAAACCGACTTGCCAGGTGATTGAATGCGCCATTTACGAGTGCCTAGCTCTAACACGGAAGAGATTTAATGCATTGTGCCCCTGTTCTGTATTCTAATGCTCGCATGCACACATATTAAATGACAATGCACAGGTCCAAACTGTTCACATGTACGCCTCTGTCAGGTATTCACATATGAGAAATCATTTTGTCAAATGATACACATATCCCGAGTAGAATCCCGAGCTAGCACGGGAGCGGGCGTGATTTCAATGTGCAGCGTCGCCGAGTGCTCCTAGTCCGCTTCCGATTCTGCTACTTCTTTTTTTAGCTCTGAGGGCATTTTGGCATTTTTTAGCTATAGGCGACCCATATCTAAATTCACTAAAGTAGTGATCTAAACGCTCTTATATTTCTTTACAGAGGGAGTAATATCTTTTCCATTTTTATTAAATCATGGGTAGATAACATCTTTGCAACTAGAATTATTGTGTTCTTTATCAGACAGAACGCTGCCATGTTCTTCTGTCTTTTCTGGTCTACGCCCTAGGGTTGATGGCAACAAGGGCAATCAGAGCATCTCCAACAGCAGCCCTATTTTAGTGCATAACTGTCTTATGAGCTTTTGGACCCCCAAATAACCCTCCAACAGCTGCCCTTGTTGGAAATTTTTGCAAAAAGTTTTTTGTGCAGCCCAAAAAAAGGCAGCGCCGGCTATATATTTGTGACACGCGCGCGGCTGCCGCAAACGCAAAAATCGAGCCACGCGCAACCCAGTTGTTGCCATCCGGAACATTCCTGCAGCCGATTCCCCTCCCAAGCCGCCATCATCCCACGGATCTGGCCACAGCCACACCACCATGCTGCCCGGATCCGCCGTTCCCTTCTCCAATCGGCCGCACCGCCACCGCCTTGCCGCCGCTACAACACCCATTTTCACCTGCCGTCGAGCCGCAGCGCCCCACCGATGAATCCGCACCGCCGTCGCGCCGCATTCGTCGGATGCCATCGAAACGCGTAAAGAGCAAGTCCGGCTACCACGGTGTTCGGTCGCTGGAGTCCGGCTGTTTCATCATCGAGTTTCAGTGTGACGGCTGGCGGTATTGGCTCGGCACCTTTGAGACGGTGGAGATCGCCGCCGTGTGGAGGCTCGGCCAGCCGTGGCACGAGCTCAACTTCTCGGAGATCGAGACGCAAGCGGATGCGAAGTTCATTGGGCCGCCGGTGACCATTGAGTCCCACCCGGCAAAGAGGGACCCGCATCGTCCTCGAGTAGACGGACACCTCGGAGAGCAATGAGGTGGCGATGGCGAGGTTCACAAGGGAAAACGAGCGCAAGAAGGCGGAGCGCAAGATAGAGGACGAGACTGGCCCCTCCGGTGTGATCAAGCTCGAGTTCGACGACGAGGTTGAGCTCGGTGATGACAGTGACGAGTCCGACAACATTGACTGGGACAACCTCAGCGATGACAGTGACGAGTCCGACAAGATAGAGGAGTCAATCATAGTAATGTTAGAATGTTCTAGTAGTTTGAATGTTCGTTTAATCTATGCAATGTTAGAATGTTCTAGTAGTTTGAATGTTCGTTTAATCTATGCAATGTTTGGATGTTTAAAACTTTTAATGTTTGAAGTGAACTATTTCAATCAAGCTCATAGGCAATTTAGCTGTTCTTACAACATTTCTTGTTGCTTGATTGCCCAGGAGTTGTAATCTACTCCCACCGTCCCATAATGTAGTGTCAAAAAACGTCTTACATTATGGGACAGAGGGAGTATGTTGTATCATGTACTTGAGCTTGATCTGAAATGAATTTGGCGCCTTGAGCGCCTCTCCTTGTTAAGAAAAAAAATTGTTTGAAGTGAACTATGCAATGTTTGGATGTACTAAAAAATTCTTTGCATGTTTGAAGTGCCCTATTTTAGGGCAGCCGTTGGAGATGAAGATTTTTAAGTGCCCCAAGTCGTTTCTTGGTGCATCAAACTTTACTCCCAACTTTTTGGTGCCCTAAAATAGGGCTAAGCATAGCGAGCATGCTGCAAAATAACCCTATTTAAGAAATAGGACTACTAAGCACTATCCACGATAATTCTCCATCGAACCGCCTGCTGTCATGCCAAAAAATTGTGGTTCATGCTAAATGCTGACACATTCTTAAAGCACTTCAAGGAACACATTCATAAAGCATAAGTCACAACGATTTCCTCATATCAGATCAACCAACACAGGCAGTTATTTAAAACACTGGTAATAAACCAACACAGTTCCATGACATGGTCTATACGAAAATCACAGAAACTAAGCTGCAGTAGCTTATTATTTGGAGATATCATGGACTCATCTCGGGACCAGCGTGCTGCTTGTTCTAGGCACATCAACATACTTCCTTCACATTTTGGATCTAGATACACAGGATGAATTCTGTATTTTGATCCGATGCCAGGATGTGTTGAGGATTCCTCTCAGATTCCATATGTCCTCCACTTTTTCGGGTTGGATGTTTGCGGCCGAGTCCGCCTGTTGTCCACAAGGCTCATTTTCAGACTTAATAATCTAAGCAAAAAAGAGTGAAACAGTAATGCACCAGCGGTGCATTTTACTTACCGCCTTAGCTACAATCTCGGCATTTGATGGTATGTCCAATGTAGCCTCAAATAGAACCCATGCCCACTTGTCGCTTTGAGCTCCATCAGAGACGTATGGCACATTGCTTTTCTGATATCTATGAGCCTCGACCCATGTTTTACCCCCATCAACAGATATATCTACTCTCTCGATGCCACGGCCGCCACCTGAGACTGCATATCCAGCAATTCTAGCCTGCATAGAGCATGCAAACCAGCGTGTACAACTCATCAGAATCTACTGATGCTACCTACACAAGGTGCAATCTCAGCGTACACAGCCCTTTCAATCATGGAAGTAATGCTAACCTTTCCTTCCTTGATAACATCCACATCTTCCAGGGTGCAAATAGCAGACTGCTTGGTCAAATCCAAAAAGAAATTAAGATAAAATGCCCAAAAACCTAACGACTTCATTAACAACACAGAAGCAAAAAAAAAGTTTTATGAGAACTACGTGCTTCAATGCTTCATAGGTGCATCTGCAATAAATAAACCAACACATAAACAGAACAAGCTCATGGTAAATTAACATCTACCAGAATACCAGCACCACTAATCATAAAAGGCCACATCTAAGGCAGGACACGACATTCTGTTCCGTAAATTTAGAACCCATTTAGAAGATTCTTGCATCCAAGGTGGATCATTTTAAGATGGCAGATAATCACAAGGAAGGAATATGCAAACAACCTCCAGCCCAGTATCTGCCATTCTTCTCCATAGTAAATGGATATGAGACTAGTCAACTTTTCTGTGCACAGGGCACAGTATAAAAAAATTCATAGCTGCAGTATATTGTAATTTCTTTTATTTGCGTGGATTTAGTCCATTGTAGTTGACAACGAAAAAGATGTTTAATAACATCTAGCAGTGGATTCTGAGTATAACTACATAATTACCAACTGCGATTACTTCAACAGACGAGAAGAATTGCCAGTACATTATACCTGCACAGGGAAATCCATTTGTGGTCTTCTAGTCGACCAATTAATATTGTCCCAATCTACGGTAGGTGGGAACATCTTGTAATCTTTTTGCATAAAAAAACCCTGGTTGAGAACTGCGATCAGTGTTTATTCCCAGAGATTATATTGTAGAGGTACTGCACTTAAATTTTCAGTAAACCTGGCATTCTTCCTTGATTATGTTGATGCTGTCAAGCCATTTTACGGAGCGTGCGCCAATAACACCAGGTACGACAACACGTAGTGGATATCCATGGTCACGATTGATGGTCTATACATGGTAAATCACGACCGGTGAAATATGGAACATAGCAACACAGGAGCCATAACAGCAGAATATTTAGCCATATAATAAGGTTGCCTCTAACTTTGAGCAAAGAGCAACTGACAAGTAAACATTTAATATTTCAGAATCTAGTGTAGCAGTGGTAGACAGATAAAGTGCGACACACAAGCCAATGCATAATAAGCTTACGGTGGATATTTATATTCAGTAAGAGAACCTTCAGGTGTTGTTTTCATACTAAACACTCTGCCTTATAGGAAGTAAACAACTATATATGCATAATACACTATTATGTTCCAAGAAAACCTTATATACGCATTATTGTATCATAATATGTCAAACTATCACCCTATTTCATCAAAATGAGCTTCAAAGAAACATATGCATTAGGTAATAATGAAGTGCTAACAGAAATCAGCTTCAAAGAAACACATGCATGAACAAAAAAGTGAGAAACAGTAAGCAAAAACTAGGACAAAAACATTCGGAATAGTTGATTTTCAAAAGTAGTCTAAACCCCAGAAGAAACGTTAAATTGGTTCAGCTTTCAACTATTAAAGGAAAAAAAAAATAATGCGCAGTCACCTCTCCATTCATTTCATATGCGAGTAACACATCAGCATCAGGATCTGTTGCCTGCTTTAGTGGAATTGATGCCTTATAGGGGCCACCTTTCTCCTCCTGAAATACGAAAGTCTCGAGATTATTGAGGTAGGCTACAAGGATTGTTGCTGATCAATAAATACAGACATACTCACTTTACACCTGTCGACACTGACAAACTCAACATGTTTGCCTCCTAAAGATGTGACTGAACTGAGTTTATGTATTTCAACTAGTTCAAGGACATCAGATAGTTTTGCTCCACCCCAAGTTGCTGGAATGATTAGTGCAAAGGTAAAAACATTGTAGAATAACCAAACTTTTACTACCTCTGTTCCAAAATATAAGACGTTTTTGCGGGCTAAACTAGCCTACAGAAACGTCTTATATTTTGATACGGAGGGAGTACAAGAGAACAAAATTGTATCCGATTTATATAAGATAATTGGTGAGGGCGATTCAGGCCCATTTAGTTTTTTATGTACCATATAATAATCAAGCAGGGTATTGTTCTTCATTACGTAGATGAAACAAAGGTACACAGAATAGTCTATGAAAGCACTGAGACTTATAGCAGAAACCTAATTCTAGGGCAAGTAAAAAGGCTCATGATACATGTAAACTCCCTCCACTTGTACTATTGCTATCCCTACAATTCTTGTGGTACGCTAAATATGTTCATGCAATAATGGTATCAGCATGCCCAGATCTCATAAAGTGCATATTCTTCTGGGTGTCAGCATTCAGAAATATGGGTACATTAGATTGCATTTCTATAATAGAACTAAAATGCATTCCTTACATTCAGAAAATTCAGATTACCATAATGCACCTCTTACCATTTCCAAGAGCAGAAACGTCCCATCCAACACCTCTCACTTTCCGTACCTTACTCATTGCAGTTCTCTTATTGCCTGCACACTTTTATATAACAATTATATTGTTAGATCACTATTTACTAGCAATACTCATACATTAGCCACCATAGAAATTAGAAAGATAAGAAAAGCATAAAAGGGACTTGTCGCAAACCTGTAATGTTGCAGTGACATTGTACTTCGGAAGCATCCTGAGTGTGAAATTTGCGTTGATTATTTACTAAAAGATAATAAGTATTTGAAGGTGCATGATAAGAGATTAAGAAGAACATTACCTAATGTCATCCATGGACAGCTGGATATGCTTATTCACGAGGCCACTGATGGAAACACTGTATCTGTTCAAAGGTCATATAAAAGTATAAGGTTCGGTCCTACATTAAGGGTTTGTAATATAAATTATAATGATACATGGATATGTATAGTTCTTTCTATAAAAATGGAAACCTTGAGATATCATCAACTTTGGGAATTGGTCCATGATTCCTCTTGTAGAAGAAATCCACTGGGGTGATATAAGATGAAACTAACGCAGATCGATGAGGCTCAGCATTAAATGGCTCCTGCAGAAAAGCAGACAACCCCACCAGGTCAGTGCTATAAGATTCAAATGAAGTGGGGTGAAACATATTGCGAACGTGCTAAATAGAACTCCTCTATTTCTTGTCCTTTCTAGGAATCAGGTATTATTTCTATAAGCAATGACTTACGACGAAGCATAGGAATGGGTCCCAAGACAAACTGAGAATACATCAACCTAGTCCGTCCAAATTAATCCAAAACACACGGACAAGTCACAAATGCTACTTATCCTTTTTTTCATCAATATAAAGGAAAAGTTCCTGCTGCACAAGAAATAGTACTCCTATAGAATGTCGTAATTAATTCACAGACATGTCACATACTCCTTCTGTCCCCAAATACATGGCGCATAAATTTAGTCAAAAAGTCAATGCTTTCTAAGTTTGACCAAATATATAGAAGAAAATATCAACTATAATATTGGATGAATACATTATGAAAATATATCTAATGATGAATATATTGATATAGATTTGGTATTGTTTATCTTAATATTTTTGTATACATTTGGTCAAACTTAGAAAGCATTGACTTTTTGACTCAGTTTATATGGCATGTATTTCGGGACGTAGGGAGTAATCTGGTTCTACGTTTGTTTGAATAAAATGTTTCGCCAATTGCATGCGTCTAATAAAAAAAACTTTTCTTATTTGTCTTTTTCTATCTTCCCATTCATCTCCACTACACCCCTCGTCTTCTAATTCCTTCCGTTCGACTAAGGAATTCTCTATAATAATTTGCAAATCCAAATCTGCTAATTGTTCCCTAATAGCACCTGCTCCTGTTGCAATTTCCCGATTTCAAAATGTTGCAAAGCCTGGGGTAGAAAAAAAGGGAGAAATGTTGTGGTTACAGGATGCAACTTCCTCTTCGAATAAACCTCGTAATCGTATACTAGGCCCTCCAACTTCTTAAGAGGGAAATCCACATAAGTATTTTTCATACATATGAATAGAGACCATTTCGACGAAAGTTCAAGTTTGTGTGTTTCTGAGTCAACGGTCAAGTTCTTCGAACAAATCTCCTAGAGAAATCAGATCATTCCATTCCGACAACTTGTGAGAAATCCAGGAATAGCTGTTGCTAAAAGCTAACCTACACATAGCAGCCAGCACTGTTGAGTGTACTGGAACGAGGACTGCCACGCCCTAATCAGAACTGGAGCGGGAACCCCGATCGTACGCCTTGGTACCACTACCGGCAGTAGGACGCGCACCTAATAACTAGACTAAAATTGCGAGCCTAAACACGGATGCCCGATTGCTCACGGCTCATATCGGCAGCCGGACGCGCCACGGCATAAACGGAGACGCCCGCGATCCCCCCCCGCCCCGATGCGGCGGCGCACAAATCCAGCAGCCCCAGGCCGCGAATCCGCAGCCCATGCCGCCGCCCGCGCCGCGACATGCCAAACCCACCCGCGTGACCGAACAGGTAGGAAGGAGGGTGGGCGAACCAACCTTGGAGTTGATCCTGAGGTCCGGGTGGCGCGGCGGCTCCTCCGCGTAGTCCGACGGCGCCGTGAGCCCCGGCATCCCTCTTCCTTCGTCTTCGCTTGGTCACTGGCCGTGGTTTTTTTGACAGGCACGGACGCACGGGAGTATTTTTATTTTGTTGTCGCAAAATTTGGGTGACGATGACACCGATGATTGTGGGTGTGTGGTGAGTCGGGAACTGCAAAGCCGCCGCTCGATGGCCTAACATATTCGCTGTGCCATGACATGCGGGCCCTCTCGTCTCTGGAAACAGGGGTCTGCCCCTGGTTTCATTTCTTTCTTTCTTTTTTTTGAAATTCAACTCGTTCTTTATTTATTCAAACCAGGCATGAATGTCTGCCGAAATAACATGCAAAATGCAGTCAGGAGGTTCATGCAACCACACCTTACAGGAATTATTCAAAACACCCTCCTTAGCTAACAAATGTGCTGCACTATTTGCAGTCCTCCTAACCCAAGAAACTTTCCACCTTTCCCTATTGTCCAGCATTTGCTTGACTTCCTCGATGATTGGTCCCAGCGTGGACAGGTCCTTCTCCTTGCTCTCTAACTTGCTAGCTATCTCCTTGCAGTCCATCTCAATGTGCAAGCTAGTAGCATTAAACTCATCTGCTAACTGAACCGCACGCTTGCAAGCTTGAAGTTTGACTCTAGCTGGATCCTTGCACATTGGAAAGAAATGGCATGCACTACCCAGAAAAGCACCTTCATGATTTCTGAAGACCAATCCCGCACCTCCATTCTCACCAGATTTAGATGTTGCTCCATCAACATTGACCTTCACCCAGCCCTCGTCCGGCAGCTTCCACTTTTCAACAGGCACTGGCTTCGGTATTTTGTCCGTGCGACCGTGTATGGACTGCCACTCCTCCATCAACTTGACTACTGTCCGCGCAATCACCTCTGCATCTTCAATTCTCTTGCCATCACGAGCATTGTTACGAGCTAACCAAAGTCCATACACACCCTGAACCATGATCGCTCGCTCATCATCTGATGCATCGGCGAACCACGAGAGCAGCCAGCTTGAGAGTGCACCCTGAGGGCAGACTGAATCCGGTGGGATCGCCACCGGCACCCCCAACTCTGAGTGCATGATTTTCCAGAACTTCGCTGAGTGATAGCAGCCCCAAAATCTGTGATAATTTGTCTCTTCCCGCCCACATGCCACACAAAAGACACCAGCTTTGATCTTCCTCCTCAAGAGCTCCGACCCAACAGCTAGACCATTCCGGATGAGTCGCCAAGTGTGAGTTATCGCTTTACCTGGCGCCACCGTGTCCCATAGGTTCAACCACGCCTTGTGGTTTACCACCGACGAAGAAGTTCCAGGCCTGCCAATCTTGAGCCGTTTTTGTGCCATACGCAGGTGATATGCTGACCTGATCGTGAACACTCCGTTCTTAGTGAAATTCCACGCCAAATAATCTTCCGTCGCCGGCCCTCCTATAGGAATCTGGCTAATCTCATCCGCCTCATCCAGTGCAAACATGGCCTGTAGCTTTAACCGATCCCACGTTGTGCCATTTGCACTCAGCAGATCACTAACTCGGTTGATTCCATGTATATAGACTTGGCCCAGTGGCTTTAGACTACCTTTCCTCGGAATCCAATTATCATGATGAACTCTGACTTTTGATCCGTCCCCAATCCTCCATATGAGGCCTTCCAGCAAGAGATCACGGCCGTGTAAGATACTTCTGAAAGTGAAAGAGCCGCCCCCCGGGCACGTAGCATTTAGGATTGACCCGTCCACAAAATATCGAGCCTTCAGTACTCTTGCACACAGCGATGTTGGGACTTGCAAAATGCGCCAGGCTTGCTTAGCAAGCATAGCTTGGTTGAAAGCTTCTGGGTCACGGAACCCTAGCCCTCCCTCATGTTTCCTAGTATACATCTTGTCCCAAGCTATCCAATGCACCTTCTTTTGACCATTAACTGCGCCCCACCAGAAGTTCGAAGAAATAGAAGAAAGGTTCCCGCACATTTTCTTTGTGAGTTGAAAGCAGCTCATAGTAAAAGTCGGCGTGGATTGGAGCCCAGACTTGACAAGTACCTCCCTTGCTGTCTTTGAGAGCCCTTGGCCCTTCCATCCTGCACTACTAGGGAAAAGCTTATAGGTAGAACATTAGTAGTAGCGCGGGAAAATATGCAGCGCTGCTGCTAATTAGCAATAGCGTTGGGTTTGGACAGCGCTACAAGTAAGGCCTTAGCAGTAGCGCTGGAAATACTTGCCGCGCTACTGCTAAGTGGGCCCAACGTGCCCACCGACGCTAGCTGTAGTAGTAGCGCCCTCCAAAATACAGCGCTACTGCTAATATTTTATCAGTAGCGCCGGCCCTGACAAAACCGCTACTACTATTGGGCCCCACTTAGTAGTAGCGCTACGCCGAACGAGCGCTACTACTATGCACCTTAGCAGTAGCGCCGGTAAAAATACAGCGCTACTGCTAGGCGTGGCTGGTGCCACCTTTTCACCCACCCCGTCTCCCCCTCCCCCTTCCTCCCCCCTTTGCCCTTTCCCCTCTCCCCTCTCTAAGTTACTTCTCCACCATTATTGTCCTTCTTCTCTCTTCCTTCTACCTCTCTTCTCTCCCCATTAATGCCCCCCTCCACCATAATTCTCCTCCATAAATGGTCTCTTTTCTCTATCTTCCTCATTTATTTGGCTCTCCCTCCTTCCATACATATATATCCCTTTCCCACTCCTAGATTTGTCTCATAGCTACCTAGCTCATCTCTCTCCCTCTCCATTAGTTAGCTAGAGTCATCTCTCCTCCCAACAACTAGATATAGCTAGCTAGCCATCCACTTTCGATCCCTATATATAGGTAGCGAAGGCCTCATCTAACCGTGCTCGATCTCTCTCAGGAGATAGGTGAGTAAAAAGTTGTGCATTTCAAGAATGGGAATATGTGTGTTTGCGATATGAAGGGATTTGTGCGAGTGACATGCCCCCTGAGTTGCTTATGTTTTGCCGAAATGTCGATTTATTTCCGTTTCGGCGAATTTCGAGCAAACTCGATATGTCCTATTTTTAGGCAAGGTCATGCCAAATTTTTGTATGACTTTGATGCATGCATGCATTTTGTTTATAATCCTTTTTCTTGTTATACCGCGCAGTCGGTCATGAAGGTGAGTGGAAGGAAGGTGGAGCGATACTTGCAATCCGCGGTGAAGGACATGTATGCAAATAATCGGACTGGGATTAGATGTCCGTGTACAAGATGCAAAGAAGGAGTCATTTTGGACCCCTTTGATCGTGGCAGTTTGAAGGCCCACCTGCTCATGAATGGTTTCATGGATGGCTATACTCGGTGGATAAGTGAAGATGATGATGAGGACGTCCACATGGCAAGTAATAACGACATGGGGCTAGACGAAGAGATGACCGATCAACCCGAAGACGATGGCGCCGGACATGGCGGCGGGGAAGAGTCCGGACATGGCGGCGGAGAAGATTTCGGACACGGCGAAGAAAAGTCCGGACATGGCGGAGAAGAGGCGGCGGACACGCCGCAGTCTTCGACGCTACTAAGTTCAGTCGTGCAGGACCCTCATGTTCGAGACCTGCTTCGCAAGAATACGACTAGCGACAGAGCTGCTTCTAGAGAGGAGGCCAAGCTGGCGCAACTGGAAGTAGACTCGAAGACTCCATTGTATGACGGTTGCGATCTCGAGGTGACCCGCTTGAGTTTCACGCTCGAACTTCTAAAGACGAAGGCCAAAAACAAATGGACAGACGCAAGCCTCGATGAGCATTTGAAGCATCTACATAATAAAGTTCTTCCCGCGGGGAACGTGTGTCCTACTAGTGTCGAGGAGGCCAAGAAAATTGTTTGCCCTCTTGATCTGCCACACATTAGATACCACGCATGCATCAACGATTGCATCATTTATCGGGAGGAGCACGCGGAAAAAACCAGTTGTCCAGTGTGCAATGCTTCTTGATACAAGAAGGCCGGAGAGAAAGCTCCTCAGAAAGTTGTATGGTACTTTCCGATCACTCCCCGTCTGCAGCGGTATTTCGTAGATCCTAAGGAAGCAAAGCTCATGCGCTGGCACGCGGAGAGGAAGAAGCCCGACGATGGAGATGATCCGAAGCTGAGACACCTCGCAGATGCTAGCCAGTGGAGAGCATTCAACGCCGAATATCGATTTTTCGCAGAAGATGCAAGGAACATCGTGCTTGGCGTGAGTACCGATGGCATGAATCCGTTTGGAAACCAGAACACCAACCACAGCACATGGCCCGTCTTTGTATGGATGTACAACCTCCCCCCATGGAAGTGCATGAAGACAAAGTACATACACATGAGCATGCTGATTCAAGGGCCGAAACAACCGGGAAATGATATTAACCTGTATCTGGGGCTACTAAAAGAGGAGCTACACACGTTATGGAAATCACCGGTCAAGACATGGGACGCCAGCACAGGAGATTATTTCTATATGAGAGCCGCGCTGATGACGATGCTGCACGACTATCTCGGTTACGGGTATGTCTCAGGCCAGGTGTGCCACGGATACTGCGGATGCACGAGGTGCATGGATGATACAACGTCTCAGCAGCTTACGTTAACGAAAGATGGCGGGTCTGGAAAAATCGTGTACATGGGGCATCGTAGATGGCTCAAGAAGGATGACCCGTGGAGAAAACGTGGAGATCTATTCAATGGTTTGGCTGAGCATCGAGGACCTCCACGTAAGAGGAGCGGCGCCGAAATCAACGAGCTATTGAAAAACTGGGAACAGTGCCACGCGCCGGGAAAGATGAAAAAGGCGCCGGAGCCACTGCTGAAGGTATGGAAAACGAGGTCTGTTTTCTGGGACTTGGACTACTGGCCCAATCATGACACGCCTCATTGCCTTGATCAAATGCATATCACGAAGAATGTCCTCGAGAGCTTGCTTGGCACACTGATGAACATGCCGGAGAAGACCAAGGATGGGCCGAGGGTAAGGAAAGACTTGGAAGATTTGGAGATCAGGGGAGATCTCCACATGCCGCCCCGTAAAAAGTCGACGGAGGAGACGGAGACGGAGGCGGGGAAAAGTCAACAAGAAGGAGGAGAATTATTGCCCCCTTCTTGCTTCACCTTAAGTGCGAAGGAGATCGATCAATTCATCAAGTGCCTTACGGGAATCAAAGTCAGTTCCGGTTACTGTGGGAAGATAAGCAGATTTCTAGACACCAAGAAGAAAAGGTTCAGCGGGATGAAGTCTCATGACTGTCACGTGATGATGACGCAGATACTCCCGGTTGCCATTAGAGGGATAATGGACAAGCACGTCCGTGACACGCTTACTGGTCTCTGCAACTTCTTCGATGTTATCTCTCGAAAGTCCATCAGTGTGAAGCAGCTCCGAAGGCTATAGGAAGAGATCGTTGTCATACTATGTGAGCTTGAGATGTACTTCCCACCCGCGTTCTTTGACGTCATGGTGCATCTGTGTGTCCACATCGTGGATGACATCATCGACCTCGGGCCGACATTCCTTCACAGCATGATGCCGTTCGAGAGGATGAATGAGGTCATCAAAGGATTCGTTCGTAACATGTCCCGTCCCGATGGGAGCATCGTCCAGGGGTATCTGACCCAAGAGTGCATCTCCTTTTGCGAGAATTATCTAGGCGTCGGAGACCCTGTTGTTGGTTTGTCCATCAAGAAGCACCATGGGAGGCTCGGAGGAGAAGGTCACAACAACAGCCGGAGGGAATTGCACGTAGACTACTTGGGTCGACGGAACGACTTTGACAGGGCTAACTTAGTAGTGCTACAACACCTAGATGCGGTAGAAGATTATGTGACACTGCACAAACAAACCATCGCCAAGAAGTACCGTGATCAGGGGATGCGCAAGACGGACGCTGAAGTTACTGTAGAGCACAACTCCACTTTCTTGCGTTGGTTCAAAGAGCAAGTTCTTGCTAATCCCCCGGAAGAGGGCAGTGCGGATGGATTGCTCATATACGCCTTAGCACATGGCCCCGCGCCCAACCTCACGACCTATCAGGCATACGATATCAACGGGTACATGTTCTACACGGAGGCCAAAGACATGAACAGTGATTACCAGAACTCAGGGGTGACGATTGAATGCATGACCGACGCCAACGGCACAACTGAAAGATTCTACGGAAGGGTCGAAGAGATCTGGGAGCTTGACTATGCTGGACTGCACGATGCGACGATGTTCCGTGTCAGATGGGCTAAGGCCGTCGTAAGAGAAAACAAGTATTTCACTACCATGTCTATACCCGACGCGAAGAGCGCTACTGGGAACAGTACCAACGAACTGTTCCTGGTCTTAATCCCACGCTACTGCTATGTGTATTTTAGAATTAAAAAAACAAAAAATGGAAGAGTTAGTAGTAGCGCTGGGTACAGACCCGCGCGATAGCTAAGTTAGCTATAGCGCGGGTCTGTACCCAGCGCTACTGCTATTTTGACTTAACCCCCCGCGCGGGCTCCCAATTTCGTTTCTCCCCCCAAATCCCCATTCCCCCTCTCCTCCCACTCCTTTGTCACCGCCGCCGTCGACCTCGCCGCCGTCGCCCTCTCCCCTGCCCACCCTCGACCTCGCCGCCGGCCGTCGCCCGAGCTTCTCCTCGCCGACGCCCTCTCCCCTGCCCCCCTCGACCTCGCTGCCGCCGCCCGAGCCCGCCCTCGACCTCACCGTCGCCGCCCCGTAAGCCTCTTCCCTCCCCTCTTCTCCCTCTCCTCTCCCATGCCCTCCCCTCTCTCCCTCTCCCTCTCTTTGCTCTCTGCTCTCTCTCTCCCTCTCTTTGCTCTCTGCTCTCTCTCTAATATGAACCCTAGGAGGCAGTTGGATGTATGAACCCTAGGTGTTCATATGAACCCTAGGTGATGATGTTGCTGCTGTGATTAGGAAATTAGGACATTAGGGATTTTTTTAGGACAGTAGGAATTTTTTTAGGACAGAATTTTTTTTAGCAATTTTTTTAGGAAATTAGCTAGGGTTATAAATTAGTATATAAATTAACAGAGAGTTGCTGCTGTGATGATGTTGCTGCTGCTGGGAATTTTTTTTAGGAAGTTGTGACATTTTGAGTTAACAGAGAGTAGTTAGTATATAAATTAGCTAGGGCAAATTAGCTAGGGAAAATTAGCTATGGCATTTAGCTTTAAACAAAAAACAGTAGCATTTAGCTATAAACAAAAAACAGTAGCTATGGCATTTAGCTATAAACAAAAAACAGAATTGTTTTTCTTTTCAAAAACTTGGTTAAAGTAATTGTTGCTATATAAACAAAAAACAAGATTGATGTTATATGATATATGTCATTGATGTTCATTTGCATATTCCATTATTGTTGATTATATCTTTTATTTACAATTGTTGAATATGATATGATTAATGTTGGTTGAATGGACAATTGTCGAAGAATATCCGAGTGGCCTATGTTTTGCCGGAATGTTGATTCATTTCCGTTCCGGCAAATTTCAGGCGCTCCATATGTCCACTTTTTAGCAAAGGTCATGCCGAAAATTTCCGTGAATTTCGTCATGACTTGTGCTAGAAACTAGGACATATCGAGTGCCCGGGATTTGCCGGAAGGGGAATGAATCAACATTCCGGCAAAACATAGGCCCTTTTTTTTCTTCATTATTCATTTTATTCGGTCTAGAATTAAACTAGCATACTTAATTAATCGTAGGAAACATGTCTAGCCACGAGGAAGCCGGGGGTTCTGGTCACCCCGAACAAGACCCCGTCGAGGCAGCAAATCATTATTTTGAATACCTGGACGAACACCGGTTGCGGGTGCAGGGTGACAGTGGCACCAACCCCGACACCGACACCGGCACCGGCACCGACACCACCCCCGAGGCCGGCAACGATGCTGGCGAAGCCGGTAAGGGACCGAAGCCGAAGAGGGCACGAAAACCAAACGAGCTCGGCATCGAAAAAATTGTGGTCACGGCAATGCACCCCGGCAAATTAGAGCCAACAGCGCCGGAGGAAGCGCGCATGTGCTACGGCAATCAACTAGGATGCATCCTCAGGGAAACCGCCAACATCAACGACGAAAAGTTAAGGAAGATACCACATATGGAGCACATGCTCCTAATGAAGTTGCACAATAGGTTCCTGTTCCCCGGCCGGGATGAAAGCAAACTCCGTGGCAGGACGAACCCATGAGAAAGATAAACAACAAGGCGATGGGGACGTTCAGCAATGACTTGGCCGCCTGGAAAGTAAGGGTGAAAAAAGCGATTGCGAAGAATGAACCGTGGTCCAAGATTCATGCTGACAATCCGACACTAAAGGAAGAGGACTTCAAAAAATTCAAGGAGACTTGCGCTAAAGAAGAAGTCAAGGAAAAGTCGGAGAAAATGAAGGCGCTCCAGGCCAGGAACACGCCTCCCCACCGCCTCGGAAGCCGTGGTTACGAGGGGAAGAGGCACGTATGGGCCAAGGAGGACGCCGAACGTGAAAGTCACGGAATCCCGGACCCCTTGGCGGAGTTCACCGAGCCGCAGGAGCGTGACTGGATCAGGGCCCGGTACAAGTGGGACCTCGTCAATAAGAAGGATTTGGAGTACTTGGTCATCGTGTCTTCACTGTCCGTCTCGATCCCCAGCTTCTGCATAATCAACTTCTGCGCCCTAGCCACGGCTCCCAATGCGGCGGCGGTGGAGGAGGCAAGGCGGCGGCTCCTGCGCGGGTTGGAGACAGGAGAGCGACGTCCCCGATGGGGCGCCCTTGGACGCGCAGCGGCCGGCCTAGGCAGCAACGCATGCGTGATGGGCTCCTCCAACTGGGCCATCATGGTGTCGATGACGCCAATCGGCCCAAACGGGCCCGTGGGCAGCTCGTCAGCTGCTGCCCCACCAGCATGCTCCACCTGGGCGGCCTCCAGATCCTCATCGGCATCCTCCGTTGCCACATCTTCATCTGCGGGGCCCACATGCAGCAGGGTCAGTGGCATAGGACTTTGACCTGGGGGAGTGGACGATCCCCTCACGGGGGCAGCCGCCACGGCCTCCGATGCCTGGCCCCCATCGGTGTGGCTCACCTGAACAGCCTCCTGCGTCTTGGCTTGGTCTGCACCAGTGGGGCTCCCCCCTCCTGTCTCCTGCGCCTGGACATACGTTGGCTGTACCAACTGCATGGCCTGCAGCGCTGGCTCCTCAGTTACATGGAAATGGCAAGCCTCGTTCTGCAGGGCTCCAACCGAGGGAAGGTGGCATGCCGCATCCACCTGGGATAGCACCCCATCAGTAGCGCTATGCGTTGTCTGCGAGCCATTGGCCACGGGCAGGGTGGACGACAGGTATGGCAGACACGCCACGTCCGACCCGGGGTCCACCTCCCTGCTGATGACGACAGTGCCGTCATCATGCACCATGAAGACGTTGTTGCGGCCAGCCATGCCCATGCGAGCACCGATCCTGGAGAAGACCGATGGCCTTCCCGGCGGCGCCGGCGCGGAGCGGGATCCAACAATGACCCCCCTTGCCCAGGGGAAGGGACGAGCGTCGTGGATGGAGATGTCCCGATCATCACGGCCTGCTGAAGGGCCGGCCCCGCCGCCGTCCAAGGTGAACTCCTCCAAGTAGTCAAGGTGGACCAGCACCCGCCCGTCATGCACGCGCGGGCATTCAGGCAATGGCGAGTTGGCCTCGATGATCTGCGTGAACCCTGCCGGCAGCTGCAGGTGGCCGATGGGATCCGCAGCGGCGTGGCGGCGCGGCTCATCGGTACCCAGCTGGACGAAGCGCGGCAGGAGGTCCGGCGAGAGCACCCATGCGTAGAGGACGTAGTAGGAGACGCCAGACTTGTTGTAAGTCTCCACCTTGATGGCGTGTATCTTGAGCATGGGGAGGATGCGCTTCACCGTTGCAAGGGTCCACGCCTGCACCGGCAAGTCCTCCAAGAACAGGCGCACCTTGTAGCGCATGGTCTTCAACTCCGAGAGAGAGCGGCGAGACCACACCTTGGGTAGGTATGATGTGCCCTGCCCGTCGTGGAAGACGCCTCCCTCCGCTACCACATTCCTCCATTGCGCGTCGGAGAACCGCAACAGGAAGGCGCCATGGTAGAGGAAGACGTTGACGGCCCCAGGCGGCAGCGTCGGGTACTCCTCCATGACCGCGGCCTTCACCTTGGCGGGGTACATGTCCTCCGCCACAACCGCCATGAGCAGCGCCGTGGTGCGCAGGTGCAACTCTGCATCAGCCATCTCCTGGGTGGACTCGAGGAAGCAGTACGATGACATGGGCCTGCGGGCAGCGTCGCCAGGGAGGCTGGTCACCATGGAGTTCATGCTTGGCTCGGAAGCGTGGGAGAGGCGCGAGTGGATGCTGGTGGCCGGGAAGACAAGGCGTTGCTGCACCGGCTGTCTTTGGGTAGCCGCCGGCTGCGGGATTGGGGGAGTGGTGGTGGAGGTGGGTGCAACGGGAAAGGGAGCGCGAGGGTGTGGTTGTGGCCGGCGAGCGCGATGGCGGAACGGAAGGAACGGGTTGGGAGGGAGGTGCTTGAAGGTGCACTCTTTAGCGGTGTGCCCAGGACGGACGCAGTGCAAGCAGCGCACTTCCTCGCGGCAAGTCCGGATCTTGTGGTTTGTGAGCAAGCAGCGAAAGCAGCTGCCGTAGAGCTCCTCTTTATAAGTCGCAGCGTGGGGAGCCGGCTAGCCGACGGGCGCAGGGTGGCCACCTCTCCTGGTGACCAGCTGCCAATGGTGCGGCGATTTACTCACCATCCCCGGGCCATCAATGGGCGCAGCGACATTGAAGGTGGCAGGAAGGGCCGCAGTATGGGCCGCCACTTGAACAGCGCTCCTCGCCACTGCTGCGGAAGGTGGAGGAGATCCGGGCACGCCAAGGACCACCGCCTGGGAGTAAGAGCGGCGCGGGCTGGTAGACCGGTCCAACGCGTCCGAACTACCCGACATGCAAAGCTAGTCCTCTGAGGTGGAGGGGCTAAGATCCAGCGGTCCACCGGCGACCTGGCTTTGGAGGCGGATGCACGCGAGCGGTGCACCCGGGGTTGCCGTGGGGGCGGGCAAGGGCGTGGCCGAGGTGGCCATCGGCGGTGAGCGGAAAGGGGCCTCTGAATTTGGTGCTGCAATCACATCCACAAGAGTCAGGATCGTGTGCTACAAATGTCGTTTGTCGCTTGTACTTCTTGTTTGCTGGATAGATTATAACTACGTTAGACTTAGATTATCTAACCTTATGTGCTTGTACAGGAATTCTTAGTAACCACAAGAGGGATTTCCCCTAATTTTATTTTTTTGCAAAAACAGTTTGATGGACAGAATTATAATGATCCTTCTAAATTTTGTTGTTCCAGGTAAGTTCTTGTCTGTCAGATGCATGCACTAGGCATGATCTAGCCAGATCACTTTTTGCCACTTCCATTAATCAGTGGTATGCATTGAATCTTAAAGAAACTACATTAGATCTGTGTAGTACTTTTAGTAGATATGCATAATCTGCCATGTCAGATTGAGGAGAAAGAGTTATTTTATTGACCCGACTCTATTTATTTTGACTATGTTGCTGATCTATGTTTTCATCTTGTGGTCTTCTTTTCTTAGGTTGTCACTACTAGGGAAAACCCTAGCAGTAGCGCGGGTTTATGGCCTAGCAGTAGCGCAGGTACAAGCGCTACTGCTACGGCGCTACAGCTAAACTTTAGCAGTAGCGCTGGTTGATCCATCGCTACAGCTAAACTTTAGCAGTAGCGTGGTCTGAACCTGCGCTACTGCTATCCTACCTAGCAGTAGCGTGGGTATCACCAGCGCTACTGCTACAATTTCTTGTTTTTTTATTTTCTTCTGCGTATTTGCGCTGTATTTGTACAGGTTTTATAAAGTAGTCTCATCATATGATTTTATATATAACTCATCATCATCATCATCATCATAATATATAACTCATCATCATCATCATCATAATATATAACTCATCATCATCATAGTGATCATAACAACTCATCATCATAACAACTCATGATCATCATCTATGAGTCATATAACAACTCATCATTCTAGGTAACACATTGTACCACATATATAACTCATCATCATCATAATAACTAATCATCATCATCATAGTCATATCAACACTAGCTAATTGTTCTTACTACCTAGGACCTAGTCCTCTCTCCTAGGTAAAATAGCATAAAACAGGTAAACCAGTCCATCTCCAAAATGGAGAATGGAGATCCACCTGTCGCCAACTTCTGGCTTGCGCACACGCATGTTGTCTCCAATCGATTGCGTGCGCGCCTTCATTATTTTGCTCCATTCTTTGATATTGAGCCTTCCATCTTTCAAATAAATAGAGTATGCACTTTGGTAAGCCGTCGATGGAAGCGGTCGTAAGCTAACCATGTACATACTTCCTTCGGTAAGCATCATGTGAGGCACAACCTCGCTAGGGAGCTTCTGTTGAACAATATAGTAACATATATAGTTAGCAATGTAGTTAAGAAGAATGTATGCAACGAAGTTACCATCATTAACAAAATCATACCAAGTTTTTGGCATTGAGGTTACCATCAAGCAACTGATGGACTAGTGGCACGTATCCAGTATAATTTGGGCTGATAAACACATTGGACTTAAAAGTCTCACATCATCTATAAATGAGACAAGATATCCTTTCTCCTCACAATTAAGCTCGGAGCCGTAACTGTAGTACGTCATGTCCACAGCTTTCCGAGTATTTTTTTGAAGATAAGAAATAAGCTGATAATTGTAAATAAACAAGTTTAGTAGCGATGAACACCAAATATTTTTAAATAAAAAATATAAAGTACTTAACAAATTAGTTTGACAAACTCACATTTAGGTAAAACAGGAGGCATATCCACATCGACCCAAATGTCGATATTATCTTCAATATCTTCATCTTTGGGACAAATATCAAAAGTTATTTGCATATTCTCCTCAAATCCATAGGCCTTACAGAAAGCTTCCTAATTAGAGCAGCCGAAATGTGAGTGATTAAGCGCATTGTAGAGCTTAACCCGAAAAGCATAACCGTGTTTAGTCCTGAGGATAGACCTCCTCGTCTCCATATTCTCAAGGTCTTGGGAACCGAGCTTCTACAAGACATACGATCTTGCATGGCACGGGATGTACTAGTAGAATTGAAAAAAACCCGGAAATTACACCTTGAAGCTAAGAATCACAAGTCATGATTAATTACGATGAAATACTTGTCGATGCGTACCGTACAAACATCGAAGGTCTCTTCCAGCTTCACGGTGAAGAACCTACCATTTTGCAGGTGAGGCTCCTTGTCGCACAAACCCCGGTCATCGCAGCAGTAGTCGCACTCCGGGATCTTATCATCGTCGGACATTTCCCGTGTTCAAAATCCAAAGATTATAAATCGACGGCAACTAACAGGAACTCAACACACAGATCATTATTATTCATCATGAGTTGACTGTCGGTCTGTCGAGTCTTTCCTTGAAAACTCTCATCTCACGTGGTGTATATGGTGGGCACTCCCTCTCTGACATTTTCGACCGTCGGTGATGGTCGCTACTCCTCCTTCCCCTAGCTAGTGCATAACAAAGGTGTAGCACAAGGAGAAGAAGGAGAAACGACCCCCACGACAACAGTCGGCATTCTTCTTCTCTCATATATGGTGGACACTCTCCCTCACTGATTTTTTGACTATCATGTATGGAGCCCCGACAGACTTAAAGTCAACCCGAAATGTCATTTAATTCTCTTTCCGTCAAATCCAGGGCACTCGATATTACCTATATATTCTAGCACAAGTCATGCTAAAATTCACGGAAAAATCCGGCATGACCTTCGCTAAAATAGGACATATCGAGCGCCTGAAATTTGCGGAATGGAAATGAATCAACACTCTGGCAAAACATAGGCCACTCGGATTTTCCCTGCGATACAAAGATGTCCATACACATACAAAGATGTTTAAACTAGCTTCACATTGTCACAGCTACTCATCTACTACTACTACATCTATAACCCGAACATTTCATTTGGACTAGAAGCATAACTAAATACCCTAGTTTTTCAAGAAAGTAGGTCTCTCTCTCTCTCTAAATTTGGCAATGTGAGATTGACATAACTAAATACCCTAGTTCTACTCTATTCAACTTCGAGGAGAAAAGAAGGAGGAGGTGGACTTTTAGCTCACCGACTCGGGTGTAGAGGAAGTAAAGGTAGCTCCGACGACGATCACTCCATAGGGAGACGCGACACTACAAAGCCTGCATATTCCACCGAGTGAAAATTTTAGATCATCAAATCTCATATAGCATTCTTTGATGACAA
This sequence comes from Elymus sibiricus, assembly GCA_039707655.1. NCBI lineage: Eukaryota > Viridiplantae > Streptophyta > Magnoliopsida > Poales > Poaceae > Elymus > Elymus sibiricus. The sequence goes on along the minus strand of CM077676.1, from coordinate 210,221,774 downwards.
AGTGATAATGACATAAAAATAATTAAATTGTCCAATACATTTCTATATTGAAAAAAAAAATTACTAAAAATTTCTATACCTAAATTTTCTTACTAAAATTTTTTATTACTAAATTTGATACCAAAAAATTTCTGAAATAGCATTCCAATACATTTCTATTACTAAAACTTTTTTATATTCAAAAAACCTATTCACTAGTTTTCTATTCTATTCAAAAGACCATTCTACGTACCTATCTACATTCTACAGGAAAATTCTATCTATCTATTCTATTAAAAAAAAACTCCATTCTACCTATATTTTCTATTTTATTCTATTCAAAATACCTACATTCTATTCATATAACCTATATGTTCTATTTTATTAAAAAAACATAGATGGGGGAGGGAGGAAGGGAGGAGGGAGGAAAGGGGGGGAGGGAGGGAGTGTCGGTACCAAAACCGGCAGATCTCGGGTAGGGGATCCGAACTATGGGTCTAGGAATCAATGGGTAACGGAGAACGTAGAGACGATGATTTACCCAGGTTCGGGCCCTCTCGAAGAGGTAATACCCTACGTCCTGCTAGATTGTATTGATGTGATTGTATGAAGGTTACAGAGTTGTTCTACCTCGAGATCGGATGGGCTAAACCCTAGGTAATGGATCTATGATGATCCTCTACAGACTAAACCCTCCGGTTTATATAGACACCAGAGGGACCTAGGGTTACATACCGTCGGTTACCATCAGAGGATAAACATGCCAGCTATGCTAATAATTACTTGGAGGAGACGCCAAGTCTTCGGTGGTTTCCTTCTAATACACGGGGTTGCCCACAATCCGGCCTTCCATCGACGAGTAGAGAGTGGCCCACCAGCCCGGCCTACGAGAGATAGGCCAGCAGCCCGTGTACCCCCTAGTCTGGGGCACCCTCAGTAACCCCCGAACTAGCCGCCAATGCCGAGCTATAAGATGACAGTCTTCGGCAGCTTCATGCTCCAAGGGTCTTCAGCTTGGGTGGTGAGTTCCTCCCTTTACCTGTATTTGATTTAACAATAGTTCGGCCACCAATAGCTCGGTTGCTGAAGTATCCTCCGATTGGCGAGGCCTCGGGGGGGCCGTCATACCGCTTTTCTTCGCCTAGAATTAAATGACGACCCTCGATTTCTGCGTACCCACAGAATGCGAGTGGCCCGATGGGTTTTGACAAAAATGCCCCTCTTCTGGGGGGAGTCAATGCCCTTTTAATAGGCCAAGGGTGCGGAGGCTAACGCACCCCACCCCTTGCCATTCTTCCTCACATCCTTGCAAGGTCGCGACCAGCAAACAATGGCGAGCATCCCAGGCTCTTCCTCACGCCCTCATGGCCCCCGTCAAGGTGATTGGGCGAGCTGCTCCGTGTTCCTCATGCGTTTACACAGGCTCGAGACGCAGGGATATCTCCCTGTTTCAGATCTCGCATCCACCCGCCCCGGATTAACTTCCGCAGACGGGGAGGCCCTCGCGGAGAACTTTCCTTCCCCTCACGGGGAGGAAAGGGTGTGCTTCGTGCCCTTCCTCTTGCGAGGCCTGGGTTTCCCCATTCATCCTTTCTTGAGGGGTCTACTAGAGTTTTACGGGATCCAACTCCACCACCTTACCCCAGGGTCAATTCTTCATATATCGGGCTTCGTCGCTCTTTGCGAGATGTTCCTGGGCTGCGAGGCCCACTTCGAGTTGTGGAGGAAGTTCTTCTGCCTTGTCCCCCATACCCGAGGAGGGACAATTTACGAGGTTGGCGGGGCCAAAGTATGGCGCATCACCGGAACCGGATACCCCATGGGGACTCCGAAGAAAGATGCCGAAGAGTGGACTTCAGAATGGTTTTATATCGAAGACGTCCCCCTATTCGATCCAGTTCGGAGGGGGCTGCCCGAATTCTCATTGGTCTCTCCGAAGAAGCGGTTCAACTGGCGCCTGAAGGGTTCTTCTCAAGAGGAAAGCGCCGAAGTAACTCGGTTGGCCGCTCAAGTGAGGTGGCTAGCCCACAACGGGTTAACCGTCATTGACGTGATGGCCGCAGCCATTGCTCGGTGCGTCCAACCTCTTCAACAGATAATACACCCGCTTTGGTGCTACAACGGGGAAGATGATGCAACCCGGTACACACGGATGGGACATGCCGATCAGGCGGCGATGGCAGCCATACTGGCCGATCTCTTCAAGGGAGAAGAGCAAGAATTTGCTCAGTTAAGGCCCAAGGAAGGCTTCTCGAGTTATAAACCCATTGAAATGGTGAGTCCGGCCACGCTTTATAGTTCGGAAGGCACCCCAAATTTTTCTTAACCAGATTTCCATCCTGTCCGAACAGAACTGGAGGCGCTGGATCGAGACAGTGAGCTGCCCTGCTCCTCAACCGGAGGATCACTCTCGTGATGATGATCTTGGGTTCCATGATGACCCTGAAACATCAATTAATTTCGAGGAGGGGGTCTTCTACCAGGAGAGCCTTGATGGTTCTAAGGTGGCCCTTTTGGCCGATCATCCCGGGGCGCTTCCCTCCTCCACTGTAAGTGGCCGACGGGCTTCTTCTCGAAAGAAAAACTCAGTCGCTGCTGCTCCGAACACACTGACACCTACTCCCAAGGGCCACCGTATGACGCGCCGGACAGCCGCAAGAGCGGCAGCCGCGGCCCCAACGGCGAGTAGTCATGGGGTGACCAGACACGCGGCCCCAACGGGAGCTACATCATCTGCGCCCCACCCGAAGAGGTAACGCATCCGCCGTACCGTCATAGCCTCAATCTTCGACATCCACCGAGTATGCCAATAATTTTCTCCACGGTGTCCTGTAGACGATATGTGGAACCGCCCTCGGCTGAGGATGTTGAAGAGGCGCCGAGGGGTGACTCGAACCCGAGGTCGCCAGCCGTAACCGGAGTTACTCCGGGGGTCCCTACCGAGGACCAACATCCCGAGGACTCATGAGGCGTCTCGGTCACTAACTCCGAGGTTGAAAGTGTGATGAATCATCGGCGGCGTAAGGCGTCACTTCGGCACTCCGCGTTTTCCGATCAGGAGTTTAATGCTCTTAGTTCGGTAGACGCGTACCTCGGCGCTGCCCGAATGGGACTTGAAGGGGCAGTGAAGCTCATGTCTACAAATGTGCAGGTATGATATTGGTTTTGACAACTAGTATCTAACCCAGTAGCCCCCGAGCCTTAATTTGGGCGAGACGGCCGAGTTAAGGGTCTGATAGTTATGATGCCATGCTATTGTGCAGACTGTTCGGGATCAAAACAAACAGCTGTCCGAGGACCTCAAGCTGGCGCGGACAGAGTTAGAGTCTGTGAAAGCCGAGCTAGAGGGGGTGAAGAAATTCACCAGAGAGGCACATGGTAAGTGCCGAACTTAAATTTGTTGTGAGGAAAATTTTATGGAACTCCTCGGCTAATGAAAGATAATTCCGTAGCAGCCGAGTCGATAAATCAGCTGCAGAAGGATCTGGATGCTGCCAGAGAAGCTCAAAGGTATGCGGAGTCACGACAAGAGGCCGGCTACCGAGTTCTTTTCCGAAGTCATGAGGAGAGGGATAAGCTCAAAGTGGAAAATCAACAACAGGCCCAATAAATGAAGAACTTGAAAGCTCAGCTGGCCTTATCCCAGGAAGAGAGCCAAAAACTGAAAGCTGGCATGTTCGGTAAGTGCGTTCCAGCTTGTCAGGTTATTGACTGCATGTCTGAGACGGTAAGGAGAACAACTCGCTTGTCTTATTGCAGTTCTTCTGACCGGATGCCCCGAGGAGGAGGCCAGCTCTTTCGAACGGGACCTGGTGAAGGAGCTCTCCACTATATATGAGCGGGCCCGGAAAGCCATGAAGAGCATGGTCAAAGCACTGTGGCCTGGCGAAGTGGTTCCGGAAGGGATGGCCGAACTCACAAATCGTTTCAAAGGAGCTCGGCGCCGCTTTGAGTTATGGAAGATGTCATCTTGCCGTGAGGGAGCACGGGAAGCTTGGGCGATGATCAAGACCCGTTTCACCAAGCTAGAGCCAGAGCATTTAGCTAGGGTTGGGCCGGTAGGGCCAGATGGGCAGGAAGTGCCCGTGCATATGGTATATGACCAGGTTATGCCCACAGCTCGGCTATCCCAAGCAGATTGTGCTCTGGAGACCATAATAGATGGTCTTGATCAAGATTAACAGTTTTATTCTATGTATCTATGTACTTTACATCAAATAGTCTCCAAACCGTGCTAAAAACGTTGTCTTAACCGGCCATCGGCTTCCGCCTCCTCGACCAGGGGCCGAGGAGTGTTTCCGACTATGTGATCCGAAAAATATCGGAAAACACTTCGGAGAACCAGGCAATCCGGCCACTTGGTGCAAACAGACAAAAACGCGCTCAGGGAGTTATGTTATATTACTGTTTTAACGTAAGAAACATCTTCCGACGAAAATAGTTCCTCTATGGGTTCCTTTCTTCGGGTTACCACGTTAATCGTGGACGTATAACCGAATACCCGAAGAAGACGGGGATGGTTACTTCGGGAAAATAACCCTGGACTCTTGGCTATTGTGACCAACTATTTTCACTTCCCTCGTGGCCGACCAATTGTGTTCTTAAGAACGCTAGCTTTTGGCTTCACCCGTCTGAGGCACGTACCCGGGAAATCCGGACGTAACAATCATAGAGGTGCTCCCTTTACTCCCTAGCCGAACAATCGGGAACGTAGGGGGTAAACACAGGAGCGAGGCAACCCAGCTTGGCCAAATCTTAAGTCAAATTGATGCATATAGTGGCTTTTAAAACGATGGAGGAAGGTTGCAAACTCGTAAAAGACGGATGGTTGTAAAAATAAAATATGATTGGCTCCGTAAAAGAAGCCCCTAGGTAACAGCGTGTGGTACATTCGAAGATGTTCGTCGAAGAAAAACTTAACGTAGTTCGGCGTATCCGAACGCAACCCGGGAAAGACTATTGACTAGGAAAAAATATAAATCCGAGAGGGATAAACCGAACAAGGTAAGGTCGCGGAGTTAGCCGTAGAAGCGTCGTAGCCGAGCTGCGTTCCATGGGTTTGGTTCGAGGTGGTCGTCCTTTGGATCGCGAAGACGATACGCTCCGCCCGCAAGTACTTGATCGATTATGAAGGGCCCCTCCCATTTGGGCGACAGCTTATGCTTCTGCTTCTCCGGGAGACGCAGGACTAGATCACCGACGTTGTAGGCCTTTGCCCGTACTTCCCCGCTCTGATAACGTCTGGCCTGCTACTGATAAAAAGCGGAATGAGCCCGAGCTATGTCGCGCTCGCCCTCTAGGGCGTCCAGGTCATCTTGCCGATCTAGCTCGGCCTCCTTTTCTTCATACATACGCACCCGAGGGGCGTCGTGAATAAGGTCGCTGGGGAGGACGGCTTCTGCCCCATACACCATGAAGAATGGTGTGTAGCCCGTGGATCGATTAGGAGTGGTGCGCAGGGCCCACAGTACGGAGTCAAGCTCCTCGACCCAATGGCAGTCGGAGTCTTTTAAAGATCGGACCAAACGGGGCTTGATGCCGCTCAAGATGAGTCCATTAGCTCTCTCGACCTGTCCATTAGACTGTGAGTGATATACCGAGGCATAGTCGAGCTTAATGCCTAAATTAGCGCACCAGTCTTTGACATCCTGGGCGATAAAATTGGATCCATTGTCCGTTATTATGCTATGGGGGACACCGTAACGGTGCACCATGCCGGATATGAAATCGATGACCGGCTTAGACTTGGCTGAAGTTACCAGTTTTGCCTCAATCCATTTAGTGAATTTGTCTACCATGACGAGTAAATATTTCTTTTTCTTGGTCCCCCCTTTAGGTGGTCCGACCATGTCCAGCCCCCAGACCGCGAAAGGCCAAGTAATCGGTATCGTCCGAAGGGCCGTGGGGGGCATATGGCTCTGATTTGCAAAGAGCTGGCATCCAATGCAATGTTGGACCAATGTTTGGGCGTCTGTTCGGGCAGTGGGCCAGAAGAACCCTGCTCGGAAAGCCTTGCTGACCAGGGCCCGAGCTGCCGCGTGATGACCGCCCATGCCAGCGTGAATCTCGGCCAGGAGCTGCTTTCCCTCCTCTTCGGATATACATCTTTGGAGGACGCCAGTAGTGCTTTTCTTATATAGTTCTCCCTCGTGGACTTTATAGGCTTTAGATCGTCGAATGATATGCCTTGCCTCAGTCTGGTCCGCCGGTAGTTCTTGGCGGAGGAGGTAGGCGAGGAAGGGCTCGGTCCATGGCGCAATTACCGCCATAACTTCGTGAGCCGAAGATGTCATTTTGATGGCCGAGCCCCCGATAATTCCTTCGTCTGGTTTGATAGGTGGAGGGACGAGCTCTCCTGAGGTATTGGTTTCCGAGCCCTGGGCATCCTCCTGCCACACCACGGACGGCTTGAAGAGTCGTTCCAAAAAGGTGTTCTCAGGGACGCGGTCGCGCTTGGCGCCCATTCGAGCAAGGATATCGGCAGCTTGATTGCTGTCTCGAGGTATATGGTGAAACTCCAGTCCTTCAAAGCGGGCGGAGATTTTCAGGACGGCGTTGCGGTATGCTGTCATTTTTGGGTCTTTTGCGTGGAATTCGCCGTTGACATGAGAGATGGCGATATTAGAATCTCCCCGTACCTCGAGCCGCTATATGCCCATTGACACCGCAATCCGAAGTCCATGTAATAGAGCTTCGTATTCGGCTGCGTTGTTGGAGTCGGTGTACATGATCTGGAGTATGTACCAGATATTATCGCCAGTGGGGGATGTGAGGACCACTCCAGCCCCCTGCCCGGCGAGCATTTTGGAGCCGTCAAAGTACATCATCCAATGCGAGTATGTACTGTATTCCCTAGGGAGTTCGGCTTTCGTCCATTCCACAACAAAATCAGCCAAAACCTGAGATTTAATAGCTCGGCGTGGTCGATATATGATTTCGAAGGGGAGGAGTTCTATAGCCCATTTGGCTATACGGCCGGTGGCATCTCGATTGTTGATTATGTCGTTTAGTGGTACTTCAGATGCCACCGTAACCGAGCACTCTTGAAAATAGTGGTGGAGCTTTCGGGATGCCATGAAAACTGCGTATGCGATCTTCTGGTAGTGCGGGTACCTCATTTTACACGGGGTGAGCACTTCGGATACGTAGTACACATGTTTCTGCACCTGGAGCTTGTGACCCTCTGTCTCTCGTTCGATGACGAGAACCGCGCTAACCACCTGATTCGTGGCCGAGATATATAGCAGCATTGGCTTGCCCGGACTGGGTGCTGTCAAGATCGGGTTGCTGGCCAGTAGAGTTTTTATTTCCTCAAGTGCTGCCGCCGCCTTGCTGGTCCACTCAAAGTTCTTCGTCCGTTTGAGCAATTTATAGATCGGTAAGGCCTTTTCTCCGAGGCGTGAAATGAAGCGGCTTAAGGCTGCCACGCAGCCGGCCAATTTCTGGACGTTTTTTAGCTCAGTGGGGATCGCCAGCTCGGACAGTGCCCGTATTTTCGCTGGGTTGGCCTCTATTCCTCTATGGGAAACAATGAATCCGAGCAGCTTACTGGCCGGCACTCCGAAGACGTACTTTTCTGGATTGAGCCGTATATCGAAGGTCCGAAGACTATCGAAGGTTTGTCGGAGATCGCCCACCAGCTGGCTGACGTGTTTGGTTTTAACGACCATGTCGTCCACATATGCCTCGACCGTTTTGCCGATTTGTTTTTCCAAACATATTTGAATCATGCGTTGGTATGTAGCTCATGCGTTCTTTAATCCGAAGGGCATTGTGTTGGAACAGAATGGTCCGTAGGGAGTAATAAATGCTGTGGCCGCCTGGTCGGACTCCTTCATTTTGATTTGGTGGTATCCGGAGTAAGCGTCGAGAAAACACAGCGAGTCATGCCCGGCGGTGGCGTCTATGATCTGGTCTATGCAGGGCAAGGGAAAAGGATCCTTGGGGCAAGCCTTGTTTAAATCCTTGAAATCGACACACAACCGCCAGGATTTATCCTTCTTGGGTACCATGACCAGATATGCCAACCATTCGGGATGTTTGATGTCTCGGATGAATCCGGCTTCGAGCAATTTTGCCAGTTCCTCGCCCATAGCTTGACGCTTGGGTTCGGAAAACCGCCGTAGAGTCTGTTTGACTGGCTTAAAACCCTTAATTATGTTCAGGCTATGCTCGGCTAATCTACACGGGATCCCTGGCATGTCTGACGGGTGCCAGGCGAAGATATCCCAGTTCGCACGCAAAAATTTGCGCAACTCTTCATCGACCACGGGGTCCAGCTGAGCTCCAATGGATACCATCTTGTTGGGATCAGTTGGGTGCACTTGGAATTTGACGATTTCATCCGCTGGTTTAAAGGACGTGGATTTGGGCCTTTTGTCGAGGATTACGTCATCCTTATCCACCATTGAGCGGAGCGCGGTCAGTTCTTCGGCTGCGAGGGCTTCAGACAATGCTTCGAGGGCGAGCGATGCTATTTTATTCTCGGCTCGAAGGGCTCTGTCCGGATCACTTATTACTGTGATTACGCCGTTTGGCCCTGGCATTTTGAGCTTCATGTACCCATAGTGTGGGATGGCATGGAATCGTGCGAAAGCGTCGCGCCCTAATAAGGCATGGTAGCCACTGCGAAAGGGCACTATGTGGAAGAGAAATTCTTTAGATCGGTAGTTCTCGGGGGTTCCGAAGACCACATCAAGAGCAACTCAGCCACTACAACGCGCCTCCTTTCCGGGGATGATCCCTCGAAAGGTGGTGTGACTTTGCTTGATGCGGGATCTGTCAAACTGCATTTTGTCCAAGGTGTCCTCGTAAATGAGGTTTAGCCCGCTGCCGCCGTCCATTAATACCTTTTGGAGTCGAAATCCATCTACTATGGGATCAAGGACAAGGGCGGCAGCAGCTTGAGTAGGGCAGGACCTCGGCTGATCTTGTTCACTAAAAGTGATGGGTGTGTCTATCCATGAGTCTGTCGCTGCCACATGGTGAATTTGAGCGAGCTCTCTAAGGGCTCTCTTCCTCTGGTTCTTCGAGGAATACGTCTCGTAGATTGTTAGGATCTCGGCATCGTCATCAAAGGGCGTTGCTGGACGTTTATTTGAGTACGGGCCTCCGAGGATGACTTCGCCGCTCTTGGCGACTTACCTGACCACCCAACAAGCTCGAAGGCTGTGGGTTGGGTTTGTGTTGAGGAGGACAGAGTGTATAGGGCATGGTTTGTCCAGTAGTTCGTCAAGGACCGTTCTGGATCTTGTCAGAGGTTTCATTCTTTTCTCGGATGGCTCATATTGGGGTGTCCGGCGAGGGTGTGCGCGTTTTGCCCGAGCTCGGTTTGGTTCCTCTGTACGGATTGACTCCGTTTGCTCGAGCTGAGCCTGCCAAGCATACTCCATGGCGCAGTATTTGGACACCAGATCCGATAAATTAGAGAAATTTTGGATGTGGTGGCGGGCGAGGGCGTTTAAGACGCCTTCGTCTCGGCAGTTCTGTCAGAAAACCTCCAGAATTTCCTTGCTACCACCGTCCGTCATCTTGTTTTTGATGATAAGGAATCTAGCCCAGAAGTGCCGAATTGTTTCTCCGGGCTATTGTTTTACGTACATTAGGTCCCATATGTCGGGCCGTCCTGAGTTATTTGGACAGTACTCGATGTGGGGGGTGGGCGGGATGAAAAATTTGATCCCAGCAGGGTGTGAGTTCGGGGTTTCGGCGGCCGCGTCCTGGATCGACATGGAATCTAACGCGCCGAGCTCTAGGTCCGTATAGTTGGCCGAGCTCGAGTGCACGGACTCAAAGTTGCGTGCTGAACCAGACTTCGGCTCTAAACCCTCTCCGGAGGGGAGTTCGGCTGCCGAGCTGGAGGATGAGGCCTGTTGATCGGGAACTGGTACTCCATGCGCTTCCGGTTCCAGGGGGAGGGGCGAGCCCTCGGTCGGGCCTTCAATAGTGGTGACCAAGTGGGCGGCCGGAGGGGCGTGAATTTCCCTGTCGTCGGTCTTAAGCCCGATCTGATCGTAGACCGAGGACTGTCCATCGGTGATTCCCAAGGCTTGTATTCGATCTAGTATCCCGTTCAACAATGAGAGATCCGTCGGCTCCAAGTTCTGGCAGTTTACGGGGTCAACCCGCAGTATGGCCAGGACGGGGGCGTTCGAATCTGCCCGGCAGTCATGTTTGGCCAAGGCTGATCTTCAGCAGCCGAGCGCGGAGATTAGATCCGGGCTCGAGGCTGGATCCGCAGTGGCGGCCGTCCCAGTAGTGGGATCGGCCGTGCTCGAAGTCGATGCTTCAAGATTTGCGGGTCCTTCAGGCGAGGCTGAGGACCCCATGAGAATAAGATCTCCCCGAGAGTCGGCGACGAACTCTAAGTTTCCGAACCTGATCTCCTGGTCAGGGGTGAAGCTGTCGATCTGGCCGAGGCGGCCGGCCGGATCGGCGTGCAGCATGACGCTACCGAACGCGAAGAGCTGGCCAGGAACGAAAGTGTCCCTGCGGCTAGCGCTGTTGCTGATGATTAGGTGAGCCATTGATCCTTGATGACCCACGGCGGAACTCTCAATGAAAGCACCAATGTCGGTACCAAAACCGGCAGATCTCGGGTAGGGGAGCCGAACTATGGGTCTAGGAATCAATGGGTAACGGAGAACGTAGAGACAATGATTTACCCAGGTTCGGGCCCTCTCGAAGAGGTAATACCCTACGTCCTGCTAGATTGTATTGATGTGATTGTATGAAGGTTACAGAGTTGTTCTACCTCGAGATCGGATGGGCTAAACCCTAGGCAATGGATCTATGATGATCCTCTACAGACTAAACCCTCCGGTTTATATAGACACTAGAGGGACCTAGGGTTATATACCGTCGGTTACCATCAGAGGATAAACATGCCAGCTATGCTAATAATTACTTGGAGGAGACGCCAAGTCTTCGATGGTTTCCTTCTAATACACGGGGTCGCCCACAATCCGGCCTTCCATCGACGAGTAGAGAGCGGCCCACCAGCCCGGTCTACGAGAGATAGGCCAGCAGCCCGTGTACCCCCTAGTCGGGGACACCCTCAGGGAGGGAGGGAGGCAGGAGGGAGGAAGGGAGGAAGGGAGGGAGGAGGCCGGGATGGGGGAGGGAGGGAGGATAGAGGGAGAGAGGAGAGAGGAGGACGGCGGGCGACGAGGAGGAGGGAGGAGGGCGGCGAGAGGAGGAGGAGGGAGGAGGGCATGGACGGCGGGCGGCGAGAGGAGGGAGGAGGAAGGAGGGCGGCGAGAGGAGGAGGGAGGGAGATACCTCGGGGGCGACGACGGGAGACGGCGACGACAGAGAGAGCAAGTGAGAGAGTGTGAGGGGAGAGTGGGGGAGAGGTAGTGGAACGGGATGGGGGAGGAAGAAGAGATAGGGCTATATTAGCAGTAGCGTGGTGTACGGGCCCACGCTACTGCTAAGCCCATTAGCTGTAGCGCGGGGTCACATCCCACGTTGCTGCTAAGTGGGCCGGGGAGCTGGGCCCGGACTGCCCACAGTAGCAGCGGGGGTTACAGCACCGCGCTACTGCTAATGGGCTTAGCAGTAGCGCGGTCAGGCCACCCACGCTGCTACTGTGGCCAGCCCGTGGGGGCACTTCGGAGCCCACTTAGCAGCAGCTCTTGTTGGGGCAACCCGCGCTACTGTTACATACTACCTGTAGCGCTTGTTCTAGACCCGCGCTACTGCTACTTAACAGTAGCGTGGGGTGAGCACCCCACGCTACTACTAAGCATCTACCTATAGCCCTTTTCCTAGTAGTGCGTACTCATGTTTGACTTTGTTTGCAGCCAGGTCTATCAGTCTCCGCAACAGGAATTCGTCCTGGAGCAAGAGCCACCCCCCTCAGCCAGTCGTCCGATTCTACAAGAAGCTTCCTTGTCCTCTGGTTTCGCATGTCGGTTGGCTGCTGGAGGCAAAGAGGATCAAGTGTTGCAGGGACGGTAAGGTCCTCAACAAGAAGAGGAACAACAGGCAGTTCCATCTAGAGCTGGGGCAACCTGGTTTTATATTCCTCGCCGTCGTCTCTGACAGCCTCGAGGTGCATCTCCATGAACGATTCTCTGCCACTCTCTTCCCGCCTATACTATATGGAGCAGTTGATTCATTCACTCCGCTCTAATGACTGCTAGGATTTGTGTAGGCTTGCACTGTGGTGTCTAGATTACTAAAACAACTAACATCCCCTTCCGATTTCGTGGACTTCGCTAGAACTCCTACGCATGTGTTCCAGCCGAGGTGCCAATTTCCAGTCTCGTGTTTAGGTGCTTCAACATGAATCGCGTGCATAGTCTCGATCACCATCACCTAGGCAGCAACTTCTGCCAGGACATGTGTTTTCTATCGCTGTGTGCTTTGCCAAGCATTATCTGTTTGTATATAGCATGAGGTGGAACCCAGCAGGCTATTAGCCTAATTCATGCACGGTGTGGTGTGGCTTCCCATCTGATAGGTTCTCTTCAATTCTCTCTGTCTAATACTTTGTCCTCTGTTTCCTCCCAGATTCAAGTGATGGATGCACCCAGATTCCTCTCTATAGCAGGTAAATTTGCCTACCATTACACGATTATTTTTGTCTTTCTTGCTATATTGGTGGTTCAGATTTGTATCTAAAGTTACATATAGATGTCTGCTAGGATGGGGCTTTGTGCTATGGATGTTTATACTGCTGCTAAATGTATCTAACACTATCTCCTTAATGTTCGAGCTCAGTGGTTAAAGTTCAAGTTGTATGGATCCGCTCCATTCAGCCATGCCCGCTTCTCGGCCGTTCCTCGTGATAGAGGTGGCAACCTGCCTATGGATGTCACCCTTCTTCCGCCATGGTGAGCGACCTTGACCCCGACAGCGACGTCTGCCCGCTCTGCGGCAGCTCGAGGACTAGGCAGGAAGATGGAGGTGGAGGAGCTGCGGTGTCACGCTCTCCCCCGGTGATTTAAAGTCGTCTGCCCTATAGCACCCGCTCAATTTGGCTCCTCCACACTCGGTCCTTCTATTATTGATGTGTCGCAGGAGCCTCCACGGAGGCGGCGACCGGCGAATATGAAATTTGATGTATGACGGTAATAGAATTGTTGTCGATTAGACCTCTTTGTATTTCTTGAAATAAAATGGTTTGCCATAGAATATGAAATTTGTGTATGATAGTTGCTGAACTGAAAATAGTCTGGCGAGCAACATCTCGGAGCGGTAGGTGGCGGCGACGGTCTTGGGCCAGCGCTTGGGCGGAGATGCTCCTCATAGCCGGCGTCTGGAACCGCTCCATTCAGCCATGCACGAGCTTCTCTGTCGTTCTTCGTGATGGAGGCGGCGACCGCGGCGTCGCGGAGCGACGGTTGGTGGCGTCCTGCGTCCGAGGTCCTGCGCGCGAGCGGACATGCTATTTAAGAGGGGTTTTCATGAGATGGTATTTAAGAGGGTCTATGTTTCTAAAGAAAAAAGATTTTATTCTTTTCTTTCTATACAAGATTTTGCACCTTCATAGAGTTTATTTTCCATTTTAGTTAGTTGTGATTGGTATTGTTTAAGTTTTCTTTCAACAAATTGATTGACATCGAAGAAAGGCCATCATGGCTCTCTTGCATTATTTATGAGATTACATCGAAGAAAGGGGTTCATCGACCCAATATGATGTTTCTTATCATTAAAACAAAATACATTTAACTCTTGCATCATATGATTTGCTTCTCTTCGGAAGTGCTTTAATTTGGCCTTCCCATTAGATCATCAAAACTTAAGCATGCCAGGGAATCACAGTGGTCAATGGAAAGGTGGGATATGGGAGTGGAACTTTAGCGCTTGTTGTAACATCCTCGTGACATTTCTCGCCTTCTGCCCGTAGTAACGCATGACCATTTCTTTGCCACTGTAGACCCATGGTGATCTCTACTCCTAAAAGGGGAGTTGGTAGTCTCGCCTCACTCCCACCAACCCCTCCGCAAATCCTATACTACGACGGCGGGCGTCATACGGACAACCATTTGCTGAAGCGCAACCAAGTTGGGCCGGCCTATTTGACTCGTGCATTAACTGCACTTTCCCAAAACAACGTCATGCATTAACTCATTCAAATCAAATCTTAACAAAATCTCAACGAAATCCAAACTTTCCTTGCATTCCACTACTCATACCCAAATCAAATTAAATCTTACCAAAACAACTATAGTCTAAATTGGTCGGCCCATGTGACATTGCACGCGTATTTTTTTTGTTTTTCTTCTATGTTTTGTTTCATTTTTTTATGTTTCATTTTTTCTATTACCAACATATTATTTTATGCTACTTGTGAACTGCGTTGGGATTTCCCCAAAGAGGAGAGGATGATGCAGTACAGTAGAGATAAGTATTTCCCTCAGTTAAGAACCAAGGTTATCAATCCAGTAGGAGAACCACACAGAACCTCGTTAGCAGCACCTACACACACAAAAGCAAACACTTGCACCCAACGCAAATAAGAGGATTGTCAATACCCTTAGCGGTCACTTGCAAGGATTAATTCTGATAGTGATGGATATAAAAGTAAATTGCAAAAGAAAATAAAAGTAAATAAATTGCAGCAAGATATTTTTGGATTTTAATATATGATAAAAGTAGATCCGGTGGCCATAGTTTTCACTAGAGGCTTCTCTCTCGAACACATAGCATACGGTGGGTAAACAAATTACTGTTGGGCAATTGATAGAAAAGCGCATAGTTATGGCGATATTCAAGGCAATGATCATGTATATAGGCATCACGTCCGAGACAAGTAGACCTACTCCTGCCTGCATCTACTACTATTACTCCACCCATCGACCGCTATCCAACATGCATTTATGGTATTAAGTGTAAAACAGAGTAACGCCTTACGCAAGATGACCTGATGTAGACAAAGTAAACTCAAGCAATATGATTAAAACCCATCTTTTTATCCTTAATGGCAACAATACAAATACATGTCTTGTCCCTTTCTGTCACTGGGATATAGAACACCGCAAGATTGAACCCATCACAACGCACCTCTCCCATTGCAAGATAAATCAATCTAGTTGGCCAAACCAAATGGATAGATCAGAGAGAGATACAAAGCTATAACAATCATGCATAAAAGAGTTCAGAGAAGACTCAAATATTTCTCATGAATAATCTGATCATAAACCCACAATTCATCGGATCCCAACAAACACACCGCAAAAGAAGATTACATCGAATAGAACTCCAAGAACATCGAGAAGAACATGGTATTGAAGATCAAACAGAGAGAAAAAGACATCTAGCTACTAGCTATGGACCCGTAGGTCTGTGGTAAACTACTCACACATCATCGGAAGGGCAGCAAGGTTGGTGAAGAAGCCCTCCGTGGTCGATTCCCCCTCCGGTAGAGTACCAGAAAAGGCCTCCAGATGGGATCACGGAAGAACAGAGGCTTGCGGCGGCGGAAAGGTTTTCTCTTCTGTCTTTCTAGTATATTGGGAATATTTGGGAATTTATAGCGTTGGAATTAGGTCAAGAGGTGCCACGAGGGGCCCACAAGCCTGGGGGCGTGCCTACCCCCCTGGGCGCGCCCTCCGGGCTTGTCGCTCCCTCGTGACTCTTCTGGTCTTCTCCCGAAGCTTCTAGGGTCCCTTCTGGTCCAGAAAAAATTAATCCAAAGTTTTTTCTCTGTTTGGACTCCGTTTGATAATGATTTTCTGAAAAGGCAAAAACAGGCAAAAAACAGCAACTGGCACTGGGCACTAGGTTAATAGGTTAGTCCCAAAAAATGATATATAATTGCATATAAAACATCCAAGATTGATACTATAATAGCATGGAACAATAAAAAATTATAGATACGTTGGAGACGTATCAAGCATCCCCAAGCTTAATTCCTGCTCGTCCTCGAGTAGGTAAATGATAAAAACTGAATTTTTGATGTGGAATGCTACCTAACATGTTTCATCATGTAATTCTCTTTTACGGTATGAATATTAAGATCCGAATAATTCAAAGCAATAGTCTATAATTTTATATAAAGACATCAATACTCAGGCATACTAACAAACAATCATTCCTTTCAAAATAAAAATGCTAAAGAAAGTTATCCCTACAAAATCAAATGATCCTGTCATGCTCCATCTTCTTAACATAAAGTATTTATCATGCACAACCCCGGAGACAATCAAGCAATTGGTTCATACTTTTTAACGCGCTTCAGCTTTTTCAACCCCCACGCAATACATGAGCGCAAGCCATGAATATAGCACTATGGGTGGAATAGAATGATGATAGAGATTAATAAGGGGAAGTCAAAAAAGATAAGATAGTCTCACATCGACGAGGCTAATCAACGGGCTATGGAGATGCCCATCAATTGATGTCAATGCGAGTAGGGATTGCCATGCAACGGATGCACTAAGAGCTATAAGTGTATGAAAGCTCAAAATAAAAACTAAGTGGGTGTGCATCCAACTTGCTTGCTCATGAAGACCTCGGGCATTTGAGGAAGCCCATCATCAGAATATACAAGCCAAGTTCTATAATGAAAAATTCCCACTAGTATATGAAGGTGACAACATAGGAGACTCTCTATATGAAAAACATGGTGCTACTTTGAAGCACAAGCATGGAAAAAGATAGTAACACTGCCCCTTCTCTCTTTTCCTCTCATTTTTTTCCTGGGCTCTTTTTGGCCTCTTTTTTTTATATTTATTTCCTCACTGGGACAATGCTCTAATAATGATGATAATCACACTTCTATTTACTTACAACTCAAAAATTACTACTCGATACTAGAACAAATATGACCCTATATGAATGCCTCTGGCAATGTACCAGGATGTGCAATGATACTAGCGTAACATGTATGAAAATGATGAATGGTGGCTGAGCCACAAATACTATGTCAGCTATATGATCATGCAAAACAATATGACAATGATGATGTGCGTCATATAAAAAGGAACGGTGGAAGTTGCATGGCAATATATCTCGGAATGGCTATGGAAATGCCATAATAGGTAGGTATGGTGGCTGTTTTGAGGAAGATATAAGGAGGCTTATGTGTGATAGAGCGTATCATATCACGGGATTTGGATGCACAGGCGAAGTTTGCACCGACTCTCGATGTGAGAAAGGGCAATGCACAGTACCGAAGAGGCTAGCAAATTGCGAAAAGGTGAGAGTGCGTATAATCCATGGACTCACATTAGTCATAAAGAACTCACATACTTATTGTGAAAGTTTATTAGCCCTCGAAGCAAAGTACTACTATGCATGCCCCTAGGGGGGAGGTTGGTAGGAGTTAACCATCGCGCGCCCCCGACCGCCACGCAAAGGAAGACAATCAAGAATAAATCATGCTCCAACTTCTTAGCATAACGACAGACCATACGTGCATGCTTCGGGAATCACAAACCTTAACACCAATATTCTTACTAAACCACAATTATCTACTAGCACCTCCCTCATATTACCATCTTAATATCGCAAAACTATTGCAAGGAATCAAACTTATCATATTCAGTGATTTACATGAAAGTTTTTAGTATATCCCTCTTGAATACCTATCATATTAGGACCAAATTCATAACCCGTGCATATTACCATTGCTATTTGTTAGACTCTCAAAAAGATATAAGTGAAGCATGAGAGTGCAACTATTTTTTTAAAATATAACCACCGCCGTGCTCTAAAAGATATAAGTGAAGCGCTAGAGCAACTGCCTAGCTCAAAAGATATAAGTGAAGCACATACAGTATTCTAACAAATCACAAATAATGTGTGTCCCTCTCAAAAAGGTGTGTTAAGCAAAGATGATTGTGGCAAACTAAAAAGCAAACAAAAGCAAGCAAACTATAGCACAAGACGCTCCAAGTAAAACACATATCATGTGATGAATAAAAATATAGCTCCAAGTGATATACCGATAGATTGTAGACGAAAGAGGGGATGCCATCCGGGGCATCCCCAAGCTTAGACGCTTGAGTCTTCCTTGAATATTACCTGGGGGTGCCTTGGGCATCCCCAAGCTTAGGCTCTTGCCACTCCTTATTCCTTTATCCATCGTAGTCTCACCCAAAACTTGAAAACTTCAGCACACAAAGCTCAACAGAAACCTCGTGAGATCCGTTAGTATAACAAATAAATCTTAAACTTTAGGTACTGTTGTAAATTGATTCATATTTAATATTGTCATAATGCTACTTTACTCCAACTTCCTCATGGCTCATACCCCCCGATACGATCCATAGATTCATCAAAATAAGCAAACTATGCAACAAAAACAGAATCTGTCTAAAACAGAACATTCTGTAAAGACCTATTTAAAAGCCATGCTTCTGTAACTCCAAAAATTCTGAAGAATAGGAAAACGTAAAAAATTCACATACCAATACTGTGTCAAAATTTCAGAATTTTATCACGCTCCAGTATAGAAATAAAATTCCGGCACTGGACTCAAAACTTTCTGTTTTCAAACAGCATCAATTGTACTATCATCCAAATCATCCCGAAGGCATTACTTGGCACAAACACTAATTAAAAGATAAAAACACAATCATAACAGAAGCTATAATTGTGTAAACACACAAAAAATAAAATTTTGCAATAAAATTAAATATTGGGTTGCCTCCCAACAAGCTCTTTCTTTATAGCCATTAAGATAGGCTTGAGATTTCAATGATGCTCTCATGAAAGATAATAATTGAAACACAAAGAGAGCATCATGTAGCATGTGAAAAACACATTTAAGTCTAACATACTTCCTATTCATAGGCATTTTATAAGCAAACAAAGTATCAAGACAAGGAGTATCTAGCATATGCAAGGAAGAAAATATTCTCTTCATGAAGAGAGGTAATTTAGTAACATGAAGATTTCTACAATCATATTTTCCTCTCTCATAATAATTACATGTGGGATCATACTCAAACTCAACAATATAGCTATCATATAAAATATTCTCTTCATGATCCACATGCATAAAAGTTTTATAATCTTCCAAGATAGTGGGATTAACATCAACTAAAGTCATGACCTCTCCAAACCCACTTTTATCATAAAATTCATAAGATTGATAATTCTCCAAAGTAGTGGGATCATTATTACCTAAAGTTGACACTCTTCCAAACCCACTTTTAATATTATTGCAAACATTATTATCAATAACATATTCATCATGAGGCTTAAATAAATTTTCAAGATCATAAGAAGCATTATCACCCCAATCGTGATCATTGCAATAAGTAGTGGCCATAACAAAATTGTCATACCCAAGCTTGTAGTTTTGCATATCATTAGCACAATTGACATTAATAGAATTTATAATAAAATCATTGTAATCATGCTTTTCATTCAAGGAGCTACCATGAATCACTTTATAAACTTCTTCTTTTAGCACTTCATCACAATTTTCAGATTCATGATTTTCAAGCAAAACTTCATAAAGATAATCAAGTGCACTCAACTCACTAGTAATTGGTTCGTCATAATCAACGGCGGAGCTATGTACAAGTCTGAGGGGGCCGTGGCCCCCCCAGCCCAAACGTGATTCATTTTTTATTTGCTAGTATTAGTAACTAGTGGCCGCTGCAGTTTGCCTCAGTCCTATGTTCTCACACATGCATACACCCATCATCTTCACACATGCACAACTTTGCTACTCAGGTGCTCGGCTGCTCCATCTCATCGGGCATGACTGCCGTCACACTGGCTCGGTGCTGACTCTCGAAGAGCTCTACCTCTGGGCCGTGCGCGGAGCCGGCGACAGCGAGGAACAATGACGCGCTCTAGCTGTGTCTTTGCCACTAATCCATTGCCTCCGATGTTCTTGCCTGCATCTATATGAATAGCCATGAACGGCCAGCCGGTCGGCCACTCCTCGTCCAGTTATTTTGGTTCCCTGTATGAGTATGATTAGCACCCCTATTGACCTGGTCTCATTAAGGATTTCAATAGCATATATTTGTTCACTAGTTACTTGAATTGGGACTAAAAAAGAGACCGAAAAGCTGATCTGTAGTACCCCATGGTTTGGTAATGACGCGTCGAGGTTTGAAAGCTCAGCCATATATGTATCCAAGTAGACAAGATGTATGTTTTGGTCCAGTTATAGTTCCTTTTTGAAGTATATATGTACGTACTTTGCAACCAATATAGGTAATATTAATATAATTTGTCTGAAGGCTACGAGTTCTAGTTTATTGCAGTGGTTAAAAAATTTCTGGCCCCCCATACATTCTTGTCAAGCTCCGCCACTGGTCATAATTGGATCGTTTGAAAAGATTAGCAAGTGGATGAGGATCCATATGTCTATATTTTTATTTTCATTGAGTCACACAATTTTAGCAAGCAAGCAAACGAGCAAACATAAATATTTTTGTGTTTTTGTAAAATTGTTTTAGAAGTGGGGGAGATGAAAACAAGAGGCAAATGCAAATAAAAGGCAAATGAAAATAAGAGCAAGTGGATGATAGTTTATGCGAAGGTACTTGATAGGTTTTGGTGATGTCTCCCCGGCAACGGCGCCAGAAATTCTTCCTGCTACTTGTGAACTGCGTTGGTATTTTCCCGAATAGGAGAGGATGATGCAGTACAGTAGAGATAAGTATTTCCCTCAGTTAAGAACCAAGATTATCAATCCAGTAGGAGAACCACACAGAACCTCGTTAGCAGCACCTACACACACAAAAGCAAACACTTGCACCCAACACAAATAAGAGGGTTGTCAATCCCCTTAGCGGTCACTTGCAAGGATTAATTCTGATAGTGATGGATATAAAAGTAAATTACAAAAGAAAATAAAAGTAAATAAATTGCAGCAAGGTATTTTTGGATTTTAATATATGATAAAAGTAGACCCGGGGGCCATAGTTTTCACTAGAGGCTTCTCTCTCGAACACATAGCATACGGTGGGTAAACAAATTACTGTTGGGCAATTGATAGAAAAGCGCATAGTTATGAGAATATTCAAGGCAATGATCATGTATATATGCATCACGTCCAAGACAAGTACACCGACTCCTGCCTGCATCTACTACTATTACTCCACCCATCGACCGCTATCCAGCATGCATCTAGGGTATTAAGTGTAAAACAGAGTAACGCCTTAAGCAAAATGACATGATGTAGACAAAGTAAACTCAAGAAATATGATTAAACCCCATCTTTTTATCCTTAATGGCAACAATACAAATACGTGTCTTGTCCCTTTCTGTCACTGGGATATAGAACACCGCAAGATTGAACCCATCACAAAGCACCTCTCCCATTGCAAGATAAATCAATCTAGTTGGCCAAACCAAACGGATAGATCGGAGAGAGATACAAAGCTATAATAATCATGCATAAAAGAGTTCAGAGAAGACTCAAATATTTCTCATGAATAATCTGATCATAAACCCACAATTCATCGGATCCCAACAAACACACCGCAAAAGAAGATTACATCGAATAGAACTCCAAGAACATTGAGTAGAACATGGTATTGAAGATCAAAGAGAGAGAAGAAGCCATCTAGCTACTAGCTATGGACCCGTAGGTCTGTGGTAAACTACTCACACATCATCAGAAGGGCAGCAAGGTTGATGAAGAAGCCCTCTGTGATCGATTCCCCCTCCGGCAGAGTACCGAAAAAGGCCTCCAGATGGGATCGCGGAAGAACAGAGGCTTGCGGCGGCGGAAAGATTTTCTCTTCTGTCTTTCTGGTGTATTGGGAATATTTGGGAATTTATAGCGCTGGAATTAGGTCAAGAGGTGCCATGAGGGGCCCACAAGCCTGGGGGGGCGCACCCTACGGGCTTGCCGCTACCTCGTGACTCTTCTGGTCTTCTCCTGAAGCTTCTAGGGTCCCTTCTGGTTCAGAAAAAATTAATCCAAAGTTTTTTCTCTGTTTGGACTCCGTTTGATAATGATTTTCTAAAAAGGCAAAAACAGGCAAAAAACATCAACTGGCACTGGGCACTAGGTTAATAGGTTAGTCCCAAAAAATGATATATAATTGTATATAATTGCATATAAAACATCCAAGATTGATACTATAATAGCATGGAACAATCAAAAATTATAGATACGTCGGAGACGTATCAGCGAGCATATTTTTTCATTTTTCTCCTATGTTTTATTTTTGGTTTCCTTTTTTCTATGACCAACATATTATTTTGTGCTCGGCATACTATTAGAATGTACACTTTCTGAAAACAAAATCCAAACAAATCGGCACTTTCCCAAAACAACATCATGCATTAACTCAATCAAATCAAATCTTAAAAAATCTAAACGAAATCCAAACTTTCCTTGCCGTCCACTCCTCATACGCAAATCAAATCAAATCTTGCCAAAACATCAACTATAGTTAAATTTGGATGGCCCATTTGACACGTGCGAGCGTTTTTTGCATTTTTCTTCTATGTTTTATTTTTTTGGTTTCCTTGTTTTATGTTTCATTTTTTCTGTGACCAACATATTATTTTGTGCTCAGTATACTATTAGAATTGACACTTTCCGAAAACAAAATCCAAAACATCGGCACTTTCCCAAAATAACATCATGCATTAACTCAATCAAATCAAATATTAACAAAGTCTCAACGAAAATCAAACTTTGCTTGCCTTTCACTACTCATACCCAAATCAAATCTTACCAAAACATCAGCTATAATCAATGTTGGTCGACCCTTTTTTTCTTTCTAAGTTTCGTTTTTGGTTTCTTTTTTTATTCATTTTTTCTATGACCAACCTATTATTTTGTACTCGGCATACTATAGAATCGGCACAGACCTATACGCCATGGTGAGTTGGTAGCATCGCCTCCATTCCAGTTAAACCTCCACCACCAATTTTTTTATCCCACCAATTTATTTAAACCGGTTTTTAGCCCACTGATGTACTTAATCCGGTTTTTAAATTCCAAATCTACACAAATCATGTAGATTGATCTTCGGTATATTTAGTAATGTCATTATCAAAAGAAATCAATCACGGTGATTTCTAATCAATCTTTAAACACCAAATCTATGGGAAGGAATCAATGTTTAATAACACAAAGCTACATTTATGGAAAAGAATCAATCACATGTTTATAATCTCTCTCTTTATTATTAAGAGCAATCTATTATTAAATGGAAATGCATAGTAGTCCTCGTTGGTACCCACGACTCCCATCGATCGAAGGGATACCCCACTGATTTTTTTATCGTTCCCCTCCCACCAGTTTAACTGAATTTTTTTATTCCTAATTAAGCTTGCATCGCACGAGCCACTCTTCTATCTCTCTTCAGCGGTCGATTCCCCTCCGCATAGGGATCCTCCTACAGAATGAGGTTGCGGCTCCGCTGCTCGACTCCTCCTCTTCCCTAGGGTTTCTATATCAAGCAGCCCACAGCACCATGTGCACCTACCTATGGATGTCACACTTCTTCCGCCATGGTGAGCGACCCCGACCCTTGATAGCGACATGTGCCCACTCTGCGACAGCTCGAGGACCAGGTGGGAAGGAGGAGGTGGAGTAGCTATGGCGTCACACTCTCCCTCGATGATTTAATTAAAGTCATCTGCCCTGCAGCACCCGCTCAATTCGGCTCCGCCACACTCGGTCCTTTTGTTCTTGATGTGTCGCAAGAGCCTCCATGGAGGTGGCTGCCGGAGAATATGAAATTTGATGTATGACGGTAATAGAATTGTTGCTGATTAGACCTCTTTGTGTTCCTTGAAATTAAATGGTTTATCATAGAATATGAAATTTTAGTATGGTGGTTGTTGAACTGAAAATAATTTGGCGAGCAATAATAAAATGAAGAATGGCTTCTCAGACATTCCTCGTGGTGGTGGCGGCCACAACGGCATCGCGAAGCAACGGGTGGCGATGGCGGCGACCGCAACATCTCAGAGCAGTAGGTAGCAGCGGCGGCCCTAGGCCAGCGCGTGGGTGGAGATGCTCGTCACAGCCGACGTCTGGATCCGCTCCATTCAGCCATGCTCGCTTCTCGGCCGTTCCTCGTGACAGAGGTGGCAACCTGCGTATGGATGTCACCCTTCTTCCGCCATGGTGAGCGACCTTGACCCCCGACAGCGATGTCTGTCCGCTCCGCGGTAGCTCGATGTTAGAGATATATTTGGTTTACATGTATTTGGTAGTTTAGGATTTGTAATCCGTCTCCTACCTTATCTCTAGGAGAGGCTTCTTGCCCTCCAAGTCTGTACTCCTATATATACTCGCCCGTGAGGCACAATACAACATCCATCGCATTCCACCAATCAATCTCCCTCTCTATCCTTCAACATGGTATCGGAGCTAAAGCCGGCGATGACGGCCGGCGTGCGACGACGTGCGGACGAGCGCATCAGCACTGGCGCCCGGGCGGCCAACGCCGCAGCGGCGCCCGAGTGGCCAACCCCGAGCGGCCAGCCTTGAGCGGTGAACGCAACGCCGTGTGGAGGCGGCCGTACATATGCGGTGAAGGCAGGGTGGTGATGAAGGAATCCTGTTCGGAGCAGGGCGACGGCGGCCGGTGCAAAGCGACGGGCGGGGACGCGTAGCGACGGCCGTGAACGGCCGCCGCATTGCGCGAGGCTGTCGGGTCGGAGAGAAGGCCGGGTGGTCGCACCGGTGTCGGAGTAGAGGCGCGGGGTCGACGACGGCGGCGGGCGGCACAAAGCGATCTTAGATCGAAAAACCAAAAAGAAAAACGCTGATCAAGACGACCGGCGGGAGAGAGAAAAACCCAGATTAAAGGATCGGGAAAAAGACTCTCTAGGGCAGCCGGTCAACACAACCGGCGGACGAACCCTAGGTACGGGCAGCGCGGCCCCCGGTGGCGATCATGGAGATCGACCGCCCCGGGGGCGGCGCGGTGTGGAAGCGGCGGCGGCGGCTAGGGTTTTGGGATCGGTTAGGCTGATACGCGTTGCTTCGCTGCTTGGGGCTGGCCGTCCCGGCGACGCCGCTGCCGTGTTGGCCGTCCCGGCGCTGGCGCTGACGCGCTCATCCGCACGTCGTCGCACGCCGGCCGTCATCGCCAGCTTAAGCTCGGACTCCGCGACCACCCCGGCTCCACCGAGCGACGTCCATGACCTCACGCGCGATCGGATTGATCACCCACCCGCGCTGCGATCCGCCCCGCCCGCACCGTGCGACCGATCGGGCCCGTCGGTTGCGCGCGCCTCTGCAGGTCCCGTGAAGATTGTCCCCAAGTACAACGCACCCCTCCACCGATCGAGCAACGGGCTGCCGCTGCATCGCTCCTTCGGGCCGCAGCGCTGCCGCCCTGTGGTTCTCCTCGCAGTTGCACCGACCCGCGCGCCGCCGCTGCGTCACCCCTTCGGGCCGTAGCGTCGCGACACGTGGTCCGCGCCGCCGCCCCAAGGTCTTCCCGCCGTCGCCCCGACCCGCACGCTACCGCCGCGTCGCCCCTTCGGGCCTTAGCATTGCGGCACGCGGTCCACTCCACCGTCCCCGCGCGTCGACTTTCCCGTGGTATGCGCCGCGCCGCCTCCCTTGGTGCGGGAACGCCACCATCCGCGCTGGTCTTCGTCACGCTGTTGGGTTCTCCTCACCTTCTTTGAGCACCGCCGCCGCGCTCCTAACCTAGCCGCCGCCGTCGCTGCCTCCTCAGGCCGCTGCCGCAACTCTTCCTCGGCGCCACTGTCGCTCGCTCACCCGAGCAGCGCCGCCCGTCCACCCTCTTTGTCTTCATCCAGCACCAGCTCATCGCTATCGTCGTCGTCGTCTTTCCTGACCACTTCATCTACTCCGACCACCACAGGCGACATCGGCCTCACGCTGATTGGCGCTGCAACCGTCGTCGAGTCCTTCTCTGCTAGCCCCCACGACATGGCGTACAACTCGTGCTGGTTCCCGTCTACGCATGCCCGGCGCCAGCAACACCGACGCGTGCCTTTGTCCACGACGTGTCCCCGGGCCTGGCAAGCCTAGTGCGGCGCCTTGTCAACATCAACTTCGTCCGTCTACGCATGCCCGGTGCTGGCAACACCGATGCGTGCCTTCGTCCGTGATGTGTCCCCGGGATTGGCAAACCCGGCGCGACGCCTCATCAACAACGCCTTTGTTTAGGAAGTGTCCAATCATCGGCATTTCTCAACATATTATTCAATAGTTCTTCAGCCTGTCCAACAGTTCGTTCCCTGAAAAACAGAACCAGCACAACTATCTAGGTAGTCCCTAGAAGCATCGGTTAGTCTATTATAAAAGATATGAAGTATTTCATTTTTCTTAAGAGGATGATCAGGCAAAGCATTAAGTAATTGGAGAAGCCTCCCCCAAGCTTGAGGGAGATTCTCTTCTTCAATTTGCACAAAGTTAAATATTTCCTGTAAGGCAACTTGTTTCTTATGAGCAGGAATATATTTTTCAGAGAAGTAATATATCAATCTTGGGGACTACGCACACAACCAGGAGCAAGAGTATTAAACCATTTCTTAGCATCAACCTTTAACGAGAAAGGAAACAACTTAAGAATGTAGTAGTAACGAATTTTGTCCTCATGAGCAAATAGGGTGGCTATATCATTTAATTTGGTAAGGTGTGCCACAACAGCTTCAGATTCATAACCATGAAAAGGATCAGATTCAGCCAGAGTAATTAACTCAGGATCGACAGAGAATTCATAATCCTTATTAGTGACAAAGATGGGAGTGGTAGCAAACTTAGGATCATATTTCATTCTCTCCATCATAGAATTTTCTTTAAGCTTAGCCAGTAATTTCCTAACATCATCTCTATCATTACAAGCAAGAAATTCTCTTGCTATTTCTCCATCTATAACATAACCATCAGGTATCTTAGGCATTTCAACTCTAGTAGGAGAGCTAGGGATAATAGGTGAATCATAATTTTCAGAAGTTTCATCAATTTCAGCATTCTCAGTTTCTTTAGCTTTAGCAATTAGTTCATCAAGGAATTCATCTAGTGGCACAGTATTATCAAGCATAGTACTAGCATCATCATAAGCATCATTCATAGCAGAAGTAGTATCATCAATTACTTGTGACATATCAAAATGAATAGCAGGTGATGGTGTCGCAAGCCTACTCAAAACAGAAGGTGAATCAAGTGCAGAGTGTGATGGCAGTTCCTTACCTCTCCTCATCTTAGAGGGAACGATCTTGGTCTTAGCGTCTTTCAGATTTTTCATAGTGATCAACAGATATAAATCCCAAGTGACTCAACAAATAGAGCTATGCTCCCCAGCAACGGCGCTAGAAAAAGGTCTTGATAACGCATAAGTATAGGGGATCGCGACAGTCTTCGAGGGTAGTATTTCACCCAAATTTATTGATTCAACACAAGGGGAGCCAAAGAATATTTGCGAGTATTAGCAGTTGAGTTGTCAATTCAACCACACCTAGAGAACTAAATATGTGCAGCAAAGTGTTTAGTAGCACAATAGTATGATAGTTTTGATAGCAGTAGTAATAGTAGCAATAGTAACAAAGACGGTAATAGTAGCAATTTGGTAGTGATTGTATCAGTAGCAGCAACAAAGTAACTTAGCAAAAATCAATATGAGAAAAGCATAGGCATTGGATCAGTGATGGATAATTGTGTTGGATGACATTCATCATATAATAGTCACAACCTAGAGCGATACACAATAGCTCCAATTCATCAATGTAATGTAGTCATGTATTCCGTATATAGTCATACGTGCTTATAGTAAGAACTTGCATGACATCTTTTGTCCTACCCCCCGTGGCAGCGGGGTCCATAAGGAAATCTAAGGGATATTAAGGCCTCCTTTTAATAGAGAACCGGAACAAAGCATTAGCACTTCGTGAATACATGAACTCCTCAAACTACAGTAATCATCGGAAAGAATCCCAATTATTGTCACCTTGGGGTATGCGGATCATAACACGTAATAGGTGCATACAACTTTCAAGATAGGATCAAGAACACAAATATATTCATGAAAACATAAAGGGTTCAGATCTGAAATCATGGCACTCGGGCCCTAGTGACAAGCATTAAGCATAGCAAGGTCATAGCAACATCAATCTCAGAACATAGTGGATACTAGGGATCAAGCCCTAACAAAACTGACTCGATTACATGATAAATCTCATCCAACCCATCACCGTCCAGCAAGCCTTTGAAGAAATTACTCACTCCCGGTGGTGAGCATCATGAAATTAGTGATGGAGGATGGTTGATGATGACGACTGATACGTCTCCAACGTATCTATAATTTTTGATTGTTCCATGCTATTATAGTATCATTTTTGGATGTTTTTATATGCAATTATATATCATTTTTTGGGACTAGCCTATTAACCTAGTGCCCAGTGCCAGTTGTTGTTTTCTGCTTGTTTTTGGCTTTTCAGAGAATCAGTACCAAACGAAGTCCAAATGCCATGAAACTTTTTGGAGATTTTTTTCTAGACAAAAGAGACCTTGGAAGCTTCGGGAGGAGGCCAGAAGCCTCACGGAGGCTTCACAAGGCAACAGGGCACGACCCAGGGGGGGCGCCGTGTTGCCTTGTGGGGCCCACGTGACTCCGTTTGACCTAATTCCACTTCTATAAATTCTCAAATATTGGGAAACCAACAGGGAGCCAGAAGAGAAAACCTTTCCGCGACCGCAAGCCTCTATTCTTCCGCGATCCCATCTGGAGGCCTTTTTCGGTACTCCGCCGGAGGGGGAATCGATCACGGAGGGCTTCTACATCAACCTTGCTGCCCTTCCGATGATGTGTGAGTAGCTTACCACAGACCTACGGGTCCATAGCTAGTAGCTAGATGACTTCTTTTCTCTCTTTGATCTTCAATACCATGTTCTCCTCGATGTTCTTGGAGTTCTATCCAATGTAATCTTCTTTTGCGGTGTGTTTGCTGGGATCCGATGAATTGTGAGTTTATGATCAGATTATTCATGAGAAATATTTGAGTCTTCTCTGGACTCTTTTATGCATGATTAAATATAGCTTTGTATTTCTCTCTGATCTATCGATTTGATTTGGCCTACTAGATTGATTTATCTTGTAATGGGAGAGGTGCTTTGTGATGGGTTCAATCTTGCGGTGCTCAATCCCAGTGACAGAAGGGGACATGACACGTATTTGTATTGTTGCCATTAAGGATAAAAAGATGGGGTTTATTCGTATTGCTTGAATTTGCTTCTCTACATCATGGTATCTTGCTTAAGGCGTTACTCTGTTTTTATTAACTTAATACTCTAGATGCATGCTGGATAGCGGTCGATGAGTGGAGTAATAGTAGTAGATGCAGGCAGGAGTCGGTCTACTTGTCTCAGACGTGATGCCTATACGCATGATCATTGCCATGAATCCATCATAATTATTTTCTTTTCTATCAATTGCCCAACAGTAATTTATTTACCCACCGTATGTTTCTGTGCTCGAGAGAGAAGCCTCTAGTGAAAACTATGGCCCCGGGTCTATCTTTATCATATAAAAAACCTAAAAATACCTTGCTGCAATTTATTTACTTTTATTTTTATTAGTATTTTATTTTATCTATTTATCTGTATCAGACTTAATCCTTGCAAGTAACCGCTAAAAGGATTGACAACCCTCTTATTCGTGTTGGGTGCAAGTATTTGCTTTTCTGTGTGTAGGTGCTGTTCACTGGATCTTGCTTGGTTCTCCTACTGGATTGATAACCTTGGTTCTTAACTGAGGGAAATACTTATCTCTACTGTACTGCATCATCCTCTCCTCTTCGGGGAAATACCAACGCAGACTACAAGTAGCAGGAAGAATTTCTGGCGCCGTTGCCGGGGAGACATCATCAAAATCTATCAAGTACCTTCACACAAACTATCAATCACTTGCATTTATTTTATTTGCCTTTTATTTGCATTTGCCTCTCGTTTTCATCTCCCCCACTTCTAATTTTTTTTACAAAAACACAAAAATATTTTATTTGCTTGTTTGCTAGTTTGCTTTTTCGCTTCGTCATTATGGCTAGTTCTTCGCTTGTTACTATTACCCCTAAAAATGAAGTGCTTAATTTTAAACAAAGGGGAGGATAGAATTTAAAAGATGCTTGGTATAGGATTTGCGATGCTCAAAATAGATCAACCCGTAAGCAATCCACTACCGTTCTTCTTTGAAATTTTTATGTGGGAATTACTACTTGGTATAGATTTGTGCTTGACACTATTACCGGAGGGAATTTCTTGATGTGTCCCACTTTGGATGCTTTCAATGCTATGGGAGATTTAGTGGGTTCACCCCCTATCATTATTAATGAAACAACATTGACTTTGGAGCATGTTATGCAAAGGTTAGAAGCTATAGAAAATAAAATGCCTACTATTGAACACCTTGAAAATTTAGATAAAAAGATCCATAATCATATTAATCAATTTGGTTCTAAGGTGGGAATTGCTTTGAAAACTTTAAAGGAAAAGGAACCGAAAATTAACGAAAGGATAGAACAAAGCCCCGCTAGAATTGATAAGTTGGAAGAAATTATCAACAACTTGGGTTCCACTTTTTCCTCTGCTAAAAACATTGAAAGGACTCCTCCTAATAAAAATTGCAAGTTCATATATGTCCCCAAGGTTAAAGGTGCTACTTCTAGTAAAGGGAGCGAGGATCTTAAAATGATTAGCGTGCACCCCAATTTTATTGATATAATTAAGGAACCTATCCATAAAAGTAAAATTATTGATTTTGTGCCTAGAAGTGTGATGATGAGAAACTCCTATGTTAAATCTACTAGAAAAAATGGATGTGTGATTGAGGAGTTGGAAACCAAGGATGACAACACTTGAAACTATGCATTATGCCTAGCTAGGGTCATAAAACAATAGCGCTTGTTGGGAGGCAACCCAATGAATAAAATATTTTTTGTTTTTACCTTCTGTTTTTGAGTGTTTGCATGATTATAGCTTCTTTTATGATTGTGTTTTTATGTTTTAATTAGTGTTTGTGCCAAGTAATGCCTTTGGGATGATTTGGAAGATAGTATGATAGATGCTGTTTGAAAACAGAAACTTTTGCGTCCAGTGCTGGAATTTCTAATTTTCGCTGGAGTGTCAGAACCTTCTGAATTTTTTACACAGTATTGATATATGAATTTCCCACGTTGTTCTAATTTTTCAGAAGTTTTAGATTTACAGAAGTATGACCATAATTCATATCTTTACAGACTATTCTATTTTAGACAGATTCTGTTTTTGTTGCATAGTTTGCTTATTTTGATGAATCTATGGATCGTATCGGGGCGTATGAGTCATGGAGAAGTTGGAGTACAGTAGAATTATGAAAATATTAAATATGAATCAATTTACAACAGTTCCTAAAGTTTAAGATTTATTTGTTATACTAACAGATCTCACGAGGTTTCTGTTGAGTTTTGTGTGCTGAAGTTTTCAAGGTTTGGGTGAGACTACGATGGATAAAGGAATAAGGAGCGGCAAGAGCCTAAGCTTGGGGATGCCCAAGGCACCCCAAGGTAATATTCAAGGAAGACTCAAGCGTCTAAGCTTGGGGATGCCCCGGAAGGCATCCCCTCTTTCGTCTACAATCTATCGATAACTCACTTGGAGCTATATTTTTATTCATCAGATGATATGTGTTTTACTTGGTGCGTCTTGTGATATAGTTTGTTTGCTTTTGTTTTCTTTTTAGTTTGTCACAATCATATTTGCTGAACACACCTTTTTGAGAGGGACACACATTATTCGTGATTTGTTAGAATACTCTATGTGCTTCACTTATATCTTTTGAGCTAGGTAGTTGCTCTAGTGTTCACTTATATCTTTTAGAGCATGGCGGTGGTTATATTTTAAAGAAATAGTTGCACTCTCATGCTTCACATCTATCTTTTTGAGAGTCTAATAGCAATGGTAATATGCACATGTTATGAATTTGGTCCTGATATGATAGGTATTCAAGAGGGATATAATAAAAACTTTCATGTAGATCACTGAATATGATAAGTTTGATTCCTTGCAATAGTTTTGCGATATTAAGATGGTAATATGTGGGAGGTATTAGTAGATAATTGTGGTTTAGTAAGAATAATTGTGTTAAGGTTTGTGATTCCCGAAACATGCACGTATGATCTGTCATTATGCTAAGAAGTTGGAGCATGATTTATTATTGATTGTCTTCCTTTGTGTGGCGGCCGGGGGCGCGCGATGGTTAACTCCTACCAACCTCCCCCCCAAGGGGCATGCGTAGTAGTACTTTGCTTCGAGGGCTAATAAACTTTCGCAATAAGTATGTGAGTTCTTTATGACTAATGTGAGTCCATGGATTATATGCACTCTCACCCTTCCGCAATTTGCTAGCCTCTTCGGTACCGTGCATTGCCCTTTCTCACATCGAGAGTTGGTGCAAACTTTGCCGGTGCATCCAAACCTCGTGATATGATACGCTCTATCACACATAAGCCTCCTTATATCTTCCTCAAAATAGCCACCATACCTACCTATCATGGAATTTCCATAGCCATTCCGAGATATATTGCCATGCAACTTCCACCGTTCCTTTTTTATGACACACATCATCATTGTCATATTTCTTTGCATGATCATATAACTGACATAGTATTTGTGGCTCAGCCACCGTTCATCATTTTTATACATGTTATGCTAGCATCATTGCACATCCTGGTACACTGCCAGAGGCATTCATATAGAGTCATATTTTTGTTCTAGTATCGAGTTGTAATGTTGAGTTGTAAGTAAATAGAGGTGTGATGATCATCATTATTAGAGCATTGTCCCGGCGAGGAAAGAATGGTGGATACTAATGAGTCCTCGAAAAAGTGGGGATGAGGGCCATGAGACCGTTCTAAAAAAAGAGGCGAAAAAGAGCCATGAAAAAAATGAGAGAAAAAGATAGAAGGGGCAATGTTACTATCCTTTTCCACACTTGTGCTTCAGAGTAGCACCATGTTTTTCATATAGAGAGTCTCCTATTTTGTCACTTTCATATACTAGTGGGAATTTTTCATTATAGAACTTGGCTTGTATATTCCGATGATGGGCTTCCTCAAATGTCCGAGGTCTTCATGAGCAAGCAAGTTGGATGCACACCCACTAAGTTTTCATGTTGAGCTTTCATACACTTATAGCTCTTAGTGCATCCGTTGCATGGCAATCCCTACTCCTCTCATTGACATCAATTGATGGGCATCTCCATAGCCCGTTGATTAGCTTTGTTGATGTGAGACTATCTTCTTATTTTTGACTTCCCCTTATTGATCTCTACCACCACACTCTATTCCACCTATAGTGCTATATCCATGGCTTGCGATCATGTATTGCGTGGGGGTTGAAAAAGCTGAAGCGTGTTAAAAAGTATGAACCAATTGCTTGGCTAAAACCGGGGTTGTTCATGATAAATATTTTGTGTTACGAAGATGGAGCATGACAGGATTGTATGATTTTGTAGGGATAACGTTCTTTAGCATTTTTATTTTGAAAGACATGATTGTTTATTAGTAAGCTTGAGTATTGATATCTTTATATCAAACTATAGACTATTGCTTTGAATCATTCGGATCTTATTATTCATATCGTTAGAGAAAGATTACATGATGACACATGATAGGTAGCATTCCACATCAAAAATTCTGTTTTTATCATTTACCTACTCGAGGACGAGCAGGAATTAAGCTTGGGGATGCTTGATACGTCTCCAACGTATCTATAATTTTTTATTGTTCCATGCTATTATAGTATCAATCTTGGATGTTTTTATATGCAATTATATATCATTTTTTGGCACGAACCTATTAACCTAGTGCCCAGTGCCAGTTGCTGTTTTCTGCTTGTTTTTAGCTTTTCAGAGAATCAGTACCAAATGAAGTCCAAATGCCACGAAAGTTTTTGGAGATTTTTTTCTGGAGAAAAGAGACCTTGGAAGCTTCGGGAGGAGGCCAGAAGCCTCACGGAGGCTTCACAAGGCAACAGGGCGTGGCCATGGGGGGCGCTGTGTTGCCTTGTGGGGCCCACGTGACTCCGTTTGACCTAATTCCACTTCTATAAATTCTCAAATGTTGGGAAACCAACAGGGAGCCAGAAGAGAAAACCTTTCCGTCGCCGCAAGCCTCTGTTATTCCGCGATCCCATCTAGAGGCCTTTTCCGGTACTCTGCCGGAGGGGGAATCAATCACGGAGGGCTTCTACATCAACCTTGCTGCCCTTCCAATGATGTGTGAGTAGTTTACCATAGACCTACGAGTCCATAGCTAGTAGCTAAATTGCTTATTTTGTCTCTTTGATCTTCAATACCATGTTCTCCTCGATGTTCTTGGAGTTCTATCCGATGTAATCTTCTTTTGCGGTGTGTTTGTTGGGATCCAATGAATTGTGAGTTTATGATCAGATTATTCATGAGAAATATTTGAGTCTTCTCTGAACTATTTTATGCATGATTAAATATAGCTTTGTATTTCTCTCCGATCTATCGATTTGGTTTGGCCTACTAGATTGATTTATCTTGCAATGGGAGAGGTGCATTGTGATGGGTTCAATCTTGCGGTGCTCAATCGCAGTGACAGAAGGGGACATGCCACGTATTTGTATTGTTTCCATTAAGGATAAAAAGATGGGGTTTATTCATATTGCTTGAATTTGCTTCTCTACATCATGTCATCTTGCTTAAGGCGTTACTCTGTTTTTATTAACTTAATACTCTAGATGCATGCTGGATAGCGGTCGATGAGTGGAGTAATAGTAGTAGATGCAGGCAGGAGTCGGTCTACTTGTCTCGGACGTGATGCCATTGCCCAACAGTAATTTGTTTACCCACCGTATGTTTCTGTGCTCGAGAGAGAAGCCTCTAGTGAAAACTATGGCCCCCGGGTCTATCTTTATCATATAAAAAACCTAAAAATACCTTGCTGCAATTTATTTACTTTTATTTTTATTAGTATTTTAGTTTATCTATTTATCTCTATCAGACTTAATCCTTGCAAGTAACCGCTAAGAGGATTGACAACCCTCTTATTCGCGTTGGGTGCAAGTGTTTTCTTTTCTGTGTGTAGGTGCTGTTCACTGGATCTTGCTTGGTTCTCCTACTGGATTGATAACCCTTGTTCTTAACTGAGGGAAATACTTATCTCTACTGTACTGCATCATCCTCTCCTCTTCGGGGAAATACCAACGCAGACTACAAGTAGCAACGACGGCGTCGAATCCCCTCTCCGGAGCCCCAAACGGACTCCAGATCAGCCCTCCCGATGAAGAACAGGAGGTGGCAGTGGTTCCGTATCGTAAAACGCAATGATTCTTTCTCTCTGATTTTTCTCTCCACGAATAGGTATATATGGGGTTGGAATTAGGGTTGCTGGAGCTTCCAGGGGCCCACAATCCTGGGGGGCATGCCCTCGGGGGGTGGCCGCGCCCCCTGAGCTTGTGGCTCCTGGTTGGCCCCCCCAGTAGATCTCTTCGCCAATATTTTTTATATATTCTGAAATAATTCTCCATAAATTTTCAGGTCAATCCGAGAACTTTTATTTCTACAAAAAATAACACGATGGCAATTCTGCTGAAAACAACGTCAGTCCGGGTTAGTTCCATTCAAATCATGCAAATTAGAGTCCAAAACAAGAGTAAAAGTGTTTGGAAAAGTAGATACGTTTGGGACATATCAACTCCCCCAAGCTTAACTCATTACTTGTCCTCAAGCAATTCAGTTGACAAATTGAAAGTGATAAAAAAAACTTTTACAAACTCTTTTGTTCTTGTTGTCTGTATATATACTTAACTAGCATCCAAGTTTTCAGCAAAGATTATGAACTAACCATATGAATGATAACATTTAGGTCTTACATTTACTCATGACAATAACATAACTGTCGGAAGTCGGGCTCCGGGGACCCAAAGGTTCGAACACTGGGGTGAGCTCGTTCTACCACTTCGTCTCCTACCACGACTAAGCGATGGCGAGGCAACGGCGAGAGCGCGCTAGCGAGGGACAGAGCGAGGACTCGGCGATTTACCCAGGTTCGGGCCACCTTGCGGTGTAAGACCCTACTCCTGCTTGATTGGTATTGCTCTGGTGCGAGAGAGAGTACAAGGTTGAGGATGATCAGAACTAGGGTTCTCCTCCCTTCTTTCGCTCTATAGCTGCTCTGCCCTTTATATCGGCCATGGTCCTCTTCCCCCTGGAAACTTAGGCAGGAAGGGTTCCCACACTCGGCGATTTTAAAAGGGGACAGGCTCTCAGGCTATCCTGACTAAAGGTGGTCTTCGTCTGCCAAAGCATGATCCATGACGCGCCGGTGGGCTCGGTGATGACCTCCGCCCTACGCGCCCATCGTCTTGGTCTTCCTTCGCCGATCGGGCAATCTTTGGGGGTTGCTTTGGAGAGTAGATAGCTGGCCCTGCTCCCTTAACACAAAAGAGGAAACCATCTTCATCCGCGCCTGCTGGCGCGGCTTCCGTTGCCGCTCGTCGCCGCACGCGTCACCCACGTGATGGGCCCCAGGCCGCGCGGCACGCCGAACGACCTTCGTCTCGAGCGCCTGTGGGAGAGGGCCTCGGGAGGCCACCTCGGAAAGCCGCCTCGCGAGGCCACTCGGGAAGCCGCCTCGTGAGAGGACCTCGCGAGGCCGTTGATGGTGGTGCTGAGCATTGCTCGCTACTTCCTGAGGAGGGGGCCTCAGGAGGCCAGGGCCTCATGAGGGGTCTTGGTGAGATGCTCGGGTGGTGACGGCCCACTGGGCCCACGCCAGGTGTTGCGCCCTGGGCCAAAGGCAGACGGGCTTGGATACCCCGGGTTCCATGGGCCCGACAGTAGCCCCCGGGCCCGCGGCGCGCGCGTTCCCGCCTACTAAGGGGCGAAACAGCGCGGGCCCTAACCGCTTGCGGCCAGGTGCGACGCGTGGCGCATGATGTGACGGGGGACGCCCCCACTTCCCCACGACGCCTCGGTAACTGCCGCGCTGACATAAATCCTGGCGCGGGCGGCGCGAGGCCATCATTGCCTTCCTTCACACGTTCCGCCTCTCTGCGCCTTCCTTCTCGCGCGCGGTTCCTCGCGACTCCCCCCTTCGAACTTCGCCTCTTCGTGCTCCCGATCCGTGCCTCCGCCACGCGGATGGCGCCCGCCGGCAAGAGGGGGAAAGAGGCGGCCCCGTCCCCAAGCGCGCCCGTCCTTGGGGCGGTGCTGCAGCGCTCCACCATCGACGATGAAGAGGGCTTGGACAGGGTGCTTCCGTTCGTGGCCGGCGGCCAGAACGAGAACCAGGCGACCCAAATCTGGCCGAGGTCACGCGCACGGCGCGACCTGGGGGCGACGGCCTTCCCCTTCTTCCTCCACAGCGTATACGCAGGGTTGGTGCCGCCATTTTTGGATTTTTTCTGTGCCATACTCACCCACTATCAGGTTCACGCTCTTCATCTTCAACCCAACTCCATTTTTCTCCTGGCCACGTTCGCCTTTTACTGCGAGGCTTTCGTGGGCGTGATGCCCTCTGTGGTGCTCTTCCGCCACTTCTTCTGCCTGCGGCTAACCGCGGCGGACCAGCGCTCCGGATGCGCGTCGTTCCTTGCCGTCAAGGGGATGGAGGACGGCATTATCAACTTGAGGGTCACGAAGAAGGTGGAAGGCTACCAGCAGCGTTGGGTCTTTATGGACGCACGCTAGACCAACCGGCCCCTGACAATCCCGATGGACCCGGCCGAGAAGATCTCCGTGCGGGGGCATGAGAAGCTCGCCGACCCGAGGATGGAGCCCGTCTTGGAGCTGATGGCGGCGCACCGGACCGCAAAACTGTCGGGGACGGCGGTTGTCAGGGAATACCTGCGGCGGCGCATCGCGCCGCTTCAGCAGCACTCGCGCCCCATGTGGGAGTACACTGGCGCGGGCGACGCCATGAGGCTGAAGCCGGGCAGCCTGGGGCCAGATGTGCTGGACGGGGCCCTGGCGATTCTGCTCAGCACCCCTGCCGTGGAAACGCCGGAGGAGGCGCTCCCGCTTTTCCGTTACCCGGAGAAGGCAGAGCTGGTGAAGGAAATGCCCCTCTTCGACCAGTGGGGCCTCGTGCCGGAGGGCCACGTCGGGCCCCGCGACAACCCCCTCGTGGTGGAGGTGGACTCGGGAGGCAGCAGCGGCAGCGGAGATTCGGAGGAGGCTACGGAGGAGGACGCCAGCCGGGCGCCACTTCACACCCGCCGTCAGCTCATCCGCGAGCTCGAGGACGACGACACCGAGAGCGACCCGCCCGCGGTGGAGGGGGCTTCCGGCCCGGGGGCGGGCGAGCCCCCAGCACCTGAGGCCCATCATGAGGCTGAAGCCGCCCAGGGCCCAGAGGCGGGCGACGACGCGTCCGGGTCTACCGCGGCACGCCCCGGGGGGCCGAGCGGCGGCGCCGAGGCGATGCTCGACGGGGGTAGCGTCGGCCTGCTGTCCGCGGGGGAGAAGAAGAGGAAGTGGCTCGTCAGTGACGAGTAAGCCTTCTGCCTCCTTCCGGCGCTCTTAATTCTTGCTCCTCTACCCGGGCTCGGAGCTGAGCCACCATTCGCGCAGGAGGTCTGCCGCGGATCAGAAGAAGAAGAAGATGATGATGACGACGACGAAGGCGAGTGTTACCCCCAGCCCGCAGGGGGTGTCGACGGCCGCCGCCGGTGCCGGGGGGCGTGGAGAGGCTACCCGCCGTCCCGACGCCGAAGCGGGGCGTATGGGAATCAAGGAGGGGGCAGTCGCTCCTCCGGGGTGGCATGTGGGTGCATCCCGTGAGGCCGAGGCGGAGGAGCCTCGGGAGGCAGCCTCAGGAGGCAGGGACGCCCTCCCCCCTTACCCCGCCGCGAGCAAGGAGGCGGCGACGGGGGAGGCCGAAGCTCCTACCCCCCCGCCGGGGGCCTCCTTGGGCGCCGGGAAAGGAGTTGTGGGGTGTGCCATGACCGGCACGGGAGCCCCCGTAGCGTACCGCCGCGGCCGAACAAGGGGGGCGGCCTGGCGAGCCCGCCGCCCCAGGCAAGCGGCGCCGAGTGTTCCCTCGCCGCCGTGGCGAAGAGTGCCAAAGGGCCCGACCCGGACTGGCCCCTGGTCCTTGTGAGTGACCGCACTTTGCTTAGGCCTGAAGCCTTGCGCGATGCCAAGGCCGCGCTTTCTCGGCTCGGCACGGACTTCCAGGACGCGGAGACGTGCCTTGCCGAGGAACGCCTGAAGCTTGCCGACGGGTGGCGCTGGCTCAGCGTCGCCATCGATACGGCCTGGCGCCACTACGAACGTGCTCGCGCACAGTGCGAGAAGGACACCGCTGAAGCGGAGGGGGCTCGCGCGAGAGCCCTCCAGGAGGCCGAAGTAGCCACCGCGTGCCGCGAAGAAGCGGAGGCCCTCCTGAAAGAGTTCCAGGACCAACACGCTGAGCAGGCGCAGTCGCTCCTTGCGCGGGAAGGCGCCCTCGCCACTCGCGAGAAGGAGGCCGCAGCCCGCGAAGTGGACCTCGAGACTCGCACGGAGGGCCTCGAGAAGACGGCGACCGAGTAGGCCACGGAGAAGGAGCGTCTGGAGACGCTGGGGCACCAGTTGGCCGACGCCCAGGAGGCTCACACGAAGCGTGTCACCGAAGCCAACGCCCAACTGGAGGCCAAGGTGAAGAAGGTCCAAGAGGATGCTGACGCGAAGGTAGCGGAAGTGCGCCTGGCGCTTGCCGAGGAGCACGATAAAGCGCTGTCGCGGTAGAGGGACGCCTTCGAGTCAGAGCGCGAGCGGTTCCGGCAGGAGGTCACTGATCTGAAGGCGGCACTCGCCGAGGCAGAGACCCGCCGGGGAGCCGCGCCGCAGCCCGGCTCTGGCGCCGCCGACCAGGGACAGGAGCAGCGCAAACGCATCAAGGCGGTTCACTCCCTCGAGATCCGCGCCCATGACGCCCTGAATTTCATCTGCCAGGGAAGGCTTGGGGCCCTCCGCGAGTCCCGGGACGCCGACTACGTCGGCTTCTCCACCAAGCTTGTGGAACAGCTTGAGGACGGAGCCAAGGAGGTGGACGGTACCCTGGAGGAGGAGTGCCGCAGCCTCTTCTCCCTGGCGGCGACTCGCGTCTTCAGCCACCTCCTTCATGCCGATCCCAACTTTGACTTTGACAAGGTGATAGCCCCAGTCCCTGAGGAGATTCGCGATGGGCTTGCAAGGGCGGTGGAAGGCCATGTGGGTGCATTACTCGGGAAGTACTCCTGCGGCAGCGGCGAGAGCTCCGGCGGCGATGACGGCGCCGGCGAAGACGATGACGGCGCGAGCTCCTAGGGTCCTTTCCTTTCGTCACCCTGCGCTAGAGCGGTGTGGCCCGTGGGGGCGTGAAGACAATGCCGTGGTGTTTAAATACTTCATGATTTGCTGTAATGAACACTCGTGCCCTCGCGAGGCTTTCTCTTAAGGCCTGTTTTTCTCTTTTTGCTTGGCATGATGCTCTACGTTGTCAGGACCCAGCCCCCGAGTGGCCATAGCCGTCGCCGGTATGTTAGGTCGCGATGCCTAAACAAGGCCAGGAGGCGAGGGGCACCGGGAGCTAGTGAGGGTTCCTGAGGCGTGATGCTCAGGGAGCCCCCCTTTAACGCACAAGCAGCTTGCGCCAAGAGAAACGCTGGCTCTCATGAGGCCGTTGGAGGGGAAGGCTCGAGAGATGGCGAGGGTGGCTCGCGAGACGGGAGACTTAGCTCTGTACGAGGTTGTATGGTGGGCCATCTCTTGCAGGGTGCGCCTTGGCGCTAGAAGGAGGGCTCCACTCGCGAGATCTCCTGCTGGGACGGCCGCCGAGGGTTAGTTCCCGAGGCGGGGCCTGCTGGCCTCCTGAGGTCCTGAGGGAGCTACCTCGCGAGATCTTTCAGGGGACCTGCTCCTGAGATAACTACACGCAGAGTACTTAACGACAGCGCGTGCTCGTCGACTCGCTCATGGGTATTACGCGAGGAGACATGACACCAAGGACCTTGGTGGGGTGGCGTGCACGGGAGCAGGCCCGCGAGCCAAAGCCCGGCTGCTTGGGTTTTTCAGTGCTGCTGGGACTGACCCGAGCGCAGGCATCGTGTCCAGCCCCCCACTCGCGTGAGGCTCATGAGGTAAGTCGTGAGTGCGCGAGGCTCGTGAGGCAAGGGGAAAACGAAACTCCATATAAGGAAATGGAAGCTTTACTGAAGCAAGACAACAACCCATTACATAACCAAATAAAGATGCGGCTGCCGTGTCCGGCACGGGTCAGCTTGAGGTTGGTACAACCCGTGGGGCGCCCTCAATTACACACCAAAAATGAGAAAAAGAGTGTTGCCGTGTCCGGCACGGGTCAGCTTGAGATTGGTGCAGCCCGTGGGGCGCCCTCAGTTGATTGTTCCGCCAGCGCGGAGCATGGGGCTTCCACAGGGGTGTGGGTATGATCGCGGGTCGATCGTTCCGCCAGCGCGGAGCATGGGGCTTCCACTTGGGCGTGGGCGGGAGCTCTCGCGGGCCCATCAGGCGAACGCAATGAGAGGCTCCGGGGCGTGTACAGCCCCGTTTCGTTCGTACGCGTGAGGGTCACGGGTAGAACTTGCAGAGGTGTTGGATGTTCCAGGCATTAGGCACAGGAACTCCGTCCTCCGTCTCCACCCGGGCTGAGCCGGGCCTGGAGACATGAGTAACCCGGAAGGGTCCTTCCCACATGGGTGAGAGTTTGTGAAGTCCCTCTCGGGAGAGGATCCTGCACAGGACGAGGT
This sequence comes from Elymus sibiricus, assembly GCA_039707655.1. Lineage (NCBI taxonomy): Eukaryota > Viridiplantae > Streptophyta > Magnoliopsida > Poales > Poaceae > Elymus > Elymus sibiricus. The sequence continues at coordinate 210,180,190 of CM077676.1, read as the reverse complement.
CGCCAACTTCGAGAGTACGAGGGCGGATGTTGCGGCTGTGGTAGCGACACAAGGCCTGCTGGTACCTCGCGGCACGAAGGGCAGCCTGACGGCGGCCCTCCTAGAGGAGCAGCAGATCGATCTCTCGCGAGCCCTCCTGACGCGCCTCGTCGAAGGCAAGGACTCGTGGGGAACTGTGCTTAAGCTCCAATGGGAGGACCGCTTCAGCGCCGTAGGCGAGAAAGAAGGGCATCTCGCCAGTAGGCTTGCTTGCCGTCGTGCGGATGGACCACAGCACGGACCTCAGCTCGTCGAGCCAGCCCTTGCCGCAAGCCTCAAGTTTCTTCTTGAAGCTCCTTGTTTTGAGGCCCTTGAGGACCTCGGCGTTGGCGCGCTCGGCCTGGCCATTGCTTCGCGGGTGCGCCACCAAGGCGTAGCAGATCTGTGTGTCAAGGCTGGTGCAGTAAGACTTGAAGAGGCCGCTTGTGAACTGGGAACCGTTGTCGGTGATGATGCGGTTGGGAACTCCAAAGCGGCTCATGAGGCCCTTGATGAACTTGACGGCGGAGCCGGCCGGAATGGTGCGCACCGGCTCGAACTCTGCCCACTTGGTGAACTTGTCGATGGCGACGTAGAGATAGTGGTAACCGCCAACCGCTCGTGGGAAGGGCCCTAGGATATCTAGCCCCCAGACCGCGAAAGGCCATGAGAGGGGAATCGTCTGGAGGCCCTGCGTTGGCTGGTGGATCTGCTTGGCGTGGAATTGACAGGCCTCGCAGGCTTGAACCAGTGCGGTAGCGTCGCGCAGCGCAGTGGGCCAGTAGAAACCGCTGCGGAACACCTTGCCGACGAGGGTGCGTGACGAGGAGTGGTGACCGCAGTCTCCTCCGTGGATATCAGCGAGCAATTCGCGCCCTTGCTCTTCAGAGATGCACCGTAGCGAGACGCCATTGGGGCGCCTACGGTACAGCTCGCCATCCTGCAGGAAGTAGGCGGTGGCCTGCCGAGCCACGCGCTCTGCTTCCGAGTCTTTCTCCGGGAAGGTGCCGCGAAGCAAATAAGCCTTGAACTCCGCGGCCCAGCTATCTGCCTGAGGCTCGAGTGCCAGCAGCAGGCGAGCTCCTGAGGCCGGGCCACAGTCTGGTGTGCCCGTGGGTGGTGCGGGCGGGAGTTCCTCGCGAAGGAGCGCCGTGCTCGCGGCTGGGGGTGTGGCAGATGGCTTGAGGAGCCTTTCCTCGAAGACGCCGGGGCGCTGGGGCTCGCGGCGCGATGCTCGTTTGGCGATGTCGTCGGCTTCTTTGTTGCCGCCGCGGGGGACGTGCTGCAGCTCCAGGCCAAGAAAGCGCTTCTCAAGTTTACGTACCTCTTCTAGGTAGGCGGCCATGTGCTCGTCCTTGGGCTTGTAGCTTTTGTTGGAGAAGTTGACGTGGAGTTGCGAATCGCCCTTGATAGTCAGACGCTTGATGCCTAGGGCGAACGCGGCCTTGAGGCCGGCGATGAGGCCCTCATACTCTGCGATGTTGTTGGAGACCTTGTCGGTGTGCCTGAAGCAGAGCTGTACAGCGTAGTAGAGCATGTCTCCTATTGGCGAGGTGAGCATAACCCCAGCCCCCGCACCCTGTCGGGAGAAGGCGCCGTCGAAGTGCATGGTCCATCCGCCAGGCGCCTCATCCCCTGGCAGGAGGGACTGGGCCTCGCGAGGCTCGTCCTCGTACGTGTCCGTCCATTCTGCCACGAAGTTGGCCAGAGCCGCGCCTTTGATGACTCTAGTGGTGGAGAACTGCAGCTGGAAGGCTTGCAGCTCGATGTTCAATTCGGCGACGCGGCCGGCGGCGTTGGGGCTGCGCAAAACTTGCTCGAAGGGGTAGGAGGAAATGACCTTGATGGGATGACCCTGAAAGTAGTGGCGCAGCTTCCTGGAGGAGACGAGGAGCGCGAGGAGGAGCTTCTGCTGCATGGGGTAGCGCTCGTGCGCGTCTCTTAGCACGGTGCTGACAAAGTACACGGGGTGCTCGACGAGGCGCGTAGTTGTTGCGACAGCTTTCTCTTCAGACGCCTTGCGAGGCTCGGAAGGCTCGGGAACCTCACGAGGCTCAGGAGGCTCGCGAGGCCCGGGGGGCTCGCGAGGCTCGGCGGGCTCGTGAGCCTGAAGGGGCGCCGAGGGTTTTTCCTTGGCACAGACGCGCTCCTCCCGCACCGCCACCAACGCCGCGCTGGCTGTCTGGGGGTGGCCGCCAAGTACAGGAGCAAGGGCTCGCGAGAGCGCGGCGCGACCATGATGGGCGGGCTCGTGAGGTACCTCTTGAGGGCTTCAAAGGCGGCGTCTGCCTCAGGAGTCCACTTGAAGGAGCCGGACCTCTTCAGGAGCTTGAAGAAGGGCAGGGCTCGCTCGCCGAACTTAGAGATGAAACGCCCTAGGGAGGCCATACACCCTGCCAAGCGCTGCATTTCCTTGAGGGTCCGGGGAGGACGCATTTTCTCGATGGCCTTGATCTTCTCTGGGTTGGCCTCGATGCCACGGTGCGAGACTAGGAAGCCGAGGAGCTTCCCGGAGGGGACTCCGAAGACGCACTTCTCCGGGTTGAGCTTGAGGTTGACTTTGCGCAGGTTGGCAAATGTTTCCTGGAGGTCCGCGATGAGGGATTCAGCCTCACGAGATTTGACCACGATGTCGTCGACGTAGGCCTCTGCGTTCCTCCCCATCTGAGGCCCTAGAGTGATGCGCATTAGCCGCTGGAAGGTGGCGCCCGCTCTCCTTAAACCGAAGGGCATGCAGATGTAACAAAATATGCCGCAGGGGGTGATGAAGGCCGTCCTCTCCACGTCTTCGGTCGCCATCTTGATCTGATGATAGCCTGAGAAGGCATCCAGGAAGCATAGCAAATCACACCCGGCGGTGGAATCCACGATCTGATCGATGCGGGGTAGTGGGAATGGATCTTGAGGGCAGAACTTGTTGAGGCTGGTGAAGTCGACGCACATGCGCTCCTTGCCGCCCTTCTTGGGGACGACGACTGGGTTGGCGAGCCATTCGGGATGGCGCACCTCACGAACGACTCCGGCTTCTTGGAGGTTCTGCACTTCCTTGACGATGAACTCTTGCTTCTCTGGCACCTGGCGCCGTGCTTTCTGCTTGACCGGGCGTGCATTGGGGCACACCGCTAAGTGGTGCTCGATCACCTCCCTCGGCACACCGGACAAGTCGGATGCTTTCCAGGCGAAAACATCCGAGTTTGCCCGAAGGAAGGTGACGAGCGCGCTTTCCTATGCAGGAGGCAGGCCAGTGCCGATGGTGAAGGCAGGGCCGGAGCCGCTGCCGTCCACCGACACCTTCTTCGTCTCGGCGCGGTCCTGAGAGAACAGCTGCTTCTTCTTCGTGGGCGCGGCCTCGGAAGGCTCGGCCACGTCCTCGTCGGCCGGGTGCGCGACAGCGGCAGCCTTGTAGGCACGCTCGAGGGTGCTGGCCGCGTCCTTCTCATCGCAGGCGACGGTGATGATGCCGCTGTAGCTGGGCATCTTGAGGACGTTGTAGGCGTGATGGGTGGCCGCCATGAACTTGGTGAGAGCTGGGTAGCCCAAGATGGTGTTATAAGGCAGGCCGATGTGTGCCACGTCGAAGTCGATGAGCTCGGTGTGGTAGTTCTTGCGGGTGCCGAAGGTGACGGGGAGGCGCACTTGCCCCAGTGGAATGGTGGAGCCATCAGTCACTCCGGAAAAGGGCCTGGTCGGCATCAGCTAGTCGTAGGGCACCTGGAGCGTCTCGAAGGTCTCGATGGAGAGTACGTTGAGGCCGGCGCCCCCGTCGATGAGGGTCTTGGTGACTGCGACGTTGCTGATGGTGGGGGTGCACAGCATGGGGAGCGCGCCTGCTGAGGCCGTGGACTTGGGGTGGTCCTTGGAGTCGAAGGTGATGGCGTACTGCGACCACTTGAGGGGCCGTGAAGCCTCTGGCCTCGGGAGGGCGGCATACACCTCGCGAGAGAGCTGCTTGAAGTGGCGGATGGACGCGGGGGCTTGGGACCCGCCAAGGATGCAGGCGACCGCGCGAGGCTCCTGGTAGCCCCCAGTGCCCTCGTCTGGCTGGTTGACATCGTTCCTCCGGGGTGGCGGCGGCAGTGGCGGGAGAGCGGCATTGGCCTGAGGATTCGCCTCACGAGGCTGGTCACGCCAGACGGCCTCACGAGGCTGGTCGCGCCAGCCCTGGCGGTAGTTGCCATTATTGTTGCGGCTGTCCCAGCGGTTGCCGCTGCGGCCACCTCCGCGGCCGGCGCCGCGGCCATTGCGGTCGTCCCGGCGGCTCTGGCGCTCGTCACGGAGCAGCTTGAGCTCCTGACAGTCTTCGGTGCTGTGGGAGCGGACGTTGTGAAAAGCGCGGAGTGGCCGGTTGTCCTTCCTGGGCTCATCGTGGTCGTGGCCGCGCTTCTGCTCGGGCTCCGCCGTGAGCACGGCAGGGCCCTTGCGCTTGACGTCCTTGCTCTTGGCCTTGGCGGCATCGAGCGCCGCGTCGGGGTCGTTGTGGACGAAGAGGCGGCCTTCTTCAGCCTTGGCGCACTTGTCGGCGAGGTCGAGCAGCTCGAGCACGGAGTCGAGCTCACCATTGATGGCGAGCTTCTCGCGCATCTTGACGTCCGTGACGCCGGTGGAGAACACGGAGATGACGGTCGCGTCAGAGGCGCGCGAGATCTTGTTGCGCACCTGACTGAAGCACTGGATGTACTTGCGGAGGGTCTCGTCTGGGCATTGCCGAACACGCCGCAGGTCGTTGATGGTGAGGGAGCGGTCCTGTGTGCCCTTGAAGTTGGCGATGAACTGGCTGCAGAGCTCGGCCCACGACGAGATGGAAGCCTCGGGTTGGTTCATGAGCCAGGAGCGCGGGCCGTCCTTGAGGGCCATGGGGAACCAGTTCGCCATGACCTTGTCGTCGCCGTTCGCCGCCTCGACGCTTAGCGCGTAGAGCTGGAGGAACTCCGTGGGGTTGGGGGTGCCATCGTAGCGCGGAGGCAGCTCAGGCTTGAACTTCGCGGGCCAGACCACGCGGCGCAGCTCGCGGGTGAAGGCACGGCATCCCACGCCGTTCGAGGGGACACCGCCAGCGAGGGCGGCGCGGTTTTGACGCCCGGCCGCTGCAACGTCCTGAACGGCCTGGTCCTAGCGCTGGCGCTGCCGCTCGAGGAGCACTCGCGCGTCGGGTGGCGCGCGGCGGATGATCTGGCAGCTGGCCTCGTCTCGGTCTGGCGAGGACGCGCCACGGGACGGCTCACGAGCCCGCGCGCTGCGCTGGGGCCCGGCGCGCTCGTCGCGCAGAGGAGGCGGCGGGGGAGCGCCGTGCGCCAGGTCCCCAGCATGAGACGGCGGCGGGCGGAGCGAGTGAGTAGGCGCCGGAGCGTCCCCGGCGACGTTGACGAGCTCGGCGATGCGACCGAGCCAGGCGTCAGCCGGACGGTAGCGGAGCAGCTCACGCGCCATGAGCAGCGCCGCCTGCGGGTTCGGCGGCCCACGGTGGGCGAGGAAGGAGGCCGTGGCGGTGTGGCCGTTTGCCTGCACGGAGGGGGTGGAGGTAGGAGTCCTACTGCTCGCGGGCAGTGGGGTCGGTGGCGGCAGCAGCCTCGGCTTCGGGACGGCGGCGATTGCCGCGGGCCACCGGCTCCGTCTGAGCCACGCGGCCAGCCCTGAGCTCGGCGCGCTCGCGACGTGCGTCAGCCATGGGGCTGGTGGAGCTGAGGGCGGAGCAGAAGAACAGTAGCGCACCCCTACCTGGCACGCCAAATGTCGGAAGTCGGGCTTCGGGGACCCAAAGGTTCGAACACTGGGGTGAGCTCGTTCTACCACTTCGTCTCCTACCACGACTAAGCGACGGCGAGGCAACGGCGAGAGCGCGCTAGCGAGGGACGGAGCGAGGACTCGGCGATTTACCCAGGTTCGGGCCACCTTGCGGTGTAAGACCCTACTCCTGCTTGATTGGTATTGCTCTGGTGCGAGAGAGAGTACAAGGTTGAGGATGATCAGAACTAGGGTTTTCCTCCCTTCTTTCGCTCTATAGCTGCTCTGGCCTTTATATCGGCCATGGTCCTCTTCCCCCTGGAAACTTAGGCGGGAAGGGTTGCCACACTCGGCGATTTTAAAAGGGGACAGGCGCTCAGGCTATCCTGACTAAAGGTGGTCTTCGTCTGCCAAAGCATGATCCATGACGCGCCGGTGGGCTCGGTGATGACCTCCGCCCTGTGCACCCGTCGTCTTGGTCTTCCTTCGCCGATCGGGCAACCTTTGGAGGTTGCTTTGGAGAGTAGATAGCTGGCCCTGCTCCCTTAACACAAAAGAGGAAACCATCTTCATCTGCGCCTGCTGGCGCGGCTTCTGTTGCCGCTCGTCGCCGCGCGCGTCACCCACGGGATGGGCCCCAGGCCGCGCGGCACGCCGAACGACCTTCGTCTCGAGCGCCTGCGTGAGAGGGCCTCGGGAGGCCACCTCAGAAAGCCGCCTCGCAAGGCCACTCGGGAAGCCGCCTCGTGAGAGGACCTCGCGAGGCCGTTGATGGTGGTGCTGAGCATTGCTCGCTACTTCCTGAGGAGGGGGCCTCAGGAGGCCAGGGCCTCATGAGGGGTCTTGGTGAGATTCTCGGGTGGTGACGGGCCACTGGGCCCACGCCAGGCGTTGCGCCCTGGGCCAAAGGCAGACGGGCCTGGATACCCCGGGTTCCATGGGCCCGACAATAACCAACTAGCGAGCAATAATAAGATATCTCAGATGCCAACAATTTTTCAAAACAATCATGATGTAATATGATAACATGATATCTCACTAGCCCTTTCTGAGACCGCAAAACATAAATGCAGAGCACCTCTGAAGTTCAAGCAACGACTACACATTGTAATTCATGGTAGAAGAGATCCAGTCATGTCACAGCCAACATTAACTAGACTCAATGCATAAAAATGACAATAGTGCTCTCCAACTGGTGCTTGAATGAGAAGGTGATGACTCAATAATAAAAGTAAAATAACATAAAAGTAAATAGATAGGCCCTTCACAGAGGGAAGCATGGATTTGCAGAGGTGCCAGAGCTCGAAGCTTAAATCAGAGATGAAAACAATTTTGAGAGGTATGCTTTTCCTGTCAATGTCACGACCGAGGATTTTAAATATCTTCCATGCTAAACACATTATAGGCGGTTCCCAAGCGAAAAGGTAAAGTTTACTGCCCCTCCACCATACCAACACAAGCCATGGCTAGCCTAATTCACGGGTGCCCTCCAAACGATCAAATTTCCGGGGGAGTTTGTTTTATTATATTTTTCTTTATTTTGATTACAGGACTGGGCATCCCAATTACCAGCCTCTCTCGTGCAATGACAAGTGAATAAACACTCATCTGAGAATAACCTACTTAGCATGGAAGATACTGACCGCCCCCTGTCGCTCCATGAGCGGTACGGGCACACAAAACATATGTTTATTTGAATGATTAGAGGTGGCACATGCAAATTTACTTGGAACGGCAGAGTAATACCGCATATAGGTAGATATAGTGGACTCATCTGGAACAACTTTGGTTTAAGGATTGTGGATGCACAAGCAGCATGCCCACTTAGTACAGGCGAAAGAGCGACCAACTAGAGAGCGAAAACGGTCATAATCATGCATTGAGAACAATTAACACTGAATACGAGCATGAGTAGGATATAAACACCATGATCCTAAATATCGTGGAGGCTATGTTGGTTTCGAATTAACTACATGTGTGATTGTGTGAACATGTGCCAAGTCAAGCCACTTGAATTGTTCAGAGGAGGATACCATACTAACATACTACATCACAACCATTTTAATGCATGTTGACACACAAGATAAATCATTATCCACTCCTAGCTATTTAACCATGGCATGAGCAACTATAATCTCTAATTATCATCACAAACATGTTTACTCATAATAATGCTGAATCATGAATACTGAGTTAAACATATTTACAAAAACAAAAACAAGAAGAGTTCATACCAGCTTTTCTTCACCGCAATCACTTCATCAAATATCGTCATTATTGCCTTTCACTTGCATGACCGAATGATGTGACAATAATAATAGTGCAAGTGTGCCGTGGACTAAGCTGGAATCTGCAAACATTTATTCAAAGGAGAAGACAAGGTAATAGTGGCTCTTTGTTAGATCAACAATAAAGCATATGAGAGCCACTCAAAACTTTCATCGTGGTCTTCTCCTTATGACGACTCAATGAAAAGAAAAGAAATTCAGAGAAACACACTGAAATATTTTTGGAGATTTTAGTTTTTCTGAAGAAAAGAAAATTAACGAAGGAAAAACGAAGCGAGAAAAACTATTTACACGGAAGAACTCCCAACAAGCAAAAGAAAAAATGAGAAATCTTTTTGGGTTTTCTTTGACTACTACGAACTAACTAAACAAGAAAGAAAAACCAAAAAGAAGCGAGAAATATTTTTGGATTTTCAAAGTTTTTCAAACACACAAGAAGAAGGCGAAAATAAAACTATCATGGATATACAATGAAAGAGGATGAACACCGACAACTGGAATGAATGTGTGGTACATGAATGTAATGTCGGTGAGAAATACGTACTCCCCCAAGCTTAGCCTTTTGGCCTAAGTTGGTATACGGCCATGGATCGAAGTTAGCGCCTCCAGGATAATAGCGAGGTTGCTGAGGATCCCACAGTGGCTGCTGAGGATCCCACTGATAGATCGGTGCTGGAACGGGTGCTGGCTCAAGTGCTGGGGGCGGTGTCAGGCCCCAATAAGCCTAGATGTCCTCAGGCATGATGGTATACCTGCCACTAGAAAGATCGAACAAAGACAATGCAGGCAAAGTAATAACCTCACGAGTGCCCTAACTAACCACCAAGTTATATCTAAAGCGAATGTCCACAGAATTAATAAAGTTATGCCCAACCATGCTGCTATAATCAAGATATCTCGTAGGTAAAAGCCTCTCTTCCTCCTCGCCATGCCTAATAGGAATCTCAAAATGTTTAGCGAGGCGGGAAGTGATACGTTTCCATCGTATCTACTTTTCCAAACACTTTTGCTCTTGTTTTGGACTCTAATTTGCATGATTTGAGTGAAACTAACCCGGACCGACGCTGTTTTCAGCAGAACTACCATGGTGTTGTTTTTGTGCAGAAATCAAAGTTCTCGGAATTGGACGAAACTTTTTGGAGATTTTTTATGGAATAAATAAAAATTACTGGCGCAAGAATCAACAGAAGAGGGGCCACCTGTTGCCCACAAGGCAACAGGGCGCGAGCCCCCCTAGGGCGCGCCCTGATGCCTTGTGGGGCTCACAGGCAGCCGTCTGACCTAATTCCAATGGTATAAATTCATTTTCCCCGAGAAAAAAATAGGAGAAGAAGTTTCATCGCGTTTTACGATACGGAGCCGCCGCCACCTCCTGTTCTTCATCGGGAGGGCTGATCTGGAGTCCGTTCGGGGCTCCGGAGAGGGGGATTCATCGCCGTCGTTATCATCAACCATCCTCCATCACCAATTTCATGATGCTCACCACCGGGCGTGAGTAATTTCTCCGTAGGCTTGCTGGACGGTGATGGGTTGGATGAGATTTATCATGTAATCGAGTCAATTTGTTAGGGCTTTGATCCCTAGTATCCACTATGTTCTGAGATTGATGTTGCTATGACTTTGCTATGCTTAATGCTTGTCACTAGGGCCCGAGTGCCATGATTTCAGATCTGAACCTTTATGTTTTCATGAATATATTTGAGTTCTTGATCCTATCCGCTTGTCATATGCACTTGTTATTGTTCTGATTCGTAGACCCCATAGTGACAATTGTGTGGGATATGATGTCTACTACCCAACTTTTATTCTTGTAGACGTTGTTGGTCCTCCAAGTGCAGAGTTTTGTAGGACAGTAGCAAATTTCCCTCAAGCGGATGACCTAAGGTTTATCAATCCGTGGGAGGCGTAGGATGAAGATGGTCTCTCTCAAACAACCCTGCAATCAAATACAAGAAATCTCTTGTGTCCCCAACACACCCAATACAATGGTAAATTTTATAGGTGCACTAGTTCGGCGAAGAGATGGTGATACAAGTGTAGTATGGATAGTAGATATGGGTTTTTGTAATCTGAAAATATAAAAACAGCAAGGTAACTAGTAACAAAAGTGAGCACAAACGGTATTGCAATGCTTGAAAACAAGGCCTAGGGTTCATACTTTCACTAGTGCAATCTCTCAACAGTGCTAACATAATTGAATCATATAACAATCCCTCAACGTGCAACAAAGAATCACTCCCAAAGCTCCTATTAGCGGAGAACATAAGATGAAATTGTTGTAGGGTACGAAACCACCTCAAAGTTATCCTTTCCGATCAATCTATTGAGCCATCCCTATAAGTGTCACAAACAGCCCTAGAGTTCGTACTAAAATAACGCCATATGATACGCATCAACCAACTCTAATGTCACCTAGATACTCCAATATGACCACAAGTATCCGTGAGTTGATTATTCGATATGCATCAAACAACTTTAGATTCATAATATTCAACCCACACAAAGAACTTCAAAGAGTACCCCCAAAGTTTCTATCGGAGAAAGGAAGATGAAAACGTGTACCAACCCATATGCTTAGACTCCCCAAGGTCACGGGAATCCGCAAGTTGATTACCAAAACATACATCAAGTGACTCAATAGAATACACCATTGTCACCACAGGTATCCATATGCAAGACATACATCAAGTGTTCTCAAATCCAAAATATTCAATCCAATAATAATGAAACCTCAAAGGGAAAGACTCAATTCATCACAAGAAGATAGAGAGGGAAGAAACACCATATGATCCAACTATATTAACAAAGCTCGCAATACATCAAGATCATGCCAAATCAAGAACACGAGAGAGAGAGATCAAACACATAGCTACTAGTACATACCCTCAGCCCCGAGGGTGAATTACTCCCTCCTCGTCATGGAGACCGCCGAGATGATGAAGATGGCCTCCGGTGATGATTTCCCCCTCCGGCAGGGTGCCGGAACAAGGCTCCAGATGGTATTTCTTCGGTACAGAGGCTTGCGGCTGCGGCATCGAAGTGCTAGTTTTATTTCTGGGGGTTTCTCTATTTATAGGATTTTTTAGCGTTGGAATCACACGAAAAGGAGCTACGAGGGCCCCACAAGGCAACAACACACGACCCCCCTAGGGCGCGCCGTGTTGCCTTGTGAGCTCCTCGTGAGGCTTCTGGTCCTTCCACGAAGCTTCGGGGGTCTCTTTTGGTCCAAAAAAATCATCAAAAAGTTTCGTCCAATTCTGAGAACTTTTATTTCTACACAAAAAACAACACCATGGTAGTTCTGCTGAAAACAGCGTCAGTCCGGGTTAGTTCTAATCAAATCATACCAAAACCATATAAAATTGTTATAAACATGGCATGAATACTTCATAAATTATAGATACGTTGGAGATGTATCAGCATCCCCAAGCTTAATTCCCGCTCGTCCTCGAGTAGGTAAATGATTAAAGAAATAATTTATGAAGTGTGAATGCTAGCATAGGGCATAAGTTTGATCAATGATAATTTCAATCACTTTTCCTAGCATCATAACAGTAACTCTTTCTCATAAAACTCATCATGATAAAGTAGCAATCAATTCACATGTTATGGTTTAAACAATGCATTCTCTTGAAACTTAAGAACCTATGTTCTTAGTCACCAAACAATTTCAATGCATCTCATTTTCAACAAAGTCTAAGTAAGAGCTCCACATACTCAATTATCATATAGTCTTCAATGATTGCTAATACTCAAAGCATATTTTTAGAACAAATAGCATCCATCGAACACAGAGAAAGATAGGGGCTTGATGTTTCGCCTCCCAACTCATTTGTCATAGAGATAATTGTCAACAATAATAAATTATGATCAAATATATTTGAATGGATATATGTGCCTGGATCTATCCCCACCACATGATGCTACTCTACAAAAATATGTAGCATGAAAGTAAATTACATAAAAGTAAATAGAATGCCCCTTCGCAGAGGGAAGCAGGGATTTGCAGAGATGCCAGAGCTCATAGCTTTAAACAGAGATGAATACATTTTGAGTGGTGTGCCTTTCCTGTCAACGTCACGATCGAGAGTTCTCAATATCTTCCATGCTAAACACATTATAGGCGGTTCCCAAGCGGAAAGGTAAAGTTTACTCCCCCTCAACCATTCAAACACAAGCCATGGCTAGCCGAATCCTTGGGTGCCCTCCATACAATCAACTTTCCGGGGGAGTTTGTTGCATTATATAATTTTGATTTTGACCACAGGACTGGGCATCCCAAATACCAGCCTCTCCCGTGCAATGACAAGTGAATAAACACTCATATGAGAATAACCCGCTTAGCATGGAAGATACTGACCACCCCCTACTGCTTCATGAGCGGTACGGGCACACAAAACATATGCTTATTTGAATGATTAGAGGTGGCACATGCAAATTTACTTGGAATGGCAGAGTAATACCATATATAGGTAGGTATGGTGGACACTCATGGAAGAAACTTGGTTCAAGGGTTTTGGATGCACAAGTAGTATCTCTACTTAGTGCGGATTTTTGGCTAGCAAAGGATAGGGGGCAAGCACCACATGTTAGAGGATCCAAAACAATATAACTTCTATGTGAATATAAGCAAACATAACCCATTAGGTTGTCTTCCTTGTCCAACATCAACTACGTGATCAAGGTTGAAAATAATTAATGGGGGCTCACAATCATAGAAGATGTCCAAGACAGTATATTTATATGTGAAATCTCTCTTCCCTCAAAATTCTTTCATGAATTGTTCAAGTGACCAATGCTGTGTTTGCTAACTTTCAATAAATTTTACCACTTATACTTCTTATTTGTGAAGTCACTACTCCCCATGGGACAAGCATATGAAGCACATATAATTTCAACTTTATGATATTCAATTCATTCAACAATTTACTCTTAGGATACAAGTGAAGCACGAGAGTAAACGAGAAACTACTCCAAAAGGTATAAGTGAAGTCAATGAGTAGGCAAACAATTAAGTAGCTATGTGAAGACTCCCTCTCAATAAAGATTTCAGATCTTTATAATTTTATTCAAATAGCAAACAAAATGAAAATAAAAGGACACTCCAAGAATAGCACATATCTTGTGAACAAGTAAAAACTTAGGCTAACCGATAGGTGTTGATGAAGAAAGGTGAGATGCCTACCGAGGCATCCCCAAGTTTAGTTGATTGAGACTTCTTGGAATATTATCTTCGGGTGCCTTGGGCATCCCCAAGCTTGAGCTCTTGTGTCTCCTTAATTCCTCTCATATCATGGCTTCTCCTAAATCTTTAAAAACTTCATCCACACAAAACTCAACAAGAACTCGTGAGATAAGTTAGTATAAATCCACTCAAAACCTTAACATTATCTACTGTAGCAAATCACTAAAATAATAATTAAACATTGCATACTAAATGCCTCTGCATATTTAATACTCCTATCCACAAATAGAAACATTAAACAAGCAACATATGCAAACAATGCAACCATAACCGAAATCTGCCAAAACAGAACAGTCTATAAAGGAGGAATACAAATTCATACTTCCCTAACTCCAAAAATTCTGAAAAAATTCCACGTGACAGATAACTCATGCATGCTTACTGTGTAAAAATTTCAGATTTGTATCATGTTCTGACTATTCAGGAATATTCTGGACATAACAGAAAACTTTCTATTTTCAAACAGCAACACATAAACTTGCAAACTGAGCATGGTAAAGGCTATATTTGGTATTTTATTGAACTAAAAGATACAAAACAAGATTATTGATAACATCAAGCAAATATCAACAAAAGAAAATGACGCTCCAAGCAAAACACATATTATGTGATGAATAAAAATATAGCTCCAAGTGAGGTTACCGATAGTGTTGAAGACGAAAGAGGGGATGCCTTCCGGGGCATCCCCAAGCTTAGACGCTTGAGTCTTCCTTGAATATTACCTTGGGGTGCCTTGGGAATTCCCAAGCTTAGGGTCTTGCTGCTCCTTATTCTCCTCATATCGTTATCTCACCCAAAACTTGAAAACTTCAATCACATAAAACTTAACGGAACTCCGTGAGATAGGTTAGTATGAAAATAAATCATTCACTTTGGTACTGTCAAGACAAGATTCATAATTGTTCTCACATAATGCCTACTGTAGTATATCATTTTCACAATTTATATCTAACAATATAAGCTATGGAAACACTAAAACAAGCGAACTATGCACCGAAAACAGAATCTGTCAAAAACAGAACAACGTGTAGTGAGCTATTTAAAAACATACTTCTGTACCTCCAAAAATTCTGAAAAATTAGGACAACATAAACAATTTGTAACCCAATACTCTATAAAAATTTCAGAATTTTATCACTCTCCAGTACAGAATAGAAATTCCATCACTGGACGCAAAAGTTTCTGTTTTTGCACAGAATCAAATCAACAAGCATCCACACTATCCCAAAGGCTTTACTTGGTACATTATTGAAAGAAAGCATATAAAACATGATTACTACAGTAGCTTAATCATGTGGACACACAAAAACAGTAGGTATAAATATTGGGTTGTCTCCCAACAAGCACTTTTCTTTAATGCCTTTTAGCTAGGCATGATGATTTCAATGATGCTCACATAAAAGTAAAGAATTGAAACACAAAGAGAGCATCATGAAGCATATGACTAGCACATTTAAGCCTAACCCACTTCCTATGCATAGGGATTTTGTGAGCAAATAGTTTTTGTAATCTGAAAATATAAAAACAGCAAGGTAACTAGTAACAAAAGTGAGCACAAACGGTATTGCAATGCTTGAAAACAAGGCCTAGGGTTCATACTTTCACTAGTGCAATCTCTCAACAGTGCTAACATAATTGAATCATATAACAATCCCTCAATGTGCAACAAAGAATCACTCCCAAAGTTCCTATTAGCGGAGAACATAAGATGAAATTGTTGTAGGGCACGAAACCACCTCAAAGTTATCATTTCCGATCAATCTATTGAGCCATCCCTATAAGTGTCACAAACAGCCCTAGAGTTCGTACTAAAATAACACCATATGATACACATCAACCAACTCTAATGTCACCTAGATACTCCAATGTCACCACAAGTATCCGTGAGTTGATTATTCGATATGCATCAAAAAACTTCAGATTCATAATATTCAATCCACACAAAGAACTTCAAAGAGTACCCCAAAGTTTCTATCAGAGAAAGGAAGATGAAAACGTGTACCAACCCATATGCCTAGACTCCCCAAGGTCGCGGGAATCCGCAAGTTGATTACCAAAACATACATCAAGTGACTCAATAGAATACCCCATTGCCACCACAGGTATCCATATGCAAGACATACATCAAGTGTTCTCAAATCCAAAATATTCAATCCGATAATAATGAAACCTCAAAGGGAAAGACTCAATTCATCACAAGAAGATAGAGAGGGAAGAAACACCATATGATCCAACTATATTAACAAAGCTCGCAATACATCAAGATCGTGCCAAATCAAGAACATGAGAGAGAGAGATCAAACACATAGCTACTAGTACATACCCTCAGCCCCGAGGGTGAACTACTCCCTCCTCATCATGGAGACTGCTGGGATGATAAAGATGGCCTCCGGTGATGATTCCCCCTTCCGGCAGGGTACCAGAACAGGGCTCTAGATGGTATTTCTTTAGTACAGAGGCTTGCGGCGGCGGCGTCAAAGTTCTAGGTTTATTTCTAGGGGTTTCTCTATTTATAGGATTTTTCAGCGTTGGAATCACGCGAAAAGGAGCTACGAGGGCCCCACAAGGCAACAACACACGACCCCCCTAGGGCGCGCCGTGTTGCCTTGTGAGCACCTCGTGAGGCTTCTGGTCCTTCCACAAAGCTTCAGGGGTCTCTTTTGGTCCCAAAAAAATT
Organism: Elymus sibiricus; assembly: GCA_039707655.1. Lineage (NCBI taxonomy): Eukaryota > Viridiplantae > Streptophyta > Magnoliopsida > Poales > Poaceae > Elymus > Elymus sibiricus. Next base: position 210,164,241 of record CM077676.1, on the reverse strand, counting down.
GTCAAAAAGTTTCGTCCAATTCCAAGAACTTTTATTTCTACACAAAAAACAACACCACGGTAGTTCTGCTGAAAACAGTGTCAGTCTGGGTTAATTCTAATCAAATCATACCAAAACCATATAAAATTGTTATAAACATGGCATGAATACTTCATAAATTATAGATACGTTGGAGACTGATACGTCTCCAACGTATCTATAATTTTTGATTGTTCGATGCTGTTATAATATCAATCTTGGATGTTTTTACAATCATTTACAGCAATTTTATATCATTTTTGGAGACTAACCTATTAACCTAGTGCCCAGTGCCAGTTGCTGTTTTCTGCCCTGTTTTTGTTTCACAGAAAATCAATATCAAACGAAGTCCAAATACAGTGAAACTTTTTGGAGATTTTTTCTTGGGCAAGAAGAATACCAGAAGCTTCGAGGGGAGGCCAGAAGACCTTGGTGGGCCCCACGAGCCACCAGGGCGCGCTTGGGGGGCGGGGGCAGACGCGCCCTGATGCCTCGTGGGCCCCACCAAGCTCCGTTTGACCTAACTCCAGCACTATAAATTCCAGAAAAATCAGAAACCCTTGAGAGAGTCCACAAAATACTTTTTACGCCGCCGCAAGCCTCTGTTCCAGAGAGATCCCATCTGGGGTCCTTCTCCGGTAATCTGCCGGAGGGGGAATCGATCACGGAGGGGCTCTACATCAACCTTGCTGCCTCTCCGATGATGCGTGAGTAGTTTACCACAGACCTTCGGGTCCATAGGCAGTAGCTAGATGGCTTCTTCTCTCTTTTTGATGTTCAATACAATGTTCTCCTTGATGTTCTGGGAGATCTATCCGATGTAATCTTTCTTTGCGGTGTGTTTGTTGGGATCCGATGAATTGTGAGTTTATGATCAGATTATCCATGAAATTATTTGAGTGTTTGCTGCACTCTTTTATGCATGATTATTATAGCCTCGTATTTCTTCTCCGATCTATTGATTTGGTTTGGCCAACTGAGTTGATTTATCTTGCCATGGGAAGAGGTGCTTTGTAGTGGGTTCGATCTTGCGGTGCTCAATCCCAGTGACAGAAAGGGACATGACACGTATGTATCATTGCTACTAAGGGTAAAAAGATGGGATCTATTCATTGGGTTTATTAATTCGTGAGTTTGTCTTGTCTACATCATGTCATCGTTCTTAAGGCATTACTCCGTTCTTATGGACTTAATACACTAGATGCATGCTGGATAGCGGTCGATGTGTGGAGTAATAGTAGTAGATGCAGGCAGGAGTCGGTCTACTAATCTTGGACGTGATGCCTATATACATGATCATTGCCTTGGATATCGTCATGATTATTTGCTTTTCTATCAATTGCCCAACAGTAATTTGTCTACCCACCGTATGCTATTTTCTTGAGAGAAGCCTCTAGTGAAATCTATGGCCCCCGGGTCTATCAAAATCATATTACTAAAACCCTAAAAATATTGCTGCCATTTTCTTTTATTTATTTTATTTAGTATTTTTGCTGCAATCTATCAATCTATCAAATACAATTTAATCTTGCAATCTTACCGCCAAGGGATTGACAACCCCTTGTTTGCGTTGGGTGCAAGGATTTGTTGTTTGTGTGCAGGTACTGCTTACTAGGTGTTGTGTGATTCTCCTACTGGTTCGATAACCTTGGTTTCATAATTGAGGGAAATACTTATCTCTACTGTGCTTCATCATCCCTTCCTCTTTGGGGAAATACCAACGCAAGCTACAAGTAGCAGGAAGAATTTATGGCGCCGTTGCCGGGGAGACATCATCAACATTTATCAAGTACCTTTGCACAAACACTCATCTCCTTGCATTTACTTTATTTGCCATTTGCCTCTCGTTTTCATCTCCCCCACTTCTAAAACGTTTTTACAAAAATACAAAAATATTTTCCTTTGCCTTTTTTTTTGTTTTCTTGTCTTGTCGTCATGACTAGTGTCTCTATCCCTCCTTTGTCCCCGGATTTTGAAGTGCTTTACTTCAAACAAAGACAAGGAGAAAATCTTAAAGATGCTTGGTATAGGTTAATGGAGTCCTATTGTGTTTGTTCCGTAAAAGGGGATTTAAAAATTTTGCTTCGCAATTTCTATATAGGTTTAACCTTGCATCATAGACAACTTTTGGATTTTGCCGCAAACGGGAATTTTATTGAGAGTGAGGCCAATACCGCCTATGAAATAATAGAAGGCATATTGGGTGTTCCTCCATCACAAAAGGGTTTTTCTTTTACTCGAGAGGGGGCTCAAATATTAGACAAATTGGGTGATATGCAGAAAAATTTGGTTGAGTTGCAAAAGTCTAACGAGCCTCTTAAAAATATTAGTGGAAATCTCAATCGTACGAATACCTTGATTTCTCTATGCAATAAGCGATTGGATATTTTGGATATTAAGATTGCCTCTTTTTCTGAGAATAATGGGAAGCGTAAAGAGCCTCTCGGGGTTGAGAAAACCCCCGCTAAGATCATTAAAACCAAAGATAACAACACTTGAAATTATGCATTATGCCTAGCTAGGGGCATAAACCAATAGCGCTTGTTGGGAGGCAACCCAATGAATAAAATAAATTTTTGTTATAAGTTTCTGTTATGGTGTGTTTCTACTGTCATGCTACTGGTATGATAGTTTTTTTATGTTTTTAATTAGTGTTTGTGCCAAGTAATACCTTCGGGATGATTTGGAAGATAGTATAATTGATGCTGTTTGGAAAACAGAAAGTTTTGCGTCCAGTGCCCGAATTTTGTTTCTGTACTGGAGCGTCAGAAAAATCTGAAATTTTACACAGTATTGGTATATGAATTGTCCACGTTGTCCTAATTTTTCAGAATTTTTGGAGTTACAGAAGTATGGCTTTTAAATAGATTGCTACAGACTGTTCTGTTTTTGACAGATTCTGTTTTTGATGCACTACTTGCTTGTTTTGATGAATCTATGGATTGTATCGGGGGGTATAAGCCATGGTGAAGTTAGAGTACAGTAGGTATAATGCAAAAATAAAATATGAATGGGTTTGCAACAGTACTTATAGTAGTGATTTGTTTTATTATACTAACGGATCTCACGAAGGTTTTGTTGAGTTTTGTGTGATTGAAGTTTTCAAGTTTTGGGTGAGATCACGATGGATGAAGGAATACGGAGTAGCAAAAGCCTAAGCTTGGGGATGCCCAAGGCACCCCAAGGTAATATTCAAGGAAGACTCAAGCGTCTAAGCTTGGGGATGCCCCAGAAGGCATCCCCTCTTTATTCTACCGACCATCGGTAATTTTACTTGGAGCTATATTTTTATTCGTCACATGATATGTGTTTTGCTTGGAGCGCCTTGTATGATATGAGTCTTTGCTTTGTTTGCTTTTTAGTTTGTCACAATCATCTTTGCTGCACACACCTATTTTGAGAGAGCCACACGTTATCATCATAATTTGTAGAATACTCTATGTGCTTCACTTAAATTTTTTGAGCTAGGCAGTTGCTCTAGTGCTTCACTTAAATCCTTTTGAGCACGGTGGTGGCTGAAATTTTGTAGAAATAAACTCTCATGCTTCACTTATATTATTTTGAGAGTTGACTGAAATTTTGTAGAAATAAACTCTCATGCTTCACTTATATTATTTTGAGAGTTGATTGAAATTTTGTAGAAATAAATTCTCATGCTTCACTTATATCATTTTGAGAATTGACTTCATTAAAATTTTGAAGAAATGAATTCTCGTGCTTCACTTATATTATTTTGAGAATTGTTAAGATTGAAATTTTGAAGAAATATTTGCACTCTCATGCTTCACTTAAATCTTTTTGAGAGATGATGATAGTAACGGTAATTTGCACATGTTATGCAATTGGTCCCAAAGTGATGAATATTCAAGAGGGATATAGATAAAAACTTTCATATAGATCATTGGATATGACAAGTGTGATTCCTTGCAATAGTTTTGCGATATGGAAATGATGATATGTGATGCCATGTTAGTGAGTAATTGTGCTTAAGTAAGAATATTAGTGTTAAGGTTTGTGATTCCCTATGCAAGCACGTTAAGTCAATAGTTATGCAATGAAGTTATATCCTACTATGGTGCATTATTCGGTGTTAGTTATGTTCAATGCATGTTTATGACCATTTTCGTTTTTGGTTGGTTGCTTCTCAATCTTTTGCTAGCCTTCATTTGTCCTAAGCGGAAATACTGCTTGTGCATCCAAAATTCTTAAAACCAGTTTTGCCTTATGAGTCCACTATATCTACCTATATGCGGTATTCCAATGCCGTTCCAAGTAAATTTGCGTGTGCCAACTCTAAATTTCAAAATAATTTTTCTGTTTTGTGTGCCCGTACTGCTCATGAAGCGGAAGGGGGTAGCCAATATCTTCCATGCTAGGTGTGTTATTCTCAAGATGAGTGTTTATTCACTTGTCATTGCACGAGAGTGTGGCGGTAATAGGGATGCCCAGTCCCGAAATGTGAAATGAAATGAAATGAAAAATCTTATGTAATCACAATAATAAATTCCTTGGAAAGTGATGGTATGGAGGGCACCCGTGGATACGGCTAGCCATGGATTGTGAAAGAATTAGTGGAAAGGAATAAACTTTATTTTCTGTTTGGGAACCGCCTATGATGTATGTAGCATGGAAGATATTGGGAATTCTCATTCGTTTTCGTTGACAGGAAAAGCATGACTCCCAAAATATTTTTTTTATCTCTTTAATTTCAACTTTGAGCTCTGGCACATTTGACAAATCTCTGCTTCCCTCTGCGAAGGGCCTATCTATTTACTTTTATGCAATTTTTATTTTTCTTGAGTCTCCATCTTCTCTTACAAAAGCACCAACTAGAGAACACTATTGTCATACTTGTGCATTGGTTGTAGCTAATATTTGAGTGTGTTTCATGAATGGATCAATGATTGAGCATAATGGGCTAGGGATAACTTTCTTTAGCGTTGATATTTTGAAAGACATGGTTGCTTGTTAGTATGCTTGAGTATCTATGTTTTCATGTCAAATTATAGACTATTGATTTGAATCATATAAGTCCAATGTCCATGCTACAAAAAGGAAAAGAATATGTGATAAATATGTTAGGCAGCATTCCACATCAAAAATTCTGTTTTTATCATTTACCTACTCGAGGACGAGCAGGAATTAAGCTTGGGGATGCTGATACGTCTCCAACGTATCTATAATTTTTGATTGTTCCATGCTATTATAATATCAATCTTGGATGTTTTTACAATCATTTACAGCAATTTTATATCATTTTTGGAGACTAACCTATTAACCTAGTGCCCAGTGCCAGTTGTTGTTTTCTGCCCTGTTTTTGTTTCACAGAAAATCAATATCAAACGAAGTCCAAATACAGTGAAACTTTTTGGAGATTTTTTCTTGGGCAAGAAGAATACCAGAAGCTTCGAGGGGAGGCCAGAAGACCTTGGTGGGCCCCACGAGCCACCAGGGCGCGCCTGGGGGGGGGGGCAGGCGCGCCCTGATGCCTCGTGGGCCCCACCAAGCTCCGTTTGACCTAACTCCAGCACTATGAATTCCAGAAAAATCAGAAACCCTTGAGAGAGTCCATGAAATACTTTTTACGCCGCCGCAAGCCTCTGTTCCAGAGAGATCCCATCTGGGGTCCTTCTCCGGTAATCTGCCGGAGGGGGAATCGATCACGGAGGGGCTCTACATCAACCTTGCTGCCTCTCCGATGATGCGTGAGTAGTTTACCACAGACCTTCGGGTCCATAGGCAGTAGCTAGATGGCTTCTTCTCTCTTTTTGATGTTCAATACAATGTTCTCCTTGATGTTCTTGGAGATCTATCCGATGTAATCTTTCTTTGCGGTGTGTTTGTTGGGATCCGATGAATTGTGAGTTTATGATCAGATTATCCATGAAATTATTTGAGTCTTTGCTGCACTCTTTTATGCATGATTATTATAGCCTCGTATTTCTTCTCCGATCTATTGATTTGGTTTGGCCAACTGAGTTGATTTATCTTGCCATGGGAAGAGGTGCTTTGTAGTGGGTTCGATCTTGCGGTGCTCAATCCCAGTGACAGAAAGGGACATGACACGTATGTATCGTTGCTACTAAGGGTAAAAATATGGGATCTATTCATTGGGTTTATTAATTCGTGAGTTTGTCTTGTCTACATCATGTCATCGTTCTTAAGGCATTACTCCGTTCTTATGGACTTAATACACTAGATGCATGCTGGATAGCGGTCGATGTGTGGAGTAATAGTAGTAGATGCAGGCAGGAGTCGGTCTACTAATCTTGGACATGATGCCTATATACATGATCATTGCCTTGGATATCGTCATGATTATTTGCTTTTCTATCAATTGCCCAACAGTAATTTGTCTACCCACCGTATGCTATTTTCTCGAGAGAAGCCTCTAGTGAAATCTATGGCCCCCGGGTCTATCAAAATCATATTACTAAAACCCTAAAAATATTGCTTCCATTTTCTTTTATTTATTTTACTTAGTATTTTTGCTACAATCTATCAATCTATCAAATATAATTTAATCTTGCAATCTTACCGCCAAGGGATTGACAACCCCTTGTTTGCGTTGGGTGCAAGGATTTGTTATTTGTGTGCAGGTACTGCTTACTAGCTGTTGTGTGATTCTCCTACTGGTTCGATAACCTTGGTTTCATAATTGAGGGAAATACTTATCTCTACTGTGCTGCATCATCCCTTCCTCTTCGGGGAAATACCAACGCAAGCTACAAGTAGCAGAGACGTATCAGGATACTCTCCGGGGATGACTATAATTCGAGGAGTTCATGTATTCACCATGTTTTAATTCTTTGCTCCGGTTCTCTATTAAATGGAGGCCTTAATATCCCTTAGTTTCCTTATGGACCCTGCTGCCACGGGAGGGTAGGACAAAAGATGTCATGCAAGTTCTTACTGTAAGCACGTATGACTATATACGGAATACATGCCTACATTACATTGATGAATTGGAGCTATTGTGTATCGCCCTAGGTTGTGACTGTTACATGATGAATGCCATCCAACATAATTATCCATCACTGATCCAATGCCTACGCTTTTCACATATTGATCTTTGCTAAGTTACTTTGCTACTGCTGCTGTTACAATCACTGCAAAACTGTTACTGTTACTATTACTACTACTATCAAAATTATCATACTACTGTGCTACTAAACACTTTGCTGCAGATATTTAGTTCTCCAGGTGTGGTTGAATTGACAACTCAACTACTAATACTCACAACTATTCTTTGGCTCCCCTTGTGTTGAATCAATAAATCTGGGTGAAATACTACCCGCGAAAATGGTTGCAATCCCCTATACTTGTGGGTTATCAAGACCTTTTTCTGGCGCCGTTGCCGGGGAGCATAGCTCTATTTGTTGAGTCACTTGGGATTTATATCTATTGATCACTATGAAGAATCTGAAAGACGCTAAGACCAAGATCGTTCTCTCTAAGACGAGGGGAGGTAAGGAACTGCCATCACACTCTGCACTTGGTTCACCTTTTGTTTTGAGTAGGCTTGCGACACCACCACCTGCTATTCATTCTGATATGTCGCAAGTAATTGATGATACTACTTCTGCTATGAATGAAACTATTGATGATGCTAGTACTATGCTTGATGATACTGTGCCACTAGGTGAATTTCTTGATGAACAAATTGCTAAAGCTAAAGAAATTGAAAATGTTGAAACTCTTGAAAATTATGATTCACCTACTATGCCTAGCTCTCCTACTAGAGTTGAAATGCCTAAGATACCTGATGGTTATGTTTTTGATAGAGAGACAGCTAGGGCAATTCTTGCTTGTAATGATAGAGATGATGTTAGAAAATTGCTTGCTGAGTTGAAAGAAAAATCTATGGGGGAGAGAATGAAATATGATCCTAAGTTTGCTACCTCTCCCATATTTTTTACTGATAAGGATTATGAATTCTCTGTCGATCCTGAGTTAATTACTTTGGTTGAATCTGATCCTTTTCATGGTTATGAAACTGAAACTGATGTGGCACACCTTACTAAGTTGAATGATATAGCCACCCTATTTGCTCATGAGGAAAAAATTCATTACTATTACATCCTCAAGTTGTTTCCTTTCTGATTAAAGGGTGATGCTAAGAAATGGTTTAATACTCTTGCTCCTGGTTGTGTGCGTAGTTCCCAGGATATGATATATTACTTTTCTGAAAACTATTTTCCTGCTTATAAGAAACAAGCTGCCTTACAGGAAATATTTAACTTTATGCAAATTGAAGAATAGAATCTCCCTCAAGCTTGGGGGAGGCTTCTCCAATTACTTAATGCTTTGCCTGATCATCCTCTTAAGAAGAATGAAATTCTTGATATCTTTTATAATGGACTAACCGATGCTTCTAGGGACTACCTAGATAGTTGTGCTGGTTTTGTTTTCAGGGAACGAACTATTGGACAGGCTGAAGAACTATTGAATAATATATTGAGAAATGCCGATGATTGGACACTTCCTGAACCACCACCTAAGCCAACCCTGAAGAAAAGAGGTATTCTATTCCTCAGTCTAGAAGATATGCAAGAAGATAAGAAATCTATGAAGGAAAAAGGTATTAAAGCTGAAGATGTTAAGAATCTTCCACTATTGAAGAAATACATGGACTTGATATCCCGACACAGGTAGTAGAGGTAAATTCTCTTCATAGATTCAATGAAAGTGATATTTCTTATAATAAATCTGCTAGTCAATGCTTGGATGAATTTGATAACTTCATTGTTAAGCAAGAGAATTTCAATATGTATGTTAGCAATCAATTAAAACGAAATGCCATCATGATTGATCGCATGAGTGATTTGATGTTTAGAACTGCTAATGGTGTTAAATGCTTAAGTAAACATGCTTCTATGGTTCAGACTCAGTTAGAACAAATAGCTAAGTCACAAAATGATTTGCTTGATGAGATGAATAATAAAATGAATGATCATGCTGTTAGAGTTGTTACTAGAGGAGGTAGAATGACTCAGGATCCTCTATATCCTGAAGGTCATCCTAAAAGAATTGAACAAGATTGTCGTAGAAATAATATTGATGTGCCTAGTTTATCTAAGAAGAAAAAGAAAAAGAAAAATGATAGGACTTTGCATGCTGCTAGTGAACCTGAGATAGAAAAACCTCCAGAGAACCAAAATGATGTTTCTATTTCTGATGCTGAGACACAATCTGGTAATGAACATCCACCTAGTGATAATGATAATGATAATGAAGATGTTCATGTTGATGCTCAACCAGATAATGATGTAGAAATAGAACCTACTGTTGATCTTGATAACCCACCTCCTAAGAATAAAAGATATGATAAAAGAGACTTTGTTGCTAGAAAACATGGAAAGGAAAGAGAACCATGGGTTCAAAAACCTATGCCTTTCCCTACTAAACTATCTAAAAACAAGGATGAGGAAGATCTTGAGCGCTTTGTTGAAATGCTTAGACCTGTCTTTTTGAGCACCCGCTTGATTGATAAGTTGAAAATGTCTCCATACGCTAAATATATGAAAGATATTGTCACTAATAAAAGGAACATACCTGAAGATGAAATTTCCACCATGCTTGCAAACTATTCTTTTAAGGGTGGAGTACCCAAAAAGTTAGGAGATCCTGGAATACCTACTATACCCTGCTCCATTAAAAGAAGTTATGTTAAAACTGCTATATGTGATCTAGGAGCCGGTGTTAGTGTTATGCCTTTCTCTTTATATAGAAGACTTGATTTCAATAAGCTCACACCCACTGAAATATCTTTGCAAATGTCTGATAAATCAACTGCTATACCTATTGGAATTTGCGAGGATGTGCCTGTTGTTGTTGTTGCAAATGTTACTATCTTAACGGACTTTGTTATACTTGATATGCCCGAGGACGACAACATGTCGATTATCCTTGGAAGACCCTTTTTGAATACTGCAGGGGCTGTTATTGACTGTAATAAAAGCAAGGTCACTTTTCATGTCAATGGTAATGAGCATACGGTTTATTTCCCGAAGAAACAAACTTCAGTGAATGGTATCAATTGTATTGAAAAGGTTTCGGCAATCACTATTGGGGGATTCAAATTTACTCTTCCTACTATCAAAAAGAAATATGAAATTCTTATTGTTGGGGAGATGCATATCCCCATTGAGGTAACTTAGTGTTATACGAAAATTCTTCGGGTTTCATGCCACTCGGAAATAGTTTGTTAATAAGACTTGATCAACCTTATTAATGGATCCTTTTTGAAGGGCATGTGGTCGATGAATTTAGTAAGCACAACTTTCTATAATCTTAGTTTGCTCTCTGTTATTTATAGTTTAATAGAATAAAATGCCATGATTATCCTGTTTTCTGAATTATCCGTGCAATAAAAAATGGCCCAAAAATAAAAGTGCTCAGAATGCAATAAAATTTTAACATGATTTTTTCTGGAATATTTAAGAATTTTTGGCACTGAAAACAACTCAGGGGGGTGCACCTGTTGCCCGCAAGGCAACATGGCGCGGCCACCCCCCAGGGCGCGCCAAGATGCCTTGTGGGTCCCATAGGGACCCACTCACTTATCCCTTCAGCCCACTTCATCTCCTACCTCCAGAAAAAAAATATCGTGGTAGCTCTCTCTCTCTCATGTTCTTGCTCCCAAACCTGAGATTTTTGATCTCTTTGCTCGGAGCTCCATTTCCGAAACTGTTTTGAGGGATTGCTCCTTGGTATGTGACTCTCCCATTCCTCCAATTAGTTTTTGCTTTAGTGGATTATATTTTGCATAAATTGCTGCTATTGGTGCTACTGAAAATGAGCTTGCATGTTGAATTCTTTGAGTTTCAAGTAGTTTGAATGCTTGATATAGACTCTAGGCACTTGTATGAGTAGTTGCTATCAATTTGGTGAAGTTTTGTTAACATCTTTTTGTGGTCCAAAAATTTCAGAAATTTTCTCTTAGGAAAATGAACCTCTTTAGGAGGAGTTCTTCAAGGAGGAGGTCCTCTGAAGCATCATCGAGCGAAAGCCCAACACGCCAATCGTATGTTGAACCAAGGGCAAGTTCAGTGTGAGGTGCCGAAGCAAAATCGTGTTGATGGCCGTGCAACGAGTTCATGCTAGGTGCAGGCATTAAGGAAGAATTTGACCAATATATTCACAACACCGAGCTCTCCGCCTTCATCGCAGATAAGCCACCGCAGCACTACAACCTTACTCATTCATTCACTCAAAATTTTGAGTATCACCCTCGTACTTCTAGAGTTTTATTTCATCTCTATGATAGATATTATGGTATGTCTCTAGAAGAGTTTTGTGATGCATGCAAAATTCCATTTTGGGGTTCACTTAGCGAACCACGGCAATCTGAATATGAACTGTTTCTCAATAGCCTTTGCAATGGTGAGAATAGGGGAGTTAACCAAGCTAGGATAAAAGGCATTCACTTTCCCTCTATTCGGTATTTTGCACTCTTTAATGGCAAATGCATTGTTGGTAAACAAGACTGTAGTGCACTTTGTGCCCCTGACCTAAGCCTTATTCACACTGCTTTAACGGGTAGCAAACATTATAATCTTGGAGCTATTGTTGCACATAGGTTACATCGCAACTTGGGTAATGGTGATTTGTATGGAGGAATTTATGCCTCCCGCGTAGCTGCAAGGCTAGGGTTCTTGCCCAGGCCCAATGATCCTCTTTTACTTGATAAATATTTGAATTTTGAGGGAATGCAGAACCATGAGTTTATTAAGCGCAACACTCATAGATATGACTATAACTTGATATTCAATAAATATCGTTCTGTGTTTGTTGTTTTGCCTGCTCCTGTCCTCTTTGATTTCCAGAACAAACAGAGATATTTTCTTCATGAGAATGAGGTGCATGAGTATAACGCGACAGTTGAGGCTGCTCGCCTCGCTGAGGAGGCGGCACAGAACGCCTCCACGAGCTACCATTTCGATTATTATCCTGGACAGCCATGGCAGTAGACCAAGCTAGGCCAAAAGCCTAAGCTTGGGGGAGTACGTATCTCTCACCGACATTATATTCATGTTCACACATTCATTCCAGTTGTTGGTGTTCATCCTTTTTCATTGTATATCCATGTTAGTTTTATTTTCGCCTTCTTCTTGTGTGTTTGAAAAACTTTGAAAATCCAAAAATATTTCTCGCTTCTTTTTAGTTTTTCTTTCCATTTAGTTAGTTCGCAGTATTAAAAGAAAACCCAAAAAGATTTCTTGTTTCTTCTTTTACTTGTTGGGAGCTCTCCCATGTAAATAGTTTTTCTCGCTTTTATTTTTTCTTTAATTTGCTTTTCTTCAGAAAAACTAAAAACTCCAAAAATATTTCAGTGTGTTTCTTTGAATTTCTTTTCTTTTCGCTGAGTCGTCGTAGGGAGAAGACCACGATGAAAATGTTGAGTGGCTCCCATATGCTTTATTGTTGATCTAACGAAGAGCCAATATTACCCTGTCTTCTCCCTTGGATAAAATGTTTGCCGATTCCAGCTTAGTCCATGGGACTCTTGCACTATTATTATTTTCACATCATTCGGTCATGCAAGTGAAAGGCAACAATGACGATGATTTGATGAAGTGACTGTGGCAAGGAAAAGCTGGTATGAACTCTTCTTGTTTTTGCTTTTGTAAATATGTTTAACCCAGTATCCATGATTCAGCATATTATGAGTAAACATGTTTGTGATGACAATTAGAGATTATAGTTGCTCATGCCATGCTTAAGTAGCTAGGAGTGGATAATGATTTATCTTGGATGTCAACATGCATTAAAATGGTTATGATGTAGTATGTTAATATGGTATCCTCCTCTGAATGTTTCAAGTGGCTTGACTTGGCACATGTTCATACATGTAGTTGATTCAAAACCAACATAGCCTCCACGATATTTATGTTCAGGGTGTCTATATCCTACTCATGCTAGTATTCAATGTTAATTATTCTCAATGCATGATCATGACCGTTTTCGCTCTCTAGTTGGTCGCTTCTCAATCTATTGCTAGCCTTCACCTATACTAAGCGAAAATACTGCTTGTGCATCCAAAATCCTTAAACCAAAGTTGTTCCAGATGAGTCCACTATATCTACCTATATGCGGTATTACTCTGCCGTTCCAAGTAAATTTGCATGTGCCACCTCTAATCATTCAAATAAACATCTGTTTTGTGTGCCCGTACCGCTCATGGAGCGACAGGGGGCGGTCAGTATCTTCCATGCTAAGCGGGTTATTCTCGAGATGAGTGTTTATTCACTTGTCATTGCACGAGAGAGGCTGGTATTTGGGATGCCCAGTCCTATGCTAAAAATGAAAATGCATAATGCAAACAAACTCCCCCGGAAAGTTGTTGGTATGGAGGGCACCCGAGGATTCGGCTAGCCATGGCTTGTGTTGGTATGGTGGAAGGGGAGTAAACTTTACCTTTCCGCTTGGGAACCACCTATAATGTGTTTAGCATGGAAGATATTGAAAATTCTCAGTCGTGACGTTGACAGGAAAAGTACACCTCCCCAAAATTCTTTTTCATCTCTGATTTAAGCTTTGAGCTCTGGCACCTCTGGGAATCCATGCTTCCCTCTGCGAAGGGCCTATCTATTTACTTTTATGTTATTTTACTTTTATTGTTTGTCTCACCTTCTCATTATAAGCACCAATCCTGAGAGCACTATTGTCATCCTTATGCATTGAGTATAGTTAATGTTGGGTAAATCATTACTGGATCTCTTCTACCCTGAATTACAATGTTTAGTCGCTGCTTGAACTTTGGAGGTGCTCTGCATTTATGTTTTGCGGTCTCAGAAAGGGCTAGCAAGATACCATGTTATCATATTATATCATGATTGTTTTGACAAATTGTTGGTACTTGAGATATGTTATTATTGCTCGCTAGTTGATTATGCCATTGATATGAGTAAATATCATTCCTAAGTGTTATTATGAGCATGGTTAGTTCATGATCTTTGTTGAAAACTTGGATACTATTTAACCTTATATACGGATACAAGAACAAAAGAGTTCATAAAAGTTTTTCTTTATCACTTTCAGTTTGTCAACTGAATTGCTTGACGACAAGCAATGAGTTAAGCTTGGGGGAGTTGATATGTCTCCGTCGTATCTACTTTTCCAAACACTTTTGCTCTTGTTTTGGACTCTAATTTGCATGATTTGAATGAAACTAACCCGGACTGACGCTGTTTTCAGCAGAACTACCATGGTGTTGTTTTTGTGAAGAAATCAAAGTTCTCAAAATTGGACGAAACTTTTTGGAGACTTTTTATGGAATAAATAAAAATTACTGGCGCAAGAATCAACAGAAGAGGGTTCACCTGTTGCCCACAAGGCAACATGGCGCGCCCTGATGCCTTATGGGGCCCACAGGCAGCCGTCTGACCTAATTCCAACGGTATAAATTCACTTTCCCCGAGAAAAAATAGGAGAAGAAGTTTCATCACATTTTACGATGCGAAGCCGCCGCCACCTCCTGTTCTTCATCGGGAGGGATGATCTGGAGTCCGTTCGGGGCTCTGGAGAGGGGGATTCGTCGCCGTCGTCATCATCAACCATCCTCCATCACCAATTTCATGATGCTCACCACCGGGCATGAGTAATTTCTCTATAGTCTTGCTGGACGGTGATGGGTTGGATGAGATTTATCATGTAATCGAGTCTATTTGTTAGGGCTTTGATCCCTAGTATCCACTATGTTCTGAGATTGATGTTGCTATGACTTTGCTATGCTTAATGCTTGTCACTAGGGCCCGAGTGCCATGATTTCAGATCTGAACCTTTATGTTTTCATGAATATATTTGAGTTCTTGATCCTATCCGCTTGTCATATGCACTTGTTATTGTTCTGATCCGTAGACCCCATAGTGACAATTGTGTTGGATACTCTCCGGGGATGACTATAATTCGAGGAGTTCATGTATTCACCATGTGTTAATGCTTTGTTTCGGTTCTCTATTAAAAGGAGGCCTTAATATCCCTTAGTTTCCTTATGGACCCCGCTGCCACGGGAGGGTAGGACAAAAGATGTCATGCAAGTTCTTACTATAAGCACGTATGACTATATACGGAATACATGCCTACATTACATTGATGAATTGGGGCTATTGTGTATCGCCCTAGGTTGTGACTGTTACATGATGAATGTCATCCAACATAATTATCTATCACTGATCCAATGCCTAAGCTTTTCGCATATTGATCTTGGCTAAGTTACTTTGCTACTGCTGTTGTTACAATCATTGCAAAATTGTTACTGTTACTATTACTACTGCTATCAAAACTATCATACTACCGTGCTACTAAACAGTTTGCTGCAAATATTTAGTTCTCCAAGTGTGGTTGAATTGACAACTCAGCTGCTAATACTCGCAAATATTCTTTGGCCCCCCTTGTGTCGAATCAATAAATCTAGGTGAAATACTACCCGCGAAAACGGTTGCGATCCCCTATACTTGTGGGTTATCAGGAAGCATAAATACCTCCATAAATAACGCCCTTCGAACGGTTAGTGTGTAACCATTGAGCAACCATAGCTCCTAAACTAAAAGTTCTATCAGCATAAAGAGCATGGCGTAAAATAGCAAGGTCAAGTGCACTAAGCGTTCCACTCTCCCACCGACCAGTCAAACACCCCCCGACAAATAATGAATAATAACGCAAAACGGGAAAATGTAAACTAGCAACCCTAGCCTCTGAAACTCCTCTCGTCTCCCCCCATAGTCACCGCGGATATAAAATCCGCAACGTCCCTTGGACATGGCTCTATTGGGCTGCCCTCATTAGGAAGTTTGCACACTCGGCAAAGTTCCTCAAGTGTCATCTCTCTAGGAATATCATATAGGTTATATGACATCATGTGTATCTCTCTCCTAGAATGAAAGTGAAAACTTTGTACGAAAGTATTAGTGAGGAGGAGATATTGTTCACACTTATCTTCGAGGAACGGGATAAGGCCGACATTGTTCGCCAAGTAATAGAAGTCATCAAAAATTCCCGCATCCCTCAAGAATCTGTCGCATGGCCATTCGCACGGCCGCACCTCGGCCGCACGAGGAAGGTCGTACTTGGGCTTCGGAGCCTCCTTAGGACTCCGGCTCGAAGAACCTCTCAACCTCTACTTAAGCATTTTCCTTTTCTGAAAATTTCTAAAAAAATTAGTGACTCAAAATAAAAGTGAACAAAACTCAACAAAATTGATAGCAACCACTCCCACGAGTATCTAGAGGCTATATCATGCATCAAAACTACTTTGTACCATATAAATTCAACATGCAAGCTCATATACATGGTCACCACATCAGCAAAATTTTACAAAACATAAATGTAGCGACCTGACCTCAAACGGTCAAGCCTCTGTGTATCTGTGCCATCCCTGGATCAGTATGCTGGCACACATAGTACATCAATGTATATATCAAAGTGCAATCACATGTATAAATAATGTAATACTGGTATATACCTCATAAGTCTCAGCGGAAACAGACAATCGGGTGTGAAGTCCCATCAACGCCATCGGCAAGTTGAGTGTAGACCGTAACCCTATATCGTAACGTCGTAGAAATCCTGCAACATGATACGTTGCAGCCATGTAGGTCAGTACATTGAATGTACCGGCAAGATCACTGTAAGAGAACAGATGATAAACTATACTATATGCAATATGGCTTATTGGCTCTGTGTCCGAGTTTTGTTTGCGTAAAAGCTGTTTTTATTTTCCCCTACAACAAAGGAATAAACAGAAATCTTCACTACGGAGTTATCTACTCAGACATGGTTCCGCCAACCGGTGTCTCAATGCCCACAAGTATCATAATGTTGCCCACAATTAGTTATCAGTCCGGTGTTGAGAGTTCAGAGATAGATCCAAGTCCAGAGGCTCAAATTGTCCATAACCGGGGACACGGCTAATCGATTAGGTTTTAACTCTGCAGAGTGTTGTGCACTTTACCCACAAGATTCGATCCCTCTTTTTACGTTCTCGCACTTCAGGGTGTTTGAGAAAAAGACGACCGAAACATGGTCTTCCGAAGAGTTCCTCTGACCACTGTCCGGTGCTCATCGAATCCTACCGTAGTTCTACATCTCCTAGCACCGTCCCAGCCAGAGTCACAACTAAGGTCAACCAAGCCAGAGCCCATAATGACTTGCGGTTGCACAGGTAAGCTTCCGGGCATGAAGTATTCTTCCGTCTCTTTGAGTCTGGGTGAAGCTTTCTGCAAGATGTCATGGCGCTTCTCCATGCATCCCGGCCATCCACTGGTTGGTCCAGGGTGCCCATCAAATCCATCCTTCACCCAGTAGTCTGTATTGAAATCTTGTCGCGAGTCTCGAAATCTTGAGGTCTTGTAGAGGCAGGCCTTGAAGGATACCGGTCTTGAAATTGCCATCATGAAGTTGTCGTCATTGACGTAGAGTCCTCCATTCTCACACCACTCCCGAGCACTCATACCAACCCCGTCTACTATAGCATAGCTTTAAAACTAAACAACGTCCCGGGCTTGGTAACAGGGAGATGGGTTCCTACCTCATGCATTCTACTCAACTACAAGATTCAATAACACTACTAGAGAAATTGTTGAAAGGGTGATACTACATGCAAATAAAACTTAGGTAATCACAAATGGTCAAAGTGAACTTGCCTGGTAAGTTGGTGAAGATAATAACGCTCTCAGAAAAATGACTTGGTAGTACTATGCGTCACTCCGGTGAAATCTATATAGTCAAACATAGTATTCATATAAGCAAACATTCTAGCAAGCAATTCTAGCACTCAAAGATAACAATCCACAAATAAAATGAAATCAGGAAATCAATAAGAAAACCCAATACAATGCAAAGAACACTTCAAAGGAAAACTAATAGGAAAAGCTATAAATAACCCACTAAGTAAACTTTTTGACTTAACTACAAAAATGGTTTTTTTGTCCCAATTAATACTTAACAACAAGGAAAATACTAAACTAATAAATTAACAGAAAAGAAAATATAAAACAACTAATTTATCAGAAATATTTTTTAATAAACTTTTAGTAGCAAAAAGAAACAATTAAAAAGCTTTTATAAAACTCTATTTATAACCTATGCAAGTTTTACTACAAAACTAAAGAAACAAAATAATAAAATTTATTTTGACTACAAATAAAAGTGACTAGTATTCCTAGCAGAAACAAAGTAAAACTTGTCAAAAGTTGCAAAAATAAATAATTAAAAACAAATAAAAAACTAAAGAAAAAGAAAATAAACAAAATCACTACTAAACAGTACTGTTTTTGTAAAAAACATAATTTAAAAAAAAAATCCTAAAATTTACCAATTAATTCCTACTAGTAAACAAAGTCACAAGAAACCAGTAGCAAAAAAGAATCCCTCAAAAATATTGCTCCTAGCTCAAAATATAGCCAATCTAGTGATTTGAAAAAAATTCATGCAAATTCAAATTCAAACTTTCAAATCTAGTGAAACTTGATAGAAACTTCATAAAATTTCTAAACTAGTGCAAAAAGAATCATCTAAAAATACTAATTATTCTAGGAGATATTAATTTTCTAAGATAAGGACTATTCTTCTTTTTTAAACAGAAACGAAAATAAAACAAAAGCTCTAACGATCGGGTGACGGCTACGTGGCGCAAGCCGATTGGCTGAGGAGGGTGTGCGCCCGAAGTTACTTGCGGGTGGCCGATAACTAACCAATTCGCGCGCACGTGCAAATAAAAGATAAACCGTCCGGGCCGGTTCGATCCAAACCGAATAAAACCGATCTATTTAAAAAAAACCTAACTCTTCGCGGGATCTAATCTATGGCATTGATCAAAGATCGGACGGTGGGGGGCTTTTGCCGGTGCTTACAGAGGGGAGGTCGACGACGATGGAGGCAGCGGCGTCGGGCGTCGAGGTGGCATCGGTTCTGGTGGTCCTAAGCGTCGGGGAAGGAGTCGGGGAGGTGCGGCTCGACGAGGGCATCGCGGTGGTGGTGGCGGCGTGCGTCGAGGTGGTCGGGATGGAGCGGAGGGAGGCGGCGGAGCTCCGGTGCACCGGCAAGGGCGTGCGAGCTCGGGGTGCTCCCTGTAGATGGAATAGGCGAGCAAAAACGTGTCAAAGAAGCGCGTGGAGTTGGGCTAGGCCGATGGCGGGAACTAGAGAGGCTGGGGTGTGCTCACCGACGACAAAAACGACGATGAACGGCAGCGGCGGTGGCGAGATCGGTTTGGCGAGACCGCGTGGTAGGGTGGGCTTTTGGCGTGGGTGTTGAAGGGGATCGAGAGAGGAGGAGGGTGGGTATTTATAGGACCGGATGCATGGGGAGGGGGTTGACTTGGGCTAGGGTTTAGCGAGGCTCGGGTGTGGCAGGCGTCGGGTGCTGGTGAGATACGGGCGCGGGGTTTTCGGAGGTGGAAGATGAGGTGCGGGCCCCACTGGTCAGCGGGCGCGGGGAGGTGCGACTGGGTAGGGCGGCCGGCTCGTAGGGAAATGGCGCGGGGCAGGCCGCGGTGCGGTGGTGGGCTGTGATGCGGTCGGCTGATGGGCCGGCTGGTTAGAGCCGGCCTGGCGCTGGCTCCGCGTTTGTTTATTTGTTTTTTTAATAGTTGAAAGAAAAGAAAATAGAGGAAAAGAAAAAAAGTTTATATAGACAATATATATATCAAAAAGATCAGAAAAATAAATCCTAAATGATGAACTATTTTTCAAAGGCAAAATAAAAACTTTATAAAAATCATTTTTTTGAAAATTCCAAATAAACTCAAATACTTTTGGCATTATTTTCTTCTGACCTTTGGGGTGTCATGTTACCCCTCTCATACTTTTTGATTAAAGTATTTGTCAGGGATTTTTGAAATGGAATTCAAATGCCAATTTTGAAGTGAACTCAAATTCAAAAAGAAAAAACTCAAATGCCTCTGAAATTTCAAATTCCACCACAATTCAAACAAAATGCAATAGATGCTTAGCTATAATTGTAAAACATTCCAAATTGAAAATTTGGGATGTTACAAACCTACCACACTTAAAATGAATCTCGTCCTCGAGATTCGGAGAGGCTAGAAAGAAAAGGTTAGGGTTTGGGGGTCTTCCAGCAAATCCATTGATCGGAAGGGTCTCGGGTGCTACCACACTTAAAAGCAAAGTTATGGTTCCGACGGAACTCATGTACTCCATTCTTTTGGGTTGACGGTGTCGGTCTTCTCATATCCTCCGCGATAACCTTTTCACTGGTGCTTTTCCAGTAAGACATAACCTCTTTGCTCATAATCATGTGTCCTGTAACATTCCCAATTCTTAACCCTGTCATTAAGCTAATTAATTAGCCATGTCATCATGACCATTCTAAATAAATTGCATTTAGAGAATAATCCAACTCCAAGTTCAAATTTAAAATAAAGTCAAAATTAAAAGTTATCCAAACAGCAAAACAAAAATGTTCATAATGTTGCAAATAATCCCAAAGCAATTATAAAAATAAAATCAACATTAATAAAGTTCCCAAATTGACCCTAGCAACTAAAACAGTGCCAAAACAGCAATATTTAATTCATTTTCATTTAATTAAAATTCAAAAGAAATCATTTTGCCTCCAAACCTTTTTCTGGTAGTGATAAATGTTGCCTGGAATTTATTGAGCCAAGTCTCATATTTTACAAAAGTAATAGTGTGGTCAAACATTTTGCCAAACAGAGAAAAGTAAATAAACAGAAAAGGAAAAAGAAAAAGACCTAAAATCTACTGCTAGCCTGGGCTTCAAGTGTGTACAGTGAGGCCCAGCCCAGTTGCGGAGGCCTTTCGTCCTCCTCCCGCTGCCTGGACACCGAGCGCGCGCCCGAGCCAGGTCGCCGTCCCAGTCGAACCCTGCCAGCCACCGCGCCGCTACAGACGCCGCGGGGTGGATAAGAATGCCAGCATAGACGCCCTGGACATGCGCGAGATCTTTTTCCCCTCCTCCTCGCGTTGCTTCGTGCTTCCCCGCCATGGCCACCTCGGCCGTCGCCGTGCGGTCGTCGTTGGCGTGGCCACCGGCCTCCCCTCGCCGCCTCGCCTTGTCCAGCAACTCCGTCGACGCCGGCTACGTCGCCTGCGCCCTCGGATCGAAGCAGGGGAGCCTCATCGACGCCGCCTTCGTCCTCGTCTCCGTCACGGCCGCCGCGCGCCATCGCCGTCGATCTACACCACCACGACCTCCCAGGCCTCCCCGAGTTGCTCCTCGTCGCCGCTGTGAGCCACCGCGTCGACCCCCCCTTCTTTCCTACTCCCCCGTGCCCTCTAGCTCCCCTACCCGCACGGCCCGAAGCTCGGCTCCACCATTGTCGCAACCCGCATGCTCCCCGTGCTCCGTTTGTTGCCGTCGTGCAGCAGGTGTGCTCCCGAGCGGCCCCTGACGCTGATGTGCAGCCCAGCCGACTCGGTAGCGAGCCCTAGCG
Organism: Elymus sibiricus; assembly: GCA_039707655.1. NCBI lineage: Eukaryota > Viridiplantae > Streptophyta > Magnoliopsida > Poales > Poaceae > Elymus > Elymus sibiricus. The sequence goes on along the minus strand of CM077676.1, from coordinate 210,142,805 downwards.
CGCGCCCGCGAAATCACCGAAACCCGCTGCCACCGCGAGCTCGTTCCCGGCGAGCTCCGGCTGTCCCAGCTGCTGCTGCTTGCTGCACTGGATGCGGCACTCCGCCGGCTGCCCGTAGAACCTCTCCGCGCACCGATCCGTGGCCCATGGCCGTTTTCCGACCATCGCCGCCGCGTTCGGCCTCGCCGGCGTGCTGTCGCCGGCACGCGCGCAGTTTAAACTCCGGCGGGACCCACCTAGCAGTTAATTAGCACTAATCTGACGCCTAACACCCGCTGACTGGTGGGCCCATCTACTGTAGTGATTAGATTAGCCCCTAATTAACCCACTGTTGCCTGAGTCACTGACATAGCGGGCCCAGAGTGCTAATTAAGGTAGTTAATTAAACTAACTAAGTGTTTAACCTAACAGCCACTGTCAACTGGGCCCCACTGGACCCAGTTGACCAGTCAACCTGCTGACTGGACTAGACCCAGTAAATGACAGGTGCGTCCCCTGGGCCCATTGACCAGTCAACTGGTCCACGTGGACTGCTGACTGGGCAGCCCAGTCACTGACATGTGGCCCCCACAATTAATTACACATTTTTATATATAAATAATCTGTTAATTAATCTAATTGACTAAATTAATCTATGTTAAATTTAATCAGTCACTGACCAGTGGGTCCCACTGGTCAGGTTTGACCCTCGCCAGCCGGGTTTGACCGCTGACGTCACACTAACGTCATGCTGACGTCACCAATCACTGTTTTGGATAATTCGGATTTAATAATTAAAATAATTCCAGAAATTCAATAAAACTTTGAAAAAACATATAAAATAAACCGTAACTCGGATGAAAATAATTTATATATGAAAAATGATCAGAAAAATATGAAGAATCCGAATATGCCTCCCACATACCTGCCACACCTCTCTAACATGATGAACATGGAACCTTCCCCTCCGATTCATCTATCGGATAATTGCCCGGAGCTGGTAAAACACCTCCAGATGTTTCCCGCTCCGACTAACTTGCGTAGTACTGCATTAGGGCACCACCTCGAATAACGTGCTGCCATGCCTTGCATTTGTGATTGCATTTGTTGCTTGTATTTACTGTTTCTTCCCCCTATTGTCTCCGGTAGACTCCGAGACCGACGCTGCCCCTGTGATCGACTACGTCACCAACGACCCTTCTTCCGTTTCAGCAGAGCTTCCAGGCAAGCAACCCCCCCTTGACGCATGCCTATATCACCTATTCTTTCTCCCTCCTGCTTGCATTAGAATTTGCTACTGTAATTGATTGCTCCTATTCTGATGCATAGCATGTTTTTGTAACCTGCTGTTGCTACTTTACCTGTCATCCTAAACTGCTTAGAATAGGTTGGTTAGTGATCCATCAGTGACCCCTCACCCTTGTCCCTGTTGCCCCGCTTTGTTACCAGTGCCTCGATCTTTGTGATCGATGTGCAGAGACCGTCACATCACCGCACACCCCCTTAGTTGTATGACTCTGCAGGGCTACTATCAAGTGCCGAGGGTGATACCTCGTACTGCACTCCTGATGATATCTCTGTAGTATAGCACATCTGTGGTGATTGCAGAGGGTGATTCCTCGCTCTCCCCTTCCCGATGATGACTCTGTCGTGCAACCCCTCAAGTGGGTACCATCGAGGGTGATTCCTCCTGGTTCTCCTTAACGGTTACATCGAGTAGGAATCCATCGAGGGTGATTCCTCGGATTTCCCCTTGATGTTTCAGACACACGGATACCTTGAATTTACCTCAGGCCCCTGGTTAAAGTCGGGTCGACCCCGAGGGGTACCCGCGAGAGGTGTGAAGTCGGGTTGACCGTGAGGGTACCGGCGAGATAATTATGAGGCGCGGCCGGGCAGGCAGAGACCGCCCTAGAGAGGGATGGGCCTGGCCCTTGTTGCACTTCCTCGGGACGGGGCGACAGGAGTACTGATCGTCACCGCGAGCTCCCAATGCATTAACATATTTGGGTATTGATCTGAGTTGGCCGCTGGCCATATACGCACTACCACCACGTGGGATAATGGTTATTGGACCCTCGGCGCCGTATGTATCAGCCGAAAGCTCTGTCAGATGTCTAGTTCAGCATTGTGGGCCTGTCGGGCCAGTGCCATCCAGGATGAGGTGGTGCTCGTCCCGGCTCGTCGCATAATGACCCGGAGTGCAAAGGGCGATGGGCCCAAGACCCCGGAGCGCTTAGGATGTAGACCGACGGGGACCTCTCTGCTGAGCCTAGGTAGGACTACGTCGTGTTGATCAGCCGAGGCCGGGCATGACCCGGAAAAGTGTGTCTGGCCAGAGTTAATCGAGCGTGTTGGGTAACAGTAGTGCACCCCTGCAGGGAAGTTATCTATTCGAATAGCCGTGTCCATGGTAACAGGACGCTCAGTGTTGTATCCCGATCTACTACAACTTGAACTGAATACATGTTACTTTAATTGTAAGCTCCGGGATTGCTTTCTCGCAGGGAGTCGAGAAAGGATCCCTAGGCTTTGCTTCTACATGCTTGTTACTTTATAATATGCTAATCTGTACTCTTCTAATGCTGCAAGACGCTGAAGGTGCTAGTCTTCGATAGGCTAGGCCTTCCCCCCTTATTCTGGCATTTCTGCAGTTTAGTCCAAAGATATAGCCCCATTCCTTTGATACCGATGCATACTTAGTATAGTTCTGATGTCAGTCTTGCGAGTACTTTGGATGAGTACTCATGGTTACTTTGCTCCTCTTTTTCCCCATACCCGATTGCTGCGACCAGATGCCGGAGCCCAGGAGTCAGCTGCTACCACCGACGACTGCTACTACACCTCCGGTGGAGCTTTCTACTACGTGGAGACCGAGGACCAGGAGTAGATTCGGAGGCTCCCAGGCAGGAGGCCTGCGCCTTTTCGATCAGTGTCATTGTTATGCTAGCCTTCTTAAGGCAAGCTTGTTTCCCTTTTATGTCTGTACTCAGATATTATGTTTGTTTCCGCTAACGCTTGATCGCGAGCTTATGTATTCGAGCCCTCGAGGCCCCTGGCTTGTATTATAAAGCTTGTATGACTTTTATTTGTGTTTAGAGTTGTGTTGTGATATGTTCCCGTGAGTCTCTGATCTCGATCGTGTGCATTTGCGTGTATGATTAGTGCACGGTCGAGTCGGGGGCATCACAAGCTGGTATCAGAGCCGACTGCCTGTAGGAAGCCCCCTTTCCAACTCCTTGGCCAAAGTTGAGTCTAGTTTTGAAAAACTGTTTTACTAACATGGCTGTGTGGCTTACGGGCCCACGTCGCCAATGGGTGGTATTAGGATCTTTTATTCCTCTCCTTTACTCTGGGAGTCTGATCTCTCTTCCTTTCGGGTTAAAGTTTTGCTAACACTAACATTAGGTTCTCGTGTTCACATCCACCCGGAGAGCTGGTTGTCGGCAATTGTTCCTTTCCATTGGTACGTTTAATCTGATCATCATATTTCCCTTTCCATTGGTCTGTTTAACCTTTCTGGTAATCTGGCCTTATTCGAGCAGTGATAATTCCCTGCTTAAGTCAACACCCCCAAATAAAATCTTGTTACTATTGTGATGATATTCCGGTAACCACTGATGGACGAGAACCTTGCCTATTGGTCCGCCTCGTTTTAACGAGCAGGAAAATGGTTCTCTGCGTTCCCGCCTATGGTACCTATTTGTTGCCGACATAGTTGACAGACTTTCCTCTGACGTGCCTTGCTATCATGGCCGTGCAAGATGTCACCGCCCTTCCTACTTTTAACCCACACTACCCACAGTTCCACAGGATCGAAACCTGACTCCCCTATACACCCTTGATCTCGAAGATACCCCTTACCACCACCTCTTAAATCTCGGGACGAGATTTCTTGTAGTGGGGGAGATTTGTAACATTCCCAATTCTTAACCCTGTCATTAAGCGAATTAATTAGCCATGTCATCATGATCATTCTAAATAAATTGCATTTAGAGAATAATCCAACTCCAAATTCAAATTTAAAATAAAGTCAATATTAAAAGTTATCCAAACAGCAAAACAAAAATGTTCATAATGTTGCAAATAATCCCAAAGCAATTATAAAAATAAAATCAACATTATTAAAGTTCCCAAATTGACCCTAGCAACTAAAACAGTGCCAAAACAACAATATTTAATTCATTTTCATTTAATTAAAATTCAAAAGAAATCATTTTGCCTCCAAAACTTTTTCTGGCAGTGATAAATGTTGCCTGGAATTTATTGAGCCAAGTCTCATATTTTACTAAAGTAATAGTGTGGCCAAACATTTTGCAAAACAGAGAAAAGTAAATAAACATAAACGGAAAAAGAAAAAGACCTAAAATCTACTGCTGGCCTGGGCTTCAAGTGTGTACAGTGCGGCCCAGCCCAGTTGTAGAGGCCTTTCGTCCTCCTCCCGCTGCCTGGACGCCGAGCGCGCGCCCGAGCCAGGGCGCCGTCCCAGTCGAACCCTGCCAGCCACCGCGCCGCTACAGACGCCGCGGGGTGGATAAGAATGCCAGCATAGACGCCCTGGACACGCGCGAGATCTTTTCCCCCTTCTCCTCACGTCGCTTCGTGCTTCCCCGCCATGGCCGCCTCGGCCGTCGCCGTGCGGTCGTCGTTGGCATGGCCACCGGCCTCCCCTCGCCGCCTCGCCTTGTCCAGCAACTCCGTCGACGCCGGCTACGTCGCCTGCGCCCTCAGATTGAAGCAGGGGAGCCTCATCGACGCCGCCTTCGTCCTCGTCTCCGTCCACGGCCGCCGCGCGCCATCGCCGTCGATCTACACCACCACAACCTCCCAGGCCTCCCCGAGTTGCTCCTCGTCGCCGCTGCGAGCCACCGCGTCGACCCCCCCTTCTTTCCTGCTCCCCCGTGCCCTCTAGCTCCCCTACCCGCACGGGCCGAAGCTCGGCTCCACCATTGTCGCAACCCGCGTGTTCCCCGTGCTCCGTTTGTTGCCGTCGTGCAACAGGTGTGCTCCAGAGCGGCCCCTGACGCTGATGTGCAGCTCAGCCGACTCGGTAGCGAGCCCTAGCGCGCGCCTGCGAAATCACCGAAACCCGCCGCCGCCGCGAGCTCGTTCCCGGCGAGCTCCGGCCGTCCCTGCTGCTGCTGCTTGCTGCACTGGATGCGGCACTCCGCCAGCTGCCCGTAGCATCTCTCCGCACGCCGATCTGTGGCCCATGGCCGTTTTCCGACCATCTCCGCCGCGTCCGGCCTCGCCGGCGTGCCGTCGCCGGCGCGCGCGGAGTTTAAACTCCGGCGGGTCCCACCTGGCAGTTAATTAGCACTAACCTGACGCCTAACACCCGCTGACTGGTGGGCCCGTCTACTGTAGCGATTAGATTAGCCCCTAATTAACCCACTGTTGCCTGAGTCACTGACATAGCGGGCCACAGTGCTAATTAATGTAGTTAATTAAACTAACTAAGTGTTTAACCTAACAGTCACTGTCAACTGGGCCCCACTGGACCCAGTTGACCAGTCAACCTGCTGACTGGACTAGACTCAGTCAATGACAGGTGGGTCCCCTGGGCCCATTGACCAGTCAACTGGTCCACGTGGACTGCTGACTGGGCAGCCGAGTCACTGACATGTGCCCCCCACAATTAATTACATGTTTTTACATATAAATAATCTGTTAATTAATCTAATTAACTAAATTAATCTCTGTTAAATTTAATCAATCACTGACCAGTGGGTCCCACTGGTTAGGTTTGACCGCTGACGTCACACTAACATCATGCTGACGTCACCAATCACTGTTTTGGATAATTCGGATTTAATAATTAAAATAATTCTAGAAATTCAATAAAACTTTGAAAAATCATATAAAATAAACCGTAACTCGGATGAAAATAATTTATATATGAAAAATGATCAGAAAAATATGAAGAATCCGAATATGCCACCCACATACCTGCCACACCTCTCTAACATGATGAACATGGAACCTTCCCCTCCGATTCATCTGTCCGATAATTGCCCGGAGCTGGTAAAACACCTCCAGATGTTTCCCGCTCCGACTAACTTGCGTAGTACTGCATTAGGGCACCTCCTCGAATAACGTGCCGCCATGCCATACATCTGTGATTGCATTTGTTTCTTGTATTTACTCTTTCTTCCCCCTCTTCTCTCCGGTAGACCTCGAGACCGACGCTGCCCCTGTGATCGACTACGTCACCGACGACCCTTCTTCCGTTTCAGCAGAGCTTCCAGGCAAGCAACCCCCCTTGACGCATGCCTATATCACCTATTCTATCTCCCTCCTGCTTGCATTAGAATTTGCTACTGTAATTGATTGCTCCTATTCTGATGCATAGCCTATTTTTGTAACCTGCTTTTGCTACTTTACCTGTCATCCTAAACTGCTTAGAATAGGTTGGTTAGTGATCCATCAGTGACCCCTCACCCTTGTCCCTGTTGCCTTGCTTTGTTACCAGTGCCTCAATCTTTGTGATCGATGTGCAGAGACCATCACATCACCGCACACCCCCTTAGTTGTACGACTCTGTAGGGCTACTATCAAGTGCCAAGGGTGATACCTCGTACATCACTCCTGATGATATCTCTGTAGTATAGCACATCGGTGGTGATTGCAGAGGCTGATTCCTCGGATTTCCCCTTGATGTTTCAGACAGACGGATACCTTGAATTTACCTCAGGCCCCTGGTTAAAATCGGGTCGACCCCGAGGGGTACCCGCGAGAGGTGTGAAGTTGGGTTGACCGTGAGGGTACCCACGAGATAATTACGAGGCGCGGCCGGGCAGGTAGAGACCGCCCTAGAGAGGGATAGGCCTGGCCCTTGTTGCACTTCCTCGAGATGGGGCGACAGGAGTACTGATTGTCACCGCAAGCTCCCAATGCACTAACGGATTTGGGTATTGATCTGAGTTGGCCGCTGGCCATATACGCACTACCACCACGTGGGATAATGGTTATGGGACCCTCGACGCCGTATGTATCAGCCGAAAGCTCTGTCAGATGTCCAGTTCAACATTGTGGGCCTGTCGGGCCAGTGCCATCCATGATGAGGTGGTGCTTGTCCCGGCTTGTCGCATAACGACCCGGAGTGCAAAGGGCGATGGGCCCAAGACCCCGGAGCGCTTAGGATGTAGACCGGCGGGGACCTCTCTGCTGAGCCTAGGTAGGACTATGTCGTGTCGATCAGCCGAGGCCGGGCATGACCCGGAAAAGTGTGTCCGGCCAGAGTTAATCGAGCATGTTGGGTAACAGTAGTGCACCCCTGCAGGGAAGTTATCTATTCGAATAGCCGTGTCCACGGTAACAGGACGATCAGTGTTGTATCCCGATCTACTACAACTTGAACTGAATACATGTTACTTTAATTGTAAGCTCCAGGATCGCTTTCTCACAGGGAGTCGAGAAAGGATCCCTAGGCTTTGCTTCTACATGCTTGTTACTTTATAATATGCTAATCTGTACTCTTCTAATGCTGCAAGACGCTGAAGGTGCTAGTCTTCGATAGGCTAGGCCTTCCCCCCTTATTCTGGCATTTCTGCAGTTTAGTCCAAAGATATAGCCCCATTCCTTTGATACCGATGCATACTTAGTATAGTTCTGATGTCAGTCTTGCGAGTACTTTGGATGAGTACTCATGGTTACTTTGCTCCTCTTTTTCCCCATACCCGATTGCTGCGACCAGATGCCGGAGCCCAGGAGTCAGCTGCTACCACCGACGACTGCTACTACACCTCCGGTGGAGCTTTCTACTACGTGGAGACCGACGACCAGGAGTAGATTCGGAGGCTCCCAGGCAGGAGGCCTGCGCCTTTTCGATCAGTGTCGTTGTTATGCTAGCCTTCTTAAGGCAAGCTTGTTTCCCTTTTATGTCTGTACTCAGATATTATGTTTGTTTCCGCTAATGCTTGATCGCGAGCTTATGTATTCGAGCCCTCGAGGCCCCTGGCTTGTATTATAAAGCTTGTATGACTTTTATTTGTGTTTAGAGTTGTGTTGTGATATGTTCCCGTGAGTCTCTGATCTCGATCGTGTGCATTTGCGTGTATGATTAGTGCACGGTCGAGTCGGGGGCGTCACATGTCCTTTCATCCAAATAGGGCTATTCCCGAGACTGGGTCTTCTTAGCTGACAGGTTTGTCGCCAAATCTAAACAACTATGAAAAATCTCATGGTGGTCAACAATTTCTAGTTTTCCTGCAGGAAAAAGGATCTGGGTTGAATCTCACCGTATAACCTACGTTTGGCAACGGTTGCCTGTACGGGGTTCCATCGTTCTACCATTCTAAGGTTTTTGGCTTGTCATGTCAACACTCTTCTAGGGTTTTTAAGGCTCTCTGATTTTCCATCAACATATGATAGTCCATGATAAAAGTTTTCGGTATGGGGGCCAATCCATCCCGTACTTGAACCATTACCACATACGCAGACAGTGAATCACGTATTCTAACACTTGGGCATCCTCACAAGCATTGCAGAAGTTTCTCTTGTCGACAAACTGAGTTCGGATAAATCCATTAATTCTGCAAGCTGAAGAAAGCCTCTATCGTTTTCTTCACAACTCTTGGGTTTTACGTAACCTCCTAATAAACGTTTGCTGATCACAACACAGCTTCTTCCAAATTCTTCCTTCAACAAGGTAGTGCTTGATCCATATTAACTCCTGGGCCTGGGGTAGGGTCTCACTGCAGCACTGGTACTGATTTAACTCATTGTTTCCAACATTGCACCATCCTTTAAATCCAATAACACTTTATTCCTTCATATTCTTGGGGTATTCCAACATATCCGTAAACAATTTTTTTTCCAACTTATTTGTCCAGACTCCATTCGGTGGAATATTTTCCTTTCCATTGGTTAAGTATTCACACAGAAAAAAATATCACCATTAAAATAAAATGTACTGACTCATCCATAAATCATATACTTTTCATATCTTTTATTACACCCTTAATCAACAACAACAACAACAACAAAGCCTTTAGTCCCAAACAAGTTGGGGTAGGCTAGAGGTGAAACCCATAAGATCTCGCGACCAACTCATGGTTCTGGCACATGGATAGCAAGCTTCCACGCACCCCTGTCCATGGCTAGTTCTTTGGTGATGATCCAATCCTTCAGGTCTCTCTTTACGGACTCTTCCCATGTCAAGTTCGGTCTACCAAAATTCCAACATTCAAAAGTACTTTATTACAAATGCTGCCATCCACAAGGTTTGGTATGGTCAAGCATTAATTTCATCTTTATTCTTGTATCCTCCTTGTAAGCTTTAGTCCCACTGGAATTGTGCGATGTGCTCCTTGAAATCCTCCATCTTTTCTTTCATCTTGATGGCCATGAGCTTCACCTCCATCATCTCCGCATGCGCTTCTCTTAGGTGTTCCTGAGTATGACGGAGTCTTGCTTCAAGTATTTCTCTGATCTGACGTATGGCTTCCATAGCAGCCTCACGGACGGAGTCGAAGAAAGTTGCTCGTGGTACATGTGAAATGAAAAAATATTGCCCCATAGTCTTTGGGCAAACTCCTTTCACACGGTGGAGGTGTACCTCCACGTACCAAAGTCCTACTCCATTCTCCATGAAGGGGTAACCCTTGTAGACTGCATCTCCTTCAAGGTGAATATGCTTCATCATGTCCTTCAGGATCTTTGGGTAATCCTGATCATTGGTCAGGGTCATGATCGTTTCCGGACCCTTGAGGAAAGACTCATAAAGGGTTGTCATCTGCAGTTGTAAGATAAAAGGGGTATTCAGAATAATGTATGTATCTCCTTGGGTAAGCACTCATATCATCCAACAAAACTTCAAATTCAATTCCCAACATCTTACAGGGTATTACCATCCTTAAATCAAAATGTACTGGGTTATCCTTTGACCATATTCTATTGTATCTTTGTACTTTATCAAAATCCCAGTTTATGCATCAACAACTCATTTTCATCCATGTTTACCCACATGTTTACCCACATAAATGTTAACAACATAACAACTTCATAAAGCCTTTCAACACATGGCATATCAAATTTATTGATTCATGAATTATAACAATCTCTGAGACTTCCATTATATAACTCAACTCATCGTACTTATGAAAATAAATTTGCTTCCTACTACACTTATTACCAATATCAAAATCTCAACTACTAGCTCCAGCTTTCTTCTGATCTGAACATTCCCTAGCAAAATGTCCTGCCTCCTTGCAGCGAAAACAAATGACTTCGGACATGTCTCGGGGCTTCTTTGTGATTATGTAGGCTCCTTGGATTTTTAGTGTAACGCCGAATATGCGATCCTATCCTCGAGGGACTCGGAGGCCCCACCAGGGATAGAAGCGCATATCGAAGACGCTTGCAAGGTGGATATTATTACATCGTACCATGTACATAAAAGACGGGGATACCAGATAAATGCTTACACTCGCCACAAGCTACAGCAAGCACTAAGCATTGTATGGTGGCTAACTTACGAGTACAAGAATAAGAAGAGTAAACTACGCATAACGGTCACAATCTAATAATGATCAAGAAGCGATCCTGAACACCTACTTACGAGTCAAACATAACCCCACCGTGTTCTCTTCTCGAACTTCCTCGAAAAGAGACGGTCATGATTACGCACACGGTTGGGGTATTTTAATTAGGATTTAGTGTCAAGTTCTCTACAACCGGAGGTTATAAATATCCAAGTGCCACATAACCGCGGGCACGGCTTCGCGTAAGATTTAACCCTGCAGGGGTGTTCCAACCTGGTCCATCATAGACCTACACAAGCTGCGGTGGAAATACCTCAACCTCGAGATAGCCCGAAGTATCCTCGGAATCCCGGTGCACAAGACATTTCGACAATGGTAACGCAATTCTAGCAAGACCTCCCGGCGTGCCGACACCCTGATAGTAGCCGCGCGTATCTCGTCTCAGGCCACGACCGGATGAGCACAGCGTACAGCAACTGAGACCCGAGTTTCCCCGGGGGAAGCCGCAAACGACTCTGTTTTGGACCAACACCATCGGCACTGGCCCACCTGTATTATGTGGAATTAAAAGAATCCTCGGGTTCATGACGCCCTATGCCAATTAATTATTTAGTTCAGTATTATTATGTTGGCAAATGTTAAAAACCAATGTTGGGCCTTGCTGGAAGCGGTTATTCAAAGCGAACTGTCAAGAGGGTCCCATTCCCCTGAGCATGTTAGGAACGCTAAACATGGATCATAACACCAGCATTACGGAAACTAGGGCGGCTTGAGTGGAACAAAACACTAGGCAAAAGACCGAGCCTTCCACCCAATACCAAGTATATAGATGCATTAATTAAATAAGAGATATTGTGATATCCCAACATATCCATGTCCCAACATGGAACAACCTACAAGAGCACCTACAACTAGCAACGCTATAAGAAAGGGGCTGAGCAAAGCGGTAACATAGCCAAACAACGGTTTGCTGGGTAAGGTGGTTAGAGGCTGTATCATGGCATGTGGGAGGCTGTCATATATGTGGTAGGAAGCGCGACATAGCGATAGCAACGAGACAACTAGCAAGCAAAGATAGTAAAGATATCCAAGGTCATGATCATCTTGCCTGAAATCCCGCTCGGAAGAAGAACGAGTCCATGAAGAAGACGAACACGTGTAGTCGAACGAATCCTCACACTTCGCAACAAAACCGGGGCTATCAAGAAGAAGCACAACCGGAAAGAAACAAGCAACATGGTAAACACACAACCATAATCATGGCATAATGCACAACCAAGTATGATGCATGTCAAGTTTAAAGATGCATGGCATGGCAAAGATGCAACAAACAACTACTACACATTAAGTGAAGCTCAATATGCAACGAGTTGCATATTGACGAAACTCCACAAACAATTACTTAATTCACTTCCATTTATGTACTCAACAAGATTAAATGTTGTTTAACATGGCAAGAGGTGAAGCATAATTAATCTACCTATCTAGTCAATTCAAATGAGGCCGGAAACAACACATGACAATTCCGGAAAAGCCTCATATGCAATTTTCGAATTTGGTACTGTTCTGATCTAAACACAATTTTATTGTTCTTAAAAATGCAAAGTAAGTGCACCATGATAATCTACACATTTTTCTACACCATTTACATATAAAGTTTATTTAATTCGGAGCTACGGTTATTTAGTTATGAAATAAACCATTTTAGCATGTCATTAGGCAATTTTAATTCAAACAACAATATTAAATGTTGTTAACATGCATGAGGATGACATATTCAAGTTATATGCAATTTTATGGAAAAGTTGGCATATAATATGATATGAAGCATTTGTCGCCCTGACGGAAGAAAGGGGTGCAACGGCGGCGAAAACGGAAATGGTGCCACGGCAACATTCCGGTTCCGGTAACTCGATTGAGATACCGGTGCAAAGGAACAAGTGTGGGTGTGAGCGTGTCATGCAAAAGATGATGGGGAGTGATCCCGCTACCGGGTGTCCCACGTGTCGGTTGCATGGCAAAAGAGGGGCAACGTGCAACGCACAATCGCATATGGTGCAAACACGCGGTTCATCTCATACATCACGCATGCTTTCGTTCACGGGCGTCGTCTCGGCGGTTATACCTTTGAAACGTGCGGTTCGATACGGTTCGGATCGATGCGGTGTAATTGTTCGCGGGTCGTAGCGGAAGTAGCGGTACTCACGACGGTAGTGGTACATGTACGGAGAGGAACTTGACGAATCCGAGCTCTTCGGGGTCGACGGTAGTGGAACTTGGCGGCCTCGGTCTTGACAGAGATGAAGTGGAAATGGCGACGGCAGTTGTACACGTTCCGTAGACGAACTTGATGGGCCGTGGTGTCGTGGTACTTGGCGCTTGCGGTGTGGTACTTGGCGAATCCAGGGGGTACTTGCGAAATCCTCAAAGATGGTACTTGGCATTATATCTTGTTCGGAGGTCGTTCGACTCGGCGGTCTTGGCATCCGAAACTGCAGGAGCAGCGATGCACGGAGGCAGCGGGATTTGGCGTTGGGCGACCGGAGGCGGACGCAGCAAAAGGGGCGGGGCTGCTCGCAGTGGGTTCAGAGGCCGGCTCGGTGGTGAGGTGAACCGGGCGCTTTGGGTGGTTCTCGCCGGTCGAGCGGGTCAACGCGGTCGCACGCATCGACCCGAAGCAGAGGACTTGGCGAGCGAAGTGTGCGGTGGCTGGGCGTCGCGAACGAAGCTGGGACGAGGCGAGCGGGCAGGTTGGCCATGCGGCGGCTGGGCTGGAGATGAACGGCGCGGGGCGAGGGAAACACCCCGCGGTGCAGGTGCTCGACAGAGTAGCCGGTGCTTGCGGTGGCCTGGGTGGTCGTAGCAGCAACAGCTACAGCCATGGCGACGGCCATGGCGTTAGCTCGGGAGCAAGGGCGGCGCGAAACATGGCAAGAGGCCGAAGGAGGAAGACGCGGGAGGCGGGTGCGGTTGTTCGTCGTCCCGCCATGGCGGCTGCTGCCATGGTCGCGGGCACGCGAGGCGCAGATGAGGAGAAGCAGGGGACGCGAGGGAGGAGCCAGAGGAGGCGCTGGAGGGGCTCCTGCGGCCCTCTGCGTGTGGGTGGCGGCGCGACCTGGAAGAGACAAGGGGATCGATTGGGTGAGGGGCTGCGGGGGCGAGGGGATAAGGAGAGATCCAGGTGGGCTTGGGCTGGCTAAGGTTAGCAGAAGAAGGTGGGCTTCAGCGCAAAAGGGGCCAGCTGGGCTGGAAGCGGCTGCTTCTCTCTTCCATTTACAGAAAAAGCAAAGAAAGAAAAGGAGAGAAAGAGATGGGTGGAGAAAGAATTTGGGGAAGGGGTAATTTTCCTGGACTCAGAGAAATGCGCTTGGTCCGAGAAAATAGAAGTTGGCATGAATGCAAGATTTAAATTCAAACTCATTTGAATTTAATCAAATGGTTTGAACTAGGACTAGCTTTTAGAAGTGCCCCAAAATGTTGAGATTTTAGGTGGAGCTCGGGAAAATAATGAAAGAATTTATGGGCAAAGTTTGAGGACCAAACTCTTAGTAGAAAAGATATGAGAATTAAATTACAAGTGTGTTGGTGGGTGATTCCAAATTAATGGAATATTTTATAATAGCTCCCTCAAATATTGGGAGGATATGTTATAAAGAGAAATCACCATGTGAATTCCCTCGATTTAAATGGATCGAAGATCCATACAATTTATTTATTTGAGTTGGAAAAATTAATGACATGATGGCATGATGAAATGATGCAATGCAAAAATAAATAAGATAGAGCAACCAATATAATAATAATTACGAAAGGAATAGGTCTCGGGGCGTCACATTTAGCTTCTTTTCTGGACATCTATCGAAGTAGTGACCTGAATTCTTGCACTTGAAAGATATGATATGACTCAGGTCCTTTTCTGCAGAAAATGGGTTGTTCTGAGGAGGTCTTTGTTTTCTCTTCCTGGACTTCTTTGTTCCAATCAAACCTTCTATTTCGTGTGGATCAAACTCCACTTCTTCTATCGGGACGTTTCCTAGATACTCTTCTCTTTCCTTTGTGCAGTACTGGGAAAAATGTCCTTCTTCTCCACATGAATAGCAAGCATTGGAGTAAAATCTGATTAGGCCTTCTCCTTCAGGGTCTTCAACAACTTCCTTCATCACAGGTTCTTCTAAACTTTCCCTGAGGGCTTCTTTCTGCTGCTTGGTAATTTCTTGTATCTTGGGATAAATGTGATACTGAGCAGGGTAGTGTGTAGTTCCTTCACACAAGAAACATGTAACCTGCCCAGTCGGGCATTCTTCTGCCTGGTGATTTCCTACACAATGAGGGCATCCATACTTGTGTTCTTCCTGGGTGTGTCCTATTTTTCCGCATATCTTGCAGGCACAAGGTTTCTTCATCAGGTTATCATAATGCTTCCGGATGAGACGAGATCTTAGCAGAGTCTTCTTGAATTCCTTCCAAGTTTTTGCTCCATTACATCCTGGTATGGCTTGATGCATTTTCCACCAGGTTGCAGCACTTTCCGTAAAGTACTGAAGAGCGTATTGAACCTCATACTTCCATGCAACCAAATTGCTTCCGAAATGATTTTCCATGTTTTGAATCCATAGCTCTACCTCCAGCTGAGTCATCGGTCTAGAGAATATGAGTTCATCTTCCTTCATCATCTATTGAGTAGAAGGGTATTGGGATGAGAATAGAGAGGAAGAAAGATACTCACACAAACATTCAGCAACAAATCCCAACTCAAAGTTTCTACCATTTGTAATGGGCTGGTTCACTATGGTTTCGTTATGAAGTCATCATTTCTTCAGGTCTTCAATGCTCGGGAGTCTTCCAATTCCTGATGCTTCTCCCATATGAAGTCCTCTGTTATTCTTCCATAACTTACGTCTCTCAAGGTTGCAATAAATACAAACCTACAAATACGCATCTATCCAATCACTCAATAAACACAAACCATAACAACCAAACATCCACTTATTCAAACAATCCTCTAGTATCGCCACCCACATAAGTCGGTATGGTCAGATACTTTAAATCGGAAAAACGTTCATCTTTTTTCTCTCATGGTGGGACTACTACTACTAAGCTAGTGTATCCTTGTCTCCTATGGGCTTCTCCTGTGTAGACATGATGTTCTCCAGTTCTTCTGCCAGATTATCTCTATCGACACGGAGTTTCTTGTGTCATGCCTGTAATTCCTGGAGTTGAGTCTTGAGCTTCTGAATCTCAACATCTTTGGTATGAGATATGGCCCTGCTATTCTTCAGCTCCTGACGATTCTTCGGGATCTGAAGGTTCTCCTCCTCCAGCTTAGCTACCTTCGTCTTCTAAATCTTGAGCTCTTCATGCAAGGCTTCCTTGTCAAATAATGCTTCCAGAAGGTCCATCTGCAGGTTCTTGACGTATTGCTCCAGCTCCTGATTATACACCAACAGTGGTGCAAACTTCATCTTCTGCTCATTGGTCAGGGCAATAGTGGCTCCATCTTCCTTCTGCCATCCGACCTTTCCAAAGTAGTGAGCGCTTAGAGCAGCACGATGACGATAGCACAGTCGTGCAATAGCATCATGGACGGCAGTGTTTATGCCCATATCACAGTCACGATTTAACATTTCAAAGCTGATGTCTCCAGTCTTGGGGTGCTCCTTGCGTCCAAACACCTGAGTTTTGATGCCCCATGATTCAGATGTCCTCTTAGTGGCCTTGATCTCGAGTATCGGCAGCTTCAGCAGTCTGACTAGCTCCTAAAGGAATGGGCCACCAAGAACATCCTCGTAGTGTCCTCTTTCATTCAGGATGTAGCTCTCCATCTATAAGTTGAAATGAGGTAAGTTCAGTAGAAGAATGCAGAGGTTACGCGAGTAGTATAAGGTAAAAGTTGTTCCTACTAAGGTCTTCCTATTTCTATGCCATTTTTCTAGGGTCACGTCCTACAGTCAACATGTGCTCTGATACCATCTCTGTAGCGACCCGGCCTCAAACGGTCAAGCCTCTGTGTATCTGTGCCATCCCTGGATTAGTATGCTGGCACACACAGTACATCAACGTATATATCAATCACATGTATAAATAACGTAATACTGGTATATACCTCATAAGTCTCAGCGGAAACAGACAATCGGGTGTGGAGTCCCATCAACGCCATCGGCAAGTTGAGTGTAGACCGTAACCCTATATCATAACGTCGTAGAAATCCTGCAACATGATACGTTGCAGCCGTGTAGGTCAGTACATTGAATGTACCGGCAAGATCACTGTAAGAGAACAGATGATAAACTATACTATATGCAATATGGCTTATTGGCTCTGTGTCTGAGTTTTGTTTGCGTAAAAGCTGTTTTTATTTTCCCCTACAACAAAGGAATAAACAGGAATCTTCACTACAGAGTTATCTACTCAGACATGGTTCCGCCAACCGATGTCTCAATGCCCACAAGTATCATAATGTTGCCCACAATTAGTTATCAGCCCGGTGTTGAGAGTTCAGAGATAGATCCAAGTCCAGAGGCTAAAATTGTTTGTAACCGGGGACAGGGCTAATCGATTAGGTTTTAACTCTGCAGAGTGTTGTGCACTTTACCCACAAGATTCGATCCCTCTTTTTACGTTCTCGCACTTCAGGGTGTTTGAGAACAAGATGACCGAAACATGGTCTTCCGAAGAGTTCCTCTGACCACTGTCCGGTGCTCATCCAATCCTACCGTAGTTCTACATCTGCTAGCACCGTCCCAGCCAGAGTCACAACTAAGGTCAACCAAGCCAGGGCCCATAATGACTTGCGGTTGCACAGGTAAGCTTCCGGGCATGAAGTATTCTTCCGTCTCTTTGAGTCTGGGTGAAGCTTTCCGCAAGATGTCATGGCGCTTCTCCATGCATCCCGGCCATCCACTGGTTGCTCCAGGGTGCCCATCAAATCCATCCTTCACCCAGTAGTGTGTATTGAAATCTTGTCTCGAGTCTCAAAATCTTGAGGTCTTGTAGAGGCAGGCCTTGAAGGATACCGGTCTTGAAATTTCCATCATGAAGTTGTCGTCATTGACGTAGAGTCCTCCATTCTCACACCACTCCCGAGCACTCATACCAACCCCATCTACTATAGCATAGCTTTAAAACTAAACAACGTCCCGGGCTTGGTAACAGGGAGATGGGTTCCTACCTCATGCATTCTACTAAACTACAAGATTCAATAACACTACTAGAGAAATTGTTGAAAGGGTGATACTACATGCAAATAAAACTTAGGTAATAACAAATGGTCAAAGTGAACTTGCCTGATAATTTGGTGAAGATAATAACGCTCTCAAAAAATGACTTGGTAGTACTATGCTATCACGCCCAATATGCGGTCCTATTCTCGAGGAACTCGGAGGTTCCTGATGTCTACTACACAACTTGTTCTTGTAGACTCGTGTTGGGCCTCCAAGCGCAGAGTTTTGTAGGACAGTAGCAATTTTCCCTCAAGTGGATGACCTAAGGTTTATCAATCCATGGGAGGCGTAGGTTGAAGATGGTATCTCTCGAACAACCCTGCAACCAAATACAAGAAATCTCTTGTGTCCCCAACACACCCAATACAATGGTAAATTGTATAGGTGCACTAGTTCGGCAAAGAGATGATGATAAAAGTGTAGTATGGATAGTAGATATAGGTTTTTGTAATCTGAAAATATAAAAACAGCAAGGTAGCAAGTAACAAAAGTGAGCACAAATGGTATTACAATGCTTGAAAACAAGGCCTAGGGTTCATACTTTCACTAGTGCAATCTCTCAACAATGCTAACATAATTGGATCATATAACCATCCCTCAACGTGCGATAAAGAATCACTCCCAAGTTCCCATTAGTGGAGAACATAAGATAGAAATTGTTTGTAGGGTACGAAACCACCTCAAAGTTATCCTTTCCGATCGATCTATTGAGCTATTCCTATAAGTGTCACAAACAGCCCTAGAGTTCGTACTAAAATAACACCATATGATACACATCAACCAACTCTAATGTCACCTAGATACTCCAATGTCACCACAAGTATCCGTGAGTTGATTATATGATATGCATCAAACAACTTCATAATCATAATATTCAATCCACACAAAGAACTCCAAGGAGCACCCCAAAGTTTCTATCGGAGAAAAGATAATGAAAATGTGCATCAACCCCTATGCATAGATTACCCCAATGTCACCTCGGGAATCCGCGAGTTGAGTGCCAAAACATATTTCAATTGAATCAATATAATACCCCATTGTCACCACGGGTATTCATATGCAAGACATACATCAATTGTTCTCAAATCTGAAATATTCAATCCGACAATAACAAAACCTCAAAGGGAAAAAATTCGATTCATCACAACAAGAATAGAGAGGGAGAAAACACCATATGATCCAACTATATTAACAAAGCTCGTGATACATCAAGATCGTGCCAAATCAAGAACACGAGAGAGAGAGAGATAAAACACATAGCTACTGGTACAAACCCTCAGCCCCGAAGGTGAACTACTCCCTCCTCGTCATGGAGACTGCCGGGATGATGAAGATGGCCCCCGGTGATGATTCCCCCCTCCGGCAGAGTGCCGGAAAAGGGCTGTAGATTAGATCGTGGAGGTACAGAGGTTTGCGGCGGCGTAAAAACTCATCTAGGTTAACTTTCGGGGGTTTCTGAATATATACGATTTTTCAGCGTGGAATCACGCGAAGAGGGGCCATAGGGGGCCCACGAGGCACCAGGGCGCGCCTAGGGGGGGGGGCAGGCGCGCCCAGGTGGCTCGTGGGGCCCCTGTGGCTCTTCTGCTGCTCCTCTAAAGCTTCCTGGGTCTGTTTCCTTCCAGAAAAAAATTGTCAAAAAGTTTCGCTGCATTTGGACTTCGTTTGATATGGATTTTCTGGAAAACCAAAAACAAGCAGAAAACAGCAACTGGCACTAGGCACTAGGTCAATATGTTAGTCCATAAAAATCATATAAAAGCCATATAAAAGTGCACCAAAATCATACAAAACTATAATAAACATGACATGAATACTTCATAAATTATAGATACGTTGGAGACGTATCAGTTCCACCAAGTATAGAAGCGCATATTGAAGACGCTTGCAAGGTGGATATCATTACATCGTACCATGTACATAATAGATGGGGATACAGACAAATAAATAGAATCATCACATGAATACATCAATACATAGCAAACACCATACAGAAGAGCAAAATCCGACTACGGATGAAATCAAACGAAAAAGAAGAACGACGTCCACCCTGCTAGCCCAGGCTGCCGACCCGGAACCTATCCCAAGATCGACAAAGAAGAAGAACTCCAAAAGCAAACGCGCATTGCTCTCATGTCAAATCATTGCATTACCTGTACCTGCATCTGTTGTTGTAGTAATCTGTGAGCTACGAGGACTCAGCAATCTCATAACCATGGGTAACAAGACTATCAAAGCTTAAATGGGTATGGAAGGATAAGGTGGTGAGGTTGCAGCAAGCACTAAGCATTGTATGGTGGCTAACTTACGAGTACAAGAATAAGAAGAGTAAACTACGCATAACGGTCGCAAACTAATAATGATCAAGAAGTGATCCTGAACACCTACTTACGAGTCATACATAACCCCACCATGTTCTCTTCCCGAACCCCCTCAAAAAGAGACAATCACGGTTACGCACGCGGTTGGTGCATTTTAATTAGAATTAGTGTCAAGTTCTCTACAACTGGAGATTATAAATTTCCAAGTTGCCACATAACCGCGGGCATGGCTTCGCGAAAGATTTAACCCTGCAGGGGTGTTCCAACCTGGTCCATCACAAACCGACACAAGCTGCGGTGGAAAGACCTCAACCTCAAGAAAACCCGATCAACCTCGTGTCAACCTCGGAATCCCGGTGCACAAGACATTTCGACAATGGTGAACAAGTCCAGCAAGACCTCCCGGCGTGCCGACACCCTGATAGTAGCCGCGTGTATCTCATCTTAGGCCACGACCGGATGAGCACAGCGTACAACAACTGAGACCCGAGTTGCCCCGGGGGAAGCCGCAAACGACTCTGTTTTGGACCAACACCATCGGCACCCGCCCACCTGTATTATGTTGAATTAAGAATCCCCGGGGACGTGACCCCCTATGCAAAATTAATTAATTAATTTGGTATTATTATGTTGGCAAATGTTAAAACCAAAGTTGGGCCTTGCTGGAAGCGTTTATTCAAAGCGAACTCAAGAGGGTCCCATACCCCTAAGCATGTTAGGAATGCTAATCAAGGAACATAACACATGTATTACGGAAACTAGGGCGACATGAGTGGAACAAAACACTAGGCAAAAGGCCAAGCCTTCCACACACAACCAAGTATATAGATGCATTAATTAAATAAGAGATATTGTGATATCCCACGATATCCATGTCCCAACATGGAATAACCTGCAACTGCACCTGCAACTAGCAACGCTATAAGAAAGGGGCTGAGCAAAGCGGTAACATAGCCAAACATCGGTTTGCTGGGTAAGGGTGGTAAGAGGCTGTATCATGGCATATGGGAGGCTGACATATATGTGGTAGGAAGCGCGACATAGCGATAGCAACGAGACAACTAGCAAGCAAAGATAGTAAAGATATCCAAGGTCATGATCATCTTGCCTGAAATCCCTCTAGGAAGAAGACCGAATGCATGAAGTAGTCGAGCCAACAAAGTCGAACGAATCCTCACTCCGAAACGTAACCGGACTATCGAGAAGAAGCACAACCGGAAAGAAGCAAACAACATGGTAAACACACAAGCATAATCATGGCATTATGCACAACCAAGTATGATGCATGTCAAGTTTAAGGATGCATGGCATGGCAAAGTGCAACAATCAAATACTACACATTAAGTGAAGCTCAATATGCAACGAGTTGCATATTGACAAAACTCCACACTCAAATATTTAGTTCACTCCCGTTTATGCTACTCATCAATATTAAATGATGGTTAACATGGCAAGAGATGAAGCATAATTAATCTACCTATCTAGGCAATTTAAATGAGCCCGGAAACAACACATAACAATTCCGGAAAATCCCCATATGCAAATTTTGAATTTGGTACTGTTCTGCCTAAAACATGATTTTAAAGTTGTTAAACAGCAAAAGTAAGTGCACCATGTTAATCTACACATTTTTCCACCCCATTTACATATAAAGTTTATTTAATTCGGAGCTACGGTTGTTTAGTTATGAAATAAACCATTTTAGCATGTCATTTATGCAAATTAATGCAAACAGCAATTTTAAACATTTTTAACATGGATGAAAGTTGCATATTGTGAAACTACATGAAATTCTAAGCATTTTACATATATGGCATGTTTTATTTGGATGCATGGATATTTAATTATTAGCATTTTAAAATCATGACAGTTTCTGTAATTATGCATGTTCTGGAAAATTGGACAAATTCGTTCCGGGGAAAAAAATATGAATCAGGCCGAATCGGAGATCTGGGGCAATACTGCGCACTGAGCGCAACATAGAGGATGGGCAGTGGGAAGCTCACCCATGGGCCAGAGCCCGATCGGAGCAGAGGGCGTCTTGGGCGAGGCTGTGGCCGAGCTGGGCCTTGGCGCAAGAAGGACCAGGCGCGGTCAACGCGAGCGCTCTCCTCGCTCGCTCGATCTAGCAGGGGTGCGAGCAGAGGCTCGAGCAGGCAAGCTCCTGCTCGATGCAGAAGAAGCAGAGGATGCGGCAGGAGGGACTTGGCGCGGCGGGCGAGGAACTTGGGCGAGGCCTTGACGGCGAGGCAGGGGAACGGCTGGATCCGGCGGGCAGGGTGCTGATCGGACCGGCGACGAGCTCTTGTTCTCTGCAGAGGCAGGGAAGGGAGACAATTGAGAGATGGGGAGGACCAGGGAAGAAACGAGGGACGAAGGAAGACTGGGACGAATGGCGTCTCGGTCCTGCTGGCCGGCGACACGTCGGCTGTAGCTGGACGGCGGCGTTGGAGGTGCAGCAGTGGAAGGCGGCAATGCCATACGAGGAGCTCGGAAGGTCGTCCATGGCGCCGGAGAGCTCCTGTAGAAAAGCGAGACAGAGATGTTGAGAGGAGGGAGAGAAGAAAAGGGAAGGGAGAACAGGCAGGGGAGGAAGGAGAGGGGTCCTGTGGGTTCTGGCAATGAACGACGTTGGGGACGAGGTGCTTGGGAAGCCCCTCGGGCACGAGAGGAGGCTGGAGTGGAGGCGAGGCAGTGGCTCCGGTTGGGCGGATCGGGAGTTGGAGAGAGGTGGCGGCGCGAGGAAGGAAACCCTAGAGGCACGGACGCCAAGCGGGGGTTCTTATAGTAGGGGCTGGCCGGCGTGGAGGCGCTGGCTGCCTCGGTGGCCATGTGCGAGCGTGTGTGTGTGGAGTTACTGTGAGAGGGAAAAGCTACGGGAGGTGGAAGAAAGTTGAGGAGTGAGGGAATGACATGCGGGCCCGGGGGGGGGGGGTGAAAGTGTGCTGCGGGGAGGTGGAATTACCAGAGGAGGTGGTGGTTAGTGGGCTGGGCTGCGGACTGCTGCTGGGCCACCTCTCTAACTCTCTGCCTTTACCTATCTCCCTTATTTCTCAATTTCCTTCAGACAGAAAATAAAGATAGTAATGTGTAGGGAGTATGGGAAGGGGCGACAGATATAAAAATATCATTGGTCTCCTGGAATTATGCAGGATTTAAGTAAATTGTCCTGGCAATATTTAAAGACAGAAAAATAAATCAAGTTTGAATTTAATTCAAACTTGAGCCATTTTTGAATCTATCCAGAACATCTTCAAAAGGAATGAAATTTGGTGGAGAGGCATTAGACAGGGTGTAGAGAGCATAGGAAAATAGTGGACATTAATCTGGAACAAAAATAATATCCACATGGATAAATTGAAAAGGAAGAAGAAGATGATGATGATGAACATGCATAGGTGAATCACATTGGCTTGTGAGGGAGATGGCAAGCACGAATGGCTACGAGTTTTTGAAAACGACGACAGCGGACTACCGATGCAATGCGCATGATGCGATGATAATGCAACAAACAAATAAATCACACGGCGACAACGAAATAAATGGAAGGCATCTGAAGCGTCGGTCTCGGGCTGTTACATATGCGTCACTCCGGTGAAATCTATATAGTCAAACATAGTATTCATATAAGCAAACATTCTAGCACTCAAAGATAACAATCCACAAATAAAATGAAATCAAGAAATCAATAACAAAACCCAATACAATGCAAAGAACACTTCATAAGAAAACTAATACGAAAAGCTATAAATAACCCACTAAGTGAACTTTTTGACTTAACTACAAAAATGGTTTTTTTGTCCCAATTAATACCTAACAACAAGGAAAATACTAAACTAATAAATTAACAGAAAAGAAAATATAAAACAACTAATTTATCAGAAAGTATTTTTTTATAAACTTTTAGTAGAAAAAAGAAACAATTAAAAAGCTTTTTAAAACTCTATTTATAACCTATGCAAGTTTTACTACAAAACTAAAGAAACAAAATAATAAAATTTATTTTGACTACAAATAAAAGCATAAACAAAGTAAAACTTGTCAAAACTTGCAAAAAGAAATAACTAAAAACAAATAAAAAACTTAAGAAAAAGAAAATAAACAAAATCACTACTAAACAATACTGTTTTTGTAAAAACATAATTTTTAAAAAAATCCTAAAATTTACCAATTAATTCCTACTGGTAAACAAAGTCACAAGAAACCAGTAGCAAAAAAGAATCCCTCAAAAATATTGTTCCTAGCTCAAAATATAGCCAATCTAGTGATTTGAACAAAATTCATGAAAATTCAAATTCAAACTTTCAAATCTAGTCAAACTTGATATCTACAGAAACTTCATAAAATTTCTAAACTAGTGCAAAAAGAATCATCTAAAAATACTAATTATTCTAGGAGATATTAGTTTTCTAAGATAAGGACTACTCTGTTTTTTTTAAAACAGAAACGAAAATAAAACAAAAGCTCTAACAATCAGGCGACGGCTACGTGGCGCAAGCCGACTGGCTGAGGAGGGTGTGCGCCTAAAGTTACTAGCGGGTGGCTGATAACTAACCGATTCGCGCGCGCGTGCAATAAAAGAAAAACCGGCCGGGCCGGTTCGATTTAAACCGATTCCAAACCGAATAAAACCGATCTATTTAAAAAAACTAATTCTTCGCGGGATCTAATCTACGGCGTTGATCAAAGATCGGATGGTGGGGGGGCTTTTGCCGGCGCTTACAGAGGGGAGGTCGACGGCGATGGAGGCAGGGGCGTCGGGCGTCGAGGTGGTGGCGGTTCCGGCGGTCCTTGGCGTCGGGGAGGTGCGGCTCGATGAGGCCGTCGCGGTGGTGGTGGCGGCGTGCGTCGAGGTGGTCGAGACGGAGCGGAGGGAGGCGGCGGAGCTCCGGTGCTCCGGCGAGGGCGTGCGAGCTCGTGGTGCTCCCTGTAGATGGAATAGGCTAGCAAAAACGTGTCAAAGAAGCGCGTGGAGTTGGGCTAGGCCGATGGCCGGAACTAGAGAGGCTGGGGTGTGCTCACCGGCGACGAAAACGACGATGAACGGCGGCGGCGGTGGCGAGATCGGTTTGGCGAGAGCACGTGGTAGGGTGGGCTTTTGGCATGGGTGTTGAAGGGGATCGAGAGAGGAGGAGGGTGGGTCTTTATAGGACCAGATGCTTGGGGAGGGGGTCGACTTGGGCTAGGGTTTAGCGAGGCTCGGGCGTGGCCGGCGTCGGGTGCTGGCGAGATACGGGCACGGGGTTTTCGGAGGTGGAAGACGAGGTGTGGGCCCCACTGGTCAGCGGGTGCGGGGAGGTGCGACTGGGTCGGGCGGCCGGCTCATAGGGAAACGGCACGGGGCAGGCCGCGGTGCGGTGGTGGGCCGCGGTGCGGTCGGCTGATGGGCCAGCTGGCTAGCGCCGGCCTGGCGCTGGCTCCGCGTTTTTTTAATAGTTGACAGAAAAGAAAATAGAGAAAAAGAAAAAAAGTTTATATAGACAATATATATATATATATCAAAAAGATCAGAAAAATAAATCCTAAATGATGAACTATTTTTCAGAGGCAAAATAAAAACTTTATAAAAATCATTTTTTTGAAAATTCCAAATAAACTCAAATTTGAATTCAAATACTTTTGGCATTATTTTCTTCTGACCTTTGTGGTGTCATGTTACCCCTCTCATACTTTTTGATTAAAGTATTTGTCAGGGATTTTTGAAATGGAATTCAAATGCCAATTTTGAAGTGAACTCAAATTCAAAAAGAAAAACTCAAATGCCTCTGAAATTTCAAATTCCACCACAATTCAAACAAAATGCAATAGATGCTTAGCTATAATTGTAAAACATTCCAAATTGAAAATTTGGGATGTTACAATAAAGCACTAGAACAAAAACTAATTGGAGCATTGGAGGAGTCACATACCAAGGAGCAATTCCTCAAAACAGTTCGGAAACAGAGTTCCGAGCAAGGAGATAAAAAATCTCACAGAAATGAGCAAGAACACGGGCTTGGGAGCATATTTGATTTTTTTTTTGGAGGAAGAGGAAGGTAGTGGGCAGCTGAAATAAGTGAGGGGGTCCCTATGGGACCCACAAGCCCACTAGGCGCGCCCTATGAGCTTGTGGCTCACAGGTGCACCCCCCCTGAGATGTGTTCGGTGCCAAAAATTCTTAAATATTCAGGAAAAAATCATACTAAATTTTCAGGGCATTCTGAGAACTTTTATTTTTGGGCCATTTTCTATTGGACGAATAATTCAGAAAACAGGATAATCATGGCATTCTACTTTATCAAACTTTTAAATAACAGCAAGTAAATGAAGGGTACAGTAGGTCGTGCTTACTGAATTCATCGACCACATGCCCCTCAAAAAGAATCCATTAATAAGGTTGATCAAGTCTTATTAACAAACTATTTCTGAGTGACATGAAACCGAAGAATTTTCGTATAACACTAGGTTACCTCAACGGGGATATGCATCTCCCCAACAATGAGAGTTTCATATTTCTTTTTGACTGAAGGAAGAGGAAATTCGAAACCTCCAATAGTGATCTTCGCAATTTTTTCAATAATGTTGATACCATTCACTGAAGTTTGTTCTCGAAAAATATACCGTGTGCTCATTACCATTGACATGAAAAGTAACCTTGATTTTATTGCAATCAATAACAGCCCCTTCAGTATTCAAAAAGGGTATACCCAGGATAATCGACATGTTGTCGTCCTCGGGCATATCAAGTATATATAACAAAATCCGTTAAAATAGTAACATTCGCAACAACAACAGGCACATCCTCGCAAATTCCAATAGGTATAGCAGTTGATTTATCAGCCATTTGCAAAGATATTTCAGTAGGTGTGAGTTTATTCAAATCAAGTCTTCTATATAAAGAGAAAGGCATAACACTAACACCGGCTCCCAAATCACATAAGGCAGTTTTAACATAACTTCTTTTAATGGAGCATGGTTTAGTAGGTATTCCTGGATCTCCTAATTTCTTAGGTACTCCACCCTTAAAAGAATAATTTGCAAGCATGGTAGAAATTTCACCTTCAGGTATCTTTCTTTTAGTAGTGACAATATCTTTCATATATTTAGCATAAGGAGGCATTTTCAACATATCAATCAAGCGAGTGCGCAAAAAGACAGGTCTAAGCATTTCAACTAAGTGCTCAAAATCTTCCTCATCCTTGTTTTTAGATGGTTTAGTAGGAAAAGGCATAGGTTTTTGAACCCATGGTTCTCTTTCCTTTCCATGTTTTCTAGCAACAAAGTCTCTTTTATCATATCTTTTATTCTTAGGAGGTGGGTTATCAAGATCAACAGCAGGTTCTATTTCTACATCATTATCTGGTTGAGCATCAACATGAACATCTTCATTATCATTATCATTATCACTAGGTGTATGTTCATTACCAGATTGTGTCTCAGCATCAGAAATAGAAGCATCATTATGATTCTAGGGAGGTTTTTCTATCTCAGGTTCACTAGGAGCAAGCAAAGTTTTATCATTTTCCTTTTTCTTTTTCTTCTTATTTGGACTAGGTGCATCAATATTATTTCTTTGTGAATCTTGTTCAACTCTTTTAGGATGACCTTCAGGATATAGAGGATCCTGAGTCATTCTACCTCCTCTAGTAACAACTTTAACAGCATGGTCATTCTTTTTATTATTCATCTCATCAAGCAAATCATTTTGTGACTTAGCAATTTGTTCTAACTGAGTTTGAACCATAGAAGCATGTTTATTTAAACCCTTAACATCATTAGCAATTCTAAACATCAAATCACTCAAGCGGTCAATCATGATGGCATTTCGTTTTAGTTGATTGCTAACATACATATTAAAGTGTTCCTGTTTAATGATGTAATTATCAAATTCATCCAAGCACTGGCTAGCAGATTTATTATAGGGAATATCACCTTCATCAAATCTACGGAGAGAATTTACCTCTACTACCTGTGTAGGGATATCGAGACCATGTATTTCTTCAATAGGCGGTAAATTCTTAACATCTTCAGCTTTAATACCGTTTTCTTTCATAGATTTCTTGGCTTCTTGCATATCTTCTGGACTGAGGAATAGAATACCTCTCTTCTTCGGAGTTGGCTTAGGTGGTGGTTCAGGAAGTGTCCACTCATTATCATTCTTCAATATATTATTCAGTAGTACTTCAGCCTGTCCAACAGTTCGTTCCCTGAAAACACAACTAGCACAACTATCTAGGTAGTCCCTAGAAGCATCGGTTAGTCCATTATAAAAGATATCAAGTATTTCATTCTTCTTAAGAGGATGATTAGGCAAAGCATTAAGTAATTGGAGAAGCCTCCCCCAAGCTTGAGGGAGATTCTCTTCTTCAATTTGCACAAAGTTAAATATTTCCTGTAAAGCAGCTTGTTTCTTATGTGCAGGAAAATATTTTTCAGAGAAGTAATATATCATATCCTGGGGACTACGCACACAACCAGGAGCAAGAGTATTAAACCATTTCTTAGCATCACCCTTTAATGAGAAAGGAAATAACTTAAGAATATAATAGTAGTGATTTTTTTCCTCATGAGCAAATAGGGTGGCAATATCATTCAACTTAGTAAGGTGTGCCACAATAGTTTCAGTTTCATAACCATGAAAAGGATCAGATTCAACCAAAGTAATTAACTCAGGATCGACAGAAAATTCATAGTCCTTATCGCTAACAAATATGGGAGAGGAAGCAAACTTAGGATCATATTTCATTCTCTCCCTCATAGATTTTTCTTTCAACTTAGCAAGCAAAGTTTTAACTTCATCTCTATCCTTACAAGCAAGAATGGCCCTAGCCGTCTCCCTATCAAAGACATATTCATTAGGTGATTCAACTCTAGTAGGAGGACTAGGCATAATAGGTGATTCATAATTTTTAGAAGTTTCATTAATTTCAACATTCTCAATTTCTTTAGCTTTAGCAAGTTGTTCATCAAGAAATTCACCAAGTGGCACGGTATTATCAAGCATAGTACTAGCATCATCAAAAGTATCATTCATAGCAGAAGTAGTATCATCAATAACTTGCGACATATTAGAATGAATAACAAGTGGTGGTGTCGCAAGTCTACTCAAAATAGAAGGTGAATCAAGTGCAGAGCTAGATGGCAGTTCCTTACCTTCCCTCGTCTTAGAGGGAACGATCTTGGTCTTAGAGTCTTTCAGATTCTTCATAGTGATCAACAGATATAAATCCCAAGTGCCTTAGCAAATAGAGTTATGCTCCCCGGCAACGGCGCCAGAAAAAGGTCTTGATAACCTACAAGTATAGGGGATCGCAACCGT
The DNA here is from genome assembly GCA_039707655.1 of Elymus sibiricus. Classification (NCBI taxonomy): domain Eukaryota; kingdom Viridiplantae; phylum Streptophyta; class Magnoliopsida; order Poales; family Poaceae; genus Elymus; species Elymus sibiricus. The sequence goes on along the minus strand of CM077676.1, from coordinate 210,113,503 downwards.
TTTCGCGGGTAGTATTTCACCTAGATTTATTGATTCGACACAAGGGGGGCCAAAGAATATTTGCAAGTATTAGCAGTTGAGTTGTCAATTCAACCACAACTGGAGATAAAATATCTGCAGCAGAATATTTAGTAGCACAGTAACATGATAGTTTTGATAGCAGTAGCAACAGTAACAATAGTAACGGCAACAGTAATAGTAGCAGTTTGTAGCAATTGCAAAGCAGTAGCAACAAAGTAACTTAGCAGAAACCAATATGAGAAAGTCGTAGGCATTAGATCGGTGATGATAATTATGTTGGATGATATTCATCATATAACAGTCACAACCTAAGGCGAGACACAATAGCTCCAATTCATCAATGTAATGTAGGCATGTATTCCGTATATAGTCATACGTGCTTATAATAAGAACTTGCATGACCTCTTTTGTCCTACCATCCCGTGGCAGCGGGGTCCTTAAGGAAACTAAGGGATATTAAGGCCTCCTTTTAATAGAGAACTGGAACAAAGCATTAGCACTTAGTGAATACATGAACTCCTCAAACTACGGCAATCACCGGAAAGAATCCCAATTATTGTCATCTTGGGGTATGCGGATCATAACACGTAATAGGTGCATATAACTTGCAAGATAGGATCAAGAACACAAATATATTCATGGAAACATAAAAGGTTCGGATCTGAAATCATGGCACTCGGGTCCTAGTGACAAGCATTAAGCATAGCAAAGTCATAGCAACATCAATCTCAGAACATAGTGGATACTAGGGATCAAAGCCCTAACAAATTGACTCAATTACATGATAAATCTCGTCCAACCCATCGCCATCCAGCAAGTCTATGAAGGAATTACTCATGCCCGGTGGTGAGCATCATGAAATTGGTGATGGAGGATGGTTGATGATGACGACGGCATTGAATCCCCCTCTTCGGAGCCCCGAACGGACTCCAGATCAGCCCTCACGATGAAGAACATGAGGTGGCGGCGGCTCCATATCGTAAAACGCGATGAAACTTCTTCTCTCTTTTTTTCTCGGGGAAAGTGAATTTATAGCGTTGGAATTAGGTCAGACGGCCGCCTGTGGGCCTCACAAGGCATCGGGGCGCGCCCTGGGGGGGTCGTGCCCTGTTGCCTTGTGGGAAATAGGTGGCCCCTCTTCTGTTGATTCTTGTGCCAGTAATTTTTATTTATTCCATAAAAAATCTCCAAAAAGTTTTGTCCAATTCCGAGAACTTTGATTTCTGCACAAAAACAACACCATGGTAGTTCTGCTGAAAACAGCGTCAGTCCGGGTTAGTTTCATTCAAATCATGCAAATTAGAGTCCAAAACAAGAGCAAAAGTGTTTGGAAAAGTAGATACGACGGAGACGTATCAACCCTTCCTGAAAATAAGATGAATTGTAATTGTTTGATGACTAAAAACATAGTTTGTTATGTTTCAAGAGAGTTTATGTTCTATACTTTAACATATGAATAACTTTCTACTTGATCATGAGAAGTTTTATGAGAGCAGATGTTTATGATATATAATGATGTTACAAAAGTGATTAGAATTATCACTGATCAAATTTATGCACTATGCTAGCTTTCACACTTCATAAATTATTTCTTTTATCATTTACCTACTCGAGGACGAGCGGGAATTAAGCATGGGGATGCTGATATGTCTCCAACGTATCTATAATTTATGAAGTATTCATGCTATATTTACATCAATTATATATGGTTTTGGTGCACTTTTATATTATTTTTATGGATTAACTTATTAATCTAGTGCCCAGTGCCAACTCCTGTTTTCTGCATGTTTTTTTTTGGAGAAAATCCATATCTAGGAAGGTCCAAACATGATGAAAACTTACGATGATTTTTTATGGAATATATGTGATTTTTGGGAACAAGAATCAACGCAAGATGATGCTCGAGGGGCCCAGAAGCTCAGGTGCGCGTCCTACCCCCCTGTGCGCGCCCTTCATCTTGTGGCCACCTCGTAGGTCTGTTGATGCCATATTTTTTCCACAAGAAAGATAATTTCCGGATAAAAATTCCCTCAAATTTCAGCCCAATCGGAGTTACGGATCTCTGGGAATATAAGAAACGGTGAAGGGCCAGAAAACAGACGCGAACCAGAGAAGAAAACAGAGAGAGAGATCCAATCTCGGAGGGGCTCTCGCCCCTTCGGGCGCCATGGAGGCCCAGGACCAAAGGGGAGAACCTCTCCCCATATAGGGGAAGACCATGGAGGAGGAAGCCCGAGGGGGAGACTCTCTCCCCCTCTCTCTTGGTGGCGCCGGAGTGCCGCCGGGGAACCATCGCCGCGGTGATCGTCTTCATCAACATCACCGTCTTCATCACCTCCCTCATCTCTTTTTAGCGGTCCACTCTCCTACACCCCGCTATAATCCCCTACTTGAACATGGTGCTTTATGGCACATATTATTATCCAATGATGTGTTGCCATCCTATGATGTTTTGAGTAGATTTCTTTTGTCCTATGGGTTGATTGATGATCTCGATCGGTTTGAGTCGTATGTTTTATTTTGGTGCTGTCCTATAGTGCCTTCCGTGCCGCGCACACGTGGGGGATTCCCGCTGTAGGGTGTTACAATACGTTCATGATTCGTTTATAGTGGGTTGCGAGAGTGACAGAAGCTTAAACCCAAGTAAGGGGGTTGTTGCGTATGGGAGTAAAGGGGACTTGTTACTTAATGCTATGGTTGGGCTTACCTTAATGATTTCTAGTAGTTGCAGATGCTTGCTAGAGGTCCAATCAGAAGTTCATATGATCCAACTATGGAAAGTATGATAGCTCATGCCTCTCCCTCATATAAAATTGCAATAATGATTACCGATCCTGTTATCAATTGCCTAGGACAATTCTGTACACCATACCATCCTTATTCCACACTCGCTATTTGTAATATAGTGTAATATAATCTAACTTTATTTATACATCACCTATTTTTATGTTTTAGTTCTCAAATATCATGCAAAGCTATCCTCTTTGTACCCACAACGTAGTTTTATTTCTTGTTTCTAGATAAAAGCAAATGCTCGGTGTATGTAGAGTCGTATCAGTGGCAGATAGGACTTGATAGAATATTGATCTTACCTTTAGCTCCTTGTGGGTTTGACACTCCATACTTACCACTTCCACCTCTGGAAAGTGCTACGATGATTCCTTGTACTTGGGGATTATCAACGCCCGCGGGCGCCGCCGTTGATGGTTCTGGCCAAGGCCGAAGTAAGCTTTCGCTGGCAAATTCGCGCCCATCCCCGGCTGGACCACCAGATCGACCTCCTCCGTCATCCAGCAAGCCCATGGGTGACATCTACTGCCAGGAAACCGCACGACCGGAGCCGCACCACTGCCCGGAACCGCCACCTCGCCTGGGTGAGCCATCGACGGCGGAGGGGCCCTCACCGCTGCATCGCCGATGCCGGACGACACACACATGCAGGACATAAGCGCGGATCCCCACCGCAATCGCTACCTGGAGCCGCGGCGGAGGAAGGCCCCGCCGCCGCCATCATCCCCCGCCTGGGCTTTGCCACGCGGAGCTCCGGCGGCGGCGAGGAGAGGGGCGGCGGCTAGAGTAGTGTGATGGTGCAGTGTTTTGTGTGAAAAATGACAAAAAAATGACTCTTTTCAAAAACTTTAGCACAAAATGAACTTGGTTTAAAAAGATTTCATAAAGTGGCCTATTTCCATGATGCCCGGCCCCGAGGCGCCACTAGACAGCACGACGCCTTGGTCAAGGGTGTCATGGGATCAACACGGACTTGCTATGTCGGACGTGCATGGGACCATGACGCCCCAGATCAGGGCGCCATGCTCAATAGAATGACGCCCCAGTCCATGGTGCCATAGATATGGCTCACGTAGCTAGGTTACTACTTGGAAAGGACCACAAACCAGCGAGCTATAAGGCTGAAAGTAGCCTGTTTTTAATCTGTTCCAAAGCTTAAAACCCTGATGAAAGCCGTTGGACTTGTCAAACAGTACATTGAGTTTGTGAGCTAATCATCCGTGCGAGGAATCTGGGTGAAGGTGTCTTGGCCTTTTAGTCCGTTCTTGTTTGGATGGAGAGGATTTAGGCATGCAAGTGTGGGGGCACGCACTTTGTGAGCCGTTGATTTGCGCCAAGATTCGCACATATATTTGTGTATATAGTCTTTTTGTGTTTTATAAGACTCCATATATGTCTGTAATGCTATATATATATCTAACCGTATATCTGTTTTCCGTGGGGCCAGATAACTGTTCGTGTGGGGGTATATACGGTAAATGAATCCCCACTTATGCAAGTCTCAAGGAAAACGATCCATTCGGAGTACAGATAGCTAGCTCTTCTTCCCATGTTCTTCTTCGTTGCTATCTATCTCTTTCTAGTTCGCTCTCATCTTCCAAGAAATAGAATCCTGAAGTAAATTACTCCCTCCGTCCCATAATATAAGAGCGTTTTTGACACTACACTAGTGTCAAAAACGCTCTTATATTATGGGACGGAGGGAGTAGTTATTACCTGAATCTACTGAAATAGATAAAGATTATCAGCAATACAAGTGGAGTTCCGGAAGGTTGGTCGAAAAGGTTAGTTATATTTGGATATTTCTTCTTGATAACTTTGTGTTGTTGTACCACTGTTGAAATCTATAATATTTTGTCGAATGTCCTTGTTGTTTTTGAGTTTTGCACATTGATGATTCAATTCGTTTGTTTGGTTCTTCAATCGACATATTGGATATATTAGCCGTGTTTTCTCTAAAATAGTACGATTTTCAAACTTTGAAGGAAAATAATACTGTTACCTGCGTTGCAATGTATACATGAATACTTTTTGTTCAGTTATTGAGAATGAAACTTAATCTATTCAACTTTTAGTTATTATATTGTTTTACTTCATGAGTACTAAAATATATTGACTATATTAACTTGAAATCCTATATAATTGTATTTTCTGTGACATGCGGCGATTCCGAATGTTACATGGGGCATATAATGGTTACACATATTGTGATGTATGCAAGAACACATGTCGTTAAGTTACAGGGAACAAAACGTAATCGATTCGAGTTTTACTTAGATAATTTTTTGACTTCATGACCACTAAAATATGTTTCATATATTAACAGTCTCTGATCTGACATACTACGATTTTCCAGCTTGGAAGAGGAATAATACTGCTAGGCGTACTGCTATGTAGTCAAGAACAATTTCCCTTAAGTTACAGACGACAAAACATAATATCTTAAATTTATAATTACTTCATTGTTTGAGTTCATTAAACTAAATTACAATAAAGTCGTTTTGATAATTTGTAGTGCCTTGGTTTTTAAATGCATGCCGTGGTGTAAGTTGAAACTTGAATTAATACTAGTACAACTATTTCGGATAAACGGGAGTAGCACTATCTATTGAATATATTGATTAGCTATCATTCAAAATATTATAAATTTTGATGTTACAATGACAATGCAATTACTAGGGCTATGTTTATATATGTAAAGAATTTTGGATTAAGTTACATTGGTCATACTTAATTTTGTTGTCTTAAGTTAAAAGTTCGTATGGATGAAACTTAATATATTAAGCTTGCGATTTAATAATCCGTTTCATTGCATAACAAGTAGAATGTGATGATCTTGTTGTCAAGCTATTAGGTTGGAAACTGAACTGATTGGAGTAATACAAGCGTGTAAGCATCATTATATCATGTGTGAAACAATGAAACTTATTGTTATGTCCATCTATTGTACTTCAATGAAGTAATAACTGTAAGAAGCATATTAAATAGTAATAATTAACTTAGTAATTATTCTAAGAAACTATCACTATTGTCACTATTAATAAGCTATGTGAGTTTTGTCGAAGCTAAGTTGTGATGAAGCTACTGAGATTTTTCATGGATAAAGACACAAAGATCATTTGCTAGATCGATCTACCACTAATCAATTCCTTGCCTTGCTTCCGCCGTCGTAGTGCTAGCCATGGCGTTCAACCTCTATTAATTCTGCCTTCGTTCCAAGTCTTAGTATCTGTGTTTAATCATCATTCCTCAAGGTATACAAGTGTTTCTCAGTTCCCTATTTGTTCCACGAACGACGTCGAGGCAACATCCATCGTGTCGGTTGACGGAGCTAAATCCGGCAGATCTCGGGTAGGGGGTCCTAAGCTGGTGATCTTGGCTAGATGGTAACAGGACGAAGAGGAGACACATTATTTACCCAGGTTCGGGCCCTCTTGAAGAGGTAAAACCCTACGTCTTGCTTGTCTTGTATTGTATTGATTGTGGATGGGGTACAGAGTACAAGTTGATATACCTCGAGATTGTACGTGTGAATGAATCTCCCTCTACCGCCTAAACCCCTCGACTTATATAGACACCAGGGGTACCTAGGGTTACACCTAGGTCTGTTACATCGGGGATAAACATGCCGAGAATTTCATCTTGTCTTGGAGTATGCGCTAAGTCTTCGGAAGATTCCATCTTGAGTACGCCATGGGGCCTAGCAGGTATGGCCCACTTGGTTGATAGTTTTGGGGTCCTCGGCCCAGCCCGTACTTCGGGGCCGACGTGGTTAGCACCCCCTAATCCAGGACACCATCACCGGTGGGGGACGGGGTACGTGGCGACGACATCTAGGGCGGCGGGTGGGGGTGGCGGCGTGGATGGGGAGCAATGGTGGAGGACGGCGGCAGCTAGGGCGCGGAGAATGGTGGACCGACGTGGGAGGTGGTCGGTGAATTTGGTGGACTTGGTGCAATTTGGTGCAATTTGTGGTTGGTTCAGTATGTCGGATCCGACGTGGTGGACGCGCCCGGGCATGTCCGGACCTCCTCATATCCATCCTAGGTTTGGTCTGGATACAAGGGGTGTCGGTCAACGCGGACGTATAGAACCGGTTTGAGGCTTCCGGCTAGGTCACGTTTTTATGTCCAATCAGTAACTAGACCGTCTGTCCAGATGTCTAGAGGTGGTATGAGGAGTCCGGCTGTAGACACACTCATAAGCACTACAAAAAATATGTCAACTTGTGACCTTCTGTCAGTGACCCTGGAAGAAATGGTCGTAAATCTACGACCATTTGAGACCAATTGGTCATAAGCTGTTTGGGGGGCTCCAAACCCTAAACCATAACGACCATTTTGGTCAGAAAGGTCGTAATTTCCTTACACGAAATGGTCATAAAGCAGACAGCACTGGTCCGCTGCCTTATTTCTAGCTGATCACGACCAATATAGATGGTCATAGCCTTGTAAATTGTGGTGCATTGCTATGACTAGGCACCACCTCATCAGTTTTGCCTATGTGTCATGTCCATGTGTCAATTTTTGCCTATGTGTCATGTCCATGTCTCAATTTTTGCCCTAGGTTGTGAAGCAGCCTACATTTTTGTCATTCCCAAAATTCCCGAAAAATTCTCATAAATTCTTTGGATCATATCTTTCTCAAATATGTCAAAAACCTTCCTTGCCTAGTTCAAAAATAATTCAGGAATATTCATTTTCCTATTCTGTTTAGAACAGCACTATGTGAAGGAAGTGCTATTTATATTTTCTTGATTACCCTCAAATTTTTTGGGCACTCTTTCCTATCCAAATCATTGCCTCATGACAAAATTCAGCTCCATTTGCCTAGTAAATCTTCCTCAGCAAATTTCCAAAGTTTCTGTTCAGCTAGAAGCTTTGTGAAGGAAGTACTAGCTCGGCATATCCTAATGAGTTGAATTTTTTCCACATCTTCTATATGCCAAAATCATAGCCCTCCACAAAATTGGAGCCCCATATAACAATCCATGTGAGCTCACCATCCAATCTTTGTTTCTAGTAATATTTTCAGTTTGTGAAGAAACTATATTTTATATTGCTTTATAATTGCTGAAAATTTACCAGGACATGACCCTGCCCATATAACCTCCCTCCACCAAATTTTAGCTCATTTAATTTATCCAATTTCCCTCAATATTTTTCACAATTTTCTGTTCAGTGGAGAGCATTGTGAAGGAAGTACCATTTTTATTTATCCAAATGGTATGAAATTATTACAGTGACTTCATATGCCCAACTTATCATCCTCCTCCAAATTTCAGCTCAATCCAATCATCTATGTGAGCCCAGCTTCAATTTCTATTTTCTGGCCAGATTGTCACATTGCAAAGCAAGTGCTATCTAGATCCCTCCTATTGCCCTCAAACTTTTTGGGCACTCTTCCAAATCCAAATAATTGCCACATGCCAATATTCAGCTCCATTTGCCTAGTAAATCTTCCTCAGCAAATTTCCAAAATTTCTATCCAAAGAGAAGCTTTGTGAAGGAAGTACTAGCTAGGCTTATCCAAATGATCTGAAAATTTTCAAATCTTCCAGATGCTCAAATAATCACTCTCCACAAAATTTGAGCTCTATCCAGCAATCCATGTGAGATCATCATCCAAGGAAAAACAGAAAAGATTTGAAAGTGGTTTGAAATTCAAATTCAAACCCTATTTTGAGTTATTTCGTTTTTACTCAAATTATTTTTCTCCTAAAAACAAATATATGGAAATAAGGGTAAAATGATTCCCTTCAATGTAAAATTGGGAGAAAGTAAATTTGAAATCATTTTGGCATTTTAAAATAATTTTTATTGCATTTTAAATGCAACAGTAGCACTGTTTGTATTTTAAGAAATTTTGTGGATTTTATTTGAACTTGGGAAATAGTTCATGTTTTAGGAAATTCTTTTCTGATCATTTTGGTATATTATATGTCTATAGGATATTTGTTTTCATTTTCTTTTCTGTATTATCTTTCTCTCTGTTATTTCAAAAATAGGAAAGTTTTTCTTTTTTTGGAAGTTAATCGCCACAGGCCCAAAGCCAGGCCGGGCCAGTTAACTGTCGCCGCGCCCGAATCACTCCCTCATCGGCTAGCCGCTCTCCTGCCTTTCTTTCTCTGCCGCTGACTTGCGGGACCCACCCGACCGATCCCCGATTTCGTGCGGTCGCCTTCCTCCTCCCACGATCTCCTTCCTAGCTCGCCGGACCCGATCACCGCCGCCGATCTCTTGCCATCTTGGGGCTGCCCCCTCCGCCAAGAAGCCCCCCCAATATAAACCCCGCTTCCCTCGTCCCCTTCCGCCTCCGATCCCCTCCCGAAACCCCCTGACACCGCCGCAATAGCTCGTCGGAGCACCGAAGCCACCGCCGCGCCATTGCCGCCCTAGCCACCTCCTCTGACCACCCGACGCCTCCTGACGCCACCACCTCGCTGACGACTGCCCCGAGCTCGCCGACGCCCGGAGCGCTGCCCTCGACCTCGCCCGTACCACCACCGTTGCCGCCGTCGACCTCCACTGTAAGCGTCGGCCGCCCTTCTCTTTTCATCGCGTCGGACACCCTCTGCGCCCTTAGATCTTGATCCGACGGCTGCCGCAGATCCGATGTTTAGATTAAAACGCTGAAATGTTTTTCTGTTAAACTTCGGTCGCCCGCTCGTTTGTCTCTGCCGCACACGCCCATAGCCAATCACGCACTGCCACGTGTACAGTAGCCGATCCGTAGTTTTTTTCCAATTTTTGTTTTCTGTTTTAATTTTCAGAAATAGTTTCCGTTTTAGAAACTTAATATCTTTTTGTCTATTTATCCAAAATGAGTGATTCTTTTTGCATTAGTTTAAGAATTTTATAAAGTTTCTGTTTATGTAATTGGATTTCAAATTTGAAGTTTTTAAATTTTAATTTGATGAAATTTGTTCAAACACTATTTTGTGAATATCTTGAGTTTAAAAATATATTTTTGATTGATTCTTTTTGCTACTGTTTTCTTATTGTTTTGTTTATCCAGTAGCATTTAGTGATTTATTTTAGTTTATTTTAAATTAGGTTTATTGCAAAAACAGTACTGTTTAGGTATAGTTTTGTTTTATTTATTTTTCTTTTTGTTTTAAATGATTTTATTTATTTTATTTTGTCACTTTTGACAAAATTTGTTAGGTGTATGTTAGTCAACAGTAGAAAAATATTTTATTATTATTTTTCTTTTGTTTTGTATTAAATTTTGTTTAGATCATAAGTAGGGTTTTGATTTAGCTTTTTAAGTATTTCTTTTTGCTAGTAAAAACTATAGTTAAATTGTTTCTTTTAACTTAGTTGTTTTATAAATTCTTTTCTTTTAATTTAATAGTTTAGTATTTTCTTTGCTGTTAAGTTTTATTAGGACAAAATTATTTTGTTGTTGTATAGTTAAGTCATAGAGCCTTCTTTAATAGTTTTTCTTTATAATTTTCTTTTGAAGTTTTCTTTGGATTTCCATTTGGAATTTCTTATTGATTTTCTTTGTTGCTTTTATTTGATTGATTGCTATTTTGATTGTTAGAATTGCTTGTTAGAATATTTTGCTTACGTGAATGCAATGTTTGACTATATAGATTTTCATCGGAGAGTGACGAATAGGTGGATCAAATACTTTTGACACCCAACCATTTGGTCAATTGTACATTAAATATGGCCTAAAATTTTAGAAAATTGATTTGGTCCAATTTTGCAACAAATATTTGGTAGGTCCTTCACAAAAAAAAACTCATTTTGGGCACTCAAAAAATGGAAAATGAATTTTTCGTGCGAAGAAAGTGAAAACTTCCTTAGGCAACATTGTTTGTCATTCCAATATGCACCCTTGTGCACAATAAGAGATCATTTGAACAAACTATGCCATGAATGTTGCCATAACATTGGCCATTTGCCTTGGAAGCCATGGATCTTCATACATGATAGCTCGTTTCTGAGAACACTTTTTAAGACATTTGCCGTAGTCCAAGTTTGTTATTTTTCATGGAAACTAGGTCACATATAATGACACAATGCGAAGGTTTTCAATTTTTTTGATTTTTTTTGAACTTCTTATGCCCGTTTCAAAATGCGGTCAAAATGACGGGCATGACCGTTCGTAGCTAGGGGTTGAATCTTGCAAAAATTTTGGAGTTTCTCTTATTAAATAGATACTTATGTACCTAGAAATGATTTTTGGAAAAAATAAAGAGCAAACTATGAGGCTGTTGTAGTTCAAATTTGACCCGCTTACTACTGAATCGGCGGAAATTTGTCTTTTTCACGAGAGGTGGATCAAAAGCTCTTGACACCCAACCATTTGGTCAATTGTACATTAAATATGGCCTAATATTTTAGAAAATTGATTTGGTCCAATTTTGCAACAAATATTTGCTAGGTTCTTCACAAAAAAAAATCCATTTTGGGCACTCAAAAAATGGAAAATGAATTTTTCGTGCAAAGAAAGTGAAAACTTCCTTAGGCAACATTGTTTGTCATTCCAATATGCACCCTTGTGCACAATAAGAGATCATTTGAACAAACTATGCCATGAATGTTGCCATAACATTGGCCATTTGCCTCGAAAGCCATGGATCTTCATACATGATAGCTCGTTTCTGAGAACACTTTTTTAAGGCATTTGCCGTAGTCCTAGTTTGTTATTTTTCCTGGAAACTAGGTCACATATAATGACACAATGCGAAGGTTTTCAATTTTTTTGATTTTTTTTGAATTTCTTATGCCCGTATCAAAATGCGGTCAAAATGACGGGCATGACCGTTCGTAGCTAGGGGTTGAATCTTGCAAAAAATTTGGAGTTTCTCTTATTAAATAGATACTTATGTACCTAGAAATGATTTTTGGAAAAAATAAAGAGCAAACTATGAGGCTGTTGTAGTTCAAATTTGACCCGCTTACTACTGAATCGGCGGAAATTTGTCTTTTTCACGAGAGGTGGATCAAAAGCTCTTGACACCCAACCATTTGGTCAATTGTACATTAAATATGGCCTAATATTTTAGAAAATTGATTTGGTCCAATTTTGCAACAAATATTTGCTAGGTTCTTCACAAAAAAAAATCCATTTTGGGCACTCAAAAAATGGAAAATGAATTTTTCGTGCAAAGAAAGTGAAAACTTCCTTAGGCAACATTGTTTGTCATTCCAATATGCACCCTTGTGCACAATAAGAGATCATTTGAACAAACTATGCCATGAATGTTGCCATAACATTGGCCATTTGCCTCGAAAGCCATGGATCTTCATACATGATAGCTCGTTTCTGAGAACACTTTTTTAAGGCATTTGCCGTAGTCCTAGTTTGTTATTTTTCCTGGAAACTAGGTCACATATAATGACACAATGCGAAGGTTTTCAATTTTTTTGATTTTTTTTGAATTTCTTATGCCCGTATCAAAATGCGGTCAAAATGACGGGCATGACCGTTCGTAGCTAGGGGTTGAATCTTGCAAAAAATTTGGAGTTTCTCTTATTAAATAGATAATTATGTACCTAGAAATGATTTTTGGAAAAAATAAAGAGCAAACTATGAGGCTGTTGTAGTTCAAATTTGACCCGCTTCCTACTGAATCGACGGAAATTTGTCTTTTTCACGAGAGGTGGATCAAAAGCTCTTGACACCCAACCATTTGGTCAATTGTACATTAAATATGACCTAATATTTTAGAAAATTGATTTGGTCCAATTTTGCAACAAATATTTGCTAGGTTCTTCACAAAAAAATCCATTTTGGGCACTCAAAAATGAAAAATGGATTTTTCGTGCAAACAAAGTGAAAACTTGCTTAGGCAACATTGTTTGTCATTCCAATATGCACCATTGTGCACAATAAGAGATCATTTGAACAAACTATGCCATGAATGTTGCCATAACATTGGCCATTTGCCTCGAAAGCCATGGATCTTCATACATGATAGCTCGTTTCTGAGAACACTTTTTTAAGACATTTGCCGTAGTCCAAGTTTGTTATTTTTCCTGAAAACTAGGTCACATATAATGACACAATGTGAAGGTTTTCAATTTTTTTATTTTTTTTGAATTTCTTATGCCCGTTTCAAAATGCGGTCAAAATGACGGGCATGACCGTTCGTAGCTAGGGGTTGAATCTTGCAAAACTTTTGGAGTTTCTCTCATTAAATAGATACTTATGTACCTAGAAATGATTTTTGGAAAAAATAAAGAGAAAACTATGAGGCTGCTGTAGTTCAAATTTGACCCGCTAACTTCTGAATCGGTGGAAATTTGTCTTTTTCACGAGAGGTGGATCAAAAGCTTTTGACACCCCACCATTTGATCAATTGTACATTAAATATGGCCTAATATTTTAGAAAATTGATTTGGTTCAATTTTGCAACAAATATTTGGTAGGTTTTCACCAAAAAAATCCATTTCGGCTACTCAAAAAATGATTCTCTTTAAAAAAACTTGTTTCTGAGAACATTTTTTTAAGATATTTGTATTATTCAAAGTTTGTTATTTTTACTGAAAAGTAGGTCACACTTGGTGACACAATGCGAAGGTTTTTATTTTCTATTTATTTTTTTAAATTTCCTAGGCCGTAAAATAGCTGACATGATTTAGCATCTTATTTTTAATCGATTACGACCAATTTGAATGGTCATAACGTCATCAAAGGGGGTACTGCGTTCTAATTGGTCCAAAAGCATCTCACGCGGATCATGGATTAAGCACTGTCGGATGCTCCGGATCCAACGGCAACCCATATCCCCTTGTCGCTCTCATCCCCCTCAGCCCAACCACTCAAACCAATTTTCAGGTTTTCATCAAGTCCCCACCGCAACGCATCTCCCAAACCCTAACCCTGCATCTCGTCCAGTCGCCCCCCTCTCTTCTTCTCCCCCCGCCGCCGCCACCCATCCCGAGCCAGATCCGCCGCCACCCCAGTCCCTCCGTCTCACCGCTCGCCGCCACCCATCCCGAGCCAGATCCGCCGCCACCCTAGTCCCTCCGTCTCACCGCTCACTGCCACCCATCCTGAGCCAGATCCGCCGCCACCCCAGTCCCTAGCTCCTCTCTCGATCTCGATCTCGACCCCAAGATAGCGCCGCACGTGAACCCTAGCGAGGCCCCTACAGTCCACCGTCGGGGACGAACAAGCCCGACCTCCCTCTACGCGGCATGGCTGCCTCCGCTGGTCGGCAGCCAGGCCCGCCCGTTCCGGCTCTGGCAACGCATCTGGACTCGCTCGTCCTCGACAACAATGTCACCGGGAGCTTCGGATCTGGTAACTTATTCTTGTTGGGTTCTACGGTAGGGTGCGTCGACTGCAAATTAAAATTTTCCTACCCACAGAACAACCAGGAACATGCTAACAGAGATGGATCACAGATCATTACCACTAGACGCGTAGTGCCGTGCAGCGGAAGTAGAGTCGTGGCAGCACGTCACCGAAGTCGTCTCCTCCTCGTTGATCTCCCACGTACAGCCGATCAGCAAGTCCCACAAACAGGTTCGCCGGAGTGGCACAATTGCACCACCTCTAATGGTATCCGCGCGTGCGGGAGGAACGCTATGCGGCGGACTGCTAGGTCCGATCACACAGCCTACGGCACGCGGAGGTGGCTAGTTGCAACACATGCAAAGCCCTAATGACGACGCCAAAGCGATCCCCCTTGATAAGTGTGCTGTACCTCCACTATATATAGGCATCCGTCGTGGGCTCAACACTTGGGCCTCACACAGATCCTAAAGCCCAAAGTCTACTCGGTCACGATCCAAGTCCAGCTCGGATCACATCCGCAATGTCCTTGGATCCGACCTCGTAGGTTCCTTCCCTTAAGCGCGCGACCCCTTAGGTTCAAGTCGGCTTGGTCGTAGTTCGGATCACCTCCGAGATGCTTGGTAGGTAGCGGCCTCTAGCAAGGCGTGCCGACCACCAAGTAGACTATGAAGCCGGTTGGCGAACCTGTACATCACACTTCCGTTCCCTTTGCCACACGATATATGTTGTCGGGCTCAAGGCGATGTGGCCATCCCTGTTACAGCCCGACCTCTCTCTCGTTTCAGTGAATCCGACCAACACCTCGGATTATCTCATAATCCTCATCGCATGGCCATGCTTATACAAGTCGGATCACACGAGGGGCCCAGAGTATATCTCTCCTCATCGGAGGGGAAAATCCCATCTTGCTTAACCATGTCTCGCAGCATGGGTCTGGACAAGCCCGAAACCTACCTTTATAACTACCCAGTTATGGAGTAGCATTTGGTCGTCCCAAAGCAGGTCGGTCACCATCCCGAGCACATGCGTCAGCTCAGGTCTGAGGACCCAGAACGTATGTGTACTAGAGACTCACAGATGACCTATCGTTGTGTCTCATAGTTTGGTCTGTCCAATCCGATATCCATCCGAGCTCGGATCCGGTCACCCGTATCCTATCTCGGATCCGATCTGATCCATGCAGTTCGGCAGCATCACATGCTTCATGGCTAGTGAGACAAAACCATCCACCATATTGCATGCTAGTCTAGTCCGACGTGTGCCCACACGTCACTTACGACTAGGGACCATTTTAGGACGTATCATACAACACAAGATCTCACAGACAAGTCACGTACTTGTCAACAAGTATCATTGATAACATCCGAGGACTACATCGGTTCATAAACACATCGGAAATATCATCATACATGATTGCCTCTAGGGCATACCTCCAACAGTCTCCCACTTGCACTAGAGTCAATCAAACAGGCATCGTATGCCCATGGCTCTAATATGCCCCTCATGCTTGGGCTGTGGAAGCGGCTTAGTCAACGGATCTGCAACATTTGCATCCGTGTGAATTTTGCATAACTCTATATCACCACTCTTTACGATCTTTCGTATCAGGTGATATTTCCGATCTATGTGTCTGGTCTTGTGGTGATTCCTTGGCTCCTTGGCTTGTGCGATGGCACCAGAATTATCACAATAAAGGTCCAACGTTTTTACCGAGGTTGGGAAAACACCAAGATCATCCAGAAAGTTCCGGATCCCCTTCCTTTGCAGCTTCACAAGCCGCAATGTATTCGGCTTCTGTTGTGGAATCGGCCACCGTATCTTGCTTGGAACTGGTCCAGCTCACTGCTCCTCCATTCATGATGTACACAAATCCGGACTGTGATCGACAATCATCTCGATCGGTTTGGAAACTAGCATCGGCGTAACCCTTTACGACGAGCTCCTCCTCACCTCCATAAACTAGAAACATTTCTTTAGTCCTTTTCAGGTACTTTAGAATATTCTTCACCGCCGCCCAGTGAGCCTCACCGGGGTTTGCCTGGTATCTGCTCGTTAAGCTTATTGCAAAAGCAACATCAGGCCGGGAACATATCATGGCATACATGATGGATCCGATTGCCGAGGCATACGGTATCCGGCTCATCCTGCTTTGCTCATCAGATGTCGAAGGACTCTGAGTCTCGCTCAGTGTTATACCATGTGAGAGTGGCAAGAACCCTTTCTTGGCCTCACTCATGTTGAACCGTTTCAACACTTTATCTATGTACGTGCACTGGCTGAAGCCGAGCAGTCTCCTTGATCTATCTCTATAGATCTTAATGCCCAATATGTAAACTGCTTCACCGAGGTCCTTCATCGAAAACTTTTCATTCAATGATTCTTTGACCTAGTTCAGCATCGAAACATTGTTTCCGATCAGTAGTATGTCATCCACATACAGGATCAAAAACACTACCGAGCTCCCACTCAACTTCTTCTATAAACAAGCGTCCTCTTCGCTTTTGATAAATCCGAGGTCTGTAACAACCTCATCAAAACGAATGTTCCAGCTCCGAGATGCTTGTCTCGATCCATAAATGGATCTCTTGAGCTTGCATACCTTACCAGCACTAGTCGGATCGACAAAACCCTCGGGCTGTATCATATACACGTCCTCGATTAAATTTCCGTGAAGGAAAGCCGTTTTGACATCCATCTGCCATATCTCGTAATCGAAATATGCAGCTATAGCTAGTACGATCCTCACCGACTTCAGCATCGCTACTGGCGAGTAGGTCTCGTCGTAGTCAATCCCTTGAACTTGTCCATATCCTTTTGCGACAAGCCGAGCTTTGTGGATCTGAACAATTCCATCCACATCGGTTTTCTTCTTAAAGACCCATTTGCAACCAATGGTAGTGACGCCAGGTGGCAGATCAACCAAGTCCCAGACTTGATTGTGATCCATGGACTTTAACTCAGATCTCATGGCTTCCAGCCACTCCTCGGAATTCGGGCTCACCATCGCTTCCGCATACGTAGCCGGCTCGTCGCTTTCCAGCAACAGCACATCGCGCACTCTGCAAGCAGTGCCATTGATCTTCTTGGATTTCTATTCGATGTAATCTTCTTTTGCGGAGTGTTTGTTGGGATCCGATGAATTGTGGGTTTATGATCAGATTATTCATGAGAAGTAATTGAGTCTTTTCTGAACTTTATTATGCATGATTTTATAGCTTTGTATTTCTCTCCGATCTAGCCGTTTGGTTTGGCCAACTAGATTGATTTATCTTTAGCGGGAGAGGTGCTTTGTGATGGGTTCAATCTTGCGGTGCTCTATATCCCAGTGACAGAAAGGGACAGGACACGTATTTGTATTGTTGCCATTAAGGGTAAAACGACGGGGTTTATTCATATTGATTGGGTTTACTTTGTCTACATCATGTCATCTTGCTTAAGGCGTTACTCTGTTTTCATTAACTTAATACCCTAGATGCATACTGGATAGCGGTCCATGGGTGGAGTAATAGTAGTAGATGCAGGCAAGAGTCGGTCTACTTGTCTCGGACGTGATGCCTATATACATGATCATTGCCTCGAATATCATCATAACTATGCGCTTTTCTATCAATTGCCCAACAGTAATTTGTCTACCCACCGTATGCTATGTGTTCGAGAGAGAAGCCTCTAGTGAAAACTATGGCCCCCGGGTCAACTTTAATCATAAAAAGAAAACCTAAATATATCTGCTGCAATTTTCTTTCTTTTATTTTCTTTTGCAATTTATATATCTATTACTACGAGATTTAATCCTTGCAAGTAACGAGTTCAAGGGGATTGACAACCCTCTTGCCCGGGTTGGGTGCAAGTATTTGGTTTGTGTGCGCAGGTGCTATTCACGAGGCTTTGCGTGATTCTCCTACTGGATTGATACATTGGTTCTCACTGAGGAAAATACTTATCTCTACTGTGCTGCATCTCATCTCCTCTTCGAAGAAAATTCCAATGCAGCTCACAAGTAGCACTGGCTTTGAGAGTGTCCATTTCCATGGCGCCTTTGGGATAGGGCGTCATGCTGTTCATCATGGCCCCCTGATCCGGGGCGTCATGGTCCCACACATTTTTAACGAGGCAAGTCAATGCTGATCCATGGTCTTGATTAGGGTGTCGTAGTGTCTAGCATGGCTTCGCGGGGCCGGGCTTCATAGAAATGAACCATTTTATAAAATCCTTTTAATCGGGTTTATTTTGTGCTAACGGTTTTGAAAATGGATATTTTTGTCGTTTTTCATGTGTTTTGTCGCCTGTTCGGATATTCGTATCCCCTATGGGTTTCTTGTAATCTATTTCTACGTTCCACAAAAAATGGTGTACAATCAAGAAAGAAACCACGCGCTATTCTTTGGAAACGGTGGAGAGAAGTAACCGAGGTAAACAAGAGTAACTCGTTGTCTCCTCCCCATGCTCTCTCAATCTCTCAACCTGGGGACGATGGAAACGGGAAAAAGACAAAACGACCAGGTGGGGGACACGGTTCAAATTTTTTAAAACCCATCAAATGGTAGTACTGTCTTTTGCTGCTTCATTTTAATAAAAATAGAGCCAAAGGGCGACCACTTTCTTCAGAAAAATGTATTTCACATTTTTTGGAAAAAAACTTAAAAAGATTTAGAGAACATACAGGTTACACGACCAAAAGCTGCCCTCGTTGGTCACCATAAAGAGTGCTTCAAAATACATGTCAAACCACAACAATTTTTTATGTAGCAGCATACGGATCACTTGCCAACTTACAAAAAAGAAAACGTCCAAACAGATCCACAGGCATCACATATTTGTCTAAGGTTTGACAAGTCAATAATTAAAGAGCAGCACAGTAGAAGCAACATAAGTGATAGTGAAGAAGCTGACAAGAGGTGGGGGGTTTGCTGGCTACGAAGGGGCACTTCTAAATCTCCTCCTCACTCGTATCTGAGTCATCTGAGTCATCGTCGAGACCTGAACACAGACGTAATGCTCCATAATTTAGTTCGCAATCATACAACTAAGTGCTCAGACAAACAAGCTGATTTATACTGTACTTCACTAAGCCAAAGCATATCAAATAAATTGATAAAACATTCCCCGCCCCAAACACTGGAATGAAACAGTCCGTCCTTGGATGTTCTACATACCCCTGTCATGCAGTTTGGAACGTGACCTGAATCAGTTGAAACAAGATTGCGTTCATTAGGCTCTGAAACATATAGTGCAGAAATACATTTGTAATGCAGAAATACTTTTGGTATTTCTAGGGTAAAGCAGCAAGCATATCATGCAACAAGGATCAGTCCACATAGGTTAAGAAATAGACTCACCTCATGATGATGGCAGCTTTGTTATGGAAATCCTCAACCGACTTCCACCGAGTCAATAAACCAATCTCTTTGACATGAAACCCGGTAGGCCCTTCAAATCAAGAAAAGATATATTGACAGTGAATTTAAGCTCCCAGAATATGATCAACTTATCGGGATCAAAGATAAGCAATATAAATCTGGCCAGAAGTACACATGAGTATCAACGTATTTGATGTTGACCAATTTGCTATTGGTGAAATATAAGTTCAGAGGTTCAATTAGCAGAACAATTCAAGCAGCCTTACTTGTGGTGTACCTAATCCATATTCTGCGAGAATTGAAGTGCCTATACCATGTGATCCTAACAACCAGATACGTGTATGATTGCTGCTTCTGGATCAGGACACAGATATGCAAAGCGTGCTGCTAGTAGGTGATTCATACTTTTGACTTTGGCTTTCTGTTTTGTAATTCCATATATGATGCTGCATTGTTTTTAAGGCGTTGCTTAGGTATTTTTTCCAGACCAGAAATTTATTTCTCTCCTAATTCAAGAAATTTTACAGGTATTAAGTAAGAGAGGCCTTTTGTGGTGGTGGATCTGCACTGGTAGAGTGGAGATTGGAGACAGGGCGCACTCACCATGTGATTACGTTACCCGATAGTCTCATATTCTAGGTAGGGGCCATCACAATTACAATATTTGAATTTGTTGTGGCTTAAAAAGCATTCTAGGCAACCGTTGGAATTTTGAATTTGTATACAGTGTACATCTCAATGTTTGGGAAACAATACTCAAATACTCCCTCTGTTTCTTTTTAGTCTGGATATAAATTTTGTCCCTGGTCAAACTTCCTATTTGGTGATGAAACATATGGAGGTACCAAAAGCATGGCATTGTCACTTCTGAGACCCAAAACTCCTTCAAAATATCATGGCGATCTTTCAAATCTGGTATCAAAGATAGACATGCCATATCTCCATGCTGCATTGCTTGGGTAGGTACATATATATTTTTGTCTCATTTTCCTTTTAGGATATTTTTCTTGCATTTGACTTTGGTTATTGTTTCTTTTTCAGATTCAAGCATCCTCATTCAGGAAAGGTACTTGAATTCTCATGCCCCCCTCCTGATGATTTTACTGAGGTAACTACGTCATGTTACACCGACAAGTGAAGGCCAAGATAGTGATAGTGCTGCTCAAGTGTGATTAATGCAAATGGAGAATACATAAAATGTTGCTTCGAATATGATATGTTTGACATGAAGGTGTTTGGACTTGTGCCATCCCTGAGTGAGTGACTAAACTGACGGAGAGGACGTCAAGCTTTTTCCATCATGTTCAACCAGATCTAATGAAACTTGCTATTTTTTTAAATAATACACTTTTTTTAATAAATTTGAGAAATAATACACGGTTTAGACATTTTTTGAAAATAGGATCCAGTCGGCTTAGGTTAAGCCGACTGGACCTAGTCGGCCACGGTATAGCCGATTAGGGCTAGTCGGCTTACCCTAAGCCGACTGGATGCTAATACCTGCAGTCGAGTTGGAATAGGAACTAGTCGGTTTAGGCTAAGCCGATTGGAACTAATCGGCTTAGCCTAAGCCAATTAGTTCCAATCAGCTTAGCCTAAGCCGACAAGTGCATTTTCAGCCAATAGTTCCATCGAACATAATTTTATCCCACCACCCTCGGTCGATGCAATTTCCCGCAAAACTTTTGCACAATATGTTTCCGGCATTATCCTTCCCGCCATATTTTTTTCCCGCGAACCCCTTCCGGCCATTATTTCCCGCCAACCCTTTCCCGCCATACTTTTTCCCGCGAACCCCTTCTGGGCATTATTTCCCGCCATATTTTTTCCCGCCAACCCCTTCCCGCCATCCTCTTTCCCGCCAACCCTTCCTTTCCCGCCAGCTTCTTTCCCGCCAACCCTTTCCCGGCATCTTCTTTCCCGCCAACCCTTCTGTTCCCGCCATGTTCTTTCCCGCCAACGCTTTCCCGCCATCTTTCTCTTCTCAACCTATAAAACCCCCTCCACAGAAAGGTTGTTAAGCAGTGCAGTGTAGTCTCGTAAACATGTCCCATTATCCTTTCGATCGTAGTTTCCACCCGAGTATGTCGAAACGTCTTCTGAGGTTAGCCAGCAATTTGGAGATAGACAATAGGATAGTTCCATGGGACGAACTCCTTAGTAGTGACACCTTACTGAATGAGTTGGCTCACGCATTAAGTAGGTGCGGGTGGCCTGCAAGGACCTTTGAGGAGATACGAAAAGAACTTCTCAGGTTGCATGGAAGGTGGAAGAAGCAACAACATAAGGGTGAAGCATTCCTAAAGGCTGCAGCAGAACATACTTATTTATGGACCCAAGACAGCGAGGACGAAGACGATAACTTCATGCCGAGCACCAAGGCCAAGACACCCGCATCGTCGAAGGGCAAGAGTGCCTCATCGTCGAAGGGCAAGAGTGCCTCATCGTCGAAGGGCAAGAGTGCTGCATCGACGGAGGATGACGATGATGTCTTCATGTAGTTTGTATGCAGTATTATTTAAGGTCAGTCGTACCGTTTAATTCAGATGTACTTGTATCTTAATTATCTGTAGCAGTCTCTCCGGAAATGTAACTCGATTAACAATGCGAATGAATAGAAATATGTCTCTCGCATACATAGGTAGAATATGTCTCTCGCATACATAGGCAGATATATGTCTATCGCATACATAGCTAGATATAAGTGACACACAAGCATCAGCCACGTCGTCCGCCACGTCGTCCGCCACGTCGTGGAGGTGGTGTCTCCGGCGTCGGCCACAAATACCTGTGGGGTGGCCGGACGTTACGGGGAGGAAGCTCGGACCCGTCCTGGTCATACTGTGTTTCCTGTGTGGGAGGTGGTGCAGGAGTCGAATACATGTCCATCCACTCGTTGTGCTGCGACAAGTAATCCTGTGTGTTATGCCCATCTTCATGGTCACTATCCCACCCGGATCCAGACATAGACACGTCATGTCCGGACATAGACGCCATATATCCGTAGCCTGCTGCGGGAGGGATGGAACATAAGTAATGACGAAATACGTAGTCCCAATCGATATTGAAAAGAATTAATATGAAGAAACATACCTGTAGGAGGGGGTTGCATCACGAAGGCCGGTGTGGGACCCTGCTGGTGTGGTCCTGGCCGAAACACGTAGCCTGACGTGGGATCCTGCTGGTGCTGCCACGCCGAACTACCAGCCTGGTCAGGACGTGGTGGCCTGGGCGTCCACTGCTCTGCTAGACGTGGACGCGGGTCATGTCGGTGATGTGTGGGGTCTACCTGACCAGTCGAGTGACGCGGCTGCTGCTGCTGCGTGGAGTGACGCGGGGGGCGTTGTACGGGCTGCTGATGAAGAACGTCTGAAGTGCGTGTGCACGTGATAGCCCGATACACAGCTCGCAGCCTCCCCTCAATGCGCGCCATCCAGTTCTGCATCTGAGGCCGAGGAACGAGTAGTGGTGCATCCGAAAGTGAACGCCGATAGTTGGACACCTCCTCGCCAAGTCCGTAACTCAACTCAGCCTGAAATTGTCACGACGATTATTAAGTATGCACGGCAAAGTATGTAACAACTAGATGCATTACATAAAGAGAATATATCTTACCGCGTACTGCCTAGAGCCCGAAATATCATAGCTCGGGTACATATCAGACGTACTAGGGGCAGGTATATCATCTGGGTGAGTGTGTTGAACGATGCATAACCGTGTTCTACTCATGTACCACTACAAATAGAGATTGAACTCATCGAGATCAAACTCGACATTCTCCTGCCACACATGTGTGTTCGCAGTCTCCCATTGTGTAACGTACGGCTGAACCCTAAGTAGCCACTCAGCAGCAGTCCTGTTAATCCCCTTCCTTGTGATCCTAAAATTATGGTGTTTGTTAAACAATTAACTAATGCTTCACTATGGACAATTGTGAAAGACAATTCAATATTGAATAACAAGACAATACCTGTGGATGTGTCCTGGCACCGGGTCCTCTGTAGGGGGAGGCTCCTCCAACTGCTGAAGACCAAATTGCCTCATAACCCTCTGCTGGGCCATCTCCTCGGCGAAGACATCGAATATGATCTTCGATTTCGTCATCCAGTAATCACTATCTCTGAAGCATAGCTCAGACATACCGCCGGGGTATCTTGCATTCATGACTTCTTGCGTGTACGGCTGCCAGATCACCCCAGTGTAGAAATCAAACTGCTCGTTTAATGCCCTGTATGCTCGCCTAGTCTGATCACCAGCATAGCGTCTCTGCGGCAAACACAAGTTAGTTTCAGCCATAGTGTACACAAAGAAGAAAATTATAACACGAGACATACCTTGCGACGTGTCCAACACAGACCGAAAGTAGGCATGTCGATGCCTTCAGCATCGAACATTACGGGCATAGGCTCATGAATACGTATGTCCGGTCGTCCTATAGAGAACCTCTCCCACGACCACAGTTGTAGAAATAGAGGGCATCCAAGAAGGGCTGACTTGGGTGCCGTAAGCTGGCAGGCGTTGCACATACCTCGATATGTAGCCGCTAAGACCGCCGAACCCCAACTCCTCTGTGTGATCTGATCCGGCGTCTCAGCGCTCGCGATCTCTAGTGTAGTAGGGATGTAGAGCGCGCTTATAGTGGTGACATGGTTCTCTGTGAACATCACCTTACCGAGAAGCCACAGTATATATGCCTCCAGGCTGCGAGTGATCTGTGTCGCATTCAACGGGACCTGCGGATACACCGGGAACTTCTGGATCTGTATTGAGCAAAGATAAAGCATTAGTACATAGCGAAGGTATCTTCTGTAAAACCAGATGCACGACAACTGAAAGATATGAGGCAGGGGAACTAACCTGGAAATGGAGCAACCAATCATACTTAGGTCCGTGATGCTCCGATGCCAGAGCCGGAGCACCGTCATAAAGACCCGCGAAACGTTGTGCAAAACCTTGCTGCCAACGAGCCGGTGCCTCCAACGGTCCTATGGCATGACCTGCCAACGGTAGTCCCAGCAAAAGTGACACATCCTCCAGAGTTGGAGCCATCTCTCCCCAGCGGAAGTGAAACGTGTGGGTCTCAGGCCTCCACCGGTCCGCTAAGCACGTGAGCAAAGAGGTGTCGATGGCGACGCGTCTGGAGGTATCCGTGCGCTCAACCAGCCGCGCGAAAGGTAATAGGCCAGCCCATTTCAACCTGCATGTCAGGGCAATTCAGTTAGTGTGTCCCATCAATATACATGATTGAAACAAATAAATAAAGCACGTACCGTTCAACCCATCCCTGTTGTATCTTCCAGTCTTCCCTTTGAGTGCGAGTGCACAGGGGCTCAAGCTGGCGCTCATAACCTATCGCCGCACGATGTTTACTATCAATTTCCGGATTAAGCAACGACATTCCCGCCATTCCTGCACATACAAATTTCAAACATAGTGCCACAATTAATACAAATTTCAAACATAGTGCCACATTTAATACAAATTTTAAACATAGTCCACACTTAATACAAATTTCAACATAGTGCCACAATTAATACAAATTTCAAACATAGTGCCACACTTAATACAAAGTTCAACATAGTTCCACACTGAATACAAATTTAGAATTTAGTGTCACACTTAATACAAATTTAGAACTTAATGCCACACTGAATACAAATTTAGAACTTAGTGTCACACTTAATACAAATTTATAACTTAGTGCCACGCAGCCTAGCTTCTTCCTCTCCCTCTTCCTCCTTTTCCTCCTCTTCCTCCTCTGCCTCCTCGTCCCCGGTTGCCTCATCCACGCCCAGTACCACTGGCAGTGACGAAAGTGGGACAATTAGTGTCCCTATGGTCAAATTCATTGCATAAAATGCATTGCATAGTGGGGCCTCCCACTTCAGATTCATCCATATCATTCCGGATGCGCTGACACCGTCGTCTACCTCTACTTGTACGCATATTCCCTGGGTCTGGAATGTACCGCCTTTCAACAGGATTAACGGTGTTGAAGTTACCCATTGAGCGAAATCCCAGCAACTCACCTATCCAGGTATTGAGGACGGACTCTTTCAAAAAATATGGAGACACAAACGAGATTGCGTCCATTCCAAGCTGCCCGCAAGCAGCAAGTACATGGGAGCATGGTAGGTGAAGCAACTTCGGTTTGTTGCATGTGCACTCACACGTTTGCCAGACTTCATTTCCAATTTTCACCTCATGCGTCCTCAGCTCATTTGCACAGCCGAATTTGTTGTTAGCTAAGCTGACCTCAAACCTTCTTTCTTGATTACCAATGGGGACTACAGTGTGTGACCTGGCTTTTTCCATCTTTTCTTCCATGTACTTCATAATCCTTTCACAGTAACGTGTGCTTGGGTTGTTCAAGATATGTTGCTCTGCTTTTTGACGTCTATCTCTGAAATACTTCATGGTGCCATAGAAAATACCCTCAACGATGGCTGTAAGTGGAAATGCCCGGTTTCCTCTGAGGACAAAGTTGTATGTTTCTGCGAGGTTGGTAATCATGACACCGTACCTTGATCCATGTGTGTCATGCAGCAAAGACCACCTCTCCAGAGGCTCATGCTCTATCCACTGCTCGAAGGTTTTAATCGACCTCCCGAGCCTTCTCCTAGTACCAGGTGGGTCAAATTCTGGCAAGTCACAAAGCCCAACAGGCTCCTCCTCCACGGCCGCTGTTCCTGTTGCTAACTGTGCTGCTACTGCTTCAACATGTGCTCTCACCGCTGCATCTCTTGCAGCTTTCCTGTCCCTAACGTGTCTTTGCGTGCACACATTAAGTCTTTCACGTATCAAATTGTACTTCCATAGCTGGTTCTGCTTGCAGAGTTTTTTGAACAGATTCATCAGGTTCTTATTTCTGAACCGCGAGAAGAAATTAGCCCCCGGATGGCGCATGCACCAACGGCTCTGCAAGTCCTGCCATGGAGTTTGTTCCTCAGGACCAGGGTTTGTCAGTGTCTTTATCACACTGAGTATACCTGCATGCCTGTCATGAAGGATGCACACATTGGGCTTATCCTTCACAGTTGCTATTTTCAATTGCCTGAAGAACCATGTCCAACTTTCAATGTTCTCACTCTCCACAAATGCAAATGCGAGTGGGACTACTTGATTTTGGCCGTCTTGACCAATGGCTGTCAGGATCTGACCCTTGTACTTGCGAGTGAGAAAAGTGCCATCTACACATATCACCGGTCGACAATGCCTGAAAGCTTCGATGCATACACCGAAAGAGAAGAACAGTCGATGCAGCACCCTCACAGTTGGGAACTCTGGCATGAAGAGGTCTTGGATGTCGACATAGGTGCCAGGATTCCGGTCCTTCAGCGTGTGGAGGAGCCGGACAACTGAGTCATATGCATCGAAATAAGAATCAAATCTGCTCTCAAGCGCCCTTTGCTTAGCCCTCCAAGCCTTGCCATAAGAAATTATGTACTTGAACCTGACGAAGACTTTTGTCTGGATAGCCTTCACTTCCATCGCTTTGCTCTCCACTATCTCACTGTAAAACAACCGAGCAATAAGCGTGGACGAAAGGTTGCCATGATCTTGAGGGATGCAGGGAATAAGACATGTGTGATGAACTAGGTCACTGATCACCCAACTTGTGCCATACTTAGGGAGATAGCCGTGCACCCTGGCGGGACAATTTGCATTGTTGCATACCATTGTCAAGTATTTCTGACTTGACACATCAGCTCTTAAAACCCTTTGTGTGGACATTGCCCATTGAATGATTGCGTCCTTCAGAGTCTCCTTGTTGGGATACATAGCACCCGTCGCAATGTTGTTCTGGTGATATTGCCAGGCAGAATCATGCCCATCGTTCACGGTCATTGCAGATGAGAAGTCATGATTCCAAGAAGCAGGATTCGGGACCTCCTCTGCATTTTCTTCTTCATCCGACTCGTCAGAATTATCGGCATGACCACTATCAATATCGGTGTCTTCTTCTTCCATGATGTTCTGCATGTGCCCATCTACCTCGTCAGCGCCCGCCTCGCCACTATAAGCCTCGCCGCTGTAATAACCATCGGCATTTCCTTCTTCTACCTGACTACTCTGCCCTTGTTCGTAACCATCATCTCCAGCATTTGACATAGATAACATCATCCCGTCACTGCTTTGCCCAGGATCGTAACCACCCTGGCCTTCAGGCGCAATTACCTCCTTCACAACGGGAAGCACTAAGGCACAAGGATTGCATCCCCTGCTTTCGCAACCTTGTAACCAGCGCACCCACTGAGAGTCCTGCTCTATTGGCCTCAAATAGAAGAAAACGTTCGAACTTGACCGGGTCCACAATGCATGAACACCCACGGTGTGCGTTTCAGTATTCAGCCCTAAACATGCTGTCACCCATTCTTTCAACTGACTAAGAGACCATGTTTGAGGGTCGGTCAGTGGCACCTCTATGTGCTCAAATTCACTTAGATCAACCCCAATCTCATTTGTTTGGACATTACCAGGACCGTAGAAAAATATGAACTTCACTACATCAGACATCTCGGCTCACCTATAAAATTATTTAACATGGACAGACAACTGTTAAACAACATGACAAACTACAAATATTCGCACTCCTAAATATTTGACAAGTACATATATTACTGAATATTAACGGAGCTAAATATTGAAAGAACTTAATATATTACGGATATTACCGTAGCAACTAAAAATACTGACAGACCTAAATATTTGACATCCACATATAATACGGAATATTACCGGAGCAACTAAAAATACTGACAGACCTAATATTTGACATCCACATATAGTACAGAATATTACCGGAGCAACTAAAAATACTGACAGACCTAAATATTTGACATCCACATATAGTACAGAATATTACCGGAGCAACTAAACATATTCACACAACTAAATATTAGACATCTAAATATATTACGGAATATTAACGGAGCAACTAAAAATATTCACACAACTAAATATTAGACATCTAAATATATTACGGAATATTAACAGAGCAACTAAAAATATTCACACAACTAAATATTAGACATCTAAATATATTACGGTTACTACCGGAGCAAATAACAATATTCGCACACACTGCCGGAGCAACTACGACAGAGAAAATGTCTGTTCAATTATACCCTTGAAGCGTGCCAAGTAACGACGAACGGCGGCCTGCAATCACCGGAGCCGGAGCATCCACCACACTGCCGGAGCCTCCACCACCACCTCCACCACCACAACCTCCACCTTCACCACCACCACAACCTCCACCACCTCCACCAAAATGGTAACCACCACCACCACCACGAGCTACCTCATCAGTAGATTGAGGTCTCCCTTGCTTCCCCCAACTCTCTAGAATGCATTTACGGTGGAAAAAACGCAAGAAATCGGCTAAGTTTTGTGTATTTTTGGGGGATAAGAGAGAAGAACAAGGGAAGAAGATAAGAACAGAAGAAGAGGAAGATACAAACAGAAGGGGAGGAAGAAGATAAGAGAACAGAGGAATAGGCGCGCGAGTGGGCTGGCCAGGACCCTGTCGGCCGCGCCGGGGCCGACTGGAGGCCCTGTCGGCCGCGCCGGGGCCGACTGGAGGCCTGTCGGCCGGGCCCCAGCTGACTGCAGCTGTCCAGGCCGAGTGGAGAGGGGCGACGTGTTCGAGCCACTCATCGGCCGCCACGTGGACGAAATGCCACCTGTCAGCTTCGCACTAGCCGACAGGATCCTGTCGGCTTAGGCTCAGCCGACTGAAGCCAATCGGCTGCGGCTCGACCAACTGGATATTATTTTTGTAATATATCGAAACCATGTATTATTTTAGAAATTTAGTAAAAAAAGTGTATTATTTAAAAACAAATTAGCATGAAACTTCGGATATAATGCAACGTATATTTTATATCCGTAAGGAAAGCATTATATGTATGTGCTCCATCACATCAAATCAACACTTAAAAACAATTTAGAGAACAAACAAATCCGCAAAACAGTTAAGAGAGAGTGGGAACGAGATGGTACCAAACTGAGGACTCATCTTGGTGACCTTCACCGGCCGCGGCCACTGCCAAGCATGGACCAGGCGGGAGGAGCGGGTTTTGTCCGGCAGCCACCCAACGCTGAACTCCTGGCAGCCCACGACCTTTTTCTTTGTGAGGTCGATGGCGAAGATGTATGTGTCCAAGAAGAAGTAGACCTCGTTGGCGTTCATGGGGTGGACCAGCGCCACAGCAGGGACGACCCCCGGACGCAACCGGGCATCACTGTAGCTGCTGTCCTCCCAAACCACATCCAAGGGGAGGTTGATCGGGCTTCCCCATGTCGCCTTTGACGAATCACTGGAGGACAGCGTCCAGATGCTGACCACCGGCTTCTCACATGCACCATGGATCTGAACGTACCGCAGCTGGCCGTCGCTCACCTTTAGAGCATCTCCAACAGCCGCGCCAAATAAGCACCGCGCTGAAAAAAACGCGTTTTTTGCGCGCGCGCACCCGCCCCGCGTGCTCCAGCGGAGGCGCAAAAACCGCGCGCGCGGCATAAATGGTTCAGCGTGCGGGGCGAAACGGCATCGCGCGCCGCTTATTTCGAGCGCCCGCTCCCGTGCGCTGCACACTCGAGCGCCCGCGCCGCGCCCTCTCCCGCCGCGCCGCTTTGCGCCCCACCCGCGCCGCCGCCGGCGACTTTGCCCGATGGACGGCCGCGCCGACGTCCCCCTCACCCCATGCTACACTTGCGACCCCTCCTCCGCCACCGCCGCCGCCGGCGCAAACCCTAGCATGGAGAGCTTTGGCGTCGCCTCCGCCGGTGCTCCTCCAACCGCCGGTCTCGTGCGCAGCCTTTTCATGGTGCCACAGACGACCTCGGCGGCGGGTGGCGGCGCGCCGGGGCCCGCCGTGAAGCCATGTGCCCCTCTCTCGAAGCTCCCAAATGCGGGGGTGGCGAAGGCGGGCAAGGCGTCCGCGAAGAAGAAGAAGGCGGCGGACGGCTCCTCTAGGCAGCCGAAGAAGCAACTTGCAGGGCGAGCGCCGGCTGCAGCGGCGACCGAAGCGCCGGCGAGCTCGCTTGTTCCGCCGGCGGCCGATGTGCACAACGTGTTCGACGAAATGCCCACAAGGTAAAATTTCACCCACTTTTTTTCGTTGTTGTTTTTTGAAAGGATACATATGGATAGCTTATTTGTTTTGTTGTATGTACTTTGTAGTTGGAATGATGATACATATATGTCAACTATGGGTGTGGGCTCCAACAATTCTCATTGGTCTCAAACCAATGATGTGCATTTGGATGATCATGAGTTTGAGGTGGACGAGGATGGTGAGGGTATCGTCGATGCACCGAAAGGAAGATCGGGCAACTACTCCACGGAAGAAGACATCTTGCTATGCAATACTTGGTTGCAAGTGTCTAGGGATCCCGCCGTTGGAGGGGACCAAAGTAGAGATGCATATTGGAACCGGATGAAGGAGCACTTTGATTTGCACAACAAAAGTGGAATTTACCGCACGGAAAGATCTCTTCGCTCCCGGTGGTCGACAATCAACAAAGATTGTCAAAATTGGGCGAGCGCACTTAAGTCGGTTGACACGTTAAACCCAAGTGGCACTAATGATAGAGATAGGGTAAGTGCCATTTCTTCCATGATTCTTCCATGTTGATGCTTCTTCTTTGTTGTTTCAAGTGCTTTCTTTTCTTTGTAGCTCACTATTGCACAAAACCTATTTCATGGAGAGGAGAAGAAGACCAAGAAAGGGAAGATCAAGAAAGGGAAGCCATTTACCTTGGCCCATTGCTATGAAGTGTTGAAGGATGATGAGAAATGGAAGCCCCGTGAAAGTATCGATGAGGAGAGCAACAAACGAAAGGGAGCTATTGATTTAGATGATGATGATGAGGAAGCATCAAGTGATGACGGCAAGAGAAGCCCTACTCCAAACTCGGTTGCCTACTCCAAGCCAAAAAGACCAAGTGGAGGCAAGACCGATGCAAGAGAAAAGAAGAAGAAGAGAGGAGATGATGATTTGAAGAATGCTATGGAAGCGATTGTCAAGGCAAGAAAAAAAGCGAACGAGGTGAGGATGATGGCAAGGACCCAAGATGCGGCGGCTGAGGAGAGGAGGTTGGCGGCGAATGAGAGGAGGGTGGCGGCTGAGGAGAGGAAGGTGGCATTGGAGGAAAAGACATTATCCATGGAGGAGCGATCTAGATTGTTGGAATGGGAGAAGTATTTGTTCTTCACGGACACATCTACCCTCGATGACAAGCAAAAGGAGTACGTCAATCTTGCCCGTGAAGAAGTCTTGGTCCAAAAAAGAGCCATGGCCATGGGAGGCATGGGAGCTACTATGGGAGGCATGGGTGGCATGGGCGGCATGGGTGGCATGGGCGGCATGGCTACCATGGGAGGCATGGGTGGCTTCGGAGCTACCATGGGCGGCATGGGTGGCTTCGGAGCTACCATGTGACGCATGGGTGGCTTCGGAGCTACCATGGGAGGGATGAGTTTTGCGTCTCTCATGGGAGGCATGGGAGCACCTCCGGGTGAATTGGGTGTACGCATGTGTTCCGGTGTGCCTCCTCACATACCTTCGCATCATGATGCCAACCCCTTCCGAGCTCCCCATGATGATGCGGCGCGAAACAATGAAGAGGGGGAGGAAGATACGTCTTCGGATGATGATGAAGAATCAGAGGAAGAGGAGGACGAAGATTGAGCATGATTGTTGATGTGCCATCTGTTTGTGTGAACTTTTTTATTATGTCATGAACTTGGTTGGGTGATTTTGAACTTGGTTGGATGATTCTAAACTATGCTATGTCTTGTTGATGTTTGAAATTATCTTCAAAATGTGAGCATGTTGCAATCGCCGGCTGCTCGCGCGCGCTGCAGTTTTGCGCGCCTGCTGGAGCGGCGCGCGCGCTGTTTTTTGCAGCGGCCGCTGGAGCCAGCGCTCCGCGGCGCGCAAAAAACGGCTGCGGCCGCGCTGTAAACTGGTTTTTAGCGCGCCGCGCGTTGCGCGCCTGTTGGAGATGCTCTAAGCAGCGATGTATGTCACGGTTCCAGGCGAAGGGCAGCGCGTCAGGGACAGACGGGAACATGATTTGGTAAAACTTGGACACTTGAGCGAAGGGGTCGCAGGCGAGGATACAGTAGGAGAGATCAAACCACCAGAGGAAGCCTTGGTGGGACAGGACGCCGTCTCCGCGCCACGGTCTTTTGGCCGTGATGCTGGAGCACTTGCACTTCTTCTCGTCCCAGCCGTACATGTCGACCGTGCAGTGGAGCGTGACGGAACCACGGTCTTCAAGGAGCCACGTGTTGAGCTCGGCGACCATGAGACTGTCGCCGCTGCCACTGCGGATGAGGCCGGCGACGTCGCGTCGCCTGAGGCCGCCCACGCGAGGGACTATGCCCAGCGTCCTGCGGTGCCAGGGGTCGAAGAGGTAGTAGGTGAGCCCGATCACGGTGTAACCGCAGAGGAAAAAGACGCCGCGGCCGTCGTCCGCTGCGATGTAGGGGTAGTGGATGATGCCGTCGGGACTGACGACGTTACTCGCGACTGTTATGTAGGAGGGGCACGGAGCTTTTCTCAAGGTGAAGGACATGTTGGTGGATTGCTAGAAGATGCTATCATCCTCCTGCGCTGCCACCTTCGGGATGGCGTACAGGATGAACCACTCCGCCGCCGCAGCAGCCATTGCTGGATCGGAGGGAGGAGATTCGAGTCAATTAGGGTTCGTGTGCGGGGATGAGGAGTATCGCTGTAGTCTGGATCTGGGGAAAAAATTTGTTCGCAATTTCAAAAAATATTCTCGTTTTCAAAATTTGTTCACAAATTCAAAAAAAATAAGAATTTCAAAACATGTCCGTGTTTCCAAAAATGTTTAGGAATTTCATAAATGTTTGCGGTTTCAAAATTTTGTTTGGAATTTCAAAAAATGTTCATGTTTTTTAAAAATCTGTTGACAAGTTAAAAAATATTCACGGTTTTAGAATTTCGTAAAATGTTCCCGTTTTCCAAATTTTGGTCACAAATTGAAAAAATGTCAGAAATTTCAAAAAATGTTCGCGGTTCCAAAGTTTGGTCGTGTTTCCAAAAGATGTTCGAATTTTCAAAATTTGCTCTTGTTTTTCAAAAAATGTTCCTGGTTTCAAATTTTGTTCGTGTTTTAGAGAATTGTTTGATTTTTCCAAAATTTGTTTGTGCTTTTCAGATAATATTCACGTTTTTAAAAAAAGATTTTGGAGTTTGAAAAGAAATCGCTACGGTATCTGGTCCGTGTCGCTGCCTGGTCCGGATGCTACAGTACCTGGTCCGGTCGCTACAGTACGTGGTCCGGTCGTTACAATACCCGTCTTGGTTCCTCGGTTCGCTAGTACACATGTTCGATCTTCCTCTGTACATAGTTCTTTAAAGTTTACTGGATACCCCCTGTAACGGCACTATTCCACGGCTTGTGCGTTGCCACGTGGTGCGCCGACACGTGTCGCACACTAGGCGCATCTGTGGGATCTTTTCTTTTACATTTCTGCACGTGTTTCAGTTTTTCTGGGTTTTTGGATTTTGCTTCATTTTTTCTGGGTTTTCATGATTTTTTTTCTTTTTTTCTTTTCCTCCCGTGAAGCAAACCGTGTGAAAAAACACAATTGTGCTTCACGGAAAAGCACACTCGTGCTTTCCGAAATGTGAAAAGCACAAGTATGCTTCCACAAAAAGTGAAAAGCTTGGTTGTGCTTCATG
Organism: Elymus sibiricus; assembly: GCA_039707655.1. Classification (NCBI taxonomy): domain Eukaryota; kingdom Viridiplantae; phylum Streptophyta; class Magnoliopsida; order Poales; family Poaceae; genus Elymus; species Elymus sibiricus. The sequence continues at coordinate 210,079,347 of CM077676.1, read as the reverse complement.
TATGTTTAACATGGTGTTGTTTAGTAAACTTAGAGAAATTACAGAAACTTCATGCCCACCAAACTTAACATAAACTTTTCCTTTTTTTGGAAATCAACAATAGCACTACAAATATTCAAGAAAGGCCTGCCAAACATAATGGGATAGAAGTTATCTTGATCAGTTCCAAGTATTAAGAAATCAATAGGATACTAAGTCTTACCACACAGAACTTCAACATATCTAACAATGTCCCATAGGTGAAATACTAAACTTATCTGTCAGTTTAATAGTCAAATCAATTTCTTCTATAGCACAAGGTGAATTATCTCTAGCAACCCTTGATAAAGAGAAAAAGGAATGACGCTTATACTAGCTTCGATATCACACAACCCATGATAGCAATAAGTACCAATCTTAATGGAGATAACAGGCACACCAACAACACTAGGAAGACTCCTACGCTTAACAATTTTAGCTCCTTCCTGACAAAATTGTGTTTTTTTGTTGCAACAGTTGGATTTGAGATGGACTATAAAAGGAGGAGGTCCTTCCTCCTCCCACCTGATGGTGTCCTGGATTAGGGGGTGCTTGCCATGTCATCTCCCGGCCAGGTGGGCCGGGGGGAGGACCCCCATGATGATTTATCAGTGGGCCACGTTCGTCGGGCCTAGGAGCATCAAGATGGGATGTTTCCGAAGACTTGGCGCCTAGTAGTCTACACCACGAAAACATCCCATCTTGGCGCCTAGTCTTCAGAAACTGACCTATATGTAAACCCTAGATACCCCTGGTACCTATGTAAACCAAGGGGTAGGGCTCGTAGACGGCAGACATATACACATCGATCTCGTGGTAGATCAACCTGCACTTTCTACTGCCTCATAATCAATACAATCAAAACAGGACGTAGCGTATTATCTCTTCAAGAGAGCCCGAACATAGGTAAAAAAACCATGTCTCTATTGCCATCGCACCAAGGCTACCAGCTAGGGACCCCCTACCCGAGATCTGCTGGATCTGACTCCATCATTGGTGGCCCATGCAGGTCCCTCTGAGTAGTCGCAGCGGTTCGAGATGGCGCTCCAGATCCACAACCAGGTCGGATCTGGCATAACTTCCTGCCAGGACAGCTCTTTGTCTTTGGCAGCATCACCCTCTTTGCAGATCCGACTGGCCACCTCAGCCAGATCGAGAACTATGCCCCGGGATGGATCGTTAGATTCGAGAACCTGGAATACGCCGCGGACTCTCACGGCGAACTCGCTTTCTCAAACTGGGTGTCAAACCAGGTCGAAGAGCATGAGGATGTGCATGTCCAAACCCTGGAGTCAGTCCCGACACTGGACGACGGCGAAATCCATATCTCGGATCCGACCTCGAGTCAGGATCTGAGCACCACCCCAGACGACTAGACGTTCAGTCTGGTTGTCGACAAAAAACCTGGGTTCATGTCAGATTGGATCCTAGGGAAATTTCCATTGGCCTTGACGCTTCATCGGACCATGGACGACAGCAAGAAAAACCTTCTGAACGAGATGTTAGATCAAATTTAGAAGCTCGCAACCTTGGATGATCAAACCTCGATTTATGATAGGATCTGGGAACAACCAGGGAAGGTTGAAATTTTTGACCCACCCGGTCTCCAACGTCAAGGATTTAACTGACGTTCTCGCAAGCGCCTCCGAGGAGGCAACCGACATGGAAGACAATGTTGGAGAGTCGTCAGACAACGCACCACCAGTTGCCAAAAACACAGGCCGGTGGACCGCAACGTCCACGTATGACATCTACATGGTAAACACCCCCAATAACGGGGGAGGAGACAACTCCAATAAAAATAGCGTTGGTGGCAGTCCCCATAACGGAGCAGGTGGTCCTCACAATGCGACGGTGACAACAATAATAACATGGGAGGCCACAACAACGACGAAGGGGGTGATTACAACCCTGACGACGACGCAGATAAAAGCCTCGGCCCCGAGGACGAGGACAACTTGAATGAGTCTCTCAGCAATTCCAACTATGACGTGTTGCGTCTAAGTCTGGTTAGCACTGCCAAAAGAATAAAAAATACATCTTAGTGTCTTCGAGACGAGGAGAACTATCTGAACGATCGATGAACTGAGCTCCTTCAAGCCGAGGAGGCACTCAAGGCTAAGTTGTGGCAGATAGAGGCCAGCAATGACCCGCCACACTTCCGCAAGAACCTCTTCAAAGAGATGGACGCGGCAGCCAACGACAGCGCCATATCCAGGCGTAAGTGGGCCGAAAACCTCGATCGACCAACCAAAAACCGACCTCTTCACATTAACGAATGACTTGCCGGTGTTGATAGGCGCGCTCCCGAGGTGCCGGAGATCAGAATTGGATGGAATATCCCACGTGGTGGTTCAAAGCCAAACCCCGGGGATAAAAGGCCGAAACAGCCTGAGGAGCCACCTCCTCGGTCGATTTACCAATCGATGCAACGCCTACTTGCTGGACAGGTGGGGTAGTTAGCTTGGCTAGCTAGAAACGGTGACGTGCGTGAGTACACCAGGCGCGGTGTGTCCATGTCAGACGTGCGGCACACCGTCGCACGTGTCTGGGGAGTCACTCACCATGCCTGCTTTACGGATGAAGTCATGGAACATCGGTTCCCGGCTGGATTCAAGCCACAAACATCAACCAGTGTGACGGGACTGCGGACTCATTGGTATGTATCGAGGACTTCCTCCTCGCAGTCTACATAGCGGGCGGAGACAATATTCGTGCTATAAAATACTTGCCTTTAAAACTAAAGGGCTCAGCCCGACACTGATTAACAGTCTCCTGCAAGATTTGATCGGCGAATGGGACGATCTCGAGGCCGAATTTATGGACAACTTCCAGGGCACCTACGTCAAGCCTTCGAACTCCGATGACTTGGCCCATATTATACACAAGGGAGGTGAATCAATATTTTTGGATTTTTGGCAAAGAAAAAGGCAAAAGGCAAAGAAGATAAAACAAGCAAAAGTAATGTATCCATGCGAAGGCACCTGATTTGTTAGGTGATGTCTCCCCGGCAACGGCGTCAGAAATTCTTCTGCTACTCGCGTTGGAGCCGTTGGGTTTCCCTGAAGAGGAAGGGTGAAGCAGTATAGTAGTAGATCGTACTTTCCTCAATTAAGAACCAAGGTTTATCGAACCAGTATGAGATAACACACGAACAACGTGAACGATACCTGCACACAGACACAACAATTGCTTGCACCCAACAAAGGCAAGGGGGCCGTCACTTCCCTTGTTCATGCCAGTTGCAAGATTAAAACTGATAGTGATAGGCAAAGCAATAAAAAGTAGAAGAAAAAGAAAAGAGAGCAAATAAAGCAATTGTAGGATTCTTAGTATTGATAGAGAATGGACCCGGGGCCATAGGTTCACTAGTGGCATCTCTCTCGAAAGCATATCAACAGTGGGTAAACAAATTACTGTTGGGCAATTGATAGAATTGAGCATAGGTATGATGATCATCCATGGCATAATCATTACATAGGCATTACGTCCATGACAAGTAGACCATTAATCCAACTGCATCTACTACTATTACTCCACCCCAAGACCGCTATCCAGTATGCATCTCAAAGTATTAAGTTCATACAAACAGAGTAACACATTAAGCAAAATGACATAATGTAGACAAAATAAGATAAATCAATATGACCAAACCCCATCGTTTTATCCTTAGTAGGAACAATACAATACGTGCCTTTGCCCCTCCTGACATAGGGCAAGATCACCACAAGATTGAACCTACCACAAAGCACCTCTCCCGCTGAAGAAAAACCAATCTAACTTGGCCAAAGTAGATGGATAGATCAGACAGAAATACAAAGCTATAAAATCACGTAGCAAATAAATCTCAAAAGACTCATATAAGTTCAATGAATAATCTGATCATAAACCCAAAATTCATCGGATCCCAACAAACACACCGCAAATGATTATATCAGATTGATCTTAGCGAAGATCATTGTATTGAAGATCAAAAGAGAGAGAGAGAGAGAGAGAGAGAGAGAGAGAAAGCCATCTAGCTACTACTATGGACCCATAGTTCCTGTAGGAACTACTCACACATCATCATGGAGGCAGCAAGGTTGATGAAGACGGCCTCCCCAGTGATTCCCCCCTCCGGCAGAGTGCCAGAACAGGGCTCCAGATGGGATTGCTTCGGAACAAAGGCTTGCGACAGCAATAAAATTGTCTCGGGTGTCGTTCTAAAGGTTTTGGGAAATTATAAGCTTGGAATTAGGTCAAACAGAGCTATGGGTCTCTCACAAGCCTGCCAGGTGCCCCTTGGGCTTGTGGGCCCCACAGCATCTGGATCCCTCCCGAAGCTTCTAGTGTTGCATATATTCCAAAAAAGATCGTCATAAAATTTCATCGTGTTTGGACTTTTGTAGGTATGGATTTTCTGCAAAACCAAAAACATGAAAAAAACAGGAACTGACACTGACCACTAAATTAATAGGTTAGCCCAGAAAAATAATATAAAATGGCATATAAAGCATACAAAAGTGATAATATAATAGCATGAAACGATTAAAAATTATAGATACGTCAGAGACGTATCTACGCATGCAGGGACGCGTATGCATGCTCAGTCGGATCGATCTCATCAAACAGGGTCTGCTAGAAGCAAAAGATAAACAAGTGATGAGGGCTATTCATGCAAGCATCAAAGCAGCGTCGGAACAGATTTGGATAGATCATTAAATGTATTACGTCTTTTAAATTATGCTGAAGTTGTGTGTTTCACTGTTCTGAACATTTGTGTTACGTACATGTTAAGTTAAAGGGTTTAGATGTGTTAACTGAAGATTCAAATGTTCAAGGTGATTCTTACATGCTTGACCACATGTTTAAGTTGAATCTTAGAGGTTTGACCACATGTTCAAGTTGAATCTAAGAAGTTTGTGATGCAGTACATTTAAATCTTAGAGGTGCCGGCATAGGTGATTGTTCATGTGTCGGGATGTTCGTCGCATATGTAAGGTCAGCCCAATAGCTTTGCAATTACTTATTTACGTTGAACATAGTGGTGTGGTGATGTACAAATGCATGGTACTTATGTAAAAATATGTGCTTGTATCCTTCTTAACTTTATGTAAATGCTTTTCGTGAATAGTGTTAAAACTTTCAGAAATATTTGTAAGGACTTTCAGAAACAGTCTGAGGGATTTCAGAAAATTCATGACCGGCTTTTCAAAACAGCTTTAGCGATTTCAGAACTTTGAGTACTCGTTTCAGAAATAGTGTGAGCACTTTTTGAAATTTGAAAAGTAGATTGATCATTGTTAGTCAGAATTATAAACGGAGACTACCCCCGGTGCCTATATAAGTCGTGGGGTTTAGACCATAGAGGTAGATTCATTCACACATACGATCTCGAGATAGATGAACCTGTACACTATACCTCATCCACAATCAATACAATACAAGCAGGATGTATGGTTTTACCTCTTCGAGAGGGCCTGAACCTAGGTAAATGCCATGTCTCTTGCTCGTCCTATTACCATCTAGCCAAGATCACCAGCTCGGAACCCCCTACCCAAGATCTGTCAGGTTTAGCTCAGTCACAAGGCTACCAGCTCGAGCCCCCCTACCCGAGATCTGTTGGATCTAACTCCATCAACACCTACCTCTTGCCTCCCTCTCTCCTCCATTAATGTCCAAAGCTTATTATTGCCTAATCTCCTTCTCTAGCCAACCAAACTTGTTGATTTGCTAGGCATTGAAGGAGGAGACCAAGATCTACACTTCCACCAAAGAAAATTTGATTGCCCCTACATTCTATGTGGATCGTATTACTCTTAGGTGTTTGGGCACCCTAGATGAGAGAGGTCACCTCGGAGCCATATTCCATTGTGGTGAAACTCCATGGTAGTGTTGGCACTAGTGTAGGCGACTACAATACAAACGGTTTTACCCCCTTTTCGTGACAGAGTTTTAAACCGTCGCCTTGCCTGTGTGTGCGATAGGGGGGGTCCTTCCCACACGACCCAGAAACCGTCGGTGTAGGTCCTCCGGTCACACACGCGGTGCAAAAAGAGCTCGTGTGCGATCGGGCGAGCCATCGCAGACAATTATACATGCCCAATCGTTTCCATTCATATGTACATCCCACACAGTGAATCCAAGACAAACGTTTCCATTCGTATATACATCCCACACATTGAATCCCAGACAAACGTTTTCGTTCGTGCATACATCACACACAATTTTCCGCATCACATCGTCTATGATAGCGTTGCCATTGCAGATGATATTAATAATTTTATCATTTGTGTTATTGAATGCATCACACACGGTGCCTAGAAGAAATTGTGTGGCATAGGCTGTCCATCACACACACTTTTTATGTGGAAAACATTTGTGCAAGGTGGCTGTAACACCCCAAGAGTGCTCCTTCCATAATTGTACTCCCCAACATTGCCATATATGGAATTGTCATGATGATCTTGATGGATGGGTATTCTCATGTTGTGTTTTTGCCTTTCTTTTCTCTTTGCATTTCATTTTCATATTATTTTGTCATGTGCTTGCATTACCATATTCATTTATGTTGTTCATGAGCATTGCATCCATTATTTATTTTGTGTTGCTCATGTATGCATTGTGTGTGTGGTCATCCCTTTCTTTTCTCACCCAACTCTTGAGGTATCACCCATGCACACCACTTCCCCATCATCATCTCAAACCCCTCTCTTTTCCAATATTATTCATGTGGTCATTATTTCTGTTCCAGATTAATGTCCACTACTTTCCTATAAATCCTGCATCATGCCTTCAAGCTCTCTTCCAAGTTTCAGCAATTTTGGAATTGATTTGGTTGGGCTCAAAAATGGTGCAAGTTTGAATTTAATTCAAACTTGAATTATTTTTCTTCCTATAAAAATTGCCAAACCAATTTATTCAAATACTATTTTTTTCCTGGATTCCAGAGATATTTTTATATCTCTCACACCTCACTCCTAACCCCCTGTGCTTTTCTTCTTTTACTTCTGTTTGAGAAACTAGAAGAGAAAAGGAAAGAAAAGCAGCAGCAGCACTCAGCCCAGCAGAGCAGCAGCAGAGCCCAGCGCAGCCCAGCTAGCCCACCCGCGCGCAGCCCAGCTCACCTACCCGCGCGCGCCCTCTCCTTTTCTCACCCGCGTGCGTGCTCGCCCCCCGCTGCCTCTCTGCCACGTGGCCTGCCCGGTCCCGCCTGCCAGCCTCTGGCTACAGCGCACCCGCACCCACCTTTTCGTCCAGCTCGCGCACATGGTCGTGGCCGTGGACACGCGAGACGCGCCCGCCTCTCCTCGTCCTTATCTAGGCCCCGGCGCTTGCCAGCCACACACCACCTACCCCCTCTACCTTTCCCCTCTCTCGAAAACCCTAGCCGCCGCCCCTGGATCGAGATCCAGGCACGACCCGAACGCGCCAGAGAGCAAGGCCATGGCGCCGCCGTGAGCTCCGTCGTCCTCCGCCTCGCCAAGCTTGTCCGCCGCCTTCCTCGTCGTCGACTACGTCGTCTACGATCACTCCTTCCCCGCGGGACGCCAAGGTGTTGTCGTCTCCTTCCTCTTCTTCCCCGTCGGTGCCCGAAGTCGTTCGATCGCCGTCGACGTCGACTCCGTCCACCTCCCGCCGTTTCGAGCACACTCGCCATGTTCTACGTGAGCAGCCGCGTCTCCGCGTCCACTTTTCCCCTTTGTTTGCACCCTCCTTCGCCGGTGCCATGCGCGCCCGATCTCGCCGCCGTTGGACCTCGTCTTCGGTGAGTGTTTCGACCCCCTTAGGCCTCGCCAGTATGTCCGCCGTGCTCGCCGTAGTGCGTAAAGCCGATCCCGCGTCTTAGCCGTCGAGTTTGGCCACCGCAGCGAGTCGCCCGAGCTCGTCGCCGCCGCCTCTGTTCCTCGTCGCCGGCGTCGCCTTCGTCGTTGTCTGGTTGCAAGAGAGACATGCAGGTGTGCGGGATTGCCTCCCGGTTCATTTGCACCCATCCGCCGCGCCTTAGGCTCGCTGTAGCAACTCCGGCGAGGTCGCCGCCGTGCTCCGATCGTTGCCGGCGCCCTCCCCTGCTTTCCTCTGTTTCGCTCGCACGCGCCTGCCACCGGGCCCCACTTGCCATACACACAGCGCCAACAGCCCCACCCGTCATGCACACACACGCGCACGTCATGCCACGTGGGGCCTGGCCCCACTGGCCAGTGTCAGTGGCTGGGTACCCCCTGGGTACACATAGCCGTCGCCTCCATTTGTCTTTTCCCCGATTTGGCGCTTTCCATTTTGGGCAGGTTTCCATATCGGGCGCCTTCCGTTTTCGGCAGTATTCTGTTTCTGGCCGTTTCCATTTTCGGCATATGCCAAATCTGGAATATAACTTATTTAAACTTCTGTCCTATTTGTTTTTGTGGCATTTTGAGCATTTTCATATAGCACCGTTCCTTCAATTATGCCATGCTCATTATTTCTTCATGCCATTTCATGCATCATTTTGTTTGTGCATCTATGCCATGATTGTTTGTTTATTTCGGTGCTTGTTCTTTCTTTTGGGTAGTTCTGGGAGACGAGTCCGAGTTCGAGGAACCGGTTGAGAACATGTTCGAGGAGCAGTCTTACTATCCTACCGAAGAGACTTCAGGCAAGATGATCATTACCCTTGATAACACTACTATATTTGCTTGCTAGTTGTCTCGTTGCTATCGCTATGTCACGCTTCCTACCACATACATGTCAGCCTCTCATATGCCATGATACAGCCTCTAACCACCCTACCCAGCAAACCGTTGTTTGGCTATGTTACCGCTTTGCTCAGCCCCTCTTATAGCATTGCTAGTTGCAGGTGCAGTGCAGGTTGTTCCATGTGTGGGCATGGATATGTTGGGATATCACAATATCTCTTATTTAATTAATGCATCTATATACTTGGTTGTGTGTGGAAGGCTCGGCCTTTTGCCTAGTGTTTTGTTCCACTCACGCCGCCTTAGTTTCCGTAATACCGGTGTTATGATCCTTGATTAGCGTTCCTAACATGCTTAGGGGAATGGGACCCTCTTGATAGTTCGCTTTGAATAACCGCTTCCAGCAAGGCCCAACATTGGTTTTACCATTTGCCTAATAACAACTAAAACTTGCATAGGGAGTAATTAACCCGAGGATTTCTTAATCAACAACCCGGGCCAGTGCTCCTCATGAGTGTTGGTCCACCTACCTAGCAGCCTGCGGTGCCCCCTTGGAAACTTGGGTCTCAGCTAACCGTAGCCTTTGCATAGACGGATGTGTCCTGAGAACGAGATACGCGCGGCTCCTATCGGGGTATCGACACACTGGGTGGTCTTGCTGGACTTGTGTTACCTTTGTCGAAATGTCTTGTGCACCGGGATTCCGAGGATACTTCGGGCTATCTCGAGGTTGAGTTTTTTCCACCGCAGCTTGTGTTGGTCTATGATGGACCAGGTTGGAACACCCCTGCAGGGTTAAATCTTACGTGAAGCCGTGCCCGTGGTTATGTGGCGACTTGGATATTTTTAACCTCCGGTTGTAGAGAACTTGACACTAATTCTAATAAAATACACCAACTGTGTGCGTAACCGTGATGGTCTCTTTTCGAGTAAGTTCGGGAAGAGAACACGGTGGGGTTATGATTGAACAGTAAGTACGTGTTCAGGATCACTTCTTGATCATATTAAACTTGCGACCGTTATGTGTAGTATGCTCATCTTTATTCTTGTACTAGTAAGTTAGCCACTTAAACATGCTTAGTGCTTGCTGCAACCTCACCATATTACCCCTTCCATTCCAATAAGCTTAAATAGTTATGTTACCTTGGGTGATGAGATTGCTGAGTCCCTATGGCTCACAGATTACTACATAACACCAGTTGCAGGTACGCTTGAGACAGACACAGATGAGCCCGAGATGCTCCATTGGGAGTACGATGATGAGCGTGGACGTATGTACGTCACGATGCTAGATGATCAGTAGTGGGCCCTAGTCGGTTGATCCAGGGATAATAGCAGGGTGGTGTTTTCTCGTTTGATTTCATCCGTAGTCGGACCCTGTCTTTCATTTGGATGAATGTATGATGATTATGATATATTTATGCTGTAGCATGTGGCGAGTGTAAGCCTTTATCCAGTATTCTCACCTGTTCATTCGGTTGTATGTATTTGAGAATCACCTTGCTATGCGTCCCAAAATGAGGTTATGTCACGATCTTGAGTTCATCACGAGATTGCGATAGAGCTTCATATTGGGCGTTACAGTGGCCTAACGCAAACAGTTGCCCAGAGGAAGTCGTGTGTGATTGTTCATTGATCCAACATGTTTACTTCCTAGAAACTGTGTGGTTTGTTGATACGTCTCCAACGTATCTATAATTTTTTATTGTTCCATGCTATTATAGTATCAATCTTGGATGTTTTATATGCAATTATATGTCATTTTATATCATTTTTGGGAACTAACCTATTAACCTAGTGCCCAGTGGCAGTTGTTGTTTTCTGCTTGCTTTTGGTTTTTCAGAAAATCAGTACCAAACGGAGTCCAAATGCTACAAAACTTTTTGACATTTTTTTCTGGACAAAAGGGACCCTAGAAGCTTCGGGGTAGGACCAGAAGACCTACGAGGAGACGACAAGGCAACAGGGCGCGCCCAGGGGGGTGGTCGCACCCTGTTACCTTGTGGGCCCCACGTGGCTCCTTTTGACCTAATTCCACTTCTATAAATTCTCAAATATTGGGAAACCAATAGAGAACCACCTCGAATAACTTTTCCGCTGCCGCAAGCTTCTGTTCTTCCGCGATCCCATCTGGAGGCCTTTTCCGGTACCCTGCCGGAGGGGGAATCGATCACGGAGGGCTTCTAGATCAACCTTACTGCCCTATCGATGATGTGTGAGTAGTTGACCATAGACCTACGGGTCCATAGCTAGTAGCTAGATGGCTTCTTCTCTCTCTTTGATCTTCAATACAACGTTCTCCTCGATCTTCTTGGAGTTCTATTTGATGTAATCTTCTTTTGCGGTGTGTTTGTTGGGACCGATGAATTGTGGGTTTATGATCTGAATATTCATGAGAAGTAATTGAGTCTCTTCTGAAATTTATTATGCATGATTTTTATAGCTTTGTATTTCTCTCCGATCTATCCATTTGGTTTGGCCAACTAGATTGATTTATCTTCAGCGGGAGAGGTGCTTTGTAATGGGTTCAATGTTGCGGTGCTCTATATGCCAGTGACAGAAAGGGACAAGACACGTATTTGTATTGTTGCCATTAAGGGTAAAATGACGGGGTTTATTCATATTGATTGGGTTTTGCTTTTTCTACATCATGTCATCTTGCTTAAGGCGTTACTCCGTTTTCATTAACTTAATACCCTAGATGCATGCTGGATAGCAGTCGATGGGTGGAGTAATACACTACAAAAAAACACTTTTGTGATGATACGTCTTTGTCACAGTAGTTCACGTTTTCTGTCATGCATGTACATCCGTGACGATTTTATGACAGAATCAAGATAGTCATACTTGTGCTGTCGTAGAAGTGTTCCATGACAATACTGAAATTATCATCACGGAAGTGTCCACTTCCATGACGATAAATGTCGCGTCATGGAAGTATTTTCGTCAAGGGTAACCGACACATGGCATCCACCATAACGGGTCGCCGTTAAGCTATCGGGTGCAGGTTTGGATCCGATAAACCGTTATCAGCCCGGACCAATGGCGATTTTCCACGTGTAAAATTCTCATTCGCCAACGGAACCACGTGTCAGCTCGGCGTTGGGACAGATGTCATCCATTCATTGGACGAGAGGAGCCTATGATACATTGATACGTGGCATGACCCAATAGTGGCCCATTTAGGTTAAAAAGGCTGGCCCGTTTGACTTGGCCAAAAGTTAACGGGCCGGCCCATGGAAAGCCTGTTACCGGCCTGTTCTCATACAGCCCATTTACGGCCTGGATACTCACGACCTGTTATGGCCTTTCAAAATTCGGCCCAGTAGCGTCTTGTGGGCCGTCCCATATGATTCCAGGCTGTTGTCACTTTCGGCTAAACCTGGGCATGGGCAGCCCGGCCTGGCAACCTGGCCCGAGCCCGGCCCAAAAAACCCGGGCCGGGCCGGGCCGGGCTTGTCATTCGGGCCAGGCTCGGGCTTCAGTTTTAGGCCCGAAATTAGCCTGGCAAGGCCCGGCAATGTCTAAATGATGTACGCTCCGTAACTGTCTGCTCTGTGTCTGTGTCACGACTCGTGAAGGCCCAGCCCACCAATCCACCACACCAGCACTATATCTACCGCCCATGCTCGCTTCTCTCCCTAACCCTAACCCCCAGTCCCCACCCCCACGTTCTAGATCCAAGCAGCCGCAGCCCCCCATTCCACCTCGCTCGTCCGTGCCGCCCCTACCGTCGCCCTCGTCGCCGCAGCGAGTCAACTCGACGGCGACGGCCTCCCCTGTGTGGTGGTTCTTCCCTCTTGTGCATGCCATCAGGGAGGCGTCCCGAGGCATCTTCCTCCCACGCGTGGCGGCAGGCCGGCGTCCTGAAGAAGCCGTGCCTTCAACCGAATGGCGGTGGACGCTGCTCCTGCTGGCTGTTGTCCTGCACGGTGGCTTATCCCGTTGATCTAAAAGCCGCTGCTCCCGCTGATCTACTAGCCGCTGCTCCCGCTGACCATATGTTGTCGTGTGCGGCGGCGCCATTGAGGTCGCGTGAAAGCATCGTTTGTATTCTGTAGTCTCTGTACTAATCGAGTGGATGTGTATCAGTGTATGGCTATATGTGTACTAGTCAAATCGATGTGAATGATGTATGTGCACTACTCAGATCTGTACAACTTGTATCCATGTCGATGTTTGACTTCATTTTTTTCTGCCTATTTCAAAGAGATGCATATCATAGTATGCAGAAAGTCACATTTTTTGGTCTGTCAAAGCTGAGTTCTCGGGCTTTCGTGTCGGGCCTCAGGCTTCGGGCTTTTGCCTCGGGCCGGGCTCGGGCTTTTATTTAGTGTATTTTTGGGCTTCGGGCCAGGCTTGGGCTTGGCTGGTGAAGGTCGGGCTTCTACAAGCCCGGCCTGAAACCCGGCACGGCTCGATGAATGCCCATGTTTACTTTCGGCCCATCTATGACCCATGACGTCTTTTGGCCCATATGAGGCCTTTTGTATCTCTGGGCCCATTGACGGCCCATGGTGATTCTGGCCCATCAAGAACAGTAAACTACTTTGAGCCCATTAACGGCCCATGATTCAGTTGGGCCATTTCCAGGCCGTGTTTACTTTCGGCCTTCTAAGGGCCCATAAATTATTAGGCTCATTCCCGGCCCTCGATTACTTACGGTCCGTTATTGGCCTGTTATGCTAATGGGCCAAATTCAGCCCGTGGTAACAATCGGTCCGTTTGTGGCCCGTTAACCCATTGGGCCATTTTCATCCTGTCATGTAATCCGTCCCATTAACGACCTGTCATGCATGTTGATAGAATTAAGCATGTACTGCCTTCCGACCTGTTAATGGCCCGTTATGGTCTGGGCCCGTAAATGGACGGTTACGATTTTGACCTGTTTACGGTCCATATTGTTGTCCGGTTTTGGTCCACGAATAATACGGCCCATGGATCCTACGGCCCGTAGGAGGCCCATGAATCCTACGTCCCGTAGGAGGGCCATGTATCCTACGGCCCGTAAGAGGCCCATGGTTACCACGGCCCGTATGTGGACCATGGTTATTGCGGCCACTAGGAAACCGAGGAAAAAGAACTGCAGTGACTACAAGCAAGCAAATAAACAAGACTATAAGTAAATAAGTAAGCAAGCAACTAACACTAGGCTATTAAGGTGATTACAGACATTACATCTATTGGGCATCAAAGTTTGCCACCAGTGCAAATAAAGGGAACAACAAAGCAGCATATTACATACACTGGGCGTCTAAATTGGCCACCAGTGCAAATAAACGCGGCAGCAAAACAAGTCCAGAACTGAAGCAACTTCAGAAGAGCTCAAGAAACGTTATCCTGGGTATCCACCATGTTGGCAATAAGCTTAGCAAGCCTATTAGCTTTCTCTTGTTTGGCGCTAAAATCCTCCAACGCTTGCCGTTGCACCAGAAAGTATGCATCTGAATTCTCCAGGGACTTCCTCAGTCCTTCGGCTTCTTGTCACAGCACAGCTGATCGATGTCTTTCAGCTTGTAGTTGAGATTCAAGAAACCGAACTGATTCAGACAGCGAGTTTGAAGAGCTTGTGCCAGTGGTAGTGGCCAGTAACTCGAACACTACATCAAGACAGGGCTTTGGGGTTGTATCACTGTCTTCAAGATAGTTTTCCTTATCTATTTTATCAGCTTTGTGGGAGACCAACAAGGCTGTCTCACTATCTTCAACCTTATCTGCATTACTTCCTTTACCATTGCTTAATGTGGTACTCTTCTCCAATATTCTATCAGCATTCTAAAAGAAGAAACAAGCAGACACAAAACAGGTTTAGCATGTAGTATATGAAACTCATTTTGGTGAACCAGTTCAGTAGTAAGGTGGACAGGATTAAACTATCAAGTCTTCTATTGCAAAGTAGTACATCATAAAAGCATCAAACAAACATATATCTATGTGCTATGGTCACTGCATTGTCTTGCCAAATCAAAATAGAGACACAGTTGAAATCATATCAGTTCAAGACAAAGAAGCATTGAAAGAATATAAGTGTGGGAAACTACACGACACCACAAGATTTCAAATGGGTACCACGGGTATACATGTACAACTAACAACACTATTGGCTATGTTTTGATGCTAGTAATGTGCATGATATGAGAAGAGAAATGTCTACACAATTGAAATTGAAATCAACATAGAGCAATTTAGAAGAGCAAACCAGTTAAAGAAACATGTTTAAACATACCTGTTGTGCCATTGGAGTTTTGATTGGATCCTTCAATTTAAAAATTAGTTGGTATGAGTAAATACAGTGATACAAGAGCAAAGCAGTATGCACCATAGCTATGGAATCTTACCTGAGAACTGTTGTTATTTAGGTTTAAGAACTTGTTCTACAAGAAGAGAGTACAGTAAGACGCAGGCATATAGTACTTCAAAATGAAATATGATCTCATAGACCCTACCAGATTCTTGGGTCTGGACCAATACAGAACAAGGCCTTCGCAGTCATCATCCCGTAAATGTGTCTCCGGAGAAAGTAAGGGAATTTGATGAGTTTCCTTGCCAGTGAAGTACGTTTTCTTCAGGTAATTCCGATACTGCCGCAAAGCATTCTTGAAGATAGCATAGGTTACCTCATCCTGAGTTTCCAAATCGGTCATTCTCTACACAGAAAAATGGGAGCATTTGTTGTGTTATAACCATCAGGGAGGTAGAAAGTATGGGACAAAGCAAAGTAATTGACATGAATACTTACACATAACTCCTAGAGGAACACCTGCAACTGGCTTTTTACTTCATCTTCAGTATAATATTTCCATGATGGGAAGATACGCACATAGGATTTAACAACATCAAATGCGATAGACGCTAAACTACGGATGACTGGTTGTGCTTCGTCCAAAGGAATAGGTGTACTAACTGGTGGAGTTGTGGTTCACCGTGGTAGTCCTGGCGCTTTGGGCACTAGAGCTGCCTTACTAACTGCTCTTGTTTGGGAGCTCTGTGGTGGAGATGGTGCTGTGTCAACTGGAGTTGGGTTACTATCTGCTGGGGTTGGGGTTAGATTGGGTGAAGCTGGTTCTCTGTCCATCGGAGTAGGGGTACAATCTGCGAGATTCTGGGTTAGGTGTGGTAGGGCTGGTTCTTGTGCCAGTACAACCGGGGTGCTATCTCCATCGACAGGTAGCACTGTTTTATTTGAAGACCGTGTTTTTACTCCGCTAGATATTGCCATCACCCCCTCCAATTCAAATGGCTGTTAAACAAGAAAAGTAGTTGAATGTATAGACCTTGTATGAGAGACAGATGCAATAGATAGTGAGGAAAAAAAGAGGGCATGAAATAGTTCACATATATATTGTTTAACTAAACAGGATAGCATGACATAATTTCACATATATGATATCTATCTAAACTGTATAGCATGACATAATTCAAAGATATGATGACTAACTAAAAAGGATGGCATGAGATAATTATATGATGTCTTTAGTAAACAGGTTCGCATGACATAATTCACATACATGTTATCTAAGTAAACAAGATGGCATGATATAATTCACATATGTGATTTATATACTAAGCAGATGGCATTCGCATATATGATGTCTAAACTAAGCAGATGGTGTTGAATATTGTGTATATGATGTCTAAACTATGCAATACAAGACACCATATGCATGATACGAGCAGTATAACCCTGCCAAGTTAGAGCATACACCTCCGGGGGGAATAGGACTGGTCATCTGTCTCTGAATCCTCCTCTCAGGAGCTATCTGGACCCAGCAAGAGATCTGCTTCGACAGGTAGTACTGTCTGCTCTGAAGACCTTGTTTTCACTCCAGATTTTTTCATCACCCACTCAAATGCCTGATTCACAGGAAGAGTAGTTGAATGTACAAACATTGTCGACAAATGGAAATGTAATGAAAAAAAGGAATGGCAAGATATAATTCAAATATATGATGCCTGACTAAACAGGATGGCATTGCATATTTCACATATATTATGGCTGGCTAAAAAAGATGTCATTGCATAATTCACATATATGATATAGAAACTAAATAGGTGGCATTACAGAACATGTCTAAACTAAGCAAATGACATATATGATGTCGAAAGTAAGCAAAGCAAGGCACCATAAGCATGATATGACCAACATCACAATGCCAAGTTAGAGCAAACACCTCGGGGGGTAAATAGGAGTGGTCAGCTCCCTCTGAATCCACCTCTGAACAGTTATCTTCCTCTGGATTACAATCTGGAGGAGGGGGTGGGGTTGCCATTGCACCCACCATGGAGCGATGTCTGCATGACATTGTATTGCCGCGCAAGACTCTTCTCTTTTTCTCTACATGTTCAGCATGACTGTGTATAATAACTGACATGCATACGAAAAAAATATAGTGAGATTATGTAAGGAGAGAATGCAGAAATCTAGAGTGATGGTAACAACCAGTGGATAGATCCAAAAATAATGATAGCAGGCAAATGATAGCTTAATTTAATAAAAAGACAGATGATGGCTGCTTTACTATTTGTTTCCCACCCAAGATGAACGACATAGTAGATACCCTAGATGAACCAGATAGTAGATAGAGATACTATTCATTGCTGCCTTGATATGTGCCCCACAAGCATTTTAAAACTCATGTTTGAACATTAATTTGGACCTGACTTGGATTCCAAGAGATGAACAAGATGATAAACTAGTAGGTAATATTAAGCAATGCATAAAGTAGGCAGAAACAAAAGAGTGCGACCTCTCTTGTGGACCCGTGTACTCCTCAGGTTCATCTGCTGAGTCGATGATGGTGATGCAGTTGCGGTGGCTGCCGGCAGCAGCGAAGGAGATCTAAGGCAGCGAAAGACGGTAAGGAGTCGTGATGTCTGGTATGGTGGACGCTTCTGTCGATGGAGCAGCTCAGGTGAGGTGGAAGACGGCGTGGCAGGAGCCAGACAAACCACACAAAGTTTTCTTCGACACCTATCTGTAACTGAAGTAATTCTGTAAGGACTCCTTTGGCTTGCAGGATTCTAAAAATGCAGGGATAGGAAAAACACCGGAATAGGATAGGAATGCACGTGGAAAACAGAGCATTTGTAAACACAGGATTTTTTTCAACTAGGGTGTTCGGTTCACAGGAATTGGAAGAGCACAGGAATGCAAAGAAACATGGCCAAATTAAAGTCAACCCACCTGAAAATGTGTACAGTTAGAATGTTATTATGCCACTAATGCACTTAGTCTTTTTTTCATGCATAGTATTTTGATAAGTAGGCCCAGGGGGATGTTAAAATTTATGTGTTTTTCTGAAATAGACACGAAAGGAAAAATCCTTCAGTTTTGTTTTGCTCCATTCCTTTCAACCAAATGCATGAATAATTGAATAGTAGAGTACCATAGGAAAATTTCCTATTGCTATGTTTTTCATTCACTTTTCCTTTGAACCAAAATAGCCCTAAGCGGGATTGACATGAATGTAGAGTAAAAAGTGATGCAACAAGTGTACAACCTATTTGGCGTAGCCGTGTCGACCTCAGCATCATTGGGTCGGTCGCTGAAGATGTTACGACGGAGGTGGCTGTCGGAGCTGGGGAAGAAGATAGGTGTCTGTAGACGACATCGAGGGTACTGCTCTATTGTGATGGATGGTTCCGTCGTTGGAGCAGCTCTGGCGAGCTGTACCACATCAAGGCTGAAGCAGTACAAGACGGACATCGTTAATCTGAAGTGGGATTCTAATACCATCTCCAATAGATGATGTAAAATACATCACCAAAAAGTGCTAGCTGTAAAATTTACATCACCAAAAAACACCCAGCTCCAACAGATGATGTAAAAACTGTTGACTCTGAACTTAACTATCAAAACTGAATTTTACTGTCGAAACTGACTGTTACTGTCAAAACTGAACGCACTAGTAGCAGAGAAGCACTTCACTGGTAGTTTAGGCAGCTCGAGCACTAGTAGCAGAGAAGCAGTGATCTAAATCAGCAGCCGCTCGACAGAGAACAAACTAGCAGATAGCAGCCGGAGCAGCAGCACGAACGAGAGCCAGAGCAGCAACTCGTGTAGCTGCAGCAGCCCGTGTACCAGCATCAGCAGCGCAAGCGAGAGCAAGAGCAGAGCAGCAGCACGAGCGAGAGCAAGAGCAGAGCAGCAGCGCGAGCGAGAGCCGGAGCAACAGTAGCAGCTCCGGCTGGTATGGACGCCGCCGCCGAGGCAGCCTCGCAACGGGGGAGAGCCGCCATGGAGGATGTCGCCGCCGCGCCATGGCGGAGCGGGATCGAGCACCGGCGGCGCCGTGAGGTTGAGTGAAGGATAAGATGCAATGAGTGTACAACCTCTTTGGTGGCGCCGAGTAGGCCTCGACTTCATCCGAGGAGTCGGTGAGGATGTTGCTGTTCCGGTGGGGCAGGTTAAGGCGGCGTTGTGGGAATGGAGCAGCTGCGATAGACGAGGCATTCGTCGGAGCAGCTCCTTGGAGGTGGAGGATAGGGGGGCTGAACCGGCGGGACGATGAGATCGACGATGGATCCTCATCCGGTGCGGTGGATGAGGGATGTCGAGCTGTTGCGGTGGACGACGTCGTCGGGGAAGAGGATCCGGCTGGGCGGCGGTGGGGGGCGAATGGAGGAGGGTGGGGTTTCACGGCTGGTGGAGAGAGGTTTTGGCGGCCTCGGTTTTCGAATGGGGAAAAGCAGGGGATGGGGGGTGGGAAATCATGACTTAGGGACGCGCTTGTCCGAAATGTAGGTAGTAAGTTACAAAAGTACCCCCACCAATTTGAACTAGTGGCTCTTTCCACCCAGCGGTAGAACGGGGATTTCGCATGTCGGGAGTTCGCAGGAGGAGGGAGTTTTCACATGCGTTGTAATTTTGGGTTGAGAAAGAGGGAGTTTTCAGAGCACAAAGAGACAAAGAGATATCTTGAAATTTCGGCATAACAAGGTGCTGGTTGAAATTTCGGGACAAGGCTAACGTGTACGGTACCATATCAATTCGCACTTTCCTCAACCAAAAAAACAAAAATAATAAATCAATTCGCGCCACACAAGAGAGGGTCCTGTCCCGTTTTACTGTATGAATTACTACAAATGTCATTCAAAACTTTGAATCCATGTTATGTTCAATTAAATTATTTCGCTAGGTGTATAATGCATGTAACCTACTCAAATGAACATTTTAGTGCATTCCAAATGTATATACTATCGCTGCAATATGAACTAAATTTGAATTCGTTTCACTATTTGAATAAGAATCTACAATCATGATTGTTGTCAAGTTAAACCATCATCTGTATATTATCTTCACAACCCACGACATGATTACTGTCAAGTTAGATATGAACTATGTGTACTATATGAACTCGAATTTAAATTTTTGAATCCACTTTATGCCGATTTCAAATAATAGTACATTTCAAGCTCTAGTTAGATCTTCATAATCTAAACCATGTTTCATATGTATAATGTGTTTATCACACAATGTATAGTGCCCCGGCCCCTACGCCTACAAGTATTTAGCTGTGAGCTGCAAAAGCCACACATTATCACGAATTCAAATAAATGTGAGATTATTCAATATATATATATATATATATATACAGCCCGTCTATTCTGCCAATATTGGCAGAATAGTTATTCTGCCCACATCCGAACTGCACGCTCAACGCGAGGGCACTGCACTTTCTGAAGCAAATGTACTGCAATACAAACACTAGTGAACTTCTCCTCGAAAAAAACTGCACGTGGTGTTTTTTCGGTACTGTTTTCGATCCAGTTTTTAAACCGTTTGTCGGAACGAGGCATGTAATATACCGTTGGAAAGCTATGGATTAGGTGCAACTTCACCATATAGAACTTTTTTCGAGATTCGTCACGGTTTAAGAGCAGTTTTGAAAATGGTGCGGCGCACAACGAGTGGCAGCGAGCGTATTTTCGCGATTTCTTCTAAACCGCTCGTCGGAATTAAACAAATGATACGCCGTTGGAAAGATATCGTTAAGGCGCAACTTTTTCATATATATTACATTTTATAATTCGTTACGGTTTAATAGCAATTTCAAATTTACTAAATCGCAGAATTCCGTTTTTTCAATTTTTTTTGCAATTTTCGGTACTGTTTTCGCTCCAATTTTTTAACCGTTTGTCGAAACGAGGCGTGTGATATGCCGTTGGAAATCTACAGACGAGGCGCAACTTTCATATGTAGAAATGTTTTTGAAATTCCTTACGGTTTTAAACTAATTTTGAAAATGGTGCGGCAGCCGACGGGTCACAGCGGTCGTTTTTTCGTGATTTCTTCCAAACCGCTCGTCGGATTGATGCAAATGATACGCCGTTGGAAAGATATCGACGAGGCGCAAATTTTTCATGTAGAACACTCTCTAATTCCTTATGGTTTAAGAGCAGTTTTGATTTTACCGAAATGCGGACACTCTGTTTTTCGCGAAACCAAAATCGACCTGTGTACTGCATCGGACAGAAAAATGCACTGCATCAGACAGAAAACCGCATTGCATCAGACGGGCAAGTGCACTGCATGATTTTTTCTTTTTTCAGGAGTAAATTTTCCGAGACGAGGAAGTGGGTTACGCTTCACATCGGACGTAAGTGAACCGTAGCACTATAAAGAAGTGAACCACATTACTTTTTTTTCTCCGTAACATTTTTTCTGCACTTCACATTGGCAGTAAGTTAATCGCGACACTACTGAAAGTGTACAGCGACACACCCGAGAGTGAACCACAGAAGTTTTTGTTGTCTTTTTCATACACTACCGAAAGTGAACCGCGGCACTACCCAAAGTGAACCGCAACACCACCGAAAGTGAACCGCATGACTTTTTGTTGTCTTTTGCCATAATTATTATTTTTGACGCGCGTAGACCGGACGAGTGAACCGTAGGGACGGAGCAAGTGGACTGCAGAAATTTATATTGCTTTTCTTTTTTACTGCATGCACAAAGATAGTGAACTACTCAGAGAGGGATGTTTACAGGGGCGAAGAATCGAACTGCATGGTCGAGAAAAATGAACCGCAACAGAATGCTAGATGAACTGCTTAAATAAAATCATATACATGTGCCTGCAAAACAACACAAATCATCTCTGGAAAAAAAAAATCCATGCGCCCTCAAACTGCACGCATGAGCTGACCGAACGAACTTCATCATTCTTCATCAATTTACTACAACCAAGTCCCTGTATCTTTTCTAGCACAACTGTCTTCTAACACAAAAATTAAATTACAACTAAGGCAATTTCTTTATGCAGAGCACTGGAACACACATCTAGAGAACTGCAAAAACAATATTCACAAGCGACCTGCGCCAGAGAACAAAATAAGCCAAAACACTAGCGATTTGGGTACTGCACCGAGGATCCAACCGACCTACAACGAAGAGCAACCTGCTCTGCTCGTCGTCAGCGGAGAACAATAGCGAAGAACTTGATCTGGGCATCTTTTTGTTTGTACCTGCTACTACGCCATGGGAAGAGGACTGCCGGAGTCCAGTGGTGGCATCACTGGCCATGGCCAGCCGGGTGTGGGTGAGCGCCACGGGACGCGTCCGCAATGGGGGGGCACGCTCACACACCGGTGAGATACCAAAAGAACTGCATCCCTTTGCTGCAAAGCAATCAAAAGTGAACCGCAAAAAACGACGTCTGAACTGCAGTGCGAGCCACACACTCGCCGCCGGCGAACTGCAGGCCACTATTGCCTGCGGTGCTCGCCGCAGTAGGTAGCTAGAAGAGGGGGGTTATAAAGAGAGGGGGAACCACCTAGATCTCACGGCAGAGACATGGTGGAGCACCCCCTCCTCCCTGCTGACGACGGGAGAGTTGACCGGCGAGTTGAGGTCGCCGAGGAACTGCAGTGAGATGGTGGTGGCGCCGAAGTAGGCGGATCTGGTGGTGGCAAGCCGGATGCGGTGGCAGAGGGGCTGGGGATCCCGACGGTCACGGCGGCGGACCAGAGGCGGCACGCGGTGGGGCTCGGATCTGTCGCGCGGTGGGGCTCGGATCTGTTGCCGGGATGATGGGGTGGCTGCTGGTGGTAGCCAGGCCGGCACGAGAAGGGGGTGGTGCGTGGGGAGCCAATCCGGTGTGGGCGGCCGCGGTAGCCGGCGTCGCAGGAGAAGGCAGTCTGGTGAGGGCGGGGCGGCGCCGGGGAGGAGGCCGCGCGGCCAGAGCAGAAGGTGGATCTCGGAGGGCGGGGGTGAGGTGCGGTGGCAGCGGGGTAGGAAGCCAGGCGGTGGGGGGCGGCGCGTGGCAGACGGTTGGGCGAGCGTCGGGGGAGCACGACCGTAGTTAGCCGGCCTGGGGTGCGGCGCGCTGCGGTGGGTTGGTGGATCGGGGGTGGGGTGTGGGAGGAAGAAGGTGGAGTGGATCGGGGGTGGGGAGTGGAAGGAAGAAGGTGGGAAGGGTGTTGGCAGAATAAGACGGGTGTTGGTAGAATAAGGTCTTAAGGGTGTTGGTAGAATAGACCCACCCTATATATATATATATATATATATATATATATATATATATATATATATATATAGTATAACATGTTCATAACCACACCATGCGTATCACAAGTATATTCATGCATGCATGGGTTTATAAAACTATGATCTCTCCTTCAAATATCCGAATCCACTTTTTAATGAATTATGATCTTTGTTAGTCTTTTACACCCACACAATCCTCTTCTCTTTGTAGCTAGCACTAACTTTCTCTCGTGCATGCACACACCCTCCTCGCCCCCTCCCTCAGCATTCTCTCCATTGCGCACATTCGTTATTTTTCTTTAGGTCATTCTCCCACGGTCTATGTAGGTCTCCTCAGCTCCTTTCCGGCACACACCGATCGATATACCTCTCTATAGCCAGGTCTGGCTACGACATACACACACTTTCCCTCTTCTGTTCTCACCGTCCATGCCCCCCTATCTCTCATACGGTCCCACACACATGCACACTCTCGCCCCTCTTTTCATCGATCACGCACTCGCACACTCATCCCCCTTTCTATATAGTAGGCCTCTCGCACCACCTCCTAGCCACATCCCTCTCTCTCTATCCGTCTCTCCGGGCCTTATTTGACTCTAACACATGCATGTATACCGATCGATCTCCCTCTGTACATATAGCTAGCTAGGTCGACTATAACTCTTTTTCCCCACGCACCGATCGATCTACCTCACTAGATATGTCTCTCCCTTTCTCCGACATACGACGATTGATCTACCTATCTAGTTAGGTCTGCTTACCACAGACATATCGCCCCCCTCCCCATCATCATCCATGCATGCCTCCCGACTTGTCTCTCACACGCACGCACACACACAGACAGACATCCCCTCTCTTATTGATACTGCAGTCGTACCCTCCGTTTGTCTAGTAGGCCTGTCCCACCATCTCCGAGAAGCAACTCCACCACCACCTCTCCAGCACTCTAGCTCTATATATCTCCCAACCTTATTCCTCTCCTACACATATGTATGGATGCCGATCGATCTCCCTCAATACATAGCTAGGTCTCTCCTTCTCTACATATACCAGTCGATCTACCTCTCTACTTAGGTCTCTGCCCCCCCCCCCCCCCCACACACACACCGATAGTCAAACGCTCTAGTTAGGTCTCCCTGCCACAGACAAACTACACCTCTCCCCTCTAACCTTGCAGTAGGCCAGCCACCTTATATCTTTGACGTGCGCACACACAATTTCGCCGGCTCTCTTTATAGATCTCGCACCCATACACCTTCATCCCTCTCTTTGATTCTATCGATATCTCACGCCGATGATCCCTACCCTCTCTTCTCGTGGATCGCTCCTCTATATATGATATATCTAGTCCTCTATTTCACACACATTGCATATGTTACATTTTTTTAGATATCATCGACACATATTACCTGTCTATCTCTCACGCACACAAATACACTCACGAAATCACCTAAAAAACACTCACGAACACACTCACCATCTCTCTCTAGGTTTGTATCTCTCTCACACACACCCACGAAGGTGGGGTACATGCACGAAGAGAAGAGGTGCACGCACGACGCACGTACTCACGTCTCGTTTCCAACCACACCCGCGCGGGTACACGGTGGAGCTCATTTCTGTATGAAAAGGCAGCCCACGTGATAATTTGATGTCTGTAGCGGTGATGACCCACAAGTATAGGGGATCAATCATAGTCCTTTCGATAAGTAAGAGTGTCGAACCCAACGAGGAGCAGAAGGAAATGACAAGCGGTTTTCAGCAAGGTATTTTCTGCAAGCACTGAAATTATCGGTAACGAGTAGTTTGATAGCAAGATAATTTGTAACAAGTAACAAGCTGTAAAGGTAACAAAGAGTGCAGCAAGGGGGTCCAATCCTTTTTGTAGCAAAGTACAAGCCGGAATGATCTCTTATAATAAGCTAAACGTTCTTGAGGACACATGGGAATTTCATCTAGTCACTTTCATCATGTTGGTTTGATTCACGTTCGCTACTTTGATAATTTGATATGTCGGTGGACCGGTGCTTGGGTGCTTTTCTTACTTGAACAAGCCTCCCACTTATGATTAACCCCTCTCGCAAGCATCTGCAACTACGAAAGAAGAATTAAGATAAATCTAACCATAGCATTAAACATATGGATCCAAATCAGCCCCTTACGGAATAGCGCATAAACTAGGGTTTAAGCTTCTGTCACTCTATCAACCCATCATCTAATTACTACTCCACAATGCATTCCCTTAGGCCCAAAGATGGTGAAGTGCCATGTAGTTGACGTTCACATAACACCACTAAGAGAATCAACAACATACATATCATCAAAATATCGAACGAATACCAAATTCACATGATTGCATATGACAAGACTTCTCCCATGTCCTCAAGAACAAAAGTAACTACCCACAAATCATATTCATTTTCAAGATCAGAGGGGAATTGAATAGCATAATGGATCTGAACATATAATCTTACACCAAATAAACCAACTAGCATCAACTACAAGATGTAATCAACACTACTAGCAACCCACACGTACCAATCTGAGGTTTTGAGACAAAGATTGAATACAAGAGATGAACTAGGGTTTGATATTAGATGGTGCTGGTGAAGATGTTGATGAAGATTTGTCCTCCCACAATGAGAGGATCGTTGGTGTTGACGATGGCTTCGATTTCCCCCTCCCGGAGGGAAGTATCCCCGGCGGGATCGCTCCGCCGGAGAGCAAAAGTGCTCCTGCCCAAGTTCCACCTCGAGACGGCGGCGCCCCGTCCCAAAAGTCTTCTCCTTATTTTTTCTAGGGCAAATGGGCTTATATACCAAAAAATGGGCATCGGAGGCTGGCCAGGGGCTCCACGAGCCACCAGGGCGCGCCTGGGGGGGGTGGTGTGCCCTGGTGCCTCGTGGGCACCTGGGTGGCCCCCTCTGGTACTTCTTTCCACTAGTATTTTTTATTTACTCCAACATAAATCTCCATGAAATTTCAGCTCATTTGGAGATGTGCAGAATAGGTATCTCTGACATAGCTTTTTCAGGTCCAGAATTCCAGCTGCCGGCAATATCCCTCCTTATGTAAATCTTGCATATTAAGAGAGAAAAGGCATTAGAATTGCTCCACAAAGTGTTATATTGATCAAAAATACTATAAATAACAGTAGTAAAACATGATGCAAAATGGACGTATCAACTCCCCCAAGCTTAGACCTCGCTTGTCCTCAAGCGAAAGCCGATATCGATAATCATGTCCACATGTTTAGAGAGAGAGGTGTCAATAAAAACAAAATACGGACATAGTAGCATCATGATCATTATTATAACAGCAATATTCATTATCATAGAACTTCTTATGAGCAAGTAACAATTCATCACAACAACGAAGTATAAGACATAAACTTTCTTGAAAACTAACAAACTATGTTCTTAGTCAACAATGCAATTGCAATTCATCATATTTTCAGGAGGGGTCTCATGTAGGAGCTTGTTAGCAAGTCCACATACTCAACCATCATTTAGTCTTCTATGATTGCTAACACTCACGACATATATATGGAGCAAAAAGTTTCAGCCAGACACATAGAAAGATAGGGGCTTATAATTTCGCCTCCCAACTTATTCACCTCAAGGGTAATGTCAACAATAATAACTCATGATCACTCATATCCAACTGGATATATGTGCCTAGATCTTTCCCCACCACATGATGCTTGCAAAGGAGAAAAATAAAAAGGAATAGAGGAGAACACTATTGACCCTTGCATAAAAAGTAAATACATAAAAGTAAAAGATAGGCCCTTCGCAGAGGGAAGCAGAGGTTGTCATGCGCTTTTTGTTGTTGGATGCACAAGCTCTTAATGCAAAGGAACATCACTTTATATTGCCCCTTGTGATAGCAACCTTTATTGTGCAGTCCGTCGCTTTTATTTCTTTACCATCACAAGTTCGTACAAAGCTCATTTTCCCTTACAATAAAAGTTCATACATATTTAGAGGCAATTTTTATTGCTTTTTGCACCGATGACAACTTACTTGAAGGATCTTATTCAATCCATAGGTAGATATAGTGGACTCTCATGACATGAAACTGGGTTTAAGGGTTTTTGGATGCACAAGTAGTATCTCTACTTGGTGCGGATTTTTGGCTAGCAAAGATATTGAGCAAGCACCACATGTTGGAGGATCCATGACAATATAACTTCTATGTGAATATAAGCAAACATAATTCATTACGTTGTCTTCCTTGTCCAACGTCAACAATTTGACATAAAATACTTAATGGGGGCTCACAATCATAAAAGATGTCCAGGATAGTGTATTTGCATGTGAATCTTCTCTTCCCTTATTAATTTTTTCATGAATTGCATCATTGACCAAAGCTATGCTTGTTAACTTTCAATAAATTTTACCACTTATACTTTTCTTTATGTAATGTCATTACTTTCCATAAGATTAGCATGTGATCTTTTTCATTATTTTGATTGCTAGGATTGAAACATAAAAGTAAAGAAACAAAAAGTCAAACTACTCTTTATTATATTACTCTCAACTCAATTACATAGATAGATAAATCACAAAACTAGCACTCGAAAATAGATCATACTAAACTTTTATTCAACTAAATCACGAAATAACTAAGGATCGAACTAAAAATAGGTAAATATGATAAAAGTGATGGTGATATGATACCGGGGCGCGTCCCCCAAGCTTGGCACAAGCCAAGGGGAGTGCCCATACCCATGTACTCAAGTTTCTTTCTTCGGTGATGGTGGTGATGATGAAGTGGTGGGTTTGTCCTCCGACTTCCATGGCATAGGTTCCCCATCATAAAAGGATGATCGAGTCTCCGGAGTCCTGAAACTTGCAGCTAAACTCATACCTTTGAATTTTGCCTCATACTCAAAATTTCGGTTTTGAAGATCATAGATTTGGCCTTGGAGATAGTCAATTCGTTCGTTGAGCTTGAAGATGATGTCCCCCATTGATTGGCCATCCACCTTGTGATCGCGGGTGAATTCCGTGATCATGGAGTGGTTGGCGCTAAGTCCATGTTCCACCATCCCTTGGCACTTAAAGATCTCCTGCTCCACCGCTTCGAGCCTGGCCTCCACGCTCCCGATCTTCTTGGGTCCTTGAACATCCCGGATGTGAAGCACCCCCTCACGCATCTCGATGGCTTGAGGGTGTTTCATCACCTCCGGTAGGTAGGGGTTGATGACCTTCTCGTAGAACTTGTCCTTGGAAGAGCTTGGTGGAGCCATAGCGATCTAGATCTGTCAGAAAAATAGCACGAAACAAGAACAGAGGATATTTCTGCGATACTGTGGTCAAAACATTTGGGAGTATATATAAAGAATTTTTATCTTGCAAAACAAGTATTCCAGAAGAAAACGGAGTTGGGAAGGCTCACGAGGGGCCCACGAGCCACCAGGGCACGCCTGGGGGGTGGCGCGCCCTGGTGCCTCATGGGCACCTGGTGGGTCCCCTCGGCTGTTTCTTATTTTTGTATTTTTTCTAATATTCCAAAACTGACAGAAATATTTTTTATGGAATTTTTGGAGTCGGTTTACTTACCGTATCGCATACCTACCCCTTTTTCAGGGTTCTGGAGCGTTCCGAAAGGACTCTTTAATGTGCTCTTCCGATGTAATTGTTTCAATAATATTAGTTTCAACATTAATAGGAGTACCTGAAATATAGTGCTTAATTCTTTGCCCATTCACCACTCTCGGATTATTGCCTTCGGAGTTGTTTATTTTGATGGCTCCGGAGCGATAAACTTCTTCGATGATATACAGTCCTTCCCATTTAGAGAGAAGTTTTCCTGCAAAGAATCTCAAACGAGATTTGTATAATAGAACATGATCACCTACTTTGAATTCCCGTTTTTGAATTCTTTTATCATGCCATCTTTTAACTTTTTCTTTAAACAATTTGGCATTTTCATAAGCTTGGGTTCTCCATTCATCTAGCGAGCTAATATCAAATAACCTCTTTTCACCGGCAAGTTTGAAATCATAATTGAGTTCTTTAATTGCCCAATATGCTTTATGTTCTAATTTAAGAGGTAAATGACATGCTTTTCCATAAACCATTTTATAAGGAGACATACCCATAGGATTTTTATAAGTAGTTGTATAAGCCCATAATGCATCATCAAGTTTCTTAGACCAATTCTTCCTGGATCTATTAACGGTCTTTTGCAAAATCAATTTTATTTCTCTATTGCTCAATTCGACTTGACCACTAGATTGAGGGTGATAGGGAGATGCAATTCTATGGTTGACATCATATTTAGCAAGCAATTTACGAAATGCACCATGAATAAAATGTGAACCACCATCAGTCATTAAATATCTAGGGACTCCGAACCTCGGAAAAATAACTTCTTTAAGCATTTTAATAGAAGTGTTATGATCAGCACTACTAGTTGGAATAGCTTCTACCCACTTAGTAACGTAATCAATAGCAACTAAAATGTGTGTATACCCATTAGAGGAAGGAAAAGGCCCATATAATCAAATCCCCAAACATCAAATGGTTCAATAACAAGTGAATAATTGATAGGCATTTCTTGACGTCTACTAATATTACCAATTCTTTGACATTCATCACAGGATAAGACAAACTTACGAGCATCCTTGAAAAGAGTAGGCCAATAAAACCAGATTGTAATACCTTATGTGCAGTTCTGTCTCCCGCATGGTGTCCTCCGTAAGCCTCGGAATGACACTTTCGTAGGATTTGTTCCTGTTCATGCTCAGGTATACAATGTCTAATAATACCATCTACTCCTTCTTTATAAAGATGTGGGTCATCCCAGAAGTAATGTCTTAAATCAAAGAAGAACTTTTTTCGTTTGTTGGTATGTGAAACTAGGTGGTATAAATTTAGCAACACTATAATTAGCATAGTCTGCATACCAAGGAGTATTACGAGAAGCATTTATGACAGCTAATTGTTCATCAGGAAAATCATCATTAATAGGAAGTGGGTCATCAAGAACATTTTCCATTCTAGACAAATTATCAGCTACGGGATTCTCAGCTCCCTTCCTATCAATAATATGCAAGTCAAATTCTTGTAGCAGAAGAACCCATCTAATAAGTCTAGGTTTAGCATCTTTCTTTTCCATAAGGTATTTAATAGCAGCATGATCGGTGTGAACAATTACTTTAGAATCAACTATGTAAGATCTGAATTTATCACATGCAAACACAACTGCTAGGAATTATTTCTCAGTAGTAGCATAATTTCTTTGAGCACTGTCTAGAGTTTTACTAGCATAATGGATAACATTTAATTTCTTATCAACTCTCTGTCCTAGAACAGCACCAATAGCATAATCACTAGCATCACACATAATTTCAAAAGGCAAGTTCCAATCAGGTGGTTGAACAATAGGTGCAGAGGTTAAGGCTTTCTTAAGTGTCTCGAAGGCTTCTACACAATCATCATCAAAAAAAAATGGAACATCTTTTTGCAAAAGATTAGTAAGAGGCCTAGAAATTTTAGAGAAGTCTTTAATAAACCTCCTATAGAAACCAGCATGACCAAGGAAACTTCTTATACCTCTAATATCTTTAGGACATGGCATTTTCTCAATTGCATCAACTTTAGCATTATCAACATCAATACCTCTTTCAGAAATTTTATGCCCCAAGACAATGCCTTCGTTCACCATAAAGTGGCACTTCTCCCAATTCAAGACAAGATTAGTTTTGTCGGTGTATTAAAGTTTGGGTCTTTTAGTACCCCATACTTGTGCACGGACGGTTGTAGCCATACTAGCGGCAAGGCCTGCCGGAGAACAGCTGGAAACAAATACAAGATTGTCAAGAAGGCATTCAAGCTAATGAACAGAAGACAGAAGACCGAAGGCTGGATTCCCGGTAAGATACTTGCCGGGAAGGCTCGCGAAGGCCCGGCAAGATCCCACCGCCCTGCCACCGCTCCAGCGCAGCGACCAGCCTGTCGTTTAGGGTTTGTCCTCCTGGATGCGTGTCATGGCATTAGCGGCGGATGGGGTTAAGCGGCGCTAATGGGACGGGCTCTTTTTCCGTCCCCAAGAAATTAAGGGACACCTAAGTGGAGCATTTAATGCGTTTGTCCTAAGTCGTCAGTGATAAGCATGTAAACACTGTAGCAACTTTACACCTCTTGTACGTGTTGTTCGCCACTGTTGGTGACCCCTTTGTCATATAAAAGGAGGCCCAAGGCGAAGCTACAGGGAGGAGGATCTTCTGGCCCATTCTGCATGCGTAGCTGCTTCATGAACGTACTGTTCATTGCAAGCGCTCCTGGAGCTAGGGCTTAAAACATCCACAATAAAGCAAAGCAGGAGTAGGGTTTTACGCTACTCAGCGGCCCGAACCTGGGTAAAAATCCCCGCGTTGATCATTGGATCCGCTCTTTGTGTAAATCTTCTCCCCATGCCGAACCGTAAAAGGGATCCAAGCGATCCCATAGGTGTCGTACGCCGACATCTTTGGCGCGCCAGGTAGGGGGAGAGGTTGCGCGAACCCGATCTAGCGGTCAGCGCGCCAGTTTTTGATCACTCTCGTCGCCATGGCTCCCAAGAAGAAGGGCGCTACGGCGATTGATCCATCCGCGTCCGGTTTACTCGTACCCACACAGACGGGCGACGGTGTGACGCCCCCGACTTAATCGTGCACTAATCATACACGCAAATGTACACGATTAAGCACAGGGACTCACAGGAAGATATCACAACACAACTCTAAACTCAAATAAAAGCATAAGTCTGCAATTATTACAAACCAGGGGCACGAGGGCCCGAATACATAAGTCAGACACACAAATGATATCTGAGTACAGACATAGTTAGTCAAGGGTGCCTTAAGAAGGCTAGCACAAACAACGATACAGATCGAAAGGCGAAGGCCTCCTGCCTAGGGCCTCCTAGCTACTCCTGGTCGGCTGACTCAATCCAGTAGTACTGGCCGTCGGGACCCTCCTGGTAGTAAGCTCCTGCGGTGGCATCTGGCTCCTGGGCTCCATCGCCTGATGTATCATCAATTGGATATGGGGGAAAAAGAATAGCAGAGCAACCGTGAGTACTCATCCAAAGTACTCGCAAGACTGACATCAGAACTAAACTAATTATGCATTGGTATCAAAGGAATGGGGCTATATCTTTGGACTGAACTGCAGAATGCCAGAATAAAGGGGGAGAAGCCTAGCCTATCGAAGACTAGCATCTTCAAGCAATCTTGCAGCATCAGAAGAGAGTAGAGTATAGTAACATACAATAGTGGTTGTATAGCAGCAACTCCCCGAGATCCTTTCTCGACTATCCCGCGAGAAAGCAATCCCAAGAGCCGTAGTAACAATTTAATATGTATCATCATCACTTTGTAGTTGTCATAGATCCGGATACAACTCTGAGCGTCCTGTTACCGTGGACACGGCTATTCGAACAGATAACTTCCCTGCAGGGGTGCACTACTGTTACCCAACACGCTCGATTACCTCTGGCCGGACACACTTGCTGGGTAATACCCGGCCTCGGGTGATCGTCACGAAGCAGCGTCCTACCTGAGCTCAGCAGAGAGGTCAACACGCCGGTCTAAATCCTAAGTGCAAAGGGGTCTTGGGCCATCGCCCTTTGCACTCCTGCACGTTGCGTGGGTGGTTGGGGTGCAGGCGCGACACTGTATACACAAGTGAAGTACCAGTCCAATCCCAACAATCAGCCCGCATCTCTGAGCTGTGACGCCTGAAGAGCTTTCGGGAGAAACGTACAACGTAGAGGGTCCCATAACCATTATCCCACGTGGTGGTAGTGCGTATAGGGCACGACAACCCACTCAGATCAAATACCCAGTTCCGTTAGGCATATTTAGTAACTCGCAGAGATGATCAGAGTTTCTGTCGCTCCGACTTGATATCACTCGCGGGTACTCTTGGAGCCGACCTGTCTTTAATGTTGTTCTCTCGCGGGCACCCTTGGGGCCAGCCCGACTTTACCAGTTTAATCAGTACAGTAAGGTAACCATTTCCGCGATCACTCCTAGAGTGATCACGGCCCGGTAATAAGCATGGCATACGGACAAGGCGAAGGGCCAAAGATGGAACAGCAGCATAGCTAACTAGGCATCATGGGATAACAGGTATGGTATCAAATGTAGACGACAAAAACAGGCTATGCATCAGAATAGGATTTAAGCAAAGCAGCGGCAATTCTAATGCAAGCAGGAGGAGGAAAGAGTAGGAGGTGTCGGCATGCGTCAAGGGGGGATTGCTTGCCTGGAAGTTCTGCAGAGAGGGGCTGGTCATCAGTAGGCTGCTCGTCGGAGGCGTAGTCGAACTCTGCTGCGGCGGCGTCGGTGTCGGCGTCTATCGGGAGAGAAGGAGGGGGGGGGGAAGAAACAGTAAATTCATGGCAACAAATGCAAACATCATGCATGACATGCCTAAATGATATGCAGATGTGTTTTACTGCCTAACTAAATAATTTAGTTAATTTAGGAATTTATTTGGATTTATTTTATTAAAGTTGGGCACTATTCATTTATCGAAATCAGTCAAAATGTTCCATGTTCAGCTATCTAGGAGTGTTGGACAGGCATTTTGATTACATATTCGGATTCTTCATATTTTTCAGATCATTTTACATATATAAATTATTTTCATTTGACTTACGGTTTAAAAGATATGATTTTTCAAAGGTTAATCTATTTTTTGGAATTATATTAATTATTTAATTCGGGATTATCCAGAATAGTGTGGGATGACGTCAGCATGACGCATAGCTGACGTCACCGGTCAAACAGCGGCTGACCAGGTCAAATCTGACATGTGGGTCCAGTGGGACCCACTGGTCTGCCTCTGGACTTAATTAAATAGAGTTAATCTAATTAATCTAATCCTAATTATCTAGCGGGACCCACTGTCAGTGTCTAATTAATGTTTTAATTAACTAATTAACCAAATTTCTATTTATTTTAATTCGTTTAATCGCGCGGGACCCATTGGTCAGTGAATTGACCGGGTCAAAGGGTCAACGGGACCCACCCGTCAGCGGCACACAGCGGGGCCCGCGACGCCACGTGGCAGCCACGTCGGACACCGGCCCCGGAGTGCTCCAGCGAGCCCGAACGACGGCGATTTCTCCAACGAGCTCGGGATTCCTCTACATGGCACCAAATCGAGCGTTTCTTGCGGCGTTTGAAAGCTGGCAGTGCCGCGCATCTCGTGGTGCCACCCGTTCGACCGGAGATGGCCGGAATAGGGCGGAGCATCAACAGCGGCGGCAGGGGTATCGGGCGTGCAACGGGGAGGCGGCTGCGGTGCGTTTTAGCGGGCGCTTTCGGGCGCATTCGGACGAGAGCGGAGCACCGCGTCGATCTAACCCAATGACGCGGACTATGGCGGTCGGAAATGGCGGCTACGGCAAGCTCGAGCGGCGGGCAGAACGCGGTGCGGCGGCGAGCTAGCTACGGTGAGCTACGCGGCGCGAGGACAGAAATGGAGGAGGGGAGGTGCTCACCGTGCGGCCAAGAAAGGCCCGTGTGAGCTTAGGAGCAGCAGCAGTGGACGGAGACGACGGCGGTCGCCGGCGACAGAGGAGATGGGGTCGAGGTCGATCCCGAGCGTGCGGTCGTCCCCGAGCTCGACGACGAGACGTAGTCGAAGGAGTCGAGCGCGGCGGAGCGGTAGGGCACGTCGGAGAGGCGATCGGGAGGCAGTGGCCGTGGATTTGAGCGGTGGTCGGCGGCGACTTTCGGGCAGCTACGCGAGGAGGAGGATGGTGGGCGAGGGAGAGAGCGCCGGGAGGACTGGGGGCCAGCTAGGGTTGTGGGAGGCCTCGGGGAGGCTTTAGCGGCGACGGGGAACCGCGGGATGGCCGACACCGCGACGGCCATCGCCGTGTCAGTGCGGGCGCGCGACAGCGGCGCGATGAGGACGAAGGCACAGATGGGCTGGGCCGCAAGCTACTGTGCACTCATGGCCCAGAGCGCCAGTAACCGGTAAGCCCTTTTCCTTTTCTATTTTCTGTTTTCCATTTTACTTTCTGTTTTGCAATTGTTTAGCTACTAAACTACTTTTATGAAACATGTGACCTAGGCCATATAACACAGTGCATTACTATCTATCACCAAAAACTAGTTTGGGTAAAATATAATTTCATTTGAATTTTATTTAATTGAAATGGGATTAAATGGGGCTGCTTTGCTACTGTTTGAGGTTGTTAGAGTTGCTTAGGTAATTTTGGTGATATTGTTTTCCTGAACATAATTAGTTATGGATTATTTGCTAATTAATGAACATTTTAGTTTCTGATTTGAACAACTTTTATTTTTCACTTTAAATTTGAATTTCAATATAATTTGGAATTTGAAATGAGATATGATGCAAAGGATGATTAGGCACTATTAAACATGCTAACTTGGCATTATCAAAGGTGATCACTGTAGCATAATGACAGGGGGTGTTACAACTCTCCTCCTCTAACAAGAATTCTTGTCCCGAGAATTAAGAGGAAGATTGAAAGAAAGAGGGGTATTCTTCGCGAAGACGATCCTCGCGTTCCCAAGTGGCTTCATCCTCAGAATGATTCGACCACTGAACTTTGAGGAATTTGATTGACTTCTGACGAGTCCGACGTTCAGTTTGATCAAGAATGCGGATCGGATATTCTGGGTAAGACTGATCTTCTCGCAATTCGAGTACTTCATGATCCACAGCACGGATGGGATCCTTGAAGCAGCGTCGGAGTTGGGATACATGAAAGACATCATGCACCTGAGAAAGGTTTGGCGGCATTTCCAATTGATATGCCACTTCTCCTCGACGGGCGAGAATACGGAACGGGCCAATGTAGCGAGGAGCTAACTTGCCCTTGATTCCGAACCGATGAGTGCCTTTCCACGGAGTGACACGAAGGTAAGCCTGCTCGCCAGGTTGATAGACCATTACCTTGTGCTTTCGGTCATAGTTGCTCTTCTGACGAGACTGAGCAGCTTGCAAATGTTTCCGGACAATGCTGACTTGTTCTTCAGCTTGTTGAATAATGTCCGGTCCGAAGAGTGAACGTTCCCCAGTTTCTGACCAATTCAAAGGGGTTCGACACTTACGTCCATAAAGAACTTCAAATGGTGCCATCTTCAGACTAGCTTGGTAGCTAATTGTTGTAAGAGAATTCGGCATACAGGAGAGATTCCTCCCATTTCTTACCGAATGAGATGACACAAGCTCGAATCATATCTTCAAGCACTTGATTAACTCGTTCAACTTGACCCTGAGACTGAGGGTGAAAAGCAGTGCTAAAGGACAGATGAGTTCCCATAGCTTCTTGGAAACTTTTCCAGAATCTCGAGGTAAAGAGGCTGCCACGGTCTGAACTGATCTCCAACGGAACACCGTGGAGTGACACAATTCTGGAAACATATAAGTCTGCTAACTGACTAGCAGTGATAGTCTCCTTGACAGGCAGAAAGTGAGCAACCTTGGAGAATCGGTCGATGACGACAAAGATAGCATCATGACCCTTCTGGGATCTAGGAAATCCAGTAATGAAGTCCATTTGAACCTTGTCCCATTTCCATTCAGGTATTTCAAGGGGTTGCAAAGTACCAGCGGGCCTTTGATGTTCAGCCTTGATGCAACGGCAAACGTCACACTTAGAAACATATCGAGCGATGTCTTGTTTCATACCAGGCCACCAGAATCTCTGATGAATGTCTTGGTACATCTTTGTGCTTCCAGGGTGAATTGAGAGAGGCATTTCATGTGCTTCTTTCATAACGTCCTTCCTCATATCCTAGTTGTGAGTTGTAGGGACCACTAAGCGACCTTGGAAGAACAAACCGTCTTGGTCATCTAGGTGGAATTCTGAATACTTTCCTTCATCAAGATATCGTTTAATCTTGTGAACTTTGGAGTCATACTTCTGCATACTTCTGATCATATGCTCGAGATTTGATTCAACAACCAGGGTATTGAGATAACCCTGCGGAACGATATGGAGGTTCAACTTGCGAAGCTCTTCATAAAGCATAGGTTGCGCTTCCTGGACCATGAGGTTGTTGCAATAAGCCTTGCGACTCAAAGCATCGGCCATCACATTAGCCTTGCCAGGGGTGTAAGAGATATTCATATCATAATCGGCTATTGTCTCGAGCCACCTTTGTTGACGAAGGTTCAAGTCTGGCTAAATATACAGATACTTCAAACTCTAATGATCCGTGTATATCTCGCAACGATTACCGAGGTAATGTCGCCATAGCTTCAGAGCATAAATAACCGCAGAAAGTTCGAGATCATGTACTGGATAATTTTCCTCATGAGGACGCAATTGTCGAGAGCCATAGGCAACCACTTTGCGCTCTTGCATTAGGACACAGCCTAATCCTTGACGAGATGCATCACAGTAGATCACGAAGTCCTTTTGGGAATCCGGGGGTGCTAGCACTGGGGCAGAGGTCAACTTATCTTTAAGTGTCTGAAAGCTTTCCTGACATTTTTCTGTCCATTCAAACCTAACACCTTTGTGGAGCAGGTCAGTTAATGGTTTTGCAATCTTTGAGAAGTTCTCGACAAAGCGATGGCAATAGCTAGCTAGACCGAGAAAACTCCTGACTTGCTTGACATTCTTCGGGGGAGTCTAGTCAAGAATGGCCTGAACTTGCTCGGGGTTAACGGCAATGCCATGGCAGGAAGTCAAGGATGTTGTCGATGATAACACCGATATGTGATTTCCAAGGATGGCATAGCTGTTTAACAAAAGTGTCAATTGACAGTGAAAGTATAGTATAACTTGGAGAGAAAGGTTAAACAAACCAATGGAAAAGGAAAATGATTATCAGACTAATCAGATCAATGACAGGGAATAAACACAGATATCCAGCTCTCCGGGTGGATGAGATCACGAGAACCTAAGTGTCGGTGTTAGTAAATTCATTTAACCCGAAAGGAAGAGAATTCAGAGTCCCAGAGTATAGAAGAGGAATAAAAGATCCTAATACCACCCAGTTGGCGCCGTGGGCCCGTAAGCCACACAGCCATGTTAGTAAAATAGTTTTCGGAAATACTAGACTCAACTTCGACCAAGGAATTGGAAGGGGCTTCCTACATGCAGTCGGCTCTGATACCAACTTGTGACGCCCCCGACTTAATCGTGCACTAATCATACATGCAAATGTACACGATTAAGCATAGGGACTCACAGGAAGATATCACAACACAACTCTAAACTCAAATAAAAGCATAAGTGTGCAATTATTACAAACCAGGGGCACGAGGGCCCAAATACATAAGTCAGACACACAAATGATATATGAGTACAGACATAGTTAGTCAAGGGTGCCTTAAGAAGGCTAGCACAAACAACGATACAGATCGAAAGGCGAAGGCCTCCTGCCTAGGGCCTCCTAGCTACTCCTGGTCGGCTGACTCAATCCAGTAGTAGTGGCCGTCGGGACCCTCCTGGTAGTAAGCTCCTGCGGTGGCATCTGGCTCCTGGGCTCCATCGTCTGATGTATCATCAATTGGATATGGGGGAAAAAGAATAGCAGAGCAACCATGAGTACTCATCCAAAGTACTCGCAAGACTGACATCAGAACTAAACTAATTATGCATTGGTATCAAAGGAATGGGGCTATATCTTTGGACTGAACTGCAGAATGCCAGAATAAAGGGGGAGAAGCCTAGCCTATCGAAGACTAGCATCTTCAAGCAATCTTGCAGCATCAGAATTGAGTAGAGTATAGTAACATACAATAGTGGTTGTATAGCAGCAACTCCCCGAGATCCTTTCTCGACTATCCCGCGAGAAAGCGATCCCGAGAGCCGTAGTAACAATTTAATATGTATCATCATCACTTTGTAGTTGTCATAGATCCGGATACACCTCCGAGCGTCCTGTTACCATGGACACGGCTATTCGAATAGATAACTTCCCTGCAGGGGTGCACTACTGTTACCCAACACGCTCGATTACCTCTGGCCGGACACACTTGCTGGGTAATACCCAGCCTCGGGTGATCGAGACGAAGCAGTGTCCTACCTGAGCTCAGCAGAGAGGTCAACACGCCGTTCTAAATCCTAAGTGCAAAGGGGTCTTGGGCCATCGCCCTTTGCACTCCTGCACGTTGCGTGGGTGGTTGGGGTGCAGGCGCGACACTGTATACACAAGTGAAGTACCAGCCCAATCCCAACAATCAGCCCACATCTCTGAACTGTGACGTCTGAAGAGCTTTCGGGAGAAACGTACAACGTAGAGGGTCCCATAACCATTATCCCACGTGGTGGTAGTGCGTATAGGGCACGACGACCCACTCAGATCAAATACCCAGTTCCGTTAGGCGTATTTAGTAACTCGCAGAGACGATCAGAGTTTCTGTCGCTCCTACTTGATATCACTCGCGGGTACTCTTGGAGCCGACCCGTCTTTAATGTTGTTCTCTCGCGAGCACCCTTGGGGCCAGCCCGACTTTACCAGTTTAATCAGTACAGTAAGGTAACCATTTCCGCGATCACTCCCAGAGTGATCACGGCCCGGTAATAAGCATGGCATACGGACAAGGCGAAGGGCCAAAGATGGAACAGCAGCATAGCTAACTAGGCATCATGGGATAACAGGTAAGGTATCAAATGCAGACGACAAAAACAGGCTATGCATCACAATAGGATTTAAGCAAAGCAGCGGCAATTCTAATGCAAGCAGGAGGAGGAAAGAGTAGGAGGTGTCGGCATGCGTCAAGGGGGGATTGCTTGCCTGGAAGGTCTGCAGAGAGGGGCTGGTCGTCAGTAGGCTGCTCGTCGGGGGCGTAGTCGAACTCTGCTGCGGCGGCGTCGGTGTCGGCGTCTATCGGGAGAGAAGGAGAGGGGAAGAAATAGTAAATTCATGGCAACAAATGCAGACATCATGCATGACATGCCTAAATGATATGCAGATGTGTTTTACTGCCTAACTAAATAATTTAGTTAATTTAGGAATTTATTTGGATTTATTTTATTAAAGTTGGGCACTATTCATTTATCGAAATCAGTCAAAATGTTCCATGTTCAGCTAGCTAGGAGTGTTGGACAGGCATTTTGATTACATATTCGGATTCTTCATATTTTTCTGATCATTTTACATATATAAATTATTTTCATCTGACTTACGGTTTAAAAGATATGATTTTTCAAAGTTTAATCTATTTTCTGGAATTATATTAATTATTTAATTCGGGATTATCCAGAACAGTGTGGGATGACGTCAGCATGACGCATAGCTGACGTCACCGGTCAAATAGCGGCTGACCAGGTCAAATCTGACCTATGGGTCCAGTGGGACCCACTGGTCAGCCTCTGGACTTAATTAATCAGAGTTAATCTAATTAATCTAATCCTAATTATCTAGCGGGACTCATTGTCAGTGTCTATTTAACGTTTTAATTAACTAATTAACCAAATTTCTATTTATTTTAATTCGTTTAATCGCGCGGGACCCACTGGTCACTGAATTGACCGGGTCAAAGGGTCAACGGGACCTACCCGTCAGCGGCACACGGCGGGGCCCGCGGCGCCACGTGGCAGCCACGTCGGACGCCGGCACCGGAGTGCTCCGGCGAGCCCGAACGACGGCGACTTCTCCGGCGAGCTCGGGATTCCTCTACACAGCACCAAATCGAGCGTTTCTTGCGGCGTTCGAAAGCTGGCAGTGTCGCGCATCTCGTGGTGCCACCCGTTCAGCCGGAGATGGCCGGAATAGGGCGGAGCATCAACGGCGGCGGCGGGGGTCTCGGGCGTGCAACGGGGAGGCGGCTGCGGTGCGTTTTAGCGGGCGCTTTCGGGCGCATTCGGACGAGAGCGGAGCACCGCGTCGATCTAACCCAATGACGCGGACTATGGCGGTCGGAAACGGCGGCTACGGCGAGCTCGAGCGGCGGGCAAAACGCGGTGCGGCGGCGAGCTAGCTATAGTGAGCTACGCGGCGCGAGGACAGAAATGGGGGAGGGGAGGTGCTCACCGTGCGGCCAAGAAAGGCCCGTGTGAGCATAGGAGCAGCAGCAGTGGACGGAGACGACGGCGGTCGCCGGCGACAGAGGAGATGGGGTCGAGGTTGATCCCGAGCGTGCGGTCGTCCCCGAGCTTGACGACGAGACGTAGTCGAAGGAGTCGAGCGCGGCGGAGCGGTAGGGCACGTCGGAGAGGCGATCGGGAGGCGGTGGCCGCGGATTTGAGCGGTGGTCGGCGGCGACTTTCGGGCAGCTGCGCGAGGAGGAGGATGGTGGGCGAGGGAGAGAGCGCGGGGAGGACTGGGGGCCAGCTAGGGTTGCGGGAGGCCTCGGGGAGGCTTTAGCGGCGACGGGGAACCACGGGATGGCCGACACCGCGACGGCCATCGCCATGTCAGTGCGGGCGCGCGACAGCGGCGCGATGAGGACGAAGGCGCAGATGGGCTGGGCCGCAAGCTACTGTGCACTCATGGCCCAGAGCGCCGGTAACCGGTAAGCCCTTTTCCTTTTCTTTTTTCTGGTTTCCATTTTACTTTCTGTTTTGCAATTGTTTAGCTACTAAACTACTTTTATAAAACATGTGACCTAGGCCATATAACACAGTGCATTACTATCTATCACCAAAAACTAGTTTGGGTAAAATATAATTTCATTTGAATTTTATTTAATTGAAATGGGATTAAATGGGGCTGCTTTGCTACTGTTTGAGGTTGTTAGAGTTGCTTAGGTAATTTTGGTGATATTGTTTTCCTGAACATAATTAGTTATGGATTATTTGCTAATTAATGAACATTTTAGTTTCTGATTTGAACAACTTTTATTTTTCACTTTAAATTTGAATTTCAATTTAATTTGGAATTTGAAATGAGATATGATGCAAAGGATGATTAGGCACTAATAAATATGCTGACTTGGCATTATCAAAGGTGATCACTCTAGCATAATGACAGGGGGTGTTACAGACGGCGTGGGCGTTGGTGGAGGAGGTGGGGGTCTTGAGCCTCCACGACGTTCTGGCGATCAGAGCCAGGCGAGCGGCGTCGTTCGCTACGGCGACAACAACCCGCATACTGCCAGGTCCAAGGACGGAGCCGTGCTACCTACGGGGGGCGCAGCGAACTCCAAGGACGGGACGGCGCCTTCCAAGACACCCACGCCGGCGCATGCGCCGCGGCCTTCTCAGGTCGTGCGCGACGGGCAGCGCCGCGACGTTGGCGGTTCCAGGCGCCCCCTTGGAAAAACCCCTGCGCATCACTCCCAAGATGCACGGGGCCAGTATGCACGCCAACACGCCGGTGGAAGAAGGGCGCGATTGCAAGACCGTGATGGAGCTCCTTCTAACACAGTTAGGAGTCAGAGCACCTCATGTTCTTCGCACCTTTCACCGCCGCCTACATCGGCAGAAGCGTTGGCACGAGCGCAGCTGCTCCTAGATTTCCCTCCCGCTGCGAAGAAGTTAGAAGAATGGAGATCTGCTATTCAGAGCCTCATCGGCTTGGCTAATGATGATAGGCCGCAGCAGGCGGGGCCTTCGCGGCGGCAGTCCACTGAGCCGGTGCGTGCTGATGGCGAAAAGACCGGAGGCGGTACGACTACGATGCGCTCCCCTCCGCTACGACAACAGCGGTCGCTAACTCGGCGGATTGACGCCTGTGATGACGATTCCACGGCGTCGTCTGATCCGCGGGCTCGCCGCGATCAACGTCAAGTTCTTCGGGAACGGAACAAAGAAGATGCTCGAACTACCATCGAGCGGCGGCGGGAAGCGCGTCGTCAATCCGACAGGCGCGCGGGACCCACTGTGGATGAGCCTGCGCCGGGGTATTTTGGTAACTTGCCTTACGAGGTGGGTTGTCCAGCGTTTACTCGTGAGCTGCGGCGGGTCCAGTGGCCCAATTCCCGAACTTTCAAACCGGAGGTGCCGGAGAAATACGACGGCAAGACTCACCCGTCAGAGTTCCTGAGCATCTACACCATTGCGGTGCAGGCTGCCGAGGCTCGAGATGACAAGATACTCGCCAACTACTTCCCGTTGGTGCTTAAGCCCAATGTCAGGTCGTGGTTGATGCATTTGCCGGAGAATTCCATTTCCTCCTTGGCAGATTTGTGTCATGAGTTTGTTGGCGCCTTTACTAGAGGCCACCAGGCTCCTGGCCAGGAAAGCGATTTACATCTCATCCCCCAGAAGGAGGGCGAAACCTTGCGCAAGTACATACAGAGATTCAGCCGTATACAACACAACATCCCAGACGTTCATCCTGCCGCTGTTATCAGTGCTTTTCATCAGAACGTGCGCAACCGCAAGATGCGGGAGGAGCTAGCAATGAACAAGGTCAGGGATGTCGCCGAGCTCTATGCTCTGGCTGACAAATGTGCTCGGGCCGAGGAGGGGAGGAGGTTCCCCGGCGAGGATGCTGGCACAGAAATCGACTTTGAAGGCGAAGACGCCACCACCTCGACAAAGAAAGGCCGACGGCGTAACAAGAAGCGCAAGGGCAAGGCCGTGCTTGCCGTTGAGGGATCCGGCAACACCAGCACCGCCAAGAAGATCAAGGCTGATGGCCCCGGCAAGGAGGTTGCCGGGTGTGCCTCGTGTCAGGCCTTGACGGCTGCCGACAAGCCGGAGGGCTCCGACAAGCAGTACTGCAAGATCCATCGTACCAAGGGTCACGATCTCCAAAACTGCCGGCAAGTTGAGCAGCTTGTCGAGAAGCAGAAAGCTGAGTATGAGAGGCGAGACAAGGAGAAGACCCAGGATGGTGCTGAGGGGTCTAGCAAGAAACGTGGTGGTCGAGGAGGTCGCTGCGGCAAGGCCAAGCAACAAAAGGAGAGGCCCGCTCGAGGCCGCGACAAGGAACAGGGGGGTGACGATGATGACGAAGAGGGCGACGAGTCCAGCGAGCACAAGTTCCAGAAAACTACAGATGCCATGTGTGTTGACGGAGGCGCCTCGTTGCATTCCTCTCACCGCCGACTCAAACAGTGGGTGCACGAGATTAACGCGACAGAGCCATCGGTCGATGCCCGGAAACCATTGAAATGGTCCAACACGCCTATCATTTTTGACGCCGAGGATCACCCTGATCGCACAACTGCGGTCGGGTGTTTGCCATTATTGGTTTCACCAACGGTCCGCAACCTCAAGGTGACAAAGTTGTTAGTTGACGGTGGGGCCGGTTTGAACTTGATCTCGCCTGATGTGATCAAGAAGTTGCAAATTCCTGACGAAGATCTCGAGGAAACGGGCACGTTCCAAGGGATCAACCCAGGAAGGAGCCAGCCGAAGGGCAAGATCACACTGCCAGTAACATTTGGTAGTGAACTGAACTACAGAACAGAAAAGATCATCTTCGACGTCGCCAAGATTCCATTGCCATATAATGGGATTCTTGGTCGCCCGGCGCTGGCCAAGTTCATGGCGGCATCACACTACGCCTATAATACATTAAAGATGCCCGGGCCGATGAGCGTCATCACTATCAACTCCGACAAGAAGGATGCGCTTATCTGCACTGACCAACTCTACCGGGAGGCAGTCGCAGCACCTGCCGCCAAGGCACTTGCTCCTGCCGCCGAAGCTCCCGGGGGGAAGAAGACCGGCAAGACCTTTAGCACACACTCCGACAAGCGCACCTCCTCGGAGTGCTGCGCTCCCGTTGAGGATGTGCCGGAGAGCTCCACCAGCAAGAGCAAGAAATCCAAGGCAGCTCCACCAGCAACTAAGAAGGTGCCCGTCAAGGAGGATGGTACGGGAGGAACTTTCACCGTGAGTTCCACCCTCGATGACAAATAGGAAAGCGCGCTCATTGCCTTCCTGCGGGCGAATGTCGATGTGTTTGCATGGCAACCATCTCATATCCCCGGTGTTCCCAGGG
Organism: Elymus sibiricus; assembly: GCA_039707655.1. Classification (NCBI taxonomy): domain Eukaryota; kingdom Viridiplantae; phylum Streptophyta; class Magnoliopsida; order Poales; family Poaceae; genus Elymus; species Elymus sibiricus. The sequence continues at coordinate 210,034,349 of CM077676.1, read as the reverse complement.
AGGTAATCAAGCAGCACCTTGCTGTCTGTCCTCATGCGTGGCCTGTCAAGCAGAAAGTTAGGAAGCAAGCTTTGGAGCGGCAAGAATTTATTGCCGAAGAAATCAGGAAGCTGGAAGCGGCAGGTTTAGTCAGAGGAGTGCTCCATCCAACATGGTTGGCCAATCCAGTTGTAGTGCGCAAGGCGAATGGAAAATGGAGGCTGTGTATCGACTATATAGATATCAATGAAGCCTGTCCAAAAGATCCTTTTCCCTTGCCGCGCATCGACCAGATTGTGGACTCCACTGCTGGCTGCGATTTGCTGTCGTTTCTTGACGCTTATTCAGGGTATCATCAGATTTTCATGTCAAAGGAAGACGAAGAGAAAACCGCATTTATCACCCCATGTGGCACGTATTGCTTCATACGCATGCCTTTTGGGTTGAAAAGTGCTGGTTCAACGTTTGCAAGAGCGGTCTAGATCGGTTTTGAGCCCCAGCTACATAGAAATATGGAAGCTTATATGGATGACATAGTGGTTAAAACCAAGGACAAGGCAACGCTCATACAAGATTTAGAAGAGACATTTGCAAATCTGCGCAGGATCAATCTGAAGCTCAATCCTGAGAAGTGTGTTTTTGGCATTCCATCCGGCAAGCTTCTCCGGTTCTTTGTGTCTCAGCGTGGAATCGAAGCAAATCCCGACAAGATCAAGGCAATTGAGCAGATTGAAGCACCAAGACGTGTCAAAGATGTGCGTCGACTTGCCGGCTGCGTTGCTGCTCTGAGCAGGTTCATCTCCAAATCCGCTGAGCGCGCCCTGCCTTTCTTCAAAATCTTGAAGAAGGCAGGTCCAATGAAATGGACTCCGGAAGCGGAGGCAGCGCTGCAGGACTTGAAGAGGTACCTCTCCTCTCCGCCAACACTGGTCGCACCTAAACCCCAAGAGCCATTGCTGCTATACTTAGCGGCGACAAATCAAGTGGTTAGTGCTGCATTAGTGGCGCAGAGAGAAGTCGACGAAGAAGCAGCAGCAGCAGCAAGCCCGTCACGCGACAAGCTGGGATTCTCCCCGGCAGAGTCTGGTGCCGACAAGGCAGGATCTGCGCAATCGAATGAAGCAACGCAGAAGAAGAAGAAGATGGTGCAGCGCCCAGTTTATTTTGTCAGCTCCCTTTTACAGGGGGCTAGGTCAAGATATTTTGGCATGTAGAAGTTGCTCTTCGGCCTCCTTATGGCCTCGAGGAAGCTGCGCCATTATTTCCAGGTGCATGAAATCACCGTCGTCACTCACTCCCCGTTGCAGCGGATTTTACGAAATCCAGATGCAACCGGCAAAATTGTGGAGTGGGCGTTGGAACTGTCAAGCTTTGGTCTCAAATTTGAAAGCACTTCGACTATTCAGAGCAGAGCCTTGGCGGAGTTCATTGCAGAATGGACACCGACGCTGGACGAAGAAATTCAAGAGACAACTATCCCCGGCAAGGAAACAAATCAAGAATGGATTATGTACTTTGACGGGGCTTTCTCGCTACAAGGCGCCGGTGCTGGCGTGCTGCTTGTCGCACCCATCGGAGAGCACCTCAAGTATGTAATTCAGATGCACTTTCCCTGGGAGAGATCAACAAACAACACTGCAGAATATGAAGGGCTGCTTGCCGGTCTCAGGATCGCGGCGGACCTTGGAACTAAGAAGCTCATCGTCAGAGGTGACTCACAGCTTGTCGTCAGGCAAGTTAACAAAGACTATCAGAGCCCGTTGATGGAAGCATATGTAGATGAAGTGAGAAAGTTGGAGGAGCGTTTTGACGGATTGCAAACAGAGCATGTTCCTCGTGCGGAGAACAATATTGCCGACGACCTGTCAAAACGTGCTGCCCTCAAGTTACCTGTGGAACCAGGAACTTTTGTGCTCCGCTTAACTCAGCCATCCGTAACACCATCGACGAGGCAAGACAAGAGAAGGAAGTTGAGTTCCGGCCAGTACTTTCCTGCAGAGCTTCCAGAAGCCGCCGGGAAGGAAGTTGTCGGGAACGACGCCGAGCTTGCCGGGGAGCCACAGGCTCCGGCAGGGCCTCAAGTCATTGCCGTAGAGACAAACGCTCCCACGGCCGAAGATATGCCTTTGGTCTTTGTTGTCGAGCCACAGGCTCCAACATGGGCACAGCACATCGTCCAGTTCCTTCAAACAGGAGAACTCCCTGAAGAACAGGAAGAAGCGGAGAAAGTAGCCCGTCGGTCTAATATGTACCAGTTCGTGGACAATGTACTATACAGAAAGAGACCGAACGGTGTGAAATTGAAGTGTATTCCTCGGGAGGATGGACTGGAGCTGTTGGCAGAGATACATGGAGGCATATGTGGCTCCCACATAGGCTCAAGAGCTCATGTCGGCCAGGCATTCCGGCAAGGTTTCTTCTGGCCCACTACTCTCCAGGATGCAACTGCACTAGTAACCAAGTGTGAAGCGTGCCAGTTCCATTCAAAGAAATTGCATTAGCCAGCTCAAGCTCTTCAGACAATCCCTCTTTCCTGGCCATTTTCGGTCTGGGGGCTCGACATATTGGGCCCTTTTCCCCGCGCTACTGGGGGCTTCGAATACTTGTACGTTGCTATCGACAAGTTCACGAAGTGGCCGGAAGTGCAAGCAGTGAGAAAGGTGACAGCACAATCAGCCATCAAGTTCTTCAAGGGACTAGTGTGCCGTTTTGGTGTGCCAAACAGGATCATCACCGACAATGGCACGCAGTTCACGAGCCGCACCTTCATGCAGTACGTCCAAGATCTTGGCGGCAAAATCTGTTTTGCTTCTGTTGCTCACCCGAGGAGCAACGGCCAAGCGGAAAGGGCAAATGCTGAAGTGTTGCAAGGCCTCAGAACAAGGACTTTCGACAAGCTGCGCAAGTGCGGAAGACGCTGGATTGCTGAGCTGCCGGCGGTTCTTTGGTCCATCAGAACGACACCAAATCGAGCTACTGGCCAGACACCCTTCTCCCTAGTCTACGGGGCCAAAGCAGTTCTCCCCACAGAACTCATGTACGGGTCACCTCGAGTACTCGCTTATGATGAGCTTGAGCAAGAGCAGCTACGCCAAGATGACGCCACGCTCCTTGAGGAAGATCGTTTTCGGGCTGCTGTGCAAGCTGCATGCTACCAGCAAGCCTTGCGCTGCTATCATAGCCGCAAGGTTCATGCCCGAAGCCTTGAGGAAGGCGACCTTGTTCTTCGGCGCGTTCAGTCGGCCAAGAATTCTAACAAGTTGACGCCGAAGTGGGAAGGCCCTTATCGGGTAGTACGAGTAACCAGGCCCGGCACAGTCCGCCTGGAGACCGAAGATGGCATTCCAGTGAGAAATTCCTGGAATATCGAACACCTTCGTAAGTTCTACCCATAAGGCGCGGTTGCCGGGTCACCCGACAACCACCTTTTGTACAAGTTTTTCCGGCAAGGCATATGATCCTTTGTACAAAGCCAGGCACAAACCCTGTGCATAGTTGAATAAACTTAAGCGTTTTACAATTCTTGTCGATTTTCATGTCAATCTATATGCATGCTTGTCTGAGATATTGTATTACACCTGCTTCCGGTAAGCGTTAATGAACCGCCAAGGTTCCATATCTCTGTTTTCTTCTTCTTTTTGAAGGACAGAAGGTTTCCTCGCGTGCAAGTTTGCCGGGGGGGATGATGGTATGGACACCGACAGGCGACGTTCAAGTTGGCATTTTGCAATAAGGAGTACAGCAACGAAAAGCTAAGTTGCAAAACTTTTAAGCAAATTTTTATTGTAGGCTTATTTACCTTGAACGATTTCGGCTTTTGTATGGAAAACCTGCACGCGAAGGAACCTTGTCGTGATCGGTTGCGCCCTTACTTTGTTTCGAGTCCGCTCAACAGCTTAAGTGGCTGCACTGAAAACGTCAAGGTATCTTGTCGGCAGCGACACCTCCAGCAGGCTGCTAAGGATCCGTTCCTCAAAGCGCTCGCGGCAACGGTGCGCGCACCGACAAGTTCCCAATAAGCATAGGGCATGTACCATACAGAACGAAATCAGACAAGAGAAATAGCATACATTCTTCTAATACATAGCAAGTTATATTACATTAATGGTCGCCGCGATTCTAACTTAAGATAAAACTGTCTTTGGCATGGAATGGTGGCGACAAAATGAAGCAAAGCGGCTAGTCCCTGCGTTGACCTTCGACCCTCTTGACTTGGCTCACTCTGTCAACGATGGGCGCGACAAGCTTTTCGAGTGCCTTGAGGTCTACATCCTCCGGCAAGCTAGCAAGAACGTTGGTAAGGTTGATGCCAGGGTTCTTATGCACCACTTTGACGAGCACCTTGAGGAGGACGGCCCGGCAAAGTTTGCGGGATTCGTTGGCCAGATGGGTTGCTCGATCAGACTGGAGCAGCTTGAGGGCGTCAACGATGCTCTCAAAGAACATGGTCAACCTGGCGCTCGAAGACACCCTATCATCAGAAGAGTAGTTGAAGCTTTGCAGGCCCATGGTGGACAGTTCTGCAGCAAGCCTTTCCGCGACGTCGACAAGGCACTCAGTCCAGATCTTCACACATTTCTCAAAGTCATTATAAGTGGCGGCAGCGCTGTTGAGCAGGCTCTTCTCATTCTGGAGGTCTTTGATCAAAGCCCTCTCGCGAGCCTTGCCGTTCTCAAGGGACTCCTCCAGCGTTCTCAGCTTCAGTTTCAGGTCAGCGATGGATTCATTGGCTGAGATGAGCTCTTTGGTCTTGTCGGACATGGCAGCTTGCATCTCCGCCAGGCTGTAGAGAGTCTTCTCTCTGTCAGCTTTGAGCATTGAGATCTCCTTGCCATGGCCCTCGAGATCCGCTTCCAGCCTCTTCACTTTATCATCCAGCTCGTTCTTGGCGGCCTCTGCAGCTTCGGCGGCATCGACGGCTCCCTTTAACTTGCCGGCATGGTCTATGGCCAGAGCCTCGAGTGTTTCCTTGTGTTTCTGCTCCAGCTCCTGGGTTCGCCGCGCGACAAGCTTTTCTATCTCTTCGTCCTTGCCACGGAGCTTGGCGGCAAGCGCCTCCTCGCGAGCGGCAAGGTCTTCTTCATAAGCATCGAGCCGGACACGGCGTTCCGTTAAGCGAGCTTCCTCTGCAGCAGCCTGCTGCGCTGCCTCCTCATGTGCCTTCTCGGCGTCGGCCTGCTTTAAGAGGAACTCGTTCCAACTTTGATTCAGTTGCTCCCGGCCAGCCGTCAGCTCCTGGAAAGCCTCGGCGTACCAGACTTGCGTCTCCTCAACGCGCTTCTGGAAATCTGCCTCCGCTGCCTCAACAACTGCCGCCCTGGAGTCCAACCTCTCCTTTCGGGTGCGGTGAAGCACCTGGAGCTTTTGAAAGTTGTCGCTCATGGCTTGGAGAAGCTGTTCTTCCCTAGACCCGCTGCTACTGGCGTGTGGCTCGTCAGCGATCTTAAGTCCAGTGGCGGTGATGACGTCTTCATCAAAAATTTCTCCTTCAGTTGGCACCCCAGTGCTTGCCGTCCCTGGTATGCTGACGAACAGGTTGTCGCCAACCTTAAGGTATCTGCTTGACAGGGGGGCGTCGGATGTTGATGGTTGATCCTCGACAACCACCTTGCCGGCAACTGGGGGCTCCGCGACCGGTGTAGTGCCAGGCGCTCCTGTGGCCGGAATGCCGTCAGTATGGTCATCCGTCTCCTTGTCGGCCCCCTCAGCAAACCCCTTGGTGGTTTCTTCCTGTGCGGCCTTGGCGGCCTCGTCAGCTGCGACTCTGTCGGCCTCGACGGCAGCGTCCTTGGCGGTCTCCTTGATGACGGTATCAACATCCATTTGTTCCATCGAAGGAAGATCTGAAGACCAAGAAATGAAACAAGATGAGACCAAGATTGAAGTTCAAGAAGACAAAAATAAAGAAAGAATGACAAGTACACCAAGGCAAATGGTTTAGCCATGTCGAGCTATTGAGAGGTGGTTTCTCCTTTCCCGGCAACATTGGTTGCCGATGTAGGATTGCCAGTGCCCGTGCTTGCCGGCTCCTCTTCAACGCGAATGGGCTCGCCAGTGGAAGCCCTTGCCGAAGGTTCATCTCTGGGCGGCGTGGTTGACGGAGGCGGCACGTCAGGGGCGGCCTCCAATGGCTCTCCTTGTTGCCGTTCTTCTCCTACAAGCCCGGTGATGTCAATAGCGAAGATATTCACCCCAACACTCGCCAGCGGAAAATGAGTAGTGGACTCACGCTGGGGGCTGGGTTGGGAGCTGCGTTGAGGGCTGGGCTCCGGGCTGATAACGATGGGCTCTGGCGCACCTACGGTGCTTGCCAGAGGCTCATCACCCGTTGAAGTCTTCGCCTTCTTCGCCATCCTTTGCGCCAATGTTTCCGTATCTCTGTGGGGACAGGCCAAAGCAAAACAAATGAGTTAAGCAAAACCAGGAATTCAGAAGTTGAAAGATGCGGCAAGGACCCTTACTCTTCTCTTTCCGGACTAAAAGCGGAGATGTCAAAGTCAACCTCCGCTGCAGTGTCCGTGCGAGGGGGTGGAGGAGGGGTCCTGGGACGCTTGGCTGCGGCAGAAGCAGTAGGTTGATATGATCCTGCTGCTCCAGCTGTTGGTGCTGTTGTATGAGACGCCCCCGCCGCTCCAGTTGTTGTCGCGGTCGTGCGTCTCGTACGTCGCACTGGTTGCTGTTGGGCTTCTTGCCGCTGCGCAGCCTTGCCGGCCGCCCCCTTGCCGGGAACCTCACCACTCGAGGAAGACTGATGTGTTGGGACACCAGAGACGGCTTTCCGAAGAACACGTTTCTTCTTCTCTGGAGCTGGGGGCTCCTCATGCAACTGCTCCTTGGTTGTGTCTTCGACAGAAGAGCTCCCGGCAACCATGCCACTCTGCTCCCCGGTAACTTCACCTTGCTCGGCAAGGGTCTCCTCTAACGTTATTTCTTCTTCACTGGCTTCCTCTTCCGCGAAGCCAAAGCTGCCGGCCTCCACGGCTAGATTCGCTTCTTCCGCCCTGCTGGCGATGTAAGCCACTTCTTCATCAGTGGTGGGGCGGATGAGGGTTGGCTCTTCCCGGATGGTTTTCTCCGACAAGTTGTCAAAGAACTCCTGTGTGCGCTCTGAGGATGGCTCGTCCCAAGTTCCGTCAAGGCCGTGAGCATTACACACCGGCATCATGGCGACGATTGAGCTCAAAGCGGAGTTGTTGCACAGGGGAATTACGCCAGCCGACAACGTATATTTCCCGTCAGGCCTGATTAGTTTGTGGCAGAGAGCTGTGTGCTGCAAGACTGTTAAGTTGTTGTTCAGACCAGGGCGCAGCCTCATGATATCTGCTGCATTCTGGAACTCCCAGGCTGGTCTCCCTTTGTTCTGTAGAGGGGCGATGCGGCGGCGGAGGAAATCAGCGCCAATCATTTCTATTGTGAGCCCGGCAACCCTGAGACGGTGGATCCTGATAATTGCGATTGTGAGCTTCTCATCTTGAGGATCGAGGCCGCTCCAGTCCTTGCTGCGAACCACTTTCGTTTGTCGGGGTGAACAGAACGGCTGAGGATCTTTCTCCTTAATCCAGCACCACTCGGCCCGCCATTCATCCCACTTCTTACGGTAGAGTCCGTCTGGGTATATCTCTTTATTCCATGCCCTTGGAATCCAGGTGATAGAACCAGAAAGGGCGTCTCCTGTTTCGATACGGGGAATGAAATAGTGGCGAAAGAGGGTTGTGCTGGGAACTACTCCGGCGAAATTTTCACAGAGATGGGCAAAGACTGACATGCATGTCACGGCGTTCGGCGTGAAATCCAAGAGACGGAAGCCGTATGTGTACATGATGTCGATGAAGAAATCAGAAAACGGAGGGCAGAGCCCGTAGTAAAAGTAAGCGACGAAGAAGGGGAATTTATCTGGACCGCCCTTGACGGAAGCTGGGAGCACGCGAGTTGCAGGGTGAGCCCTCGTCTTCTTCCCCCACATACACATGTACCGCTCAATCAGGGCGCGCATGTCGAGCGTTGGGGCGAAGACGGCGTGTTCCTTCCACATCTCCACCAGATCGATCTTCTCCGTCTCTGCATCCGAGTCGACGGCTTTCGCCGCTTTGCCCTTGCTTGCTTTGGGCAGCATGACGACTGTGGAAGCGGAGGCCGAGAATGATGAGGGCGTGGGGGTGGCGAATAGATGGGGGAGGCTCTGTTTCAAGCTCGAGGAAGAAGGCGACGGTGGTTTCCAGATTGGAAAAGACGAGAGGTAAATGAGCAGTGCCTCTGCGGATTCCCTTTTATGGGGAAGGCGCGGGGCTGCCTCTTTACGAGCGCACTACTACTGCGGCCGTTCCACGCACGTATCCCACGTCCTGCATTTAATGCGCGTCGTGGGGGAGCGCGGTAAATAAGATGATTACGACAGTTAACTCCTGCCACGCGTGCCCGTGCATTGTTTGGGCCTAGTCCAACAACGCCTCGCACCCGTGTATGGCCTAGGCCCGGGGGCTCCTGTCGGTGTACTAAAGTTTGGGTCTTTTAGTACCCCATACTTGTGCACGGATGGTTGTAGCCATACCAGCGGCAAGGCCTGCCGGAGAACAACTGGAAACAAATACAAGATTGTCAAGAAGGCATTCAAGCTAATGACCAGAAGACAGAAGACCGAAGGCTGGATTCCCGGTAAGATACTTGCCGGGAAGGCTCGCGAAGGCCCAGCAAGGCCTCGCACCCGGCAAGATCCCACCGCCCTGCCACCGCTCCAGCGCAGCGACCAGCCTGTCGTTTAGGGTTTGTCCTCCTGGATGCGTGTCATGGCATTAGCGGCGGATGGGGTTAAGCGGCGCTGATGGGACGGGCTCTTTTTCCGTCCCCAAGAAAGTAAGGGACACCTAAGTGGAGCATTTAATGCGTTTGTCCTAAGTCGTCAGTGATAAGCATGTAAACACTGTAGCAACTTTACACCTCTTGTACGTGTTGTTCGCCACTGTTGGTGACCCCTTTGTCATATAAAAGGAAGCCCAAGGCGAAGCTACAGGGAGGAGGATCTTCTGGCCCATTCTGCATGCGTAGCTGCTTCATGAACATACTGTTCATTGCAAGCGCTCCTGGAGCTCGGGCTTAAAACATCCACAATAAAGCAAAGCAGGAGTAGGGTTTTACGCTACTCAGCGGCCCGAACCTGGGTAAAAATCCCTGCGTTGATCGTTGGATCCGCTCTTTGTGTAAATCTTTTCCCCCTGCCGAACCGTAAAAGGGATCCAAGCGATCCCATAGGTGTCGTACGCCAACAAGTTTGTTCACATCTCTGCAAAACTCGATCAAGGTTGCTTAAGCAATCATCAAAAGATGTTCCATAAATGGAAAAATCATCCATGAAAACCTCAACAATCTTTTCACAAAAGTCGGAGAATATAGCAGTCATACATCTTTGAAAGGTAGCTGGTGCATTGCATAAACCAAAAGGCATACGTCTATAAGCATAAGTTCCAAAGGGACAAGTAAAGGTGGTTTTCTCTTGGTCGGCTTGTGATACAGGTATTTGAGAGAAACCAGAATATCCATCAAGAAAGCAAAAGTGTGTATGCTTAGACAATCTTTCTAACATTTGATCAATAAAAGGTAAGGGGTAATGATCCTTTCTAGTGGCTTTGTTTAATTTTCTAAAATCAATTACCATCCTATAACCGGTTATAATTCTTTGTGGAATGAGTTCATTTTTATCGTTAGGAACAACAGTAATGCCTCCTTTCTTAGGGACACAATGAACGGGACTTACCCATCTACTATCAGCTATGGGGTAGATTATACCTGCTTCCAGAAGCTTTAATATTTCAGTTCTTACCACCTCCTTCATCTTAGGATTTAATCGTCGTTGGTGGTCGACAATTGGTTTAGCATTAGGCTCCATATTAATTTTGTGCTGACATAGAGTGGGACTAATGCCCTTAAGATCATCAGGAGTATATCCAATAGCAGCATGGTGCTTCCTCAGAGTTTTTAGTAACCTCTTTTCTTCATGCTCTGAAAGGTTAGTGCTACTTGTAGCTTGCGTTGGTATTTCCCCGAAGAGGAAGGGAGATGCAGTACAGTAGAGATAAGTATTTCCCTCAGTTATGAAACCAAGGTTATCAATCCAGTAGGAGAATCACACAACACCTCATGAACAACACCTGCACACAAAACAACAAACCCTTGCACCCAACGCAAACGAGGGGTTGTCAATCCCTCGGCGGTAGATTGCAAGATTAAATTGTATGTGATAGATAGATAGATTGAACTAAAATACAAAATAAAATAATAAATATAAAATTGCAGCAAGTATTTTTAGGGTTTTAGTAAATGATTTCGATATACCCGGGGGCCATAGTTTTCACTAGAGGCTTCTCTCAAGAAAATAGCATATGGTGGGTAGACAAATTACTGTTGGGCAATTGATAGAAAAGCAAATAATCATGATGATATCCAAGGCAATGATCATGTATATAGGCATCATGTTCGATACAAGTAGACAGACTCCTGCCTGCATCTACTACTATTACTCCACACATCGACCGCTATCCAGCATGCATCTAGTGTATTAAGTCCATAAAGAACGGAGTAACGCCTTAAGCAAGATGACATGATGTAGACGAAGAAAACTCACGTATGAATAAACCCCATCTTTTTACCCTTAATAGCAACGATACATACGTGTCATGTCCCTTTCTGTCACTAGGATTGAGCACCGCAAGATCGAACCCATTACAAAGCACCTCTTCCCAAGGCAAGATAAATCAATCTAGTTGGCCAAACCAAATCAATAGATCAGAGAAGAAATACGAAGCTATAACAATCATGCATAAAAGAGATCAGAAAAGACTCAAATATATTCATGGATAATCTTATCATAAACTCACAATTCATCGGATCCCAACAAACACACCGCAAAAAGTGATTACATCGGATAGAACTCCAAGAACATGGAGGAGAACATTGTATTGAAGATCAAAAAGAGAGAGAAAGCCATCTAGCTACTAACTATGGACCCGAAGGTCTGTGGTAAACTACTCACGCATCATCGGAGAGGCAGCAAGGTTGATGTAGAGCCCCTCCATGATCGATTCCCTCTCCGGCGGCGTCGGAAACTTGCGGCAACGAAAAAAGTATTTCGTGGACTCCCCTGTTGGTTTCCTGATTTTTGGGTATTTATAGAGGTGGAATTAGGTCAAACGGAGCTCAGGAGGGCCCACGAGGCACCTGGGCGCGCCTGCCCCCCCCCCCAGGCGCGCCCTGGTGGCTCGTAGCCACCTCCTGGGTCTTGTGGCCCTCTCCCGAAGCTTCTAGTATTCTTCGGGTCCAATAAAAAATCTCCAAAAAGTTTTGTTGCATTTGGACTTCGTTTGGTACTGATTATCTGGAAAACCAAAAACAGGCATAAAACAGCAACTGGCACTGGGCACTAAGTTAATAGGTTAGTCCCAGAAAATGATATATAATTGCTGTAAATGCTTATAAAAACATCCAAGATTGATAATATAATAGCATGGAACAATCAAAAATTATAGATACGTTGGAGACGTATCAGCATCCCCAAGCTTAATTCATGCTCGTCCTCGAGTAGGTAAATGATAAAAACAGAATTTTTGATGTGGAATGCTACCCATCATATTCATCACATACTCTTTTCTTTTGTAGCATGGACATTGGACTTGAATGATTCAAAGCAATAGTCTATAATTTGACATGAAAATATAAATACTCAAGCATGCTAACAAGCAACCATGTCTTTCAAAATATCAACGCTAAAGAAAGTTATCCCTAGCCCATTATGCTCAATCATTGATCCATTCATGAAACACACTAGAAATTAGCTACACACAATGCGCAAGTATGACAATAGTGCTCTCTAGTTGGTGCTTTATAAGAGAAGATGGAGACTCAAATAAAAATAAAATTGCATAAAAGTAAATAGATAGGCCCTTCGCAGAGGGAAGCAGAGATTTGCTAATGTGCCAGAGCTCAAAGCTTAAATTAGAGAGATAAAAAATTTGGGAGGCATGCTTTTCCTGTCAACGAAACCGACCGAGAATTCCCAATATCTTTCATGCTAGATACATCGTAGGCGGTTCCCAAACAGAAAGTAAAGTTTATTTCCTTTCCACCATTCTTTCACAATCCATGGCTAGCCGTATCCACGGGTGCCCTCCATACCATCACTTTCCAAGGAATTTTGTTGTTATTAATTTTTGATTTCTATGTGGGACTGGGCATCCCTATTACCAACCACACTCTCGTGCAATGACAAGTGAATAAACACTCATCGTGAGAATAACACACCTAGCATGGAAAATATTGGCCACTCCCTTCCGCATCATGAGCGGTACGGGCACACAAAACAGAAAATTATTTTGAAAATTAGAGTTGGCACACGCAAATTTACTTGGAACGGCATGGAAATACTGCATATAGGTAGATATGGTGGACTCATTTGGCACAACTTGGGTTTAAGGAGTTTGGATCACAAGCAGTATTTGCGCTTAGTACAAATGAAGGCTAGCAAATAGATTGAGAAGCAACCAACCAAAAAATGAAAACGGTCATAAACATGCATTGAACATAACTAACACCGAATAATGCACCATAAGTAGGATATAATTTCGTTGCACAACTATTGACTTAATGTGCATCCATAGGGAATTACAAACCTTAACACTAATATTCTTACTAAATCACAATTACTCACTAACATGACTCACAAATTATCATCTCCATATCGCAAAACTATTGCAAGGAATCACACTTATCATATCCAATGATCTATATGAAAGTTTTAATTATATCACCCTTGAATATTCATCACTTTGGGACCAAATTCATATCTTGTGCAAATTACCGTTACTTTTATCAACTCTCAAAAAGATATAAGTGAAGCATGAGAGTGCACCTATTTCTTCAAAAAAATTATCAACTCTCAAAATAATTTAAGTGAAGCATGAGAGTTTATTTCTTCAAAAATTTATCAACTCTCAAAATAATTTAAGTGAAGCATGAGAGTTCATTTCTTCAAAATATAGCCACCACCGTGCTCAAAAAGATTTAAGTGAAGCACTAGAGCAACTGCCTAGCTCAAAAAATTTAAGTGAAGCACATCGAGTATTCTAACAAATTATGATGAACGTGTGGCTCTCTCAAATTGGTGTGTCCAGCAAAGATGATTGTGACAAACTAAAAAGAAAACAAAGCAAAGACTCATATAATACACGATGCTCCAAGCAAAACACATATCATGTGACGAATAAAAATATAGCTCCAAGTAAAATTACCGATGGTTGTTAGAAGAAAGAGGGGATGCCTTCCGGGGCATCCCCAAGCTTAGACGCTTGAGTCTTCCTAGAATATTACCTTGGGGTGCCTCAGGCATCCCCAAGCTTAGGCTTTTGCAACTCCTTATTCCTTCATCCATCGTGATCTCACCCAAAACTTGAAAACTTCAATCACACAAAACTCAACAAAACCTTCGTGAGATCTGTTAGTATAACAAAATAAATCAGTACTATAAGTACTATTGCAAACCCATTCTTATTTTATTTTTGCATTATGCCTACTGTATTCTAACTTCTCCATGGCTTATACCCCCCGATACAATCCATAGTTTCATCAAAACAAGCAAGCAACATATCAAAAACAGAATCTGTCAAAAACAGAACAGTCTGTAGCAATCTATTTCAAATTCATACTTCTGTAACTCTAAAAATTCTGAAAAATTAGGAAAACGTGGGAAATTCATATAACAATACGGTGTAAAAATTTCAGATTTTTTTGACGCTCCAGTACAAAAAAAAATTCCAGCACTGGACGCAAAACTTTCTGTTTTCCAAACAGCATCAATTATACTATCTTCCAAATCATCCCAAAGGTTCTACTTGGCACAAACACTAATTAAAAACACAAAAACACACTCATAACAGTAGGATAAATGTGAAATCACACAATAACAGAAACAAAAAGTAAAAATTATTTTATTCATTGGGTTGCCTCCCAACAAGCGCTATTGTTCTATGCCCCTAGCTAGGCATAATGCATAGTTTCAAGTATTGTCATCCTTCAAGTTGATTCCATAAGTGGCCCTCATAATGGATTCATATGGTGCTTTAATTCCTTTCCTAGGGAAATTCTCCATACCCTTCTTTAGTGGAAATTAAAATTTTATATTCCCTTCTTTCATGTCAATAACGGCACCTATAGTTCGTAAAAATGGTCTACCAAGTATTATGGGGCAAGAAGGATTGCATTCAATATCAAGTACAATAAAATCAACGGGCATGTAGTTTCTATTTGCAAGAATAAGAACATCATTAATTCTACCCAAGGGCTTTTTAATAGTAGGATCCACAAGATGCAAATTAAGAGAACATTCATCTATATTGGTAAAGCCTAGCACATCACATAGAGATTTTGGAATTGTGGAAACACTAGCACCCAAATCACATAAAGCATTACACTCATATTTAATTTTAACTTTAATGGTGGGTTCCCATTCATCATATAATTTTCTAGGAATTGAAATTTCTAGTTCTAACTTTTCTTCTAACGCTTTCATCATTGCTTTTACGATGTGTTTAGTAAAAGCGTTGTTTTGCTCATAGGCGTTGGGTGAATTTAGCATGGATTGTAACAAAGAAATGCACTCAATCAAAGAACAATTATCATAATTAAAATCTTTGTAATCCAAGAGAGTGGGCACATCGCTAGTTAAAGTTTTTACCTCTCCGATCCCACTTTTATCAATTTTCTTATCAAGATTGTCACCCTCCGAATTATGGGGACGCCTACTAATTAAAGTTGACTCTTCTTCAGTCCCCTTTTCATCAAGTTTTATATTGCTAAACAAGGAATCAATAGATGAAACACCAATCATTTTAATATCCTCATCATAACTATGTTCTAAAGATTCCGGCTTAGCTGCCATTTGATTTACTAGCGTAGCTTGCGCATCAGAAATTTTTCCCAGCAAATTTTCAGTAAGAGCAAATTGAGATTGAAGACTAGCAACTTCTTTACTATCATCATCGAGTTGTTTTGCAATAGCATCCAATAAAGTAGAGTGTTCTTTAAGTTCCTCGGTAAAAAATTTGTTGTGCTCAAATTGCGTAGTCATGTAATCCTTAGTATTTTTCTCAATTTCAGACAAAATTTTATAACAAGAGGTATCATGATAATTTTCTCGAGACATCATGATTGAGCAAACAATGTAACAAGCAAGCAAACAAGAAAAAGCGCAAAAAGGCAAACGGAAAAATATTTTTGTATTTTTGTAAAAACGTTTTAGAAGTGGGGGAGATGAAAATGAGAGGCAAATGCAAATAAAGTAAATGCAAGGAGATGTAAGTTTTATGCAAAGGTACTTGATAGATGTTGATGATGTCTCCCCGGCAACGGCGCCAGAAATTCTTCCTGCTACTTGTAGCTTGCGTTGGTATTTCCCCGAAGAGGAAGGGAGATGCAGTACATTAGAGATAAGTATTTCCCTCAGTTATGAAACCAAGGTTATCAATCCAGTAGGAGAATCACACAACACCTCATGAACAACACCTGCACACAAAACAACAAACCCTTGCACCCAACGCAAACGAGGGGTTGTCAATCCCTCGGCGGGAGATTGCAAGATTAAATTGTATGTGATAGATAGATAGATTGAAACAAAAATACAAAATAAAATAATAAAGATAAAATTGCAGCAAGTATTTTTAGGGTTTTAGTAAATGATTTTGATAGACCCGGGGGCCATAGTTTTCACTAGAGGCTTCTCTCAAGAAAATAGCATACGGTGGGTAGACAAATTACTGTTGGGCAATTGATAGAAAAGCAAAAAATCATGATGATATCCAAGGAAATGATAATGTATATAGGCATCACGTTTGAGACAAGTAGACCGACTCCTGCCTGCATCTACTACTATTACTCCACACATCGACCGCTATCCAGCATGCATCTAGTGTATTAAGTCCATAAAGAATGAAGTAACGCCTTAAGCAAGATGACATGATGTAGACGAAGAAAACTCACGTATGAATAAATCCCATCTTTTTACCCTTAATAGCAACGATACATATGTGTCATGTCCCTTTCTGTCACTGGGATTGAGCACCGCAAGATCGAACCCATTACAAAAGCACCTCTTCCCATGGCAAGATAAATCAATCTAGTTGGCCAAACCAAATCAATAGATCGGAGAAGAAATACGAAGCTATAACAATCATGCATAAAAGAGATCAAAAAAGACTCAAATATATTCATCGATAATCTGATCATAAACTCACAATTCATCGGATCCCAACAAACACACCACAAAAAGTGATTACATTGGATAGAACTCCAAGAACATCGAGGAGAACATTGTATTGAAGATCAAAAAGAGAGAAGAAGCCATCTAGCTACTAACTATGGACCCGAAGGTCTGTGGTAAACTACTCACGCATCATTGGAGAGGCAGCAAGGTTGATGTAGAGCCCCTCCGTGATCGATTCCCCCTCCGGCGGAGTGCCGGAGAAGGCCCCCAGATGGGATCTCTCGAGAACATAAACTAGCGGCGGCGGAAAAAGTATTTCGTGGACTCCCCTGTTGGTTTCCTGATTTTTGGGTATTTATAGAGGTGGAATTAGGTCAACCGGAGCTCAGGGGGGCCCACGAGGCACCAGGGCACGCCTGCCCCCCCAGGCGCGCCCTGGTGGCTCGTGGCCACCTCCTGGGTCTTCTGGCCCTCTCCCGAAGCTTCTAGTATTCTTCTGGTCCAATAAAAAAATCTCCAAAAAGTTTCCTTGCATTTGGACTTCGTTTGGTACTGATTTTCTGGAAAACCAAAAACAGGCAGAAAACAGCAACTGGCACTGGGCACTAAGTTAATAGGTTAGTCCCAAAAAATGATATATAATTGCTGAAAATGCTTATAAAAACATCCAAGATTGATAATATAATAGAATGGAACAATCAAAAATTATAGATACGTTGGAGACGTATCAGTTAGCACTAATAATAACAGGATATATCTTCTTTTCATCTAGATAAGCATATTTCAATGTATCAGGCAATTGTTTCGGTTCAAATACAGGGTCACCCTTAGGTGGAGGAGGTCCTCCAAGAGTTTCAACAGGCAAATTATGTTTAAGTATCGGTGGTTGATCAAAGAACATCTTATCTATTTCATTTCTCTCATTCATGTGCATATCATTTTCATGGTCTAGAAAATATTGTTCTAACGGATTAGTAGGAGGTATGGCAATAGAAGCAAGACCAATAATTTCATCTTTACTAGGCAACTCTTTATCATGAGGTTGTCTACGAAACTTAGAGAAATTAAACTCATGAGATGTACCACTGATACGTTTCCAACGTATCTATAATTTTTGATTGTTCCATGCTGTTATAATATCAATCTTGGATGTTTTTACAATCAATTATCTATCATTTTTGGAGACTAACCTATTAACCTAGTGCCCAGTGCCAGTTGCTGTTTTCTGCCCTGTTTTTGTTTTACAGAAAATCAATATCAAACGAAGTCCAAATGCAACAAAACTTTTTAGAGAATTTTTATTGGACCAGAAGAACACTAGATGCTTCGGGAGGAGGCCAGAAGACCCTGGTGGGGCCCACGAGCCACCTGGGCGCACCTGGGGGGGCAGGCGCGCCCTGGTGCCTCGTGGGGCCCTGTTGACGAAGAAATTTGCACCGCGCAACACCAAGAGGCAGAGTCGCCAATTGTACTTTCATGACGATGAACGGATGCTTTACGAGCAAAGCAACAAAGGGTTCCTCGATTTCGGAGAGGAGATACGACCGCTTTTCAGCGCAAAGTGGCAAAGATGGGTTCCTCGATTTCGGAGAGGAGATACGGCCGCTTTTCAGCGCAAAACGGCAAAGGTTACCAAACCCTAGGGTTGCTAAGGCTCGGCCATGGGTAACGAAAGATAAAAACAGTACGGGTAAAAATAGATGTATTTAGATGTATGTCGATTGTGTGTTTTTCAATCGGCCGTCACCCCCAACATATATAAGAGGTGGCTAGACTTCCCGTACAAGCAAAGGATTCATCTAGGCTTTCCTTACAAGAAAATTACATCAATTTAGAGTCCTAGTTCTGGTCCCGCTCGGATTCAGCCCGAATCTGGTCCAATCTTCTGTCTTGCTCCATGAGTGGGCCGTGGAATCTGCACATGACCTCCGATGGAGATGGTTCAAACACGAATTTTGCGCGCTTCGACGAGGCCAATAATCCGTATGTTGATCACTTTTCCAAATAAGGCCATCTTGAATACTCCACGGGGTCATCTTTAATTTCGAGTCGGACTCGGTTATGTAGCTGACTGGACCGTCCGACTCTTGTAGCGTCTCTGCAGGTCGTATACTATGTCGGATGATGATGACTCCAAAAGAAAAGTTGACCTTTTCGACGTTACGAACAACTTTCATGTTGAACACTTTTTCATCCGAGGCCATCTAGATAATTATTTGATCCCATCTTCAGCTTCTGGTCGGATTTGACAGTTTCCACCCCGGCAAGCTTTCCCCGGCAAGGTTTCCATCCCGCCAAGCTTTCACACCCCGGCAAGGTTTCCATCCCGGCAAGATTTCCCCGGCAAGGTTTCTATCCCGGCAAGGTTTCCATCCCGGCAAGATTTCCCCGGCAAGGTTTCTATCCCGGCAAGGTTTCCATCCAGGCAAGCTTTCCATCCCGGCAAGCTTTCTGGCTGTACCTTGCGGGTCTTTTTTGTGGCAGTAAACGACCTCGGATGAAAATGTGCCCAAAAGCAAAGTTGACCGTTTCGACGTTACGAACAACTCTCATGTTGAACGTTTTTCGATTCGAGGCCATCTTGAATGGCTAATTTCTCACGCATTGCATCAGACACTCGCCAAGACATGTCTGGTGTCCCGCGCCTTATTTCGCCTCTTGACATGGCTGCATTCAGATAGCTCTAACTTTTGCATACGAACTCGGATTGAGACGAGTTTTATATGAAAATCGACCGATTCGACGAGACGAAGACAATTCATGTAGAAAGTTTTCTCATATGAGATCATCTTGAGGGCGTAATCAGCCGAATAGTGTTCTGGATACAAAATCCCAGTACTTCGAACACAACTTCGGCCTTAGAGATGAGATCGGATGGCTATGGCCCAAATATCAAAGTTTCTCCTTTTGACGATACGGAGCTTTCTCACTTTGAGCACTTTTCCATTTGAGGCCTTCTTAATTACGTTTTTGTCCATGCCAAAATCTGGTGTCAACACATGCCCCCCTGTTTTTCGGCAAAACTTGTGTGCCGAAAAATAACTCGCACCATGCTTGCTCTTAGGGCGATAATCCCATATCGGCCATTTGCTTGTTTGAACTCATTCGTGCAGACTTGGGTGAAATTTTCTGAACTTGAAATAATGCCATAAGAAATCCATCTCGAAGATATCCATTGAATCATATTTTCCACCCTTTTGCTTGGAATTTTGCAAACAACACACGGTGAATTTCCTCCAGTCTTGACTTCCATCTGCACTAGATTTTTCCTTAGTGGCCGAAACAGCAAGCTTTAAATCGGCCTTCCCATATTGGCAAAACTAGACATCGGTTTTTTATAGAAATATGAAACATGCCACGACCAACATGGTAACCGGATGCCTGTTGCGCCTACTCATTTGCTCTCCAATTGTCATGTCTAGATATATGAGCAATGCTAAAATAAATCCAAAGTAGAAATTATATCTAGACATTCATCAAGATAAACATTAGGTGATTCGTCAAAACATATGAAATCCATAGATGTTTGCTGCACAACTAATAACGAATCACCAAATCATCAATATGTGTAGCACCTATAGCAAACAAAACTGGAGATGAATTCCTTGGTGAAGGCATCAATGGCATGGTTGAAGAATCCGAATGATGTGCTAACCGAAGATTATTTTTCGTGGATGAAAACCTTCGGCCTAATCTCTTATGAGATGCTTTTTCTTTCTTCACTTTTGTTGTATTTGTTACAATAGCATCTTGCACATCATTTTCTGTTTGATTCCCTATGGCTAACTCATCATGTGTACTAGCCGAGTTAGGCTTCCGAACAGTGCTAGCCGATTTAGGCTTCCGAGTAGTGCTAGCCGATTCAGGCTTCCGAGTAATACTGGCCGATTCAGGCTTCTGAATATTACGAGATGATACAACATCCGGCCGTGCTTGTATGTGCAACTCGGTGGGTGTCGCATTAGCAACAACTCCTTTTGGGACCGATTCCTGTTCACCAACACGGCTTGCTTCTGAATCCGGTGAGTCCCGAGTGGTTTGGTGCATACCGAGTTGGTTCCGAACAGTTCAGTGGATTCCGAGTTGGTTCTGAGTTGTTCGGTCAGTTCCGAGTGAATTCTGAGTTGCTCAGTGGATTCCGAGTTGTTTCCGAGCAGCTCGATTGGTTTCGGGTTGATTCCGGGTTACTCGGTGGATTCCGAGTAGGTTCTGTGTTGCCCGGTCAGTTCCGGGTTGGTTCCGAGCAGCTCTGTTGGTTCCGAATTGTTTCTGAACAGTTCGGTTGATTCCGAGCTGGTTCCGAATAGATCGGTTGGTTCCGAGCTCGGTTTCCTGCTCGTCCTCCTTTACCCCCCGTCAACTTTGCAGAGCTTTGCTTGGGGACCCACGCCATCTTTCTCTTCTCTAATTCCCCGGCTCTTAGCCGTTTCAGCTGCCACACTTGCCAATGTGATGAGATGAGTGGGCGTCCCGGCTGTAACCTTGCTTTATGCACTGGCAACTCTCTGCCTACCTTGAGTACTTCCAGCTCGGTTTGTATTGACTCCACAACTGGGTCCTTGAAAGTTACTCGTTTCACTTCCTTGCCCTTTGTAGCCAACATTTTCTCGGCTGGCTTTTGATTACTTGGAGCCGAGTCTGAAGCAGCATCCTTTCGGCCATCTCTTTTCACTTGGTAGACTTGCTTGACCACCTCTTTCTTCCTCCATGAGCTCCTGGCCGATTCCTTTTGAGTGAACCGGTCTCTGTTACACAATTGTTCATCAAATGTAGACCCTTTTGGAGCTGCATAATCTTGGCGAGGTGATTCAAAACGAGATGTATAATGTTCCCTTGTATCACACCCGTCCCATGATGGATATGGATTCATATAAGCATAGGGAGGTATCCATGACGTTGGTATTGGCGGCCAAAAATAAGGATATGAATATGATGCATTGGAATTACCACTTTGCGAATACCGGTCTTCAGATTTGCGCCTAGGGGGTGATCTTGATGCTTTTGAATTATTTGGCCGATAAGCGCTCTTCTCTTCATTTATCTTCTGATATTTTTCCAATAGTTGCGCGAAAGTGACTTTCGGCTTTTTACCCTTGTGCTTATTCCATCCTTTGCCTCCTTTGGTCTTCCTTGCATCGATCTTAGGATTTGCTTGTTGCCCCCCAGTACTCGGCGTCTTCATTGTAACCTTGACAGAACCTTTGCCTTCAAGAATATCATCATTGTGCTCATGAATAATTTCTGTACTTGAAAGCTTGATCCCATCACTTGCAGTTTTTACCTTCTTATCTTCAAATGAATCGGCTTGCAGTAACCGATACAATACCCTTTTACCATCAGGATTAATAGGAACGGACTGGTCATCCCTTATTGTTTCAACAAGTCTCAATCGTCCTTTAATGGCCGATTTAGCTATCTGTCGAAACATGGTGCAATCCTCAAAAGTATGCTCGAATGACTCGTGCAATTTACAATACACTCGCCCTTGGATTGATGGCTTGACATGGTGATCCAGAATTCTAATATAATCATTCTTCAGCAACAAATCAAAGATCTGATCACACATGTTTGGATTGAAGGTAAACTTTTTGTTTTCTAGCCGATCTTGGTGTAAGAATGGCTTTGGAAGTAAGCAAATGAATGGTTCAGATTTGGCATCACCCCATTTGGCTATGCATTGTGTTTCGCACTCTTTCTCCGATGACTTTGAATAAAGAATTATGCTGTCATCAGTTTCCTCAACAGATTCAAACCTTGGCTTTATGTTTCTGAAACCAAAACTGTTACAACATATATGTCTCATTCGAGACCAAATGCAAGCCAAGTAAGAAATAATCAAAGTTGCCCATATGAAAATAAAGCTTAACCTGTATGACGGGAACAACCTTGATTGAGACAAATTATAACTCGGCATGTAACTCGGTGGGTGTTTGTTCTGAATTAGATGTAGCTCGGTGTGTGTCATCTCCGAGCTATGAATGACTAGGTTCTTTACCTCCGAGTTATAAGTGTCTCGAGTTATAATTTCACTACTAGCCTCTATGAATGGTACAATATGTTGACTGGCATGATTAGTGAACAAACTATTCCTAGCAGAGAAGTTACTCATCTTGATCGGTCTTTCAATATTACTTAAAATCATGAAAGTAGATGCATCAAAAATATAATTATGACCGGATCGAAAAGCGAGTAAACTACTGGTTAGGCATACCTCCTTGAAGATGTTGGGAGAATGTGATGCTAGCACGGGAACAATACTTTGCCCCTCTTCTGGATAATTCTCCAACACTTCATTTTCCTTTTCTAGCTGTTGTGTCGGATTACTCGAAGGTTCCTTGGTAACCAAACATTGTCCGGCCTCGCTTTCTAGGTCTTGATGTTCATCGCTGACTGAATCTTGTTCGGTCATGTCTTTCTGCTTTTGATGCCCATCCTCTTTAGCACAGAACTCAGAGGGTAGCACAAAAACTCCCTTGTATTCAAAAAACTCAAACACGGCTGACTCATTGACGAAATCTTCCTCTGCAGGCTCAATGGATTCGGTATGTATGCATGACTCGGCTTCATTAGCCAACTCGAAGGTAATAGCCGAGTCAACATTGTTCTGTTTGGCTCGCAGAGCTTCATTTTCTTGTTTCTTTAACTCGGAGAGCTCGTCATGATTGCTGCAGTAAGGAATAGACGAGTCGTTCGAGTACTGGTGTGTTTGTTCCCGAATTGTGAGCAACTTAGTACGCTCTTGTTTCCGAGCTGGAGTAACTCGGTTCTCTGTTGTTTCCGAGTTGGAGCAACTCGGTGCTGTTGCCTCCGAGTTGGAGCAACTCGGTGCTGTTGTCTCCGAGTTGGAGCAACTCGGTGATGTTGTCTCCGAGTTGGAGCAGCTCGGTGTTGTTGTCTTTTT
The DNA here is from genome assembly GCA_039707655.1 of Elymus sibiricus. Classification (NCBI taxonomy): domain Eukaryota; kingdom Viridiplantae; phylum Streptophyta; class Magnoliopsida; order Poales; family Poaceae; genus Elymus; species Elymus sibiricus. Next base: position 210,011,229 of record CM077676.1, on the reverse strand, counting down.
GATGGCGTTGTTCCTTGTCTTCTGGTATTCAGCCAACTTCCATCTTACCATCTCAGCCTTCCGTTCTTCAAGCACGCGCTTAATTTCTCGCCGGTTTTCTTCTTCAAGCGTGACAGGGCTGATGTCATCCGAGTTAACGTTGCTTCCGTTCTTGGAGTCGGTATTCATGATTGTCAACTCGGTGTATTTTTTCTTATGTTGCTCTCGGTAGATAAAATTAAGCTTCTTGAGCTCAGTGGCACATTCTTCCCTCCAATCACGTGCTCCTACATAGGAATGCCCCCCAATGCTTTTTGTCTCTTTCGGCAATGGCGTGTTGCCGAAACTTTGCACTTGTACAGGGGATGTACCATAGGCTGCAGTACTAGATAAAAGCACATTAGCTCCTTCTGAATTTCCACTTGGTCGGTTATAACCATTGTAAAGGTGTGGAGCCGAACTATGAGTATCACTAGCTGCATACTGTGTTGAAAAGTTAGTAGCATAAGGTATAGCATATGATGGTTGAGAGTAATTGGTCAAATAGCTAATAATAGCGTGTCCAATTTCTCTATCCGTCGGCATGTTTGAAGGTGAATCCACATACTGCAAGTTATTTGCCGATGAATATGGAGATGAAACACTTGATTGCATGCTATTAAAATTTCTAAGATCGGGTGTCTCATATTGATTGATCGAACTCATCATGTTACTCATCGGCATGTGAATTTCTGGAATTGCCAATGCATGAGAATTCGGATTTACACACTGCAAGTTGCTAGAATAAGTTGAAGCATATAGGTTATTTTTCATCGGCTTTTGCACATAGTAAGAACTAGGGTTAGCCGATACAGTACACGTATCACTAGATCTAGCAACATTAACACAAGAGTAATTTGAATCTACGTAAGAAAATTGAGGATTCATGATACCGTTGTAGATTGCAGCCTCTTGATGCGCTCCGAGGTGCGTATGTCCTTGTTCCACTTCGTCCGAGTTAGATGTAACTCGGCCTTGTCCTTGTTCTTCTTGTCACCGAGTAGATCAAAAGTACTCGGTGTTCTCGTCCCCAGCGGAGTCGCCAATTTGTGTTGACGAAGAAATTTGCACCGCGCAACACCAAGATGCAGAGTCGCCAATCGTACTTTCGTGACGATGAACGGATGCTTTACGAGCAAAGCAACAAAGGGTTCCTCGATTTCGGAGAGGAGATACGACCGCTTTTTAGCGCAAAGCGGCAAAGATGGGTTCCTTGATTTCGGAGAGGAGATACGGCTGCTTTTCAGCGCAAAACGGCAAAGGTTACTAAACCCTAGGGTTGCTAAGGCTCGGCCATGGGTAACGAAAGATAAAAACAGTACGGGTAAAAATAGATGTATGTCGATTGTGTGTTTTTCAATCGGCCGTCACCCCCAACATATATAAGAGGCGGCTGGACTTCCCGTACAAGCAAAGGATTCATCTAGGCTTTCCTTACAAGAAAATTACATCAATTCACGTCCTAGAGTCCTAGTTCTGGTCCCGCTCGGATTCAGCCCGAATCTGGTCCAATCTTCTGTCTTGCTCCTTGAGTGGGCCGTGGAATCTGCACATGACCTCCGATGGAGATGGTTCAAACACGAATTTTGTGCGCTTCGACGAGGCCAATAATCCGTATGTTGATCACTTTTCCAAATAAGGCCATCTTGAATACTCCACGGGGTCATCTTTAATTTCGAGTCGGACTCGGTTATGTAGCTGACTGGACCGTCCGACTCTTGTAGCGTCTCTGCAGGTCGTATACTATGTCGGATGATGATGACTCCAAAAGCAAAGTTGACCGTTTCAACGTTACGAACAACTTTCATGTTGAACACTTTTTCATCCGAGGCCATCTAGATAATTATTTGAGCCCATCTTCAGCTTCTGGTCGGATTTGACAGTTTCCACCCCGGCAAGCTTTCCCCGGCAAGGTTTCCATCCCGCCAAGCTTTCACACCCCGGCAAGGTTTCCATACCGGCAAGATTTCCCCGGAAAGGTTTCTATCCCGGCAAGGTTTCCATCCCGGCAAGGTTTCCCCGGCAAGGTTTCTATCCCGGCAAGGTTTCCATCCCGGCAAGGTTTCCATCCCGGCAAGCTTTCTGGCTGTACCTTGCGGGTCTTTTTTGTGGCAGTAAACGACCTCGGATGAAAATGTGCCCAAAAGCAAAGTTGACCGTTTCGACGTTACGAACAACTCTCATGTTGAACGTTTTTCGATTCGAGGCCATCTTGAATGGCTAATTGCTCACGCATTGCATCAGACACTCGCCAAGACATGTCTGGTCTCCCGCGCCTTATTTCGCCTCTTGACATGGCTGCATTCAGATAGCTCTAACTTTTGCATACGAACTCGGATTGAGACGATTTTTATATGAAAATCGACCGATTCGACGAGACGAAGACAATTCATGTAGAAAGTTTTCTCATATGAGATCATCTTGAGGGCGTAATCAGCCGAATAGTGTTCTGGATACAAAATCCCAGTACTTCGAACACAACTTTGGCCTTAGAGATGAGATCGGATGGCTATGGCCCAAATATCAAAGTTTCTCCTTTTGACGATACAGAGCTTTCTCACTTTGAGCACTTTTCCATTTGAGTCCTTCTTAATTACGTTTTTGTCCATGCCAAAATCTGGTGTCAACAGGCCCACGAAGCTCCGTTTGACCTAATTCCAGCACTATAAATTCCAGAAAAATCAGAAACCCTCAGGTGAGTCCACGAAATACTTTTTACACCGCCGCAAGTTTCTGTTCCAGAGAGATCCCATCTGGGGTCCTTCTCCGGTAATCTGCTGGAGGGGGAATCGATCACGGAGGGGCTCTACATCAACCTTGCTGCCCTTCCGATGATGCGTGAGTAGTTTACCACAGACCTACGGGTCCATAGGCAGTAGCTAGATGGCTTCTTCTCTCTTTTTGATCTTCAATACAATGTTCTCCTTGATGTTCTTGGAGATCTATCCGACATAATCTCTTTTTACGGTGTGTTTGTTGGGATCCGATGAATTGTGAGTTTATGATCAGATTATCCATGAAATTATTTGAGTCTTTGCTGCACTCTTTTATGCATGATTATTATAGCCTTGTATTTCTTCTCCGATCTATTGATTTGGTTTGGCCAACTAAGTTGATTTATCTTGCCATGGGAAGAGGTGCTTTGTAGTGGGTTCGATCTTGCGGTGCTCAATCCCAGTGACAGAAAGGGACATGACACGTATGTATCGTTGCTACTAAGGGTAACAAGATGGGATCTATTCATTGGGTTTATTAATTCGTGAGTTTGTCTTGTCTACATCATGTCATCGTTCTTAAGGCATTACTCCGTTCTTTATTGGACTTAATACACTAGATGCATGCTGGATAGCGGTCGATGTGTGGAGTAATAGTAGTAGATGCAGGCAGGAGTCGGTCTACTAATCTTGGACGTGATGCCTATATACATGATCATTGCCTTGGATATCGTCATGATTATTTGCTTTTCTATCAATTGCCCAACAGTAATTTGTCTACCCACCGTATGCTATTTTCTCGAGAGAAGCCTCTAGTGAAACCTATGGCCTCCGGGTCTATCAAAATCATATTACTAAAACCCTAAAAATATCGCTGCCATTTTCTTTTATTTATTTTATTTTGTATTTTTGCTGCGATCTATCAATCTATCATATACAATTTAATCTTGCAATCTTACCGCCAAGGGATTGACAACCCCTTGTTTGCGTTGGGTGCAAGGATTTGTTATTTGTGTGCAGGTACTGCTAATGAGGTGTTGCATGATTCTCCTACTGGTTCGATAACCTTGGTTTCATAACTGAGGGAAATACTTATCTCTACTATGCTGCATCATCCCTTCCTCTTCGGGGAAATACCAACGCAAGCTACAAGTAGCAGGAAAAATTTCTGGCGCCGTTGCCGGGGAGACATCATCAACATCTATCAAGTACCTTTGCACAAGCTCTCATCTCCTTGCATTTACTTTATTTGCCATTTGCCTCTCATTTTCATCTCCCCCACTTCTAAAACATTTTTACAAAAATACAAAAATATTTTTCGTTTGCCTTTTTCTTGTTTGCTTGTTTGCTTGCTTGTTATCTTGTTTGCGTAGTCACGATGTCTCAAGAAAATACAAAATTATGTGATTTTTCCAATACTAATAATAATGATTTTATTAGTACTCCGATTGCTCCTCCCGCCACTAGTGCGGAGACTTGTGATATTAATGCCACTTTGCTAAATCTTGTTATGAAAGATCAATTTTCCGGTAGTCCTAATGAAGATTCCGCATCCCATCTTAATACTTTCGTAGAATTGTGTGACATGCAAAAGAAAAAAGATGTGGATAATGATATTCTGAAATTAAAATTATTCCCATTCTCATTGCGGGATCATGCTAAAATTTGGTTCCCATCTTTACCACAAAATAGTATCCATTCTTGGGATAAGTGTAAAGATGCTTTTATTACTAAGTATTTTCCTCCCGCGAAAATTATTTCTCTAAGAAATCAAATTATGAATTTTAAGCAACTTGATCATGAACATGTTGCCCAATCTTGGGAGAGGATGAAATTAATGATAAGAAATTGCCCTACTCATGGTTTAAATTTATGGATGATCATAAAAAAAAATTATGCGGGATTGAATTTTGTTTCTAGAAATCTTTTAGATTCCGCCATGGGTGGTATGTTTATGGAAATTACTTTGGGTGAAGCTACTAAATTGCTTGATAATATTATGGCAAATTATTCACAATGGCATACTGAACGAACTCCTACTAGTAAAAAAGTGAATTCTATTGAAGAAATTAGTACTTTGAGTGATAAAGTTGATGCGCTTATGAAATTGGTTGCTAGCAAAAATGCTCCTATTTATCCTAATGATGTGCCATTGTCCGCTTTAATTGAGCAAAATAATGATCCCGTAGATGTGAATTTTGTCTCGTGAAACAATTTTAATAATAATGCTTATAGAGGTAATTTCAATGCTAGACCGTTTCCTGGAAATTCCTCTAATAATTATGGCCATCCTTATGGTAATTCTTATAATAATAATAGGATGCCCTCTGATCTTGAAAGTAATATTAAAGAATTTATTAATACTCAAAAAGTTTTCAACACCACGATAGAAGAAAAATTGAGTAAAATTGATGATATGTCTAGGAGCATTGATAGAATTATTCATGATGTGGAAAATCTCAAGACTAAAATTTTGCCACCTAAAATTGATATTAGTGAATCAATCAAAGCTTTATATGTCTCTATGGATGAGAGTAAGAAAAGAACCGCCATGTTAAGAGCTAAACGGGAATTTTTAGAAAAAGCGATTCCTCCCGGTTTTTATCGTAGTAATGATGAGGATCTTAAAATGATTGGTGTTTCATCTATTGATTCTTTGTTTAGCAACATTAAAATTGATGAAAAAGGTACTGAAGAAGAGTCAACTTTAGCTAAAGAGCGTCCCCAAAATTCGGAGGGTGAAAATCTTGATAAGAAAATTACTAAATGTGGGTTTGGAGAGGTAAAAACTTTAAATAGCGATGTGCCCACTCTCTTGGATTAAAAAGATTTTAATTATGATAATTGTTCTTTGATTGAGTGCATTTCTTTGTTACAATCCATGTTAAATTCACCCAACGCTTATGAGCAAAACAAAGCTTTTACTAAACACATCGTAGAAGCAATGATGAAAGCGTTAGAAGAAAAGCTAGAACTAGAAGTTTCAATTCCTAGAAAATTATATGATGAATGGGAACCCACCATTAAAGTTAAGATTAAAAATTATGAGTGCAATGCTTTATGTGATTTGGGTGCTAGCGTTTCCACAATTCCAAAATCTCTATGTGATGTGCTAGGTCTTACCAATATAGATGAATGTTCTCTTAATTTGCACTTGGTGGATTCTACTATTAAAAAGCCTTTGGGTAGAATTAATGATGTGCTTATTCTTGCAAATAGAAATTATGTGCCCGTTGATTTTATTGTTCTTGATATTGATTGCAATTCTTCTTGCCCCATAATACTTGGTAGACCGTTCTTACGAACTATAGGTGTCGTTATTGATATGAAAGAAGGGAATATAAAATTTCAATTTCCATTAAAAAAGGGTATGGAGCATTTCCCTAGGAAAAGAATTAAAGCACCATATGAATCAATTATGAGGGCCACTTATGGAATCAACTTGAAAGATGACAATACTTGAAATTATGCATTATGCCTAGCTAGGGGCATAAAACAATAGCGCTTGTTGGGAGGCAACCCAATGAATAAAATAAATTTTTGTTATAAGTTTATGTTATGGTGCGTTTTTACTGTCATACTACTGGTATGATGGTGTTTTTATGTTTTTAATTGGTGTTTGTGCCAAATAAAGCCTTTAGGATGATTTGGAAGATAATATAATTGATGCTGTTTGAAAACAGAAAGTTTTGCGTCCAGTGCTGGAATTTTGTTTCTGTACTGTTACATCAGAACCTTATGAATTTTTTCAAAATATTGATATATGAATTGCCCACGTTTTCCTAATTTTTCAGAATTTTTGGAGTTACAGAAGTATGACCATAATTCAGATCTCTACAGACTGTTCTGCTTTTGACAGATTCTGTTTTTGATGCACTACTTGCTTGTTTTGATGAATCTATGGATTGTATCGGGGGTATAAGCCATGGTGAAGTTAGAGTACAGTAGGTATAATGCAAAAATAAAATATGAATGTGTTTGCAATAGTTCTTATAGTAGTGATTTATTTTGTTATACTAACGGATCTCACGAAGGTTTTGTTGAGTTTTGTTTTTTTTTTTTTCGAGAAACCAGCAGGAGCTCTGCCTTTTCATTTAGAAGAAGAGAATTGACCAGTTAATAAGGAAAACTGGCCGAAAACCTATACATAAGCAATGTACACACCGACCCCGAGGCCGCGCCCCTGACGAGTCGCCGACTCCGTCACCCGAGCAACCGGAGACGACACCCTACAACCCTATCCGAAGCCGCCGCTCCGACATCCACACCGGCCCCGAGGCCGCGCACCAGGCGAGCCGCCTACTCCGTCACCCGAGCAACCAGAGTCGACGCCCTACAACCATTACAGGAGCCGCCGCTCCGACCTACAAACGCAACAACTCACACGCCGACCCCGAGGCCGCGCCCCAGGCGAGCCGCCTGCTCCGTCACCCGAGCAACCGGAGTTGACACCCTACAACCCAACTCCGGAGCCGCCGCCCCGGCTTACAAACGCAAGCTACACACACATCGACCCCGAGGCCGCGCACCAGACGAGCCGCCTGCTTCGTCGCCCGGGCAACCGAAGCCGACACCCAAGCCGCCGCTCCGAAGCCGCCGCTCCGACATCCACGCCGACCCCAGGGCCACGCACCAAGCTAGCCATCGATACTGTCACCCAAGCGACCAGTGCCGACTCCCTTCCAAGAGAGATAGATTCGGAGCCGCCGCTCCGACTTCCACACCGACCCCAAGGCCGCGCCCCACTCGAGCCGATGGCGCGACCACGGCATCCGCACGCCGGCATGGCAACATCACATGGCCGGGGCTTGTCTGGTAAGGCCATGGCCTCCTAAGGCGGCGCCTCCAAGGAGGAAGTGACGAGGACGCCATCGTCACCCATTCCGGCAGAAACCGGGAACTCGAACATTCGCTCGGAGGAACCACCCCTGGTGAAGGCAGGAGATGAGCCGGAGCACCCAAGACGGTGGCTCCAAGGAGGGGAACGATGCCCGCAGGCGCCATTGTCGTCGGCTCCAACCAAGGTGGAGCTGGGATTTCACCCGAGGCTCCGGCACTCCCGCCTCCGCCACCATCGAAGCCACAAGCCCGTGTGATGTGCCGCAGCCGACGCGCCGCAAGACGCGCTCGTAGTCACCGCCCACCTTCGCCCGCTGCTGCATCAACCGTAGCACCTCCCACCACGGCAAACACCGCCGAGCAAACAGCCACCCCCTGGGGCCGCCGCCCCAGCCTCCATGCGCCACCACAGCACCACCGCCGACCCCGGGACGCCGGCCAACCCCAAGCCGCCTCCGCCGACCGGATCTCGGCAGAGAAGCCCCAGCCGCTGCCCGCCTCCCCGCCAGAGCCGGGCACGGGGCCCCGGATCCACCCACGTCGGACCAGCCCAAGCGGAGTGGGACACGGGCACCCAGGCGCCTCCGCGCGCGCCCGCCGCACGCCCATCGCCTCAGCACGCGCCTGCCGTGCGCCACGCCCGCGCATCTCCCCTGTCGCTGCCGAGCCGCTCGTGGCCGCCGCGAGTCCGCCGTCACGCCGCCCACCACACGGGCCACCGGATCCGCGTCAGCCAGCGCCGGTGCCGCGCCCGCGCGACGCGCCCGCCCGACGCGCCCGCCCGCCCCTGCACGCCAGATCCGCCCGCGAGATGCCCCGCCGCCACCTTCACTGGAGCCGGCCCAGGCTTCGCCGGCGAGCTCCTCAGGCGACGGCGAGGTGAGGAGGAGGAGGGAGGGTGCGGTGGTGGCGGCGCCGGAGGGATTCCCCCCGAGTCGCCAGAGAGGAGGCGACACGGGGGTCGGGAGGGAGATTTACGAGCAACCTTCTTTTGTTGAGTTTTGTGTGATTGAAGTTTTCAAGTTTTGGGTGAGATCACAATGGATGAAGGAATAAGGAGTAGCAAAAGCCTAAGCTTGGGGATGCCCGAGGCACCCCAAGGTAATATTCAAGGAAGACTCAAGCGTCTAAGCTTGGGGATGCCCCGGAAGGCATCCCCTCTTTATTCTACCAACCATCGGTAATTTTACTTGGAGCTATATTTTTATTCGTCACATGATATGTGTTTTGCTTGGAGCGTCTTGTATGATATGAGTCTTTGCTTTGTTTTCTTTTTAGTTTGTCACAATCATCTTTGCTGCACACACCTATCTTGAGAGAGCCACACGTTATCATCATAATTTGTTAGAATACTCTATGTGCTTCACTTAAATTTTTTGAGCTAGGCAGTTGCTCTAGTGCTTCACTTAAATCTTTTTGAGCACGGTGGTGGCTATATTTTGAAGAAATAAACTCTCATGCTTCACTTATATTATTTTGAGAGTTGATTAAAATTTTGAAGAAATAAACTCTCATGCTTCACTTATATCACTTTGAGAGTTGATTGAAATTTTGAAGAAATGAATTCTCATGCTTCACTTATACTATTTTGAGAGTTGATTAAAATTTTGAAGAAATAAATTCTCATGTTTCACTTATATTATTTTGAGAATTGACTTGATTAAAATTTTGAAGAAATGAATTCTCATGCTTCACTTATATTATTTTGAGAATTGTTAAGATTGAAATTTTGAAGAAATATTTGCACTCTCATGCTTCACTTAAATCTTTTTGAGAGATGCTGATAGTAACGGTAATTTGCACATGTTATGCAATTGGTCCCAAAGTGATGAATATTCAAGAGGGATATAAATAAAAACTTTCATATAGATCATTGGATATGATGAGTGGGATTCCTTGCAATAGTTTTGCGATATGGAAATGATAATATGTGATGCCATGTTAGTGAGTAATTGTGCTTTAGTAAGAATATTAGTGTTAAGGTTTGTGATTCCCTATGCATGCACGTTAAGTCAATAGTTATGCAATAAAGTTATATCCTACTTATGGTGCATTATTCGGTGTTAGTTGTGTTCAATGCATGTTTATGACCGTTTTCGTTTTTTGGTTGGTTGCTTCTCAATCTTTTGCTAGCCTTCATTTGTACTAAGCGGAAATACTGCTTGTGCATCCAAAATCCTTAAACCCAGTTTTGCCTTATGAGTCCACTATATCTACCTATATGCGGTATTTCAATGCCGTTCCAAGTAAATTTGCGTGTGCCGGCTCTAAATTTCAAAATAATTTTTTCGTTTTGTGTGCCCGTACCGCTCATGAAGTGGCAGGGGGTGGCCATTATTTTCCATGCTAGGTGTGTTATTCTCACGATGAGTGTTTATTCACTTGTCATTGCACGAGAGAATGGTTGGTAATAGGGATGCCCAGTCCCACATGAATCAAATCAATAACAACAAAATTCCTTGGAATGTGATGGTATGGAGGACACCTGTGGATATGGCTAGCCATGGATTGTGAAAGAATTGGTGGAAAGGAAATGAACTTTACTTTCTGTTTGGGAACCACCTATGATGTGTCTAGCATGGAAGATAATGCGAATTCTCGGTCGTTTTCGTTGACAGGAAAAGCATGCCTCTCAAAATATTTTTATTTCTTTATTTTCAGCTTTGAGCTCTGGCACATTTGACAAATCTCTGCTTCCCTCTGCGAAGGGCCTATCTATTTACTTTTATGCAATTTTTATTTTTATTTGAGTCTCCATCTTCTCTTACAAAAGCACCAACTAGAGAGCACTATTGTCATACTTGTGCATTGGATGTAGCTAATATTTGAGTGTGTTTCATGAATGGATCAATGATTGAGCATAATGGGCTAGGGATAACTTTCTTTAGCGTTGATATTTTGAAAGACATGGTTGCTTGTTAGCATGCTTGAGTATTTATGTTTTCGTATCAAACTATAGACTATTGCTTTGAATCATACAAGTCCAATGTTCCATGCTGTTATAATATCAATCTTGGATGTTTTTACAATCATTTACAGCAATTATCTATCATTTTTGGAGACTAACCTATTAACCTAGTGCCCAGTGCCAGTTGCTGTTTTCTGCCCTGTTTTTGTTTTACAGAAAATCAATATCAAACGAAGTCCAAATGCAACGAAACTTTTTGGAGATTTTTTATTGCACCAGGAGAACACTAGAAGCTTCGGGAGGAGGCTAGAAGACCTTGGTGGGGCCCATGAGCCACTAGGGCGCGCCTGGGGGGGGGGCAGGTGCGCCCTGGTGCCTCGTGGGGCCTACCAAGCTCCGTTTGACCTAATTCCAGCACTATAAATTCCAGAAAAATCAGAAACCCTCAGGAGAGTCCACGAAATACTTTTTACGCCGCCGCAAGTTTCTGTTCCAAGGAGATCCCATCTGGGGTCCTTCTCCGGTAATCTGCCGGAGTGGGAATCGATCACGGAGGGGCTCTACATCAACCTTGCTGCCCTTCCGATGATGCGTGAGTAGTTTACCACAGACCTATGGGTCCATAGGCAGTAGCTAGATGGCTTCTTCTCTCTTTTTGATCTTCAATACAATGTTCTCCTTGATGTTCTTGGAGATCTATCCGACATAATCTCTTTTTGCGGTGTGTTTGTTGGGATCCGATGAATTGTGAGTTTATGATCAGATTATCCATGAAATTATTTGAGTCTTTGCTGCACTCTTTTATGCATGATTATTATAGCCTCGTATTTCTTCTCCGATCTATTGATTTGGTTTGGCCAACTAAGTTGATTTATCTTGCCATGGGAAGAGGTGCTTTGTAGTGGGTTCGATCTTGCGGTGCTCAATCCCAGTGACAGAAAGGGACATGACACGTATGTATCGTTGCTACTAAGGGTAACAAGATGGGATATATTCATTGGGTTTATTAATTCGTGAGTTTGTCTTGTCTACATCATGTCATCGTTCTTAAAGCATTACTCCGTTCTTTATTGGACTTAATACACTAGATGCATGCTGGATAGCGGCCGATGTGTGGAGTAATAGTAGTAGATGCAGGCAGGAGTCGGTCTACTAATCTTGGACGTGATGCCTATATATATGATCATTGCCTTGGATATCGTCATGATTATTTGCTTTTCTATCAATTGCCCAACAGTAATTTGTCTACCCACCGTATGCTATTTTCTCGAGAGAAGCCTCTAGTGAAACCTATGGCCCTCGGGTCTATCAAAATCATATTACTAAAACCCTAAAAATATTGCTGCCATTTTCTTTTATTTATTTTATTTTGTATTTTTGCTGCGATCTATCAATCTATCATATACAATTTAATCTTGCAATCTTACCGCCAAGGGATTGACAACCCCTTGTTTGCGTTGGGTGCAAGGATTTGTTGTTTGTGTGCAGGTACTGCTAACGAGGTGTTGCGTGATTCTCCTACTGGATCGATAACCTTGGTTTCATAACTGAGGGAAATACTTATCTCTACTGTGCTGCATCATCCCTTCCTCTTCGGGGAAATACCAACGCAAGCTACAAGTAGCAACCACCAAAAGTAACACTTACAGTTTCTTTAGCGCAATCAATCTTAGCATTAATAGTGTTCAAGAAAGGTCTACCAAATATAATGGGACAAAAATTATCTTGTGGAGAACCGAGGAATAGAAAATCAGTAGGGTATTTTATTTTTCCACACAAGACTTCAACTTCTCTAACGATCCCAAGTGGCGTAATGGTATCTCTATTTGCAAGCTTAATAGTAACATCAATGTCCTCTATTTCAATAGGTGCAATATCATTCATAATTTCTTGATATAAGGTAAATAGAATAGCACTCACACTAGCACCCAAATCACATAAGCCATGATAACAATGATCTCCTATTTTAACATAGACGACAAGCATGCCCACTACAGGTCTGTTTTTATCTTTAGGATCTGGTTTAGCAATTTTAGTTGCTTCATCACAGAAGTAAATAACATGCCCATCTATATTATCGACCAAGAGATCCTTGACCATAGCAACATTAGGTTCAACTTTAATTTGTTCCAAGGGTCTAGGTGTTCTAATATTACTTTTGTTAATCATAGTTAAAACTTTAGCATGTTCCTTAATCCTAACAGGAAAAGGTGGTTTCTCAATATAAGCAGTAGGCACAACTGGATCAACATGGTAAACAATTGTTTCTTCTTTAACACTAACGGGTTACTCAATCTTTTCTTTAACGGGGGGGATGATATTTAAACCACTTCTCCTTAGGGTGATCAACATGAGTAGCAAAGGATTCACAAAAGGAGGCTACTATCTCAGAGTCAAGTCCATATTTAGTGCTAAACTTATGAAAAGCATCAGTATCCATAAAAGATTTAACACAATCAAACTCAAGTATTATACCTGACTCGTTACCTTTGTCGAGTTCCCAATCTTTAGAGTTGCGTTTAATTCTTTCCAGAAGATCCCATCTGAATTCAATAGTTTTCTTCATAAAGGAGCCAGTCGAAGAAGAATCGAGCATGGTTCGATCATCATGAGAAAGCCGAGCATAAAAATTATGTAACATAATTTCTCTTGAGAGCTCATGATTGGGGCATGTGTACATCATGTACTTAAGCCTCCCCCAAGCTTGAGCGATGCTTTCTCCTTCACGAGGCCAAAAACTATATATATAATTCCGATCACGATGAACCAGATGCATAGGATAAAACTTTTGATGAAATTCCAATTTCAATCGATTCTAATCCCACGTTCCAATATCATCACATAGCCTATACCATGTCAATGCCTTTCCCTTCAAAGATAAAGGGAAAACCTTCTTCTTAACTTCATCTCCGGGTAAACCTGCAAGCTTAAATAATCCACAAACTTCATCCACATAGATTAAGTGCATATCAGGATGTATGGTTCCATCTCCTGCATAAGGATTAGCTAGCAGTTTCTCTATCATACCCGAAGGAATCTCATAAGAAATATTTTTAGTAGGTGCAGTAGGTTGAGGAGCAACTCTTTGTGCTTCCGGTCAAGGTGAAGATACCCCGAACAACCCCTCAAAGGATTACTTTCCATAGTGACAAGTGACAGTAAATTTCAGCACGTAATATAAATGTTTCCTTACCAAATTCCACTCACCAAAGGTGCTTCACTCCCCGGCAACGGCGCCAGAAAAGAGTCTTGATGACCCACAAGTATAGGGGATCAATCGTAGTCCTTTCGATAAGTAAGAGTGTTGAACCCAACGAGGAGCAGAAGGAAATAACCAGCAGTTTTCAGCAAGGTATTTTCTGCAAGCACTGAAATTATCGGTAATGAGTAGTTTGATAGCAAGATAATTTGTAACAAGTAACAAGCAGTAAAGGTAACAAAGAGTGCAGCAAGGGGGCCCAATCCTTTTTGTAGCAAAGGACAAGCCGGAACGATCTCTTATAATAAGCTAAACATTCTCGAGGACACATGGGAATTTCATCTAGTCACTTTCATCATGTTGGTTTGATTCGCGTTCGCTACTTTGATAATTTGATATGTGGGTGGACCGGTGCTTGGGTGTTGTTCTTACTTGAACAAGCCTCCCACTTATGATTAACCCCACTCGCAAGCATCCGCAACTACGAAAGAAGAATTAAGATAAATCTAACCATAGCATTAAACATATGGATCCAAATCAGCCCCTTACGGAATAGTGCATAAACTAGGGTTTAAGCTTCTGTCACTCTAGCAACCCATCATCTAATTACTACTCCACAATGCATTCCCTTAGGCCCAAAGATGGTGAAGTGCCATGTAGTCGACGTTCACATAACACCACTAAGAGAATCAACAACATACATATCATCAAAATATCAAACGAATACCAAATTCACATGATTACATATGACAAGACTTCTCCCATGTCCTCAAGAACAAAAGTAACTATTCACAAATCATATTCATGTTCAAGATCACAGGGGTATTGAATAGCATAATGGATCTGAACATATAATCTTCCACCAAATAAACCAACTAGCATCAACTACAAGATGTAATCAACACTACTAGCAACCCACAGGTACAAATATGAGGTTTTGAGACAAAGATTGAATACAAGAGATGAACTAGGGTTTGAGATGAGATGGTGCTGGTGAAGATGTTGATGAAGATTGGTCCTCCCACGATGAGAGGATCGTTGGTGTTGACGATGGCTTCGATTTCCCCCTCCCGAAGGGAAGTATCCCCGGCGGGATCGCTCCGCCGGAGAGCAAAAGTGCTCCTGGCCAAGTTCCGCCTCGAGACGGCGGCGCCCCATCCCAAAAGTCTTCTCCTTATTTTTTCTAGGGAAAATGGGCTTATATACCAGAAAATGGGCACTGGAGGCTGGCCAGGGGCCCCACGAGCCACCAGGGCGCGCCTGGGGGGGTGGCGCGCCCTGGTGCCTCGTGGGCACCTGGGTGGCCCCCTCTGGTACTTCTTTCCACCAGTATTTTTTATTTATTCCAAAATAAATCTCCATGAAATTTCAGCTCATTTGGAGATGTGCAGAATAGGTATCTCTGACATAGCTTTTTCAGGTCCAGAATTCCAGTTGCCGGCAATCTCCCTCCATATGTAAATCTTGCATATTAAGAGAGAAAAGGCATTAGAATTGCTCCACAAAGTGTTATATTGATCAAAAACACTATAAATAACAGTAGTAAAACATGATGCAAAATGGACGTATCAAGCGGTTGTTCACTTGATGGAGGGTCGTGTACCAACGCGTGAACAAAACGAAGTGCGACTTGACGCGTTTGCGCGTTATTTTTAAATAAAGTTTATTCCTCAATGGCACGTACAGAATATAAAACGATTGTTATCAAGAGAAAAAAGAACACCGCTCCACTATACTATAAAATATAGGCAGGTGCCTCAATGCTTGCTTGTTGGGGTTCGTCCCTTCACACTTTCTCACACAAGACGGCGGTGGCCAATCTCTCTCTCTCTCACCGCTAGTCACTGATCCGGCAGGATCCCGTCCGCTGGCGGAAAGGGAGGATGTGCAGCGTTGCTCCGGTCGCCGGTGTCGGGGCAAGAAACTCACTGCCGGCGCGTCTCGATCTGCGGTACCTGTTGTTCTCTCCGACCAAGCTCTAGCGCGGTAGGGCCTTTGCCCCTTGCTCGCTGCCGCAGTAGATCCCGCCCGCCGCCGCCCTCCTAGTTACATCCCGACGACTGATAACCCACAAGTATAGGTGATCAATTGTAGCTTTTTAGATAAATAAGAGTGTCGAACCCAACGAGGAGCTAAAGGTAGAATTAATATTCCCTTCAAGTTCTATCGACCACCGATACAACTCTACGCACACTTAATGTTTGCTTTACCTAGAAGAAGTATGAAACTAGAAGTACTTTGTAGGTGTAATGCTAGAACTACTTTGCAAGAATAAAACTAGGAGTACTTTGCGAGAATGAAACTAGGAGTAATTTGCAAGATAATAAAAGTTAGTTGTTCAGTAGAGAGCTTTTTGTCGAACGATGAGAAAGATTGTCCATAGGCAATTGAATATGACATGTGTGAAAATTATTATATGCAATGAGGGAGAGGCATACGCTAACATACTTTCTGTACTTGGATCATATGCACTTATGATTGGAACTCTAGCAAGCATCCGCAACTACTAAAGATCATTAAGGTAAAACCCAACCATAGCATTAAGTAACAAGTCCCCTTTACTCCCATACGCGACAACCCCCTTACTCGGGTGTAAGCTTCTGTCACTCTAGCCGCCCACTATAAGCGAATTATGAACGTATTGCAAACCCTACAGCGGGAATCCCTCACGCTTGCGCGACACGGAGGGCACCATAGGAGCACCATATTAACATACAACTCATATCAATCACACCATACCACAATTAACCCGTAAGACAAAAGAAATCTACTCAAACATCATAGGATGGCCATACATCATTGGGTAATAATATATAGCATTAAGCACCATGTTCAAGTAGATAATTACAGCGGTAATAGAGAGGTTACACCGCTGCAAAGAGGGGGAGAGAGTTGGTGATCATGGCGGCGAAGTTGTTGGTGTAGATCGCCGTCACGATGGTTCGCCCGGCGGCGCTCCGGTGCCACCGGAAGAGAGGGGGCGAGAGCCCCCCTCCTTCTTCTTGCTTGGATTCCCGCCTAGATGGGAGGAGAGTTCCCCTCTGGTCCATGGCCGCCATGGCTCCCGGAGGGCAGGAGCCCCTCCGAGATTGGATCTCTCTCTCTGTTTCTCTTCTGTTTCGCGTTCCTGTTTTCTGGCCTTTCACCATTTCTTAAATATCCGGAGATCCGTAACTCCGATCGGGCTGAAATTTTAACACGATTTTTTTCTTGATATAAGCTTCCTTGCGGCCGAAGAAGGGCCCCAACTGACTTACGGTGTGCCCACAAGGCAACACCACGTGGCTGGGGGGGTCGCACCAGGATGCCTTGTGGAGGCTGTGGGCCTCCGTTTGCGTTGATTCCACCTCCCAAAAATCACATATATTCAAAATAATTCTCCGTAAAATTTTATCGTGTTTGGACTTCGTTTGATATGGATTTTCTGCGAAATAAAAAAACAAGCAGAAAACAGGAACTGGCACTGGGCACTGGATCAATATTTTAGTCCCAAAAATAGTATAAAATGTTGCCAAAAGTATATGAAAGTTGTAGAATATTGGCATGAAACAATCAAAAATTATAGATACGATGGAGACGTATCAACGACCCTCAGGTACAGCATCCTCTGGAACCGGCCTTGCACCACTGCCCAACTTCCCACGTCGCTGCATGTGGAAAATCCTGCATGTGAATCTTCTCTAGTTCTTTGCCTAAAACGTAGCTCGGCCGGCATACTTCACATTTTGCAATCTTGTCCTCACACCGTTTGAGAGAAACCACTGTGTTGCTATCTCCCCCTTAAGACAATGAATATGCTTCTTTTTGTCGGCGTATGTGTCATCAACTGTTATTGACCAGTAATTGTTTCCTTTCTACCTCTTTTTGCAAACAGGGCTATCCATTTCACCTCGTTGCTATTGCGACCTTTTGGTGAACTACACAAATCACTTTTTTCTTAAGAGTGTTTTGTGCAGTTCCACTAAAATGTCACATGGGCAACGTTTCCACATTTCAGTGGGACTAGACAAAGGGAGATTGGTTGTGCTATCCTCCTCATCCAACTCTGAGCTTAATCTTCTCCAACAAGTAGTTAGTTTTACAAGAGATTGCAAAGGTGATCGGCTTCTATTTGTGTGTGTATGTTTCATCAACTAGTGCCACTATTATTGTAATAACACTTATTTAATATCTTTGCAAACAGGGATGCTCAGCTCGATTTTAGTGGAACTGCACAAAATGATCGGATGGTCCAGGTCCTCCATAGACTTCTTTCTTGGCTAACATGTCTTGTTCAGTTCGACAGAGCTGCGTGAAACTAGCTGCCGACCAATGAACACCGTGGCCAGGAAATGGAACCATGCCTACGGACAACATCGATCAATTTTTAATTTTTCTTTATTTGTAGATGATAACCCACAAGTATAGGGGATCGCAATAGTTTTCGCGGGTAGTATTTCACACAGATTTATTGATTCGACACAAGGGGAGCCAAAGAATATTTGTGAGTATTAGCAGTTGAGTTGTCAATTCAACCACACCTGGAGAACTAAATATCTGCAGCAAAGTGTTTAGTAGCACAGTAGTATGATAGTTTCAGTAGCAATAGTAACAGTAGCAATAATAACAAAGACAGTAAAAGTAGCAGTTTTGTAGTGATTGTAACAACAGCAGTAGCAAAGTAACTTAGCAAAGATCAATATGCGAAAAGCGTAGGCATTGGATCAGTGATGGATAATTATGTTGCATGACATTCATCATGTAATAGTCACAACCTAGGGCGATACACAATAGCTCCAATTCATCAATGTAATGTAGGCATGGATTCCGTATATAGTCATACATGCTTATAATAAGAACTTGCACGACATCTTTTGTCCTACCCTCCCATGGCAGCGGGGTCCATAAGGAAACTAAGGGATGTTAAGGCCTCCTTTTAATAGAGAACCGGAACAAAGCATTAGCACTTAGTGAATACATGAACTCCTCAACTACGGCAATCACCGGAAAGAATCCCAATTATTGTCACCTTGGGGTATGCGGATCATAACACGTAATAGGTGAATACAACTTGCAAGATAGGATCAAGAACACAAATATATTCATGAAAACATAAAGGGTTCAGATCTGAAATCATGGCACTCGGGCCCTAGTGACAAGCATTAAGCATAGCAAAGTCATAGCAACATCAATCTCAGAACATAGTGGATACTAGGGATCAAAGCCCTAACAAATTGACTCGATTACATGATAAATCTCATCCAACCCATCACCGTCCAGCAAGCCTACGGAGAAATTACTCACACATGGTGGTGAGCATCATGAAATTGGTGATGGAGGATGGTTGATGATGACGACGGCGACGAATCCCCCTCTCCGGAGCCCTGTATAGACTCCAGATCAGCCCTCCCGATGAAGAACATGAGGTGGCGGCGGCTCTATATCGTAAAATGCGATGAAACTTCTTCTCCTATTTTTTTCTTGGGGAAAGTGAATTTATAGTGTTGGAATTAGGTCAGACGGTCGCCTGTGGGCCCCACAAGACATCAGGGCGCGCCCTAGGGGGGTCGCGCCCTGTTGCCTTGTGGGCAACAGGTGTCCCCTCTTCTGTTGATTCTTGCGCCAGTAATTTTTATTTATTCCATAAAAAAGCTCCAAAAAGTTTCGTCCAATTCCGAGAACTTTGATTTCTGCACAAAAAACAACACCATGGTAGTTCTGCTGAAAACAGCGTCAGTCCGGGTTAGTTTCACTCAAATCATGCAAATTAGAGTCCAAAACAAGAGCAAAAGTGTTTGGAAAAGTAGATACGACGGAGATGTATCAACTCCCCCAAGCTTAACTCATTGCTTGTCCTCAAGCAATTCAGTTGACAAACTGAAAGTGATAAAGAAAAACTTTTACGAACTCTTTTGTTCTAGTATCCGTATATAAGCTTAAATAGTACCCAAGTTTTTAGCAAAGATCATGAACTAACCATGCTCATAATAACACTTAGAAACTACATTTACTCATATCAATGGCATAATCAGCTAGCGAGCAATAATAGCATATCTCAAGTGCCAACAATTTGTTAAAACAATCATGATATAATATGATAACATGGTATCTCGCTAGCCCTTCCTGAGACCGCAAAACATAAATGCAGAGCACCTCCAAAGTCCAAGCAGCGACTAAACATTGTAATTCAGGGTAGAAGAGATCCAGTCATGATGCACACAACATTAACTATACTCAATGCATAAGGATGACAATAGTGCTCTCAGGATTGGTGCTTGTAATGAGAAGGTGAGACTCAACAATAAAAGTAAAATAACATAAAAGTAAATGGATAGGCCCTTCGCAGAGGGAAGCAGGGATTTGCAATGGTGCCGGAGCTCGAAGCTTAAATCAGATATGAAAATTAATTTTGGGAGGTGTACTTTTCCTGTCAACGTCACGATCGAGAATTGTCAATATCTTCCATGCTAAACACATTATAGGCGGTTCCCAAGCGGAAAGGTAAAGTTTACTCCCCCTCCACCATACCAACACAAGCCATGGCTAGCCGAATCCTCGGGTGCCCTCCATACCAACAACTTTCTGGGGGAGTTTGTTCACATTATGTATTTTCATTATGAGCATAGGACCGGGCATCCCAAATACCAGCCTCTCTCGTGCAATGACATGTTAATAAACACTCATCTCGAGAATAACCCGCTTAGCATGGAAGATACTGACCGCCCCCTGTCGCTCCATGAGCGGTACGAGCACACAAAACGGATGTTTATTTGAATGATTAGAGGTGGCACATGCAAATTTACTTGGAACGGTAGAGTAATACCACATATAGGTAGATATAGTGGACTCATCTGGAATAACTTTGGTTTAAGGATTTTGGATGCACAAGCAGTATTCCCGCTTAGTACAGGTGAAGGCTGGCAATAGATTGAGAAGCAACCAACTAGAGAGCGAAGACGGTCATGATCATGCATTGAGAATAATGAACATTGAATACTAGCATGAGTAGGATATAGACACCCTGAACATAAATATCATGGAGGCTATGTTGGTTTTGAATCAACTACATGTATGAACATGCACCAAGTCAAGCCACTTGAAACATTCAGAGGAGGATACCATATTAACATACTACATCATAACCATTTTAATGCATGTTGACATCCAAGATAAATCATTATCCACTCCTAGCTACTTAAGCATGGCATGAGCAACTATAATCTCTAATTGTCATCACAAACATGTTTACTCATAATATGCTGAATCATGGATACTGAGTTAAACATATTTACAAAAACAAGAACAAGAAGAGTTCATACCAGCTTTTCCTTGCCACAGTCACTTCATCAAATCATCGTCATTATTTCCTTTCACTTGCACGACCGAATGATGTGAAATAATAATAGTGCAAGAGTGCCATGGACTAAGCTGGAATGTGCAAATATTTTATTCAAGGGAGAAGACAAGGTAATATTGGCTCTTCGTTAGATCAACAATAAAGCATATGAGAGCACTCAACATTTTCATCGTGGTCTTCCCCTTACGACGACTCAACTAACAGCAAAGAAATTCAGAGAAATACAATGAAATATTTTTGTAGTTTTAGTTTTTCTAAAGAAAAGAAAACTGAAGAAGAAAAACGAAAAGCGAGAAAAACTATTTACACGGGAGAACTCCCAACAACAAAAAAAGAGGAAACAAGAAATCATTTTGGGTTTTCTTTTAATACTACAAACTAACTTAAGGAGAAAGAAAAACCGAAAAGAAGCGAGAAATATTTTTGGATTTTTTTAAGTTTTTCAAACACACAAGAAGAAAGCGAAAACAAAACTAACATGGATATACAATGAAAAAGGATGAACACCGACAACTGGAATGAATGTGTGAACATGAATGTAATCTCAGTGGGAGATACGTACTCCCCCAAGCTTAGGCTTTTGGCCTAACTTGGTCTACTGCCATGGCTGACCAGGATAATAATCGAAGTGGTAGCTCGTGGAGGCGTTCTGAGCCGCCTCCTCAGCGAGACAAGCAGCCTCAACTGTCGCCTTATACTCGTGCACCTCACTCTCTTGAAGAAAATATCTCTGTTTGTTCTGGAAATCAAAGAGGACAGGAGCAGGCAAAACAACAAACACAGAACGATATTTATCGAATATCAAGTTATAGTCATATCTGTTAGTGTTGCGCTTAATAAACTCATGGTTCTGCATTGCCTCAAAATTCAAATATTTATAAGGTAAAAGAGGATCATTGGGCTTGGGCGAGACCCCTAGCCTCGCAGCTACGCGGGAGGCATAAATTCCTCTATACAAATCACCATTACCCGAGTTGCGATGCAAGCTACGTGCAACAATAGCCCCAAGATTATAATGTTTGCTACCCGTTAAAGCGGTGTGAATAAGGCTCAGGTCAGGAGCACAAAGTGCACTACAGTCTTGTTTACCAACAATGCATTTTCCATTAAAGAGTGCAAAGTACCGAATAGAGGGAAAGTGAATGCTTTTTATCCTAACTTGCGTAACTGCCCTGTCCTCACCATTGCAAAGACTATTGAGGAATAGTTCATAATCAGATTGTCGCGGTTCGCTAAGTGAACCCCAAAATGGAATTTTGCACGCATCACATAATTCTTCTAGAGACATACCATAAGATCTATCATTGAGATGAAATAAAACTCTAGAAGTACGAGGGTGATACTCAGAATTTTGAGTGAATGAATGAGTAAGGTTGTAGTGCTGCGGTGGCTTATCTGCGATGAAGGCGGAGAGCTCGGTGTTGTGAATATATTGGTCAAATTCTTCCTTAATGCCTGCACCTAGCATGAACTCGTTGCACGGCCATCGACACGATTTTACTTCGGCACCTCGCACCGAACTTGCCCTTGGTTCAACATACGACTGGCGTGCTGGGCTTTCGCTCGATGATGCTTCAGAGGACCTCCTCCTTGAAGAACTCCTCCTGAAAAGGATCATATTCCTACGAACAAATTTCTGAAAAAATTTGGACCACAAAAAGATGTTAACAAAACTTCACAAGATTGATAGCAACTACTCATACAAGTGCCTAGAAGCTATATCAAGCATTCAAACTACTTAGAACTCAAAGAATTCAACATGCAAGCTCATTTTCAGTAGCACCAATAGCAACAATTTATGCAAAATATAATCCACTAAAGCAAAAACTAATTGGAGCAATGGAGGAGTCACATACCAAGGAGCAATTCCTCAAAACTGTTTCGGAAATGGAGCTCCGAGCAAAGAGATCGAAAATCTCAGGTTTGGGAGCAAGAACACGAGAGAGAGAGAGCTACAATGATTTTTTCTGGAGGTAGGAGATGAAGTGGGCTGAAGAGATAAGTGAGTGGGTCTCTTTGGGACCCACAAGGTATCTTGGTGCGCCTGGGGGGTGGCCGCGCCCTGTTGCCTTGTGGGCAACAGGTGCACCCCCTGGGTTGTTTTTAGTGCCAAAAATTCTTAAATATTCCAGAAAAAATCATGTTAAAATTTTATTGCATTCTGAGCACTTTTATTTTGGGCCATTTTTTATTGCACGGATAATTCAGAAAACAGGATAATCATGGCATTTTATTTTATTAAACTAAAATAACAGAGAGCAAATTATGGTTATAGAAAGTTGTGCCTACTAAATTCATCGATCACATGTCCTTCAAAAAGAATCCATTAATAACGTTGATCAAGTCTTATTAACAAACTGTTTTCGAGTGACATGAAACCGAAGAATTTTCGTATAACACTAAGTTACCTCAACGGGGATATGCATCTCCCCAACAATAAGAATTTCATATTTATTTTGGATAGTAGGAATAGGACATTTGAATCCTCCAACAGTGATTGTCGAAACCTTTTCAATACAATTGATACCATTCACTGAAGTTTGCTTCCTCGGAAAATAAACCGTATGCTCATTACCATTGACATGAAAAGTAACCTTGCTTTTGTTGCAATCAATAACAGCCCCTGGAGTATTCAAAAAGGGTCTACCAAGGATAATCGACATGTTGTCGTCCTCGGGCATATCAAGTATAACAAAGTCTGTCAAGATAGTAACATTTGCAACAACAACGGGCACATCCTCGCAAATTCCAATAGGTATAGCAGTTGATTTATCAGCCATTTGCAAAGATATTTCAGTGGGTGTAAGCTTATTCAAATCAAGTCTTCTATATAAAGAGAAAGGCATAACACTAACACCGGCTCCTAAATCACATAGAGCAGTTTTAACATAACTTATTTTAATGGAGCATGGTATAGTAGGTATTCCCGGATCTCCTAGCTTTTTAGGTACTCCACCCTTAAAAGAATAATTTGCAAGCATGGTGGAAATTTCAGCTTCAGGTATCTTTCTTTTATTAGTGACAATATCTTTCATGTATTTAGCATAGGGGGGCATTTTCAGCATATCAATCAAGCGAGTGCGCAAAAAGACAGGTCTAAGCATTTCAACAAAGCGCTCAAAATCTTCCTCATCCTTGTTTTTAGATGGTTTAGTAGGAAACGGCTGTCACATCCCTAGCTTCTGGTAATGCCTAGTGCTAGCATCTTGTCTGCATCATGTTTAAATTTCATTTAAATTTGAAATGGGGATTGAGTAAACCCTAGCACCACATTAATAAACTAGGTTCAACCAAAATATTTATCAATGAACCCACAATGCCCTTCAAAAATGTTCATGATTTATGGAAAAAGGTGGAAACCTCTACCAGAGATGATGCATATTTTTCCAGGACATTTTGGCCTTCGAATTAACTCACTATGTATTTGAACTGGAGCAACTAAATGGCTATAAAAATATCCATAGATCCAATAATTCTGAAACTTGTTGTGGGGCCTTGGAATAACCCATTCTGCATCCATAGTTATTTTCCAAATTTTATAAAATGATTTGGTTAAGGAACTAAATCAAAACAGAAAAACAAAATAGAAAACAGAAAGAAAATAGAAAAGGAAAAGGGTTACCTGGCGCTCACCTGGCAGCCCACCTAGCCGGCCCAACTGGCCCAGTTGCCAGTCGTCTTCAACCTCTGCCAGCAGGCAGAGGCGAGACAGCGCACGGCGCCCGTGGGTGCGCCACGCCACCTCTCTGCCTCCCTGCTGCACTGGCGAGCGGGATAGGCTCCGGAGAGTCATCCCGATCGAGCCGACGCCTTGTCATTTCTTCCCCGTCGTCATCTTCAACCTCAGGCGCCCGAAATCGCCGTCGCTGCTACGCCGTCTCCAGACCACACCCGAGCCCACTAAGCTGCTCTGCTGACCCCCTGTGAGCCCCGCTGTCATTTCCCTCTCTCCCCTCTGTCGATTCCGTCCCCTAACTGCGCTAGCCACTGATCCCGAGAGCTCGCTCCCGCCGGCCATGTCACCGTCGTGGCCACAGCTGCTGCCGCTTGCTCTCGAGCGTGTCATTGTGCTCACCACGACGTCAGAAGCCCAGAACACCCATCTGTTGCTCCTGCCGTGCACTGCATCGCCGTAGCCGTTCGATCCCGAACTCTGGCCACTGCCGCGAGCTCGTTTCCGGCGAGCTCAGGCCACCCCGCGCCCTCCCGTTTCCTTCCTTGGATGCGGTCGAGTGCGGGCTACCTTCTGGTGGTCTCCACGCGTCCAACCGTTGTCCGTAGCGCAAGTCCGGCGAACCTCCGTCGTTGCTTTGGTCGTCGCCGGCCGAACTCCGGCGACTCCTGACGTGGTGTTATCATTAGGGACTAATCACCGCTAATTAACCCCCCCACAGACGCTGACAGTGGGCCCCATAGTGGGTCAAAGCCGGGTCAGCGCGGGATTAAACCGGGTCAGCCGCTGGGTCACTGACCAGTGGGCCCCACTGGTCAGGTTGACCCTGGTCAGCCCTGTTGACCTGCTGATGTAAGGATGATGCAGTGATGATGTCATAACTACTTTTATGGATTTTAAATAAATCATAAAGGGTTTATTTATATTCAGAAATTGTTTAAACTTCAAAAATTCACAGAAATTCAACCGTAGCTCGGAATGAAATAATTTATATATGAAAAATGATTAGAAAAATCCAATATATCCATTGGTGCTATTTTCATGCATGACAAAACAAGTTATACCTGCTTATCAGGTCAAATCAATTAAATGGTATTTGAAATACCATACATGGAGTTTGAATTTGAATCCTTGATTCAAACCAACTTCATCTAATCTGTTGGTAGATGCATTAGCTCATCCAACTTCATTTTGCCATGTCATGTTCATGCATCATATTGTTGCATATGTTGTGTATTGATTGTCCTCGGTACTGCCCTTCTCGATAGGTTCTGCCTCTCCAAGTGGCACCGACTACCTATCCGAGGAGCAGTGCTCCACTGTTGATCTTCTAGGCAAGCAAACCCCCTTGAGCATTCCGATACAATCCCACTCTCTCGCTCCTGCTCTCTTTTATTGCACTAGGACAACAACGATTCAACTGTTACTTGTCGCTGTAGTTGAACCCATTCCTCTGCATGACCTGTCATTGTCACAGTAAATAGCTAAACCTTCCTAGCATGATTAGGAGTTGCTTGAGCCATGTTGTGACTTCATCCATGCCATGATTGCTATTGCTTAGAGTTGTGTCAAGTCTGATTCATCTGGGAATGAATTGGAATGTTGTGATCATGTTCTGATGTTGAGAGCTAAGTGTGTGAACACGTTTTGGTAAAGGTAGCGATGAGAGGCCATGTAGGAGTACATGGTGGGTTGTCTCATTGAGACCGTCCTTAAGAATTGAGTCATGTGTATGCTATCCAAGAACAATTACTACCACACAATGGGCTTCGGGTACTCCAAGCTCTCTCGACTTATTAATCGCCTTGATCTCTGTCCAGGAGTTGCAACTAGTTTCTGGTGTTTATAGGTTGTGCTGGGGGTTGTGCTTAGCGCTGACCGGAGGGGTAGGCTTTGATGCGGCAGGCACCGTGGCCGGGTGTACCAAGCGCAGTACCATCCGATTAGGTGGACTTGGGAACCCTGTACACATCGTTTGGGGCCGTAATGGAAACTTCGGTCGGACTTCCGTTGCGGGTCAGTTCTCAGATAGGCGATAAACCTGGACTAGAGTCTTGTGTGGTTAGTCAGGTTGTGGCCGACACCCTCGCCAGGCTTCCGCTTGAAGGTTGCCGAGATACATGACGTGTATATGGTGGTAAGTGGTGAGAGCATGTGTGAAGAAGTACACCCCTGCAGGGTAAATTATCTATTCGAATAGCCGCGTCCTCGGATATGGACTACTTGGAGACTTATATGGTTCATAGACAACTTAAAGTGGTTACTCTAAAATGCGCCAGATAAGTGTGAGTGCTATGGATGGCCTCTCGTAGGGAGACGGGAGCGGATCCATAGTGGTGTATTGATGTGGTGGTTAGTGGACTCGTGTGCGCTTTCTCAGCTCAAAGGAATTACTGGTAATCATAGTACAGGATAGCCACAGAGTCAAAGCTGGCTTGCTGCAGTTAAACCCCACAACACCCTTTATTGATACCTGATGCATATGTGGCTAGCTCTGATGTAAGTCTTGCTGAGTACCTTTGTACTCACGGGTTCTTAATTTATGTTTTTGCAGAGGAGACTTCGGTCTCACTAGTAGATCCATGTGGAGTTCGACGTTGACCGAGTAGCTTGTTTCCCAGCTACGATCTTGTACCCTTGGGAGGGTCTTGTAGATAGTCAGGCTTCTCGGCCTTTTTCTTTTGTAGTTGTCTGTACTCAGACATGTTTATGCTTCCGTTGCTTGTATGACTTTGTATGTTGGGTCATGAGACCCATGATTGTCATATCATGCTATGTATGGCTCTTTCGAGCCTTATCAATACTTTGAGTCGTAGAGTTATGTTGTGATGCCATGTTATATCTACACATATCATGCATATTGTGTGTATGTTTTGAAATGCATTGGTATGTGTGGGATTCGACACCTAGTTATCTGCCTTGGTAGCCTTTCTTACGGGGAAATGCCTCCTAGTGCTTCCACTGAGCCTTGGTAGTTCACTACTGCTCCGGAACACATGGATTGACCAGCATGTATCCTTCTTTGCTCCTGTGTCTGTCCCTACGAGGAAATGTCACGCGGTGTTTTACTGGAGTCCTTGTAGCTTGCTACGACTCGGTTGCACACGCTGATGACCGACACGTGCATTGCTGGGTTACGTATGCCTGTCCCTGTACGTTTGTGCCACATTGGTCTATGACAAGTCATGTCGACCCGGGTTCTCTGTCATATGGATGCTAGCGTCACAATCATATACGTGAGCCAAAAGACGCAAACGGTCCCAGCCAAGGTAAAGGCGGCAGCCATGGGTTACCGTGCGTGAGGCCGCAAAGTGATATGATGTGTCTTATGCTAGATCAATGTGACTTAGGATTGGGGTCCCGATAGCGGCATAGGTTTTTGAACCCATGGTTCTCTTTCTTTTCCATGTTTTCTAGCAATGAAGTCTCTTTTATCATATCTTTTGTTCTTAGGAGGTGGGTTATCAAGATCAACAGCAGGTTCTATTTCTACATCATTATCTGGTTGAGCATCAACATGAACATCATCATTATCATTATCATTATCATTATCATTATCACTAAGTGGGTGTTCATTACCATATTGTGTCTCGGCATCAGAAATAGAAACATCATTACGATTCTCAGGAGGTTTTTCTATCTCAGGTTCACTAGAAGCATGCAAAGTCCTATCATTTTTCTTTTTATTTTTCTTCTTAGATGGACTAGGCACATCAATATTATTTCTTTGAGAGTCTTGTTCAATTCTTTTAGGATGACCTTCAGGATACAGGGGATCCTGAGTCATTCTACCTCCTCTAGTGACAACTCTAACAGCATGATCATTCATTTTATTATTCATCTCATCAAGCAAATCATTTTGTGACTTAGCTATTTGTTCTAACTGAGTCTGAACCATAGAAGCATGTTTACTTAGGCATTTAACATCATTAGAAGTTTTAAACATCAAGTCACTCAAGCGATCAATCATGATGGCATTTTGTTTTAATTGATTGCTAACATACATATTGAAATTCTCTTGCTTAACAATGTAGTTATCAAATTCATCCAACCATTGACTAGCAGTTTTATTGTAGGGAATATCACTTTCATCAAATCTACGAAGAGAATTTACTTCTACTACCCGTGTCGGGATGTCAAGTCCATGTATTTCTTCAATAGGTGGTAGATTCTTAATATCTTCAGCTTTAATACCTTTTTCCTTTATAGATTTCTTAGCTTCTTGCATATCTTCTGGACTAAGGAATAGAATACCTCTCTTCTTTGGAGTTGGCTTAGGTGGAGGTTCAGGAAGTGTCCAATCATCGGCATTTCACAATATATTATTCAATAGTTCTTCAGCCTGTCGAACAGTTCGTTCCCTGAAAATAGAACCAACACAACTATCTAGGTAGTCCCTAGAAGCATCGGTTAGTCCATTGTAAAAGATATCAAGTATTTCATTTTTCTTAAGAGGATGATCAGGCAAAGCATTAAGTAATTGGAGAAGCCTCCCCCAAGCTTGAGGGAGATTCTCTTCTTCAATTTGCACAAAGTTAAATATGTCCTGTAAGGCAGCTTGTTTCTTATGAGCAGGAAAATACTTTTCAGAGAAGTAATATATCATATCCCGGGGACTATGCACACAACCAGGAGCAAGAGTATTAAACCATTTCTTAGCATCACCCTTTAATGAGAAAGAAAACAACTTAAGGATGTAATAGTAGCGAATTTTTTCCTCATGACCAAATAGGGTGGCAATATCATTCAACTTCGTAAGGTGTGCCACAACAGTTTTAGTTTCATAACCATGAAAAGGATCAGATTCAACCAAAGTAATTAACTCAGGGTCGACAGAGAATTCATAATCCTTATCAGTAACAAATATGGGAGAGCTAGAAAACTTAGGATCACATTTCATTATCTCCCTCATATATTTTTCTTTCAACTCAGCAAGCAATTTTCTAACATCATCTCTATCATTACAAGCAAGAATTGTCCTAGCTATCTCTCTATCAAAAACATAACCCTCAAGTATCTTAGGCATTTCAACTCTAGTAGGAGTGCTAGGCATAATAGGTGAATCATAATTTTCAAGAGTTTCAACATTTTCAATTTCTTTAGCTTTAGCAATTTGTTCATCAAGAAATTCACCTAGTGGCACAATATCATCAAGCATAGTTGTAACACCCCCAGAATCACACTACAGTAATCTTCCCCTAATGGTGGCCATGTCATCATGATCATCATGCTAATCTGCCACTTGTCTAAAATCAAAGTCATTTTCCAATTTAAATTGTTTGGCAAAAATTTACTTTCTCTGTCATGCAATCAAAATAGTTCACGTTTTGGCAAATATTATCTAAATATTTGCCATGTTGGAACCAACATTTTTGGAGTTCCCAAATTGCCCCTGGAAATTATGCCAGTGGTTCAACATCATTATTTTGGCTCTTTTCATTTTCCAAAAATGCTTGCACCATTCAAATTGCCTCCAAACTTTTTGTGCCAGCCCAGAATATTGCCCTGTATTTTTGTGCCAAGTTTCATGTTGAGAAAAATTCATTTGCTAGCTCAGATATTTTCAACAGGAGCTATTTCCTTTATCAGAAAAGAAAAAGAGGAGAAGGCCTCCTGTGCGCCACGGCCCACTGGCTACAGTGGCGAGGCCCAGCCCGCCAGGACCTTTCTCCCTCCTCCCCACCTGCTCCCCTCTCCGTGGCGGCGCTGGAGACGCCGTGATCATCCACGCCGAACGCGTCGCCCATCCGCCCGTCTCCGACGCGGATAAGGCCGCCCGCGGCCTCCCCAACCACCCCCGCACCTAACCCAATCCCCGCTCCTCCTCGTTCTCCTCCTCTCTCTCGATTCGGAGCACCCCCGAACGCAGCCGATGCCGCCGCTGCTCGTCCGTGTGGCCACCGTCGCCCCTGTGCCG
This sequence comes from Elymus sibiricus, assembly GCA_039707655.1. Taxonomy (NCBI): domain Eukaryota; kingdom Viridiplantae; phylum Streptophyta; class Magnoliopsida; order Poales; family Poaceae; genus Elymus; species Elymus sibiricus. The sequence goes on along the minus strand of CM077676.1, from coordinate 209,980,625 downwards.
CCTAGCCGTGTGCAGGAGGACCGCAGCGCTCGACTCCATCGACCACATCACCGAGCCGACGCCGGGGAGCCCCGGCAACGCCGTCCGCGCCCGTTCCCCTCGTCGGCATCCGCTGTCGACCGCCGCCTCGATCCACCATCTCCGGCCGCTATCGGCTTCCCCGAGCTCTCTCCCGGCCTCTCTGTGAGCTTCCGGCCCCTCGCGGCCTCTTCCCTTTCTCCCCGTGCCCCCTTACACGTCGATCCGCCGGGCGCCGCCCATAGCCGCCGTCGGCCGTCGTTAGTCCGGTCGACTCCGGCCGTCCCCGTGCTAGCTACTACCACCGTCGGGTGCGGCTCGTCGCCCGCAGCCCGTAGGACCTAGCGGCTGGCCAAATGGCCGTCGGGAGGCCAAGCCCGAGCCACCGCCGCGCGTCTGGACGCCGGCGTGCTCCAGCGCCCGCGCGCGCGTGTTTAACCAGTGGGGCCCAGCCCCTATTTAATTTTGGTTTAGGGTTAATCCTAATTAGATTAGTTAGCCGCTGACATCTGGGCCCCAGGCCACTAACTTTTAGTTAGGTTTTATTTTTTTTAACAGCTAATGGCCCTGTGTGAATGACAGCTGGGGCCTACGGTACTGTTCACGTTTGACCTCAGTCAACCGTTTGACTGTTGACTGCTGAGTCAACACGCCCCTGGCCCCACCAGTCAGTGACTGTGGCTGGCTGGGGCTGAGTGTAAAATTTTTTGGCACTGTTTAAATTCGGATTAGATAATCCCAGGATTTTCTGAAAATTGCTAAAACTTCAGAAATTCGTAGAAATTCAACCGTAGCTCGGATCGAAAAACTTTCTACATGAAAGTTGATTAGAAAAACGAGACGAATCCGAATACGTGGTCAAAATGCTTGACCATCACTCCTAACTACTTGAACATGGATCCGTCCCCTCCGGTTCAGTATACCGAAATCCGCCTAAACGCCGGGAAAATATCCCAGATAATTTCCCGATTCGTCTGCGACATGTAGCAATGCATTAGGTCTCCACTAACACTGCATACCACCATGTCATGCATCTGTGTTGCATTATCTGCCTTTATTTATTGTTTCTTCCCCCTCTTCTTCTCCGATAGCCCCCGAGACCGACGCAGCTCAGGAGACCGACGACACCTCTGACGATCCCTCCTTTGCCGCAGAGCTTCCAGGCAAGCAACCCCCCCTTGACGCATGTCTATATCGCATATTCCTTCTCCCTCTTGCTTGCATTAGAAATTGCTGCAAATACTGTCCTGTATACCTACTCTGCTGCATAGCCTGTCCTTGTAACTGCTTTTGATACTTTATCTGATATCCTAAATGCTTAGTATAGATTGGCTGGTAAATCATCTGTGGCCCCTCGTCCTTGCTGTAGTTGCACCGCTTTAGTACCTGTGCCCGGTCGATGTGATCGAACGGGATGAGACCAGCACAACACCTCACACCCCCTAAGTTGCTCGACTCTGCAGAGCTACCATCGAGTGCCGAGGGTGATACCTCTTATCTCACTCCTGATGTTGCCTCTGTAGTACAGCTAGTCGGTTGTGGGATACCGAGGGTGATTCCTCTTCCACCACCTCCGATGAAGCTTCTGTCGTGCAACCCCGCAAGTGTGGATACCATCGAGGGTGATTCCTCTGGATTCACTCCGACGGGATCATCGAGTGGGAATCCAACAAGGGTGATTCCTCGGATTCCTGCTTGATGTTATGGACACACGGTCACCTGCACTTTATTACTGTTACTGGATAAAGATGGGTCGGCCCCGAGGGGTACCCGTGAGAGATAAGTTATCGGGTTGACCATGAGGGTACCCGAGAGGTGAATACATGGCACGGCCGGGCATTCTTAGCCCTTGCCGTAAGTCCACGAGATGGGGCGACGGGGTCACAGGATCGTGAGTCTCTGCTCGTTTCCGCGCGCTCCAAATGCACTAATGGGTTAGGATATGTAATCTGAGTAGGCCTCTGGCCTTTTCGCGCTAACTAGCATGTGGGAATAATATGGGTACTCAGCGTCGTATGTATCAGCCGAAGCTCTTCAGACGTCAGCAGTTGAGCGGCGCGCGCCGGGTTGGTCTGGTAAAGCCTGCGCTTGTATTAAGGGGGCTAGGACTGCTCACCGGCCGCGTACGCAACGCGTAGGAGTGCAAAGGGCGATGGGCCCAAGACCCCTGAGTGCTTAGGATGTAGACCGGCGTGCTGGCCTCTCTGTTGAGCCTAGGTAGGGCTACGACGTGTTGATCAGCCGAGGCCGGGCATCGACTGAGCAAGTGTGTCCGGCCAGAGTTAATCGAGCGTGTTGGGTAAGTTGGTGCACCCCTGCTGGGAAGTATATCTATTCAAATAGCCGTGTCCACGGTAACAGGACGCTTGGAAAATATCCCGATCTACTACAACTAGAAATGGGTTGAATATGATAGCTCCGGGATCGCTTCCTCGCAGGGAGTCGGGGAAGGATCTCTGGGCATGGTTACTTGTACTTGTTGCTACTATTATAATTATGTACTAATCTGCTCTCTTCTTATGTTGCATGACCCTGAAGATGCTAGTCTTCGATAGGCTAGGCTTTTCCCTTCTATTCTGGCATTTCTGCAATTCAGTCCACACATACAGCCTTCCTTTGATAATGTTGCATAATTAGACTAGTTCTGTTGTAAGTCTTGCTTAGTACTTTGGATGAGTACTCACGGTTGCTTTGCTTCCCTTTTCCCCATACCCGAATACTGAGACCAGATGACGGAGCCCCGGAGCCTGCTGCCCCAGCTGCCGACGATGACTACTACCCCTCCGGATACTACTACTACGAGGAGCCGTCCAACGACCAGGAGTAGTTAGGAGGCACCCAGGCAGGAGGCCTGCGCCTTTCGATCTATGTTTTATTTTGCCCCGCCTTCTTAAAGGCCTATCTGTTTAACCTTGTGTCTGTACTCAGATACCTGATGCTTCCGCTGATGCTTGTATGACATCGAGCTTATGTATTCGAGCCCTCGAGGCCATGGCTTGTAATATAAAGCTTGTATGACTTTTATTTGTGTTTAGAGTTGTGTTGTGATATCTTCAAGTGAGTCCTTAGGCTTGATTATGTGCATTTGCGTGTATGATTAGTGCACGATTAAGCCGGGGGCGTCACAATAGTACTAGCATCATCAATAGTTTCATTCATAGCAGAAGTAGTATCATCAATTACTTGTGACATATCAGAATGAATAGTAGGAGGTGGTGTCCCAAGCCTACTCAAAACAGAAGGTGAATCAAGTGCAGAGTGTGATGGCAGTTCCTTACCTCCTCTAGTCATAGAGGGGACGATCTTGGTCTTAGCATCTTTCAGATTCTTCATAGTGATCAACAGATATAAATCCCAAGTGACTCAACAAATAGAGCTATGCTCCCCGGCAACAGCGCCAGAAAAAGGTCTTGATAACCCACAAGTATAGGGGATCGCAACAGTTTTCGCGGGTAGTATTTCACCCAGATTTATTGATTCGACACAAGGGGAGCCAAAGAATATTTGTGAGTATTAGCAGTTGAGTTGTCAATTCAACCACACCTGGAGAACTAAATATCTGTGGCAAAGTGTTTAGTAGCACAGTAGTATGATAGTTTCAGTAGCAATAGTAACAGTAGCAATAATAACAGAGACAATAACAGTAGCAGTTTTGTAGTGATTGTAACAGCAGTAGTAGCAAAGTAACTTAGCAAAGATCAATATGCGAAAAGCGTAGGCATTGGATCAGTGATGGATAATTATGCTGGATGACATTCATCATGTAACAGTCACAACCTAGGGCGATACACAATAGCTCCAATTCATCAATGTAATGTAGGCATGGATTCCGTATATAGTCATATGTGCTTATAATAAGAACTTGCATGACATCTTTTGTCCTAACCTCCCGTGGCAGTGGGGTCCATAAGGAAACTAAGGGATATTAAGGCCTCCTTTTAATAGAGAACCGGAACAAAGCATTAGCACTTAGTGAATACATGAACTCCTCAAACTACGGTAATCACCAGAAAGAATCCCAATTATTGTCACCTTGGGGTATGCGGATCATAACACATAATAGGTGAATACAACTTGCAAGATAGGATCAAGAACACAAATATATTCATGAAAACATAAAGGGCTCAGATCTGAAATCATGGCACTCAGGCCCTAGTGAAAAGCATTAAGCATGGCAAAGTCATAGCAACATCAATCTCAGAACATAGTGGATACTAGGTATCAAAGACCTAACAAATTGACTCGATTACATGATAAATCTCATCCAACCCATCACCGTCCAGCAAGCCTACGGAAAAATTACTCACCCACAGTGGTGAGCATCATGAAATTGGTGATGGAGGATGGTTGATGATGACGATGGCGACGAATCCCCCTCTCCGGAGCCCCGAACGGACTCCAGATCAGCCCTCCCAATGAAGAACAGGAGGTGGCGGCGGCTCCGTATCGTAAAACATGATGAAACTTCTTCTCCTATTTTTTCTCGTGGAAAGTGAATTTATAGCGTTGGAATTAGGTCAGATGGCCGCCTGTGGGCCCCACAAGGCATCAGGGTGTGCCCTAGGGGGGGTCACGCCATGTTGCCTTGTGGGCAACATGTGGCCCCTCTTCTGTTGATTCTTGTGCCAGTAATTTTTATTTATTCCGTAAAAAATCTCCAAAAAGTTTCGTCCAATTCTGAGAACTTTGATTTCTGCACAAAAACAACACCATGGTAGTTCTGCTGAAAACAGTGTCAGACCGGGTTAGTTTCACTCAAATCATGCAAATTAGAGTCCAAAACAAGAGCAAAAGTGTTTGGAAAAGTAGATACGATGGAGACGTATCAATAGACCTTCTCACAACTTTGTCTTTAGTTGTGATGTAAATATTGGGGCTGATCTGCGAATCATTGTGATGCATTAGCATCCATGTTAGTTTTCTTTGTATTTGATGGAATGTTGTAACGAGACAACCTTGTATTTGATGGAATGTTGTAACGAGACAACCTTGGAGGCAAGTGGACACAAGAAACCGAAGTTGAAAGCTTCATAGCATTACAGTATAATTTATTATGCTGGAAAATTATGTGACATATAAACAAATCCTGAAAGCATGATAGCAATGCCAGAAACCATTGAACTTCCTTTCGCCGACATGTGGGACATCCATCATCCGGGTCCATGTGCTATGCACCAATATTGAGTGCACAACCGCAGGGGAGGTTCACCCCGGTTGTTGCGCCGTAGTAATAATGACTTATGAGCAGTCAAATCACAGAGCCCCACCTTTGCCACAGTAAGTTGCTCGGACGAAGCAACCATCATTTCACTATTCGTTGAATCCACTCGTACTCCAATATTCAAACTATAAGTTGCTCGGACGAAGCAATCATCACTAGTGCAGCGACCTGCTATACAATGGTTTTTACCCCCTTTCCATGACAGAGTTTTAAACCATCACCTTGCCTATGTGTGCGATAGGGGGGTCTTCTCACACGACCCAGAAACCGTCGGCGATAGGGAGCATGCAAGCATACGTTTCACAGAACTAAGCGTATGCGATGCCTGCATCTTTCCCAAACGCTCTGTCCTTGCTACTCGTGTGTGCTCGCATTACCATCGTACTCGGTATTCTGTGGTGCAACGTTTACGATGCTCACCCCATCACAAACAGTTCACGATTGTACACCGTATGCAAGGCTTGAATATATCCCACACATTTGTGTGTACATAAACATTTGAGATGTATAAAATGTCCCAAATGATTCATCCGTATTACCCGTGTCGGATGAAGGCCTATCGCACGCGTTCTTCTATGAGCAAATGTTTACGATGCACACGACATCATAAACAGTTCATAATTGCCTAGCGTGTGTGATAAGGTGACTTTCACAAACATTTATTAAGAAGGAACTGTGTGCGCTGTTGTCGTTAATCTCACACGTTTTTTCTTGTTTGATCGTGTGTGCAGTAGAGTTTCATCGCACACGTACTGATCTGAGAAACGTGTCTGATCTTGACGTTTATCACAGATGTTTTGCTTTCACAAACCGTGCGCAGTGTAATGACCTGCAGATCATAATTTATCCCTAATTTAATCCCTGCATTTAAAATTCACAGAATTTGAAATTGAAACAGATTTTCAATATGAAAGTAGGCAATCACTTATTTCATATCGAACCATGTTTATTACAAATACAAGTTCAAGGACGAATGCATAATTCGATGCACAGGTACATATACTGAAGAACTACAGAAGCAACAAGTAAAGAATGATGAACCACAGTTGTACTAAAGACTGTAAAGAGAGAGGTGGAAGACATTCTGGTTGCTGGAGAAGGTGAAGCAGAATGCCCATATTGTGCCCTCCTCCATGCCTAATGCGCGCACGACTCTAGGCCAACCCCTTGTGATGGCCGCCCACCCATCCTTCACTGTCTTCATTAGGACTTCTCGATGCTCATTGCAGTCTCGATAAAATACTTTAACCTTCATTGCATGCCCACCAATCATGTACTTTGCGAGGTAATCTTGAGTAAACTGCTTTGGGAACCACTGCAAACGAAAAAGATTCAGACATTGTTGTCTAACAACTCATTATGGGCAGTAAAAAGAGAAGGCTACAGAGTTCGTAGTTACCATCCTACAGCTCACTGTTGTGTTGGATAGAGCATAGACAAATAATTTAATTGCCATCGGTCATATCTTTTTGCTAATAATTCTTATCAGTTTCCTCACTTGATGCTGGTTCATGAATATCTCATTGCCCCATACGCAAAAAGGGTCGAGGCGTGGATATTTGCCTAGGACATATGTACCTACAAGCAACAAGTCAATATTAGAAGCTAAAAAGTGTCCAGCCATGGATCTGTATGCACTACGTTATGGAACGGAGGCAGTATAAGCCGAGGGATGAAACTAACCTCGGTGGAAAATGCTGGCCACTCCCGTTGTTATCCTGCGTAAGTACATGGAAAGGCGTGATAAGTACTACAGGCTTAACATCAACCAAATATAGCCATGGTAAACAACAACATCTCAAAATGACAGCTTGAATGTGTTGGTTTCAGCATGCTGTTAAAGCAGATAAAAAATGGAAGGGAATGTTAACTACAACAGGCTTAACAGGGACCAAATATTGTAATTCAAACTGGTACTGTTGAAAATGAATAGAACGTAGCTCATGCTTTAACATCACACTGCATAAATGTGTAAAACTGAAATAAAGGGCATGTGTTAACTTCACTAGGCAAAACAGGAACCAAATATAGCCGTTCAAACTGGTATTGATGAAATCAAACTGCACAGTTCATACTTGCACATAATGAACATCACATTGTGAATAACTAAAATAAACAAGGCATATATGCTCACTATAACAACCTAATATAGCCATTGAAAACTGGACAGAGGCTCAGTGCAACCAACCTAACAAGCAAATACAGATAAACAAGGCATCTGCTTGAAAACTGGACAAAGGCTCACTGCAACCAACCTAACAAGCAAATACAGATAAACAAGGCATCTGCTTGAAAACTGGACAAAGGCTCACTGCAACCAACCTAACAAGCAAATACAGATAAACAAGGCATCTGCTTGAAAACTGGACAAAGGCTCACTGCAACCAACCTAACAACCAAATACAGATAAACAAGGCATCTGCTTGAAAACTGGACAAATGCTCACTGCAACCAACCTAACAACCAAATACAGATAAACAGGGCATCTGCTTGAAAACTGAGCAAATGCACACTGCAACCAACCTAACAACCAAATACAGATAAACAAGGCATCTACTCATTATAAACAACCAAATATAGCCATTCGTGAAACTGAAGTGGACAATTCATACTTAAACATCAGATAGCCCTATTGAACATTACATTTTTGCATAACTGGAATAATTAAACACGGCACAGTTAAAACATCGCATGGGAAAAGCTACTACAACAATGGGTACGAGTTGGCTAGCTCGAAAAAGTAAGATTTACTTATAGGATATTGCCTCACTTGGAAGAGCACAGACCCAGGGTGCGCTCCCTGATGTCGCAGATGGGCTGTCTCACCTTGGAAGAGCCGTAGTGGGTGCCCTTCGCGTGGTCATGGTTGATGGGATCTGACTTGGCAGCTGAGGATCCCAAGCCACCACCATAGAACGTGTCCTTCAGAAATGACATAATGGGCTCGATGGCATACAAGGATCGGAAATCCTTGATCGCGAGGTGGAGGAGATCAACGGCGGAGCCTTCAAAGAGATTGACGGCGGTTGAACCAGAGGCATTGGGCATGGACCACTTAACCTGTGACATGGCCCGCGTGAAGCCTTCGCTGTCGACGAGCTTGATGTCGTAGCCGGCTGTCCTGAGATTCAGTAATACACGAGCCCCCTGACATGAAGCCTTCACCATGGCGACGTAGTCAACGTCCTCACCGGCTTCCGTGGCGAGGTGTTTCTCCGGGATCGACAGGTCGGCACGAATGGCGGCCACCTCGACATCGTCCGGCGGAGAGGCCATGATAGACCTCCTTTTGGACGTACGCTCCTCAGGCTCCCCGGGATATGTGGTCGGGCTTAGGCTACTACTCTTTGAAGTAGGGTATGGGGATCTGGGGGGAGGGACACCGCAGGCCTCATCTCAAAACTCGGGGCGGTGAGGGTATGGGAATCGGTGGGTAATGATACATCCAATTTTCATCATGATTTCCTACTGTTATTTATTATGTTTTTACTCATTATTTCACTTTATGGTACAATTCTTATGCCTTTTCTCTCTTAATTTGCAAAATTTACATGAAGAGGGAGAATGCCGGCAGCTGGAATTCTGGACCTAAAATAGCCACATCAGAGATACCTAATCTACAGAGCTCCAATTGACCTGAAATTTCACGGAGAATTTTTATTGAATATATAAAAAATACTGGAGAAAAGAGATAACAGAGGGGACCCACCAGCTGCCCACAAGGCAGCAGGGCGCGGCCCCTCCTTCTGCTATATGAAGCCATTTGCCCTAAAAAAATAGAAGGAAGGCTTTTGGGATGAAGCTCCTCCGTCTCGAGGCAGAACCTGGGCAGGAGCTATTTTGCTCTCCGGCGGAGCGATTCCGCCGGGAATACTTCCCTCCGGGAGGGGGAAATCAAAGCCATCGACATCACCAACAATCCTCTCATCATGGGAGGACCAATGTTCATCAACATCTTCACCAGTACCATCTCATCTCAAACCCTAGTTCATCTCTTGTATTCAATCTTTGTCTCGAAACCTCAGATTGGTACATATGGGTTGCTAGTAGTGTTGATTACATCTTGTAGTTGATGCTAGTTTGTTTATTTGGTGGAAGATTATATGTTCAGATCCTTAATTCTATTCAATACCCCTCTGATCTTGAACATGAATATGATTTGTGAGTAGTTACTTTTGTTCTTGAGGACATGGGAGAAGTCTTGTCATAAGTAATCACGTGAATTTGGTATTCGTTCGATATTTTGATGATATGTATGTTGTTGATTCTCTTAGTGGTGTCATGTGAACGTCGACTACATGACACTTCACCATCTTTGGGTCTAAGGGAATGCATTGTGGAGTAGTAATTAGATGATGGGTTGCTAGAGTGACAGAAGCTTAAACCCTAGTTTATGCGCTATTCCGTAAGGGGCTGATTTGGATCCATATGTTTCATGCTATGGTTAGACTTATCTTAATTCTTCTTTCGTAGTTGCGGATGCTTGCGAGAGGGGGTAATCATAAGTGGGAGGCTTGTTCATGTAAGAACAGCACCCAAGCACCGGTCCACCCACATATCAAATTATCAAAGTAGCGAACGCGAATCAAACAAACATGATGAAAGTGACTAGATGAAATTCCCATGTGTCCTCGAGAACGCTTTGCTTATTATACGAGTTCATTCCGGCTTGTCCTTTGCTACAAAAAGGATTGGGCCACCTTGCTGCACTTTATTATACTTGTTACTTGTTACTTGTTACGAAATATCTTGCTATCAAAACTATCTGTTACCGCTACTTTGAGTACTTGCAGAGAATACCTTGCTGAAAACTGCTTGTCATTTCCTTCTGCTCCTCGTTGGGTTCGACACTCTTACTTATCGAAAGGACTACGATTGATCCCCTATACTTGTGGGTCATCAAGACTCTTTTCTGGCGCCGTTGCCAGGGATTGAAGCGCCTTTGGTGAGTGGAATTTGGTAAGGAAACATTTATATTACGTGCTGAAATTTATTGTCACTTGTCACTATGGAAAGTAATCCTTTGAGGGGCTTGTTCGGGGTATCTTCACCTCAACCGGAAGAAATAAGAGTTGCTCCTCCACCTATTGAACCTACTGAAAATGTTTATTATGAAATTCCTTCGGGTATGATAGAGAAATTGCTAGCTAATCCTTATGCAGGAGATGGAACGGTACATCCTGATATGCACTTGATCTATGTGGATGAAATTTGTGGATTGTTTAAGCTTGCAGGTTTATCGGGAGATGGAGTTAAGAAGAAAGTATTCCCTTCATCTTTGGAGGGAAAGGCATTGGCATGGTATAGGCTATGTGATGATACTGATACATGGGACTGGAACCGGTTGAAGCTGGAATTCCACCAGAAATTTTATCATATGCACTTGGTTCATCGTGATCGGAATTATATATATAATTTTTTGCCTCGTGAAGGAGAAAGTATCACTCAAGCTTGGGGGAGGCTTAATTATATGTTGCATACATGCCCCAATCATGAGCTCTCAAGAGAAATAATTCTTCAAAACTTTTATGCTCGGCTTTCTCATAATGATCAATCCATGCTCGATACTTCTTCTGTTGGTTCCTTTATGAAGAAAACTATTGAATCTAGATGGGACCTTCTCGAAAGAATTAAACACAATTATGAAGATTGGGAAATTGACAAAGGTAATGAGTCAGGTATAAATCTTGAGTTTGATTGTGTTAAATCTTTTATGGAAACTGATGTTTTTCGTAAGTTTAGTACTAAATATGGACTTGACTCTGAGATAGTAGCTACCTTTTGTGAATCTTTTGCTTCTCATGTTGATCTCCCTAAGGAGAAATGGTTTAAATATCACCCACCTATTGAATTAAAAGAAGAACTTGTTAGTGTTAAAGAAGAAACAATTGTTTACCATGTTGATCCAGTTGTGCCTACTGCTTATATTGAGAAACCTCCTTTCCCTGTTAGGATTAAGGAACATGCTAAAGCTTCAACTGTGGTTAATAAGAGTAAAATTAGAGCACCTAGACCTTCTGAGCAAATTAAAGTTGAACCTAGTGTTGCAATGGTTAAAGATCTTTTGGTTGATAACATTGATGGACATGTCATATATTTATGTGATGAAGCAACTAGAATTGCTAAGCCAGACCCTAAAGATAAAAATAAACCTGTAGTTGGCATGCCTGTTATTTCTATTAAAATTGGAGATCATTGCTATCATGGTTTGTGTGATATTGGTGCTAGTGTGAGTGCTATTCCGTTTACTCTCTATCAAGAAGTCATGAATGATATTGCACCTGTTGAGATTGAAGATATTGATGTTACTATTAAGCTCTCAAATAGAGACACTATTTCACCGCTTGGGATTGTTAGAGATGTTGAAGTCTTATGTGGTAAGATCAAATACCCTACTGATTTTCTTGTTCTTGGATCACCACAAGATGATTTTTGTCCCATTATATTTGGTAGACCTTTCTTGAATACTGTTAATGCTAAGATTGATTGCACTAAAGAAATTGTTAGTGTTAATTTTGGTGAGATGTCTCATGAGTTTAATTTCTCTAAGTTTCGTAGACAACCTCATGACAAAGAATTGCCTAGTAAAGATGAAATTATTGGTCTTGCTTCTATTGTTGTGCCTCCTACTGATCCGCTAGAACAATATTTGCTTGAGCATGAGAATGACATGAATATGAATGAAAGAAATGAAATAGATGAATTGTTCTTTAAACAAGCACCTATCCTGAAACAAAATTTGCCTATTGAAACCTTGGGAGGTCCACCTCCACCCAAGGGTGATCCTGTGTTTGAATTGAAGCAATTACCTGATACTCTTAAATATGCTTATCTTGATGAAAAGAAGATATATCCTGTTATTATTAGTGCTAACCTTTCAGAGCATGAAGAAAAGAGATTGCTTAAAACTCTCAGGAAGCACTGTGCTGCTATTGGATATACTCTCGATGATCTTAAGGGCATTAGTCCCACTTTACGTCAGCATAAAATTCATATGGAGCCAGATGCTAAACCCGTTGTTGACCATCAACGAAGGCTGAATCCTAAAATGAAGGATGTGGTAAGAACTGAAATATTGAAGCTTCTGGAAGCAAGTATAATTTATCCCATAGCTGATAGTAGATGGGTAAGTCCTTTTCATTGTGTTCCTAAAAAGGGAGGTATTACCGTTGTTCCTAATGATAAAAATGAACTCATCCCACAAAGAATTGTAACTGGTTATAGGATGGTAATTGATTTCAAGAAATTAAATAAAGCTACTAGAAAAGATCATTACCCCTTGCCTTTTATTGATCAAATGCTAGAAAGATTATCTAAGCATACACACTTTTGTTTCCTAGATGGTTATTCTGGTTTTTCTCTAATACCTGTGTCACCTGAAGATCAAGAGAAAACCACCTTTACTTGTCCTTTTGGAACTTATGCTTATCGTCGTATGCCTTTTGGTTTATGTAATGCACCTGCTACCTTTCAAAGATGCATGACTGCTATATTTTCTAACTTTTGTGAAAAGATTGTTGAGGTTTTCATGGATGATTTCTCCGTTTACGGAACTTCTTTTGATGATTGCTTAAGCAACCTTGATCGAGTTTTGCAGAGATGAGAAGAAACTAATCTTGTCTTGAATTGGGAGAAGTGCCACTTTATGGTGAACGAAGGTATAGTCCTTGGGCATAAATTTTCTGAAAGAGGTATTGAAGTTGATAAAGCTAAGGTTGATGCTATTGAGAAAATGCCATGCCCTAAAGATATCAAATGTATAAGAAGTTCCCTTGGTCATGCTGGTTTCTATAGAAGGTTTATAAAAGACTTCTCAAAAATTTCTAGACCTCTTACCAATCTCTTGCAAAAAGATGTTCCATTTGTTTTTGATGATGATTGTGTAGAAGCCTTTGAAATACTTAAGAAAGCCTTAATTTCTACACCTATTGTTCAACCACCTGATTGGAACCTACCTTTTGAAATTATGTGTGATGCTAGTGATTATGATGTTGGTGCTGTTCTAGGACAAAGAGTTGATAAGAAATTAAATGTCATCCATTATGCTAGTAAAACTATAGACAGCGCTCAAAGAAATTATGCTACTACTGAGAAAGAATTTTTAGCAGTTGTGTTTGCATGTGATAAATTTAGATCTTACATTGTTGATTCCAAGGTTACTGTTCACACTGATCATGCTGCTATTAAATACCTTATGGAAAAGAAAGATGCTAAGCCTAGACTTATTAGATGGGTTCTTTTGCTACAAGAATTTGATTTGCATATTGTTGATAGAAAGGGACTTGAGAATCCCGTAGCAGATAATTTGTCTAGAATGGAAAATGTTCTTGATGACCCACTTCCTATTAATGATGATTTTCTTGATGAACAATTAGCTGTGATAAATGCTTCTCGTAATACTCCTTGGTATGCAGACTATGCTAATTACATTGTTGCTAAATACATACCACCTAGCTTTACATATCAACAAAAGAAAAAGTTTTTCTTTGATTTAAGACATTACTTTTGGGATGACCCACATCTATATAAAGAAGGAGTAGATGGTATTATTAGACGTTGTGTACCTGAGCATGAATAGGAACAGATCCTACATAAGTGTCACTCTGAGGCATATGGAGGACACCATGCTGGAGACCGAACTGCACACAAGGTATTACAATCTGGTTTTTATTGGCCTACTCTTTTCAAGGATGCACATAAGTTTGTCCTTTCTTGTGATGAATGTCAAAGAGTTGGTAATGTTGGTAGACGTCAGGAAATGCCTATGAATTATTCACTTGTTATTGAACCATTTGATGTTGGGGTTTTTGATTATATGGGACCTTTTACTAAATCCAATGGGTATACTCATATTTTAGCTGCTGTTGATTACGTTACTAAGTGGGTAGAAGCTATTCCAACTAGTAGTGCTGATCATAACACTTCCATTAAAATGCTTAAAGAAGTCATATTCCCGAGGTTTGGAGTCCCTAGATATTTAATGACTGATGGTGGTTCACTTTTTATTCATGGTGCTTTTCGTAAGTTGCTTGCTAAATATGATGTTAACCATAGAATTGCATCTCCTTATCATCCTTAGTCTAGTGGTCAAGTTGAATTAACTAATAGGGAAATAAAATTGATTTTGCAAAAGACCGTTAATAGATCCAGTAAGAATTGGTCTAAGAAACTTGATGATGCATTATGGGCTTACAGAACTGCATATAAAAATCCTATGGGTATGTCTCCGTATAAAATGGTTTATGGAAAAGCATGTCACTTACCTCTTGAATTAGAACATAAAGCTTATTGGGCAATTAAAGAACTTAATTATGATTTTGATATTAGCTCCTTAGATGAATGGAGAACACAGGCCTATGATAATGCTAAGTTGTTTAAAGAAAAAGTTAAAAGATGGCATGATAAAAGAATTCAAAAACGGGAATTCAAAGTAGGTGATCATGTTTTATTATACAATTCTCATTTGAGATTCTTTGCAGGAAAACTTCTCTCTAAATGGGAAGGACCGTATATCTTCGAAGAAGTTTATCGCTCTGGAGCCATCAAAATAAACAACTCCGAAGGCAATAATCCGAGAGTGGTGAATGGGCAAAGAATTAAGCACTGTATTTCAGGTACTCCCATTAATGTTGAAACTAATATTATTGAAACAATTACACTGGAAGAGCACATTAAAGAATCCTTCCGGAATGCTCTAGAACCCTGAAAAGGGGTAGGTATGTGATACGGTAAGTAAACCGGCTCCAAAAATTCCACAAAAATTATTTCTGTCCATTTTGGAATATTAGAAAAAATACAAAAATAAGAAACAGCCGAGGGGACCCACGTGCTACCCACAAGGCAGAAGGGCGCGACCCCCCCTGGGGCGCGTCGTGGTGCCTTGTGGGCCCCACGTGTGCCTTCCCGACTCCGTTTTCTTTCTGGAATACTTGTTTTGCAAGATAAAAATTCTTTATATATGCTCCCGTATGTTTTGACCACCGTATCGCGAGTTTCTCCTCTGTTCTTGTTTCGTGCTATTTTTCTAACAGATCTAGATCGTCATGGCTCCCAAAAGGCTCCGTACCAAGCACCGTATTGTGCAACCATCGCCGGGCAAACTGTGACATCCCCAGATTACTAAACCCTGGTTATGCTAATTAGTCATGCCAAGTCATCATCATTATGCCCTAAGAAAAACAATTAAGCAATATTCCAACTTCAAATTCAAAATTTAAAAGAAAGTAAAAAATAATAATTATCCAAACAGCAAAACAAAAGTGTTCATAATATTGCAAATAATCCCAAAGCAATTATAAAAATAAAACCAACATTATTTGAATTCCCAAATTCACCCTAACATCCAAAAACAGTACCCAAAACAGCATTATTAAATCCATTTTCATTTTAGAAAAATTCAAATAAATTCAAATGCCTCCCAAACTTTTTGTGGCAGTACCAAATAATGCAATGTAATTATGTGGCCAAGTTTCATATTTTACAAAATCCATATGGTGGCTCAACTTAACACAAAACAGTAACTAAAATAGAAAATAGAAAAAGATTAAAGAAAAAGGGAAAGGGACACTGTGCGGCTGGGCTTCAAGTTGCAACAGTGTGGCCCAGCCCGCTAAGCCATCGTCTCCCTCCTCTCTCCCCAGCTGTCGCCATGGCCGAGCTCGCGCGCGCGATGCACCGCGCGATGCTCGACACCACCTCCTCCCTGCCCTCGCCAGCGCGTGGATAAGATCCCCCGCGACCCCTCTGGTGAAACCCTAGTGCCATTCCCCTCCTCCTCGCATCGTTCTCTTCCTCCCCGCGCTCGCCCGAAACCTCGCCGCCATGGCCCAGCTCGACCCCGCGCCCACTTAGCTCCCCGCAACCCCTGCCTACGCCAGAAGGACCGCCGTTGACCGCATCATCTACTAGTGCATCTCGTTGCTGTCGGGAGCCACTAAAACGTCGCCATCTTCCTCGTCTTCTTCCTCGGGCAGATGAGATTGCCGCCATCGATCCGTCGTCTCCGGCGCTCCATCAAGCCCGCTAGCCTGCACTGCTGCTTCGCTGTGAGCCCCGCACCCTTTCTCCTCTGCCTCCTTGCCCATTTGCTTGCCGTAGAGGACTCACCCGCAATCCGAGCTCCGCCGTACGCCATGGCTGTCAGGCTCGAGCACCCTGTGCATCTCTGTTCGCACCCGTGCTCCCCGCGTGCTCCTGGCACCCCCAGGGTGCCGTTGAGCCCCTCCATTAGCCTTCCCGTGCGCTGACGCGTCGCCCTCGATGAGCTCGAGCTCCGGTCGCCGCTGCCCGTGCTTCCCGCGCTCGTTTCCGGCCACCTCCGGTGATGTCGATGGCCCAGATCGACGCGACGCGTTGTGGGCGTCCCGTAGGACCAAACCCCGGGCCAAATGGCCATTTGTGTGCCATTTCTGTGCATCACCGCCGTCTCTGGTGGTCGCCGGAGCGCGCGCCGGCGTTTAAATGCCGGCGGGACCCACCTGTCAGGTCGTTAACGCTAACCCAGGCCACTAACCACCCCCCACTGTGCCACTGACATTGGGCTCCACCGCAGCTAATTAGGCTAAATAGAAATTAAACTAACCTAATATGCCACTGACACCCGGGGCCCACCCCTAATTAACCCTGTTTAATTAAAATAACACTGATTAGCCCCTCTGGGTATGACATGTGGGGCCATCCCACTGTTCCAGTGGATAAGGCTGGCTGAGTCAGCCTGCTGACTCAGCAGCTGACCCCGCCTGTCAACCTCAGTGCAAAGTGCTGGGTACACTTCTGTGTACCCATAGCAATTAATATTTAAATGATTTTCGAATTAAATTAAATCCAGAAATTCCAGAAAATGATTAAAACTTTGAAAAATCATATAAAATAATCCGTAACTCAGATGAAAATAATTTATATATGAAAAATGATCAAAAAAATAAGACGAATCCAAATATGTGATCAAAATGCTTGACCATCACTCCTAACTAGATGAACATGGAACCTTCCCCTCCGGATCAACATACCGATAAGCACCTGCAGCTGGGAAAATATTCCCGGATATTTTCCCGCTCCGAGTAAACTACTTTGTACTGCATTAGAACACCTCTAGCACAGCAAATTGCCATGTCTTGCATTTGTGTTGCAATTATTTGTCGTGTATTTATTTGTTTCTTCCCCCCTCTTCTTCTCCGGTAGACCCTGCGACCGTTGACGATGCCCCTGTGATCGACTACGTCACCGGCGACCCTTCTTCCTTTTCAGCAAAGCTTCCAGGCAAGCAAACCCCCTTGATCATTCCTATATCACCTATTCCTTCTTCCCGTGCTTGCATTAGAATTTGCTACCATATTTGATTGCTCCTATTCTAATGCATAACCTGATTTTGTAACTGGTGTTGATACCTTACCTGCTATCCTAAATGCTTAGTATAGGTTGGTTAGCGATCCATCAGTGGCCCCACACCCTTGTCCGTGTTGCCAGGCTTTACTACCGGATGCTTCGATCAACGGGATCGATGTGCAGAGACCGAACACCGCACCGCACACCCCTTAGTTGTACGACTCTGCAGAGCTACTATCGAGTGCCGAGGGTGATACCTCCTACCTCACTCCTGATGATATCTCTGTAGCGTAGCTAGGTGGTTGTGGCTTACCGAGGGTGATTCCTCTTTCACCACCTCCGATGATGCCTCTGTCGTGCAGCCCCTCAAGTGTGAACTTATCGAGGGTGATTCCTCCAAGTTCACCTTGACGGTTACATCGAGTGGGAATCCATCGAGGGTGATTCCTCGGATTCCCCTCGATGCTATGGACACACGGGTACTTTGACCTTCACCTCAGTACTTTGAGAAGTCGGGTTGGCCATGAGGGCAACCGCGAGAGATTATTGTGGCGGAACGACAGGGCAGGTGGAGACCACCTAGGAGAGAGGTGGGCCTGGTCCCTGGTCATTGTACCGCGGGTTACCAAGTCGGTGCGACAGGGTGTCGGAGGTGAGCCTTGAGCCCTGTTCGTGTCCGCGAGTTACTAATAACACGCTTAATGGATTTGGGTATTTGATCTGAGTTGGCCACTGGCCTATACGCACTACCACCATGCGGGATAATGGTTTAATGGGGCCCTCGGCGCCGTATGTATTAGTCGAAAGCTCTGTCAGATGTCCAGTTCAGCATTGTGGCCGGGCCGAATCGCGCCATCCAGGAGAGGGGTGGCGCTGGTATCCACCCTGCACACAACGACCCGGAGTGCAAAGGGCGATGGGCCCAAGACTGTCGGGCCCGTGGAACCCAGGGTATCCAGGCCCGTCAGCCTTCGGCCCAGGGCGCAACGCCTGGCGTGGGCCAAGCAGGCCGTCACCACCAAGCAGTTCACCAAGACACCTCATGAGGCCCTGGCCTCCTGAGGACCCCTCCTCAGGGAGCGGCGAGCAAGGCTCAGCATCTTCACCAGCAGCCTCGCGAGGCAGCCTCCCGAGGTGGCCTCCCGAGGCTTCCTTCCGAAGGCGCACAAGACGAGGGATGTTAGGTCCAATTGCGCGGTCTCGTGCCCATCACGTGGGTGACGCGCGCGGCGACGAACGGCGACAGAGGCCGCGCCAGCAGGCGCGGATGAAGAGGGTTTCCCCTTTCATGCTAAAGGAGCAAGGCCAGCAGCCCACTTCCCAAAGCAACCCCAAAGGTTGGCCGATCAGCGAAAGAAGACCAAGACGGCGGGCGCGCAGGGCGGAGGTCATCACCGAGCCCACCGGCGCGTCATGGATCATGCTTTTACATGCGAAGACCGCCTTTAGTCGGGATAGCCTGAGCGCCTGTCCCCTTTCAAAACCCGCCAAATGTGGCAGCCCTTCCCGCCTAAGTTTCGAGGGGGAAGAGGACCAAGGCGGGTATAAGGGGGGCAGAGCTGCCATTATAGAAGGAGATCCGATCGGCTCTTGTTCCCATCATCCCCAACCTTGTACTCTCTCTCACCAGAGCAATCCCAACCAAGCAGGAGTAGGGTCTTACACCGCAAGGTGGCCCGAACCTGGTTAAACCGTTGAGTCCCGTGGCTTGCCCCCGCTAGCGCGCTCCCGCCGTAGCTTCACCGTAGCTTAGCCGTGGTAGAGACGAGTCGGTAGGAACAAGCTCACCCCAGTGTTCGAACCTTCGGGCCCCCGGAGCCCCAACTCCGACATTTTGGCGCGCCAGGTAGGGGTGCGCTACTGTTCTTCCGCTCCACCCTCCGCTCCACCAGCTTCATGGCCAACGCCCGCCGCGAGCGCGCTGAGCGCAGGGCCAGTCGCGTGGCTCAGACGGAGCCTGTGGCCCGCGGCAACCGCCGCCGCCCAGTAGAGGCTGCTGCCGCCACTGACCCCGCTGCCCGTGAGCAGCAGGACTGTTCCCTGCACCCCTCCGTGCAGGCGAACGGCCACACCGCCACGGCCTCTTCCTCCCTCGCCCACCGCGGGCCGCCGAACGCGCAGGCCGCGCTACTCATGGCGCGCGAGCTGCTCCACTACCGTCCAGCTGACGTCGGCTACGACGCCTGGCTTGGCCGCATCACCGAGCTCGTCAACGCCGCCGGGGATGCTCCGGCGCCTTCCCACTCGCTCCGCCCTCCGCCTTCTCGCGCTGGGGACCTGGCGCACGGTGCTCCTCTGCCGCCTCCCCTGCGCGACGAGCACAGCGGGCCTTAGCGCAACGAGCGGGCGCGTGAGCCATCCCGTGGCGCGTCCCCGCCGGTCCGCGATGAGGCCAGCTGCCAGATCATCAGACGCGCGAGTGCTTCTCGAGCGCCAGCGCCAGCACCAGGACCAGGCCGTCCAAGAGGTTGCGGCGGCTGGGCGCCAAAACCGCGCCGCCCTCGCCGGCGGCATCCCCTCGAGCGGTGTGGTCTGCCGCGCCTTCACCCGCGAGCTGCGCCGCGTGGTGTGGCCCGCGAAGTTCAAGCCTGAGCTACCTCCATGCTACGACGGCACCCCCAACCCTACGGAGTTCCTCCAGCTCTACGCGCTGAGCGTCGAGGCAACAAACGGCGACGACAAGGTCATGGCGAACTGGTTCCCCATGGCCCTCAAAGACGGCCCGCGCTCCTGGTTCATGAACCTCCCCGAGGCGTCCAACTCATCATGGGCCGAGCTCTGCAGCCAGTTCGTCTCCAACTTCAAGGGCACCCAGGACCGCTCCCTCACCATCAACGACCTGCGGCATGTGCGGCAGCGCCCAGTCGAGACCCTCTGCAAGTACACCCAGCGTTTCAGCCATGTGCGCAACAAGATACCGCGCACCTCCGACGCGGTCGTCATCTCTGCGTTCACCACTGGCATCACGGACGTCAAGATGCGCAAGAAGCTCGCCATCAACGACGAGCTAGACTCGGTGCTTGAACTGTTCGACCTCGCCGACAAGTGCGCCAAGGCTGAGGAAGGCCGCCTCTTCGTCCACAACGACCCCGACGCGGCGCTCGAGGCCGCCAAGAACAAGAACAAGGACGTCAAGCGCAAGGGCCTGGCCATGCTCATGGCGGAGCCCGAGCAGAAGTGTGGCCGTGACCACGATGAGCCCAGGAAGGACGGCCGGCCGCTCTGCGCCTTCCACAACGTGCGCTCCCACAGCACTGAAGACTGTCAGGAGCTCAATCTGCTCCGCGACGAACGCCAGGGCCACCGAGACGATCGCAATGGCCGCAGCGCCGGCCGCGGAGGTGGCCATGGCGGCAACCGCTGGGACGGCCGCAACGGCAACGGCAACTTCTGCCAGGGTTGGCGCGACCAGCCTCGTGAGGCCGCCTGGCGTGACCGGCCTCGTGAGGCGAACCCCCAGGCTAATGTTGCCCTTCCGCCGCTGCCGCAGCAGCCCCGGATAAACGACGTCAACCAGCCTGATGAGGGCGCTGGGGGCTACCAGAAGCCTCGCGCGGTCGCCTGCATCCTTGGCGGGTCCCAAGCCCCCGCGTCCATCCGCCACTTCAAGCAATTCTCTCGCGAGGTGTATGCCGCCCTCCCGAGGCCTGAGGCCGCGCGGCCCCTCAAGTGGCCGCAGTACGCCATCACCTTCGACTCCAAGGACCACCCCAAGTCCGCGACCTCCGCAGGCGCACTCCCCATGCTGTGCACTCCCACCACCAGCAACGTCGCAGTCACCAAGACCCTCATCGACGGGGGCGCCGGCCTCAACGTGATCTCCATCGAAACCATCGAGACGCTCCAAGTACCCTACGACCAGCTGATGCCCACCAGGCCCTTCTCTGGGGTGACCGATGGCTCCACCACCCCTCTGGGGCAGGTGCGCCTCCCCGTCACCTTCGGCACCCGCAAGAACTACCACACCGAACTCATCGACTTCGACGTGGCGCACATCGGCCTGTCGTACAATGCCATCTTGGGCTACCTGGCTCTCACCAAGTTCATGGCGGCCACCCATCACGCCTACAACGTCCTCAAGATGGCGGCATCATCACCGTCACCTGTGATGAGAAGGACGCGGCCAGCACACTCGAGCGTGCCTACAAGGCCGCCGCGGTCGCGCACCCGGCCGACGAGGACGCGGCCGAGCCTCCTGAGGCCGGCCCGCAAAGAAGAAGCAGCTGTTCTCTCAAGATCGCGCCGAGACGAAGAAGGTGTCGGTGGACGGCAGCGGCTCCGGCCCTGCCTTCACCATCGGCGCAGGCCTCCCTCCTGCATAGGAAAGCACGCTCGTCACCTTCCTTCAGGCAAACTCGGATGTTTTCGCCTGGAAAGCATCTGACTTCTCTGGTGTGCCAAGGGAGGTGATCGAGCACCACTTAGCGGTGTGCCCCAATGCACGCCCCGTCAAGCAAAAAGCACGACGCCAGGCGCCAGAGAAGCAAGATTTCATCGTCAAGGAAGTTCAGAAACTCCAAGAAGCTGGAGTCGTCCGAGAGGTGCGCCATCTCGAATGACTCGCCAACCCAGTCGTCGTCCCCAAGAAAGGCGGCAAGGAGCGTATGTGCGTCGACTTCACCAGCCTCAACAAGTTCTGCCCCCAAGAATCGTTTCCGCTGCCCCGCATCGACCAGATCGTGGAATCCACCGCCGGGTGCGATTTGCTATGCTTCCTAGATGCCTTCTCGGGCTATCACCAGATCAAGATGGCGGCCGAAGACGTGGAAAGAACGGCCTTCATCACCCCCTGCGGCATATACTGCTACGTCTGCATGCCCTTTGGCTTGAGGAGCGCGGGTGCAACCTTCCAGCGGCTAATGCGGATCATGCTGGGGCCTCAGATGGGGAGGAACGCGGAGGCCTACGTCGACGACATCGTGGTCAAGTCCCGCGAGGCCGGATCCCTCATCGCGGACCTCGAGGAAACGTTCACCAACCTGCGCAAGGTCAACCTCAAGCTCAACCCCAAGAAATGCGTCTTCGGCGTCCCCTCCGGCAAACTCCTCGGCTTCCTGGTCTCATACCGAGGCATCGAGGCCAACCCTGAGAAGATCAGGGCCATCGAGAAAATGCGTCCTCCCCGGACCCTCAAGGAAATGCAGCGCTTGGCAGGATGTATGGCCTCCTTGGGACGCTTCATATCCAAGTTTGGCAAACGAGCCTTGCCCTTCTTCAAGCTCCTGAAGAGGTCCGGCACTTTCAAGTGGATTCCCGAGGCAGACGCCGCCTTCGAAGACCTCAAGAGGTACCTCACGAGCCCGCCCATCATGGTCGCGACGTGCTCTCGCGAGTCCCTGCTCCTGTACCTAGAGGCCACCCCTCAGACGGCCAGCACGGCTCTTGTAGTGGTGCGAGAGGAGCGCATCTACGCTAAGGAGAACACCCCCGCACCTCCCGAGCCCTCCGGGCCTCCTGAGCCTCCAGAGCCTCGTGAGCCCCACCAGCCACGCGAGCCTCTTGAGCCCTCCGGGCCCCGCGAGCCTCACGAGCCTCGTGAGCCTCCCGAGCCCGTCCAGTCTCATGAGCCACCTAAAGAGCAAGCCGCTGCCACAACTACATGCCTCGTCGAGCACCCCGTGTATTTTGTCAGCACCGTGCTAAGAGACGCGCGCGAGCGCTACCCCATGCAGCAGAAGCTTCTCCTCACGCTCCTCGTCGCCTCCAGGAAATTGCGCCACTACTTTCAGGGTCACCCCATCAAGGTCATCTCTTCCTACCCCTTGGAGCAAGTTCTACGCAGACGCCGCCGTCCGCGTCGCCGAATGGAACAACGAGCTGCAAGCCTTCCAGTTGGAGTTCTCCACCACCAGAGTCATCAAAGGCACGGCTCTGGCTGACTTCGTGGCAGAGTGGACGGACACGTACGAGGAGGAGCCTCGCGAGGCCCAAGCCCTACTACCGGGGGACGAGGCGCCTGGCGGCTAGACCATGCACTTTGATGGCGCCTTCTCCCAGCAGGGTGCGAGGGCTGGGGTCATGCTCACCTCGCCGACAGGAGACAGGCTCTATTACGCTGTGCAGCTCTGCTTCAAGTACACCGACAAGGTTTCCAACAACATCACTGAATACGAGGGCCTCATCGCCGGCCTCAAGGCCGCATTCACTCTGGGCATCAAGCGTCTGACCATCAAGGGCGATTCCCAGCTTCTCATCAACTTCTCCAACAAAAGCTACAAGCCCAAGGACGAGAACATGGCCGCTTACCTGGAAGAGGTACGTAAACTTGAGAAGCATTTTCTTGGCCTGGAACTGCAACACATCCCCCGCAGCAGCAACAAGGAGGCTGACGATATCGCCAAACAAGCATCCCGCCGCGAGCCTCAGAGCCCCGGCGTTTTCGAGGAAAGGCTCCTCAAGCCGTCAGCTATGCCCCTTGCCGCGAGCACCGTGCTCCTTCATGAAGAACTGCCGCCCGCACCACCCACAGGCGCGCCAGACTGCGGCCCAGCCTCAAGAGCCCGCCTGCTGCTGGCGCTGGAGCCTCAAGCACACAGCTGGGCCGCAGAGTTCAAGGCCTACTTGCTCCGCGGCACCCTCCCGAAGAAAGACTCGGAGGCAGAGCGCGTGGCCCGGTAGGCCACTACTTACTGCTTACAAGATGGCGAGCTGTACCGCAGGCGCCCCAATGGGATCTCGCTGAGATGCATCTCGGAAGGGCAAGGGCGCGAGTTACTCGCCGACATCCATGGAGGAGACTGCGGCCACCACTCCTCGTCACGTACCCTCATCGGCAAGGTGTTCCGTAGTGGCTTTTACTGGCCCACTGCGTTGCGCGACGCCACCGCGCTGGTCCAAGCCTGCGAGGCCTGCCAGTTCCACACCAAGCAGATCCACCAGCCGGCGCAGGGCCACCAGACGATTCCCCTCTCATGGCCCTTCGCGGTCTGGGGGCTGGATATCCTAGGGCCCTTCCCTCGTGCGGCTGGCGGATACCGCTACCTCTACGTTGCCATCGACAAGTTCACCAAGTCGGCAAAGGTCGAGCCTGTACGCACCATCCCGGCAGGCTTCGCTGTGAAGTTCATTAAGGGCCTCGTCAGTCGCTTTGGAGTTCCCAACCGCATCATCACCGACAACGGCTCCCAGTTCACAAGCGGCCTCTTCAGGTCCTACTGCACCAGCCTCGGCACGCAGATCTGCTACGCCTCGGTGGCGCACCCGCGAAGCAACGGCCAGGCCGAGGTGCCAACGCCGAGGTCCTCAAGGGCCTTAAAACGAGGAGCTTCAAGAAGAAGCTCGAGGCCTGCGGCAAAGGCTGGCTCAACGAGCTGCAGTCCGTGCTCTGGTCCATCCGCACGACGGCAAGCAAGCCCACCGGCGAGACCCCCTTCTTCCTCATCTACGGAGCTGATGCGGTCCTTCCATTGGAGCTGAAGCACGGCTCCCCGCGAGTCCTGGCCTTCGACGAGGTGCGTCAGGATGGCTCACGGGAGACCGATTTGCTGCTCCTCGAGGAGGGCCGCCGCCAGGCCGCTCTTCATGCCACGAGGTACTAGCAGGCCTTGCGTCGCTACCACAGCCGCAACATCCGCCCTCGCACTCTCGAGGTCGGCGACCTCGTCCTGCGCAGGATCCTCTCCAGAGAGGGGCTCCACAAACTCTCACCTATGTGGGAAGGCCCTTTCAGGGTTACTCATGTTTCCAGGTCCGGCTCAGCCCGGATGGAGACGGAGGACGGAGTTCCTGTGCCTAACGCCTGGAACATCCAACACCTCCGCAAGTTTTACCCGTGACCCGCACGCGTACGAACGAAATGGGGTTGTACACGCCCCGGAGCCTCTCATTGTGTTCGCCTGATGGGCCCGCGAGAGCTCCTGCCCACGCCCAAGTGGAAGCCCCATGCTCCGTGCTGGCAGAACGATCGACCCGCGATCATACCCACACCCCGGTGGAAGCCCCATGCTCCGTGTTGGCGGAACAATCAACTGAGGGCGCCCCACGGGCTGCACCAACCTCAAGCAAACCCATGCCGGACACGGCAGCGCCCTTTTTCTCATTTTGATGTGTAACTGAGGGCGCCCCACGGGTTGCACCAACCTCAAGCTAACCGTGCCGGACACGGTAGCCGCATCTTGTTTTGATTATGTAATGGATTGCTATTTTGCTTCAGTAAAGCTCGGTTTCTTTGCATGGTGTTTCGTTTTGTCTTTACCTCACGAGCCTCGCGCGCTCGCAACGTCCCTCATGAGCCTCACGCGAGCGGGGACTGGACACGGTGCCTGTGCTCGGGTCAGTCCCAGCAGCGCTGAAAAACCCAAGCAACCGGGCTCTGGCTCGCGGGCCTACTCCCATGTACGCCACCCCACCAAGGTCCTTGGTGTCTTGTCTCCTCACGTAACACCCATGAGCGAATCGGCGAGCGTACGCTGCTCGCCTGTCATTCAGTATTCTGCATGCAGTTATCTCAGGAGCAGATCCCCTGAAGGGCCTCGCAAGGATGCCTCGCGAGATGGCCACCTCAGGGCCTCAGGAAGCCCCTCATGCCCTGCCTCGGGAGCTAACCCACGACGGCTCTCTCAGCGGGAGATCTCGCGAACAAAGCCCTCACAAGGCGTACCCCACAAGTGATCGCCTACCAAGCACCGTCCTGCTCAGAGCTAAGTCTAACTACCTCTCGAGACGTCCTCGCCGCCACTCAAGCTCTCTCCCTTCGCGATCCCTCTGAGTGCTAGCGTTTTTTCTTCCGCATGAGCCGCTTGCACGCCAAAGGGGGGGCTCCCTGAGCATCGCGTCTCAGGAGCCCTCACTAGCTCTCGGTGCCCCTCACCTCCTGGCCTTGTCCCGGCATCGCGACCAGACATACCAGCGGCGGCTGAGGCCCGCTCGGGGGCTGGGTCCTGACGGCGTAGAGCGCTGAGGCGAACAAGGAAGAAGAAAAACGGCCTCACGAGAGGACCTGGGAGAGAACGCGCACATCCCAAATCGCGAGAGCATTAAATTAGGATAAAAGATATTGTTTTCACGCCCCCACGGGGCTACATCGGTTCGGTGCAGGAAAATAAAAAGAAGGAAAGGCCTAGGTGGAGCGCCGTCACCCCCAAGACTCCAGCGCGGACGTCGCGCGCGTCCCCAAGAAGGTGTTGTAGGCGAGTGCGGCTACATCACCGTGCGCGTGGTGCCCGCCCCCAGGGGCTCCGGAATCGTCGCCGCGTGCACCTAGTCGGAGTCCTCGTCCTCGCTCTTGATGCGGGGGGAGCTGTCGTCGCTCCTACTTCCGCCAGAGGGGGCGGATGTGGGATCGAGGAGATAGGTCTAGAGGGGGGGTGAATAGACTCCTAACCAGCCAAAGGTACAGTTTTTAATTTCTCTTGGAATTTAGGCAGATTTTGGCAAAAGTTAAGATCACTCCAATACTTTCTACACATGCATATCTAGAGATTGAGCAGCGGAAATAGTAAAGCATGCAATAGTACAGAAAGTAAAGGGGTAGAGTATGGAAGATCAAACGCAATGAAGACACGGTGGTTTTTGGCGTGGTTCCGATAGGTGGTGCTATCGTACGTCCACGTTGATGGAGACTTCAACCCACGAAGGGTAACGGCTGCGCGAGTCCACAGAGGGCTCCACCCACGAAGGGTCCACGAAGAAGCAACCTTGCCTATTCCACCATGGCTTACGTCCACGAAGGACTAGCCTCACTCGGGGTAGATCTTCACGAAGTAGGCGATCTCCTTGCCCTTACAAACTCTTGGTTCAACTCCACATCTGGTTGGAGGCTCCCAAGTGACACCTAACCAATCTAGGAGACACCACTCTCCAAAAGGTAATAGACGATGTGTTGTTGATGAACTCCTTGCTCTTGTGCTTCAAATGGTAGTCTTCCCAGCACTCAAACACTCCTCACGGATTTGGCTATGGTGGAAGAAGGATTTGAGTGGAAAGCAACTTGGGAAAGGCTAGAGATCAAGGTTCAAATGGTAGGAATGGAATATCTTGATCTCAACACATGAGTAGGTGGTTCTCTCTCAGAAAATGTATGGTGGAAGTGTAGGCACGTTCTGATGGCTCTCCTTACTGAGAAGGATGTGGTGGAGGGGTATATATAGCCTCCACACAAAATCCAACCGTTACACGCTTTTGACCCAACTCGGTGGCACCGAAACGATCATCTCGGTAGCACCGAACTGTGTAAAAGATATGAACGTTAGGAATCTCGGTGGGACCGATATGGACAACTCGGATGGACCGAAGTGCAATGGCTTAGGGCAATCCTCATCTCGGTGGCACCGATTGCATCAACTCGGTTGGACCGAAGTGAAGCAATAAGGCAACAGAAACTTGGCAAGCCATCTCGGTGAGACTGATTTGCAAACTCGGTGAGACCGAAGTAAATGCAAACGATTACAGAGAGTTGGCAAGGCCATCTCGGTGGGACCGAGATCCATTTCGGTGGATCCGATTTGTTAGGGTTTTGGCAGTGGCTAAGTCTTGGATCAACTCGGTGGGGCCGAGTTGGACTTTAGGTTTAGGACATATTTGGGTAGAGATAGTGGTTGAGGGTTTAGGAATACTGTCACTAAGCACTTGACCAAAAGACCATTAAGCAACACCTCATCCCCTTTTAATAGTATTGGCTTTCCTATGGACTCAATGTGATCTTGGATCACTAAACCAAAAATGTAGAGTCTTGATCTTTGCCAATCCTTGTCCTTAGCATTTTGAAGGGGTTCCACGTCCTCTTGTCCCTGCCACGCCATTGTTGAACTTGTGTGAAATTCACTAGATAAAAGCATTAGTCCAACACATGTATGTTGACATAAATTACCAAAACCACCAAGGGAGCAAATGTGCTTTCAGCGGCGCCGTCGTTGATGTCGTCCTCGCTGGAGGAGCCGCTGTAGCTGCCGTCCTCGCTCTCCGCGCAGCACTCCAGACGGCTGCCGGAGACCCCGAAGATCTTCACGAAGAGCGTGGCGGCCCCATCGTACTTGAATTGGAGGACGTGCCCCCGCTTCAGGCCGCGGGCGAGAGCGAACGACTTCCACCCCTGCTTCAAGAACATGAAGCCCGAAGGAGTGAACTCCGTCGCCACCCAGGAGGGGCTGTTGCAGCAGCCGTCGGCCTGCACCCACAGGCCCAGAGGCGTGCGGTCCGCCATCGTCTCCGCGAAGGAGTCCGGGAGCCGGAGCTAGGTGCAGGGGCTGCGGTGCATGTTCACGATGAACTCATGCGCCGCCTCCGCCGAATGGCTCCCCGCCGGGGGAGGTAGGGCGGCCGCCCCGCCTCGGCCGCGCGTGCCGCGCCCTCCGCGCTCACAGACGGCGCCCCTTCCATGGCCGCTGGGCCCGGCGCCGGCAGCCCCCGGGGAGCGCCCTTGCCCCCGGGGCGGAACCTTGGACTCGGCAGCAGAAGCGCGACCACGCCCTCTTCCCCTTTCCATCTCTGTGGCAGCTCTGGCAAGATGAGGAAGGAAGGGCTGGAGGACGAAGAGGACGGGCGGAGGATTTCTGCTCCTCTATCCCCCTCTTTATGCGCGGCGCGGGGCTCTTCCCGTCGCCCCGCCTTCTTCGGCGTTGGAAATCGAAGCAGCAACAGTGCGCTGAGGAAGGCAACGATGGTCTTGCATCGCCCGCGGCAGACTTTATGTCAGCGCGAGCGGTTACCGAGGCGTCGTGGGAGAAGTGGGGGCGTCCCCCATCGCGTCGTGCGCTACACGTCGCGCCTGGCCCGCAGGCGGTTAGGGCCCACGCCGTTTCGCCCCCTAGGAGGCAGGAACGTGCGTGCCGCAGGCCCGGGGGCTACTGTCAGGCCCGTGGAACCCAGGGTATCCAGGCCCGTCTGCCTTCGGCCCAGGGCGCAACGCCTGGCGTGGGCCCAGCAGACCGTCACCACCAAGCAGTTCACCAAGACCCCTCATGAGGCCCTGGCCTCCTGAGGAGCCCTCCTTAGGGAGCGGCGGGCAAGGCTCAGCATCTTCACCAGCAGCCTCGTGAGACCCTCTCGCGAGGCGGCCTCCTAAGGTGGCCTCACGAGGCTTCCTCCCAAAGGCGCACAAGACGAGGGATGTTCGGTCCAGTCGCGCGGTCTTGTGCCCATCACGTGGGTGACGCGCGCGGCGACGAACGGTGACAGAGGCCGCGCCAGCAGGTGCGGATGAAGAGGGTTTCCCCTTTCATGCTAAAGGAGCAAGGCCAGCAGCCCACTTCCCAAAGCAACCCCAAAGGTTGCCCGGTCGGCGAAAGAAGACCAAGACGGCGGGCGCGCAGGGCGGAGGTCATCACCGAGCCCACCGGCGCGTCATGGATCAGGCTTTTGCAGGCGAAGACCGCCTTTAGTCAGGATAGCCTGAGCGCCTGTCCCCTTTCAAAACCCGCCAAATGTGGCAGCCCTTCCCGCCTAAGTTTCGAGGGGGAAGAGGACCAAGGCGGGTATAAGGGGGGCAGAGCTGCCATTGTAGAAGGAGATCCGATCGGCTCTTGTTCCCATCATCCCCAACCTTGTACTCTCTCTCACCAGAGCAATCCCAACCAAGCAGGAGTAGGGTCTTACACCGCAAGGTGGCCCGAACCTGGGTAAACCACTGAGTCCCGTGGCTTGCCCCCGCTAGCGCGCTCCCGCCGTAGCTTCGCCGTAGCTTAGCCGTGGTAGAGACGATTCGGTAGGAACAAGCTCACCCCAGTGTTCGAACCTTTGGGCCCCCGGAGCCCCAACTCCAACAAAGACCCCTGAGCACTTAGGATGTAGACGGCGAGGACCTCTCTGCAGAGCCTAGGTAGGACTACGTCATGTCGATCAGCCGAGGCCGGGCATGACCGAGAAAAGTGTGTCCGGCCAGAGTTAATCGAGCGTGTTGGGTAACAGTAGTGCACCCCTGCAGGGAAGTTATCTATTCGAATAGCCGTGTCCACGGTAACAGGACGCTCAGTGTTGTATCCCGATCTACTACAACTAGAACTGGATACCTGTGATACTTAATAATTTGTTAGCTCCGGGATCGCTTTCTCGCAAGGAG
Organism: Elymus sibiricus; assembly: GCA_039707655.1. Classification (NCBI taxonomy): domain Eukaryota; kingdom Viridiplantae; phylum Streptophyta; class Magnoliopsida; order Poales; family Poaceae; genus Elymus; species Elymus sibiricus. Next base: position 209,950,068 of record CM077676.1, on the reverse strand, counting down.
TCGAGGAAGGATCTCTGGGCATGGCTACTATTATACTTGTTACTAATACTTTTATATGCTGATCTGCACTCTTCTAATGCTGCAATATGCTGCAAGATGCTAGTCTTCGATAGGCTAGGCCTTCCCCCTATTCTGGCATTTCTGCAGTCCAGTCCACAGATACAACCCCTTCATTTGATACCGATGCATGATTAGCATAGTTCTGATGTAAGTCTTGCGAGTACTTTGGATGAGTACTCACGGTTGCTTTGCTACCTTTTTCCCCCTACCCGATTGCTGCGATCAGATGGCGGAGTCCCGAAGACAGCTGATCCCGCTGACGACTACTACTACCCCGACGGAGCCTACTACTACGTGGAGACCGACGACCAGGTGTAGTTTAGGAGGCTCCCAGGCAGGAGGCCTGCGCCTTTTCGATCTAGTTGTCATTGTTTTGCTCAGCCTTCTTAAGGCAACCTTCTCTAATTATATTTGTACTCAGATACTGATGCTTCCGCTGACTCTTGTGTAACTCGAGCTTATGTATTCGAGCCCTCGAGGTGTTGGGGAACGTTGCATGGGAAACAAAAATTTTCCTACGCACACACAAGATCTATCCATGGTGATGAGCATCTACGAGAGGGAGAGTGAATCTACATACCCTTGTAGATCGCTAAGCGGAAGCGTTTAATAAACGCGGTTGATGTAGTCGAACGTCTTCGCGATCCAAATCGCCGAGCGTCCCGCGATCCAATCACGATCCTTCCGATCTAGTGCCGAACGGACGGCACCTCCGCGTTCAACACACGTACGGCTTGATGACGCCTTCACCTCCTCGATCCAGCGAGCGATGGTGAAGTAGTGGTTGAGTTCCAGCAGCACGACGGCGTGGTGATGGTGGTGAGGAACAATCTCTGCAGGGCTTCGCCAAGCACTACGGAGATTATGACGGAGGAACTAGAGGGCTAGGGTTGCCGGCACACGGCTTGGGAAATCCTGATGTGTCCCGTGTGCTAGCCCTGCCCCTCTATTTATATGTTGAGCCTTGGGGTCTAAACTTGGAGTAAAAGCCTCCTCCGGGTCGGTTTTGCCCGCACAAGGTCGGTTTGGCCCGCAGGGAAAGAGTCCAACTCGGATCCCTGCCGAACCGTGCACAGCCGCGCACAAGCGGTAGTACCGCTTCACACAAGCGGTAGTACCGCTTGGGCGGTAGTACCGCTTCACACAAGCGGTAGTACCGCTCGGGCGGTAGTACCGCTTCACCAAGCGGTAGTACCGCTTACGCGGCAGCAAAACTACCTTTTGCACTTTCCAATACCTTGTGGGCTTTATCCCTTTGGCCCATATAAAGTGTGGCTGCACCCGAACACTTCGGTAAACATCCGGAATCCCTTCCGGTGAACTCTGGAACTCTTCCGGAGATCGAAACACTATTATCACATATATCAATCTTTACCTCCGGACTATTCCGGAGATCCTCGTCATGTCCGGGATCTTATCCGGGACTCCGAACAACTTTCGGTCACCAACATAATAACTCAATTATACTAATCGTCATCAAACGTTAAGTGTGTAGACCCTGCGGGTTCGAGAACTATGTAGACATGACCGAGACACCTCTACGGCCAATAACCAATAGCGGGACCTGGATGCCCATATTGGCTCCTACATATTCTACGAAGATCTTTATCGGTCGAACCTCTATGTCAAGGATTCAGTTAATCCCGTATGCTGTTCCCTTTGTTCTTCGGTATGTTACTTGCCCGAGATTCGATCGTTGGTATCACTATACCTAGTTCAATCTCGTTACCGGCAAGTCTCTTTACTCGTTCCGTAATACAAGATCTCGTGGCTAACACTTTAGTCACATTGCTTGCAAGGCTCATTGTGATGTTGTATTACCGAGTGGGCCCTGAGATACCTCTCCGTCATACGGAGTAACAAATCCCAGTCTTGATCCATGCCAACCCAACAGACACCCTCGGAGATACCTGTAGAGCACCTTTATAGTCACCCAGTTACGTTGCGACGTTTGATACACACAAGGTATTCCTCCGGTGTCAGTGAGTTGCATGATCTCATGGTCAAAGGAACAGATACTTGACATGCAGAAAACAATAGCAATAAACTGACACGATCAAATGCTACGTTTACAGTTTGGGTCTTGTCCATCACATCATTCTCCTAATGATGTGATCCCGTTATCAAATGACATCTCATGTCAATGGCTAGGAAACCTTAACCATCTTTGATCAACGAGCTAGTCAACTAGAGGCTTACTAGGGACACAGTGTTGTCTATGTACCCACACATGTATTTGAGTTTCCAATCAATACAATTATAGCATGGATAATAAACGATTATCATTAACAAGGAAATATAATAATAACCAATTTATTATTGCCTCTAGGGCATATTTCCAACAGTCTCCCACTTGCACTAGAGTCAATAATCTAGTTCACATCACTATGTGATTTACATTGTAATGAATCGAACACCCATGCAGTTCTGGTGTTGTTCATGTTTAGCCCTTGGAAGAGGTTTAGTCATCGGATCTGCAACATTTAGATCCGTGTGTACTTTGCAAATATTTATGTCGTCCTCCTTGATGTAATCGCGGATGGAATTGAAACGTCGCTTTATGTGTCTGGTCCTCTTGTGAAATCTTGGTTCCTTGGCTAGAGCAATGGCACCAGTATTATCACAAAACAGAGTCATTGGGTTAAGTGCACTAGGCACTACTCCAAGATCTGTCATGAACTCCTTCATCCAGACACCTTCCTTCGCCGCCTCCGAGGCTGCGATGTACTCCGCTTCGCATGTAGAATCTGCTACCACGCTTTGCTTGGAACTGCACCAGCTAACCGCACCCCCATTAAGAATAAATACGTATCCGGTTTGCGACTTAGAGTCATCCGGATCAGTGTCAAAGCTTGCATCGACGTAACCCTTTACGACGAGCTCTTGATCACCTCCATAAACGAGAAACATGTCCTTAGTCCTTTTCAGGTACTTCAGGATATTCTTGACCGCCGTCCAGTGTTCCATTCCTGGATCACTTTGAAACCTTCCGACCATACTTATGGCAAGGCTGACATCGGGTCTTGTGCACAGCATTGCATACATGATAGAGCCTATAGCTGAAGCATAGGGGATGACACTCATCTTTTCTCTATCTTCTGCAGTCACTGGGCATTGAGTCTTACTCAACTTCACACCTTGCAATACAGGCAAGAACCCCTTCTTGGACTGATCCATTTTGAACTTCTTCAAAACTTTGTCAAGGTATGTGCTTTGTGAAAGTCCTATTAAGCGTCTCGATCTATCTCTATAGATCTTGATGCCTAATATGAAAGCAGCTTCTCCTAGGTCCTTCATTGAAAAACTCTTGTTCAAATATTCCTTTACGCTTTCCAGCATTTCTATATTGTTTCCAATCAGCAATATGTCATCCACATATAATATTAGAAACGCTATAGAGCTCCCACTCACTTTCTTGTAAATACAAGCTTCTCCGTAAACTTGTATAAACTCGAACGCTTTGATCACATCATCAAAACGAAGATTCCAACTCCGAGATGCTTGCACCAGTCCATAAATGGATCGCTGGAGTTTGCAAACTTTGTCAGCATTCTCTGGATCGACAAAACCTTCTGGTTGCATCATATACAACTCTTCCTTAAGGTAACCGTTAAGGAACGCTGTTTTGACATCCATCTGCCAAATTTCATAATCGAAAAAGGCAGCTATTGCTAACATGATTCTGACGGACTTAAGCATCGCTACGGGTGAGAAGGTCTCATCGTAGTCAACTCCTTGAACTTGTGAAAAACCCTTTGCCACAAGTCGAGCTTTATAGACGGTGACATTACCGTCCGCGTCCGTCTTCCTCTTAAAGATCCATTTGTTCTGAATGGCCTTACGCCCTTCAGGTAATACTTCCAAAGTCCATACTTTGTTTTCATACATGGATCCCATCTCGGATTTCATGGCCTCTAACCACTTCTCGGAATCCGGGCCCATCATCGCTTCTCCATAGCTCGTAGGTTCATCGTTGTTTAACAACATGACCTCTAAGACAGGGTTGCCGTACCACTCAGGAGTAGTACGCGTCCTTGTCGACCTACGAGGTTCGATAGCAACTTGATCCAAAGCTTCATGATCATCATCATTAACTTCCTCTTCAGCTAATGTAGGCTCCACAGAAACAACTTTCTGCGCTGCGCTACTCTCAGGTTGAAGTAAAGGTTCAATAACCTCATCAAGTTCTATCTTCCTCCCACTCAATTCTTTCGAGAGAAACTCTTTCTCAAGAAATGTTCCGTTTTTAGCGACAAACACTTTGCCTTCGGATCTGAGGTAGAAGGTATACCCAACTGTCTCTTTTGGGTATCCTATGAAGACGCATTTCTCCGCTTTGGGTTCCAGCTTTTCAGGCTGAAGCTTTTTGACATAAGCATCACATCCCCAAACTTTAAGAAACGACAGCTTTGGCTTCTTGCCAAACCAAAGTTCATATGGCGTCGTCTCAACGGATTTCGATGGTGCCCTATTTAAAGTGAATGCAGCTGTCTCTAATGCATAACCCCAAAACGATAGTGGCAAATCGGCAAGAGACATCATAGATCGCACCATATCCAATAAGGTTCGATTACGACGTTCGGACACACCATTACGCTGTGGTGTTCCAGGCGGTGTCAATTGTGAAACAATTCCACACTGTCTTAAGTGACTGCCAAACTCATAACTCAGATATTCTCCTCCTCGATCAGATCGTAGGAATTTAATCTTCTTGTTACGATGATTCTCAACTTCACTCTGAAATTGTTTGAACTTTTCAAATGTTTCAGACTTGTGTTTCATTAAGTAAATATACCCATATCTACTTAAGTCATCAGTGAAGGTGAGAAAGTAACGATAACCACCGCGCGCCTCAATACTCATTGGACCGCACACATCAGTATGTATGATTTCCAATAAGTCACTTGCCCGTTCCATTATTCCAGAGAACGGCGTTTTAGTCATCTTGCCCATGAGGCATGGCTCACATGTGTCAAGTGATTCAAAATCAAGTGACTCCAAAAGTCCATCAGCATGGAGCTTCCTCATGTGTTTTACGCCAATATGACCTAAACGGCAGTGCCACAAGAAAGTGGTATTATCATTATCAATTCTACATCTTTTGGCATCAATGTTATGAACATGTGTATTATTACTATCGAGATTCAATAAGAATAAACCCCTCACATTGGGTGCATGACCATAAAAGATATTACTCATATAAATAGAACAACCATTATTCTCTGATTTAAATGAGTAACCGTCTCGCAATAAACAAGATCCAGATATAATGTTCATGCTTAACGCAGGCACCAAATAACACTTATTTAGGTTCATCACTAATCCCGACGGTAATCGAAGAGCGAGCGTGCCGACGGTGATCACATCAACCTTGGAACCATTTCCCACGCGCATCGTCACTTCGTCCTTTGCCAGCCTCCGTCTATTCCGCAGTTCCTGTTTTGAGTTGCAAATATGAGCAACCGCACCGGTATCAAATACCCAGGCACTAAAACGAGAGTTGGTAAGGTACACATCAATAACATGTATATCATATATACCTTGTTTGTTGTTGGCCGCCTTCTTGTCAGCCAAATACTTGGGGCAGTTCCGCTTCCAGTGTCCAGTTCCCTTGCAATGAAAACACTCAGTTTCTGGTTTGGGTCCAGCCTTGGGTTTCTTCACGAGAGGAGCAACTGCTTTGCCACTCTTCTTAGAGTTACCCTTCTTACCCTTGCCATTTTTCTTGAAACTAGTGGTTTTATTGACCATCAACACTTGATGCTCCTTCTGAATTTCAGACTCAGCGACTTTCAGCATCGCAAACAGCTCGGCGACTGACTTGTTCATCCCGTGCATGTTATAGTTCAACACGAAGCTCTTGTAGCTAGGCGGCAATGATTGAAGAACTCTGTCAGTGATAGCCTCTGGCGGAAGGGGCATCCCTAACTCAGCCAGACGGGTGGAGTACCCAGACATTCTGAGCACGTGATCACTGATAGACCCGTTCTCCTCCATCTTGCAAGCATAGAACTTATCGGAGATCTCATATCTCTCGATCCGGGCATTCTTCTGAAAGATAAACTTCAACTCCTAGAACATCTCATATGCTCTATGACGTTCAAAACGTCTTTGAAGTCCCGGTTCTAAGCCATACAACATTGCACATTGAACTATTGAGTAATCATCAGAACGAGCCTGCCAGGCGTTCACAACGTCTAGAGACTCAACTGGAGCGGGTGGATCACCAAGCGGTGCATCAAGGACATAAGCCTTCTGGGAAGCCGTAAGGATAATCCTTAGATTACGGGCCCAGTCCACAAAGTTACTTCCATCATCTTTCAACTTAGCTTTCTCTAGGAACGCATTAAAATTCAGGGGTGCTACTGCGCGAGCCATGATCTACAACATAAATATAGCAAAGACAACTTAGACTATTGTTCTAGATAATGAGTTTAGTTAATCATATTACTTAAAAACTCCCACTCAAATTGACATCCCTCCGATCATTCGAGTGTTACATGATCCAAATCCACCAACTCAAGTCCGATCATCACGTGAGTTGAGGTGGTTTCAATGGTGAACATCTTCATGTTGATCATATCTACTATATGACTCATGTTCGACCTTTCGGTCTCTTGTGTTCCGAGGCCATGTCTGTACATGCTAGGCTCGTCAAGTTTAACCCGAGTGTTCCGCACGTGCAACATGGCTTGCACCCGTTGTATGCGAACGTAGAGTCTATCACACCCGATCATCACGGCGTGTCTCGAAACGACGAACTTTCGCAACGGTGCACACTTGGGGAGAACACAATTTATCTTGAAATTTAAGTGAGGGATCACCTTATAATGCTACCGTCGTCCTAAGCAAAATAAGATGCATAAAAGGATTAACATCACATGCAAATCATAAGTGACATGATATGGCCATGAACTTGTGCTTTTGATCTCCATCTCCAAAGCACCGGCATGATCTCCATCGTCACCGGCATGACACCATGATCTCCATCATCTTGATCTCCATCAACGTGTTGCCATAAGGTTGTCGCGCCGACTGTTGCTTCCACGACTATAGCTAACGTTTAGCGATAAAGTAAAGCATTACATAGCGCTTAATGATTGACACGCAGGTCATACAATAATTAAAGACAACTCTATGGCTCCTGCCAGTTGCCGTACTCATCGACATGCAAGTCGTGATATTCTATACAAAACATGATCATCTCATACATCACATATATCTCATCATGTAATTGGCCATATCACATCACAACATACCCTGCAAAAACAAGTTAGACGTCCTCTAATTGTTGTTGCAAATTTTACGTGGCTGCTACGGGTTTGCAAGAACCGTTCTTACCTACGCAAAACCACAACGTGGTGTAGTGATTGCTTTTTGATCTTCTAAAAGAACCCTCTTCATTGAACCGATTCAACTAAAGTGAGAGAGACAGACACCCGCCAGTCACCTTTATGCAACAAGTGCACGCAGCGGTGAAACCAGTCTCGCGTAAGCGTACGCGTAATGTCGGTCCGGGCCGCTTCATCTCACAATACCGCGGAATCAAGTATCAACTAGTAACGGCAAGCAATATGTATACACCCACGCCCACAACTCGTTTGTGTTCTACTCGAGATCTCATCTACGCATAGACCTAGCTCTGATACCACTGTTGGGGAACGTTGCATGGGAAAAAAAAAATTTCCTACGCACACACAAGATCTATCCATGGTGATGAGCATCTACGAGAGGGAGAGTGAATCTACATACCCTTGTAGATCGCTAAGCGGAAGCGTTTAATAAACGCGGTTGATGTAGTCGAACGTCTTCGCGATCCAAATCGCCGAGCGTCCCGCGATCCAATCACGATCCTTCCGATCTAGTGCCGAACGGACGGCACCTCCGCGTTCAACACACGTACGGCTTGATGACGCCTTCACCTCCTCGATCCAGCGAGCGATGGTGAAGTAGTGGTTGAGTTCCAGCAGCACGACGGCGTGGTGATGGTGGTGAGGAACAATCTCTGCAGGGCTTCGCCAAGCACTACGGAGATTATGACGGAGGAACTAGAGGGCTAGGGTTGCCGGCACATGGCTTGGGAAATCCTGATGTGTCCCGTGTGCTAGCCCTGCCCCTCTATTTATATGTTGAGCCTTGGGGTCTAAACTTGGAGTAAAAGCCTCCTCCGGGTCGGTTTTGCCCGCACAAGGTCGGTTTGGCCCGCAGGGAAAGAGTCCAACTCGGATCCCTGCCGAACCGTGCACAGCCGCGCACAAGCGGTAGTACCGCTTCACACAAGCGGTAGTACCGCTTGGGCGGTAGTACCGCTTCACACAAGCGGTAGTACCGCTCGGGCGGTAGTACCGCTTCACCAAGCGGTAGTACCGCTTACGCGGCAGCAAAACTACCTTTTGCACTTTCCAATACCTTGTTGGCTTTATCCCTTTGGCCCATATAAAGTGTGGCTGCACCCGAACACTTCGGTAAACATCCGGAATCCCTTCCGGTGAACTCTGGAACTCTTCCGGAGATCGAAACACTATTATCACATATATCAATCTTTACCTCCGGACTATTCCGGAGATCCTCGTCATGTCCGGGATCTTATCCGGGACTCCGAACAACTTTCGGTCACCAACATAATAACTCAATTATACTAATCGTCATCAAACGTTAAGTGTGTAGACCCTGCGGGTTCGAGAACTATGTAGACATGACCGAGACACCTCTACGGCCAATAACCAATAGCGGGACCTGGATGCCCATATTGGCTCCTACATATTCTACGAAGATCTTTATCGGTCGAACCTCTATGTCAAGGATTCAGTTAATCCCGTATGCTGTTCCCTTTGTTCTTCGGTATGTTACTTGCCCGAGATTCGATCGTTGGTATCACTATACCTAGTTCAATCTCGTTACCGGCAAGTCTCTTTACTCGTTCCGTAATACAAGATCTCGTGGCTAACACTTTAGTCACATTGCTTGCAAGGCTCATTGTGATGTTGTATTACCGAGTGGGCCCTGAGATACCTCTCCGTCATACGGAGTAACAAATCCCAGTCTTGATCCATGCCAACCCAACAGACACCCTCGGAGATACCTGTAGAGCACCTTTATAGTCACCCAGTTACGTTGCGACGTTTGATACACACAAGGTATTCCTCCGGTGTCAGTGAGTTGCATGATCTCATGGTCAAAGGAACAGATACTTGACATGCAGAAAACAATAGCAATAAACTGACACGATCAAATGCTACGTTTACAGTTTGGGTCTTGTCCATCACATCATTCTCCTAATGATGTGATCCCGTTATCAAATGACATCTCATGTCAATGGCTAGGAAACCTTAACCATCTTTGATCAACGAGCTAGTCAACTAGAGGCTTACTAGGGACACAGTGTTGTCTATGTACCCACACATGTATTTGAGTTTCCAATCAATACAATTATAGCATGGATAATAAACGATTATCATTAACAAGGAAATATAATAATAACCAATTTATTATTGCCTCTAGGGCATATTTCCAACACGAGGCCCCTGGCTTGTAATATAAAGCTTGAATTATTTTATTTTGTGTCTAGAGTTGTGTTGTGATATCTTCCTGTGAGTCCCTGGGCTTGATCGTGCGCATTTGCGTGTATGATTAGTGCACGGTCGGGCCGGGGGCGTCACACAAACGCCCCTACAGCGAGGTTTACTATGAATGGTCGTCGGGAGAGGAAGACGATGGCAAGGTGGACAAGGTCGAGGAAGTTGCGGGAACCCAGACTCCCAAAGGAGGGCAAGCAATAACCATGGAGGAGACCGCAGAGAAGGGAGATATTCTTCAACCCCTCTATGATCATCTCTCCCCATCTATAATTGAAGCCCTAAGAGTCTTTGAAACAGTTTGTGCTCAGAATACATCTCTCACTCGTGAAGTTATTTTGTTGGAAGAGCAAAACATCGCCCTTCAGAGCATCAACCGTAAATTGGAGTATCTTCTGAGGCTGAAGGACAAGCCCACCTCACCATCACCACCATCACCAAAGAAGGAGACTTGAGTACATGTGTATGGGCACTCCCCTTGGCTTGTTCCAAGCTTGGGGGAGGCGCCCCGGTATCGTATCATCATCACTTTTTCATCATCATTACCTATCTTAGTTTGATCCTTAGTTATTTTGTGATTTAGAGGAATAAAGTTTTAGTATGATTTAGTTTCGAGTGCTTGCTTTGTGATCTACCTATCTATGTAATCATGTGTGAAAGTTATAATAAAGAGTAGTTTGAGTTGAGTGTTTTGCTTTTGATGATCCAATCTTAGAAATAAAGAAAGAATAAAAACATATGCTAATCCCATGGGGAGTGATGACTTCACATAAAAGAAGTGTAATTGATAGAACTTGTTGAGAATTGACAAACATAGTATTGGTCATTGTAGCAATTCATGAAAAAGTAATAAAGGAAGAGAGGTCTCACATATAAATATACTATCTTGGACATCTTTTATGATTGTGAGCCCCCATTAAATATTCTATGTCAATTAGTTGACGTTGGACAAGGAAGACAATGTAATGGGTTATGTTTGCTTATATTCACATAGAAGTTATATTGTATTGGATCCTCTAACATGTGGTGTTTGCCCACTATCTTTTGCTAGCCAAAAATCCGCACTAAGTAGAGATACTACTTGTGCATCCAGAAACCCTTAAACCCAGTTTCATGTCATGAGAGTCCACTATATCTACCTATGGATTGAATAAGATCCTTCAAGTAAGTTGTCATCGGTGCAAAAGCAATAAAAATTGCTTCTAAATATGTATGAACTTTTATTGTAAGGGAAAATAAACTTTATACGATCTTGTGATGGTGGAGCAATAAAAGCGACAGACTGCATAATAAAGGTCGCTATCACAAGGGGCAATATAAAGTGACGTTCCTTTACCTTAAGAGCTTGCACATCCAAAAACAAAAGCGCATGACAACCTCTGCTTTCCTCTGCGAAGGGCCTATCTTTTACTTTATGTATTTATTTTCATGCAAGAGTCAATAGTATTCTTCTCTATTCCATTTTTATTTTCTCTTTTGGCAAACATCATGTGGTGGGGATTGATCCATGCATATATATCCAGTTGAATGTAGGTGACCATGAGTTATCATTGTTGACATTACCCTTGAGGTAAATGTGTTAGGAGGCAAAATTATAAGCCCCTATCTTTCTATGTGTTCGATTGAAACTTTTGCTCCATAAGTATAACGTGAGTGTCAGCAATCATAGAAGACTAAATGATAGTTGAGTATGTGAACTTGCTAATCAAAGCTCTTACATAGACTCTTTCTGATAATATGATGAATTGCAATTGCTTCAGTGATTGAAATCATAGTTTGTTAGTTTTCAATTTGGTTTATGGTTCATACTTTAACTTGTGGATGAATTGTTACTTTTTCATTAGAAGTTTTATGATGATATATTGCTGTTATAATAAAGATCATGATGCTCCATGTCCATATTTTGTTTTTATCGAGGTCTCTCTCTCTCTAAACATGTGGTCATGATTATCGATTTCGACTTTTCGCTTGAGGGCAAGCGAGGTCTAAGCTTGGGGGAGTTGATACGTCCAATTTGCATCATGATTTCCTACTGTTATTTATTATGTTTTTAATCATTATTTCACTTTATGGTACAATTCTTTTGCCTTTTGTCTCTTAATTTGCAAAATTTACATGAAGAGGGAGAATGCCGGCAGCTGGAATTCTGGACCTGAAATAGCCACATCAGAGATACCTAATCTACAGAGCTCCAATTGACCTGAAATTTCATGGAGAATTTTTATTGAATATATAAAAAAATACTGGAGAAAAGAGATAACAGAGGGGACCCACCAGCTGCCCACAAGGCAGCAGGGCGCGGCCCCCCTGGGCGTGCCCTGGTGCCTTGTGGGGCCCACAGCTGGCGTCTGGCCCCCTCCTTCTGCTATATGAAGCCATTTGCCCTAGAAAAAATAGAAGGAAGGCTTTTGGGACGAAGCTCCTCCGTCTCTAGGCGGAACCTGGGCAGGAGCTATTTTGCTCTCCGGCGGAGCGATTCCGCCGGGGATACTTCCCTCCGGGAGGGGGAAATCGAAGCCATCGACATCACCAACGATCCTCTCATCGTGGGAGGACCAATCTTCATCAACATCTTCACCAGCACCATCTCATCTCAAACCCTAGTTCATCTCTTGTATTCAATCTTTGTCTCAAAACCTCAGATTGGTACCTGTGGGTTGCTAGTAGTGTTGATTACATCTTGTAGTTGATGCTAGTTGGTTTATTTGGTCGAAGATTATATGTTCAGATCCTTAATGCTATTCAATACCCCTCTGATCTTGAACATGAATATGATTTGTGAATAGTTACTTTTGTTCTTGAGGACATGGGAGAAGTCTTGTCATAAGTAATCATGTGAATTTGGTATTCGTTCGATATTTTGATGATATGTATGTTGTTGATTCTCTTAGTGGTGTCATGTGAACGTCGACTACATGACACTTCACCATCTTTGGGCCTAAGGGAATGCATTGTGGAGTAGTAATTAGATGATGGGTTGCTAGAGTGACAGAAGCTTAAACCCTAGTTTATGCGCTATTCCGTAAGGGGATGATTTGGATCCATATGTTTCATGCTATGGTTAGAGTTATCTTAATTGTTCTTTCGTAGTTGAGGATGCTTGCGAGAGGGGGTAATCATAAGTGGGAGGCTTGTTCAAGTAAGAACAGCACCCAAGCACCGGTCCACCCACATATCAAATTATCAAAGTAGCGAACACGAATCAAACAAACATGATGAAAGTGACTAGATGAAATTCCCATGTGTCCTCGAGAACGCTTTGCTTATTATACTAGTTCGTTCCGGCTGGTTCTTTGCTACAAAAAGGATTGGGCCACCTTGCTGCACTTTATTATACTTGTTACTTGTTACTTGTTACGAAATATCTTGCTATCAAAACTACCTATTACTGCTACTTTCAGTACATGCAGAGAATACCTTGCTGAAAACCGCTTGTCATTTCCTTCTGCTCCTCGTTGGGTTCGACACTCTTACTTATCGAAAGGACTACGATTGATCCCCTATACTTGTGGGTCATCAAGTAACCTGAACTTATGTAAGCTAGGAGGCACGAGCAGACCGGCAGGGGTTGGTGGCGGCGGCGGCCGTGAGCTCGGGTTCGAGCGGGGGGGAGGGGGGGTAGACTTTGGAGGGGGGACGGGGTTAGGGCGGGTGGTGTTTGAGGATATGCCGCGGCTACTGAAAGTTTTAGTAATGGTGGGTGGAGATGGTGGTGGACGAGGGAGGGCGACGGTTCAAATGCCTCGGCTACTGGAATTTTACTATGAGGTCGGTGGTGGAGGAGTGAGGGCGACGGGTGAAATACCGCGGCAACTAAAATTTGGGTAAAGGAAATGAAGTGGGGCGGGAGCAACCAAGATCGCACATGGTCCAAACATAATAATTGTGTACAATAATAAGGAAAAGCCGCGGAACCCCAATTTTTGCATCGCTCAAGGCGGGTAGCTTTTTTTGAGATTTCTAGCTAGCTGGTTTATCACACACGGTTCGTCCTAATTTTCAGACGCATACGTGGAATTCATCCTAAATATCCTGTACACATTACCCCTTCACCCTTGCTGGCGCTTGTGAAGTTGTGGCGATTTTACAAGGCACGAGCTTCGCACACGGATAAGCCAGTGCACCCATGTCCATTGCGCGTACGTTCACAGGCAGTTTTTCATCCGAGTCGTCTGCTATTTTATATAGCAACATTTGGCAACAAAAAAACGCGAGAGAGGGTAAGAACACAACCACACAAGCATGTGGCCCAAATATATGTGTATGAAAAGGGTGGTGTGTGATGTTCAAATTCCCAATGCACAACTTTGACGCGCGGGCCCACGGGTGGGCGCGTCATCGAAGATCGGGTGAGAGGGGCCAGAAGACAACAACCACCTGGAAGTGGCCAAATATATGTAGGAATAAAGGGTGTGATGTTTAATGTGACGCCCCCGACTCGACCGTGCACTAATCATACACACAAATGCGCACGATCAAGCCCAGGGACTCACGGGAAGATATCACAACACAACTCTAGACACAAATTAAAATAATACAAGCTTTATATTACAAGCCAGGGGCCTCAAGGGCTCGAATATATAAGCTCAAGTACAAGCGTTAGCAGAAGCAACATCATCTGAGTACAGACATAATTAGACAAGTTTTCATTAAGAAGGCTGAGCAAAACAACGACATCTAGATCGAAGAGGCGTAGGCCTCCTGCCTGGGAGCCTCCTATCTACTCCCGGTCGTCGGTCTCCACGTAGTAGTAGGCTCCGTCGGGGTAGTAGTAGTCATCGACGGGATCAGCTGGCTCCGGGGCTCCGTTATCTGATCACGGCAATCGGGTATGGGGAAAAAGAGGTAGCAAAGCAACCGTGAGTACTCATCCAAAGTACTCGCAAGACTTACATCAGAACTATGCTAAGTATGCATCGGTATCAAAGGGAAGGGGCTGTATCTGTGGACCAGACTGCAGAAATGCCAGAATAGAGGGGAAGGCCTAGCCTATCGAAGACTAGCACCTTGCAGCATCTTGCAGCATTAGAAGAGTACAGATTAGCATATAATAAAGTAATAATTATATAATAGCAATGCCCAGAGATCCTTCCTCGACTCCCTGTGAGAAAGCGATCCCGGAGCCAACATATTGATTAAGTAACACAGGTATCCAATTCTAGTTGTAGTAGATCAGGATACTCTCTGAGCGTCCTGTTACCGTGGACACGGCTATTCGAATAGATATACTTCCCTGCAGGGGTGCCCCAACTTACCCAACACGCTCGATTAACTCTGGCCGGACACACTTTTATCGGGTCATGCCCGGCCTCGGCTGATCGACACGCCGTAGCCCTACCTAGGTCCAACAGAGAGGTCAGCACACCGGTCTAAATCCTAAGCGCTCAGGGGTCTTGGGCCCATCGCCCTATGCACTCCTGCGCGTTGCGTGGGCGGCCGGGACCAGACCTAGCCCCTGTATACACACGCAGGCTGTCGCGGTCCACCCGGGCGCGCGTCGCTCAGTTGCTGACGTCTGAAGAACTTCGGCTGAAACATACGACGCCGAGTGCCCATACTATTCCCGCGTGGTGGTTAGTGCGAAAAGGCCAGAGGCCTACTCAGATCACATATCCTAACCCATTAGTGTGTTGGGAGCGCGTGGTGATGATCAGTGCTCCTGTCACCCCGTCTCCCGGACTTACGGCAAGGGTCAAGCCCATCCCTCTCCTGGGGCGGTATGCCTGCCCGGTCGTGCCGCGTAATTATCTCGCGGGTACCCTCCAGGCCAACCCGACTTCACAAGAGACTGTCGGGAACTCAGGTCCACCTCTACCGGAGTGGTACCGCCTGTCCCTTCAGTCCCACAGTAACCATAAAAAGGTGCAACAGTGTAAGGTGACAGTGTGTCTGTAACATCGAGGGGAAATCCGAGGAATCACCCTCGATGGATTCCCACTCGATGTAACCGTCAAGGTGAACTTGGAGGAATCACCCTCTATGGGTTCACGCTTGAGGGGCTACACGACAGAGGCATCATCGGAGGTGGTGAAAGAGGAATCACCCTCGGTAACTCACAACCGACTAGCTACGCTACAGAGATATCATCAGGAGTGAGGTAGGAGGTATCACCCTCGGCACTCGATAGTAGCTCTGCAGAGTCGTACAACTAAGGGGTTGTGCGGTGATGTGTCGGTCTCTGCATATCGATCACATTGATCGAAACATCCGGAAGCAAGGCATGGCAACACAGACAAGGGTGCGGGGCCACTGATGGATCACTAACCAACCTATACTAAGCATTTAGGATAGCAGGTAAGGTATCAACAGCAGTTACAAAAACAGGCTATGCATCAGAATAGGAGCTTTCGGACAACAGTAGCAAAATCTAATGCAAGCATGAGAGAGAAAGAATGGGCGATATAGGAATGATCAAGGGGGTTTTGCTTGCCTGGAAGCTCTGCTGAAAGGGGCTGGATGTCAGGAGTGTAGTCGTACTCGGGAGTAGCGTCGGTCTCGGGGTCTACCGGAGAGGAGAGGGGGAAGAAACAATAAATATAAAGCAAACAAATGCAACACAGATGCATGACATGGCAATATGAAATGTTAGGGGTGACCTAACGCAGTGCTAGGTGTTATAGACGGAGCGGGAAAATATCCGGGAATATTTTCCTGGCTCCAGGCCTTTATCGGTCAAACGATCCGGAGGGGAAGGTTCCATGTTTGGTGCGCTGGGGGCATGTGGCAGGTATGTGAATGGCGTATTCGGATTCGTCTTATTTTTCTGATCATTTTTCATATACAAATTATTTTCATCCGAGTTACGGATTATTTTATATGATTTTCCAAAGTTTTAGACAATATTCTGAAATTACAGATTTATTTTAATTCGAAAAACATTTAGTATTTAACTGCTACGGGTACCTAGTGAAGTGTACCCAGCTTTTGCACGTGAGGCTGACAGTGGGTCCCAGTGCTGAGTCAGCACGCTGACTGGACCCATCTTATCTGTTTGAACAGTAAAAGGTGGGCCCCTGGTGTCAGTGAGACATTTAAATAAACCAGTTTTATTAGAAAAAATAACCCGCGTGGGGCCCGGCTGTCACTGGAGTTAGCAGGGCGGTTAGCAGGTTAGTTAGTGGTTTAATTAGGCCGGCCACGTCAGCATCGCCGGAGCTCAACGCCGGCGACCTGGGAACGCGGCGGCGAGCGCTCGGGAGGCCACGGGAGGACCAGCCGAGGGCATCTGGCGGAAGCCCGCACTCGCGCGCATCCCTTGGGCGCAGCAGGAGACCGCGGGGTGGCCGGAGCTGTGGCTACGGCGACGGCCGAGCGGCGGCAGCGGCGGCCGTAGCAAGCAGCAGTAGTAGAATAGCAGCGCAGCCGCAGCAGAGCAGAGCAGTGGCGGCAGTTGAGCAGCAGCAGCGCAGAGAGCAGCGGCAACAGTAGTGGGGCAACAGTGGGTGCGGGCGTGGCCGGAACCAGCGGCAACAACGATGAGCGGCGGCGGCCGTGACGAGCGCGAGAGGCAATCGGGGCAAGAAGACACGGGGAAGAGGAAGAGGGGGTCGGAGAGGACCGGGTGCTCACGACGGTGCTCGTAGGGGTCTCGGGGAAGCCGGGAGAGGGCGAGGCCGAGCGAATCGACGACAATGGCAACGACGACCGAGGCGATGAGGACGGGTCGATGATTTGGCTTGGGGGCGTCCAGGACACGTCCTTGCAGCGGGAAGACGAGGTCGACAGTGGTGGCCCTCCTGGACACCTTCGCGCGGCGCGGGGAACAAGGTGGACGCGGTGACGACGAGGGCATGGCGGCGGCCGAGCTCGGGTGTGGTTGCATCGAGCAAGAGGAAGGGGGGAAAATGACCTAGGGTTCGTCCGCGGCGCTCGGGGGCGGTCCTTATCATCGCGGGAGCGTTGAGGATGGCCGACGCGTGTGGCCTTCGCGCCATGGACGCCGCGGGCGCGTCCAGCGCGCCTCCTGTGAACAGGAGGTAGATGAAAACCTCCTGGCGGGCTGGGCCGGCCAGTGTTGACCTAAAGGCCAACAGTGCTGTGCATCTCTGTTCTTTCCATTTTTACTTTTCTGTTTTACATTTTTGTCTCTGTTTTGTATTTAGTTTAGCTATTAAATGAATTTTCCTCAATATGAAACTTGGCACAAAAATACAGGGCAATATTCTGGGTCTGCACAAAAAGTTTCAGGGCATTTGGAAATGTCTAAACATTTTTAGAAATTCAAAAGGTTAATTATTTAGCTGCTGATCCACTTAATTAATTTCCAGGGGCATTTTGGGAATTTAGGTGATATTGTTTTCCTTAACAAAATTACTTATGTATTATTTTCAATATTATGAACTATTTGGCTTGCATGTTTGAAGATGTAATAATTTGACTTGCAATTTAAATTTGAATTTGACTCTGATTTTTGGACAAGTGGCAATTTGGCTTAGTGATCATGATGACATGACCACCATTAGGGGAAGATCACTGTAGTATAATTCTCGGGGTGTTACATTTAAATACACAATGCACAACTTTGATGTGGCACCTCCCTCGCAAACCGGAAAGCCCCCTTCGATATCTATAATGACAGGTTAAGGTCGTAGCTAGGGTGCCTGCCCCACCCCCACTTCATGTCGGCGGGACGCATGCACGTACTCATACTTTGGTCGGACATGCATGCATGTCACCATGACCTACCATAAGACGGACCAAGTGAATCTATCTTGGCCAAATGACCACTGTTGTTGTCGGTCAAAAAGGGATATAATAGACCACTCGGGCCCATAGATTGGACCATCACCGTAAACCGCACGAGAGGGGCCACAAAACCAGCACCACCTGCATGGGGCCTAAATTGATGTACGTTGGAAGGGTGATGTGCTTTAAATACCCAAAAATGTACAATTTTGATGTGGCGCCTACCTCACGAAATGGACAACCCCCATGAAAGGTAGGTAGTAATTAAGGACGACGTCGACGTACGTAGGGTGTTGATCCAACCCACCATTTCGAGCGCATGGGAGGGAATCCTGAGAACGCATGAGCTCGAACTTTGCTCGGACATGTCACCATGACCCGCGGTAACACGAACCAGGAGGAATCCATTCATGGCCAAACCCCCTCGTTGTCGGCCAAAGGGATGATATATATAGACCAGGCCCACAGATAGGCGTGTCGTTGAAAACCGCACATGGGAGACGGGGTCGATCAGAAGACCCTATACCCTGCATGCAGCCCAAATATATGTATATATGGGTGGTGTGTGAGGTGATCAAATCCCCAATGCACAACTTCAATGGGGCACCAGCTGCATTACAAACTGAACACCGTACCCCCAGGAAGCCAGGTTACGTATGATGCCGGTTCCCCAACTTCGAGCCGGCGGGAGGGAATCCAACAAATGTTCCCAAACTAAATTTGGTCTGACATGCCGCCATGACCTATACCAAGAGGAACCTGTCATGGTCAAACCCTTCTCGTATGTTGTGGGTCAAAGGATAGAACATGTGGGCCCACAGATCTCGAACGTTGTGGGTCAAAGGATAGAACATGTGGGCCCACAGATCTCGAACGTTGTGGGTCAAGGATAGAACGTGGCGGGCCCATAGATCGATCTCGATCATTCTCCAATTATTCAAAACAGCAAATAACAAAAAAAACATCATTCTCCAAATTTTCAAAACAAGGATCTCAAGGTTTTTTTAATCGACATGACTGGTCACTACAGACACATTTAGATGCTAAATGTCTGTAATGACCGTACCATGGCGCTTAAATGAAGCTTGAGATATAGCAAATTCCCACCCGGTCACCCATCCTTAGACTGCTCCAGCACGAGTGACGAGGACATATACTAGGGATAGGGTAATAGGCCTGATCTACGGATCCTACCCTAGAACGCCACACGCCTTATACTAGGCCCCAGGGCCAGATCAGCAGCTAGGAATTCTGCAACCTGACATTCACTCGGAGTTCAATGAACCACTCGGGAAGCAGGAGTTCACTCGACCGGCTTATTTCACTCGGAGTACCTGATAGTCACTCGACCAGAGAAGACCAGGAGGCTCCAGGAATGCAACGGTCAGGACGTGCGCTCGCCCTTATTAATTGTAATCAATGCGCCCGTTACCTGGCGCCCTTAAACCCCCTCTTTAACCCCTGGTAATGGCGACATTCATGGGGGCCTGGCGAACTCTATATAAGCCACCCCTCAGCTCCATTCCAAGGGTTCGCATTCTTTATAACCTATACACTCAATCAACAGCTCCAGAGCACCGAGACGTAGGGCTATTACCTCCACCACTGAGGGGCCTGAACTCGTAAATCCGAGTGTAACAACCTCGCCATAGCTAGGCTCTGCCCTCTCATCCATACCCCTACACACTACTGTCAGACTTGCACCCACGACAGTTGGCGCCCACCATGGGGCAGGCGTCTAGCGACTTCCGGCGTAGTTGCAATTTTCCCACCTCCATCATGGTTTCTGGCGGCGGACTGACTTTGGGCGGCGAGATCCGTTTCGGCGTCCTCAGTTTCATCATCGACGATTCGGCGTGGCTTCAGGAAGCCCCACTGGATGTCGAGGCGTTGCCCGTCCGCGGCGCGGCGCACTTCCGCGCGAGTACCTTCGGCGTCCTTCTTCGACAACCGTCGACTCCGTACCAGTCGGCGCCTTCACACTCCACCAGCCACCGTCGCAAGCGTTCCGGACGCTCACGGCTTCAATGGTGGATCAAGCATGCGGTGGCCCTTCAGGCTGCGGCCCCGCAAGTCGCGGCAATCGAGCCCGATGAGCCCGTCTTCGATTTGTTCGCCTCATTGCACGAACACTCGGGAAGCTTATCCGAGTGCGAGAGTAGCGATCCCGCTGCAGAGATGCTGATGGCCGACTCCCCGCCCAGTCCGCCTGGGTACGGCCACGGCGGCGTGGAGACCGGCAACCCGTCGCGCGCTGATCTTGATGGCGGCAGAGACCGTCAGGACGACGAGTACTATCCCCGACCTCTCACTCGCAGCAGAGACAGGAGCTGCAGCGCTGGAACGAGCAGGCCCTCCAGACGCCCATCATTGGGACGACTCCCGAGGCTCAGGCTTTGGAGGTTGCGCGCCAAGCCAACTTGGCTGAGCGCAGTCGTCTGGAGGCGCTCCAAAAATCACTCGACGATCGCCCCCAGCGGCAACATCAGCCCAGTTCCAGTTGACGGTAGCGGCAGTTGTTCTCAAATGATCAGCAACAGAATTTGACGGCGGCCACTCGGATAGCAGATTCCATTGAGCCGTCCTGATCCGAGGCGGGAGAGGGTCTATGGCAGATCCGGGCCTTGCTTAAGGCGGCTGAAGAGCAGAATTCGGCGGTGTACCAGTCGCGCAACAGGATTCACAGCAGATCCGTCAGGGCTAACACCGTTCAGTCGGCCCACAGCCCGGTGTCCCCGAGGAGAAACAGACACTCACCTCCGCGGCGAAACGACTGAGACCACGACCGAGACCAGTACTCGGGGCAGGGTCGCAGTCAGAATACGCCTCCGCGGCGTCAAGATGATCGTCGTCGTTTGCAGTCACCTCCTCCGCGGGATGGCTCATACGCGCCCAGGCCGTACGACGCCAGGCGTCCTTACGGCAATGATCGGAGGGCCAGCCCTCTCCGCCATGGTGACGGTTATCGCCAGAGAGAACCAGTCAACTATTGTGACCCGCAGTTCAACGCGAGATCCGTTCTCGCTCAAAACCTGGTCGACAGAGGCAGAGCTCTTAGGGAGAACTTGGACAGAGATCGTCCGAGTGGAAGTGGAGCATTCATCTCCGGGCCCGAGTGTTTCAGCAGAGCAATCAGGGCCGCTGAGATTCCGCCTAACTTCAGATTGGCAGCTGGAGTAAGCAAGTTCACTGGAGAGTCCAAGCCAGAGACTTGGTTAGAGGATTACCAAGTGGCTGTGCAGATTGGAGGTGGTAATGACTATGTGGCTATGAAGCATTTGCCCTTGATGCTGGAAGGGTCCGCCCGTGCCTGGCTCAACCAGCTCACTCCGGCCAACATATACTGCTGGGAAGATTTGGCCCGAGTGTTCATCAAAACATTCGAGGGCACGTGCAAACGCCCGGCCGGGTTGACCGAGTTACAACACTATGTGTAGAAGCCGAATGAAAACTTGAGGGAGTACATTCAGCGGTGGACGACCCTGCATCATGTGGTTGAGAACGTCACGGAGCATCAGCCCGTCTGCGCCTTCAAGGCAGGTGTCAGATATAGAGAGCTCATCCTAAAATTTGGCCGGTCGGGATCTTTGACCATGAGCCAAATGATGGAGATCGCCACTCGGTATGCTAACGGAGAAGAGGAAGACCGTCTTCGTAACGGCAAGGGGAAAACCAGTGAGCCCAACCCCAGAAACAATAATCCCAGTCGGAAGCCGAAGCGCAAGGCTGACGGTTCGTCTCAGGCTGAGGCTGCCGCACTGGCCGGTCAAGCCAAGAACAAGGGGAAAGCCAAGGAAAAGTGGATTCCGAGGAAGAAGAAAGATCAGTCGGGCCAAGATGTCCTTGATTTGCCGTGCCACATCCACACCAGAAAAGATGAGGAGGGCAATCTGATATTGCCCAAGCATACCACTCGGCAGTGCAGATTGTTGATACAACAGTTTCGAGAGGGCCGGTCGAGTGAGAAGAGCCCAGAAGATGCCGATGAAGGAGACAAAGATGAAACTTTTCCCAGTGTCAATGCAACCCTGATGATCTTTGCAGATGTAGAGAGCAGGAGTCGACTGAAAGTCATCAACCGGGAAGTAAACATGGCCATGCCGGCGACGACGAAATTTCTGAACTTGTCGAAGACTCCAATCACCTTTGATCAGTCGGACCATCCGGCCTACATCGCCACCCCTGGGCGGCAGGCACTGGTGCTCGATCCAGTCGTGGGAGGCGTTCGGTTGCGCAAGGTTCTCATGGATGGTGGAAGTGGCCTGAACATACTCTACGCTGAAACCCTGAAGGGGATGGGCATTCCGATGTCCCGTCTCAGCGAGAGCAGCATGCAGTTCCACGGAGTGATCCCCGGCAAGAAAGCAAAGTCACTCGGACAGATCACCCTAGATGTGGTCTTTGGAGACAACAAGAACTTCAGGAAGGAAAGGCTGACCTTTGAAGTGGTCGACTTCCGCGGTGCCTACCATGCCATCCTTGGCTGGCCGGCCTACGCGCGTTTCATGGCCCGTCCATGTTATGTGTATCTCAAGCTGAAGATGCCCGGCCCTAAAGGAGTGATCACAGTCACTGGCAATCGGCAGCGTGCGGAGGAATGTTTGCAGCAAGGATCCAAGATCGCTGATGAACAGATGGCCATGGTGGAGTTGGAGGAGTACAAGAAAAATGCCGATCCGAGAGATCTGCTATGCTCCAAGAAGCCAGCTGCAGAATCTGCGTTTCAGTCGGCCAGTGATACGAAGCCTGTACACGTCCAACCGGAAGATCCCAATGCTGCACCCACCAACATCTCAATGACACTCGACAGCAAATAGGAAGAAGCGCTCATCCAGTTCCTCCGTGAGAACTGGGACATCTTCGCATGGAAGCCATCCGACATGCCGGGTGTACCTAGGGAGCTGGCTGAGCACCGTTTGCGAGTCGACCTGAAAGCAAAACCTGTGAAAGAGCATCTTCGTCGCTCTGCTACACAGAAGAGGAGGCCATTGGCGAAGAAGTTGCTCGGCTCCTGGCAGCCGAGTTCATCCGTGAGGTGTACCACTTCGAGTGGCTCGCCAACGTCGTCATGGTCCCTAAGAAGGATAAGTCACTCCGAATGTGCATCGATTTCAAGCACATCAATCGGGTCTGCCCCAAGGATCATTTCCTGCTCCCCCACATAGATCAAATCATAGATTCCACCTCGGGTTGTGAGCGATTGTCTTTTCTGGATGCGTACTCCGGGTACCACCAGATCCGACTGTATGGGCCAGATGAAATAAAAACAGCTTTTATCACCCCATTCGGGTGTTTCTGCTATATCACCATGCCATTCGGTCTCAAGAATGCCGGTGCCACTTTCATGCGCATGGTCCAAAAGTGTTTGCAAAAACAGATCAGTCGGAACATTGAGGCGTACATGGATGATATCATGGTCAAGTCCAGAAAAGGTTCCGACCTGCTGGCTGACCTAGCTGAAACTTTCGCAAATCTGCGGAAGTATGATATTAAGCTGAATCCAGCAAAGTGCACTTTCGGGGTGCCCGGGGGCAAGTTACTCGGATTCCTCATTTCCGAACGAGGGATAGATGCCAACCCCGAGAAGATCGGTGCAATTGTACGAATGAAACGTCCAGAACGGCTTCATGATGTGCAAAAGCTCACGGGTTGTCTTGCGGCTCTGAGCCGATTCATCTCCCGCCTCGGTGAGAAGGCACTGCCCCTTTACCGATTGATGAAGAAGTCTGATTCATTCGAGTGGACTGCTGAAGTACAAGCAGCGTTTTTTCAGCTCAAAGCCCTGCTTTCCACCCAGCCGGTGCTTGCCGCTCCGAACAACAACGAACCATTGCTCTTGTACATTGTGTCCACTGGTCAAGTTGTCAGCACTGTCCTCACAGTCGAGCGAGAAGAAGAAGGCAAAGCTTACAAAGTTCAGCGCCCAGTCTATTACATTTCTGAAGTCCTGACACCGTCCAAGCAGAGGTATCCTCATTATTAGAAGCTCGTATATGGCATCTATCTGACTGCGACGAAAGTAGCCCACTACTTCCAAGAGCACGCCGTGTCAGTCATCAGCGATGCCCTGCTGTCTGAGATCATGAACAATCGGGATGCAATTGGTCGAGTGGCGAAGTGGGCTATTGTAGGATCGAAAGTACGTCTAGAGGGGGGGGTGATTAAACTACTTGACCAATTAAAAACCTAACCTTTTCCCAATTTTAGTTGTAGGCAGATTTTAGCAAGAATACAAGTCAAGCATCACCCTACACATGCAATTCTAAGAGTGTAGCAACGGAAAGTAAACAATTGCATATGTAAGTAAAGGAGGGGATCAAAGAATTCAAACGCAATGAAGACACGGTGGTTTTTGGCGTGGTTTCGATAGGTGGTGCTATCGTACGTCCATGTTGATGGAGACTTCAACCCACGAAGGGTAACGGCTGCGCGAGTCCACAGAGGGCTCCACCCACGAAGGGTCCACGAAGAAGCAACCTTGTCTATCCCACCATGGCTTACGTCCATGAAGGACTAGCCTCACTCGGGTAGATCTTCACGAAGTAGGCGATCTCCTTGCCCTTACAAACTCCTTGGTTCAACTCCACATCATGTCAGAGGCTCCCAAGTGACACCTAACCAATCTAGGAGACACCACTCTCCAAAAGGTAATAGACGGTGTGTTGTTGATGAACTCCTTGCTCTTGTGCTTCAGATGATAGTCTTCCCAACACTCAAACAACTCCTCACAGATTTGGCTATGGTGGAAGAAGGATTTGAGTGGAAAGTAACTTGGGAAAGGCTAGAAATCAAGGTTCAAATGGTAGGATTGGAATGACTTGATCTCAACACATGAGTAGGTGCTTCTCTCTCAGAAAATGTATGGTGGAAGTGTAGGCACGTTCTGATGGCTCTCCTTACTGAGAAGGAAGTGGTGGAGGGGTATATATAGCCTCCACACAAAATCCAACCGTTACACACTTTTGACCCAACTCGGTGGCACCAAAACCATAATCTCGGTAGCACCGAACTGTGTAAAAGATATGAACGTTAGGAATCTCGGTGGGACCGACTGGAACAACTCGGATGGACCGAAGTGCAATGGCTTGGGCAAACCTTGTCTCAGTGGCACCGATTGCATCAACTCGGTAGGACCGAAGTGAAGCAATAAGGCAACAGAGACTTGGCAAGCCATCTCGGTGAGACCGATTTGCAAAACTCGGTGGGACCGAAGTAAGTGCAAACGATTACAGAGAGTTGGCAAGGCCATCTCGGTGAGACCGAGATCCATATCGGTGGATCCGATTTGTTAGGGTTTTGGCAGTGGCTAAGTCCAGATGAACTCGGTGGCTCCGGGTAGAGAATTTCGGTGGGGCTGAGTTGGAATGAAGGTTTTGGACATATTTGGATGGAGAAAGTGGTTGAGTGTTTAGGAGTACTGTCACTAAGCACTTGAGCAAAAAGACCATTAAGCAACACCTCATCCCCTTTTAATAGTATTGGCTTTCCTATGGACTCAATGTGATCTTGGATCACTAAACCAAAAATGTAGAGTCTTGATCTTTTGCCAATCCTTGTCCTTAGCATTTTGAGGGGTCCACATCTCTAGTCCTTTCCATGCCAATCATTGAACATCCTGAAATCTTTAACTTCAATGGACATTAGTTCAATGAGATATATGTTGTTATGAATTACCAAAACCACCAAGGGAGCAAATGTGCTTTCAATCTCCCCCTTTTTGATAATTGATGACAACATATAGATCAAAGCTTCGACAAATGATTAAATGAATGGAATACATCGCCGCTTTGAGAAGTATGTGATAAGCAAGAGCTCCCCCTAAATTTGTGTATTATTAAAAATTTGCGTTTGAATGCAAATGCACAATCGATTAGGCTCATGAGTCACTCTTCTATGTCACATACAACCTGGTGGAGCGCGCAAAATGATATGAGTGGAATAGTAGGCACGCATCACCAACACAAGTGAATGATCATACAAGATAATACATAGAGCATAGGATGATCAATCACATAAAGTAGTAGCTCACAATCATAACGATCAAGGTACTCACAGACATAGTATCAAGCACACACATCAAAACAAAGTACCAAAAAGCAAATTGTAGCAAAAGAAACTGAGCAAAGCAAAGCGAAACTCTCTCTCTCTCTCGAAGCTAAGATCTATACAAATTCTCCCCCTTTGGCAACAAGTACCAAAAAGATCGAATAGGTATAGGACTAATACGACACTCTAAGCACGATCCTCGGAAGCTCCTGAAGGCGATCTCCTGCTGGCAGCTCCGGTGTGCGTAGATGGCGTTGAGAGAAGTGCATCCGCGAAGGCTTCGGCTGATGTCTGCTGGGCTAGAGGAGTGGAGACCGGAGGTGGCACTGTAGCAGCAGCAGGTGCAGAGATTGTGGTCCTCGGATCCACAACTGGCACTGCAGCAGACCTGGCTGCCCTGGGCACTGTCTGAAATCTCTCCGTAGTGGGTCTGTCATCTCCACTATCATCAGAAGCGGCTGTCCTAGCTGCATCAATATCGTCCTTCAGCTTCTCCACTATAGTCTGGACCTCAGTGATCTTAACATCTAGATCATGAATCTTCGTCTCTACTATCCGCTCTAAGCTAGCCTGGTTCTGGGTGAGGTTGGCCAGACTTCGCTCAATCCTTAGGGTGGCTTCAAGTAGATAAGTCATCTGGTCCTTTGGAGTCTTGAGGTTGGCAATAGGTGCATTTGGAGCAGATGCCTCCTTGGCAGCTTTTGCTTCTGCAGCTTTTCGAATCTTCTGTTGGGCTTGAGCAGAGGTGGGATGCGAAGGATCCATCACTATGACATTGTCCTCAAACTCTGGACGCAGTGGGAGATGCTCACGATCAAGGAGATAAGTGCTCGTTCCAACCTTGGAATTGATAAGCATCTGGATGTGTGGAGCATATCCGCAAGATCTCTTTTGATCAGCTGTAGTCCTCTTGATGGTTTCCACGATCAAGCTCATCACCTTAAACTTCTGAGGTGTGTCAAAGAGGTGCAGCAGGTTGATGGAGTGGCCACGTATCATCTTATCATCTCCTGACTTGGGCAACAAGGTGTACGGCAAGATGGTGTTTGTGGTGGCCAAACCAGGCAGCAGGTGCTTCACTGACCCTAGCTTGTGTGTCTCGATGTCCTTCTCAGGTATAGCTGTATACATGTTGGCCATGGAGTTGTGATCCATCTTGAGCTTGGCATAAATGTCAACATCATATTCTTCTTCTTCTGGAGCACCAAGAAGAGTAGCCCACTCAGAGATGGTTGACTGGTACCTGGAACCCTCAGTCATCCACACAATCCTGCCATCGGGATAGAAGTGAGCTGTGGAGTAGAACTGCATGATCATCTCATCATTCCACTTGGTCAACTTTTGTCCAACAAACTCATCAACACCAGCTATCCGGAAGCTCTCATGAACATGGGGAAAATAATCCTCATTGGCATCAATGTACTTCCAATCCACCCATCTCATGTCGCTGACAATTGGCTTCTTATCAAGCAAAACTGTCTCATAGAAGTCTTGCTGTTCTCTGGTCTGGAAGCGGTAATCAACAGTTGTTCTCCTCCTGGCGGCATAGGGATCTGACAGTCTCCACTGACGCAGTCCTTTGTCTTTCCTTAGCATCATATTCTCTGCTACTGGGTATGCATTGTCATGGTCTGGAATCTTGGGTTTCAACTTCCTGAGCACTAGTGGCTCCTCATCAACATTAGCTTCAGGCACTAGGGCCTTGTTCTTCTCAGTTGCTGGAATGTTTCTCGTGGATCTCTTTGGTGCTGACACTTTTGGCTTGGACTTGGGGCAGCAGTCCTGATAGCATCTGACATAAGTTTCTGAGATTTTGTAGGGTGCGCATCAGCAGCTGGTTCCTCCTCTTCCTCCTCATCAATCATCATGGAGGGTTTGCCAACAACCTGAGTAGTTGTCTTCCTAGCTCTCTTCTTATTTCCTCATGCAGCTGTTTCAGTGTCACTTGGATCCTCAAGAGTGAATGTCATGGTTTTCTTGGGAACCTTCTTCACAGCTGATCTCTCTTTGGCAGAAGATGCTTTGGTGTTGTATTCCTTTGCAAGCACAACTCTCTTTTTCTTTTGTGCTGCTTCACTAGCGACAAAATCCTCATCCTCACTGTCTGAGGTTCTCTTCTTCCTGGTTCTAGTTGCAGCCTTAGGAAGATCTGGAGAGCTTCTCTCTCCCTCATAGAAACTTTCTGCAGGACTAGAGCCTGCGCTGAGATCTGTGTGCTGCTCTGACATGTTTTGGCTATCGCTGGCATCAGACATCTTGCAAAGCTGGCCCTGTGAATAGATGGGTATGGGCAGAGTAGATGAGTCATCACAAAAAGCAGAAGTTTTTCATAAAATTTGAGTTCAAATCTTAGTTTCAAGTTTTCACAGAAGGCATTTCGGATGGACCGAGTTGATCATCTCGGTGATACCTAAGCACTCAACAGAAACTTTACACGCCATTTCGGTCAGACCGAGATGGGTTTCAGTGACTCCGAGTTGCTAGGGTTTCGCTGAGATTTTACTTTCAGTCTCACCGATTCGTACAACTCGGTGGCACTGAGACGTACTAGTGCTATGGCCTGGGGCCAAATCTGTAAAGCCGAAAATTTCTAATCGGTCGGTCCGAGATGCATTCGGCGGAAACTTAAACCTAAAATTTTTACTCGAATCTAATCTATGGACATTGCAGTGTAATGGGAGTTCTCAATCCGTGGTAAGAATCATGGCAAACCAATCGTGCATTGAATCAGAAATTGGAGCACGAAAGGGGTCGAATCTCACCCTAACTCGGTGGAGATCCTCTACGGCGGCAACGGCGGAGTAGATTGCCGTTGACGGCGGCGGAATCCGGCGGCGAAGGCGCGCTGGAGACGAAGGCGATGATCTGGAGACCTGGGCGACGGCAGCAACGGGGTGCGGGAGCGAAAGAGTCGAGAAATTTCAACCATTCGAGCCCGCGAGATATAAATACCCGTACGCTATCGGTGGCTCTGAGTTGGACAACTCGGTGGCACCGATATGTGTAACTGCAAGCAGATTCGCACATCGGTGGCACCGAAATAGTTCAACTCGGTGGCACCGAGATGGAAAACCTAGGTCAATCTAAATGATTTCGGTTGGACCGAGTTTGAGTGAATTGGTTCAACCGAAATCATATAGAAGGTTTTGGAGGTTCAGCCCTTTTAGATCGGTGGCTCCAAGTGCTCCTCACCCGGAGGGTCCGAAAATGACTTGTTCAATTTTTGTGATGTAGCAAGAATAGAATTTGAGACAAGAAAGCATAGATAGCTAGAGAAGGTACTTAGGCATTCTTGTACATCCACTTGGCCAGAAAATCCAAGACAATCAAAACAACAAATGGATGTCCTCGAATGAAGAAAACATGCAAACCAACATGCTCACACAATAAGATAACAAATGAAATATGTGTCAAACATGCACAACCAATTCTAGCATCTATCAAGCAATGGCGATGACTAGGTCATCTATATATGAGTATATTGACTTAGGAGCCAAATGAGAACATTTGATCATAGGTCATACTCATCGTTTAACCACAAGTGGGGTTGCCACTTTTACATAAAGCATTGATGTGTTCACACCATTAGAGTTGCTTTAGCTCAATTGTTTAGAGCAAAGCTCCCCCTAGATGTGATATCCCCCCTAAGAGGGATGAACTAACCTTGGGTTTTGTCGATGATGACTTCATGTAGATGTTGAAGATGTGGATGCTCAATGTTGATGTAGACCATCAAGAGTTGGGAGCAATCCTTTGGAGTTTTGTGCTTTCAATACCTACATGGGTTAGTCCCACACAAGGAACATACAAGGATATCCATAGACATAGAGTGAAATAAACATATTATGGTGTCCATGAATTGCAATGACTACCTTGTCCCTTGCCTTACCAATAAGAGGGTTTGTGACTCCATGAACTAGTGCAAAATGTGGAAGTTGGTTGCACAAGTTCTTGCCATAAAGGATATGAGTGAAGTTTGTTGGTGAAGTCACCCTCAAGAACTCTCTAGTTCTTCTTCTTTTGGACCCACATCAACTTGATGGGAATCCTTGGAGTTGTAGTAGCATTTGATGAAGTCTTGGGAACCCACTTGACCAAGGCTTGAGGAGCTTCTTCAAATGAATCAATCTCTTCTTGAAGCTTGTCCTTGCCTTTTAGCTTGTGGTCTTGTGGTGGAAGATCTTCTTGAGCTTGTGTTCCCTTGAAGGAAGTGGGATCATACTTCTCTTGTTGAGGAACAAACTTCGTCTTGGGGTATTGATCTTCTTCCCACTCAACTCCATTGGCATTGAACTTTTGTTCAAAACCAACACCTTGGTTCTTCCAGTGCCTTCCCTGCTTGCGTACAATTTCCTCAAATTGCTTACTCCCAGCAAGGCTCTTGTAGACACCTTTTTCTATAATTCCTTTCAATAGCATATTTTCTTGCTCAAGTGTAACTTGGCTAAGAGAATCATTAGTGGAATCAATAGAGCTACTAGAAGCAACAACATTGGATTTAGCATTGTTATTGTTACTGCTAGAGGTAGAACCCTTTTTACCCTTGTTGCTAGTTTGCTTAGGTTTAACTTGTGGCATAAAGGTAGACAAGAGTAAACGTTTGGCAAGATATGAAGAACTCTTCTTTCGAAGATCATCATTGATAGCTTTAAGAAACTCATGCTCTTGCTCTAAATTTAGCTTCTCAAAGCGTAGCTTCTCATGAGTTCTTAGAAGTTCTCTATGATCCTCTTGAGTTGTTTCATGAGCTAACTTAAGAGCATTTAGTTCTTTAGTTAGACGCTCAATCTCCTTCATAGCATTGTCACTCGTTTCCTCTTGACTATCATGATTACTAGCACTTTCATTATAGCTCACATCACTAGCCTTATCAACAAGTAAATCATCATCACCAAGCAAATCATCTTCATCACTATTGAAATCAAGATACTCGGGGTGTGATACCTTGGGGCCTTTTGCCATGAAGCATCTTCCAATTCCTTCATTTGGTGAGTCAAATAGATCATAGGAGTTGGATGACACAAGAGCAAGTCCGGCAACACCTTCATCTTGACTATAGTCGGAGTTGGAGTGATAACTTCTCTCGGAGTGGTTGTCGGAGTCGGAGCCGGAAACCCATTCACCAACATGAGCTTGATGCCTTCTTCTTGTGTAGCTCTTGGATGACTTGTCCTTCCTCTCCGAATCCTTGCTTCTTTGAGAGTGTCTTCGTTCATAACGATCATCTCTACTCCTTCTCTCCTTATGAGGTGATTCATCTCTTCTATGTCTTCCTCTTGGTGATTCGTCTCTTTTCTTGTAGGGAGCCGTACACTCATTGGAGTAGTGTCCGGGCTTTCCACAATTGTAGCAATTACGGTCACGACTTGATGATCTTCTCTCATAGTGTCTTGAGCTAGAGCTTCTTTCTTTCCCATTGTTCTTGTAGAACTTGTTGAATCTTTTCACCATTAGGCTTATATCTTCATTGGATACTAGCTTGTCACTTGGAGTTGTTGGAGCATCGGTTGAGGCTTTGTAAGCACCACTTGATTAACATTTCATGAGCAACAATCCTTCCAATGACATCCGTGGGCTTGAGATCTTTGGAATTTGGCATCATTTGGATCAATGTGCAAACGGTATCATATTTTCCATCCAAAGCTCTAAGTATCTTCTTGATGATGAATTTGTCGGTCATCTCTTCACTTCCTAAGCCGGCAATCTCATTTGTGATGAGAGCAAGCCTAGAGTACATCTCAGCGACTCCTTCACCATCCTTCATCTTGAACTTGTCAAGTTGACTTTGAAGCACATCCAACTTAGATTCCTTGACGGACTCGGTACCCTCATGCATATCAACCAAAGTATCCCAAATTTCCTTTGCATTCTCAAGGCGGCTGATTTTGTTGAATTCCTCCAGACACAAACCGTTGAAGAGAATGTCACAAGCTTGAGCATTGTATTGCAACATCTTCAATTCGTCCGGGGTTGCTTCACGATCCGGTTCCTTGCCATCCTCAAAGAAATCACCTTGCAAGCCAACACGAACAACAGCCCAAACGGCGGGGTTATGACCAAGAATATGCATTTTCATCTTATGTTTCCAACTAGCAAAGTTTGTACCATCAAAATATGGACCTCTACGGTGATAGTTACCCTCACTAGACGCCATACTCTCCTAGGTTGTGAAACCAAGGCTATGATCACCAAAGCAATGGAAATCAAGGCTTACGGAGACCAAAGCTCTGATACCACTTGTAGGATCGAAAGTATGTCTAGAGGGGTGGTGATTAGACTACTTGACCAATTAAAAACCTAACCTTTTCCCAATTTTAGTTGTAGGCAGATTTTAGCAAGAATACAAGTCAAGCATCACCCTACACATGCAATTCTAAGAGTGTAGCAGTGGAAAGTAAACAATTGCATATGTAAGTAAAGGAGGGGATCGGAGAATTCAAACGCAATGAAGACACGGTGGTTTTTTGCGTGGTTCCGATAGGTGGTGCTATCGTACGTCCACGTTGATGGAGACTTCAACCCACGAAGGGTAACGGCTGCGCGAGTCCACGGAGGGATCCACCCATGAAGGGTCCACGAAGAAGCAACCTTGTCTATCCCACCATGGCTTACGTCCACGAAGGACTAGCCTCACTCGGGTAGATCTTCACGAAGTAGGCAATCTCCATGCCCTTACAAACTCCTTGGTTCAACTCCACATCATGTCGGAGGCTCCCAAGTGACACCTAACCAATCTAGGAGACACCACTCTCCAAAAGGTAATAGACTGTGTGTTATTGATGAACTCCTTGCTCTTGTGCTTCAGATGATAGTCTTCCCAACACTCAAACAACTCCTCACAGATTTGGCTATGGTGGAAGAAGGATTTGAGTGGAAAGCAACTTGGGAAAGGCTAGAAATCAAGGTTCAAATGGTAGGATTGGAATGACTTGATCTCAACACATGAGTAGGTGGTTCTCTCTCAGAAAATGTATGGTGGAAGTGTAGGCACGTTCTGATGGCTCTCCTTACTGAGAAGGAAGTGGTGGAGGGGTATATATAGCCTCCACACAAAATCCAACCGTTACACACTTTTGACCCAACTCGGTGGCACCGAAACCATAATCTCGGTAGCACCGAACTGTGTAAAAGATATGAACGTTAGGAATCTCGGTGGGACCGACTAGAACAACTCGGATGGACCGAAGTGCAATGGCTAGGGCGAACCTTGTCTCGGTGGCACCGATTGCATCAACTCGGTAGGACCGAAGTGAAGCAATAAAGCAACAGAGAGTTGGCAAGCCGTCTCGGTGAGACCGATTTGCAAAACTCGGTGGGACCGAAGTAAGTGCAAACGATTACAGAGAGTTGGCAACGCCATCTCGGTGAGACTGAGATCCATATCGGTGGATCCGATTTGTTAGGGTTTTGGCAGTGGCTAAGTCCAGATGAACTCGGTGGCTCCGGATAGAGAATTTCAGTGGGGCCGAGTTGGAATGAAGGTTTTGGACATATTTGGATGGAGAAAGTGGTTGAGGGTTTAGGAGTACTGTCACTAAGCACTTGAGCAAAAAGACCATTAAGCAACACCTCATCCCCTTTTAATAGTATTGGCTTTCCTATGGACTCAATGTGATCTTGGATCACTAAACCAAAAATGTAGAGTCTTGATCTTTTGCCAATCCTTGTCCTTAGCATTTTGAGGGGTCCACATCTCTAGTCCTTGCCATGCCAATCATTGAACATCCTGAAATCTTTAACTTGAATGGACATTAGTTCAATGAGATATATGTTGTTATGAATTACCAAAACCACCAAGGGAGCAAATGTGCTTTCAGCTATCAAGCTCTTGCCCTTGGACATCAAGTTCGAGGCGAAAAAAGCAATCAAGTCCCAAGCATTAGCCGATTCTTTACCCGAGTGGACCGAACAGCAGCAACCGACTCAGAGTCACCCGGAACACTGGACCATGTTCTTTGATGGTTCCAAGATGCTAAATGGTTCTGGAGCTGGAGTTGCGTTAGTGTCTCCAAAGGGCGATCGACTCGGATATGTTCTGTAGATCCACTTCGCTTCCTCCAACAATGAGGCCGAGTACGAAGCGCTCCTTTATGGTCTACGTATGGCCATCTCACTCGGCGTCCGACGCCTGATGGTCTACGGGGACTCGGATCTAGTTGTGAATCAAGTGATGAAGGAGTGGGATATCAGAAGCCCTGCTATGACAGGATATTGCAACATGGTGAGAAAGTTGGAAAAGAAATTTGAGGGTCTGGAACTACATCACATTCCCCGACCAAGAATCAGGAGGCAGACGATCTGGCAAAGATCGGGTCCACTCGGAAATCCATACCCAGCAATGTGTTCCTAGAGCATTTATGTTCCCCGACTGTGAAAGAAGATCCCTTCACGGAAGAGCCCCCGCAAGTGGTCGGTTCGTCCGATCCGACTGAAGTCGAGGTCTCGGCAGTCATTGATTTGGTCATGGAGATCCTGGCAATCATGCCCGACTGGACGGTGCCTTACATTGCATACCTGCTCAGACAGGAACTTCCAGAAGATGAAGCCGAGGCCCGCCAGATTGTTCGTAGGTCCAAGGCCTTTACAGTGATGGGCGATCAGTTATACAGAAAGAGCGTCACCGGTGTGACTCAGCGCTTCATCTCTCCGGAAGAAGGTCGATTGATCCTGGAGGAGATTCACTCGGGAACTTGTGGACACCACGCGTCCTCTCGGACAATCGTGGCTAAAGCTTACCGAGCCGGCTTCTTCTGGCCATGTGCCAATGAAGTTGCGCGGGAGATAGTCCAACACTGCGCCGGGTGCCAGTTCTATGCAAACTTATCGCACAAGCCTGTGTCTGCTCTAAAGACGATTCCACTCGTCTGGCCGTTTGCAGTCTGGGGGCTCGACATGGTGGGACCCCTCCGGACAGGGGCGAGTGGATTCACCCACTTGCTGGTTGCAGTCGATAAGTTCACTAAGTGGATCGAAGCCAAACCCATCAAGAAGCTAGACTCTCGTATAGCGATCAAGTTTATGAAGGAGATAGTCTTCAGATATGGTGTGCCCCACAGCATTATCACTGACAACGGCTCAAACTTCGACTCAGAAGAGTTCAGGGCGTTCTGTGCCGCCCAAGGCACCCGAGTTGACTATGCATCTGTGGCGCATCTGCAGTCGAATGGACAAGCTGAGAGAGCAAATGGACTGATCCTTCAGGGGTTAAAGCCACGACTCATGCGTGATTTGGAGCACGCAGCTAGAGCCTGGGTCACCGAGTTGCCATCAGTTCTATGGGGCTTGAGGACGACCCCCAATCGGTCTACCAATCGTACTCCCTTCTTCCTGGTGTACGGAGCTGAAGCCGTCTTGCCGAGTGACCTGCACCACAATTCGCCCCGAGTGGAACTATACTTCGAAGCTAAAGCAAAGCAGGCGTGGCAAGATGCAGTTGATCTCCTGGAAGAGGAGAGAGAGATGGCTCTTATTCGTTCGGCCACTTATCAGCAAGATTTAGGACGTTTTCACAACAGGCACATCAGAAGTCGGACCTTCCAAGAAGGAGATCTTGTGCTCCGAGTGGATCAACAGCGACCTCACAAGCTTGCTCCTGCGTGGGAAGGTCCTTTTGTCATTTAAAATGTTCTGTACAACGGAGCATATCACCTGTACAACCTTCTGAAGCAAGCAGACGAGCCCCACGCTTGGAATGCAGACTTGCTTCGACGTTTTTATACTTGATGTTGAGATGTAATAAAAGTACTCGAGTGATGTTTGATGAATAAAAGCATGAGTTTTCTAGTTCCACGTTGAGTTCACTCATACGCATTCTCTGGCTTACAACCCCCAGTGGGTGTACGCCCTTCAACTTAGCTGCAAACCAGTTTTTGCCTAAGTTAAAAAACCTACTCCGAGTGAAGAGCGTCCCTCTCACTCGGGGGCTTGGCTGCGAACCAGCTTTCGCCCAAGTTAAAAACCTACTCCGAGTGAAGAGCATCCCTCTCACTCGGGGGCTTGGCTGCGAACCAGCTTTCGCCCAAGTTAAAAGACTACTCCGAGTGAAGAGCATCCCTCTCACTCGGGGGCTTGGCTACGAACCAGCTTTCGCCCAAGTTAAAAACCTACTCCGAGTGAAGAGCGTCCCTCTCACTCGGGGGCTTCGCTGCGAACTAGCTTTCGCCCAAGTTAAAAACCTACTCCGAGTGAAGAGCGTCCCTCTCACTCGGGGGGCTTGGCTGCGAACCAGCTTTCGCCCAAGTTAAAAACCTACTCCGAGTGAAGAGCGTCCCTCTCACTCGGGGGCTTGGCTGCGAACCAGCTTTCGCTCAAGTTAAAAACCTACTCCGAGTGAAGAGCGTCCCTCTCACTCGGGGGCTTGGCTGCGAACCAGCTTTCGCCCAAGTTAAAAAACTACTCCGAGTGAAGAGCATCCCTCTCACTCGGGGGCTTGGCTGCGAACCAGCTTTCGCCCAAGTTAAAAACCTACTCCGAGTGAAGAGCGGCCCTCTCACTCGGGGGCTTGGCTGCGAACCAGCTTTCGCTCAAGTTAAAAACCTACTCCGAGTGAAGAGCGTCCCTCTCACTCGGGAGCTTGGCTGCGAACCAGCTTTCGCCCAAGTTAAAAACCTACTCCGAGTGAAGAGCGTCCCTCTCACTCGGGGGCTTGGCTGCGAACCAGCTTTCGCCCAAGTTAAAAACCTACTCCGAGTGAAGAGCGTCCCTCTCACTCGGGAGCTTGGCTGCGAACCAGCTTTCGCCCAAGTTAAAAACCTACTTCGAGTGAAGAGCGTCCCTCTCACTCGGAGGTTTGGCAGCGAACCAACTTTCGCCCAAGTTAAGAACCTACTCCGAGTGAAGAGCGTCCCTCTCACTCGAAGGCTTGGCTGCGAACCAGTTTTCGCCCAAGTTAAAAACCTACTCCGAGTGAAGAGTGTCCCTCTCACTCGGGGGCTTGGCTACGAACCAGCTTTCGCCCAAGTTAAAAATTGACTCCGAGTGAAGAGCATCCCTCTCACTCGGGGGCTTGGCTGCGAACCAGATTTCGCCCAAGTTAAAAATCTACTCCGAGTGAAGAGCATCCCTCTCACTCGGGGGCTTAGCTGCGAACCAGCTTTCGCCTAAGTTAAAACCCACTCCAAAGACTCAAAAGACTTGAAGGAAAGCATTCGAATAACTCCAGAAGTTCGAAAGCAAATACGAGTACGCGGGCCCGAGGCCCGAAAGAGTTTAACGAATACAGTTCCACTCGGCATACCGAGGTTAACGGGTAGAGCTTAAAGTTTTCTCACGCCCCTGGGGGGCTGGCTGGCTCGACGAAGGCGTCCAGGTCGATGCCGTCTGCGATCCGAGTGGCTGCCTCTATGAATGTCTCCATGAAGTCTTCAAACTTGAGCTTCTTCGTGTTGGCGACTTGAAGAGACTTTAGTTTCTCCTCCTTGGCGTCCTTGCAATGCACTCGGACCAGAGAGAGGGCCACGTCGGCCCCACAGCGGGCAGCTGATTTCTTCCATGCTTGCACTCGGCTTGGAATGTCGTTAAGACGAGTCAACATGGCTTCCAGGTCGGTGTCGAGGGTATCTTCTGGCCACAGCTCCTTGTCGATTCTTCTGAGTGCACCCCGTAGGCGGATGATGTACCCCTGAACATCTTCAATGCGAGATTCAAGCCGCAAGATGCCTAGGGCAGCCTTGTCACCGACGAGTGACCTGGAAGGATCCAGATCCCTCTCGATCCTGTCAGTCTCCAGCTCGAAGTCTCGGTAGTACTCTGTGAACGAGAAAGGAGGAGGGTTGAAGATCAGCATGCGTGAAGTTCACTCGGAAACAAATCAAAATTCACTCGGATGCTATAAGTTACCTGCAAACTTGGTGTACATCTCCTCCGCGAAGTCCTCTATATACTTTTCCAGTGAGTTCTTCTTCTCGAGGAGCTGGGCGATCTTTTCGTTCAGAGTCTTCTTTCCTTGCTCATAAGCATTCACCTGAGCCTTGAGCTTGCCGTCCCACTCAGCCTTCTGCTTCTTGAGCTCGGCCACTTCCTTCTTCGCCTCCTTGACGGCGGCCTTCAGCGACGTGTTCTCTCCTTCCAGCTTCTCGAGTGAGGCCAATTTCTCTTCGGCGGCCTTGGTCTTCTCTCTCGCCACCCTCTATGCCTCCGCCAGCTCGTTATCCTTATTCTTGAGTGCCTGCTTCATAGTTTCTAAAGAGACAGAGGTTCTGAGCCGCACTTGGAGTCGATGGTTTTCACTACGCACATCTGTTCGAGTGAAGTCACTCGGTTCAAAGAATGGAAAAAGGTGAAAGCAGAATGCTCAGTAATTGAGGCTAACCTCCCATGGCCTTGAGCTCCGCTTGGGCGCGCGGTGTGTTCCTCTTCTCCACCTCCAAGTCCAGTCGAAGCTGGACTGTCTCCTTCTCCAGTAACACGTACTGAGTCCTAAGCTCGCAAGTTCTTTAAAACACAAGAGAGAGCAGACCAGTTAATGTTAAGGAATATTCCTAGTGCTCA
The DNA here is from genome assembly GCA_039707655.1 of Elymus sibiricus. Classification (NCBI taxonomy): domain Eukaryota; kingdom Viridiplantae; phylum Streptophyta; class Magnoliopsida; order Poales; family Poaceae; genus Elymus; species Elymus sibiricus. Next base: position 209,911,213 of record CM077676.1, on the reverse strand, counting down.
GAGACCAGCACTCTTGGGAGGAACAAACTTGACCAATACCAGATCCTGAAATACCCTCTTACAACTGAGTCGACAATGAAGAAGATCGAAGACAACAATATTCTGACCTTCATAGTCAACCTCAAGGCAGACAAAGCTCGATCAGTTCGAGGCGTCCTAGTCTACCAAGCCTTACACTCGGCCAGCCGAGTGAGAGGCCGCGCTCCGAGTGCAATTGAATAAAAACTCTAAGACTCCCACCGAATGCCTGCAGTCGACGGCAGTCTCGGGGACTACACCCAGTGGGTGCACTCAGCGTGCCCCCACTGGAACGGTATCCACTCGAAACGGTCCGCCCGATCCGAGTGACGACCAAACACACACAAAAAAAGTTCTAAGACTCCCGCTGTCGGTGTAAAAACCGGCAGACCTCGGGGTAGGGGGTCCCGAGCTGTGGATCTCGGATCGATGGTAACAGAGACAATGGAGACGATGTTTACCCAAGTTTGGGCCCTCTTGATGGAGGTAAAACCCTACATCCTGCTTCTGTTATATTGATAGAAATGTATCGAGTACAGAGTTGATCTACCTCGAGATCGTAATATGTGTCTAACTTCTATGGCTAGGTAAGCAATGTTGCGTTGATGTCCCCTCTACGGGCTAAACCCTATGGCTTATATACACGCCAGAGAGGGTACCTAGGGTTACAATGTCGGTATCTAGGAGTAAGGTGGCTGGACAAATCTTGAAGTGTACTACAAGTCTTCGGTAGAGACAGCGTCGATCACGTCTCCCACGTACAGTCTCCGGAGTCCATCTTGGTCACGTACGGGGGTACCTCGGCCCAACCGAGGAGCCGGGTCGACTCGGTTAGCACCCCCTAATCCAGGACACCGTCAATAGCCCCCGAACTAGTCTTCTATGCCGAGGACGATGGTCGACAGATATTACTTCGGATTCGGAGTCTTTGGCTTGACAGACGAGTTCCATTTTGCATTTCGGATTCTCTTAACCGAACATCGACATCCGTGGTCCAACCGAGCTGGTACCCTGCCCGAGATGTGTAGGTATCTTAGCCTCGAAGGCTGGTCATACAGGTATGAACAATCCAATCCTGCCTGACAACTTTATCGGAGAAGCTCGCCCCATGATGGGTCGAGCAGTTACTGCCTCATCCTCAAATCGTGATTCGAGGCAGCCCATTTACTGGCACGTCCTTTCGAAACAGAGATCGTGCCCGCTTTCTTAGGGATATTATCAAGATTTTGTTTCCCCCCATATGCTTCAACGGCATTTTTGATAGCGACCACGAATTTATCGGCGTAGCGGGGGTAATCTTGGCCTTTCATAGTCCTATAAGAGCAAATGGAGATCAGGGCAACAACGCATGCTTCCATTTCTCCCCCACTGCTTCTTCGTCTAGCTCCAGCGCCCAGATCCAGCATGCCTTTCCCTTTCCTGAGCCCGACTCTTTGGTCCAGCCATGGCCGACACCCTCAAGGGACACTGGGGCGGCTCCATCATGACAGCTGCGACCATCGCCGAGCTGCGCGACGCGGGGTACCTAGCCCCCGCCATCGCCGCCCGTCCTCCAGAGGCCGATCAGATGGTGCCCGCTCCCAACGCCGGGGAGCGGGTGGTCTTCGTCCCCCACCTCATCTGGGGTTCCTGCTGCACCCCTTCGTGCACGGGGTAATGTATTATTACGGGTTAGATTTCCACCATCTGGCCCCTAATTCCATTCTCCACCTCGCCGCCTTCATAACGGTCTGTGAGGCCTTTCTCCGCTGTGAGCCACACTTTGGCCTATGGCTGAAGCTCTTCGGGATTAAACCGAAGTCAAGTGGCTCGGAGCTCGCAGAGTGCGGAGGGGCCATGATCAGCAAGAACCAGGGGGGCACCTGGTTCAAGGGCACCTTCATCAAAACGGTGAAGGAGTGGCAAAGGGAGTGGTTCTACATCACCGAGCCCCTCGCCGCTGGTCAAACCGAGGTCCCGGCCTTCTCAGCCGGGCCTCCCAGGAAGCTCAAGTCCTGGAAGGAGAAGGGCGTTGCTTGAGGGAATCCAGAAGAGGTGGAGACCCTGGTCGACAGGATCCTGTGGTGGTCCACGATGGGGAAGGTTGAGCTGGCCGACATCATCAACGTCATGCTCAACCGCCGGATACTCCCTCTCCAACTTCGGGCTACCCCGATGTGGGCACAAAAGCCCGAGGACATGGACACCATCAACACCTTCTTCCGCTCCACCTTGGCAGCCATGTGGTCCAGGCTCATGAAGCTAGCCAAGGATAAGATTCCTCCAGCAGGGGAGGACCGCGGTCTCGAACACGGCTACGAGGCCCCCCCGGTAAGTAATCTTGCCCTTCAATATTTGTTTTGTTTGCTCATTGTGCCAAGGAGCTAAGTTTTTACTTGAACCGTCGTGTTTTGACATTTTCCAGAAGTGGTCGGCTTGGGTAAAAGGGCTACGATGCCCAGCCTCACTGTCGGAGCAGCCCCCAACTCCCCTGCTCTCGGCGCTTCTGACCGAGAAGCCACATGTGGTGGCCTCCAAAGGGACGAAGCCCCAGACGGGGAGGTCCAGTGCTCAGACCAGGAGGACCTCGGTCACCCGGTTAGAAGAGACCCATACCTCCGCTGATCAAGACGGCGGCGCCGAGGAGGGTGAGGAGGAGATTCCCCCTCTGAAGGGGAAGAGGTCGACGTTAGAAGACGCCGACATGGACATGCCGCCGAAGGGCTCAAAGAGGCTGAGGCGAGCCTCATCCAAGGCCGCCAACAAGTCATCGGAGAGGGCCGAGCTCTCCGGTGACTCAGAGGAAGACCCCCTCGCAACGGGGAGGAAGAAACCGGCACCTCGAGGGTAAGCCCTTGTTTCTATCGTCTTTCCTTAAGTCACTTTTTCAGCAAAGGGAATCTTACACAAGTAGTTTTTCATATGCAGTCCGCCGAGGGTAATCCCCAGCGGCTCTTCAAGCGGGCTGCCATCAACCAGCGGGACTCCAGAGCCCGCTGCTTCCCCCCCAAAGCCTGATGGTCTGGGGGAGGCGACATCCACCTTGGTCCCCGAAGTCAACTTGGCGGGGGCCAACACGGTGGCGACCATGGCCGAGGACAACACCTCGGCCCGACAAGATCTGGTGACGGAGCGCCCTGAGGTCATCGAAGAAGGGTTGGGCTAGTCGTTGGCTCAGCCGGCGTCTACCTCGGCTCCACCACACCAGGCAGAGGCCGCTCGGGTGGAGACACCCGAGGTCACCCCTTCGCCCCAGCCTACTGCCCAGGGACGGGCTGGCGCGGGGTGGACCGAGGAGGTGGAGGAGACCCTGAAGGGTTCTTCCATCAAGGAGGAGCATCGTGCCTTGATGGGCACGGCGCTAGAAGGCTATCGGTCCGCAGGGGCCGTCCTGCACGAGGTTTTTAAGAACCTTGCAGCAGGTTTCGAGGTACGCCTTCTGCGCATTCATGTTGTTTATTTAAGCTTTTTTGTTTTTGTGAGTTCTGTCCGAGGACATAAGAGTGTAGCCTTCTACACGGCTTAGTGAGTGAGTAGCCCCCGAGCCCGAAGTCGGTTGCAAGAAACCGGCATCGGGGTCGCTTGACGTAGTAGGAGCCGATGAGTGATCTTAATTATTCCCTTTATAATGAGGATCCGTTTTGTTCCAGGTTTCGACCTCGATCCCGGACTCCGTCTCCAAAGAGATGGCAGAGATGAACCGGAAACTTGAGCAATCTCAAGGTAAGCAAGTTTAAACTTGCCTTTGTATTTTGACTAAATACGTGTAATGTGTGTGAAAGAAAACAACTTAGGCCGAACTGTATTGATAGCGGAGCTGGAGATGCTCAAGGCCGAGCTCGATAGAGCTCGGAAAGAGGTGCGGCAGCAGGAGACAGCTGCCGCTGCGGCCGAGAAGGCGCGGGCTGCCGAGAAGGCGGCCAGAGAGAAGCACCAGGCAAGGGTGCTAGAGGTCGAGGAGACCCTGAAAGGCGTGTTCGAAGCACGCGACAAACTTCAGGAGGAGGGGCAGCGGACGAAGGAGGAGCTCGAGAAGCTGCAGCATGCCTACTCCGAGCTCAAGACCTCGGCCCGGGCGGACCGCGAGGTGCTCCAGCAAGTGGAGCAAATCGCCTCGGGTAAGAAATTCTTGCTGCAGTGTGCGTTTGGCAGCAAAGGGTGTGTCAAGCTCACCCAATTATGTCGTTTCGCAGAGGTCTTCGAGGATCTTCCGCAGAGCGCGGAGGATGCGGTGGCATACTTCGGCCAGCTGGCGGGCCATTAGGCGGAGAAAGCCTTCTGGGGTCAATTCCCGGGGTCGTCGTCTGCGCAGCTGCTGAATCATCGAGTGAAGCAGCTGGTCGAGCTGTTCCGCATGACAAGGCCGGCGGTCCAGGACCTCTGCGTTGCTTTGTGGCCTGCCGAAGAGTTTATTCGGCCTGATGGCCCGTCTCCAAAATGCCGTGCCCTGCGTCGAGCGTTGGAAGAGGTCCACGTGCTTCGAAGGGGCGCGGAGGGCATATGCTTGCGTGAAGACTCACTTCCGCAAGGTTGATGCGGAGACGTGTGCCGTTGGCCCTCCTGCCGACAAGCCGTGGACCGCCGAGCAGTTTTTCACCGAGGTTGAGGCGGGAGCTCGGACCACCGAGGCCATGTGCCCCAGGGACACTCTGTATTTTTAGGTGATACTTCGGAATGCCATAGTGTTATAATGTAAAAACTTTATCGTGTGTTTGAATGAAGATGGCTTGAAATTCCATATGTTTTTATTTTAGAATTCGATTATTCCTCCAATATGACTGTTCAAAATGAGAGTGGCCAGTCGTCGGCTTCAGCCCCAGTGTAGGTTATACAGAGGGTGTTCCTTAAGGCATGCTTGACCCTTGGCCGACGTCTCGGTACTCGGAGGCGGTCAATGACTTAAAGGAACTAGGCAATCGGACTATAGTGGCTTGACATCTTTCATTTAGTCGTAGGAGTTTGACTGTGGGGGCTGAGGACCAGCCCCCGGCATAGGAAGTGTGCGGCCAATGCGGCCGAGGTCTAAGCCATAGCACCCTTCGGCTAGAAATAAAAGCCCTTTGTTTGACACGGGTGATCTCTATCGTCACATCGCTTGACGCGGTCTCCGGATGGCAGACCAGTTTACGCTTACCTAGATAGTCAGTTTTTGGCTTTCTCCACTGAGGCGCTATGCCAATTAACCTGGCAGCGCAATCGCAGTGGTTCTCCCATTACGCCCTTAGCCGAATACGTCGGGAACGTAAGGGGTACACATAGGAGCCGGGCAACCCAACTATTGACCAAAATCTAGGTTCGAAACTGATGCATATAAGGCCAAAAATCCGGGACGCCGAATACATCGGACTTTCATATACCATTGCATCTTTTTAAAGTACTTCATCGTCCCGGAGCTATGCTGATAAAGAAATACAATAAAGACCTTGAAAGGGCACGATTTCTTTATTTTATAATATCAATCATGTACATGCCCAGTTGTGACGAGAGTAATTGAAAGAGTACAATGTAAATAATAAGGAAGGAAGAGGAAAGAACAGGTCGGATAATTACTGACGGATTTTAAAGGATCCGGACCGAAGCCTGCCGCACGTCTGCGTTTCCGAACTGTTGACCAGATCATCCCGATTGACGACGAAGGGTTTTGCGAAGGTCGATGCCCGACTGGCCCTTTATACACTCTAAGTGTTTGATTGACTGAGTTCCTCAAAGGGAGGTGTTTGCCAGAGTCATTCTGTGGTTAAGGCCATAGAGACGTAGTTACGCTCGGCTGTTTCTTTTACAGATACCTGCCTATGCAGGGGCTCTAAGCCTCATCTTCGCGTGGTTAATCCGCGCCTGACGTGTGGGTAGTTGTGTTGGCTCCTCGGCGTCCCAGGGAATTTTGAGTGCGAAGTTGTGTACCCTGGGGACGTAGTGCCCGCTGCTAGGGCACGCGAGGAGCCCACATCCCTATTTCGGGTGCGGGGTTAGCTGGCCGAGGTCGACTTGTGCAGCTCCGGCTCGCTTCAAAGAGCGAGCGGCGCGTTTATCGCTGCGGGCTGCCTCCTCGGATGCTTGGACCTCGGCTACAAAAGCAGCGGTCTGTTCCTCTGTCCGGAGTGAACGTTCGGTATTACAATTGACTGTGATGACTCCGTTGGGTCCCGGCATTTTGAGCTTGAGGTAGGCGTAATGCGGGACCGCGCTGAAGCGTGCGAAGGCTGTGCGCCCTAGGAGCGCGTGGTATCCACTCCGGAAGGGTACGATGTCGAAGATTAACTCGTCGCTTCTGAAGTTCTCGGGTGAACCGAAGACTACCTCGAGGGTGACTGTCCCGGTACAACGGGCTTCGACGCCCGGAATGACACCTTTAAAGGTGGTAGAGCTCGGCTTTATCCGAGATGAGTCAATGCCCATCTTTCGAACTGTGTCCTCGTAGATGAGGTTAAGACTGCTTCCCCCATCCATCAGAACGCGTGTTAGATGATAACCATCAATGATACGGTCCAGAACGAGCGCCGCGGATCCGCCATGCCTGATGCTGGTCGGATGATCGTGCTTGTTGAAAGTGATCGGGTAAGCCGACCATGGGTTATACTTCGGGGCGACTGGCTCCAACGCATATATGTCCCAAAGCACACGCTTTCTCTCCCGTTTAGGGATGTGGGTGACATAGATCATATTGACCTCTGTTACCTCGTTGGGAAATTTCTTTTGCCCTCCGTTATTGGGCTGCCGAGGTTCATCCTCGTCGTCGCTGCGGTGTTGGGTTTTATTCTGACCCTCTGCCGCTATCTTGCCAGCTTGTTTGAAGACCCAGCAATTCCTATTGGTGTGGGTTGCTAGTTTTTCCTGAGTACCGTGAATCCTGCATGGGCGGTCCAGGAGCCTGTCAAGCTGGCTAGGTCCGTCTTTGTTCCCCTTATAGGGTTTTCTTTTTTGCCCGGATTTAGGTCCGGTGAATCCTGCATTGACCGCGGCGTCTCCAGTATAGCGCCACATGGGGTGAGCCCGCTCCTGCAGCGGCTAGATCCTCCCACTGAGGAAGACCTCCAGAAGATCCAGGCCAGTCACTTCGCCCTGAATCAGACTGACCACGGCACTCACCAAGATCCCCACTTCAGTCTTCTCCTCCTTATCAATCGTTAGCGAGGGAGGGGTCTTGACTCTTTTAGTCGTGCAAGGAGGAAGACCAGTCGACGAACCGGAGCAAGGCAGGTCATTGCAGTAGAACCAGGTTGACTGCCAACCCCTAACCGAATTGGGAAAAGACATGGAGGGGAATGCGCTTTTACCCCTCATCTGGATACCTAAGCCCCCGCACATCTGGGTCACGTGGGTCCTCTCTCCATCGGGGTCAGCCTTTTTAACCGACTGAGATCGACACGTGAAGATATGTTTAAACAATCCCCAGTGCGGCTGGTAGCCTAAGAAGTTCTCACACAAGGAAATGAATGCGGCGAGGTACACTATGGCATTCGGAGGAAGATGATGAAGCTGGGCACTGAAAAAGTTCAAAAAACCGCGAAAGAAGGGGTGAGGTGGCAAGGAGAAACCTCGCTCGACGTGAGTGGTGAGAAGCACGCGCTCCCCGGGGCACGGCGCGGTCTCGATCTCTCCTTCTTCTGGCAGCCTCCATGTCCCGTCGCGCACCAGCCCATCCACGACGAGCCCGCTGATGTCATCCTCCGTGGTGGTCGGCGGGAGCCAATCGCCCTGGATCCACCCGCGCGGAGGCGCGACCCGGGAACTTGACGCCTTCTTGCCCTTCGCCGCCTTCTTCGCCCTCTCGAGCTTCGCCATCTTGTCCTTCGCCATCGCCGCAGAGCTCTCCAGCGCCAAGGAGGATTCGCGCGGAGTGGGTTGCTGGGGAAGAGATTGGGCGGACTGGAGGAGTTGGAGAAAAGGGGATCTGTTCTCTCTCCCTCTCCGACGCAGTGACCTCTTATTCCGTCGCCCGTTCCGCTCCCCAATCCTCTCCAGCGATTCTCGGGCCTGTAGATCTCCTCAAATCTCGCTGGCGGAGTTGCAGCGATATGTGGCGAAAAGTGGGGCGAAAATCGAGGCGTTACGCCCCACTTTCCCCACTCGTTGCGCTGCAACTGTTCACGCGCGCTCGAATCTGATTTCAAATCCCGCAAGATCCGGGGTGCAGCAACCCGATTGCTCGCCCTTTATAGACATTCCATAAACGCTCGGATCTGTTCCATCACCCGACGATGACCCGTTTCACTCGAATGGAGACTACTCATTTCATTCGGATGGATACTTCCACTCGGACGTCATATGGTCCAGAATCCGTCAAGGTGCCGCACGAAGACAAGGCCGTCTAATGACCAGTAGGAGTTCTTGAGCGCCCCTGTAGCACTCAACCCACCTGGGAATTCGCCTTGACTCGATCCGCTTAACCTCGACCAATTCGGGGGCTAATGACGAGGACATATACTAGGGATAGGGTAACAGGCCTGACCTACAGATCCTACCCTAGAACGCCACACGCCTTATACTAGGCCCCAGGGCCAGATCAGCAGCCAGGAATTCTGCAACCTGACATTCACTCGGAGTTCAATGAACCAGTCGGGAAGCAGGAGTTCACTCGACCGGCTTATTTCACTCGGAGTACCTGACAGTCACTCGATCAGAGAAGACCAGGAGGCTCCAGGAACGCAACGGTCAGGACGTGCGCTCGCCCTTATTAATTGTAATCAATGCACCCGTTACTTGGCGCCCTTAAACCCCCTCTTTAACCCCTGTTAATGGCGACATTCATGGGGGCCTGGCGGACTCTATATAAGCCACCCCTCAGCTCCATTCCAAGGGTTCGCATTCTTTATAACCTATACACTCAATCAACAGTCCAGAGCACCGAGACGTAGGGCTATTACCTCCACCGATGAGGGGCCTGAACTCGTAAATCCAAGTGTAACAACCTCGCCATAGCTAGGCTCTGCCCTCTCATCTGTACCCCTACACACTACTGTCAGACTTGCACCCACGACAGTTGGCCACGTCAGCATCGCCGGAGCTCAACGCCGGCGACCTGGGAACGCGGTGGCGAGCGCTCGGGAGGCCACGGGAGGACCAGCCGAGGGCATCTGGTGGAAGCCCGCACTCGCGCGCATCCCTTGGGCGCAGCAGGAGACCGCGGGGTGGCCGGAGCTATGGCTACGGCGACGGCCGAGCGGCGGCAGCGGCGGCCGTAGCAAGCAGCAGTAGTAGAACAGCAGCGCAGCCGCAGCAGAGCAGAGCAGTGGTGGCAGTTGAGCAGCAGCAGCGCAGAGAGCAGCGGCAACAGTAGTGGGGCAATAGTGGGTGCGGGCGTGTCCGGAACCAGTGGCAACAACGATGAGCGGCGGCGGCCGTGACGAGCGTGAGAGGCAATCGGGGCTAGAGGACACGGGGAAGAGGAAGAGGGGGTCGGAGAGGACCGGGTGCTCACGACGGTGCTCGTAGGGGTCTCTGGGAAGCCGGGAGAGGGCGAGGCCGAGCGGATCAACAACAATGGCAACGACGACCGAGGCGATGAGGACGGTTCGATGATGAGGCTTGGGGGCGTCCAGGATGCATCCTTGCAGCGGGAAGACGAGGTCGACAGTGGTGGCCCTCCTGGACACCTTCGCGCGGCGTGGGGAACAAGGTGGCCGCGGTGACAATGAGGGCATGGCGGCGGCCAAGCTCGGGTGTGGTTGCATCGAGCAAGAGGAAGGGGGGGGGGAATGACCTAGGGTTCGTCCGCGGCGCTCGGGGGCGGTCCTTATCCTCGCGGGAGCGTTGAGGATGGCCGACGCGTGTGGCCTTCGCGCCATGGACACCGCGGGCGCGTCCAGCGCGCCTCCTGTGAACAGGAGGTAGATGAAAACCTCCTGGCGGGCTGGGCCGGCCACTGTTGACCTAAAGCCCAACAGTGTTGAGCATCTCTGTCCTTTCCATTTTTACTTTTCTGTTTTACATTTTTGTCTCTATTTTGTATTTAGTTTAGCTAGTAAATGAATTTTGCTCAATATGAAACTTGGCACAAAAATACAGGGCAATATTCTGGGTCTGCACAAAAAGTTTCAGGGCATTTGGAAATGTCTAAACATTTTTAGAAATTGAAAAGGTTAATTATTTAGCTGCTGATCCACTTAATTAATTTCTAGGGGCATTTTGGGAATTTAGGTGATATTGTTTTCCTTAACACAATTACTTATGGATTATTTGCAATATTATGAACTATTTGGCTTGCATGTTTGAAGATGTAATAATTTGACTTGCAATTTAAATTTGAATTTGACTCTGATTTTTGGACAACTGGCAATTTGGCTTAGTGATCATGATGACATGACCACCATTAGGGGAAGATCACTGTAGTATGATTCTCGGGGTGTTACATTTAAATACACAATGCACAACTTTGATGTGGCACCTCCCTCGCAAACCAGAAAGCCCCCTTGGATATCTATAATGACAGGTTAAGGTCGTAGCTAGGGTGCCTGTGCCACCCCCACTTCGTGTCGGCGGGACGCATGCACGTACTCATACTTTGGTCGGACATGCATGCATGTCACCATGACCTACCATAAGACGGACCAAGTGAATCTATCTTGGCCAAATGACCACTGTTGTTGTTGGTCAAAAAGGCGTGGAGAGAGCAGCTACACGAGAGGTGCTTGTGTTTGAAAAGGGGTCTGAATCCTCTAAACTGTTGCCTTGGCCCTCCTTTTATAGCTTAAGGGGTTACCACAGTGGCAAAACAGTAATTACATCGTGACTAGATAGCAAACAGTGCTATCATACCTAACTCTGCCAATTTAGGACAAAGTCATTAAATGCGCCGTTAGGTGTCATGTGGAGAGGTAGTCCCGGCAAGGTTTCTGCACCGCTTGCCCAGCTACCTCATATTATCCTGACACGCCTCCTGAACGGGTGTCTTTAGAAGCAAATCTTGTCCCAGCGTGCCGACACGTCTCCGACAAGTCTCACCAACTAGCTTGCGTGGTCGACACCTCACTTGTCAGCGAACACCTGTGCAGCGAGGTGGAGCGCCGGAGGGCTGGTATAAGCTTGCCGGCGCGGAGCTTGCCAGGTCCTCACCTTGCCGGTTTAGCCTTGCCAGCAAGGAACGTCTTCATCTTTGGGACTAGTTGAGTGTCGTGCCTTGAGCTTCTTTCTGGTAGCCTGGTTTGGCCACCACAAACACCATCTTGCCGTACACCTTGTTGCCCAAGTCAGGAGATGATAAGATGATACGTGGCCACTCCATCAACCTGCTGCACCTCTTTGACACACCTCAGAAGTTTAAGGTGATGAGCTTGATCGTGGAAACCATCAAGAGGACTGCAACTAATCAGAAGAGATCTTGCGGATATGCTCCACACATCCAGATGCTTATCAATTCCAAGGTTGGAACGAGCACTTATCTCCTTGATCGTGAGCATCTCCCACTGCGTCCAGAGTTTGAGGACAATGTCATAGTGCTGGATCCTTCGCATCCCACCTCTGCTCAAGCCCAACAGAAGATTCGAAAAGCTGCAGAAGCAAAAGCTGCCAAGGAGGCATCTGCTCCAAATGCACCTATTGCCAACCTCAAGACTCCAAAGGACCAGATGACTTATCTGCTTGAAGCCACCCTGAGGATTGAGCGAAGTCTGGCCAACCTCACCCAGAACCAGGCTAGCTTAGAGCGGATAGTAGAGACGAAGATTCATGATCTAGATGTTAAGATCACTGAGGTCCAGACTATAGTGGAGAAGCTGAAGGACGATGTTGATGCAGCTAGGACATCCGCTTCTAATGATAGTGGAGATGACAGACCCACTACGGAGAGATTTCAGACAGTGCCCAGGGCAGCCAGGTCTGCTGCAGTGCCAGTTGTGGATCCGAGGACCCCAATCTCTGCACCTGCTGCTGCTGCTACAGTGCCACCTCCGGTCTCCACTCCTCTAGCCCAGCAGACATCAGCCGAAGCCTTCGCGGATGCACTTCTCTCAACACCATCTACGCACACCGGAGCTGCCAGCAGGAGATCGCCTTCAGGAGCTTCTGAGGATCGTGCTTAGAGTGCCGTATTAGTCCTATACCTAGTCGATCTTTTTGGTACTTGTTGCCAAAGGGGGAGAATTTGTATAGATCTCAGCTTCGAGAGAGAGAGTTTCGCTTTGCTTTCCACTCGGTCCATCCGAGTTGTTCCAGTCGGTCCCACCGAGATTCCTAACGTTCATATCTTTTACACAGTTCGGTGCTACCGAGATTATGGTTTTGGTGCCACCGAGTTGGGTCAAAAGTGTGTAACGGTTGGATTTTGTGTGGAGACTATATATACCCCTCCACCACTTCCTTCTCAGTAAGGAGAGCCATCAGAACGTGCCTACACTTCCACCATACATTTTCTGAGAGAGAAGCACCTACTCATGTGTTGAGATCAAGTCATTCCAATCCTACCATTTGAACCTTGATTTCTAGCCTTTCCCAAGTTGCTTTCCACTCAAATCCTTCTTCCACCATAGCCAAATCTATGAGGAGTTGTTTGAGTGTTGGGAAGACTATCATCTGAAGCACAAGAGCAAGGAGTTCATCAACAACACACCGTCTATTACCTTTTGGAGAGTGGTGTCTCCTAGATTGGTTAGGTGTCACTTGGGAGCCTCTGACATGATGTGGAGTTGAACCAAGGAGTTTGTAAGGGCAAGGAGATCGCCTACTTCGTGAAGATCTACCCGAGTGAAGCTAGTCCTTCATGGACGTAAGCCATGGTGGGATAGACAAGGTTGCTTCTTCGTGGACCCTTCGTGGGTGGAGCCCTCTGTGGACTCGCACAGCCGTTACCCTTCGTGGGTTGAAGTCTCCATCAACATGGACGTACGATAGCACCACCTATCGAAACCACGCCAAAAACCACCGTGTCTTCATTGCGTTTGAATTCTTCGATCCCCTCCTTTACTTACATACGCAATTGTTTACTTTCCGCTACTACACTCTTAGAATTGCATGTGTAGGGTGATGCTTGACTTGTATTCTTGCTAAAATCTGCCTACAACTAAAATTGGGAAAAGGTTAGGTTTTTAATTGGTCAAGTAGTCTAATCACCCCCCCTCTAGACATACTTTCGATCCTACAATAGCCCACTTCGCCACTCGACCAGTTGCATCCCGATTGTTCATGATCTCAGACAGCAGGGCGTCGCTGATGACTGACACGACGTGCTCTTGGAAGTAGTGGGCTACTTTCTTCGCAGTCAGATAGATGCCATATACGAGCTTCTAATAATGAGGATACCTCTGCTTGGACGGTGTCAGGACTTCAGAAATGTAATAGACTGGGCGCTGAACTTTGTAAGCTTTGCCTTCTTCTTCTCGCTCGACTGTGAGGACAGTGCTGACAACTTGACCAGTGGCCGCAATGTACAAGAGCAATGGTTCGTTGCTGTTCGGAGCGGCAAGCACCGGCTGGGTGGAAAGCAGGGCTTTGAGCTGAAAAAACGCTGCTTGTACTTCAGCAGTCCACTCGAATGAATCAGACTTCTTCATCAATCGATAAAGGGGCAGTGCCTTCTCACCGAGGCGGGAGATGAATCGGCTCAGAGCCGCAAGACAACCCGTGAGCTTTTGCACATCATGAAGCCGTTCTGGACGTTTCATTCGTACAATTGCACCGATCTTCTCGGGGTTGGCATCTATCCCTCGTTCGGAAATGAGGAATCCGAGTAACTTGCCCCCGGGCACCCCGAAAGTGCACTTTGCTGGATTCAGCTTAATATCATACTTCCGCAGATTTGCGAAAGTTTCAGCTAGGTCAGCCAGCAAGTCGGAACCTTTTCTGGACTTGACCATGATATCATCCATGTATGCCTCAATGTTTCGACTGATCTATTTTTGCAAACACTTTTGGACCATGCGCATGAAAGTGGCACCGGCATTCTTGAGACCGAATGGCATGGTGATATAGCAGAAACACCCGAATGGGGTGATAAAAGCTGTTTTTATTTCATCTGGCCCATACAGTCGGATCTGGTGGTACCCGGAGTACGCATCCAGAAAAGACAATCGCTCACAACCCGCGGTGGAATCTATGATTTGATCTATGTGGGGGAGCAGGAAATGATCCTTGGGGCAGACCCGATTGATGTGCTTGAAATCGATGCACATTCGGAGTGACTTATCCTTCTTAGGGACCATGACGACGTTGGCAAGCCACTCGGAGTGGTACACCTCACGGATGAACTCGGCTGCCAGGAGCCGAGCAACTTCTTCGCCAATGGCCTCCTCTTCTGTGTAGCAGAGCGGCGAAGATGCTCTTTCACAGGTTTTGCTTTCAGGTCGACTCGCAATCGGTGCTCAGCCAGCTCCCTGGGTACACCCGGCATGTCGGATGGCTTCCATGCGAAGATGTCCCAGTTCTCATGGAGGAACTGGATGAGCGCTTCTTCCTATTTGCTGTCGAGTGTCATTGAGATGTTGGTGGGTGCAGCATTGGGATCTTCCGGGTGGACGTGTACAGGCTTCGTATCACCGGCCGACTGAAACGCAGATTCTGCAGCTGGCTTCTTGGAGCGTAGCAGATCACTCGGATCGGCATTTTTCTTGTACTCCTCCAACTCCACCATGGCCATTTGTTCATCAGCGATCTTGGATCCTTGCTGCAAACATTCCTCCGCACGCTGCCGATTTCCAGTGACTGTGATCACTCCTTTAGGGCCGGGCATCTTCAGCTTGAGATACACATAACATGGACGGGCCATGAAACGCGCGTAGGCCGGCCAGCCAAGGATGGCATGGTAGGCACCGCGGAAGTCGACCACTTCAAAGGTCAGCCTTTCCTTCCTGAAGTTCTTGTTGTCTCCAAAGACCACATCTAGGGCGATCTGTCCGAGTGACTTTGCTTTCTTGCCGGGGATCACTCCGTGGAACTGCATGCTGCTCTCGCTGAGACGGGACATCGGAATGCCCATCCCCTTCAGGGTTTCAGCGTAGAGTATGTTCAGGCCACTTCCACCATCCATGAGAACCTTGCGCAACCGAACGCCTCCCACGACTGGATCGAGCACCAGTGCCTGCCGCCCAGGGGTGGCGATGTAGGCCGGATGGTCCGACTGATCAAAGGTGATCGGAGTCTTCGACCAGTTCAGAAATTTTGTCGTCGCCGGCATGGCCATGTTTACTTCCCGGTTGATGACTTTCAGTCGACTCCTGCTCTCTACATCTGCAAAGATCATCAGGGTTGCATTGACACTGGGAAAAGTTTCATCTTTGTCTCCTTCATCGGCATCTTCTGGGCTCTTCTCACTCGACCGGCCCTCTCGAAACTGTTGTATCAACAATCTGCACTGCCGAGTGGTATGCTTGGGCAATATCAGATTGCCCTCCTCATCTTTTCTGGTGTGGATGTGGCACGGCAAATCAAGGACATCTTGGCCCGACTGATCTTTCTTCTTCCTCGGAATCCACTTTTCCTTGGCTTTCCCCTTGTTCTTGGCTTGACCGGCCAGTGCGGCAGCCTCAGCCTGAGACGAACCGTCAGCCTTGCGCTTCGGCTTCCGACTGGGATTATTGTTTCTGGGGTTGGGCTCACTGGTTTTCCCCTTGCCGTTACGAAGACGGTCTTCCTCTTCTCCGTTAGCATACCGAGTGGCGATCTCCATCATTTGGCTCATGGTCAAAGATCCCGACCGGCCAAATTTTAGGATGAGCTCTCTATATCTGACACCTGCCTTGAAGGCGCAGACGGGCTGATGCTCCGTGACGTTCTCAACCACATGATGCAGGGTCGTCCACCGCTGAATGTACTCCCTCAAGTTTTCATTCGGCTTCTACACATAGTGTTGTAACTCGGTCAACCCGGCCGGGCGTTTGCACGTGCCCTCGAATGTTTTGATGAACACTCGGGCCAAATCTTCCCAGCAGTATATGTTGGCCGGAGTGAGCTGGTTGAGCCAGGCACGGGCGGACCCTTCCAGCATCAAGGGCAAATGCTTCATAGCCACATAGTCATTACCACCTCCAATCTGCACAGCCACTTGGTAATCCTCTAACCAAGTCTCTGGCTTGGACTCTCCAGTGAACTTGCTTACTCCAGCTGCCAATCTGAAGTTAGGCGGAATCTCAGCGGCCCTGATTGCTCTGCTGAAACACTCGGGCCCGGAGATGAATGCTCCACTTCCACTCGGACGATCTCTGTCCAAGTTCTCCCTAAGAGCTCTGCCTCTGTCGACCAGGTTTTGAGCGAGAACGGATCTCGCATTGAACTGCGGGTCACAATAGTCGACTGGTTCTCTCTGGCGATAACCGTCACCATGGCGGAGAGGGCTGGCCCTCCGATCATTGCCGTAAGGACGCCTGGCGTCGTATGGCCTGGGCGCGTATGAGCCATCCCGCGGAGGGGGTGACTGCAAACGACGACGATCATCTTGACGCCACGGAGGCGTATTCCGACTGCGACCCTGCCCCGAGTACTGGTCTCGGTGGTGGTCTCGGTCGTTTCGCCGCGGAGGTGAGTGTCCGTTTCTCCTCGGGGACACCGGGCTGTGGGCCGACTGAACGGTGTCAGCCCTGACGGATCTGCTGTGAATCCTGTTGCGCGACTGGGACACCACCGAATTATGCTCTTCAGCCGTCTTAAGCAAGGCCCGGATCTGCCGTAGACCCTCTCCCGCCTCAGATCGGACGGCTCAATGGAATCTGCTATCCGAGTGGCCACCGTCAAATTCTGCTGCTGATCATTTGAGAACAACTGCCGCTACCGTCAACTGGAACTGGGCTGATGTTGCCGCTGGGGGCGATCGTCAAGTGATTTTTGGAGCGCCTCCAGACGACTGCGCTCAGCCAAGTTGGCTTGGCGCGCAGCCTCCAAAGCCTGAGCCTCGGGAGTCGTCCCAATGATGGGCGTCTGGAGGGCCTGCTCGTTCCAGCGCTGCAGCTCCTGTCTTTGCTGCTGAGTGAGAGGTCGGGGATAGTACTCGTCGTCCTGACGGTCTCTGCCGCCATCAAGATCAGCGCGCGACGGGTTGCCGGTCTACACGCCGCCGTGGCCGTACCCAGGCGGACTGGGCGGGGAGTCGGCCATCAGCACCTTTGCAGCGGGATCGCTACTCTCGCACTCCGATAAGCTTCCCGAGTGTTCGTGCAATGAGGCGAACAAATCGAAGACGGGCTCATCGGGCTCGATTGCCGCGACTTGCGGGGCCGCAGCCTGAAGGGCCACCGCATGCTTGATCCACCGTTGAAGCCGTGAGCGTCCGGAACACTTGCGACGGTGGCTGGTGGAGTGCGAAGGCGCCGACTGGTACGGAGTCGACGGTTGTCGAAGAAGGACGCCGAAGGTACTCGCGCGGAATTGCGTCGCGCCGCGGACGGGCAACGCCTTGACATCTAGTGGGGCTTCCTGAAGCCACGCCAAATCGTCGATGATGAAACTGAGGACGCCGAAACGGATCTCGCCGCCCAAAGTCAGTCCGCCGCCAGAAACCATGATGGAGGTGGGAAAATTGCAACTACGCCGGAAGTCGCTAGACGCCTGCCCCATGGTGGGCGCCAACTGTCGTGGGTGCAAGTCTGACAGTAGTGTGTAGGGGTATGGATGAGAGGGCAGAGCCTAGCTATGGCGAGGTTGTTACACTCGGATTTACGAGTTCAGGCCCCTCAGTGGTGGAGGTAATAGCCCTACGTCTCGGTGCTCTGGAGCTGTTGATTGAGTGTATAGGTTATAAAGAATGCGAACCCTTGGAATGGAGCTGAGGGGTGGCTTATATAGAGTTCGCCAGGCCCCCATGAATGTCGCCATTACCAGGGGTTAAAGAGGGGGTTTAAGGGCGCCAGGTAATGGGTGCATTGATTACAATTAATAAGGGCGAGCGCACGTCCTGACCGTTGCATTCCTGGAGCCTCCTGGTCTTCTCTGGTCGAGTGACTATCAGGTACTCCGAGTGAAATAAGCCGGTCGAGTGAACTCCTGCTTCCCGAGTGGTTCATTGAACTCTGAGTGAATGTCAGGTTGCAGAATTCCTAGCTGCTGATCTGGCCCTAGGGCCCAGTATAAGGCGTGTGGCGTTCTAGGGTAGGATCCGTAGGTCAGGCCTATTACCCTATCCCTAGTATATGTCCTCGTCACTCGTGCTGGAGCAGTCTAAGGATGGGTGACCGGGTGGGAATTTGCTATATCTCAAGCTTCATTTAAGCGCCATGGTACGGTCATTACAGAAATTTAGCATCTAAATGTGTCTGTAGTGACCAGTCATGTCGATTAAAAAAACCTTGAGATCCTTGTTTTGAAAATTTGGAGAATGATGTTTTTTTTTGTTATTTGCTGTTTTGAATAATTGGAGAATGATCGAGATCGATCTATGGGCCCGCCACATTCTATCCTTTGACCCACAACGTTCGAGATCTGTGGGCCCACATGCTCTATCCTTTGACCCACAACGTTCGAGATCTGTGGGCCCACATGTTCTATCCTTTGACCCACAACATACGAGAAGGGTTTGACCATGACAGGTTCCTCTTGGTATAGGTCATGGCGGCATGTCAGACCAAATTTAGTTTGGGAACATTTGTTGGATTCCCTCCCGCTGGCTCGAAGTTGGGGAACCGGCATCATACGTAACCTGGCTTCCTGGGGGTACGGTGTTCAGTTTGTAATGCAGCTGGTGCCCCATTGAAGTTGTGCATTGGGGATTTGATCACCTCACACACCACCCATATATACATATATTTGGGCTGCATGCAGGGTATAGGGTCTTCTGATCGACCCCATCTCCCATGTGCGGTTTTCAATGACACGCCTATCTGTGGGCCTGGTCTATATATATCATCCCTTTGGCCGACAACGAGGGGGTTTGGCCATGAATGGATTCCTCCTGGTTCGTGTTACCGCGGGTCATGGTGACATGTCCGAGCAAAGTTCGAGCTCATGCGTTCTCAGGATTCCCTCCCATGCGCTCGAAATGGTGGGTTGGATCAACACCCTACGTACGTCGACGTCGTCCTTAATTACTACCTACCTTTCATGGGGGTTGTCCATTTCGTGAGGTAGGCGCCACATCAAAATTGTACATTTTTGGGTATTTAAAGCACATCACCCTTCCAACGTACATCTATTTAGGCCCCATGCAGGTGGTGCTGGTTTTGTGGCCCCTCTCGTGCGGTTTACGGTGATGGTCCAATCTATGGGCCTGAGTGGTCTATTATATCCCTTTTTGACCGACAACAACAGTGGTCATTTGGCCAAGATAGATTCACTTGGTCCGTCTTATGGTAGGTCATGGTGACATGCATGCATGTCCGACCAAAGTATGAGTACGTGCATGCGTCCCGCCGACATGAAGTGGGGGTGGGGCAGGCACCCTAGCTACGACCTTAACCTGTCATTATAGATATCGAAGGGGGCTTTCCGGTTTGCGAGGGAGGTGCCACATCAAAGTTGTGCATTGTGTATTTAAATGTAACAACACGAGAATTATACTACAGTGATCTTCCCCTAATGGTGGTCATGTCATCATGATCACTAAGCCAAATTGCCACTTGTCCAAAAATCAGAGTCAAATTCAAATTTAAATTGCAAGTCAAATTATTACATCTTCAAACATGCAAGCCAAATAGTTCATAATATTGCAAATAATACATAAGTAATTGTGTTAAGGAAAACAATATCACCTAATTTCCCAAAATGCCCCTAGAAATTAATTAAGTGGATCAGCAGCTAAATAATTAACCTTTTCAATTTCTAAAAATGTTTAGACATTTCCAAATGCCCTAAAACTTTTTGTGCAGACCCAGAATATTGCCCTGTATTTTTTTGTGCCAAGTTTCATATTGAGGAAAATTCATTTACTAGCTAAACTAAATACAAAACAGAGATAAAAATGTAAAACAGAAAAGCAAAAATGGAAAGAACAGAGATGCACAACACTGTTGGCCTTTAGGTCAACAGTGGCCGGCCCAGCCCGCCAGGAGGTTTTCATCTACCTCCTGTTCACAGGAGGCGCGCTGGACGCGCCCGCGGCGTCCATGGCGCGAAGGCCACACGCGTCGGCCATCCTCAACGCTCCCGCGATGATAAGGACCGCCCCCGAGCGCCGCGGACGAACCCTAGGTCATTTTCCCCCCTTCCTCTTGCTCGATGCAACCACACCCGAGCTCGGCCGCCGCCATGCCCTCGTCGTCACCGCGTCCACCTTGTTCCCCGCGCCGCGCGAAGGTGTCCAGGAGGGCCACCACTGTCGACCTCGTCTTCCCGCTGCAAGGACGTGTCCTGGACGCCCCCAAGCCTCATCATCGACCCGTCCTCATCGCCTCGGTCGTCGTTGCCATTGTCGTCGATTCGCTCGGCCTCGCCCTCTCCCGGCTTCCCCGAGACCCCTACGAGCACCGTCGTGAGCACCCGGTCCTCTCCGACCCCCTCTTCCTCTTCCCCGTGTCTTCTTGCCCCGATTGCCTCTCGCGCTCGTCACGGCCGCCGCCGCTCATCGTTGTTGCCGCTGGTTCCGGCCACGCCCGCACCCACTGTTGCCCCACTACAGTTGCCGCTGCTCTCTGCGCTGCTGCTCAACTGCCGCCACTGCTCTGCTCTGTTGCGGCTGCGCTGCTGTTCTACTACTGCTGCTTGCTACGGCCGCCGCTGCCGCCGCTCGGCCGTCGTCGTAGCCACAGCTCCGGCCACCCCGCGGTCTCCTGCTGCGCCCAAGGGATGCGCGCGAGTGCGGGCTTCCGCCAGATGCCCTCGGCTGGTCCTCCCGTGGCCTCCCGAGCGCTCGCCGCCGCGTTCCCAGGTCGCCGGCGTTGAGCTCCGGCGATGCTGACGTGGCCGTCCTAATTAAGCCACTAACTAACCTGCTAACCCCCCTGCTAACTCCAGTGACAGCCGGGCCCCACGCGGGTTATTTTTTCTAATAAAACCGGTTTGTTTAAATGTCTCACTGACACCAGGGGCCCACCTTTTACTGTTCAAACAGATAAGATGGGTCCAGTCAGCGTGCTGACTCAGCACTGGGACCCACTGTCAGCCTCAGGAGCAAAAGCTGGGTACACTTCACTAGGTACCCGTAGCAGTTAAATGCTAAATGTTTTTCGAATTAAAATAAATCTGTAATTTCAGAATATTGTTTAAAACTTTGGAAAATCATATAAAATAATCCGTAACTCGGATGAAAATAATTTGTATATGAAAAATGATCAGAAAAATAAGACGAATCCGAATACGCCATCCACATACCTGCCACATGCCCCCAGCACACCAAACATGGAACCTTCCCCTCCGGATCGTCTGACCGATAAAGGCCTGGAGCCAGGAAAATATTCCCGGATATTTTCCCGCTCCGTCTATAACACCTAGCACTGCGTTAGGTCACCCCTAACATTTCATATTGCCATGTCATGCATCTGTGTTGCATTTGTTTGCTTTATATTTATTGTTTCTTCCCCCTCTTCTCTTCGGTAGACCCCGAGACCGACGCTACTCCCGAGTACAACTACACTCCTGACGTCCAGCCCCTTTCAGCAGAGCTTCCTGGCAAGCAAAACCCCCTTGATCATTCCTATATCACCCATTCTTTCTCTCTCATGCTTGCATTAGATTTTGCTACTGTTGTCCAAAAGCTCCTATTCTGATGCATAGCCTGTTTTTGTAACTGTTGTTGATACCTTACCTGCTATCCTAAATGCTTAGTATAGGTTGGTTAGTGATCCATCAGTGGCCCCGCACCCTTGTCTGTGTTACCATGCCTTGCTTCCGGATGTTTCGATCAATGTGATCGATATGCAGAGACCGACACATCACCGCACAACCCCTTAGTTGTACGACTCTGCAGAGCTACTATCGAGTGCCGAGGGTGATACCTCCTACCTCACTCCTGATGATATCTCTGTAGCATAGCTAGTCGGTTGTGAGTTACCGAGGGTGATTCCTCTTTCACCACCTCCGATGATGCCTCGGTCGTGTAGCCCCTCAAGCGTGAACCCATAGAGGGTGATTCCTCCAAGTTCACCTTGACGGTTACATCGAGTGGGAATCCATCGAGGGTGATTCCTCGGATTTCCCCTCGATGTTACAGACACACTGTCACCTTACACTGTTGCACCTTTTTATGGTTACTGTGGGACTGAAGGGACAGGCGGTACCACCCCGGTAGAGGTGGACCTGAGTTCCCGACAGTCTCTTGTGAAGTCAGGTTGACCTGGAGGGTACCCGCGAGGTAATTACGCGGCACGACCGGGCAGGCAGACCGCGCCAGGAGAGGGATGGGCTTGACCCTTGCCGTAAGTCCGAGAGACGGGGCAACAGGAGCACTGATCATCACCACGCGCTCCCAACACACTAATGGGTTAGGATATATGATCTGAGTAGACCTCTGGCCTTTTCGCACTAACCACCACGCGGGAATAGTATGGGCACTCGGCGTCGTATGTTTCAGCCGAAGTTCTTCAGACGTCAGCAACTGAGCGACGCGCGCCCGGGTGGACCGCGACAGCCTGCGTGTGTATACAGGGGCTAGGTCTGGTCCCGGCCGCCCACGCAACGCGCATGAGTGCATAGGGCGATGGGCCCAAGACCCCTGAGCGCTTAGGATTTAGACCGGTGTGCTGACCTCTCTGTTGGACCTAGGTAGGGCTACGGCGTGTCGATCAGCCGAGGCCGGGCATGACCCAATAAAAGTGTGTCCGTCCAGAGTTAATCGAGCGTGTTGGGTAACTTGGTGCACCCCTGCAGGGAAGTATATCTATTCGAATAGCCGTGTCCACGGTAACAGGACGCTCAGAGAGTATCCTGATCTACTACAACTAGAATTGGATACCTGTGTTACTTAATCAATATGTTGGCTCCGGGATCGCTTTCTCACAGGGAGTCGAGGAAGGATCTCTAGGCATTGCTATTATATAATTATTACTTTATTATATGCTAATCTGTACTCTTCTAATGCTGCAAGATGCTGCAAGGTGCTAGTCTTCGATAGGCTAGGCCTTCCCCTCTATTCTGGCATTTCTGCAGTCTGGTCCACAGATACAGCCCCTTCCCTTTGATACCGATGCATACTTAGCATATGTCAGGGCCGGTTTTCCAACAAAAACATTTATTGAAAAACCGTCCTGATAGTCCGGCCAGTACAGAAAATCCTTCTTACTGGTAAACAAATCCTTGATACAGAAATCCAGTAGTACTTAATATTATACAGGGTTGAGCGGAGGCTGCTCAACAATTTATTACAAGCACGCCAATATTACACATAATGGCGGATATGTCACAATGGATGTGGTGGCATAACTACTGACTCGTAAAAATAAAAAGAGTGGTGGGTATGTCACAGTGGAGTGGGTGACATAACTCTCATATCTTACAGCTCATCAAGCGTCGGGGTGAGGCTTGATGATTTTGTTTGGGTGGCGGAAGCGTATATAATACAAGTGGCAAACTCCAGGATCGCAAGAGACTGACTGGGACTCCTCTAGGCGTCGGACTCGCTATCGTACTCTTCATCCATAAGATCGCCTTCGTCCACATCTGGCCAAAACAATAGCCAGGGACAAGCCAGTGAGTACTTTGAATGTACTCGCAAACAGTTTGGACATAAGATATAACAAATGCAAACATGATGCACATGAGCAAATTAGCAATACACACAAAGCCAGTTAAGTTTGCACAACAAGAAAAAGAAAGGAAGTCGGGCGGTAGTCCTCCCAAAATCCCCGTAAAATTGATGACGACCGATCGGATGTCTGAAGCGACGCCACGAAAGGTAAGGAATAAAAGACATGCCTCAGTCGGGCGTCGGAGCGACACCACATAAAGGGCTTATATGTCAAATTTTCAAATGACAGGAATGCCACAGTCGGACGTCTGAGCGACATCACATAAAGGGCTTATATAAAAAGTAAATGACAAGAATGCCACAGTCGGACGTCTGAGCGACATCACATAAAGGGCTTATATCAAAAGTAAATGACAAGCATGCCACAGTCGGACGTCTGAGCGACATCACAGAAAGGGCTTATATCAAAAGTAAAAGACAAGCATGCCACAGTCGGACGTCTGAGCGACATCACAGAAAGGGCTTATATCAAAAGTAAATGACAAGCATGCCACAGTCGGACGTCTGAGCGACATCACAGAAAGGGCTTATATCAAAAGTAAATGACAAGCATGCCACAGTCGGACGTCTGAGCGACATCACAGAAAGGGCTTATATCAAAAGTAAATGACAAGCATGCCACAGTCGGACGTCTGAGCGACATCACAGAAAGGGCTTATATCAGTATCATTAAAAATACGAGTAATCCAGGAGGTAACACCATCCCAAGGAATACTCGGCATATCATAATAATAAACAGGTTAGTCCATCCACAGGAATAACATTCTGCCAAATTCACTTCTGTTGTTTAACATATTAGTTCTCCAGAGACTGACACTGAGACCGACACTTGACCTGTCAACCAACGTCCTTGACCGTGGACACGGCTACTCGAATAGTTTTGACTCTGCAGAGGTTGTACTCTTTACCCACAGTCAACGGATTTCAGTAGTCACAAAGGACTAGTTCCGTCTACGGTATTTTAGAAGAAAACACATCTGACCAGTACACACCCATTTTTCATCCTGCTGCCAGGAATCACCCTAGGCAACTTTCCAGAAAAACCTTAAGACGGGGAGGCCACTACCTCGAATAGCATGGGATCAAATTTATATCGCGCGCTCTAAGGGGTGCCCCCCTCTCGGTCCAACCGGAAACACCCATGCCCCCTGACCGGATGACTGGCTTTATCCAGGGCCATGGTACCTTCATCACGGCCCCTCTATTTGGTGTGTACATGGAAAGAGGTTTGCAACTTACTAAACCGTATTCTTTGCAGAAAACATGTGGCAGCACGAAAAGAAGGTGAACGGGGACAAGACTCGATCTATGTCACCACTGGAGTTAAACAGTTCCTTTGTTATTACCGGCATGCTCCAACAATACCGGCGTACAACCTATCATGCCACCACATGACTAGGTTGTCTCATATCTCATCAAGTTTTGTGGCTCACTTGCAACCCATCATTTATGAAATGTAACATTCTCCAAATGCTTACATAAACATGTCATGCAAAACATCATGCAAGCAAACATGAAACACACTCGTCATATCAAAGGTTCAAACATGCTTGCCTGGTTCAGAGTAGTCGGAGTCTAACTCGGCGAAGTTGACGGCACCGTCTCCAGAGAGCTTGCGGCGATCGCCGACGACGAACCACGGCGAGATAGAGAGGGAGAGAGGTACCAGCGTGCTCAGGGTGGTGGACCGCGTCGGTGAGAAGTGGAAGGAGGCGACGGGAAGCACCACAGCGACGGCCTGTTCCTCTCCGGCGGACGGCGGCGTCGGGCGGTGATGGATCTCACCGGAGAGAGCTGCCGCCACCAAATTGACGCGCGGGTTAGAACGGGCGGTGGAAAAGAGGGCGACTAGCAAGGTTTGGGCGGCGGGGAGGCACTAACCAGTGCGAATCAAACCGGAGCCCGAAGCGGATCGAGACGGCCGGAGTCGGGGAAGAAGGCCCTCCCGAGTCCCTCTGGTGAGCTTGGCGAGGCTATGAGGATAGGAGCAGAGGTGCTGGAGCTAGAGGAGGCTTGGGGGCTCTATTTATAGCCGGATCGAGAGGGTTGCCGAGAACGGGATAACGACGGCGAGAAATTACGGCGAGGCAGGGGATGGACAGAGGGATTAGGCGACTGGGCATCGCCGGATTGGTCTGCTGGTTCCATTTGAGGTTTATGTTTGATCGAATTTGGCTTATACTCAAGAATTCGACGGAACGGGGCGTACGGGCTCGTCGGCGGCAGAGAGCGCGCTCTGCGCCTCTCAGGCCACGGCGACTGTCCCGCAGCGAGCACAGAGGATAGGACGGCCACGCGGAGGCTCCTGGAGGTTTGGGCGGCGCTGGAGAACGGCGTTCTGCGACGCTGCGCTCTAACGACCGCCACGGGAGTTGCTGCCGCCGCGGTAGACGCCGGGGTTGACGGGACCGATCGCCACCGACGCCCACAACCGGCCAAGCGACCGTGCGGCGATCAGGATAAGAAGGAGGAGCAGTGAGGAAGGCGCCAAGGCAGCTACTGGCGAGATCATCGCTGCCGCCTGACGAAGAAACGACACTGCACCTCTGAACTTTCTGAACTTTTCTGAACCGACTGAACAGTGCACTGCACCTGTTCGATGAAATGATTTTGGCACGAGGAAAATTTATCTGGAGCTGAAGCTTGGTGAGGGGGTCTCTTGATGCATCTAGAGGCTCCCTGATTTTTGTCAGAATTCTTGGAAGAAAGAAAATATGAATTCCATCCAAATTTGCAAATCTGGTCCAAACTTGCAGTGGACAGAATTTCAAATTTTTGAACTGTGGACCAGGATATTTTTGGTGATCTAGGTTGAGGGTACTAAAGAGAAGCTGGGGTAATTTATTTGGGGTCAAAGCTCAAAGAAATCTGGTACTTCCTTTGTAAATCAAAGGAGTCCAGGAAAAAGACAGAAAAAGAATTGAGAAAGAATTAAATAGAATAAAAATCAAAAATAGGTTGAAACTTGCTGGAATTGGATGCTTGACTTGATCCAAAGTGGATAGGATAGATTTTGGAAGAAAGATCTTTAGGAAAGATTATGGCAAAGGAGTGACATAGGATTCTTTTTAAAAAGAAAAGGAATAAATCCAAATAAAAGAATTCTTTTAATAAAAGAAAAAGTAAAAGAATCCAAGAGTAATTGGGTTGACACAATCACAAGATGAAAAACCCTTAGGACCAGAACCAAATTTGAGAAAGGTCTCAAAAAGAATTGCCATCAAAATTTATTTAGAAGGAGGTTCTCTTGGAAAAAAAATTCAAATGACCTCCTCCAAAACCAAAATAAGAATTTGCTGGCAAAAACCAAATTAAAATTTTTGGGGTGTTACAACACCTACCCCCTTAGGAAAAATTTCGTCCCCGAGATTTCAGCTGATCCTTAAACAGGTGTGGGTGCTCTGCCTGAAGGAAATCCTCTCTTTCCCATGTTGCTTCATCCTCAGTGTGATTGCTCCATTGAACCTTGAAAAACTTGATTATATTCTGACGGGTCCTTCTTTCAGACTCTTCCAATATTTTTATTGGACGTTCCCGGTATGTGAGATCTGGTTGAACGTCAATACTCTCATGAGATACACGCTTCGCTGGATTGCTCACACATTTCCTTAATTGTGAGATGTGAAATACGTCATGGACGTCTGACAGTTCTTCGGGTAGGTCTAGCTGGTAGGCTACTATGCCTGTTCGTGCAATTATATAGAAGGGTCCAATAAATCGTGGTGCCAGCTTTCCTTTAACTTTGAATCTTTGCAGGCCCCTCATCGGGGATACTCGTAGGTATACGTAATCACCAGGTTCGAAACTGATTTCATGATGTTTTTGATCATAATAACTCTTTTGTCGACTTTGGGCTGTCTTGAGTCGATCCCTGATTTGTTTAACTTTTTCCTCGGCCTCCTTGAGCATGTCTGGACCGAAGATACAGCTGTCTCCTGTCTCTGACCAATTTAATGGGGTACGACATCTTCGCCCGTACATGGCTTCAAAAGGTGCCATTTGTAGACTGGCTTGGTAACTGTTGTTGTACGCGAATTCGGCAAATGGCAAGCTTTCTTCCCAACTGGTTCCATAGGTGAGAACACATGCTCTTAGCATGTCTTCTAGAATTTGGTTCACACGTTCAGTCTGTCCTCCAGTCTGGCGGTGGTATGCTGTACTGAATACTAGTTGAGTTCCCAGAGCTTGTTGTAAATGATCCCAAAATCTGGAGACGAATTGAGTGCCTCTGTCAGATATTATAGTCTTTGGAACTCCATGTAAACAGACAATACGGTTGAGATAAAGTCTGGCAAGCTTCTGTGTGGTGTGGGTTGTTTTCACTGGAATAAAATGTGCCACTTTGGTTAACCTGTCGGTGATGACCCATATGGCATCATTTCCGTGTCGTGACCGGGGTAGCCCGACAATAAAATCCATTCCAATCTCGTCCCACTTCCATTCAGGTATCCTGTTTGGCTGTAATAAACCTGCTGGTTTTTGGTGCTCGGCTTTAATGCGTTGGCATGAATCACAACATGCAATGAACATGGCTATATCCCTTTTCATACCGTGCCACCAAAATTTTTCCTGTATGTCTTTGTACATTTTGGTTCCTCCTGGGTGGATTGAATATGGAGCGGTGTGAGCTTCGGTTAAAATTTGTTGCTTGAGGTCCTCTATATTTGGTATACATAGCCTGTCTCCGTACCATAATATTCCCTTGTCATCCACGACAAATTCTGAGGCCTTGCGCATACTTACTTTTCTTTTTATGCCTTCGATGCTAGGATGTCCATGCTGAGCTTCTTTGATTTGCTCCATCAAGGTGGGCTGAATTTCTAAATTTGCCACCGTACCTTCGGTGACTAAAATCATGTTGAGCTTGGCAAACTCCCGCTGAAATTCAGGTCTCAAATTTTGCAGACTGCCGTTGCTTGAGCTTGGGTTTCGGCTGAGAGCATCTGCTACGACATTCGCCTTGCCTGGATGGTAGTGAATACCAACATCATAGTCCTTCACTAATTCCAACCAGCGTCGTTGTCGCAAATTGAGTTCCGGCTGTGTGAAAATATATTTGAGACTTTTATGGTCCGTATATATTTCACAACGATTTCCAAGCAGAAAATGACGCCACTCCTTGAGTGCATGTATAACTGCTGCCAATTCCAAGTCATGGGTAGGATAATTTTCTTCATGTCGTCGGAGCTATCTTGAAGCATAAGCGACTACTTTACCTCCTTGCATCAGTACACATCCAAGACCTTTCCTGGACGCATCGCAATATACTTCAAAAATTTTGTGTATGTCTGGCATGACCAATACTGGTGCGGTTGTTAATTTCTTCTTTAACTCTTGAAAACTTTTATCGCAGGCGTCAGTCCATTCGAACTTCTTATCCTTCTTGAGTAGTTGGGTCATAGGTTTTGCTATGGTGGAAAATCCCTCAATAAATCTTCTATAATATCCAGCCATTCCCAGAAAACTTCGAACATCTGTTACGTTGGCTGGTTGTTTCCACTCAAGCACAGCCTTGACTTTTTCTGGGTCCACGGCAACACCTTCTTGGGTTAGTACGTGGCCTAGAAAACCAACTTGTTTTAACCAAAATTCACATTTGCTGAATTTGGCATACAATTGGTGTTTTCTTAATTCTCCCAGTACAATTCTGAGATGTTCAACATGTTCTTCTGGTGTCTTGGAATATACCAAAATATCATCAATGAACACCACAACAAATTTGTCCATATATTTCATAAATACCTTATTCATGAGATGCACAAAATATGCAGGAGCATTTGTCAGTCCGAACGGCATTACTGTAAATTCATATAAACCGTATCGGGAAGTGAATGCTGTCTTTGGAATATCTTCTGTCCGTATTTTTAATTGATGATATCCTGACCTCAAATCAATTTTTGAGAAAACCTTGGCTTGTGCGAGCTGGTCAAATAAATCATTTATTCGCGGCAGTGGATATTTATTTTTGATGGTGACCATGTTCAGGGCTCGATAGTCCACACATAGTCTCAGAGTTCCATCTCTTTTCTTGGCAAATAATACTGGTGATCCCCAAGGTGAGGAGCTGGGCCTGATATAACCCTTGTCCAATAATTCTTTTATTTGCTTCTTTATTCTACCAACTCGGATGGTGCCATTCTGTATGGTTTCTTGTAGATAGGTTCGGTGCCCGGTGCTAGTTCGATGATGAACTCTATTTCACGGTCGGGTGGCATACCTGGTAGCTCTTCTGGAAATACATCTAGAAATTCACAGACCACCGGAACTTTGCTTAGTCCAGAAATATCTACCTTGTTCAGTCTTGGTTGAAGTGAAATTGGCCTTTCTTGAGCTGCAATTCTTATGGTCTTCCCGTGATGATGAGTGAGAGTCACTGTCCGATTGAAGCAGTCAATAAAACCCTTATTTGTTGTTAACCAATCCATTCCAAGAATAACATCCAGTCCCATGTATTCTAGAACAATGAGGTTTGCCCAAAATTTCAATCCTTTAATTTCAATAACCACACCTTGGCAGTAACTTTGAGTGATTTGCTTAATCCCGGGGGACTTGATAGTCATAGAATTTTCCAAGGGGAGAATCGGAAAATCATGTTGCAAAGCAAATCTCTTGGAAATGAACGAGTGAGAAGCTCCAGAATCAAACAAAACCGTGGCAGGTATTGTGTTGACAGGGAACGTACCGAGTACGATATCTGGGGCATTCTGTGCTCCATCCTTGGTCACATGGTTCACGTGACCCTTCCTGTGGTTGTTATTGGGGTTGAAATTGTTGCGCTTGGGAGCTGAATTATTTCCATTGTTGTTCGGCTTGGGAGCCGAGTTTCTTGGCTTTGGACACTGCCTGGCATAATGTCCTTCTTCTCCACAGGCGAAACAGGTAACACCTGGGCGGTATGTAAAATCCTTGTCCCTTGCATGGAAATTTTTATTTGGGCGAGGAACATTGGTTGAGGATTTGTTCGCCCCATTTTTCTGGAAATCATTCTTGTTCTTGAGGTTGCGAGAATGAGCAGTCTTGTCCCTCTTGCGCTTGCGAAAATCATCCAAGCTGCGACACTCATTTTCCAATGTAATGGCCTTGTCCACAAGTGTCTTGAAATCTGGGAAGGTGTGAACGACCAGTTGGCACTTTAATGCTGGTGTCAGACCATCCAGAAATTTTTCCATCTTTTTATCTTCAGTCATATGTTCTTCATTGGCATAGCGAGATAATTGCGTAAACTGACTGTTGTACTCAGTCACCGTCATGGTTCTCTGCTTGAGGTCATCAAACTCCCTTTTCTTGATCTTCATAACACTGTTAGGAATATGCGCCCCACGAAATTTTTCCTTAAATTCCTCCCAGGTGATGTTGTTTTCATTGGGGTGCATGTGTAGGAAATTTTCCCACCATGATGCAGCTGCTCCAGTAAGGTAGTGAGGTGCATAAAGTACCTTCTCACGGTCTGAACATTGTGCAATAATTAATTTCCTCTCAATGTCTCGAAGCCAATCATCGGCCTCAAGAGGTTTATCAGTGTGAGAGGAAGTCGGGGGACGTGTCTTCTGTAGTTCAGATAATTTGGAATGCTGCTGGTATGGTTCGCGGTGATTTCCCATATTGATAATATGATTCATCATTTCCTGATGTTGCTGCTGGCTTTGCTCATAAAGGCGGCATATTTGAGAAAATGCTGCTTCACTGTCTTGCTGACTTGACTGTCCCTGTGTGAAATTGTTGCCTGTCTGGGTACCATAATTTTCTTCTGGCGGACTTGGCATAGAACGAGTCCAGGGACGATGCATTTTCCACACTGGGGTATATTTTGCAAAACCCAAGAGAAAACAAATCTGAGAGGCAAATAAATAATTTGCAAAGGCAGAAATTTCAAATACTCCAAGATTTTTCAAGAAAATATTTGATTGCGCACGGAGAAGGACCGCTCAGTACATATCTTACAAGCAAGCATAATTATACAATACTCCACTCAGGATGCGCGTACACACTCCTGACATGTTATTTAGGCTAGTGCACTTCTCCACATTCCTACATGATGCGCAAACAAACTACTTCTCTCCAAGCCTATATACATATAAACATATCATACAAACTGCTACACAACACAACACTGCTTGGCGCACTCAGTCGGAGATGGTGAAAATCTCCCTTGACCTGCCGAGGGTAAGTCCCAGAGGTGCTGGAGACCCAACCTCCTCCTCAAGAATAGGCTCTAGGCGCGGAGTGCTGGGCTGCGGAGCTGGTGCGGGCGTAGCAGGTGGTGCTGCGCTAACTGGGGTAGGAGCAATGACTTGGTCAAACTCCTCAGTGGTAGGCAGACGGCGTGCGGTGGCTAAGATGGCAGGCGTATAAGATGCTGCAGACGAGATGTACGACAGGGGTGGGGCTGTATGGAGGAGCTCCCTCCTGTTGGCAACACAGCCCTGAACTGAGTCCATACGAGCAGCCACATAGTCGTCCACGAGGTTATCAAAAGTTGCCTCGAGAGCTTTGAGATACTCAACAAGCATCTCAATGGCTTCATCTCGCTCGCCCCTAGCGCAGGCAAATGCATAGTGACATGTGTAGGGCACGTGGCATGGAAGGTAGCGGTAGCGACGAGCTTTCATTGAAGGAAGAGCATCCCGGAGACATGCAATTGCCTCACGGGCAGCCATCTGCATAGCATGCCTCTCCGTAGGCATGGCCCTCCCAACAAATCGGAAGTGGCGTGTTTCAGAACGCCCTCCCTTAAACTGCAGTGCGGCCTGGTGCATAGACACGCTGTCGCTGAGCTTGTGCTGGTAGAGTGTGAACTCCGGACGAGTCGATGGCCCGATCGCGATTTTGGCGATGGAGACGAGGAGCTTGATAAACCCCTCGGGCACATTGGCGAACACCTGTGACTCACAGTCGCCGCCAGCCATCTACAAAAGAAGACAAAAATCCCAGATAGTCAAATCATAAATTTATGATGACTAACAGAAAAATTGCTACAATTTGCAAACTGCTAAAATAAATTACGCTAATAACCGATTAGCGATCGCACCTAGTGGCTTCCTACAGTCAGCCTGGCTCTGGTACCAAGGTTGTCAGGGTCGGTTTTCCAACAAAAACATTTATTGAAAAACCATCCTGATAGTCCGGCCAGTACAGAAAATCCTTCTTACTGGTAGACAAATCCTTGATACAGAAATCCAGTAGTACTTAATATTATACAGGGTTGAGCGGAGGCTGCTCAACAATTTATTACAAGCACGCCAATATTACACATAATGGCGGATATGTCACAATGGATGTGATGGCATAACTACTGACTCATAAAAATAAAAAGAGTGGTGGGTATGTCACAGTCGAGTGGGTGACATAACTCTCATATCTTACAGCTCATCAAGCGTCGGGGTGAGGCTTGATGATTTTGTTTGGGTGGCGGAAGCGTATATAATACAAGTGGCAAACTCCAGGATCGCAAGAGACTGACTGGGACTCCTCTAGGCGTCGGACTCGCTATCGTACTCTTCATCCATAAGATCGCCTTCGTCCACATCTGGCCAAAACAATAGCCAGGGACAAGCCAGTGAGTACTTTGAATGTACTCGCAAACAGTTTGGACATAAGATATAACAAATGCAAACATGATGCACATGAGCAGATTAGCAATACACACAAAGCCAGTTAAGTTTGCACAGCAAGAAAAAGAGAGGAAGTCGGGCGGTAGTCCTCCCGAAATCCCCGTAAAATAGATGAAGACCGATCGGGTGTCTGAAGCGACGCCTCTAAAGGTAAGGAATAAAAGACATGCCTCAGTCGGGCGTCGGAGCGACACCACATAAAGGGCTTATATGTCAAATTTTAAAATGACAGGAATGCCACAGTCGGACGTCTGAGCGACATCACATAAAGGGCTTATATAAAAAGTAAATGACAAGCATGCCACAGTCGGACGTCTGAGCGACATCACATAAAGGGCTTATATCAAAAGTAAATGACAAGCATGCCACAGTCGGACGTCTGAGCGACATCACAGAAAGGGCTTATATCAAAAGTAAAAGACAAGCATGCCACAGTCGGACGTCTGAGCGACATCACAGAAAGGGCTTATATCAAAAGTAAATGACAAGCATGCCACAGTCGGACGTCTGAGCGACATCACAGAAAGGGCTTATATCAAAAGTAAATGACAAGCATGCCACAGTCGGACGTCTGAGCGACATCACAGAAAGGGCTTATATCAAAAGTAAATGACAAGCATGCCACAGTCGGACGTCTGAGCGACATCACAGAAAGGGCTTATATCAAAAGTAAATGACAAGCATGCCACAGTCGGACGTCTGAGCGACATCACAGAAAGGGCTTATATCAAAAGTAAATGACAAGCATGCCACAGTCGGACGTCTGAGCGACATCACAGAAAGGGCTTATATCAGTATCATTAAAAATACGAGTAATCCAGGAGGTAACACCATCCCAAGGAATACTCGGCATATCATAATAATAAACAGGTTAGTCCATCCACAGGAATAACATTCTGCCAAATTCACTTCTGTTGTTTAACATATTAGTTCTCCAGAGACTGACACTGAGACCGACACTTGACCTGTCAACCAACGTCCTTGACCGTGGACACGGCTACTCGAATAGTTTTGACTCTGCAGAGGTTGTACTCTTTACCCACAGTCAACGGATTTCAGTAGTCACAAAGGACTAGTTCCGTCTACGGTATTTTAGAAGAAAACACATCTGACCAGTACACACCCATTTTTCATCCTGCTGCCAGGAATCACCCTAGGCAACTTTCCAGAAAAACCTTAAGACGGGGAGGCCACTACCTCGAATAGCATGGGATCAAATTTATATCGCGCGCTCTAAGGGGTGCCCCCCTCTCGGTCCAACCGGAAACACCCATGCCCCCTGACCGGATGACTGGCTTTATCCAGGGCCATGGTACCTTCATCACGGCCCCTCTATTTGGTGTGTACATGGAAAGAGGTTTGCAACTTACTAAACCGTATTCTTTGCAGAAAACATGTGGCAGCACGAAAAGAAGGTGAACGGGGACAAGACTCGATCTATGTCACCACTGGAGTTAAACAGTTCCTTTGTTATTACCGGCATGCTCCAACAATACCGGCGTACAACCTATCATGCCACCACATGACTAGGTTGTCTCATATCTCATCAAGTTTTGTGGCTCACTTGCAACCCATCATTTATGAAATGTAACATTCTCCAAATGCTTACATAAACATGTCATGCAAAACATCATGCAAGCAAACATGAAACACACTCGTCATATCAAAGGTTCAAACATGCTTGCCTGGTTCGGAGTAGTCGGAGCCTAACTCGGCGAAGTTGACGGCACCGTCTCCTTCTTCGGTATCTACGAAATCACATATACGAATTCTAACGTAAATACCGCGCGTGCATCAAAG
This sequence comes from Elymus sibiricus, assembly GCA_039707655.1. Lineage (NCBI taxonomy): Eukaryota > Viridiplantae > Streptophyta > Magnoliopsida > Poales > Poaceae > Elymus > Elymus sibiricus. The sequence goes on along the minus strand of CM077676.1, from coordinate 209,876,275 downwards.
TTGTTCCAAATATTTTTCAAATAAATACTATAAAAAACTAGACAGAAAAATAAAGGTGACAGAAAAAGAATCAACTCAAAATCAGCTTTAGTTTAAAAGTTATAAAGAAAACAAATCCAGGGACTAATCTGTTATAAACAGAAAGTTTCCCAGGGGCTAGATTGAATAAACAACAAACGCTTCAGTCAGAATACGTCAACCAGAGAAGAAAACGTACTCAGCCCGAAGGCGCCTTCATAAAACGATTCGAATAAGAAGAATAGAGGCTGACGAGGGGGACCCACACGTCAGGTTTGAAAAGGGCTCGCCGGCGCCAGAGAGCTTGCGGCGATCGCCGGCGACGAACCACGGCGAGATAGAGAGGGAGAGAGGTACCAGCGTGCTCAGGGTAGTAGACCGCGTCGGTGAGAAGTGGAAGAAGGCGACGGGAAGCACCACAGCGACGGCCTGTTCCTCTCCGGCGGACGGCGGCGTCGGGCGGTGATGGATCTCACCGGAGAGAGCTGCCGCCACCAAATTGACGCGCGGGTTAGAACGGTCGGTGGAAAAGAGGGCGACTGGCAAGGTTTGGGCGGCGGGGAGGCACTAACTAGTGCGAATCGAACCGGAGCCCGAAGCGGATCGGGACGGCCGGAGTCGGGGAAGAAGGCCCTCCCGAGTCCCTCTGGTGAGCTTGGCGAGGCTATGAGGATAGGAGGAGAGGTGCTGGAGCTAGAGGAGGCTTGGGGGCTCTATTTATAGCCGGATCGAGAGGGTTGCCGAGAACGGGATAACGACGGCGAGAAATTATGGCGAGGCAGGGGATGGACAGAGGGATTAGGCGACTGGGCATCGCCGGATTGGTCTGCTGGTTCCATTTGAGGTTTAAGTTTGATCGAATTTGGCTTATACTCAAGAATTCGACGGAACGGGGCGTACGGGCTCGTCGGCGGCAGAGAGCGCGCTCTGCGCCTCTCAGGCCACGGCGACTGTCCCGCAGCGAGCACAGAGGATAGGACGGCCACGCGGAGGCTCCAGGAGGTTTGGGCAGCGCTGGAGAACGGCGTTCTGCGACGCTGCGCTCTAACGACCGCCACGGGAGTTGCTGCCGCCGCGGTAGACGCCGGGGTTGACGGGACCGATCGCCACCGACGCCCACAACCGGCCAAGCGACCGTGCGGCGATCAGGATAAGAAGGAGGAGCAGTGAGGAAGGCGCCAAGGCAGCTACTGGCGAGATCATCGCTGCCGCCTGACGAAGAAACGACACTGCACCTCTGAACTTTCTGAACTTTTCTGAACCGACTGAACAGTGCACTGCACCTGTTCGATGAAATGATTTTGGCACGAGGAAACTTTATCTGGAGCTGAAGCTTGGTGAGGGGGTCTCTTGATGCATCTAGAGGCTCCCTGATTTTTGTCAGAATTCTTGGAAGAAAGAAAATATGAATTCCATCCAAATTTGCAAATCTGGTCCAAACTTGCAGTGGACAGAATTTCAAATTTTTGAACTGTGGACCAGGATATTTTTGGTGATCTAGGTTGAGGGTACTAAAGAGAAGCTGGGGTAATTTATTTGGGGTCAAAGCTCAAAGAAATCTGGTACTTCCTTTGTAAATCAAAGGAGTCCAGGAAAAAGACAGAAAAAGAATTGAGAAAGAATTAAATAGAATAAAAATCAAAAATAGGTTGAAACTTGCTGGAATTGGATGCTTGACTTGATCCAAAGTGGATAGGATAGATTTTGGAAGAAAGATCTTTAGGAAAGATTATGGCAAAGGAGTGACATAGGATTCTTTTTAAAAAGAAAAGGAATAAATCCAAATAAAAGAATTCTTTTAATAAAAGAAAAAGTAAAAGAATCCAAGAGTAATTGGGTTGACACAATCACAAGATGAAAAACCCTTAAGACCAGAACCAAATTTGAGAAAGGTCTCAAAAAGAATTGCCATCAAAATTTATTTAGAAGGAGGTTCTCTTGGGAAAAAAAAATCAAATGACCTCCTCCAAAACCAAAATAAGAATTTGCTGGCAAAAACCAAATTAAAATTTTTGGGGTGTTACAGCATAGTTCTGATGTAAGTCTTGTGAGTACTTTGGATGAGTACTCACGGTTGCTTTGCTACCTCTTTTTCCCCATACCCGATTGCCGTGATCAGATGACGGAGCCCCGGAGCCAGCTGATCCCGTCGATGACTACTACTACCCCGACGGAGCCTACTACTACGTGGAGACCGACGACCGGGAGTAGATAGGAGGCTCCCAGGCAGGAGGCCTGCGCCTCTTCGATCTAGATGTCGTTGTTTTGCTCAGCCTTCTTAAGGCAAACTTGTCTAATTATGTCTGTACTCAGATGATGTTGCTTCTGCTAACGCTTGTACTCGATCTTATATATTCGAGCCCTCGAGGCCCCTGGCTTGTAATATAAAGCTTGTATTATTTTAATTTGTGTCTAGAGTTGTGTTGTGATATCTTCCCGTGAGTCCCTGGGCTTGATCGTGCGCATTTGTGTGTATGATTAGTGCACGGTCGAGTCGGGGGCGTCACATTAAACATCACACCCTTTATTCCTACATATATTTGGCCACTTCCAAGTGGTTGTTGTCTTCTGGCCCCTCTCACCCGATCTTCGATGACGAGCCCACCCGTGTTGGGAACGTTGCATGGGAAACAAAAAATTTCCTACGCACACACAAGATCTATCCATGGTGATGAGCATCTACGAGAGGGAGAGTGAATCTACATACCCTTGTAGATCGCTAAGCGGAAGCGTTAAGAAACGCGGTTGATGTAGTCGAACGTCTCCGCGATCCAAATCGCAAGTCGTCCCTCGATCCGATCACGAACTAGTGCCGAACGGACGGCACCTCCGCGTTCAACACACGTACGGCTTGATGACGCCTTCACCTCCTCGATCCAGCGAGCGATGATGAAGTAGTAGATGAGTTCCGGCAGCACGACGGCGTGGTGATGGTGGTGAGGAACAATCTCTACAGGGCTTCGCCAAGCACTACGGAGATTATGACGGGAGAACTAGAGGGTTAGGGTTGCCGACACACGGCTTGGGAAATCTTAATGTCTCGCGTGTGCTAGCCCTGCCCCTCTATTTATATGTTGAGCCTTGGGGTCTAAACTTGGAGTAAAAGCCTCCTCCAGGTCGGTTTTGCCCGCACAAGGTCGGTTTGGCCCGCAGGGAAAGAGTCCAACTCGGATCCCTGCAGTACCGCGCACAAGCGGTAGTACCGCTCACGAGCGGTAGTACCGCTTCACACAAGCGGTAGTACCGCTTATGCGGTAGTACTGCTTCACACAAGCGGTAGTACCGCTTACGCGGTAGTACTGCCTTACCAGCGGTAGTACCACTTAAGGCAGCAGCAAAACTTCCTTTTGCACTTTCCAATACCTCGTGGGCTTTACCCCTTTGGCTCATATAAAGTGTTGCTGCACCCGAACACTTCAGTAAACATCCGGAACTCCTTCCGGTGAATTCCGGAACCCTTCCGGAGATCAAAACACTATTATCACATATATCAATCTTTACCTCCGGACTATTCGGAGATCCTCGTCATGTCCGGGATCTTATCCGGGACTCCGAACAACCTTCGGTCACCAACAAAATAACTCAACTATACTAATCGTCACCAAACGTTAAGTGTGTAGACCCTGCAGGTTCGAGAACTATGTAGACATGACTGAGACACCTCTACGATCAATAACCAATAGCGGGACCTGGATGCCCATATTGGCTCCTACATATTCTACGAAGATCTTTATCGGTCGAACCTCTATGTCAAGGATTCAGTTAATCCCGTATACTGTTCCCTTTGTTCTTCGGTATGTTACTTGCCCGAGATTCGATCGTCGGTATCTCTATACCTAGTTCAATCTCGTTACCAGCAAGTCTCTTTACTCGTTCCGTAATACAAGATCTCATGACTAACATTTTAGTCACATTGCTTGCAAGGCTCATTGTGATGTTGTATTACCGAGTGGGCCCTGAGATACCTCTCCGTCACACGGAGTAACAAATCCCAGTCTTGATCCATGCCAACCCAACAGACACCCTCGGAGATACCTGTAGAGCACCTTTATAGTCACCCAGTTACGTTGCGACGTTTGATACACACAAGGTACTCCTCCGATGTCAGGGAGTTGCATGATCTCATGGTCATAGGAACAGATACTTGACATGCAGAAAACAATAGCAATAAACTGACACGATCATATGCTACGTTCGTAGTTTGGGTCTTGTCCATCACATCATTCTCCTAATGATGTGATCCCGTTATCAAATGACATCTCATGTCTATGGCTAGGAAACCTTAACCATATGTGATCAACGAGCTAGTTAACTAGAGGCTTACTAGGGACACAGTGTTGTTTATGTACCCACACATGCATTTGAGTTTCCAATCAATACAATTATAGCATGGATAATAAACGATTATCATGAACAAGGAAATATAATAATAACCAATTTATTATTGCCTCTAGGGCATATTTCCAACAGTCTCCCACTTGCACTAGAGTCAATAATCTAGTTCACATCACTATGTGATTTACATTGTAATGAATCGAACACCCATGCAGTTCTGGTGTTGTTCATGTTTAGCCCTTGGAAGAGGTTTAATCATCGGATCTGGAACATTCAGATCCGTGTGTACTTTGCAAATATTTATGTCGTCCTCCTTGATGTAATCGCGGATGGAATTGAAACGTCGCTTTATGTGTCTGGTCCTCTTGTGAAATCTTGGTTCCTTGGCTAGAGCAATGGCACCAGTATTATCACAAAACAGAGTCATTGGGTTAAGCGCACTAGGCACTACTCCAAGATCTGTCATGAACTCCTTCATCCAGACACCTTCCTTCGCCGCCTCCGAGGCAGCGATGTACTCCGCTTCGCATGTAGAATCAGCTACCACGCTTTGCTTGGAACTGCACCAGCTAACCGCACCCCCATTAAGAATAAATACGTATCCGGTTTGTGACTTAGAGTCATCCGGATCAGTGTCAAAGCTTGCATCGACGTAACCCTTTACGACGAGCTCTTGATCACCTCCATAAACGAGAAACATGTCCTTAGTCCTTTTCAGGTACTTTAGGATATTCTTGACCGCCGTCCAGTGTTCCATTCCTGGATCACTTTGAAACCTTCCGACCATACTTATGGCAAGGCTGACATCGGGTCTTGTGCACAGCATTGCATACATGATAGAGCCTATGGCTGAAGCATAGGGGATGACACTCATCTTTTCTCTATCTTCTGCAGTCACTGGGCATTAAGTCTTACTCAACTTCACACCTTGCAATACAGGCAAGAACCCCTTCTTGGACTGATCCATTTTGAACTTCTTCAAAACTTTGTCAAGGTATGTGCTTTGTGAAAGTCCTATTAAGCGTCTCGATCTATCTCTATAGATCTTGATGCCTAATATGAAAGCCGCTTCTCCTAGGTCCTTCATTGAAAAACTCTTGTTCAAATATTCCTTCACGCCTTCCAACATTTCTATATTGTTTCCAATCAGCAATATGTCATCCACATATAATATTAGAAACGCTATAGAGCTCCCACTCACTTTCTTGTAAATACAAGCTTCTCCGTAAACTTGTATAAACTCGAACGCTTTGATCACCTCATCAAAGCAAAGATTCCAACTCCGAGATGCTTGCACCAGTCCATAAATGGATCGCTGGAGTTTGCAAACTTTGTCAGCATTCTCTGGATCGACAAAACCTTCTGGTTGCATCATATACAACTCTTCCTTAAGGAAACCGTTAAGGAACGATGTTTTGACATCCATCTGCCAAATTTCATAATCGAAAAAGGCAGCTATTGCTAACATGATTCTGACGGACTTAAGCATCGCTACGGGTAAGAAGGTCTCATCGTAGTCAACTCCTTGAACTTGTGAAAAACCCTTTGCCACAAGTCGAGCTTTATAGACGGTGACATTACCGTCCGCGTCCGTCTTCCTCTGAAAGATCCATTTGTTCTGAATGGCCTTACGCCCTTCAGGTAATACTTCCAAAGTCCACACTTTGTTTTCATACATGGATCCCATCTCGGATTTCATGGCCTCTAACCACTTCTTGGAATCCGGGCCCATCATCGCTTCTCCATAGCTCGTAGGTTCATCGTTGTCCAACAACATGACCTCTAAGACAGGGTTGCCGTACCACTCAGGAGCAGTACGCGTTCTTGTCGACCTACGAGGTTCGATAGCAACTTGATCCAAAGCTTCATGATCATCATCATTAACTTCCTCTTCAGCTAATGTAGGCTCCACAGAAACAACTTTCTGCGCTGCGCTACTCTCAGGTTGAAGTAAAGGTTCAACAAGCTCATCAAGTTCTATCTTCCTCCCACTCAATTCTTTCGAGAGAAACTTTTTCTCAAGAAATGTTCCGTTTTTAGCGACAAACACTTTGCCTTCGGATCTGAGGTAGAAGGTATACCCAACTGTCTCTTTTGGGTATCCTATGAAGACGCATTTCTCCGCTTTGGGTTCCAGCTTTTCAGGCTGAAGCTTTTGACATAAGCATCACATCCCCAAACTTTAAGAAACGACAACTTTGGCTTCTTGCCAAACCAACGTTCATATGGCGTCGTCTCAACGGATTTCGATGGTGCCCTATTTAAAGTGAATGCAGCTGTCTCTAATGCATAACCCCAAAACGATAGTGGCAAATCGGCAAGAGACATCATAGATCGCACCATATCCAATAAGGTTCGATTACGACGTTCGGACACACCATTACGCTGTGGTGTTCCAGACGGTGTCAATTGTGAAACAATTCCACACTGTCTTAAGTGACTGCCAAACTCATAACTCAGATATTCTCCTCCTCGATCAGATCGTAGGAATTTAATCTTCTTGTTACGATGATTCTCAACTTCACTCTGAAATTGTTTGAACTTTTCAAATGTTTCAGACTTGTGTTTCATTAAGTAAATATACCCATATCTACTTAAGTCATCAGTGAAGGTGAGAAAGTAACGATAACCACCGCGCGCCTCAATACTCATCGGACCGCACACATCAGTATGTATGATTTCCAATAAGTCACTTGCCCGTTCCATTGTACCAGAGAACGGCGTTTTAGTCATCTTGCCCATGAGGCATGGCTCACATGTGTCAAGTGATTCAAAATCAAGTGACTCCAAAAGTCCATCAGCATGGAGCTTCCTCATGTGTTTTACGCCAATATGACCTAAACGGCAGTGCCACAAGAAAGTGGTATTATCATTATCAATTCTACATCTTTTGGCATCAATGTTATGAACATGTGTATCATTACTATCGAGATTCAATAAGAATAAACCCCTCACATTGGGTGCATGACCATAAAAGATATTACTCATATAAATAGAACAACCATTATTCTCTGATTTAAATGAGTAACCGTCTCGCAATAAACAAGATCCAGATATAATGTTCATGCTTAACGCAGGCACTAAATAACAATTATTCAGGTTCATCACTAATCCCGATGGTAATTGAAGAGCGAGCGTGCCGACGGCGATCACATCAACCTTGGAACCATTTCCCACGCGCATCGTCACTTCATCCTTTGCCAGCCTCCGTCTATTCCGCAGTTCCTGTTTTGAGTTGCAAATATGAGCAACCGCACCGGTATCAAATACCCAGGCACTACAACGAGAGTTGGTAAGGTACACATCAATAACATGTATATCATATATACCTTGTTTGTTGTTGGCCGCCTTCTTGTCAGCCAAATACTTGGGGCAGTTCCGCTTCCAGTGTCCAGTTCCCTTGCAATGAAAACACACAGTTTCTGGTTTGGGTCCAGCCTTGGGTTTCTTCACGAGAGGAGCAACTGTTTTGCCACTCTTCTTGGAGTTACCCTTCTTACCCTTGCCATTTTTCTTGAAACTAGTGGTTTTATTGACCATCAACACTTGATGCTCCTTCTGAATTTCAGACTCAGCGGCTTTCAACATCGCAAACAGCTCGGCGACTGACTTGTTCATCCCGTGCATGTTATAGTTCAACACGAAGCTCTTGTAGCTAGGTGGCAATGATTGAAGAACTCTGTCAGTGATAGCCTCTGGCAGAAGGGGCATCCCCAATTCTGCCAGACGGGTGGAGTACCCAGACATTCTGAGTACGTGATCACTGATAGACCCGTTCTCCTCCATCTTGCAAGCATAGAACTTATCGGAGATTTCATACCTCTCGATCCGGGCATTCTTCTGAAAAATAAACTTCAACTCCTGGAACATCTCATATGCTCCATGACGTTCAAAACGTCTTTGAAGTCCCGGTTCTAAGCCATACAATATTGCACATTGAACTATTGAGTAATCTTCAGAACGAGCCTGCCAGGCGTTCACAACGTCTAGAGACTCAACTGGAGCGGGTGGATCACCAAGCGGTGCATCAAGGACATAAGCCTTCTGGGAAGCCGTAAGGATAATCCTTAGATTACGGGCCCAGTCCACAAAGTTACTTCCATCATCTTTCAACTTAGCTTTCTCTAGGAACGCATTAAAATTCAGGGGTGCTACTGCGTGAGCCATGATCTACAACATAAATATAGCAAAGACAACTTAGACTATTGTTCAAGATAATGAATTTAGTTAATCATATTACTTAAAAACTCCCACTCCAATTGACATCCCTCTGGTCATTCGAGTGTAACATGATCCAAATCCACCAACTCAAGTCCGATCATCACGTGAGTTGAGGTGGTTTCAATGGTGAACATCTTCATGTTGATCATATCTACTATATGACTCATGTTCGACCTTTCGGTCTCTTGTGTTCCGAGGCCATGTCTGTACATGCTAGGCTCGTCAAGTTTAACCCGAGTGTTCCGCACGTGCAACATGGCTTACACCCGTTGTATGTGAACGTAGAGTCTATCACACCCGATCATCACGGCGTGTCTCGAAACGACGAACTTTCGCAACGGTGCACACTCGGGGAGAACACAATTTTATCTTGAAATTTAAGTGAGGGATCACCTTATAATGCTACTGTCGTCCTAAGCAAAATAAGATGCATAAAAGGATTAACATCACATGCAAATCAAAAGTGACATGATATGGCCATGAACTCGTGCTTTTGATCTCCATCTCCAAAGCACCGGCATGATCTCCATCGTCACCGGCATGACACCATGATCTCCATCATCTTGATCTCCATCAACATGTCGCCATGAGGTTGTCGCGCCGACTGTTGCTTCCACGACTATTGCTAACGTTTAGCGATAAAGTAAAGCATTACATAGCGCTTAATGATTGACACGCAGGTCGTACAATAATTAAAGACAACTCTATGGCTCCTGCCAGTTGCCGTACTCATCGACATGCAAGTCGTGATATTCTATACAACACATGATCATCTCATACATCACATATATCTCATCATGTAATTGGCCATATCACATCACAACATACCCTGCAAAAACAAGTTAGACGTCCTCTAATTGTTGTTGCAAATTTTACGTGGCTGCTACGGGTTTGCAAGAACCGTTCTTACCTACGCAAAACCACAACGTGGTGTAGTGATTGCTTTTTGATCTTCTAAAAGAACCCTCTTCATTGAAATTGATTCAACTAAAGTGAGAGAGACAGACACCCGCTAGCCATCTTTATGCAACGAAGTTACATGTCAGTTGAAGGAACCTGTCTCGCGTAAGCGTACGCGTAATGTCGGTCCGGGCCGCTTCATCTCACAATACCGCCGAATCAAGTATCAACTAGTAACGGCAAGCAATATGTATACACCCACGCCCACAACTCGTTTGTGTTCTACTCGAGATCTCATCTACGCATAGACCTAGCTCAGATGCCACTGTTGGGAACGTTGCATGGGAAACAAAAATTTTCCTATGCACACACAAGATCTATCCATGGTGATGAGCATCTACGAGAGGGAGAGTGAATCTACATACCCTTGTAGATCGCTAAGCGGAAGCGTTAAGAAACGCGGTTGATGTAGTCGAACGTCTCCGCGATCCAAATCGCAAGTCGTCCCTCGATCCGATCACGAACTAGTGCCGAACGGACGGCACCTCCGCGTTCAACACACATACGGCTTGATGACGCCTTCACCTCCTCGATCCAGCGAGCGATGATGAAGTAGTAGATGAGTTCCGGCAGCACGACGGCGTGGTGATGATGGTGAGGAACAATCTCTGCAGGGCTTCGCCAAGCACTATGGAGATTATGACGGGAGAACTAGAGGGTTAGGGTTGCCGACACACAGCTTGGGAAATCTTAATGTCTCGCGTGTGCTAGCCCTGCCCTCTATTTATATGTTGAGCCTTGGGGGTCTAAACTTGGAGTAAAAGCCTCCTCCAGGTCGGTTTTGCCCGCACAAGGTCGGTTTGGCCCGCAGGGAAAGAGTCCAACTCGGATCCCTGCAGTACCGCGCACAAGCGGTAGTACCGCTCACGAGCGGTAGTACCGCTTGAGCAGTAGTACCGCTTCACACAAGCGGTAGTACCGCTTCACACAAGCGGTAGTACCGCTTACGCGGTAGTACTGCCTTACCAGCGGTAGTACCACTTAAGGCAGCAGCAAAACTTCCTTTTGCACTTTCCAATACCTCGTGGGCTTTACCCCTTTGGCTCATATAAAGTGTTGCTGCACCCGAACACTTCAGTAAACATCCGGAACTCCTTCCGGTGAATTCCGGAACCCTTCCGGAGATCAAAACACTATTATCACATATATCAATCTTTACCTCCGGACTATTCGGAGATCCTCGTCATGTCCGGGATCTTATCCGGGACTCCGAACAACCTTCGGTCACCAACAAAATAACTCAACTATACTAATCGTCACCAAACGTTAAGTGTGTAGACCCTGCAGGTTCGAGAACTATGTAGACATGACTGAGACACCTCTACGATCAATAACCAATAGCGGGACCTGGATGCCCATATTGGCTCCTACATATTCTACGAAGATCTTTATCGGTCGAACCTCTATGTCAAGGATTCAGTTAATCCCGTATACTGTTCCCTTTGTTCTTCGGTATGTTACTTGCCCGAGATTCGATCGTCGGTATCTCTATACCTAGTTCAATCTCGTTACCAGCAAGTCTCTTTACTCGTTCCGTAATACAAGATCTCATGACTAACATTTTAGTCACATTGCTTGCAAGGCTCATTGTGATGTTGTATTACCGAGTGGGCCCTGAGATACCTCTCCGTCACACGGAGTAACAAATCCCAGTCTTGATCCATGCCAACCCAACAGACACCCTCGGAGATACCTGTAGAGCACCTTTATAGTCACCCAGTTACGTTGCGACGTTTGATACACACAAGGTACTCCTCCGATGTCAGGGAGTTGCATGATCTCATGGTCATAGGAACAGATACTTGACATGCAGAAAACAATAGCAATAAACTGACATGATCATATGCTACATTCGTAGTTTGGGTCTTGTCCATCACATCATTCTCCTAATGATGTGATCCCGTTATCAAATGACATCTCATGTCTATGGCTAGGAAACCTTAACCATATGTGATCAACGAGCTAGTTAACTAGAGGCTTACTAGGGACACAGTGTTGTCTATGTACCCACACATGTATTTGAGTTTCCAATCAATACAATTATAGCATGGATAATAAACGATTATCATGAACAAGGAAATATAATAATAACCAATTGATTATTGCCTCTAGGGCATATTTCCAACAACCCGTGGGCCCGCGCGTCAAAGTTGTGCATTGGGAATTTGAACATCACACACCACCCTTTTCATACACATATATTTGGGCCACATGCTTGTGTGGTTGTGTTCTTACCCTCTCTCGCGTTTTTTTGTTGCCAAATGTTGCTATATAAAATAGCAGACGACTCGGATGAAAAACTGCCTGCGAACGTACGCGCAATGGACATGGGTGCACTGGCTTATCCGTGTGCGAAGCTCGTGCCTTGTAAAATCGCCACAACTTCCCAAGCGCCAGCAAGGGTGAAGGGGTAATGTGTACATGATATTTAGGATGAATTCCACGTATGCGTCTGAAAATTAGGACGAACCGTGTGCGATAAACCAGCTATCTAGAAATCTCAAAAAAAGCTACCCGCCTTGAGCGATGCAAAAATTGGGGTTCCGCGGCTTTTCCTTATTATCGTACACAATTATTATGTTTGGACCGTGTGCGATCTTGGTTGCTCCCGCCCCACTTCATTTCCTTGACCCAAATTTTAGTTGCCGCGGTATTTCACCCGTCGCCCTCACTCCTCCACCACCGACCTCATAGTAAAATTCCAGTAGCCGAGGCATTTGAACCGTCGCCCTCCCTCGTCCACCACCATCTCCACACACCATTACTAAAACTTTCAGTAGCCGCGGCATATCCTCAAACACCACCCGCCCTAACCCCGTCCCTGAGCCCGACTCTTCGGTCCAGCCATGGCCGACACCCTCAAGGGACACTGGGGCGGCTCCATCATGACAGCTGCGACCATCGCCGAGCTGCGCGACGCGGGGTACCTAGCCCCCGCCATCGCCGCCCGTGCTCCAGAGGCCGATCAGCTGGTGCCCGCTCCCAACGCCGGGGAGCGGGTGGTCTTCGTCCCCCACCTCATCTGGGGTTCCCGCTGCACCCCTTCGTGCGCGGGGTAATGTATTATTACGGGTTAGATTTCCACCATCTGGCCCCTAATTCCATTCTCCACCTCGCCGCCTTCATAACGGTCTGTGAGGCCTTTCTCCGCTGTGAGCCACACTTCGGCCTATGGCTAAAGCTCTTCGTGATTAAACCAAAGTCAAGTGGCTCGGAGCTCGCGGAGTGCGGAGGGGCCATGATCAGCAAGAACCAGGGGGCCACCTGGTTCAAGGGCACCTTCATCAAAACGATGAAGGAGTGGCAAAGGGAGTGGTTCTACATCACCGAGCCCCTAGCCGCGGGTCAAACCGAGGTCCCGGCCTTCTCAGCCGGGCCTCCCAGGAAGCTCAAGTCCTGGAAGGAGAAGGGCGTTGCTTGAGGGAATCCAGAAGAGGTGGAGACCCTGGTCGACAGGATCCTGTGGTGGTCCACGATGGGGAAGGTTGAGCTGGCCGACGTCATCAACGTCATGCTCAACCGCCGTATACTCCCTCTCCAACTTCGGGCTACCCCGATGTGGGCACAAAAGCCCGAGGACATGGACACCATCAACACCTTCTTCCGCTCCACCTTGGCAGCCATGTGGTCCAGGCTCATGAAGCTAGCCAAGGATAAGATTCCTCCAGTAGGGGAGGACCGCGGTCTCGAACACGGCTACGAGCCCCCCCCCCCCGATAAGTAATCTCGCCCTTCAATATTTGTTTTTTTGCTCATTGTGCCAAGGAGCTAAGTTTTTACTTGAACCGTCGTGTTTTGACATTTTCCAGAAGTGGTCGGCTTGGGTAAAAGGGCTACGATGCCCAGCCCCACTGCCGGAGCAGCCCCCAACTCCCCTGCTCTCGGCGCTTCTGACCGAGAAGCCACATGTGGTGGCCTCCAAAGGGACGAAGCCCCAGACGGGGAGGTCCAGTGCTCCGACCAGGAGGACCTTGGTCACCCGGTTAGAAGAGACCCATACCTCCGCTGCTCAAGATGGCGGCGCCGAGGAGGGCGAGGAGGAGATTCCCCCTCCGAAGGGGAAGAGGTAAACGTTAGAAGACGCCGACATGGACATGCCGCCGAAGGGCTCAAAGAGGCCGAGGCGAGCCTCATCCAAGGCCGCCAACAAGTCATCGGAGAGGGCCGAGCTCTCCGGTGACTCAGAGGAAGACCCCCTCGCAACGGGGAGGAAGAAACCGGCACCTCGAGGGTAAGCCCTTGTTTCTATCGTCTTTCCTTAAGTCCCTTTTTCAGCAAAGGGAATCTTACACAAGTAGTTTTTCATATGCAGTCCGCCGAGGGTAATCCCCAGCGGCTCTTCAAGCGGGCTGCCATCAACCAGCGGGACTCCAGAGCCCGCTGCTTCCCCCCCCAAAGCCTGATGGTCTGGGGGAGGCGACATCCACCTTGGTCCCCAAAGTCAACTTGGCGGGGGCCGACAAGGTGGTGACCATGGCCGAGGACAACACCTCGGCCCGACAAGATCTAGGGATGGAGCGCCCCGAGGTCATCGAAGAAGGGTTGGGCTAGTCGTTGGCTCAGCCGGCGTCTACCTCGGCTCCACCACACCAGGCAGAGGCCGCTCGGGTGGTGTCAGGGAAGTATCTTTCGGTGAGACCCGCCCGTTTAGGGCCGGGTTCTGGGGATTTTTATTGATGGTGGGCCAGGTGGGCCGGAGCGTCCTTAAGAGGCCCAGAAGGAGATCCGCCCAAGGAAGGGCCGGCCCAAGACCCGCCGTGAGAGGCGGTATGTGCAAACCGCCTCGAGGTATAACTTAGGAAACAAGTAAAGGAGAGATAGGCTCAGATTGTTATCCCGACCCGGACTCTATGTAAGCCCGGGACCTCCGCCTATATATAAAGGGGAGCCCTGGGGCTAGGGGGAGGACGTTGAAACCTTTCGAGAGCTAGGGCTAGACAAGTTCCAAAACCCTTGTAATCGAGATCTTCAATACATCTAGCAGGAGTAGGCTTTTACCTCCACGAGAGGGGCCGAACCTGGGTAAACCTTGCCTTCCGTGTTCCTCGTTTAACCCCTTCGGTCTGCTACTTACGCGATGGCTTCGAGATCAAGTCCTATGAGGACATCTGTCGTGAAAATACCACGACAGTTGGCGCCCACCGTGGGGCTATCGCATGGTGGTGTTGAGTATTCGAAGGGTCCTCCCCAAGGACTCGAGGGATACGTGATTGGCCGGATGACCAAGAGTCGCCACGGCAATCTGCTCATCGACGACTCAGGCTGGGGCCCCGAGGCCGACTCTCTTGAGTATGGGTACCAGGTCCCCTTTGGCGGAATTCATGTCTTCATCGGGAAGGCCGGCGGCTCTAAGCCGGCCACCTCCACGGAGGTCATTGAAACGGCCCGCCGCGCGCAACCCGCCGTGGCTAGAGCCACCCCTAGGCTTCCGGCTCCTGTGCAGGCCGGCGGATCTGGATCTGGGCCGGATATCTTCACCGACACCTTCAAGCCGGTCCAGGACACGCAGCCCGCCAGGCGAGAGCACGTCTTCGTTGGCTTCACTCAAGGGGTGGAGTATTCTGGATCGTCGGCTTCCACGGAGGGCTCGGCGACTTACGTTGATGGTGGCTATTCCTCTGGCGGAGAGTCGCTTTATTCTCTTCACCAAGAGGATCTTGGGGGCTTTCAGCAGAACTCGCCGGCGCATGATTCTTTAGGCCCGCCCGCTCGCCCTGTTGTCTACATGGCGGGGGCGGCTGATACACCAGACCCGGCAGCGGATGCTGGAACCTCCAACGCGGTGTCAAGAGTTTTGCCAGCACAGACCCTGGTGGGATTGACGGCTACGTTGACTACACTGCTGGGCACACAGGTCACTGCGGAAAATCAGGCAGAGCTCAATGCAGAGATCGTCAGGATCAAGGATCAGATGGTACAGGCTCAAGCTGGCATTGATGCGGAGAACGTCCGTCTGGCGACTCGTGAACGAGAGTTACGAGAAGAATCGGCGCGTCTGCAACAGGAGAATTATCATCTGGAGCAGCGCCGGGTGGAGTCTGACGCAGTTCATCACAGACGACACCGGAGCCGGCTTACGGACGAGGTTGAAGGTCAGGCCCTGCAGTTCAGCACCCCGCCAGGGGAACGCCTTCAAGGTCCAGCAACAGGAACTCCCCAGAGGTCGCCAGACCCGGGAGCCCGACGCTCGGCGGGTCATGGGGAGCGGCCAGAGGTACCGATGCTTACGGCACAAGGGCACTTTGCGAACCCTGTGGACAACCTCTACGCGGCTACCACGGCGCTGGCACGTCTGCCCATCAATGGAGACACGCCCCTTGAGATCGAGGTTCGCAATGCAATTGCAAAACTGAAAACCGCCGTGGTCCAGCAAGCGAATTATTCGTACAGCCGGGAGCGACTGCATTCTACACCCGCTCCTAACAGAAGCCGCACCAGAAGCCGCCACGCTGAAAGCCCTGCGGTGTCTAGCACCCGCCATCATCGGGGTGCGCCTGGGGGCTTGCCGTATTCACCAAATCCCATGATCCCAGGGCACGGAGTACATAAGACTCACGCAGCACATACGGCGGCTCACGCGGCGGATCAGGAGGCGGCTCATGCGGCGGCTCTCGCGGCTCAGGAGGCGGCTCTCACGCCAGTCGTGACTACAACAGTCACCCCAACAGGAAGATCCATTGGAGTGCCTTGCTTGAGCCCGGCTCTCCGCAGCGCACCCCTGCCCAGGGATTTCAAGGGCCCGCGGAAGGTGTCCAGTTATACACCAGACCAGGACCCGGCTCAGTGGATAGAAAGTTATGAGCTTGCCATGGATATGCAGGGGGTCAGCGATGAGGCTTGTGCAAGATATTTCACCATGATGTTGGAAGGAGCAGCGCGTACGTGGCTGAAGAATTTACCCCCGAATTCCATCAATACATGGGGCGAATTAAGGGAACGTTTTATCAAAAACTTCCAAGGTACCTGCAAGCGTTCGAAGACTATCATTGATCTTCAGCATTGTGTTCAGCGGCAGGGAGAGTCGGCTCACCATTGGGTCAGCCGAGTTGCAGAGATCATTCATTCTTCAGATAATATCTCCGCCCCTCAGGCAGTTTTGGTGCTGGAGAAGGCTTGCCACTATGAGCCTCTCACGCAGAAGTTAGGGCGGCTCAAACGGAGTGTCAAAGATATGGGGGAGCTCATGAATGCTCTCACCAAGTATGCTGAGTCTGATCCTACGAAGGACCCAGGAGTTGATGAGCCAGAGGTTCCTGATCCGAAAGGTAAAAAGCCTGTTGGTGGCAAGAGTCAGCAGCAGAACAATGATAAGAAGCGTAAGGGTCCAGAAGCCGGATCTGAGCTGGTGGCTAATACCAATGCAGGGGCTAAGTTTCAGAAGGGTGGTTCTGGTAACAGACCTTTTAAGCCACAAAACTTCGATGAGTTCCTCAAGGGGCCGTGTCCAAAGCACGGTACCAAAGAGAGACCAGCAAGGCATACTTGGGAACAGTGTCACATTATGGATGCTTTCGCTCAGCGCTTCCAGAACCCGCCGGGTGGCGGGGGTGGCGGATACGGACCGGGTTCCGGGCCCGGGTTCGGACCACCTGGTGGAGGCCCTCCTGGCGGCTTTCATCAACAGTCGCACCACCCGGGCGGGTCTGGTAGCGGCTTCCAGGGGAATAACAGTGGTCAGCAACCTCAAGGAAACCAATACAACAGCGGCCAACACTCTCAACAACAGCAGAACAATCAGACCGGGTTCCAGAGTAATCCCAAGCAGTTGAATAGTGGACAGTATCATGTGTTCACTACATGTGCAGATAAAAGGGAGCGCAAGGTCAGGAGACGTTCTGTTAATGCGGTAGAGCCGGCTGTTCTAGAGTATCTGAAGTGGTCAGAGATGCCGATTACTTGGAGCAGGGAGGATCACCCGCCCAGAGTAGATAATCCGGGTCGTCTGGCGCTTGTGGTAGCACCCCAAGTTGGAGGATATGCTCTCACCAAGGTTCTGATGGATGGCGGAAGCAGCATCAATATTCTGTACTATGACACTTTCCGACGTATGGGATTGACGGAGAAAGACCTTACGCCATCTAACACAGTTTTTCATGGGATTATACCTGGCAAATCAGCATACCCGGTTGGAAGGATCAAGTTGAACGTGGCCTTTGGGACATCAGAGGATAACTCCAGATGTGAATCATTGTCGTTTGAAGTAGTCAGGATCAAGAGTCCCTATCATGCTCTCTTCGGGCGGCCGGCTTATGCCAAATTCATGGCTAGGCCCTGTTATATTTATCTCAAGCTCAAGATGCCGGGTCCCAAGGGTCCAATCACAGTTCATGGAAACCGGAAAGTCGCCATGGAGTGTGAAGAAGGAGATGCTGCTTATGCTGAAGCGGCTTGTGCCTCGGAGGAGCTCAAAATCTACACAAGCAATGTAGACCCGGCGGATATGACGCCTCTCAAGAAGCCCTCTATAGAAGGAGAGCCGCCTCTCAAGTTTCAGGCTCACAGAGACACCAAGGAAGTGGAATTTACCCCTGGCGACTCTTCTGCTAAGTTCACTATAGGGTCCAACATGGACCCCAAATAGGAAAGCGCGCTCGTCGAGTTTATCCGTGAGAATCGGGACATCTTTGCATGGAAACCTTCTGACATGCCGGGTGTGCCGAGAAAACTCGCCGAGCACCGCCTTAATGTGGATCCTAAGTACAAGCCTGTTAAGCAGTATCTTCGCCGTTTTAATGAAGAGAGACGGAAAGCTATCGGGGAAGAGATAGCCCAGCTTCTGGCTGCCGGGTTTATCATAGAAGTCTTACACCCGGAGTGGTTGGCTAACCCGGTGCTGGTTCTGAAGAAAAATGGCACTTGGCGTATGTGTATTGACTACACGGATCTTAACAAAGCTTGTCCAGCTGATCCATTTGCTCTCCCTCGCATTGATCAAATCATTGATGCTACAGCGGGGTGTGAGAGGTTATGTTTCCAGGATGCATACTCTGGTTATCATCAGATCAAGATGGCAGTGGAGGACCAAGAGAAGACGGCTTTCATTACACCTTTTGGCGCCTTCTGTTATGTTTCTACACCTTTCGGGCTCAAGAGTGCCCAGGCGACTTATCAACGTTGCGTGCAAAATTGTTTTCATGGACATATTGGCCGCAATGTGCATGCCTATGTGGATGATATTGTGGTCAAGTCAGAAAAGCAAGAGACCTTGTTAGATAATCTCAAGGAGACCTTTGACAATCTCAGAGTTTACCAGATGAAGCTTAACCCGGACAAGTGTGTCTTTGGTGTTCCTGCAGGAAAGCTTCTAGGTTTCATGGTCTCTGAGCGTGGAATTGAAGCTAACCCGGAGAAAATCAAGGCCATCACCTCTCTGGCTGAGCCTAAGTGCATCAATGATGTTCAGCGCCTGGCGGGTCGCATTGCAGCTTTGAGTCACTTCATAAGTCGCATGGGGGAGAAGGCTATTCCTTTATATCAGATGCTGAAGAAAGCGGACGACTTCCAATGGAGCAAAGCTGCTGGGGAGGCCTTTCAAGCTCTGAAGAGGCAGCTGGCAGAGCCGCCCATACTGGCGGCTCCTATCACCAAGGAGCCGATGCTTCTGTACATCGCAGCAAATAACAAGGCTGTTAGTGTTGCAATGGTGGTGGAAAGAAAAGAGGCAAACCGGGAGTATCCTGTCCAGAGGCCGGTCTATTATGTTAGTGAGGTCCTGACTTTGTCTAAGCAGCGTTATCCACATTGGCAGAAGCTGGTCTTCGGAGTTTTCATGGCAAGCCGGAAGCTGAGACATTATTTCCTGGAGCATCCTATCATGGTGGTATCTTCAGCCCCTTTGGGGGATATCATTCATAACAGGGAAGCTACAGGGAGAATTGCAAAGTGGGCCATTGAGCTTGGACCTCATGAGATCAAGTATGTGCCTCGCACGGCCATCAAATCTCAGGCATTGGTGGATTTCATCAATGACTGGACAGAGCTTCAAGCCCCTGAAGAAAGGCCGGATAACACATATTGGACCATACACTTTGATGGGTCTAGGCAGCTGGAAGGCTCGGGGGCTGGAGTTATAATATCTTCCCCTCGAGGTGACAAGTTCTGCTATGTTTTGCGGCTTATGTTTCCTTGTACTAACAATGCTGCAGAGTATGAGGCCCTGCTCCATGGGCTCCGGATTGCAAAGGAGATGAATCTCAGCCGGGTTAGGTGCCTAGGCGACTCTGATCTGGTGGCACAGCAAGTTTCAGGGACTTGGGATTCTAAAGACCCGCTCATGGCGGCTTACAGACAAGCTGTTACTAATGTGGCTGGTTGCTTCAAGGGTTATCAGGTGGATCACATTGATCGGCGGCAGAATGAGGCGGCTGATGCTTTATCACGACTTGGTTCGCAGCGAAAGCCGGTTCCTCCAAATGTTTTCCTGGATGTGCTCCATAACCCGTCAGTTAAGCTGCCAACGGAGGAGGACCTTGCTGTCCCAGACCCGGAGGCCCAGCTCGTGGCGGCTCTCCATGAGATCCCGGATTGGACTGTCCCATACTTGGATTATCTGACTCGTGGCGTCTTGCCAACTGACGAGATTGAAGCCCGCCTGATTGTGAGAAGGTCCAAATCCATGACCATTGTCAATGGCGAGTTGCACCGAAGAAGTGCCACAGGCGTCTTTCAGCGCTGCGTATCACCTGATGAAGGCCGGAATATCCTCAATGAGATACACTCCGGCGACTGTGGTCATCATGCCGGCTCTAAATCATTGGTGGCGAAGGCTTTCCGCCACGGTTTCTTTTGGCTCACGGCTCATGCTGATGCAAAGGAAATAGTCTGGAAGTGTGACGGTTGTCAGAGGTTTGCCCGCCAAGCTCATGTGCCGGCTCAGGAACTTCGGATGATCCCTATCACATGGCCCTTTGCGGTCTGGGGGCTGGATATGGTGGGGCCTTTCAGAGCTTCTAGTGACAAAAAGACTCACCTTTTGGTGGCTGTTGACAAATTTACCAAGTGGGTAGAGGCAGAACCTATCAGCAATCTGGATGCAGAGACGGCTGTTAAGTTTGTCAAAAAGTTAATCTTTCGTTTCGGGTACCCGCACAGCATCATTACTGACAATGGTACAAACCTTTCGAAAGGCGCCATGAAGCAGTTCTGTGATGAGGAGCACATCAGACTGGATGTGGCGGCTGTTGCGCACCCACAGTCCAATGGGCAAGCTGAACGCGCCAATCAGGAGATCCTTCGAGGAATAAAGCCCCGGCTTATGGCTCCTCTTCAGCGTACACCCGGCTGTTGGGTAGAAGAACTTCCCTCCGTCTTATGGAGCTTACGGACAACTCCCAACAGATCAACGGGTTTCACACCTTTCTTCATGGTTTATGGGGCAGAGGCCGTTTTGCCAAGCGACATCCGCCATGACTCGCCCCAGGTCTCAGCATATGTTGAAGAGGATAATGAGTTGGCTCGTCAGGACTCTCTGGACGCCTTGGAGGAAGAGCGGGATTTGGCAGCCGCCCGATCTGCTATCTACCAGCAAGACCTGCGTCGCTATCATAGCCGTAGGATCAAAAGCCGGACTTTCCAAGAAGGAGATTTGGTGCTTCGTTTAATACAAGACCAGTCAGGCATGCATAAGCTTTCGCCTCCTTGGGAAGGGCCCTTTGTTGTCAGCAAAAATCTTCATAACGGGTCTTATTATCTGATTGATCTCCGGCCTGGGAAGGAGTCTCGAACATCTGAAGAAGAGACCAACAGGCCCTGGAACATAGCTCATCTGAGACCCTACTACACCTAGAATTCCGGCTCTGGGAATCTTATACATACCTCTCATGTATATATTATCAATAATGAATAAAAGCCGGCGGCCCTGAAATTCGGGGTATCTGTCGTTTTCCATCCAACATGATGAGTAAGTTTTATTACATTATTACTTGTGCTTTATCATACATATATTGTGAAAGTGCAGAAACAAAAGACCCACTTCGGATGAGCTTCCTGGTAATCCAGAGGCCTTCACCATCTTGGGACCTTCAGCCCTTATGAAGCTAAACTTACTGGTAAACCAGAAGTCGCCATATTGGGAAAAAGACCTAACAAGCGGGCTGTGTTACTGGTAATCCAGAACCTTCATCTGTGTACAGGCACCTAATAAGCGGGCTGTGTTCCTGGTAATCCAGAACCTTCATCCGTGTACAGGCATAAAAGACTCATGTGGGTTGAGCCTCCTGGTAATCCAGAGGCCTTCACCATCTTGGGACCTTCAGCCCTTATGAAGCTAAACTTACTGGTAAACCAGAAGTCGCCATATTGGGAAAAAGACCTAACAAGCGGGCTATGTTACTGGTAATCCAGAACCTTCATCTGTGTACAGGCACCTAATAAACGGGCTGTGTTCCTGGTAATCCAGAACCTTCATCCGTGTACAGGCATAAAAGACTCATGTGGGTTGAGCCTCCTGGTAATCCAGAGGCCTTCACCATCTTGGGACCTTCAGCCCTTATGAAGCTAAACTTACTGGTAAACCAGAAGTCGCCATATTGGGAAAAAGACCTAACAAACGGGCTGTGTTACTGGTAATCCAGAACCTTCATCCG
Source organism: Elymus sibiricus (assembly GCA_039707655.1). Classification (NCBI taxonomy): domain Eukaryota; kingdom Viridiplantae; phylum Streptophyta; class Magnoliopsida; order Poales; family Poaceae; genus Elymus; species Elymus sibiricus. Next base: position 209,854,157 of record CM077676.1, on the reverse strand, counting down.
TGTACGGGCACAAACGATTTAGATGGGATGCTGCCTGCTGGTAATCCAGAAGGCTTTACCATCTTGAAATAATCAACCTTATGGGCCGAACTAACTGGCAAGCCAGAAGTCGCCACCACACAGGAAAAGAAATAACTGATCTGGTTGGGGGTGATCCAAGAGTCGCCACCATACTGGGGACTTTGCAATCTTTAGAAATTTGCTAAAGCTTTTATTTAAGATATACTGCTTTAAAAGAGTTTTATGACCTCTCTTATGAGCTCTTTTTAGTGTTCGTATTTGGCCAAGAGCCGCCAGTTGTATTATATTGGCTACACCTTAAGCATCTGCAAGTTTACTGGTTATAAGCCGCCATGACTGCTTTAGTTATTGGTTTAATACTTGTTAAGAATAAATTATACATCTTATCAAGCTTTATGACTGTCTTGATGTTTGGCCAAGAGCCGCCAGCGTCAAAGGTTTCAATTTCTTCCAGAAGCAGCCAGAATAACTTTTCATAAGGAAGCTTCAGGCAAAAGAAGCAGACTTGCTTCCCAAGGAAGCCAGTATGAATTTAAACAGAATTTTTTATAAGTCTATTACAAAAGGCCACTAGAGGGCATTTCCGAATCATTGTTCAAGACATATATTACAAGCAGTTAAACAACTGGCGACTTTCAAGGTTCCGGTTTTACTCCCGGGTCTTGCTGCCTCCGGCTTGGGCTGCGTCTGTTGAAGGATCTGTCTTGGCTTGATCGGCAGCCCAGTCAACAGTGGCAAAGGCAACAAAAATTTCTCCATCATCAGTAAGATCTGAAGAATCAATGTCCGGAGCAAACTCGTCCTTACGGCCTTCAGGAGTAAGATCGAGAGGCGGAAGAGGACCAGGCTTTACGCGTTTTCCGTCTTCGTTGTAGGCTGACTGAAACCTTGTAAGCTTCATCTCTTGGACCAACTGGCTTGCAGGGACAAAAGTCTCCTTCTTCAAAGCGTTATAGGTAAGCTGATCAAGAGCTTGCCCCTTATAAGTTTTGGGAAAGCCGCCAACTAAAGTTGAAAGTTCTAAATCCTCGTAATGAGCTTTAGCGCGGGCCATGGTGTGCATAGTGGCGATGCGGGCGCTGGACTCTTTCATGATCTGCAGCTGAGCAGGCAGAGTGGATAAAGTCTTCAGGACTTCCTTGATGGTGGATGGGTTTTCTTTTCCATAGAAGGCAGTTTGAATAGCCCGCCGACTCCCAGTGTATAACTGTTCAAGGAAGTCATAAGCCGCCTTGAGCTGCATTACGGGTTCTTTCGCCAGTTTATCACTTCTAGGACCTGCAAGGGAAAAGTGTCAGAGTTATCAAGATTATCAAAATAGGGATTATAAACAGGCGACTTACCAAAGATGGCGCTGCTCATTTGCTGGATGTGCAATTTTAATCCGCTGAGCTCATCGGAGGCAGTCTTCAGGCGGCCTTCAGCGTTTTTAGCACGTTGAACAAGGAGCTGCTTCTCCTTCTCATGCTCAGCGGTCAAAGCAGCCAGCTTGGTGGCCGCCTCAGACGCGGCTTCCTCCAATGTCTTAACCCTTTCTTCAGCGGCGACTCTCAGCTCTTGTTCAGTTTTCAGCTCTTTTTGATAGTCGGCCAGTTGAGTGTGAAGGGAAGATAATTGAACCTGAAAGAAAGGAAATCAGATTATTCATACAAGTCAAGTTCCATACAGATTACAAGTAATCTACATGGCACTTGGGGGCTAATGCAATCCCGAAGTTTTTCTGCAAAGAAGTGTCATTTAATAGAGGGAATCATTTCAGACCCGGATACATGTGGTTTTTTGCTCTAAGACCCGGCTGTTTCAAGAAGACAGCCGGCTCTCGGGGACCACATGTGGTTCTTTGCTCTAAGACCCGGCTATTTCAAGAAGACAGCCGACTCTTGGGGACTACATGTGGTTCTTTGCTCTATTTAAACATGTGGTTCTTTGCTCTATTTAAACACGTGGTTCTTCCTTCTACTTAAGACCCGGCTATTTCAAGAAGACAGCCGACTCTTGGGGACTACATATGCGTATTTACGTATTTTAAAAGATATAAACTTACAAACCTTCATACAGCTATGAAATCAGTAATATGCAGGTTTGGGCGACTAATAAGGGTCATAAATAAATTATGACTCACCTTGGGTTTGTTGGCCAAGGTCTTGGCAATCTCTTGACTCTCAAGTAGTCGAGTCTGAAGGGCTTCATGAAGGTCATTTAAATCAGCACTCTTCAAGGAGGAGAGATCTAATTTATTCTTCTCTTTAGAAGACGTGGCTTCAAAGGAAGATTTGCCCAAAGCCACCGATGAGTCTGGGGCGGTGGCAGTGGCGGTAGCAACAGTACCCTCTTCAATATCGAAGGAGGGTATAATAGTATCCGGCTGTTGTTCAATGTTAGCAGCCGGCGCTGCCATCTCTGGTTCTAAAGAAACCTGAGTCTCTGGAGCGGTGGAAACATCTGGCAGAGGAGGATCATTGGCCCTTTCCTCTGTGTCTTTGGCCGGGTCTTCAGAACCTTCAGGAGGCGGAGACGAGGCAGAAGTTGTGGGTTTTAGTTTCTTGGAGGTAACCCTGCATTTTTGATAAAGACCTCAATAAGTATTATCTTTTGCTTTATGTAAGAGGAGTGAGAATAAGGGTGATCGTATCTTTACCCTGCTTTAATAACAAAAGTCGTATCTGGCGACTCTGAGGCGTCATCATCAGAGGATGTTTCCTGATAGTCCGGATCTTCGGGATTAAGAGGTCGTTTAAACAAGCCGGCTTTGGGAAACAGAAGAGTCGGGTGAAGAAGTACCTCACGAGGGCGTTTATGAGAGCCGCCCGCATCGGCGTCAGACCCGCCCATACCAGTGCTAGAGCCGCCACAATCAGTTTGGCGGAGCTCGGCGTGCTGAGATGTCTTCCATGAATAATATGGGTCCAAACGAGCAAAAGGATGAGAAAAAGGATATTTTCTCACAGCAACTCTGTTTTTCCTAGGTTTATGAATATCAAAGTCAGGTAAGGTTGAAGTTACCTCAGTTTCATCCTGGTCTTCCTCTTCTTCTTCGTCCTGGAAAGGTACAGATTAAAGTTATCAGCAGAAAGTTGCAGATGAAAGACAGATTGATTCAAGTTATGTACTTGCCTCTGACTCATCTTTAGAGGATTCTAAGATGGACGGATCCACCTCTAAAGGATTGATGGTATTCTGCTTCTTCTTCTTAGCAACGGCTTTTTCCCCGTCTTCTTCTGGCCCTTCATAGCTATTTCTTTCAACATCGGCCTCGCTTGCCAGAAGGAGCTATCCGCCTGTGGTTTATCAGGGAAAAGGTTTTCATGATATGAAAGTTTAAGCGGAGAAATAAGAGATTGCTTGAAAGTTTCTTACTGCTGGTGGCGGGTTAGTTTTGATGAAAGGCGCCAAGCCAAACTCGCCAGTGTATTTGTCTGGTAAGTTGACAATAAATCTCATCTGATTAATTACAGACGACAAGGAGATGTCTGTGGCACTGATCCTTTGCGGATCCTGTAAGCCGGAGTATTCATGCATCAGTTTATTCCGGAGACCTAGTGGCTGGATCTTCCATGACAGCCAGCAACGGATTAAATCGGCTCCTTCCAGGCCGTTGGCGGCCAAGGCAGATATTTTATCCATCCAAGGTTTCAGCTCTGCTTGTTCCGCTGGTGTAGGCCTGGGAGGGTATTTCTTTTTGTGATCCAAGCGCCCTGGCCTGAAACCCGGCAGTGGGTGTTCTCCTTCAGGAACCGGCGCCTTACAGTATATCCAAGACTTGCCCCAGCCCTTCGGGTGGCTTAGCAGATCAGCTCCAGGGAAGGTGACCCCTCGTCGCTTCTGGAAAGAAACGCCACCAAGCTCTTGATGACGGCCTTGGGCGGTCTCAGTTTGTTTGTTGACATAGAAGCATTCCCGAAACAATAGAACTGTAGGTTCTATCTGAAGATAAGCTTCACATATCACTACAAATTGGCTCATGTTGACAATTGAATTGGGAGAAAGATCTTGTGGATGCAGCCCATACAAGTTCAGAAGGTCCCTAAAGAACTTGGAGCCGGGAGGGGAAAATCCCCTCTCCACATGATCAAGGAATATAATAACTTCTCCTTCTTTAGGCGTTGGGGGACATTCGCCTCTTGCAAGTCGGCAGTTAGTAGCCCCTTTCAGTATGCCTGTCTGAATGGTATTTTTTAGAAAATCTTTGGTGATCTCAGAAGGAACCCAGTTGCATTCAATTGTTTTCTTTGTCATCCTAGTTAATGGAGCAAAGGGTTGAGTTAGCGGCTTTCGGCACAAAGTAAGGGATGTTACAAGAAATGAAAGACGGCAGTTTGATTATGTTTCTAGGGTCTGAGACATATGGTTGGAAAAATCATTAAATATATACGGCGGCTTATATAAGTCGCCACAAGTGAGAGCTGCTCGGCGAGGCGAAATTTTTTACTAAGTCTGCAATAACAGCTTTTTATCGAGGGAGGTGAAATTTTGGATCAAGAAGTCTGTAAAAATGAGGAAAAAGGCAGTTCTGGCTACTGTTCGTAAGGCAGCAGCAGGTCATCACAGATGGGTTTTTCTTAGATCTGTTTTTATGCAAGATTGACTCCTGAGTTTAAGGGGCAATCAACGGCGCTGTTTCTATGCCTTGGAAGCATCAAGATGTGGCCGGCGGCGGCGACCATGGAGAAACCGAGGCGGAGCTTGAGCTATGATAATGGCGGAACCCTAGGAGGAGGAGGAACAATGGGTACCTGAAATCTGATGGAGACGCGGCGCGGTTGCAGACGGCGACGGTGGTGCGTTGAAGCTGAGTCCCCTCCGGTGGCTGATGAGCTCGTGATGCAGAATGGGGCTGCGGCGGCTCGAGCAGAGAGAGGAGGAAGGCGAAGGGGAAAATGATAAAAGAATGACCCAGGGGGTATTTATAACAGGATGGGATGTTCAAGAGTCGGGGCGGAAATTATGGATCTACAGTATCCCGACGCCCCGATTTTCGCGCCTAATCGATTCATTTGAGATATGGATGATGTCATGGAAAGATCCGTTTTAAAGATTCGGTGACATCATAAGGCGAACAGGTTTAAAAGAAAAACAATTAAGAAATATTCAGAAGTGGCGGGTTCTGAGGAGACTCGCCAAATGTCAAAGACAGGTTTGTATGAAGACAAGGTTGTCCAGAACCAGTTCAAGTCAACCTGAGGGCTAATGTCAGGGAAGTATCTTTCGGTGAGACCCGCCCGTTTAGGGCCGGGTTCTGGGGATTTTTATTGAAGGTGGGCCAGGTGGGCCGGAGCGTCCTTAAGAGGCCCAGAAGGAGATCCGCCCAAGGAAGGGCCGGCCCAAGACCCGCCGTGAGAGGCGGTATGTGCAAACCGCCTCGAGGTATAACTTAGGAAACAAGTAAAGGAGAGATAGGCTCGGATTGTTATCCCGACCCGGACTCTATGTAAGCCCGGGACCTCCGCCTATATATAAAGGGGAGCCCTGGGGCTAGGGGGAGGACGTTGAAACCTTTCGAGAGCTAGGGCTAGACAAGTTCCAAAACCCTTGTAATCGAGATCTTCAATACATCTAGCAGGAGTAGGCTTTTACCTCCACGAGAGGGGCCGAACCTGGGTAAACCTTGCCTTCCGTGTTCCTCGTTTAACCCCTTCGGTCTGCTACTTACGCGATGGCTTCGAGATCAAGTCCTATGAGGACATCTGCCGTGAAAATACCACGACAGGTGGAGACACCCGAGGTCACCCCTTCGCCCCAGCCTACTGCCCAGGGACGGGCTGGCGCGGGGTGGACCGAGGAGGTGGAGGAGACCCTGAAGGGTTCTTCCATCAAGGAGGAGCATCGTGCCTTGATGGGCACGGCGCTAGAAGGCTATCGGTCCGCAGGGGCCGTCCTGCACGAGGTTTTTAAGAACCTTGCAGCAGGTTTCGAGGTACGCCTTCTGCGCATTCATGTTGTTTATTTAAGCTTTTTTGTTTTTGTGAGTTCTGTCCGAGGACATAAGAGTGTAGCCTTCTACACGGCTTAGTGAGTGAGTAGCCCCCGAGCCCGAAGTCGGTTGCAAGAAACCGGCATCGGGGTCGCTTGACGTAGTAGGAGCCGATGAGTGAACTTAATTATTCCCTTTATAATGAGGATCCGTTTTGTTCCAGGTTTCGACCTCGATCCCGGACTCCGTCTCCAAAGAGATGGCAGAGATGAACCGGAAACTTGAGCAATCTCAAGGTAAGCAAGTTTAAACTTGCCTTTGTATTTTGACTAAATACGTGTAATGTGTGTGAAAGAAAACAACTTAGGCCGAACTGTATTGATAGCGGAGCTGGAGATGCTCAAGGCCGAGCTCGACAGAGCTCGGAAAGAGGTGCGCCAGCAGGAGACAGCTGCCGCTGCGGCCGAGAAGGCGCGGGCTGCCGAGAAGGCGGCCAGAGAGAAGCACCAGGCAAGGGTGCTAGAGGTCGAGGAGACCCTGAAAGGCATGTTCGAAGCACGCGACAAACTTCAGGAGGAGGGGCAGCGGACGAAGGAGGAGCTCGAGAAGCTGCAGCATGCCTACTCCGAGCTCAAGACCTCGGCCCGGGCGGACCGCGAGGTGCTCCAGCAAGTGGAGCAAATCGCCTCGGGTAAGAAATTCTTGCTGCAGTGTGCGTTTGGCAGCAAAGGGTGTGTCAAGCTCACCCAATTATGTCGTTTCGCAGAGGCCTTCGAGGATCTTCCGCAGAGCGTGGAGGATGCGGTGGCATACTTCCGCCAGCTGGCGGGCCATTAGGCGGAGAAAGCCTTCTGGGGTCAATTCCCGGGGTCGTCGTCTGCGCAGCTGCTGAATCATCGAGTGAAGCAGCTGGTCCAGCTGTTCCGCATGACAAGGCCGGCGGTCCAGGACCTCTGCGTTGCTTTGTGGCCTGCCGAAGAGTTTATTCGGCCTGATGGCCCGTCTCCAAAATGCCGTGCCCTGCGTCGAGCGCTGGAAGAGGTCCACGTGCTTCGAAGGGGCGCGGAGGGCATATGCTTGCGTGAAGACTCACTTCTGCAAGGTTGATGCGGAGACGTGTGCCGTTGGCCCTCCTGCCGACAAGCCGTGGACCGCCGAGCAGTTTTTCACCGAGGTTGAGGCGGGAGCTCGGACCACCGAGGCCATGTGCCCCAGGGACACTCTGTATTTTTAGGTGATACTTCGGAATGCCAGAGTGTTATAATGTAAAAACTTTATCGTGTGTTTGAATGAAGATGGCTTGAAATTCCATATGTTTTTATTTTAGAATTCGATTATTCCTCCAATATGACTGTTCAAAATGAGAGTGGCCAGTCGTCGGCTTCAGCCCCAGTGTAGGTTATACAGAGGGTGTTCCTTAAGGCATGCTTGACCCTTGGCCGACGTCTCGGTACTCGGAGGCGGTCAATGACTTAAAGGAACTAGGCAATCGGACTATAGTGGCTTGACATCTTTCATTTAGTCGTAGGAGTTTGACTGTGGGGGCTGAGGACCAGCCCCCGGCATAGGAAGTGTGCGGCCAATGCGGCCGAGGTCTAAGCCATAGCACCCTTCGGCTAGAAATAAAAGCCCTTTGTTTGACACGGGTGATCTCTATCGTCACATCGCTTGACGCGGTCTCCGGATGGCAGACCAGTTTACGCTTACCTAGATAGCCAGTTTTTAGCTTTCTCCACTGAGGTGCTATGCCAATTAACCTGGCAGCGCAATCGCAATGGTTCTCCCATTACGCCCTTAGCCGAATACGTCGGGAACGTAAGGGGTACACATAGGAGCCAGGCAACCCAACTATTGACCGAAATCTAGGTTCGAAACTGATGCATATAAGGCCAAAAATCCGGGACGCCGAATACATCGGACTTTCATATACCATTGCATCTTTTTAAAGTACTTCATCGTCCCGGAGCTATGCTGATAAAGAAATACAATAAAGACCTTGAAAGGGCACGGTTTCTTTATTTTATAATATCAATCATGTACATGCCCAGTTGTGACGAGAGTAATTGAAAGAGTACAATGTAAATAATAAGGAAGGAAGAGGAAAGAACAGGTCGGATAATTACTGACCGATTTTAAAGGATCCGGACCGAAGCCTGTCGCACGTCTGCGTTTCCGAACTGTTGACCAGATCATCCCGATTGACGACGAAGGGTTTTGCGAAGGTCGATGCCCGACTGGCCCTTTATACACTCTAAGTGTTTGATTGACCGAGTTCCTCAAAGGGAGGTGTTTGCCGGAGTCATTCTGTGGTTAAGGCCATAGAGACGTAGTTACGCTCGGCTGTTTCTTTTACAGATACCTGCCTGTGCAGGGGCTCTAAGCCTCGTCTTCGCGTGGTTAATCCGCGCCTGATGTGTGGGTAGTTGTGTTGGCTCCTCGGCGTCCCAGGGAATTTTGAGTGCGAAGTTGTGTACCCTGGGGACATAGTGCCCGCTGCTAGGGCACGCGAGGAGCCCACATCCCTATTTCGGGTGCGGGGTTCGCTTCAAAGAGCGAGCGGCGCGTTTATCGCTGCGGGCTGCCTCCTCGGATGCTTGGACCTCGGCTACAAAAGCAGCGGTCTGTTCCTCTGTCCGGAGTGAACGTTCGGTATTACCATTGACTGTGATGACTCCATTGGGTCCCGGCATTTTGAGCTAGAGGTAGGCGTAATGCGGGACCGCGTTGAAGCGTGCGAAGGCCGTGCGCCCTAGGAGCGTGTGGTATCCACTCCGGAAGGGTACGATGTCGAAGATTAACTCGTCGCTTCTGAAGTTCTCGGGTGAACCGAAGACTACCTCGAGGGTGACTGTCCCGGTACAACGGGCTTCGACGCCCGGAATGACACCTTTAAAGGTGGTAGAGCTCGGCTTTATCCGAGATGAGTCAATGCCCATCTTTCGAACTGTGTCCTCGTAGAGGAGGTTAAGACTGCTTCCCCCATCCATCAGAACGCGTGTTAGATGATAACCATCAATGATACGGTCCAGAACGAGCGCCGCGGATCCGCCATGCCTGATGCTGGTCGGATGATCGTGCTTGTCGAAAGTGATCGGGTAAGCCGACCATGGGTTATACTTCGGGGCGACTGGCTCCAACGCATATATGTCCCGAAGCACACGCTTTCTCTCCCATCTAGGGATGTGGGTGACATAGATCATATTGACCTCTGTTACCTCGTTGGGAAATTTCTTTTGCCCTCCGTTATTGGGCTGCCGAGGTTCATCCTCGTCGTCACTACGGTGTTGGGTTTTATTCTGACCCTCTGTCGCTATCTTGCCGGCTTGTTTGAAGACCCAGCAATTCCTATTGGTGTGGGTTGCTAGTTTTTCCTGAGTACCGTGAATCCCGCATGGGCGGTCCAGGAGCCTGTCAAGCTGGCTAGGTCCGTCTTTGTTCCCTTTATAGGGTTTTCTTTTCTGCCCGGATTTAGGTCCGGTGAATCCTGCATTGACCGCGGCGTCTCCAGTATAGCGCCACATGGGGTGAGCCCGCTCCTGCAGCGGCTAGATCCTCCCACTGAGGAAGACCTCCAGAAGATCCAGGCCAGTCACTCCGCCCTGAATCAGACCGACCACGGCACTCACCAAGATCCCCACATCAGTCTTCTCCTCCTTATCAGTCGTCAGCGAGGGAGGGGTCTTGACTCTTTCAGTCGAGCAAGGAGGAAGACCAGTCGACGAACCGGAGCAAGGCAGGTCATTGCAGTAGAACCAGGTTGACTGCCAACCCCTAACCGAATCGGGAAAAGACATGGAGGGGAACGCGCTTTTACCTCTCATCTGGATACCTAAGCCCCCGCACATCTGGGTCACGTGGGTCCTCTCTCCATCGGGGTCAGCCTTTTTAACCGACTGAGATCGACACGTGAAGATATGTTTAAACAATCCCCGGTGCGGCTGGTAGCCTAAGAACTTCTCACACAAGGAAATGAATGCGGCGAGGTACACCATGGCATTCGGAGGAAGATGAAGAAGCTGGGCACCGAAAAAGTTCAAAAAACCGCGAAAGAAGGGGTGAGGTGGCATGCAGAAACCTCGCTCGACGTGAGTGGTGAGAAGCACGCACTCCCCGGGGCGCAGCGCGGGCTCGATCTCTCCTTCCTCTGGCAGCCTCCATGTCCCGTCGTGCACCAGCCCGTCCACGACGAGCCCACTGATGTCATCCACCGTGGTGGTCGGCGGGAGCCAATCGCCCTGGATCCACCCGCGCGGAGGCGCGACCCGGGAACTTGACGCCTTCTTGCCCTTCGCCGCCTTCTTCGCCCTCTCGAGCTTCGCCATCTTGTCCTTCGCCATCGCCGTAGAGCTCTCCAGCGCCAAGGAGGATTCGCGCGGAGTGGGTTGCTGGGGAAGAGATTGGGCGGTCTGGAGGAGTTGGAGAAAAGGGGATCTGTTCTCTCTCCCTCTCCGACGCAGTGACCTCTTATTCCGTCGCCCGTTCCGCTCCCCAATCCTCTCCAGCGATTCTCGGGCCTGTAGATCTCCTCAAATCTCACTGGCGGAGTTGCAGCGATACGTGGCGAAAAGTGGGGCGAAAATCGAGGCGTTACGCCCCACTTTCCCCACTCGTTGCGCTGCAACTGTTCACGCGCGCTCGAATCTGATTTCAAATCCCGCAAGATCCGGGGTCCAGCAACCCGATTGCTCGCCCTTTAAAGACATTCCATAAACGCTCGGATCTGTTCCATCACCCGACGATGACCCGTTTCACTCGGATGGAGACTACTCATTTCATTCGGATGGATACTTCCACTCGGACATCATATGGTCCAGAATCCGTCAAGGTGCCGCACGAAGACAAGGCCATCTAATGACCAGTAGGAGTTCTTGAGTGCCCCTGTAGCACTCAACTCACCTGGGAATTCGCCTTGACTCGATCCGCTTAACCTTGACCAATTCGGGGGCTAATGACGAGGACATATACTAGGGATAGGGTAACAGGCCTGACCTACGGATCCTACCCTAGAACGCCACACGCCTTATACTGGGCCCCAGGGCCAGATCAGCAGCCAGGAATTCTGCAACCTGACATTCACTCGGAGTTCAATGAACCAGTCGGGAAGCAGGAATTCACTCAACCGGCTTATTTCACTCGGAGTACCTGACAGTCACTCGATCAGAGAAGACCAGGAGGCTTCAGGAACCCAACGGTCAGGACGTGCGCTCGCCCTTATTAATTGTAATCAATGCACCCGTTACTTGGCGCCCTTAAACCCCCTCTTTAACCCCTGTTAATGGCGACATTCATGGGGGCCTGGTGGACTCTATATAAGCCACCCCTCAGCTCCATTCCAAGGGTTCGCATTCTTTATAACCTATACACTCAATCAACAGTCCAGAGCACCGAGACGTAGGGCTATTACCTCCACCGATGAGGGGCCTGAACTCGTAAATCCAAGTGTAACAACCTCGCCATAGCTAGGCTCTGCCCTCTCATCTGTACCCCTACACACTACTGTCAGACTTGCACCCACGACAGTTGGCCACGTCAGCATCACCGGAGCTCAACGCCGGTGACCTGGGAACGCGGCGGCGAGCGCTCGGGAGGCCACGGGAGGACCAGCCGAGGGCATCTGGTGGAATCCCGCACTCGCGCGCATCCCTTGGGCGCAGCAGGAAACCGCGGGGTGGCCGGAGATATGGCTACGGCGACGGCCGAGCGGCGGCAGCGGCGGCCGTAGCAAGCAGCAGTAGTAGAACAGCAGCGCAGCCGCAGCAGAGCAGAGCAGTGGCGGCAGTTGAGCAGCAGCAGCGCAGAGAGCAGCGGCAACAGTAGTGGGGCAACAGTGGGTGCGGGCGTGGCCGGAACCAGTGGCAACAACGATGAGCGGCGGCGGCCGTGACGAGCGCGAGAGGCAATCGGGGCTAGAGGACACGGGGAAGAGGAAGAGGGGGTCGGAGAGGACCGGGTGCTCACGACGGTGCTCGTAGGGGTCTCTGGGAAGCCGGGAGAGGGCGAGGCCGAGCGGATCAACGACAATGGCAACGACGACCGAGGCGATGAGGACGGGTCGATGATGAGGCTTGGGGGCGTCCAGGATGCATCCTTGCAGCGGGAAGACGAGGTCGATAGTGGTGGCCCTCCTGGACACCTTCGCGCGGCGTGGGGAACAAGGTGGCCGCGGTGACAATGAGGGCATGGTGGCGGCCGAGCTCGGGTGTGGTTGCATCGAGCAAGAGGAAGGGGGGAAATGACCTATGGTTCGTCCGCGGCGCTCGGGGGCGGTCCTTATCCTCGCGGGAGCGTTGAGGATGGCCGACGCGTGTGGCCTTCGCGCCATGGACGCCGCGGGCGCGTCCAGCGCGCCTCCTGTGAACAGGAGGTAGATGAAAACCTCCTGGCGGGCTGGGCCGGCCACTGTTGACCTAAAGCCCAACAGTGTTGTGCATCTCTGTCCTTTCCATTTTTACTTTTCTGTTTTACATTTTTGTCTCTATTTTGTATTTAGTTTAGCTAGTAAATGAATTTTGCTCAATATGAAACTTGGCACAAAAATACAGGGCAATATTCTGGGTCTGCACAAAAAGTTTCAGGGCATTTGGAAATGTCTAAACATTTTTAGAAATTGAAAAGGTTAATTATTTAGCTGGTGATCCACTTAATTAATTTCTAGGGGCATTTTGGGAATTTAGGTGATATTGTTTTCCTTAACACAATTACTTATGGATTATTTGCAATATTATGAACTATTTGGCTTGCATGTTTGAAGATGTAATAATTTGACTTGCAATTTAAATTTGAATTTGACTCTGATTTTTGGACAACTGGCAATTTGGCTTAGTGATCATGATGACATGACCACCATTAGGGGAAGATCACTGTAGTATGATTCTCGGGGTGTTACATTTAAATACACAATGCACAACTTTGACGTGGCACCTCCCTCGCAAACCAGAAAGCCCCCTTGGATATCTATAATGACAGGTTAAGGTCGTAGCTAGGGTGCCTGCGCCACCCCCACTTCGTGTCGGCGGGACGCATGCACGTACTCATACTTTGGTCGGACATGCATGCATGTCACCATGACCTACCATAAGACGGACCAAGTGAATCTATCTTGGCCAAATGACCACTGTTGTTGTCGGTCAAAAAGGGATATAATAGACCACTCGGGCCCATAGATTGGACCATCACCGTAAACCGCACGAGAGGGGCCACAAAACCAGCACCACCTGCATGGGGCCTAAATAGATGTACGTTGGAAGGGTGATGTGCTTTAAATACCCAAAAATGTACAATTTTGATGTGGCGCCTACCTCACGAAATGAACAACCCGCATGAAAGGTAGGTAGTAATTAAGGACGACGTCAACGTACGAAGGGTGTTGATCCAACCCACCATTTCGAGCGCATGGGAGTGTCGGGGTTGTGACCATCTATGGGGCCATGCAGCCCCTTGTGGTTCGGCGGGGAAGATCGACGTGCACAAAGAGCATGAACAATGGGACGAGAGGGATTTTACCCAGGTTTGGGCCGCTGAGAAGCGTAAAACCCTACTCCTGCCTTTGGTGTATTAGTGGTATGGGAGCACAGTACAAGGAGCGCTTCTCCCCGGCAAGGCGTGGAGAGAGCAGCTACACGAGAGGTGCTTGTGTTTGAAAAGGGGTCTGAATCCTCTAAACTGTTGCCTTGGCCCTCCTTTTATAGCTTAAGGGGTTACCATAGTGGCAAAATAGTAATTACATCGTGACTAGATAGCAAACAGTGCTATCATACCTAACTCTGCCAATTTAGGACAAAGGCATTAAATGCGCCGTTAGGTGTCATGTGGAGAGGTAGTCCCGGCAAGGTTTCTGCACCGCTTGCCTAGCTACCTCGTATTATCCTGACACGCCTCCTGGACGGGTGTCTTTAGAAGCAAATCTTGTCCCAGCGTGCCGACACGTCTCCGACAAGTCTCACCAACTAGCCTGCGCGGTCGACACCTCACTTGTCAGCGAACACCTGTGCAGCGAGGTGGAGCGCCGGAGGGCTGGTATAAGCTTGCCGGCGCGGAGCTTGCCGGGTCCTCACCTTGCCGGTTTAGCCTTGCCGGCAAGGAACGTCTTCATCTTTGGTACTAGTTGAGTGTCGTGCCTTGAGCTTCTTTCTGGTAGCTTCTTTGGCTGGACTCTGAATCTTGGTCTTGGCAGTTCCCGGCAAGGCCTTGGCCGGCAAGGAAGCTTGCCACTGTCTGTGCATAAGTCAGGGAATAAAATACCCATGTTTTATACACCGACAGGAGCCCCTGGGCCTGGGCCATACGCGCGTCTGAAGCGTCATTGGGCTAGGACCAAACAATGCACAGACACGCGGCGAGAAACTGCCGTTGGAATTAATCGACTGGTGTTTAGCCATGCGTGGCAAGAGACAACTGCCCCGTCTGCCTTTATTTCTCCTTTTTCTGCGCTCCCCCATCACGCGCGTCTGCATGCATGCAGGGCAGAGGATTGGTGGAGAAGGGCGGTCGTTGGAGTGGTGCGCCTGGTAATGGGCGCAAAACACGGGATTAGCGAACTTGGACGGTCGCTGGAGAAGGAGGAGGCCTCGAAGAGGGAGGCTGAAAACAACTATGCCCAACTGCATCAGAACCTTTCCATCTGGACCGGCAGGCTTGTTAATGCTGCCGAGCGCATCAGCTCTCAGATGGCCGTGATGGATATGAAGAGCTGGGGCTTCACTGTCAATGACAAGGAGGCCACCAGCGTCCATCTGACCAAGTTCTTCGAGGGCCTTATTGACGCCTTGAAGACGCATCACGAAGACAGATCCGCTTCGTTTGCCGACGAGTCCCGGAAGTTCGCGCGTGAGATAGTATACCGGGTGCTGCTCAAGATCTCCCATCGCAATCCCGGTCTTGATCTCTCCGGGGTCTTCAGGAGGCTGCCGGGTAGCACAGACGTCACCGTCGCCGACAAGGTCGCCGCCCCTCTCGCCGACAAGGTTCTCCAAATCCCCAGGATTCAAGGCAACCGTCGAGACTGAGCTTGTCGCCATATCCACCACTGAGCTGCCATGTACAAGATACATTCAATCTCTTGTTAGCCCTGCGCTATTCCTGTGGTGTGATATAACTTGTGCTGCTTGAATGTATGCGCGCCATTCCCCTTGTTTTATTTTGCCTTTGAACGATTGTATCCCTACGCTGTTCGGAATCTTGCCGGTGCGCACGCTTGCCGCGAGCGCTTTGAGGAACGGGTCCTTAGCAGCCTGCTGGAAACGCCGCTGCCGGCAAGCTTGCCGGAGCGTGTACTTGCCTCGAGCGCTTTGAGGAACGGGTCCTTAGCATCCTGCCGGAAGTACCGCCGCCGGCAAATTTTCCTTAGCCGTTTTCACTGCAGCTACTTAAGTTGTCGAGCGGACTCAAAACAAAATAAGAGCGCGAATGATTGCGACAAGGTTCCTTCGCGTGCAGGTTTCTCATACAAAGTCAAAATCGTTCAAGGGAGAACGCGAATGTAATTAAGGAAAACTTTTCAAAGTTTTGCAACTTAGCTTTTCCCTGCGTTGTTTCTCTTGCTGCGTGAAATGATCACTTGAACGTCATTAAAAATGGTACCCATCTCCACTCCCCCAGGGAAACTTGCACGCGAGGGATCCTTCTATCCTTTTAAGAAAAAGAAAGAAGAGAAAAGAGCGGTTGAGGAACCTTGACGGTCCGCTAGTCATTTCATACAAACTAAAGTGTAAATCACAACATCAGATGCATGGACACGTAAATGAATATGTACGAGAAGTTGTGAAACACTTAGCTTTACTATACATAGGGTCTGCGCCTGGCTTTGTACAAAGGGTTACATGTCTTGCCGACAAGGCTTGTACAAAAGAGGTTGCCGGGAGATGTCCCGGCAACTGCGCCTCACGGGTAGAACTTGCGAAGATGCTTGATATTCCATGAGTTCTGCACTGGGGTGCCATCTTCGGTCTCCAGCCGGACTGCGCCAGGCCTGGTGGCTCGTACTACCCGGTAAGGGCCTTCCCACTTTGGTGTCAACTTGTTTGATCCTCTGGCGAACTGAGCGCGCCGAAGAACAAGGTCGCCTTCCTCAAGGCTTCGGGTGTGCACTTTGCGGCTATGGTAGTGGCGCAAGGCTTGCTGGTAGCGTGCAGCTCGCACAGCCGCCTGAAGACGATCTTCCTCAAGGAGCAACGCGTTGTCTTGCCGCAGCTGCTCTTGCTCAGCTTCGTCGTAAGCGAGCACTCGAGGTGACCCGTATATGAGTTCCATGGGGAGCACCGCTTCTGCACCATAGATTAGGGAGAAGGGTGTCTGGCCGGTAGCTCGATTTGGTGTCGTCCTGAGTGACCAAAGAACCACCGGCAACTCATCAACCCAGCGCTTTCCGCACTTGCGCAGCTTGTCGAAAGTTCTTGTCTTGAGACCACGCAACACTTCAGCATTCATCCTTTCCGCTTGGCCGTTGCTTCTCGGGTGAGCGACGGACGCAAAACAGATTTTGCTGCCAAGGTCTTGGATATATTGCATGAAGGTGTGGCTCGTGAATTGCATGCCGTTGTCGGTGATGATCCTGTTAGGAACCCCGAAACGGCAAACTAATCCTTTAAAGAACTTGACGGCTGATTGCGCTGTCACCTTCCTCACTGGCTCCACTTCAGGCCACTTTGTGAACTTGTCGATGGCGACGTACAAGAACTCAAAGCCCCTGGCAGCATGGGGGAAGGGGCCCAAGATATCGAGCCCCCAGACCGAAAAGGGCCAGGAGAGAGGGATCGTTTGGAGAGCTTGGGCTGGTTGATGTATATTCTTTGAATGGAACTGGCATGCTTCACATATGGTTACTAGTGCAGTTGCATCCTGGAGGGCAGTGGGCCAATAGAAGCCTTGCCGGAAAGCTTTGCCGGCGGGTGCTCTTGATCCTATGTGAGAGCCACATATGCCTCCATGTATGTCTGCCAACAGCTCTAGTCCATCTTCTCGGCAGATACACTTCAATTTCACACCGTTTGGTCGTTTCCTGTACAAGATGTTATCCACAAACTGATACATACTTGACTGACGGGCTACTTTCTCCGCTTCTCCTTGCTTATCGGGAAGCTCTCCTGTTTGAAGGAAACGAACTATCTGTTGCGCCCACGTCGAAGCCTGTGGCTCGACGACAAGGACTAAAGGCATCTCTTCGGCTACGGGAGCGCTTGCTTCTGTGGCAAGAACCTAAGGTTCTACGCTCAGCGGCTGCTCACCGGCAACCGTGTCGTTGTTCCCAGCAACATCTTTGCCGGTGGCTTCCGGGAGCTCTGCCGGAAAGTATTTGCCGGTACTTAACTTCCTTCTCTTGCTGGCCTGCATCGATGGGGCGACCGTTGGTTGATTCAAATGGAGCACAAAAGTCCCCGGTTCCACGGGAAGCTTCTGAGCGGCACACTTTGACAGGACATCAGCAACGCTGTTTTCCGCACGAGGGATGTGCTCTGTTTGCAACCCGTCAAAGTGTTCTTCCAATTTCCTCACTTCTTCCACATACGCCTCCATTAACGGGCTCTGATAATCTTTGTTCACTTGCTTTACAACAAGCCGTGAGTCGCCGCGGATGATCAATTTTTTGATTCCAAGGTCTACCGCGATCCTGAGACCGGCAAGGAGTCCTTCATACTCAGCAGTGTTGTTCGTAGCTTGCTCCCTGGGGAAGTGCATTTGGACCACGTACTTGAGGTGCTCCCCGGTGGGTGTGATAAGTAGCACTCCGGCACCGGCGCCTTGCAGCGAGAAGGCACCATCAAAGTACATAATCCATTCTTTTGTTGTTTCCTTGCCGGGGAGAGCTGTTTCTTGAATCTCTTCGTCCTGTGTTGGTGTCCATTCAGCAATGAACTCTGCCAAGGCCCTGCTCTGGATTGTTGAAGTGCTTTCAAACTTGAGTGCAAAGCTTGACAATTCCAACGCCCACTCCACTATCCTGCCGGTTGCCTCTGGATTTCTCAAGATGCGTTGCAACGGAAAGCGAGTGACGACGGTAATCTCGTGTGCTTGGAAGTAGTGGCGCAGCTTTCTTGAGGCCATATGAAGGCCGAAAAGCAATTTCTGCACCCCCGAATATCTTGACCTAGCCCCTTGCAGAAGGGAATTAACAAAATAAACAGGCCGCTGCACCACTTTCTTCTTTGGCACCAATTGCTGATCAGCTTCATTCGCTTGCGCTGTATTCGTCTTGTCGGCGTCAGACCCTGCCGGAGAAGATTCCGGTTTGCCGTTGGATGGGCTTGCCATGGTTGCTTCCTCGTCATCGATTTCCCTCTGCACCACTAACGCAGCACTAGCTACTTGATTCGTTGCCGCTGCGTATAGCATCAACGTCTCTTGTGGTCTAGGTGCAACTAGTGTTGGCGCAGAGGAGAGGTACCTTTTCAAGTCTTGCAGCGCGGCCTCCGCTTCCGGAGTCCATTTCATTGGTCCTGCCTTTTTCAAAACCTTGATAAACGGCAAGGCGTGCTCGGCAGATCTTGAAATGAACCTAGTCAAAGCAGCAACACAATCGGCAAGATGCCGCACATCCTTGACGCTTTTTGGTGCCACACATCCTTGACGCTTTTCGGTGCTTGAATCTGCTCAATTGCCTTGATCTTGTCGGGATTTGCTTCAATTCCCCGCTGAGATACAAAGAACCCAAGAAGCTTGCCGGATGGGACGCCAAACACACACTTCTCGGGGTTGAGCTTCAGATTAATCTTGCGCAAGTTTGCAAATGTCTCTTCCAAGTCTTGAATGAGGGTTGATTTGTCCTTGGTTTTGACCACTATGTCATCCATGTAGGCTTCTACATTCCTGTGCAGCTGGGGCCCAAAACCAATCTGGACTGCTCTTGCAAACGTAGAACCGGCACTCTTTAATCCGAAAGGCATATGCACGAAGCAGTATGTGCCACATGGAGTAATGAATGCGGTTTTCTCCTCGTCCTCCTTGGCCATGAATATCTGACGGTATCCAGAGTATGCATCAAGGAAGGAGAGCAGATCACAGCCAGGGGTGGAGTCCACAATCTGATCGATGCGCGGCAATGGGAAAGGATCTTTTGGACAAGCTTTGTTGATATCAGTGTAGTCAATACAAAGTCTCCACTTCCCGTTTGCTTTGCGCACCACCACTAGATTTGCCAACCACGTGGGATGTAACACTCCTCTGACCAGGCCTGCCGCTTCGAGTTTCTTGATTTCTTCGGCCATGAACTGTTGCCGCTCCAAAGCTTGCTTCTGGACTTTCTGTTTGATGGGCCGAGCGTGGGGACAGGCGGCAAGGTGGTGCTCAATTACCTTCCTGGGAACGCTGGGGATGTCAGACGGTCGCCATGCGAACACATCGACATTTGCCCGAAGGAAGGCAACGAGCGCGCTTTCCTATTTGCTGTCAAGGGTGGCGCTGATAGTGAAAGTACCGTCAGCGCTGCCCTCCTTTGCCGGCACCTTCTTGGTCGCTGGTGCAGGGGCTTTGGATCTCTTACCGGCAGAGCACTCCGGCAAGTCTTCAACGGGTGCGCAGCACTCCGAAGAGGTGCGCTTCCCGGAATCCTTGCTAGAGGTCTTGCCGGAGTTCTTCTTTTCCTTCTTCTTGGCGAGAGCTGGCGGCTTCAGCTACAACCGCATCTCTGTACATCTTGTCGACGCAAATGACTGCATCTTTCTTATCGGAGTTGATGGAAATGACACCCATCGGCCCTGGTATCTTCAATGTGTTGTAAGCATAGTGGGATGCTGCCATGAATTTTGCCAAAGCCGGGCGGCCAAGAATTCCATTGTATGGCAAGGGGGTCTTGACGATGTCAAAGACAATCTTTTCCGTCCTATAGTTCAGTTCCCCGCCAAACGTTACCGGCAAAGTGATCTTCCCCTTGGGCTGGCTCCTTCCCGGGTTCACTCCCTGAAACGTGCCCATTCTCTCGAGTTACTCGTCGGGGATCTGCAGCCTCTTGATAACTTCCGGAGAGATCAGGTTCAGACCGGCCCCACCGTCAACTAACATCTTTGTTACCTGGAGGTTGCGAATTGTTGGTGAGACCAACAACGGCAAACACCCGACCGCAGTTATGCGATCAGGGTGGTCCTCAGCATCGAAGATGATAGGCGTGTGTGACCATTTGAGTGGCTTTTGAGAGCCCATTGCCGGCTCTGCTGCGTTTAACTTCACGAGCCCACTGTTTAAGTTGGCGGTGAGAGGAGTGCAAAGATGCGCCTCCGTCAGGCTTTTCTTTCTGCTGTTTCGCCTTGCCGAGGCGGCCTCCCGGACCACCGCGACCCTTTTTACCGGACACACCGGCACCATCTTGGCCCTTTTCCTTGTCGCACTTCTCATATTCAGCCTTCTGTTTCTCGACAAGGTGCTTGACTTGTCGGCACTCTTGGAGATCATGGCCCTTGGTGCGGTGAATCTTGCAGCAGTGGCCCATCTGACTTGCCGGCCTTCTCGTTAGCCGCCGCCTCCTGGCAAGCGGCGCATACAGTGGCCTCCTTGCCGGAGTTCTCAGTCTTGGCTTTCTTGGCGGACTCGGGGTTGCCGGAGCCTTCGACAGCCATAACAGTTTTGCCTTTGCGCTTCCTGTTGCGCTTTCGGCCTTTCTTCCTTGGGGTGGCAGCATCATCGTCCTCAGAATCTACTTCGGCGCCAGCGTCCTCCCCGGGGAGCCTCCTTCCTTCCTCAGCCCGTGCGCACTTATCCGCCAACGTATAGAGCTCGTTGACGGTCTTGGGCAACTTAACGTTCATTTTCTCCCGCATCCTCCGATTGTGAACATTCGTGTGAAAGGCGGCAATCACGGCCGCGGGGTGCACGTCTGGGATGTTGCGGTGCACATGGCTGAACCTCTGGATGTATTTGCATAAGGCTTCACCATCTCTTTGCGGGATCACCTGCAGATCGTTGGGCTGTCCAGGAGCCTTGTGGCCTCCGGTAAAGGCACCAACGAACTCGTTGCAGAGGTCTGACCATGAAGAGATGGAGTTCTCCGGCAAGTTCATCAGCCAAGACCTCACATTGGGTTTCAGCACCAACAGAAAGTAGTTGGCGAGGATTTTCTCATCTCTTCCTCCGGCAGCTTGTACGGCAATCGTATAGATGCCCAGAAATTCTGCCGGGTTCAGCTTGTCGTCATATTTTTCTGGCACTTCCGGTTTGAAGGCTCGAACGGACGGCCATCGGACTTGCCACAGCTCGCTAGTGAAGGCAGGACACCCAACCTCGTAAGGTAGGTATCCGCCAACCCCCGGCGTAGGCTCGTCAACGATGGGGATATTACGCACGTCGGATTGTCGGCGCGCCTCGCGGCGCCGTTTGATGGTGGTGCGGGCGTCTTCAGCCCGCCTGTCTCGCAGCACTTGCCGCTGATCTTGCCGCGCTCGTGGATCCGAAGACGCGATCGACATCTCGTCGGGTCCAAAAGACTGCTGGGCTTGTCGTGGCTGTTGGCGTTGCTGCTGTTGAGGCTGTTGCCGCGGCGGCGACTACACCGTTAGTGTAGTTCCGTCGGCGCGGCCACCAGCTGGAGATGCCGGCGTCGGTTGCGGACGCCGTGAGGGTTCCGCTTGCTGCGATTTACCGGCTTCGGCAAATCCGATCAAGCTCTGGATGGTGGCTCTCCACTCGTCCATCTTCTCTGCTGCCGGAGGGAAGTTTAGCAGCATCTGAGCTCACGCCATTGCTTCTGCCGCTGTGGCTGGCATGGCTGGGAGCGAAGAGCGCGACGTCGCTCTACTCCTGGCAGAGCCAGTAGGAGCACCATCGCGGTTTTGCTTCCATGGCACATGATCAGCAGCAGGTCGTTGTGGCGGAGGCGGTGCCTGAGGATCTGGGATTTGGTCCACAGGTGTCTTGCCGTGGGGTCGCCGCTGCCCGGAGTCGTTGGCGCCGCTTGGGGCTGTACCACGCCCATTGTGTGAGGGGCGCGGCGTCTGTCCTGAAGCAGCGTCCTTGGACGTCGCCGCAGCGGGGTCTCGGCCCGCGCCGGCCCGGGCGTTGCCGCTCCGGTGGCTGCGTTCATCGTCGCGGCGGGGAGGAGGACGAGGAAGACGTCCGTCCGCTCCGCCTGCGCCGTCGCGGCTCCGTTCGCCAAAGGACCAAGGAGGTCGACCGGCTCCGTCGTGCTCGTCCCTTGCGCCGACTGCGGTGGGTGTAACGACCGCGCCGCTGGG
Organism: Elymus sibiricus; assembly: GCA_039707655.1. Classification (NCBI taxonomy): domain Eukaryota; kingdom Viridiplantae; phylum Streptophyta; class Magnoliopsida; order Poales; family Poaceae; genus Elymus; species Elymus sibiricus. The sequence goes on along the minus strand of CM077676.1, from coordinate 209,832,071 downwards.
CTGGTCGCGCCGACCGCAGTACCCGCGCCGCCCGCATTGGTTGCGTCGCCTGCGCCGCCTGCGGATGCGCGCGAGGTGCCGTCATCGTGTTGCCCTTCTTCTTGGGCGCCATCGATGACGAGAAGGACGGTGATGAAGTTGATGATGAAGATGAAGAAGACGCGCGGTCCACTGATCAAGGTTCGCACAGCGCTCCGCCCCTACCTGGCGCGCCAAAGATGTCGGGGTTGCAACCATCTATGGGGCCATGCAGCCCCTTGTCGTTCGGCGGGGAAGATCGACGTGCACAAAGAGCATGAACAATGGGATGCGAGGGATTTTACCCAGGTTCGGGCCACTAAGAAGCATAAAACCCTACTCCTGCCTTTGGTGTATTAGTGGTATGGGAGCATAGTACAAGGAGTGCTTCTCACAGGCAAGGCGTGGAGAGAGCAGCTACACGAGAGGTGCTTGTGTTTGAAAAGGGGTTCGAATCCTCTAAACTGTTGCCTTGGCCCTCCTTTTATAGCTTAAGGGGTTACCACAGTGGCAAAACAGTAATTACATCATGACTAGATAGCAAATAGTGCTATCATACCTAACTCTGCCATTTTAGTACAAAGGCATTAAATGCGCTGTTAGGTGTCATGTGGAGAGGTAGTCCCGGCAAGGTTTCTGCACCGCTTGCCCAGCTACCTCGTATTATCCTGACACGCCTCCTGGACGGGTGTCTTTAGAAGCAAATCTTGTCCTAGCGCGCCGACACGTGTCGGACAAGTCTCACCAACTAGCCTGCGCGGTCGACACCTCACTTGTCAGCGAACACCTGTGCAGCGAGGTGGAGCGCCGGAGGGCTGGTATAAGCTTGCCGGCGCGGAGCTTGCCGGTTTAGCCTTGCCGGCAAGGAACGTCTTCATCTTTGGTACTAGTTGAGTGTCATGCCTTGAGCTTCTTTCTGGTAGCTTCTTTGGCTGGACTCTGAATCTTGGTCTTGGCAGTTCCCGGCAAGGCCTTGGCCGGCAAGGAAGCTTGCCACTGTCTGTGCATAAGTCAGGGTATAAAATACCCATGTTTTATACACCGACAGGGAGGGAATCCTGAGAACGCATGAGCTCGAACTTTGCTCGGACATGTCACCATGACCCGCGGTAACACGAACCAGGAGGAATCCATTCATGGCCAAACCCCCTCGTTGTCAGCCAAAGGGATGATATATATAGACCAGGCCCACAGATAGGCGTGTCGTTGAAAACCGAACATGGGAGACGAGGTCGATCAGAACACCCTATACCATGCATGCGGCCTAAATATATGTATATATGGGTGGTGTGTGACGTGATCAAATCCCCAATGCACAACTTCAATGGGGCACCAGCTGCATTACAAATTGAACACCGTACCCCCAGGAAGCCAAGTTACGTATGATGCCGGTTCCCCAACTTCGAGCCGGTGGGAGGGAATCCAACAAATGTTCCCAAACTAAATTTGGTCTGACATGCCGCCATGACCTATACCAAGAGGAACCTGTCATGGTCAAACCATTCTCCTATGTTGTGGGTCAAAGGATAGAACATGTGGGCCCACAGGTCTCGAACGTTGTGGGTCAAAGGATAGAACGTGCAGGCCCACAGATCTCGAACATTGTGGGTCAAAGGATAGAACGTGGCGGGCCCACAGATCGATCTCGATCATTCTCCAATTATTCAAAACAACAAATAACAAAAAAAACATCATTCTCCAAATTTTCAAAACAAGGATCTCAAGGTTTTTTTAATCGACATGACTGGTCACTACAGACACATTTAGATGCTAAATGTCTGTAATGACCGTACCGTGGTGCTTAAATGAAGCTTGAGATATAGCAAATTCCCACCCGGTCACCCATCCTTAGACTGCTCCAGCACGAATGACGAGGACATATACTAGGGATAGGGTAATAGGCCTGACCTACGGATCCTACCCTAGAACGCCACACGCCTTATACTGGGCCCCAGGGCCAGATCAGCAGCCAGGAATTCTGCAACCTGACATTCACTCAGAGTTCAATGAACCACTCGGGAAGCAGGAGTTCACTCGACCGGCTTATTTCACTCGAAGTACCTGACAGTCACTCGATCAGAGAAGACCAGGAGGCTCCAGGAACGCAACGGTCAGGACGTGCGCTCGCCCTTATTAATTGTAATCAATGCGCCCGTTACCTGGCGCCCTTAAACCCCCTCTTTAACCCCTGGTAATGGCGACATTCATGGAGGCCTGGCGGACTCTATATAAGCCACCCCTCAGCTCCATTCCAAGGGTTCGCATTCTTATAACCTATACACTCAATCAACAGCTCCAGAGCACCGAGACGTAGGGCTATTACCTCCACCGCTGAGGGGCCTGAACTCGTAAATCCGAGTGTAACAACCTTGCCGTAGCTAGGCTCTACCCTCTCATCCGTACCCCTACACACTACTGTCAGACTTGCTCCCACGACAACGAGCACGCTTAACTCATGCGTTCTATTCGACTAGGCTAGCGAATGGGAAGCTGCCCTTGTTGATAAGAGTTGCCTCCTCGCGTTTAAGGCATTTACCGATGGTCACCGTGTGGGACCTACTCCTTACTATCACACACGTTTGTGCTTTTAGAAACTGTGTGCAATCTTTACATACCGGACCACTTCCATTCAAACTTACATTATTTTTTTACAACTTAAAACTAGCCGGAAGAAGAAAAAGCTTTGCGTTTTCATTAATTAAGAACAAGATAGTTGCCCAGTTAATTGCGGAAAACCGGGCGAAAACCGATACAAACAGGGCCTAAACCTACGGGAACTCTTGGCTGAGCATGAACTGGTACAGGCCTTCGTCCACGCGTCTGATACGCTCGCGGAACTGCTATACTGCAATATCGATCTCCGCCCAGGATATTTCATCAGCGACGGTCGATTCCAAGCCGTGATGAGTATTTTGCTCTGCTTCGTCGTTGGCGGCACCTGGGGTGCCGAGGAGGTCGAAGAGCCAATCGACCAGCCCGTTGGCGTCATGGTGGCGGATTCTGGCAGTGCAAACTTCGTCCGGCGCAATTATGGCGCTGACGGCGTCTGCCCATTCCTGGCGGGGAATCGGGATGCTTACCGGCCCTGGAAACGGCCTCTCGAGTGGTTGAGTCAATAGGATGCTGACACGGCTCTGCTCAGATAGTGTGGCGCACCGCACCTGATGCGCGACGACGTTCTCCCGCTCTTGCGCGGCAGCGCTTTCCCACTCTTGCTCCTCTCCGCTCCATGGGCGGCGACGAACACATGTGTAGACATTGGCCCGCTCAAGCACTGGGGCGCGATGATGCCGATCACGCTCGGCGGCGCGCTGCCTCTCTTGCTCGGCGGCGCACGGCCGTTCTAGCTCTCCGGCCTGCTCTAGCTCGTTCTCTTCGTCGAGGAGGTTGATGACGGCGATGGCGCTTCGCCGGATTGGCATGCTTGGAATGGTATACTGCGATATGGCCGGTGTGTCACCGCCTAGCCTTCTATGCCCACTGACACTGGCAGCGGGAAACCGATTGGGGGGGTGGCGGGAAACCATAGCGTGTTTGGATATATAACACCATTAATATGGAAAACTTGGGAAAGAAGGAAGCGCGAACTAGCACAACGCGTGCGCACAGTGCTTACCCACGGGTGCCAGACGGTTGAACAGAACTGCTTTAAATTATTTAGGGTTCGTTTGGCATTTTTTATACATTATAATAGAGTTTTCTAGACATTTAATGTCCATAATTCAAATTTGAACTACAAATACATGCTCCAGTGCACCAAAATGGGTTGAAAAATCATAGATGTGTCCTTGGGTGCATGATTAGGTCCCATGCAAGGAATGGGGATGAATTACAAACATCTGGAGTCATGGCTCGGCCTCAAACATTGAGAATCTTGGTTTTTAAATCCCCATAAATCCAAAACTCACCTGAAGTTCATGAAACTTTACATGGTGTCATGACATGGCACATATATGCCATGGTAAAAAAACTGACCAATTTGGGGCAAGTTTTGGTACAAGCCTCTTACAAACCGGAGCTTCTCGCAAGAAGCCTCATGGTTCCGATAGGGAACGTGTCACCCTTGTGGGCGAAACGACAATCGCTGCCTCTTCTCGCCTTGTATTTTTTTCTACGGGCAAGATAGACCAATAGGAGATTTGTGCTGAAATATGGAATTATTCAGGGTTCGTTTGGCCTTTTTTATACATTAATTGAGTTTTCTAGGCATTTAATGTCCATAATTCAAATTTGAACTACAAGCACCAAAATGGCTTCAAAAACCATACATGTGTCCTTGGGTGCATGTTTGGGTCCCATGCAAGAAATGGGGATGAATTACAAACATCTCGGTGTACTGGCTCGGCCTCAAACATTGAGAATATCGGTTTTTAAATCCCCGTAAATCCAAAACTCACCCAAAATTCATGAAACTTGACATCATGTCATGACATGGCACATATATCTCGTGGTAAACAATTTGTCCAATTTGGGGCAAGTTTTGGTACAAGCCTCTTACAAACTGGAGCTTCTAGCTAGAAGCCTCGTGGTTCCGATAGGGAACGTGTCACCCTTGTGGGCGAAACGACAATCGCTGCCTCTTCTCGCCTTGTATTTTTCTTCTACAAGCAACATAGACCAATAGGAGATTCACGCTAAAATATTGAATTATTCAGGGTTCGTTTGGTCTTTTTATACATTAATTGAGTTTTCTAGGCACATAATTCAAATTTGAACTACAAGCACATGCTCCAGTGCACCAAAATGGCTTCAAAAACCATACGTGTGTCCTTGGGTGTATGTTTAGGTCCCATGCAAGAAATGGGGATGAATTACAAACATCTCGGCATACTGGCTCGGCCTCAAACATTGAGAATCTCGGTTTTTAAATCCCCATAAATCCAAAACTCACCCAAAAATCATGAAACTTGGCATCGTGTCATGACATGTCACATATATGCCGTGGTAAAAAGTTTGTCCAATTTGGGGCAAGTTTTGGTACAAGCCTCTTACAAACCGGAGCTTCTAGCAAGAAGCCTCGTGGTTCCGATAGGGAACGTGTCACCCTTGTGGGCGAAACGACAATCGTCGCTGCCTCTTCTCACCTTGTATTTTTTTCTACAGGCAACGTAGACCAATAGGAGATTCACGCTGAAATATGGAATTATTCAGGGTTCGTTTGGCCTTTTTATACATTAATTGAGTTTTTTAGGTATTTAAACTCCATAATCCAAATTTGAATTACAAGCACATGCTCTAGTGCACCAAAATGGCTTCAAATACTATACATGTGTCCTTGGCTGCATGTTTAGGTCCCATGTAAGAAATGGGAATGAATTACAAACATCTCGGCGTCCTGGCTCGGCTTCAAACATTGAGAATCTCGGTTTTTAAATCCCCATAAATCCAAAACTCAGCCAAAATTCATGAAACTTGGCATAGTGTCATTATATGGCACATATATGCCATGGTAAAAAAATTGTCCAATTTGAGACAAGGCACACACATTAATAGCGAACGTAGGCATTTTGGAACAAATAGATGACACGTTAATATCGCAAACGGTTGTATTGTTTGAACCGTGGGCGTTCCGCTAACCATTTACGTGCGGCCACGCATCCCTCTTTTTATTGGAGAGTACTACCTCGGTCCTGGTTTATTGGTCCTCTTTGTATTTTGTGCAAAAATTTGACCATACTAGGTGGCGTGCGTGCTGCTTAATTCTTGCTCGTCCTCCAGTAGGTAAAAGATAAAAACAGAATTTTTGATGTGGAATGCTAGCTAACATGTTTCATCATGTAATCTTTCTCTTATGGTATGAATAGTAAGATCCAAATGATTCAAAGCTATAGTCTATAGTTTGATATAAAGACATCAATACTCAGGCATACTAATAAACAATCATGTCTTTCAAAATAAAATTGCTAAAGAACGTTATCCCTACAAAATCATACAATCTTGTCATGCTCCATCTTCTTAACACAAAATATTTATCATGAACAACCCCGGTTTTAGCCAAGCAATTGGTTCATACTTTTTAACGCGCTTCAGCTTTTTCAACCCCCACGCAATACACGAGAGCAAGCCATGGATATAGCACTATGGGTGGAATAGAGTGTGGTGGTAGAGATCAATAAGGGGAAGTCAAAAATAAGAAGATAGTCTCAGATCAACGAGGCTAATTGACGGGCTATGGAGATGCCCATCAATTGATGTCAATGCGAGGAGTAGGGATTGCCATGCAACAGATGCACTTAGAGCTATAAGTGTATGAAAGCTCAACATGAAAACTAAGTGGGTGTGCATCCAACTTGCTTGCTCATGAAGACCTCGGGCATTTGAGGAAGCCCATCATCGGAATATATAAGCCAAGTTCTATAATGAAAAATTCCCACTAGTATATGAAAGTGACAAAATAGGAGACTCTCTATATGAAAAACATGTGCTACTCTGAAGCACAAGTGTGGAAAAAGGATAGTAACATTGCCCCTTCTCTCTTTTTCTCTCATTTTTTTGTGGGCTCTTTTCGGCCTCTTTTTTTTCGTCCGGAGTCTCATCCCGACTTGTGGGGGAATCATGGTCTCCATCATCCTTTCCTCACTGGGACAATGCTCTAATAATGATGATCATCACACTTTTATTTACTTACAACTCAAAATTACAACCCGATACTAGAACAATATGACTCTATATGAATGCCTCTGGCGGTGTACCAGGATGTGCAATGATCTAGCGTAACATATATAAAAATGATGAACGGTGGCTGAGCCATGAATACTATGTCAGCTATATGATCATGCAAAGCAATATGACAATGATGATGTGTGTCATAAAAATGGAACGGTGGAAGTTGCATGGTAATATATCTCGGAATGGCTATGGAAATGCCATGATAGGTAGCTATGGTGGCTATTTTGAGGAAGATATAAGGAGGCTTATGTGTGATAGAGCGTATCATATCACGGGGTTTGGATGCACCGGCGAAGTTTGCACCAACTCTCGATGTGATAAAGGGCAATGCACGGTACCGAAGAGGCTAGCAAATTGCGGAAGGGTGAGAGTGCGTATAATCCATGGACTCACATTAGTCATAAAGAACTCACATACTTATTGCGAAAGTTTATTAGCCCTCGAAGCAAAGTACTACTACGCATGCCCCTAGGGGGGAGGTTGGTAGGAGTTAACCATCGCGCGCCCCCGACCGCCACACAAAGGAAGACAATCAAGAATAAATCATGCTCCAACTTCCTAGCATAACAACAGATCATACGTGCATGCTTCGGGAATCACAAACCATAACACCAATATTGTTACTAAACCACAATTATCTACTAGCACCTCCCACATATTACCATCTTAATATCGCAAAACTATTGCAAGGAATCAAACTTATCATATTTAGTGATCTACGTGAAAGTTTTTATTATATCCCTCTTGAATACCTATCATATCAGGACCAAATTCATAACCCATGCATTTTACCATTGCTATTTATTAGACTCTCAAAAAGATATAAGTGAATCATGATAGTGCAACTATTTCTTTAAAATATAACCACCGTCGTGCTCTAAAAGATATAAGTGAAGCACTGGAGCAACTGCCTAGCTCAAAAGATATAAGTGAAGCACAGAGAGTATTCTAACAAATCACGAATAATGTGTGTCCCTCTCAAAAAGGTGTGTTCAGCAAAGATGATTGTGATAAACTAAAAAGCAAACAAAAGCAAACAAACTATATCACAAGACGCTCCAAGTAAAACACATATCATGTGATGAATAAAAATATAGCTCCAAGTGAGTTACCGATAGATTGTAGACGAAAGAGGGGATGCCTTCCAGGGCATCCCCAAGCTTAGACGCTTGAGTCTTCCTTGAATATTACCTTGGGGTGCCTTGGGCATCCCCAAGCTTAGGCTCTTGCCGCTCCTTATTCCTTTATCCATCGTAGTCTCACCCAAAACTTGAAAACTTCAGCACACAAAACTCAACAGAAACCTCGTGAGATCCGTTAGTATAACAAACAAATCTTAAACTTTAGGTACTGTTGTAAATTGATTCATATTTAATATTGGCATAATTCTACTGTACTCCAACTTCTCCATGACTCATACCCCCCGATACGATCCATAGATTCAATAAAATAAGCAAACTATGCAACAAAAACAAAATCTGTCTAAAACAGAACAGTCTGTAAAGATCTATTTAGAAGCCATACTTTTGTAACTCCAAAAATTCTGAAAAATTAGGACAACGTAAAGAATTCATAGTAAAAATTTCAGATTTTTCTGACGCTCCAGTACAGAATCAAAATTCCAGCACTGGACGCAAAACTTTATGTTTTCCAAACAGCATCAATTATACTATCATCAACATCATCCCAAAGGCATTACTTGGCACAAACACTAATTAAAAGATAAAAATACAATCATAACAGAGGCTATAATTGTGTAAACACTCAAGAACAGAAGGTAAAAGCAAAAAAATTATTTTATTCATTGGGTTGCCTCCCAACAAGCGCTATTGTTTTATTCCCCTATCTAGGCATAATGCATAGTTTCAAGTGTTGTCATCCTTGGTTTTGACATCCTTAGGTGTGTGATTTTCAGGAGGCTTTTCAAAAACAATGGGGAACACATCATCAACCAAAATTTTACGGCCATTAAGGCTACTCTCTTCAAACCCTTGTTGGTTCCCTTTTACAATCCAAGAATATTTCTGATTATTACCATTGAAAACTTGTTGAATGATATGTAGAGGAGGAACTTCCTTTTTAGTATTTTCATCAAAAGCATGGTGATCATGGAAAACATATCTCAACATATATTCCTCATTATATAAAATTTCATCTATCATCGGATTTTCTTGACTCATATTATAGAAATCAAAGATTTCTCTAGCCTCTTGCAATATGTAATCAAACTCATTCATAAGGATAAGAGTAGCTATCTTTTTAGCCTTAGGGTTGTTTATAACCGGTAGCTCATAAAATAATCTTTGCAAGGTAGGATGAGTACGAATAAATCTTCTTTCAAGTTGAAGAACAATTGCGGAGATAGCCTCCCCATAACTGTTGGTTCTTTTAAGAATTGGAATATCATTGCAAACCAAAGTTCCCGTGCAGTTGAAGAACTCTTGAATAATGTTTTTCCCTATGATATTTCCACTCCCTACTACAAAAAATTTTGAGTCTAAATTTGAGAGAATTTCTATCTTAGGGACTTCACCATCCTTACTCTTTTCAATAACAAAGTCACACATGATGGCGACTAAAGGCAAGTCGAACAAGCAAACAAGCAAATAAAAAATATTTTTGTGTTTTTGTAAAAAAAAAATTAGAAGTGGGGGAGATGAAAACGAGAGGCAAATGCAAATAAAAAGGCAAATAAAATAAATGCAAGTGAATGATAGTTTGTGCAAAGGTACTTGGTAATTTTGATGATGTCTCCCCGGCAACGGCGCCAGAAATTCTTCCTGCTACTTGTAGACTGCGTTGGTATTTCCCCGAAGAGGAGAGGATGATGCAGTATAGTAGAGATAAGTATTTCCCTCAGTTAAGAACCAAGGTTATCAATCCAGTTGGAGAACCAAGCAAAATTCCATTAAGCGCACCTGCACACACAAGAGCAAACACTTGCACCCAACGCAAATAAGAGGGTTGTCAATCCTCTTAGCGGTTATTTGCAAGGATTAAATCTTATAGAGATAAATAGATAAACTAAAATACTAAATAAAATAAAAGTAAATAAATTGCAGCAAGGTATTTTTGAGTTTTTAATATATGATAAAGTAGACCCGGGGGCCATAGTTTTCACTAGAGGCTTCTCTCTCGAACACATAGCATACGGTGGGTAAACAAATTACTGTTGGGCAATTGATAGAAAAGCAAATAATTATGACGGATTCATGGCAATGATCATGTATATAGGCATCACATCCAAGACAAGTAGACCGACTCCTGCCTGCATCTACTACTATTACTCCACCCATCGACCGCTATCCAGCATGCATCTAGGGTATAAAGTATGAAACAGAGTAACGCCTTGAAAGGATCGATATGGTTGACTAGAGGGGGGTTGAATAGGCAACTACCAATTTTTAGCTTTTCTTAACAAATTAGGGTTAGCAACAAAATAGGTTGTCTAGATGTGCAACTTGGTGAGCAACCTATATGATGCTAACAACAACTACTACACAAGCAAGCAAAGGAAGTAACACAAGTAATGCTTGCACAAAGTAAAGATAAGAAGTAACCACAAGTGGAGCCGGTGAAGACGAGGATGTGTTTCCGAAGTTCCTTCCCTTTGAGAGGAAGTACGTCTTCGTTGGAGCGGTGTGGAGGCACAATGCTCCCCAAGAAGCCACTAGGGCCACCGTATTCTCCTCACGCCCTTACACAATGCGAGGTGCCGTGATTCCACTAGTGGTGCCCTTGAAGGCGGTGACCGAACCTTTACAAACAAGGTTGGGTCAATCTCCACAACTTAATTGGAGGCTCCCAACACAACCATGGAGCTTCACCACAATGGAATGTGGCTCCGAGGTGACCTCAACCGTCTAGGGTGCTCAAACACCCAAGAGTAACAAGATCCGCAAGGGATTAGTGGGGGAATCAAATTTCTCTTGGTGGAAGTGTAGATCGGGGCCTTCTCAACCAATCCCTAAAGAATCAACAAGTTTGATTGGCTAGGGAGAGAGATCGGGCGAAAAAGAGCTTTTGGAGCAACAATGGAGTTTCAGGAGGAAGGGGTAGTCTTCTTGGAGAAGAAGACCCCTTTATATAGTGGGGGAGCAAAACCAACCGTTACCCAGTCTTCAGCCCGCACAGAGCGGTACTACTGCTCACGCGAGCGGTACTGCCGCCCTGGCGGTAGTGCACAAAGTGCAGTGCAAAAGAGCGCGGTAGTGCCGCCGGAGCGGTACTACTGCTCTCCCCAGCGGTACTACCGCTGAGGTTGCAGCACAGGGCACCCCGAGAGCAAAGCAGGACACGGGAGGAGTGGGAGTGCCGCACCAGCGGTACTACCACTGCGGATAGCGGTACTACTGCCTACGCGCGGTACTGCCGCTCACCACTGCCGCTCTGCTACCGCTGAGAAACTGGGGAGGGCACGGAGAGCAGCGCCTCGAGCGGAAGTGCCAGCGGTGGTAGGCGCGGTACTACCGCTTACAAGCGGTACTACCGCTCCTACTGCCGCTGCTACTGCCGCTTGCCCGGTTGGGTCAAAAGGGGTCAGCGGTAGTATGCTAGTGGGACCACCGCTGGACTACCGCTGAACCCGACACGAAAAATCGTGCCCCGAATCGAGGCGGTAGTACGAGCGGTACCGGAGCGGTACTACCGCTGCCAGCCACGGTACTACCGCTGGCAGCTCTCTGAGCAATCCTACTTAACGGAGAGCGAAACTCCAAAGAAGCGGAAAGGAACGAAGGGTGCAAATGATAGTGTGTACGTGTTGATTCCACCCAAACCTTTTCGAAGCGGACCCCCTCTTGATAGTACGGTATTTCCTACGACTCAAGTCCACCGAAAAAGAAACGAAGGAAAATAAACCGTCTTCACTCTAATTCCTCGAGGGGCATCAATCGTCTTGAGCCAACTGATGGAATATCTGCAATGCTCAATGCACACGATTAGTCCGCAAAAGCATTGTCATCAATCACCAAAACCACTAAGGGAGAAATATGCCCTAACAATCTCCCCCTTTTTATTGGATTGATGACAACACGGGATTTGCACAAGGGATAAAACGAGATAATAAGCAAACCCAACACCTACAAAATATAGACGGGCTCCCCCTAGATGTGTGCACTATTTAGGTATGCTTTTGGAATGCAAAGCACACACACTAGGATCAACACTCCCCCTATATTTTATAGACCGGCAAAACTTGCATTAATAACATAAGAGAGAAATACAAGGATGCAAGGAATAGCATGTGAGCATAAAGATAGGGCACAAGATAAGCATAATATCTCACAAACTAACATAGTACTGAACATACGGATAGGATAAGGTAGCATATGTCTCACACCATATGACTAAGACTCCAGGTCTCACAACCACAAACCAAAGCAAACGAGCGATAAAAGAGTTCACGAGAGAGAGAAGCAAAGCAAATACGACACAACTCGTGACTCGGCAAATCCCTAAACTCTCTCTCCCTTTGGCATCGAGACACCAAAAGGGCAAAGAGTGCTAGAACGATCACAAGTGATAGCAACGCCAGAGATCTTCATCATCAATACTCCTCGTGCTCGCTCGAGTCCCCGTCAGCAGCAGCAACAGCAGTGGTCTGATCAATATCTGAGTCCGTCCAGTGACAGTGCTGAGTGGTCCACTCCTCCTCATCAGTGATCCGATCCTCTGACCCACTGGCAACCTCGACCCCAAGCTGCCTCATGATGAGCTTGTCACGACCTCGGGATTTCTTTTCTGCCACATGTGCCATGTACTGCTCGTGAGCCTCCATACAGAATGGCTTTTTCATCTTCAACTTGAGCTTCCTAGCCCAAGATGGCTCCACTCTAGCTGGCTCGTAGTCAGGCTCGTCATCATCATCAACGACATCCTCATCCATAGGGGTCTCCGTCTCAGGAACAGGAGTGCCATAGTTCTCCTTCTGTCTCAGTCGAACGATCTCATGAGAGATCAAGTCACGAGTCACAAGCATCTCATCAGGGTAAGTGAATTCCCATGCCTTCTCAATGAGCAACATCAGGTAAGGACCATATATGGGACACTTGCGCTCAGTGATGGCGGAAAGAAGCTCCGACCACATGATGTGAGAAACATCCAAAGATTGCCCCGTGTTTGCCTCCTTCTCACTCTGACAGAATAGCAGCAAATCCACTAGGTAGGAGTGTACCTGATCCAAGTTGCCAATCCGAGGGAAGAGAGTGTGCCTGAAGATGCGATGCAGGATGTCCAGAAAAGGGCTAAGCTCATAAGTCTTCTTCTGGATTGTTGGAGAAATCTTCAAAGTGCTGTAGGGCCAGAGAGCAGACTTGTGTGTAGCACCCGCCTCCTTGCGAGGACGGAATCCAACCGGGTTGTCAAGCCCCTTATCATCATAGCTCAAAAGTTCCATGAATGCCTTCCACTTAACCGAAAGTAGCTTGCCATTGGTCATCCAAGTCAGAGTCCTCTCCACATCAGTACCTAGGTGAACCGTGGCATAGAACTGAGCCACGATGTCTGCATCAAAATCCTTGTTGAACTCCATAACCTTGATGATGTCCAGCTGATTGCACAGCTCAAGAGCCTCTCCAAAGTATTGTAGGTCCTTCTGCATATGAGGGATATCAATGGATCTGACTGATACAAACAGATTCTTCTTTCCTTTGAGCACATCCAGATAAATAGAGCGATGCTGCTTGGTCCAGAAGGGACGGTTGACAAGAGCTGGATCTTGCTCGTGATGGTACGGGTTACGGCGGCAAAACACACAAAACTCCTTAGCATTCATCTCAGACACGGACTTGACCTTCTCCTTTGGCTTGCTTGCAACCTGCTTGGATCTGTGCATTGGCAGAGCGCTTGAAGCTGCACCGGCATCCTCAGAAGTGCGATAGCGCTTGGAACCCCCTGGACGCTCTGGATTCTTGCGACGGGCCTGATGCCCAGCACTGCTATCACCTGGAACCCACAACAAAGAGCGAGGGAAAAGCAGGTGTAAAATATTGCATGAGCCAATCAAAAAGGAAACAAAGTGAGTTGAAAGTTGGTATGAGGGAAGTAGAAGTTGACAGCCCTGGGCGGTAGTACCGCCCATCAGCAGCGGTAGTGCCGCCTACAAGCAGTAGTACTGCTCCAGAGGAGCGGTAGTACCGCCCGAGGCGAATGTCAGCAGTCTGACCACAACCGCGGCTAGATCCGGTACTACCGGGGATGACAAATTCAAATTTCCTCCAACCAAACTTCAATCCACCTATTCTAGCAGTCTTCTACGTCCTACTCAAGCCTCGATTTGAACACAAAATCGAAGAATGCCACATGCATTGCCCTAGAGCCTAGATTCAAAAAGTAGAATCATAGGAGAGGAAAACGGGGGCAATACCGGCATCCATGGCAAGAGGAGAAGGTGGGGAACGATCCCACCGGACGGAATCGCGGAAGACGGCACGGAATCGGTGGCCCGACGGCGGCCCACCGGTGCTTGTTCGTCGCCTATGAGAGGAGAGGGCTTGGGAGAGACGAATGGGTATGGGGGGAGTTGGAATTCCCCCTGCCCGAGTCATAACCCCCCCCCAACCCACGACAGAGCGGTAGTACCGCTCAGAGGAGCGGTAGTACCGCCCCGGTACTACTCCGCGGCAGGAGGCCGGGTAGTACCGCTCGAGCGGTAGTACCGGGGTTCTAGGGCGGTAGTACCGCCTATAAGCGGTAGTACCGCCCAGAGACCGCGGTAGTACCGCGCAGGCGACAGCAAGCAAGATCAATTAAAAAATGGTGGCTTATGCAAAGTTAGAGGGGTTGTAGATGAGATGGCTTGGGTTGGAGACTCGAAACACTAGCAAATGGGAAGAGACACTCCAAGCTCAAAAACAGAGAAAAAAAAGGAGGAGCAAACTTGGAGCGACTCAAAGCACAAACAAAGTCCTAACGACAAAAACTCTCAAAGAGAGGGCGGTGGCCGAAGCCACCTATGTTTGAGTCAATTGGTATGGCACCGCGAAGATTTTAACCTTGGGCCCATGACCAAAACTCATCTTTGAAGCACATGAACCATCAAAAATGGCTAAAGTGAAAGATTTGATCAATTTATGCATAATGGGGGGGAGGGAGAGTTCATTGAGAGAACAACACTCCCCCTATGTCCATGCCTACATCTAGAACAAGATAATCATGATGACTATGGTGGGGTGTGACGAGATTCAAGACACGTTGCTCAAATCAATGATATTTAGCTCATGCCTTAACTCGCGAAATCTTGCTTCATCCAATGGCTTCGTGAAAATATCCGCTAGTTGCTCTTGAGTTCCAACATGAATAATATCAATCTCTCCACGCTTGACATGATCCCGGATGAAATGATGACGAATCTCAATGTGCTTCGTCTTGCTATGTTGCACCGGATTGTAGGAGATCTTGATTGCACTTTCATTGTCACAGAAAAGAGGCACTTTGTCACAAGTGACACCGTAATCCTTTAAAGTTTGCCTCATCCATAGCAATTGAGCACAACAACTTGCGGCGGCTACATACTCGGCCTCGGTGGTGGAGAGAGACACACAATTTTGCTTCTTCGAAGACCAACTCACCAAAGAGCGACCAAGGAATTGGCACCCTCCGGGAGTTGACTTCCTATCCACACGGTCTCCCGCCCAATCCGAGTCCGAATATCCCATAAGATCAAAGCTTGCTCCTTTGGGGTACCATAAGCCAAAGTTTGGGGTATGAGCCAAATATCAAAAGATTCGCTTGACCGCCACAAAGTGAATTTCCTTAGGCGCGGCTTGAAATCGTGCACACATTCCCACACTCAACTTGATATCCGGCCTAGATGCACAAAGGTAAAGCAAGGATCCAATCATGGAACGGTATACCTTTTGGTCCACCGCTTTACCATTGGGATCGATGTCGAGTTGGCACTTGGTAGGCATTGGAGTCTTGGCTAGCTTGACATCTTCTAGCTTGAATCTCTTGAGCATGTCTTGGGTATATTTGGCTTGGTTGATGAAGGTTCCTTCTCTTCTTTGCTTGACTTCGAACCCAAGAAAGAACTTCAACTCTCCCATCATAGACATCTCAAACTTCTCGGTCATGAGTGCGGCAAACTCATCATTGAAAGCTTTGTTAGGAGAACCAAAGATAATATCATCAACATATAGTTGGCATATGAACAACTCCCCTTTAATCCTCTTAGTAAAAAGAGTGGGATCGATTTTCCCAATTTCAAACCCACGATCTTGCAACAACTCGGTAAGGTGCTCATACCATGCACGTGGGGCTTGTTTAAGGCCATAGAGTGCCTTATCGAGCTTGTATACATGATTAGAGAACTTGGGATCCTCGAACCCCGGGGGTTGTTTGACATATACCAACTCATTAAGGGGACCATTAAGAAATGCACTCTTCACATCCATTTGTTGCAACTTAAAATCATGATGAGATGCATATGCAAGCAACATACGAATAGACTCAAGACAAGCAACGGGAGCAAAGGTTTCACCGTAGTCGATACCCTCGACTTGGGAGTAGCCTTGTGCCACCAATCTTGCCTTGTTTCGAGTGAAAGCACCATTCGTATCTTGCTTATTCTTGAAGATCCATTTGGTTCCAATGACATTATGATTCTCTGTTGGCCTTGGCACCAATGTCCACACTTTGTTGCGCTCGAAGTTGTTGAGTTCATCATGCATGGCTTCAAGCCAATCCGTGTCCTCGAGCGCCTCATGTACCTTTTGGGGTTCAACACAAGAAACAAACGCGTGATGCTCACAAAAGTTTGTTAATTGTCTACGAGTGGTTACCCCCTTCTTTAAGCTTCCATAGACATTCTCCAAGACATGTTGTTGATGCTTGAGTTTGGAAGCAATCTTGGCGGCACGACGCTCCAATAGTTCCTCCGAGGTCACTTGAGGAGGATCATCTTGAGCATCTTGAGCGTCATCTTGAGCTTGCTCTTGATCTTGAGCTAGCACTTGATCTTGAGCTTGCTCGGTGTCATGATCTTGATCTTGGGCATCATTTGGTGCATCACCATCATCTTGAGGTTGATCTTGCCCTTGATCTTGATCACTTGGTTGAGGGCCTTCGGTTTGTTCTTCGGAAGCGTGTGGGTCAATGGTTGGTGATGGCTCCACTTGCGTAGAGCATTGTCCTTCTCCTTCGGCCACAAGGGGTTCCCCAATGGGGAGTATTTGACCAATCCCCATTCTTCTTATGGCTTGGGGAGGAATTTCATCACCTACATCACAAAGACCACTTTGCTCCACTTGGGAGCCATTATTTTCATCAAACTCTACGTTACACGTCTCCTCAATAAGTCCGTTGGACTTGTTGAGGACACGGTAAGCATGAGAGTTTGTAGCATAACCAACAAATATGCCCTCTTGAGCTCTAGATTCGAATTTAGACAAACGAGTACCATTCTTGAGAATGAAACACTTACATCCGAACACCCAGAAGTACTTGAGGTTGGGCTTGTTACCAGTGAGTATCTCATATGGAGTCTTGTTCAAGCCTTTGCGGAGGTAGAGCCGATTGGATGCATGACATGCGGTGTTGATGGCTTCGGCCTAAAAGTTGTACGGAGACTTGAATTCCGCCATCATGGTCCTTGCCGCGTCCATCAACGTCCGGTTCTTCCTCTCCGCTACACCATTTTGTTGAGGGGTATACGGTGCGGCGTACTGATGCTTGATCCCCTCATCACTAAGAAACTCATCCAAGGTGTAGTTCTTGAACTCGGTACCGTTGTCACTTCTAATCATCAATATCTTTGCCTCATGTTGACGTTGAGCTTCATTGGCAAAGTCGATGACAGTTTGTTGGGTCTCGCTCTTCCTCTTGAAGAAATATACCCAAGTGTATCTTGAATAGTCATCCACAATCACCAAGCAATACTTTCTTCCCCCAAGACTGTCAAAGGATGGAGGTCCAAAGAGATCCATGTGAAGGAGCTCCAAGGGCCTCTTCGAGTAGATGATAGTCATGGGTCGGTGAGCCGTCTCATGTAGCTTTCCTTCGATACAAGCACTGCAAGCACGATCTTTGGCAAAACTCACATTTGTTAGTCCACGAACGTGATCCCCCTTGAGGAGACTTTGCAAAGATCTCATATTGACATGGGCTAGTCCGCGATGCCAAAGCCATCCCACATCAACTTTAGCCATTAGGCAAGTCGCGGTCTTAGTGGGTCGCTCCGAGAAGTTAACCACATAGAGACCGTTCTCGACATGCCCAACAAAAGCTACTTTAAGAGTCTTGCTCCACAAAAGGGCCACGGTATCAAGGTCAAAGAATGTGGCAAAGCCCATAAGTGCAAGTTGACGAACGGAAAGTAAATTGTATGCAAGTGTCTCAACAAGCATGACTTTCTCAATTGATAAATCATGAGAAATCACAACCTTGCCAAGACCCAATACCTTAGATGTTGAGGCATCACCGAATTGAACATGGGTGGGCATAGATGAGCTTGGTTGCACGTCCACCACCAAATGCTTGCTCCCGGTCATATGATTTGTTGCTCCACTATCAAGCAACCATGATCCTCCACCGGAAGCAAACTCCTACAAGAAATCAATGCTTGGTTTTATGTACCCATTATCGAATGGGTCCTTTGATGTTAGTAACAAGGGTCTTAGGAACCCAAATAGACCATTCTATGTACTCATAATAAGAACCAACAAATTTGGCAAAAACATGCCCATCACTAGCACGGCACAAAACATAAGAAGGGTTAAAGTCGCCGGCTTTGTTCGATGGAGTGGTTTTGTCCTTCTTGTCATTTCCACCTACCACCTTGTTATTCTTCTCCTTATGATCACCCTCTCCCTTCTTGACAAATACCTCTTTGAGAGGGAGAGGTTTCTTGATCTTGTTGTTCTTGTTCTTCTTTGACTTGGGCACAAACCCAAGTCCCTCCTTTGCCACAACTTCCTTTTGATTGCTCAAAAGTTCGTTGAGGTTCTTCTCGCCTTGTATGCAAGTCACAAGGCCTTTCTCGATTTGCTCTTTCAACTTGGCATTCTCCTCCACAAGATGCTCATGCTCACAACAAGGATTAGTAGCAATGGCATTATCAATTAAAACGAACGGAGGACAAGTGGCTATTTTCGTTGTTAGCTTCACTTGGAGTTGATCATGAGACTCTTTGAGAGAGCCATGAGCACTCTTCAAAGCCTTGTGGGCTCTGTCAAGTAGTTCAAACTCCTCCTTGAGTCTAGCATGGCCAACTCCAAGGTCAACCTTGTCGGATTTGAGCACACGAGTAAGAACTTGAGCATGTTCAAGATCTTTCTTTAGTTGAGCAAGGTCAACGTTGTGTGACTCCTCAAGAGCCAAACAAAGACCTCGCTCTTCCTCAAGAGCAATGGAAAGATCCGCAATATCATCGGCATAATCACGACTATGGCCTTGCAAGTTAGTGATAGTCTCTTCGTGAGACTCAATGATATCATTGGCCTCACCAAGTTGTTCCAAGAGCGCAACAAAGTGCTTCTTGGTCTCACCTTTGAGCTTACTCAAGAACTTATCAAACTCGTTCTCATTCACCTTTACCATCTCACTATCGTCCACACAATCCAACAATGAAGGAGTAGTAGTGGTAGTGGTTTTGATGTTAGAGGTTACCTTGTTGATACCTTTGGCCATGAGGCACTTGGCAATGATGTTTTCATTGGGGGCGCCGAAGAGAGACACCTTAATTGGGGAAGAGGTGGCAATGGCCACGGTTACCATTGCCATTCCTTCACCACTTGTATCTTCATCATCATCATCGGAGTTGTACTCTTCTTGTGCCACCAAGCCCTTTGGAGGTGCCTTCTTGTTGAAATTGTTCTTGTTGGGGAAGGACTTGGCCTTGTCTTTGCGGATGAGCTTGCCACCATTGTCCTCCCTCTTCTCATACGGACAATCCGCTACAAAGTGACTCACATTGCCACAATTGTAGCAAGTCCTTACTCGTTGCTTGCCCTTTGAGTTGTTCTTGGAGGAGTTGGGCCTTGTGTTTCTCTTGTTGCCCCAAAATTGCCTTGACGCAACAGCCATGTGCTCGTGGTAAGCATATTTGGTGTCTTCGGGGCAACTCTCTTCTTCTTCCTCTTCTTCTTCCGGAATACCCTTGGCCTTCAAAGCAAGGTTGGGTGAGGCTTTCTTTGACCGTTGGACATGAGCTAGAGCATTGTCGGCGGTCTTGTTCATGATGTTCATGGCAATAAACTCATCCAACACTTCACTTGACGACAAGGTGTGGAAGTCCGGTCTTTGACGGATCACGGAGGACATGGCCTTGTTGAATGGCATGATGGCCTTGAGAAACTTGCGCTTGATCCAATTATCATCCGTATCCTTGCTCCCATGATCTTGAAGAGCGACTGCAAGAGTGGTCAATCTCCGGTAGAGATCCCGAGGATCCTCATCTTCATTCATCACAAACTCATCGGCCTCATCAAGCACCACTTCAAAGTTGGACCGTTGAATGCTTGAGCTCCCCTTGTACAAAGATATAACGTGTTCCCAACAATCCTTTGCACGTGAGAAGGGGCGCAAGTGAGCTAGATCTTCGGGAGGCACTGCGGATTAGAGGATGAACAATGCGGAGTGATTGTATTGATTGTCTGCCTCTTCTCTTGGAGTGAGGTTGCTTGGGTCATGTGGGTAGAAGCCTTGCTCGATGATTCTCCAAAGATTTGTTGAGCTGTGATTCAAATGAGACTTGATACGAAAAACCCAATTAGCAAAATCACCCTTCGCAAGCTTAGGAGGAGGACCAAGGTTGTTAATATGCGGTGTAGGGACCGGTCCTCCATAGACCGGGGGAGGGGGAACCGAGGCGTAGGTTCCCGTCCCATTCTTACCATGAGGGGAAGAGGTTTGAGTGCCTTTAGCCGCTTCCTTGCCGGAATTGGCCTCCGACACCGATGCGGTGGGATTAACCACAAGCAAAGGGTCGGGAGTAGACTTCAACCCCTCAAGGAGTTCTTTAAGCATGGACTTGACCTCGGCCGTCATAGATGTCTTAAGTGAAGCCATGGCTTCATTTAAGTCGCCTCGGGTGACCGAGTTCAACTCCATGGCCTCGGGCACTTCCTCATCCCGATCCCCGTCGTCAACCATACTCTTCGGGCAGTGAAACCCTTAATAAAGAGACGAGGCTCTGATACCAATTGAAAGGATCGATATGGTTGACTAGAGGGGGGTGAATAGGCAACTACCAATTTTTAGCTTTTCTTAACAAATTAGGGTTAGCAACAAAATAGGTTGTCTAGATGTGCAACTAGGTGAGCAACCTATATGATGCTAACAACAACAACTACACAAGCAAGCAAAGGAAGTAACACAAGTAATGCTTGCACAAAGTAAAGATAAGAAGTAACCACAAGTGGAGCCGGTGAAGACGAGGATGTGTTTCCGAAGTTCCTTCCCTTTGAGAGGAAGTACGTCTCCGTTGGAGCGGTGTGGAGGCACAATGCTCCCCAAGAAGCCACTAGGGCCACCGTATTCTCCTCACGCCCTCACACAATGCGAGGTGCCGTGATTCCACTAGTGGTGCCCTTGAAGGCGGCGACCGAACCTTTACAAACAACGTTGGGTCAATCTCCACAACTTAATTGGAGGCTCCCAACACAACCACGGAGCTTCACCACAATGGAATGTGGCTCCGAGGTGACCTCAACCGTCTAGGGTGCTCAAACACCCAAGAGTAACAAGATCCGCAAGGGATTAGTGGGGGGATCAAATTTCTCTTGGTGGAAGTGTAGATCGGGGCCTTCTCAACCAATCCCTAAAGAATCAACAAGTTTGATTGGCTAGGGAGAGAGATCGGGCGAAAAAGAGCTTTTGGAACAACAATGGAGTTTGGGGAGGAAGAGGTAGTCTTCTTGGAGAAGAAGACCCCTTTATATAGTGGGGGAGCAAAACCAACCGTTACCCAGTCTTCAGCCCGCACAGAGCGGTACTACTGCTCAAGCGAGCGGTACTGCCGCCCTGGCGGTAGTGCACAAAGTGCAGTGCAAAAGAGCGCGGTAGTGCCGCCGGAGCGGTACTACTGCTCTCCCCAGCGGTACTACCGCTGAGGTTGCAGCACAGGGCACCCCGAGAGCAAAGCAGGACACGGGAGGAGTGGGAGTGCCGCACCAGCGGTACTACCGCTACGGATAGCGGTACTACCGCCTACGCGCGGTACTGCCGCTCGCCACTGCCGCTCTGCTACCGCTGAGAAACAGGGGAGGGCACGGAGAGCAGCGCCTAGAGCGGAAGTGCCAGCAATGGTAGGCGCGGTACTACCGCTTACAAGCGGTACTACCGCTCCTACTGCCGCTGCTACTGCCGCTTGCCCGGTTGGGTCAAAAGGGGTCAGCGGTAGTATGCTAGTGGGACCACCGCTGGACTACCGCTGAACCCGACACAAAAAATCATGCCCCGAATCGAGGCGGTAGTACGAGCGGTACCGGAGCGGTACTACCGCCTACAAGCGTTACTACCGCTGCCAGCCGCGGTACTACCGCTGGCAGCTCTCCGAGCAATCCTACTTAACGGAGAGCGAAACTCCAAAGAAGCGGAAAGGAACGAAGGGAGCAAATGACAGTGTGTACGTGTTGATTCCACCCAAACCTTTCCGAAGCGGACCCCCTCTTGATAGTACGGTATTTCCTACGACTCAAGTCCACCGAAAAAGAAACGAAGGAAAATAAACCGCCTTCACTCTAATTCCTCGAGGGGCATCAATCGTCTTGAGCCAACTGATGGAATATCTGCAATGCTCAATGCACACGATTAGTCCGCAAAAGCATTGTCATCAATCACCAAAACCACTAAGGGAGAAATATGCCCTAACACGCCTTAAGCAAGATGACATGATGTAGACAAAGTAAACTCAAGCAATATGATTAAACCCCATCTTTTTATCCTTAATGGAAACAATACAAATACGTGCCATGTCCCTTTCTGTCACTGGGATTGAGCACCGCAAGATTGAACCCATCACAAAGCACCTCTCCCATTGCAAGATAAATCAATCTAGTAGGCCAAACCAAATCGATAGATCGGAGAGAAATACAAAGCTATAATAATCATGCATAAAAGATTTCAGAGAAGACTCAAATATTTCTCATGAATAATCTGATCATAAACTCACAATTCATCAGATCCCAACAAACACACCGCAAAAGAAGATTACATCGGATAGAACTCCAAGAATATCGAGGAGAACATGGTATTGAAGATCAAAGAGGGAGAAGAAGTCATCTAGCTACTAGCTATGGACCCGTAGGTCTGTGGTAAACTACTCACACATCATCGGAAGGGCAGCAAGCTTGATGAAGAAGCCCTCCGTGATCGATTCCCCCTCCGACAGAATACCGGAAAAGGCCTCCAGATGGGATCACGGAAGAACAGAGGCTTGCGGCGGCAGAAAGGTTTTCTCTTCTGCCTCCCTGGTATATTGGGAATATTTTGGAATTTATAGCACTGGAATTAGGTCAGGAGGGGCAACGAGGGGCCCACAAGCCTGGGGTGCACGCCCTACCCCTATGGGCGTGCCCTCCCGGCTTGCCGCCTCCTCGTGGCTCTTCTGGTCTTCTCCCGAAGCTTCGTAGGTCACTTCTGGTCCAGAAAAAATTAATCCAAAGTTTTTTTCTCGTTTGGACTCTTTTTGATAATGATTTTCTGAAAAGGCAAAAACTTGCAGAAAACATCAACTGGCACTAGGCACTGGGTTAATAGGTTATTCCCAAAAAATGATATATAATGGCATATTATTGCATATAAAACATCCAAGATTGATACTATAATAGCATGGAACAATCAAAAATTATAGATACGTTGGAGACGTATCACAGCCACGAATTCCTCCACCTGCAGCTCGCGCTCGATGCGGAGCTTCTTCAAGTCATCCCTAAGTTCATGGACGACGGCTGTCAGCGTCATCCGCGAGGCAATGCTCTTCTCATGCAGATTCTTCCAGTTGGCGGCCTCCTCCTTCTGCTTGCCGAGCTCGTTGTGGAGCTTCGCATTGTCACCCATGAGTTACACGACGAGGCCGGTCGCCTTATCAACCGAGGCATCGCTAATCTCGAGCAGCTTCTCCAAGCCGGCGACCAGCTCCTGCTGGTTAATTAGGCCAGCGAGAATGTCATCGTCGCTGGCTAAGGGCTCCAGCCCCCGCCAGCTCGCCGAGTTCGCCGACACGGCGAGTGCACTTGTGAGAGCCCTTGCCTGCCTGTGAGAGCTTGTTCGAGGGCTCCGCGGCGCGGCAGGACATCTCTGTTGCGGCTGCCGCATTGCGGCGGGACCTCTCTAGTGCTTCCACGGCCTTAGTCTTTGCTCCCTGGTTATATGTCGACCCACCTATCCTCCTACCGGCCATGGCAGATGCAAGGAACGACTTAAGAGGAAAGACCTGTTTTTTCGGTGATGAGGAGAGGAATGCGCAGTAATTTTTGAGTGGGTAGTTTTTATAGCCCAGTGCTAAGTGGGAACACGTTTAGGTTTGATCGGTGTGAACAGATTTGCAATTACTTATTGCGTGGTAATTTGGAATGTGACGTGGGCCTGCTTTCTCGGATGTCTATGCGTCTGTCCAGTATCACAAATAGTCCAGATATCATCAGCGTGTCCGATGGATGGGCTGTCTCGCCTCCCACGCGTGCTAGACGGTTGACCAGAACTGCTCTACACGGGTGGTTGCTCGCTGTTGAGGCGGCCGCGGCGTGCTCTGCTCGCGTCCCTTCGCGTGCTCTACTCGACGTTGAGGCGGCCGCGACGCGCGCTCTTTCAGCGGTTGGGGCTGGCGCACGATCACGTTTTGGGCGCCATATGCATGCGGTTGCGTCCGCGCGCGTCGCCACGATGCAGTTAATACGTGCGGCACGATGCAGTTACGTGATACGTCTCCAATGTATCTATAATTTTTGATTGTTCCATGCTATTATAGTATCAATATTGGATGTTTTTATATGCAATTATATATCATTTTTTGGGACTAACCTATTAACCTAGTGCCCAGTGCCAGTTGCTGTTTTCTGCTTGTTTTTGGCTTTTCAGAGAATCAGTACCAAACAAAGTCCAAATGCCATGAAACTTTTTGGAGATTTTTTTCTGGACAAAAGAGACCTTGGAAGCTTCGGGAGGAGGCCAGAAGCCTCACGGAGGCTTCACAAGGCAACAGGGCGCAGCCCAGGGGGGCGCGTCGTGTTGCCTTTGGGGCCCACGTGACTCCATTTGACCTAATTCCACTTCTATAAATTCTCAAATATTGGGAAACCAATAGAGAGCCAGAAGAGAAAACCTTTCCGCCGCCGCAAGCCTCCGTTCTTCCGCGATCCCATCTGGAGGCCTTTTCCGGTACTCTGCCGGAGGGGGAATCGATCACGGAGGGCTTCTACATCAACCTTGCTGCCCTTCCGATGATGTGTGAGTAATTTACCACAGACCTACGGGTCCATAGATAGTAGCTAGATGGATTCTTCTCTCTCTTTGATCTTCAATACCATGTTCTCCTTGATGTTCTTGGAGTTCTATCCGATGTAATCTTCTTTTGCGGTGTGTTTGTTGGGATCCGATGAATTGTGAGTTTATGATCAGATTATTCATGAGAAATATTTGAGTCTTCTCTGAACTCTTTTATGCATGATTAACTATAGCTTTGTATTTCTCTCCGATCTATCGATTTGGTTTGGCCTACTAGATTGATTTATCTTACAATGGGAGAGGTGCTTTGTGATGGGTTCAATCTTGTGGTGCTCAATCCCAGTGACAGAAGGGGACATGACACGTATTTGTATTGTTGCCATTAAGGATAAAAAGATGGGGTTTATTCATATTGCTTGAATTTGCTTCTCTACATCATGTCATCTTGCTTAAGGCGTTACTCTGTTTTTATTAACTTAATACTCTAGATGCATGCTGGATAGCGGTCGATGAGTGGAGTAATAGTAGTAGATGCAGGCAGGAGTCGGTCTACTTGTCTCGGACGTGATGCCTATGTACATGATCATTGCCATGAATCCGTCATAATTATTTGCTTTTCTATCAATTGCCCAACAGTAATTTGTTTACCCACCGTATGTTTCTGTGCTCGAGAGAGAAGCCTCTAGTGAAAACTATGGCCCCCGGGTCTATCTTTATCATATAAAAAAACCTAAAAATACCTTGCTGCAATTTATTTACTTTTATTTTTATTAGTATTTTAGTTTATCTATTTATCTCTATCAGACTTAATCCTTGCAAGTAACCGCTAAGAGGATTGACAACCCTCTTATTCGTGTTGGGTGCAAGTGTTTGCTTTTCTGTGTGTAGGTGTTGTTCACTGGATCTTGCTTGGTTCTCCTACTAGATTGATAACCTTGGTTCTTAACTGAGGGAAATACTTATCTCTACTATACTGCATCATCCTCTCCTCTTCGGGGAAATACCAACGCAGACTACAAGTAGCAGGAAGAATTTCTGGCGCCGTTGCCGGGGAGACATCATCAAAATCTATCAAGTACCTCCGCACAAACTATCAATCACTTGCATTTACTTTATTTGCCTTTTTGCATTTGCCTCTCGTTTTCATCTCCCCCACTTCTAATTTTTTTACAAAAACACAAAAATATTTTATTTGCTTGTTTGCTAGTTTGCTTGCTTTGTTTACAGTTGCCACCATGTCTGATTTTGTTATTGAAAAAGATGAGGATGCTAAAATTCCTAAGATAGAAATTCCCTCAAATTTAGACTCAAATTTTTTTGTATTTGGGAGTGGAAATGTCATAGGGAAAAATATTATTCAAGGGTTCTTTAATTGCACGGGAATTTTGGTTTGTAATGACACTCCAATCCTTAAAAGAACCAACAGTTATGGGGAGGCTATCTCCGCACTAATTCTTAAACTTGAAAGAAGATTCATCCGTACTCATCCTACCTTGCAAAGATTATTTTCTGAGTTGCCGGTTATAAATAACCCTAAGGCTAAAAAGATAGCTACTCTTATCCTTATGAATGAGTTTGATTACCTAGCACGAGAAGCTAGAGAGATCTTTGATTTCTATAATATGAGTCAAGAGAATCCTGTGATAGATGAAATTTTATATAATGAGGAATATATGTATTGATATGTTTTTCATGATCACCATGCTTTTGATGAAAATACTAAAAAAGAAGTTCCTCCCATACATATCATCCAACAAGTTTTTAATGGAATTAATCAGAAGTACTCTTGGATTGTAAAAGGGAACCAACAAGGGTTTGAAGATAGCAATCTCAATGACCCTAAAATTTTGGTTGATGATGTGTTCCCCATTGTCTTTGAAAAACCTCCTGAAAATCATACACCTAAGGATGTCAAAACCAAGGATGACAACACTTGAAACTTTGCAATATGCCTAGCTAGGGGCATAAAACAATAGCGCTTGTTGGGAGGCAACCCAATGAATAAAATAAATTTTTGCTTTTACCTTATGTTTTTGAGTGTTTGAATGATTATAGCCTCTGTTATGATTGTGTTTTTATGTTTTACTTAGTGTTTGTGCCAAGTAATGCCTTTGGGATGATTTGGAAGATAGTATGATAGATGCTATTTGAAAACAGAAACTTTTGCGTCTAGTGCTGGAATTTCTAGTTTTCTCTGGAGTGTCAGAACCTTCTGAATTTTTTACACAGTATTGATATATGAATTTCCCATGTTGTCCTAAATTTTCAGAATTTTTGGAGTTACAGAAGTATGACCATAATTCAGATCTTTACAGACTGTTCTGTTTTAGACAGATTCTATTTTTGTTGCATAGTTTGCTTATTTTGATGAATCTATGGATCGTATCGGGGGGTATGAGTCATGGAGAAGTTGGAGTATAGTAGAATTATGCCAATATTAAATATGAATTAATTTACAACAGTACCTAGAGTTAAAGATTTATTTGTTATACTAACGGATCTCACGAGGTTTCTGTTGAGTTTTGTGTGCTGAAGTTTTCAAGTTTTGGGTGAGACTACGATGGATAAAGGAATAAGGAGCGACAAGAGCCTAAGATTGGGGATGCCCAAGGCACCCCAAGGTAATATTCAAGGAATACTCAAGCGTCTAAGCTTGGGGATGCCCCGGAAGGCATCCCGCCTTTCGTCTACAATCTATCGGTAACTCACTTGGAGCTATATTTTTATTCATCACATGATATGTGTTTTACTTCGAGCATCTTGTGATATAGTTTGCTTGATTTTTAGTTCGTCACAATCATCTTTGCTGAACACACCTTTTTGAGAGGGACACACATTATTCATGATTTGTTAGAATACTCATGTGCTTCACTTATATCTTTTGAGCTAGGCAGTTGCTCTAGGCTTCACTTATATCTTTTAGAGCACGGCGGTGGTTATATTTTAAATAAATAGTTGCACTCTCATGCTTCACTTATATATTTTTGAGAGTCTAATGAATAGCAATGGTAATATGCACGGGTTATGAATTTGGTCCTGATATGATAGGTATTCAAGAGGGATATAATAAAAACTTTCATGTAGATCACTGAATATGATAAGTTTGATTCCTTGCAATAGTTTTGCGATATTAAGATGGTAATATGTGGGAGGTATTAGTAGATAATTGTGGTTTAGTAAGAATATTGGTGTTAAGGTTTGTGATTCCCGAAGCATGCACGTATGATCTGTCGTTATGCTATGAAGTTGGAGCATGGTTTATTATTGATTGTCCTCCTTTGTGTGGCGGTCGGGGGGGCGCGATGGTTAACTCCTACCAACCTCCCCCCTAGGGGCATGCGTAGTAGTACTTTACTTCAAGGGCTAATAAACTTTCGCAATAAGTATGTGAGTTCTTTATGACTAATGTGAGTCCATGGATTATACGCACTCTCACCCTTCCGCAATTTGCTAGCCTCTTCGGTACCGTGCATTGCCCTTTCTCACATCGAGAGTTGGTGCAAACTTCGCCGGTGCATCCAAACCCCATGATATGATACGCTCTATCACACATAAGCCTCCTTATATCTTCCTCAAAACAGCCACCATACCTACCTATCATGGCATTTCCATAGCCATTCCGAGATATATTGCCATGCAACTTCCACCGTTCCGTTTTTATGACATACATCATCATTGTCATATTGCTTTGCATGATCATATAGCTGACATAGTATTTGTGGCTCAGCCACCATTCATCATTTTTATACATGTTACGCTAGCTTCATTGCACATCCTGGTACACTGCCAGATGCATTCATATAGAGTCATATTTTTGTTCTAGTATCGAGTTGTAATGTTGAGTTGTAAGTAAATAGAAGTGTGATGATCATCATTATTAGAGCATTGTCCCAGTGAGGAAAGAATGGTGGATACTAATGAGTCCTCAGAAAAGTGGGGATGAGGTCCATGAGACCGTTCTTAAAAAAAAGAGGCAAAAAAAGAGCCATGAAAAAAAATGAGAGAAAAAGAGAGAAGGGGCAATGTTACTATCCGTTTTCACACTTGTGCTTCAGAGTAGCACCATGTTTTTCATATAGAGAGTCTCCTATTTTGTCACTTTCATATACTAGTGGGAATTTTTTATTATAGAACTTGGCTTGTATATTCCGATGACGGGCTTCCTCAAATGCCCGAGGTCTTCATGAGCAAGCAAGTTGGATGCACACCCACTTAGTTTTCATGTTGAGCTTTCATACAATTATATCTCTTAGTGCATTCGATGCATGGCAATCCCTACTCCTCGCATTGACATCAATTGACGGGCATCTCCATAGCCCGTTGATTAGCCTCGTTGATGTAAGACTATCTTCTTATTTTTGACTTCCCCTTATTGATCTCTACCACCACACTCTATTCCACCTATAGTGCTATATCCATGGCTTGCGCTCATGTATTGCGTGGGGGTTGAAAAAGCTGAAGCGCGCTAAAAAGTATGAACCAATTGCTTGGCTAAAACCGGGGCTATTCATGATAAATATTTTGTGTTAAGAAGATGGAGCATGACAGGATTGTATGATTTTGTAGGGATAACGTTCTTTAGCATTTTTATTTTGAAAGACATGATTGTTTATTAGTATGCCTGAGTATTGATGTCTTTATATCAAATTATAGAGTATTGCTTTGAATCATTTGGATCTAATTATTCATACCGTAAGAGAAAGATTACATGATGAAACATGATAGGTAGCATTCCACATCAAAAATTCTATTTTTATCATTTACCTACTCGAGGACGAGCAGGAATTAAGCTTGGGGATGCTTAATACGTCTCCAACGTATCTATAACTTTTGATTGTTCCATGCTATTATAGTATCAATCTTGGATGTTTTTATATGCAATTATATATCTAGTTTTCTCTGGAGTGTCAGAACCTTCTGAATTTTTTACACAGTATTGATATATGAATTTCCCATGTTGTCCTAAATTTTCAGAATTTTTGGAGTTACAGAAGTATGACCATAATTCAGATCTTTACAGACTGTTCTGTTTTAGACAGATTCTATTTTTGTTGCATAGTTTGCTTATTTTGATGAATCTATGGATCGTATCGGGGGGTATGAGTCATGGAGAAGTTGGAGTATAGTAGAATTATGCCAATATTAAATATGAATTAATTTACAACAGTACCTAGAGTTAAAGATTTATTTGTTATACTAACGGATCTCACGAGGTTTCTGTTGAGTTTTGTGTGCTGAAGTTTTCAAGTTTTGGGTGAGACTACGATGGATAAAGGAATAAGGAGCGACAAGAGCCTAAGATTGGGGATGCCCAAGGCACCCCAAGGTAATATTCAAGGAATACTCAAGCGTCTAAGCTTGGGGATGCCCCGGAAGGCATCCCGCCTTTCGTCTACAATCTATCGGTAACTCACTTGGAGCTATATTTTTATTCATCACATGATATGTGTTTTACTTCGAGCATCTTGTGATATAGTTTGCTTGATTTTTAGTTCGTCACAATCATCTTTGCTGAACACACCTTTTTGAGAGGGACACACATTATTCATGATTTGTTAGAATACTCATGTGCTTCACTTATATCTTTTGAGCTAGGCAGTTGCTCTAGGCTTCACTTATATCTTTTAGAGCACGGCGGTGGTTATATTTTAAATAAATAGTTGCACTCTCATGCTTCACTTATATATTTTTGAGAGTCTAATGAATAGCAATGGTAATATGCACGGGTTATGAATTTGGTCCTGATATGATAGGTATTCAAGAGGGATATAATAAAAACTTTCATGTAGATCACTGAATATGATAAGTTTGATTCCTTGCAATAGTTTTGCGATATTAAGATGGTAATATGTGGGAGGTATTAGTAGATAATTGTGGTTTAGTAAGAATATTGGTGTTAAGGTTTGTGATTCCCGAAGCATGCACGTATGATCTGTCGTTATGCTATGAAGTTGGAGCATGGTTTATTATTGATTGTCCTCCTTTGTGTGGCGGTCGGGGGGGCGCGATGGTTAACTCCTACCAACCTCCCCCCTAGGGGCATGCGTAGTAGTACTTTACTTCAAGGGCTAATAAACTTTCGCAATAAGTATGTGAGTTCTTTATGACTAATGTGAGTCCATGGATTATACGCACTCTCACCCTTCCGCAATTTGCTAGCCTCTTCGGTACCGTGCATTGCCCTTTCTCACATCGAGAGTTGGTGCAAACTTCGCCGGTGCATCCAAACCCCATGATATGATACGCTCTATCACACATAAGCCTCCTTATATCTTCCTCAAAACAGCCACCATACCTACCTATCATGGCATTTCCATAGCCATTCCGAGATATATTGCCATGCAACTTCCACCGTTCCGTTTTTATGACATACATCATCATTGTCATATTGCTTTGCATGATCATATAGCTGACATAGTATTTGTGGCTCAGCCACCATTCATCATTTTTATACATGTTACGCTAGCTTCATTGCACATCCTGGTACACTGCCAGATGCATTCATATAGAGTCATATTTTTGTTCTAGTATCGAGTTGTAATGTTGAGTTGTAAGTAAATAGAAGTGTGATGATCATCATTATTAGAGCATTGTCCCAGTGAGGAAAGAATGGTGGATACTAATGAGTCCTCAGAAAAGTGGGGATGAGGTCCATGAGACCGTTCTTAAAAAAAAAGAGGCAAAAAAAGAGCCATGAAAAAAAATGAGAGAAAAAGAGAGAAGGGGCAATGTTACTATCCGTTTTCACACTTGTGCTTCAGAGTAGCACCATGTTTTTCATATAGAGAGTCTCCTATTTTGTCACTTTCATATACTAGTGGGAATTTTTTATTATAGAACTTGGCTTGTATATTCCGATGACGGGCTTCCTCAAATGCCCGAGGTCTTCATGAGCAAGCAAGTTGGATGCACACCCACTTAGTTTTCATGTTGAGCTTTCATACAATTATATCTCTTAGTGCATTCGATGCATGGCAATCCCTACTCCTCGCATTGACATCAATTGACGGGCATCTCCATAGCCCGTTGATTAGCCTCGTTGATGTAAGACTATCTTCTTATTTTTGACTTCCCCTTATTGATCTCTACCACCACACTCTATTCCACCTATAGTGCTATATCCATGGCTTGCGCTCATGTATTGCGTGGGGGTTGAAAAAGCTGAAGCGCGCTAAAAAGTATGAACCAATTGCTTGGCTAAAACCGGGGCTATTCATGATAAATATTTTGTGTTAAGAAGATGGAGCATGACAGGATTGTATGATTTTGTAGGGATAACGTTCTTTAGCATTTTTATTTTGAAAGACATGATTGTTTATTAGTATGCCTGAGTATTGATGTCTTTATATCAAATTATAGAGTATTGCTTTGAATCATTTGGATCTAATTATTCATACCGTAAGAGAAAGATTACATGATGAAACATGATAGGTAGCATTCCACATCAAAAATTCTATTTTTATCATTTACCTACTCGAGGACGAGCAGGAATTAAGCTTGGGGATGCTTAATACGTCTCCAACGTATCTATAACTTTTGATTGTTCCATGCTATTATAGTATCAATCTTGGATGTTTTTATATGCAATTATATATCATTTTTTGGGACTAACCTATTAACCTAGTGCCCAGTGCCAGTTGCTGTTTTCTGCTTATTTTTGGCTTTTCAGAGAATCAGTACCAAACGAAGTCCAAATGCCACGAAACTTTTTGGAGATTTTTTTCTGGACAAAAGAGACCTTGGAAGCTTCGGGAGGAGGCCAGAAGCCTCACGGAGGCTTCACAAGGCAACAGGGCACGGCTCAGGGGGGCGTCGTCTTGCCTTGTGGGGCCCACATGACTCCATTTGACCTTATTCCACTTCTATAAATTCTCAAATATTGGGAAACCAACAGAGAGCCAGAAGAGAAAACCTTTTCGCCACCACAAGCCTCTGTTCTTCCGCGATCCCATCTGGAGGCCTTTTCCGGTACTTTGTGTGGCACCCCGGCTCAGAGGACCGGTTTACCCCGTGTTTCCAACCCAGAGATCATGTCTTCTGGAAACACACAACAACTTGGCAACAGAACAGAACTGATCTTTATTGATATATGTCGAGTACAAGCTCATAATTTACATCGATAGCGAGGCCAGAAGCACTGCACGTGCTATGACAATATCTACATTATTTATGGAACATAGCAGGGCCTCGGTTCTACTAGGTGATTCTATGGCGTAGCGGAACATCACGTGGAAACTCCATCCCAAAGGGACATTGCTGGGACACGGCCTAGTTAGCGTAGCATGAACCATCGGGACCTCCGTCCTCGGCTCTCCTGCATCTGGCATGATACGCCAGGTGAGTACTTGGAATGTACTCGCAAGCTCACAGCAACCATAACAATGCAGCAAACAACAGCATGGCAATTATCATGTTAAGTGCTTAAGTTGCTTACTTACTGTTACCAAATATCAACTTACTCTCTTCTGGGTTGTCCCACAACCCTCGAAATACTCATGATCCATTGAGTACTTCCGAGCATAAGACAAGTTCTTCCATCATTATTGTTATTATGGTTGACCACTCAGTGTGACCTAGTGCGGACTGTGTCCAATACCGTGGACGCGGCTATTCGAATAGATTCTTACACTCTGCAGAGGTTGCGCACTTTACCCACACCATGGAGCTCCTTGTCCCGTACCTCGGTACACTTCCCTCTTGGGTGGACCGGTGCTGCTCCAACGAAACCTGCCTAACCCGTGACTCTTCCATCGTACCACCGACAATCATACCCTCCCAGGGTCATGTCCTGGGTGGCCCCTGTGTCACCCCATGACACCTGCCACCGTCGTGGCCAACTAAACTGTCCCAAACGGGGACGCCGGCAAAATAACTCCACTGGGCTCACAGGATTATCGTCGTCTACCTGATCAGGGTAGCACGCACGCATAACCCTCCCTCTTTGGTGGTACCGACAAAAGAGCACGCAGTCAGACCAAGTCAAGGCCGTCCCATACCGGCAGATGTAGTTGCACGGATAAGTCTGGGTCGGTGGCACTTGATCAACCAATTAGGTTTAGTTTTAACAAGTACTTAACAAGCATGGTTATTTATCATGAATAACTTAACATGGCAGTAGCTATGCATCAAAGTAACTTACTACGAATTATCACATATTAAGATAATGCAAATAATTCAATTAAATAACCAACACTATTGAAATGCCTCATGTAATGGATGATGTGGCTTGCCTTGCTCTGTTGGGTTGTCCACAAACTCCTGGGCTTCAAAACCAAAAGTATTTCCTTTTGAAAATATTTTGAAAAAGCAAAGGAAAATGTCACATAACACATTTATGTTCACCAGAAATTCTGTGAGCATGAGAAAAATATCAAAATTTACCAAAAAATAGAGGGGCTCAAGACAAACCCAATGCAAAAAAGAATCAATTGATTTGGACTTATGGATAAAAAGTTAGGAGTGGTCAAAGTTTCTGGTCAAATCTAATTTAAAAACAGAAAATAAAAAAATCTACAGAGGGCCACGTCGATGGCGTAAAGTGGAGGGGCGCCTTCACTTACCGCTTCAGCGCGCGGGGGCGAGCCGCTGATGTGCAGGCCCCGCTGTCAGATTTGAAAGGGGGGAGAGAGAGAACAGAGTGCTGCGGCTCTCCGGCGACGGTCGCCGGCGATACAGACGACGGCGAGGTCGGGAAGTGGTGGGGACGGATCGAGCACACGGAGATGAAGTCATACGTACTCGTAGCTTCGCGAGAGATGGCCGGACAACGTCATCCCCTTCCTCTCCGGCGGCGGCAGTTTTCGGGTGTCGCCGGAGACGGCGATTCCGGCAGGGTTTTGGCTGGGCAGGAGGTCGGGCGAGGTCAGGAGAGTGTGTGGAGCTCGCGCGTGGAGTCGGTTGAGGCTGGGGTGGAGTGAGACGGCTGGGTGGCGGAGCTCGGGTGGTGGCAGAACGCCGGCGAGATGCGAGGCCAGGGGGCCTCTCGGCCTTGGCTCGTTGCTCGGGAGCTCGATTGGGAGCGGGTGGAGGGCAATGAAGAGCTGGGAGGGCTGGGCGCGGCCTTTTATAGGCGGAGGCGAGGTTTCTGGAGCGAGCGGTGCCACGGCCACGTCGCCGGAGCAAGGACGCCGCGCTGGCTGGCTTGGCGCGGGCGACGGGATGGGAGAGGGCAGGAGAGGTAAATGCGGGCAGTGGCGGCTTGCGAGGAAGACGACGGCCAGCAGGGCCACAGTGCCAGCACGGGCGCCACAGTGGCCGCGTGCAGTGGCGGCCACCAGGAGTGATTCCAGCGAGGGGAAGACTCCAGAGTGGCCAGGTGGTTGGAGGAGAGGTTGTCGGCGAGCTAGGACAAGGCACAGCTACGCGGGGCAGCCGGATGGATCACATCAGACACGGGTGGTGCGCAGAGCGCGTGCACTGGCATGCCAGTGCCGTGCTCACCACGGTGGCTGGCACCTGGAGGCCACGTACGTCTGGCGCACCGTGTCCAGCACGTCGACCCTCGACCACTTAGTCCCCCTGTGCCCTTGGTTTGGCTAGATACATGCTGATTCGAAGTGTAGCTTCAACAACAGTTTCTGGCAGAAACTTTGGGAGAGATCTGGAGGAGAGATGAGTTGGAGATGAAGCCAGTAGAGATGTCTAGAGTGATCTACTTTGGAAGGACTACAAACTGGCCAAGTTTGAGAGATTTTCATCAAGGTTTGAATGTAGTTCATGTACAACTGCTGTTACTGGTCCAGAAACCAGGTGAGCTTGTAGCACTCATATGGTTGATCTTCTGGAGCTGGAATTTGGTGTGTGGGGGTTATTTGGTGGATAGAAGATGTCATAAAAATTTCAGCTCAAATGGATACCTCTAGCTGGTACTTCCTTCACAGAGGTTCAAAATAAGCAGAAACTTGGTAGAATATTGCTGCTGAAAATTTGTACTGGACAAGATGGTATTTTTGGATATTGTGGCAAGATGGATTCCCTAGTATCTCAGGGAATTATTTGAGAGTTTTCTGAGCTAAGGAAATATGAGTTGCTTCACAAAGGGCCAGTGCTGTCCAGAAGATAAATGAAGTTTTCTGGACAATTTTTTATACTGGACCACGAAATGTTTTTGAAGATTGTGGGAGTAGATGATGACAAGAAGATGTGGTATTAATTTGGGATTTTTCTGATCAACAAAACTATAGGTTGCTTCATAACCCATAGTGATGACAAATTTTTCCCAAGGAAGAAAATGAATTATTTGAAAAGAATTGGAATTTGGAATTTGATCCTGAAGGTGTGTGTGACAAGATTTTGGCAAGATGTTGAGGGCTTTGGATCACTTAGAAGAGATTCAAAAGTTTCCCAAGTCCAAAGTCAACTGAAAAGATTCAAAAACCATCCAAATTGCAAATAAAGCCAGAAAGATTTTGAAAAGAAAAAGTTGCCAAAAACCAGGGTGTCACACTCTGCCGGAGGTGGAATCGATCACGGAGGGCTTCTACATCAACCTTGCTGCCCTTCCGATGATGTGTGAGTAGTTTTCCACAGACCTACGGGTCCATAGCTAGTAGCTAGATGGCTTGTTCTCTCTCTTTGATCTTCAATACCATGTTCTCCTTGATGTTCTTGGAGTTCTATCCGATGTAATCTTCTTTTGCGGTGTGCTGTTGGGATCCGATGAATTGTGAGTTTATGATCAGATTATTCATGAGAAATATTTGAGTCTTCCCTAAACTCTTTTATGCATGATTAAATATAGCTTTGTATTTCTCTCCGATCTATCGATTTTGTTTGGCCTACTAGATTGATTTATCTTGCAATGGGAGAGGTGCTTTGTGATGGGTTCAATCTTGCGGTGCTCAATCCCAGTGACAGAAGGGGACATGACATGTATTTGTATCATTGCCATTAAGGATAAAAAGATGGGGTTTATTCATATTGCTTGAATTTGCTTCTCTACATCATGTCATCTTGCTTAAGGTGTTACTCTGTTTTTATTAACTTAATACTCTAGATGCATGCTGGATAGCGGTCGATGAGTGGAGTAATAGTAGTAGATGCAGGCAGGAGTCGGTCTACTTGTCTCGGACGTGATGCCTATATACATGATCATTGCCATGAATCCGTCATAATTATTTGCTTTTCTATCAATTGCCCAACAGTAATTTGTTTACCCACCGTATGTTTCTGTGCTCGAGAGAGAAGCCTCTAGTGAAAACTATGGCCCCCGGGTCTATATTTATCATATAAAAAAACCTAAAAATACCTTGCTACATTTTATTTACTTTTATTTTTATTAGTATTTTAGTTTATCTATTTATCTCTATCAGACTTAATCCTTGCAAGTAACTGCTAAGAGGATTGACAACCCTCTTATTCGTGTTGGGTGCAAGTGTTTGCTTTTCTGTGTGTAGGTGTTGTTCACTAGATCTTGCTTGGTTCTCCTACTAGATTGATAACCTTGGTTCTTAATTGAGGAAAATACTTATCTCTACTATACTGCATCATCCTCTCCTCTTCGGGGAAATACCAACGCAGACTACAAGTAGCATTACGCACTGCAACAACTGCCATCCGCGCGCGCGGATACTCCAGTCCGTTCGGCCTCCCCATTTATTCCCACGGCCATTATAACCTTAGTCTCTTCAACCTTTCGATCGCGCCCCACAACACAACAAGCACACCCACGACGACACATAGAGAGAGGATATCTAGCGGCGCTCCAATGGAGTTCGACGTGCATCGTGTGGACTCCCACGTGAGGGGGAATGATACAGAGAGGATATCTAGCGACTCCAATGGCGCTCCCAGCGGCTGACGATGACGACGGGCGGCAGTTCACCACGCCTCACGTAGTGGACACTGATACGTCTCCAACGTATCTATAATTTTTGATTGTTCCATGCTATTATAGTATCAATCTTGGATGTTTTATATGCAATTATATATCATTTTTTGGGACTAACCTATTAACCTAGTGCCCAGTGCCAGTTGCTGTTTTTTACTTGTTTTTGGCTTTTCAGAAAATCAATATCAAACGGAGTCCAAACGAAGAAAAAACTTTGGATTAATTTTTTCTGGACCAAGAGAGACCCTAAAAGGTTCGGGAGAAGACCAGTGGAGTCACAAGGGAGCGACAAGCTCGAAAGGTGCGCCCCCAAGGCTTGTGGGCCCCTCGTGGCACATCTTGACCTAATTCCGACTCTATAAATTCTCAAATATTCCCAATATACTAGAGAGCCACACGAAATAATTTTTTCGCCGCCGCAAGCTTCTGTTCTTCCGCGATCCCATCTGGAGGCCTTTTCGGGTATTCTGCCGGAGGGGGAATCGATCACGGAGGGCTTCTACATCAACCTTGCTGCCCTTCCGATGATGTGTGAGTAGTTTACCATAGACCTACGGGTCCATAGCTAGTAGCTAGATGGCTTCTTCTCTCTCTTTGATCTTCAATACCATGTTCTCCTCGATCTTCTTGGAGTTCTATCCGATGTAATCTTCTTTTGCGGTGTGTTTGTTGGGATCCGATGAATTGTTGGTTTATGATCAGATTATTCATGAGAAATATTTGAGTCTTTTCTGAACTTATTTATGCATGATTGTTATAGCTTTGTATTTCTCTCCGATCTATCTGTTTGGTTTGGCCATCTAGATTGATTTATCTTGCAATGGGAGAGGTGCTTTGTGATGGGTTCAATCTTATGGTGCTCTATCCCAGTGACAAAGTAGGGGACAAGACACGTATTTGTATTGTTGCCATTAAGGATAAAACGATGGGGTTTATTCATATTGCTTGAGTTTACTTTGTCTACATCATGTCATCTTGCTTAAGGCGTTACTCTGTTTTCATTAACTTAATACCCTAGATGCATGCTGGATAGCGGTTGATGGGTGGAGTAATAGTAGTAGATGCAGGCAGGAGTCGGTCTACTTGTCTTGGACATGATGCCTATATAGATGATCATTGCCATGAATCTGTCATAACTATGCGCTTTTCTATCAATTGTCCAACAGTAATTTGTTTACCCACCGTATGCTATGTGTTCGAGATAGAAGCCTCTAGTGAAAACTATGGCCCTCGGGTCATTTATCCATCATATATAAAATCCAAAAATACCTTGCTGCAATTTTATTTCCTTTATTTTGTTTTGTAATTTACTTATCTATCTATCACTATCAGAATTAATCCTTGCAAGTAACCGCCAAGGGGATTGACAACCCTCTTGTTCGCATGATGGCTGCTTCACTTGTGGTTCAGATGAACATTGGGCCAACAAGTGCCCTAACAAGTACAAGAAGCCAGGGCAGGACTCCAAGTCTGCCAATATGATTGTGGGCAACAATGAAAGTGGTGCTTCTGGGTATGGTAATTTATTTACTGTATTTTTAGTTTGTCAGTCCACCGATTGGTGGGTTTACACAGGTGCAGGTGTTCATGTGTGTGATGACATTTCATTGTTTTCTTCTTACCAGGCCACAGGTCACGGGTCCGTATTGATGGGGAATGGCGCGAGTGCTTCTGTTCATGGTGTTGGCACGGTCGATCTGAAGTTTACTTCGGGAAGGATCGTGCAGCTGAAGAACGTGCAGCATGTCCCCGCCATCAAGAAAAACCTCGTTAGTGGCTCCCTTCTGTGTGGAGAAGGGTTTAAGTTGGTCTTCAAGTCTAATAAAGTACTTGTTATGAAATATGGACTATTTGTTGGAAAAGGTTATGAATGCGGAGGAATGTTCCGCCTTTCCCTCGCTGATTTTTGTAATAAAGTCATGAACAATATTCATTCGAGTGTTAATGAATCTGAAGTTTGGCATTCACGTCTTTGTCACATTAGTTTCAGTGTTATGACGCGGCTAGCAAAACTGAATTTAATCCCGAGTTTCACTTTAGCCAAAGGTTCTAAGTGCCTTTCGTGTGTGCAAGCTAAGCAACCTCGCAAGCCTCACAAGGCTGCAGAGGAGAGACACTTGGCGCCATTAGAACTCATACATTCTGATCTTTGTGAGATGGATGGTGTGTTGACTAAAGGTGGAAAGAAATACTTCATGACATTGATAGATGATTCCACTAGATATTGCTATGTGTATCTGTTAAATACTAAAGATGAGGCTCTACACTACTTTAAAATCTATAAGGCAGAAGTTGAGAATCAACTTGAAAAGAAAATTAAACGAGTCCGGTCAGATCGTGGTGGAGAGTACTTCTCGAGTGAGTTTGATTCCTTTTGTGCGGAACATGGTATTATTCATGAGAGGACGCCTCCCTATTCACCCCAGTCAAACGGGGTTGCCAAACAGAAAAACCGTACTCTAACTGATTTGGTTAACGCCATGTTAGATACATCGGGTTTATCCAAGGCATGGTGGGGGAGGCTATATTGACATCATGTCATGTCCTGAATAAAGTTCCAACAAAGGATAATGAGATCACTCCCTATGAGAAATGGGCGAAGAGAAGGACAACACTCTCGTACTTGCGTACTTGGGGCTGTTTGGCGTAAGTCAATGTGCCAATCCCCAAAAAGCGTAAGCTTGGACCAAAGACCGTGGACTGTGTTAATTTGGGCTACGCTAAGAATAGCGTTGGCTATATATTTCTAGTAGTGAAATCTGAGGTACCTGACCAGAAGGTCGGTACAATTATGGAGTCTAAGGATGCTACATTCTTCGAGGATATTTTTCCTATGAGAGATATGCAAAGCACTTCTAGACAGGAATCTGAGGAGACTCCTGAACCTGCCATTCCTATGGAATATTATGAACAAACACATGATGAAAATCCTGAGGAGGATGACGAGGAAACCCTTGGTAGGGGCGACCTTTGAAAGCACATTTGCTCCCTTGGTGGTTTTGGTCATTCATGCCAACATACATGTTGTTGTACTAATGCTTTTATCTAGTGAATTTCAGACAAGTTCAACAAAGGCGTGGCAGGGACAAGAAGATGTGGAACCCCTTCAAAATGCTAAGGACAGGGATTGGCAAAAGATCAAGACTCTACATTTTTGGTTTAGTGATCCAAGATCACATTGAGTCCATAGGAAAGCCAATACTATTAAAAGGGGATGAGGTGTTGCTTAATGGTCTTTTTGCTCAAGTGCTTAGTGATAGTACTCCTAAACCCTCAACCACTCTCTCTACCCAAATATGTCTTAAACCTACATTCCAACTTGGCCCCATCGAATTTCCTATCCGGCCCCACCGAGTTCATCCAAGACTTAGCCACTGCCAAAACCCTAACAAATCGGATCCACTGAAATGGATCTCGGTCCCACCGAGATGGCCTTGCCAACTCTCTGTAATCGGTTGCATTTACTTCGGTCTCACCGAGTTTGCAAATCGGTCTCACTGAAATGGCTTGCCAAGTCTCTGTTGCCTTATTGCTTCACTTCGGTCCAACCGAGTTGATGCAATCGGTGCCACCGAGATGAGGATTGCCCTAAGCCATTGCACTTCGGTCCATCCGAGTTGTTCGTATCGGTCCCACCGAGATTCCTAAAGTTCATATCTTTTACACAGTTCGGTGCTACCGAGATGATCGTTTCGGTGCCACCGAGTTGGGTCAAAAGTGTGTAACGGTTGGATTTTGTGTGGAGGCTATATATACCCCTCCACCTCCTCCTTCTCAGTAAGGAGAGCCATCAGAACGTGCCTACACTTCCACCATACATTTTCTGAGAGAGAACCACCTACTCATGTGTTGAGATCAAGATATTCCATTCCTACCATTTGAACCTTGATCTCTAGCCTTTTCCAAGTTGCTTTCCACTCATATCCTTCTTCCACCATAGCCAAATCTGTGAGGAGTTGTTTGAGTGCTGGGAAGACTATCATTTGAAGCACAAGAGCAAGGAGTTCATCAACAACACACCGTCTATTACCTTTTGGAGAGTGGTGTCTCCTAGATTGGTTAGGTGTCACTTGGGAGCCTCCAACATGATGTGGAGTTGAACCAAGAGTTTGTAAGGGCAAGGAGATCGCCTACTTCGTGAAGATCTACCCCGAGTGAGGCTAGTCCTTCGTGGACGTAAGCCATGGTGGAATAGACAAGGTTGCTTCTTCGTGGACCCTTCGTGGGTGGAGCCCTCCGTGGACTCGCACAGCCGTTACCCTTCGTGGGTTGAAGTCTCCATCAACGTGGACGTACGATAGCACCACCTATCGGAACCACGCCAAAAACCACCGTGTCTTCATTGCGTTTGATCTTCCATACTCTACCCCTTTACTTTCCGCATACTTGCATGCTTTACTATTTCTGCTGCTTAATCTCTAGATATGCATGTGTAGAAAGTATTGGAGTGATCTTAACTTGTGCCAAAACCTGCCTAAGTTCCAAGAGATATTAAAATCTGCTAATTTGGCTAGTTAAGTGTCTATTCACCCACCCTCTAGACCTATCTCCTCGATCCCACAACCTTTGGTGATGATTTCCTTGTGTACCTCGTGGATGATACTCCCACTTCTATTTCAAAAGCGTATGCATCTCCAGAAGCTGACTACTGGAAGGATGCGGTCCGTAGCGAGATGGATTCCATCATGGCTAACGGGACTTGGGAGATTACTGAACGTCCCTATGGTTGCAAACCATTGGGATGTAAGTGGGTGTTCAAGAAGAAGCTTAGGCCCGACGGTACTATTGAAAAGTACAAGCCTAGGCTTGTGGCCAAGGGTTATGCCCAGAAAGAAGAAGAAGATTTCTTCGACACTTATTCACCTGTGGCCAGACTGTCCACCATTCGAGTATTACTCTCGTTGGCGGCCTCGCATGGTCTTCTCATCCACCAGATGGATGTTA
Source organism: Elymus sibiricus (assembly GCA_039707655.1). Taxonomy (NCBI): domain Eukaryota; kingdom Viridiplantae; phylum Streptophyta; class Magnoliopsida; order Poales; family Poaceae; genus Elymus; species Elymus sibiricus. The sequence goes on along the minus strand of CM077676.1, from coordinate 209,789,227 downwards.
AGACGGCTTTCCTGAACGGAGAGCTAGAGGAGGAAATCTATATGCAACAGCCTGATTGTAGGGTAACGCAATAGAAAACAAAAAAATTCTAACCTACGCACCAGCCCAGGACCACTATGAAGATTGCCTACAAGGTTTTGATCCGATCGTTACCGACTCGTAGCGCAGCGGAAGGAGAGTCGGTGGAGATTGTTGGTGCAGATCCCCGCAGCTAGGATTTACAACCTCCCAACCGCGAGGATGTTCTCCCTCGTCTACTCCTTGGACAGCCCTCCGGGAGGCGGTCGGACAGTCCCTCAGACGGTGTCATGGACAGCCCTCCGGGAGGACCCTCAAAACTCGGACGGTCACTCGGACAGCCCTTCGGGAGGACACTCGAACAGCCCCTTGGGCAAAAAGATCGAACCTACGACCTCTCTACGGGGTTGCTGTTGGAAATATGCCCTAGAGGCAATAATAAAATGGTTATTATCATATTTCCTTGTTCATGATAAATGTTTATTATTCATGCTAGAATTGTATTGACCGGAAACTTAAATACATGTGTGGATACATAAACAAATACCGTGTCCCTAGTGAGCCTCTACTAGACTAGCTCGTTGATCAAAGATGGTTAAGGTTTCCTAACCATAGACATGAGATGTCATTTGATAACGGGATCACATCATTAGGAGAATGATGTGATGGACAAGACCCAACCGTAAGCTTAGCATTCGATCGTATCACTTGAGTTTATTGATATAGCTTTCTTCATGTCAAGTATCTGTTCCTTAGACCATGAGATCATGTCACTCCCGGATACTGAAGGAATACTTAGTGTGTATCCAAACGTCACTTCATAACTGGGTGATCATAAAGGTGCTCTACAGGTATCTCCGAAGGTCTCTGTTGGGTTGCATGGATCGAGACTGGGATTTTTCACTCCGTATGACGGAGAGATATCTCTGGGCCCTCTCGGTAATACAACATCGTAAAGAGCTTGCAAGCAATGTGGCTAATGAGTTAGTCACAGGATCTTGTATTACAGAATGAGTAAAGAGACTTGCTGGTAACGAGATTGAACTAGGTATGGAGATACCGACAATCGAATCTCGGGCAAGTAACATATCGCCGGACAAAGGGAACTACATACGGGATTAACTGAATCCTTGACATCGTGGTTCAACCGATAAAAGATCTTTGTGGAATATGTAGGAATCAATATGGGCATCCAGGTCCCGCTATTGGTTATTGACCGGAGAGGTGTCTCGGTCATGACTACATGATTCCCGAACCCGCGGGGTCGCACGCTTAACGTTCATTGACGCTAGAGTACTATTGGGATATTTGATGATTGGTAACCGAATGTTGTTCGAAGTCCCGGATGAGATCCCGGACGTCACGAGGAGTCTCAGAATGGTCGAGAGGTAAATATTTATATATGGGAAGTCATATTTTCGGTTCCGAAAAAAGGTGCAGTTTTTTTCGGTATTGTACCGGGAAGCTTCTAGAAAGTTCCGGAGGATTCCGGAGGGTCCAGAAGTCCATAAGTGGGCCCACCACGTCCCAAGGGCTGGCATTGGCTGAGGGGAGGCGCCCTGGCCTTATTGGGCTAGGCGCACCAAGTCCTCAAAAGCCCATGTGGCTAGGGAAGGGAAAAAAAGGGGAGTCCTAGTAGGAATAGGATTGGACTTGGAGTCCAAGTCCTCTCCCCCTTGGCTGCGTCCTAGGGCTTGGAGGGGTTGTTCCCCATGCCCCTCCACCTATATATAGAGAGGAGGGGGCGCCCCAAGAGGAACCACCAAGCCCTTGGCGCCCCTCTCTCTCCCGTTACTCCGTAGCTCCTCCGTCCTCGTTCTAGTAGCGCTTGGCGAAGCCCTGCTGAACTAGCTCCACCACCACCATCACCACCACGCAGTCGTGCTGGTTGTGATCCCATCTACTTCTCCGCCTTCTCTTGCTGGATCAAGGAGGAGGAGACGTCATCGAGCTACACGTGTGCTAAACTCGGAGGTGTCGTCCGTTCGGCACTAGATCGGTTGGATCGTGATCGGATCGCAAAGAGTACGACTACATCAACCGCGTTATATACACTTCCGCTTTCGGTCTACGAGGGTATGTAGACACACTCTCCTCTCTCGTTGCTATGCCTCTCCTAGATAGATCTTGGGTGTTCGTAGGAATTTTTTTGATTTTCATGCTTCGTTACCCATCAGTTGCACACATACGGTGTCACCAATCCGGCAGGGCTTCGCCGTCCAGAACTAGTTCCCACCAGAACCCAGACAGCCTTTTGGCTCTACGAAACTATTTCATGGGAGGGAGAGAAGAAAGCCAGATCATGCATGGCATTTGTGAGAGAGTTAGAGTGAGTGTGGAGAGCTCCTCGCCACCTCTATTTATAGGGAAGGAGGAGGTGGTGGTGGCTGAAATTTCAGCCCAAAAGGTGGGTGGCCCCCACATGGAAGTGGCTCACAAAAAGCCACCAAACATGGGTGCTCCCTCCCCAAAAATCCACCAAACATGGGCTCCATCAAACAAGGATGCTCCCTCCCCAAAAAGCCACCAAACATGGGCTGCCCCCCAAAGGGGGCGCCCCAACAAATCAGCCCATGAATCGTGGGATCTTGTCCCCTCACACTGGGACAAGATGTTTTCCGCAACCGTTTCTTCTAAAAAAATTCAGAAAATCCCAGAACATTTCCGGCTCCCTCTAAAATGATTCTGGGCATGTTCCGAAACATTTCCGGTATGGTGGTTTAATTCCGAAACATTTTCGTTAACTCCGAAACACTTCCGGTTTTCTCTCTGGAACTTTTCCGTCGTCTCCGAAACTTTTCCGGTGACTTTCTCTCAGACTCCCTGTCTAGTATTCAGCAGATAGATGACCCTTAAGTGTGTGACCCTATAGGTTCGGTGAAGTATAGACATGACCGGAACACTTTCCGATTAATGATCAACATCGGAGCCGTGGACACCCATATTGACCCCTATACCCACACGAATAAAAATTCGAGTGAACCTCCAGTTGCCGTGTGCTATTCCTGTTGCTTCGCGATATGTTACAAACACCCGAGGTGAGATTTATCGGCATCCCCGTGGATCAACAACTTGTCCACAATGCCAGTTACCTCGTTACCGGTTTTGTTCTCTTTTCTCGTTCCCGTGTTCCGGCATCCCTGTGATCAAATCACATTGTGTCTGGCCAGACGATGATGGATACCGTAACACCGAGAGGGCCCAGAGATATCTCTCCATCATCGGAGGAGCAAATCCCAATCTTGAGCTATCAAGTCCCTTGTCACACTTTCCCATGAACCCGTAAGCCGCTGTAATAGCCACCCATTTACGGATGACGTTTAACAAACCCCAAAGTTCATGAAGCAAGCATGAAGAAACTCGACACTCTCATGGTCTAAGGAATTATGCAAACGTTAACGTTCTCCGTGTTATTAACCATTAACTTGTGACGAATGTATCTCATAGCATAACATCAATTCGGGTCGATTCAACACAAATGTTCTTCTAACATTGTGCCCTCAAAATTGCCGGCATAGTCATGCCCATGATCAGGAAAACAGAACCATCATGCAACACTTGAGCTAGTCTTAGAGGCCAGACTAGGAATACATTTTACCGTTTATAATTCCACACGTGCATATGAGTCTTCCTCCGAGCCTCGTGGTTATTGTAGACTCGAGAACCATACCAGTTATAGCATGGAATGTAAACATAATTATGAGCATGGAGATAAATAATAACATTTATTATTGCCTCTAGGGCATATCTCCTACAGACTCCCACTTGCACTAGAGTCAATAATCTAGTCAATGATAATGCACTTTACACCTATGGCATACCGGTATAAAATATGCTTCGCTTGTGGTATAGTCTTTGTCTAACAGACCTGACAACTTCAGGGCCGTGTGTATCTTTGCATATCCTCACGCTTTCATGCTTTCACAAAATTCATATTTTGTGTGGACTTGGCTTTGTATATATGTGAATCACTGGTCGAACCTTGATTCCTCAGACTGAGCTATGGAGCAACTATCTACAATAGTGTCCCATTGACAAAAGCCATTTTGGAACCATACTAAGTTCATGAATGAACTGTATGATTCAACATCTTCTTTGTCACTTCCAAAGTGTCAACATACTTACCCTTTGTTATAGAATTCGCCACAGTAACCTGTTAGGAACAATTTCCAACTACCGTGCCACCATATCGTGTATTACACAAAACCCTTAACTTAAATCGAAAATCGCATGGAGCATTGATGAAGACTGTATCGATGTAATTACTTACAACGAGCACTTCATAATCTCTGCTTGCGAGAAAACATGTCATCAGTGCTACTTTAGTACTCAATGACATTTTTCACTGTTGTCCCATGATCAATACTTTGATCACTTTGGTATCTATACTCGCAACAACTTGGGAGTATCGGACATATCTCGTTGTTTTACATACCATGGAATACATGATTAATCCAAACACAAGAGTGTGTGGAATCTCCATCATGTATTTTGCTCATCAGTGTTTTAGGACACCGAGTCTTGCAAAAACTCTTTCCATGTGACTTCGGCAAGAATCACTCCTTGGCATTTTAATGCTAAACTGTTTTAGCATCTTATCAATATGTATTTTTGGCTTAGCCTATTAGGCAATTCTATCTCTGTAGATAAATATGCCTAATATCAAGGCTACTTAACCCAAGCACTTCATCGAAAAAACTATTTTCAATGAAGTCCTAATTCGTGTCAAGAAATTTATATTATTTACAATCAACAATGTGTCAAGCACACAAAGTTTTTAGAAATATTATTATGCTCCCACTTACTTTCTTGTAAGCACAAGCATCTTCGTTATCCATTGATGAAATCAAACTCTTTTGACTATTTCATCAAAAAACGAAGATTCCAACTCCATTTTGCTCTCTTATGTCCATCGCTGGAACTCTGAAGTTTGCATACTCACTAGCATCCTCTGGATCGAGAAAACACTTTGGACTGTATCACATACAAGTCCTAGTTTGTATTTCCATTTCATGGAAATCCTTTTGGCATCCATGTTTCATATCTCATGTTTGAAATATGTATTAATTGCTAGTTTAACCCGAACCGATTTTAAGCATCGCTACGGTGAGACAACCTCATCGTAGTCAACTCCTTGAACTTGTTATTGCAACAAGTCGAGCTTTACGGATAAAACATTTTATCCACATCAGTTTTATAGTTCCATTAATGTTCGTTAGACTCTAAGTCTTCCGAAGGGTTTATCAAGATATAATCTTGAATCATTTATATGGAAACTATCTCGGATTATATTGGCTTTTAGCCAATTCCGGAGTCAGGGCCATCATCGCTTCCTTGATTATCGCAGGTATATTGTTGTCCAACAACAATATCTCGTATGCGCACCTGGGAGGTTTGCATGAGTTTTGCCTACGTGGTTCAGCTGCAAGTTCGACCAAAGTCCATACATTTTATTGTAGAGGCTTCCGTATTAGTCGCAGGAGGAAACTCTGGAATTGCTTCCGCGGTTTCAATCCTTTGTCATGATAACGAAGATACTGTTATCTCGTCGAGTTGCACTGTCCTCCCACTCACCTTTTTGAAAGAACCATTTTCTTCAAAATCATACCGTTCTTTGTGGCAAAACCTTTTGCCTCGGTATAGTGGTGGGAGAATACCCAATAACTTGGGATAACCTACAAAGTAGCACTTGTCTGATTTGGAATAGGTTTGTAAACATTTTACACAAGCCCCATATTCCAAATGTTAAGAAAAGACAAAACATGGTTGGGCGTACCATACCATGGCGTCATTTCAACAGATCGGATGGCGCTCTATTCAGTGTAAAAGCCGCAGTCTCTAAAGCATTACTTTAAAAGGGATAATGGCAAATTGATTTATGCCATCTTTGATCTTACCATGTCATAAATGGTTTGAATACATCTTCACAGACATTCCACTCACAGTGGTGTTCCGGGAGGTGTAAGTTATGAAACTCTTTTCACAACTCATCAGACATTCGCTAAACTTGTAACTCAAATATTCCTTTGCGCAATCAAATTGCAGAAACATAATTTTCTTGTTACAATAATTTCTACTACATTTTGAAACCTTTTGAATGATTTCAAAAGATTCAGACTTACGTCTCATCAAGTAAATATCCATATATCTTCTTGAGTCATTTTTGAAGATAGATAAATCCACTGCTAGCAACAACATTTATCAGACTACATACATCAAAATGTATGATCACCAATAAGTTCGTTGCTCGTTCCTTATGGCCTGTGAACGGTATTTTAGTCACATCACTTTTCGGACGAAAGTTGCAAGTGTCAGATGATTCATAATCAAATGACTTCAAAATCCATCGTAATGGAATTTCTCCATGCGGGTTTCTCCAATGTGACCAAATGCAGTGCCACACATGTGTGGTATTCTTTTAGTCTTGTGACATTTAGCATCAGTGTTATGGATGTATCATATTACCATCAATATTCATAACATACATCCCATCCATGATGGAAGTATGTCCCTTATGTTATTCATAATACTGAACAACAATTGTTCTTTGATGAACAACACTCTTGCATCAAACATTATGCAAATGGGCTAGAGTGTATAAAACTCTAAAATGAATTATGAAAGTAAATACAGAGGTAATGTATTATTATCAATATTCATAACATACATCTCATTCATAATGAAAGTACGGCCCTTATGTTATTCATAACACCGAACATCAAAAGTTCTCTTATGAACAACCTTCTTGCAAAATACCTTATGCAATGGGCTAGAGTGTATGAAACTCCAAAAAATGAATTATGAAAATAAATACATAGGCAATACACCGATGGAAGGTATAGTAACATTTACTATGTTCCCAGCGCGTATCTGAACCTCACTCCGGCAAGTCTTTTAGGCCGTAGTAGTTCTTGCATCAAGTCGCAGCAGAATGCAACCGAGCAGGTATTTCTGTGATCAACTCTAATCACAATACCCAAGAATCAGTGACTAACAATTTAATCACAATTCCCAAGAACTATTTCTTTGACCAGCCTTTGTGACGCCCCTGCACGACACGTGCACTAATCATACACGCAAACGTGCACGCTCGAGATCAGAGACTCACGGGAAGATATCACAACACAACTCTAAACTCAAAATAAACATAAATCATCATATTACAAACCAGGGGTCACGAGGACCCGAATACATAAGTCATACAAGCCAAATATCTGAGTACAGACATAGTTAGTCAAGTTTGCCTTAAGAAGGCTAGCACAAACAACGATACAGATCGAAAGGCGAAGGCCTCCTGCCTAGGGCCTCCGAACTACTCCTGGTCAGTCGGCTCAACCTAGTAGTAGTGACCTCCGGGGCTCTCCTGGTAGTAGTCATCCGTGGTAGCGTCTGGCTCCTGGACTCCGTCATCTGGTCGCAAGTATCGGGTATGGGGGAAAAGGATAGCAAAGCAACCGTGAGTACTCATCCAAAGTACTCGCAAGACTGACATCAGAACTATGCTAAATGCATTGTATCAAAGGAATGGGGCTATATCTGTGGACTGTACTGCAGAATGCTGGAATAAAGGGGGAGAGGCCTAGCCTATCGAAGACTAGCATCTTGAAGCAATCTTGCAGCATCAAAAGAGAGTAGAGCAAGATATAATATAGCAATCATAGTTTAGTAACTCCCTGAGATCCTTCCTTGTCTACCCTGCGAGAAAGTGATCCCGAGAGCAGTAGTAGCAGTTTAGTAATGTGACAGTATCCATTTATAGTTGTAGCAGATCAAGATACAACTCTGAGCGTCCTGTTACCGTGGACACGGCTATTCGAATAGATAACTTCCCTGCAGGGGTGCACTACTGTTACCCAACACGCTCGATTACATCTGGCCGGACACACTTGCTGGGTAATACCCGGCCTCGAGTAATAGACACGAAGCAGCATCCTACCTAAGCTCAGCAGAGAGGTCAACACGCCGGTCTAAATCCTAAGCACAAAGGGGTCTTGGGCCATCTCCCTTCGCACTCCTGCACGTTGCGAGACTGGCCGGGGTGCAGGCGCGACACTGTATACACAAGTGAAGTACCAGCCCAATCCCAACAATCAACCCGCAAGGATGAACTGTGACGTCTGAAGAGCTTTCGGGAGAAACGTACAACGTAGAGGGCCCCATTAAACCATTATCCCACGTGGTGGTAGTGCGTATAGGCACGTAGCCATCTCAGATCAAATACCCAAATCCGTTTAGTCATGTTTAGTAACTCGCAGAGACGAACAGGGTTCCTGTCGCTCCGACTTGGTAAGTCATATCGCGCGGGTGCTCTTGGAGCCGACCGGTCTTTAATGTTATCTCGCGGGCACCCTTGGGGCCAGCCCGACTTTAGCAGTTTAAGTATTGCAGTAAGGTAAATGTTTCCGTGATCCTCACCCAGAGTGATCACGGCCCGGTAATCAAGCATGGCATACGGACAAGGGTGATGGCCAACGATGAAGAAGTAGCACAGCTAACTAAGTATTGTGGGACAACAGGTGGGGTATCAATAACAGACTACAAAATCAGGCTATGCATCGGAATAGGTGCTATCGGAACAGTAGCAGGGGCAATTCTAATGCAAGAATAAGAGAGAAGGGAATGGGTGATATCTGATGATCAAGGGGGTTTTGCTTGCCTGGAAGCTCTGCTGAAAGGACCTGATCGTCGGCGACGTCGTCGTACATGGTGGTGTCGTCGGCAGACTCGGGGGCTAGCAGAAGAGAAGGGGGAGAAGAAACAATAAATACACAACAAAAATGCAACAGCGATGCATGACATGTCTAAATGATGTGCAGAGGTGTTTTACTGCCTATCTAAATGATTTAGTTAATTTAGGAATTTATTTGGATTTATTTTATTAATGTAATGCACTATTCATATACCGGATACGGGCAAAATGTCCCATGTTCGGTATGTTAGAGAGGTGTGGCAGGCATGTGGATAGGTTATTCAGATCATACACATTTTTCTGATCATTTTTCATATATAAATTATTTTAATCCGAGTTACGGTTTAAAAGATATGATTTTTCAAAGTTTAAATGATTTTCTGGATTTATTTAAATTATTTAATTTGAATTATCCAGAATAGTGTTGGATGACGTCATCATGACGTAGGGGTGACGTCAGCAGTCAACAGGGGCGCTCACCAGTCAAATCTGACAGGTGGGACCCACCTGTCATAGGCTAGACTAATTTAACAGAGGATTAAACTAACTAATTAGTCTAATTATCTAGTGGGACCCACAGTCAGTGTCTAACTAGTTAATTAATTAACTAATAGTTTAATTAACTTTTTAATTAACAATTTTAGTTATTTTAAAACGTTTAAAATGGCGGGGCCCCACATGTCAGTGGGCCACGGCACCCAGTCAGCGGCTGACCGGGGTCAACGGACCCATTGGGGCCCGCGGTCAGTGGCACAACGGGTGGCCCCAGCCGGACACGTCGGACGCCGGCCGCCGGAGCTCTCCGGCGAGCCCGAACGGCGGCGACAACTCCAGCGAGCCCGGGTTCGAGAGCTAGCGGTGTCGCGCGTCGCGTGGGGCTAGCGGTTGGACTCGGGGACGGTCGGAAGGACGCCGGCGACGCCGGTTGGCGGCGGTGCTCTTTGACTTCGTCGGAAAAGGCGTGGGAGCGCGCGAGGGGGTCTAATGGGGGCTGGGTTCGTCGCATTACGCGCTCTGGAGCGCGCCAGTGGCTCGCGCGGGGTCTCGGGAGCACGCACGGCTCGCGGGCGGTGGCAATGGCGGCGGTCGGAGTGCGGTTGCGGCGGCAGCTAGCTAGGGGCCACCTGAGTGCAGAGGGAGAGAGGAGAGGGTGGTGGTGCTCACAGTGTCCCTGTAGAGGAGCACAGCGAGCTCGGGGAGGCGGTGGAGGCGACGAATCGGCGATGGAGACCGGCGAGGCAGAGAGGCGAAGTCGAGCTCGTTGGCGACGAACGGGGGCCTCCCGGCTCGTGTGGACGGCGGGGGAGGACGTAGTGGTCGCTGGCGGGCCGATCTGACTCGGAGACGAGGCGCGGCTGTGGCGGTGGCCGGAGCTTCACGGCGGCATGGTAACGGTGGCGTCGGGTGAGGTGGGGAAGAGAGGGAGAGAGCGGCGAGGAAGGAGCCAGGGGGGTGCGGGGGCTCTGCCCTTATCCTCCCAGCGGCAGGCGCGAGGCCGCGCTGTCGGCAAGCGAGCAGGGGGGGCCTGGGCGGCAAGTGCGGTGAAGGCGACAACGAGCGAGAGGGGGGTGAGCAGTGTGAGGTAGGGGACGAGGCTAGTCGGGCTGGGCCGCGTTAGACTTAGGCCCATTTAGCGGGCCTTTTTCTTTTCTTTTATTTCTTTTCTGTTTTTTTTCCTTTGTCTTCTCTGTTTTGCAAAATGTGTGGCCCGCATTCGACTTTAGTAAAATAGGTGATCTAGCCCAATATTCACAGTGCATTTTTACCTACCACCAGAAATTGGTTTGGTGAAGATAGGATTTCATATGAATTTTAATTAAATAAAAAGGACTAAATGTGGCTGTATTGGTTCTGTTTTGAGGATGATAGGGTCACTTAGCTAGTCCAATAAATGTTGGTTGTATTTTTATAATTGCTTCTGAATTATTTACAACATTATGAACATTTTGGTTTCTGGTTTTGAACAACTTTTATTTTCACTTTATATTTGAATTGCAATTTGAATTAGAATTTGAAATGAGATTTGATGCAAATGATGATCATGCACTGTTAATCATGATGACATGGCATTATCAAAAGGTGATTACTGTTGCTAATACATGGGGGTGTTACAATTCTCCTCCTCTAAAAGAAATTCTCGTCCCGAGAATTAAGAGGTAGGCTGAAAGAGAGAGGGGTATTCTTTACGAAGACGATCTTCGCGTTCCCAAGTGGCTTCATCTTCAGAATGATTCGACCACTGCACTTTAAGGAACTTGGTTGCCCTTTGACGGGTTCGACGTTCAGTTTGATCAAGAATACGGATCGGATACTCTTGATAAGAAAGATCCTCTTGCAATTCAAGCACTTCATGATCCACTGCTCGGATAGGATCCTTGAAGCAACGACGAAGTTGCGATACATGGAAGACATCATGCACTTGAGAAAGGTTCGGCGGCAATTCCAATTGGTATGCCACTTCTCCACGTCTTGCGAGAATGCGAAAGGGGCCAATGTAGCGAGGAGCTAACTTGCCCTTGATCCCAAATTGATGAGTACCCTTCATCGGAGTAACACGAAGGTAAGCTTGTTCGCCAGGTTGATAGACCATTACCTGATGCTTTTGGTCATAATTGCTCTTCTGACGAGACTGAGCTGTTTTCAAATGTTCACGGACGAGGCGGACTTGTTCTTCAGCTTGCTGAATAATGTCCGGTCCAACGAGTGATCGTTCCCCAGTTTCTGACCAATTCAGAGGGGTTCGACACTTACGTCCATAGAGAACTTCAAAGGGTGCCATCTTCAAACTAGCCTGGTAGCTATTGTTGTATGAAAATTCGGCATACGGGAGAGATTCTTCCCATTTCTTACCGAATGAGATGACACAAGCTCGAAGCATATCTTCAAGCACTTGATTTACGTGTTCAACTTGTCCCTGAGACTGGGGATGAAAAGCGGTGCTGAAGGACAGATGAGTTCCCATAGCTTCCTGGAAACTGTTCCAAAATCTGGAGGTAAAGAGGCTGCCACGATCTGAACTGATCTCCAATGGAATACCGTGAAGCGACACGATTCTGGAAACATATAAATCTGCTAACTGACTAGCAGTGATTGTCTCCTTAACTGGCAGAAAGTGAGCAACCTTGGAGAAACGGTCAATGACGACAAAGATAGCATCATGACCTTTCTGCGATCTGGGAAAACCAGTGATGAAGTCCATTTCGACTTTGTCCCATTTCCATTTAGGAATTTCAAGGGGTTGCAGAAGTCCAGCAGGCCTTTGATGTTCTGCTTTGATGCGACGACAAACGTCACATTCAGACACATAGCGAGCAATGTCATGTTTCATATCAGGCCACCAGTACCGTTGACGGATGTCTTGGTACATCTTGGTGCTACCAGGGTGAATTGACAAAGGGGTATCATGCGCTTCTTTCATAACATCCAAACGAGAGTCCAGATTATGCTTTCTGGGGACCACTAGGCGACCTTTGAAGAACAAGGCACCATCATTACCAACATGGTAGAAAGAAGGATTTCCCTTGGAGAGGAACTTCTTAATCTTCTCGACTTCAGAGTCGTATTTCTGTCTCGTCTTGATGTTGCACTCGAGGTCTGGTTCAACCACCAGAGTATTGAGATAACCCTGAGGCACGATGTGAAGGTTCAACTTGCGAAGCTCTTCATATAGATGAGGTTGTGCTTGCTGAACCATGAGGTTGTTGCAATACGACTTGCGGCTCAAGGCATCAGCCATTACATTAGCCTTGCTAGGGGTATAAGAGATATCCATATCATAATCGGCTATTGTCTCGAGCCATCTTTGTTGACGAAGGTTCAAATCTGGTTGAGTATACAGATACTTCAGACTTTGGTGGTCCGTGTATATCTCGCAACGATTACCGAGAAGGTAATGTCGCCACAGCTTCAAAGCATAGATAACTGCTGCTAACTCGAGATCATGTGTTGGGTATTTATCTTCGTGAGGTCGCAACTGACGAGAGCCATAAGCAATGACCTTGCGCTCTTGCATTAGGACACAACCTAATCCTTGACGGGATGCGTCGCAGTATATCACAAAGTCCTTGCGAGAATCAGGGGGAGCTAGCACTGGGGCAGATGTCAACTTGTCCTTGAGTGTTTGGAAACTTTCCTGACATTTTTCTGTCCACTCAAACTTAACACCTTTGTGAAGCAGATCAGTCAGTGGTTTAGCAATCTTGGAGAAGTTCTCGACGAAACGGCGGCAGTAGCTAGCAAGACCGAGAAAACTTCTGACTTGCTTGACATTCTTCGGGGGAGTCCAGTCAAGAATAGCCTGAACTCGTTCTGGGTTAACAGCAATGCCGTCTTTGGAAATCACGTGACCAAGATAGGTCACCTCGGATAACCAGAATTCACACTTGGAAAATTTGGCATACAGTTGATGTTCTCATAGTCTTTCCAATACAAGCCGAAGATGTTCAGCATGTTCTTCTTCATTCTTGGAAAATATAAGGATATCATCCAAGTATACCATGACGAATTTGTCAAGGTAGTCCATGAAGATATAGTTCATCAATCGAGAGAATGTTGCTGGGGCATTGGTTAGTCTGAAGGGCATAACGGTGTACTCGTATGATCCATAGCGAGTAACGAAAGCGGTCTTCGGAATATCCTCCTTACGAACTCGGATCTGATGATAACCCAACCTTAAGTCGAGTTTAGAGAACACAGAGGATCCAGCAAGTTGATCATAAAGATCGTTGATCCGAGGAAGTGGATACTTGTTCTGGATTGTTGCTTGGTTAATAGGCCGATAGTCCTGGACCAATCGGTTAGTTCCATCCTTCTTCTTAACAAAGAGAGAAGGTGCTCCCCAAGCAGAGGAACTGGGACGGATGAAACCCTTTTTAAGTGACTTGTCGATTTCCTCCTTGAGCTCAAGGAGTTCATGCGGCGGCATCTTGTATGGGCGCTTGGCAATAGGAGTGGTGCCTGGTTTCAAGTCGATGACGAACTCAACGGCTCTAACCGGGGGTATTCCTGGAAGTTCTTCTGGAAAGACATCCGGAAAATCACGAATGACTGGAATGGTCTCGATTCCCTCAAGAGGTGAAGCGTTCAAAGCGTTCAGAGCATATATCTGAGCTTCGGCGTTCCGGGTAATTCGGGCGGTGTAGTTCACTATCTCGTCGGATGGGTGTAGGAGTTGGACGACTTTGGTGGCACAATTGATTGAAGCAATATGAGCTTTCAACCAATCCATTCCCAGAATGAGGTCTATGGTGGAAGACTTCAGAACAATGGGTGAGGCAAGGAATCCCAAACCTTTAATTTCAACGGTGACGTTGGGTGCGACGATATCAGCATGACAATGGCCACTGGGGGTTTTAACGACTAATGGAGTATGCATCTTTTCATATTGTATGCCATGCTTAAATGCAAATTTTCCTGACATGAATGAATGCGATGCTCCTGAATCAAATAAAACAAAAGCGGGTACTGAGTTAACGAGAAGGGTACCCATCACAGTGTCAGGTTGATCCTGAACTTCTTCAATGTCGACGTGATAAGCCTGTCCACGTCCATAAGCAGCAGCCCCGGCATTATAGTTGCGGGTCTGATTGTTGCCACGAACATTGCTACGGCCAGCATAAGGAAGTGCCAACTGATTCGGGTTCGAGCGGCAGTCTTTGGCCATGTGACCTGGTTTGCGGCACTTGAAACACAGACCGTCTTCAGGACGAAGAGGAGCAGCACGTGGTGGAGCAGCTTGAACTCTTGGCTGCCTCGGTGGTGGAGGAGGCAGACGGGGTGTAGCATAGGAGGGTCTTGGCGCAGGGGCAGTTGGACGATACATGCTGTTGGGAATCCAGATCTTACGCCTTTGACCTGAGCTCGAAGATGAGCCAATATCACGGTGGCGCTTCTATGACTCCTTGTGCTCCATCTGAGCGGTCTCCATCAGAATAGACTTGTTCACGAGGGTGGCAAAGTCGGTGAAGTCTTGAGCAGCAAGTGCAAGCTTGAGATCTGGGTGGAGTCCACTACGGAACTTCTCTTGTCTGCGTGCATCAGTTGGAATGTCTTCCTCAGCATAATGGGACAGGTTAAGAAACTCCCGCTGATAAGCTTCCACAGTCTTATTGCCCAGAACAAGGTTGCGGAACTCGGTCTTCTTCCGCTCTATGATCCCTTGAGGAATGTAACGAGCACGGAATGCAGTCTGGAACTCGAGCCAAGTGATGACTGTCCCAGCAGGTAGTGAACGCTTGTGGGTGTCCCACCATTGGGTAGCAGGGCCCTTCAGGAAGTAGGTCGCAAATGTGACAAG
Organism: Elymus sibiricus; assembly: GCA_039707655.1. Taxonomy (NCBI): domain Eukaryota; kingdom Viridiplantae; phylum Streptophyta; class Magnoliopsida; order Poales; family Poaceae; genus Elymus; species Elymus sibiricus. The sequence goes on along the minus strand of CM077676.1, from coordinate 209,774,225 downwards.
GCTGTCAGGGGCGACACTCGCAGACTCCATCTCGTGGGAGATGTCGCGAAGCCACTCGTCAGCATCCAGTGGCTGTTCAGAGTTGCGGTAAGTAGTTGGGCTGAGACACACAAACTCCGGCAGAGTTATTGCAGCAGGTTGCTGATTCTGGTTCTGGTTCTGATGCGGAAACTGGGCCATGATGCCTTGTATGAATTGACGGTTCACTTCGAACTGTTGCATCATTGCGGCCATGTAGTCGGGCGGTGGTGGCTGCTCAGGAGCACGACCACGACCACGACCACCTGGTCTAACCATCCTGCTAAAATTTAACAGGGGGTAGTTTAGTAAAAGCAACTGCAAGTGTTTAGCGACAACATGATGTAACACGACAACGATTAAGTAGTGCAATAGATACATAACAGTAGTCAATAAAGACATACAGAACCATACATAGAGTCGGTTACATGCGGACAGCATAACGGCGTAAAATTAAAGAAAAAGACATACTAGGCGGCGCGCAGGCACGCGGTAAGGAAGTATACAACGAGACATAGCAAAGGCTACATCAACGTCGGGGAAAACCACTGAAACGGGGTAACTGCAAGTGCAGACGATGAGTCTCCAAGGCAGAAAAGTCCTGCTCTCCGTGTGCACTCTGATGCAGAATCCGGTCTCGAACTGGAAGCAGAGGTCCACGTGCAGGTGTGTGACCTCCAACAGCAGGCCAACCAATACCTGCCGGCATCTGAGTCCTGCGCAGGTAAAGAATGTACTCCGGATGTATCCCTGCACGAGCAGCTGGTAGCAATTGTGTCATAGCATCGTAAAGACGTGCTCGAGTGGCAAACAACTCGACGGCGAGAGCCCGGGCAGTGCGATCCAGAGCCTGAGTGCACTGAATCAAAACCTGTGGGTCATATCGACGTCGCTCGATAGTGGCACAGACAGCTGTGTAGTATCTTGTAGCATCTCCAGCAGGTGCATACGGGATGTATCGGAACTCGGAGTCATCCAAGTGACTATGCTCTCCACGGAGACGTACGACAGCAGAATAGGCAGCATCATGGACTGCCATCTCAATCGTCACGCCGATACCGTGAAAAGTGTGCAACTCAGTGTCAGAGTTGTTCCGCTGATCGAAGATACGAACGTCAGCATGGTACTGCTCCTGGTTGAACTCGCGGTAATCCTCGTAAACCATGTACTCGGGGTACCAGCGGTAACCCAGTCTGGTCAGGAGGGCGATCAGAACAGCCGGAAAACCAGGCGCCTCACGAGCGTAAGTGCGAAGCACAAGCTGCGTTGCAGGGCGCGGCGGAAACAAACGATACATCTGAAACAGAGGAAATTCAAGATTGTCAAATGACAGTGAGTGTATTCTTGCACCGTGCATTCAATGAAGTAATATTGCAGATAATCAAAGCGCCGGGTGGATGTGATCACGAGATCCTAGTGTCGGCGTTAGTAAATTCATTTAACCCGAAAGGAAGAGAATTCAGAGTCCCAGAGTATAGAAGAGGAATAAAAGATCCTAATACCACCCAGTTGGCGACGTGGGCCCGTAAGCCACACAGCCATGTTAGTAAAATAGTTTTCGGAAAGACTAGACTCAACTTCGACCAAGGAGTTGGAAGGGGGCTTCCTACAGGCAGTCGGCTCTGATACCAACTTGTGACGCCCCTGCTCGACACGTGCACTAATCATACACGCAAACGTGCACGCTCGAGATCAGAGACTCACGGGAAGATATCACAACACAACTCTAAACTCAAAATAAACATAAATCATCATATTACAAACCAGGGGTCACGAGGACCCGAATACATAAGTCATACAAGCCAAATATCTGAGTACAGACATAGTTAGTCAAGTTTGCCTTAAGAAGGCTAGCACAAACAACGATACAGATCGAAAGGCGAAGGCCTCCTGCCTAGGGCCTCCGAACTACTCCTGGTCAGTCGGCTCAACCCAGTAGTAGTGACCTCCGGGGCTCTCCTGGTAGTAGTCATCCGTGGCAGCGTCTGGCTCCTGGACTCCGTCATCTGGTCGCAAGTATCGGGTATGGGGGAAAAGGATAGCAAAGCAACCGTGAGTACTCATCCAAAGTACTCGCAAGACTGACATCAGAACTATGCTAAATGCATTGTATCAAAGGAATGGGGCTATATCTGTGGACTGTACTGCAGAATGCTGGAATAAAGGGGGAGAGGCCTAGCCTATCGAAGACTAGCATCTTGAAGCAATCTTGCAGCATCAGAAGAGAGTAGAGCAAGATATAATATAGCAATCATAGTTTAGTAACTCCCTGAGATCCTTCCTCCTCTACCCTGCGAGAAAGTGATCCCGAGAGCAGTAGTAGCAGTTTAGTAATGTGACAGTATCCATTTATAGTTGTAGCAGATCAAGATACAACTCTGAGCGTCCTGTTACCGTGGACACGGCTATTCGAATAGATAACTTCCCTGCAGGGGTGCACTACTGTTACCCAACAAGCTCGATTACATCTGGCCAGACACACTTGCTGGGTAATACCCGGCCTCGGGTAATAGACACGAAGCAGCGTCCTACCTAAGCTCAGCAGAGAGGTCAACACGCCGGTCTAAATCCTAAGCACGAAGGGGTCTTGGGCCATCGCCCTTCGCACTCCTGCACGTTGCAAGACTGGCCGGGGTGCAGGCGCGACACTGTATACACAAGTGAATTACCAGCCCAATCCCAACAATCAGCCCGCAAGGATGAACTGTGACGTCTGAAGAGCTTTCGGGAGAAACGTACAACGTAGAGGGCCCCATTAAACCATTATCCCACGTGGTGGTAGTGCGTATAGGCACGTAGCCATCTCAGATCAAATACCCAAATCCGTTTAGTCATGTTTAGTAACTCGCAGAGACGAACAGGGTTCCTGTTGCTCCGACTTGGTAAGTCATATCGCGCGGGTGCTCTTGGAGCCGACCGGTCTTTAATGTTATCTCGCGGGCACCCTTGGGGCCAGCCCGACTTTAGCAGTTTAAGTATTGCAGTAAGGTAAATGTTTCCGTGATCCTCACCCAGAGTGATCACGGCCCGGTAATCAAGCATGGCATACGGACAAGGGTGATGGCCACCGATGAAGAAGTAGCACAGCTAACTAAGTATTGTGGGACAACAGGTGGGGTATCAATAACAGACTACAAAATCAGGCTATGCATCGGAATAGGTGCTATCGGAACAGTAGCAGGGGCAATTCTAATGCAAGAATAAGAGAGAAGGGAATGGGTGATATCTGATGATAAAGGGGGTTTTGCTTGCCTGGAAGCTCTGCTGAAGGGACCTGATCGTCGGCGACGTCGTCGTACACGGCGGTGTCGTCGGCAGACTCGGGGGCTAGCGGAAGAGAAGGGGGAGAAGAAACAATAAATACACAACAAAAATGCAACAGCGATGCATGACATGTCTAAATGATGTGCAGAGGTGTTTTACTGCCTATCTAAATGATTTAGTTAATTTAGGAATTTATTTGGATTTATTTTATTAATGTAATGCACTATTCATATACCGGATACGGGCAAAATGTCCCATGTTCGGTATGTTAGAGAGGTGTGGCAGGCATGTGGATAGGTTATTCAGATCCTACACATTTTTCTGATCATTTTTCATATATAAATTATTTTAATCCGAGTTACGGTTTAAAAGATATGATTTTTCAAAGTTTAAATGATTTTCTGGATTTATTTAAATTATTTAATTCGAATTATCCAGAATAGTGTTGGATGACGTCATCATGACGTAGGGGTGACGTCAGCAGTCAACAGGGGCGCTGACCAGTCAAATCTGACAGGTGGGACCCACCTATCATAGGCTAGACTAATTTAACAGAGGATTAAACTAACTAATTAGTCTAATTATCTAGTGGGACCCACAGTCAGTGTCTTACTAGTTAATTAATTAACTAATAATTTAATTAACTTTTTAATTAACAATTTTAGTTATTTTAAAACGTTTAAAATGGCGGGGCCCCACATGTCAGTGGGCCACGGCGCCCAGTCAGCGGATGACCGGGGTCAACGGACCCACTGGGGCCCGCGGTCAGTGGCACAGCGGGTGGCCCCAGCCGGACACGTCGGACGCCGGCCGCCGGAGCTCTCCGGCGAGCCCGAACGGCGGCGACAACTCCGGCGAGCCCGGGTTTCGCGTACGGTGGGCCAAATCGGCCGCGGCTACCCGCGTTAGAGAGCTAGCGGTGTCGCGCGTCGCGTGGGGCTAGCGGTTGGACTCGGGGACGGACGGAAAGACGCCGGCGACGACGGTTGGCGGCGATGCTCTTCGGGCTTCGTCGGAAAAGGCGTGGGAGCGCGCGAGGGGGTCTAATGGGGGCTGGGTTCGTCGCATTACGCGCTCTGGAGCGCGCCAGTGGCTCGCGCGGGGTCTCGGGAGCACGCACGGCTCGCGGGCGGCGGCAATGGCGGCGGTCGGAGTGCGGTTGCGGCGGCAGCTAGCTAGGGGCCACGGGAGCGCAGAGGGAGAGAGTGGTGGTGCTCACAGTGTCCCTGTAGAGGAGCACAGCGAGCTCGGGGAGGCGGTGGAGGCGACGAATCGGCGATGGCGACCGGCGAGGCAGAGAGGCGAAGTCGAGCTCGTTGGCGACGAACGGGGGCCTCCCGGCTCGTGTGGACGGCGGGGGAGGACGTAGTGGTCGCTGGCGAGCCGATCTGACTCGGAGACGAGGCGCGGCTGTGGCGGTGGCCGGAGCTTCACGGCGGCATGGTAACGGCGGCGTCGGGTGAGGTGGGGAAGAGAGGGAGAGAGCAGCGAGGAAGGAGCCAGGGGGGTGCGGGGGCTCTGCCCTTATCCTCCCAGCGGCAGGCGCAAGGCCGTGCTGTCGGCAAGCGAGCAGGGGGGGCCTGGGCGGCAAGTGCGGTGAAGGCGACAGCGAGCGAGAGGGGGTGAGCAGTGTGAGGTAGGGGACGAGGCTAGTCGGGCTCGGCCGCGTTAGACTTAGGCCCATTTAGCGGGCCTTTTTCTTTTCTTTTATTTCTTTTCTGTTTTTTTTCCTTTGTCTTCTCTGTTTTGCAAAATGTGTGGCCCACATTCGACTTTAGTAAAATAGGTGATCTAGCCCAATATTCACAGTGCATTTTTACCTACCACCAGAAATTGGTTTGGTGAAGATAGGATTTCATATGAATTTTAATTAAATAAAAAGGACTAAATGTGGCTGTATTGGTTCTGTTTTGAGGATGATAGGGTCACTTAGCTAGTCCAATAAATGTTGGTTGTATTTTTATAATTGCCTCTGAATTATTTACAACATTATGAACATTTTGGTTTCTGGTTTTGAACAACTTTTATTTTCACTTTATATTTGAATTGCAATTTGAATTGGAATTTGAAATGAGATTTGATGCAAATGATGATCATGCACTGTTAATCATGAGGACAGGGCATTATCAAAAGGTGATTACTGTTGCTAATACATGGGGGTGTTACAGCCTTCCAAACATCAATAACTTGTATGACTTTCATACATGAGCTGGACATTCCAGTCTTCTCTCTTTTTGCCTTTATACTTCTAACAGTTTAACTTTCAGTATTTCTCCTACTCTCAGAAGAAGCACCCAACTTTAAGAGTGGCGTTAGCCCCGGACTTCCTAGGTGTGTAAGTCACACTAACACCCTTTGGACATTTCCTTTCTCTTTAAGTTTTTGTTTTATTCACCTTCATCACATGACAGGCGTTCTTCTGGATCCCTCTCTCATCAGTCAAATGCTTAGTAAACACTTTACTAATACTTTGCAAGCAAACATTGCATTGGATATCTCATATCTTTTAGCCTTTGTTTGTATCTGAAACCAATTTTCAGTTCCATGAATATCACATAACTATCCCAAACTTTTGAAGTTCGGGTCTCATGGAAGCAAACATATTGCACTTGACCGTAACGGAATTCTAGCTTTTGGATCAAAGGACGAGAGTCACATCATCCATAGCATTAGCGGGAGGATACCGAAAGCATGCGATAGGACAAATTCCTTCTCGGCACTCTTGAGGACAATCCTCACATTACGTTACCAATCGTAAAGTTTTAACCAGATAAATAACAGCTTATTCAAATTTAATAGGGAAGGTGGAAACGCGAGCCATTATTCTACAACTATTATGCAAATCACACTAAGACAGAGTTCATAATTAATTACACTGAGAATTAAACAAGTTAATTCTACAGTGCGCTCCCACTCAAATCAATATCTCTCATAATTGATTGTGAGTGATACAAGACCCATATTGAAATTCAACGCCAAGGATGTATCCATCTCAAGTGACGAGAATTGCAATCGGTAGGCCAACTTGCCAATCACATCTCTATGTGACTCTTGTTCATCTTTCGATGGGCGTGTTCCGAGCTCAGGACGACCCTCCGGAACATCAAGACAACCAAGTGATCTCGCTGCGAGGTCTCAACTCACCCGCCTCACACTTCTCTAATCGTTCGTACCCATGTATCCATGTGATACCCTGAAAAGATAGGTGCTGTGACGGTGCTACACTTGGAAGAACACTAACTACTTGATATTTTTGTGAGAGATCACCCTAATAAAAGCGACCACCGCGCAATCAAAAAGGGTGCATCAAAGGGATAAACATATCTGGCAATTCATAATAGAATGATATGGTATAGCCCTTTCTGATGGAGAAGTCTTTTATTTCTTCGTCTTCGGCATTCGCGTTGGTGTTCACCTTTGCGAAGATTGCCACCACCTTGTCGATGCACCAGATAATATTGCTATCTCTATAGCTAATAAAATAAGTGCATAACATAAGGTTGACACGCAGGTCATTAAAGTGACAATCATATGGCTCCAGCCATCATGCCGAATCATGACTCGCAGGTCATGTTAATTTACATTATATAGTCATCTCATACATAATCAAATTAAATATGATGAAGACTATACCACATCACATGCACATCCTGCAAAACCAAGTTAGACGCCTCTAATCGGTTCATAAAAGATTTTATTTTACGTGGCTTCTAAGGTTTCAACTAAACCGCAGCTACCAACGTTCATCATCAAGTATGATTATTCAAGTCGCTAGATTAACTTTGCGGGGTGTATGAAACGCGAGATAATAAAATCTCGAGCCCCATACTGAACTTCATCATACGCATGACCCCCGTGCAGATCATATCTGCATTGCCCTTTAGTCTGCGAAATTTCATCTTTCTCTTAACTATGGTGGAATTCAACGAACTGTTAGCACTTCATTGATCAATCAGGATCGCGGATTGCCAGAACTTTGAAACTCCACCATGCCGTTATCAAGATCAGAAATACGCAAATTCCAGGGAAGCAACAAGAACATCGGGTAATAGATTTCATCTACTACCCGCACAAATAATTTTCAGTAATAGAACTCATCTACTACAAATTATATTGTGCAACACCCATACATCTCATGTATTCTAGATCGTAACCTGCATCTACGCATAGCACGGCTCATGATGCCACTGTAGGGTAACGCAGCAGAAAACAAAAAATTTCTGACCTACGCACCAGCCCAGGACCACTATGAAGATTGCATACAAGGTTTTGATCCGATCGTTACCGACTCGTAGCGCAGCAGAAGGAGAGTCGGTGGAGATCGTTGGTGCAGATCCCCGCAGCTAGGATTTACAACCTCCCAACCGCGAGGATGTTCTCCCTCGTCTGCTCCTCGGACAGCCCTCCGGGAGGACCCTCAAAACTCGGACGGTCACTCGGACAGCCCTACGGGAGGACACTCGAACAGCCCCTCGGGCAAAAAGATCGAACCTACGACCTCTCTACGGGGTTGCACACATACGGTGTCACCAATCCGGCAGGGCTTCGCCGTCCAGAACTAGTTCCCACCGGAACCCAGACAGCCTTTCGGCTCTATGAAACTATTTCGTGGGAGGGAGAGAAGAAAGCCAAATCATGCATGACATTTGTGAGAGAGTTAGAGTGAGTGTGGAGAGCTCCTCTCCACCTCTATTTATAGGGAAGGAGGAGGTGGTGGTGGCTGAAATTTCAGCCCAAAAGGTGGGTGGCCCCCACATGGAAGTGGCTCACAAAAAGCCACCAAACATGGGCTCCATCAAACATGGATGCTCCCTCCCCAAAAAGCCACCAAACATGGGCTGCCCCCCAAAGGGGGCGCTCCAACAAATCAGCCCATGAATCGTGGGATCTTGTCCCCTCACGCTGGGACAAGATGTTTTCCACGACCATTTCTTCTGAAAAATTTCAGAAAATCCCAGAACATTTCCGGCACCCTCTAAAATCATTCTAGGCATGTTCCGAAACATTTCTCGTATGGTGGTTTAATTCCGAAACATTTTCGTTAACTCCGAAACACTTTCGATTTTCTCTCCGGAACTTTTCCGTCGTCTCCGAAACTTTTCCGGTGACTTTCTCTCAGACTCCCTGCCTAGTATTCAGCGGATAGATGACCCTTAAGCGTGTGACCCTATAGGTTTGGTGAAGTATAGACATGACCGGAACACTTTCTGATCAATGATCAACATCGGAGTCGTGGACACCCATATTGACCCCTATACCCACACGAATAAAAATTCGAGTGAACCTCCAGTTGCCGTGTGCTATTCCTGTTGCTTCGCGATATGTTACAAACACCCAAGGTGAGATTTATCGGCATCCCCGTGGATCAACAACTTGTCCACTATGCCAGTTACCTCGTTACCGGTTTTGTTCTCTTTTCTCGTTCCCGTGTTCCGGCATCCCTATGATCAAATCACATTTTGTCTGGCCAGACGATGATGGATACCGTAACACCGAGAGGGCCCAGAGATATCTCTCCATCGTCGGAGGAGCAAATCCCAATCTTGAGCTATCAGGTCCCTTGTCACACTTTCCCATGAACCCGTAAGCCGCCGTAATAGCCACCCATTTACGGATGACGTTTAACAAACCCCAAAGTTCATGAAGCAAGCATGAAGAAACTCGACACTCTCATGGTCTAAGGAATTATGCAAACGTTAACGTTCTCCATGTTATTAACCATTAACTTGTGACGAATGTATCTCATAGCATAACATCAATTCGGGTCGATTCAACACAAATGTTCTTCTAACATTGTGCCCTCAAAATTGCCGGCATAGTCATGCCCATGATCAGGAAAACAGAACCATCATGCAACACTTGAGCTAGTCTTAGAGGCCAGACTAGGAATACATTTTACCGTTTATAATTCCACACGTGCATATGAGTCTTCCTCCGAGCCTCGTGGTTATTGTAGACTCGAGAACCATAGCAGTTATAGCATGGAATGTAAACATAATTATGAGCATGGAGATAAATAATAACATTTATTATTGCCTCTAGGGCATATCTCCTACACTGATGGCTTCATAATAGATGGTCAGGAAGGAAAGGTGTGTAAGTTGTTGAAATCTCTATATGGCCCGAGACAAGCACCTAAGCAGTGGCATGAGAAATTTAATACAACTTTGACATCTATTGGCTTCTTTGTTAATGAAGCTGACACATGTGTATACTATCGCTATGGTGGGGGCGAAGGAGTTATACTATGCTTGTATGTTGATGACATACTGATATTTGGAACCAGCCTCAAAGTGATTGAGGAGGTTAAGTCCTTTTTATCTTAGAACTTTGAGATGAAGGATCTTGGTGTGGCTGATGTTATCTTGAACATAAAGCTACGGAGAGATGATGAGGGTGGGATTATGCTTCTGCAATCCCATTATGTTGAGAAGGTGTTGAGTCGTTTTGGATATTCGGACTGCAAACCATCTAAAACACCATATGATCCTAGTGTGCTGATTCGAAAGTTCGAAGGTACAGCTAAAGATCAATTGAGATAGTCTCAAATTATTGGTTCACTCATGTATCTAGCGAGCGCAACGAGGCCTGACATCGCGTTTGCTATGAGCAAACTGAGCCAGTTTGTTTCCAAACCGGGTGATGTACATTGGCATGCTATTGAAAGAGTTATGCGCTATCTGAAAGGTACTATGAACTATGGACTTCACTATACCGGATACCCGTCGGTACTTGAAGGGTATAGTGATGCGAATTGGATCTCTGATGCTGATGAGATGAAGGCCACAACTGGGTATATGTTTACTCTTGGAGGTGGTGTTGTTTCCAGGAAGTCTTGCAAGCAAACGATCTTAACGAGATCGACAATGGAAGCAGAATTAACAGCATTAGACACAGCTGGTGTCGAAGCAGAATGGCTTTGAGATCTTTTGATGGACTTGCCAGTGGTTGAGAAGCCAGTTCCGGCGATCCTTATGAACTGTGACAATCAAACAGTTATTGTCAAGGTGAAGAGTTCAAAGGACAACATGAAGTCCAACAAACACATAAGAATGAGATTGAAAGCTGTCAGAAAATTAAGAAATTCTGGAGTGATAGCGTTGGATTATATCCAAACGGCTAAGAATCTGGCAGATCCCTTTACTAAAGGGCTATCACATGTTGTGATAGATAGTGCATCGAGGGAGATGGGTATGAGACCCACATGAGTTGCCATGGTAGTAACCCAACCTATGTGATCGGAGATCCCGTGAAGTAGGACCTGGGAAAACAAGCCAGTGGTGAACTGAGGATAGTAACTTTACTAACCCACTCCGTTGGAGATGCAATACTCTCGGAAACTGTATGGTAGGTTGACTACTGTCTTAATGTGTTCCAAGGCTTATATATATAAGCAAGATGCTGCCCTACAGAGCGATCTTTGGAGGAACACACCTATATGAGCCCGATTGTTGGTCATAGTCTATGAGATTGGGGTGATCTCTAGCAAGCTCATGAATAGGCCAGGAGTGTGACTAATATGCTCCACCCGAGGGGTCAGCCTTCGGCAGTCTAGTACTAGTAAGACATGTGGTGAAACTTCTTTATGCCAAACTGACAATTCAAGCCATAGTCCATTGTTCAGTTGTGAAGGAGTGTAGCTACTTGCTCTAGGTGAAGTTCAACCTTAACCGCTCTTCACTGAAATATTGGTATATCAAAACAGTGTTTGGAACAAAGGACAAAATGGGCCCTTGAGATCTGGTGGGGGATTATTGAAATTTAGGGGTGGGCCTGGGGATATATGGGATATATGGCATAGTGTGTGGTGGGAAGTTTAGTCCCATACCGCTAGTGGAGAAGGAGTTGGACCTCCTTATAAGGGATTATCTTCCACATGTTATTGGAGCTTGAGAAGAGAAGTGGTTCCCGCGCGCTCCTCCTCCGCCGCCCGCCTCGCCACGCCACGCCACGCCACGCCACGTCACGACGCGCCGCGCCGCGGGATTGAGCCGAGCCGAGCTCACACCTATGCGCTTATTTTTGCCGGTCAGGAACGGAGAGTCTTTGATAGATGGGGCCACGATCTGAGACGTCAGATCGTGGGCTGTTACCGACTTGGACGTGGGTTCAGCCAACGTCTCTCCACGCGACTGCGCCTATATATGTGAGGCGCTGCCAACCCTAGCCATCACGCGAAACAGATCACATCTGCCTCCACGCCCACGCCGTTCCTTTGCTGCTGCTGCCGCCGGTGATCCCATCCCGTCCGTCGCGCACACGGTCGACGGGAGAGTAGGCCTCCGAAACCCCGCCTCTCCGGATCCTGTACGGGAGAGGGGCGATTAGGTTTTTGGGGAGCGACTAAGCGACTGCTCGCCTCCGTTCGTCTGCTTCCCCTACTCGTCATCATGTCCACCAAAGCCGAGAGAGCCGCCTCCAAGAAGGAGAAGGCTGCTGCTGACCAGAAGGCGGCCGAGGAGGCCGCCGCTGCTTCTACGGCCAACTGGCCAACTGGAGGGTATAACTCCCTTATCCCGCTCCTACTGTTTTCTGTTGTAGCCATGCTAGCGTTATACGTAGATGTATGTGCTGTTAGCGTAGTATGTGTTTGCATGATCGAATATCAGCATGTTATTAATTTTGTCAATTGCGTGCTAGTGATTTATTCTTGGATTAAATTAATCGAAAAATTGCCTATTTACTCAGCAATCCAAAAACCTAATTTGTGTAGGAATTTTTCGAATCATGGTTTTGCTGCTGCACTAAAACCGAATAAGTTTACCGGTACATACTTTAAGCGTTGGCAGACAAAAACCATCTTATGGCTCACGGCAATGAACGTGTTCTGGGTCGCCGGTGCGACTCCCACAGGAACGATCACTCCTGAACAGGAGAAGGCGTTCAGGGAGGCCACCGTCTACTTTGTCGGAGCAGTTCTGAGCGTGATCAGAGATAAGTTGGTTGACGCATATTTACATATGCGGGTTGCCAAGGACTTGTGGGAGGCGCTCGAATCTAAATTCGGGGCCACCGATGCTGGGAGCAAGATGTATGTTATAGAGCAGTTCCACGATTACAAAATGGTCGAGAACCGTTCTGTATTGGAACAGGCTCATGAGATAATATGCATCGCCAAGGAGCTTGAGGTTCTTAAGTGTGATTTACCGGGCAAATTTGTCGCGGGTTGTATAATCGCTAAGCTCCCTAATTCCTGGAGGAATTTTGCTACCACTCCGAAACATCAGAGGTGTGAATTCTCAGTAGAGGATGTCATCGGCCATATGAGTGTTGAGCAGAACTCGAGAGCAAAAGACTCGCATGGAAAAGGGGTCGAAGGAACTTTTGTAGCCAATATGGTGCATCAGAAGAACTTCAATTCCCACAATCCCAAGGGAAAGAACGGTGTCCAACAAAATACCGACTTTAAGAAGAAGGGTAAGAAGACCTTCAATAAGAACAAGAAGGGAGATGGCTGCTTCACTTGTGGTTCAGATGAACATTGGGCCAACAAGTGCCCTAACAAGTACAAGAAGCCAGGGCAGGACTCCAAGTCTGCCAATATGATTGTGGGCAACAATGAAAGTGGTGCATCTGGGTACGGTAATTTATTTACTGTATTTTCAGTTTGTCAGTCCACCGATTGGTGGGTGGACACAGGTGCAGGTGTTCGTGTGTGTGCTGACATTTCATTGTTTTCTTCTTACCAGGCCACAGGTCACGGGTCCGTATTGATGGGGAATGGCGCGAGTGCTTCTGTTCATGGTGTTGGCACGGTCGATCTGAAGTTTACTTCGTGAAGGATCGTGCAGCTAAAGAACGTGCAGCATGTCCCCGCCATCAAGAAAAACCTCGTTAGTGGCTCCCTTCTATGTAGAGAAGGGTTTAAGTTGGTCTTCGAGTCTAATAAAGTAGTTGTTACGAAATATGGACTATTTGTTAGAAAAGGTTATGAATGCGGAGGAATGTTCCGCCTTTCCCTCGCTGATTTTTGTAATAAAGTCGTGAACAATATTCATTCGAGTGTTAATGAATTTGAAGTTTGGCATTCACGTCTTTGTCACATTAGTTTCGGTGTTATGACGCGGCTAGCAAAACTGAATTTAATCTCGAGTTTCACTTTAGCCAAAGGTTCTAAGTGCCTTTCGTGTGTGCAAGCTAAGCAACCTCGCAAGCCTCACAAGGTTGCAGAGGAGAGACACTTGGCGCCATTAGAACTCATACATTCTGATCTTTGTGAGATGAATGGTGTGTTGACTAAAGGTAGAAAGAAATACTTCATGACATTGATAGATGATTCCACTAGATATTGCTATGTGTATCTGTTAAATACTAAAGATGAGGCTCTACACTACTTTAAAATCTATAAGGCAGAAGTTGAGAATCAACTTGAAAAGAAAATTAAACGAGTCCGGTCAGATCGTGGTGGAGAGTACTTCTCGAGTGAGTTTGATTCCTTTTGTGCGGAACATGGTATTATTCATGAGAGGATGCCTCCCTATTCACCCCAGTCAAACGGGGTTGCCGAACGGAAAAACCGTACTCTAACTGATTTGGTTAACGCCATGTTAGATACATCGGGTTTATCCAAGGCATGGTGGGGGAGGCTATATTGACATCATGTCATGTCCTGAATAAAGTTCCGACAAAGGATAATGAGATCACTCCCTATGAGAAATGGGCGAAGAGAAGGACAACACTCTCGTACTTGCGTACTTGGGGCTGTTTGGCGAAAGTCAATATGCCAATCCCCAAAAAGCGTAAGCTTGGACCAAAGACCGTGGACTGCGTTAATTTGGGCAACGCTAAGAATAACGTTGGCTATAGATTTCTAGTAGTGAAATCTGAGGTACCTGACCAGAAGATCGGTACAATTATGGAGTCTAAGGATGCTACATTCTTTGAGGATATGCAAAGCACTTCTAGACAGGAATCTGAGGAGACTCCTGAACCTGCCATTCCTATGGAATATTATGAACAAACACATGATGAAAATCCTGAGGAGGATGACGAGGAAACCCTTGGTAGGGGTAAGAGACAAAGGACTGTAAAGACCTTTGGTGATGATTTCCTTGTGTACCTCGTGGATGATACTCCCACTTCTATTTCAGAAGCGTATGCATCTTCAGAAGCTGACTACTAGAAGGATGCGGTCCGTAGCGAGATGGATTCCATCATGGCTAACGGGACTTGGGAGATTACTGAACGTCCCTATGGTTGCAAACCATTGGGATGTAAGTGGGTGTTCAAGAAGAAGCTTAGGCCCGACGGTACTATTGAAAAGTACAAGGCTAGGCTTGTGGCCAAGGGTTATGCCCAGAAAGAAGAAGAAGATTTCTTCGACACTTATTCACCTGTGGCCAGACTGACCACCATTCGAGTATTACTCTCGTTGGCGGCCTCGCATTGTCTTCTCATCCACCAGATGGATGTTAAGACGGCTTTCCTGAACGGAGAGCTAGAGGAGGAAATCTATATGCAACAGCCTGATGGCTTCATAATAGATGGTCAGGAAGGAAAGGTGTGTAAGTTGTTGAAATCTCTATATGGCCCCAGACAAGCACCTAAGCAGTGGCATGAAAAATTTAATACAACTTTGACATCTGTTGGCCTCTTTGTTAATGAAGCTGACACATGTGTATACTATCGCTATGGTGGGGGCGAAGGAGTTATACTATGCTTGTATGTTGATGACATACTGATATTTGGAACCAGCCTCAAAGTGATTGAGGAGGTTAAGTCCTTTTTATCTCAGAACTTTGAGATGAAGGATCTTGGTGTGGCTGATGTTATCTTGAACATAAAGCTACTGAGAGATGATGAGGGTGGGATTACGCTTCTGCAATCCCATTATGTTGAGAAGGTGTTGAGTCGTTTTGGATATTCGGACTGCAAACCATCTCAAACACCATATGATCCTAGTGTGCTGATTCGAAAGTTCGAAGGTATAGCTAAAGATCAATTGAGATACTCTCAAATTATTGGTTCACTCATGTATCTAGCGAGCGCAACGAGGCCTGACATCGCGTTTGCTGTGAGCAAACTGAGCCGGTTTGTTTCCAAACTGGGTGATGTACATTGGCATGCTATTGAAAGAGTTATGCGCTATCTGAAAGGTACTATGAACTATGGACTTCACTATACCGGATACCCGTCGATACTTGAAGGGTATAGTGATGCGAATTGGATGTCTGATGCTGATGAGATGAAGGCCACAACTGGGTATATGTTTACTCTTGGAGGTGGTGTTGTTTCCAGGAAGTCTTGCAAGCAAACGATCTTAACGAGATCGACAATGGAAGCAGAATTAACAGCATTAGACACATCTGGTGTCAAAGCAGAATGGCTTCGAGATCTTTTAATGGACTTGCCAGTGGTTGAGAAGCCGGTTCCGGCCATCCTTATGAACTGTGACAATCAAACAGTTATTGTCAAGGTGAAGAGTTCAAAGGACAACATGAAGTCCAACAAACACATAAGAATGAGATTGAAAGCTGTCAGAAAATTAAGAAACTCCGGAGTGATAGCGTTGGATTATATCCAAACGGCTAAGAATCTGGCAGATCCCTTTACTAAAGGGATATCACGTGTTGTGATAGATAGTGCATCGAGGGAGATGGGTAGGAGACCCACATGAGTTGCCATGGTAGTAACCCAACCTATGTGATCGGAGATCCCGTGAAGTAGGACCTGGGAAAACAAGCCAGTGGTGAACTGAGGAGAGTAACTTTACTAACCCACTCCGTTGGAGATGCAATACTCTCGGAAACTGTATGGTAGGTTGACTACTGTCTTAATGTGTTCCAAGGCTTATATATATAAGCAAGATGCTGCCCTATAGAGCGATCTTTGGAGGAACACACCTATATGAGCCCGATTGCTGGTCACAGTCTATGAGATTGGGGTGATCTCTAGCAAGTTCATGAATAGGCCAGGAGTGTGACTAATATGCTCCACCCGAGGGGTCAGCCTTCGGCAGTCTAGTACTAGTAAGACATGTGGTGAAACTTCTTTACGCCAAACTGACAATTCAAGGCATAGTCCATTGTTCAGTTGTGAAGGAGTGTAGCTACTTGCTCTAGGTGAAGTTCAACCTTAATCGGTCTTCACTGAAATACTGGTATATCAAAACAGTGTTTGGAACAAAGGACAAAATGGGCCCTTGAGATCTGATGAGGGATTGTTGAAATTTAGGGGTGGGCCTTGGGCCCATCTAACAATTTCAAAAAATCTCTAAGGGCCCATGTGGGATATATGGCATAGTGTGTGGTGGGAAGTTTAGTCCCATACCGCTAGTGGAGAAGGAGTTGGACCTCCTTATAAGGGATTATCTTCCACATGTTATTGGAGCTTGAGAAGAGAAGTGGTTCCCGCGCGCTCCTCCTCCGCCGCCCGCCTCGCCACGCCACGCCACGCCACGCCACGTCACGACGCGCCGCGCCGCGGGATTGAGCCGAGCCGAGCTCACACCTATGCGCTTATTTTTGCCGGTCAGGAACGGAGAGTCTTTGATAGATGGGGCCACGATCTGAGACGTCAGATCGTGGGCTGTTACCGACTTGGACGTGGGTTCAGCCAACGTCTCTCCACGCGACTGCGCCTATATATGTGAGGCGCTGCCAACCCTAGCCATCACGCGAAACAGATCACATCTGCCTCCACGCCCACGCCGTTCCTTTGCTGCTGCTGCCGCCGGTGATCCCATCCCGTCCGTCGCGCACACGGTCGACGGGAGAGTAGGCCTCCGAAACCCCGCCTCTCCGGATCCTGTACGGGAGAGGGGCGATTAGGTTTTTGGGGAGCGACTACGCGACTACTCGCCTCCGTTCGTCTGCTTCCCCTACTCGTCATCATGTCCACCGAAGCCGAGAGAGCCGCCGCCGAGAAGGAGAAGGCTGCTGCTGACCAGAAGGCGGCCGAGGAGGCCGCCGCTGCTGCTACAGCCAACTGGCCAACTGGAGGGTATAACTCGCTTATCCCGCTCCTACTGTTTTCTGTTGTAGCCATGCTAGTGTTATACGTAGATGTATCTGCTGTTAGCGTAGTATGTGTTTGCATGATCGAATATCAACATGTTATTAATCCTGTCAATGCCATGCTAGTGATTTATTCTTAGATTAAATTAATCAAAAAATTGCCTATTTACTCAGCAGAAATCGCCAAACAGAAACGATCTCTATATAAAAATTCCTCACCTCCCGCTGCTCCTCCCGAGGAGACAGAGCGCCGCGGCGCTGAGGCAACACCCGACCCCGCCCCACGGGACCAACATCTCGCGCGGCGAAATCGTCTGGCGAGCGATAGATCCGGCGCGCGGGAATGGACGGCGGACCGGCGGGCGGGATTCCGGCGAGGTTGGAGCTACGGATTTTTATTTTAGGGCAGGATTACGGCGAGGTGGGCAAAGCACTGGATACCATACCAGAAGTGGAAGCAGACGGCAATGGTCTCACGGTCCAGAGCGTCTGGGTCCCGCCTGTCATTCACTGCTTTGCTGGGCCGTGGGGTAGACGGTTGGATAAGCACGCCAGCGTGGAACCCCCGGCGACCGACGGGCTGGATGGCGTCCGTGGCGAGATCGCAGCCGTCGAATTTTGATCCGTGGAAACTGCCCGAGCTCTGTGGCTTACACGTGGGGCCAGGCGAGGAAACCAGGTTCATTTCGCTGCTCGTGGGGCCGTGCTAGGGTTTAAGACGAGGAGGAGGAGGTTTCCCCGGCGGCGGCGGCGGCGAATCCAACCCCAACCATGGAGGAGAAGCCGAGCCTGTCGTCGGCGCTGTTCGCCGGCACCCGCTTCGACCGCAAGCGCTTCGCGGGGGTCATCGCGCGGTTCCGGACGGGCGCGCAGTCCGCCCCCGCCCCCGCGACCCCCGACGCGGCGTCGCCGGGCCCGGAGAAGAAGCGGAAGCGCAAGAGCAAGGCCAACGCGAAGAAGAACAGCAAGAAGAAGAAGCGCGCCGAGGGGGCCGCCTCCGCGTCCGGTGAGGCTTCGGTTCCTGCTTGTTTGGTGCTTGGAGTGGCTGTGCTCGTGGTTTGAGTCCGCTGGGTTTGTTGTTTCTGCAGATATTGTGGAGGGGTTCAGCGTGTTCAAGGGGGCGGAGGCGAAGGATGCGGTGGAGGAGTCTGTGGAGGTGGAGGTCAGGGAGGACGAGGACTCGGCGGTCGTGAGGCGGCGGAAGGAGGCTGCGGAAGGAGGCCGAGAGGGAAATCGAGGTAATGGTGTTTTGCAATGCACCAATGTTCATAATCAGGCTTCAGTAGTAATGTAGTATATGTATTTATTTGGGTAAGCAAATTATGTTGAGCTGAATTAGTAATCATTATAGGTTATTTTGCAACACAAACCTTTGTATATGTAAATATCTGGTGAGCAAAGTGGTTTTGTTATGATTCCAGCACGGTCTTGATTGAATTGAAAATAGTGGTAGATTTTGACTTAAAATTGGTCTGTTTGCAACTGTAAACACTGAACTGTTGGATTTAAATCTTTTTGTATTGGTTTCCAGAGAGCTGCCATTCTCCCGAAGAGGTACGACATCCACATTTCCGGACATAATGTTCCAGCACCACTGGAGAGCTTTGAAGAACTGGTTTCAAGGTTAGCATTTTGTCATTGTGGATTATTGACATGCTGCACTGCAGCAACATCAACATCAGGTCTTTAAGTAATCATTTGATGCTGTTAAGCTGAGTCTCGTTTACTTGTGCACTAGGTATGACTGTGATTCATATTTGGTTGGGAACTTGTCAAAACTTGGGTTTCAAGAACCTACACCTATCCAGAGGCAGGCCATTTCTATTCTCCTTTCAGTGAGTGATCTTTTATTCTCTTTTGGACTTGAGCCCCTATGCATGGAAACATATAGTTGTTTACAGTAATTATATTGCATTAATTGCTTCAGGGCAGGGAGTGCTTTGCTTGTGCACCAACAGGCTCTGGCAAGACACTGGCATTCTTGCTCCCGATGCTTATGAAAATCAAGGTATTAATCTTCATGGTATTGTGTAATGTTGTTTAGATTTGTTGGACATGCTTTGTGATGAGTATATTGTTCTAATAGCCAGGGTCTAAAGGAGGCATTAAGGCTGTTATTCTTTGCCCGACAAGGGAATTGGCAGCACAGACTACGAGAGAGTGCAAGAAGTTGGCAAAAGGGAGGAAGTTTGGTGTCAAACTAATGACCAAAGATCTGTCACAAGATGGCAATTTCAAGGATATGCACTGCGACATCCTTGTATCGACCCCACTTCGTTTGGACATAAGTAGGTCTGTGATCATGTTATGATTTTTTCTGTTTAGCTATTTAGCATATTATAATTATTTTGATATAAATAATGTTTTAATAGCACTCCCGATACATTGTGATCTTTTTTAATGTTTGATCATAATTGTTACTTGCTGTTTCAATTCATAACATTTTCATCAACACTAAATGGTTTGCTTGGGTAGACAGATAGTACTTACATTACAAAATGGTAAATTGTACCGAAATGAAAAGAAATTATTTGATCAGAAAAACTGTGGCTGTTAAGTGTTTTCATTTATCAAGAAATACTGAATAACCTGCGTTACATTCATTGCTAGTGAATTTGTTTCAGAATCAAAACATAACAAGACCAAATCAGCTACCTTTATCCTCTGTTTCATATCATCTTGGTCATTTGTGTTATCATGTGGTTTACTGAGGAGCCATGACACATTACTGCCTCATGCAGGGTGGAGTACCTTGTGTTGGATGAATCTGATAAACTTTTTGAGCTTGGATTTGTCGAAGTGATTGATTCAATTGTCAAAGCATGCTCGAACCCTTCGATAATTCGTTCTTTGTTTAGTGCCACATTGCCTGAAACAATAGAGGCTCTTGCACGCACAATAATGCATGATGCTGTTCGGATCATTGTGGGACGAAAGTGAGTATCCTATCTTGTGAACTAGCAGATCTATTTTGCATGGGATATTTTCGTAATGTAATTTTCAACTTACAGGAATTCAGCTTCCTCAATGATCAAGCAAAAGTTGATTTTTGCTGGAACCGAGAGGGGGAAGTTGATAGCTCTTCGCCAAAGCTTTACAGAAGTATGTTGTGATATTTCACTCGCAGTTACTTTCTCCTGGTTTACATGCATTGCGTTGTTTTAGAACCGGTCTGTACTGGCCATGCCAAACCAGCAGACTGCAGCCTAATGCATGCCCGCATATAAGTAGCAAAACTAAGCCCTATTGTGCTGCTCGTAGCCGTAAACTCACTACGTGCAAAGTACTTAAAATGCCGAACACTAGAACTGCACATTGCCCTTATTAAAAAGGAGTCTGTGTGTGTGTTACTGTGTTTTGAAACTTACTGTTCTTGTATTGTCTTCAATTGTAGTCCCTGAATCCTCCGGTATTGGTCTTTGTTCAAAGCAAAGAGAGGGCGAAAGAGCTCTACAGGGAGCTGGTATACGACGACATTAGAGTTGATGTAATTCATGGAGACCTTACTGAAGAGCAGGTATTACTTTTGCATAATTTACTGATACTTATTTTGATTACTGTTCCTGTAGTTTTCTGTTTTCACTGGTTTAATACTGTTGACATCAGGCTCACTGACTGAATTCTGTATTTCTTTACTTTTAGCGTCAAGATGCTGTTGACAACTTGAGAGCTGGAAAAAGCTGGGTGCTAATAGCAACGGAGGTTCTTGCGCGGGGAATGTATTTCAAAGGTGTCAACTGTGTAATCAACTATGATTTCCCTGAGTCCGCGTCTGCCTACATTCACAGAATAGGTAAGAAAGATATCCGGCTTTCCCGCCTGGACATAGTTGTTGCAATAAGATTCTAATAACTCCCTTCCCCTGTTATATGTAGGACGGTCTGGAAGAGCAGGCAGATCGGGGGAGGCGATCACGCTCTTCAAGGAGGAGGACAAGCCGTTCCTGCGGAACATCGCCAACGTGCTGGTATCTTCGGGCTGCGAGGTCCCTTCCTGGATGGTGGCGTTGCCGAAGCTCAAGAGCAGGAAGCACAGGGTGGACAGGGACCGCATCTCCTTTTTAACCGACGAAGATTGAGAGTGATATTGTGTAACCGTAACAATTTTGTAGAGATGACACGTTTGGCCTCAGTTTTCCCTATTTGAATGCCTGGTCTATCATTCAGCTTTTCCTGACTAAAACCTGATATGGGCATGTACATCCGAGCATATCTTTTATGATTTGCTACAGTTTTAGTGCATTGGCTGTTCGAATGTCATTTCACTCCTAATCACACAGCTCATCCGCTGATTCTGATTCATCAACCCCCCCCCCCCCCCCCCCTCCCCCCCGCCGCGCTTGAATTTCATCGGGGTGGACCCCTTCCCTCCCCTATTTTCATTCCTATAAGCCTCCATGTTAAATGATAAAATGTTATCAAGTTTCTTTAACTGTTTTTCTATTCATAATTTTTAATTGATAATCGAGTGTTGGGAAAATATTTACAAATTTTCAAAATGTTATAAAATTTTATAAGATTTCCATAATCAGAATATTGTTAAAGAAAGGGAAAAGAGAAATCCAGAAAATGAAACAAAAACTAATTAAAAAGTAAGCCGTTGGAAAATTGTAGAAAACCTATAAAAATCATAACATAAAATACCAAAAGAAAACCACTCGGTAAAAGAAGAATCGGTACCCCTCGCTCCAAGAAGAAAAGACAATTGATGGAAAAAACATGAAGGGAATTTTACGGTGCAGTGCGGAGCGGAAAAGAAAGCGAGCTATATGGGAAGAGCCCAGCGCAACGACAGGTGTGCGTTAGGTCAACTATTGGAGCTTCAAATAGGAGGAAAAGCTGCTGGCGAGTGATGCCTATGTTCGCACGTGTGATGCCATCGCCGCATGGGAAACCCTAGTTGACGCCCACGTGCGTCAACTAATTGGCGTGACGCCCGTGCCCAGTTTCAGGGTTCGCAATGATCGCTCTGTTTCGTTTGCTGGCATTGCATTTTAATTTTCTTCTATGTATTTTTGTTTCGGTTTTTCCTTTTGTAATTTTCTCTTTTTCCAGGTTTTTTTCCCCTTCTTTTTTCCCTTTTTCGTTTATCTGTACTATAAACATTTTCCTAGTATAAAGTGAATATGTTTTCAAATACAGACTGAACTTTTTTTAATATACATTGAACATTTTTTTCACGATGAAGTAAAAAAGGTAGGTTAAGAAACATAAAAGGCTTAAGAACTAAAGTGAAAAAGGAAAAACCAGAAACTGAAAAAACCTGAGACGGTCGCCTCTCCTTGCACCACGTGTCGAGTGCGGGCTGCAACGGGAAACACCTCGAGACACAATGTCATGCCATTTGACACGAAGGTAAGTATCGTGCAATGACCTCCGCGGGGTACCCCTTAACTAGTGATTTCATTGTTCTAACCAGTTGATATTCAAAGATAAGAGTGAAGAGCATCTCCAACAACTTTCCTATATCTAAAATAACCTAGAAATGAGCTTCAACTTTAGAGACAACTTTAATCACTTCTTTGATTTATTTATATGCGTTCTACTAGTAGGGAACTAGGGATTTAGATTGGAGTGTTTTTCGACTACAGGGGCGAACGGTGTAGTGCGCTCTCGATTTAAGGCGTACTGGCCCACGAGGCAGGCTCAATAAATCGTGGTAGATGCATGTGAATGACTTTCGGCGTTAGTGCAAGCGGGGCCCGTACGCACGCGCCTGCGTTTTGGGAGCACCTTTCTCTTCTTTTTTTGTTTTGATTTGATTGACAGTATATGAGAGCGCTTGGAAAGCAGTGATTAGTCCCTTTAATCACACCGGATTAGTTTTTAATTAGGAAACTGTCAAATAGAAAGAAAAAAACACGGTACAGCTCTCCTACCCCACGTCGGTCCCATAGAATGCGGATCTGGCGAACAGAAAATTGTCTACACCGCGATAGACCCGTGGATTACCGTCTCTCTCGTCCTCCCGCTTTGGCTTACAACCTACTTATGCTCTTCTTCTCACAAAAGTCTTCCCCATCTCCGCCTTCCTCCGGCGATCTCTTGCCCAGCCACGGCCGAGATGGTGCCCAAGCGTGTATTCATGGCCACGTGACATGGGGAAAGAGAAGGCGGTCGCCGTGAGGGAGCCGAGGCTTAGGCCGTCCATGTGCCCATGGGACTACGGCGCATATGCGAGGGGGCTGATTCCTTAGGCGTCCATGGCATGAACCTTGGTTTATGCTTCAAGGCATGATTCTCTTATTAATCCTTTCAAACAGAGTTTGATTTGTTTTCCTTCTATGGCTATTCGAGCTGATTCAACTTTGGTCTCTTTCGCAGATCTAAAGCAATCATGACGTCGGTATGAACATAAATCGCCCAACTTAAATGAGATTCGCCCTGACGGAGGCAGAACTCCGAGTTCATGGATTAGGATTTGCATGGTGCATGGTGTTTCTGTTTTCCTCTCTATTTTTTATTGGATAGTTTGTTGTTCTTTCTGTATGTCTGAGTTAATTGTTCTTTTACAGCTTTGAATTAACTCTTTCCTCATGAACTCCGGCGAGCTCTTTTGCATGAAGCCGACGTGGCCGTGAGGACTTCCGTGAGGCCGTGCATCTGCCTCTCGGAATTCCTCTCCTCCTCTGGAAAGTCCTGCCCAACTCCACATAGCTTCCTCCGGTGAGCTCTTGCTCAGCCACGGCCGAGGCGACCGGGGTGAAAGTCCACGGCATATGCTTGTTCATGTGACATGGAGAATGAGAAGCTGTGCCGGACTATATATGTTGGTTGTCCTCTGCACCTCTTTCTTCTGGTGAATCCCCGGCGAGTTCTGTTCATGCCCGGCGAGGTGGCTGAGATGGTGTCTAGGCATAGGCCCGTGCATGTGCCTCTGGGACTACGGCGCGCAAGTCACGAGGCTGAATCCTCAAGTGTTGAACCAGAGTTTATGGAGACGGGAGAAGAGGCACAATGGTCCAAGTTTAATACTAGTAAGATTGTTATACTCCCTCCGTTCCATTCTCTCATTTTCCTTCTATTGTAGTAGATTCGAGCTGATTCAACTTTACCATTTTATCAGATCTAACCGTTGGCAAGGCAACTCACGGCTTGAAGAGGCTCGACAGATGCATGATTAGTTCTTGCTCAAGGTATTTCCCTTTACTAATTTCGAAATCTCTTCATCCCGAATTACTTGTCTTAGATTTGTCTAAATACGAATGTATCTAGACACGTTTTAGTGTTAGGTACATCCATGTCTAGACAAATGTAAGACAAGTAATTTAGGACAGAGGTAAATACTACTACTTCCGTCTGTCCCATAATATAAGAGCGTTTTTGACACTACACTAGTGTAAAAAACGCACTTATATTATGGGACTGAGGGAGTAGCTTACGTTTTGTATATCTTAGTTAATTGTTCAGTGCAAGGTTTCATTTGTGTCATGCATAACTCTTATTTCTACTTTCTATTATCTCTTATAAATTTCCTACTGAACGTGAGAAATGCATGTTTCATGGATGAAGGGAATACCATGGGACTATGCTATCCTCTCAACTCTGGCATGCCTTTGTGTTAAAATGTTTGGCGTCGTGACTGTGAGGGAGGTCGAGGCACTTGTGTCCATGTGCCTCTGGGACTTTGTCGACAAAGTGACTAGGCAACTTCTCACGACAACATAGGCACTTGTGTGTCCATGTGCCCCTTGATCATGTGTGGATTCAAGTGTATATATATATATATATATATATATATATTTGGTTAAATCCTTTGAAACTGACTTGTACTACTCTTTACTTCTTCGGTACATTCGAGCTGATTCAACTTTGCTCTCGTTTGCAGATATTTGCCTTGTCAAGCCAACTCAGGGATGTAAGTCTGTTGGCAAAGACGCTCCTTCTGGAAGCCTGCCGGATGAACAACTTGAGGCTGAGTGCAGAGAGGTGCTGCGTGTCTCTATCTGATTCCAAGTATGAACCTTGTCTGATATTTCCCCTTTTTTTCCCGATCATTGCAGAGTGGAGATTTGAATCAATTGGTTGTTCATTTTCACATATATGAACCGTGCCTAGGCCACCCGGTGCCTGACCATGGATTGATTGAAACACGCGTGGGTGCTGCCACGATGTGAATACTGAGGTACACCCCCCCCCCCCCCCCCCCCCACATGTAGTTTGATTATTGGTTCTCATTTGACCGTGCATGGCCTGCAGTGTACGAGAGGCATAAGATTAGCCTCATCCATTAACTAATAAGGAGTTTTAAAAAAGTTTTACACGAGGCAAAAGCAAAAAAAACTTTCGCCCCGCTATATATATAAGGTGATGATGAATTCTCTTACAAAGCAGATCAAAGATAAAACAAGATTATATCAAAGATAAAACAAGATTATAGGAGTGCCCACACCCCACCAACAAGCACCCAAGGCAACTAATTAGAAGTGAAACCACGCCTCCTTGAGAGACCATCGGCCGCCGATGCAACACACACACACCAAGATGTCGCCGAAGAGGCCTCCCGCATGGATCATCGATCCTGCTTGCAGACAATGAGGGCTGAGAGCGGTGACGACGATGCCACATGTAAAAGATAGGAAGCCGCCAGGACCGCCCCACTCTAGTGCCGAAGGAGCTTCGAGTTAGGATCTGAGTTTGTTCGCCGATGCTGAGGAGACACGGCCAGAGGAAATCTGAGCTCCATGGCGACACCCCCAAGAGGGTGACGACGGTAAGCACCGCCTCCGTCGAGATCGAAGCTACGATCAAGGGTTTTCGCCTTGAGCCCTGGTGTTGGGAGAGAACCACAAGTCCACAATGACGCCCCCAAGTGGGACACGACACCCATAGGCATCGCCGTTGCTGGTGTGGGAGCATGAAGCTTTCGCCCAGAGCCTCACCCGTGTCGCCCTGAGGTACCATGGTCACCATGACCGCTGCCACCGTCAAAGCACTACCAACGTCTGGATTCCCGCCACCTTGCTCCTCCCACACAGCCAAGGAACGCTTCCACCACAACCGTCATGAAGCTCGCTGAAGAGCCAACCAGACGAACTGCACCCGGGCCCGCCGCCTCGGCATTCACAAATCCGTGCCCTACACCGCCACCAGTACTCAAAATCATTGACAAACGTCACAAGATGGCTCCTTGCCGGGAGTCCACCTGAGCGTGGAAGAGAGGCAACTGCCTTTCTCACGTCGCGGCCACCCGCTCCGGAGGCACCACTGGAGGGCCAACAAGCGAGGGAGACTTTCACATCCTAGGCACAACCCCAATGACTCGCCGCCTCTCGATCCGACCAATGCCCCCCTGCTGGCGGCAACCCACGCCCAATCCCGACGGATATGGATGGAGCCCAAGCTAAGGAGGAGGCCGAGGATCCCCCAGGCACAAGCCAGCCACATACCCCTTGTCCACGACAGCAATGGCCCGGACGGTGGAGCACCCACAGATGACGAGATGGCGCAGATCGACCCAATCGGCGGCGGCGCCACGGGTCATGAATTCCCAATGAGATAGTAGCCCTTGTGAGAGGGACGCCTCCCCGCCGCTTGGCATTGCACGATTCTTTGCCCCAGTGACGCCCGCCGGTGGCGGCAAGGTTGGGAAGGGGCGAGGAAGGGTAAGGTTTGGCCGGGAGGACTCGACGCCGCTCGAGTCCTCCCGCTGCTCGAGTAACCCCCCGGGGCGACGCGGGGGCCAAGTGGAAGGGTTTCTTCTTGTCACATGGGGCAAAAAGAATATAACAATGTCATTACTCTCTCGGTATGATTTGTCCTTCGACATTTGGCTCGGGCAAAGCCCAACGAGTGCCTCCTTGATGGCATCTAGGAGGATGGTTGGCGGCGCGTACTTTTGGCAGTAGAGTTGCGGCATTTCTTCCATTCAAAATTGTCCAACTTATTAGCATGGCGAGTGAGGCCATGATCTTCAATTTGGAATATTTTTGCCATACATGTTGATCCACCACTCCTTGATGGAACGCTCCACATTCCAAGAGGCAATGTCAAAACTTTTGACACAACCCCTTGGCCGATTCCCAAAGCCTTAGTGAACCGACACTTGTAGAAAAGGTGAGTCGAGGACCGCTCTCTTTTACACAAGGGACATAAGCCACAATTTGTCCAACCGTGTCTATCCAGTCTATCCAAGGTCCAAATCATATTTTTCCTAGCCAACCAAGTAAAGAACAGTTTTTTTCATCATGGTACTCATGCCGTTCCCCACCTCCCAAGAATTGCGCCATGTAAGTAGATGCCGCCGTATAGTGGCCACTAGTAATGAACTTCCAAATAGTGTGATCCTCGATGCCCTCCTCAAGATTGATATCGTGGAGGTGCGTCCAAAAGGAGATGAACTTTAGGACGTGTGCCATTGATACTTGGGTAGGGATTTTTATCTTAGCCCAAGCCTCATCCGACAAAGCTTCTCTAACCTTCCAATTCTTCTTTGAAGAGGCCGCGAAAATGAGGGGCACAATCTCTTTGGGCTTCTTACCATGCAACCAATGGGAGTCCAAAAGGGGGCTCGCACACCATTCCCAATGGTGAAGGTAGTGGAGTCATAGAACAAGTCTTAAGTCTGCATCACCGCACGAGTTCCCCATGTTGACCCACATTTCTGACGGCTTTGAAATGTGTGTGTGTGTTGGGGGGGGGGGGGGGGGGGGGTGAGAGACGACAGCGGTGATGTGATACACTGCTTGGGAGGTGATCATCGACTTCTCAAGAGTTATGCTGCCCGCAGAGGTGATGTTTTTGCCCAATTTAATCCTCAAGGTATTGGAAACCTACACATCTAACTTGCCAAACCAAGTGCGGAAGACCCAAATAATTGATTGGGAAGTGAGCATGGGTGACCAGTAGTTTCCGATAATTGCCTCCAAGTTCAAGTGACCACATTGTATAGGTACAACCAAGCTTTTTTGGAAGTTTTGTCTTCAGCCCGTGACATCCCCAAAGCATCTCAAAATGCATTCGGGCTGCTGGATTTATCAAATCTAAGTCTTATTAATATATGAGTCATGTTTGTTGTCATATAGTTAAACGATATAATACCTTTTTAGGTAATGTGTACCTAATTGGTTGATGGAAAACACCAGGCAATACAAATTGTATTTACATTCGTCATTTGTTTGGACTATTAGTTACTCCCTCCGTCCCATAATATAAGAACGTCTAGTGTAAAAAATGTTCTTATATTATGGGACGGAGAGAGTAACATGTTAAAACTTGCATAATACATGGTGTAATTATTGAAAATCATATAAAGATCGATTTAACCCATTTCTCTATTTATATGTTAGCAAAGGAAAAAAAAAATCACCCTCCGCACAACAAAGGTAAAAAGACAAAAGGAGACATACCATTATTAAGTCTGTGCATTCTCCCTAGGGAAACAATCAGCATCCACCGACTGGTTTTCTTGCTCACGTCCGCCTCCTACATTGCATGACACGTGCCCCGTCGGTCCCCCCATCGCTCCTCCTAGCCTTTCCCAAACGAAGCAGCCGGACCACACGTTTTCTATCGATGACTGCATCTTCGCTAGAGCAGAAATGGGACGACTCCCATGGCACGTGCCACTGCTCCAAACAGGAGAGGACCACTGTTGCTAGATGGGGTGGTGGTGACGCGAGATGCTACAAGTGGTGCCGCGATGATGACCGTAGACGCATCGTCACCGACCCGAGATGGCCGCCGTCTATCGCTGTTGCGAATTGTGCGACACTGTTGCGATGGCGGCAGGCACGCCAACAAGTCGGAGATGCTTTTTCAACGAGGGTTCTGTTGTAGTGAAGGTTTGCAACAAGGGTGTTGTTGCAATTGCGACGGGCATGGCCGCGAGGAGGAGATGCTTTTTGCAACAAGGATCTTATTGCAATGGTGATGAGCACCTTTTGCAACAAGGATCTTATTGCAATAGCGATGGGCACCATTTGCAATGGAGGTTTGCAACATAGATCATGTTGCGATTACGTGAGCACAGAAGAGGAACGATCACACGATGAGCATCATACGATCGGATGGCTCATGACCCGGCTTAATTCTCATATTTGACAAAGATCAGCCGTCGGACGCGTAGCGCGGGCCTTCTAATTACTCAGGGCACCACGACTTAATTCTCGTCTTCTTCTTTTTTTGACGGGACTTAATTCAGATATTCTAATGGGCCTTATAAACAGACAATCCACTTTGAAAACTCGGCCCACCAAAACGATTTAAGCCAGCCCAGGTGGATATAACCACACTCGCTGTGGTCAACTCCATGCTCGGTCCTCCCCACATTTTCCGCATCATAACCCTAGGTCACAGGCGGCTGGCGGCTGGGCACAATCGAAGGAGCGGCGAGAGGCTAGCGGCTGGAACGAGGTAAATCCTTCTCCTAAAGATTCATTGCTGAATGATGGAGGAGAGGCCCTTGGGGTTCGATATCTATGTGGTTGGGAAGCTCTTGGTCTGTTGAGAGGCTCTAGATTTGCTGTGAATTTTAGGAGAAGGAGCTGGGGGTGGGGAGAGGGGGGGGTGGGGAGGCGTGAAATTTCTGGTGGTGTGCCTCGTTTTTACCAAATGCTACTACTTGAAACTGATGTAAATTATTTTGCATCAAATGGTTCATTGAAGATGGCAAATGTTCTGCTAGCTGGTCTCCGTGGAGCAAAGCAGCTGGGGAAGAACTTCGGGTCTGCATACAGATCTTTATCATCAGGTAAATTATATAAAAAAATGTATAAACTGCATTAGTTTGGTAGATAATTCCTCGTTGTGAATGACCCCAACTTTATTTTATGCAGGATCCTCTCGTAAATGGGTCGAGTCCGGCTATGACTTCGGTCGTAAACGTTTTGGGCCAGGTAAACTAATTCTCGGCATGGTTGCTGTTTCAACTTGTGATTTTAGTATTTAGCATACCAGAACCCTGTGATGGCCAAACCGGTTTCTGTAAATGCTTACTAGTTCGTTAGTCCAGAGTTCAACTTAACATGTGCTGGGCAGATTATGTTTAAATTGGTGTATGTCTTACATTATGGGACGGAGGGAGTAACACATTAGTTCAAGAGAGGCAGAGCCTAGCCTCTCAGCTCTTTATTGCATTTACTACTGTCATTGCTCAAACAGTTCTCTTTTCATATGACATTTGCTTTTAAGGCATTATTTCGACCATGGTAATTTCTAAAAAAAGATAGATCATAAGGTGCTCTTGAGGAGCATGATTTATTGGTCCAACTAATATTGTACTGCATGAATCTGGAGGGCTGCAGCATAATATGGCAACTATATGTGTTTGTATTTGTGATCTGTAGTTAGGCCTGTAATTCTCTTATGAGAAATAGGGTACACAAATTTGTGTAATTTGTGTTGAAGATTCATTCAGAAAGTTCTGTTGTTGGATTAACAAGGGGATTTATCACTGTGATGAACATATTTCCCACTTCTACAAACATAATGTCGTGTGGGTTGTAGACAAAACATTGGTGTGAGATGTTTCTAATTGTGTTTGGTTGCACTTATATAAATTTTTTTTGGCGTTAAAAAATGAACTTAGTTTTACTCCGTTGTTCATGGGTCTTTTATTTGGATGTGCTTATAGTCTGTAATGCTAATTATACAAATAAAATGCCTAAAATCGTTTTTTCTGATGATTTATGTTTAGTAAAAAAGATTTTTGAAACTGAAGCTAATGCGAGCCCCTTTGTGACACCATGTGCATGATGTTGTAATTACTGGTTAACAACCCAAAAATTGAATATCGGTGGAAAGGGTAAATTTGCAGTGCATTGAAAAACACAAATGTTGGTGTTAGAGTCGCATGCCTGTTTCCAGTTTATAGCAATTTTCAGAAAAATAATAATGATGAAATACCTCTCAAATAACTTTGTGGGTGTATGTATTAACCACATTAGTTTTGAGTAACAGCGATTTGTTAACTAACAACAATTTTGTTGTTGTATGCAGATTACGGGGTTACCACCTCAGTTGGTCAATATGGATTGCCCAAGTCTGTGGATTGGAGAGAAGTTCCATGGGTTAAAATCCCAGTGAAAGATCAGCTTAATTGTGGTATGGACGAGTAACGCAAATCACTTACGTTTCTCTTTCCCCATCGTGAGATGTCAAAAAAAAAAAATTCAACCCTGTTTTGATGTTTGGTGACTGCTTCTCTACTTCTCTGCCTGGTACTCCAAGAATACTCTGTTATTTCTGACAAAAAAAGAACAGATATCGTTTGCTAGTACATAAGATTGATGTTAATTCATAGATCCATGTTGCCATCCCCTTATGCACAAAACAAAAACAAAATATACTTTCCATTGTTAATTCATGATCACTATGTTTTTGTGTTAGTAGCTCATTACCTTTCTGCAGGCCTATCAAGTAATCATTAATGGCCTTTTTTATAAGGTTGCTTACCTGATTAAACTCCGGACATGCATGATAGTAATTTGGTCGTTCTGTTTTCTTAGAATGCTTTGGACAGTACTGCGAGTAACAAACGTTAGGCAGGTTAACAGTGTAGTTTTAACAAATGCTGCCATCGATACTCACATAAGTTAGTTCCAGACTGTGCTACTTGCTTCCGAGTTTGGTTTCAGTTTCTACGGCAATCATTAGTGATGGTCATGAACCCATATTGTTTCTGTAGGTAACTGCTATATTCAGGCATCTCTTGGATGTATTGGGAGTCTTCATTCCATCATAACTGGAATAAATGTCGAACTTTCTAGCCAGCATGTCCTTGATGCGAATACTGTAAGCAATTCTGGATGCAAGGGAGGCACAGCAGCAAAGGTCTTTAATTTTGTCATGAGGGATGGAGTAGTCCTAGAATCTGCTTATCCATATACTGGGAAGAGGGGCATTTGCCAGGATAACAACAACAACAACAACAAAGCCTTTAGTCCCAAACAAGTTGGGGTAGGCTAGAGGTGAAACCCATAAGATCTCGCGACCAACTCATGGTTCTGGCACATGGATAGCAAGCTTCCACGCACCCCTGTCCATGGCTAGTTCTTTGGTGATGCTCCAATCCTTCAGGTCTCTCTTTACGGACTCTTCCCATGTCAAGTTCGGTCTACCCCGGCCTCTTCGGGCATTTGCCAGGATATTACGGTAAAATATATTGCAACTTTCGATTTCAATAAATAAAAGGCAATAAACTATTCATGTTAATATGTTTTTTCTGTAGGCTAAAGGACTCACGATTGAGAGTTGGACACGCGTCGTTCCAAAGGAAGAAGCTCTGATGTATGCTGTGGCCTATCAGCCAGTTGTTGTTGGAGTAGCTGCTGGGATAGAGTTTGAACGTTATTCAAATGTATGCTGTCTTCTGTTTCTCTAATATTTACTCAGGTTTTAAAATGGCGTTGCTATTATGTTACTGCAGAAATTAATTTCATGGTCTGTTATTGTGAATCGTGAGTTTTATGACAATTAGACCCATTAGTCAGAATCCATTCAGAAAGCAGTATCTATAAAGATATGATGTACTGATGTTTTGGTCCATTGTGCCACTCATACTTCACCTATTTGGATTATTCAGCTGGTGCAATTTGCATAATCATATACTTCAATAAGTAGTAGAGTATTCATATAGACAGATAAAAGTTAGTCATGATCAGATTCCTGTATGTTATGTTTATCTGCCATATTCTAAACTTAAAAATAATAATAAGATGAATGCATATAAACACCCCCCCCCCCCCCCCCCCCCCAAAAAAAAACCAAGCTTACATAGGCTGATTTTGTTCTTGAATCACTTTCATTGTCTGAATACTGAAGCATAAAATCAGGGCCATGGAAGATTAATTTGAGAAAATTTAATGTGCCATTTCTTTGAATCCGCGTGTAGGCCTGTTTGGTTGGTATGCTAACCATGCCGTTGCATGTGTTTATTACCTAATGCTTTGTTTTCTTTT
Source organism: Elymus sibiricus (assembly GCA_039707655.1). Classification (NCBI taxonomy): domain Eukaryota; kingdom Viridiplantae; phylum Streptophyta; class Magnoliopsida; order Poales; family Poaceae; genus Elymus; species Elymus sibiricus. Next base: position 209,741,090 of record CM077676.1, on the reverse strand, counting down.
GCTTTTTTTTTCTGATTCAGGGCATTATGCAAGTCCCAGTAGACCATGGAGAGTTAAATCATTCAATGCTATTGATTGGATACAATGAAACTGGTTGGTTACTTCTAAATTCATGGAGTGAGGAGTGGGGCACTGAAGGTGCTTGTTGGATCCCGAGGAAATCGCCAAATAACGATGGATCTATTGGAATTTTATCTAGGGCCTGTCTTCCCCTAAATCCATCTTTTACAACTGTCACAACGAGAACAGAAAGTTGCCCATGTTATTGGATTAGGAAGGTGAGGTGTCCGTCTGTCTTTGTTTAGTACGTTCACACTTTCTGTATCTAGGCCGAAGAATGATAGCAGTATGTTTTATGTTTGAACCACGTCTTTATTAGGCCTGCCCAGAATAAGGAAGATCTTCCCACTCTTGATCTTCAAAATCTCATATTGGCATAATACTACTCTGACATACAATAACACATTAGTTTGTAATATTGGTTGCTTCATATTGATAACATCTGCATATCGCCATTCAAGTGCTTGTCTATGCTGCTAATCTATTTTCTTTGGTTAACAGAAATATCCTTGAACGAATGGTGGGTGCCAAGACAAATAACAGAGCACTCTTTGCCGAAGTTTATGGCCGTGGATAAGTCCTGGATTACTGTGAATTAGTTACCTTTATGCATGATTGTGGATTGGACCACTACTAGTATTTCATACGATGTGCTAGGAGCTCTCGTAATTCGACATTTTGTTGCAAGTTGGAGTCTGGTTTGGCCTGTGTTGGCACATTTTGGCAAAGTTGGACTTTGGTTTGGTCTATGTTGGCCGAGTTTTTGTTGCTTGGTATGTGGTGCAATGTATGATGTGCCTGATCCTTCGTGATCAGGTTGTAAATATTCTGGGAGTCGATCCTTGCTAGTAGTTTGTTTATGCTCCGGACCATGTGGTTTCTATAATGGAATTCTAAAGGCCTCTCTTTCATTAAAGTAAAAAGAAATGTGGTTTCTATAATCTGGAGTATGTTCATCTATTGTCTTGTGGATATTTCATCAGCAGAGCTCATATCTTAGGTGGCTACCCTACAACATAAAAAGCTATGATGATCTGGAATCTATTGCTTAAGATGTTTAAATTGAAGGGGGGTCTTTTGATCTTGCCTAAAATTGTTTTGTATTGTTCTTTGGATTGCATGCATTATCGGAATGCATTCAAATTTGAGCCGAGAAGTGTATTGTGGGCCGTGCTCATACATGCCTATGCCGCATTGCTATGTAGTTCGTCCAAGTGTTTTCTCTAGTCATATGACGGTAACGAGTTAACACAATTCTCAGCAACACTATCTATTAATCTGTTACTTGAAATTGTGTTATCCCAACAGGAGGTTTGATTAGACCCAATATGTTGTAGGGTACTTTATCCTAATTCAAAAGTTCGAAGGCAGTAGAGTCTTAGAATTGTCAAAAAACTAACACAACAGTTTTGATCTACATCCTTTCATTTATTTTTTACATAATTTTGCAGCCAGAATAGTTAGGGCAACTCCAACGCATAGTTAGGGCAACTCCTACGCACGACCCCAAATGGACGTCCGTTCTGTTCGGATTTTGTCCGTTTGGGTCGGGAAAACGGACGGCCGTGCCCGGTTTTGGTCGCCCGCGTACTAGTGCACCCAACCAGCGGTCGCATCGCAACTTGCCCGGCTTTGAGTTTGAAAAAAAAGCCGACCGCACATTTTAAAAAGCATACATAAAACATAATTAAACATTAACATAAACTTAAAACTGTTCAAACTTGTCCCGGCGCACATTTAAAGTTAAATTAAACTAAAAACATAAAAAAGAAAAGGTAGATTCGCCGCCGCCGCCGCGGTCATCTTGGATGCCGCCATCGTCTTCATGCGCCGCCGTCCTCGTCGTCGTCCATGGTGAGGTCGACGTACGGCAGTGGCTGCCTGGCCGGAGGCGCCTGCACCACCTCTTCCCGTGGCGGGGACGACTTAGGTGACCGTGGCAGCGTGGGCGCCCATGGCTCGGCACCCACCCAGTCGGCCATCTCCGACGCCGTGGACGACCGGCAAAAAAAAGATGGCGTCGGCGTGAGGCCTCGCACCTGCGGACGCATGTGCGACTGGGGCGGGCTGAGAGCACGCGCATGGCGGGCGGGGCGCGGCCGCTACGGGCTCGGAGGACGATCGGCAAAAAAAAGATTGCCGTCGCAGGTCGTGCTCATCGCGGAGACACGTATCCCACGACGGTGAATCTACGGCGTACCTGCGGTCGCAGAGCAGATCTGGTGGCAGTCGGGCGCGGCTGCTCACCGGGGCCGGTGGGATGGGCACCCGATCCGCGGAGAGATGCCAATTGTTGGGGAGGTGGGCATTGCTCCACGGGAGTGGCGTCGCCATCTCCCAATAGCGCCGGCAGATATCGGCGCTGATGTAGGGCTGCGGGGCCGTCGGCGGCGAGATGCTAAATGCGGGCGGCGCAGAGTTGGTGGAGCGGCGGCGACAGAGGATGACCCGGCCTCGTGGTCGTGCTTCCCCTTGCCGATCCAGTGCCACCACATGGCCGCTGGCGAGGAGGTGGAGGAGAGGAAGTGGAAGAGCGGTGACCGGGCTAGGGTTTGCTCGCTCGTGTCGGGGCTTGAGGAGGCGGGCGGGCTCGGAAGTGGAAGTCTGTGGACTGGCCGGTCCACGGCTTCCACATTAAGAAGGACAACGACTGGGCGGCTGGCAAGTGGGTCGGCCCATGCGTGCGGCTTCAAATTTGGGCGGTGGAAGGTAGGTGTGCGGCCGACACGCGGGCCTAACGAGGACGAGGAGCGGGCGTGTGGGCGTCCGTTCGGTGTCTGTGTGGACGCAAACCGGGCGCAAGTTTACGCTGGAAATGCGTCGAGCCGGACGCCAAATGGACTGGATTTGGGGATGGGAGTGCGCGTTGGGCCGTCGCGTTTGTCCGTTTGGACCAAAACGGACACGCGCAGACCATATGGGTCGTGCGTAGGAGTTGGCCTTAGACCCGTCTAAAAGTATCTTTGTTGCTCACTTTTAAAATCCTTTTCTTGCTAATGACGAACTTCTAACATCTAATGTTGAACTCTATAAATTAAAATGTGATTGCTAGCTTTATCTTTATCTAATAATAAAGGGACTATTTCCTTCAAAAAAGAAAAGGTAAAAAGGGTCAGCCGCTCCATGACGGAACTTTTGCAAAAAAGTCCCTGTAGTTTCTGATAATTGAACCCGCAGTCCTTATTCAAGGATCTGAGAAAACGGTTTGATTTTGCAAATTGGCCCTTGCATTTTGTAAGAATTCCGCCCGCGCTCCTTTCTTCATCTTATCCATTGGCAGAGAAAGTGAAAGGGGGGACAGCTTCGGCGGGGCTCTCGTCGATGCGGAAGGTGCCCGCCTCGTTGGCCGGCAGCCGTCTCGGAACCCGCCTCAATTCCCGGCCGCCCAACCTCCGTCTCCATCCCAGCACCCGAGCTCCCCTGCCGTCCGGCTCTCCCCTCCGCCTCCGGCCCTCTCGGCCTCTCCTCCGCCTCCGGCGTCCCCGGCCCCCCCTGTAGGTGCGTCTCCATTCGCAGCACCCGAGCTCCCTGTTCTCGTCGGCCAGCAGCCGCGGTGAGGCGCTCGCCGGCCGGCATCCATGGCGCCGCTGCGGAGCTATCTTTCCTCTTCCTCGCGTCGGCTGGAGGTGGGTGGAGTAGCTCGGCGCCCATGACCTCCACCACGGCTCCTTCGACGCGCTCCATTGCCTGCTCGCCGGCGCCGGCCTCCGCCTGCCCCCGCACATGGACGCCGTCGAGTTCGCGGCAAGGAGCAATGGCAAGCAGCAGCAGCGGTGGCAAGCAGAGGCAGCGCGCAGCAGCAGCAGAGGGCAGCAGCAGCGGTGGCAAGCAGAGGCAGCGGGCAGCAGCAGCAGAGGGCAGCAGCGGCAGGCAGCAGCGGCAACGGATAGCAGAAGTAGAGGGCTGCTGCCGTGTCGTGATTTGGATGGAAAATTGGAGACCGTGTCCTTCTCCAACACAATCAATGGAGTGCCCGACCCGGATTTTACTTGCCTGCTATAAGAAGGAAGGATTCTTGGCCGGAATCTCCATCAAATCCCGTCGAAAATTTCATGAAACTTCCAATGTCGCCGCCGAGTTCGCCGGAGGAAGAAGCGCCGAGTTCGCCGGAGGAACAAAATCAACTGTCGAGCCGTCCAATGTCACCCGCGGCGGCTACAACAGAGGTATGTATCCCCTTGAAAGCAGCAAGCAGCAGCCTTCTGTTCTTTGTGTTATCTGTATAGATGAGTAGTAACCAAGCAGCAGCATGAACAAAATCGCAGCAGCAGGCTGCTGCTCTCCTCCCTGATCTCCCTCTATATGAAATAGCAGTAGCGCATGAATGAAGCAATGAATTTCTGAATTACAAACAGCGTACAGATTTTCTGAATCCAAACCAAAATCAAGCATATACTGTAGGTTGTTGTATTGTTGATCCAGCAACATGCTCTGTTTCTGCATGCCATGGAAGCTTTGCTATTGTTAATATGTCAAGTTTATTTGGATTGCTCTGAGATAATTAGGTGCATGAATCACTGCTTTAAAATACTGTCATGGTGTTTGTCATGGTCATGTTCTATTAGATTGATGGGTCGTGCCCTTTGTCAATTCTCATTGGGTTAGTTTGTGATGGTGTTTGATTAGCTTCTTGTTTCCTGGATTATGGACAGTGCTTGCTATGATTGTTATTTTTCCTTTTCAGAGTTCAGTTTTTCTGTTGAACAATGTTACTTGGATTATTGGGTTGCCACTGTACTGAGTCTCTTGATTACAACCGTAGGTAGAACGAATCCAGGGCCAGTTTACTTTCAAATCTTCTTTTTCTGCACGACAATTGAAAAGAATGCAGGAGTCGGAGAATGAACAAAATTGCTTTGAACTTCACAGCAGCAGACTAAATTCCTAAAGGCAAAACTTTTTAGCACTACATGATATACCTTCAGAGTTTATGACAGTTCTAATAAACATATGATGTTGATTGGTTAGCTGAGTTAGAAGTAGAGCTATTCAAAAATATTTACTCTGATGAGTGCACAAAATCCTTATACTCCTAGCTATATGTTTATCCTATATCTACTTCTCACATTATACATATGCTGCACTATAAAGGGGTCTAAATAATAGCATGATTGCCAGAAGCAGACAATCTAACAGAAAACGAGACTGAATAAATAATATGTTATTTAAAAAAAAAAGAACTGTATCTTAGATATAAAAATATATTAATCTTCTGTACGGTCAGAGAAAGGGTTGCTTCAGTATTATGATTTTTTTCTCATGGCTTATTCCTACTCAGAGTCATATTCTCTCTAAATTCTTAGTGAAATCCAAGCCGAGAATATGTCTGGAATAGGTCAGTAAAATCTTCTTATTCACACTTCCGATTTGTGCAATTTCATTTGTTACCATGATCTATAATATAATTTGTTACCTACAGAACACCATGATCTATAATGTTTATCTTGCACTAATTTTATGTGAAAGTCTTCATTTATGTACTGCTCATGTTTTGTACATTATGATTGATTATATTAGCCTAGAGAATGGAGAGAAAGAGGAGGAGATCCGGTTGTCGGCACGGTGCTGAACCACCGATGCGGCGGAAAGATGAGTATGTGTCGTGCAAGAGGAGATCCTTGCTGCTAGCCTGTGTCTCTTCAGCCAGTATGACCACGTCCTCGCGTGCCTCCGTCCGGCTGATCCGGTGTCGGCAATTGTCATCTTCCTAAAATTTAGATGGACATTTGGATGTTCTTAATTTTTTTTCTTCTAAAATGAACATAGCTGTCAGCTTCTTTCTTGGGTAATCAAATTCTGGTGGAATTAACAGTATAATTTGTGTTTTTGTTTTTAGGTCTTACGCATCTGGTGTACCCAAGGCTGTTCACATGCATTTTGAACATCCATTAGGTGTTTATCGGCTGGCTAGCTGGGGAGGCTATGAACAATCTTAAAAAAACAGGTTTGTACCATTAAGCACATGCTCCAGAAATGCTATACATGTTCTCCCCTATGTTCTTTTGGTAATCCACTTCACCACTGACTAAATTGTATCACTGCCTGACCTGTGCTAGGTCTGAATTTGAGGGTTTACTTGAGAACACCTCTACTGAAGTTAATGGTTCCCTGTCAAATCCGCGCATATGTAACTGCAGCAAGAACTGCTGGTGATGCGCAAGCTAGGATCAGCTTGAACGTCTTATTGAATGCCTTCATGGAGACAATGGTGAGACGTTCCAAGATTGTATTACCTTGGCCCGGCTTAAGTAAGTTTTTACACTTAGCTTAATACAGGATAGTGCATCATTGAGCTCTGTATATCTGCTTCATTTTACATGACTGAACTTACTTGCTTTACAAAAATATTGCAGCCAAAATATTTTCCTTTGACTATGGCTTCATAGATCTCTCTGAATCTTAGGTTCATGTTATTCACCACTGTTTTTATTAATGGTGTAACTTAGGTTTGAAGATTATCTCTCCAGCCATGTGGAGCAGCTGAATTTTACTCTCCCTGAAGATTCAGTGACCAGCTCTGGTGCTCCCTTCGATCTGGTCTGCAGCAAGTACACTGCCTGATCTTAATCGTTGCCAGCATCATGGTTTGGAAAAAAGTGGTGTACGAATGGCTTCTGAGGATAGTTTGCACCAAGTACTTAAGGTCAGCCTATGTCGGTGTATTAAAACATAGGTGCCTTAGTACCCTGACTTGTGCACAGGCAGTTGTAGCCTTCCTGACGGCAAGGGCTTGCCGGAGGATTACTTTGACTCAAGACTTGATGAACAAGACCATGGAGAAGACCTCCAGGCAGGTCATCGAGAAGTACTCTAGTACTGAAGATCAAGATTACCCTTGTCGGCAAGCTTCGCACCGGCAAGGCGAAGACCCGGCAAGCTATTTGTCGGCAAGCGAAGGCCCGACAAGCTTCGTGCCAGCAGGCTCTTTCTGTCTCATTACTGCTCCACCTCATCATCGACCAGATAAGCTCGTATGATAGGTGTTGGGCGGGCAGGCAGTCAAACACAGCTGGTCGGGGCACGTGTCGTCATGCCACCTAAGGATTAACTTTAATGACACTCGTCCCTGGATCGTGTTGAGATAACAGAAGGCCGACTGGGCAGGTGGTACAAATCTTTTCGCCAAGGACTCGCCTCCCCGGCGTAGCACCTAACGGTGCATTTAATGCGCTTGTCCTACCCTGTTAGAAGATAGACTTGGTGACGGTGCAATCACTATTCATACCCTGTAATGACCATCTTAGCCATTGTGGTAACCCCTTGGCGTATAAAAGGAGGCCCACGGCTACTGTTAGAACGGTCGACACCTAGTTCAATTACGCGTTGTAGCAGCACTTCCCGCGCACCTTGCCGGCAAGCTGCGCTCCTTGTAACTTGAGCTTATACACAATCAAACCACCAAAGCAGGAGTAGGGTTTTACGCTCACAGCGGCCCGAACCTGGATAAATCCCTGAGTGTTCTTGCATCTATCAGCTCTGCTCTTTGTGACACATCGATCCCCGTAGCCGAATCGCAAAGGGGCCCTTTCGGTCCCATAGATCGTCGTTTTTCCACGACATCTTTGGCGCGCCAGGCAGGGGGATTGTGTGTGACGAATCAGCGTTGGTAGCGTGAGTACCAACTTTGTCACCTTCGTCGATGGCGCCGAAGAAGAGTGGAGCCGCGACGGCTTCCACCACCTCCAAGCCGCCTTCCCAGGCGTCCGTAGGCGGCGCAGGCGGCGCGGCCGGTGCGGGCGCTACGGCTGGGACGGGCAGAGCAGGAGGCGCGGGCGGTGCGGCTGTCCAGCATCCCCACCGTTCTGGCGATCGCAGTCGCCACACCGGAGACGGCGCAGATGGCCAATTCCCAAGACGTTCTGGTGAGCACAGTCATCGTAGTAATACAGTTCGGACCGGTGCAAGCCAGGACCCAGCCGCGACGTCCAAGGATGGAGCGGCGACGTCCAACAACGCCGCGGTGGGGCGTATACCGCGACCATCGCAAGATGGGCGCGACACGCTCCCTCGCGGCGCCGGCGGGTCCAGACGACCGCACGACAAGACCCCCGTGCAGCAACCTCAAGATGCTCACGGGGCACCACCACCACGCCAGCCCACCGGTGAGCATATGCCGCGGCAGCATGCACGCGACGAAGCTCCTTGTTCTGCCAGGAGTTGAGCGACGCCTCGTTCTATGCTCCCGGCCATGCCAACCACGGCGGCAGAAGCCATGGCGCGGGTTCAAATACTTTTGAACTTCCCGCCAGGCCTAGACAAGATGGACGAATGGAGAGCTACCATTCAGAGTCTCATCAGTTTTGCTGATCCCAGCAAAACACAGGAGGTGGGGCCCTCGCGGCGACCACCCACAGCGCTGGCAGGACCGACTGGCTGTCTTGCCGGAGACGTTGTGGCAACGGTGCAGTCACCTCAGCGCCCACAACCATCGCAGCGGCAAGCTCGCCGATCGGGCGACCAGGACGTGTTGTCCATGGCGTCGTCAGATCCGCGGGGCCGCCAAGATCAGCGCCAAGTGCTTCGAGAACGGCGCGTTGAGGACGCCCGTACGACGATCGCGCGGCGCCGGGAAGCACGCCGTCAATCAGACGACCGTGCCGGGCCGACTGCCAACGTGCCGGTGCCAGGGTACCCTGGGTGTCTACCTTACGAGGTAGGCTGCCCGGCGTTTACTCATGAGCTACGGCAGGTTGTTTGGCCCTCCACCCGTGCTTTCAAGCCGGAGCTGCCCGACAAGTACGACGGCACGCTCAGTCCAGTAGAGTTCCTTGGCATCTACACCATTGCGGTGCAGGCTGCCGGGGGACGGGACGAAAATATATTGGCCAACTACTTCTCATTGGCGCTCAAGCCCAACGTCAGGTCGTGGTTGATGAACTTGCCCGAGGGCTTCATTTCTTCTTGGTCGGATCTATGCCATCATTTCATGGGTGCCTACCAGGGTGGCCACAAGCTCCCTGGCCAGGCCAGCGATCTGCATGTGATCCCCCAAAGAGATGGAGAGAACCTCCGCAAGTACATACAAAGGTTCAGCCGTGTGCACCACAACATCCCTGATATTCATCCCGCAGCTGTCATTGCCGCATTCCATACGAATGTGCGCAATCGTAGAATGCGGTCTGAGATGAATATCGAGAAGGTTAGAACCATCAACGAGTTGTACGCCTTGGCGGACAAGTGCGCATGTGCTGAAGAGGGGAGGAGATTTCCCGGGGAAGATGCTGTTGCAGAAGTCGATTCTGAGGACGACGATGCATCAACCCCGCAGAAAAAGAATAGGAAGCGCAACAGGAAGCACAAAGGCAAGTCAGTGATGGTCGTCGAAGGCTCCGGTGACACCAACGCCGCCAAGAAGCCCAAGGCAGAAAGCCCTGGCAAGGAGGTTGCCGGATGCGCTGATTGCCGGGAGGCTGCGGCAGGCGACAAGGCCGACAAGACCGACGGGCCGTACTGCAAGATCCATCGCACCAAGGGCCAGGACCTCCAGGAGTGCCGGCAAGTGGAGCAGCTTGCCGAGAAGCAGAAAGCTGAGTACGAGAAGCGCGACAAGGAGAAGGGCCGGGATGGTGCCGGAGGGTCTGGTAAGCAAAACCGTGGTGGCCGCGGGGGCCACCGCGACAAGGCCAAGCAACCAAAAGAGAAGGCCGCTCAGGGCCAGAAAGAAGATGATGATGGTGATGAGGACGAAGATGGGTCCGACAAGGAGTTCCAGAATGCAGTGGACGCCATGTGTGTTGATGGAGGCGCATCTTTGCACTCCCCGCACCGGTAACTGAAGCAGTGGATCCGCGAAGTAAATGCAGCGGAGTCGGTAATGGGAGCACAGAAGCCACTCAAGTGGTAGCACGCGCCCATCGTCTTTGACACCGAGGACCACCCTGACCGCACCACTGCGGTCGGGTGTTTGCCATTGTTGGTTTCACCAACAATTCGCAACCTCAAGGTGACAAAGATGCTGGTTGACGGTGGGGCTGGCTTGAACTTGATCTCTCCATATGTGATCAAGAGGCTGTAGATCCCCGACAAGGATCTCGAGGAGACAGGCACTTTCCAAGGGATCAGTCCGGGGAGGAACAAGGCGAAGGGCCAAGTGACATTGCCGGTCACGTTTGGCAGCGAGCTCAACTACAGGACGGAGAAGATTGTCTTCGACATCGTCAAGATGCCGCTGCCATACAATGGGATTCTGGGCTGCCCGGCGCTGGCAAAGTTTATGGCTGCGTCGCACTATGCGTACAACGTCCTAAAGATGCCAGGGCCGATGGGGGTCCTCACCATCAAGTCCAACCATAAAGACGCAATCATTTGCGTCGACAAACTCTACCGGGAGGCAGTGGCAGCATCTGCCGTGGAGGTACATGCTCCTGCCGGCAAAGCTCCCGGGGGAGGAAAGAAGAAGAATACCGGCAAGACCTCTGATAAGGACTCCGGGAAGCACACCCGTTGAGGACGTACCAGAGAGCTCTACCGGCAAGAGCAAGAAAGCCAAGGCCTCTGCACCGACAAGTTTCTGCGAGAGAAGATGGGACGAGTGGCACTTTCTCTGTAAGTGCCACTCTCAATGACAAATAGGAAAACGAGCTCGTTGCCTTCCTACTGGCGAATGTCGATGTGTTTACTTGGCAAGCATCTGACATCCCCGGTGTTCCTAGGGAGGTAATTGAGCACCACCTTGCTGTCTGTCCTCATGCGAGACCCGTCAAGCAGAAGGTCAGAAAGCAAGCCTTGGAGCGGCAAGAGTTCATTGCCGAAGAAATCAAGAAGTTAGAAGCAGCAGGCCTGGTTAGAGGAGTACTACACCCCACGTGGTTAGCCAATCCAGTGGTGGTGCGCAAGGCGAATGGGAAGTGGAGGCTTTGTATAGACTTCACTGACATAAATAAAGCTTGTCCAAAGGACCCTTTCCCTTTGCCGCGCATCGACCAGATTGTGGACTCCACTGTCGGCTGTGAGTTACTCTTTTTTTCTTGACGCCTATTCTGGTTATCATCAGATTTTTATGGCCAAGGAAGATGAGGAGAAAACTGCATTCATCACTCCGTGTGGCACGTATTGCTTTTTTATGTATGCCCTTCGGATTGAAGAGTGCCGGGGCAACATTTGCCAGAGCAGTTCAGATTGGTTTTGAGACCCAATTGCACAGAAATGTGGAAGCCTACATGGATGACATTGTGGTCAAAACCAAGGACAAGTCAACACTGGTCCAAGATCTGGAAGAAACATTTGCAAACTTGCGCAAACTCAACTTGAAGCTCAACCCCGAGAAGTGTGTGTTCGGCGTTTCGTCCGACAAGCTTCTGGGGTTCTTTGTATCTTAGAGGGGTATTGAAGCCAATCCTGACAAGATCAAAGCAATCGAGCAGATCGAAGCACCGAAGCGCGTCAAGGACGTCAGGCGTCTTGCCGGCCGCGTTGCCGCCCTTAGCAGGTTCATCTCCAAATCAGCAGAGCGCGCCTTGCCGTTTTTCAAAATATTGAAAAAGGCAGGCCAAATTGATGTAGGGTGGAATCCTAATTGACGATCTTTCACGAATTGGAGGGCGATCCTACGAAGAACACGAAGAACACGGGGAAAACACAAGAGGAACACTCAAGAACAAGTCCAGTCATACATCCACTAGATTAACAAGCACATGGATCCACAAGGTACATGAACAACAAAGGAAAAGATACAAGGTAGAGTTCATCCCAAATCCAAGAGGAGATGAGGTCTTGATGATTTAGATAGATCCTTCTCCCTTAGGAGGTCTTGCACTCCAATGGAGTCTTCTCTCTCAAGAGGAATCCCACAAGGGGAGGTACACGGGCTAAGCTCCAATGTCTAGTTCTAATCTTAGCTAACCCTAAATGGAGGAGGAGGAGTATATATAGTGCTATCCCACGAAGGGGTAAGTGAGGGGCGAATGGGTACATGGGCCTCGGCCCGACTCTGCGCGCAGGTAGGTGCCGGATGTCCGGGCTGGGGGCCGGATGTCCGGTGTCTCGGCCGGATGTCCGGGCTGGGCTGGCTCGGTTCTTGCCGCTCTCTGGATACGTCGAGGCCGGATTTCCAGGGATGGGCGCCGGATGTCCGGGGCTCGTGCCGGATGTCCAGCCGCTGATGCTCTTCGGCCGTTGTTGGTGCAGCTCCTGCGTGGCTGCACAGGCGCCGAATGTCCGGCCTCTGGCCCGGATGTCCGGCCGCTGTAGCTCAGCAGCTCCGTCTTCTTCCGTCGTCGCTTCCATGCTTCCTTCGCGGACGGTGTAGTTGTTCCTTGGCGCCTGCACTCCTCCTCTTCATCCGTGAAGCTCCGACAATACTTATGCATGCACACGGGAGAAGTGTCAAGTAGTATACCATCCTCGAAGGGGTCAAGTGAACACGTGTAAAGGAGATGATTCACCTTTATGTATGTGAAGTAGATGTCGCACGTGTCACTTGCTGAATGGACTCTTGACATGGTGATGTCCGTAGGATGCTCCGCATCATCCCCTCCCCCTTGGAAAAGATCCGTCCTCGGATCGAAAACCAAATCACCATGGGAAAGAGATGTCGTCGCCGTGTAGAAGTGGACGATCACCAAACACTCTTCATCTTGAAGCTCGAAATGGGCACTCTCCAATGTCACACCGTCTTGTGATTCCTTCAAAAGGAACAAGGACAACAAACACTTGGAAAAATAAATGTGGTTAGCGTTAGTGCAAAACCAAGCATTCAAGAGGTGATTCATCCAACAAGTGTCGTCATCATGCATATCATATGGTGTGACAAAGGATAGTGGCATGTCATGTAGGCATATCAATTGAGCATGATCAAAGGCTCTATGCGCAAAGGCAAGAAGCAATAGCAAATGTGAGGTAGTGTATTCAATGTGCATGATAAATGAACAAGCATCTACCTCAAGGTCATAGCAAGCATACATAAAGCACTCAACAAATGGTCGATGGTATGCATATGAATCATTCACAACACCAAAGGAAATGAGATGTCTAAACACATGAGTAACATGCAAGACAAACCAAGCATAATGTGCACATGGTGTAATGAAGATAGTGTGACACTCAACACAATAGAAAGAGCAATTGTTCATCATGTGTGAGGCAATCAAGTCAAGCATGTAGCAAGCAATGTGACATGGCATATGTGAAGAAATGACATTGTTGCAACAAAACACATGGGAATAACATGGGATAATCATGTTCGATGCAACACACAATGCATATATATCATGAGGCATGGCAATGTGGCAATGACAAGTCAAAACAAGATTTCTAGCATGTGTGCAATGTGTCATGGTGCAAGCAACACATGAAGTATGATCCACATTATTCATGCTCATGGTGTTGGGATTCTCAAAAGAGAAGGATATCACCTCAAAAGCGTGTCCTTGTGCGTCCTTCACAATGCCGAAGTGGTAGAAAATGCGTTGTAGAAGCACGTCGGTCGAAAGTGGCTCGCTCTCAAGAGCTCGAATGGTCAACTCACGCGAAGTTGAAGTTGACACGATGTCGAAGGATCCTACACATGCACACAACAAAGCAAAGAACGCATGTACATGGTAGATAAACACATCATCCATCATGATGGTTCTCTTCTCTTGCACATAACCATTAGTAACAAAAGTGCATGAATAATATGATGCAACAATCTTTATGTTCATGGCACTAGGCATATGGTGCAAAGAAGGAAGACAAGCATGCTTCACATGAAATATGTCAAAAGCTCCAAGTATATGGGAGAAAGCTATGGGGGCGATCTCATTAGCAAGACTAAAATCATTGTTGCACTCAATACATGGCAAATCATCTAGCATGAGAGAGACAATATATGGAGATATATGACAAGAAAAAAATATCAATCATGTGCAAAGCATGGGAATAGGTGCTATCAACCGCATGAAACGAGCAAGTATGAATCATCGGTGATGCAACATAGGCAAGCATATTCATCATGTCGTGCAAACTAGTAGTGCGAAGATGCAACATACTAGGGAAAATCATGGCAATCATGTCATGTGAGCAAATAGTAGGCATAGGCAATGCACATGACATATGGCAAGCACGAAAACGAAACATGATCAAAGTGTCATCATAGGTATGGGGTACAAAGCAAACATGGCAATAACAAGTGATATCTCCACCAAGCATGCAAACACACATACAAGTAGTAGAATCATGTGTAATGCAAAGCATGGGTCACCAAAGCATGTCATCCAAATGAAAATGAGCATATCATGCAAAGTGAACATGGCAAGATGGGCATAGAATATGTAATGGACAATAGCCCATAACCATGTGAGGGCCATATAGAAGAAATGCGCGAAGGCTCGTCGCGTAGAGGGCGGGTGGAGGGTAAGCACTCCATGGTGGCGCACATCTTCATTGCTCTCTAGAGCTCGTTTCGTCAACTCGTGCGCTTGCGAGGTTGACGAGTAAGTGTGATGACCTACACAAGAAAGACACAAGCGAAAGAAAGTGTGTGCGTGGTAAATGTACACATCATCCATCATGATGTGTATGTGCACGTGAGAATTAGCACAAAACAAGCAATGCTCAAAGAAATTTGAGGTATGGTATATGAACATGTCATCCATCATGAAAGAATAGTTGGTATGTATAACACGATGGGGACACAAATTGAGCATGCAAGTATATGGCACATTGATAGCATTGTCATTCATGGGATGTATACGATGCACACAATCATGAGGATCATGCAATGGATGGGAGTGATCAAAATCTCCTAAAATGTATGAGGAAACTATGGGGTTTCCTCATAAACAATAGCGAAAGCATTATATGGAGCAAATTGACAACATGGCAAATGATGCATGTCCGAAGCTAGGTTGTCATGGCATGGCATATGATGTCAATGATGCAAAGTGAGCATATAAATATCATCACAAGAAAAATAAATGCCAATAGCCATGTGCTTGTCATCTATGCCATATGTGCAAATTGGGTTCATTTTAATGGCATATGCATAGTTACTACGATGAGATTGCAAATAGGACATATTGTTGATCTCATGCATAGCATATGACAAGTCAAGCGGATTGTCAAACATGATGTGACCGAGATAATTGTCACAAGAAATCCTATGCAACAAGGCATCACAACTAATAGACCCCACATGGCAGTCATCAAACTCATCATAAATGGGTAAATCATCGCATGGGAAAATCATACTAGCAAGAGGCGTGTCAATAGGATGATCAACATCATGCAAGCAATCAATGTCAAGAATGTCCGCTAGTGGGACAAGAGCATTACCGTCACCTATGTTACCTTTTTCATTCCACTCACGTGGTGTAGGTGAGGCGGCAAAGACCAAATTATGGTCATCTTCATCGTGATGGAACCATGTGGGGGGTGCATCATATTCCACCATGGCCATCGTCTTGTCCAAAGGAAGGACGAAGTCGTCGAGGATCGGCGCGTCATCATATATGGGACCTAGCACCAAATGAGAAGACACAATAGAGGTAGAGGGTAAGTCGTTAGAGTTCAAAATGGCCTCACAAGACCTATCAACTTCCTCTCTCAACTCTTGTGGTGGCTCACTCACTCTCTCAAAGTAGGTGCACTCAAAATCACATATGGTGGAGTCACTCATCTCACTCAAGTGGTGGGGGTTGTGGCTCTTCTCACATGGGAATTGGGGCAACTCATCATATATGGGGCTAGTGGTGAACTCGCTCTCACTCTCAATATTGGTGCTCATGTCGCTCAAGTCATCTCCAAACGCCGCCGTGGTCGAAGGGAAAATCCCATGATCAACCATCTCGCCATCGTCGCCGTGAATGAAGGCCGAAGATGGCACATCATCTCTCGCCTCCATGACCGAAGGGAAAATCCCATGCTCGATCATCTCACTCCCGCCTCGAAAGATGGAAGCATCATCCTTGCTCGCCACCTTGTCGCTCGCCTCCAAAGCATGTTCCTTGAGAGGCTCCGTAGTCGTACTCGTCGTCGCGCCGTCTTCAAAAAGAGTCGTGGTATACTCGGCATCATCAATGCCACAAAGAGGGATGGCGGTGAAGTCAAACTTGGGAGCATCGTCTTGGAGCTCGTCGGGCTTGGACAACGTGGTGGTACTATCCTCATGCTCTCCATCTTGGAGCTTGGTCTTCGCGAAGTGTGCTTGGGGTGGAGAAGCCTTGGCATTCATGTGGTCATGTTCCGCCTTGAGAGCACCAATGTAGATGTCGTCGAGAGACTCGTAGTTGTCGAGGAAGATAGTCTTGGAGATGTCGTTGTTCAATCCCATCATGAAGTGGAACTTCATCCAAATGGGGTCGTCCACGCCGGCTCGTCGCAAGGCTTTCTTCATCTCCATGAAGTACTCGTCGAGGGACTTGGATCCTTGTATGGTGTTCTCCAATTGGCGAAGAAGATGTTTCGTGTAGGTGTAAGGCAAAAACTCTCGCCGCATCGCTTTCTTCGTCTTGGGCCAACTCATGTTGAAGCTCTTCGAAGGTGTGTGAAGCCACCATGTCGACGCGTAGTCATGGAAGTTCCTTGTGGCGCACTTCACTTGATCTTCGGAGGAGACTTGATGTAGCTTGAGGTAGTCGTCCATCTTGCGCTCCCACTCGTGGTACTCTTCGGGGTCGTGACTCCCATAGAAAGGAATCTCATGGTCGATGTCGAAGTCATAGTAGCTCGTGGAAGTCGCGGACTTGAGCTTGGGGAGCTTTTCTTGAGCGTAATCTTGAGGTGCTTGTCGGCGAAGATGCCGCATGTCCAAAGGCGAAGATGCCTTGAAGTCGCTTGGCAAAGATGCCAAGGTAGATGGTGAAGTCGTAGAGCGGTGGTTGGTGTTGAGCTCTTGACCTTCACGTTGTAGTCGGTGATTGTGTCGATGCCGATGTGATCTTGCCGGAGATGGTAGCTCGGAAGGATGTACACTTGAGCGTCTTCTCGAAGATGAGAAAGACCTCTTGCCGGTGTTGATGAGGGCATTGAGCTCCTCCAAGTGCTTGTCCATCTTGGCGTCCAAGTGGTTCTTCATGGCATCAAACTCGTCGTTGTTGTTGTAGACCGAAGTAGATATGCTTTGCCTATCCATCACAAGACTCGAGCAAACGTGAGTAGGAAATGAGATAAACAATACCAAGCTACCTTTTTCCAAAGTTGAGGATGTATCCCGCGTCACTCAATGTGAATTGAGAGAATAGTGGAATTGGTACCGGACTTGTTCGCTCACACCTATAAAGTAAAGCTTATCGAGTGGCTTGGTTAGGACAAGTGGCACAAAATTCAAGCAAGTGTTAGTCAATGATATTGAAAATGTTAAGGAAGATTCACAAAATTGCAATGTAAAGCAAATAGATCAATAGCTATGGTGGCACAAGGAAACACGCACACGGATAGATAAGTGGGATCCGGGCAACCAAGGAATGAGCACAAAATGTGTAACCACGGAAAAGCTCTTGTTGCACGGATGCTAGAGAGACAATAGCTCGATTGCTCAAATGGGCTAGATACGCTTGTGCACCAACTTAAGCGAGTAAAACGTGCCGTCTTCAATCCCAAGTATGCTATGTATGTATGCTCCAAGAGTATATACTATGCAAAATGGCTCAATGCTATTTCTATTGCTTACAAGCTCTTTTGTATCTCATCTTTTGCTTAAAAGCTTTTTGCTCTTTTTTTTATGCTTTGCCACAATGCTTGATGCTCGAGCCAAAATATGAGACAAGTATGTAATATATGCACGGGAGAGACTTAATGGCACAATGATGATAGCAAGATGATTGCACGCTAAATGTAGCTATGCGGCATAAGCGTATCACTAAGGTGCACAATGAGCGTGGCCTGGCAATTCTCAACTCGCTAGTCTCGATAGGAAAGGTATGCAATAGGCTCAAGGTGATCAAAGCAAAGGCAAGGAAATGTATAATGATGTCGTCGAAGTTACCGTCCTTGCTTACGGTTGCGGTGTCAAATGTTGAAGAAGTCGTTATCGATGTCGAGTCCGTGGCGATGATGTCGATGTTGAACCATTCCTAATTAGCCGAAACACCTTAGGAAACGGAAGCCGCGAACTCAAAATCTCAAACAAAATCGGTCAAAATGGGTTATGGTGGCGGAAGGGTATGGTGGGCAAGGTTATGCGGAAGTTATGGTGGTAGTTGATGAAGAAGCAACCGTCCCTAAGTAGCCGAAACACCTTAGGAGACTCGAATCACAACTCAAGCAACCACAAATGCAATGGGGATCAAGATGGGTTAGGTTGCGGAAAGCTATGGTTGTTTTGCGGATGATATGGTGGGGGGCCTAGGCAAAGATGCCAAAATGCACAAAATTTGATGGAGTCAAATGGTTGTGGAAGTATTTTGGTGGGATGGGGGATGTCAATAGCTATCCAACGAGCTAAAGAATGTCAAAATCGGTCTCCGGATGAATTAGTTATGGTCAAAACGGTGAAACACGGGAGGCTGAAATCCCAAGGGCCGGATGTCCGGGGGGTAGGCCGGATTTCCAGTCTCTCTGGACAGAACCTCGCCCGTTTTTGGTGCTCCAGGTGCCGGATGTCCGGCCGGGGACCCGGATGTCCGGCCCGATGGCCCGGATGTCCAGCCCAACAATTCCAGATCGGGATTTGGACTTTGAAACTCGATTTGGGGCGGAAATTGATGATTTGGGGGTCAAAATTGATGGGGGAAACGAAACTTTTGGATGGATTTCGTGGTGGGGAAGCTAGATCCACTTGCAAAACAACAAAATCATGGATCAAACACAACAAAATCTCATAAGAACCAACAAAATGCAAAAAATTTGGTGAGGCTATTTTTGGTGGGGATTTTCGAAATTGGGCAAGAACAAACAAAATTACGCTAGAAAGTGGGGGTAGGACTCCAAATTCGTGATCAACGTGGCTCATGATACCAAGATGATGTAGGGTGGAACCCTAATTGACGATCTTTCACGAATTGGAGGGCGATCCTACAAAGAACACGAAGAACACGGGGAAAACACAAGAGGAACACTCAAGAACAAGTCCAATCACACATCCACTAGACTAACAAGCACATGGATCCACAAGGTATATGAACAACAAAGGGAAAGATACAATGTAGAGTTCATCCCAAATCCAAGAGGAGATGAGGTCTTGATGATCTAGATAGATCCTTCTCCCTTAGGAGGTCTTGCACTCCAATGGAGTCTTCTCTCTCAAGAGGAATCCCACAAGGGGAGGTACATGAGCTAAGCTCCAATGTCTAGTTCTAATCTTAGCTAACCCTAAATGGAGGAGGAGGAGGAGGAGGAGTATATATAGTTCTATCCCACGAAGGGGTAAGTGAGGGGCGAATGGGTACATGGGCCTCGGCCCGACTCTGCGCGCAGGCAGGTGCCGGATGTCCGGGCTGGGGGCCGGATGTCCGGCGGCTCACGAGGAGCCGGATGTCCGGGCTGGGCTGGCCCGGTTCTTGCTGCTCTCTGGATACGTCGAGGCCGGATTTCCGGGGGTGGGCGCCGGATGTTCGGGACAGTGGCGAGGCGCCGGATGTTTGGGGCTCGTGCCGGATGTCCGGCCGCTGATGCTCTTCGGCCGTTGTTGGTGCAGCTCCTGCGTGGCTACACAGGCGCCGGATGTTCGGCCTCTGGCCTGGATGTCCGGCCGCTGTAGCTCAGCAGCTCCGTCTTCTTTCGTCGTCGCTTCCATGCTTCCTTCGCGGACGGTGTAGTTGTTCCTTGGCGCCTGCACTCCTCCTCTTCATCCGTGAAGCTCCGACAATACCTATGCATGCACACGGGAGAAGTGTCAAGTAGTATACCATCCTCGAAGGGGTCAAGTGAACACGTGTAAAGGAGATGATTCACCTTTATGTATGTGAAGTAGATGTCGCACGTCACTTGCCGAATGGACTCTTGACATGGTGATGTCCGTAGGATGCTCCGCATCAGCAATGGAGTGGGCTCCGGAAGGGAGGCCGCGCTCCAAGATTTGAAGGAGTACCTGTCCTCTCCGCCAGTCCTAGTTGCGCCCAGGCCACAAGAAATGTTGCTGCTATACTTAGCGGCAACGAATCAAGTGGTTAGTGCTGCACTTGTGGCTGAAAGAGAGGCAGATGAAGAGTAGGTAACATCCGCAGAGCCACAGGCTGACAAGCCAGAGTCTTCTCCGGCAAGGTCAGGTGCCGACAAGCCAGAGATTGTGCAAGCAAGTGAACCAGATCAGCAAGCAGTGCAAAAGAAGAAGATGGTGCATCGCCCAGTCTACTTTGTCAGCTCTCTCCTGCAAGGGGCTAGATCAAGGTATTCTGGTGTGCAGAAGTTGCTCTTTGGCCTTCTCATGGCCTCAAGGAAGCTGCGCCACTACTTTCAAGCACACCAATTCACTGCCATCACTCGCTTTCCTTTGCAACGCATTCTGAGAAATCTAGAAGCCACCGGCAGGATTGTGGAGTGGGCGTTGGAGCTGTCAAGTTTTGATTTGAAGTTTGAGAGTACCTCAACGATTCAGAGCAGAGCTTTGGTGGAATTCATTGCAGAATGGACCCCAACGCCAGACGAAGAAATACAAGAGACCTCCCTCCCCGGCAAGGAAACTGTTGATGATTGGATCATGTACTTTGACGGTGCTTTCACGCTGAAAAGCGTCGGTGCCGGCGTGCTGCTTATAGCACCCACCGGAGAACACCTCAAGTACGTGGTTCAGATGCATTTCCCCAGGGAGCAGGCCACCTACAACACTGCTGAGTACGAAGTATTGCTTGCCGGCCTACGCATTGCAATCGACCTTGGTATTCGAAAGCTGATTATCAGAGGAGACTCGCAGTTCGTGGTGAGGCAGGTCAACAAGGGTTACCAGAGCCCTTTGATGGAAGCTTATGTTGATGAAGTGAGGAAGTTGGAAGAGCACTTTGACGGTCTGCAAGCAGAGCACGTTCCTCGTGCCCAGAATGAGATTGCCGATGACCTGTCAAAGCTTGCCGCCAGAAGATCTCCTGTGG
Organism: Elymus sibiricus; assembly: GCA_039707655.1. NCBI lineage: Eukaryota > Viridiplantae > Streptophyta > Magnoliopsida > Poales > Poaceae > Elymus > Elymus sibiricus. The sequence goes on along the minus strand of CM077676.1, from coordinate 209,720,088 downwards.
AGCCAAGAACTTTTGTGCTACAACTGACTCAGCCATCCGTTACACCATCAAGGCCGGCGAAGAAAAGAAAGCAAGACGTTGATGGTTACTTTCCGGTAGAGCTGCCGGCAGCCGCCAAGAAAGTAGATACCACCGACAAGACACCTTTGGCCAGTGAGCCGCAGCCTTCGGCAAGCCAGATCCTTGTCGTCGAAGCAAGCGCTCCCGCAGAGGAAGAAATGCCTTTAGTCCTTGTCGTCGAGCCACAAGCTCCGGCATGGGCGCAACCGATCGTCCAACACCTTCAGACAGGGGAGCTTCCCGATGAGCAAGAAGACGTGGAAAGAGTAACCCGTTAATCAAGGATGTACAAATTTGTTGACAACATTTTGTACAGGAAAAGACCAAACGGGGTGAAATTGAAGTGCATCTACCGGGAAGATGGACAAAGGCTGTTGGAAGAGATACATGAAGGAATGTGTGGCTCTCATATTGGGTCACGCGCGCTTGTCGGCAAGGCGTTCCGTCAAGGATTCTACTGGCCGACAACCCTTCAAGACGCCTTGACGATGGTCATCAGATGCGAAGCATGACAGTTCCACTCCAAGGACATCCACCAGCCAGCTCAAGCCCTTCAAACCATCCCTCTTTCCTGGCCTTTCTCGGTCCGGGGGCTCGACATCGTCGGCCCCTTCCCCCGTGCTACCGGGGGCTTTGAATTGTTGTACGTTGCAATCGACAAGTTTACAAAGTGGTCCGAGGTAGAGCCAGTGAGAAAGGTGACGGCATAGTCAGCTATCAAGTTCCTCAAAGGATTGGTTGCTCGTTTTGGTGTACCCAACAGGATCATCACCGACAACGGCACCCAGTTCACGAGTGATACGTCTCCAATGTATCTGTAATTTATGAAGTATTCATGCCATGTTTATAACAATTTTATATGGTTTTGGTATGATTTGATTAGAACTAACCCGGACTGACGCTGTTTTCAGCAGAACTACCGTGGTGTTGTTTTTTTTGTGCAGAAATAAAAGTTCTCGGAATGGGCCCAAAATTTACGGTGATTTTTTATGGACCAAAAGAGACCCACTGTAACATCCCCATGTAATAGCTACAGTGATCACCCTTTTGATAATGCCAAGTCATCATGATTAACAGTGCTTGATCATCATTTGAATCATATCTCACTTCAATTCCAATTCAAATCAAAATTCAAATATAAAGTGAATTTAAAAGTTGTTCAAATGTAGGAACTAAATAGTTCATAATATTGCAAATATTCCCAAGACAATTATAAAAATAACAGCAACATTAATTGAATTAATTAAATGACCCTAACATCCTAAAACAGAACCAAAACAACCATGTTTAATCCCTTTTTAATTATTAAAAATGCAAATGAAATCATTAGTTCCCCAAACCATTTTCTGGCAGTGAGATAAATTGCACTATAAATATTTGGGCAGGATTCATATTTTACAAAAATGTATTAGAGCTAAAAGAAAATAGAAAACAGAAACTAAAAAGGAAAAAAAGTAAAGAAAAGAAAGAAATAGAAAAGGCCACCGCGGCTGGGCTCTAGTCAACCAACCGGCCCAGCCCGACTAGGCCTTCCCCTACCCCCGCATTGCTCACCCGCCTCGCCGTTGTCGAACACCCAGCGCCCGCGCGCGCCCGCGCCCCGTCCCCCCTGCTCGCTTGCTCGACAGCGCGATGCCGCGCTCGCCATGGAGGATAAGAGCATCCCCACGGACCCCCTTGGCGAGCCCTAGCGCCACACCTCCCCTCCCCTCGCCTTCTTCTTCCTCGCCCGACGCCGCCATGATCGGCCTCCACTAGAGCTCGCGGCCACCGCCACCGCCTTGCCCCGCCGCCGTGTCCTACGTCGTCGCCGCCCTCGACTACACCACCTACGCCTCTCCGTTGAAGCTCGGAGCCACCGCAGCGTCCTCCCCAAGCTCGTCTTCCCCGCACAGACTCCGGTGGTCGCCGCCCCAATTCGCCGCCGTCGCGCTTCCCCGAGCTCACTTTCGCACACCTACGGGATCACCGTGAGCCTCCGCTCCCTTCTCTCTCTCTCCCGTCGCCGTTTGCTACCTCTAGTCGCCGCCCCCAGCCTGCCCGAGCTCGCCGCCGCGTAGCTCGTCGCCAGCATCTTTCCGGCGACCTCTTGGCCTCGTGCTTGTGCCCGTTAGCTCCGCCGCATCGAGTAGGCCTCGCCTAGCCTCTTAGCTCGCTCGCTAGCACACCGTAGCGCCCAACCCGAGCACCACCCGAAGTAGCCGCCGCTCGCCGTCGACGCCGCGCTCGATTCCGGCAACCCCCGCCGCCGCAACCGCCACCATCCGACGCGCGGCTAAGCGCTCGTTCCAGAGAGCCAAGCCCCGCGAGAAATGGTGCACCACAGGGCGAATCCGGGCTCGCCGGAGTTCATCGCCGCGCTCGGGCTCGCCGGCGTGCTCCGGTGGCCGGCGTCCGACGTGGCCGACCGGGCCCCCACCCCTGTGACGCCGACCGCTGGGCCCCGCGGGCCCAGTTGACCGAGTCAACCGCTGACTGGGCGGCCCCATGTCACTGACATGTGGGTCCCACCAAATTAAAATGATTTTAATAAATAGATAATCTGTTAATTAATTAATTAATTTAATCCCTAATCAGTCACTGACTACTGGACCCCCTAATTAATTTGTAATTAGTTTAATTAACCCCTAATTAATTAATGTGACACTGACCAGTGGGTCCCACCTGTCAGGTTTGACTCTGGCCCGGCCGAGTTTGACCGCTGACGTCACTGTGATGTCATGATGACTTCACCCTACACTGTCTCGGATAATTCTAATTTAAGTAATTAAAACAATTCCAGAAAATGTTTAAAACTTTGAAAAATCATAGAAATTAAACCGTAACTCGGATGAAAATAATTTATATATGAAAAACGACCAGAAAAATGTGAAGAATCCAAATATCCTGCCCACATACGTGTCACAGCCCTCTAACATACTGAACATGTAACTTTTTGCCTGTTTCCTATAGATGAATAGTGCATGACCTTAATAAAATAAATCCATATAAATTCCTAAATTATCTAAAACAATTAGATAGGCAATATATCACATCTGCATATCATTTAGGCATGTCATGCATCCCTGTTGCATTATTGCCGTGTATTTATTGTTTCTTCCCCCTCCTTCTCTCCTGATAGCCCCCGAGACTGCCGACGACACTGCAGTGTACGACGACGTCGCCGACGACCAGACCCCTTCAGCAGAGCTTCCAGGCAAGCAAAACCCCCTTGATCATCCAGATATCGCCCACTCTTTCTCTCTTATGCTTGCATTAGTATTGCTTCTGTTGTTGCTCCGATAGCTCCTATTCTAATGCATAGCCTGGTTTTGTCGCCTGCCACTCATACATTACCTGCTATCCCATGATGCTTAGTTAGCTATGCTGTTGTTTCATCTGTGGCCCTTCACCTTGTCCGTTTGCCATGCTTGTTACTGGGCCGTGATCACTCTGGGTGTGATCGCAGAATTGTTTACACTACTGCATTACTTAAACTGTTAAAGTCGGGCTGGCCCCAAGCGTGCCCGCGAGAGAATAACATTAAAGACGGGTCGGCTCCAAGAGCACCCGCGCGTCATGTTTTACCCAGTCGGAGCGACAGGAACCCTGTTCATCTTTGCGAGTTACTAAACATGCTTAACGGATTTGGGTATTTGATCTGAGTTGGCTACGTGCCTATACGCACTACCACCACGTGGGATAATGGTTTAATGGGGCCCTCTACGTCGTATGTATCAGCCGAAAGTTCTTCAGATGTCACAGCTCAGACATGCGGGCTGATTGTTGGGGTGAGCTGGTTACGTCTGTGGTGCTTCCACAGTCGCGCTTGGGCCCCGGCCAGTCACGCAACGTGCAGGAGTGCAAAGGGCGATGGCCCAAGACCCCTTCGCACTTAGGATTTAGACCGGCGTGTTGACCTCTCTGCTGAGCCTAGGTAGGACTACGTCGTGTCGATCACCCGAGGCCGGGTATTACCCAGCAAGTGTGTCCGACCAGATGTGATCGAGCGTGTTGGGTAACAGTAGTGCACCCCTGCAGGGAAGTTATCTATTCGAATAGCCGTGTCCACGGTAACAGGACGCTCAGAGTTGTATCTTGATCTGCTACAACTACAAATGGATACTGATACATTGATAAACTGATACTACCGCTCTCGGGATCACTTTCTCGCAGGATAGTCGAGGAAGGACCCCAGGGCATTACTAAAATATGATTGTTCATATATTATCTTGCTCTACTCTCTTCTGATGCTGTAAGATTGCTGCAAGATGCTAGTCTTCGATAGGCTAGGCTTCTCCCCCTCTATTCTGGCATTCTGCAGTTCAGTCCAAAGATATAGCCCCATTCGTTTGATACAATGCATACTTAGTATAGTTCTGATGTCAGTCTTGCGAGTACTTTGGGACCGATATGGACAACTCGGATGGACTGAAGTGCAATGGCTTAGGGCAATCCTCATCTCGGTGGCACCGATTGCATCAACTCGGTTGGACCGAAGTGAAGCAATAAGGCAACAGAGACTTGGCAAGCCATCTCGGTGAGACCGATTTGCAAACTCGGTGAGACCGAAGTAAATGCAAACGATTACAGAGAGTTGGCAAGGCCATCTCGGTGGGACCGAGATCCATTTCGGTGGATCCGATTTGTTAGGGTTTTGGCAGTGGCTAAGTCTTTGGTGAACTCGGTGGGGCCGGGTAGGAAATATCGGTGGGGCCGAGTTGGACTTTAGGTTTAGGACATATTTGGGTAGAGAGAGTGGTTGAGGGTTTAGGAATACTGTCACTAAGCACTTGAGCAAAAAGACCATTAAGCAACACCTCATCCCCTTTTAATAGTATTGGCTTTCCTATGGACTCAATGTGATCTTGGATCACTAAACCAAAAATGTAGAGTCTTGATCTTTGCCAATCCTTGTCCTTAGCATTTTGAGGGGTCCACGTCTCTAGTCCATGCCATGCCAATCATTGAACATCCTGAAATCTTAATCTTGAATGGACATTAGTTCAATGAGATATATGTTGTTATGAATTACCAAAACCACCAAGGGAGCAAATGTGCTTTCAATCTCCCCCTTTTTGGTAATTGATGACAACATATAGATCAAAGCTTCGACATATGATTAAATGAATGAATTACATCGTTGCTTTGAGAAGTATGTGATAAGCAAGAGCTCCCCCTAAATTTGTGCATTATTAAAAAAATTGCGTTTGAATGCAAATGCACAATCGATTAGGCTCATAGGTTACTCTCTCATGTCACATACATCTTGGTGGAGCGCGCAAAGTGATAAGATTGAAATAATAGGCACGCATCACCAACACAAATGAATGATCATACAAGATAATCACAATAAGCATAGTATGATCAATCAACATAGTATCTTACGAGCATAAACGACAGAATACTGTAGCAAGCACACATAAAACAGAGTAGCATCAAACAAACAAGTAGCAAGAAATCTCGAAAGAAAAACCAAAACACTCTCTCTCTCTCGAAGCCTATGATCTATACAAATTCTCCCCCTTTGGCAACAAGTACCAAAAAGTTCAAAAGAGTATAGCACTAATCGACTCTCTAGGCACGGTCCTCCGAAGCTCCTGAAGGCGACATCCGGCTGGCAGCTCCGGTGTGCGTAGATGGCGTTGAGATAAGAGCATCGGCGAAGGCTTCTGACGATGTCTGCTGGACTGGTGGAGTTGAGACCTGCGGTGGCACTGTGGCTGTGGCGGCTGGTGCAGATACTGTGGTTCGTGGATCCACTACTGGTATCGCAGCTGACCTGGCAGCCTTAGGCACTGACTGGAATCTCTCTGTGGTTGGTCCATCATCTCCACTGTCATCTGATCTGGCTTGCTTGACATCATCTACATCTCCTTGCAGCTGTTCCACTGAGGTCTGAATCTCAGTCACCTTGACATCCAAATCATGAAATTTGGTCTCAATGATTCGCTCAAAACTAGCCTGGGTCTGGGTGAGGTTGGCCAGACTTCGCTCAATCCTCAGAGTGGCTTCAAGCAGATATTGCATTTGATCCTTTGGTGTCTTGAGATTGACTATGTGAGCATTGGGAGCTGCTGCTTCCTGAGCTGCTTTAGCTTATTGGGCTTTTCGGATTTCTTCTTGAGCTTGTGCTGATGTGGGATGCGAAGGATCCATCACTATAACATTGTCTTCAAAATCTGGACGCAAAGGCAAGTGCTCTCGATCAAGAAGATATGTGCTGGTTCCAACCTTGGAATTGATCAACAGCTGAATATGTGGAGCATATCCGCACGACCTCTTCTGATCTGCTGCAGTCCTCTTGATAGTCTCTACTATCAGGCTCATCACCTTGAATTTCTGAGGTGTATCGAATAAATGCAGCAAGAATAGAATTTGAGACAAGAAAGCATAGATATCTAGAGAAGGTTCTTAGGCATTCTTGTACATCCACTTGGCCAGAAAAACCAAGACAATCAAAACCACAAATGGATGTCCTCGAATGATAAAATCATGCAAACCAACATGCTCACACAATAAGATTACAAAGGAAATATGTGTCAAACATGCACAACCAATTCTAGCATCTATCAACCAATGGCGATGACTAGGTCATCTATATATGAGTATATTGACTTAGGAGCCAAATGAGAACATTTGATCATAGGTCATACTCATCGTTTAAGCACAAGTGGGGTTACCACTTTTACATAAAGCATTAATGTGTTCACACCATTAGAGTTGCTTTAGCTCAATTGTTTAGAGCAAAGCTCCCCCTAGATGTGATATCCCCCCTAAGAGGGATGAACTAACCTTGGGTTTTGTCGATGATGACTTCATGTAGATGTTGAAGATGTGGATGCTCAATGTTGATGTAGACCATCAAGAGTTGGGAGCAATCCTTTGGAGTTTTGTGCTTTCAATACCTACATGGGTTAGTCCCACACAAGGAACATACAAGGATATCCATAGACATAGAGTGAAATACACATATGATGATGTCCATGAATGCATTGATTACCTTGTACCTTGCCTTACCAAGAAGAGAGTTTGTGACTCCATGAACTAATGCAAAATGTGGAAGTTGGTTGCACAAGTCCTTGCCATGAATAATATGAGTGAAGTTTGTTGGCGGAGTCACCCTCAAGAACTCTCTAGTTCTTCTTCTTTTGGACCCACATCAACTTGATGGGAATCCTTGGAGTTGTAGTAGCACTTGATGAAGTAGAACTTGATGAAGTCTTGGGAACCCACTTAACCATGGCTTGAGGAGCTTCTTCAAATGAATCAATCTCTTCTTGAAGCTTGTCCTTGCCTTTTAGCTTGTGGTCTTGTGGTGGAAGATCTTCTTGAACTTGTGTTCCCTTGAAGGAAGTAGGATCATACTTCTCTTGTTGAGGAACAAACTTCGTCTTGGGGTATTGACCTTCTTCCCACTCAACTCCATCGGCATTGAACTTTCGTTCAAAACCAACACCTTGGTTCTTCCGGTGCCTTCCTTGCTTGCGTACAATTTCCTCAAATTGCTTACTCCCGGCAAGGCTCTTGTAGACACATTTTTCTATAATTCCTTTCAATAGCATATTTTCTTGCTCAAGTGTAACTTGGCTAAGAGAATCATTAGTGGAATCAATAGAACTACTAGAAGCAACAACATTGGATTTAGCATTGTTATTGTTACTACTAGAGGTAGAACCATTTTTACCCTTGTTGCTAGTTTGCTTAGGTTTAACTTGTGGCATAAAGGTAGACAAGAGTAAACGCTTGGCAAGATATGAAGAACTCTTCTTTCGAAGATCGTCATTGATAGCTTTAAGAAACTCATGTTCTTGCTCTAAATTTAGCTTCTCGAAGCGTAGCTTCTCATGAGTTCTTAGAAGTTCTCTATGATCCTCTTGAGTTGTTTCCTGAGCTAACTTAAGAGCATTTAGTTCTTTAGTTAGACGCTCAATCTCCTTCATAGCATTGTCACTCGTTTCCTCTTGACTATCATGATTACTAGCATTTTCATTATAGCTCATATTGCTATCTCTATCAACAAGTAAATCATCATCACCAAGCAAATCATCTTCATCACTATTGAAATCAAGATACTCGGGGTGTGATACCTTGGGGCCTTTTGCCATGAAGCATCTTCCAATTCCTTCATTTGGTGAGTCAAATAGATCATAGGAGTTGGATGACACTAGTGCAAGTCCAGCAACACCTTCATCTTGACTATAGTCGGAGTTGGAGTGATAACTTCTCTCGGAGTGGTTGTCGGAGTCGGAGCCGGAAACCCATTCACCAGCATGAGCTTGATGTCTTCTTCTTGTGTAGCTCCTTGATGACTTGTCCTTCCTCTCCGAATCCTTGCTTCTTCGAGAGTGTCTTCATTCATAATGATCATCTCTACTCCTTCTCTCCTTATGAGGTGATTCATCTCTTCTATGTCTTCCTCTTGGTGATTCGTCTCTTTTCTTGTAGGGGGCCGTACATTCATTTGAGTAGTGTCCGGGCTTCCCACAATTGTAGCAATTTCGATCACGACTTGATGATCTTCTCTCATAATATCTTGAGCTAGAGATTCTCTCTTTCCCTTTGTTCTTGTAGAACTTGTTGAACCTTTTCACCATTAGGCTAATCTCTTCATTGGATACTAGCTGATCACTTGAAGTTGTTGGAGCATCGGTTGAGACTTTGTAAGCACCACTTGACTTGTTGTGTAGCTCCTCTTTGTCCTTGAGTGACATTTCATGAGCGACAATCCTTTCAATGACTTCCGTGGGCTTGAGATCTTTGTAATTTGGCATCATTTGGATCAATGTGCAGACGGTATTATATTTTCCATCCAAAGCTCTAAGTATCTTCTTGATGATGGATTTGTCGGTCATCTCTTCACTTCCTAAGCCGGCAATCTCATTGGTGATGAGAGCAAGCCTAGAGTACATCTCAGCGACTCCTTCACCATCCTTCATCTTGAACTTGTCAAGTTGACTTTGAAGCACATCCAACTTAGATTCCTTGACGGACTCGGTACCCTCATGCATATCAACCAAAGTATCCCAAATTTCCTTTGCATTCTCGAGGCGGCTGATTTTGTTGAATTCCTCGTGACATAGACCGTTGAATAGAATGTCACAAGCTTGAGCATTGTATTGCAACATCTTCATTTCTTCCGGGGTTGCTTCACGATCCGGTTCCTTGCCATCCTCAAAGAAGTCACCTTGCAAGCCAACACGAACAACAGCCCAAACGGCGGGGTTATGACCAAGAATATGCATTTTCATCTTATGTTTCCAACTAGCAAAGTTTGTACCATCAAAATATGGACCTCTACGGTGATAGTTACCCTCACTAGACGCCATACTCTCCTAGGTTGTGAAACCAAGGCTATGATCACCAAAGCTATGGAAATCAAGGCTTACGGAGACCAAAGCTCTGATACCACTTGTAGGATCGAAAGTATGTTTAGAGGGGGGGGGTGATTAGACTACTTGACCAAATAAAAACCTAACCTTTTCCCAATTTTAGTTGTGGGCAGATTTTAGCAATAGTACATGTCAAGCATCACCCTACACATGCAATTCTAAGAGTATAGCAGCGGAAAGTAAACAATTGCATATGTATGTAAAGGAGGGATTGGAGATTTCAAACGCAATGAAGACACGGTGGTTTTTGGCGTGGTTCCGACAGGTGGTGCTATCGTATGTCCACGTTGATGGAGGCTTCAACCCACGAAGGGTAACGGCTGCGCGAGTCCACGGAGGGCTCCACCCACGAAGGGTCCACGAAGAAGCAACCTTACCTATTCCACCATGGCTTACGTCCACGAAGGACTAGCCTCACTCGGGGTAGATCTTCACGAAGTAGGCGATCTCCTTGCCCTTACAAACTCTTGGTTCAACTCCACATCTGGTTGGAGGCTCCCAAGTGACACCTAACCAATCTAGGAGACACCACTCTCCAAAAGGTAATAGACGGTGTGTTGTTGATGAACTCCTTGCTCTTGTGCTTCAAATGATAGTCTTCCCAGCACTCAAACACTCCTCACTGATTTGGCTGTGGTGGAAGAAAGATTTGAGTGGAAAGCAACTTGGGAAAGGCTAGAGATCAAGGTTCAAATGGTAGGAATGGAATATCTTGATCTCAACACATGAGTAGGTGGTTCTCTCTCAGAAAATATATGGTGGAAGTTTAGGCAGGTTCTCATGGCTCTCCTTACTGAGAAGGATGTGGTGGAGGGGTATATATAGCCTCCACACAAAATCCAACCGTTACACACTTTTGACCCAACTCGGTGGCACCGAAACGATCATCTCGGTAGCACCGAACTGTGTAAAAGATATGAACGTTAGGAATCTCGGTGGGACCGATATGGACAACTCGGATGGACCGAAGTGCAATGGCTTAGGGCAATCCTCATCTCGGTGGCACCGATTGCATCAACTCGGTTGGACCGAAGTGAAGCAATAAGGCAACAGAGACTTGGCAAGCCATCTCGGTGAGACCGATTTGCAAACTCGGTGAGACCGAAGTAAATGCAAACGATTACAGAGAGTTGGCAAGGCCATCTCGGTGGGACCGAGATCCATTTCGGTGGATCCGATTTGTTAGGGTTTTGGCAGTGGCTAAGTCTTTGGTGAACTCGGTGGGGCCGGGTAGGAAATATCGGTGGGGCCGAGTTGGACTTTAGGTTTAGGACATATTTGGGTAGAGAGAGTGGTTGAGGGTTTAGGAATACTGTCACTAAGCACTTGAGCAAAAAGACCATTAAGCAACACCTCATCCCCTTTTAATAGTATTGGCTTTCCTATGGACTCAATGTGATCTTGGATCACTAAACCAAAAATGTAGAGTCTTGATCTTTGCCAATCCTTGTCCTTAGCATTTTGAGGGGTCCACGTCTCTAGTCCATGCCATGCCAATCATTGAACATCCTGAAATCTTAATCTTGAATGGACATTAGTTCAATGAGATATATGTTGTTATGAATTACCAAAACCACCAAGGGAGCAAATGTGCTTTCACTACCCCCGCACTGCTCACCCGCCTCGCCGCTGTCGAATACCCAGCGCCCGTGCGCGCCCGCGCCCCGTCCCCCCTACTCGCTTGCTCGACAGCGCGATGCCTCGCCCGCCATGGAGGATAAGAGCATCCCCACGGACCCTCTTGGCGAGCCCTAGAGCCACACCTCCCCTCCCCTCGCCTTCTTCTTCCTCGCCCGACGCCGCCATGACTGGCCTCCACTAGAGCTCGCGGCCACCGCCACCGCCTTGCCCCGCCGCCGTGTCCTACGTCGTCGCCGCCCTCGACTACATCGCCTACGCCTCTCCGTTAAAGCTCGGAGCCACCACAGCGTCCTCCCCAAGCTCGTCTTCCCCGCACGGACTCCGGTGGTCGCCGCCCCGATTCGCCGCCGTCGCGCTTCCCCGAGCTCACTTTCGCACACCTACGGGATCACCGTGAGCCTCCGCTCCCTTCTCTCTCTCTCCCGTCGCCGTTTGCTACCTCTAGTCGCCGCCCCCAACCTGCCCGAGCTCGCCGCCGCGTAGCTCGTCGCCGACATCTTTCCGGCAACCTCTTGGCCTCGTGCTCGTGCCCGTTAGCTCCGCCGCATGGAGTAGGCCTCGCCTAGCCCCTTAGCTCCCTCGCTAGCACGCCGTAGCGCCCAACCCGAGCACCACCCGAAGTAGCCGCCGCTCGCCGTCGACGCCGTGCTCGATTCCGGCAACCCCCGCCGCCGCAACCGCCACCATCCGACGCGCGGCTAAGCGCTCGTTCCAGAGAGCCAAGCCCCGCGAGAAATGGTGCACCACAGGGCGAATCCGGGCTCGCCGGAGTTCATCGCTGCGCTCGGGCTCGCCGGCGTGCTCCGGTGGCCGGCGTCCGACGTGGCCGACCGGGCCCCCACCCCTATGACGCTGACCGCTGGGCCCCGCGGGCCCAGTTGACCGAGTCAACCGCTGACTGGGCGGCCCCATGTCACTGGCATGTGGGTCCCGCCAAATTAAAATGATTTTAATAAATAGATAATATGTTAATTAATTAATTAATTAATTTAATCCCTAATCAGTCACTGACTACTGGACCCCACCGCCTAATTAATTTGTAATTAGTTTAATTAACCCCTAATTAACTAATGTGACACTGACCAGTGGGTCCCACCTGTCAGGTTTGACTCTGGCCCAGCCGAGTTTGACCGCTGACGTCACTGTGACGTCATGATGATGTCACCCTACACTGTTTCGGATAATTCTAATTTAAATAATTAAAACAATTCCAGAAAATGTTTAAAACTTTGAAAAATCATAGAAATTAAACCGTAACTCGGATGAAAATAATTTATATATGAAAAACGATCAGAAAAATGTGAAGAATCCGAATATCCTACCCACATACGTGTCAGAGCCCTCTAACATACTGAACATGGAACTTTTTGCCTGTTTCCTATAGATGAATAGTGCATGACCTTAATAAAATAAATCCATATAAATTCCTAAATTATCTAAAACAATTAGATAGGCAATATATCACATCTGCATATCATTTAGGCATGTCATGCATCCCTGTTGCATTATTGCCGTGTATTTATTGTTTCTTCCCCCTCCTTCTCTCCCGATAGCCCCCGAGACTGCCGACGACACTGCAGTGTACGAGGACGTCGCCGACGACCAGACCCCTTCAACAGAGCTTACAGGCAAGCAAAACCCCCTTGATCATCCAGATATCGCCCACTCTTTCTCTCTTATGCTTGCATTAGTATTGCTTCTGTTGTTGCTCCGATAGTTCCTATTCTGATGCATAGCCTGGTTTTGTTGCCTGCCACTGATACATTACGTGCTATCCCATGATGCTTAGTTAGCTATGCTGCTGTTTCATCTGTGGCCCTTCACCTTGTCCGTTTGCCATGCTTGTTACCGGGCCGTGATGACTCTAGGTGTGATCGCGGAATTGTTTACACTACTGCATTACTTAAACTGTTAAAGTCGGGCTGGCCCCAAGGGTGTCCGCGAGAGAATAACATTAAAGACGGGTCGGCTCCAAGAGCACCCGCGCGTCATGTTTTACCCAGTCGGAGCGACAGGAACCCTGTTCATCTCTGCGAGTTACTAAACATGCTTAACGGATTTGGGTATTTGATCTGAGTTGGCTACGTGCCTATACGCACTACCACCACGTGGGATAATGGTTTAATGGGGCCCTCTACATCGTATGTATCAGCCGAAAGTTCTTCAGATGTCAGAGCTCAGACATGCGGGCTGATTGTTGGGGTGAGCTGGTTACGTCTGTGGTGCTTCCACAGTCGCGCTTGGGCCCCGGCCAGTCACGCAACGTGCAGGAGTGCAAAGGGTGATGGCCCAAGACCCCTTCGCACTTAGGATTTAGACCGGCGTGTTGACCTCTCTGCTGAGCCTAGGTAGGACTGCGTCGTGTCGATCACCCGAGGCCGGGTATTACCCAGCAAGTGTGTCCGGCCAGATGTGATCGAGCGTGTTGGGTAACAGTAGTGCACCCCTGCAGGGAAGTTATCTATTCTAATAGCCGTGTCCACGGTAACAGGACGCTCAGAGTTGTATCTTGATCTGCTACAACTACAAATGGATACTGATACATTGATAAACTGATACTACCGCTCTCGGGATCACTTTCTCGCAGGATAGTCGAGGAAGGACCCCAGGGCATTACTAAAATATGATTGTTTATATATTATCTTGCTCTACTCTCTTCTGATGCTGTAAGATTGCTGCAAGATGCTAGTCTTCGATAGGCTAGGCTTCTCCCCCTCTATTCTTGCATTCTGCAGTTCAGTCCAAAGATATAGCCCCATTCCTTTGATACAATGCATACTTAGTATAGTTCTGATGTTAGTCTTGCGAGTACTTTGGATGAGTACTCACGGTTGCTTTGCTACTTCTTTTTCCCCATACCCGATTGCTGCGATCAGACGACGGAGCCCCAGAGCCAGACGCCACCGCAGGAGCCTACTACCAGGAGAGTCCCGGAGGCACGTACTACTGGGTTGAGCCAGCCGACCAGGAGTAGTTTGGAGGCCCTAGGCAGGAGGCCTTCGCCTTTCGATCAGTATCGTTGTTTGTGCTAGCCTTCTTAAGGCAAACTTGACCAACTATGTATGTACCCAGATATTATCGTTTGTATGACTTATGTATTCGGATCCTCGTGACCCCTGGTTTGTAATATGAAGATTTAAGTTTAAATTTGAGTTTAGAGTTGTGTTGTGATATCTTCCCGTGAGTCTCTGATCTCGAGCGTGCACGTTTGCGTGTATGATTAGTGCATGGTCGAGCAGGGGCGTCACACCCACGGAGCACCGGAGCTGGACCAGGAGGTGGCCGAGGGTGCCACAAACATGGGGGGCGCGCCCCCTTGGGGGCGGGCGCGCCCCCTGAGCTTAGGGCGGGAGCGCCCCTCGAGCTTGTGGGACCCTCGGGCACCCCCCCTGACATGATTCCAACGCCAAATATTCCTATAAATAGAGAAAACCCCAGAAAAAAACAGAGAACTTCCGCTCCGCCGCCGCAAGCCTCTGTACCGAAGCTATCTCATCCGGAGCCCCATTCCGGCACTCTGCCGGAGGGGGGAATCATCATCGGAGGCCATTTTCATCATCCCGGCGGTCTCTATGACAAGGAGGGAGTTGTTCACCCTCGGGGCTGAGGGTATGTACCAGTAGCTATGTGTTTGATCTCTCTCTCTCTCTCGTGTTCTTGATTTGGCATGATCTTGATGTACCGCGAGCTTTGTTAATATAGTTGGATCATATGGTGTTTCTTCCCTCTCTATCTTCTTGTGATGAATTGAGTCTTTCCCTTTGAGGTTTCGTTATTGTCGGATTGAATATTTCAGATTTGAGAACACTTGATGTATGTCTTGCATGTGGATACCCGTGGTGACAATGGGGTGTTCTATTGATTCACTTGATGTATGTTTTGGTGATCAACTCACGGATTCCCGTGACCTTTGGGGTAATCTAGGCATAGGGGTTGGTTGCACGTTTTCATTTTCTTTTCTCCGATAGAAACTTTGGGGGTGCTCCTTGAAGTTCTTTGTGTGGATTGAATATTATAAATCTGAAGTTGTTTGATGCATATCGAATAATCAACTCACGGATACTTGTGGTGACATTGGAGTATCTAGGTGACATTAGAGTTGGTTGATGCGTATCATATGGTGTTATTTTAGTACGAACTCTAGGGCTGTTTGTGACACTTACAGGGATGGCTCAATAGATTGATCGGAAAGGATAACTTTGAGGTGGTTTCATACCCTACAACAATTTCATCTTATGTTCTCCGCTAGTAGGAACTTTGGAGTGATTCTTTGTCGCATGTTGAGGGGGTTGTTATATGATCCAATTATGTTAGCATTGTTGAGAGATTGCACTAGTGAAAGTATGAACCCTAGGCCTTGTTTCCAAGCATTGCAATACCGTTTGTGCTTCGTTTTATCACTTGCTACCTTGCTATTTTTATATTTTCAGATTACAAAAACCTATATCTACTATCCATACTACACTTGTATCACCATCTCTTTGCCGAACTAGTGCACCTATACAATTTACCATTGTATTGGGTGTGTTGGGGACACAAGAGATTGCTTGTATTTGATTGCAGGGTTGTTTGAGATAGACCATCTTCATCCTACGCCTCCCACGGATTGATAAACCTTCGGTCATCCACTCGAGGGAAATTTGCTACTGTCCTACAAAACTCTGCACTTGGAGGCCCAACAACGCCTACAAGAATAAAAGTTGCGTAGTAGACATCAAGCTCTTTTCTGGCGCCGTTGCCGGGGAGGTGAGTTCTTGAAGGTATATCTTTAGATCTTGCAATTGAATCTTTTAGTTTCTTGCTTTATCACTAGTTTGGTTTTATAAAAGAAAACATAAAAAAATGGAATTGAGGTTGCCTCAAATGCTTTATCTTTATAATGTCTTTCTTGAAAATGATGGATCAGAAAATTGTGCCAAAGTGTTAGAAGAAGAATTCAATAAAATGTTTGGCATAAAATCTTTGAATGATAATCATGATTGCAATGTTGTTAGTATGCTTTCTATGAATATACATGATGCTAATGATATGCAAAGCCATAAGCTTGGGGATGCTATGTTTGATGAAGATGATATTTTTAGTCCCCCAAGTTTTGATGGGAAAATTTATTATGATGAAAGCATGCCTCCTATTTATGATGATTATATTGATGAAAGTGAGTTTGGAAGAGTGTCAACTCTAGGTACTAATGATCCCACTATTTTGGAGGGTGTTGAATCTTATGGCAATAATTATGAAAGTGAATTTGGAGAGGTCATGCCTTTATTTAATGATGATTCCACTATTTCGGAAGAAGTTTCAATTGATTATGACAACAAAGTTGCTATCTATGATGATTATTGTGATGACATGTACGCTATAAAGAATAATGATAACTATGAAATTTGTCATCATGATTTTAATTTTCATTTGGATTATGCCAATCAAGTATCTGATGGTAGTTATTTTGTTGAGTCTGCTCCCACTATTATGAATGAGAAGAAACTTGCGTATGTCGAGAGTAATAAAAATTCTATGCTTGTAGATCATGAAAAGAGTGCTTTATGTGATAGCTATATTGTTGAATTCATTCATGATGCTACTAAAAATTATTATGAGCGAGGAACATATGCTTGTAGGCTTCTCAATAATATCAAGTTTCCTCTCTATGTGTTGAAAGTTTCGAAGTTATACTTGTTTTGCCTTCCTATGCTAGTTGATTCTTACTCCCATAAATTGTTTGCTCGCAAAATCCATATGCATAGGAAGTGGGTTAGGCTTAAATGTGCTTGTCATATGATTCATGATGTTCCCTTTATGTTTCAATTCTTTACTTTTATGTGAGCATCATTGAAATCATCATGCCTAGCTAAAAAGGCTATAAAGAAAAGCGCTTGTTGGGAGATGATACGTCCAATTTGCATCATGATTTCCTATTAATAATTATTATGTTTTTGATCATTATTTCACTTTATGGTACCATTCTTATGTCTTTTCTCTCTTATTTTGCAAGATTTACATGAAGAGGGAGAATGCCGGCAGCTGGAATTCTGGACCAAAAAGGGGTGAAACATAAATAGCTATTCTGCACAACTCCAAATGACCTGAAAATTTACGGAGAATTATTTTGGAATATATAAAAAATACCGGCGAAAGAATCAACAGAAGGGGGCCCACCAGGAAGCCACAAATCTGGGGGGCGCGCCCCCTGGCTTGTGGGGCCCCTGGCAGGCCTCTGCCCCCCTCGTTCTGCTATATGAAGGCATTTTCCCTAGAAAAAAATTAGAAGAATACTTTCAGGATGAAGCGTCGCCGTCTCGAGGCGGAACTTGGGCAGGAGCTATTTTGCTCTCCGGCGGAGCGATTCCGACGGGGATACTTCCCTCCGGGAGTGGGAAATCAAAGCCATCGACATCACCAATGATCCTCTCATCGTGGGAGGACCAATCTTCATCAACATCTTCACCAGCACCATCTCATCTCAAACCCTAGTTCATCTCTTGTATTCAATCTTTGTCTCAAAACCTCAGATTGGTACGTGTGGGTTGCTAGTAGTGTTGATTACATCTTGTAGTTGATGCTAGTTGGTTTATTTGGTGGAAGATTATATATTCAGATCTTTAATGCTATTCAATATCCCTCTGATCTTGAACATGAATATGATTTGTGAGTAGTTATTTTTGTTCTTGAGGACATGGGAAAAGTCTTGTCATAAGTAATCATGTGAGTCGTTCGATATTTCGATGCTATATATGTTGTTGCTTCCTTTAGTGGTGTCGTGTGAACGTCGACTACATGACACTTCACCATCTTTGGGCCTAAGGGAAGGCATTGTGGAGTAGTAATTAGATGATGGGTTGCTAGAGTGACAGAAGCTTAAACCCTAGTTTATGCGCTATTCCGTAAGGGGCTGATTTGGATCCATATGTTTCATGCTATGGTTAGAGTTATCTTAATTCTTCTTTCATAGTTGCGGATGCTTGCCAGAGGGGGTAATCATAAGTGGGAGGCTTGTTCAAGTAAGAACAGGACCCAAGCACCGATCCACCCACATATCAAATTATCAAAGTAGCGAACGCGAATCAAACAAACATGATGAAAGTGACTAGATGAAATTCCCATGTGTCCTCGAGAACGTTTTGCTTACTATAAGAGTTCGTTCTGGCTTGTCCTTTGCTATAAAAAGGATTAGACCACCTTGCTGCACTTTATTATACTTGTCACTTGTTGCTTGTTATGAATTATCTTGCTATCAAAATTATCTGTTACCGCTACTTTCAGTACTTGCAGAGAATACCTTGCTGAAAACCGCTTGTCATTTCCTTCTGCTCCTCGTTGGGTTCGACACTCTTACTTATCGAAAGGACTATGATTGATCCCCTATACTTGTGGGTCATAAAGACTCTTTTCTGGTGCCGTTGCCGGGGAGTGAAGCGCCTTTGGTGAGTGGAATTTGGTAAGGAAACATTTATATTACGTGCTGAAATTTACT
Organism: Elymus sibiricus; assembly: GCA_039707655.1. Lineage (NCBI taxonomy): Eukaryota > Viridiplantae > Streptophyta > Magnoliopsida > Poales > Poaceae > Elymus > Elymus sibiricus. Next base: position 209,701,545 of record CM077676.1, on the reverse strand, counting down.
GTCACTTGTCACTATGGAAAGTAATCCTTTGAAGGGCTTGTTTGGGGTATCTTCACCTCGACCAGAAGCATTGAGAGTTGCTCCTCAACCTATTGAACCTACTGAAAATATTTATTATGAAATTCCTTCGGGTATGGTAGAGAAACTGCTAGCTAATCCTTATGCAGGAGATGGAACGGTGCATCCTGATATGCACTTGTTCTATGTGGATGAGATTTGTGGATTGTTTAAGCTTGCAAATCTATACGGAGATGGAGTTAAGAAGAAAGTATTCATTTTATCTTTGGAGGGAAAGGCATTGACATGGTATAGGCTATGTGATGATACTGACACATGGGACTGGAACCGGTTGAAGCTGGAATTCCACTAGAAATTTTATCCTATGCATTTGGTTCATCGTGATTGGAATTATATATATAATTTTTGGCCTCGTGAAGGAGAAAGCATCGCTCAAGGTTGGTGGAGGCTTAAGTATATGTTGCACACATGCCCCAATCATGAGCTCTCAAGAGAAATAATTCTTCAAAACTTTTATGCTCGGCTTTCTCATAATGATCAATCCATGCTCGATACTTCTTCTGCTGGTTCCTTTATGAAGAGAACTATTGAATTCAAATGGGATCTTCTGGAAAGAATTTAACGTAACACTAAAGATTGGGAAATCGACAAAGGTAATGAGTCAGGTATAAATCTTGAGTTCGATTGTGTTAAATCTTTTATGGAGACAGATGCTTTTCATAAGTTTAGTGCTAAATATGGACTTGACTCTGAGATAGTAGCTACCTTTTGTGAATCTTTTGCTGCTCATGTTGATCTCCCTAAGGAGAAATGGTTTAAATATCATCCACCTATTGAATTGAATGAAGAACCTGTTAGTGTTAAAGAAGAAACAATTGTTTACCATGTTGATCCAGTTGTGCCTACTGGTTATATTGAGAAACCTCCTTTCCCTGTTAGGATTAAGGAACATGCTAAAGCTTCAACTGTGGTTAATAAGAGTAATATTAAAGCACCTAGACCTTCTGAACAAATTAAAGTTGAACCTAATATTGCAATGGTTAAAGATCTTTTGGTTGATAATATTAATGGACATGTCATAAATTTCTGTGATGAAGCAACTAGAAGCCAAACACTAAAGATAAAAACAAACCTGTAGTTGGCATGCCTGTTATTTCTGTTAAAATTGGAGATAATTGTTATCATGGTTTATGTGATATTGGTGCTAGTGTGAGTGCTATTCCGTTTACTCTCTATCAAGAAGTCATGAATTGTGACGCCCCCGACTCGACCGTGCACTAATCATACACGCAAATGCACACGATCAAGATCAGAGACTCACGGGAAGATATCACAACACAACTCTAAACTCAAATTTAAACATAAATCTTCATATTACAAACCAGGGGTCACGAGGACCCGAATACATAAGTCATACACACAAATGATATCTGAGTACAGACATAGTTAGTCAAGTTTGCCTTAAGAAGGCTAGCACAAACAACGACACTGATCGAAAAGGCGAAGGCCTCTTGCCTAGGGCCTCCGAACTACTCCTGGTTGGCTGGCTCAACCCAGTAGTACATGCCTCCGGGACTCTCCTGGTAGTAAGCTCCTGCGGTGTCGTCTGGCTTCTGGGCTCCATCGTCTGATCACATTATTCGGGTATGGGGGAAAATGAAAGCAAGGCAACCATGAGTACTCATCCAATGTACTCGCAAGACTGACATCAGATCTATGCTAAGTATGCATCGGTATCAAAGGAATGGGGCTATATCTTTGGACTGAATTGCAGAATGCCAGAATAGAGGGGGAGAAGCCTAGCCTATCGAAGACTAGCATCTTGAAGCAATCTTGCAGCATTAGAAGAGTGAAGATTAGCATATAATAAATTAACAAGCATGTTGAAGCAAAGCCCAGAGATCCTTCCTCAACTCCCTGCGAGAAAGCGATCCCGGAGCTCATAATTAATTAACATGTATCCAGTTCAAGTAGTAGTAGATCGGGATACAACACTGAGCGTCCTGTTACCATGGACACGGCTATTCGAATAGATAACTTCCCTGTAGGGGTGCACTACTGTTACCCAGCACGCTCGATTACATCTGGCCGGACACACTTGCTGGGTAATGCCCGACATCGGGTAATCGACACGACGCAGTCCTACCTAGGCTCAGCAGAGAGGTCAACACGCCGGTCTAAATCCTAAGTGCAAAGGGGTCTTGGGCCATCGCCCTTTGCACTCCTGCACGTTGCGAGACTGGCCGGGGCCCAAGCACGACTGTGGAAACACCACAGACGTAACCAGCTCACCCCAACAATCAGCCCGCATCTGTGAGTTGTGACATCTGAAGAGCTTTCGGCTGATACATACAACGTAGAGGGTCCCATAACCATTATCCCATGTGGTGGTAGTGTGTATAGGGCCAACGACCCACTCAGATCAAGTACCCAAATCCGTTAGGCGTATTTAGTAACTCGCAGAGACGAACAGGATCCCTGTCGCTCCGACTTAGTAACACACGGATCACGATCAGGGTGGTCTCCGCCTGCCCTGTCGTTCCGCCACAATATTCTCTCGCGGGTGCCCTCCTGGCAAGCCCGACTTCACATTTCCCCGCGGGTACCCCTCGGGGTCGACCCGCCTGTAGCAAAGGTCAAAGTATCCGTGTGTCCAAGTATCGAGAAGGAATCCGAGGAATCACCCTCGATGGTTTCCCACTCGAGGAGTTGCACGACGGTAGCTTTATCGGAGGTGATGAAAGAGGAATCACCCTCGGTAACCCACAACCGTATAGCTATTCTACAGAGGCATCATCAGAAGTGAGATAAGAGGTATCACCCTCGACACTCGATGCCAGCTCTGCAGAGACGAGCAACTTAGGGGGTGTGTGGTGAAGTGCTGTTCTCAACCCGTTCGATCACATCGATCGGGGCACAGGTACTAAAGCGGGACCACTACAGCAAGGAAGAGGGGCCACAGATGGTTTACCATCCAACCTATACTAAGCATCTCGGATAACAGGCAGGTATCAATAACAGTTACAAGAACAGGCTATGCATCAGAATAGGATAAAGCAAAGCAGTAGCAATTTTCTAATGCAAGCAGGAGGGAGAGAGAATAGGTGATATAGGCATGCGTCAAGGGGGGGGGGGTTGCTTGCCTGGAAACTCTGCTGAGAGGGGCTGGTCGTCTGAAGGCTGCTCGTCTGGAGCGTAGTCGTACTCAACTGCGTCGGCGTCGGTCTCGGCGTCTATTGGGAGAGAAGGAGGGGGAAGAAACAATAAATTCACGGCAAAAATGCAACAGCGATGCATGACATGCCTAAATGATATGCAGGTGTGATATATTGCCTATTTAAATGTTTTAGTTAATTTAGGAATTTATTTGGATTTATTTTATTAAGGTCATGCACTATTCATTTATCGAATTCGGGCAAGAAGTTCCATGTTCAGTAGGTTAGAGGGGTGTGACAGGTATGTGGGTGGCATATTCGGATTCTTCATATTTTTCTGATCATTTTTCATATATAAATTATTTTCATCCGAGTTACGGTTTATTTTATATGATTTTTCAAAGTTTTATTGATATTCTGGAATTTCTGGATTATTTTTATTTCGAAAAATTCTAAATGCAAATTGCTACGGGTACCCAGCTCTGTGTACACAGGAGTGCACACAGTGGCTGACCAGTGGGCCAGGTTGACCAAGTCAACAGCCCAGTCAGCAGTGGCTGACGTGTGGGCCCAGCCTGCTGAGTCAGCAGCTGACTGGGTCAGTCTTATCTGGTTAAACAGTGGGCTGGGCCCACCTGTCATACACAGTAGTCTAATTAGTGTGTTAATTTAATTAACTGGGTTTAATTAGGAGGTGGGACCCCATGTCAGTGACTGTACCGTTTAACTTAATTAGCGTTTTAATTTAACCCGAGTTAATTAGCGAACGGGGTCCACCAGTCAGTCTCACAGGGCCTCGGGTTACCGGTTAATGACGTTGACACGTCAGCGGCGCCGGCGGCTAGTCACCGGCGACCATTTCCGTGGTGGCGCGGCTCGGGGGTGGTCGGAAAACGTGCTCCGGCCATCGTTTTGCGCGCGCGGTGGCGTTCGAAAGCGGAGACCGAGCCGCAGCGATCTATGGTGGTCTCACGGCCGGAGAGGCTCTACGGCGACGACGGCGAGCTCGGGAACTTCGCCGGAGTTCGGGCGAAATCGAGCACGGCGCTAGAGGCTACGGGGAGAGGAGCTGATGGCACGGGCGGCATCAGCGAGCTGCCCTGAGCACGCTCGTGTGCTCGGGCGGGCATGACATCGGCTAGCACGACGGCGGCGAGCTGCGCGGCGGAGCAAGTCTCGGGCGGCGACGACAATGGCGGCTAAGGCTACGGGGAGAGGCCGAGGAGAGGGGAGATCGAAGCGGCTGCTCACCGGGGGGCTACGGAAAGCCGGCGAGGGTTTAGTAGCTGCAGGCGGTGCCGGAGATCGCCGGTGAAGTCGCGGTGGTCGGAGACGGGGACGAGCTCGATCCGCTCAATGCCGAGCTCCTCGTCTCCAGTGGCTTGGTCCAGGCGACGTAGCGGAGGGCGGCGATGCTTCACGACATCTCAGTGAGGCGAGGGGTCGACGGAGGGTGCGGGATCGACGGCGGCGATGGCGGGCGTTTTCGGGCGAGCTCGGGCGAGGCGATGCAGAGGGCGAGGGGGAAATGTGGGGTGGCTAGGGTTCGCGGGAGGGTGAGAGGAGCTCGGGGGCGAGCTTATCGGCGCCGGGGAGCCGCCTGATGGCCGACAGCGAGGCCATCCGCGCTCGGGCGCGCGCGCCAGGCGACACCTGCCCGAAGAGGACGACGACCGGGGTGGCGGGCTCGGCTGGCTACTGTGCACTTGCGGCCCAAGTGCACAGTGGTCCTTTGTTCCTTTTCTTTTTCTTCTTCTGCTTTCTATTTTATTTCTGTTTTGCAAATTGTTTGACTAACAAATGACTTTTGTAAAATACACATGTTGCTCATTTAAATTCTAGGTAATATTTAACACTGCCAGAAATTGGTTTGGTGAAATAATGGTTTCATTTGAATTTGATTTAATTGCAATGGGATCAAATGGTGCTGTTTGATACTGTTTTGATGATGTTAGAGTTACTTAGTGATTTTTAGTGATGTTGTTTTTCTGAACATAATTAGAAATAGATTATTTGCTATTTAATGAACATTTTTATTTCCAATTTGAACAACTTTTATTTTTCACTTTAAATTTGAATTTCAATTTGAATTGGAATTTGAAATGAGATATGATGCAAATGATGATCAAGCACTGTTAAGCATGGTGACTTGGCATTATCAAGAGGTGATCACTGTAGCTATTACATGGGGATGTTACATGAATGATATTGCACATGTTGAGATTGAAGATATTGATGTTACTATTAAGCTTGCAAATAGAGATACTATTTCACCACTTGGGATTGTTAGAGATGTTGAAGTCTTGTGTGGTAAGATCAAATACCCTACTGATTTTCTTGTTCTTGGATCACCACAAGATGATTTTTGTCCCATTATATTTGGTAGACCTTTCTTGAATACAGTTATTGCCAAGATTGATTGCATTAAAGAAACTGTCAGTGTTAATTTTGGTGAGGTGTCTCATGAGTTTAAGTTCTCTAAGTTTCGTAGACAATCTCATGATAAAGAATTACCTAATAAAGATGAAATTATTGGTCTTGCTTCTATTGTTGTACCTCCTACTGATCCTTTAGAACAATATTTGCTAGACCATGAGAATGATATGCATATGAATGAACGAAATGAAATAGATGAGCTGTTCTTTAAACAAGCACCTATCCTTAAACACAATTTGCCTGTTGAAACCTTGGGAGATCCACCTCCACCCAAGGGTGATCCTATGTTTGAATTAAAGCAATTACCTGATACACTTAAATATGCTTATCTTGATGAAAAGAAGATATATCCTGTTATTATTAGTGCTAACCTTTCAGAGCATGAAGAAAAGAGATTACTAAAAACTCTGAAGAAGCACCGGGCTGCTATTGGATATAATCTCGATGATCTTAAGGGCATTAGTCCCACTTTATGTCAGCATAAAATTCATATGGAGCCAGATGCTAAACCCGTTGTTGACCATCAAAGAAGGCTGAATCCTAGAATGAAGGATGTGGTAAGGACTGAAATATTAAAGCTTCTGGAGGCAGGTATAATTTATCCTATAGCTGATAGTAGATGGGTAAGTCCTGTTCATTGTGTTCCTAAGAAAGGAGGTATTACCGTTGTTCCTAATGATAAAAATGAACTTATCCCACAAAGAATTGTAACTGGTTATAGGATGGTAATTGATTTCAGGAAATTAAATAAAGCCACTAGGAAAGATCATTATCTCTTGCCTTTTATTGATCAAATGTTAGAAAGATTATCTAAGCATACACACTTTTGCTTCCTAGATGGTTATTCTGGTTTCTCTCAAATACTTGTATCACCGGAAGATCAAGAGAAAACCACCTTCACTTGTCCTTTTGGAACTTATGCTTATCGTCGTATGCCTTTTGGTCTCTGTAATGCACCTGCTACCTTTCAAAGATGTATGACTGCTATATTCTCTGACTTTTTTGAAAAGATTGTTGAGGTTTTCATGGATGATTTCTCCATTTATGAAACTTCTTTTGATGATTGCTTGAGCAACCTTGATCGAGTTTTGCAGAGATGTGAAGAAACTAATCTTGTCTTGAATTAGAAGAAGTGCCACTTTATGGTGAATCAAGGTATAGTCCTTGGGCATAAAATTTCTAAAAGAGGTATTGAAGTGGATAAAGCTAAAGTTGATGCAATTGAGAAAATGCCATGTCCTAAAGATATCAAAGGTATAAGAAGTTTCCTTGGTCATGCTAGTTTCTATAGAAGGTTTATAAAAGACTTCTCTAAAATTTCTAGGCCTCTTACTAATCTCTTGCAAAAAGATGTTCCATTTGTTTTTGATGATGATTGTGTAGAAGCCTTTGAAATACTTAAGAAAGCCTTAATTTCTGCACCCATTGTTCAACCACCTGATTGGAACCTACCCTTGAATTATGTGTGATGCTAGTGATTATGCTGTTGGTGCTGTTCTAGGACAAAGAGTTGATAAGAAATTAAATGTGATCCATTATGCTAGTAAAACTCTAGACAGTGCTCAAAGAAATTATGCTACTACTGAAAAAGAATTTTTAGCAGTTGTGTTTGCATGTGATAAATTCAGATCTTACATTGTTGATTCCAAAGTTACTATTCACACTGATCATGCTGCTATTAAATACCTTATGGAAAAGAAAGACGCTAAACCTAGACTTATTAGGTGGGTTCTTTTGCTACAAGAATTTGATTTGCATATTGTTGATAGAAAGGGAGCTGAGAATCCCGTAGCTGATAATTTGTCTAGAATGGAAAATGTTCTTGATGACCCACTTCCTATTAATGATGATTTTCCTGATGAACAATTAGCTGTGATAAATGCTTCTCGTAATACCCCTTGGTATGCAGACTATGCTAATTATATTATTGCTAAATATATACCACCTAGTTTTACATACCAACAAAAGAAAAAGTTTTTCTTTGATTTAAGACATTACTTTTGGGATGACCCACACTTATATAAAGAAGGAGTAGATGGTATTATTAGACATTGTGTACCTGAGCATGAACAGGAACAAATCGTACGTAAGTATCACTCCGAGGCATATGGAGGACACCATGCGGGAGACCGAACACACAAGGTATTACAATCTGGTTTTTATTGGCCTACTCTTTTCAAAGATGCACGTAGGTTTGTCCTTTCTTGTGATGAATGTCAAAGAATTGGTAATATTGGTAGACGTCAGGAAATGCCTATGAATTACTCACTTGTTATTGAACCATTTGATGTTTGGGGTTTTGATTATATGGGACCTTTTCCTAAATCCAATGGATATACTCATATTTTAGTTGTTGTTTATTATGTTACTAAGTGGGTAGAACCTATTCCAACTAGTAGTGCTAATCATAACACTTCCATTAAAATGCTTAAAGAAATTATATTTCCGAGGTTTGGAGTCTCTAGATATTTAATGACTGATGGTGGTTCACATTTTATTCATGGTGCTTTCCGTAAATTGCTTGCTAAATATGATGTTAACCATAGAATTGCATCTCCCTATCATCCTCAGTCTAGTGGTCAAGTTGAATTAACTAATAGAGAAATAAAATTGATTCTGCAAAAGACTGTTAATAGATCTAGAAAGAATTGGTCTAAGAAACTTGATGATGCACTATGGGCTTACAGAACTGCTTATAAAAATCCTATGGGTATGTCTCCATATAAAATGGTTTATGGAAAAGCATGTCATTTACCTCTTGAGTTAGAACATAAAGCATATTGGGCAATTAAAGAACTTAACTATGATTTTAAACTTGCCGATGAAAAGTGGTTATTTGATATTAGCTCTCTAGATGAATGGAGAACCCAAGCCTATGAAAATGCCAAGTTGTTTAAAGAAAAAGTTAAAAGATGGCATGATAAGAAAATTCAAAAACGGGAATTCAAAGTAGGTGACCATGTTGTATTATACAATTCTCGTTTAAGATTTTTTGCAGGAAAACTTCTCTCTAAATGGGGAGGCCCATACATCATCGAAGAAGTTTATCGCTCCGGAGCCATCAAAATAAACAACCCCGAAGGCAATAATCCGAGAGTGGTTAATGGGCAAAGAATTAAACATTATATCTCAGGTACGCCCATTAATGTTGAAACTAATGTTATTCAAACAATGACACCAGAAGAGCACATAGAAGAAACCTTCCGGAACGCTCCAGAATCCTGACAAGGAGTAGGTATGTGGTACGGTAAGTAAACCGACTCCAAAACTTCCATAAAAGTACTTTCTGTCCGTTTTGGAATATATAAAAAATTAGGAAAATAATAAACAGTCCGAAAAGTGCATGAGGAGGCGACAAGCCTGGGGGGCGCGCCCTACCCCCCAGGGCGCGCCTACCAGGCTTGTGGCGCCCTCGTGGACTTTCCTGACTCCGTTTTTCTTCCATATTACTTGTTATGCACGGGAAAAATTCATTATATATACTCACGGGTGTTTTGACCACCGCATCGCAAGTTTCTCCTCTGTTCTTGTTTCGGGCTATTTTTCTGACAGATCTAGATCGCCATTGCATCTCCAAGCTCGTCCAAGGACAAGTTCTATGAGAAGGTCATCAACCCGTACCTACCGGAGGTGATGAGGCACCCTCAAGCCATTGAGATGCGTGAGGGGTTCCTCCACATCCGGGACGTGCAAGGACCTAAGAAGACCGGGAGCGAGAAGGCCAGGCTGGAAGTGGTGGAACAGGAGATCTTCAAGTGCCAGGGGATGGTGGAGCGCGGACTTTGTGCTAACCACTCCATGATCACGGACTTCATCCGTGAGCACAAGGTGGACGGCAAGAATATTGGGGACGTCATCTTCAAGCTCAATGACCGGATTGATTATCTTCAGGCCCAAATATATGATCTACAAAGCCAAAATTTTGAGTATGAGGCCAAGTTCAAAGGTATGAGTTTAGCTGCACATTTCAGGACTCCGGAAACACGTTCATCCTTTTATGATGGAGAGCCTATGCCTTGGAAGACAGAGGACAAGCCCACCACCTCATCACCACCATCACCCAAGAAGGAGATTTGAGTACATGGGTATGGGCACCACTGATACGTCCATTTTGCATCATGTTTTACTACTGTTATTTATAGTGTTTTTGATCAATATAACACTTTGTGGAGCAATTCTAATGCCTTTTCTCTCTTAATATGCAAGATTTACATAAGGAGGGAGATTACCGGCAGCTGGAATCCTGGACCTGAAAAAGCTATGTCAGAGATACCTATTCTGCACATCTCCAAATGAGCTGAAATTCAACGGAGATTTATTTTGGAATAAATAAAAAATACTGGTGGAAAGAAGTACCAGAGGGGGCCGCCCAGGTGCACACGAGGCACCAGGGCAATTAAAGAACTCAATTATGATTTTAAACTTGCCGGTGAAAAGAGGTTATTTGATATTAGCTCGCTAGATGAATGGAGAACCCAAGCCTATGATAATGCTAAGTTGTTTAAAGAGAAAGTTAAAAGGTGGCATGACAAAAGAATTCAAAAACGGGAATTCAAAGTAGGTGATCATGTTCTATTATACAATTCTCGTTTGAGATTCTTTGCAGGAAAACTTCTCTCTAAATGGGAAGGACCGTATATCATCGAAGAAGTTTATCGCTCCGGAGCCATCAAAATAAACAACTCCGAAGGCAATAATCCGAGAGTGGTGAATGGGCAAAGAATTAAGCACTATATTTCAGGTACTCCTATTAATGTTGAAATTAATATTATTGAAACAATTACACCGGAAGAGCACATTAAAGAGTCCTTCCGGAACGCTCCAGAACCCTGAAAAAGGGGTAGGTATGTGATACGGTAAGTAAACCGACTCCAAAAATTCCATAAAAATTAATTTTGTCAGTTTTGGAATATTAGAAAAAAAAATACAAAAATAAGAATCAGCCGAGGGGACCCACCAGGTGCCCACGAGGCACGAGGGCGCGCCACCCCCCCAGGCGCACCCTGGTGGCTCGTGGGCCCCTCGTGAGCCTTCCCGACTCCGTTTTCTTCTGGAATACTTGTTTTGCAAGATAAAAATTCTTTATATATACTCCCGGATGTTTTGACCACTGTATCACAAGATTCTCTTCTGTTCTTGTTTCGTGCTATTTTTCTGACAGATTCGAAAGTATGTCGTCTCAAGACTCAGATGGAGAGAGCTTCGTATCACACTATGTTACAAATCCAAGGATTTATGGGGACATAGATCCCTATGGATGGTCTGCGGAGGAGGAGTAAGATGCCAACATGAAGGGAACGGAAGACGCAGGCTCGGATGAAGACGACGCGCCTCTACTTCAACCGGGAGATATGCATGTGGAGTTCAAGAAGTCGAGCCTCCCAAACACAGTAAACAAATCTAAGATCCAATTTATCCCTTTCCGTCTTCTACAGGAAAACAAGAACGTATTGTGCGAGAAGATAGTGGAGCTCGAACAAGAAATTAGCAAGTTGAAGGAAGAAAACTGTGTTCTCAAGCAGAAACTGAAAGACAAGCCCACCACTTCATCATCACCACCATCACCGAAGAAAGAAGCTTGAGTACATGGGTATGGGCACTCCCCTTGTCTTGTGCCAAGCTTGGGGGAGGTGCCCCGGTATCGTATCACCATCACTTTTATTATCTTTACCTATTTTAGTTCGATCCTTAGTTATTTCGTGATTTAGTTGAATAAAAGTTTAGTATGATCTATTTTCGAGTGCTAGTTACGTGATCTATCTATCTATGTAATTGAGTTGAGAGTTATATAATAAAGAGTAGTCTGAGTTTTTGCTTCTTTACTTTTATGTTTCAATCCAAGCAATGAAAATAATGAAAAAGATCATATGCTAATCTTATGGAAAGTAATGACATTACATAAAGAAAAATATAAGTGGTAAAATTTATTGAAAGTTAACAAGCATAGCATTGGTCAATGATGCAATTCATGAAAAATTAATAAGGGAAGAAAAGATTCACATGAAAATACACTATCTTGGGCATCTTTTATGATTGTGAGCCCCCATTGAGTATTTTATGTCAAATTGTTGACGATGGACCAGGAAGACAACGTAATGAATTATGTTTGCTTATATTCACATAGAAGTTATATTGTCATAGATCCTCCAACATGTGGTGCTTGCTCAATATCTTTGCTAGCCAAAAATCCGCACCAAGTAGAGATACTACTTGTGCATCCAAAAACCCTTAAACCCAGTTTCATGTCATGAGAGTCGACTATATCTACCTATGGATTGAATAAGATCCTTCAAGTAAGTTGTCATCGGTGTAAAAAGCAATAAAAATTGCCTCTAAATATGTATGAACTTTTATTGTAAGGGAAAATAAGCTTTGTACGAACTTGTGATGGTAAAAAAATAAAAGCAACAGACTGCATAATAAAGGTTGCTATCACAAGGGGCAATATAAAGTGACGTTCCTTTGCATTAAGAGCTTGTGCATCCAACAACCAAAAGGCGCGTGATGCTACTTGTAGCTTGCGTTGGTATTTCCCCGAAGAGGAAGGGAGATCCAGTACAGTAGAGATAAGTATTTCCCTTAGTTATGAAACCAAGGTTATCAATCCAGTAGGAGAATCACACAACACCTCGTGAACAGCACCTGCACACAAAACAACAAACCCTTGCACCCAACGCAAACGAGGGGTTGTCAATCCCTCGGCGGTAAGTTGCAAGATTAAATTGTATGTGATAGATAGATAGATTGAAACAAAAATACAAAATAAAATAAATAAAAGAAAATTGCAGCAAGTATTTTTAGGGTTTTAGTAAATGATTTTGATAGACTTGGGGGCCATAGTTTTCACTAGAGGCTTCTCTCAAGAAAATAGCATACGGTGGGTAGACAAATTACTGTTGGGAAATTGATAGAAAAGCAAATAATCATGACGATATCCAAGGCAATGATCATGTATATAGGAATCACGTCCGAGACAAGTAGACCGACTCCTGCCTGCATCTACTACTATTACTCCACACATCGACCGCTATCCAGCATGCATCTAGTGTATGAAGTCCATAAAGAACGGAGTAACGCCTTAAGCAAGATGACATGATGTAGACGAAGAAAACTCATGTATGAATAAACCCCATCTTTTTACCCTTAATAGCAACGATACATACGTGTCATGTCCCTTTTTGTCACTGGGATTGAGCACCGCAAGATCGAACCCATTACAAAGCACCTCTTCCCATGGCAAGATAAATCAATCTAGTTGGCCAAACCAAATCAATAGATCGGAGAAGAAATGCAAAGCTATAACAATCATGCATAAAAGAGATTAGAAAAGACTCAAATATATTCATGGATAATCTAATCATAAACTCACAATTCATCGGATCCCAACAAACACACCGCAAAAAGTGATTACATCGGATAGAACTCCAAGAACATCGAGGAGAACATTGTATTGAAGATCAAAAAGAGAGAAGAAGCCATCTAGCTACTAACTATGGACCCGAAGGTCTGTGGTAAACTACTCAAGCATCATCGGAGAGGCAGCAAGGTTGATGTAGAGCCCCTCCGTAATCGATTCCCCCTCCGGCGGAGTGCCGGAGATGGCCCCCAGATGGGATCTCTCAAGAACAGAAACTTGCGGCGGCGGAAAAAGTATTTCGTGGACTCCCCTGTTGGTTTCCTCATTTTTGGGTATTTATAGAGGTGGAATTAGGTCAAACGGAGCTCAGGGGGGCCCACGAGGCACCAGGGCGCGCCTGCCCCCCTAGGCGCGCCATGGTGGCTCGTGGCCACCTCCTGGGTCTTCTGGCCCTCTCCCGAAGCTTCTAGTATTCTTCTGGTCGAATAAAAAATCTCCAAAAAGTTTCGTTGCATTTGGATTTCGTTTGGTACTGATTTTTTGGAAAACCAAAAACAGGCAGAAAACAGCAACTGGCACTGGGCACTAAGTTAATAGGTTAGTCCCAAAAAATGATATATAATTGCTGTAAATGCTTATAAAAACATCCAAGATTGATAATATAATAGCATGGAACAATAAAAAATTATAGATACGTTGGAGACGTATCAGCATCCCCAAGCTTAATTCCTGCTCGTCCTCGAGTAGGTAAATGATAAAAACAGAATTTTTGATGTGGAATGCTACGCATCATATTCATTACATATTCTTTTCTCTTGTAGCATGGACATTGGACCTGAATGATTCAAAGCAATAGTCTATAATTTGACATGAAAATATAAATACTCAAGCATGCTAACAAGCAACCATGTCTTTCAAAATATCAACGCTAAAGAAAGTTATCCCTAGCCCATTATGCTCAATCATTGATCCATTCATGAAACACACTCAAAATTAGCTACACACAATGCACAAGTATGACAATAGTGCTCTCTAGTTGGTGCTTTATAAGAGAAGATGGAGACTCAAATAAAAAAAAATTGCATAAAAGTAAATAGATAGGCCCTTTGCAGAGGGAAGCAGAGATTTGCTAATGTGTCAGAGCTCAAAGCTTAAATTAGAGAGATAATTTTTTTTGGGAGGCATGCTTTTCCTGTCAACGAAAACGACTGAGAATTCCCAATATCTTCCATGCTAGATACATCATAGGCGGTTCCCAAACAGAAAATAAAGTTTATTTCCTTTCCACCATTCTTTCACAATCCATGGCTAGCCGTATCCACGGGTGCCCTCCATACCATCACTTTCCAAGGAATTTTGTTGTTATTAATTTTTGATTTCAATGTGGGACTGGGCATCCCTATTACCAACCACACTCTCGTGCAATGACAAGTGAATAAACACTCATCGTGAGAATAACACACCTACCATGGAAAATATTAGCCACTCCCTTCCGCATCATGAGCGGTACGGGCACACAAAACAGAAAATTATTTTGAAAATTAGAGTTGGCACACGCAAATTTACTTGGAACGGCATGGAAATACTGCATATAGGTAGATATGGTGGACTCATTTGGCACAACTTGGGCTTAAGTAGTTTGGATGCACAAGCAATATTTCCGCTTAGTACAAATGAAGGCTAGCAAATAGACTGAGAAGCAACCAACCAAAAAATGAAAACGGTCTTAAACATGCATTGAACATAACTAACACCGAATAATGCACCATAAGTAGGATATAATTTCGTTGCATAACTATTGACTTAATGTGCATGCATAGGGAATCACAAACCTTAACACTAATATTCGTACTAAATCACAATTACTCACTAACATGACTCACATATTATCATCTCCATATCGCAAAACTATTACAAGGAATCACACTTATCATATCCAATGATCTATATGAAAGTTTTTATTATATCCCTCTTGAATATTCATCACTTTGGGACCAAATTCATATCTTGTGAAAATTACCATTACTTTTATCAACTCTCAAAAATATATAAGTGAAGCATGAGAGTGCACATATTTCTTCAAAAAAATTATCAACTCTCAAAATAATATAAGTGAAGCATGAGAGTTCATTTCTTCAAAATTTTATCAACTCTCAAAATAATATAAGTGAAGCATGAGAGTTTATTTCTTCAAAATATAGCCACCACCGTGCTCAAAAAGATTTAAGTGAAGCACTAGAGCAACTGCCTAGCTCAAAAAATTTAAGTGAAGCACATAGAGTATTCTAACAAATTATGATGAACATGTGGCTCTCTCAAATTGGTGTGTCCAACAAAGATGATTGTGACAAACTAAAAAGCAAACAAAGCAAAGACTCATATAATACACGACGCTCCAAGCAAAACACATATCATGTGACGAATAAAAATATAGCTCCAAGTAAAATTACCGATGGTTGTTAGAAGAAAGAGGGATGCCTTCCGGGGCATCCCCAAGCTTAGACGCTTGAGTCTTCCTAGAATATTACCTTGGGGTGCCTCGGGCATCCCCAAGCTTAGGCTTTTGCTAATCCTTATTCCTTCATCCATCGTGATCTCACCCAAAACTTGAAAACTTCAATCACACAAAACTCAACAAAACCTTCGTGAGATCCGTTAGTATAACAAAATAAATCACTACTTTAAGTACTGTTGCAAACCCATTCATATTTTATTTTTGCATTATACCTACTGTATTCTAACTTCTCCAAGGCTTATACCCCCCGATACAATCCATAGTTTCATCAAAACAAGCAAGCAACACATCAAAAACAGAATCTGTCAAAAACAGAACAGCCTGTAGCAATCTATTTAAAAGCCATACTTCTGTAACTCCAAAAATTCTAAAAAAATTAGGACAACGTGGGAAATTCATATAAAAATACTGTGTAAAAATTTCAGATTTTTCTGACGCTCGAGTACAAAAACAAAATTTTAGCACTGGACGCAAAACTTTCTGTTTTCCAAACAGCATCAATTATACTATCTTCCAAATCATCCCAAAGGTTCTACTTGGCACAAACACTAATTAAAAACACAAAAACACACTCATAACAGTAGGATAAATGTGAAATCACACAATAACAGAAACAAAAAGGAAAAATTTATTTTATTCATTGGGTTGCCTCCCAACAAGCGCTATTGTTTTATGCCCCTAGCTAGGCATAATGCATAGTTTCAAGTATTGTCATCTTTCATGTTGATTCCATAAGTGGCCCTCATAATGGATTCATATGGTGCTTTAATTATTTTCCTAGGGAAATGCTCCATACCCTTCTTTAGTGGAAATTGAAATTTTATATTCCCTTCTTTCATGTCAATAACGGCACCTATAGTTCGTAAAAACGGTCTACCAAGTATTATGGGGCAAGAAGGATTGCATTCAATATCAAGTACAATAAAATCAACGGGCACGTAGTTTCTATTTGCAAGAATAAGAACATCATTAGTTCTACCCAAGGGCTTTTTAATAGTAGAATCCGCAAGATGCAAATTAAGAGAACATTCATCTATATTGGTAAAGCCTAGCACATCACATAGAGATTTTGGAATTGTGGAAACACTAGCACCCAAATCACATAAAGCATTGCACTCATAATTTTTAATTTTAACTTTAATGGTGGGTTCCCATTCATCATATAATTTTCTAGGAATTGAAATTTCTAGTTCTAACTTTTCTTCTAACGCTTTCATCATTGCTTCTATGATGTGTTTAGTAAAAGCCTTATTTTGCTCATAAGCATTGGGTGAATTTAGCATGGATTGTAACAAAGAAATGCACTCAATCAAAGAATAATTATCATAATTAAAATATTTGTAATCCAAGAGAGTGGGCACATCGCTAGTTAAAGTTTTTACCTCTCTGATCCCACTTTTATCAATTTTTTTATCAAGATTGTCACCCTCCGAATTATGGGGACGCCTACTAATTAAAGTTGACTCTTCTTCAGTCCCCTTTTCATCAAGTTTTATATTGCTAAACAAAGAATCAATAGATGAAACACCAATCATTTTAATATCTTCATCATTACTACGATAAAAACTGGGAGGAATCGCTTTTTCTAAAAATTCTCGTTTAGCTCTTAGCATGGCGGTTCTTTTCTTACTCTCATCCATGGAGACATATAAAGCTTTAATTGATTCATTAATATCAATTTTAGGTGGCAAAATTTTAGTCTTAAGATTTTCCACATCTTGAATAATTCTATCAATGCTCCTAGACATATCATCAAGTTTACCCAATTTTTCTTCTATCATTGTGTTGAAAACCTTTTGAGCATTAATAAATTCTTTAATATTACTTTCATGATCAGAGGGCATCCTATTATTATTGTAAGAATTACCATAGATATTGCCATAATTATTAGAGGAATTTCCAGGAAACGGTCTAGCATTGAAATTACCTCTATAAGCATTACTACCAAAATTGTTTCGCGAGACAAAATTCACATCTACGGGATCATTATTTTGCTCAATCAAAGTGGACAAAGGCACATCATTAGGATCAATAGGAGCATTTTTGCTAGCAACCAATTTCATAAGCGCATCAACTTTATCACCCAAGGTACTAATTTCTTCAACAAAATTCACTTTTTTACTAGTAGGAATTCTTTCAGTATGCCATTGTGAATAATTAGCCATAATATTATCAAGCAATTTAGTAGCTTCTCCCAAAGTAATTTCCATAAAAGTACCACCCGCGGCGGAATCTAAAAGATTTCTAGAAACAAAATTCAATCCCGCATAATTTTTTTGTATGATCATCCATAAATTTAAGCCATGAGCACTGTTCAAGAATTCACCCGATTAATCAGTTAACGGGCCAGTTAATCGCTACTCATAGCGTGGCCGAATCGAATAGCACCTATTCGTTGCGTCAACTTGTCAGGCCGATTAACTGGCCTATTAGACCGATTAATCAATTGTCAGGCCGATTAATCAGTTGTCAGGCCGATTAATCCCTGCTGGTACCTTAACGAGTGGGCAAACAAAGCCCAAATTTTTGGCCCGTAACCCCTTCCAGCCCCATTCCGCTCCTTAATAGCTAGGATTAATAATTTTACCCCCTCTCTATGCTTTTCATATGTGTACGGCAACATGTTTTGGTATATTACATAGCTGGGAGCATGAGAGTATGGTATAATACATAAAAAAACTAGATATATGTTGGCAGGTTCCTGTTCAATCTACCGATTAATGGTCGACCGATTAATCTAGTTAATGGGCCGATTCACCGATTAATCGCCACTCCTCAACCGACCGAGCAGCTACCAGTTAACGATTTCTTGAACATTGGCCATGAGTAGGGCAATTTCTTATCATTAATTTCATCCTCTCCCAAGATTGGGCAACATGTTCATGATCAAGTTGCTTAAAATTCATAATTTGATTTCTAAGAGAAATAATTTTCACGGGAGGAAAATACTTAGTAATAAAAGCATCTTTACACCTATCCCAAGAATCGATACTATTTCATGGTAAAGATGAGAACCAAATTTTTGCACGATCCCGTAATGAGAACGGGAATAACTTTAATTTCACAATATCATTATCCACATATTTTTTCTTTTGCATGTCGCACAATTCTACGAAAGTGTTAAGATGGTATGCAACATCTTCATTAGGACTACCAGAAAATTGTTCTTTCATAACAAGATTTAGCAAAGCGGCATTAATATCACAAGTCTCCGCACTAGTGGCGGGAGGAGCAATCAGAGTACTAATAAAATCATTATTATTAGTATTGGAAAACCCCACAATTTTGTATTTTCTTGAGACATCGTGGCTACGCAAACAAGATAACAAGCAAGCAAAAAAAGCAAACAAGAAAAAGGCAAACGGAAAATATTTTTGTATTTTGTAAAAACGTTTTAGAAGTGGGGGAGATGAAAACGAGAGGCAAATGCAAATAAAGTAAATGCAAGGAGATGTAAGTTTTATGCAAAGGTACTTGATAGATGTTGATGATGTCTCCAGGGCAATTGCGCCAGAAATTCTTCCTGCTACTTGTAGCTTGCGTTGGTATTTCCCCGAAGAGGAAGGGAGATGCAGTACAGTAGAGATAAGTATTTCCCTCAGTTATGAAACCAAGGTTATCAATCCAGTAGGAGAATCACACAACACCTCGTGAACAGCACCTGCACACAAAACAACAAACCCTTGCACCCAACGCAAACGAGGGGTTGTCAATCCCTCGGTGGTAAGTTGCAAGATTAAATTGTATGTGATAGATAGATAGATTGAAAAAAAATACAAAATAAAAGAAATAAAAGAAAATTGCAGCAAGTATTTTTAGGGTTTTAGTAAATGATTTTGATAGACCCGGGGGCCATAGTTTTCACTAGAGGCTTCTCTGAAAAAAAATAGCATATGGTGGGTAGACAAATTACTGTTGGGCAATTGATAGAAAAGCAGATAATCATGATGATATCCAAGGCAATGATCATGTATATAGGCATCATGTCCGAGACAAGTAGACCGACTCCTGCCTGCATCTACTACTATTACTCCACACATCGACCGCTATCCAGCATACATCTAGTGTATTAAGTCCATAAAGAACGGAGTAACGCCTTAAGCAAGATGACATGATGTAGACGAAGAAAACTCACGTATGAATAAACCCCATCTTTTTACCCTTAATAGCAATGATACATACGTGTCATGTCCCTTTCTGTCACTGGGATTGAGCACCGCAAGATCGAACCCATTACAAAGCACCTCTTCCCATGGCAAGATAAATCAATCTAGTTGGCCAAACCAAATCAATAGATCGGAGAAGAAATACGAAGCTATAACAATCATGCATAAAAGAGATCAGAAAAGACTCAAATATATTCATGGATAATCTGATCATAAACTCACAATTCATCGGATCCCAACAAACACACCGCAAAAAGTGATTACATCGGATAGAACTCCAAGAACATCGAGGAGAACATTGTATTGAAGATCAAAAATAGAGAAGAAGCCATCTAGCTACTAACTATGGACCTGAAGGTCTGTGGTAAACTACTCACGCGTCATCGGAGAGGCAGCAAGGTTGATGTAGAGCCCCTCCGTGATCGATTCCCCCTCCGGCGGAGTGCCGGAGAAGGCCCCCAGATGGGATCTCTCGAGAACAGAAACTTGCGGCATCGGAAAAAGTATTTCGTGGACTCCCTTGTTGGTTTCCTGATTTTGGGTATTTATAGAGGTGGAATTAGGTCAAACAGAGCTCAGGGGGGGCCCACGAGGCACCAGGGCGCGCCTGCCCCTCCCCAGGCGCGCCCTGGTGGCTCGTGGCCACCTCCTGGGTCTTCTGGCCCTCTCCCAAAGCTTCTAGTATTTTTCTGGTCCAATAAAAAATCTCCAAAAAGTTTCGTTGCATTTGGACTTAGTTTGGTACTGATTTTCTGGAAAACCAAAAACAGGCAGAAAACAGCAACTGGCACTGGGCACTAAGTTAATAGGTTAGTCCCAAAAAATGATATATAATTACTGTAAATGCTTATAAAAACATCCAAGATTGATAATATAATAGCATGGAACAATAAAAAATTATAGCCACCTGCCCACACAGGTGCGCCCTGGTGGCTCGTGGGGCCCCTGGCCAGCCTTCGGTGCCCATTTTCTGGTATATAAGCCCATTTGCCCTAGAAAAAAATAGGAGAAGACTTTTGGGATGGGGCGCCGCCGTCTCGAGGCGAAACTTGGGCAGGAGCACTTTTGCTCTCCGGCGGAGCGATCCCGCCGGGGATACTTCCCTCCGGGAGGGGGAAATTGAAGCCATCGTCAACACCAACGATCCTCTCATCATGGGAGGACCAATCTTCATCAGCTTCTTCACCAGCACCATCTCATCTCAAACCCTAGTTCATCTCTTGTATTCAATCTTTGTCTCAAAACCTGAGATTGGTACCTGTGGGTTGCTAGTAGTGTTGATTACATCTTGTAGTTGATGCTAGTTGGTTTATTTGGTGGAAGATTATATGTTCAGATCCATTATGCTATTCAATACCCCTCTGATCTTGAACATGAATATGATTTGTGAGTAGTTACTTTTGTTCTTGAGGACATGGGAGAAGTCTTGTCATAAGTAATCATGTGAATTTGGTATTCGTTCGATATTTTGATGATATGTATGTTGTTGATTCTCTTAGTGGTGTCATGTGAACGTCGACTACATGACACTCACCATCTTTGGGCCTAAGGGAATGCATTGTGGAGTAGTAATTAGATGATGGGTTGCTAGAGTGACAGAAGCTTAAACCCTAGTTTATGCGCTATTCCGTAAGGGGCTGATTTGTATCCATATGTTTAATGCTATGGTTAGATTTATCTTAATTCTTCTTTCGTAGTTGCGGATGCTTGCGAGAGGGGTTAATCATAAGTGGGAGGCTTGTTCAAGTAAGAATAGCACCCAAGCACCGGTCCACCCACATATCAAATTATCAAAGTAGCGAACGCGAATGAAACCAACATGATGAAAGTGACTAGATGAAATTCCCATGTGTCCTCGAGAACGTTTAGCTTATTATAAGAGATCGTTCCGGCTTGTCCTTTGCTACAAAAAGGATTGGGCCACCTTGCTACACTCTTTGTTACTATTGCTACTTGTCACTTGCTACAAATTATCTTGCTATCAAACTACTCGTTACCGATAATTTCAGTGCTTGCAAAAAATACCTTGCTAAAAACCGCTTGTCATTTCCTTCTGCTCCTCGTTGGGTTCGATACTCTTACTTATCGAAAGGACTATGATTGATCCCCTATACTTGTGGGTCATCAAGACTCTTTTCTGGTACCGTTGCCGGGGAGTGAAGCGCCTTTGGTGAGTGGAATTTGGTAAGGAAACATTTATATTACGTGCTGAAATTTACTGTCACTTGTCACTATGGAAAGTAATCCTTTGAGGGGTTTGTTTGGGGCATCTTCACCTCGACCGAAAGCACAAAGAGTTTCTCCTCAACCTACTGCACCTACTGAAAATATTTCTTATGATATTCCTTCGTGTATGATAGAGAAACTGCTAGCTAATCCTTATGGGGAGTGATGACTTCACATAAAAGAAGTATAATTGATAAAACTTGTTGGAAGTTGACAAACATAGCATTGGTCATTGTTGCAATTCATAAAAAAGTAATAAAGCAAGAGAGGTCTCACATATAAATACACTATCTTGGACATCTTTTATGATTGTGAGCCCCCATTAAATATTCTATGTCAAATACTCGACGTTGGACAAGGAAGACAACGTAATGGGTTATGTTTGCTTATATTCACATAGAAGTTATATTGTTTTGGATCCTCTAACATGTGGTGCTTGCCCCCTATCTTTTGCTAGCCAAAATTCTGTACTAAGTAGAGATACTACTTGTGCATCCAAAAACCCTTAAACCCAGTTTCTTGTCATGAGAGTCCACTATATCTACCTATGGATTGAATAAGATCCTTCAAGTAAGTTGTCATCGGTGCAAAGCAACAAAAATTGCTCCTAAACATGTATGAACTTTTATTGTAAGGGAAAATAAGCTTTGTACGATCTTGTGATGGTGGAGCAATAAAAGCGACGGACTGCATAATAAAGGTCGCTATCACAAGGGGCAATATAAAGTGACGTTCCTTTACCTTAAGAGCTTGCACATCCAAAAACGAAAAGCGCATGACAACCTCTGCTTCCCTCTGCGGAGGGCCTATCTTTTACTTTATGTATTTACTTTCATGCAAGAATCAATAGTATTCTCCTCTATTCCGTTTTTATTTTTCTCTCTTGGCAAGCATCATGTGGTGGGGATTGATCCAGGCATATATATCCAGTTGGATGTAAGTGATCATGAGTTATTATTGTTGACATTACCCCTGAGGTAAATACGTTGGGAGGCAAAATTATAAGCCCCTATCTTTCTATGTGTTCGACTGAAACTGTTGCTCCATAAGTATGTCGTGAGTGTCAGCAATCATAGAAGACTAAATGATAGTTGAGTATGTGAACTTGCTAAACAAAGCTCTTACATAGAATCTTTCTGATAATATGATGAATTGCAATTGCTTCAGTGAGTGAGATCATAGTTTTTAGTTTTCAATTTGGTTTATGGTTCATACTTAACTTGTGGATGAATTGTCACTTTTTCATGACAAGTTTTATGATGATATATTGTTGTTATAAAAAAGATCATGATGCTCCATGTCCGTATTTTATTTTTATCGACGTCTCTCTCTCTAAACATGTGGTCATGATTATCGATTTCGACTTTCGCTTGAGGACAAGCGAGGTCTAAGCTTGGGGGAGTTGATACGTCCAATTTGCATCATGATTTCCTATTAATAATTATTATGTTTTTGATCATTATTTCACTTTATGGTACCATTCTTATGTCTTTCTCTCTTATTTTGCAAGATTTACATGAAGAGGGAGAATGCCGACAGCTGGAATTCTGGACCAAAAAGGGGTGAAACAGAGATAGCTATTCTGCACAACTCCAAATGACCTGAAAATTTATGGAGAATTATTTTGGAATATATAAAAAATACCGGCGAAAGAATCAACAGAAGGGGGCCCACCAGGAAGCCACAAGCCTGGGGGGCGCGCCCTAACCCCCTGGCGCGCCCTACCCCCCTGGCGCCCCCCTGGCTTGTGGGGCCCCTGGCAGGCCTCTGGCCCCCTCCTTCTGCTATATGAAGGCATTTGCCCTAGAAAAAATGATAAGAAGACTTTTGGGAACGAAGCGCCGCCGTCTCGAGGCGGAACTTGGGCAGGAGCTATTTTGCTCTCCGGCGGAGCGATTCCGCCAGGGATACTTCCCTTTGGGAGGGGGAAATCGAAGTCATCGACATCACCAATGATCCTCTCATCATGGGAGGACCAATCTTCATCAACATCTTCACAAGCACCATCTCGTATCAAACCCTAGTTCATCTCTTGTATTCAATCTTTGTCTCAAAACCTCAGATTGGTACTTGTGGGTTGCTAGTAGTGTTGATTACATCTTGTAGTTGATGCTAGTTGGTTTATTTGGTGGAAGATTATATGATCAGATCCTTAATGCTATTCAATACCCCTCTGATCTTGAACATGAATATGATTTGTGAGTAGTTACTTTTGTTCTTGAGGACATGGGAGAAGTCTTGTCATAAGTAATCATATGAATTTGGTATTCGTTCGATATTTTGATGCTATGTATGTTGTTGCTTCCTTTAGTGGTGTCATGTGAACGTCGACTACATGACACTTCACCATCTTTGGGCCTAAGGGAAGGCATTGTGGAGTAGTAATTAGATGATGGGTTGCTAGAGTGACAGAAGCTTAAACCCTAGTTTATGCGCTATTTCGTAAGGGGCTGATTTGGATCCATATGTTTCATGCTATGGTTAGAGTTATCTTAATTCTTCTTTTGTAGTTGCGGATGCTTGCGAGAGGGGGTAATCATAAGTGGGAGGCTTGTTCAAGTAAGAACAGCACCCAAGCACACCAATCCACCCACATATCAAATTATCAAAGTAGCGAACGCGAATCAAACAAACATGATGAAAGTGACTACATTAAATTCCCATGTGTCCTCGAGAACGTTTTGCTTACTATAAGAGTTCGTTCTGGCTTGTCCTTTGCTATAAAAGGATTGCGCCACCTTGCTGCACTTTATTATACTTGTCACTTGTTGCTTGTTACGAATTATCTTGCTATCAAAACTATCTGTTACCGCTACTTTCAGTACTTGCAGAGAATACTTTGCTGAAAACCGCTTGTCATTTCCTTCTGCTCCTCGTTGGGTTCGACACTCTTACTTATCGAAAGGACTACGATTGATCCCCTATACTTGTGGGTCATCAGGAGACAACCCAATATTTATACCTACTGTTTTTTAGTGTCCACATGATTAAGCTACTGTAGTAATCATGTTTTATAGCTTTTGTTTTAATAATGTGCCAAGTAAAGCCTTTGGGATAGTGTGGATGATAGTTGACTTGATTCTGTGCAAAAACAAAAAACTGTTGCGTCCAGTGCAGAAATTACTATAATTTACTGGGGCGTCAAAACCTTCTGAAATTTTTACACATGATTGAAATACAAATTTCCTAAGTTTTCCTAATTTTTCAGAATTTTGTTCATTGCAGAAGTATGGTGTTTATTCAGATCATTACAGACTGTTCTGTTTTTGATAGATTCTGTTTTCAATGCATAGTTTGCTTGTTTTATTATTTCTATGGCTTATATTGGTCTATATAAATTGTGGAAATGATGGAATACAGTAGGAATTATGTGAGAACAATTATGAATCTTGTCTTGACAGTACCTAAGTGGATGATTTATTTTTATCATACTAACCTATCTCACGAAGTTCCGTTAAATTTTGTGTGATTGAAGTTTTAGAGTTTTGGGTGAGATAATGATATGAGGAGAATAAGGAGAGGCAAGACCCTAAGTTTGGGGATTCCCTAGGCACCCCAAGGTAATATTCAAGGAATACCCAAGAAACTAAGCTTGGGGATGCCCCGGAAGGCATCCCCTCTTTCGTCTTCAACACTATCGGTAACCTCACTTGGAGCTATATTTTTATTCTTCACATAATATGTGTTTTGCTTGGAGCGTCATTTTCTTCTGTTGATATTTGCTTGGTGTTATCAATAATCATGTTTTGTATCTTTTAGTTCAATAAAATGCCAATTATAGCCTTTACCATGCTCAGTTTGCGAGTTTATGTGTTGCTATTTGAAAACAGAAAGTTTTCTGTTATGTCCTCATTTTTTGTGAATAGTCAGAACATGATAAAAATCTTAAATTTTTACACATTAAGCATGCATGAGTTCTCTGTCATGTGGTAGTTTTTCAGAATTTTTGGAGTTAGGGAAGTATGAATTCTTATTCACCATTTACACACTGTTCTATTTAGACAGATTTCGGTTATAGTTGCATTCTTTGCATATGTTGCTTGTTTAATGTTTCTATTTGTGGATAGGAGTATTAAATATGCAGAGGCATTTAGTATGCAATGTTTAATTATAATTTTAGTGATTTGTTACAGTAGAGAATGTTAAGGTTTTGAGTTGATGTATACTAACTTATCTCACGAGTTCTTGTTGAGTTTTGTGTGGATGAAGTTATTAAGATTTAGGAGAAGCCATGATATGAGAGGAATTAAGGAGACACAAGAGCTCAAGCTTGGGGATGCCTAAGGCACACCAAGATAACATTCCAAGAAGTCTCAAGCAACTAAGCTTGGGATGTCCCGGTGGGCATCCCACCTTTTTTCATCAACACCTATCGGTTAGCCTAAGTTTTTACTTGTTCACATGATATGTGCTATTCTTGGAGTGTCCTTTTATTTTCATTTTGTTTGTTGTTTGAATAAAATTATCAAGATCTGAAATATTTATTTGGAGAGAGTCTTCACATTGCTACTTAATTGTTTGACTACTCATTGATCTTCACTTAAATCTTTTGGAGTAGTTTGTCATTCACTCTCGTGCTTCACTTATATCCTTTGAGTAAATTGATGAATGAGTTGAATGTCATAAATCTGAAATTATATATGTTCTATATGCTTAGTAATATTTCACATTGTGTTTAGAAAGTAAAATCTATTGAAGTTTGACAATCACAATATTGGTCATACAAGCAATTCATGAATGATTAGTATATGCAAGAGAAATTTCACATACAAATATATTATCTTGGATATCTTTTATGATTGTGAATACCCATTAATTATTTTCAAACTTGAGCAAATTAGTTGAAGTTGGACAAGGAAGACAACGTAATGAGTTATGTTTGAGTATATTTGCATAGAAGTTATATTGTTATGGATCCTCTAACATGTGGTGCTTGTTTAGAATCTTTTGCTAGCCTAAATTTCTGTGCTAAGCGGGAATACTGCTTGTGCATCCAAAATACTTGAGCCAAGTTTCTTCCATGAGTGTTCACCATACCTACCTATATACGGTATTACCCTGCCGTTCCAAGTAAATTTGCATGTGCCACCTCTAATCATTCAAATAAGCATCTGTTTTGTGTGCCCGTACCGCTCATGGAGCGGCAGGGGGTGGTCAATATCTTCCATGCTAAGCGGGTTATTCTCATGATGGGTGTTTATTCACTTGTCATTGCATGAGAGAGGCTGGTAATTGGGATGCCCAGTCCCGCAAAACAAAAACATATATAATGAAACAAACTCCCCCCAGAAAGTTGATTGTATGGAGGGCACCCGAGGATTCGGCTAGCCATGGCTTGTGTTTGAATGGTTGAAGGGGAGTAAACTTTACCTTTCCGCATGGGAACCGCCGATAATGTGTTTAGCATGGAAGATATTGAGAACTCTCGGTCGTGACATTGACAGGAAAGGCACACCACTCAAAATGTATTCATCTCTGTTTTAAACTATGAGCTCTGGCACCTCTGCAAATCCATGCTTCCCTCTGCGAAGGGACATTCCATTTACTTTCATGTTATTTAATTTTTGTTGAGTCAATTTCTTATTCCAACCTATTCTCTAGTTGGCAAGCATCATGTGATGGGGATAGATCCAGACACATATATCCATTCAAATATATGTGATCATGAATTATTATTGTTGACAATTATCTCTATGATAAATGAGTTGGGAGGCGAAACATTAAGCCCCTATCTTTCTCTGTGTTCGATGGATGCTATTTGTTCTAAAAATATGCTTTGAGTACTAGCAATCATAGAAGACTATATGATAATTGAGTATGTGGAGCTCTTACTTAGACTCTGTTGAAGATAAGTTGAATTGCAATTGTTTGGTGACTAAGAACATAGGTTGTTAAGTTTCAAGTGAATACATCGTTTGAACCATAGCATGTGAATTGATTGCTACTTTATCATGATGAGTTTTATGAGAAAAAATTGCGTAGTAGACATCAACGAGCCGCGCCTTCACAGCATATTGCCAACTTGGAAACAAGATCTGCTACGCCTCTGTTGCTCACCCAAGGAGCAATGGACAAGTAGAGAGGTCAAATGCAGAAGTGTTGCGTGGTCTCAGGACCAGAACTTTCGACAAGCTGCACCAGTGTGGAAGGCGCTGGGTGGAAGAGTTGCCGGCGGTTCTTTGGTCAATTAGAACGACACCAAGTCGAGCCACTGGCCAGACACCCTTCTCCCTTGTATATGGTGAAGAAGCGGTGCTCCCCACGGAACTCAGATACGGGTCACCTCGAGTTTTGGCCTTCGACGAGGAGGATCAAGATGAGCTACGGCAAGATGATGCCACGCTCCTTGAGGAAGATCGTTTCCGGGCTGCTGTCCATGCTGCACGGTACCAGCAAGCTTTGCGCCGCTACCATAGCCGCAAAGTCAATGCCAGGAACCTTGAGGAAGGCGACCTTGTTCTTCGTCGGATTCAGTCCGCGAAGGGTAAAAACAAGTTTATGCCGAAGTGCGAGGGCCCTTACCGGGTAGTACAAGTCACTAGGCCCGGCGCAGTCCGCCTAGAGACCGAAGATGGCACTCCGGTGCTGAACTCATGGAATATTGAGCATCTTCGCAAGATGATGCCACACTCATTGAGGAAGATCGTTTCCGGGCTGATGTCCGTGCTGCACGGTACCAGCAAGCTTTGCACCGCTACCATAGCCGCAAAGTCAATGCCAGAAACCTTGAGGAAGGTGACCTTGTTCTTCGTTGGATTCAGTCCATGAAGGGTAAAAACAAGTTGACGCCAAAGTGGGAGGGCCCTTACCGGGTAGTACGAGTCACTAGGCCCGGCGCAGTCCGCCTAGAGACTGAAGATGGCACTCCGGTGCTCAACTCATGGAATATTTGCCGGCAAGGTATGTAATTCTTTGTACAGAGCCGGGCGCAGATCCCGTGCACAATGAATAAAAGCTAAGTGTTTCACAACTCTTTGTCAAAGTACATATTTATTTATGTGTTACAGGCAGTCTTGGGTTACATTTTACCTTGCATGAGATGATGAACGAACCGTCAAGGTTCCAGCCTCCTCTTTTCTCTTCTTTCTTTTTCTCAAAGGAAGGAAGGGTGTCTCGCGTACAAGTTTCCCGGGGAGAGTGATGGCACGGATACCAAATGATGTTCAAGATATCATTCTACGACAAGAAGTACAGCAAAGAAGAAGCTAAGTTGCAAAACTTTGAAATAAATTCTTTGTTGTAGTTGCAATCTCCTTGAACGATTCTGGCCCTTGTATGAGAAACCTGCATGCTAAGGAACCTTGTCGTGATCAGCTACGCTCTTACTTTGTTTCGAGTCCGCTCAACAATTTAAGTGGCTGCGTTGTTATCGTCAAGTGTAACCTTGCCGGCAGCGGCACTTCTGGCAAGCTGCTAAGGATCCGTTCCTCAAGCGCTCGCGGCAAGAGTGCGCGCACCGGCAAGATTCTGGCAAGCGTAGGGTACAGAAATCATGCAAAGACAGAATAGAACAAGGGGAATGGCATGCATACATCCATTCAAAACACACGTCATATTACATCAATGCCATAGTGCAGGTCTAACTTAAGATAAATCTATCTTTTACATGGTCTTACACGCGGCAAGGTGTGACGACAAGTCAAATTCATGACCCCACCCTCTGTCCTGGGGATCTGGCCAACCCTATCAGCGATGGGCGCGACGAGCTCTTCGGCGGTCCTGGTGTCGGCTCCCCTCGGCAGGCTGACGAAGACTTTGGTGAGATCAATGCCTGGGTTCCGGTACACCACTTTGATGAGCACCTTGAAGAGGACGTCCCGGCAAAGCTTGCGGGATTCACTGGCAAGGTGTGCAGCTCGAGCCTCATGATGCTTCTCCAGCGCCTTGACCAAACTTTCGAAGAAGAGAGTGAGCCTGGCATTGGTGGTGTCCCCTTCGATGGTGGAGTAGTGGTACTCTGGCAAGCCCATGGCGGACAGCTGCGCAGTAAGGTTCTCCGCAGCAACCACAAGACGATCGGTCCAAAGTTTGTAGGCGCCTTTGAGCTCGTTGAATGAGTTCATGGCACTTTCAAGCAGGGCCTTCTCGTCCTGGAGGTCCTTCGCCAATATCTTCTCACGCTCTTTGGCTTCCTCAAGAGACTTCTCCAAGGTGGTCAGCTTCATCTTGTGATCTTCAATCACATCATTGGCCTTGGTGAGCTCTTGGTTCTTGTCAGATACTGAAGTCTGGAGCTCCGCCAAGGTGTGAGTTGCCTTCTCTGCATCTGCTTTGAGTGCCAAGATCTCCTTGTCGTTGGCGGCAATATCTGCTTCGAGCGCCCGCACCTTGCCTTCTAGCTCATTCTTGGCGACATCTGCGGCTTCGAAAGCATCGATGGCCTCCTTGATCTTACTGGCGTGCTCTGTAGCCTGAGCCGTGACTGCTTCGTTGTGCTTATGCTCCAGCTCCTGGGTCTGCTAGGCAACAAGAGCCTGGATCTCGCCATCTTTGCCGCGAAGCGTAGCGGCAAGCTCCGCTTCACGAGCGGCAAGCTCTTCTTCAAGAGCGTCGAGGCCGATCTTGCGCTCATTCAGTCCTGCCTCAACTGCCGCTATCCTCTGCGCAGCGTCCTCCTGTGCCTTGTCGGCCTCGGTGAAAGCACATTTGCTCCCTTGGTGGTTTTGGTAATTTATAACAACATATATCTCATTGAACTAATAAACATTCAAGTGAAAGATTTCAGGAAGTTCAATGATTGGCATGGCAAGGACTAGGGAATGTGGACCCCTCAAAATGCTAAGGATATACATTGGCAAAAGCTCAAGACTATTCATTTTTGGTTTAGTGATCCAAGATCACGTTGAGTCCATAGGAAAGCCAATACTATTAAAAGGGGATGAGGTTTTGATAATGATCCGATTGCTCAAGTGCTTAGTGATACTGCTCCGAAACCCTCAGCCACTTTCTCTATCCAAACTTGTCCTAATTTTCAAAGTTAAACTCGGTCCCACCGAATTCTATCCATCCGGACCCACCGAGTTCATAAGGATAGTGCCACTAGCCAAACCCTAACAAGTCGGATCCACCGATATGGATCTCGGTCCCACCGAGATGGCCTTGCCAACTCTCTGTCATCAATTGCAATTATTTCAGTCTAACCGAGTTTGCAATCGGTGCCACCGAGATGGCTTGACCAACTTTCTGTTGCCTTGTTGCAATTATTTCGGTCTCACCGAGATGTTGCAATCGGCGCCACCGAAACGAGGTTTGCCCTACCATTGCACATCGGTCGCTCTGAGTTGTTTCCATTCGGTCCCACCGAAACTTCAAAAGTTCACATCTTTTGCATAGGTCGGTCTCACCGAGAATTCCAGTCGGTGCCACCGAGTTTGGTCAAAAGTGTGTAACGGTTTGATTTCGTGTGAAGGCTATATATACCCCTCCACCACCCTCTTACCAAGTAAGAGAGCCATCAGAACGTGCCTACATTTCCACCATAAATTTTCTGAGAGAGAACCACCTACTCATGTGTTGAGATCAAGATATTCCAATCCTACCATTTGAACCTTGATTTCTAGCCTTCCCAAGTTGCTTTCCACTCAAATCTTTCTCCCACCATAGCCAAATCTGTGAGGGAGTGTTTGATTGTTGGGGAGACTATCACTTGAAGCACAAGAGCAAGGAGTTCATCATCAACACACCATCTATTACCTTTTGGAGAGTGGTGTCTCCTAGATTGGTTAGGTGTCACTTGGGAGCCTCCAAGATCATGTGGAGTTGAACCAAGGAGTTTGTAAGGGCAAGGAGATCGCCTACTTCGTGAAGATCTACCCCGAGTGAGGCTAGTCCTTTGTGGACGTAAGCCAGGGTGGAATAGACAAGGTTGCTTCTTCGTGGACCCTTTGTGGGTGGAGCCCTCCATGGACTCGCGCAACCGTTACCCTCCGTGGGTTGAAGTCTCCATCAATGTGGACGTACGATAGCACCACCTATTGGAACCACGCCAAAAATCATCGTGTCTTCATTGCGTTTGAAATCTCTGATCCCTCCTTTACTTACATATGCAATGTTTTACTTTCCACTGCTATACTCTTAGAATTGCATGTGTAGGGTGTTACTTGACTTGATATACTTGCTAGAATCTGTCGACAACTAAAATTGGGAAAAATATATTTTTTATTTGGTCAAGTAGTCTAATCACCCCCTCTAGACATACTTTCGATCCTACAAGTGGTATCAGAGCTTTGGTCGCCATTGCATTGGTTTCACAACCTAGGAGAGTATGGCGTCTAGTGAGGGTAACTATCACCGTAGAGGTCCATATTTCGATGGTACAAACTTTGCTAGTTGGAAACATAAGATGAAAATGCATATTCTTGGTCATAACCCCGCCGTATGGGCTGTTGTTCATGTTGGCTTGCAAGGTGAATTCTTTGAGGATGGTAAGGAACCGGATCGTGAAGCAACCGCGGAAGAATTGAAGATGTTGCAATACAATGCTCAAGATTGTGACATTCTCTTCAATGGTTTGTGCCCTGAGGAGTTCAACAAGATCAGCTGCCTCGAGAATGCAAAGGAAATTTGGGGTACTTTGGTTGATATGCACGAGGGTACCGAGTCCGTCAAGGAATCTAAGTTGGATGTGCTTCAAAGTCAACTTGATAAGTTCAAGATGAAGGATGGTGAAGGAGTCGCCGAAATGTACTCTAGGCTTGCTCTCATCACAAATGAGATCGCCGGCTTAGGAAGTGAAGAGATGACCAACAAATTCATCATCAAGAAGATCCTTAGAGCTTTGGATGGAAAATACGATACCGTGTGCACATTGATCCAAATGATGCCCAATTACAAAGATCTCAAGCCCACGGAAGTCATTGGAAGGATTGTTGCTCATGAGATGTCACTCAAGGACAAAGAGGAGCTACACAACAAATCAAGTGGTGCTTACAAATCCTCAACCGATGCTCCCACAACTTCAAGCGACAAGCTAGTATCCGATGAGGAGATAAGCCTAATGGTGAAAAGGTTCAACAAGTTTTAAAAGAACAAAGGAAAAGAGAGAAGTTCTAGCTCAAGACACTATGAGAAAAGATCATCAAGTCGTGACCGTAATTGCTACAATTGTGGAAGACCCGGACACTATTCCAATGAGTGTACGACACCTCACAAGAAAAGAGACGAATCACCAAGAGGAAGACATAGAAGAGATGAATCACCTCACAAGGAGAGAAGGAGTAGAGATGATCGTTATGAACGAAGATCTTCTTGAAGAAGCAAGGATTCGGGAAGGAAGGACAAGTCATCCAAGAGCTACACTAGAAGAAGACATCAAGCTCATGTTGGTGAATGGATTTCCGGCTCCAACTCCGACAACCACTCCGAGAGAAGCTATCACTCCAACTCCGACTATAGTCAAGATGAAGGTGTTGCCGGACTTGCTCTAGTATCATCCAACTCCTATGATCTATTTGATTCACCAAATAAAGGAATTGGAAGATGCTTCATGGCAAATGGCCCCAAGGTATCACACCCCGAATACTTTGACTTCAATAGTGATGATGATGATTTGCTTGGTGATGATGATTTACTTGTTGATAAGACTAGTGATGTGAGCTACAAAGAAAATTCTAGTAATCATAGTCAAGAGGAAACGAATGACAATGCTATGAAGTAGATTGAGCGTCTAACTAAAGAAGTAAATGCTCTTAAGTTAGCTCATGAAACAACTCAAGAGGATCATAGAGAGCTTTTAAGATCTTGAGAAGCTACGCTTCGAGAAGCTAAATTTAGAGCAATAGCATGAGTTTCTTAAAGCTATCAATGATGATCTTCGAAAGAAGAGTTCTTCATATCTTGCCAAATGTTTACTCTTGTCTACCTTTATGCCACAAGTTAAATCTAAGAAAACTAGTAATAAGGGTAAAAAGGGTTCTACCTCTAGTAGTAACAATAACAATGCCAAATCCAATGTTGTTGCTTCTAGTAGTTCTATTGATTCCACTAATGATTCTCTTAGCCAAGTTACACTTGAGCAAGAAAACAATTTATTGAAAGGAATTATAGAAAAGGGTGTCTACAAAAGCCTTGCCGGGAGTAAGCAATTTGAGGAAATTGTGCGCAAGCAAGGAAGGCACCGGAAGAACCAAGGTATTGGTTTTGAACGAAAGTTCAATGCCAATGGAGTTGAGTGGGAAGAAGATCAATACCCCAAGACGAAGTTTGTTCCTCAACAAGAGAAGTATGATCCTACTTCCTTCAAGGGAACACAAGCTCAAGATGATCTTCCACCACAAGACCACAAGCTAAAAGGCAAGGACAAGCTTCAAGAGGAGATTGACTCATTTGGAGAAGCACCTCAAGCCTTGGTCAAGTGGGTTCCCAAGACTTCATCAAGTTCTACTTCATCAAGTGCTACCACAACTCCAAGGATTCTCGTCAAGTTGATGTGGGTCCCAAAGAAGAAGAACTAGAGAGTTCTTGAGGGTGACTCCGCCAACAAACTTCACTCACATTCATTTATGGCAAGAACTAGTGCAACCAACTTCAACATCTTGCAGTAGTTCATGGAGTCACAAACCCTCTTGTTGGTAAGGCAAGGAACAAGGTATTCAATGCATTCATGGACATCATCAAATATGCATTTCACTCTATGTCTATGGATATCTTTGTATGTTCCTTGTGTGGGACTAACCCATGTAGGTATTGAAAGTGCAAAACTCCAAGGATTGCTGCCAACTATTGATGGTCTACATCAACATTGAGCATCCACATCTTCAACATCTACATGAAGTCATCATCGACAAAACCCAAGGTTAGTTCATCCCTTCTTGAGGGGATATCACATCTAGGGGGAGCTTTGCTCTAAGACTTGAGCGAAAGAAACTCTAATGGTGTGAACACATTAATGCTTTATGTAAAAGTGGCAACCCCACTTGTGCTTAAACGATGAGTATGTCCTATGATCAAATGTTCTCATTTGGCTCCTAAGTCAATATACTCATATATAGATGACTATGTCATCGCCCATTGCTTGATAGATGCTAGAATTGGTTGTGCATGTTTGACACATATTTCGATTGCCATCTTATTGTGTGAGCATGTTGCTATGCATATTTTTCTTCATTCAAGGACATCCATTTGTTGTTTTGATTTTCTTGGTTTTTCTGGCCAAGTGGATGTACAAGAATGCCTGAGAACCACCTCTAGCTATCTATTCTTTCTTGTCTCAAATTCTATTCTTTCTATATCACAAAAATTGAACAAGTCTTTTTCGGACCCTCTGGGTGAGGCCCACTCGGAGTCACCGATCTGACAAGGACTGAACTCCAAAACCTTCTGGATGTTTTTTGGTTAGACCAACCCACTCTCATTCGGTCTCACCAAAACCATTTAGACTGATCAGATATTTTATCTCGGTGCAACCGACATGAATCGTCTCGGAGCCACCGATACGCCTAACTGCAAGCAGTTGCACGTCTCGGTGCCACCGATTCTCTTCAAATCGGAGCCACCGACAGCCAGTGGGTATATATATCCAGCGGGTCCGTTCGATTAAAATTTCTCAAAACCCTTCGAACCCGTGCCCTACTGTTGCCGTCGCCAGGTCTCCGGACTGTTGCCTTTGCGTCCAGCGCGCACTCGCCGTTGCATTCCGTCGCCGTCAACGGGAATCTCTCCCTACGTTGCCGCCGTAGAGGATTTGCACCAAGTTAGGGTAAAATCCGATCCCCTTGTGCTTCAATTTCTGATTCTATGCACTAGGGAACTCGCCATGATTCATGCCACAGTTTGCAATACTCATTCCTCATATAAAATTCCTTAGAATAGATTTGAGCAAAAAATTTAGGTTTAAGTTTTCGCAGAATGCATCTCGGACCAACCGAATTGAAATTTTTGGAGTTACCGATTTGGCTTTAGCCATTGCACTAGTACCCCTCGGTGCCACCGAGTTGTATGAATCGGTGAGACCAAAAGTAAGTTTCTGTGAAACCCTAGCATATCGGAGACACCGAGCCACAAATCGGTCTGACCGAAACTGTGTGCCAAGTTTCTGTTGAGTGCTTCGGTATCACCGAAATGATCAACTCGGATGATCCGAAATCCCTTCTGTGAAAAGTTGAAACTAAGATTTGAACTCATATTTTTCAAAAACCAGCTGTCTTTTTTTGATGACTCATCTACTCTGCCCATACCCAACTATTCACAGGTCTGTTTGCAAGATGTCTAAAGCAAGTGACAGCCAGAACATGTCAGAGCAAGCAGCAGAGCTAAGTGCAGGGTCAAGCCCTAAGGAAAGTTTCTATGAAGGAGAAAGGAGCTCTCCAGAGTTGCCTAAGGCAACCACCAGATCAAGGAAAAAGAAAAATTATGACGATGATGATGAGGATTTTGCTGCTGAGGAAGCTACCTCCAAAAAGAAGAAGCCAACTGTTGTAGCCAAGGAATATGGCACAAGGAAGGAAAGAGGAGTCACAAGAAAGATTTTAGAATCAGCTGCAGCCAAGCAAGGAATGACACTTGAGGAGCCAAGTGGCTCAAAAGCAAAAGTTGCAGGCAAGAAGAGAGAGAGAAAACAAACTACCCATGTGATCTTCAAGCCAACCTCTATGAGGACAGATGATGCAACTGATGAGGAAGAGAAAGAACCAGCAAATCCACCTCCTGCAAAGCAACAGAAGCTTATGGCAAGTGCAATAAAATCCAGCATCTCCTCCAAGACAAAGAAAGCTACAACAACCAGACCCAAAAGAACCACAAGAGATGTTTCAGCTAAGGAGAAGAACAAGGCCCCAGTGCCTGAAGTTGAGGTTGATGATGAGCCACTAGTGCTCAAGAAGCTAAGGCCAAAGTTGCCTGATCATGATGACACCCACCCTATTGCAGAAGATATGAAAGCAAGAAGGGATAATGGTCTGAGAAAATGGAGAGAGAATGATCCCTATTCCATCAGGAGAAAAACAGCTTGTGACTATAGGTTTGACACTCGAGAGAAACAAGACTTTTATGAGACAGTGCTGCTGAACAAGAAACCAATAGTCAGTGACATGAGATGGGTCAAATGGGAGTACATTGATGAGAATGAAGACTATTTTCCGCATGTTCATGAGAGTTTCAAGCTTGCTGGGATTGATACCTTCATTGGAAGGAAACTTACATCATGGAGTGATGAAATGATCATGCAATTTTATTCCACGGCACATTTCTATCCAAATGGGAAGATTGTGTGGATGACTGAAGGAGTGAGATACCAGTCTTCTATCACTGAGTGGGCTGCTCTTCTTGAAGCTCCTAAGGATGAAGAGGATGATATTGATGTTTATGCTAAGCCCAAGAAAGACCACAATTCAATGAAGAACATGTACAAGCCTATTCTAGAGAAGGATCTTGAGACACACAATCTAGGTTCAGTGAAGCACCTGCTACCTGGTTTGGCCACCACCAACACTATTTTGAGGCATACATTGATGCCCAAATCTGGAGATGACAAGATGATACGTGGCCACTCCATCAACTTGCTGCACCTGTTTGATGTTCCACAGAAGTTCAAAGTATGAGTCTGATTATAGAGACCATAAAGAGGACAGCAGCTGACCAAAAGAGGTCATGTGGTTTTGCTCCGCACATTCAATTGCTCATCAATTCCAAGGTTGGAACGAACACATATCTTCTTGGCCAAGAGCACCTTCCATTGTTTCCTGAGTTTGAGGACAATGTAGTGGTGATGGATCCTTCTCATCCTACTTCTGTTGAGGCACAGGCAAAGATTGAAGCAGCTAAAGCAGCTAAAGCAGCCAAGGAAGCATCAGCCCCTAGATCATCCACAGCTCAGCTCAAGACCAAGTCTGATCAAATGACTTATCTGCTAGAAGCTACCTAGAGGATTGAACAAAGTCTGGCCAACCTTGTCAAGAATCAGACAAGCTTAGAGCGGATTGTGGAAACAAAGTTTTATGACCTTGATGTGAAAGTCACAGAGATCCAGACAACAGTGGAGAAGCTCCAGAGAGATGTGGATAGAGTCAGAGCGTCAGATGAGGACAGTGGTAATGAGAGACCTACCACCAACAGATTTCATACAGTGCCTAGGGCACCGAGGTCTGCCGCTGTACCTACTGCAGATGTGAGGACTACAGTTTCTGCCCTAGCTGCTGCTCCATCCGTTCCACCACCAGTGTCTACTCCACCAGCACAGCAGACTTCAGCCGAAGCTTTTGCAGACGCAGTTATATCAACGCCGTCGACGCACACCGGAGCTGCCAGCCAGAGATCTTCATCTCCAGGAGCTGCTGGAGATCGTGCATAGAGTGACGAGTAGCTCTATACCTATTCAAGCTTTTTGGTACTTGTTGCCAAAGGGGAGAATTTGTATAGATCTTTAGGCTTCGAGAGAGAGTGTCTTGTCTTTTGCTTTGTTTGATTCTCTTTGAGAGTGTTTGGTTCATGCTTGCTACTTTGGTTGGTTATGCTTGAGACTACGTTGGTTGATTGTGTGCTTGATCATACAATGCTTCATGTTATGCACATTGGTTATCTTTATCTCTATTCTATGTATGATCATTCACATGTGTTTTTGGTGATGCGTGCTTACTATTCCACTCATATCATTTTGTGCGCTCCACCAAGTTGTATGTGACATGGAAGAGTTACTCATGATCCTAATCGATTGTGCATTTGCATTCAAACGCAAATTCTAAATAATGCACAAATTTAGGGGGAGCTCTTGCTTATCACATACTTCTCAAAGCGATGATAATATTCATTGATTATATCCTCTATCGAAGCTTTGATCTATATGTTGTCATCAATTACCAAAAAGGGGGAGATTAAAAGCACATTTGCTCCCTTGGTGGTTTTGGTAATTTATAACAACATATATCTCATTGAACTAATAAACATTCAAGTGAAAGATTTCAGGAAGTTCAATGATTGGCATGGCAAGGACTAGGGAATGTGGACCCCTCAAAATGCTAAGGATATACATTGGAAAAAGCTCAAGACTGTTCATTTTTGGTTTAGTGATCCAAGATCACATTGAGTCCATAGGAAAGCCAATACTATTAAAAGGGGATGAGGTTTTGATAATGATCTGATTGCTCAAGTGCTTAGTGATACTGCTCCGAAACCCTTAACCACTTTCTCTATCCAAACTTGTCCTAATTTCCAAAGTTAAACTCAGTCCCACCGAATTCTATCCATCCGGACCCACCGAGTTCATAAGGATAGTGCCACTAGCCAAACCCTAACAAGTCGGATCCACCGATATGGATCTCGGTCCCACCGAGATGGCCTTGCCAACTCTCTGTCATCAATTGCAATTATTTCAGTCTAACCGAGTTTGCAATCGGTGCCACCGAGATGGCTTGACCAACTTTCTGTTGCCTTGTTGCAATTATTTCGGTCTCATCGAGATGTTGCAATCGGTGCCACCGAAACGAGGTTTGCCCTACCATTGCACATCGGTCGCTCCGAGTTGTTTCCATTCGGTCCCACCGAAACTTCAAAAGTTCACATCTTTTGCACATGTCGGTCTCACCGAGAATTCCAGTCGGTGCCACCGAGTTTGGTCAAAAGTGTCTAATAGTTGGATTTCGTGTGAAGGCTATATATACCCCTCCACCACCCTCTTACCAAGTAAGAGAGCCATCAGAACATGCCTACATTTCCACCATACATTTTCTGAGAGAGAACCACCTACTCATGTGTTGAGATCAAGATATTCCAATCCTACCATTTGAACCTTGATTTCTAGCCTTCCCAAGTTGCTTTCCACTCAAATCTTTCTTCCACCATAGCCAAATCTGTGAGGTAGTGTTTGAGTGTTGGGGAGACTATCACTTGAAGCACAAGAGCAAGGAGTTCATCATCAACACACCATCTATTACCTTTTGGAGAGTGGTGTCTCCTAGATTGGTTAGATGTCACTTGGGAGACTCCAAGATCATGTGGAGTTGAACCAAGGAGTTTGTAAGGGCAAGGAGATCGCCTACTTTGTGAAGATCTACCCCGAGTGAGGCTTGTCCTTCATGGATGTAAGCCATGGTGGAATAGACAAGGTTGCTTCTTCGTTGACCCTTTGTGGGTGGAGCCCTCCGTGGACTCGCACAACCGTTACCCTCTGTGGGTTGAAGTCTCCATCAACGTGGACGTACGATAGCACCACCTATCGGAACCATGCCAAAAATCATCGTGTCTTCATTGCGTTTGAAATCTCTGATCCCCTCCTTTACTTACATATGCAATGTTTTAATTTCCACTGCTATACTCTTAGAATTGCATGTGTAGGGTGTTACTTGACTTGATATACTTGCTAGAATCTGCCCACAACTAAAATTGGGAAAAGGATAGTTTTTATTTGGTCAAGTAGTCTAATCACCCCCCCTCGACACATACTTTCGATCCTACACTCGGCCTTCTCCAGAATAAATTGCTCCTAGGCCTTGGCAAGCTGGATATGGCATTCTTGGAGGTCTTGGAGGCATTCTGCATACCAGATTTGCGTTTCGTCCACCCGTTTCTTGAACTCCTCTTCCGCTTTGCCGAGGACGGCAGCCCTGGAGTCCAAGATCTCCGTGCGGCTACGGTAGCACACCTGGAGCTTCTGGAAGTTCTCGCCCATAGCTTTGAGGAGCTGCCGTTCTTTGGTCTCGTTGATGTTGGCGTGCGGCTCATCGACAACCTCAAGCCCGACAGCAGCAATGATATCATCATCCAAGACCTCTCCTTCAGCGGGTGCCCCAATATTTGACATCCCAGGGAGGCTGATGAACAAGTCGTCGCCAACCTTCAGGTATCTGCTTGAGAAGGGCTCTTCAGATGTCGAGGGGTGATCGTGCGCAACCGCCTTGCCGGTCCGGATCGCCCTCATGGCCGAGTCACTCCTGAGACATGGATGTGTTCAGTGGCCTCGACACTCTTGTTGCCGCCGTCTTCAGCAGTGTCCTTGGCGGCCTCTTCATGAGAGGCCTTGGCGGCCTCCTCGTCGGTTCTCCAGACGGCCTCATCAGCAGCAATGTTGCTGGCCTCGTCGGCGGCGTCCCTCGCGATCCCCTTGATGGTGGAGTCGATGTCCATTTCATTAGATGGAGGCGGATCTGAAAGAATGGAGAAGAGAGAAAATCAAAATTCAGATCAAGTTC
The DNA here is from genome assembly GCA_039707655.1 of Elymus sibiricus. Lineage (NCBI taxonomy): Eukaryota > Viridiplantae > Streptophyta > Magnoliopsida > Poales > Poaceae > Elymus > Elymus sibiricus. The sequence continues at coordinate 209,660,554 of CM077676.1, read as the reverse complement.
ATGAAAATAAAAAAGATGGATAAAGAAGAAAAGTACTTGACGGCAGAAGAGTTACCAGACTGAGACTGTTGAGGAGGAACAGATTCTCCTCCGACAACCTTGGTTGTCGTCGCCTGGTTGCCGGCGATTTTGGTTGCCGGCACTTCGTCATCGCGGACAGGCTCGTCGGTGGAGGTCCTTGCCAAAGAGCTGCTCGCCGGGGGGGGGGGGGGGGGGGGTTGACGGAGGCATCACAGTTGGATCTGCCTCCGGGCGTCCCTCTTCCTGGTGCTCTTCTCCTGCTCCCTTGCCGATGTCAGCAATGAACATTTCAACTCCAATACTTGACAAAGGAAAGTGAGTAGTGGCCTCACACCGAGGGCTGCGCTGGGGGCTCTGCCAGGGACTGGCAACCATGACGTCGGCACCTGGTGCCGTGCTTGCCATTGGTTCGTCCTCTGCCGTAGTCCTCGCCCGCTTGGCCATCCTTTGCGCCAAGGTTTCTTTGTCACTATTGAAACAAGTCAAGATGGAGCAAATCAGATTAGCAACAATAGGAAACCAAGATTTAACGAAAAGGGTTGAAGATGTGTACTTTTCTTCCTCCTCCTTGTCGTTAAGGATGGAGAGATCATACAAGATCTCAGGTCTGGTGCTGGAGGATGGCGCCGGGGTAGAAGTCCTGGCCCGCTTGGTTCCGCAGGTGCGTGATAACCCACAAGTATAGGGGATTAGTTGTAGCCTTTCTCGATAAATAAGAGTGTCGAACCCAACGAGGAGCTAAAGGTAGAATCAATATTCCCTTCAAGTTCTATCAACCACCGATACAACTCTACGCACACTGAACGTTCGCTTTACCTAGAACAAGAATGAAACTAGAAGTACTTTGTAGGTGTAATGCTAGAACTACTTCGCAAGAATAAAACTAGGAGTACTTAGCAAGAATAAAACTATGAGTAATTTGCAAGATAATAAAAGTTAGTTGTTTAGTAGAAAGCTTTTGTAACACAAGGAGAAAGATTTGTCCCTAGGCAATCGATAACTAGACCGGTAATCATTATTGCAATTTTATATGAGGGAGAGGCATGAGCTAACATACTTTCCGTACTTGGATCATATGCACTTATGATTAGAACTCTAGCAAGCATCTGCAACTACCAAAGATCATTAAGGTAAAACCCAACCATAGCATTAAGTAACAAGTCGTCTTTACTCCCATACGCAACAACCCCCTTACTCGGGTGTAAGCTTCTGTCACTCTAGCCGCCCACTATAAGAGAATTATGAACATATTGCAAACCCTACAACAGGAATCCCTCATGCTTGCGCGACACGGAGGGCACCATAGGACAGCACCAAAATAAAACATACAACTCAAACCAATCATGATCATCAATCAACCCATAGGACAAAACGAATCTACTCAAACATCATAGGATGGCCACACATCATTGGATAATAATATGTAGCATTAAGCACCATGTTTAAGTTGAGATTACAGCGGGGAGAAGAGGTGTTACACCACTGCATAGAGGGGGAGAGAGTTGGTGTTGACGGAGGCGAAGTTGTTGGTGTAGATCGCCGTCACGATGATTGCCCCGGCGGCGTTCCGGCGCCACCGGGAGAGAGGGGGAGAGAGCCCCCCTCTCTTCTTCCTTGGCCTCCCCCCTAGATGGGAGGAGAGTTTCCCCTCTGCACCATGGCCGCCATGGCTCCCAGAGGGCAGGAGCCCCTCCGAGATTGGATCTCTCTCTCTGTTTCTCTTCTGTTTCGCGTTCCTGTTTTCTGGCCAAAAACCGTTTCTTATATTCTCGGAGATCCGTAACTCCGATTGCGCTGAAATTTTAACACGATTTTTTTCTCGATATAAGCTTCCTCGCGGCCGAAGAAGAGCCCCAACCGACTTACGGTGTGCCCACAAGGAAACACCACGCGGCCTGGGGGGGTCGTGCCCATTTGCCTTGAGGAGGCTGTGGACCTCCGTTTGCGTTGATTCCACCTCCCAAAAATCACATATATTCCAAAATAATTCTCCGTAAAATTTTATCACATTTGGACTTCGTTTGATATGGATTTTCTGCGAAACAAAAAACAAGCAGAAAACAGGAACTGGCACTGGGCACTGGATCAATATGTTAGTCCAAGAAATCATATAAAATGTTGCCAAAAGTATGTGGAAATTGTAGGATATTGGCATGAAACAATCAAAAATTATAGATACGACGGAGACGTATCAACATCCCCAAGCTTAATTCCTGCTCGTCCTCGAGTAGGTAAATGATAAAAAAGATAATTTTTGATGTGGAATGCTACCTAGCATAATCTTGATCATGTAATCTAATCATGGCATGAATATTAAGACACGAGTGATTCAAAGCAATAGTCTATAATTTGATATAAAGACATCAATACTCAGGCATAACAACAAACAATCATGCCTTTCAGAATAAAAATGCTAAAGAAAGTTATCCCTACAAAATCATATAATCCTGTCATGCTCCATCTTCTTAACATAAAATATTTATCATGAACAACCCCGGTTTTAGCCAAGCAATTGGTTCATACTTTTTAACGCGCTTCAGCTTTTTCAACCCCCACGCAATACATGAGCGCAAGCCATGGATATAGCACTATGGGTGGAATAGAATGTGGTGGTAGAGATTAATAAGGGGAAGTCAAAAAGAAGAAGATAGTCTCACATCGACGCGGCTAATCAACGGGCTATGGAAATGCCCATCAATTGACTAGGCAGATTAACGGGCTATGGAGATACCTATCAATCGATATCAATGCGAGGAGTAGGGATTGCCATGCAACGGATGCACTAAGAGCTATAAGTGTATGAAGGCTCAAACTGAAAAATAAGTGGGTGTGCATCCAACTTGCTTGCTCATGAAGACCTCGGGCATTTGAGGAAGCCCATCATCAGAATATACAAGCCAAGTTCTATAATGAAAAATTCCCACTAGTATATGAAAGTGAAAAAATAGGAGACTCTCTATATGAAAAACATGGTGCTACTGTCACTACTGGGAAAGGGCTTATAGGAGAACCCAGCCGCCGCCACGATCCCCTTCTTCCTCCAACTCCCAGATCACCTCGCACCCTCCTCCACGCTCCGCTGCTCCCCTCGGTCCGCTCCTCCCACCCTCCGGCCAGATCCCCATGCCCCCTCCTCCATGCTCCCCACGGCCTGCACCCTGCCCCGTGGCTAGGGTTTCGCCTGCCATCTTCTTCGCCGAGATCCGCCACAGTCGGTGACGGGGAGTCCAGAGGTCGCCGGATCCGGCACTGGCGTCTACTAGGTAGGTCCTTTCCCTCTTTTCTCGCCGGGATCCATCCTCTCCTCCTCACCTCACCTTCTCCTCCTGGCCTTTCCTCTGCTGCTGGTCACCATGGAGCGGACGGGATGGGGACGATGGCAGGAGGGCGTCGGATCCTTCCTGCTCGAGGAGGAGGAGGGGTGCACCTCCATCTTCTTTCATGGGTGCTCCTGCCCGAGCTCGACCACAGCAGCAGCGGCAGATGACCCCTCTCAGCGCCATGAACCCTAGCCCTTCCACTAGGTTGGCTACCAATCCTCCCCCTACCCCTGTCTTCTTTCTTCTTGTACTTTTCATCATCTCCCACAAGATCTGATGCATATGCTGCTTGTGTACTAGTAGATCAGTGGACATTGATCAATGATTTATTTAGAGGAGTAGTTTGTTACGCGCATGTGTAGTACAAGATCTGATCAATATAAAAAATATAAGATATAAGCTGAGACATTTAGTGATTTCCAAGATTGTTTTAGAACGAGATTGGTGTACATGCCACTGCCGCTGATGGCTACTCTGTTTGATGAAATTCTAGAACTAATCTGATTTTTTTGTGTTCTTGTAATGTAGATGAAGAAAGGTGTTGACATGGCGAGCCGCCGCTGCCAGGGTCACCACCCACGCCCATGCCTACTCAGCTATCCACTCCCAGGAGGAAGATGAAGCTCCTCCAACCGATCAAAGCGAAGGCTCTCTTGTTCTTCTTGGTATGCAATCATGCAATCCCTTGGCCTTCTTGCATTACTAATTTAATATGTTTTTGTTCAGTTAAATAGTTTGTAGTTAGTTGAAGTTAAGTCACTAGATGAATAGTTTGGATCCGCTGATTTGCACAACTTTATGCATCGATCCATCAAATATGTATGGAAGTCTGAATTCTTCCAATGTATTGATATAGAATATGGAGCAATTATCACACAGAAAATTTGTCTCTCAAACACCACTTTTTTCTTTTTGAAACTCACTACAAGGCATACAAAAATTGCAGCTAGTGTACTGTCTTGTAGATGCTTGTAAAATAATTAGTTTTGCATCAATTCAAGAGTTAAATTCATGTTTGTTTGTATCTATGATTCATTCAAGATTTAACAAGCTTCTGTACCACTAGATTACATACTCCCGCTAGCTAAGTAGAGTTTTTCTATACAGAAGGGCACTAGGATCTGAAACTGTTGGCATATGTCCAGTTCGTTTATGAACATACACATACAGTTCAGAAGTACTAGGATCTGAAACTGATGGCGTATGTTTTTGCAAACTTTGGGAGGTGGTTAGCGCGGGGAGCGCCGACGTTTGGGCGGCGGGGCAGCCTTGATGTGACCACGGCGCAGATCGACTGTGGGGGTGGTGCGAGTCAGGATCCGGCTAGGTTTTAAAGCTTTCAGATCTTAATTTTTCACTTTTAGAATAATGAACTCCATGCATATCTTTTCTTTCTTTGCCCAAGAACATGTACATATGCATGTCAGGGGGTCCTGTATTCTCACCAAATGTGGCAGAATTGTGTATTAGTTGCTAGCTGGAAGTACCTGTGTCCATCAATTTGAGCACCATTGTTTGTTCCATCTCAGTGTATAGTGTTTCCTCTCTATACGTATAGTGGATCCTAGTCTAAATTATAGCAGAGAGCTAGTATACCTTATTTTGCATTCCACAAACGTACTTGTTCTTTAACCTAGATGCAAGTACATGTTTTTAACTTGTAGGTTGCTATATCTTGAAATCCATTTTCATGGACTTTTTTTAGTTGTATACATAATTTATTTATCTCTTTTGAAACCTGCATGCATTTGCTAAGTTTGATGCTTTTTATATCCTTAACAGAGTTATACCTGATAGTTCAGTCTAAGTTGAAGCACATGATGGCTCAAATCTAGTATTCCTGTGTATAATAGATCAATTTTGTATGCAGAAAGATGTCGTGTCCATTTTATTGTGGAATGTTATGCTTAAGGAGAGCAGTTTGTACATCAAACTTAACCAATTGATATGTAAGTGCTAAATAATTCGCTTTTCACATGCTCAGTCAAAGTTACGCTGGCTATCTAAGTCGACTTTAATTTCTTTGTCTTTAATTGTGCAAGAATATGTCCTATTTTCAGGATTTTCTCAACCAAAGTGGCTCGAGGCCAAGGACCAGAAGTGACTTGAAGCCAAGGACCAGAAAATCCAAAGGAGTAGGGGCATGAATTGGGCACTTTGGGAGTGCCTTTGCACTGCGACATCGACTCCAGCCACACTATGTGAAGACCTCATTAGTGTGCATTTGGTCCATTGGTTCGGTAGCTTATTTTACTCAGCTTGTTGGGTTCTGTTTAAAGATCTTCAGAAAAACAGGAGACTTGCCTTCTCTAGTCGGGCCACAAGAAAAGTGCAATAATAATGTTTTCCTATGTTTCTGGCATTTTTAATTCGTCCTCAAAGTAATGCTATGCATGTACATATGTGTATTACATGGGCTGTACTGTGTACATAACAGTACAGTGTGTGCATTTTTTTTAAATTCAAAAATTCCTAGCAGTGGTGGGTAGAGCACTGTGCTCGCCAGTGGTGCATCTGCTATGGTGCAAACTAGCTCTGGTGACCCTCTTAGTAGTGGCGGGTGCTTCTTCGTGCCCGCCACTGGTGGCCTTTTAGCAGTGGTAGGAGGTCAGTGGCGGGCTTGCCTGGGCCCCTAGCCCGCCACTAATGCCCATTTTGCACCCGCCACTGCTAGGCATTCCTACAGTAGTGTGTGAAGCACAAGTGTGGTAAAGGATAGTAGCATTGCCCCTTCTCTCTTTTTCTCTCATTTTTTTTTCTCTCTTTTTTTCTCCTTTTTTCCATTTTTTTGGGATCTTTTTGGCCTTTTTTTTAGAACAGTCTCATGGACCTCATCCCCACTTTTTCGAGGACTCATTAGTCTCCACCATTCTTTCCTCACTGGGACAATGCTCTAATAATGATGATCATCACACTTTTATTTACTTACAACTCGATAAAAACTATACAAGATGACTCTATATGAATGCCTCTGGCAGTGTACCAGGATGTGCAATGATCTAGCGTAGCAAAGATACCAAAAAATGGACAAGCCATGAAAATATCATGCTAGCTATCTTACGATCACGCAAAGCAATATGACAATGAATGCTCAAGTCATGTATTTGATGATGATGGAAGTTGCATGGCAATATATCTCGGAATGGCTATGGAAATGCCATAATAGGTAGGTATGGTGGCTGTTTTGAGGAAGATATAAGGAGGCTTATGTGTGATAGAGCGTATCATATCATGGGGTTTGGATGCACCGGCGAAGTTTGCACCAACTCTCGAGGTGTGAAAGGGCAATGCACGGTACTGAAGAGGCTAGCAAATTGCGGAAAGGTGAGAGTGCGTATAATCCATGGACTCACATTAGTCATAAAGAACTCACATACTTATTGCAAAATTTTATTAGCCCTCGAAGCAAAGTACTACTACACATTCCCCTAGGGGGGAGGTTGGTAGGAGTTAACCATCACGCGCCCCCGACCTCCACGCAAAGGAAGACACTCAATAATAAATCATGCTTCAACTTCTTAGCATAACGACAGACCATACGTGCATGCTTCGGGAATCACAAACCTTAACACCAATATTCTTACTAAACCACAATCATTCACTAGTACCTCCCACATATCACCATCTTAATATCGCAAAACTATTACAAGGAATCAAACTTATCATATTCAGTGATCTACAAGTTTTATGTAGGATTTTATGACTAACCATGTGAATGACCAATTCCTGTTGACTCTCTAAATAGATATAAGTGAAGCATGAGAGTTTAATTCTTTCTACAAAAGACCACACTCTAATAAATATAAGTGAAGCAAAAGAGCATTCTACAAATAACAGTTTTCCTATATGTAGAGAAACAGGCAATCCAAACTTCAAATGATATAAGTGAAGCACATGAAGCATTCTATAAAGCCATACTCAAAAGATATAAGTGAAATGCATGAAGCATTCTATAAATCAACCAAGGACTATCTCATACCAGCATGGTGCATTATTAAAAGAAAAAGAAAAAGCACACAACGCTCTAAGAATTTACGCATATCATGTGAACAAAACAAAAACCGAGACATACCGATAATTGTTGAAGAAAGATGGGACGCCTTCCAGGGCATCCCCAAGCTTAGACGCTTGAGTCTCCTTGAATATTTACTTGGGGTGCCTTGGGCATCCCAAGCTTGAACTCTTGCCTCTCCTTATTCTCCTCATATCGATACCTCCTCGATCTTCGAACACTTCATCCACACAAAACTTAACCGGACTTTTTATTAGAGGGGTTAGTACATATAACATCAAATCCCATCATGTCCTGCTGTAACATTATTGTATAATTATAATCAAACATTACCCACTATCTGCTATCACAATTCTATGGCTCCCAAGTCAATGGGGCTCAACAAGATTTCAAACATACGCAAATAAAGAAACTATAACAGCAATATGTGAAAACAGGACAGTCTGTAAAGATGCAGATGGTACATATACTTCTGTAACTCAAAAAATTCTGAAAAATTAGGACAAAATAAAAAATTTGCATAGAAGTACTGTGAAAGTTTTTCAGAATTTTTGCACGTTTCAGTAAAATAACAAAATTCAAGCACTACAGCAAAAGTTTCTATTTTTTCACAGCACACACCAAACAAGCAATTTAAACATCCTAAAGGTAAATCTTGGCACATTATTTTTATAATACAATGGATTTGTACAAGGGGATAAATATTTTTGTGAGAAACTTCCATGAAAAATTCTACATTGTTTCCATGAGCATGAACACAAGTGTTCAAGGTTGACCCTCACTTCTCCAATGCATAACCTTCCAATCGCTTCTCTTTTTGAAAAAGTTTTTAGGTTCCCCTCTATATTTTTTTTTGTTTTTAAATATTTTAAAAGCACACAACAGAATAAAATGACTCTCTAAAACTTCCAGGTTGTCTCCCAGGCAGCGCTTTCTTCAAAGCCATTAAGCTAGGCATAAAGTGCTCAAGTAATTGATCCACCCGGATCCCAAGGTATATCAAAGCCAATTTTAATTAACAATGATTTGTAATTTAGTAGTGAGCACAAAGAAACATATATCATGCAATGACGAAGTCTAACTCTCTTCCTATGCATCGGCATGTCATAAAAGAACAATTCATGCAAGGAGCTAAAGGTAGAATCAATATTCCCTTCAAGTTCTATCGACCACCGATACAACTCTACGCACACTTAACGTTCGCTTTACCTAGAACAAGAATGAAACTAGAAGTACTTTGTAGGTGTAATGGTAGAACTAGTTCGCAAGAATAAAACTAGGAGTACTTAGCAAGAATAAAACTACGAGTAATTTGCAAGATAATCAAAGTTAGTTGTTTAGTAGAAAGCTTTTGTAACACAAGGAGAAAGATTTGTCCCTAGGCAATCGATAACTAGACTGGTAATCATTATTGCAATTTTATATGAGGGAGAGCCATGAGCTAACATACTTTCCGTACTTGGATCATATGCACTTATGATTGGAACTCTAGCAAGCATCCACAACTACCAAAGATCATTAAGGTAAAACCCAACCATAGTATTAAGTAACAAGTCGTCTTTACTCCCATACGCAACAACCCCCTTACTCAGGTGTAAGCTTCTGTCACTCTAGCCGCCCACTATAAGAGAATTATGAACGTATTGCAAACCCTACAGTGGGAATCCCTCACGCTTGCGCGACATGGAGGACACCATAGGATAGCACCAAAATAAAACATACAACTCAAACCAATCACGATCATCAATCAACCCATAGGACAAAACGAATCTACTCAAACATCATAGGATGGCCACACATCATTGGATAATAATATGTAGCATTAAGCACCATGTTTAAGTAGAGATTACGGCAGGGAGAAGAGGTGTTACACCGCTGCATAGAGGGGGAGAGAGTTGGTGTTGACGGTGGCGAAGTTGTTGGTGTAGATCGCCGTCACGATGATTGCCCCCGCGGCGTTCCGGCGCCACCGGGAGAGAGGGGGAGAGAGCCCCCCTCCTTCTTCTTATTCCTTGGCCTCCCCCCTAGATGGGAGGAGAGTTTCCCCTCTAGTCCATGGCTGCCATGGCTCCCGGAGGGCAGGAGCCCCTCCAAGATTGGATCTCTCTCTCTCTCTGTTTCTCTTCTGTTTCGCGTTCCTGTTTTCTGGCCGAAAACCGTTTCTTATATTCCCGGAGATTCGTAACTCCGATTGCGATGAAATTTTAACACGATTTTTTTCTCGATATAAGCTTCCTTGCGGCCGACGAAGAGGCCCAACTGACTTACGGTGTGCCTACAAGGCAACACCACGCGGCCTGGGGGGGGGGATTCGTGCCCGTTTGCCTTGTGGAGGCTGTGGGCCTCCGTTTGCGTTGATTCCACCTCCCAAAAATCACATATATTCCAAAATAATTCTCCGTAAATTTTTATCGTATTTGGACTTCATTTGATATGGATTTTCTGCGAAACAAAAAAACAAGCAGTAAACAGGAACTGGCACTGGGCACTGGATCAATATGTTAGTCCAAGAAATCATATAAAATGTTGCCAAAAGTATGTGGAAATTGTAGGATATTGGCATGAAACAATAAAAAATTATAGATACGACGGAGACGTATCAACGCGGCAGGACGAGAAGACCCGCCCGTTCCGGCAGCCAGTATGGCCGTTTTCCTCGTAGAGGTACGCCACGCTCGCTACTGTTGAGGGGCTTGGCGTCGAGTTCCTTGCCGTCCGGTGGCCTTGCCGGCTGCATCCTTGTCGGCTACCTCTTCACCTGATAATATGCCGTGGACTGGTTCTCCGGAGATGGCTTTCCGGAGGACGCGAGGCTTCCTTGCCGGAACAGGAGGAGCTGGGGGCTCCCTATGTACTTGCTCTTCGGCAGTCTCTTCGCCCTGTTCCCTGGCAGGCTCCTTTTGCTCTTCGGCAAGTTCCTCCGGCGGCTCCTCTGCCGTTACATCCTCGGGATCCTCATCAACATTGGCTACCGCGGACCCAGAGCCGTTGGCGCCTTCAGACATTCTCGCCTCTGCCGCCCTGTTGGCGATATGCGCCAACTCTTCGGGGGTGGTGTCGCGGATGAGGTCTTTCTCCTCTCTGACGGGCCTCTCCACCAGTGTGTCAAACCACTCCCTCACCGCATCTTCGGGCGGCTCCCGCCAAAGCACTTCATCCATGGGCATTGCAAGCTGGCATCATTGCAATGATGGAGTCCCTGGCGGAGTTGTTACATAAGGGCACCACGCTTGCCGACAGCTTGAAGTTGCCGGTTGCCCGGAAGAGCTACTCACAGAGAATCCTGTGCTGCAGCACCGTCAGTTGGCGTGGCGCCCAGTCCGCACCCGCATGATATCTACCGCATTATTGTAGTCCCAGGTGGGCCTGCCCTTGTTCTGGAGAGGAGCGATGTGGCGGCGAAGCAAATCGGCCCCCACCATTTCAATGGTGAGGCCGGCAGCCCTGAGACGGAGGATGCGTGTTATAGCAATTGTGAGCTTCTTGTCGTTGGCGTCGAAAGAGCTCCTGTCTTTGCCGCGCACCACTTTTGTCATTCTGGGCTTGCAGAAATCCAGGAAATTAGCGTCCTTGATCCAACACCATTCTTCGTGCTACTCGTTCCACTTCAGATGGAGCAACCCCTGAAGATAGACGTCCTTGTCCCTGGGGATCCAAGTGATGCCGCCGGAGAGGGCATCTGCTTTGATACGTGGAGTGAAATAATGGCGGAAGAGGGCTACACTGGGTAATACCCCAACAAAATTTTCGCACATGTGCGCAAAGACGGCCATACAAGTCATGGCATTGGGGTTGAAGTCTAGGAGACGGAACCCGTAGGTGTACATGATTTCTACGAAGAATTCAGAGAAAGGGGGGACAAGTCCACAGTAAAAATACGCGGTGAAAAAGGGGTACTTGTCCTCGCCAGGTTTGACAGAGCCGGGAAGAACCTCTGGCACGGTGTGGGCGACAGGAGTACTGTTCGTCACCGCGAGCTCCTAATAATTCGCTAACGGATTTGGGTATTTGATCTGAGTTGGCCGCTGGCCATATACGCACTACCACCATGTGGGATAATGGTTATGGGACCCTCTACGTCGTATGTATCAGCCGAAAACTTTGTCAGATATCCAGTTCAGCATTGTGGCATGGTCGGATCGTGCCGTTGGCGCTGGTATCCACCGTCCTCACAACGACCCGGAGTGCAAAGGGTGATGGGCCCAAGACCCCTAAGCGCTTAGGATGTAGACCGACGGGGACCTCTCTGTTGAGCCTAGGTAGGACTACGTCGTGTTGATCAGCCGAGGCCGGGCATGACCCAAAAAAGTGTGTCCGGCCAGAGTTAATCGAGCATGCTGGGTAACAGTAGTGCACCCCTGCAGGGAAGTTATCTATTCGAATAGCCGTGTCCACGGTAACAGGACGCTCAGTGTTGTATCCCGATCTACTACAACTTGAACTGGATACATGTTAATTAATTGGAAGCTCCGGGATTGCTTTCTCGCAGGGAGTCGAGGAAGGATCTCTGAGATTTGCTAATACATGCTTGCTACTTTATAATATGCTAATCTGCACTCTTCTAATGCTGCAAGACGCTGAAGATGCTAGTCTTCGATAGGCTAGGTTTTCCCCTCTGTTCCGGCATTTCTGCAGTTTAGTCCAAAGATATAGCCCCATTCCTTTGATACCAATGCATACATAGAATAGTTCTGATGTAAGTCTTGCGAGTACTTTGGATGAGTACTCACGGTTGCTTTGCTACCTCTTTTTCCCCATACCCGTTGCTACGATCAGATGGCAGAGCCCAGGAGTCAGCTGCTACCACCGACGACTGCTACTACACTTCCGGTGGAGCCTACTACTACGTGGAGAACGACGACCATGAGTAGATTCGAAGGCTCCCAGGCAGGAGGCCTTGCCTCTTTCGATCAGAGCCGTTGCTTGTTTTCACTTTCTTAAGGCAACTTGTTTAACTTTGTGTCTGTAGTCAGATACTGTTGCTTCCGCTAACTCTTGTGTAACTCGAGCTTATGTATTCGAGCCCTCGAGGCCCCTGGCTTGTAATATAAAGCTTGTATTATTTTATTTTGTGTCTAGAGTTGTGTTGTGATATCTTTCCGTGAGTCCCTGGGCTAGATCGTGCGCATTTGCGTGTATGATTAGTGCACGGTCGGGCCGGGGGCGTCACAAGCTGGTATCAGAGCCGACTGCCTGTAGGAAGCCCCTTTCCAACTCCTTGGCTGAAGTTGAGTCTAGTCTTTGAAAAACTGTTTTACTAACATGGTTGTGTGGCTTACGGGCCCACGTCGCCAATGGGTGGTATTAGGATCTTTTATTCCTCTTCCTTACTCTGGGACTCTTATCTCTCCTCCATTCGGGTTAAAGTTTTGCTAACACTAACAATAGGTTCTCGTATTCACATTCACCCGGAGAGCTGGATTGTCTGCAATTATTCTTTTCCATTGGTCTGTTTAATGTGATCATCACATTTTCCTTTCCATTGGTCTGTTTAACCTTTCTGGTAATCTGGCTTTATTTGAGCAGTGATAATTCCCTGCTTAAGTCGACATCCCCAAATAAAACCTTGTCACTATTGTTGATGACATTCCGGTAACCATCGATGGGCGAGAACCTTGCCTATTGGTCCGCCTCGTTTAACGGGCAGGAAATGGTTCTCTTCATTCCCCGCCCACGGTACCGACGTGTTGCCGACCTAGCTGACAGACTTCCCTCTGACACGTCTTGTTGTCATGACCTTGCAAGATGTCACTGCCTTCCCACTCTTAATCGACACTCACCACAGCTCCACAGGATCGAAACCAGACTCTCCTATCCATTCTTGATCTCGAAGATTCCCCTTACTCCACCTCTTAAATCTCGGGACGAGATTTCTTGTAGTGGGGGAGATTTGTAACACCCCCTGGGGTTAACTACAGTGATCACCTCTTAATCATGCCAAGTCACCATGCTTAACAGTGATTGATCATCATTTGAGTCATATCTCATTTCAAATTCCAAATTCAAATTGAGAATTCAAATTTAAAGTGAATTTAAAAGTTGTTCAAATCCAGGAACTAAATAGTTCATAATATTGCAAATATTCCCAAAGCAATTATAAAAATAAGGTCAACATTTATTGGAATATTTAAATGACTCTAACATCCTAAAACAGTACCAAAACAGCAATGTTTAATCTATTTTAATTAATCCAAAATTCAAATGAAATCAAATTACCTCCAAACCTTTTTATGGCAATACTAGATATTGCACTGTATTTATGTGGCTAAATCACATATGTTATAAAAGTGTAATAGTGGCCAAACATTTGGCAAAACAGAAAGGAAAAGGATAAAACAGAAAAAGACAAAGAAAATGGCTAAAGGGCACTGTGCAGCTGGGCTTCTAGTTGCGCCAGTGCGGCCCAGCCCACCTCGCCACCATCTCCCTCCTACTGCTCACCCGCGCGCACCCGCACCCGAGCCGGCTCGCCATCGCAGCCGCGCCCGCTCGCCCTCGCGCCGCTACAAGAACCCGGGGGATAAGGACGCTGCCGTGGACCTCGGGGACGAGGCCCAGATCTTTTCCCCCCTCTCCCTCGCTTGCCTTCTTCCTCCTCCCGCCATGGCCGACGCGGCCATCGCCGACCACCGCGCGCCCGCGTAGCCACCGTGCCCGCCTCGCCTCGCCATCGTGTCCGATCGAACCGCCGTCGTCCGCTACCTCATCCCCGCCAACGAACGCAAGCCGTGGAGCCCTACATCGAGCCCCTCGACGTCTTGTTCCTCCTTCGGCCACCGGACTTCACCGCCTCAATTCGCCGCCGTCGAGCCGTCCCCGAGCTCGCTTTGCTCCTCTACAGGCTCCCCGTGAGCACCGCTACCTCTGCCCTCTCCTCTCTCCCTTTCGGCCGTCCTCTAGCCGCCGTTCCCGTCGAGGCCGAGCCCGCCACCGTGCGAGCTCGTCGCCGGCGACCATCCGGCGACCAAATGCTCCCGCGTTCGCGTCCGTTAAGCTCGCACACGCGCGTAGATGCCCCCTAGCGCGTTCATTCGACTGGAGCTCGCCCGCGTCGCCGTTTTCGCCGAGCCCCTGAACCGGCTGCCGCCCGACGTCGTCGCCGGCGATGTTTCCGACCTCCTCAGCCGCTGCGACCACCGCCATTCGACGCGCGACGGAGCGCACGTTCGAACAAGCCCAACCGCGGCCCCGGAGACCCACCGTAGCCGAAACCCGCCGTTGCCCGACGCGCGCCGCCGCGTTTTGGCTCGCCGGAGCCAACTCCGGTGCGACTCTGGTCGCTGTCCGATGTGGCGGCCCCTGTGACGCTGACTGCTGGGCCCCGCGGGCCCAGTTGACCGAGTTGACTTGGTCAACTCGGCTGACTGGGCTGCCCGTGTCACTGACATGCGGGCCCCGTTAATTTAAACGTTTTAAAAAAATTAAATAAAAGCTAATTAATCTGTTAATCCTAATTAAGTTAATTAATTAACTAGTCTGACACTGACAGTAGGCCCCACCGCCTAATTAATCTGTAATTAGTTTAAATAACCCCTAATTAGCCACTGTGTCACTGACCAGTGGGGCCTACTGGTCAGGTTTGACTCTGGTCAGCCGGGTTTGACCCGCTGACGTCACACTGATGTCATGATGACATCACCTATCACTGTTTCGGATAATTCGAATTTAATAATTAAAATAATTCCAGAAATTCAATGAAACTTTGAAAAATCATATAAAATAAACCGTAACTCGGATGAAAATAATTTATATATGAAAAATGATCAGAAAAATATGAAGAATCCGATTATGCCACCCACATACCTGCCACACCCCTCTAACATGATGAACATGGAACTTTCCCCTCCGATTCATATGTCTGATAATTGCCCGGAGCTGGTAAAACACCTCCAGGTGTTTCCCGCTCCGACTAACTTGCGTAGTACTGCATTAGGGCACTCCTCGAATAGCGTGCTACCATGCCATGCATCTGTGATTGCATTTGTTGCTTGTATTTATTGTTTCTTCCCTCCTCTTCTCTCCGGTAGACCCCGAGACCGACGCTGCTGCCGAGTACGACTACGCTCCTGACGACCAGCCCCTTTCAGCAGAGCTTCCAGGCAAGCAAAACCCCTTCATTCCTATATCGCCTATTCCTTATCCCTCATGCTTGCATTAGATTTTGCTACTGTAATTGCTTGCTCCTATTCTGATGAATAGCCTGTTTTTGTAACCTGCTGTTGTTACTTTACCTGTCATCCTAAAACTGCTTAGAATAGGTTGGTTAGTGATCCATCAGTGACCCCTCACCCTTGTCCCTGTTGCCCCGCTTTGTTACCAGCGACTCGATCTTTGTGATCGATGTGCAGATACCGTCACATCACCGCACACCCCCTTAGTTGTACGGCTCTGCAGGGCTACTATCGAGTGCCGGGGGTGGTACCTCGTACTGCACTCTAGATGATATCCCTGTAGTATAGCACATCGATGGTGATTGCAGAGGGTGATTCCTCGCTCTCCCCTTCCCGATGATGACTCTGTCGTGCAACCCCTCAAGTGGGGACCATCGAGGGTGATTCCTCTGGTTCCCTTGATGTTTTGGACACACGGTTATCGTGACTTTTACCTCGGACCTTTGTTGTAGGCGGGTCGACCCCGAGGGGTACCCGCTGGAAATGTGGAGTCGGGTTGACCTGGAGGGTACCCGTGAGACAACTACGAGGCGTGGCCAGGCAGGCAGAGACCGCCCTAGAGAGGGATGGGCCTGACCCTTGTTGCACTTCCTCGAGACGGGGCGACAGGAGTACTGTTCATCACCGCGAGCTCCTAATAATTCGCTAACGGATTTGGGTATTTGATCTGAGTTGGCCGCTGGCCATATACGCACTACCACCACGTGGGATAGTGGTTATGGGACCCTCTACATCGTATGTATCAGCCGAAAGCTTTGTCTGATGTCCAGTTCAGCATTATGGCACGGTCGGATCGTGCCGTTGGCGCTGGTATCCACCGTCCTCACAATGACCCGGAGTGCAAAGGGCGATGGGCCCAAGACCCCTAAGCGCTTAGGATGTAGACCGGCGGGGACCTCTCTGTTGAGCCTAGGTAGGACTACGTCATGTCGATCAGCCGAGGCCGGGCATGACCCGGAAAAGTGTGTCCGGCCAGAGTTAATCGAGCGTGCTGGGTAACTGTAGTGCACCCCTGCAGGGAAGTTATCTATTCGAATAGCCGTGTCCACGGTAACAGGACGCTCAGTGTTGTATCCCGATGTAGGATCGAAAGTATGTCTAGAGGGGGGGGGGTGATTAGACTACTTGACCAAATAAAACCTAACCTTTTCCCAATTTTAGTTGTGGGCAGGTTTTAGCAATAGTATATGTCAAGCATCACCCTACACATGCAATTCTAAGAGTATAGCAGCGGAAAGTAAACAATTGCATATGTATGTAAAGGAGGGGATCGGAGATTTCAAACGCAATGAAGACACGGTGGTTTTTAGCGTGGTTCCGATAGGTGGTGCTATCGTACGTCCACGTTGATGGAGACTTCAACCCACGAAGGGTAACGGATGCGCGAGTCCACGGAGGGCTCCACCCACGAAGGGTCTACGAAGAAGCAACCTTGTCTATTCCACCATGGCTTACGTCCACGAAGGACTAGCCTCACTCGGGGTAGATCTTCACGAAGTAGGTGATCTGCTTGCCCTTACAAACTCTTGGTTCAACTCCACATCATGTCGGAGGCTCCCAAGTGACACCTAACCAATCTAGGAGACACCACTCTCCAAAAGGTAATAGACGGTGTGTTTTTGATGAACTCCTTGCTCTTGTGCTTCAAATGATAGTCTTCCCAGCACTCAAACAACTCCTCACAGATTTGGCTATGGTGGAAGAAGGATTTGAGTGGAAAGCAACTTGGGAAAGGCTAGAGATCAAGGTTCAAATGGTAGGAATGGAATATCTTGATCTCAACACATGAGTAGGTGGTTCTCTCTCGGAAAATATATGGTGGAAGTGTAGGCACGTTCTGATGACTCTCCTTACAGAGAAGGAGGTGGTGGAGGGGTATATATAGCCTCCACACAAAATCCAACCGTTACACACTTTTGACTCAACTCGGTGGCACCGAAACAATCATCTCGGTAGCACCGAACTGTGTAAAAGATATGAACTTTAGCTATCTCGGTGGGACCGATACGAACAACTCGGATGGACCGAAGTGCAATGGCTTAGGGCAATCCTCATCTCGCTGGCACCGATTGCATCAACTCGGTTGGACCGAAGTGAAGCAATAAGGCAACAGAGACTTGGCAAGCCATCTCGGTGAGACCGATTTGCAAAACTCGGTGAGACCAAAGTGAATGCAAACGATTACAGAGAGTTGGCAAGGCCATCTCGGTGAGACCGAGATCCATTTCGGTGGATCCGATTTGTTAGGGTTTTGGCAATGGCTAAGTCTTGGATGAACTCGGTGGGGCCGGATAGGAAATTTCGGTGGGGCCGAGTTGGAATGTAGGTTTTGGACATATTTGGGTAGAGAGAGTGGTTGAGGGTTTAGGAGTACTGTCACTAAGCACTTGAGCAAAAAGACCATTAAGCAACACCTCACCCCCTTTTAATAGTATTGGCTTTCCTATGGACTCAATGTGATCTTGGATCACTAAACCAAAAATGTAGAGTCTTGATCTTTTGCCAATCCTTGTCCTTAGCATTTTGAGGGGTCCACATCTCTAGTCCATGCCATGCCAATCATTGAACATCCTGAAATCTTAATTTTGAATGGACATTAGTTCAATGAGATATATGTTGTTATGAATTACCAAAACCACCAAGGGAGCAAATGTGCTTTCACCCGATCTACTACAACTTGAACTGGATACATGTTAATTAATTGTAAGTTCCGGGATTGCTTTCTCGTAGGGAGTCGAGGAAGGATCTCTGAGCTTTGCTAATACATGCTTGCTACTTTATAATATGCTAATCTGCACTATTCTAATGCTGCAAGACGCTGAAGATGCTAGTCTTCGATAGGCTAGGTTTTCCCCTTTGTTCCGGCATTTCTGCAGTTTAGTCCAAAGATATAGCCCCATTCCTTTGATACCAATGCATACATAGAATAGTTCTGATGTAAGTCTGGTGAGTACTTTGGATGAGTACTCACGGTTGCTTTGCTACCTCTTTTTCCCCATACCCATTGCTACGATCAGATGGCGGACCCCAGGAGTCAGCTGCTACCGCCGACGACTGCTACTACACTTCCGGTGGAGCCTACTACTACGTGGAGACCGACGACCAGGAGTAGATTCAGAGGCTCCCAGGCAGGAGGCCTTGCCTCTTTCGATCAGAGCCGTTGCTTGTTTTCGCCTTCTTAAGGCAACTTGTTTAACTTTGTGTTTGTACTCAGATACTGTTGCTTCCACTGACTCTTGTGTAACTCGAGCTTATGTATTCGAGCCCTCGAGGCCCCTGGCTTGTAATATAAAGCTTGTATTATTTTATTTTGTGTCTAGAGTTATGTTGTGATATCTTTCCGTGAGTCCCTGGGCTTGATCGTGCGCATTTGCATGTATGATTAGTGCACGGTCGGGCCGGGGGCGTCACACCCTTTTGGTCCCATAGATCGTCGTTTTTCCACGACAGCATACTTATGTTGTTGTAAGCACAACTGTTCAATTTTAAATCGTCAGGAAATGAGCATAGTGCATCTTTTTGGTTCTATAATTTTGGATGTTAGGTGGCTTAAGTAGTGCCCTGTTACTTTGTCAGTTCTATGAGAAAACATTCAAGAAGGGAGCAATCTTTTCGGAAGCTCTTCCTTCTGATCGTTAATATGTCATTGCTTTCTATATATTCCGCAACTACACATATGATTGCCTTATCTCTTTATTCAAGACAAGCATAATATGAATGGGAAATGCAATTTGGCTCTCGAGCACACATGCTCTCTATATCAGCACCGCTCAGCTGCTTCAAGATTGATGAAAGCAGTAGTATTCTAGTCCGTATTCCCTTGTCATAAATCATGTATATGCCTGTCTACTTTTCCCTCATGTCAGATCCTGACATTATGTCTGTCGTGTGAACAGAGCATGTGGGTCTACATTTCCTCACTCACCAATTTTATATGCATTGCATCTTTCCATTCTGCATTGATTGCTTGACAAGGTAGCATCTTCGAAGTTGAAGTTTTCTGCCCATCACAGCACGCCGGTTTGCTAATTAACAAGAGTGCGAGACACAGACTGTTAGTGATTTTTAGGCACTTAATATTAAATGGACTAGCAAAAATCTACAACAAAAAATGGCACTGCAAAGGTCTTGCTTAAACAGAATATGACTATTTACATTCAAAGACATAATGCACTACCCAACACAGCAGAAGATGTAGTCTCAACAAAAATAACAAGATAAACAAAAGTATACAGAGATAGTTGACACTGCAAAAATGGGATGAATAAGCATATGCAGACTCTAACAAAAGATAATCATCTTCACATATCTTGCATAGGCACATAATGAAGAAACTCTCACAGTTCCATTAGCCAAATTAGATAATCAACAGAAACTTATTCACTTTTTAATGCTTTCAGTTTATGGTCAATCGAACAACAAATACAGATTTGCTTTGTATCCCAATTAGATCCGAATTAGCACCATATTAACAATGGTTGATGCAGACCATCTTGCACCCAATCTTTTTAATCAATTATACAAGACATACATGAACAGCAAAATTACATGAATCACGCAGTAAACAACTTTGCACAACTTGACTTGGGGAAATAAGTTAGTGAACAAAACAAAATGATTTGGACATTAATTTGCTCATATCGCATATGTGAACAAATCTGTCATTATTTAACGACATCTCCACCAGGCAGCATTAGTATTTGCTACTAATAAATTAGCTGATTCAAAACTCTGTACCACAAACAGCATGGATGCAGCAGCAAATATGTACTGCTTCGACGCGAATCATCCACAAGCAGTACATATTTGCTGCTGCATCCATGCTGTTTGTGGTACAGAGTTTTGAATCGGCTAATTTATTAGTAGGAAATACTAATGTTGCCTGGTGGATATGTCGTTAAATAATGACAGATTTGTTCACATATGCGATATGAGCAAATTAATGTCCAAATCATTTTGTTTTGTTCACTAACTTATTTGCCCAGGTCAAGTTGCACAAAGTTGTTTACTGCGTGATTCATGTAATTTTGCTGTTCATGTATGTCTTGTATAATTGATTAAAAAGATTGGGTGCAAGATCGTCTGCATCAATCATTGTTAATATGGTGCTAATTCGGATCTAATTGGGATACAAAGCAAATCTGTATTTGTTGTTCGATTGACCATAAACTGAAAGCATTAAAAAGTGAATAAGTTTTTGTTGATTATCTAATTTGGCTAATGGAACTGTGAGAGTTTCTTCATTATGTGCCTATGCAAGATATGTGAAGATGATTATCTTTTGTTAGAGTCTGCAGATGCTTATTCATCCCATTTTTGCAGTGTCAACTATCTCTATACTTTTGTTTATCTTGCTATTTTTGTTGAGACTACATCTTCTGCTGTGTTGGGTAGTGCATTATGTCTTTGAATGTAAATAGTCATATTCTATTTAAGCAAGACCTTTGCAGTGCCATTTTTTGTTGTAGATTTTTGCTAGTCCATTTAATATTAAGTGCCTGAAAATCACTAACAGTCTGTGTCTCGCACTCTTGTTAATTAGCAAATCGGCGTGCTGTGATGGGCAGAAAACTTTAACTTCGAAGATGCTACCTTGTCAAGCAATCAATGCAGAATGGAAAGATGCAATGCATATAAAATTGGTGAGTGAGGAAATGTAGACCCACATGCTCTGTTCACACGTCAGACATAATGTCAGGATCTGACATGAGGGAAAAGTAGACAGGCATATACATGATTTATGACAAGGGAATACGGACTAGAATACTACTGCTTTCATCAATCTTGAAGCAGCTGAGCGGTGCAGATATAGAGAGCATGTGTGCTCGGGAGCCAAATTGCATTTCCCGTAAGGTCCACAACAAATCTCTGCCTATATTTTTTTTCTTCATGTGTCCAAAGCAGTCAAAATAATAAAAAGAAATAACACAATTCATCCATAAATAGCATGCAAATATTCTAGTACAACAATAGTTCAAATATAAATAGTATAATCCTAGAACAAAGTGTTGTTCAGCCCCTTGAGCTTCATCCAACAATGCATCAACATGAATGTCCTGCCCTCTGTTGTTTGATACAGCGCGGCAGTGCGTGCGAGCTATACAATAACGTGATCATCAAGTTGTAGTTTCGAGTGAAATCAATAAATTTATCAACATGTAGAGCAACAAAAAAAACTTACGAGGAAACCTAGATCTACACTTGCACCAAAGAAAATTTGATTCCCCCTACATTCGATTGTGGATCTTGTTACTCTTGGATGTTTGGGCACCCTAGACGGAAGAGGTCATCTTGGAGCCACATTCCATTGTGGTGAACTTCATGGTAGTGTTGGGAGCCTCCAATTAAGTTGTAAATATTGCCCCAACCTTGTTTGTAAGGGTTCTGGTTGCCGCCTTCAAGGGCACCACTAGTGGATTCACGACACCTTGCATTGTGCGAAGGCATGAGGAGAATATGGTGAGCCATTGTGGTGCTTGGGGGGGGGCATCGTGCCTCCACATTCTTCCAACGGAGACGTACCCCCCCCACAAAGCAGGGAACTTCGAAAACACATACTCGTCTTCAGTTGTGGTTACTTTTATACTTTATTTTGTGCAATATTGTTCTACTGTGTTTACTGTTATATTAGCTTGCACTTGTTGTTTGTTGAGCTTGTCATATAGATTGTCCACCTAGTTGCATATCTAGACAACTTACCTTTTTGTTGAGACTAAAATTTGCAAAAGAAGTTAAAAATTGTTAGTCGCCTATTCACCCGCTCTAGTCAACCATACCGATCGTTTCAATTGGTTTCAGAGCCACATCTCTTTATTAAGGGCTTTACCGCCTAAAGAGTATGGCCGACGATGAGTTGGGAGATGAGCAAGTTCTTGCGGTCGTGGATTGCACCGTTATCCGTCTCCAACGTATTTATAATTTTGATTGTTTCATGCTATTATATTATCATTCTTCAATGCTTTTGTAACACCCTTGATTTTTGCCTTTTTCTTTTATTTGGATTTATTGATTATTTGGATTTGCATTTAAGGTTTTCTGTCATTTCTTTTGGACCTACCACTTGGATTTATTTTGATTTTATTCCAAGTGGGTTCTTCCATTCTTAAACCCTCCCTAGACCTCATCCCTCCCATAATAATGCCATTGGGTATTTTTATTTAATGGCATTATACCCTTTTTCTCTCTGAAAATGCCTCTTTGCTCACTAAGCTCTAAAGCAACCCCTATTTTTATTGCCCTAAAAATCCCAAGAAAATTCCCAAATATTCTTTGGGTCATGCCTCACCTTCCTATGCAAATATATCCCATGGTCATTTGGAAAATTTCAGCCAGGAAAAATATTCTTGCTTCTGGTCAGAAAGAGCACTTTGTGAAGCAACTATATTATTCCTTGATCTTTTTAATCTGAAATTTTTACCACTTAATGACCTAACTAGATGATACTTAAACGCCTAAAACCAGCCCTAGAATCTCAGCCATTTGTCCCCAGCCCTTGGAGTAAGTCTCTATCCAGAAACTTGGCCGCAGGCTCAAGTCATTTCCAGTGCTCCAGATGGCAAGCCAAGCTCATTTCTAGGCAAAGTTTTGAGGGGACTTCACGTTGGACATGGTGTGGCAGCGCCGAAAGCCACCTCCGTGCTAGAGCACGCGGTGACCGCGCGTGCGCAAGGTGTTCGACGGTCAATCGCCGCGCTCTGCACGTCGGGTCCTCTCGGCCGCCGTCCAACCAACTCCCTCGCGCCACCGCACCCTGTCCAGTCCACTCAGCGCACACCCGTTCTTCCCCCCAGCCCCTCTCTGACCTCCCCGTCGCCGGTAGCCTGCACGCCGGAAGCCGCCACGGCGCTAGCGGTCGGCACAGTGGCTTGCACGCGCGCCCTGTTCCTCCTTAGTGCGCCTGCGCCCGAGCCCGCGTGTGAGCGCTGTGCTTGGCCTCGCCTGCGTCGTCTCCTAGCTCGCCTGAGCTCCAGCCGCCCCCAGGTCGACCTCCCGCACAGCTCCGGCGGAGCCCAAACCCTGCCTTGCCCCTCCCTATAAATAGAGCTCTCCTCCGATAGTTCTAGCCATCCCAACCCACCTCACCTCTCTCAAATCGAGCTCCTACACCTGCTGGCAATGCTGGGAAGGCCTCTGGCCTTCAAACCTCGCCGGCGACCGCCGTGGATCCCTCTCCTCCGTTCACTCATCCTAGTCCACCTCAGCGCCAACCACTGCCACCAACGAGACCGTAGCAACCTCCTGAGCACGAAGGTATCAAGAGTTCGCCGGATTGTCGCCGGAAACGTCGACCCCGAACAGCTCCGCCGCCGCCGTCTCTGGAGAAGATCGCCGCGACGCCGTCCGACCTCCTCAGCTCGAGTTTCGGGTACGTGCGTGACCGTCTCGACGAGCTAAACCCATCCCCCTCATCTCCGGTGATCGCCGACGTCTCCTCGCCGGAGAAACGCCGACGACAGCGCCGCCGCCCTCTGTTTCTCTCCCTCTCTATTTAATCCTGACGCCGTGACCCCACCTGTCATTCTCTCCCTCTCACCCGAACCGGTACGTAAGTGGAGGCGTAATCTCCAAATACGCCTTCGACGTGGCCACTCGGTTAAATTCATTTAAATAGAAATTTTGACCAGATTCTATCCAACTTTGACCAGCTATAACTTTTAATCTATAAGTCCAAATGAGATGATTCTTTTTGCTACTGGTTTGAAAAATTCTAAAGTTTCTGTATGCCAAGTTTCAGAATTTTTCTTGCTGTTGAGAATTTCTGGTGCAATAAACAGTAGTATGTGACATTTTCTTTTTGCATTTAAATTATTTTCAGAAGCTTCTAATTGTGTTGGAGAAGACCAGGAGTACTGTGACACTCCTCTGAACCAAGGCAAGCCACAACATTCATATGCAAGGATGGCATTGCAATGACTTGGTTTAATTGAATTAAATTCATCCTTTATTCACCATTTAAAATAATCTGCTATATAATCTTATTGCATAAACTTTGTTCTGTCATGTTGATAATTTATGCAGTAGGATACATGCTTTCTTGCTAGTGTGCAGTAGATATCATGGTATAAATTCATATAGTAGTATAATGCATTCATTAGTCATGACCGTGACCCGTGCATCCATTCATTCACTATGGCTCGAATCATTTCTTTTCAAGTTAAACTTGATAATAATCCAACTTGAACATGCTGTTGATCGAGTCATGGTGCCACCGAATCGAGCTCACCAGTGCAACCACACTTGCCTGGATGGGGAGGCCCTAATGCGGTCTATTGTCATGCCTCTCGCCGGTGCCTCCAACGAGGGAAGGTCGTGCTCTGGCGCTACCCTGGCCCGGTAGGCAGTCATAACCTTGAGGACCCGAGTTTTGATGGTACCGAGGTCCCCGTTTGGGGCAGTTTTGATGTTGGCCACGACGGTGGCAGCCACAGAGGTGGCGGATGTCACATGTTGACATCAGGGTCACCCAGGACATAGCCCAAAGGGGAGTTTGTCGGAGTGGCCGGCAGAGTGTCATGCAATAGATTGGTTTTGTCGAAATGTCGTTGGTCCACCCGAATGGGAGCACGAGGCCATGAGTTCCGTGGTGTGGGTACAGTGTACTAACCTCTGCAGAGTGTATAATCTATCGATAGCCGCGTCCTCGGATATGGACACAGTTCGTAGTAGGTCACACCGTGGGTCAACAGATATAATTAACTTGCACACTAAGATTCTCGAGATGGCACATGCAGACATGATGATCAAGGGTCACCATGAAAGGTATGAATGTGATTCAGCAGGGATCACGTTGGCAAGTTATGAACGGTGGTTACGCGGTAACCCCGAGATGGTAAGTTGGTTCCGAGGACCATGGCAATGGTTCACGCACATCTCATGTTGCAGTAGTATCATGCCCATGCATTAAAACTGTTAAATGCCTTGTTATTGTTCGTCGCACTTGTTTTGTTTGCTGTGATCTTGCGAGTACATTCAAAGCACTCACCTGGCTTATCATGCCAGATGCAGGAGAAGCCGTGCAAGGAGTTGACGTTGAGCAGTTTGTCGCGAGCTAGGCCGCGTCCCAGCAGTGTCCCTGTGGAATGGAGTTCCACTACCCCGTCGTTCCGCTGCCGCGTAGTAGTTCCCTTATCATCGAGGCCCCTGCCATGTCTACTAAATAATGTACATAAGTGCAGCCGCACCGTGTGTGCCGCTTGGCCTCGTTCATCATGTAAGATGTAAACCTATGTTTCCGCTAAGAGATCAATAAAGCGGTTGTTTTCTATACCAAGTTGTTGTGTATTGCCGGAAGACTTGATCTCTGGGCTGGCAATGCAAGGTAAACCGGTTGCTCTGAGACGGGGTGCCACAGCTTTATATGTCATTTTATATTATTTTTATGGACTAACCTATTAACTTAGTGCCCAGTGCCCGTTCCTGTTTACTGCATGTTTTTTGTTTCCCAGAAAAAACATACCAAACGAAGTCCAAACACGATGAAATGTTACGGTGATTTTTTCTGGAACATAAGAGACCCTGGTAGCTTCGGGGAGAGACCAGAAGCCACACGAGGAGGCCACAAGCT
Organism: Elymus sibiricus; assembly: GCA_039707655.1. Lineage (NCBI taxonomy): Eukaryota > Viridiplantae > Streptophyta > Magnoliopsida > Poales > Poaceae > Elymus > Elymus sibiricus. The sequence continues at coordinate 209,634,466 of CM077676.1, read as the reverse complement.
CAAGGGGCGCGCTCTGGGGGGGGGGCGCCATGCAAGCTTGTGGGCCCCTTAGCCTCCGTCTGAGCTAATCTCTGGCCTATAAATTCCCTAATGTTTCAAAAAAACTGAAGCGAGACCCAAAACAATTTTATCGCCGCCGCAAGCCTCTGTTCTTCCGCGATTCCATCTGGAGGCCTTTTTCGGTACTCTACCGGAGGGCGAAACCATTGGGGAGGCAATCTTCATCAACCTTGCTGCCTCCATGATGATGTGTGAGTAGTTCCCTTAGGACCTACGGGTCCATAGTAGTAGCTAGATGGCTTCTCTCTCTCTCTCTCTCTCTCTCTCTTCGATCTTCAATACAATGATCTCCTCTGAGATCTATTCGATGCAATTTCCGCGGTGTGTTTGTTGGGATTCGATGAATTGTGGGTTTATGATCAGATTATTCATTGATATTATTTGAGTCTCTTGAGATTTATTTGCTGCATATTTTATAGCTATGTATACTTTTCGATCTATAAGTCTTCTTTGGCCAATTGGATGAGTAGATCTTCAGAGGGAGTGGTGCATAGTAGTGGGTTCAATCTTGCGGTTAGTCTTGCCCTGTGACAGGAGGGGTCGAGGCACGTATTTGTATTGTTGATACTAAGGATAAAACAATGGGGTTTGAACATATTGCTTGGTCTTACTTTGTCTACATTATGTCATCTTGCTTAATGCGTTACTCTGTTTATCATGAACTTAATACTTTGAGATGCATGCTGGATAGCAGTCTTGGGGTGGAGTAATAGTAGTAGATGCAGTTGGATTAACGGTCTACTTGTCACGGATGCAATGCCTATGTATTGATTTTGCCATGAAGAATCACAATCATAACTATGCGCAATTCTGTCAATTGCCCAACAGTAATTTGTTTACCCACCGATGCTATGTTTATGAGAGAGATGCCTCTAGTGAAATTGGCCCTCGGGTCCATTTTCCATTATTACTAAGAATCCTACAATTGCTCGCTGCTTTTGTTTACTTTATTTGTTTACCTATCACTACTAGATTTAATCCTTTCAACTGGCGAGAACAAGGGCATTAACAACCCCCTTGCCTTAGTTAGGTGCAAGCATTTGCTTTGTGTGTGTATAGGTGCTGTTTACATTGTCTGTGTGTCATCTCCTTCTGGTTCGATAAACCTTAGTTCTTAACTAAGGGAAATACTATCTGCTACTATACTACTTCACCCTTCCTCTTCAGGGAAAACCAACAACTCTATAGAGAGTAGCAGAAGATTTTTTGGCACCGAGGAGACTTCACCAAACAATCAGGTGCCTTCGCTCATGTTTATCAATTTTCTTGTTTTATTTTCTTTGACATTTTCTTTTTATTTGCCTTATTCTTTTGTTTGCTAAAAAAAATTTAAAATGCTAAAAAAAATTGTGTTGCTATCTATGCTTGAATAGCCATCATGTCTACTCCAGAAAATACTAAATTGTGCGATTTCTCAAATACTAATAATAATGATTTTATTAGTACACCTATTGCTCCTCCCACCACTAGTGCGGAGTCATATGATATAAAAGCTGCCTTGCTAAATCTTTTTATGAAACAACAGTTTTCTGGAAATCCTAATGAAGATGATGCATCCCGTCTTAATACTTTCGTTGAATTATGCGACATGCAAAAAATTAAAGATGTGGATAATGATATTGTTAAACTGAAATTATTTCCTTTCTTAGAGATCGAGCTAAAGCATGGTTTTCATCTTTACCGAAAAATAGTATTGGCTCATGGGCCAAGTGTAAAGAGGCCTTTATTGCTAAATATTTTCCTCCTGCTAAGAAAATATCTTTGAGAAACCAAATTATGAACTTTAAACAACATGAGCATGAACATGTTGCACAATCATGGGAGAGGATGAAATTAATGCTTAGAAATTGTCCCACGCATGGATTGAGCCTTTGGATGATAGTGCAAAACTTTTATGCGGGACTAAACTTTGTTTCAAGAAACCTTCTAGATTCCGCTGCAGGTGGAACATTTATGGGGATGAAACTTGGAGAAGACATGAAGCTTCTTGACAACATGACGGCAAATTACACCCAATGGCAAACCGAGCGCGCTCCTACAAGTAAGAAGGTAAATTCTGTTGAGGAAGTATCCTCTTTGAGTGAGAAAATTGATGCTATCATGACTATGCTTGCTACTAAAAAAATGCTCCAATTGATCCAAATGATGTTCCTCTATCTAGTTTGATTGAACAAAATAGTGATGCTATGGATGTGAATTTTATTTCGAGGAACAATTTTAATAATAATGCTTACAGAGGGAATTTCGACAATCCTAAATCGTATCCCGGTAATCCCTCTAGTAATTATTATGGTAATTCCTATGGTAATTCATAAAGTAATAATAATAGGATACCTTCTGAACTTGAGAATAATATTAAAGAATTTATTAGTGCTCAAAAGACTTTCAATGCTATGGTTGAAGTTAAATTGAATAAGTTTGATGATATGACTAGAATAGGATAGACTTATGCATGATGTGGATATTCTTAAGATTAGAATTTTGCCACCTAATAAAGATGAAATGCCTGAATCTCTAAAATATATCCAAGTCTCCATTGATTATAGTAGAAAAATGATTGAAATGCATAGAGCTAGAGGTGAACAAATAGAAAAAGAGATAGATTCTTATTCTCTAGCTGATTCTGATGAGGACATAAAAACTATTTGAGTTTCTACTATTGATTCTTTATTTAGAAATATAAAACTTGGTAATGATGGGACTGAAGATGAGTCAACTTTAAGTAGAAGGCGTCCCAATAATTTGGAGGGTGATGATCATAATGCTATTAATGATAAAAGTGGGTTTGAAAAGGTTAAAACTTTAGATAGTGATGTGCCCACTACTTTGGATTACAATGACTTTAATTTTGATAGTTGATATTTAATTGAGTGTATTTCCTTGCTTCAATCCATGATCAATTCACCTAATGCCTATGAACAAAACAAAGCTTTTACTAAACATATCGTAGAAGCTCTTATCAAAACTCATGAAGAAAAACTTGAATTAGAGGTTTCCATACCAAGAAAATTGCATGATGAATGGGAACCCACAATTAAATCAAAATTGAAGATTATGAGTGTAATGCTTTGTGTGATTTAGGAGCTAATGTTACAACTATGCTAAAAGCTTTATATGATGTCTTAGGTTTCACTAATATGAGTGAATGTTCTTTAAACTTGCACCTAGCGGATTCTACAATAAAAAAGCCTATGTGTAGAGTGAATGATGTGCTTATACTTGATAATAGGAATTATGTGCCCGTGGACTTTATTGTGCTTGATGTTGAATGTAATCCGTCATGTCACATTATACTTGGTAGACCGTTTCTAAGAACTATAGGTGCGATAATTGACATGAAGGAAGGTAATATAAGGTTTCAGTTTCCTCTATAGAAAGGTATGAAACATATCCCTAGAAAGAAGATTAAACCTACCTATGAATCTATAATGAAAGCCACCTATGGTATTTCTTTAAAGGATGACAATACGTGATAATATGCATTGTGCCTAGCTAGGGGCATTAAACAATAGCGCTTGTTGGGAGGTGGTACCTGCAGACCAAACAGGGTAGTGTAGCACTTTCGCGGAAGTATCCCAATGAGTAATCGTCCCAACAAAGAGCGGAGGAGAGTATTTATGGAGGCGTTTCTGTCACACACAAGGTGTCACAGTTCTTGTGTGAAGTACTACTTGAGCTTCTGTAAATACTATTACTGTCCTGGGTAAACGATAAAACAAATATGCTAATATAAAGAGGATTTAAAGGTGTCTACTAAGTAACTAATGAAATTAAATAACAAAAACTAAAATATAAATGGTGTTGCCTGCAATGAAGAGATTAGGTGCGGAGAGATTTCGGTTCATAGTAAGAATATATGAATTGTGCCAGTGCGACGGTAATACCAGTTACCTTGTATTGTACTCATAGTATTTGATAGAAACTTTCTGTAGGCGGTTCTCCCTAGAGTCATGAAACTCCTCCACTAGGGGTTACATTTCATTCTATGGTCATGTTTCTCCGTTGCCACAAAGTGGTCGTTTCCACAATTAAGGTCATAAGATCGGAACCAAGCATTAAGTTCAATGGATCACCGCTATCTCATATTGTCTTCGGTTCTCATAGATATCTCCACCTGTCACGTCAGAGGTCATAGAGTTCCTAAACAATACATGTTACCTGTGTAGATCCTGAGATCATGTTGCCTGGGCCCTTAAATTGGACAACACGCATAGAGTTCACCACAGTATAACAACATGCTAAATAGATCATACTACTACGAATTCAAATGGTGACATATAGGATAGGCACGTATCAATCTTACCACTTCCCTACATCTACCACACCTAGGGGAATTACTCACACATCATAAGAGGGGAATCAATCACATCAAAGAGAAAAACCATGAAAACCATATCGATAATATTGAGGGGATCCACAATGAGATGAAATGGTGCCCAAATAGTCTTGATCTCAGATGAGATGGAGTTGAGATTACAAGTTCCAATCCCTCTTACAATAGTGATGGAGGTGATGGTGATGATGGAGATGAAAGGACGAAAAACTACGATGATCCTCGTGAGTTATTCAGATCCTCCCTTGCTCTGGATGGTGTGGCGGCGGCTAGGGTTCTCTTCTCCCCTGGTCCTGATACGTCTCCAACGTATCTATAATTTTTTATTGTTCCATGCTATTATAGTATCAATCTTGGATGTTTTATATGCAATTATATATCATTTTTTGGGACTAACCTATTAACCAAGTGCCCAGTGCCAGTTGCTGTTTTCGGCTTATTTTTGGTTTTTCAGGAAATCAGTACCAAACGAAGTCCAAATGCCATGAAACTTTTTGACGATTTTTTTTGGACAAAAGACACCCTGGAAGCTTCGGGAGGATGCCAGAAGCCTCACGAGGAGGCCACAAGGTAACAGGGCGCGACACCAGGGGGGCGCGCCCAGATGCCTTGTGGGCCCCTCGTTGCTCCTTTTGACCTAATTCCACTTCTATAAATTCTCAAATATTCAGAAACCATCAGAGAGCCAGACGAGAAAACCCTACCGCCGCCGCAAGCCTCTGTTCTTCCGTCATCCCATCTGGAGGCCTTTTTCGGTACTCTGCCGGAGGGGGAATCGATTACGGAGGGCTTCTTCATCAACCTTGTTGCCCTTCCGATGATGTGTGAGTAGTTTACCACAGACCTACGGGTCCATAGCTAGTAGCTAGATGGCTTCTTCTCTCTCTTTGATCTTCAATACCATGTTCTCCTTGATGTTCTTGGAGTTCTATCCGATGTAATCTTCTTTTGCGGTGTGTTTGTTGGGATCCGATGAATTGTGAGTTTATGATCAGATTATTCATGAGAAATATTTGAGTCTTTTCTGAACTCTTTTATGCATGATTGTTATAGCTTTGTATTTCTCTCCGATCTATCCGTTTGGTTTGGCGAACTAGATTTATTTATCTTGCAATGGGAGAGGTGCTTTGTGATGGGTTCAATCTTGCGGTGCTCAATCCCAGTGACAGAAAGGGACATGACACGCATTTGTATTGTTGCCATTAAGGATAAAAAGATGGGGTTTAATCATATTGCTTGAGTTTACTTTGTCTACATCATGTCATCTTGCTTAAGGCGTTACTCTGTTTTATACTTAATACCCTAGATGCATGCTGGATAGCGGTCGATGGGTGGAGTAATAGTAGTAGATGCAGGCAGGAGTCGGTCTACTTGTCTCGGACGTGATGCCTATATACATGATCATTGCCATGAATCCGTCATAATTATTTGCTTTTCTATCAATTGCCCAACAGTAATTTGTTTACCCACTGTATGCTATGTGTTCGAGAGAGAAGCCTCTAGTGAAAACTATGGCCCCCGGGTCTACTTTTATCATATATTAAAATCCAAAAAATACCTTTCTGCAATTTATTTACTTTTATCTTATTTTGCAATTTACTTTTTATCTATCACTATCAGAATTAATCCTTGCAAATAACCGCTAAGGGGATTGACAACCCTCTTATTTGCGTTGTGTGCAAGTGTTTGCTTTTGTGTGTGTAGGTGCTGCTAAAGAGGTTTTGTGTGGTTCTCCTACTGGATTGATAACCTTGGTTCAACTGAGGGAAATACTTATCTCTACTATACCGCATCATCCTCTCCTCTTAGGGTGTGACGCCCCTGCTCGACCGTGCACTAATCATACACGCAAATGCACACGATCGAGAACAGAGACTCACGGGAAGATATCACAACACAACTCTAAACACAAATAAAAGTCATACAAGCTTTATATTACAAGCCAGGGGCCTCGAGGGCTCGAATACATAAGCTCGAGTCATACAAGCATTAGCGGAAGCATTAGATATCTGAGTACAGATATAAAAGTAAAACAGATAAGCCCTAAACAGGCGGGGCAAAACAACGACACAAATCGAAAAGGCGCATGCCTCCTGCCTGGGAGCCTCCGAATCTACTCCTGGTCGTCGGCGGTCTCCACGTAGTAGTAGGATCCTCCAGAGGTGTCGTAGCAGTCATCGGCTGTGGCAGCTGGCTCCTGGGCTACGTCATCTGGTCGCAGTAATCGGGTATGGGGGAAAAGAGTAGCAAAGCAACCGTGAGTACTCATCCAAAGTACTTGCAAGACTGACATCAGAACTATGCTACTTATGCATCAGTATCAAAGGAATAGGGTTATATCTTTGGACTAAACTGCAAAAATGCTGGAACGGAGGGGGAAAGCCTAGCCTATCGAAGGCTAGCATCTTCAGCGTCTTGCAGCATTAGAAGAGTGTAGATTAGTACATAATTAAAGTAACAAGCATGTTGTATCAAAGCCTAGAGATCCTTCCTCGACTCCCTGCGAGAAAGCGATCCCGGAGTTTCCAATTAATTAAAAGTATCCAGTTTCAGTAATAGTAGATCGGGATACAACACTGAGCGTCGTGTTACCATGGACACGGCTATTCGAATAGACAACTTCCCTGCAGGGGTGCACTACTGTTACCCAACACGCTCGATTAACTCTGGCCGGACACACTTTTCCGGATCATGCCCGGCCTCGGCTGATCGACACACCGCAGTCCTACCTAGAGCTCAGCAGAGAGGTCCCCGCCGGTCTACATCCTAAGTGCTCAGGGGTCTTGGGCCCATCGCCCTTTGCACTTCGGGTCGTTATGCGACGAGCCGGGAAGAGCACCACCTCATCCTGGATGGCACTGGCCCGAGAGGCCCACAAGGCTGAACTGGACATCTGACAGAGCTTTCGGCTGATACATACGGCACCGAGGGCCCCCATTAAACCATTATCCCACGTGGTGGTAGTGCGTATAGGCCAGCGGCCAACTCAGATCAATACCCAAATCCGTTAGCGAATTATTAGGAGCTCGCGGTGACGATCAGTACTCCTGTCGCCCCGTCTCGAGGAAGTGCAACAAGGGTCAGGCCCATCCCTCTCTAGGGCGGTCTCTGCCTGCCCGGCCGCGCCTCGTAATTATCTCGCGGGTACCCTCTTGGTCAACCCGACTTCACATCTCTCGCGGGCACCCCTCGGGGTCGACCCGACTTTAACCAGGGACAGAGGTAAAAACCAAGGTAACCGTGTGGCCATGACATCAAGGGGGAAATCCGAGGAATCACCCTCGATGGATCCTACTCGATGTATTCCGTTAAGGAGAACCAGGAGGAATCACCCTCGATGGTTCCCACTTAAAGGAGTTGCATGACAGAAGCATCATCAGAGATGGTGGAAGAGGAATCACCCTCGGTAATCCACCACTGACTAGCTGTACTACAGAGTCGACATCAGGAGTGAGAAAAGAGGTATCACCCTCGGTACCCATTAGTAGCTCTGCAGAGTCGAGCAACTTAAGGGGGAATGTGCGGTGATGTGCTGGTCTCAGCCTGTCGATCATCTCGATCAGGGAACTGTTAACTACTACGTGGAGACCGCCGACGGCCAGGGGTAGTTTAGGAGGCTCCCAGGCAGGAGGCCTTGCCTCTTTCGATCGGAGTTGTTGTTTGTTTTCGCCTTCTTAAGGCATTTCTGTTTATCTTTTATATCTGTACTCAGATATCTAATGTTTTCGCTGACGCTTGTATGCGCAAGCTTATGTATTCGAGCCCTCAAGGCCCCTGGCTTGTAATATAAAGCTTGTATTATTTTATTTGTGTTTAGAGTTGTGTTGTGATATCTTCAAGTGAGTCCCTAGGCTTGATCATGTGCATTTGCGTGTATGATTAGTGCACGATTAAGTCGGGGGCGTCACAAACTAGGACAAAGAAGAGGGACCACAGATGGATTTCCATCAACCTATACTAAGCATTTAGGATATCAGGTAAAGTATCAACAGAAGTTACAATAAGCAGGCTATGCATCAGAATAGGAGCAAGCAATTACAGTAGCAAAATCTAATGCAAGCATGGGGAAGAAGGAATAGGCGATATAGGAATGATCAAGGGGGTTTTGCTTGCCAGGAAGCTCTGCTGCAAAGGAGGGAGGGTCGTCGGTGACGTAGTCGAACACAGCGGCAGCGTCGGTCTCGGAGTCTACCGGAGAGAAGAGGGGGGGGGGAGAAACAATAAATACAAGCAACAAATGCAATCACAGATGCATGGCATGTCAGCACGCTATTCGAGGGGTGCCCTAATGCAGTACTACGCAAGTTAGTCGGAGCGGGAAACATCTGGAGGTGTTTTACCAGCTCCGGGCATTTATCGGACAGATGAATCGGGGGGGGGGGAGTTCCATGTTCATCATGTTAGAGGGGTGTGGCAGGTATGTGGGTAGGATATTCAAATTCTTCATATTTTTCTGATCATTTTTCATATATAACTTATTTTTATCCGAGTTACGGTTTATTTTATATGATTTTTCAAAGTTTTATTGAATTTCTGGAATTATTTTAATTATTAAATCCGAATTATCCAAAACAGTGCAATGTGACGTCAGCATGACGTCATAGTGACGTCATCGGTCAACTCCGGCTGACCAGAGTCAAACCTGACCAGTGGGTCCCACTGGTCAGTGACACAGTGGATAATTAGGGTTTATTTAAACTAATTATAGATTAATTAGATGGTGGGCCCTACCGGTCAGCGACTAATTAGTAATTAATTTAATTAATGATATAATTAGCGTTTTCATTATTTATAAAAATGTTTTATTACACGTGGGGCCCGCATGTCAGTGGCCCACGGGTGCCCAGTCAGCAGTGAACTCAACGGGTTGCGCGGGGCCATTTGGTCAGTGGGGCCCATGGGGCCCGCGGTCAGTGGCACAGAGGGTGGGGGCCACGCGTCCACGTCGACGCCAGAAAACACGGCGGCGCTCGTCAGGCTTCGCCGGAATTTCGCTACGGGGCTCCGTTCGGTGCGCGCGATAGCTCGTTCGAACGAGGGGAGTGAGCCGCATCCAATGGCGGCGGTCTCATGGCTTGAGACAGCCGGAGTCGACCGCGGCGACGACGGTGGGCGGCGGCGATCTCGGGTGGTGCTCGGTCTCGTTGCTACGGCGCACGCGCGAGCAAAAGAAGCGGCTAGGGAGGACCTACGCGGTGCGGTGAGCTCAACGGGTTCCGCGGGGCCATTTGGTCACCGGACGCTTGCCGGCGACGAGCTCGTGCGGCGGCGGGCTCGGCCACTACGGGGACGGCAGCTACGGGTCGAACACGATGGCGAGAGGAGAGGAGGAATGGGGAGAAGCTCACAGCGGAGCCGTAGCGAGTGGCAGCGGGCTCCGGGAGGCTTGAGGTCGCCGAAATCAACGTCGGCATGCGGTGGGGATCCGAGGAAGACAACGACGCGTGCGGGCAATGTAGTGGTCTCCGACTCGAGCGCGTAGGCGGAGAGGACATAGCGAAGGCTGGCGGAGCGAGCTGGCACGGCGGCGAGGCGAGGCGGTGTCGGTGGCCGCGAGCTCTAGCCGAGGCCAGTCATGTTGGCGCTCGGGAGAGGAGGCAGAGAGGGAGAGAGGGCGAGAATGAGGCGGGGGAGGAGCCAGGGGATGTGGGGCCTCGCCCATATCCACCAGGAGCGGCGCGGTGTCGATCGGCAAGGAGGGGGGCCTGGCTGCGGGGGGGCGCGCGTGCGGTAGGGAGCGCCAGCGAGGAGAGAGGGAGAGCGGGAGGTGGAAGGAGGCGCCGAGTGGGCTGGGCCGGGGTACTGTTCCACTTAAGCCCAGACGAACAGTGCCCCGTTCCCTTTTTCTTTTTCTTTTCTTCGGTTTTATTCCTTTTCTCTCCTTTGAAAAATGTTTAGCCACAAATTGACTTTTCTAAAATGTGTGACTTGGCCACACAAATATCATGCATTATTTGGCACTGCTAGAAAAAGGTTTGGAGGTAATCTGATTTCATTTAAATTTTTGTTAAATAAAATGGGATTAAATATTGTTGTTTGGTACTGTTTTTGGATGATAGAGTCATCTAGTGATTTTTAGTGATGTTGTTTTTCTTAACACAATTAGTTATGGATTATTTCCTATTCATTGAACATTTTAGTTTTCAAATTTGAACAACTTTTATTTTTACTTTAAATTTGAATTTTTAATTTGAATTAGAATTTGAAATGAGATATGATTCCAATGATGATCAAGCACTGTTAAGCATGGTGACTTGGCATGATTAAGAGGTGATCACTGTGCTTAATACATGGGGATGTTACAATTCTCCTCCTCTAAAAGAAATTGTCGTCCCGAGAATTAAGAGGTAGGCTAAAAGAGAGCGGGAGTATTCATACCAAGGAGGCTTGGCATGGGCCCGCGGGAGAATTTCCCATTAACGGATTGTGCAACGGTTCACATCTAATGTCATGCGTGAATGCAAAGGACTTTAGCGTAAAATGAATGTGAAGCTACTGAATCAATTAAAACAGGAGGTGGTACTGAGTGAACAAGGATAGTACCGTTCACAGTAGCAAGCTGATCTTGAGCTTCATTCAGATCAACATGGTAAGCTTGACCATGACCATAAGAAGGCCTGGCATTATTGTTGCGAGGCTGACTGTTACCACGGCCAGCAGAGGGAAGTGCAAGCTGATTCTGATTCTGAGGGCATTCTCTGGAACGGTGACCTGGACGGCCACACTTGAAGCAGAGCCCATCACTGGGATGGGGAGCAGGAGCTCGAAACAGTGGAGCCTGAGATCTTGGCTGCCCCGGCAGTGGAGGAGGTGCAGCTGGATGGTACGTGCTATTGGGAATCCAGATTCGGCGCTTCTGCGATGACGAGCGCAAAGATGAGCCAACGTCATGGGTGCGCTTGATGGCTTTCTTGTGTTCCATCTGAGCGGTATCAACCTGGATAGCCTTGTTCACCAGGGTGGCGAAGTCGGTGAAGTCTTGAACAACAAGTGCAAGCTTGAGGTCTGGGTGGAGTCCATTACGGAATTTCTCCTATCTGCGAGCATCAGTGGCAATGTATTCCTCAGCATAGCGGGATAATTCAAGGAATTCCCGCTGATAAGCTTCAACAGTTTTATTGCCCTAAGTAAGGTTGCGAAACTCTGTTTTCTTCCGGTCCATGATTCCCTGAGGAATGTAACGGGCACGGAAAGCAGTCTAAAACTCGATCCAAGTAACGACTGTCCCAACAGGTAGTGAACGCCTGTGGGTGTCCCACCATTGAGCAGCGGGACCCTTCAAGAAGTAGGATGCGAAGGTGACGAGGTTGTCAGGGGCGACATTGGCAGATTCCATCTCGAAGGAGATGTCGCGAAGCCAGTCATCAGCATCCAGTGGCTGTTCAGAGTTGCGGTAAGTAGTAGGGCTGAGACGCACAAACTCCTACAGAGTTATTGGAGCAGGTTGCTAATTCTGAGCATTCTGGTTCTGGTTTGGGAACTGGGCCATGATTCTAACCATAAACTGGTGGTTCAGCTTGAATTGTTGCATCATAGCTACCATATAGTCTGGCGGGGGTGGAGCGTTGGCAGCACGGCCACGACCACGACCACCGGGTCTAACCATCCTGCTAAAGATTTAACAGGGGGTAGTTTTAGTAAAAGCAATTGCAAGTGTCTAGAGTCAAGCATGATGTAACACGATAATAAACAAGTAGTGCAATAGATTCATAACAGTAGTCAATTAAGACATACAGATCCATACACAAAGTCGGTTACATGCGGACATCATTAGTTTAGAATTTCAAGCAGCTAAACATACTAGGCGGCGTGCAGGCACGCGATAGGGAATACAACAACGAGACATAGCAAAGGCTACATCAACGTCGGGGAACAACACTGAAACCAGGTAACTGCAGGTGCTGACGATGAGTGTCCACAGCAGAAAGGTCCTGCGCTCCGTGACTACTCTAATGCAGAACCCGATCTCGAACTGGGAGAAGAGGTCCACGTGTGGGTGTGCGACCTCCAATGGCAGGCCAATCGATACCTGCAGGCATTTGAGTCCTGCGCGGGTAAAGGATGTACTCTGGCTGTACCCCTGCCCGAACAGCTGGCAACATCTGTGTCATAGCCTCGTAGAGACGTGCGCGAGTGGCAAACAACTCGACGGCAAGAGCCCGGGCAGTGCGATCCAGAGCCTGAGTGCACTGAATCAAAACCTGTGGGTCGTATCGACGTCGCTCGTAAGGGGCACAGACAACTGTATAGTATCCGGTATCATCTCCAGCAGGGGCATACGGGATGTATCGGAACTCGGAGTCATCCAAGCGACTATGCTCGCCACGAAGACGTGCAACAGCAGAATGGGCAGCGTCATGGACTGCCATATCAATCGTCACGCCGATACCGTGAAAAGTATGCAACTCAGTGTCGGAGTTGTCCCGCTGATCAAAAATACGAAGATCGGCATGGTACTGCTCCTGGTTGAACTCGCGGAAATCCTCATAAACCATGTACTCGGGGTACCAGCGGTAGCCCAATCTGGTCAGGAGGGTGATCAGGATAGCTGGAAAACCAGTCGCACCATGAGCTAAAGTCCAAAGCACAAGCTGCGTCGTGGGACGCGGCGGAAACAAGCGATCCATCTGAAACAGAGAAAATTTCAAGATTGTCAAATGACAGTGAGTGAATTCTTGCATTGTGCATTTAAGGAAGTAATTTGCAGATAATCAAAGCTCCGGGTGGACGTGATCACGAGAACCTAGAGTTAACGTTAGTAAAATCTTTAACCCGAATAGAAGAGAGAGTAGAATCCCTGAGTAAGGAAGAGGAATAAAAGATCCTAAAACCACCCATTGGCGACGTGGGCCCATAAGCCACACAGCCATGTTAGTAAAATAGTTTTCAAAATGTAGACTCAACTTCGACCAAGGAGTTGGAAAGGGGCTTCCTACAGGCAGTCGGCTCTGATACCAAGTTGTGATGCCCCTGCTCGACCGTGCACTAATCATACACGCAAATGCACACGATCGACAACAGAGACTCACGGGAAGATATCACAACACAACTCTAAACACAAATAAAAGTCATACAAGCTTTATATTACAAGCCAGGGGCCTCGAGGGCTCGAATACATATGCTCGAGTCATACAAGCATTAGCGGAAGCATTAGATATCTGAGTACAGATATAAAAGTAAAACAGATAAGCCCTAAACAGGCGGGGCAAAACAACGACACAGATCGAAAAGGCGCAGGCCTCCTGCCTGGGAGCCTCCGAATCTACTCCTGGTCGTCGGCGGTCTCCACGTAATAGTAGGATCCTCCAGAGGTGTAGTAGCAGTCATCCGCTGGGGCAGCTGGCTCCTGGGCTACGTCATCTGGTCGCAGTAATCGGGTATGGGGGAAAAGAGTAGCAAAGCAACCGTGAGTACTCATCCAAAGTACTCGCAAGACTGACATCAGAACTATGCTACTTATGCATCGGTATCAAAGGAATAGGGTTATATCTTTGGACTAAACTACAGAAATGCTGGAACAGAGGGGGAAAAGCCTAGCCTATCGATGGCTAGCATCTTCAGCGTCTTACAACATTAGAAGAGTGTAGATTAGTACATAATTAAGGTAACAATCATGTTGTATCAAAGCCTAGAGATCCTTCCTCGACTCCCTGTGAGAAAGCGATCCCGGAGCTTCCAATTAATTAAAAGTAGCCAGTTTCAGTAATAGTAGATCGGGATACAACACTGAGCATCCTGTTACCGTGGACACGACTATTCGAATAGACAACTTCCCTGCAGGGGTGCACTACTGTTACCCAACACGCTCGATTAACTCTGGCCGGACACACTTTTCCGGGTCATGCCCGGCCTCGGCTGATCGACACACCGCAGCCCTACCTAGAGCTCAGTAGAGAGGTCCCCGCCGGTCTACATCCTAAGTGCTCAGGGGTCTTGGGCCCATCGCCCTTTGCACTCCGGGTCATTATGCGACGAGCCGGGACGAGCACCACCTCAACCTGGATGGCACTGGTCCGACAGGCCCACAAGGCTGAACTGGACATCTGACAGAGCTTTCGGCTGATACATACGGCGCCGAGGGCCCCATTAAACCATTATCCCATGTGGAGGTAGTGCGTATAGGCCAGCGGCCAACTCAGATCAATACCCAAATCCGTTAGCGAATTATTAGGAGCTCGCGGTGACGATAAGTACTCTTGTCGCCCCGTCTCGAGGAAGTGCAACAAGGGTCAGGCCCATCCCTCTCTAGGGCGGTCTCTTCCTGCCCGGCCGCGCCTCGTAATTATCTCGCGGGTACCCTCTTGGTCAACCCGACTTCACATCTCTCGCGGGCACCCCTCGGGGTCGACCCGACTTTAACCAGGGACAGATGGAAAAACCAAGGTAACCGTGTGGCCATGACATCAAGGGGGAAATCCGAGGAATCACCCTCGATGGATTCCTACTCGATGTATTCTGTTAAGGAGAACCAGGAGGAATCACCCTTGATGGTTCCCACTTAAAGGAGTTGCACGACAGAAGCATCATCGGAGATGGTGGAAGAGGAATCACCCTCGGTAATCCACCACCGACTAGCTGTACTACAGAGTCGACATCGGGAGTGAGAAAAGAGGTATCACCCTCGGTACCCGTTAGTAGCTCTGCAGAGTCGAGGAACTTATGGGGGAATGTGCGGTGATGTGCTGGTCTCAGCCCGTCGATCATCTCGATCAGGGCACTGTTAACTAAGCGGGGCAACTATGTGACATCCCTAGATTACTAACAGTAGTTATGCCAATTAATCATGCCAAGTCATCATCATTATGCCTTATAAAAACAATTAGAGAATAATCCAAATCCAAATTCAAATTTAAAACAAAGTCAAAATTAAAAGTTATCCAAACAGCAGAACTAAATAGTTCATAATTTTGCAAATAATCCATAAGCAATTATAAAAATAAGATCAACATTTATTGGAATGTTTAAGTGACTCTAACAACCTAAAACAGTAGCTAAATCAATTAATTAAATGCCTTTTTTAAATTTATAAAATTGCAAACTACTTTAATTAAATGCCAACATTATTGTGGCAATGGTATATTTAGCAACACTAATTTAGGTGCTAATTATATATTTTGTAAAGCTAAAAAAATTTGGAAACTAAAATAAAACAATAAAAGAAAATAAACAAAAGATGAAAATAAAAATAAAAGGAAACAGAAAACCCCCGGCCCAACTGGGCCTTAGCCCAACCGGCCGGCCCAACCGCCGCCTCTGGCCTATATGGCCTCCCCAGCCCCGACCCCAAACCCTAACCCCCACCCGATCCCCCACTCTCCCCTCCCGCTCGTCCGCGGCGCCGCCGCCCGGCCTCGCCGTCCTCGTCGCCCGTCGCCTCGTCCTCACCGCGTCGCCGTCGCCGACCTCCTCCCCGTGCGGCTTCCTCGCGCCTCGCCGCCCCGTTCATCTACACGGGGGTGAGGACCCCATCCCCTCGTCTCTCGCTCTCTGTCGTCGCCGCCTCCGTCGCCTGCCGCCGTCGCGCGAGCGCCTCGCTCCCGCACCCACGCAGCCGTCGCGCTCGCCCGCCTGCCTTCGCCTCCCGCTGCTGCTCGCCAGGCCGCGCACGCTCGCCCGCACCCGCGCGCGCCTGCTGCCGTCCGAGCCGCCGCCGCGTTGCCGCTGCCGTGCTCTGCCGCTGCGCCGCCTGCCGCTGCTGCTGCCTAGCCGGCCTCGCCGCTCGCCACAGCCGGCCTCGCCCGTGCCTCGCCGCTGGCCTCGGCCGTCCCCGCGCGCGCACGCGCGTTGTCGGACGTGTCCGGCGCCTCCCCTGTGTGCCCGCGCACGCGCGAACCGCGGACGTGTCCGGTGCCCGAACGGGCACGGGCGGACATGTCCGCCTGCCCACTGACCACCGGGCCCCACCTCTGTTAAAATGAAAACAAAAAAAGAAATAAAAAGAAAATAAAAGAAATAAATAAATAAAAGTAAATAATAAATAATAATTAAAATAAATAAATAAGTAATAGTTAGTTAATTAATTAATTAACTTAATTAATCCTGTTTAATTAAACTAATTAATCTATAATTAACTTAATTAAACCCTAATTAATTTAATTAGATGCTGACAGGTGGGACCCACTCGTCCTGTTCACTGCTGACGTCATGATGACATCATCAGTACTGTTTTGGATAATGTTAATTTAAATAATTAAATAAAATGCAGAAAATCATTATAACTTTGAAAATTAATATAAAATTAACCGTAACTCGGATTAAAATAATTTATATATGTAAAACGATCAAAAAAATATGACGATCCCGAATACGCTATCCTCATACCTGTAAGATGCCTCCAGCACTGCAAACATGGAACCTTCCCCTCCGGTTCATCTGTCTGACAGATGTCCGAAACCGGGAGAACGTTCCAGTTAATTCCCCGCTTCATGTGCCACGTGTAGCTCTGCGTTAGGGCATCCTAGCACAGCCTATTGCCATGCCAAGCATCTGTGTGCATTGTTTGCTTTATATTTACTGTTTCTTCCCCCTCTTCTCTCCGGTAGACTCCGAGACCGGCGGTGCCCCTGTGATCGACCGCGTACCCGACGACCCGTCCTTTTCAGCAGAGCAACCAGGCAAGCAAACCCCCTTGAGCATGCCTATATCACCTATTCTTTCTCCCCCTGCTTGCATTAGAATTTTCTACTGCTATTGTTTTATCCTACTCTGATGCATAGCCTGTTTATTGTAACTTCTATTGATACTTTACCTGATATCCGAGATGCTTAGTATAGGTTGGATGGTAAACCATCTGTGGCCCCTCTCCCTTGCTATAGTTGCCCCGCTTTAGTACCTGTGCCCCGATCGAAGTGATCATCGGACTGAGACCAGCACAGCACCGCACACCCCTTAAGTTGTCCGACTCTACAGAGTTATCCTCGAGTGACGAGGGTGACACCTCTTAACTCACTCCTGACGATGCCTTTGTAGCATAGCTAGTCGGACGT
Source organism: Elymus sibiricus (assembly GCA_039707655.1). Lineage (NCBI taxonomy): Eukaryota > Viridiplantae > Streptophyta > Magnoliopsida > Poales > Poaceae > Elymus > Elymus sibiricus. The sequence continues at coordinate 209,617,087 of CM077676.1, read as the reverse complement.
GGATTACCGAGGGTGATTCCTCTTCATCCACTTCCGATGGAGCTTCTGTCGTGCAACCCCTCAAGTGGGAATCCATCGAGGGTGATTCCTCGGACTTCCCCTTGATGACTAAACACACGATTACCTTTATTGTTACTGCGGGACTGAAGGGACTGGCGGTACCACCCCGGTAGAGGTGGACCTGAGTTCCCGACAGTCTCCTGGGAAGTCGGGTTGACCTGGAGGGCACCCGCGAGATAATTACGAGGCGCAGCCGGGTAGGCATAGACCGCCATAGAGAGGGATGGGCCTGGCCCTTGTTGCACTTCCTCGAGATGGGACGATAGGAGTACTGTTCGTCACCGCGAGCTCCTAATAATGCGCTAACGGATTTGGGTATTGATCTGAGTGGGTCGTCGTGCCCTATACGCACTACCACCACATGGGATAATGGTTTAATGGGGCCCTCTACGCCGTATGTATCAGCCGAAAGCTTTGTCAGACGTCCAGTTCATCAGCGCGGCACGGCTGGGCCGACGCCATCCAGGACAGAGGTGGTGCCTGGACCCGCGTGTCGCAACAACCCGGAGTGCACAGGGCGATGGCCCAAGACCCCTGGGCGCTTAGGATGTAGACCGGCGGGGACCTCTCTGCTTAGCTCTAGGTAGGGCTGTGGTGTGTCGATCAGCCGAGGCCGGGCATGACCCACGAAAGTGTGTCCGGCCGGAGTTAATTGAGCGTGTTGGGTAACAGTAGTGCACCCCTGCAGGGAAGTTATCTATTCGAATAGTCGTGTCCACGATAACAGGACGCTCAGTGTTGTATCCCGATCTACTACTACTTGAACTGGATACTTGTAATTTATTTGGAAGCTCCGGGATCGCTTTCTCGCAGGGAGTCGAGAGAGGATCTCTGGGCTTTGCTTCAACATGTTTGATAATTAATAATATGTTATTCTGCACTCTTCTTATGCTACAAGACCTTGAAGATGCTAGTCTTCGATAGGCTAGGCCTTTCTCTCTATTCTGGCTTTGCTGCTATATAGTCCACAGATACAGCCTCTCCACTTGATACCAATGCATACATAGAATAGTTCTGATGTCAGTCTTGCGAGTACTTTGGATGAGTACTCACGGTTGCTTTGCTTCCCCTTTTTCCCCATACCCGATTGCTGCGACCAGATGATGGAGCCCTGGAGTCAGCCGCTGCCCCAGTCGACGACTGCTAATACACTTCTGGAGAAGCCTACTACTACGTGGAGACCGCCGACGGCCAGGAGTAGTTTAGGAGGCTCCCAGGCAGGAGGCCTTGCCTCTTTCGATCGGAGTTGTTGTTTGTTTTCGCCTTCTTAAGGCATTTCTGTTTATCTTTTATATCTGTACTCAGATATCTAATGTTTTCGCTGACGCTTATATGCGCAAGCTTATGTATTTGAGCCCTCGAGGCCCCTGGCTTGTAATATAAAGCTTGTATTATTTTATTTGTGTTTAGAGTTGTGTTGTGATATCTTCAAGTGAGTCCCTAGGCTTGATCGTGTGCATTTGCGTGTATGATTAGTGCACGATTAAGTCGGAGGCGTCACAGGTTGGTATCAGAGCCGACTGCCTGTAGGAAGCCCCTTTCCAACTCCTTGGCCGAAGTTGAGTCTAGACTTTGAAAACGGTTTAACTAACATGGCTGTGTGGCTTACGGGCCCACGTCGCCAAATGGGTGGTATTAGGATCTTTTATTCCTCATCTTTACTCTGGGACTCTGAATTCTCTTCTTTTCGGGTTAAAAGATTTTGCTAACTCTGACTCTAGGTTCTCGTAATCACATCCACCCGGAGAGCTGGATTGTCTGCAATTAATCCTTTCCTTTGGTCTGGCTAATCTGATCATCACATTTTCCTTGCCATTGGTCTATTTAACCTTTCTTGTGATCTGACTTTATCTGGGCAGTGATAATTCCCTGCCTAAGTCAGCACCCCCAAATAAAACCTTGTCACTATTGTTGATGACATTCCGGTAACCACCGATGGACGAGAACCTTGCCTATTGGTCCGCCTCATTTTAACGAGCAGGGAAATGGTTCTCTTCGTTCCCGCCTACGGTACCGACGTGTTCCCGACATAGCTGACAAACATTTCTCTGACATGCCCTGCTGTCGTAACCTTGCAAGATGTCACTGCCTTCCCACTCTTAATCCGCACTAACCACAGTTCCACAGGATTGAAACCTGACTCTTCTGCACATCCTTGATCCCGAAGATACCCCTTACCTCCACCTCTTAAATCTCGGGACGAGATTTCTTGTAGTGGGGGAGATTTGTGACATCCCCAGATTACTAACAGTAGTTATGCCAATTAATCATGCCAAGTCATCATCATTAAGCCTTATAAAAACAATTAGAGAATAATCCAAATTCAAATTCAAATTTAAAACAAAGTCAAAATTAAAAGTTATCCAAACAGCAGAACTAAATATTTCATAATTTTGCAAATAATCCATAAGCAATTATAAAAATAAGATCAACATTTATTGGAATGTTTAAGTGACTCTAACAACCTAAAACAGTAGCTAAATCAATTAAGTAAATGCCTTTTTAAATTTATAAAATTGCAAACTACTTTAATTAAATGCCAACATTATTGTGGCAGTGGTATATTTAGCAAACTAATTTAGGTGCTAATTATTTATTTTATAAAGCTAAAATAATTTGGAAACTAAAATAAAACAATAAAAGAAAATAAACAAAAGATGAAAATAAAAATAAAAGGAAACAGAAAACCCCCGGCCCAACTGGGCCTTAGCCCAACCGGCCGGCCCAACCGCCGCCTCTGGCCTATATGGCCACCCCAGCCCCCACCCCAAACCCTAACCCCCACCCGATCCCCCACTCTCCCCTCCCGCTCGTCCGTGGCGCCGCCGCCCGACCTCGCCGTCCTCGTCGCTCGTTGCCTCGTCCTCACCTCGTCGCCATCGCCGACCTCCTCCCCGTGCGGCTTCCTCGCGCCTCGCCGCCCCGTTCATCTACACGGGGGTGAGGACCCCATCCCCACCTCTCTCGCTCTCTGTCGTCGCCGCCTCCGTCGTCTGCCGCCGCCGCGCGAGCGCCTCGCTCCCGCGCCCACGCAGCCGTCGCTCTCGCCCGCCTGCCTTCGCCTCCCGCTGCTGCTCGCCTGGCCACGCGCGCCCGCCCGTACCCGCACGCGCCTGCTGCCATCCGAGCCGCCGCCGCGTTGCCACTGCCGTGTTTTGCCGCTGCGCCGCCTGCCGCTGCTACTGCCTAGCCGGCCTCGCCGCTCGCCACAACCGGCCTCGCCCGTGCCTCGCCGTTGGCCTCGGCCGTCCCCCCGCGCGCGCACGCGCGTTGCCGGACGTGTCTGGCGCCTCCCCTGTGTGCCCGCGCACGCGCGAACCGCGGACGTGTCCGGTGCCCGAACGGGCACGGGCGGACATGTCCGCCTGCCCACTGACCACCGGGCCCCACCTCTGTTAAAACGAAAACAAAAAAAAAGAAATAAAAAGAAAATAAAAGAAATAAATAAATAAAAGTAAATAATAAATAATAATTAAAATAAATAAATAAGTAATAGTTAGTTAATTAATTAATTAATTAATCATGTTTAATTAAACTAATTAATCTGTAATTAACTTAATTAAACCCTAATTAATTTAATTAGACGTTGACAGGTGGGACCTACTGGTCCTGTTCACTGCTGACGTCATCATGACGTCAGCAGTACTGTTTTGGATAATGTTAATTTAAATAATTAAATAAAATGCAGAAAATCATTATAACTTTAAAAATTAATATAAAATTAACCGTAACTCGGATTAAAATAATTTATATATGTAAAACGATCAGAAAAATATGACGATCCCGAATACGCTATCCTCATACCTGTCAGATGCCTCCAGCACTGCAAACATGGAACCTTCCCCTCCGGTTCATCTGTCTGACAGATGTCCGAAACCGGGAGAACGTTCCAGTTAATTCCCCGCTTCATCTGCCACGTGTAGCTCTGCGTTAGGGCACCCTAGCACAGCCTATTGCCATGCCAAGCATCTGTGTGCATTGTTTGCTTTATATTTACTGTTTCTTCCCCCTCTTCTCTCCGGTAGACTCCGAGACCGGCGCTGCCCCTGTGATCGACTGCGTACCCGATGACCCGTACTTTTCAGCAGAGCAACCAGGCAAGCAAACCCCCTTGAGCATGCCTATATCACCTATTCTTTCTCCCCCTGCTTGCATTAGAACTTGCTACTGCTATTGTTTTATCCTACTCTGATGCATAGCCTGTTTATTGTAACTTCTATTGATACTTTACCTGATATCAGAGATGCTTAGTATAGGTTGGATGGTAAACCATCTGTGGCCCCTCTCCCTTGCTGTAGTTGCCCCGCTTTAGTACCTGTGCTCCGATCGAAGTGATCGTCGGGCTGAGACCAGCACAACACCGCACACCCCTTAAGTTGTCCGACTCTACAGAGTTATCCTCGAGTGACGAGGGTGACACCTCTTAACTCACTCCCGACGATGCCTTTGTAGCATAGCTAGTCGGACGTGGATTACCGAGGGTGATTCCTCTTCATCCACTTCCGATGGAGCTTTTGTCGTGAAACCCCTCAAGTGGGAATCCATCGAGGGTGATTCCTCGGACTTCCCCTTGATGACTAAACACACGGTTACCTTTATTGTTACTGCGGGACTGAAGGGACTGGCGGTACCACCCCGGTAGAGGTGGACCTGAGTTCCCGACAGTCTCCTAGGAAGTCAGGTTGACCTGGAGGGCACCCGCGAGATAATTACGAGGCGCAGCCGGGCAGGCATAGACCGCCATAGAGAGGGATGGGCCTGGCCCTTGTTGCACTTCCTCGAGATGGGACGATAGGAGTACTTTTCGTCACCGCGAGCTCCTAATAATGCGCTAACGGATTTAGGTATTGATCTGAGTGGGTCGTCGTGCCCTATACGCACTACCACCACATGGGATAATGGTTTAATGGGGCCCTCTACGCCGTATGTATCAGCCGAAAGCTTTGTCAGACCTCCAGTTCATCAGTGCGGCACGACTGGGCCGGCGCCTTCCAGGACAGAGGTGGTGCCTGGACCCGCGTGTGCGCAACGACCCGGAGTGCACAGGGCGATGGCCCAAGACCCCTGTGCGCTTAGGATGTAGACCGGCGGGGACCTCTCTGCTTAGCCCTAGGTAGGGCTGCGGTGTGTCGATCAACCGAGGCCAGGCATGACCTAGGAAAGTGTGTCCGGCCGGAGTTAATCGAGCGTGTTGGGTAACAGTAGTGAACCCCTGCAGGGAAGTTATCTATTCGAATAGTCGTGTCCACGGTAACAGGACGTTCAGTGTTGTATCCCGATCTACTACTACTTGAACTGGATACTTGTAATTTATTTGGAAGCTCTAGGATCGCTTTCTCGCAGGGAGTCGAGAGAGGATCTCTGGGCTTTGCTTCAACATGTTTGATAATTAATAATATGTTATATTTCACTCTTCTTATGCTGCAAGACCTTGAAGATGCTAGTCTTCGATAGGCTAGGCCTTTCTCTCTATTCTGGCTTTGCTGCTATATAGTCCACAGATACAGCCTCTCCACTTGATACCAATGCATACATATCATAGTTCTGATGTCAGTCTTGCGAGTACTTCGGATGAGTACTCACGGTTGCTTTGCTTCCCCTTTTTCCCCATACCCGATTGCTGCGACCAGATGATGGAGCCCCGGAGTCAGCCGCCGCCAAGTCGACGACTGCTAATACACTTCTGGAGGAGCCTACTACTACGTGGAGACCGCCGACGGCCAGGGGTAGTTTAGGAGGCTCCCAGGCAGGAGGCCTTGCCTCTTTCGATCGGAGTTGTTGTTTGTTTTTGCCTTCTTAAGGCATTTCTGTTTATCTTTTATATCTGTACTCAGATATCTAATGTTTTCGCTGACGCTTGTATGCGCAAGCTTATGTATTCGAGCCCTCAAGGCCCCTGGCTTGTAATATAAAGCTTGTATTATTTTATTTGTGTTTAGAGTTGTGTTGTGATATCTTCAAGTGAGTCCCTAGGCTTGATCATGTGCATTTGCGTGTATGATTAGTGCACGATTAAGTCGGGGGCGTCACAAACTAGGACAAAGAAGAGGGACCACAGATGGATTTCCATCAACCTATACTAAGCATTTAGGATATCAGGTAAAGTATCAACAAAAGTTACAATAAGCAGGCTATGCATCAGAATAGGAGCAAGCAATTACAGTAGCAAAATCTAATGCAAGCATGGGGAAGAAGGAATATGCGATATAGGAATGATCAAGGGGGTTTTGCTTGCCTGGAAGCTCTGCTGCAAAGGAGGAAGGGCCGTCGGTGACGTAGTCGAACACAGCGGCAGCGTCGGTCTCGGAGTCTACCGGAGAGAAGAGGGGGGGGGGGAGAAACAATAAATACAAGCAACAAATGCAATCACAGATGCATGGCATGGCAACATGATATTCGAGGGGTGCCTTAATGCAGTACTACGCAAGTTAGTCGGAGCGGGAAACATCTGGAGGTGTTTTATCAGCTCCGGGCATTTATCAGACAGATGAATCGGGGGGGGGGGGCGAAGTTCCATGTTCATCATGTTAGAGGGGTGTGGCAGGTATGTGGGTAGGATATTCGGATTCTTCATATTTTTCTGATCATTTTTCATATATAACTTATTTTTATCCGAGTTACGGTTTATTTTATATGATTTTTCAACGTTTTATTGAATTTCTGGAATTATTTTAATTATTAAATCCGAATTATCCAAACCAGTGCAATGTGACATCAGCATGACGTCATAGTGACGTCATCGGTCAACTCCGGCTGACCAGAGTCAAACCTGACCAGTGGGTCCCACTGGTCAGTGACACAGTGGATAATTAGGGTTTATTTAAACTAATTATAGATTAATTAGATGGTGGGCCCTATCGGTCAGCTACTAATTAGTAATTAATTTAATTAACAAAATAATTAGCGTTTTCATTATTTATAAAAATGTTTTATTACACGTGGGGCCCACATGTTAGTGGCCCACGGGTGCCCAGTCAGCAGTTGACTGGGTCAACCCAATCAACTGGGGCCCGTGGGGCCCACGGTCAGTGGCACAGGGGGTGGGGGCCACGCGTCCACGTCGGCGCGCGCCGGCGCCAGAAAACACGACGGCGCTCGTCAGGCTTCGCCGGAATTTCGCTACGGGGCTCCGTTCGGTGCGCGCGATAGCTCGTTCGAACGAGGGGAGTGAGCCGCATCCAATGGCGGCGGTCTCATGGCCTGAGACAGCCGGAGTCGACCGCGGCGACGACGGTGGGCGGCGGCGATCTCGGGTGGTGCTCGGTCTCGTTGCTACGGCGCACGCGCGAGCAAAAGAAGCGGCTAGGGAGGACCTACGCGGTGCGGTGAGCTCAACGGGTTCCGCGGGGCCATTTGGTCGCCGGACGCTTGCCGGCGACGAGCTCATGCGGCGGCGGGCTCGGCCACTACGGGGACGGCAGCTACGGGTCGAACGCGACGGCGAGAGGAGAGGAGGAACGGGGAGAAGCTCACAGCGGAGCCGTAGGGAGTGGCAGCGGGCTCCGGGAAGGCTTGAGGTCGCCGGAATCGATATCGGCGTGCGGCGGGGATCCGCGGAAGACGCTCGGGAGAGGAGGCGGGGGAGGAGCCAGGGGATGCGGGGCCTCGCCCATATCCACCAGGAGCGGCGCGGTGTCGATCGGCGAGGAGGGGGAGCTAGGCTGGGGGGGGGGGGGCGTGCGGCAGAGAGCGCCAGCGAGGAGAGAAGGAGAGCGGGAGGTGGAAGGAGGCGCCGAGCGGGCTGGGCCGGGGTACTGTTTCACTTAAGCCCAGACGAACAGTGCCCCGTTCCCTTTTTCTTTTTCTTTTCTTCGGTTTTATTCCTTTTCTCTCCTTTGAAAAATGTTTAGCCACAAATTGACTTTTGTAAAATGTGTGACTTGGCCACACAAATATCATGCATTATTTGGCACTGCTAGAAAAAGGTTTGGTGGTAATCTGATTTCATTTAAATTTTTGGTAAATAAAATGGGATTAAATATTGCTGTTTGGTACTGTTTTTGGATGATAGAGTCATCTAGTGATTTTTAGTGATGTTGTTTTACTTAACACAATTAGTTATGGATTATTTCCTATTCATTGAACATTTTAGTTTTCAAATTTGAACAACTTTTATTTTTACTTTAAATTTGAATTTTTAATTTGAATTGGAATTTGAAATGAGATATGATTCCAATGATGATCAAGCACTGTTAAGCATGGTGACTTGGCATGATTAAGAGGTGATCACTGTGCTTAATACATGGGGATGTTACATAGGGGAAATACCAACACAGTCTACAAGTAGCAGGAAGAATTTCTAGCGCCGTTGCCGGGGAGACATCACCAAAATCTATCAAGTACCTTCGCACAAACTATCATCCACTTGCATTTATTTTATTTGCCTTTTATTTGCATTTGCCTCTCGTTTTCATCTCCCCCACTTCTAAAACAGTTTTACAAAAAACACAAAAATATTTTTGTTTGCTTGTTTGCTCGTTTGCTTGCTAAAATTGTGTGACTCAATGAAAATAAAAATATAGACTTATGGATCCTCATCCACTTGCTAATCTTTTCAAAAAATCCAATTGCGATGATCCAATTGCTCGTGAGTTGAGTGTACTTGATTATCTTTATGAAGTTTTGCTTGAAAATTATGAATCTGAAAATTGTGATGAAGTGCTAAAAGAAGAAGTTTATAAAGTGATTCATGGTAGCTCCTTGAATGAAAAGCATGATTGCAATGATGCTATTATAAATTCTATTAATATCAATTGTGCTAATGATATGCAAAACTACAAGCTTGGGGATGACAATTTTGTTATGTCCACTACTTATTGCAATGATCACAATTGGGGTGATAATACTTCTTATGATCTTGAAAATTTATTTAAGCCTCATGATGAATATGTTATTGATAATAATCTCTGCAATAATATTAAAAGTGGGTTTGGAAAAGTGTCAACTTTAGGTAATAATGATCCCACTACTTTGGAGAATTATCAAGCTTATGAATTTTATGATAAAAGTGGGTTTGGAGAGGTCATGACTTTAGTTGATGTTAATCCCACTATTTTGGAAGATTATAAATTTTTTATGCATGTGGATCATGAAAATAATATTGTATATGATAGCTATATTGTTGAATTTGATTATGATCCTACATGTAATTATTATGAGAGAGGAAAATATGGTTATAGAAATCTGCATGTTACAAAATTACCTCTCTTTGTGTTGAAATTATTAATGCTTCATTCTTCCTATTTGCATGTGCTAGATATTGCTTGTCTTAATAAATTTTTTTCCTATAAAATGCCTATGCATAGAAAGAGGGTTAGACTTAAATGTGTTAATTACATGCTATATGATGCTCTCTTTGTGCTTCAATTCTTGTCTTTATTATGAGCATCATTAATATCCCAAGCCTATCTTAATGGCTATATAGAAAGAGCTTGTTGGGAGACAACCCAATACTTTTTGTTTTTGTGTGTTTACACAATTATAGCCTCTGTTATGATTGTGTTTTTATCTTTTAATTAGTGTTTGTGCCAAGTAATGCCTTTGGGATGATTTGGATGATAGTATAATTGATGCTGTTTGAAAACAGAAACTTTTGCGTCTAGTGCTAGAATTTTGATTTTTTGCTGGGGTGTCAGAACCTTCCGGATTTTTTACACAATATTTATATATGAATTTCCCACGTTTTCCAAATGTTTCAGAATTTTTGGAGTTACAGAAGTATGACTTTAATTCAGATCTTTACAGACTATTCTGTTTTAGACAGATTCTGTTTTTGTTGCATAGTTTGCTTATTTTGATGAATCTATGGATCGTATCGGGGGGTATGAGTCATGGAGAAGTTGGAGTACAGTAGCATTATTCTAATATTAAATATGAATCAATTTACAATAGTACCTAAATTTTAAGATTTGTTTGTTATACTAACGGATCTCACGAGGTTCCTGTTGAGTTTTGTGTGCTGAAGTTTTCAAGTTTTGGGTGAGACTACGATGAATAAAGGAATAAGGAGCAGCAAGAGCCTAAGCTTGGGGATGCCCAAGGCACCCCAAGGTAATATTCAAGGAAGACTCAAGCGTCTAAGCTTGGGGATGCCCCGGATGGCATCCCCTCTTTCATCTACAATCTATCGGCAACTCACTTGGAGCTATATTTTTATTCATCACATGATATGTGTTTTACTTGGAGCGTCTTGTGCTATAGTTTGTTTGATTTTGTTTGCTTTTTAGTTTGTCACAATTATATTTGCTGAACACACCTTTTTGAGAGGCACACACATTATTCGTGATTTTTTAGAATACTCTATGTGCTTCACTTATATCTTTTGAGCTAGGCAGTTACTCTAGTGCTTCACTTATATCTTTTAGAGCACGGCGGTGGTTATATTTTAAAGAAATAGTTGCACTCTCATGCTTCACTAATTTTTGAGAGTCTAATGAATAGCAATGGTAATATGCACGGGTTATGAATTTGGTCCTAATATGATAGGTATTCAAGAGGGATATAATAAAAACTTTCATGTAGATCACTGAATATGATAAGTTTGATTCCTTGCAATAGTTTTGCGATATTAAGATGGTAATATGTGGGAGGTGCTAGTAGATAATTGTGGTTTAGTAAGAATATTGGTGTTAAGGTTTATGATTCCCGAAGCATGCACGTATAATCCGTCGTTATGCTAAGTAGTTGGAGCATGATTTATTATTGATTGTCTCCCTTTGTGTGGCGGTCAGGGGCGCTCGATGGTTAACTCCTACCAACCTCCCCCCTAGGGGCATGCGTAGTAGTACTTTGCTTCGAGGGCTAATAAACTTTCGCAATAAGTATGCGAGTTCTTTATGACTAATATGAGTCCATGGATTATACGCACTCTCACCTTTCCGCAATTTGCTAGCCTCTTCGGTACCATGCATTGCCCTTTCTCACATCGAGAGTCAGTGCAAACTTCGCCGGTGCATCCAAACCCCGTGATATGATACACTCTATCACACATAAGCCTCCTTATATCTTCCTCAAAATAGCCACCATACCTACCTATTATGGCATTTCCATAGCCATTCCGAGATATATTGCCATGCAACTTCCACCGTTCCGTTTTTATGACACACATCATCATTGTCATATTGCTTTGCATGATCATATAGCTGACATAGTATTTGTGGCTCAGCCACCGTTCATCATTTTTATACATGTTACGCTAGTATCATTGCACATCCTGGTACACTGCCAGAGTCATTCATATAGAGTCATATTTATTCTAGTTTCGAGTTGTAATTTTGAGTTGTAAGTAAATAGAAGTATGATGACCATCATTATTAGAGCATTGTCCCAGTGAGGAAATAAATAAATAAAGAAGAAGAAAAAAGAGGCCAAAAAGAGCCCACGGAAAAAAGGAAAAGGAAAAAGGAAAAAAGAGAGAGAGAGAAAAAAAAATGAGAGAAAAAGAGAGAAGGAGCAGTGTTACTATCCTTTTCCATACTTGTGCTTCAAAGTAGCACCATGTTTTTCATATATAGAGTCTCCTATTTTGTCACTTTCATATACTAGTGGGAATTTTTCATTATAGAACTTGGCTTGTATATTACGATGATGGGCTTCCTCAAATGCCCGAGGTCTTCATGAGCAAGCAAGTTGGATGCACACCCACTTAGTTTTCATGTTGAGCTTTCATACACTTATAGCTCGTAGTGCATCCATTGCATGGCAAGCCCTACTCCTCGCATTGACATCAATTGATGGCATTTCCATAGCCCGTTGATTAGCCGCGTCGATGTGAGACTATCTTCTTCTTTTTGATTTCCCCTTATTAGTCTGTACCACCACATTCTATTCCACCCATAGTGCTATATCCATGGCTTGCGCTCATGTATTGCGTGGGGGTTGAAAAAGCTGAAGCACGTTAAAAAGTATGAACCAATTGCTTGGCTAAAACCGGGGTTGTGCATGATAAATACTTTGTGTTAAGAAGATGGAGCATGACAGGATTATATGAATTTGTAGGGATAACTTTCTTTAGCATTTTTATTTTGAAAGACATGATTGTTTATTAGTATGGCTGAGTATTGATGTCTTTATATCAAATTATAGACTATTGCTTTGAATCATTCGGATATTAATATTCATATCGTAAAGAGATTACATGATGAAACATGTTAGGTAGCATTCCACATCAAAAATTCCGTTTTTATCTTTTGCCTACTCGAGGACGAACATGAATTAAGCTTGGGGATGCTTGATACGTCTCCAACGTATCTATAATTTTTGATTGTTCCATGCTATTATAGTATCAATCTTGGATGTTTTATATGCAATTATATATCATTTTTTGGGACTAACCTATTAACCTAGTGCCCAGTGCCAGTTGTTGTTTTCCGCTTTTTTTTTGTTTTTCAGGAAATCAGTACCAAATGAAGTCCAAATGCCATGAAACTTTTTGAAAAAAAAATTCTGGACAAAAGAGACCCTGGAAGCTTCGGGGGGATGCCAGAAACCTCACAGGGAGGCCACAAGGCAACAGGGCGCGGCCCTAGTGAGGCGCGCCCTGATGCCTTGTGGGCCCCTCATGACTCCTTTTGACCTAATTCCACTTCTATAAATTCTCAAATAATCGAAAACCATCAGAGAGCCAGACGAGAAAACCCTACCGCCGCCGCAAGCCTCTGTTCTTCCACGATCCCATCTGGAGGCCTTTTCCGGTACTCTGCTGGAGGAGGAATCGATCATGGAGGGCTTATTCATCAACCTTGCTGCCCTTCCGATGATGTGTGAGTAGTTTACCACAGACCTACGGGTCCATAGCTAGCAGTTAGATGGCTTCTTCTCTCTCTTTGATCTTTAATACCATGTTCTCCTCGATGTTCTTGGAGTTCTATCCGATGTAATCTTCTTTTGCGGTGTGTTTGTTGGGATCCGATGAATTGTGAGTTTATGATCAGATTATTCATGAGAAATATTTGAGTCTTCTCTGAACTCTTTTATGCATGATTGTTATAGCTTTGTATTTCTCTCCGATCTATACGTTTGGTTTTGCCAACTATTGATTTATCTTGCAATGGGAGAGGTGCTTTGTGATGGGTTCAATCTTGCGGTGCTCAATCCTAGTGACAGAAAGGGACATGACACGTATTTGTATTGTTGCCATTAAGGATAAAAAGATGGGGTTTAATCATATTGCTTGAGTTTACTTTGTCTACATCATGTCATCTTGCTTAAGGCGTTACTCTGTTTTATACTTAATACCCTAGATGCATGCTGGGTAGCGGTCGATGGGTGGAGTAATAGTAGTAGATGCAGGCAGGAGTCGGTCTACTTGTATCGGACGTGATGCCTATATACATGATCATTGCCATGAATCCGTCATAATTATTTGCTTTTCTATCAATTGCCCAACAGTAATTTGTTTACCCACCGTATGCTATGTGTTCGAGAGAGAAGCCTCTAGTGAAAACTATGGCCCCCGGGTCTACTTTTATCATATATTAAAATCCAAAAAATACCTTGCTGCAATTTATTTACTTTTATTTTATTTTGCAATTTACTTTTTATCTATCACTATCAGAATTAATCCTTGCAAATAACCGCTAAGGGGATTGACAACCCTCTTATTTGCGTTGGGTGCAAGTGTTTGCTTTTGTGTGTGTAGGTGCTGCTAAAGAGGTTTTGTGTGGTTCTCCTACTGGATTGATAACCTTGGTTCTTAACTAAGGGAAATACTTATCTCTACTAGACCACATCATCCTCTCCTTTTCAGGGAAATACCAACGCAGTCTACAAGTAGCAGGCCCCTTCACGAAAGTTGCTTGTATAGACGAGGAGGGGATGTGGGCACTCCAAACGACCGCTCAAACGAGCGCGTGCGGTCCTTTGGAATGCCGTCTTTCACCCTGATGTGCCTGTTGACAATGCTCTCTTCAGGAAAGTTGCTCCAATTGGCTTTATTTGCAGCAATCTCCTTTGGTTTCCTTACAAATATGATATTTCCTGCCATCCAAAGGACAAAGTAGATTTTTATCTCTTTTGTTGGATTAGCGTTAGAAATATCTGAAGAATAACCAAAATGCAATGAAACTAAATGGAAATCACTACGAAAAACATCGCAAATTCTAGAGCCATCAACTCCCCCAAGCTTAAGATTTGCTCGTCTTCGAGCAAACAAGAAATCAAGAGAGTGAAAAGGAGCTTGGTTGAAATGGAAAGAATTTTACCGGCTCGAGAAAATACATCATATCCATCCTCTCTTATATCCTGCAAGATCAGTCAAGAAAGTATTTGCAATTGAATAGCTGCACCTAAACTCGTTGCCTAACCACGTATAGTCTCATACCATTAGTTATAATTTCTCAAAACAAATTTTCTTCGCTAACCAAGTGTTTAGGTAAAGGAAGGTGCTCATTATTAGATGGATATTCAACTTAAGCTCAATCATCAAAATGCATTTAGAAGGTTTGGAGATCAAAGATAGCAAAGTACTCAAGTTTTTTCATTAACACCCACTAGTGCCTCCTAGTCATGGCTCTCAAACACTTCTCTCAGTCATTGTTCTTCGGGACTTCAACTCTAGGTGACGGGGTTATGCCAAAATTCACTATATGCAATTGGGGTTCCGCTGTGGCTTAATTTCTTGCACTATGGATCAAGGATGGTTGTCTCTTTCGAGCTTAGCAATCAGTGCTTTTATTTACCACTTGCACTGTGATGCCCTCTGCTCGACCGTGCACTAATCGTACACGCAAACGTGCACGCTCGAGATCAGAGACTCACGAGAAGATATCACAACACAACTCTAAACTCAAATTTAAACATAAATCTTCATATTACAAACCAGGGGTGACGAGGACCCGAATACATAAGTAAAACACACAAATAATATCTGGGTACAGACATAGTTAGTCAAGTTTGCCTTAAGAAGGCTAGCACAAATAGCGACACTGATCGAAAAGGCGAAGGCCTCCTGCCTAGGGCCTCCGAACTACTCCTGGTCGGCTGGCTCAACCCAGTAGTACGTGCCTCCGGGACTCTCCTGGTAGTAAGCTCCTGCGGTGGCGTCTGGCTCTGGGACTCCGTCGTCTGATTGCAACAAGCGGGTATGGGAAAACGGGGAAGCAAAGCAACCGTGAGTACTCATCCAAAGTACTTGCAAGACTTACATCAGAACTATGCTAAGTATGCATCGGTATCAAAGAAATGGGGCTATATCTTTGGACTGAACTACAGAATGCCAGAATAGAGGGGGAGAAGCCTAGCCTATCGAATACTAGCATCTTGAAGCAATCTTGCAGCATCAGAAGAGGGTAGAACATAGTAACATATAATAGTGGTTGTATAATAGCAGCGCCCTGAGATCCTCTCTCGACTCCCTGCGAGAAAGCGATCCCGAGAGCAGTATTAACAGTTTAATATTAATCAACATCAGTTTGTAGTTGTAGTGGATCAGGATACAACTCCTAGCGTCCTGTTACCATGGACACGGCTATTCGAATAGATCACTTCCCTGCAGAGGTGCACTACTGTTACCCAACATGCTCGATTACATCTGGCTGGACACACTTGGTGGGTAATGCCCAGCCTCGTGTGATCGACACGACACAGTCCTACCTAGGCTCAGCAGAGAGGTCAGCACGCCAGTCTAAATCCTAAGTGCGAAGGGGTCCTGGGCCATCGCCCTTTGCACTCCTGCACGTTGCGTGACTGGCCGGGGCCCAGGCGCGACACTGTATACACAGTGACGTAACCAGCCCACCCCAGCAATCAGCCCGCATCTCTGAGCTGTGACGTCTGAAGAGCTTTTGGCTGATACATACGACGTAGAGGGCCCCATTAAACCATTATCCCACGTGGTGGTAGTGCGTATAGGACAGTGGCCAACTCAGATCAAATACCCAAATCAGTTAGGCGTATTTAGTAGCTCGCAGAGACGATCAGGATTCCTGTCGCTCCGACTTAGTAACACATGGATCACGAACAGGGTGGTCTCCGCCTGCCCTGTCGTTTCGCCACAATATCACTCGCGGGTACCCCTTGGGGCCAACCCGACTTTATCAAATGACAGTAGTTAGGCCAAAGTACCCGTGTGTCCAAAGTATCGAGAAGGAATCTGAGGAATCACCCTCGATGGATTCCCACTTGAAGTATCGGTCAAGGTGAATCCGGAGGAATCACCCTCGATGGATTCACACAAGAGGAGTTGCACAACGGAAGCTTTATTGTAGGTGATGAAAGAGGAATCACCCTCGGTAACCCACAACTGGATAGCTAGTCTACAGAGGCATCATTGGAAGTGAGATAAGAGGTATCACACTCGGCACTCGGTGGTAGCTCTACAGAGTCGAACAACTTAGGGGGAATGTGCGGTGATGTGTTGGTCTCTGACCGTCGATCATACTGATCGAGTCTCTGGTGAACAAGCGTGGCAACAAGGACAAGGTGTGGGGCCATTGATGTATCACTAACCAGACTATACTAAGCATATAGGATAACAGGTAAAGTATCAACAATAGGTTACAAAACCAGGCTATGCATCAGAATAGGAACTATCAGAACAGTAGCAGGGGCAATTCTAATGTAGAATAAGAGGGAAAGAATAGGCGATATCTGGATGATCAAGGGGGGTTTGCTTGCTTGGAAGCTCTGCTGAGAGGGGCTGGTCGTTTGAAGGCTGCTCATCTAGAGCGTAGTCGTACTCAGCTGCGTCAGCGGTGGTCTCGGCGTCTATCGGGAGAAAAGGAGGGGGAAGAAACAATAATTTCACGGCAACAATGCAACAGCAATGCATGACATGCTTAAATGATATGCAGAGGTGATATATTGCCTATCTAATTGTTTTAGTTAATTTAGGAATTTATTTGGATTTATTTTACCAGGGCCATGCACTATTCATTTATCGAAATCAGGCAAAAAGTTCCATGTTCACCTAGATAGGAGTGATGGTCAAGCATTTTGACCACATATTCAGATTCTTCATATTTTTCTGATCATTTTTCATATATAAATTATTTTCATCTGAGTTACGGTTTATTTTATATGATTTTTCAAAGTTTTAATCATTTTCTGGAATTTCTGGAATTATTCTAAATTCGAAAATAAACTGGAAATTGCTACGGGTACCCAGTGGGTGTACCCAGCTGTTAAGCACAGTGGCTGACCAGTGGGCCCATTGACTGGGTCAACGGTCCAGTCAACGACCAGCCCACAGAGGCTGACATGTGGGGCTAGCCTGCTGAGTCAGCACCTGACTCAGCAGGGCATCCACTGGAATAGTGGCAGGCCCCACCTGTCAGTGACATCGGGAGTTAATCCGGTTTAGATTAATTAATTGGACATTAGTTAGGAGGTGGGACCCCATGTCAGTGTCTTATTAAGCCAGTTTAATTAACACTTAATCTAATCCGAGGTTAATTAAGCGCGGGGCCCCACCTGTCGGTCACACAGGGTCGCGGGTTAGCATTTAAACACTCGGCCATGTCAGCTCGCCGGCGTAACATTGCCGGCCACCATCCCGCACGGCGGCGCAACGCAGAAACGGCCGTCCGGCCACGGTTTGAAGCGCGAAGCGGCTCATTCGAACGCCCACACCATCCCGCGCACGATGGTGGTTGCGGTTCACCGCGAGGAGGGCTACAGCGTCGATGATGTCCTCCATGAGCGGCGCCGGAACTCGGGATCTTGCGAAAACGATGCCGCGTTGTGCTAGAGCTCGAGCTAGCTAGCTAGGCGGAGTCAGCGGCTCACTAGGAGCGCGTCAGCGCCACCGGTTCGAGCAGAGCTACACAGAGAGCACGGCGTCCATGGCTACGGCGGCGGCCAGTGCATCGAAACAGCAACGGCTGCCAACGGGCGCGCAAACGAGCAGCAGTAGGTAGGAGGGGACGCGGAGCTCACCGAAGAGGCTCACGGAGGCCGGCGTTAGCTTAGGGGCGCAAAGGTGAGGTGGATCGCGACGGTGTAGTGGAGTTGACCGGCGAAGGGGATTGGCTCAATGCCGTGGCGGTGCTGCTCCTCGAGACGAGGTAGAGCACCAGGAGGAAGTAGCCGAGGTCCCCGGAGCTCCTGGACAGCTCACGGTGACGAATGGACGCCGGTGTTCGCGTGTTCTACGGTGGCGGCGCCATGGCTGCGTTCGGGAAGGGGGAACAGAGAGGGAGAGGGGAAAGTGGGCTAGGGTTTTCGCCCTGGGGTCCGTGGGGATGCCTTTATCCACATCGCGGCGGCAGCGGCGTCGGGGGATGGCCAACAGCTGGCCATCGCCGGCTAGGGTGCGCGCGCGCGCTGACACGGAGGTGGGACGAGGGAGATGACCGCGTTGGTGGCCTGGGCCTGTACTGTTTGACTTAGGCCCAGCCGCACAGTAGCATTCGGCCTTTTCTCTTTTTATTTTTCTGTTTTCTTTTATTCTTTCTGTTTTGCAAAATGTCTAGCCACCAATTGAGTTTTGTAAAATATGTGACTTGGTTCAAAAATTACAATGCAATATTAACTACTACCAGAAATTGGTTTGGAGATAATATGATTTCATTTGCAATTTTATTAAATAAAAAGGGATTAAATGTGGCTATTTTGTTACTGTTTTAGGATGTTAGACTCATCTAGGGAATTTAGGTGATGTTGTTTTTCTTAACATAATTAGTTATGGATTATTTGCTAATTTATGAACATTTTAGTTTTCAACTTGGAACGACTTTTATTTTCACTTTATATTTGAATTTCAATTTGAGTTGGAATTTGAAATGAGATATGATGCAAATGATGATCAAGCACTGTTAAGCATGGTGACTTGGCATTATCAAAGGTGATCACTGTAGCTTAATTACATGGGGTGTTACAATTCTCCTCCTCTAAAAGAAATTCTCGTCCCGAGAATTAAGAGGTAGGCTGAAAGAAAGCAGGGTATTCTTCATGAAGACGATCTTCGCGTTCCCAGGTGGCTTCATCTTCAGAATGATTCGACCACTGAACTTTAAGGAACTTGATTGCCTTCTGACGGGTTCGTCGTTCAACTTGATCAAGAATGCGGATCGGATACTCTTGATAAGAAAGATCATCTCGCAATTCAAGCATTTCATGATCCACTGCTCGGATAGGATCCTTGAAGCAGCAACGGAGTTGCGATACATGGAAGACATCATGTACTTGAGAAAGGTTCGGAGGCAACTCCAATTGATATGCCACTTCTTCACGACGGGCGAGAATACGGAACGGGCCAATGTAGCGAGGGGCTAACTTGTCCTTGATTCCAAATCAATGGGTGCCTTTCATCGGAGTGACACGAAGGTAAGCTTGTTCGCCAGGTTGATAGACCATTACCTGGTGTTTTCGGTCATAATTGCTCTTCTGATGAGACTGAGCAGTTTTCAAATGTTCACGGATAATGCGGACTTGTTCTTCAGCTTGTTGAATAATGTCCGGTCCGAAAAGTGACCGTTCCCCAGTTTCTGACCAATTCAGAGGGGTTCGGCACTTACGTCCATAAAGAACTTCGAATGGTGCCATCTTCAGACTAGCTTGGTAGCTATTGTTGTATGAGAATTCAGCATACGGGAGAGATTCCTCCCATTTCTTACCGAATGAGACAACACAAGCTTGAAGCATATCTTCAAGCACTTGATTGACTCGTTCAACTTGTCCCTGAGACTGAGGGTGAAAAGCAGTGCTAAAAGACAGATGAGTTCCCATAGCTTCTTGGAAACTTTCCCAGAACCTTGAGGTAAAGAGGCTGCCACGGTCTGAACTGATCTCCAACGGAACACCGTGGAGTGACACAATTCTGGAAACATACAAGTCTGCTAACTGGCTAGCAGTGATTGTCTCCTTGACAGGAAGAAAGTGAGCAACCTTTGAGAATCGGTCAATGACGACAAAAATAGCATCATGACCCTTCTGCGATCTGGGAAAACCAGTAATGAAATCCATTTCGACTTTGTCCCATTTCCATTCAGGAATAGCAAGGGGTTGCAGAGTTCCAGCAGGTCTTTGATGTTCTGCTTTGATGCGATGGCAAACGTCACACTCAGCAACATAACGAGCAATGTCTCGCTTCATATCAGGCCACCAATATCTATGTCGAATGTCTTGGTACATTTTGGTACTACCAGGGTGAATTGAAAGAGGTGTATCGTGAGCTTCTTTCATAACATCCGAACAAGAGTCCAGATTGTGCTTTCTGGGGACCACTAGGCGGCCTTTGAAGAACAAGGCACCATCATCATCAACATGGTAGAATGAAGAATTTCCCTTGGAGAGGTATTTCTTAATCTTCTCGACTTCAGAGTCATATTTCTGCCTTGTCTTGATGTTGCGCTCGAGGTCCGGTTCAACAACCAGGGTATTGAGATAACCCTGTGGTACAATGTGAAGGTTCAACTTGCGAAGTTCTTCATAGAGAAAGGGTTGTGCTTGCTGGACCGTGAGGTTGTTGCAATAAGACTTGTGGCTCAAAGCATCGGCCATTACATTAGCCTTGCCAGGGGTATAAGAGATATCCATATTATAGTCAGCTATTGTCTCAAGCCATCTTTGTTGACGGAGGTTCAAATCTGGTTGAGTATACAGATACTTCAGGCTTTGGTGGTCCGTGTATATCTCGCAATGATTACCGAGAAGGTAATGCCGCCACATCTTCAGAGCATAAATAACTGCTGCTAACTCGAGATCATGCGTTGGATATTTATCTTCATGAGGACGCAACTGACAAGAGCCGTAAGCAATCACTTTGCGCTCTTGCATTAGGACACATCATAATCCTTGACGGGATGTGTCGCAATATATCACAAAGTCCTTGCGGGAATCAGGGGGAGCTAGCACTGGGGCAGTTGTCAACTTGTCTTTAAGTGTTTGAAAACTTTCTTGGCACTTTTCATTCCACTCAAACTTCTTTCCTTTGTGGAGCAGATCAGTCAGTGGCTTAGCAATCTTGGAGAAGTTCTCGACGAATTAGCGGCAATAACTAGTGAGACCGAGAAAACTCCTGAATTGCTTAACAGTTTGCGGAGGAGTCCAGTCAAGAATAGCCTGAACTCGTTCTGGGTTAACAGCAATGCCATCTTTGGAAATCACATGACCAAGATAAGTCACCTCCGATAACCAGAATTCACACTTAGAGTATTTGGCATATAGCTGGTGTTCTTGGAGTTTCTCCAATACAAGCCGAAGATGTTCGGCGTGTTCTTCTTCATTCTTGGAATATATAAGGATATCATCCAAATAAACCACGACGAATTTGTCGAGGTAGTCCATGAAGATATAGTTCATCAATCGAGAGAAAGTTGCTGGAGCATTAGTTAATCCGAAGGACATAACGGTGTACTCGTATGATCCATAGAGAGTAACGAAAGCGGTCTTCGGAATATCCTCCTTGCGAACCCGGATCTGATGATAACCCAACCTTAAGTCGAGTTTAGAGAACACAGAGGATCCAGCAAGTTGATCGTAAAGATCGTTGATCCGGGGAAGTGGATATTTGTTCTGGATTGTTGCCTGGTTAATAGGCCGATAGTCCTAGACCAATCGGTTAGTTCCATCCTTCTTCTTAACGAAGAGAGAAGGTGCTCCCCAGGCAGAGGAACTTGGACGAATGAATCCTTTGCGAAGAGACTTGTCGATTTCTTCCTTAAGCTCGAGAAGTTCATGCGGCGGCATCTTGTATGGGCGCTTGGCAATAGGAGTGGTGCCTGGTTTTAAGTCAATGACGAATTCAACGGCTCTAACAGGGGGTATTCCAGGTAGTTCTTCTGGAAAGATGTCCGGAAAATCGCGAACGACTGGAACGTTCTCAATTCCCTCAAGAGGTGAGGCATTCAAAGCATTCAGAGCATATATTTGAGCTTCGGCATTCCGGGTAATTCGGGCGGTGTAGTTCACTATCTCATCGGAGGGGTGAAGGAGTTGGACGACTTTAGTGGCACAATTGATCGAAGCAATGTGAGTTTTCAACCAATCCATTCCTAGAATGAGGTCTATCGTGGAAGATTTCAAGATGATGGGTGAAACAAGGAATTCAAATCCTTCTATTTCAACAGGGACATTGTGAGCCATCATAGAGGTGTGACAATGACCTCCAGGGGTACGGACAACTATTGGTAGGTTCATCTTTTCAAATGCAAGGTCATGTGATAATGAAAATGCTTCTGACATGAATGAATGCGATGCTCCTGCATCAAATAAAACAGAAGCGGGTACTGAGTTAACGAGAAGGGTACCCATCACAGTGGTAGGTTGATCCTGAACTTCTTCGATATCAATGTTGTAAGCCTGTCCACGACCATAATCAGAAGACCCAGTATTATAGTTGCGGGTCTAATTGTTGCCACGACCATTTCCACGACCATTACGAGGAAGTGCCAACTGATTCTGATTCTGGCGGCAGTCTTTGGCAAGGTGACCTGGGCGGCGACACTTGAAACACAGACCATCTTCAGGACGAAGAGGAACATCTTGAGTTCTCGGCTGCCTCGGTGGTGGAGGAGGCAGACGAGGTGCCGTATGGGAGGGCCTTGGCGCAGGGGCAGTTGGACGGTACATGCTATTGGGAATCCAGATCTTACGCCTTTGTCCTGAGCTCGAAGATGAGCCAACGTCATGGTGGCGCTTCTGTGACTCCCTGTGCTCGATCTGAGCGGTCTCAACCTGGATAGCCTTGTTCACCAGGGTGGCGAAGTCGGGGAAATCATGAACAACAAGTGCAAGCTTGAGGTCTGGGTGAAGTCCATTACGGAATTTCTCCTGTCTATGAGCATCAGTTGGAATGTCATCTTTGGCATAGCGGGACAGGTTAAGAAACTCCCGCTGATAAGCTTCGACAGTCTTATTGCCCTGAGTAAGGTTGCGAAACTCTGTCTTCTTCCGGTCCATGATTCCCTGAGGAATGTAACGGGCACGAAAAGCAGCCTGAAACTCGATCCAGGTAACGACTGTCCCAGTAGGTAGTGTACGCCTGTGGGTGGACCACCATTGTGCAGCGGGTCCCTTCAAGAAGTAGGACGCGAAGGTGACAAGGTTGGCAGGGGCGACATCGGCAGATTCCATCTCGTGGGTGATGTCGCGAAACCAGTCATCAGCATCCAGTGGCTGTTCAGAGTTGTGAAAAATCGTAGGGTTGAGACGCACAAACTCCTGCAAAGTTATTGGGGTAGGTTGCTGATTCTGAGCATTCTGGTTCTGTTGTGGAAACCGAGCCATGATTCCAACCATGAACTGGTGGTTTAGCTCGAATTGCTGCATCATAGCGGCCATATAGTCTGGCGGTGGTGGCTGTTCGGGAGCACGGCCACGACCACGACCACGACCTGCGGGTCTAACCATCCTGCTAAATTTTAATAGGGGGTAGTTTAGTAAAAGCAACTGCAAGTGTTTAGAGTCAAACATGATGTAACACGACAATGAATAAATAGTGCAATAGATACATAACAGTAGTCAATTAAGACATACAGATCCATACACAGAGTCGGTTACAGGTCAGCGTTACGACAGCGTAAAGGAAAGCTAGACACACTAGGCGGCACGCAGGCACGCGGTGGAGGGATACAACAACGGGACATAGCGATATGCTACATCAACGTTGGAGAAAACCATGGAACTCAGGTAATTGCAAGTGACGACGCCGGGCACCCTCGATGTGAGGATCCTGTGCTCCGTGGACACTCTGGTGCAGAAACTGGTCCCGAACTGGAAGAAGAGGACCACGTGGAGGGGTAAAACCTCCAACAGCAGGCCACTCAAGACCTGGTGGCATCTCCGTCCTGCGCGGGTAAAGAATGTACTCTGGGTGCATCCTTGCACTGACTACTGGCAGCAACTGTGTCAGAGCGTCGTAAAGACGAGCACGAGTGGCGTGCAACTCAACAGCAAGAGCTCGAGCAGTGCGATCCAAAGTCTGAGTGTACTGAACCAAAACATGCGGGTCATATCGACGCAGCACGTAAGGAGTACAAACAGCAGTGTAGTATCCAATCTCATCCCCAGCAGGAGCATACGGGATGTATCTGAAGGCAGTATGCTCCAAGCGACTGCTGTACTCCCCACGGAGATGGGCAATAGCAGTATAGGCAGCGTCATGGACGGCCATATCGACAGTCACTCCAACACCATGAAAGGTGTGTAGCTCAGTGATGGAGTTGTCCTGCCGATCAAAGATGCGAACCTCAGCATGGTACTGCTCCTGGTTGAACTCGCGGTAATCCTCGTATACAATGTACTCAGGGTACCAGCGATATCCCAGCCTGGTTAAGAGATCGACCAAGATAGCAGGGAACCCAGTCGCATCAACAGCCATAGTCAGGCATACGAGCTGCCTTGCGGGACGCATCTGTAACAAGGAGTGCAGAATGTCAAATGACAGTGTGAGAAGCATATAATAACTTGGAGAGAAAGGTTAAACAGACCAATGGAAAGGAAAATGTGATTATCAGATTAATCAAACCAATGGAAAGGAATAAGTGCAGATAATCCAGCTCTCCGGGTGGACGTGATCACGAGAACCTAGTGTCGGAGTTAGCAAAATCATTTAACCCGAATAGAAGAGAAATTAGAGTCCTAGAGTAAGGAAGAGGAATAAAAGATCCTAATCCCATCCATGTGCAACATGGACCCGTAAGCCACACGGCACTGTTAGTAAAATATAGTTTTTCAAAGACTAGACTCAACTTCGACCGAGGAATCGGAAGGGGCTTCCTACAGGCAGTCGGCTCTGATACCAACTCGTGACGCCCTCTGCTCGACCGTGCACTAATCATACACGCAAACATGCACGCTCGAGATCAGAGACTCACGGGAAGATATCACAACACAACTCTAAACTCAAATTTAAACATAAATCTTCATATTACAAACCAGGGGTCACGAGGACCTGAATACATAAGTCATACACACAAATAATATCTCGGTACAAACATAGTTAGTCAAGTTTGCCTTAAGAAGGCTATCACAAATAGCGACACTGATTGAAAAGGCAAAGGCCTCCTGCCTAGGGCCTCCGAACTACTCATGGTCGGCTGGCTCAACCCAGTAGTACGTGCCTCCGGGACTCTCCTGGTAGTAAGCTCCTGCGGTGGCGTCTGGCTCCGGGACTCCGTCGTCTGATTGCAACAAGCGGGTATGGGAAAAAGGGGAAGCAAAGCAACCGTGAGTACTCATCCAAAGTACTCGCAAGACTTATATCAGAACTATGCTAATGATGCATCGGATTCAAAGAAATGGGGCTATATCTTTGGACTGAACTGCAGAATGCCAGAATAGAGGGGGAGAAGCCTAGCCTATCGAAGACTAGCATCTTGAAGCAATCTTGCAGTATCAGAAGACAGTAACATATAATAGTGGTTGTATAATAGTAGCGCCCTGAGATCCTCTCTCGACTCCCTGCGAGAAAGCGATCCCGAGAGCAGTATTAACAGTTTAATATTAATCAACATCAGTTTGTAGTTGTAGTGGATCAGGATACAACTCCGAGCGTCCTGTTACCGTGGACACGGCTATTCGAATAGATCACTTCCCTGCAGGGGTGCACTACTGTTACCCAACACGCTCGATTACATCTGGCCGGACACACTTGGTGGGTAATGCCCGGCCTCGTGTGATCGACACGACGCAGTCCTACCTAGGCTCAGCAGAGAGGTCAGCACGCCGGTCTAAATCCTAAGTGCGAAGGGGTCTTGAGCCATCGCCCTTTGCACTCCTGCACGTTGCGTGACTGGCCGGGGCCCAGGCCCAACACTGTATACACAGTGACGTAACCAGCCCACCCCAGCAATCAGCCCGCATCTCTGAGCTGTGACGTCTGAAGAGCTTTCGGCTGATACATACGACGTAGAGGGCCCCATTAAACCAATATCCCACATGGTGGTAGTGCGTATAGACCAGTGGCCAACTCAGATCAAATACCCAAATCTGTTAGGCGTATTTAGTAGCTCGCAGAGACGATCAGGATTCCTGTCGCTCCGACTTAGTAACACACGGATCACGAACAGGGTGGTCTCCGCCTACCCTGTCGTTCCGCCACAGTATCACTCGTGGGTACCCCTCAGGGCCAACCCGACTTTATCAAATGACATCAGTAAGGCCAAAGTACCCGTGTGTCCAAAGTATCTAGAAGGAATCCGAGGAATGACCCTCGATGGATTCCCACTTGAAGTATCGGTCAAGGTGAATCCAGGGGAATCACCCTCGATGGATTCACACAAGAGGAGTTGCAAGACGGAAGCTTTATCGGAGGTGATGAAAGAGGAATCACTCTCGGTAACCCACAACCGGATAGCTAGTCTACAGAGGCATCATCGGAAGTGAGATAAGAGGTATCACCCTTGGCACTCGGTGGTGGCTCTACAGAGTCGAACAACTTAGGGGGAATGTGCGGTGATGTGTTGGTCTCTGACCGTCAATCATACTGATCAAGTCTCTGGTGAACAAGCGTGGCAACAAGGACAAGGTGTGGGGCCATTGATGTATCACTAACCAGACCATACTAAGCATATAGGATAACAGGTAAAGTATCAACAATAGGTTACAAAAAAAGGCTATGCATCAGAATAGGAACTATCGGAACAGTAGCAGGGGCAATTCTAATGCAAGAATAAGAGGGAAAGAATAGGCGATATCTGGATGATCAAGGGGGGTTTGCTTGCCTGGAAGCTTTGCTAAGAGGGGCTGGTCGTCTGAAGGCTGCTCGTCTGGAGCGTAGTCGTACTCAGCTGCGTCGGCGGCGGTCTCGGCGTCTATCGGGAGAGAAGGAGGGGGAAGAAACAATAAATTCACGGCAACAATGCAACAGCGATGCATGACATGCTTAAATGATAAGCAGAGGTGATATATTGCCTATCTTATTGTTTTAGTTAATTTAGGAATTTATTTGGATTTATTTTACCAGGGCCATGCACTATTCATTTATCGAAATCGGGTAAAAAGTTCCATGTTCACCTAGATAGGAGTGATGGTCAAGCATTTTGACCACTTATTCGGATTCTTCATATTTTTCTGATCATTTTTCATATATAAATTATTTTCATCAGAGTTACGGTTTATTTTATATGATTTTTCAAAGTTCTAATCATTTTCTGGAATTATTCTAAATTCGAAAATAAACTGGAAATTGCTACGGGTACCCAGTGGGTGTACCCAGCTGTTAAGCACAGTGGCTGACCAGTGGGCCCATTGACTTGGTTAACGGTCCAGTCAACGGCCAGCCCACAGAGGCTGACATGTGGGGCCAGCCTGCTGAGTCAGCAGCTGACTCAGCAGGGCATCCACTGGAATAGTGGCAGGCCCCACCTGTCAGTGACAGCGGGGGTTAATCCGGTTTAGATTAATTAATTGGACATTAGTTAGGAGGTGGGTCCCCATGTCAGTGTCTTATTAAGCCAGTTTAATTAACACTTAATCTAATCCGAGGTTAATTAAGCGCGGGGCCCCACCTGTCGGTCACACAGGGTCGTGGGTTAGCGTTTAAACATGCGGCCACGTCAGCTCGCCGGCGTAACATCGCCGGCGACCATCCCGCACGGCGGCGCAACGCGAAAACGGCCGTCCGGCCATGGTTTGAAGCGCGAAGTGGCTCATTCGAACGCCCACACCATCCCGCGCACGATGGTGGTTGCGGTTCGCCGCGGGGAGGGCTACAGCGTCGACGGCGTCCTCCATGAGTGGCGCCGGAACTCGGGATCTTGCGAAAACGATGCCGCGTTGTGCTAGAGCTCGAGCTAGCTAGCTAGGCGGAGTCAGCGGCTCACCAAGAGCGCGTCAGCGCCACTGGTTCGAGCAGAGCTGCACAGAGAGCACGGCGTCCATGGCTACGGCGGCGGCCAGTGCATCGGAACAGCAACGGCTCCCCACGGGCGCGCAAACGAGCAGCAGTAGGTAGGAGGGGATGCGAAGCTCACCAAAGAGGCTCACGGAGGCCGGCGTTAGCTTAGGGGCGCAGAAGTGAGGTGGATCGCGGCGGTGCAGTGGAGTTGACCGGCGAAGGGGATCGGGTTGATGCCGTGGCTGTGCTGCTCCTCGAGACGAAGTAGAGCACCAGGAGGAAGAAGTCGAAGTCCCTGGAGCTCCTGGACAGCTCACGGTGATGAATGGACGCCGGTGTTCGCGTGTTCTACGGTGGCGGCACCATGGCTGCGTTTGGGGAGGGGGAACAGAGAGGGAGAAGGGAAAGTGGGCTAGGGTTTTCGCCCTGGGGTCCGTGGGGATGCCCTTATCCACATCGCGGCGGCAGCGGCGTCAGGGGATGGCCAACAGCTGGCCATCGCCGGCTCGGGTGCGCGCGCGCGCTGACATGGAGGCGGGAGGAGGGAGATGACCGCGTTGGTCGGCTGGGCCTGTACTGTTTGAACTTAGGCCTAGCCACACAGTAGCATTCGGCCTTTTCTCTTTTTATTTTTCTGTTTTCTTTTATTCTTTCTGTTTTGCAAAATGTCTAGCCACCAATTGAGTTTTGTAAAATATGTGACTTGGTTCAATAATTACAATGCAATATTAACTACTACCAGAAATTGGTTTGGAGATAATATGATTTCATTTGCAATTTTATTAAATAAAAAGGGATTAAATGTGGTTGTTTTGTTACTGTTTTAGGATGTTAGACTCATCTAGGGAATTTAGCTGATGTTGTTTTTCTTAACATAATTAAATATGGATTATTTGCTAATTTATGAACATTTTAGTTTTCAACTTGGAACAACTTTTATTTTCACTTTATATTTGAATTTCAATTTGAGTTGGAATTTGAAATGAGATATGATGCAAATGATGATCAAGCACTGTTAAGCATGGTGACTTGGCATTATCAAAGGTGATCACTGTAGCTTAATTACATGGGGTGTTACATGCACACTCCCTTGGGGAAGGTCGATCGTTTACTACACAATCCCCAAGTTCATGACGGAGTTGCAGTTACGCGAATTATCTCAACATATAGCAACAAGACGTAAAGCCAGCCTAGGGCTGGAGCTCCACGATTTAGGTATTGCGAATAAATTTTGGCATAACCTCAATCACCTCAAATATTCATCCCTCTAAACAACTCCATCAAAAGGTGTCATCAAGTCAATCAAAATTAGC
The DNA here is from genome assembly GCA_039707655.1 of Elymus sibiricus. NCBI lineage: Eukaryota > Viridiplantae > Streptophyta > Magnoliopsida > Poales > Poaceae > Elymus > Elymus sibiricus. The sequence goes on along the minus strand of CM077676.1, from coordinate 209,587,996 downwards.
ATGTGGAGTTGAATTGCTTAAGTACTCGTTCTCTTCGAAAGTTCCTGACCTCTAAAAATTTCAGATTTTCATTAAAACAAAAACATGCTTTCCCACAAGGTTTGACTAGCAAAATCTGAAAATTGGGAGTTATGACTAGATGATATTCAACTATCGTGGGGAACTAATTCAAGTGCAGCCAGTCAACTGAAAATTCTTCCTCAAATAATATTGCGAGACAAGGGATTATGTATATGTTGTACCTTCTCGCACTGGCTCATTCCTCCCCTCCATCAAGTCCCAATTCAGAATAAACCTGTAGGCTCAAAGAAAACAAACGAAAAGAACAGCAACAAGGCAAGACCAAAGTGTGCTCCTCATTTTATTATGCAAACTGGAAATAAACATGCAAAGTACAAAAACAAATAAAAGACAAATAAATATGCATGCATGGATAACTAGGGGATTAGCTCCCCCAAGCTTAGGATCTTGGCCTACTCTCTAGTCCAGGTCCTTGTCATCATCGCCCCTCTAGCCAAAGTGTGGTCACTGCATCTGAGAGTGGTCGCTAGAGGACTGGCCTCCCGTGCCAGGGTGTGGCTGCCAAAAAGAAAAGAGGGACTGCATGTTCCCACTAAGCAGGTTCATGTTGTTGTTGGCCTCATGGAGGTCTATGCGGATACCTCCTACCTGCTGCTGTAGCTTCTAGAACTCTACCCTAGGCACATAGTCACGTGGCTGCCCAAAGTTAACCTGCGGTGCAGGCTGTGGTGGAAAGTTGGGTGCATACTGAGGGGCATCGCCCCATGCATCCCAACCATGGGCAAGACCTGCAGCTGCAGCCTCCCACTATGGAGCTGGTTCGGGTTGAGCAATGTTCCCGAAACCAGCCTCGTGGCGGTACTCGTTGATCTCATCAACAGAGAGTAGCCACATATCACGCGTAGAAACAGTAAATGCTTGCGGTAAGGGCAAGCGAACATCGACAGAGTGCGTGTTAGGTAGGGGGCACTTGTAGCAATGCTCCCCTTGCACGGGCCCAATGAAATGAGTGTTGATCATAATCCTATGGTTGAGTGTCGTAGGGCCTGAGACGTGCTGCATCTCATCAAGATCGAGGCCGAAGTGCTCGGCAAGCCGAGTCACTATGCCTCCCACTACAATAGTCCCCCTCGGCTGCTTGTGCTGCCTACCGAGGTGATGCATAAGAAAAGCTCCCAAGTTAGGCTTGTGGGTGTACTCGGGGTGGAGTGCTGCGTGGAGCACACACATGTCATAGCTCGACATGCCCCCAAGGTTCTCCCTACCAAAAATAGTGTTGGCAATGAAAATCATGAAGTAGCGAATGGCGGGGTTTTAGATGCTCGATACCTTCATCCCAAAGAGGTCATGCTCATCCTTGATGGAGATGAGCTCCCACGAACCCAATGCGTCAGCAATCGGCGTGCCCCTATTGTCGATAACTCCTTGGTTCTCGAAACTGAAGGCACCGCAGAACTGCTCCAACGTCATGGTGCGCTGAACTCCTCCAAGCGTGAACGAGCAGCTCAGTGCCACCCTCGAGTCATCGAGAGTGTGGGTGAAGGTGGAGAGGAGCTCCACGGTGGTGCCGCGGTACGTGATGTAATGAAAGTAGTTGCTAAAAACTCCCATCCCAACGTTGTTCGTAAGCCACGCGAAGTCGTTGTGAAGCCCTTGGGACTCCAAGAACGCATCACACTTCCACTTCGTGGGGGACATCCCCCGGCTGCTCACGCGTTGGAAGTCCTTGTTCACAGCAGCACGGGGTTCATCTTCCCCATTCAGGGCATGCTTAGAGCGCGAGCCCATGGCCTTCTTCCCTGTGGCGATCGCCGATCTCATCATTTTCTACACACAACGAAAATAATAACAGAAAAATGTAAGTTTAGCATGGGGATCGAGTTCTAATACTACCTAAGATCGATTCTAACCTATTACTTTGAATCCTAACATGCAAATCGACCGGAAATCGAAAATATTATGCATCTCATCTTGGATATGAACATTGATGAAACCACCACCAAAACTTGCAAATAAACCATGGATCGGAGGAGAAACTCACCGAGGATGAAGATGCACGGATCAAACGAACGAAATTCGCGAAGAAACGGAGGTTTTGGAGGATTTTTGTTAGGGTTTGAGAGAGAGAGATGTGAGAGCTTTGGGCGTTGGGAGGAAGAAGAAGAAAACCTCCCAGCGCCGTCGGCTTAGATTTATGAAAATTCTGGCGAAACGGGCGCCCTTACGGGCGCGTGCGTCCGTATGAAACGCCGTCTCACGTTCAAATCAGCCGACCTAGGGTTTACATACCTGAAACGATCGCTCAAACGGGTGCACGCGCTTGTTTGAAATGCCGTCGCCAAACCTGCTTATCCGAAGCTCTGCCAGGCAGAGGGCGAAATGGGCGCTCGAACGGGCGTGGGCGTCCATCCGAAAGGCCGTCTTTCTATATGTTCCTGCGACCGCTTCTGGTCGAAAAGCCAAATGACAGGTCAAATGGGCGCTCTCCCTCATTTGAAATGTCGTCTTCAAATCTGTAAGTTGTGGCTGATTTCGGCGAGAGTGTCATATGACCGTGCAAACGAGCGCAAGCGGTCGTATGAAACACCGTCGAACTTCCTGTTCTTATCTGCGTTTCTTCTGAAGTTTCATGCGACCGCGCATACGGGCGACAGTGCCCGTATGAAGTGCCGTCGTTCTCCTCTGTTGCTTTCCTCCTTTGTTTCTTTTTCCTAATTCCTCTTTTCAACATTTCTCCTTCAATAAAAGATCAAAAACAACTTTTTTGAGGGATTTTCATCAGTTCATTTATAAGAACAAAATATTGACTCAAACAAAGAAGAAGATAAAATTTTATCGGAAAATAAAGAGATAATGGGTTGCCTCCCATAAAGCGCTGGTTTTTAGGTTGCTTAGCTCAACCTCTTACCTTGGTATTTCATCAAGTATCAGGTGGTCGTGAATTTTCTCTGCTCACCGTACATAATCGTTTAGGCGGTGGCACATACTTCACCCTTGCTCCTGGCTTCTTCGGGAAGTACTTGACTATTTCTTCCTCACAGATTCTAAAGGTTACTTTCCCTTCTGAGCAATCTAGCGATGCACCTGGAGTATTCAAAATGGTCTACCAAGGATAATTGATAATTTTTCGTCTTCGGGCATATCAAGAATAATAAAATCAGTAGGTATAACATGCCCATCCAATCTCAATGGAACGTTTTCAGTCATCCCCAATGGCTTCTTTGTGGACTTGTCTGCCATCTGCAAAGTTATGCCTGTGGGTATACATTGAGATAAATTTAATTTGTGATAAAGAGTTAGAGGCATCACACTTACCCCTACTCCTACATCACAAAGAGCGTTATTAATATCAAGATTACCAATAGAACAAGAGATAGTGGGTATACCTGGGTCTCCCAGTTTCTCTGGTATCTTGTTATCAAACGGATACTCCGTTATCATGGCAACGTGTTCCTTCAGAGTCATACTCCTTTTATTATTCACTACATCATGCATGAACTGAGCAAAAGTAGGAATTTTTAACATATCAGTCACATGTATTGACATTTTAAGATCAGCTATGTGCTACTTGTAGACTGCGTTGGTATTTCCCCGAAGAGGAGAGGATGATGCAGTATAGTAGAGATAAGTATTTCCCTCAATTAAGAACCAAGGTTATCAATCCAGTAGGAGAACCAAGCAAAATCCCATTAAGCGCACCTGCACACACAAAAGAAAACACATGCACTGTCGTGGTTTTGTCACGGAAAATGTCCTCGTGAAAGGACTTAGTGGTGAGGCCATCGCAACTAGGTGGAAGCTTGAAGGGGTTGGTCAGAATTGAGAGACGCGAGTTTTACCCAGGTTCGACCCCTCACGGTGGAGGTAAAAGCCTACATCCTGCTTGATTGCTATTGATGATGATCTCGATTACAAGGGTGCTGTTTCGCTACCTCTATCTCGAGAGCTAGTTTTTCTGTCTCTCCTGACTTGTCCCTCTTGGGGTGCCTTGCCCCTCCTTATATAAGTTGAAGGGGCGGGCTTACATGTAGAGTCCTAGTAGGACTACAACTAGTCTATTTTCTATTACAAGTCGGATCCTAGTCCGGGTCTTTTCTTCCGAGTTAAGACAATCCGTCTTGTGCCTTCTCCATGAGCCGACCCTTCGTGGTTCCTCCATGACCCGGCATTCAGCCGGGTCTCACTCTGGGCCTTTGGGCCCTTCTTGTCTTCTTGCCATGACCCGGAAAGTACGGTGACCCATGAAGCCGCCATGCTTCTGGCCGGGTCACACATTTGGCCGGGTCTTGGTCGTGGGGAATATCCCCAACATTAGCCCCCAGGTTAGCTTGAATTTATTCATGCTAAGCTCCTGAAATAAGAATATGTTAAGGGACCGGCTCGCTCAAATGACTGGCTTACTCAATTGACCAGCTCCTGAAAAGTCTGAGTCTCTGTCATATCAACATGCTGGCTTCAAAATAAACTTGCTGTTGCTGGTTCCACACAGAAAAATATTGGAAAAATAACCCATATGACATTTTGAGTTGTCTTTCAATGCTTTGGCTTGAAAATAAGAAATCCATATGATATTGAGCCGACACTTGAATTTGTTTTTCTTCACCAAGGATATGATACCCGGCTCGCTCAAAATTTAGAACTTGAAGGTGTTCCTCCCTTATATCCATATTACCTATAGCCCCCAAGTCTTAAGAGTAGAATGTAGTGATAGCTTAAGACTTGCTTAAATATAAATGTTGCAACTTTGGAGAAATCCAAGTTGTTCATCTAAGTCACCAGTCATAAACTGAATGTTTGCATTTCACATGTGTAGCCCCAAGGGCTGGCTCATCAGTATGTGATGGGACGGGTCTTCAATTTGGACCTTATGATCTGTTTAAACAACTGAACACTGTAGCCCCCAAGTGCCGGGTTGTCTTGCTTGCGGCAATCTGGGACTTGAACTTAGCTTTTGATGTTTGTAGATGTATAGCTGCAAATAGTGTGCCCCCAAGGGCCAGGTTAGCCGTCCTCATCAATCTGGAACTTGAACTATCTGTAGAGTCAATGACTGTAGCCCCCAAGTGTCGGGTTACTATTAATAGTGATCCGGGTCTTCAATGAAAGTAGTTTAAAATGACAATGCATTAGCCCCCAAGTGCCGTGGTGCATGCTTGCAGCGACATGGGACTTTTATACTGAATGTAATCTTGATTTGAATAATGTAACCCCCAAATGCCGGGTCGTATTGTCTGCGGTGACTCGGGACTATTCCTTCTGTTGTAGAATAAACTCAGATCCACTGTAGCCTCCAAGTGCCGGGTCGTGTGCCTGCGGCGACTCGGGACTTACTTTTTCTTCTAAGATTGAGAGACAGTCTGGATAATGTTGTTGAGTGCTTTGCATATCAATGCTGAACTTGTTGCTAAATCCATCAAGAGTGCTGCCTTGCATAACACTTCATATGTCATTGCCTTTGATAAAGCCGATTTCCATGATATCCTTTTTTGAATTTTGTTCTCCTTTGCAGCATCAGAATAATCCAAATTTGTGAATTGCCACTGGTAATTTATTACACCATGCTCCTTACTGTAAGCTGGCATTTTGGATTTAGAAAGAATAGCCATCTCTCTGAGCCGGCTTTGAAAACCTCAATCATTTAATACTGGTTATGAGAAGCCATGATGAAGACCCGGCTCTCAATTGTAAGCCGATTTTGTAGATGTAGTAAATATGTACCTGCAATTGTTTCAAAATCGGCTTTGATAGCCATGTTATTTAAAACTGGTTTTGATAAACCATATAAGACCCGGCCATTTTGGCTATCAAAGATTTGTTTGTTCCTGCAGAGTTACAATGTAACCCGGTTTGAAAACCGGCTCCTGCGACATAAACAAATATAGACATGTATATATGATGCATTGTATGATGATGCAATGTACGATGATGGAATGTATGATGATGTATGTGTATGATAACAGTGTATAAAAATGCCGGCTTTCGTGGTATGACATAAGACCGGCTTTCGAGGCTCGAGTCTGATTTGCTTCGGTGAAGCAGGCTTTCCACCTCTTTTGGTTTGTCCTAGCTCTCTGAAAGCCGGCTCTCACGTGACCAACTAGTGTTTTAACTCTGATGTGTTCAGGGTCACCTCTGTGATTGACTTATCAGGCGTACACCGGGTCACCTTTTCGGAGTAGCATCTTGCTAACAGGCAGGTTTAACCAAGTAAAGTTTGGCTTTTTGCCGGGTTAAAAGGGTTTTGTAAGCTAAACTTGATGAGTTGGAAGCCCCCAAGTAACCATATGGTCATGGAAGAGCTCAGCATAGGATATACATGAGACAATGCTACTACTGCAAAACATCTGGGGTCCAGATAAGCCGGCTTTATTCCATTGACCATTATTGAGCAGGATACCCATGTTTAGACTGCGCATCATGGCGACTAGTCTTCTTTGGTAACCTTTCTTTTCGCCAATACGGCAGGATGCCCATGTTTGAATTGTGCATCGTGGCAGCTAGTCCTCTTTGGCAACCTTTACTTTTCCGTCAATGAGGTAGGATACCTATGTTTGAACTGCACATCGTGGCAGCTAGTCCTCTTTGGCAACCCTTACTTTTTCGCCAATAAGGCAGCAGCTCCCGGGACCGGGTTGTCTTCACTGCAATGACCCGGGGTTCTTGTATTTGTTGAAACTGGCCAAATCTGCCGAGTCATGTCTGTGTAGCCCCCGAGTCTTAAGTCGACTCGAGGAGCCGGCTTGAGATTCTATATACTTGGTTGTGGCATAAACCGGCGTATAGTCGATAGCTGAAAGCTAGAATTTATTGAAACTGGAGGTGATGTGGCGAGTTGATGATCTTTGCGATGCTCGTCGCACGTCCTTGGCATATGTCTTTCAACAAAATCATTTTTGCCCAAATTGAGTTCATACGCCCCTTGACCCATTTCTTGCTATTCTCCCTTGGTCCAGCTCTCCTGGCTCCTCGAGGGCCGTTTTCTTCTCTCTTTTTTTGCTGCTTTTTGAATTGCCGGCTCAAACAGTGGCCAGCTCACCTAGCTTCTCCAGGGACGGTTTGTCCGTGGCCGACTCTCCTATTTTTTCGATGTGCTGAAGCAGACCGGACTGTGGGATGGAAGGCCAATGCGCCTATCCATTAGGCAACCCTGCGCGGGTGGAGGCTGGCGCCGACTCCAGCGACGTCGCGCAAGACTGATAATATATATATTTGTTCCTTTTTTGCTCCAACGTTGTTGGAGCAGACCGGGCCGCAGGGGCGGCGGCGTGCACGCGTCTGTTGGGCAGCTCGTATAGGCGGGCGCGGCCCCGGCATGTTGATTTAGACTGGGCGCAGGGGAGGTGCCCTGTGCGCCTGTTCGTCAGATAGTGCGGCATGCGCAGACGCCGGTGCAGATGATGCTGGCGCGTGCTCCATATCCGCGGTATGATGTCACTTTTATAGTGAACACTTGTCCTGCATATATACATACGAGAGTATTTTTCTTGAAGAAATAAATATGTGCTAAATAAATAGACTGGACATATATCACCTGATGTATTTGGACAACAGATGATCTGTACGCATGCTAGGAATTAATTGAGATAATGGGGCACCAGCAACGTGGATGTGCTAATATTTTAGTCTACATGGAGTATTACTAGTACTTTTTGGATTCGCCTCGCGGTGTCTCTGACCAACAGTGAACAATTGTCCTGGTACTTTTTATCGGATGCAATACTGATGATCCGTATACGGACTCTGCGCCAGATAGTAATTGACCAGATTTTTTGAGCCGTGCCCCTTTTTTTTTCTTGATCCGTAGTTGCTGGAGCGCTAGTGCGTGTGCCCGCCGTGTAGTGTGGATCGGACGGACGCGTGTACGGCGCCATGTTGGAGCTGCCTAGTCGCTGACGAGGCGTCAGTAGTAGCAATCCGGATCGCCTTTGGTTGGCGACCGTAGTGCAAACCGAAACACAGACGCTGGCCAATTCCCTGCTTTTTACGTAGGATAAAGAGTTTTTTTGGAGTCCGTGCATAAAGCCTGGCACACAGTAGTATATTGGTGTAGTACTACTGCTGGCACGTAGTAGTATTTGGTGTAGTACTACTGTTTTGCTGAGTACTAATTGGGGTTGAGTACTAATTGGTCTTGACTTCCTCCCATAAATGAATGATATATTGATTTGTCATCAGATCGGTCGTGGCCCTTTTTTTTGGTCGATGCTTCACCTAATCCTGTATAAATTCTCTCTTGGGTAGGAGATCGCCAAGTGCTTCCTGTTTGGGGGTGCTTCTCACTTGGGGGTACTGTTGGTAGTACTAGTAGTCTTTCACGTCGGGAGCAGATAAATTCAACCTCGAGGCTTGTGCAATTCAATAGCACTACTAGCCCACGTGAGGGAGAATTAAAACTAGTAGTACTTCTTTTGGCATGCAAAGGCAGTATTGTTTGTTCCTTTGATTGGTTTGATTGACGGCATCGAACGTCTGTACTCAGATGGCAGCATAATTTGGAATCTCTGCGTATACCGCTCCTTTCTTTATTCTTTTTCTTGCCCAGCTTCCACATGGAGCAGAGAATCTCTGCGTGCGGCTTGCTTTTCTTTCATTGGTTTGATTGTTGCAACTGCATCACATGCACGCGCGACCTCCTGGTGGCGTAGTGAAAATGTACGAAAATGGCCCTTTTGCGAAACTTCAACACAAAATGGCCCCAATCTGAAAATATTTCATAAACTGGCCCTTTTGCATGACGCCCGTGGCTGGGCGCCATGCTAGATAGCATGACACCCCGGGCTAGGGCGCCATGCTATTTGGCATGACGCCCTAGCCCGGGGCGCCATGCTACATGTCGCTACCATGACGCCCGGGGCTGGGGCGCCATGCTAGATAGCATGGCGCCCCAGCCCTGGGCGTCATGCAAAAAGGGGCCAGTTTGTAAAATATTTTCAGATTGGGGCCATTTTGTGTTGAAGTTTCAGAAAAGGGCCATTTTCGTCCATTTTCACAGTGGCGTGCAGGCTTCGGCCTCCGGCTACGCCCGGCGGTTGGTCTTTCTGTGTGATGACGTGGAGTAGTACTGGCAGCTACAAAAACACCTCGAAACTTACGCGTCGGCCAAACAAGCCGTAGTGTTGGTCCTAGTGACTTGTGATTTGACGACTCGTCGGGTGCACATCATGCTACGAAAATTCCTCTTGTACTCCTGTCAGTCTCCGCGACTGATCTTTGCACCGATTGGTCTCGGGCACGTCTTTGACTTCAGCGGCGGTAGTGTACCCGACGTCACCCTAATTTCTCTTGATATAAATGTCGTACCCGCCGTTTCGACTGCCGTTGAAGTAACTTCTTGACTCTAATCTTGACTCTGATCTGATTTATACTGTTGCCGAAACTTCTTTAATCTTGATGATACGTCCATTTTGCATCATGTTTTGCTACTGTTATTTATAGTGTTTTTAATCAATATAAAACTTTGTGGAGCAATTCTAATGCCTTTTCTCTCTTAATATGCAAGATTTACACAAGGAGGGAGATTGCCGGCAGCTAGAATTCTGGACCTGAAAAACTATGTCAGAGATACCTATTCTGCACATCTCCAAATGAGCTGAAATTTCATGGAGATTAATTTTGGAACAAATAAAAAAATACTAGAAGAAAGAAATACCAGAGGGGGCCACCCAGGAGCCCACGAGGCACCAGGGCGCGCCCCCCCCCAGGCGCGCCCTGGTGGCTCGTAGGGCCCCTGGCCAGCCTCTGGCCCCTATTTTCTGGTATATAAGTCCATTTGCCCTAAAAAAATATAGAGAAGACTTTTGGGACGGTGCGCCGCCGTCTCCAGGCGGAACTTGGGCAGGAGCACTGATACGTCCCCAACGTATCTATAATTTTTTATTGTTCCATGCTGTTATAATATCAATCTTGGATGTTTTTACAATCATTTACAGCAATTATCTATCATTTTTGGAGACTAGCCTATTAACCTAGTGCCCAGTGCCAGTTGCTGTTTTCTGCCATGTTTTTGTTTCACAGAAAATCAATATCAAACGAAGTCCAAATGCCACGAAACTTTTTGGAGATTTTTTATTGGGCAAGATAAACACTAGAAGCTTCGGGAGGAGGCCAGAAGACCCTGGTGGGGCCCACGAGCCACCAGGGCGCGCCTGGGGGGGGGGGGCAGGCGCGCCCTTGTGCCTCGTGGGGCCCACCAAGCTCCGTTTGACCTAATTCTAGCACTATAAATTCCCAAAAAATTAGAAACCCTAAGGAGAGTCCACGAAATACTTTTTCCACCGCCGCAAGTTTCTGTTCCAGAGAGATCCCATCTGGGGTCCTTCTCCGGTAATCTGCCGGAGGGGGAATCGATCACGGAGGGGCTCTACATCAACCTTGCTGCCCTTCTGATGATGCGTGAGTAGTTTACCACAGACCTACGGGTCCATAGGCAGTAGCTAGATGGCTTCTTCTCTCTTTTTGATCTTCAATACAATGTTCTCCTTGATATTCTTGGAGATCTATCTGATGTAATCTCTTTTTGCGGTGTGTTTGTTGGGATCTGATGAATTGTGAGTTTATGATCAGATTATCCATGAAATTATTTGAGTCTTTGCTTCACTCTTTTATGCATGATTATTATAGCCTGATATTTCTTCTCCGATCTATTGATTTGGTTTGGCCAACTGAGTTGATTTATCTTGCCATGGGAAGAGGTGCTTTGTAGTGGGTTCGATCTTGCGGTGCTCAATCCCAGTGACAGAAAGGGACATGACATGTATGTATCATTGCTACTAAGGATAACAAGATGGGATCTATTCATTGGATTTATTAATTCGTGAGTTTGTCTTGTCTACATCATGTCATCGTTCTTAAGGCATTACTTCGTTCTTTATCGGACTTAATACACTAGATGCATGCTGGATAGCGGGCGATGTGTGGAGTAATAGTAGTAGATGCAGGCAGGAGTCGGTCTACTAATCTTGGATGTGATGCCTATATACATGATCATTGCCTTGGATATCGTCATGATTATTTGCTTTTCTATCAATTGCCCAACAGTAATTTGTCTACCCACCGTATGCTATTTTCTCGAGAGAAGCCTCTAGTGAAACCTATGGCCCTCGGGTCTATCTATCTCATATTACTAAAACCCTAAAAATATTGCTGCCATTTCTTTTTATTTATTTTATTTTGTATTTTTGTTTCAATCTATCAATCTATCATATACAATTTAATCTTGCAATCTTACCGCCAAGGGATTGACAACCCCTTGTTTGCGTTGGGTGCAAGGATTTGTTGTTTGTCTGCAGGTGCTGCTAACGAGGTGTTGTGTGATTCTCCTACTGGTTCGATAACCTTGGTTTCATAACCGAGGGAAATACTTATCTCTACTGTGCTGCATCATCCCTTCCTCTTCGGGGAAATACCAACGCAAGCTACAAGTAGCAGGAAGAATTTCTGGCGCCGTTGCCGGGGAGACATCATCAACATCTATCAAGTACCTTTGCACAAACTCTCATCTCCTTGCATTTACTTTATTTGCCATTTGCCTCTCGTTTTCATCTCCCCCACTTCTAAAACGTTTTTACAAAAATACAAAAATATTTTTCGTTTGCTTTTCTTCTCGTTTGCTTGTTTGTTTGATTGTTTGCTCACTTTACCATTATGGCTAGTTCGTCGCTCATTACTATTACCCCTGAAAATGAAGTACTTAATTTTAAACAAAGGGGAGGAGAGAATTTAAAAGATGCTTGGTATAGGATTTGCGATGCTCATAATAGATCGACTCGTAAGCAATCCTCCACTTTTCTTCTTCGCAATTTTTATGTGGGAATTACTACTTGGTATAGATTTGTGCTTGATACTATTACTGGAGGGAATTTCTTGATGTGTCCCTCCACGGATGCTTTTAATGCTATGGGAAATTTAGTGGGATCACCACCTATCACTATTAATGAAACAACTTTGACTTTGAAACATGTTATGCAAAGACTAGAGGCTATTGAAAGTAAAATGTCTACTATTGAACACCTTGAGAATTTGGATAAAAATTTTCATAATCATATCACTCAATTTGGTTCTAAGGTAGGAATCACATTGAAAACCTTAAAGGAAAAGGAACCGGTAGTTAATGAAAGAATAGAACAAAGTCCTGCTAGAATCGATAAGATAGAAGAAATTATTATCAATTTGGGATCGGCTTTTTCCTCCTTTAAGAATATTGATAAAACTCCTCCAAATAAAAATTGCAAGTTCGTATATGTTCCTAAAACCAATGGTGCTACTTCCAGTAAGGGAAATGAGGATCTTAAAATGATTAGCGTGCACCCCAATTTCATTGATATGATTAAGGAACCTATTCACAAAAGTAAAATTCTTGATTCTGTGCCTAGAAGTGTGATGGTAAGAAACACTTATGTTAAATCTATTAGAAAAAATGGATGTGTGATTGAGGAGTTGGAAACCAAAGATGACAATACTTGAAATTATGCATTATGCCTAGCTAGGGGCATAAAACAATAGCGCTTGTTGGGAGGCAACCCAATGAATAAAATAAATTTTTGCTATAAGTTTCTGTTATGGTGTGTTTTTACTGTCATTCTACTGGTATGATGGTGTTTTTGTGTTTTTAATTAGTGTTTGTGCCAAGTAAAGCCTTTAGGATGATTTGTAAGATAATATAATTGATGCTGTTTGGGAAACAGAAAGTTTTGCGTCCAGTGCCCGAATTTGTTTTCTGTACTGGAGCATCAAAAAAATCTGAAATTTTTACACAGTATTGGTATATGAATTGCCCACGTTTTCCTAATTTTTCAGATTTTTTGGAGTTACAGAAGTATGGCTTTTAAATAGATTTCTACACACTGTTCTGTTTTTGACAGATTCTGTTTTTGATGCACTACTTGCTTGTTTTGATGAATCTATGGATTGTATCGGGGGGTATAAGCCATGGTGAAGTTAGAGTACAGTAGGTATAATGCAAAAATAAAATATGAATGGGTTTGCAACAGTACTTATAGTAGTGATTTGTTTTGTTATACTAACGGATCTCACGAAGGTTTTGTTGAGTTTTGTGTGATTGAAGTTTTCAAGTTTTGGGTGAGATCACGATGGATGAAGGAATAAGGAGTAGTAAGAGCCTAAGCTTGGGGATGCCCGAGGCACCCCAAGGTAATATTCAAGGAATACTCAAGCGTCTAAGCTTGGGGATGCCCCAGAAGGCATCCCCTCTTTCTTCTGCCAACCATAGGTAATTTTACTTGGAGCTATATTTTTATTCGTCACATGATATGTGTTTCGCTTGGAGCGTCTTGTATTATATGAGTCTTTGCTTTGGTTGCTTTTTAGTTTGTCACAATCATCTTTGCTGAACACACCTATCTTGAGAGAGCCACACGTTTATCTTCATGATTTGTTAGAATACTCCATGTGCTTCACTTAAATTTTTCGAGCTAGGCAGTTGCTCTAGTGCTTCACTTAAATCTTTTTGAGCACGGTGGTGGCTATATTTTGAAGAAACAAACTCTCATGCTTCACTTATATTATTTTGAGAGTTGATTAAAATTTTGAAGAAATGAATTCTCATGCTTCACTTATATTATTTTGAGAATTGACAAGATTAAAATTTTGAAGAAATGAATTCTCATGCTTCACTTATATTATTTTGAGAATTGTTAAGATTGAAATTTTGAAGAAATATTTGCACTCTCATGCTTCACTTAAATATTTTTTAGAGTTGATCAATAGTAACCGTAATTTGCACAAGATATGAATTTGGTCCCAAAGTGATGAATATTCAAGAGGGATATAGATAAAAACTTTCATATAGATCATTGGATATGATAAGTGTGATTCCTTGCAATAGTTTTGAGATATGGAGATGATGATATGTGAGTCATGTTAGTGAGTAATTGTGCTTTAGTAAAAATATTGGTGTTAAGGTTTGTGATTCCCTATGCAAGCACGTTAAGTCAATAGTTATGCAACGAAATTATATCCTACTTATGGTGCATTATTTGGTGTTAGTTATGTTCAATGCATGTTTATGACCGTTTTCGTTTTTTGGTTGGTTGCTTCTCAATCTTTTGCTAGCCTTCATTTGTACTAAGTGGAAATACTGCTTGTGCATCCAAAATCCTTAAACCCAGTTTTGCCATATGAGTCCACTATATCTACTTATATGCGGTATCTCATTGTCGTTCCAAGTAAATTTGCGTGTGCCAACTTTAATTTTCAAAATAATTTTTCTGTTTTGTGTGCCCGTACCGCTCATGAAGCGGCAGGGGGTGGCCAATATTTTCCATGTTAGGTGTGTTATTCTCACAATGAGTGTTTATTCATTTGTCATTGCACGAGAGTATGGTTGGTAATAGGTATGCCCAGTCCCGCATGAAATGAAATTAATAACAACAAAATTCCTTGGAAAGTGATGGTATGGAGGGCACCCGTGGATACGGCTAGCCATGGAATGTGAAAGAAATGGTGGAAAGGAAATGAACTTTACTTTCTGTTTGGGAACCACCTATGATGTGTCTAGCATGGAAAATATTGGCAATTCTCGGTCGTTTTCGTTGACAGGAAAATCATGCCTCTCAAAATATTTTTTTATCTCTTTAATTTCAGCTTTGAGCTCTGGCACATTTGACAAATCTCTGCTTCCCTCTGCGAAGGGCCTATCTATTTACTTTTATGCAATTTTTATTTTTTTTGATTCTCCATCTTCTCTTACAAAAGCACCAACTAGAGAGCATAATTGTCATACTTGTGCACTGGATGTAGCTAATATTCGAGTGTGTTTCATGAATGGATCAATGATTGAGCATAATGGGCTAGGGATACCTTTCTTTAGCGTTGATATTTTGAAAGACATGGTTGCTTGTTAGTATGCTTGAGTATCTATGTTTTCATGTAAAATTATAGACTATTGCTTTGAATCATACAAGTCCAATGTCCATGCTACAAAAGAAAATAATATGTGATGAATATGTTAGGCAGCATTCCACATCAAAAATTCTGTTTTTATCATTTACCTACTCGAGGACGAGCAGGAATTAAGCTTGGGGATGCTGATACGTCTCCAACGTATCTATAATTTTTTATTGTTCCATGCTGTTATAATATCAATCTTGGATGTTTTTATAATCATTTACAGCAATTTTATATCATTGTTGGAGACTAAACTATTAACTTAGTGCCCAGTGCCAGTTGCTGTTTTCTGCCCTGTTTTTGTTTTACAGAAAATCAATATCAAACGAAGTCCAAATGCAACGAAACTTTTTGGAGATTTTTTATTGGACCAGAAGAACACTAGAAGCTTCGGGAGGAGGCCAGAAGACCCTGGTGGGGCCCACGAGCCACGAGGGCGCGCCTGGGGGCAGGCGCGCCCTGGTGCCTCGTGGGGCCCACCAAGCTCCGTTTGACCTAATCCTAGCAGTATAAATTCCAGAAAAATCAGAAACCCTCAAGAGAGTCCACGAAATACTTTTTACGCCACCGCAAGTTTCTGTTCCAGAGAGATCCCATCTGGGGTCCTTCTCCGGTGATCTGCCGGAGGGGGAATCTATCACGGAGGGGCTCTACATTAACCTTGCTGCCTCTGCCGGAGGGGGAATCTATCACGGAGGAGCTCTACATTAACCTTGCTAACTCTCCGATTATGCGTGAGTAGTTTACCACAGACTTTCGGGTCCATAGTTAGTAGCTAGATGGCTTTTTCTCTCTTTTTGATCTTCAATACAATGTTCTCCTTGATGTTCTTGGAGATCTATCCGATGTAATCTATTTCTGCGGTGTGTTTGTTGGGATCCGATGAATTGTGAGTTTATGATCAGATTACCATGAAATTATTTGAGTCTTTGCTGCACTCTTTTATGCATGATTATTATAGCCTCGTATTTCTTCTCCGATCTATTGATTTGGTTTGGCCAACTGAGTTGATTTATCTTGCCATGGGAAGAGGTGCTTTGTAGTGGGTTCGATCTTGCGTGTAACACCCCGATTTTTGGCCCTTTCTTTTTCTTTTGGATTTCTTTGAATTTTTATTTGGAGTTCCTTTTTCCGTGGCTATGTGGTCTTGAAACCTGGAAAGTTCATCTCTTCTTCTTTTCCTAGTGGCTTGTCATTATCAAATATATCCCAAGGCCATGTCATTTCCATCTTAGACCAACCCCAATATTTATTTCTTGGGAATATTCCTTTTTCTATTAAAGGAATAACCCTGTTTGCCCTAGGTTGTGAAGCAACCTATATTTCTGTCATTCCCAAAATTCCCCAAAAAATCTCATAAATTCTTTGGATCATATCTTCCACCAATATGCCAAAACCCATCCTTGCCTAGTTCAAAAATAATTCAGGAATATTCATTTTCCTATTCTGTCTAGCAGGGCACTTTGTGAAGGAAGTGCTATTTATCTTTTCTTGATTGCCCTCAAAAATTTTGGGCACTCTCTCATATCCAAATTATTTCCTCATGCCAAAATTCAACTTCATTTGCCTAGTAAATCTTCCTCAGCTAATTTCCAAAGTTTTTGTCCAGAGAGAAGCTTTGTGAAGGAAGTACTATCTAGGCTTATCCAAATGAGTTGAAATTTTGGCAGATCATCCATATGATCAAATCATCACTCTCTACCAAATTTCATCTCCATCAAACAATCTATGTGAGCACACCTTCCAATCTTGGTTTCTGGTCACAATTTCAGTTTGTGAAGCAACTATATTTTCTATTGCTTCAAAAATTCTGAAATTAATCCAGGACCTAAATATACCTATATAATTTGAGCATGCCAGGATTCACATCATTTTTCTAAGCCATTTTCTCCACAAAATTCCCCCAAGTTTCTGTCCAGTGAGGAGCATTGTGAAGGAAGTACCATTTATATTTATCCAAATGGGATGAAATTTTTATGGTGCCTTCATATGCCAAAATAATCATCCTCCACCAATTTTCAGCCCAATCCAACACTCCATGTGAGTGCTACTTCCTGATCTAGTTTCTAGACCAGAATATGTGGTTGTGAAGCAACTATATTAAATCCTGGTCCAAATCTTTTCAAAATTCACAGTATTGTAGTCCTTCCTACCCTAAACCCCTGAAACATACTGGTTAGCCCTTATACCATCCCAGTTGATCACTATTTCATGCCTAAGTTGGCAACAACAAACTTTCTCTAATGAATCCCATCAACCCACAGCTCCTTTTGTTGATCCATCACCTCAGGAGGGTCCCAGGATGCATGAACTACACGCTAGACATGGTTTTACTGGCCAGAGAGCACCGCGTGCGCCTGTGCACGCGGTGACCATGCGGCTGGGAAGCCATTGTTGCGCTCTGCATGGCGTTTTGCTTCGGGCACTCCTCTGCTCGTCGTTCCCGCGCGTCCAAGCATGTCTAGCCACTCCGCAGAAGCCACTTGCCCTCCTCGGAGCCCTGGCCCCCTCCTCCTTCTCCCTCCTCGCGCCACGGTGGCCGCGACCGCGTGCGCACAGTGGCCGAGTGGCCAACCGGACTCCGCGCCGCCCGCGTCTGGCCTCCTCTGGCGCTCCACTACCCCTCTCCCGTAGCCGTCCGAGCCAGTCCGCATGCGCACGCATACGCGGTCGCGTCAGTGCGTCCCCCCGAGTGCCGGTGGCGGCATCCGGCGAAGGCATCGGCGCCACGGCTATTTAAGGCCACCCCGAGCCCTCTCGATCTCACCCACCTCCCCCTCTCCCTCCCAGTAGCCTTCCCAGCAACTCCAATGAGCTCGAGGAGCTCTCCTCCCCCCATGGCCGCCATGGCCGCCGTCGAGCATAGCCTAAATTGGCGCAATGCCGAGCCTCTCCTCTCCTCTTTTCTTCGCCATCCGAAACCCCAGAGCTTGGCTAGCCTCCCCACCTCTTAGTTTCGTCGCCAGAGTGCGTGTGGCCGCGACCCCCAAGTACGGCCGCTGCCCCGTCCACGGCACCGCGAGCCGCCGCAGCTACAGCTCTCCCCGGCTCGCGTGCTGCCCATGGGTGGGTGCGGCGCTCCGCCCCGAGGCCGCCGGTGCCCTCCCCTTGGCCGGAGATGGCCGGAGTCGCCGGGGCCGTCGACGGTCGCGCCCGGCCTCGCTTCTCTTCTCTGCCCACGTCGGGAGGTGGGAGAAGGCCAGGAGGAGAGAGAGAGAGAGCACGGGTGGGACCCCCCTGTCGGCGACCCAGAGCCCGGGCCCGCACTGTTTAAGTGGACACTGATTCCGCGGAGTACGTCTTCGGTTGATGAAAGCGTAAACCGTTGCAGCCTCGTGCATAAATGCGCTTTCCCTTGCCCGAAAGCGTATTCTCTGGAATACGCTTTCTCTTTTTCAGCTGCCGGTCGAAACAGTTAAATAGCGGACGTTTGCCCGTTAGCAGCAGAAAAGCTCACTTTTTAATTCTTTTTCTGCCTAACGAACGAACGGCCGTAACTTTTCAACCGTGACTCCGAATCAGGTGATTCCAAAGCCCACGATCTCAGTTCGTCGATCCCGTTCCGATGGTATCATTTTCATGAGGTTGACACACAGTTAAAATGACCATTTTGCCCTTGCCCTTAAAACAGCTCCGCCGGGAGGGAAACTTTTCCGGCGATTTTTCCGCGAGTGTCTCTGCACTTCTCCCCGGTGTATCCTTCATCTCCAGGCAAGCCACAACATCCACTTGCATGATGGCTTTGCAATAGCCATGGTTTCCACTTGAATATTTAATAATTGTTTGCTCATTTAATTATTTTGTGAATGCTATGTATATGCTTGTGAATCCATGTCTATGCTTATGCCATGTTCATTTTCATCTAGTAAGTGAAATGTTTAATTGCCAATGTTATTGTTATCATGTTTCATTTCCGATGCTAGTGATAATGATATGCTCATATGAATAGCTAGGGTTTTTTATGAATATACTTGCGGTATTCATGATCATCGTTATGCTATGCTCATTTGCATCCCGTAGATTAAATGGATTATCATTGTTGATGTTATGTTGTTAAATGGTTATGTTGCCTCTCCATTGGTACACTGATATCATGCTCATATACATTATCATGTTATTCTTATTGTGACTCGGCTCATCACCATTCAAGATGAACCTGACATTAATCAAACTTGAACAAATCTGTTGGCTGAGTCATGGTGCCACCGAATTGAGCTAACCAGTGAAGCCACACTTGCCTTATGGGGGGCCCTTATGCGGTCTATTGTCATGCCTCTTGCCGATGCCTCATACTAGGGAAGGCTATGTGCGCACGCTACCCTGATCAGGTAGGCGGCCATAAGCCTTGAGTACCCGGTTTTGGTTTGAGCTCTATTCCCCGTATGGGACAGTTTTGGTTTGGCCACGACGGTGGCGGCCACATAGGTGGCGGATGTCACGAGTTGGCATCAGGGTAACCCAGGACATAGCCCAAAGGGGAGTTTGTCGGAGTGGCCGGGAGAGTGTCATGCAATAGATTGGTTTTGTTGGAATATCGTTGGTCCACCCGAATGGGAGCACGAGGCCATGAGTTCCGTAGTGTGGGTACAGTGTACTAACTTCTGCGGAGTGTATAATCTATCGATAGCCACGTCCTCGGTCATGGACACGGTTCATAGTAGGTCACACTGTGGGTCAACAGTAATAATAATCTAAATAATAACAACCCTGGTTCGATGAGAAAATAAGTTGGTTGATCTTTATGTGGTCACGAGATGATCACGATGGTGTTCATGATGATGGTGGATCATGATGTGATCGTGTGATGACCACGACGGTGAGAAAGATTGATACCCATGGTGGTTACGAGATAACCGCGAGCAGAGTAAGTTGGTCCATGAGACCTTAAATGTCAACCCCCGTGCATGCTAGTGCTAGTATCATCCTGTTCATATCATGAATTATATGTACATGCCATGCTCATGTTGTTGCCATGCTCATGTTGTTGCCATGCTCATGTTGTTGTCATGCTCATGTTGTTCTAGTAGTATCGTGTTCATCTTTGATGATTAACCTGTAAATGCCATGCTATTGTATGCCTTGATTGCTTTGGTTGCTGTGAGCTTGCGAGTACATTCAACGTACTCACCTGGCGTGTCATGCCAGATTGCAGGTGATGCCGTGATTGCTTGTTTGTCGAGGACCTTGAGGTTGCGCTCTAGGATACGTCCCAGCCAGAGTCCCTGCGGAGTGGAGTTCATTACTGTCGTCGTTGTTCCACTGTTAGGATTTATTCCGCTTCGAGATGTCTCGCTGCTAGCATAGAGCTATCTGAGCAGGCGAAGTGTAGCCGTGCCCCTGTAACCTTTGTGCCTTCAGAACCTTTGTACCCGTGTCATTTGTAATAAAGAGCTGATTTGTTCTATGCCAAGCAGTGCCGTATTCCAGAAGACTTGATCTCTGGGCTGGAATACGGGGTGTTCCGGTCTCTCTGAGACGGGGTGCCACACCGCCACAGCATATTAGATCGTTGTACCGGAGTTTCCTCGAGAATTGTGTGCTTAAGTAGGCATGCATAGTGAGGTGAATAGCTGTAAAATGTGATGTTGCTTGTATGTAATCTTAATGATGTGTGTGCTTTTGTTTAAGTCATTTATTTTGCTTCTTTCTTTGGGCCCTTGGTGTTACCTTATTTCCCCTTATGAAAGTTGCTCATTAACAGACACTGGACTCGAAGAATCAGTGAGGAGTTCAAATATTTGGAAGCTCAACTAAACAGTATAGCATTCTCAGCCGACTGCATTGCATTGGGAATATCTGATCTGAACGCAAATGATACCTTAGATTGATTATCAGCATCAAGACTGCCTCAGTGTGCAACCATTACAACCGTAAGGAACCTGCTGGAAGACAATTTGTGTGCAAGACAACAGTACATTGTCCAGTCAAAGTGATATCAAGGATATATATATGGCATTCAGTTCGCATGTCACGGAGAGAAGCTTCGGGAGTAAACAACCCAGTCTTCCTCCGCACGCTACCAGCAAAGCTTACGATGCAAGGTTCCGCAGTCTTCCTTAGTATGATATGTGGATAGCGTCTAGCATAAGGTACTCTGCCTTCTTCGGTAAGCTACCACAGAAAGCTTCTGGCATAAGTCACCAAATCTTCCGCAGTAAGCAACCAGAGAAGAAGCTTCTGAAGTACGATACCCAGTCTTCTTCAGCACGCTATCCTGGTAAAAACTTCGGACGTAAGCTATTCAGTCTTCCTCAGCACGCTACTCTCGATAGCTTTCAACACAAGCTATCCAGTCTTCGTCAGTAAGACACTACAAACAATCATCGACAGTAGTACAAGATATTACACAGTGAGTTGGCAGCATATGGCAATGCATCCCAAGAATCAGATCCACAACAGTTTGTCAAAAGTAAGAATCAGTCAACACACAAGTGTCTGCCTCGGGAATCAAATGCCCAGATACACATGCTTCCATATATATATTGAGTATGCTGCCAAGGTCATGCAAGTCACTCGTACGATGAGGCAAGCACGGTGAGAATCCGACAACCACAGGAAGGGGAAGAAAGCCAGTATACCCCTCAGTGTGTTGCAAGGACTGACAAGCTATGAAGCAAGTCAATGTTGGGACAACAATCCTGACAGTGGATATCAAGGCCAACTTCCTCACACCTGACAAAGCGATATCATTAACCTCTGTCACTGTCATGTATGATTGACCACAACAGTGAGCTCAATACAAGTAACGGTGAACCTGGTATATGATCATGATGAACCCTTGCTTACCTTTTCTTGGTAACGGCACCACGCCTGTGTTCTAAGCTGCTTTTAGCCGTCCAGGGTGGATGCCGACTTTATATTTCCCTTTTCAACAACTGACCCGTGTTCTGAGCTGCTTGTCGGCCGTCTCGGGCAGTTGTTGAGTTTCTTTTTGTAGCAGTGACCCTATGCTCTGGGCTGTTCTTCGGCCATCTTAGGGAACTGCTACATTCTTCTTATCAACACTGCCTCATGTGCTGAGCTACTTTTCAGCCATCATGGGCCATGGTTGAGTTATTTCAGTAATGTCCCAGATCTGAGTTGTAAGGACCATTCTGGTGGCTACTGATTTATTTGTCGATTTCATGCAAAGGTTCGGATGATCATTGCCCAACAGTTAGAGCTTGAGAGATGATGAACTTGCCAGTTAAGCGTTGTTGCATGATCATAAGGGAAGGATAAGGATAAGGTATGCTTGCCGGAATATTGCACCTGACAGCACCCATGGTCACATGAAGAATTAAGGATATATATGGCCAAGCTCTTTCAACAAAAGATTCAGAAAAAGAAAATAACAATGAAGGAGCAAGACCGGCAATACAGGGGTCTACTCTATTGTAAGGACCTCATATCAAGGTGACAGTTGAATCGTCGGTACGGATCTGAGACAAAGAAGTCAACAAGATTTAGAACTACCTACAAGCAGTCAGATTCCGCCAAGAGAACGATTATGATTCTCAGCATTGTTTTGAACCCGGAGGACATGAATCTACTCGAGTAACCCGATGCAAGGAGTAAATGTTTTGTGTCCACCGAGAAAATTTGTTCACAACTCCCATGACTACTATCGGTGCTGGATAAAAGAATGTCACGTCAATCACTCCCGGACTGATATTAACAGATACGCCAGCAGACATAAAAGAAAGTCAGAGTAGGGATGAACATGTGAAGGAAGGCCTGTCAGAATGTGGGATACAGTGAAGCAAACCACCCCAGAGTAAGGCAGTCAGTCAGATGCAATTCAGTGGGAACAATTTACAAAGGAAAAGGATACCCAAGTTGGAAACGGTTTCCTTAAGTCAAAATATTCATACTTGTTCCTTGAGCAACCAAATCTCGAGGACGAGATTTATCGTAAAGGGGGTAGGTTTGTAACACCCCGATTTTTGGCCCTTTCTTTTTCTTTTGGATTTCTTTGAATTTTTATTTGGAGTTCCTTTTTCCGTGGCTATGTGGTCTTGAAACCTGGAAAGTTCATCTCTTCTTCTTCTCCTAGTGGCTTGTCATTATCAAATATATCCCAAGGCCATGTCATTTCCATCTTAGCCCAACCCCAATATTTATTTCTTGGGAATATTCCTTTTTCTATTAAAGGAATAACCATGTTTGCCGTAGGTTGTGAAGCAACCAATATTTCTGTCATTCCCAAAATTCCCAGAAAATTCTCATAAATTCTTTGGATCATATCTTCCACCAATATGCCAAAAACCAATCCTTGCCTAGTTCAAAAATAATCCAGGAATATTCATTTTCCTATTTTGTCTAGCAGGGCACTTTGTGAAGGAAGTGCTATTTATCTTTTCTTGATTGCCCTCAAAAATTTTGGGCACTCTCTCATATCCAAATTATTTCCTCATGCCAAAATTCAACTTCATTTGCCTAGTAAATCTTCCTCAGCTAATTTCCAAAGTTTCTGTCCAGAGAGAAGCTTTGTGAAGGAAGTACTATCTAGGATTATCCAAATGAGTTGAAATTTTGGCATATCATCCATATGATCAAATCATCACTCTCCAGCAAATTTCATCTCCATCAAACAATCTATCTGAGCACACCTTCCAATCTTGGTTTCTGGTCACAATTTCAGTTTGTGAAGCAACTATATTTTCTATTGCTTCAAAAATTCTGAAATTAATCTAGGACCTAAATATACCTATATAATTTGAGCATGCCAAGATTCACATCATTTTTCCAAGCCATTTTCTACACAAAATTCCCCCAAGTTTCTGTCCAGTTAGGTGCATTCTGAAGGAAGTACCATTTATATTTATCCAAATGGGATGAAATTTTTATGGTGCCTTCATATGCCAAAATAATCATCCTCCGCCAATTTTCAGCCCAATCCAACACTCCATGTGAGTGCTACTTCCTAATCTAGTTTCTGGACCAGAATATGTGGTTGTGAAGCAACTATATTAAATCCTGGTCCAAATCTTTTCAAAATTCATAGTATTGTAGCCCTTCCTACCCTAAACCCCTGAGACATACTGGTTAGCCCTTATCCCATCCCAGTTGATCACTATTTCATGCCTAAGTTGGCAACAGCAAACTTTCTCTAATGAATCCCATCAACCCACAGCTCCTTTTGTTGATCCATCACCTCAGGAGGGTCCCATGATGCATGAACTACACGCTAGACATGGTTTTACTAGCCAGAGAGCACCACGTGCGCCTATGCACGCAGTGACCACGCGGCTGGGAAGCCATTGTCGCGCTCTGCATGGCGTTTTGCTTCGGGCACTCCTCTGCTCGTCGTTCCCGCACGTCCAAGCATGTCTAGCCACTCCGCAGAAGCCACTTGCCCTCCTCGGAGCCCTGGCCCCCTCCTCCTTCTCCCTCCTCGTGCCACGGTGGCCGCGACCGCGTGCGCACAGTGGCCGAGTGGCCGACCGGACTCCGCGCCGCTCGCGTCTGCCCTCGTCTGGCGCTCCACTACCCCTCTCCCGTCGCCGTCTGAGTCAGTACGCGTGCGCACGCGTACACGGTCGTGTTAGTGCGTCCTCCCGAGTGCCCGTGGCGGTATCCGGCGAAGGCATCGGCACCGCGGCTATTTAAGGCCATCCCGAGCCCTCTTGACCTCACCCACCTCTCCGTCTCCCTCCCAGTAGCCTCCCCAGCAACTCAAATGAGCTCGAGGAGCTCTCCTCCCCCCCCATGGCCGCCATGGCCGCCGTCGGTCATCGCCTAAATTGGTGCAATGCCTCTCCTCTCCTCTCCTCTTTTCTTCGCCATCCGAAACCCCAGAGCTTGGCTAGCCTCCCCACCTCTTAGTTTCGTCGCCAGAGTGCGTGTGGCCGCGACCCCCAAGTACGTCCGCCGCCCCGTCGACGGCCACCGCAAGCCGCTGCAGCTACAGCTCTCCCCGGCACGCGTGCTGCCCATGGGTGGGTTCGGCGCTCCGCCCCGACGCCGCCCGTGCCCTCCCCTTGGCCGGAGATGGCCGGAGTCGTCGGGGCCGTCGCCGGTCGTGCCCGGCCTTGCCTCTCTTCTCTTCCCGCGTCGGGAGGTGGGAGAAGGCCAGGAGGAGAGAGAGAGAGAGAGCATGGGTGGGACCCCCCTATCGGCGACCCAGAGCCCGGGCCCGCACTGTTTAAGTGGACACGGATTCCGCGGAGTACATCTTCGGTTGATGAAAGCGTAAACCGTTGCAGCCTCGTGCATAAATGCGCTTTCCCTTGCCCGAAAGCGTATTCTCTGGAATACGCTTTCTCTTTTTCAGCCGCCGGCCGAAACAGTTAAATAGCGGACGTTCGCCCGTTAGCAGTAGAAAAACTCACTTTTTAATTCTTTTTCTGCCTAATGAACGAACGGCCGTAACTTTTCAACCGTGACTCTGAATCAGGTGATTCCAAAGCCCATGATCTTAGTTCGTCAAGCCTGTTCCGATGGTATCATTTTCATGAGGTTGTCACACTGTGAAAATGACCATTTTGCCCTTGCCCTTAAAACAGCTCCGCCGGGAGGGAAACTTTTCCGCCGATTTTTCCGTGAGTGTCTCTGCACTTCTCCTCGGTGTATCCTTCATCCCCAGGCAAGCCACAACAGCCACTTGCATGATGGCATTGCAATAGCCATGGTTTCCACTTGAATATTTAATAATTGTTTGCTCATTTAATTATTTTGTGAGTGCTATGTATATGCTTGTGAATCCATGTCTATGCTTATGCCATGTTCATTTTCATCTAGTAAGTGAAATGATTAATTGCCAATGTTATTGTTATCATGTTTCATTTCTGATGCTAGTGATAACGATATGCTCATATGAATAGCTAGGGTTTGTTATGAATATACTTGCGGTATTCATGATCATCGTTATGCTATGCTCATTTGCATCCCGTAGATTAAATGGATTATCATTGTTGATGTTATGTTGTTAAATGGTTATGTTGCCTCTCCATGGGTACACTGATATCATGCTCATATGCATTATCATGTTATTCTTATTGTGACTCAGCTCATCACCATTCAAGTTGAACCTGACATTAATCGAACTTGAACAAATTGTTGGCTGAGTCATGGTGCCACCGAATCGAGCTAACCAGTGCAGCCACACTTGCCTTATGGGGGGCCCTAATGCGGTCTATTGTCATGCCTCTCGCCGGTGCCTCATACTAGGGAAGGCTATGTGCGCGCGCTACCCTGATCAGGTAGGCGGCCATAAGCCTTGAGTACCCGGTTTTGGTTTGAGCTCAGGTCCCCGTTTGGGACAGTTTTGGTTTGGCCACGACGGTGGCGGCCACATAGGTGGTGGATGTCACGAGTTGGCATCAGGGTAACCCAGGACATAGCCCAAAGGGGAGTTTGTTGGAGTGGCCGGGAGAGTGTCATGCAGTAGATTGGTTTTGTCGGAATATCATTGGTCCACCCGAATGGGAGCACGAGGCCATGAGTTCCGTAGTGTGGGTACAGTGTACTAACCTCTACAGAGTGTATAATCTATCGATAGTCGCGTCCTCGGTCATGGACACATTTTGTAGTAGGTCACACTGTGGGTCAACAGTAATAATAATCTGAATAATAACAACCCTGGTTCGATGAGAAAAGAAGTTGGTTGATCTTTATGTGGTCACGAGATGATCACGATGGTGTTCATGATGATGGTGGATCATGATGTGATCGTGTGATGACCACGACGGTAAGAAAGATTGATACCCATGGTGGTTACGAGATAACCCCGAGCAGAGTAAGTTGGTCCATGAGACCTTAAATGTCGACCCCCGTGCATGCTAGTGCTAGTATCATCCTGTTCATATCATGAATTATATGTACATGCCATGCTCATGTTGTTGCCATGCTCATGTTGTTGCCATGCTCATGTTGTTGTCATGCTCATGTTGTTCTAGTAGTATCATGTTCATCTTTGATGATTAACCTGTAAATGCCATGCTGTTATATGTCTTGATTGCTTTGGTTGCTGTGAGCTTGCGAGTACATTCAACGTACTCACCTGGCGTGTCATGCCAGATTGTAGGTGATGCCGTGATTGCTTGTTTGTCGAGGACCTCGAGGTTGCGCTTTAGGATACGTCCCAGCCAGAGTCCCTGCGGAGTGGAGTTTATCACCGTCATCGTTGTTCCGCTGTTAGGATTTATTCCGCTTCGAGATGTCTCGCTGCTAGCATAGAGCTATCTGAGCAGGCGAAGTGTAGCCGTGCCCCTGTAACCTTTGTGCCTTCAGAACCTTTGTACCCATATCATTTGTAATAAAGAGCTGATTTGTTCTATGCCATGCAGTGCCGTATTCCAGAAGACTTGATCTCTGGGCTGGAATACGGGGTGTTACGGTCTCTCTGAGCCGGGGTGCCACATTGCGGTGCTCAATCCCAGTGACACAAAGGGACATGACATGTATGTATCGTTGCTACTAAGGATAACAAGATGGGATCTATCCATTGGGTTTATTAATTCGTGATAGTTGTAGATGCAGGCAGGAGTCGGTCTACTAATCTTGGACGGACTTAATACACTAGATGCATTACTCCGTTCTTTATCAGACTTAATACACTAGATGCATGCTGGATAGCGGTTGATGTGTGGAGTAATAGTTGTAGATGCAGGCAGGAGTCGGTCTACTAATCTTGGACGTGATCCATATATACATGATCATTGCCTTGGATATCGTCATGATTATTTGCTTTTCTATCAATTGCCCAACAGTAATTTGTCTACCCACCGTATGCTATTTTCTCGAGAGAAGCCTCTAGTGAAATCTATGGCCCCCGGGTCTATCAAAATCATATTATTAAAACCCTAAAAATATTGCTGCCATCTCTTTTTATTTATTTTATTTTGTATTTTTGTTTCAATCTATCAATCTATCACATACAATTTAATCTTGCAATTTTCCGCCGAGAGATTGACAACCTCTCGTTTGCGTTGGGTGCAAGGGTTTGTTGTTTGTGTGCAGGTACTGCTAACGAGGTGTTGTGTGATTCTCCTACTGGTTTGATAACCTTGGTTTCATAATTGAGGGAAATACTTATCTCTACTGTGCTGCATCATCCCTCCCTCTTCGGGGAAATACCAACGCAAGCTACAAGTAGCAGAGCACCGCAAGATTGAACCCATCACAAAGCACCTCTCCCATTGCAAGATAAACCAATCTAGTTGGCCAAACCAAATGGATAGATCGGAGAGAAATACTAAGCTATAATAATCATGCATAAAAGAGTTTAGAGAAGACTCAAATATCTCTCATGAATAATCTGATCATAAACTCATAATTGATCGGATCCCGACAAATACACCGCAAAAGAAGATTACATCGGATAGAACTCCAAGAACTTCGAGGAGAACATTGTATTGAAGATCAAAGAGAGAGAAGAAGCCATCTAGCTACTATCTATGGACCCATAGGTCTGTGGTAAAGTACTCACACATCATCGGAAGGGCAGCAAGGTTGATGTAGAAGCCCTCCGTGATCGATCCCCCCTCCGGCAGAGTACCGGAAAAGGCCTCCAGATGGGATCGCGAAAGAACAGAGGCTTGCGGCGGCGTAAAAGTTATTTAGGGTGGCTCTCTGTTGGTTTCCCAATATTTGAGAATTTATAGAAGTGAAATTAGGTCAAACGGATCCATGAGGGCCCCACAAGGCATCAGGGCGCGCCCCCCTGGGGCTACGTCCTGTTGCCTTGTGGAGTCTTCGTGAACCTTCTGGCCTCCTCTCCAAGTCTCCAGGGTCTCTTTTGTCCAGAAAAAAAATCTCCAAAACGTTTCATGGCATTTGGACTTCGTTTGGTACTGATTTCCTGAAAAACCAAAAACAAGCAGAAATCAGCAACTGGCACTGGGCACTAGGTTAATAGGTTACTCCCAAAAACTGATATAAAATTGCATATAAAAACATCCAAGATTGATACTATAATAGCATGGAACAATAAAAAATTATAGATACGTTGGAGACGTATCAAGCATCCTCAAGCTTAATTCCTGCTCGTCCTCGAGTAGGTAAATGATAAAAATAGAATTTTTGATGTGGAATGCTACCTAACATGTTTCATCATGTAATCTTTCTCTTACGGTATGAATAATAAGATCCGAATGATTCAAAGCAATAGTCTATAGTTTGACATAAAGACATCAATACTCAGGCATACTAATAAACAATCATGTCTTTCAAAATAAAAATGCTAAAGAATGTTATCCCTACAAAATCATATAATCCTGTCATGCTCCATCTTCTTAACACAAAATATTTATCATGCACTACCCCGATGACAAGCCGAGCAATTGGTTCATACTTTTTAACGCGCTTCAGCTTTTTCAACCCCCACGCAATACATGAGCACAAGCGATGTATATAGCACTATGGGTGAAATATAGTGTGGTGGTAGAGATCAATAAGGGGAATTCAAAAATAAGAGGATAGTCTCACATCAACGAGGCTAATCAACAGGCTATGGAGATGCCCATCAATTGATGTCAATGCGAGGAGTAGGGATTGTCATGCAACGGATGCACTAAGAGCTATAAGTGTATGAAAGCTCAACATGAAAACTAAGTGGGTGTGCATCCAACTTTCTTGCTCATGAAGACCTCGAGCATTTGAGGAAGCCCATCATCGGAATATACAAGCCAAGTTCTATAATGAAAAATTCCCACTAGTATATGAAAGTGACTAAACAGGAGACTCTCTATATGAAAAACATGGTGCTACTTTGAAGCACAAGTATGGAAAAGGATAGTAACATTGCCCCTTCTCTCTTTTTCTCTCATTTTTTTTGGTGGGCTCTTTTTGGCCTCTTTTTTTTCTTGGGCTCTTTTTGGCCTCTTTTTTTTCCTCACTGGGACAATGCTCTAGTAATGATGATCATCATACTTCTATTTACTTACAACTCAAAAGAAAATTACAACTTGAATCTAGAACAAAAATATGACTCTATATGAATGCCTCTGGCAGTGTACCAGGATGTGCAATGATACTAGCGTAACATGTATAAAAATGATGAACAGTGGCTGAGCCACAAATACTATGTCAGCTATATGATCATGCAAAGCAATATGACAATGATGATGTGTGTCATAAAAACGGAACGGTGGAAGTTGCATGGAAATATATCTCGGAATGGCCATGGAAATGCCATGATAGGTAGGTATGGTGGCTGTTTTGAGGAAGATATAAGGAGGCTTATGTGTGATAGAGTGTATCATATCACGGGGTTTGGGTGCACTGGCGAAGTTTGCACCAACTCTCGATGTGAGAAAGGGCAATGCACGGTACCGAAGAGGCTAGCAAATTGCGGAAAGGTGAGAGTGCGTATAATCCATGGACTCACATTAGTCGTAAAGAACTCACATACTTATTGCAAAAGTTTATTAGCCCTCGAAGCAAAGTACTACTATGCATGCCCCTAGGGGGATAGATTGGTAGGAAAAGACCATCGCTCATCCCCGACCGCCACTCATAAGGTAGACAATCAAGAATAAATCATGCTCCAACTTCTTAGCGTAACGACAGATCATATGTGCATGCTTCGGGAATCACAAACCTTAACACCAATATTCTTACTAAACCACAATTATCTACTAGCACCTCCCACATATTACCATCTTAATATCGCAAAACTGTTGCAAGGAATCAAACTTATCATATTCAGTGATCTACATGAAAGTTTTTTTTATATCCCTCTTGAATACCTATCATATTAGGACCAAATTCATAACCCATGCATATTACCATTGCTAATTATTAGACTCTCAAAAATATATAAGTGAAGCATGAGAGTGCAACTATTTCTTTATAATATTACCACCGTCGTGCTCTAAAAGATATAAGTGAAGCACTAGAGCAACTGCCTAGCTCAAAAGATATAAGTGAAGCACATAGAGTATTCTAACAAATCACGAATAATGTGTGTCCCTCTCAAAAAGGTGTGTTCAGCAAAGATTAATGTGACAAACTAAAAAGCATACAAAGTATATCACAAGACGCTCCAAGTAAAACACATATCATGTGATGAATAAAAATATAGCTCCAAGTGAGTTACCGATAGATTGTAGATGAAAGAGGGGATGCCCCGGACCTTAGACACTTGAGTCTTCCTTGAATATTACCTTGGGGTGCCTTGGGCATCCCCAAGCTTAGCCTCTTGCCGCTTCTTATTCCTTTATCCATCGTAGTCTCACCCAAAACTTGAAAACTTCAGCACACAAAACCCAACAGAAACCTCGTGAGATCCGTTAGTATAACAAACAAACCTTAAACTTTAGGTACTGTTGTAAATTGATTCATATTTAATATTGGCATAATGCTATTTTACTCCAACTTCTCCATGACTCATACCCACCGATACGATACATAGATTCATTTAAAATAAGCAAACTATGTAACAAAAACAGAATAGTCTGTAAAGATCTGAATTAACGTGATACTTCTGTAGCTCCAAAAATTCTGAAAACTTAGAAAAACGTGGGAAATTCATATATCAATATTGTGTAAAAAATTCAGAAGGTTTTGACGTTCCAGAGAAAAAAAAATCCAGCACTGGACGCAAAAGTTTCTGTTTTCAAACAGCATCAATTATACTGTCATCCAAATCATCCCAAAGGTATTACTTGGCACAAACACTAATTAAAAGATAAAAACACAATCATAACAGAGGCTATAATTGTGTAAACTCACAAAAACAGAAAGTAAAAACAAAAATTTATTTTATTCATTGGGTTGCCTCCCAAAAAGGGCTATTGTTTTATGCCCCTAGCTAGGCATAATGCATAGTTTCAAGTGTTGTCATCCTTCAAGTTAATTCCGTAGGTGGCCCTCATAATAGATTCATACGGTGCCTTAATTATCTTTCTAGGGAAGTGTTCCATCCCTTTCTTTAATGGAAATTGAAATTTTATATTACCTTCTTTCATATCAATAATAGCACGTATTGTTCGTAGGAAAGGCCTACCAAGTATTATGGGGCAAGAAGGATTGCATTCAATATCAAGAACAATAAAATCCATGGGTACATAATTTCTATTTGCAAGAATAAGCACATCATTTATTCTACCCAATGGATTTTTAATAGTGGAATCCGCAAGATGCAAATTGAGGGAATAAGGATCCATATAGGTGAGACCTAGCACATCACACAAAGATTTTGGTATAGTGGAAACGCTAGCACCAAGATCACGTAGAGCATTACATTCATAATCTTTAATTTTGACTTTAATAGTGGGTTCCCATTCTTCTTGTAATTTTCTAGGAGTTGAAACTTCCAACTCAAGTTTTTCTTCATGCGCTTTCATCATGGCTTCTACAATATGTTTAGTGAAAGCTTTATTTTGTTCATATGCATTTGGTGAATTAATCATGGATTGCAACAAGGAAATACACTAAATTAAAGAACAACTATCATAATTAAAGTCCTTGTAATCCAAAGTAGTGGGTGCATTACTATTTAAAATTTTGACCTCTCTAAACCCATCTTTTTCATTTTTATCATTAAGATTATCACCCTCCAAGCAATTGGGACTCCTTCTATCTAAAGTTGACTCTTCTCCATTCCCTTTTTCATCAAGTTTTATATTACTAAATAGTGATTCAATAGTAGTGACACCAATCATTTTAATATCTTCGTCGTTACTACGATAGAAACCGGGTGGAATCGCTTTTTCTAGAAATTCTCGCTTAGCTCTCAACCTAGCGGTCCGTTCTTTACTTTCATTAATGGAAACATAGATAGCTTTAATAGACTCATTTATATCATGCTTGGGTGGCAAAATTTTAATTTTGAGATTTTCAACATCATGAGCAATTCTATCCATGTTCCTAGCCAATTCATCAACTCTATTTATTTTTTCTTCTATCATAGCATTGAAATTCTTTTGCGAATTAATAAATTCTTTAATATTACATTCAAGATCGGTAGGTATCCTATTATTATTATTATAAGAATTACCATTGGATTACCATAATTATTAGAGGAATTTCCAGGAAACGGTCTAGGATTGAAATTATCCCTATAAGCATTGTTGTTGAAATTATTTCTAGAGACAAAATTCACATCAATAGCATCATTATTTTTCTCAATCAAGGTAGACAATTTCACATCATTAGGATCAATATGAGCACTTTTACTAGCAACCAATTTCATAAGACCATCCATCTTATCACTCAAAGTATTAATTTCTTCAACAGAATTTACCTTCTTACCAGTTGGAGTTCTTTCAGTGTGCCATTGAGAATAATTTGTCATGATATTGTCAAGAAGTTTTGTAGCTTCTCCCAATGTAATTTCCATAAAAGTACCACCTGCGGCAGAGTGTAGCAAATTTCTAGAAACAAAGTTTAGTCCCGCATAAAATTATTGTATGATCATCCTTAAATTTAAGCCATGTGTTAGGCAATTTCTTATCATTAATTTCATTCTCTCCCAAGATTGTGCAACATGTTCATGCTCAAGTTGCTTAAAATTCATAATTTGATTTCTTAAATAAATAATCTTAGCGGGAGGAAAATACTTGGTAATAAAAGCATCCTTACACTTATCCCAAGAATCAATACTATTTCTAGGCAAGGATGAAAACCAAGTTTTAGCGCGATCTCGTAGTGAGAACGGAAATAATTTTAATTTGACAATATCATTATCCACATCTTTTTTGTTTTGCATATCACAAAGCTCAACGAAAGTATTTAGATGGGATGCAACATCTTCATTAGGACTACCAGAATATTGTTCTTTCATAACAAGATTAAGCAAAGCAGCATTAATGTCACATGACTCCGCACTAGTGGCGGGAGGAGCAATAGGAGTACTAATAAAATCATTATTATCAGTATTGGAAAAGTCACACAATTTTGTATTTTCTTGAGACATCGCGACGAAGCAAGCAAACTAGCAAACAAGCAAATAATTTTTTTTTGTGTTTTTGTAAAAAAAAATAGAAGTGGAGGAGATGAAAACGAGAGGCAAATGCAAATAAAAAGGCAAATAAAATAAATGCAAGTGGATGATAGTTTGTGCAAAGGTACTTGGTAATTTTGATGATGTCTCCCCGGCAATGGCGCCAGAAATCCTTCCTGCTACTTGTAGACTGCGTTGGTATTTCCCCGAAGAGGAGAGGATGATGCAGTATAGTAGAAATAAGTATTTCCCTCAGTTAAGAACCAAGGTTATCAATCCAGTAGGAGAACCAAGCAAAATCCCGTTAAGCGCATCTGCACACACGAAAGCAAACACTTGCACCCAACGCAAATAAGAGGGTTGTCAATCCTCTTAGCGGTTATTTGCAAGGATTAATTCTGATAGTGATAGATAGATAAACTAAAATGCTAAATAAAATGAAAGTAAATAAATTACAGCAAGGTATTTTTGATTTTAATATATGATAAAAGTAGACCCGGGGGCCATAGTTTTCACTAGAGGCTTCTCTCTCGAACGCATAGCATACGGTGGGTAAACAAATTACTGTTGGGCAATCGATAGAAAAGCAAATAATTATGACGGATTCATGGCAATGATCATGTATATAGGCATCACGTCCGAGAAAAGTAGACCGACTCCTGCCTGCATCTACTACTATTACTCCACCCATCGACCGCTATCCAGCATGTATCTAGGGTATTAAGTATGAAACAGAGTAACGCCTTAAGCAAGATTACATGATGTAGACAAAGTAAACTCAAGCAATAGGATTAAACCCCATCTTTTTATCCTTAATGGCAACAACACAAATACGTGTCATGTCCCCTTCTGTCACTGGGATTGAGCACCGCAAGATTGAACCCATCACAAAGCACCTCTCCCATTGCAAGATAAACCAATCTAGTTGGCCAAACCAAATCAATAGATCGGAGAGAAATACAAAGCTATAATAATCATGCATAAAAGAGTTTAGAGAAGACTCAAATATTTCTCATGAATAATCTGATCATAAACTCACAATTCATAGGTTCCCAATAAACACACCGCAAAAGAAGATTACATCGGATAGAACTCCAAGAACTTCGAGGAGAACATGGTATTGAAGATCAAAGAGAGAGAACAAGCCATCTAGCTACTAGCTATGGACCCATAGGTCTGTGGTAAACTACTCACACATCATCAGAAGGGCAGCAAGGTTGATGTAGAAGCCCTCTGTGATCGATTCCCCCTCCGGCAGAGTACCGGAAAAGGCCTCCAGATGGGATCATGGAAGAACAGAGGCTTGCGGCAGCGTAAAAGTTATTCAGGGTGGCTCTCTGTTGGTTTCCCAATATTTGAGAATTTATAGAAGTGGAATTAGGTCAAACGAAGCCATGAGGGCCCCACAAGGCTTCAGGGCGCGCCCCCTGGGGCCGCACCCTGTTGCCTTGTGGAGGCTTCGTGAACCTTTTGGCCTCCTCTCCAAGGCTCCAGGGTCTCTTTTGTCTAGAAAAAAAATCTCCAAAAAGTTTCGTGGCATTTGGACTTCATTTGGTACTGATTTCCTGAAAAACCAAAAACAAGCAGAAAACAGCAACAGGCACTGGGCACTAGGTTAATAGGTGAGTCCCAAAAAATGATATATAATTGCATATAAAAACATCCAATATTGATACTATAATAGCATGGAACAATAAAAAATTATAGATACGTTGGAGATGTATCACTATGGTTTGATGGAAACAAGAGTATAATGCATCATTTGAAGGTGGTCTTACAGCCATAGGATAAGGAAGAGTTTTTTTAGTATGACCTTTATCTTTCTCCTTCTCCTTACCTTTCTCTTTGTTTTTCGGTGTTTGACCACTAACCTTCTTGGTTGGATCGAGTGGTTGCTATTTCATTCCACCCTAGGTTCTTCCTCTTCTTCTGCTTCCGGAGTTTCTTCTTCATTGTTATTGCCATCAGTTGTTTCTGCATCAGAGTCAACTTCTTTTTCAACTTTGACTTCATCCCTCTGAGTATCTTGATGGCCTGTTCTTTAGGTTCTTCTTCACCAAAGAGAAATTCTCTATTCTCTTGAGTTTGGCTTTGGCTCTCTATTCTACTTTGTTCTTGCTCTCTTTCATACCATTCCAGGCCCTTGGGATCCTGCATTCTCTTACCACTACGAGTAGATATTTCATTAGTAGAAATAGGATTATCTAATTGAGCAAGAATCAAAGCATGAGTCTCAGAGACTTGAATACATTGAGTTTCTATCATACGAGAGTGTTTATCAAGATTCTTTACTGCTTGGTGTGGGATCGAGGAGATAGGTCTAGAGGGGGGGTGGTGAATAGACAATTAACCGACCAAAGTTGCAGTTTTTAGTTTCTCTTGGAACTTAGGCAGATTTTGGCACAAGTTAAGATAACACCAATACTTTCTACACATGCAAGTCATGGAAATAGTAAAGCATGCAAGTGTACGGAAAGTAAGGGGTAGAGTATGGAAGATCAAACGTAATGAAGACATGGTGGTTTTTGGCGTGGTTCCGATAGGTGGTGCTATCGTACGTCCACGTTGATGGAGGCTTCAACCCACGGAGGGTAACGGCTCCGCGAGTCCATGGAGGGCTCCACCCAGGAAGGGTCCACGAAGAAGCAACCTTGACTATTCCACCATGGCTTACGTCCACGAAGGACTAGCCTCACTCGGGTAGATCTTCATGAAGTAGGCGATCTCCTTGCCCTTACAAACTCCTTGGTTCAACTCCACATCATGTCGGGGGCTCCCAAGTGACACCTAACCAATCTAGGAGACACCACTCTCCAAAAGGTAATAGACGGTGTGTTGATGATGAACTCCTTGCTCTTGTGCTTCAAGTGATAGTCTCCCCAACACTCAACTCTCTCTCAAAGATTTGGCTATGGTGGAAGAAGGATTTGAGTGGAAAGAAACTTGGGGAAGGCTAGAAATCAAGGTTCAAATGGTAGGAATGGAATCTCTTGATCTCAACACATGAGTAGGTGGTTCTCTCTCAGAAAATGTATGGTGGAAATGTAGGCACGTTCTGATGTCTCTATTACTTGGTAAGAGGGTGGTGGAGGGCTATATATAGCCTCCACACGAAATCCAACCGTTACACATTTTTGACCCAACTCGGTGGCACCGATCAGAAATCTCGGTGGCTCCGACCTGTGTAAAAGATATGAACGTTAGGAATCTTGGTGGGACCGACTGGAACAACTCCGAGGGACCGATGTGCAATGGCTAGGGCAAACCTCGTCTCGGTAGCACCGATTGCATCAACTCAGTGGGACCGAAGTGAAGCAATAAGGCAACAGAGAGTTGGCAAGCCATCTCGGTGGTACCGATTGCAAATATCGGTGGGACTAAAATAATTGCAACTAGTAACAGAGAGTTGGCAAGGCCATCTTGGTGGGACCGAGATCCATATCGGTGGATCCGATTTGTTAGGGTTTGGCAGTGGCTAAGTCCAGATGAACTCGGTGGCTCCGGATAGGAAAGATTCGGTGGGACCGAGTTGGATATTTGGGCTTTGGACAGATTTGGATGGAGAAAGTGGTTGAGGATTTTGGAGCAATGTCACAAAGCACTTGAGCAAAAAGATCATTAAGCAACACCTCATCCGCTTTTAATAGTATTGGCTTTCCTATGGACTCAATGTGATCTTGGATCACTTAAAAAAATGTAGAGTCTTGAGCTTTTGCCAATCCATGTCCTTAGCATTTTGAAGGGTTCCACATCTTCTTGTCCTTGCCACGCCATTGTTGAACTTGTCTGAAATTCACTAGATAGAGGCATTAGTCCAACAACATGTATGTTGGCATAAATTACCAAAACCACCAAGGGAGCAAATGTGCTTTCAATCTCCCCCTTTTTGGTAATTGATGACAACATACATCAAAGCTTCAAATAAAGATTTAGCAGAAGTTTGTATGAAATCTTTGAAGAAAACATGTAACATGTATGAGCTCCCCCAAAAGATGTGCATATAGAATGATGATATTACATGGGAAATA
Source organism: Elymus sibiricus (assembly GCA_039707655.1). NCBI lineage: Eukaryota > Viridiplantae > Streptophyta > Magnoliopsida > Poales > Poaceae > Elymus > Elymus sibiricus. The sequence continues at coordinate 209,550,175 of CM077676.1, read as the reverse complement.
TACATGCAACATGTATCTTGGCTACATGCATCAGAGCAATATAGATGACATTTAGGTATCCACATGTTCATGTGATTATCTTCTTGCAAACAATATATACTAGCAAGAGGTCATCATGTACACGGGTGTGAGATGCATATACTTACCTTGAAGTTCTTGATCAAGTACCTAAAGAAATACACTTGAGAAAACAAGGTTAGATAGCACAAGATAAATTCTTCAAGAAAAGACACAAGATCAACAAGAAACCAAGATTGGGATGACATGTAGAAGAGAGTGTCACTAGGTGAATACTTCTTTGAAGCAGACATGTCCCCAAAAAGAAAGAAATAGTTGTCTCCCCTTAAAGAACTTCCTCTCCCCCTGAATCTGACATAGGATATTGGGAGCAGGTAGGGTGAGAAAACTAAAACAACCAAGACAAAGAACCGATCATGTTTCTCCCCTCTTAGAAACATGTAACATTCTCTCCTCTTATAAGGTGCATCTCTCTCTCTTCCCTTTTTACAAGGAAGAGCTTGTAATGATAAGCTTTGATGTATTCCTCTCTCCCCCGCTGACATCAATTTCCAAGAAGGGACTTCAAGGTTATTGGTCAAGTGGGTTTGGTCCTTGAGAAATACATCTAGCCATTGAGTGGCTCTAGATGCAAGTAGAGGATAAGAATCATTGAGTGGAGCTGGAGCAGAAAATCTCAGAAAATATTTGACAGAAAAATCCTTAGAGCAGCAAAGTCGGTGACTCCAAGTTGAATCAATTCGGTGAAACCGAGTTTGGTGCAAAGAAACATTTTGTCAACTCAGCTCACTAGGCAAAGGAATTCTCACAAAGATTTGCAAAGAATTAACTACGAAGCACAGAAAAGAAAAGAAACAAGGAAATATCTAGATGAAGTTTTTCTTTTTGAAAAAGAAACACTCTAGCAAGAAGAGAAACAAAAAAAAGAAACACTAGAGAACTTCATCTAGAGGGGTCGGCGACTAGGTCACCTATGTTAGAGTATATTGACTTAGGAGTCAAGTGAGAACACTTGATCATAGGTCATACTCATCGTTAAGCTCAAAATGGGGTTACCATTTTTCCTTTAAGCATTTCAATGTATTCACATCTTGTTGAGTTGCTTTAGCTCATGTCTTTGAGTAAAGCTTCTCTAAGGTGTGAGAACTTACATTGGGATTTGGTGGTGATGTCCATCATGTAGTTGAACTTGAAGTGGATGCTCATGAGTTGAAGTTGGGAGTGATCCTATCATTTGTAGTTCATCTTCCTACATGGGTTAGATTTGCAAGGAACAACATGTATATCCAAACTGACAAGAATGAAGCATAACTCAAAAGTTGTCAAGGGATATGTTTAGGTTGTCTTGTTCCTTGTTCCACCAACAATTGTTGATACTTGGGTTATACAAGATTGCTCAAGGTAAGAGTGAGATGCAATCTTGTGAAATGAAGCTTGTCCAAGTACCTACAAAAGGTTAGATACAATACAAGGAAGCAAAAGTGTCCAAGATATAAAATGATCATGGAAGTATCATGGATTAGTCAAGAATGCTCATGCCCTTGTATGCATCCACATGAACCTCTAGTTCACGTTTGAAGCATCAATGATGTTCAACTCACTCCTCAAGTGGCAAAACACCTTCTCATCAAGAGGTTTGGTGAAGATATCTGCCAATTGCTTGTCGGTACGAACATGTTTAAGGACAATGTCACCTTTCTCAACATGATCTTGAATGAAGTGGTGACGAACCTCAATATGCTTAGTTCGAGAATGTTGCACGGGATTGTGTGCAATCTTAATAGCACTCTCATTGTCACATAGTAATGGTACATGTCTCACATGAACACCATAGTCTTTAAGAGTTTGTGTCATCCATAGTAATTGAGCACAACATGATCCCACAGCAATGTATTCCGCTTCGGCGGTAGATAGAGATACCGAGTTTTGTTTCTTGGAGGACCAAGACACAAGAGATCTACCAAGAAATTGACATGTACCTGAAGTGGATTTTCTATCAACCTTGTCTCTGGCATAGTCCAAATCAGAATAGCTAACAAGATTGAAAGAAGATCCTTTGGGATACCAAATGCCAAAGTTTGGTGTATGTAACAAGTATCTCACAATTCTTTTCACGGCCTTAAGGTGACACTCTTTTGGTGCCGCTTGGTATCGTGCACACATGCACACACTTAGCATAATGTCGGGATGGGAGGCACATAGATATAGCAATGAACCAATCATAGATCGATAAACCTTTTGATCAACCGGTTTGCCATCCTTGGTCAAGTCAAGATGTCCACTCGTGGGCATTGGAGTTTTCATACCTTTACTTTCTTGCATGTTGAACTTCTTGAATAAGTCCTTGGTATACTTTGTTTGAGAAACAAAGGTACCCTCCTTAGTTTGCTTGATTTGCAAACCAAGAAATAATTTGAGTTCACACATCATAGACATCTCATACTTTTCCGACATCAACCTTCCAAACTTTTCACTAAAAGAGGGGTTAGTAGATCCAAAGATAATGTCATCAACATAAATTTGGCATACAAATAATTCTCCATTAACCCTCTTAGTGAACAAAGTTGAATCAATTTTCCCAATTTCAAAACCTTTTTCAAGAAGAAACTTTGTCAAGCATTTGTACCAAGCTATAGGGGCTTGTTTAAGACCATAAAGAGCTTTACGAAGTTTGTAAACATGATTAAGTTTCTTGGGATTAACAAAGCCGGGAGGTTGTTTAACATACACTTCCTCCTCAATTTCACCATTTAAGAAAGCACTTTTAATATCCATTTGGTAAAGAGTGATGTCATGGTGATTGGCATAAGCAAGTAAAATGCGAATGGACTCAAGTCTTGCAACGGGGGCATAGGTCTCACCATAGTCCATACCTTCGACTTGTGTGTAACCTTGTGCTACGAGACGATCCTTGTTGCATACAACTTGTCCATATTCATCTTGCTTGTTCCGAAACACCCATTTGGTTCCAATGATGTTTTGCTCATCTTTAGGCTTCTCAACCAATATCCAAACTTGGTTCCTCTCAAAGTTGTGTAGCTCCTCATGCATTGCATTCACCCAATCGGGGTCCTTGAGAGCTTCTTCTACCTTCAAAGGTTCAACACTAGAGATGAATGAGTAATGCTCACAAAAGTTAGCTAAACGAGATTTAGAGTGAGTGATTCTCCCAGATTGGATATCTCCAAGTATTTGTTCGACGGGATGATTCTTGTCGATTCTTGCTCTAACTCGAGGTAGCTTTTGCTTGGGTTGTGGTGAGGCTTCCTCATCATCATCTTCTTCTTCTTCGTTGATGTTGTCGTTGTTCGCTTGTGGAGGTGGAGAAGGAGGTTGAGGTGGATCATCTTGTTGTACTTCCTCATTCCCTTTGTCTTGACGTGTTCCACTTGTGGATGCCTCCATATCAACTTGTTGTTCACCTTGACGTGAAGTTGGGGCTTCCACTTGAATAGACGAGGTACTCTCCTTTACTTCCACGGGGTGAATCTTGCCAATGGACAAGTCTTGGATTGCTTCCGATGGTTCTTGATCTCCTACATCAATTGGCAATTGCTCGACTTGCGAGCCGTTAGTCTCATCAAACTTCACATCTACCGTCTCTTCAACTTTTTGAGTGAAGTTGTTGTAGACACGGTAAGTGTGAGAGTTAGATCCATAACCAAGTAGAAAACCTTCATGAGATTTAGGAGAAAATTTTGAATGACGATGCTTATCAAGAATGTAACATTTTGAGCCAAATACTCGAAAGTATCCAACTTGTGGTTTGTTACCGGTGAGCAATTCATACGCCATTTTTCCAAGAAGCTTGTGGAGGTAGAGTCGATTTGTCGCATGACAAGCTGTTTCAACCGCTTCCGCCCAAAAGTGTTTTGGCATCTTGTATTCATCAAGCATTGTTCTTGCCATCTCAATAAGAGTACGGTTCTTCCTCTCAACAACTCCATTTTGTTGAGGTGTGTACGTAGCCAAGAACTCATGTGAAATACCCTCCTCATCAAGAAAGGTGTCCACATTGGCGTTCTTGAACTCTGTTCCGTTGTCACTCCAAACCTTCTTGATCTTCACTTCAAATTGATTTTGGGCCTTTCTTGTGAAGTTCTTGAAGATCTTTTGTACCTGCGATTTGTCATCGAGAAAGAACTCCCACGTAAATCTGGAAAAATCATCAACAATGACCAAACCGAAAGAGTTACCACCAAGACTCTTATAGGAGTTGGGACCAAAAAGATCCATATGAAGTAGCTCGAGTGGTCTCCTCGTGGTCATAATGTTCTTCACGGGATGGCTTCCTCCAACTTGTTTTCCTGCTTGACAAGCACTACAAAGCTGATCCTTGTCAAATATAACATCTTTCACACCAAGAATGTGATCTCCTTTAACAAGTTTATCAAGGTTACGCATGCCAACATGTCCAAGTCTCCTATGCCATAACTAACCTTTAGAAGATTTAGCAATTAAACATGCACGAGGTTGGACTCTCTTAGTGAAATCAACAATGTATAGATCACCTCTACGAATGCCGATAAAGACCATATTATGATTATCTCGACGAAACACTTGGCAATCTACTTCGGTAAATAGAACATTGAAACCATAATCGGCTTGTCTAGATACAGAAAGAAGATTGTAACCAAGAGATTCAACAAGCATAACATTTTGTATGGAGCTATCATTGGATATGGCCACCTTACCAAGGCCAAGTACCTTACCCTTGGAGTTGTCTCCAAAAGTCACATACTTGCGTGGACCATCATTTTTAGCCAGCTCACGAAACATGTCTCTATCTCCGGTCATGTGATCGGTACATCCACTATCAAGAATCCACTCTTTTCCTCCGGCCATGTAATCTCAAAGATTTGCCATAAGACTAAGATTCCTCATGGTCTTCTCAAATTCAATATCAAATTCTTCGTCCTCATCATAATAGCCATGCTCAACATCATCATCATCAACATGTATATGATCATCACCTAGGGCAATGAATTCATTAGTTTCATGATCATGACAATGTTCAAGTTTATGAATTCTAATGGCTTCCATGATAATGTTACTAATAGTTCCAACATCTCCTTTAGCACGCATAAGATCACGAAGCTCAAACAAGCAATCATCAAAGTTAGGATCATTAGGACTCATCTTGTGAAAAGCAATAGTCTTATGAAGAATTTCATCAAGATTCTTTAAAGAGCAATCAGGATATCGCTTTTCCAAGTCATGCCATAGAGTATAAGCACATCCAAAGTTTTGCATACAACGAAGCACAACTTTAGGTAATCCTCTAATGATAAGATTGACGATTCTAAGATTACGAAGCATGTCAATTTCTTCTTCATGAGTAGGATGCAAGGGATCAATAGGGGGCACATAAGGATTATGAATATACTTGCTCAAGTTAAATTCATCAAAGATATCAAGCATCTCATTTTTCCAAACATTGTAATACTCCCCATTGAGAATAGGCACTCTACGTCTAAGACTCCCCAAAGTAGACACATCCATCGCCCTCCAATAGTGATTAAACCAAAGCTATGGAGACCAAAGCTTTGATACCAATTGTGGGATCGAGGAGATAGGTCTAGAGGGGGGTGAATAGACACTTAACCGACCAAAGTTGCAGTTTTTAGTTTCTCTTGGAACTTAGGCAGATTTTGGCACCAGTTAAGATAACATCAATACTTTCTACACATGCAAGTCTAGAGGTTGAGCAGCGGAAATAGTAAAGCATGCAAGTGTACGTAAAGTAAGGGGTTGAGTATGGAAGATCAAACACAACGAAGACACGGTGGTTTTTGGCGTGGTTCCGATAGGTGGTGCTATCGTGCGTCCACGTTGATGGAGGCTTCAACCCACGGAGGGTATCGGCTGCGCAAGTCCACGGAGGGCTCCACCCACGAAGGGTCCATGAAGAAGCAACCTTGCCTATTCCACCATGGCTTACGTCCATGAAGGACTAGCCTCACTCGGGTAGATATTCACGAAGTAGGCGATCTCCTTGCCCTTACAAATTCCTTGGTTCAACTCCACATCATGTTGGAGGTTCCCAAGTGACACCTAACCAATCTAGGAGACACCACTCTCCAAAAGGTAATAGACGGTGTGTTGATGATGAACTCCTTTCTCTTGTGCTTCAAGTGATAGTCTCCCCAACACTCAACTCTCTCTCACAGATTTGGCTATGGTGGAAGAAGGATTTGAGTGGAAAGCAACTTGGGGAAGGCTAGAAATCAAGGTTCAAATGGTAGGAATGGAATCTCTTGATCTCAACACATGAGTAGGTGGTTCTCTCTCAGAAAATATATGGTGGAAATGTAGGCACGTTCTGATGGCTCTCTTACTTGGTAAGAGAGCGGTGGAGGGGTATATATAGCCTCCACACGAAATCCAACCGTTACACACTTTTGACCCAACTCGGTGGCACCGATCAGAAATCTCGGTGGCACCGACCTGTGTAAAAGATATGAACGTTAGGAATCTCGATGGGACCGACCGGAACAACTCGGAGGGACCGATGTGCAATGGCTAGGGCAAACCTCGTCTCGGTGGCACCGATTGAATCAACTCGGTGGGACCGAAGTGAAGCAATAAGGCAACAGAGAGTTGGCAAGCCATCTCGGTGGTACCGATTGCAAATCTCGGTGGGACCAAAATAATTGCAACTAGTAACAAAGAGTTGGCAAGGCCATCTCGGTGGGACCGAGATCCATATCGGTGGATCCGATTTGTTAGGGTTTGGCAGTGGCTAAGTCCAGATGAACTCGGTGGCTCCGGATAGGAAAGATTTGGTGGGACCGAGTTGGATATGTGGGTTTTGGACAGATTTGGATGGAGAAAGTGGTTGAGGGTTTTGGAGCAATGTCACTAAGCACTTGAGCAAAAAGATCATTAAGCAACACCTCATCCCCTTTTAATAGTATTGGCTTTCCTATGGACTCAATGTTTTCTTGGATCACTTAACAAAAAATGTAGAGTCTTGAGCTTTTGCTAATCCATGTCCTTAGCATTTTGAAGGGTTCCACATCTTCTTGTCCTTGCCACGCCATTGTTGAACTTGTCTGAAATTCACTAGATAGAGGCATTAGTCCAACAACATGTATGTAGGCATAAATTACCAAAACCACCAAGGAAGCAAATGTGCTTTCACTTGGCTTAACCCATCTACCTCTCGTGAGAGATATGCTATTACCTTTTCATTATGATAGATACATCTTCGAAAGTATCTGTTGAAATTATCTTGATGGAATTTAAACTTGTTCATCATATCTTGCAGCTCATCCTCTTGATGATAAATACTGAATATATCCACTTTTTCATTGATAACCTGTTCAACAGGCTTACCTTTCTCTTGAGTAACCTTCTTGAATTGTTCCATGTCTTCAATATGGTATACCTTTCCAGTTGGTTTGATAGGTTCTTCAATATTCCATTGCTCGTGTGCGGACACAATCTTCTCAATATGTTCTTTCCCTTCTTCCAGGGTCAATGACATAAATTGTCCACCTGCACTTAGATCAAGAATGGATTTTGATTCATCATTAATTCCAAGATAAAACATATGTAGTATAACATATTTAGCATAACCATGGTTACGGCATGATGTTAAAAATTTGGAGTATCTCTCCCAAGCCTTATATAGTGTTTCACCGTCTTCTTGGACAAATGAAGTGAGCTTTCTCCTCAATTTAGTAATCATCGAGCTTGGAAGGAATTTAGCCATAAACTTTTCAGCACACATAATCCATCTGGTTATACTGTCTTGAGGCAATCGATTATACCACTTCTCAGCGTCATCCTTTAGAGAAAACCTGAAGAGTCTCAATAGCACAAATTCTCGTGAAACATCTTTTGACTTAAATGTCCCACATAAAGTGTCAAACATCATCAAATGTGCTTGAGGATCTTCCTCTTCAGTTCCTGCAAAAGCATGGTTTCTTACTTCTGTAATAAGATCACAATCAATCGAATACTCTTGAGCATAATTAGTAGGATAAACTATAGGAGAGGATGGTGTGGCGGCGGCTAGGGTTCTCTTCTCCCCCTGGTCCCTTCATGAAAGTTGTTTGTATAGATGAGGAGAGGATGTGGGCACTCCAAACGACCGCTCAAACAAGCGTGTGCGGTCATTTGGAACGCTGTCTTTCACCCTGATGCGCCTGTTGACAATGCTCTCTTCAGGAAAGTTGCTCCAATTGGCTTTATTTGCAGCAATCTCCTTTGGTTTTCTTCCAAATATGATATTTCCTGCCATCCAAAGGACAAATTAGCACTACAAAAGAAACACTTCCGTGATGATACGTCTTTGTCACAGTAGGTCACGTTTTCTGTCATGCATGTACGTCCGTGATGATTTTATGACAGAATCAAGATAGTCATACCTGTGCTGTCGTAGAAGTGTTCCATGACAATATTGAAATTATCATCACGGAAGTGTCCACTTCCATGATGATAAATGTCGCGCCATGGAAGTGTTTTCGTCAAGGGTAACCGACATGTGGCATCCACAGTAACGGGTCGTCGTTAAGCTATCGGGTTCCGGTTTGGATCCGATAACCCGTTAACAGCCCTGACCAATGGGGATTTTGCACGTGTAAAATTCTCACTGGCCAACTGATCCACGTGTCAGCTCGGTGTTGCGACAGATGTCATCCATCCTATGGACAAGACACGCCTATGGAACAGTGACACGTGGCACGGCCCAACAGTGGCCCATTTAGGTTATAAAGGCTGGCCCGTTTGACTTGGTCAAAAGTTAACGGGCCAGCCCATGGAAAGCCTGTTACCGGCCTGTTCGCATACAACCCATTTACGGCCCGGGTACTCACGGCCCGTTATGGCCTTTAAAAATTTGGCCGAGTAGCGTCATGTGGGCCGTCCCATATGATTCCAGCCCGTTGTCACTTTCGGCCCATCTATGGCCCGTGAAGTCTTTCGGCCCATATGAGGCCTTTTGCATCTCTGGGCCCATTGACGGCCTGTGGTGAATCAGGCCCATCATGAACAGTAAACTGCTTTGAGCCCATTAACGGCCCATGATTCAGTTGGGCCGTTTCCAGCCCGTGTTTTCTTTCGGCCTTCTAAGGGCCCATAAATTCTTGGGCTCATTTCCGGCCCTCAATTATTTACGGTCCATTACTGGCCTGTTATGCTAGTGGGCCAAATTCAACCCGTGGTAACAATCGGTCCGTTTGTGGCCCGTTAACCCGTTGGGCCATTTTCATCCTGTCCTGTAATCTGGCCCATTAACAACCCGTCATGCCTGTTGATAGAATTAAGCCTGTGCTATCTTCCGGCCTGTCAACGGCCCATTATGGTTTGGGCCCATAAACGGACGGTTCTGATTTTGGCCCATTTACGGTCCATATTGCGGTCCGGTTTTGGCCAACGAACAGTACGGCCCATGGATCCTACGGCGCGTACGAGGCCCATGGATCCTACGGCCCGTAGGAGGCCCATGGATCCTACGGCCCGTAGGAGGGCCATGGATCCTACGACCCGTAGGAGGCCCATCGTTACCACGGCCCGTATGTGGCCCATGGTTATTGCGGCCACTAGCAAACCAAGGAAAAAGAACTGCAGTGACTACAAGGAAACAAATAAACAAGACTATAAGTAAATAAATAAGAAAGCAACCAACGTAGGCTATTACGGCGATTACAGACATTACATCCACTGGGCATCAAAGTTCGCCACCAGTGCAAATAAAGGGAATAAGAAAGCAACATATTACATACACTGGGCGTCTAAATTGGCCACCAGTGCAAATAAACGCGGCAACAAAACAAGTCCAGAACTGAAACAACTCCAGAAGAGCTCAAGAAACGTTATCCTGGGTATCCACCATGCTGGCAATAAGCTTAGCAAGCTTATTAGCTTTCTCTTGTTTGGCGCTAAAATCCTTAACACTTGTTGTTACACCAAAAAGTATGCATCTGAATTCTCCAGGGACTTCCTCAGTCCTTTGGCTTCTTGTCGCAGCACAGCTGATCGATGTCTTTCTGCTTGTAGTTGAGACTCAAGAAACCAAACTAATTCAGACAGCGAGTTTGAAGAGCTTGTGCAAGCGGTAGTGGCCAGTAACTCAAACACTACATCAAGATAGGGCTTTGGGGTTGTCTCACTATCTTCAACCTTATCTGCATTACTTCCTTTACCATTGCTTAATGTGGTACTCTTCTCCAATATTCTGTCAGCATTCTAAAAGAAGAAACAAGCAGACACATAATAGGTTTAGCATGTAGTATATGAAACTCATTTTGGTGAACCAGTTCAGTAGTAAGGTGGACAGGATTAAACTATCAAGTCTTCTATTGCAAAGTAGTACATTATAAAAGCATCAAACAAACATATATCTATGTACTACTGTCACTGCATTGTCTTGCCAAATCAAAATAGAGACACAGTGCAAATTATATCAGTTCAAGACAAAATAGAATTGAAAGAATATAAGTGTGGGAAACTACACGACACCACAAGATTTCAGATGGGTACCACGGGTATACATGTACAACTAGCAACACTATTGGCTCTGTTTTGATGCTAGTAATGTGCATGATATGAGAAGACAACTGTCTACACAATTGAAATTGAAATCAACATAGAGCAATTTAGAAGAGCAAACCAGTTAAAGAAACATGTTTAATCATACCCGTTGTGCCATTGGAGTTTTGGTTGGATCCTTCTATTTAAAAATTAGTTGGTATGTGTCGGAGTCTAGGATCTGCGTCCAAGAAACTTCTCCAAGAACTTAGGATTCGAACTCTGGGGGACTTTGCTTGGCAACCTACGACACGACGGCAGCTACGGCGGGAACGCGACGGACTCGCTGGCTCTCACCGGACACGAAGGGGACGCGCGAGCTACCCATGTTCGGGCCACCGTGCGGTGTAATACCCTACTCCTGCCAGTGTTGGATTGCTCTGTGAGGGAGAGCTTGTGCTCGAGGTACAAGAGGTGTGGGGGAGAAAATGAGTCGATCCCCTTACATGGAAGCAGCCCTGCCCCTTTTGTAGTGCCTTGGTCCTCTTTCCCGAAAATATGAGCGGGAAAGGGTAGCCACAGGGCGGCAATTCAAAGAGGGACAGGGGCGCAGGCTTATCCTGACTAAAGGCGGTCTCCGCCTGTTAAAGCAGCTCCTTGTGACGTGCTGGTGGGCTTGGCGATGACCTCCGTCCTGGCGCGTTGATCCGTCCTGATCTTCTATCACCAAAGAGGAAAGCCTTTGGGACTTGCTTTGGGGGAGGCAGACGCCGCTGCTCCCTTATCACCAGAATGGAAGCTGGGCTTGGTCGCGCCCCGCTGTCCTTATCTTGATAGCGGGATGTCACCCATGTGCTGAGCGCGGAGCCCCGCGGCTGGCGCCGTACGACTTGCTTCATGGGAAGGCCGCGCGAGGGGAGTCTCGCGAGGGAACCTGGTGCTTGGCGGCCTCGGCAGGGCCTGGCCTAGCGGGGAGGGGCCTCGCGAGGCGGCTTCCTCCGGAGCGGCCGAGGCAAGGCCACTCTCACGGGCCCGCCCGAGCATGGTCCTCTGGGCTAGAGGCAGATGGGCCGTGGTACCCTGGTTCCCACTGGGCCGACAGTATGAGTAAATACAGTGATACAAGAGCAAAGCAGTATGCACCATAGCTATGGAATCTTACCCAAGAACAGTTGTTCTTCATGTTTAAGCACTTGTTCTACAAGAAGAGAGTACAGTAAGACGCAGTCATATAGTACTTCAAAATGAAATATGATCTCATAGACCCTACCAGATTCATGGGTCTAGACCAATACAGAACAAGGCGTTCCCAGTCATCGTCCCGTAAATGTGGCTCCGGAGAAAGTAAGAGAATTTGATGAGTTTCCTTGCCAGTGAAATACATTTTCTTCACGTAATTCCGATACTACCGCAAAGCATTCTTGAAGATAGCAGAGGTTACCCCATCCTGAGTTTCCAAATTGGTCATTCTCTACACAGAAAAATGGGAACATTTGCTGTGTTATAACCAGCAGGGAGGTAGAAAGTATGGGACAAAGCAAAGTTATTGCCATGAATACTTACACATAACTCCTGGAGGAACACCTGCAACTGGCTTTTTCCTTCATCTTCAGTATAATATTTCCATGATGGAAAGATACACACATAGGATTTAACAACATTAAATGCGATTAACGCTAAACTATGGATGACTAGTTCTGCTTCGTCCACATGAATAAGTGTACTAACTGGTGGAGTTGGGGTTTGCCGTGGTAGTCCTGGCGCTTTGGGCACTGGAGCTGCCTTACTAACTGCTCTTGTTTGGGAGCTCTGTGGTGGAGATGGTACCGTGTCAACTAGAACTGGGTTACTATCTGCTGGGGTTGGGGTTAGATTGGGTGAAGCTGGTTCTCTGTCCATCGGAGTAGGGGTACAATCTGCGATAGTCTGGGCTATGTGTGGTAGGGCTGGTTCTTGTGCAAGTACAACTGGGGTGCTATGTCCATCGACATGCAGCACTGTTTTATTTGAAGACCGTGTTTTTACTCCGCTAGATACTGCCATCGCACCCTCCAATTCAAATGGCTGATAAACAAGAAAAGTAGTTGAATGTACAGACCTTGTATGAGACAGATGCAATAGATAGTGAGGAAAAAAGAGGGCATGAAATAGTTCACATATATGTTGTTTAACTAAACAGGATAGCATGACATAATTTCACATATATGATGTCTATCTAAACAGTATAGCATGACATAATTCAAAGATATGATGACTAACTACAAAGGATGGCATGAGATAATTATATGATGTCTTTAGTAAACAAGTTCGCATGACATAATTCACATACATGTTATCTAAGTAAACAGGATGGCATGATATAATTCACATATGTGATTTATATATTAAGCAGATGGCATTCGCATATATGATGTCTAAACTAAGCAGATGGTGTTGAATATTGTGTATATGATGTCTAAACTATGCAATGCAAGACACCATATGCATGATACGAGCAGTATAACCCTACCAAGTTAGAGCATACACCTCGAGGGGGGGGATAGGACTGGTCATCTATCTCTGAATCCTCCTCTGAGGAGCTATTTGGACCCAGCAAGAGATCTGCTTCGACAGGTAGCACTGTATGCTCTGAAGAACTTATTTTCACTCCAGATTTTTTCATCACCCACTCAAATGGCTGATTCACAGGAAGAGTAGTTGAATGTACAAACATTGTCGACAAATGGAAATGTAATGAAAAAAGTAATGGCAAGATATAATTCAAATATATGATGCCTGGCTAAACAGGATGGCATTGCATATTTCACATATACTATGGCTGGCTAAAAAAGATGGCATTGCATAATTCACATATATGATATAGAAACTAAACAGGTGGCATTACAGAACATGTCTAAACTAAGCAGATGACATATATGATGTCGAAAGTAAGCAAAGCAAGGCACCATATGCATGATATGACCAACATCATCATGCCAAGTTAGAGCAAACACCTCAGGGAGTAAATAGGAGTGGTCAGCTCCCTCTGACTCCACCTCTGAATAGCTATCTTCCTCTTGATTACAATCTGGAAGAGGGGGGGTGGGGTTGCCATTGCACCCACCATGGAGAGATGTTTGCATGACATTGTGTTGCCGCGCAAGACTCTTCTCTTTTTCTCTACATGTTCAGCATGACTGTGTACAATAACTGACATGCATATGGAAAAAATATAGTGAGATTAAGTAATGAGAGCATGCAGAAATCTAGAGTGATGGTAACAACCAGTGGATAGATCCAAAAATAATGATAGCAGGCAAATGATAGCTTCATTTAATAAAAAGACAGATGATGGCTGCTTTACTGTTTGTTTCCCACCCAAGATGAACGACATAGTAGATACCCTAGATGAAACAGATAGTAGATCGATATACTATTCATTGCTGCCTCGATGTGTGCCCCACAAAGATTTTAAAACTCAAGTTTGAACATTAATTTGGACCTGACTTGGAGTCTAAGAGATGAACAGGATGATAAACTAGCAGGTAATATTAAGCAATGCATAAAGTAAGCAAAAACAAAAGAGTGCGACCTCTCTTGCGGACCCGTGTACTCCTCAGGTTCATCTACTGAGTCGATGATGGTGATGTAGTTGCGGTGGCTGCCGGTGGCGGGGAAGGAGATCTGAGGCGGCGAAGACGGTAAGGAGTCGTAATGTCTAGTATGGTGGATGCTTCTGTCGATGGAGCAGCTCAGGTGAGGTGGACGACGGCTCGGCAGGAGTAGGACAAACCACACAAAGTTTTCTTGGAGACCTATCTGTAAATGAAGTAATTCTGTAAGGGCTCCTTTGGCTTGCAGGAAGAGCATATGAATGCAAAGAAACATGGCCAAATTAGAGTCAAACCACCTGCAAATGTGTACAGTTAGAATGTTATTATGCCACTAATGCACTTAGTCTTCTTTTCATGCATAGGAATTTGATTAGTAGGTCCAGGTCGATGTTAAATTTTTTGTGTTTTTCCTTTGAAACAGACACGAAAGGAAAAAATCCTTGAGTTTTGTTTTGCTCCATTCCTTTCAACCAAATGCATGAATAATTGAATAGTAGAGTACCATAGGAAAATTTCCTATTGCTATGTTTTCCTTCACTTTTTCCTTTGAACCAAAATAGCCCTAAGGGATCGACATGAATGTAGAGTAAAAAGTGATGCGACAAGTGTACAACCTCTTTGGCATAGTCGTGTCGACCTCAACATCATTGGGTCGGAAGATGTTGCGGCGGAGGTGGCTGTCAGAGCTGGGGAAGAAGATCTGAGGCGTCTGTAGACGGCGTCGAGGGTACTGCTCTGTTGTGAAGGATTGTTTCGTCTTGGAGCAGCTCCGGCGAGCTGTACGACGTCGAGGCTGAAGCAGTACAAGACGGACATCGTTAATCTGAAGTGGGATTCTAATACCATCTCCAATAGATGATGTAAAATACATCACCAAAAAATGCTAGCTGTAAAATTTACATCACCAAAAAACAACCAACTCCAACAGATGATGTAAAAACTATTGACTCTGAACTTAACTGTCGAAACTGAATTTTACTATCGAAACTGACTGTTACTGTCGAAACTGAATTTTACTGACAAAACTAAACGCACTAGTAGCAGACAAGCACTTCATTGGTAGTTTAGGCCGCTCGAGCACTAGTAGCAGAGAAGCAGTGATCTAAATCAGCAGCCGATCAACAGGGAACAAACTAGCAGATAGTAGCCGGAGTAGCAGCGCGAACGAGAGCCAGAGCAGCAACTCGTGTAGCTACAGCAACCCGTGTACCAGCATCAGGAGCGTGAGCGAGAGCAAGAGCAGAGCAGCGGCATGAGCGAGAGCAAGAGCAGAGCAGCAGCGCGAGCGAGAGCCGGAGCAGCAGCAGCAGCCCAGCTGGTATGGACAACGCCGCCGAGGGAGCCTCGCAATGGGGGAGATCTGCCATGGAGGATGTCGCCGGCGGCGCCAGCGTCGAGGGAGCCGTGCCATGGCGGAGCGGGATTGAGCACCGGCGGCACCGTGAGGTCGAGTGAAGGAGAAGATGCGATGAGTGTAGAACCTCTTTAGTGGTGTCGAGTAGGCCTCGGCTTCATCCGAGGAGTCGGTGAGGATGCTACAGTTCCGATGGGGCATGTTAAGGCGGTGCTGTGGGAATGGAGCAGCCGCGATAGACGAGGCGATCGTCGGAGCAGCTCCTTGGAGGTGGAGGATGGGGCGGCTGAACCGGCGGGATGACGAGATCGACGACGGATCCTCATCCAGTGTGGTGGATGAGGGACATCGAGCTGTTGCAGTGGAGGACGTCGTCGGGGAAGAGGCTTCGGCTGGGCGGCGGTGGGGGGGCGGACGGAGGAGGGTGGGGTTTCGCGGCTGGTGGAGAGAAGTTTTGGCGGCCTTGGTTTTCGAATGGGGAAAAGAAGGGGATGGGAGGGGGGAACCATGACTTAGGGAGGTGCTTGTCCAAAATGTAGGGTAAGTTACAAAAGTACCCCCACCAATTTGAACTAGCGGCTCTTTCCGCGCAGGGGTAGAACGGGGATTTCGCGTGTCGGGATTTCGCAGGAGGAGGGAGTTTTCGCGCGCATTGTAATTTCGGGATAGCAAGGCGCGGGTTGAGAAGGATGGAGTTTTCGGAGCACAAATAGACAAAGAGATATCTTGAAATTTCGGCATAATAAGGCTCGGGTTGAAATTTCGGGACAAGGCTAACGTGTACGGTACCATATCAATTCGCACTTCCCTCAACGAAAAAAAAATTAATTCGCACCACACAAGAGAGGGTCTTGTCCCGTTTTACTGTATGAATTACTACAAATGTCATTCAAAACTTGGAATCCATGTTATGTTCAATTAAAATATTTTGCTAGGTGCATAATGCATGCAACCTACTCAAATGAACATTTTTAGTGCATTCCAAATGTATATACTACCGCTGCAATATGAACTAAATTGGAATTCTTTTCATTATTTGAATAAGAATCTACAATCATGATTGTTGTCAAGTTAAACCATCATCTGTATATTATCTTCACAACACACCACATGACTACTGTCAAATTAGATATGAACTATGTGTACTATATGAACTCGAATTCAAATTTTTGAATCTACTTTATGCTGATTTCAAATAATAGTACTTTTCAAGCTCTAGCTAGATCTTCATAATCTAAACCATATTTCATATGTATAATGTGTTTAACACACAATGTATAGTGCCCTGCCCCCTACGCCTACAAGTACTTAGCTGTGAGATGCAAAAGCCACACATTATCACAAATTTAAATAAATGTGAGATTGTTCGATATATATATAGTATAACATGTTCATAACCACACCATGTGTATCACCATTATATTCATGCATGCATGGGTTTAAAACACTATGATCTCTTATTCAAATATCTGAATCCACTTTTGTAATGAATTATGATCTCTGTTAGACTTTTACACCCACACAATCCTCTTTTCTTTGTAGCTAGCACTAACTTTCTCTTGTGCATGCACACGCCCTCCTCGCCGTCCCCCTCCCTCAGCATTCTCTCCGTCGCGCACATTCATTATTTTTCTTTAGGTCATTCTCCCATGGTCTCTATAGGTCTCCCTAGCTCCTTTTTTCTGGCACACACTTGTCGGTGTATAAAACATGGGTATTTTATACCCTGACTTATGCACAGACAGTGGCAGCCTCCCTGCCGGCCAAGGCTTGCCGGAAACCACCAAGACCAAGATTCGAGGCCCAGTTACAGAAACCACTGGGGAGAAGTTCAAGACAAGACACCAACGAGCACTCCACTGGTGCTAAAGACGAAGACATTCCTTGCCGGCAAGGCTGAACCGGCAAGGCGAGGACCCGGCAAGCTCTGTGCCGGCAAGCCTTCGCCAGCTCGTCAGCGCTCCACCTCACCGGGCAACTAGTCACTAATCGGTGAGGTGTCGACCACGCAGGCTGGTTGGTGAGGTTTGCCGGGCACGTGTCAGCACGCAGGGAGAAGATTTGCCTTTAATGACACCCGTCCAGAAGGCGTGTCAAAATAATATGAGGTAGCTGGGCGAGTGGTGCAGGAACCTTGCCTGGGCGGCCTCTCCACATGACACCTAATAGCGCATTTAATGCTTTTGTCCTAAACTGGTAGAGTTAGGTACGATAGCACTGTTTGCTATCTAATCACTATGTAATTACTGTTTTGCCACTGTGGTAACCCCTTGAGCTATAAAAGGAGGGCCAGGGCAACAGTTAGAGGGATTCAGATCCTTTTTCAAACACCAGCATGCCTTGCATGCGTAGCGGCTCTCTCTGCACCTTGCCGGGAGAAGCGCTCCTTGTACTTGTGTTCTCACACATCCAATATACTAAAGCAGGAGTAGGGTTTTACACTTCTTAGCGGCCCGAACCTGGGTAAATCCCTCATGTTCTCCATTGATTCTGCTCTTTGTGCACGTCGATCTCCCCTGCCGAACCACAAGGGGCTTGATGGCCCCATAGATGGTCATATCCCCACGACATCTTTGGCGTGCTAGGTAGGGGATCATCGCTTGTGCGAACCTGAATCAGTGGATTGCGCGTCAACTTCATCAACTTCATCACCGTCTTCTTCATTGTCGATGGCACCCAAGAAGAAGGGCATCACGATGACGGCCCCTTCGCATGTATCCGTGGGCGGTGCGGATACCACGGTTGGCACGACCGGCGCAGGCGGCGCGGTCGCCATGCTCGCCGTGGTCGGTACAGGAGACGAGCGCACTGGAGGCGGTCAACTTCCTTGATCCTCTGGTGAACGAAGCCGAGACGGCGCGGGCGGTGCAGAGGGACGTCTTCCCCCACCTCCTCACCGCACCAACGAACGCAGCCACCAGAGCAGCAATGCCCGGGCCGGCGCGAGCCAAGACCCTGCCGCAGCGGCGTCCAAGGATGCTGCTTCAGGACAGACGCTACTCCCCTTGCACAAGGGGCGCGGTGCGACTCCGAGCGTCGTCGACAACTCCAGGCGGCGGCGACCTCATGGCAAGACCCCTATTGATCCAATCCCAGAGGCACCACCTCCGCCACGGCAACCCGCTGCTGATCATGCGCCTCGGTAGCAAGACCGTGATGGTGCTCCTGCTGGCTCTGCCAGGAGTAGAGCGACATCGCGCTCTTCGCTTCCGGCCATGCCAGCCACAACAACAGAGGCGATGGCGCGGGCCCAGATGTTGCTAAACTTCCCTCCGGCAACAGAGAAGATGGATGAGTGGAGGGCCACCATCCAAAGCTTGATTGGGTTTGCCGAGGCCAGCAAGTCACAGCAAGCGGAGCCCTCGTGGCGTCCGCAAACCGCACCAGTAGCTCCAACTGGTGGCCACGCTAACGGTGCAATCACCACTGCGGTAATAGTCTCAACAGCAGCAACGCCAACAACCGCGGCAAGACCAGCGATCTTTCGAGCCCGGCGAGATGTCGATGGCCTCCTCGGATCTACGAGCGCGGCAAGATCAGCGGCAAGTGCTGCGAGACAAGCGGGTAGAGGATGCCCGCACCACCATTGAACGGCGTCGGGAGGCGCGTCGTCAATCTGACGTGCGCAACGGCCCCATCGTTGATGAGCCTGCGCTAGGGGTTGGCGGATATCTGCCTCACGTGGTTGGATGTCCTACCTTCACCCGTGAGCTGCGGCAAGTCCGATGGCCGTCCGTCCAGGCCTTCAAGGCAGAAGTACCAGAGAAGTACGATGGCAAGCTGAACCCGGCAGAGTTTCTGGGCATCTACACGATTGCCGTGCAAGCTGCCAGGGGAAGAGATGAGAAAATCCTCGCCAACTATTTTCCGTTGGTACTGAAGCCCAATGTGAGATCTTGGTTGATGAACTTGCCGGAGAACTCCATTTCTTCATGGGCGGATCTCTATAATGAGTTTGTTGGTGCCTTTACCGGAGGCCACAAGGCCCCTGGACAGCCCAGTGACCTGCAAGTGATTCCGCAAAGAGATGGTGAAACTTTGCGCAAGTACATCCAGAGGTTCAGCCGTGTGCACCGCAACATTCCAGATGTGCACCCCGCAGCTGTCATTGCCGCATTCCACACGAATGTGCGCAATAGGAGGATGCGGGAGAAGATGAACGTCAAGCTGCCCAAAACCGTCAACAAACTCTATACATTGGCGGATAAGTGCGCACGTGCTGAAGAAGGAAGGAGGCTCCCCGGGGAGGACGCTGGTGCCGAGGTAGATTCTGAGGAAGAAGGGCCGAAAGCGCAACAGGAAGCGCAAAGGCAAGTCTGTTATGGCTGTTGAAGGCTATGGCAACTCTGAGTCCGCCAAGAAAGCTAAGACTGAGAACTCCGGCAAGGAGGCTGCTGTGTGCGCCACTTGCCAGGAGGCGGCGACAAACGAGAAGGCCGGCAAGTCTGATGGGCCATACTGCAAGATTCACCGCACCAAGGGCCATGATCTCCAAGAGTGCCGACAAGTCGAGCACCTTGTCGAGAAACAGAAAGCTGAGTATGAAAAACATGACAAAGAGAAGGGTCAAGATGGTGCTGGTGGATCCGGCAAAAAGGGCCGTGGTGGTCGAGGAGGCCATCGCGGCAAAGCCAAGCAGCAGAAAGAGAAGCCTTCTAGAGGCTGCGAAAAGAAAGGGGAAGATGATGGAAGTGAAGAGGAAGAGGACGACGGAGAGTCCAGCGAATAGGAATTCCAGAAGGCAACTGAGGCCATGTGCATTGACGGACGTGCATCTTTGCACTCCTCTCACCGCCAACTTAAGCAGTGGGCACATGAAGTTAATGCGGCCGAACCGGCAATGGGCTCTCAAAAGCCACTCAAGTGGTCACACACGCCTATCATTTTCGATGCCAAGGATCACCCTGATCGCACAACCGCGGTCGGGTGTTTGCTGTTGTTGGTTTCACCAACGATCCGCAACCTCCAGGTCACAAAAATGTTGGTTGACGGTGGGGCCGGCTTAAACTTGATTTCTCCTGAAGTAATCAAGAGGCTGCAGATTCCCGATGAAGAGCTTGAGAAAATAGGCACGTTTCAAGGAGTAAACCCGGGAAGAAGCCAGCCAAAGGGAAAGATCACATTGCCGGTGACGTTTGGCAGGGAATTGAATTACAGAACGGAAAAAGTTGTGTTTGACGTTGTCAAAATCCCCTTGCCGTATAATGGAATTCTTGGCCGCCCAGCCTTGGCAAAATTCATGGCAGCATCTCACTATGCTTACAACACGTTGAAGATGCCAGGGCCGATGGGTGTCATTTCCATCAACCCCGACAAGAAAGATGCAGTTATTTGCGTCGATAAGATGTATAGAAATGCGGTTGCAGCAGAGGATGCCATGGCGCTAGCTCCCGCCAAGTAGAAGGAAAGTAAGAAATCCGGTAAGACCTCTGGGAAGGATTCCAGGAAGCGCACCTCTTCGTAGTGTTGCTGTGACACCCTAGTTTTTGGCAACTTTTTCTTTTCGAAATCATTCTGGCTTTATTTGCAATTTGGATGGATTTTGAACCTTCTAAGTTGACTTTGGACTTATGAATTCCTCTGCTTGATCCAAAGCCTTCACCATCTTGCCAAAATCTTGTCACTCACCATCTGGATCAATTTCCAATTCTTCATCTTTCCCAAATATTCATTTTTCTTCCTTTGGGAAAATTGGTCATCACTATGGGTTACAAAGCAACCTATAGTTCTGGTGATCATAAAAATCCCAAATTAATCCCAGACCTTCTTGTCATCATCTACTCCCACAATCTTCAAAAACATTTCATGGTCCAGTACAAAGTTTAGTCCAGAAAACTCCATTTTCTCTCTGGACAGTACTGGTCATTTGTGAAGGAGCTCATATTTTCCCAACTCAATTAATTCCCAGAAAATTCCCTGAGCTTCAAGCGAACCTATCTTTACACAATATCCAAAAATATCATCTTGTCCAGTACAAATTTTCATCACCAATATTCTGCCAAGTTTATGTTCAGTTGGAACCTCTGTGAAGCAAGTACCAGCTAGAGGTATCCAATTGAGCTGAAATTTTTATGGCATCTTCTCCTCATCAAATAACCCTGCCACACCAAAATTCATCTCCAGCAAATCAACCAGATGAGTGCATCAAGCTCATCTAGGTTTCTGGTTCAGTACAACAGTTGTACATGAATTATATCCAAATCTTGATCAAATCTTGTCAAACTTGGCCAGCTCATAGTCCTTCCAAAGCAGAACACCCCAGACATCTCCTTTGGCTCCATCCCCACCTCACCACTCCTCTAGATCTCTCTCAATTTTGCTGTCAGAGACTGTAGCTGAAACTACACTTCACAGCAGAGTGAATCTAGTCGAACCAGAGGCTTGGAGAGACTAAGGGGTCGAGGTTCGACGTGCCAGACAAGAAATGCCAGGCTCGCGAGGCCTCTAGACACCAATGCCCGTGGTGAGCACGACAATGGCATGCCATTGCACGCGCTCTACACCGCGCCCGTGTTTGTGGCGTCGCGTTCGACTGCCTCGCGCCACAGTGGCTTGTCTCCGTGCGCCGACATCCTCTCCTTCCTCCACCTGGTCGTCCGGGAGCCTGGCCCTCGCCGGAATCGCCCTCGCCGCCCGCCACGCGCGCGTGCACTGTGTCGCCCGTGCGGACACAGTGGCTGTGCGTCGCGTCGCCTTCCTCCGCTAGCTGCCGCCGCGCATTAACTCCTCCCTGCTCTCTCCCGTCTCGTCGCCCGCAAGCAGCCAGCCAGCTCGCCGTCCTTGCGCCGGCGACGTGGCCTGAATCCCGCCGCTTCCAGAGATCTCCCCCGAGCTCGCCTCCTCCTATAAATACCCCTCCCCGGCCTCTCCCGAGCTCCTCATCCACCTCCTCCCCCTCCCAATCGACCTCCCCGAGCCCGAGCCAAGGCCGAGAGGCCCTCTTGCCTCGAATCTCGCCGGAGCACCGCCGCCACTCGAGCTCTGCCTTCCCGCCGTTCCACTCCTCCCCGAGCTCCTCTGACCACACCACCGAGCTTAGCTCGCTCCACTGACCTCGCCTGAGTCCTTCCCGAGTCGAATAGCTGCCGGAGTCGCCATCTCCGATGACACCCGAACGCCGCCGCCGCCGGAGAGGAAGGGGACGACGTCGTCCGACCGTCTCTCGCGAAGCTACGGGTACGTGTGTGTTGGTCTTGGAGTGCTCGATCCATTCCCCCTCTCTCCCGACCTCGCCATCGACTGTATCGCCGGCGACGACCGCCGGAGTCCCGCTCTCTCTCTGTTTCCCTCCCCCTCCTTTTAAATCTGACGCTGGGCCCCGCCAGTCAGTGACCCGCCGAAGCGGTAAGTGGAGGCGCCCCTCCACTTTACGCCTTCGACGTGGCCCCCTGGCAGATTTTCTATTTTCTATTTAAATTCCAGAGTTGACCAGAAACTTTGACCGACCATAACTTTTAAACCATAAGTCCAAATCAATTGATTATTTTTGCATCTGGTTTGTCTTGAGCTCCTCTAATTTCTTGCAAAATTTGGTATTTTTCCCATGCACACAGAATTTCTGGTGAACAGAACAGTATTATGTGACATTTTCAATTGCATTTTAAAAATATTTTCAGAAGGAGATTCTTTTGGATTTGAAGCCCAGGAGTTTGTGGACAACCCAACAGAGCAAGGCAAGCCATGTCATCCATCGCATGAAGCATTTCAATAGTGTTGGTTATTTAATTAAATTTCATGCATTATTTTTAATATGTGCTAAATTCCTAGTAAATCATTTAATTGGTTAGCTACTATTATTCCTGATAAATATCCATACTGGTTAAATGTTGGCAATACTAAACTTAGTTGGTTGATCAAGAGCCACCTACCCGGACTTTTCCGTGCAGCCACATTTGCCGGTATGGGACGGCCTTGACTTGGTCTGGCTGCGTGCTCTTTTATCGGTACCACCAAACTAGGGAGGGTTATGCGTGCGTGCTGCCCTGATCAGGTAGACGACCATAATCCTGTGAGCCCAGTTGAGTTATTTTGCCGGCGTCCCCGTTTGGGATAGTTTGTTTGGCCACGACGGTGGCAGGTGTCACGGCGTGACACAGGGGCCACCCAGGACATGACGCTGGGAGGGTATGATTGTTGGTGGTATGATAGAGGGGTCACGGGTCAGGCAGGTTTCGTTGGAGCACCACCGGTCCACCCGAATGGGATCACGAGGCCAGGTACTCCATAGTGTGGGTAAAGTGCGCAACCTCTGCAGAGTGTAAACCTATTCGAATAGGCGCGTCCACGGTATTGGACAGTCCGTTTAGGCCTCTCTAGGATGGTCAACCATAAAGATAATAATGATGGAAGAGCTTGTCTTCTTTTCGGAAGTGCTCTGTGGATGGTGAGCATTCCGAGGGTTGTGGGACAACCCAGATGAGAGTAAGTTGGTACTGGGTACCAGTAAGTGAGCAACCTGATCACTTAACTTGTTATTTGCCATGCTATTGTTTGCTGCATTGTTTTGGTTGCCATGAGCTTGCGAGTACATTCCATGTACTCACCTGTTGTATCATGCCAGATGCAGGAGAAGCCGAGGACGGAGGTCCCGAAGGTTCGTGCTACGCTAACTAGGCCGTGTCCACAGCAGTGTCCCTGTGGATGGAGTTAACTGCGCTATGTTCCGCTACGCCGTAGTCTACCCCAGTAGTATCGAGGCCCTGCTATGTTCCATAAATAATGTAGATATTGTTCTCAGCACCTGCAGCGCTTCTGGCCTCGCTATCGATGTAAATATGAGCTTGTACTCGAGATATTTCAATAAAGTTCAGTTCAGTTCTGTTCCAAGTTGTTGAGTGTTTCCAGAAGACATGATCTCTGGGTTGGAAACACTGGTAAACCGGTTCTCTGAGCCGGGGTGCCACAACGCTTGGTATCAGAGCCAGGTTGACTGTAGGACACCCTAGTTAACCCTGCGCTAGAACCACGAGTAGTTTAGAGTCTTGGTGTGTCTTGCTTGCTCCATTTGGTTGTTGCATCTAATTGCTGCATTGCATGGCATGCATATAGCTTTTATTGTGCTAACCGCTGGTTTGATGAGTGTAGATGGCACTAGTTCCGTACCACTACAATCATGAGCCGGCATCGTTCACTTTTCCAGTACTGCTTCGTAACGTCTGGCTTCGGCTGTATACCAACGGCGAAGACCCAGTGTACCAGGTGTTTGGAGAGAAGCTTGCTGGTTCAGTATTTGAGTATCACGCGGAAGCCTTTCTGACTACGAGTTCAGACATCGGCAGCTACTCCCGTTCTTCCAAGGGCGGAACTGCTTCTACTCCAGAGTTGGCGATCCAGTTTGCTGCGATGGAGGCTCTCACTGACTTGAGCTTCCATGAGGTCGAGATGCAGACTCATCCAGGTTTCTTTCACTACCCCACCCTGTCGCCTACGACAGGGCGAGTCCTTTTTGCACCTGTTGATCCGGCGAGTGATCGTGCTACTGGTGCTTTATCTCGTTATCTGCACGCCAGTTACTGTATGATTACTTCTCTAGCCGAGGAGCTGACTTCTGCTCGTGAGGCACTTGCGGCCGTTGCGACAGCACAGTCTCCTCCTCCACCTCCGTTTTCACCCATATATACTCCACCCGTTCCACCTTCTGACACTCCTTCTAGTTCGTTCGGACCGCCAAGCTTTTCGTCTGGTAGCCGACGTGAGACCCTGTTAGAGTGGGCCTCACTCCTAGCTACTCTAGTTGCTCCGATGCTACGACGTCGCGCTTCTTCTCCTTCAGAGGGAGAACCTTCCCGTCAGCATCGTCGTGTTTCCTTTGATCCCGAGGCCGAGGTGCACATCATCAGCTCAGATTCCGAGTCAGAGTCGGACGACGAGGAGTCTTCAGTGTACCAGTGTTCATGCCACCGGCGTCACTAGAGTGGAGGCTTGAGTTTCCGTGCATGCATCATAGCATCCCTGCATATGTCAACTGCCGTCTGAGCAGTCTAGTCATGATCATCCCCCTACTAGCTTGTCATGTATGATGTTGGGTTGCCTTGTATAATTATGTTGCTTTCTTTATTCGCTCTTTTTATTTGGCTTTTTCTGGTGTCATATTGCCCTGCTTTCCTTATGAATGTGGCTCATCGATTCGGTATTTTGCAATGGGAACAAATTTAGGATGAAGAGGTGTAGTAATCAAGGCGGCGATGGAACTCCGGTTCGTCGATCCGCCAGACAGGCATGACAGTGACCAGAAGATTTACCACCTCCACCCCCACAAACCCCGACCACTGATCAGATTATGAGAATGTTTGAAGAGAAAAGAAACCAAGATCTCATGGAATTTCTGAAAAGTATGCAGACTATGGTGGGTCAGAACAACCACAATGGGACACACTCTAAGCTGTGTGATTTTCAGCGGACAAAGCCACCCAGTTTTGGTCAGGCTGTGGATCCGATGGAAGCTGATGACTGGTTAAGGACTATGGAAAAGAAATTGGAAATAGCCCGCTGTGATGAGGCAGACAAGGTTCCTTTTGTTACACATTATCTGGAGGGACCAGCAGCTATATGGTGGGACAATACAAAAATGTTATGGCCGTCTGGAGAAGACATTTCTTGGGAAAAATTCAAGGAGGTATTCCGCAAGTATCATATTCCTACTGGCATAATGAAGGTGAAGCAGGGGGAATTTCTGGCTCTTACTCAAGGGAACATGTCAGTGGGTGAGTATCTGAACAAGTTCAATAATCTGGCATGGTACTCTACCCATGACGTGTCCACCGAAGAAAGGAAGATTGACCGATTCCTAGGAAGGCTGAACCATACCCTCCGCTGTCAGCTGTGTATGCTGGACTTTCCTTACTTCCAGACTCTGGTAAACAAGGCCTACATAGCTGAACGAGAGCATAAGTCAGGATATAATGATCACAAGAGGAAGTTTGAACCCAAGAAGGACAACCGTGAGCAGTTTGTGCAGAAGCCACGTATCTGGCAACCAAGTTCATCTGAATACAAGCCTGCATGGAACAATTGCAACAGCAATTAGCCTGTCACCCAGGACAAGACCTTCGACAAACAACCAGTGCTGGAGGATTGCTGCCGCAACAACACATGCTTCACTTGCGGCCAGAGCGGGCACTACTCCAAGCAATGCCCCGCAAGAAATGGGAAGCCACCCTCCGACTTCAAGCCACAAGTCAACAGTGTTGGACGCCGCCCCAATCCAAACTTCTATCGTGGCCAAGTCCATCATATCTCCGCTGAGGAAGCCCGCGAAGCACCAGATGTGGTCCTTGGTATGTTTTCTGTTAACAACACACCTGCAATAATTTTATTTGATTCTGGGGCTTCTCATTCATTTATTTCGCGGAATTTTGCCACCTTGCACAAATTTCCTCAGTCCCTTTTGGACAAGATCATGGTGGTGCAATCCCCTGGCTCCATGCTTAGAACGAATGTGATATACAAGAATCTGGAAATCTTGATACACCATGTGAAGTTTCCAGCCACTCTCGTTGCCATTGAATCCCCTGGACTGGATATAATACTGGGAATGGATTGGTTGGTACCACACCAGGTGTGTATCAACTGTGCCACCAGGAAAGTGACACTTGTTAACCCGGCAGGCCAAACAGTGCAATTCACTGCCAGCAGAGTAATGTCAAAGAAAGGGATGGCATTCAAAGCCACAGCTACAGACATAAGTCTGACTCCGGTAGTCAGTAAATTTCCGGACGTATTTCCAGAAGAGATACCGGGAATGCCACCTGATCGGGAACTAGAGTTTGCTATTGATGTTGTTCCCGGCACTGCTCCAATATACAAGAAGTACTACCGCATGCCTTCCCCAGAGCTGGTGGAACTAAAGAAACAGTTGGATGAATTATTACAGAAAGGGTATATTCGCCCAAGCACTTCACCGTGGGGATCACCTGTGCTGTTTGTCAAGAAGAAGGATGGCAGCCTACGAATGTGCGTAGACTATCGCCAACTGAATGAGGTCACCATCAAAAATAAATATCCGCTCCCTCGTATTGATGATCTGTTCGACCAGCTGAACGGAGCCCGGGTATTTTCCAAGATTGACCTCCGAACGGGGTATCATCAGTTAAAAATCAGGAAAGAGGATATCCCCAAGACAGCCTTTACTACCAGATATGGTCTGTATGAGTTTACAGTCATGTCGTTCGGGCTGACAAATGCTCCAGCATATTTCATGAGCATGATGAATAAGGTCTTTATGGACTTCCTGGACAAATTTGTGGTAGTATTCATCGATGATATTCTCATCTACTCTAGAGATGAAGAGGAGCATGCGCAACATCTCCGCACTGTCCTGGAAAGACTAAGGACCCATCGCTTGTATGCCAAATTCAGCAAATGCGAATTTTGGCTAAGAGAGGTGGGATTTCTGGGACATATTCTGTCAGAGCAAGGTGTGGCTGTCGACCCCAGCAAGGTGACTGCTGTATTAAACTGGAAGACACCAGCCACAGTAACAGAAGTCCGCAGTTTTCTGGGATTGGCAGGCTACTACCGTCGCTTCATCGAAGACTTCTCACAAATAGCCAAGCCCCTGACAGAACTGCTGAAGAAGAACCACAAGTTTGCCTGGACGGAAGAATGTGATAGTAGTTTCATGGAGCTAAAGACGAGGCTAACTACCGCCCCTGTCTTAGTTCTTCCAGACTTCACAAGAGCTTTGACATATACTGTGATGCTTCCAGGCGTGGAATCGGCTGCGTTCTAATGCAAGAAGGAAAGGCTGTAGCGTACGCATCCAGGCAGCTACGACCTCATGAAGAGAATTATCCCACGCATGACTTGGAATTGGCAGCCGTGGTTCATGCATTAAAAATTTGGAGGCATTATCTCATTGGATAGCGATGTGAGATATACACAGACCACAAGAGTCTCAAGTATATTTTCACTCAACCTGATCTCAATCTCAGGCAAAGAAGATGGCTTGAATTGGTCAAGGACTATGACATTGGAATTAATTATCATCCGGGAAAATCCAATGTGGTCGCCGATGCCCTCAGCAGAAAGCAAGGTACCCTGAATGCACTCATGGAGGGAATGCATCCAAGGCTGCGAGAAGAATTTGCCAAGCTAAATATGGTGCTATGCGGGCCAACCAGCCCAGATACAATGGAAATTACTCCAACACTGATGGCAGAAATTAAGGCAGCTCAGAAATCAGACCCAGAAATACAAGAGATCAGAGAGCGCATTCCGCTAGCAAAGGCCAAGTCCTTCCGAATTGAAGACCAGGACACTGTATGGTTTGAGAACCGAATATGTGTGCCTGATCAAGACAGCTTGAGGCAGCAAATACTTAGAGAGGCACATGAATCTGCATATTCTATCCATCTCGGAGGAACAAAAATGTACCAGGACTTGCGAGAAACCTTCTGGTGGCCAAGAATGCGAAGGGATATAGCATACTATGTCGCATGTTGTGACATCTGCAATAGAGTCAAGGCTAAACATCAGAAACCCGCTGGGCTACTGCAACCTTTACCAGTTCCCCAGTGGAAATGGGATGACATATGCATGGACTTCATTGTCGGACTACCCAAGTCCACAAGAGGCCATGATGCTATCTGGGTCATCGTGGACATACTTACAAAAGTGGCTCACTTCCTTCCGGTAAAGACCACTTTCAACGCGAATCAGCTCGCACAGCTCTACATGTCCCGGATAGTCAGCCTTCATGGAGTACCCAAGTCTATCACGTCAGATAGAGGTTCCCTGTTCACTTCAGCATTTTGGCTGCGACTGCATCAAGCCCTGGGAACTGTGCTAAAGCATAGTATGGCATATCATCCACAGACAGATGGGCAGACAGAACGTGTGAATCAGATAGTGGAAGATATGCTTCGGTCCTGTGCCCTCGCCCAAGGACCCAAATAGGAAGATAGTCTACC
The DNA here is from genome assembly GCA_039707655.1 of Elymus sibiricus. Taxonomy (NCBI): domain Eukaryota; kingdom Viridiplantae; phylum Streptophyta; class Magnoliopsida; order Poales; family Poaceae; genus Elymus; species Elymus sibiricus. The sequence goes on along the minus strand of CM077676.1, from coordinate 209,520,824 downwards.
TTATGCAGAATTCTCCTACAACAACAGTTATCAGTCAAGTCTCAAAATGTCACCATTCGAGGCTTTGTACGGACGGAAATGCCGCACCCCTTTAAATTGGTCACAGACAGGAGACAGCCGTATCTTCGGCACAGATTTGATGCTCGAGGCTGAGAAACAAGTCAAGGATATCCATGAGCGTCTTCGAGCAACCAAGTCCCGTCAAAAGAGCTACTATGACCCGAGGCATTGGGAAGTAACTTTTGAACCAGGAGACTATGCGTATCTCCGAGTTACCCCCATGAAAGGAATAAAGAGGTTTCACACCCGAGGAAAGCTTGCACCGAGATACATCGGTCCCTTTCCAGTCATGGCTAGAAGAGGCAGAGTGGCATATCAGCTAGAGTTACCGCCAGAGTTGTCAGATGTTCACGATGTTTTCCACATATCACAGCTAAGAAAGTGCATTACACCTCCGATCAAACAGGCAGATATGAGTGAACTAGAGCTGACTAAGGATTTGACCTATGAGGAAAGACCTGTCAGAATATTGGATGAGATGGAAAGGACTACCAGGAGTAAGACAATCAGATTTTACAAGGTACTATGGGATCATCATACTGAGGAAGAGGCTACCTGGGAAAGAGAAGATTTTCTGAGATCAGCATATCCCCACTTGTTCCCTGAGCAACCGAATCTCGAGGACGAGATTCATTCTAAGGGGGGTAGGTTCGTGACACCCAGGTTTTTGGCAACTTTTTCTTTTCGAAATCTTTCTGGCTTTATTTGCAATTTGGATGGATTTTGAACCTTTTCAGTTGACTTTGGACTTATGAATTCCTCTGCTTGATCCAAAGCCTTCACCATCTTGCCAAAATCTTGTCACTCACCATCTGGATCAATTTCCAATTCTTTATCTTTCCCAAATATTCATTTTTCTTCCTTTGGGAAAACTGGTCATCACTATGGGTTACAAAGCAACCTATAGTTCTGGTGATCATAAAAATCCCAAATTAATCCCAGACCTTCTTGTCATCATCTACTCCCACAATCTTCAAAAACATTTCATGGTCCAGTACAAAGTTTAGTCCAGAAAACTCCATTTGCTCTCTGGACAGTACTGGTCATTTGTGAAGGAGCTCATATTTTCCCAACTCAATTAATTCCCAGAAAATTCCCTGAGCTTCTAGGGAACCTATCTTTCCACAATATCCAAAAATATCATCTTGTCCAGTACAAATTTTCATCACCAATATTCTGCCAAGTTTCTGTTCAGTTGGAACCTCTGTGAAGGAAGTACCAGCTAGAGGTATCCAATTGAGCTGAAATTTTTATGGCATCTTCTCCTCATCAAATAACCCTGCCACACCAAAATTCATCTCCAGCAAATCAACCAGATGAGTGCATCAAGCTCATCTAGGTTTCTGGTTCAGTACAACTGTTGTACATGAACTATATCCAAATCTTGATCAAATCTTTTCAAACTTGGCCACCTCATAGTCCTTCCAAAGCAAAACACCCCAGACATCTCCTTTGGCTCCATCCCCACCTCACCACTCCTCTAGATCTCTCTCAATTTTGCTATCAGAGACTGTAGCTGAAGCTACACTTCACAGCAGAGTGAATCTAGTCGAACCAGAGGCTTGGAGAGACTAAGGGGTCGAGGGTCGACGTGCCAGACAAGAAATGCCAGGCTCGCGAGGCCTCTAGACACCAATGCCCGTGGTGAGCACGACAATGGCATGCCATTGCACGCGCTCTGCACCGCGCCCGTGTCTATGGCGTCGCGTCCAACTGCCTTGTGCCGCAGTGGCTTGTCTCCGTGCGCCGACATCCTCTCCTTCCTCCACCTGGTCGTCCTGGAGCCTGGCCCTCGCCGGCCGCCACGCGCGCGCGCATTGTGCCGCCCGTGCGGACACAGTGGCTGTGCGGCGCGTCGCCTTCCTCCGCTAGCTGCCGCCGCGCATTAACTCCTCCCTGCTCTCTCCCGTCTCGTCGCCCGCAAGCAGCCAGCCAGCTCGCCGTCCTTGCGCTGGCGACATGGCCTGAATCCCGCCGCTTCCAGAGATCTCCCCCGAGCTCGCCTCCTACTATAAATACCCCTCCCCGGCCTCTCCCGAGCTCCTCATCCACCTCCTCCTCCTCCCAATCGTCCTCCCTGAGCCCGAGCCAAGGCCGAGAGGCCCTCTGGCCTCGAATCTCGCCGGAGCACCGCCGCCACACCGAGCTCTGCCTCCCCGCCGTTCCATTCCTCCCCGAGCTCCACTGACCACACCACCGAGCTTAGCTCGCTCCACTGACCTCGCCTGAGTCCTTCCCGAGTCGAATAGCTGCCGGAGTCGCCGTCTCCGACGACACCCGAACGCCGCCGCCGCCGGAGAGGAAGGGGACGACGTCGTCCGGCCGTCTCTCGCGAAGCTACGGGTACGTGCGTGTTGGTCTTGGAGTGCTCGATCCATTCCCCCTCTCTCCCGACCTCTCCGTCGACTGTATCGCCGGCGACGACCGCCGGAGTCCCGCTCTCTCTCTGTTTCCCTCCCCCTCCTTTTAAATCTGACGCTGGGCCCCGCCAGTCAGCGACCCGCCGAAGCGGTAAGTGGAGGCGCCCCTCCACTTTACGCCTTCGACGTGGCCCCCTGGCAGATTTTCTATTTTCTATTTAAATTCCAGAGTTGACCAGAAACTTTGACCGACCATAACTTTTAAACCATAAGTCCAAATCAATTGATTCTTTTTTGCATCTGGTTTGTCTTGAGCTCCTCTAATTTCTTGCAAAATTTGGTATTTTTCCCATGCACACAGAATTTCTGGTGAACAGAACAGTATTATGTGACATTTTCAATTGCATTTTAAAAATATTTTCAGAAGGAGATTCTTTTGGATTTGAAGCCCAGGAGTTTGTGGACAACCCAACAGAGCAAGGCAAGCCTTGTCATCCATCGCATGAAGCATTTCGATAGTGTTGGTTATTTAATTAAATTTCATGCATTATTTTTAATATGTGCTAAATTCCTAGTAAATCATTTAATTTCTTAGCTACTATTATTCCTGATAAATATCCATACTGTTTAAATGTTGGCAATACTAAACTTAGTTGGTTGATCAAGAGCCACCTACCCGGACTTTTCCGTGCAGCCACATTTGCCGGTATGGGACGGCCTTGACTTGGTCTGGCTGCGTGCTCTTTTATCGGTACCACCAAACTAGGGAGGGTTATGCGTGCGTGCTACCCTGATCAGGTAGACGACCATAATCCTGTGAGCCCAGTTGAGTTATTTTGCCGGCGTCCCCGTTTGGGACAGTTTCTTTGGCCACGACGGTGGCAGGTGTCACGGGGTGACACAGGGGCCACCCTGGACATGACCCTGGGAGGGTATGATTGTTGGTGGTACGATAGAGGGGTCACGGGTCAGGCAGGTTTCGTTGGAGCACAACCGGTCCACCCGAATGGGATCACGAGGCTAGGTACTCCATACTGTGGGTAAAGAGCGCAACCTCTGCAGAGTGTAAAACCTATTCGAATAGCCGCGTCCACGGTATTGGACAGTCCGTTTAGGCCTCTCTAGGATGGTCAACCATAAAGATAATAATGATGGAAGAGCTTGTCTTCTGTTCGGAAGTGCTCTGTGGATGGTGAGCATTCCGAGGGTTGTGGGACAACCCAGATGAGAGTAAGTTGGTACTGGGTACCAGTAAGTGAGCAACCTAATCACTTAACTTGTTATTTGCCATGCTATTGTTTGCTGCATTGTTTTGGTTGCCATGAGCTTGCGAGTACATTCCAAGTACTCACCTGGCGTATCATGCCAGATGCAGGAGAAGCCGAGGACGGAGGTCCCGAAGGTTCGTGCTACGCTAACTAGGCCATTTCCACAGCAGTGTCCCTATGGATGGAGTTTCCCGCGCTATGTTCCGCTACGCCGTAGTCTACCCCAGTAGTATCGAGGCCCTGCTATGTTCCATAAATAATGTAGATATTGTTCTCAGCACCTGCAGCGCTTCTGGCCTCGCTATCGATGTAAATTATGAGCTTGTACTCGAGATATTTCAATAAAGTTCAGTTCAGTTCTGTTCCAAGTTGTTGAGTGTTTCCAGAAGACATGATCTCTGGGTTGGAAACACTGGTAAACCGGTTCTCTGAGCCGGGGTGCCACAATGCTTGGTATCAGAGCCAGGTTGACTGTAGGACACCCTAGTTAACCCTGCGCTAGAACCGCGAGTAGTTTAGAGTCTTGGTGTGTCTTGCTTGCTGCATTTGATTGTTGCATCTGATTGCTGCATTGCATGGCATGCATATATCTTTTATTGTGCTAACCGCTGGTTTGATGAGTGTAGATGGCACCAGTTCCGTACCACTACAATCATGAGCCGGCACCGTTCACTTTTCCAGTACTGCTTCGTAACGTCTGGCTTCGGCTGTATCCCAACGGCGAAGACCCATTGTACCAGGTGTTTCGAGATAAGCTTGCTGGTTCAGTATTCGAGTATCACGCGGAAGCCTTTCTGACTACGAGTTCAGACATCGGCAGCAACTCCCGTTCTTCCAAGGGCGGAACTGCTTCTACTCCAGAGTTGGCGATCCAGTTTGCTGCGATGGAGGCTCTCACTGACTTGCGCTTCCACGAGGTCGAGATGCAGACTCATCCAGGTTTCTTTCACTACCCCACCCTGTCGCCTACGACAGGGCGAGTCCTTTTTGCACCTGTTGATCCAGCGAGTGATCGTGCTACTGGTGATTTATCTCGTTATCTGCACGCCAGTTACTGTATGATTACTTCTCTAGCCGAGGAGCTGACTTCTGCTCGCGAGGCACTTGCGGCCATGGCGACAGCACAGTCTCCTCCTCCACCTCCGTTTTCACCCATATATACTCCACCCGTTCCACCTTCCGACACTCCTTCTAGTTCGTTTGGACCGCCAGGCTTTTCGTCTGGTAGCCGACGTGAGACCCTGTTAGAGTGGGCCTCACTCCTAGCTACTCTAGTTGCTCCGATGCTACGACGTCGCGCTTCTTCTCCTTCAGAGGGAGAACCTTCCCGTCAGCGTTGTCGTGTTTCCTTTGATCCGGAGGCCGAGGTGCACATCATCAGCTCAGATTCCAAGTCAGAGTCAGACGACGAGGAGTCTTCAGTGTACCAGTGTTTGTGCCACCAGCGTCACTAGAGCGGAGGCTTGAGTTTCCGTGCATGCATCATAGCATCCCTGCATATGTCAACTGCCGTCTGAGCAGTCTAGTCATGATCATCCCCCTACTAGCTTGTCATGCATGATGTTGGGTTGCCTTGTATAATTATGTTGCTTTCTTTATTCGCTCTTTTTATTTTGCTTTTTCTGGTGTCATATTGCCCTGCTTTCCTTATGAATGTGGCTCATCGATTCGGTATTTTGCAATGGGAACAAATTTAGGATGAAGAGGTGTAGTAATCAAGGCGGCGATAGAACTCCGGTTCGTCGATCCGCCAGACAGGCAGGACAGTCACCAGAAGATTTACCACCTCCACCCCCACAGACACCGACCACTGATCAGATTATGAGAATGTTTGAAGAGAAAAGAAACCAAGATCTCTTGGAATTTCTGAAAAGTATGCAGATTATGGTGGGTCAGAACAACCACAATGTGACACACTCTAAGCTGTCTGATTTTCAGCGGACAAAGCCACCCAGTTTTGGTCAGGCTGTGGATCCGATGGAAGCTGATGATTGGTTAAGGACTATGGAAAAGAAATTGGAAATAGCCCGCTGTGATGAGGCAGACAAGGTTCCTTTTGTTACACATTATCTGGAGGGACCAGCAACTATATGGTGGGACAATACAAAAATGTTATGGCCGTCTGGAGAAGACATTTCTTGGGAAAAATTCAAGGAGGTATTCCGCAAGTATCATATTCCTACTGGCATAATGAAGGTGAAGCAGGGGGAATTTCTGGCTCTTACTCAAGGGAACATGTCAGTGGGTGAGTATCTGAACAAGTTCAATAATCTGGCACGGTACTCTACCCATGACGTGTCCACCGAAGAAAGGAAGATTGACCGATTCCTAGGAGGGCTGAACCATACCCTCCGCTGTCAGCTGTGTATGCTGGACTTTCCTGACTTCCAGACTCTGGTAAACAAGGCCTACATAGCTGAACGAGAGCATAAGTCAGGATATAATGATCACAAGAGGAAGTTTGAACCCAAGAAGGACAACTGTGAGCAGTTTGTGTAGAAGCCACGTATCTGGCAACCAAGTTCATCTGAATACAAGCCTGCATGGAACAATGGCAACATCAATAAGCCTGTCACCCAGGACAAGACCTTCGGCAAACAACCAGTGCTGGAGGATTGCCGCCGCAACAACACATGCTTCACTTGCGGCCAGAGTGGGCACTACTCCAAGCAATGCCCCGCAAGAAATGGGATGCCACCCTCCGACTTCAAGCCACAAGTCAACAGTGTTGGTCGCCGCCCCAATCCAAACTTCTATCGCGGCCAAGTCCATCATATCTCCGCTGAGGAAGCCCGCGAAGCACCAGATGTGGTCCTTGGTATGTTTTCTGTTAACAACACACCTGCAATAATTTTATTTGATTCTGGGGCTTCTCATTCATTTATTTCGCGGAGTTTTGCCACCTTGCACAAATTTCCTCAGTCCCTTTTGGACAAGATCATGGTGGTGCAATCCCCTGACTCCATGCTGAGAACGAATGTGATATACAAGAATCTGGAAATCTTGATACACGATGTGAAGTTTCCAGCCACTCTCGTTGCCATTGAATCCCCTGGACTAGATATAATACTGGGAATGGATTGGTTGGTACCACACCAGGTGTGTATCAACTGTGCCACCAGGAAAGTGACACTGGTTAACCCGGCAGGCCAAACAGTCTAATTCACTGCCAGCAGAGTAATGTCAAAGAAAGGGATGGCATTCAAAGCCATAGCTACAGACATAAGTCTGATTCCGGTAGTCAGTGAATTTTCGGACGTATTTCCAGAAGAGATACCGGGAATGCCACCTGATCGGGAACTAGAGTTTGCTATTGATGTTGTTCCCGGCACTGCTCCAATATACAAGAAGTACTACCGCATGCCTTCCCCAGAGCTGGTGGAACTGAAGAAACAGTTGGATGAATTATTACAGAAAGGGTATATTCGCCCAAGCACTTCACCGTGGGGATCACCTGTGCTGTTTGTCAAGAAGAAGGATGGCAGCCTACGAATGTGCGTAGACTATCGCCAATTGAATGAGGTCACCATCAAAAATAAATATCCGCTCCCTCGTATTGATGATCTATTCGACCAGCTGAACGGAGCCTGGGTATTTTCCAAGATTGACCTCCGAACGGGGTATCATCAGTTAAAAATCAGGAAAGAGGATATCCCCAAGACAACCTTTACTACCAGATATGGTCTGTATGAGTTTACAGTCATGTCGTTCGGGCTGACAAATGCTCCAGCATATTTCATGAGCATGATGAATAAGGTCTTTATGGACTTCCTGGACAAATTTGTGGTAGTATTCATTGATGATATTCTCATCTACTCCAGAGATGAAGAGGAGCATGCGCAACATCTCCGCACTATCCTGGAAAGACTAAGGACCCATTGCTTGTATGCCAAATTCAGCAAATGCGAATTTTGGCTAAGAGAGGTGGGATTTCTGGGACATATTCTGTCAGAGCAAGGTGTGGCTGTCGACCCTAGCAAGGTGACTGCTGTATTAAACTGGAAGACACCAGCCACAGTAACAGAAGTCCGCAGTTTTCTGGGATTGGCAGGCTACTACCGTCGCTTCATCGAAGACTTCTCAAAAATAGCCAAGCCCCTGACAGAACTGCTGAAGAAGAACCACAAGTTTGCCTGGACGGAAGAATGTGATAGCAGTTTCATGGAGCTAAAGACGAGGCTAACTACCGCCCCTGTCTTAGTTCTTCCAGACATTCACAAGAGCTTTGACATATACTGTGATGCTTCCAGGCGTGGAATCAGCTGCGTTCTAATGCAAGAAGGAAAGGCTGTAGCGTACGCATCCAGGCAGCTACGACCTCATGAAGAGAATTATCCCACGCATGACTTGGAATTGGCAGCCGTGGTTCATGCATTAAAAATTTGGAGGCATTATCTCATTGGACAGCGATGTGAGATATACACAGACCACAAGAGTCTCAAGTATATTTTCACTCAACCTGATCTCAATCTCAGGCAAAGAAGATGGCTTGAATTGGTCATGGACTATGACATTGGGATTAATTATCATCCGAGAAAAGCCAATGTGGTCGCCGATGCCCTCAGCGGAAAGCAAGGTACCCTGAATGCACTCATGGAGGGAATGCATCCAAGGCTGCGAGAAGAATTTGCCAAGCTAAATATGGTGCTATGCGGCCCAACCAGCCCGGATACAATGGAAATTACTCCAACACTGATGGCAGAAATTAAGGCAGCTCAGAAATCAGACCCAGAAATACAAGAGATCAGAGAGCGCATTCCGCTATGAAAGGCCAAGTCCTTCCGAATTGATGACCAGGACACTGTATGGTTTGAGAACCGAATATGTCTGCCTGATCAAGACAGCTTGAGGCAGCAAATACTTAGAGAGGCACATGAATCTGCATATTCTATCCATTCCGGAGGAACAAAAATGTAACAGGACTTGCGAGAAACCTTCTGGTGGCCAGGAATGCGAAGGGATATAGCATACTATGTCGCATGTTCTCACATCTGCAATAGAGTCAAGGCTGAACATCAGAAACCCGCTGGGCTACTGCAACCTTTACCAGTTCCCCAGTGGAAATGGGATGACATATGCATGGACTTCATTGTCGGACTACCCAAGTCCACAAGAGGCCATGATGCTATCTGGGTCATCGTGGACATACTTACAAAAGTGGCTCACTTCCTTCCGGTAAAGACCACTTTCAACGCGAATCAGCTCGCACAGCTCTACATGTCCCTGATAGTCAGCCTTCATGGAGTACCCAAGTCTATCACGTCAGATAGAGGTTCCCTGTTCACTTCAGCATTTTGGCTGCGACTGCATCAAGCCATGGGAACTGTGCTAAAGCATAGTATGGCATATCATCCACAGATAGATGGGCAGACAGAACGTGTGAATCAGATAGTGGAAGATATGCTTCGGTCCTGTGCCCTCGCCCAAGGACCCAAATGGGAAGATAGTCTACCTTATGCAGAATTCTCCTACAACAACAGTTATCAGTCAAGTCTCAAAATGTCACCATTCGAGGCTTTGTACGGACGGAAATGCCGCACCCCTTTAAATTGGTCACAGACAGGAGACAGCCGTATCTTCGGCACAGATTTGATGCTCGAGGCTGAGAAACAAGTCAAGGATATCCATGAGCGTCTTCGAGCAGCCAAGTCCCGTCAAAAGAGCTACTATGACCCGAGGCATCGGGAAGTAACTTTTGAACCAGGAAACTATGCGTATCTCCAAGTTACCCCCATGAAAGGAATAAAGAGGTTTCACACCCGAGGAAAGCTTGCATCGAGATACATCGGTCCCTTTCCAGTCATGGGTAGAAGAGGCAGAGTGGCATATCAGCTAGAGTTACCGCCAGAGTTGTCAGATGTTCACGATGTTTTCCACATATCACAGCTAAGAAAGTGCATTGCACCTCCGATCAAACAGGCAGATATGAGTGAACTAGAGCTGAATAAGGATTTGACCTACGAGGAAAGACCTGTCAGAATATTGGATGAGATGGAAAGGACTACCAGGAGTAAGACAATCAGATTTTACAAGGTACTGTGGGATCATCATACTGAGGAAGAGGCTACCTGGGAAAGAGAAGATTTTCTGAGATCAGCATATCCCCACTTGTTCCCTGAGCAACCGAATCTCGAGGACAAGATTCATTCTAAGGGGGGTAGGTTCGTGACACCCTGGTTTTTGGCAACTTTTTCTTTTCGAAATCTTTCTGGCTTTATTTGCAATTTGGATCGATTTTGAACCTTTTCAGTTGACTTTGGACTTATGAATTCCTCTGCTTGATCCAAAGCCTTCACCATCTTGCCAAAATTTTGTCACTCACCATCTGGATCAATTTCCAATTCTTTATCTTTCCCAAATATTCATTTTTCTTCCTTTGGGAAAATTGGTCATCACTATGGGTTACAAAGCAACCTATAGTTCTGGTGATCATAAAAATCCCAAATTAATCCCAGACCTTCTTGTCATCATCTACTCCCACAATCTTCAAAAACATTTCATGGTCCAGTACAAAGTTTAGTCCAGAAAACTCCATTTGCTCTCTAAACAGTACTGGTCATTTGTGAAGGAGCTCATATTTTCCCAACTCAATTAATTCCCAGAAAATTCCCTGAGCTTCTAGGGAACCTATCTTTCCACAATATCCAAAAATATCATCTTGTCCAGTACAAATTTTCATCACCAATATTCTGCCAAGTTTCTATTCAGTTGGAACCTCTGTGAAGGAAGTACCAGCTAGAGGTATCCAATTGAGCTGAAATTTTTATGGCATCTTCTCCTCATCAAATAACCCTGCCACACCAAAATTCATCTCCAGCAAATCAACCAGATGAGTGCATCAAGCTCATCTAGGTTTCTGGTTCAGTACAACTGTTGTACATGAACTATATCCAAATCTTGATCAAATCTTTTCAAACTTGGCCAGCTCATAGTCCTTCCAAAGCAAAACACCCCAGACATCTCCTTTGGCTCCATCCCCACCTCACCACTCCTCTAGATCTCTCTCAATTTTGCAGTCAGAGACTGTAGCTGAAGCTACACTTCACAGCAGAGTGAATCTAGTCGAACCAGAGGCTTGGAGAGACTAAGGGGTCGAGGGTTGACATGCCAGACAAGAAATGCCAGGCTCGCGAGGCCTCTAGAGACCAATGCCCGTGGTGAGCATGACAATGGCAAGCCATTGCACGCGCTCTGCACCGCGCCCGTGTCTGTGGCGTCGCGTCCGACTGCCTCGCGCCGCAGTGCCTTGTCTCCGTGCGCCGACATCCTCTGCTTCCTCCACCTGGTAGTTCTGGAGCCTGGCCCTCGCCGGAATCGCCCTCCCCGGCTGCCATGCGCGCGCGCACTGTGCCGCCCGTGCGGACACAGTGGCTGTGCGGCGCGTCGCCTTCCTCCGCTAGCTGCCGCCGCGCATTAACTCCTCCCTGCTCTCTCCCGTCTCGTCACCCGCAAGCAGCCAGCCAGCTCGCCGTCCTTGCGCCGGCGACGTGGCCTGAATCCCGCAGCTTCCAGAGATCTCCCCCGAGCTCGCCTCCTCCTATATATACCCCTCCCCGGCCTCTCCCGAGCTCCTCATCCACCTCCTCCTCCTCCCAATCGACCTCCCCGAGCCGGAGCCAAGGCCGAGAGGCCCTCTGGCCTCGAATCTCGCCGGAGCACCGCCGCCACACCGAGCTCTGCCTCCGCGCCGTTCCACTCCTCCCCGAGCTCCACTGACCACACCACCGATCTTAGCTCGCTCCACTGACCTCGCCTGAGTCCTTCCCGAGTCGAATAGCTGCCGGAGTCGCCGTCTCTGACGACACCCGAACGCCGCCGCCGCCGGACAGGAAGGGGACGACGTCGTCCAGTCGTCTCTCGCGAAGCTGCGGGTACGTGCGTGTTGGTCTTGGAGTGCTCGATCCATTCCCCCTCTCTCCTGACCTCGCCGTCAACTGTATCGCCGGCGACGACCGCTGGAGTCCCGCTATCTCTCTGTTTCCCTCCCCCTCCTTTTAAATCTAACGCTGGGCCCCGCCAGTCAGCGACCCGCCGAAGCGGTAAGTGGAGGTGCCCCTCCACTTTACGCCTTCGACGTGGCCCCCTGGCAGATTTTCTATTTTCTATTTAAATTCCAGAGTTGACCAGAAACTTTGACCGACCATAACTTTTAAACCATAAGTCCAAATCAATTGATTCTTTTTGCATCTGGTTTGTCTTGAGCTCCTCTAATTTCTTGCAAAATTTGGTATTTATCCCATGCACACCGAATTTCTGGTGAACAGAACAGTATTATGTGACATTTTCAATTGCATTTTAAAAATATTTTCAGAAGGAGATTCTTTTGGATTTGAAGCCCAGGAGTTTGTGGACAACCCAACAGAGCATTTCAATAGTGTTGGTTATTTAATTAAATTTCATGCATTATTTTTAATATGTGCTAAATTCCTAGTAAATCATTTAATTGCTTCGCTACTATTATTCCTGATAAATATCCATACTGGTTAAATGTTGGCAATACAAAACTTAGTTGGTTGATCAAGAGCCACCTACCCGGACTTTTCCGTGCAGACACATTTGCCGGTATGGGACGGCCTTGACCTGGTCTGGCTGCATGCTCTTTTATCGGTACCACCAAACTAGGGAGGGTTATGCGTGCGTGCTGCCCTGATTTGGTAGACGACCATAATCCTGTGAGCCCAGTTGAGTTATTTTGCTGGCGTCCCCGTTTGGGACAGTTTGTTTGGCCACGACGGTGGCAGGTGTCACGGGGTGACACAGGGGCCACCCAGGACATGACCCTGGGAGGGTATGATTATCGGTGGTACGATAGAGGGGTCACGGGTCAGGCAGGTTTCATTGGAGCACCACCGGTCCACCCGAATGGGATCACGAGGCCAGGTACTCCATAGTGTGGGTAAAGTGCGCAACCTCTGCAGAGTGTAAAACCTATTCGAATAGCCGCATCCATGGTATTGGACAGTCCGTTTAGGCCTCTCTAGGATGGTCAACCATAAAGATAATAATGATGGAAGAGCTTGTCTTCTGTTCGGAAGTGCTCTGTGGATGGTGAGCATTCCAAGGGTTGTGGGACAACCCAGATGAGAGTAAGTTGGTACTGGGTACCAGTAAGTGAGCAACCTAATCACTTAACTTGTTATTTGCCATGCTATTGTTTGCTGCATTGTTTTGGTCGCCATGAGCTTGCGAGTACATTCCAAGTACTCACCTGGCGTATCATGCCAGATGCAGGAGAAGCCGAGGATGGAGGTCCCGAAGGTTCGTGCTACGCTAACTAGGCCGTGTCCACAGCAGTGTCCCTGTGGATGGAGTTTCCCGCGCTATGTTCCGCTACGCCGTAGTCTACCCCAGTAGTATCGAGGCCCTGCTATGTTCCATAAATAATGTAGATATTGTTCTCAGCACCTGCAGTGCTTCTGGCCTCGCTATCGTTGTAAATTATGAGCTTGTACTCGAGATATTTCAATAAAGTTCAGTTCTGTTCTGTTCCAAGTTGTTGAGTGTTTCCAGAAGACATGATCTTTGGGTTGGAAACACTGGTAAACCGGTTCTCTGAGCCGGGGTGCCACAGCTGCGCACCTGTTGAAAACTTGCCGGAGTGCTCTGCCGATAAGAAATCCAAAGCTACTTCACCAGCAACCAAAAAGGTGCCGGCAAGGGAGGACGGCACTGACGGTACCTTCACCATCAGTGCAACTGTTGAAAGCAAATAGGAAAGCGCGCTCGTTGCCTTCCTGCGGGCGAATGTCGATGTGTTCGCATGGCAACCATCTGACATCCCCGGTGTTCCCAGGGAGGTAATTGAGCACCACCTTGCCGTCTGTCCTCACACTCGGCCCATCAAGCAGAAGGCCAGAAAACAAGCTTTGGAGCGGCAACAATTCATTACCGAGGAGATCAAGAAACTTGAAGCAGCAGGCCTGGTTAAAGGCGTACTACACCCAACTTGGTTGGCAAATCCAGTCATGGTGCGCAAAGCAAACGGAAAGTGGAGACTTTGTATTGACTACACTGATATCAACAAAGCATGTCCAAAGGATCCTTTCCCTTTGCTGCGCATCGATCAAATCGTAGACTCTACTTCCGGCTATGATTTACTCTCCTTCCTTGATGCTTATTCTGGGTACCATCAGATATTCATGGCCAAGGAGGATGAGGAGAAAACCGCATTCATTACTCCATGTGGCACATACTGCTTCGTGCGTATGCCTTTCGGGTTAAAGAGTGCCGGTTCAACATTCGCAAGGGCAGTCCAAATTGGTTTTGAGCCCTAGCCGCACAGGAACGTGGAAGCGTATATGGATGATATAGTAGTCAAAACCAAGGACAAATCAACCCTCATTCAAGATTTAGAAGAAACATTTGCAAATTTGCGCAAGATTAATTTGAAGCTCAATCCCGAGAAGTGTGTGTTTGGCATCCCATCCGGCAAACTTCTCGGATTCTTTGTATCTCAACGTGGAATTGAAGCAAACCCCGACAAGATCAAGGCAATTGAGCAGATTCAAGCACCAAAAAGCATCAAGGATGTGCGGTGTCTTGCTGGCTGTGTTGCTGCCTTGAGTAGGTTCATTTCAAAATCTGCTGAGCGCGCTCTACCGTTTTTCAAGATTTTGAAAAAGGCAGGTCCAATGAAATGGACTCCGGAAGCAGAGGCCGCGTTGTAGGATTTGTAAAGATACCTCTCCTCCGCGCCAACAGTAGTCGCGCCTAGACCACAGGAGCTGCTGCTGCTATATGTAGCGGCAACAAATCAAGTGGCTAGTGCTACACTAGTGGTGCAGAGGGAAGTTGATGACGAGGAAGCAGCCGCGGCAAGACAGTCTAGCGACGAACCGAAATCTTCTCCAGCAAAGTCTGGTGCCGACAAGTCAGAAATAGCGCAGGCAAATGAAGCTGACCAACAAGTGACACCGAAGAAGAAAGTGGTGCAGCGACCCGTGTATTTTGTTAGTTCCCTTCTGCAGGGGGCTAGATCAAGATACTCTGGAGTGCAGAAATTGCTTTTCGGCCTTCTTATGGCTTCGAGAAAGCTGCGTCACTACTTCCAAGCGCACGAGACCACCATCGTCACTCGCTTTCCGTTGCAACGCATTTTGAGGAATCCAGAGGCAACTGGCAGGATAGTGGAGTGGGCGTTGGAATTATCAAGCTTTGCACTTAAATTTGAAAGCACTTCAACCATTCAAAGCAGAGCCTTGGCAGAGTTCATTGTAGAATGGACGCCAACGCAAGACAAAGAAATTTAAGAAACAGCTCTCCCCGGTAAAGAGACAGCCAAAGAATGGATCATGTACTTTGACGGTGCCTTCTCGCTGCAAGGCGCCGGTGCCGGAGTGCTGCTTGTCGCACCCACCGGAGAGCACCTCGAGTATGTGGTTCAAATGCACTTTCCCACGGAGCAAGCTACAAACAACACTACTAAGTATGAAGGGCTCCTTGCCGGTCTTTGGATCGCGGTGGAAATTGATCGTCCGCGGTGACTCGCAGCTTGTTGTGAAGCAAGTGAACAAAGATTACCAGAGCCCGTTGATGGAAGCGTATGTGGAAGAAGTGAGAAAATTCGAGGAACACTTTGACGGGTTACAAACAGAGCACATCCCTCGTGCGGAAAACAGCATCGCTGATCACCTGTCAAAGTGTGCCGCTCAAAAGCTACCTGTGGAACCGGGAACTTTTGTGCTCCATTTGAATCAACCAACAGTCACTCCCTCAACGCAGGCCAATAAGAGAAGGAAGTTGAATACCGGAAACTACTTTCTGGCAGAGCTCCCTGAAGCCGCCGGTAAGAACGTTGCCAGTAACAATGATGCGGTTGTCGGTGAGCAGCGGCTTCACGCAGAACCCCAGGTTCTTGCCGCTGAGGCAAGCGCTCCCACGGCCGAGGAAATGCCTTTAGTCCTTGTCGTCGAGCTGCAGGCCCCGGCATGGGCACAGCAGATAGTCCATTTTCTTCAAACAGGAGAACTTCCCGATGAGCAAGAAGAAGCTGAGAAAGTAGCCCGTCAGTCAAGTATGTACTAGTTCATGGATGACACACTATACAGAAAAAGGCCAAACGGTGTGAAATTAAAGTGTATTTGCCGAGAAGATGGACTGAAGCTGTTGGCAGAGATACATGCAGGCATATGTGGCTCTCACATAGGATCAAGGGCGCTTGCCGGCAAAGCTTTCCGGCAAGGCTTCTATTGGCCCACTGCCCTCTAGGATGCAACTGAGCTAGTAACCAAGTGTGAAGCATGCCAGTTCCATTCAAAGAACATACATCAGCCAGCTCATGCTCTCCAAACGATCCCTCTCTCCTGGCCCTTTTCGGTCTGGGGGCTCGATATCTTGGGCCCCTTCCCCTGTGCTACCGGGGGCTTTGAGTTCTTGTACATCACAATCGACAAGTTCACAAAGTGGCCGGAAGTGGAGCCGGTGAGAAAGGTGATAGCGCAATCAGCCGTCAAGTTCTTCAAAGGATTAGTTTGCCGTTTCGGGGTTCCTAACAGAGTCATCACCGATAACGGCACACAATTCATGAGCCGCACCTTCATGCAGTATATCTAGGACCTTGGCGGAAAAATCTATTTTGCATCTGTTGCTCACCCGAGAAGCAACGGTCAAGTGGAAAGGATGAACGCTGAAGTGCTGCGAGGCCTCAAGACAAGAACCTTTGACAGGCTGCGCAAATGTGGAAGACGCTCGATTGATGAGTTGCCGGCAGTTCTTTGGTCACTCAGGACGACACCAAATCGAGCTACCGGCCAAACACCCTTCTCCTTAGTCTATGGTGCAGAGGCGGTGCTCCCCACGGAACTCATATATGGGTCACCTCGAGTGCTCGCTTATGATGAAGCTAAGTAAGAGCAGTTGCGGCAAGATGACGCAACGCTCCTTGAGGAAGATCGTCTTCAGGCGGCTGTGCGAGCTGCATGCTACCAGCAAGCCTTGCGCCGCTATCATAGACGCAAAGTGCATGCCCGAAGCCTTGAGGAAGGCAACCTTGTTCTTCGGTGCGTTTAGTCCGCCAAGAGATCAAACAAGTTGACGCCGAAGTGGGAAGACCCTTATCGGGTAGTACGAGTCACCAGACCTGGCGCAGTCCGTCTAGAGACCAAAGATGGCATTCAAATGCAGAACTCATGGAATATTGAGCATCTTCTCAAGTTCTACCCATAAGGCGCGGGTTGCCGGGTTTCCCGACAACCCCTTTTTGTACAAGCTTTGTCAGCAAGACTTGTAACCCTTTGTACAAAGCCAGGCACAGATCCTGTGCATAACAAAGCTAAGTATTTCACAACTCTTCATACATATTCATTTATATCTGGGTGCATGTGATGTTGTGATTACACTTTAGTTTGTATGGAATGGCTAATGATCCGTCAAGGTTCCCAAACCACTTTTTTCCTCTTCTTTCTCTTCCATAAAGGACAGAAGGATCCCTCGCGTGCAAGTTTCCTAGGGGGAGTGACATGGGGTTCCATTTAACAACGTTCAAGTGATCATTTCGTACGGCAAGGATAACAGGGCGAGGAAAAGCTAAGTTGAAAAACTTTGAACTATTTCCTTGTTACGTTTGCAGTTCCCCTTGAACGATTCTGTGTTTGTATGAAAAACCTGCACGCGAAGGAACCTTGTCGCGATCAGTCAGCGCTCTAGTTTGCCTCAAGTTCGTTCGGCAAGCTTAGCAGTTGCGTTCTGGCCTGGCAAGTTACCTTGCCGACAGCAACACTACCAGCAGGCTGCTAAGGACCTGTTCCTCAAAGCGCTCGCGGCAAGTGTGCGCACCGGCAAGTTTCCGAACAAGCATAGGGAGCACAATCATACAAAAACAAAATAAAACGAGGGGAACAGCACGCATTGGTCTAAGCCCGCCAAACAATAGATACTCGTTAAAAAAGTACTCGGTTACATTTTATTGGCCCTTCCCCAGGGTTTACATCGAGTGCAAAGAGGGCAAAAGGAGCGCCTAGGCGAGCCTGACTCGTTCCCGGAAGACCAGATGATGGTGCTGCCAGCGATCAGCCAGACTCATCGCCGTCATCTTCAATCTTCACGCCGGGAGCGCCGTCGTCATCGCCGTCACCATCATCATCCTCAGCCTCGCTGGAGGAAGCGGTGTCGCTGTCGCTCGAGCTTTCCGCACAGCACTCCAGGCGAGCGCCCGAAGCCCCGAAGAAATTCATGACAAGCGTGTCAGACCCGACAAGCTTGAAGTGAAGGAGGTGTCCCTGCCCTAAGCAACGAGCACGGACAAAGGATTTCCACCCGCGCGTGAGGTACATGATGCCATTGTTGGAGGTCTCAACGGTCACCCAGACTGGGCCGTTGTAGCAGCCATCCACGCGCAGCCACAAGCCGTGCTGATGGCGGCCTTCCATCTCCCTAGCGAAGGGGCGAGGAAGCTGCAGCTAGTTCCACGGCCGATCGCGCAGTTCGATGACAAACTCCTGCACCGTGTCATCCGTATGGCCTTCTGCCGGGGGAGGAAGAGCCGAAGGTGAAGCGGCAAGCGCCCCGCCATGGCCACCTCGACCACGGGCGCCACGTCTTCCTCGACCATGGTGTCGGTTCTAAATCCGGCATATCTCGTAGTAGGGGTCCTAAGCTAGGCGTCTTGGAGTGATGGTAACACGGACACATAATTTTACCCAGGTTCGGGCTCTCTCGAAGATATAATACCCTACGTCCTGCTTTTGATTGTTCTACCACGAGATTGTTCTAATGAATATGAGATGATCTATCGACTAGCCTGGCCTCGGTTTATATATGCACCAGAGGCCTAGGATAACAAGAGTCCTAGTCGGCTACGTCGGTGGAGAGGAGTCCTTGTCTTGATCACCAAGTCTTGTGGAATCTTCCTTGTATGCATCATGGGCTACCCGAAGTGGCCCATGAGTGAACCGCCATGGGGGTCCTCGGCCCGATCCACCTGGTCGGGAGACGACGTGATGAGTACCCCCTAGTCTAGGACACCGTCAGTAGCCCCCTGAACCGGTCTTCAAGTTGGGGATGCTCCTCGGTTCTTCTGAATTGTGCTTCGTCTTCGGTCGTTGGTCTTGAAAACTGGTTCAATAAATATTCTCATCTCCGATCTCGAGGATCGCCGAGGTGTATCTGACGAGTTGACACGTCGGGCATCCGAGGAGCCCCTTTAGGTTCTTGGCCTTTATCAATGCCTTGTTATTTTTTACGCCACACCTCGGGTTCGAAGTTTTTCTCAGGTGGCGGTGTCCTCTTACAGCCGAGATCCAATGTCGGACTGCATCCGAGGTGTCTTTTTGCAGCCGAGCTCCGACGCTGGTCTGCATCCAAGGTGTATTTTTGCAGCCGAGCTCCAATGACGGTCTACATCCAGGGTGTCATAGATTACTTCGGTTTTAAAAAAAGTTTGAAGGAGTTCAGCCGAGCTTAATGCCGGAAATGTCCTCTAGGGAGCCAGCCACTTGCATCCGAGCTCTATGCCGGACTGCTTCCAAGGTGGTGCACCACCTCGGCCGTGGGCTGACTTTTGTGGATATATATTTTTTCAATTGGTGCAATTTATTCTCTGCCGAGATATATAGCCAGTAGCCCTCAAGGTGTGTGTCGGCTAAAAATCCGAGATGCACCTGAAGGATAACATAAAACCGCTGATCCCAGTAGCCCCTGAGACTCAGGTCGATTCGCGAAATCGGCCTGAGGATCAACTCCTAGCTCGGCAGCATACTTAGGAACAGAAACACGGTGTGCATAGTCCTCGAGACTCAGGTTGGGTGTGGCCGACCAACCCGAGGATTGTAATATCCTCGGAAACTGTTTTGCACTTTCAATTTTCTGCATTGAATCATCAATGCAGTAGCCCTCGAGCCACTGGTCGGGTGGCAACACCAGATCAGGGGATCGATGTAACCCGTTAATGGCTTTTAAGTGAGAAGCGCGAAGCCCAGTAGCCCCCGAGCCTTAAGTTGGGCAAGGGTGGCCGAATTAAGGATCAATATCCAGAGTAAATTGATTTTAATTACAATTTATGTGTAATGATTCTACGTATCCAAGTACTTTACATCATTAATGCTCGGATCCATATTGTACAAAACTTTGTTGACCGACCATCGGTTTCAACCTCCTCGGCCAGTAGTTGAGGAGTGTTTGTCCTACTTTATAAAGCCTTTATAAGGGCAAAGATTTACGGCAAACAAGGCAATCCGGCCATATGGTTTTATAAACAAAGGTATGCGGAGAGATATGTTATATTACTATTTAACGTAAGAAACATTTTCTGGGAAAAATAGTTCCTTTATAGGTTCCTTTTCGCAGGTTATCATGCTAACCATGATTATGTAACTTCACCTCCGATCTAAGTGGGAGAAAATAGTGAAGATTAATTCGGGGAAAATTCCTGAAGTATTTGGCTTTAAAAAACCGACATTTTCACTTCCGTCGTTGCCGACCAATTATGTTCTTGAGATTGCTAGCTTTCGGCTTCACCCAGTCTGAGGTACTAACCCGGATAACCCGGTAGTATCAATCACAGAGGTGCTCCCTTTACCCCCTATCCGAACAATCGGGAATGTAGGGGGTAAGCACAGGAGCCAGGCAACCCAGCTTGGCCAGATCTCCAGTCAAATTGATGTATATTGTGGCTTTATAACGATTTATGGGAAGGCAGCTCTCGTATATTGAATACAAATGCTGAGAATACGTCGGACTCTCCAGGAGTCCCAAAGTAACCGCGCCGAGGTGCCTCAAGGAGCCCCTGGTACGGTTTATTGGACTCTTTTATATGTCCGAAGTGTTTTATACCAAAAACTCGAGGTTAGAATTGCACAGTTTTTTCAAAGACGGCCGAACTGCTTTTCTATTAGTGACCTCGGACAAGCCAAACACTTTTATGAATGCAAGCTGATCGGCCGATTGAATTTGCGCATGTTTATGGTAGTCAGCTTTTAAGCTGTATTTTGCAGCTTTATGCTATATGTTATTTTGACTCCGTTGCGACTGTTTATAATTTGAAACTGACCCATCGTCGGCTTCCACCCCTTTATAGATGCTACGCAGGGTGTTTCCGCAATAACAAGACAACCATTAGCCGACGTCTCGGTGCCCGGAGGCGGCTGTGTTAGCGGAAACGAGGCAATCAGATATGTAGGCTTTATAACTTTCACTTAGTCATAGGAGCGTAAAGTTGGGAGGCCAGTTACTAGCCCCCGGTTAGTGCTCGGCGTCAGCCGAGGTCAGGCCATTAACACTTCAGCCAATTTTATGAAAGGCCCATCGTTTAACACGGGGTAACCTCTATCGATCTAGAGTTTGACACAATCATCGGATCGCTGACCAGTTTATGCTTATTGTGACAGTCAGTTTTTGGCTTTCTCCACTGAGGTACTTGACCAGTTAAACCGGAAGTACAATCATAGTGGTTCTCCCTTTACCCTTAGCCGAACAATCGGGAACGTAAGGAGTAAGCACAGGAGCCGGGCAACCCAACTATTGACCGAAGACACAATTCAAAACTGATGCATATAAAGCAATATCCGAGAACGTTTTGCCGAGGACTCCTCGGAGTACCTTGGCTTTTGGTGGGTTCAGCTCTAGTCGCAGCCCCCCGTTGATATTGTCGATGCTTTAAAGTCATCCGACGTTGTACTGCGAGAGTTATGCTGGAGACACACAGTATCCCCCGAGACTCAGGTTGGGTGCGGCCGACCAACCTGAGGATCGAATCTCCTCGGGAACTAGTCCAGATGTCATGTGTGTTTCGCCAACGCCGAGGTGTAGGTCGGCAGGAAAGATGCCGAGCTACGGGTTGGAAAAGATCTCGCGAGCTGAATTATTACACAGGGCACCTCGGTCATGAGGATGTCCCGCCTCCTGAAAGAAAAACATACAAATAGCTTAAAAGTGCCATAAGCTCGAAAAGCTAAAAAACTTATGTAAAAACTGGACGTCCGAACTAAATCAAGTTTTTTGGTGCCAATCCGAAAATTGGTCTTTAAAATAAATTTTTCCTTCCGTCGTGCTTTAAAATGAAACATCCGATCTCTAAACTTCAAGTAGGTCAGCCTTCGGCTTCAACCTCCACATCCCTAAGGCGGAGTGCTTCTCAGAGGCCAATTTAGCGAACTAAACTCGAGCGGCTTTAGAGAGAAACCAGGCTATCCGGCTATTGACCATACACTCGAGTTGAAAAAGGAGTGTTAGAAAAAGACTTTGCAACAACTTAGAAGAAAAAAAATATTTATTATAAAACGGCTCATATAAATTTAAGAGCCCCAGTTAACATGGAAAAAAAGGTGTTTTTAACAAACATTGTTTTTAACAAACAACTTTTTTGTTTAACGCAAATATAATGCTTGGTCGAACTCAACAAAAATTAAAAATTGAAAAAAGTTGAGCATGAAAGCGACTTAGCTGGTTAATGTGCTCGGTGTTGATGACGCGGGCCGAGCTTGCGGCGGGTCGAGGTCCCAGCCCTCAAGCCTGTCCTGAGGTGGCCGAGCGAAGAGCTCGGCTGATGAAGTGGCAGCACAACACTGCCGATGTGCCGAGGCGAAGCCCCTGGTCCAGCCAAGGAGACAGAGTAGGTCAGCAGGGTGACGCCGGAGTAGGTCGATGAAGCGATGGCGAAGCCCCCGGTCTAGCTAACGTGACGAAGCTGGTCGGCTGGTGACGCCGAAGTCCCCAAAGTAGGTTGATGAAGAGATGGCGAAGCCCCCGGTCTAGCCGAGGTGACGGAGCAGGTCGGTTAGGTGACGTTGCAGCCCCATGCTAGCCGAGGTGTCGAAGCTGGTCGGCGTGGTGGGTATCGGCTTGAAGAAGCAATGGTGTGGCGATGCCGACGCAGCTCGGAACTGGTCAATGCCGGCTTGATGAAGTGACCGCATGGCGATGCCGGCGCGCCCCATCCGTGCAATCCGTGGGGCGACGATGTTGTATTGACGATTATTTGGCATTCGCGATGCCGGACTCTAGGTCGGCTCGCCGGAGTGATGATCTGATGAGGTTGACCTCGGCTCGATGAAGCAATGAACTGTCTAGTGCAGGTCGGCAGCCGTGGAGCAACGTTGTCAGACCGGTTTGACACCAACGAGACGGTGAAGATTACCTCGGAAAAGGCTTTTAAATTTTGCAGGCACGTGCTTGAAAACAAAACACAATACCCTATAAGAAATTCCCTTCAAAAAGGATGTCTGATAATCTGTTCATGAAAAAGATGAACTCGGGTCGGATTCGTTTTCGCGCAGAAAATAGATCCAGAAATTGACGCACTCCTCGGGCTGTTCCCGGAGTTTGAACGGTCGGATCGAGCTGAAATTTTGAGGGATGGTAGATATAGGAATTCCAAAGCCGATCAACGGTTGGATCGTCCAAAGGATGTCCGAGCTGGACGCTGGACTCCTCGCCCTAAACTCATCCAGATTCACGTCCAGATTTGACAGGGCTCTGGTATATCGTAGATCGCCGTAGTTTCCTCCATCGGAATACGACGAAATTTTACGGGGTCTTTATAGACTCAATTCCGCACAATTACACCAAAGGATTCGTCAAAACGACGCTCGAGGAGGCGGTGACGGTGAACGCGAACCCGCTGTCCAGAAAAACTACACGGTCGCCCGAGGGCAATGTTATTTTGAGCCCCCGAGCTCCGTGGATGATTCCCCCATGATCTTGATAGAGATCGGAGTTGATAATGATGAATGTAAGCATCCGATATTAATGATCCAACGCGGAGCGCAGTCCTCGGTCCAGCCGAGGTGACCAGTCGAGCCGGCGACGAAGATGCCGACATCGACAATAAAGCTCGGTTCCGACGCGTAGATCGCGCCGGAGACGATCTGAATTCCCATCGCACCGTGGCGACTGCCAGCAGGCTCTCAATGAAAGAACCAGTGTCGGTTCTAAATCCGGCATATCTCGTAGTAGGGGTCCTAAGCAAGGCGTCTTGGAGCGATGGTAACACGGACACAGAATTTTACCCAGGTTCGGGCTTTCTTGAAGAGATAATACCCTACGTCCTGCTTTTGATTGTATTCATATGGGGTGTAGTACAGAGTACATGTATCTACCATGAGATTATTCTAATGAATATGAGATGATCTATCGACTAGCCTGGCCTCGGTTTATATATGCACCTGAGGCCTAGGATAACAAGAGTCCTAGTCGGCTACGTCGGTGGAGAGGAGTCCTTGTCTTGATCACCAAGCCTTGTGGAATCTTCCTTGTATGCATCATGGGCTGCCCGAAGTGGCCCATGAGTGAACCACCATGGGGGTCCTCAGCCCGATCCACCTGGTCGGGAGACGTGGTGATGAGTACCCCCTAGTCCAGGACACCGTCACATGGGCCGCGACCCTCCCTTGAGCGCTGGAACCGGCTTCCGCAGCCGCAGCCGAGGCGTGGGCATGGAGCCGAGGAGAAGCTCTCGCCGCGGCCTCTTCCCCTCACCATATCGTCGACGGGTGCGGAGGAAGAAGATAGAAAAAGGAGGTGACAGTTGCTGAAGACTGAGGCGAATGGAAATGGATGAGCATCGCATCCCACAGCCCCCTCTTTATAAGGAGAGTGCGGGGAGCTGGTTCGTCACTGTCTTCGGCGGCCGCCCAGATTCGCCAATCCTATGCCCTGCGCTTCAGGCCAGGCGCATTACTCCAGCAACCATCCAAGTTCGCCAATCCCGCGCCCTACGTCTCTGGCCCGGCGCGTCACTCCAACGACCGCCCTTCTTCACCAATCCACTGCCTTGCATGCATGCAAACGCGCGTGATGGAGGGGCGCAGAAAAAGGAGAAGTAAAGACAGATATGGCAGTTATCCTTGGGCACACGTGGTTGTGCGCCGCTTTGGTTTGAACCAATGACGCCCCGCGTGTGTGCGTATTCCTGGTCTGAATACACTTAGCGGCTGTCCATCCGATGGCAATGCTCACCGAAAAATGACCAAGAGTGCACTCAAGTTCAGATTAATGAAGAAGCAAAGAAGATCTCAAGAGGCGATAACCATCATGAACGAAAATTACAGCGGTAGCTTTCCCGCCACGTGTCTGTGCATTGTTTGGGCCTAGCCCAATGACGCTTCAGACGCGCGAATGGCCCAGGCCCGAGGGCTCCTGTCGGTGTATAAAACATGGGTATTTTATACCCTGACTTATGCACAGAGAGTGGCAGCCTCCCTACCGGCCAAGGCTTGCCGGAAACCACCAAGACCAAGATTCGAGGCCCAGTTACACAAACCACTGGGGAGAAGTTCAAGACGAAACACCAACGAGCATTCCACTGATGCTAAAGACAAAGACATTCCTTGCCGATGACGAGGGCATGCACTAGGGATAGGGTAACAGGTCTCACCTACGGACCCTACCCTAGGACTCCTCACGCCTTATACTGGGCCCCAGGGCCAGATCAGCGACCAAGATTTCTGCAGACTGATACTCACTCGGAGTTCAATGAATCACTCGGGAAGCAGGAGTCCACTCGACCAGCTATTTCACTCGGAGTACCTGACAGTCACTCGACCAGAGAAGACCAGGAGGCTCTAGGAGCGCAACGGTCAGGACGTGCGCTCGCTCGTATTAATTGTAATCAATGCGCCCGTTACCTGGCGCCCTTAAACCCTCTCTTAACCATGGTAATGGCGGCATTCATGGGGGGGGCTGGCGGACACTATATAAGCCACCCCCCAGCTCCATTCCAAGGGTTCGCAACCTTTGTAATCATACACTCAAGCAATCTAGCTCCTGAGCACCGAGACGTAGGGCTGTTACCTCCACCGTTGAGGGGCCTGAACTCGTAAATCCGAGTGTAACACCTGCGCCGTAGCTAGGCTCTGCCCTCTCATCCGTAGCCCTACACACTACTGTCAGGCTTGCACCCTCGGATTTGCTTTTGTAGGAGGAAAGGGAGATGGCTCTGATCCGTTCGGCCACTTATGAGCAAGATCTAAGACATTTTCACTGCAGGCACGTCAGAAGTCGGACCTTTCAGGAAGGAGATCTTGTGCTCCGAGTGGATCAGTAGCGACCTCACAAGCTTGCTCCCGCATGGGAAGGTCCCTTTATCGTGTCAATGGTTCTGCACAACGGAGCATACCACCTGTACAACCTTCAGAAGCAAGCAGACGAGCCCCGTGCTTGGAATGCGGATTTGCTGCGACGATTTTATACTTGATCACGAGATGTAATAAAAGTACTCGAGTGATTTTTGGTGAATAAAAGCATGACTTTTCCAGTTCCACATTGAGTTCACTCGTACGCATTTTCTGTCTTACAACCCCCAGTGGGTGCACGCCGTTCAACTTAGCTGCAAACCAGTTTTTGCCTAAGTCAAAAACCTACTCCGAGGAGAGCATCCCTCTCACTCGGAGGCTTGGCTGCGAACCAGCTTTCGCCCAAGTTAAAAACGCTACTCCGAGTGAAGAGCATCCCTCTCACTCGGGGGCTTGGCTGCGAATCAGCTTTCGCCCAAGTGAAAAACGCTACTCCGAGTGAAGAGCATCCCTCTCACTCGGGGGCTTGGC
Source organism: Elymus sibiricus (assembly GCA_039707655.1). Classification (NCBI taxonomy): domain Eukaryota; kingdom Viridiplantae; phylum Streptophyta; class Magnoliopsida; order Poales; family Poaceae; genus Elymus; species Elymus sibiricus. The sequence continues at coordinate 209,494,661 of CM077676.1, read as the reverse complement.
TGCGAACTAGCTTTCGCCCAAGTGAAAAACGCTACTCCGAGTGAAGAGCATCCCTCTCCCTCGGGGGCTTGGCTGCGAACCAGCTTTCGCCCAAGTTAAATATGCTACTCCGAGTGAAGAGCATCCCTCTCACTCGGGGGCTTGGCTGCGAACCAGCTTTCGCCCAAGTTAAATACGCTACTCCGAGTGAAGAGCATCCCTCTCACACGGGGGCTTGGCTGCGAACCATCTTTCGCCCAAGTTAAATACGCTACTCTGAGTGAAGAGCATTCCTCTCGCTCGGGGGCTTGGCTACGAACCAGCTTTCGCCCAAGTTAAAAACCTACTCCGAGTGAAGAGCATCCCTCTCCCTCGGGGGCTTGGCTGCGAAGCAGCTTTCGCCCAAGTTAAAATACAACTCTGAGTGAAGAGCGACCCTCTCACTCGGGGGCTTGGCTGCGAACCAGCTTTCGCCCAAGATTAAAGTACTACTCCGAGTGAAGAGCGACCCTCCCACTCGGAGGCTTGGCTGCGAACTAGCTTTCGCCCAAGTTAAGATGCTTCTCCGAGTGAATAGCGTCCCTCTCACTCGGAGGCTTAGCTGCGAACCAGCTTTCGCCTAAGTTAAAACCCATTTCAAAGATTCGAAAGACTCAAAAGAAAGCATTCAGATAACTTCGGCAGTACAAAAGAAAATACGAGTACGCGGGCCCGAAGCCCAAAAGAGTTTAACGAGTACAATTTCACTTGGCATACCGAGGCTAATGGGTAGGACTTAAAGTTTTCTCACACCCCTGTAGGGCTGGCTGGCTCAACGAAGGAATCCAAGTCAATGCCGTCTGCGATCCGAGTGGCCGCTTCGATGAATGTCTCCATGAAGTCCTCAAACTTGAGTTTCTTCGTGTTGGCAACTTGGAGAGTCTTTAGTTTCTCCTCCTTGGCGTCCTTGCAATGCACTCGGACCAGGGAGAGCGCCACGTCGGCCCCGTAGCGAGCAGCCGACTTCTTCCATGCTTGCACTCGGCTGGGAAAATCGTTGAGACGAGTCATCATGGCTTCCAGGTCGGTGTCGAAGGTGTCTTCGGGCCATAGCTCCTTGTCGATTCTGCCGAGTGCACCCCGCAGACGAATGATGTAACCTTGGACGTCTTCGATGCGAGATTCCACCCGCAGGACACCTAGAGCAGCCTTGTCACCAACGAGTGACCTGGAAGGATCCAGATCCCTCTCGATTCTGTCAGTTTCCAGGTCAAAGTCTCGGCAGTACTCAACGGACAAGAAAAGAGGAGAGTTGAAGGTCAGCATGCATGAAGTTCACTCGGATAAAAGTTCACTCGGATGTTACAGGTTACCTGCAAGCTTGGTGTACATTTCCTCCGTGAACTCTTCTATGTACCTCTCCAAAGCGTTCTTCTTCTCGATCAGCTGGGTGATCTTCTCGTTCAGAGTCTTCTTCTCTTTCTCGTAGACTTCCGCCTGGGCCTTGAGCTTGCTCTCCCACTCGGTTTGCTCCTTCTTGAGCTCGAGTACCTCTTTCTTCAGCGATGTGTTCTCTGCTTCAAGCTTCCCGAGTGAGGCCAGCTTCTCTTCGGCACTTGCTGCGCTCCCACCAGCTCGTTGTCCTTGTTCTCGAGTGCCTGCTTCATAGTTTCTAAAGAGATAGAGGTTCCGAGCCGCACTTGGAGTCGATGGTTTTCACTACGCACATCTGTTCGAGTGAAGTCACTCGGTTCAAAGAATGTAAAAAGGTGAAAGCAGAATGCTCGGTAATTGAAGCTTACCTCCCATGGTCTTGAGCTCTGCCTGAGCTCCCACTGTCTTTCTCCTCTCCACCTCCAAATCCAGTCGGAGCTGGGCCGTTTCCTTCTCCAGTGCCACGTACTGAGTCCCAAGATCGCAAGTTTTCTAGAATACAAGAATGAGCAGATCAGTTAACATTAAGAAATATTCCGAGTGCTCAAATACCAGTGCCCCTGGAAGGAACAAGCTTGACCAATACCAGATCCTGAAGTACCCTTTGTCAGGAAGGAACAAGCTTGACCAATACCAGATCCTGAAGTACCCTTTGTCAGGGAGGAACAATCTTGACCAATACCAGATCCTGAAGTACCCTTTGTCAGGGAGGAACAAGCTTGACCGATATCAGATTCTAAGTTCTCGGGGACTACACCCAGTGGGTGCACTCAGCGTGCCCCCACTGGAACGGTATCCGCTCGGAACGGTCCGCCCGATCCGAGTGATGGCCAAACACAAAAAAAAGACAAAAGGTTCTAAGACTCCCGCCGACCACCCGCGGCCGACGGCAGTCTCAGGGACTACACCTAGTGGGTGCACTCAGCATGCCCCCACTGGAACGGTACCCACTTGGACCGGTCCACCCAATCCGAGCGACGACCAAAGACAAAAAAAAGCAACAACAGAACAAAGTCTAAGTTCTAAGACTCCCGCCGACTGCCCGCAGTCGACGGCAGTCTCGGGGACTACACCCAGTGGGTGCACTCAGCGTGCGCTCACTGGAACGGTATCCACTCGGAACGGTCCGCCCGATCCGAGTGATGGCCAAACACAAAAAAAACACCCAGTGGGTGTACCGGATATTTTCCAACTGAAATTCCTACTGAAGAAAAATGACTTGGAAGTCAACTTACAAGGGTACTTACTCGAACGTTCTCCTGGAGGGCAGCACTGGCATCGTATACCAGCATGCTAGCTGTGCACACCTCCTTGAGCCTTTGGGTCATCAGTTCCGCCTGGATCATCGCCTCCTTGCTGGCCCCGGTATGGTCCTCCGGCACCTTGTATAGACTGAAGATATTGACGGGAGGAGTCGGAACCGAAGCCAGGGCAGTCGACGGAGCCGCGGCAGAACCAGTTCCAGCCTGAGAAGAACCCTGCCCCGGAGGCACGGTCACGGCAGGTGCAGGAGGAACTTGAGGCGCTTCGCTCGGCGGCTTCTTCCGTGTGGTAGCCTGAGGAGCAGTCGGAACTGGGGTCCCCTTCTAAGTGTCCTTCTGCGGCGGCTCTTCATCGTCGTCTCCGACGTGGATGACCTCTGCAAGCACTACGTTCACTCAACTCAATCAGTCGCAGTACATAATTCAATCGGATGAAGACATTTCAGTCGAACGACAGGTCGAAATAAAGGTGAAGTCATTGTTACCTCTACGAGAAGTGGCCGCGTCTGCTGACTCAGCTTCTGTGCGGTCCCCATCAATCTGCATGGGAGATGTCATCGAGGTTGCGGCACTGATTCATAAGATTCACTCGGTCAGAGGAATCCCGAAAGTCGACAAAGACAGAAAGAAAATGCTTGGCGCTTACGTTGAGGCGACGGGCATGGTGACCTTGATCTGCTTGGGAGAAGCAATCTTGAGCTGCTTGGCGGTCTTCTCCGCCTGGTCCGGTGTCAGCGTCTGAGTGCGCTTTGGAGCCTTCGTACTCAGAGCCGCCGCCTTCCCCGAGTCAACACTCGGATCGTGGGTCTGTTTAGAGCGGCGCTCAGAGCCCAACTCTGGAGACAGGGAAGACTCGTCCTCGTCACTCCCTCCCGATTCGTCGCTTTCATCCAAGCTATCTTCCGCGTAACTGTCGTCAGCGCTGCCATGTTCACTCTCCACGCCCCCTGCGAGGTGTTCGCCATTCGACACGGGCGAAACCATCTTCTGGAACTCCTGCAAGACACGAAGAGCATAAACAGCCAGTCCAGTCAGTTCACTTGGATTATTAAATTCAGTCGGATAATTTGAGGAAGAGAAATTCACTCGGAGATACGTGTTGTACCTCCAACGACAAGTTATTGGCGTCGTAGGGTGGGATCCGTCTCGACCCCCGCAGATTGTCGCGTGCGCCGGTGATGTACTTAAGCCACTCCTTCACGGTCTTCTCGTCGAGCTCCTCCAGGTGCACTTGAGTCTTGTCCTCAGTGCCAGTATACTGCCACATCGGGTGAGCTCGCTCCTGCAACGGCTGGATTCGTCGACTGAGGAAGGCCTCTAGCAGATCCAGACCTGTCAACCCACCCTGGACCAGGCTGACTACCGCGGTGACCAGGATTCCCACGTCGGTCTTCTCCTCCTTGTCCACTGTCAGAGATGGAGGCACATTGACTCTCTCGGATGTATAAGGGGGGAGACCAGTCGACGAGCCGGCACAAGGGACATCGTTGCAGTAATACCATGTCGACTGCCAACCCCTAACTAAGTCAGGAAAAGTCATCGCAGGAAAAGCGCTCCTACCCCGCATCTGAATACCCAAGCCGCCGCACAGCTGGGTCACATGGGTTCTCTCCCCCTCGGGGTTGGCCTTTTTGACCGACTGAGAACGGCATGTGAAGATGTGCTTGAATAAGCCCCAGTGCGGCGGGCAACCCAGGAAATTCTCACACAAAGAAACGAAAGCGGCGAGGTACACTATGGCATTCGGAGGCAAATGGTGGAGCTGAGCACCGAAGAAGTTCAAGGAACTGTGGAAAAAGGGGTGGGGTGGCATGGAGAAACCTCGCTCCACGTGCGTGGTGAGGAGCACTCGCTCTCCGGGGCGCGGCGCGGGCTCGATCTCCCCTTCCTCCGGCAGCCTCCACGTCCCGTCGCGGATCAGCCCGTCCACGACGAGCCCGCGGACGTCGTCGACTGTGGTGGTTGGCGGAAGCCAGTCGCCTTGGATCCACCCGCGCGGAGGCGCAGCTCGGGAGCTCGACGCCTTCCTGCCCTTCGCCGCCTTCTTCGCCCTCTCAAGCTTCGCCGTCTTGTCTTTCACCATCGCCGCCGGGCTCTTCAGCACTGAGGAGGGTTCGTGCGGAGTGGGTCTCTGGAGAAGAGGTTGGGCGGAATGGGAGAAGTGGAGAAAAGGGGATCTGGTCCTCTCTTCCTCTCCGACGCGGTGGCTCTATATATCGTCGCCTGCTCCCCAATCCACGCCGCTGAATCGTGGGCCCGCAGATCCCTCAAATCGAGCCGTCGGAGATCCAGCGGTACGTGGCGAAAAGTGGGGCAAAAATCGAGGCGTCACGCCCCACTTTCCCCACTCGTTGCGCTGCAACCATTCGCGCGCGTTCAAATATGGTTTCAAATCCCACAAAATCTGGAGTCCAGCAACCCGATCGCTCTTACTCTGAAGACGTGCCACGTACACTCGGATCCGCTCCGACACACGGCATGTGACTACTCACTTCACTCGGATGGAGGCTACTCATTTCATTCAGATGGAGACTACTCATTTCACTCGGACGACACACGGTCCAGAATCCGTCAAGGTGCCATGCGAAGACAAGGCCGTCTAAAGACCAGTAGGAGTTCTTGAGCGCCTCTGTAGCGCTCAACTCGCCTAGGGATTCGCCTTGACTCGACCCGCCTAACCTCGACCGATTTGGGGGCTAATGACGAGGGCATGTACTAGGGATAGGGTAACAGGCCTGACCTACGGACCCTACCCTAGGACTCCTCACGCCTTATACTGGTCCCCAGGGCCAGATCAGCGACCAAGAGTTCTGTAGACTGATACTCACTCGGAGTTCAATGAATCACTCGGGAAGCAGGAGTCCACTCGACCAGCTATTTCGCTCGGAGTACCTGACAGTAACTCGACCAGAGAAGACCAGGAGGCTCCAGGAGCGCAACGGCTAGGACATGCGCTCGCTCGTATTAATTGTAATCAATGCGCCCGTTACCTGGCGCCCTTAAACCCCCTCTTAACCCCTGGTAATGGCGGCATTCATGGGGGGGCTGGCGGACACTATATAAGCCACCCCCAGCTACATTCCAAGGGTTCGCAACCTTTGTAATCATACACTCAAGCAATCTAGCTCCTGAGCACCGAGACGTAGGGCTGTTACCTCCACCGCTGAGGGGCCTGAACTCGTAAATCCGAGTGTAACACCTGTGTCATAGCTAGACTCCGCCCTCTCATTCGTACCCCTACACACTACTGTCAGGCTTGCACCCTCGATAGCCGACAAGGCTAAACCGGCAAGGCAAGGACCCGGCAAGCTCTGTGCCGGCAAGCCTTCGCCAGCTCATCAGCGCTTCACCTCACCGGGCAACTAGTCACTAATCGGTGAGGTGTCGACCGTGCAGGCTGGTTGGTGAGGTTTGTCGGGCACGTGTCAGCACACAGGGAGAAGATTTGCCTTTAATGACACCCGTCCAGAAGGCGTGTCAAAATAATACGAGGTAGCAGGGCGAGCGGTGCAGGAACCTTGCCGGGGCGGCCTCTCCACATGACACCTAACAACGCATTTAATGCTTTTATCCTAAACTGGCAGAGTTAGGTACGATAGCATTGTTCGCTATCTAATCACTATGTAACTACTGTTTTGCCACTGTGGTAACCCCTTGAGCTATAAAAGGAGGGCCAGGGCAACAGTTAGAGGGATTCGAATCCTTTTTCAAACACCAGCACGTCTTGCATGCGTACCGGCTCTCACTACACCTTGCCGGGAGAAGCGCTCCTTGTACTTGTGTTCTCACACATCCAATACACTAAAGCAGGAGTAGGGTTTTATCATTTACCTACTCGAGGACGAGCAGGAATTAAGCTTGGGGATGCTTGATACGTCTCCAACGTATCTATAATTTTTGATTGTTCCATGCTATTATAGTATCAATCTTGTATGTTTTTATATACATTTATAGCAATTATATATCATTTTTTGGGACTAACCTATTAACTTAGGGCCCAGTGCCAGTTGCTGTTTTTTTTGCCTGTTTTTGGTTTTCCAGAATATCAGTACCAAACGAAGTCCAAATGCCACGAAACTTTTTGGAGATTTTTTTCTGGACATAACAAACACTACAAGCTTTGGGAGGAGACGAGAAGATGAAGCAGTGTTCCACGAGGCACCAAGGCGCGCCCCAGGGGGGCGCCCTGGTGGCTTATGGGGCCCACACTGCTCCGTTTGACCTAATTCCTCCACTATAAATTCTCTAAAATTGGGAAACCAACAGAGGAGTCCACGAAATACTTTTTCCACCGCCGCAAGTTTCTGTTCTCGAGAGATTCCATCTGGAGGCCTTTTCCGCTACTCTGCCGGAGGGGAAATCGATCACGGAGGGGCTCTACATCAACCTTGCTGCCCTTCCGATGATGCGTGAGTAGTTTACCATAGACCTTCGGGTCCATAGTTACTAGCTAGATGGCTTCTTCTCTCTTTTTGATCTTCAATACAATGTTCTCCTCGATGTTCTTGGAGTTCTATCCGATGTAATCACTTTTTGCGGTGTGTTTGTTGGGATCCGATGAATTGTGAGTTTATGATCAGATTATCCATGAATATTATTTGAGTCTTCTCTGAACTCTTTTATGCATGATTATTATAACTTCGTATTTCTCTCCGATCTATTGATTTGGTTTGGCCAACTAGATTGATTTATCTTGCAATGGGAGAGGTGCTTTGTAATGGGTTCGATCTTGCGGTGCTCAATCCCAGTGAAAAAAGGGACATGACACGTATGTATCGTTGCTATTAAGGGTAAAACGATGGGGTTTATTCATGCGTGAGTTTACTTTGTCTATATCATGTCATCTTGCTTAAGGCGCTACTCCGTTCTTTATGGACTTAATACACTAGATGCATGTTGGATAGAGGTCGATGTGTGGAGTAATAGTAGTAGATGCAGGCATGAGTCTGTCTACTTGTCTCGGACGTGATGCCTATATACATGATCATTGCCTTGGATATCGTCATCATTATTTGCTTTTCTATCAATTACCCAACAGTAATTTGTTCACCCACCGTATGCTATTTTCATGAGAGAAGCCTCTAGTGAAAACTATGGCCCCCGGGTCTACTTCTCATATATTAAAAATCCTAAAAATACCTTGCTGCAGTTTTACTTTATTTATTTTATTTTATATTTTTGTTCAATCAATATATCTATCACCATACAATTTAATCTTGCAATTAACCGCCGAGCGATTGACAATCCCTTGTTTGCGTTGCGTGCAAGGATTTGTTGTTTTGTGTGCAGGTACCGTTAACGAGGTGTTGCGTGATTCTCCTACTGGATTGATAACCTTGGTTTCATAACTAAGGGAAATACTTATCTCTACTGTACTGGATCTCCCTTCCTCTTCAGGGAATTACCAACGCAGCACACAAGTAGCAGGAAGAATTTCTGGCGCCATTACCGGGGAGACATCATCAACATCTATCAGGTACCTACGCATAAAACTTTCATCTCCTTGCATTTATTTTATTTGCCTTTGCCTCTCGTTTTCATCTTCCCCACTTCTAAAAAGTTTTTACAAAAATACAAAAATATTTTCTGTTTGCCTTTTTCTTGTTTACTCGTCTTATCATTATGGCTAGTTCTACTCCCGTTATGCCTTTCCCTCCGTACTAAGGAGACGATCCAGGAATTTTAAACTTTAAATATTTGAGTGATGAATCTTTAAAAGAAGCATGGGATAGATTATTAAAAATACAAGTAAGTGCTAGGCCTCAGTTTCACATTAAATTGTTCCTTAAAAGTTTTTTTGTTGGTCTACCCCTTGCTCATAGACGTGTCTTGGATTCTATATTTGAAAACGATTTACTTGGGAGTGATGCCTTTGAAACCTATGAAAAGATGAAAAATATATTTGGACAACCAAAAGCTGAAACTATCAAACCTATTACTCTATAATGCTTTCGTCAAACTGAGCAAATAAAGGAAACAAAGGCTAGTATTGATTCTAACTTTCGAGGAATATTTAATCTTGCCTCTAAAATAAATAGCAATGTGGTGTCACAAACTAGAAGGGTTGACGCTTTAGATCAAAAGATCTCTCTTTGTGTTTTGAAAGAAAGAAATACCCCTTGCACTAAGCTTGATCATCTAGTGCACATTATTGATAATGGCAAAGAGAGTGAAATAGGAGTTGCTAGGGCTAAAACCAAAGATGACAATACTTGAAACTACGCATTATGCCTAGCTAGGGGCATAAAACAATAGCACTTGTTGGGAGGCAACCCAATGAATAAAATAAATTTTAACTTTTTGTTTCTGTTCTTGTGTGTTTTCACAATTATGCTACTGTTATGATTGAGTTTTTATGTTTTAATTAGTGTTTGTGCCAAGTAATGCCTTTGGGATGATTTGGGAGATAGTATAATTGATGCTGTTTGGACAACAGAAAGTTTTGCGTCCATTGCTGGAATTTTAGTTCTGTACTGGAGCTTCAGAAAAATCTGAAATTTTCACACAGTATTGGTATATGAATTTCCCACGTTGTCCTAATTTTTCAGAATTTTTGGAGTCACAGAAGTATGGCCTTTAAATAGATCTCTGCAGACTATTCTGTTTTTGACAAATTCTGTTTTTGATGCATTGCTTGCTTGTTTTGATGAAACTATGGATTGTATCGGGGGGTATAAGCCATGGAGAAGTTAGAATACAGTAGGTATAATGCAAAAAAACAATATGAATGGGTTTGCAACAGTACTTAAAGTAGTGATTTATTTTGTTATACTAACGGATCTCACGAAGGTTTTGTTGAGTTTTGTGTGATTGAAGTTTTCATGTTTTGGGTGAGATCACGATGGATGAAGGAGTAAGGAGTGGCAAGAGCCTAAGCCGGAAGGCATCCCCTCTTTCTTCTACCAACCATCGGTAATTTTACTTGGAGCTATATTTTTATTCGTCACATGATATTTGTTTTGCTTGGAGCGTCGTGTATTATATGAGTCTTTACTTTGTTTGCTTTTTAGTTTATCACAATCATTATTGCTGGACACACCAATTTGAGAGAGCCACAGGTTCATCATAATTTGTTAGAATACTCTATGTGCTTCACTTAATTTTTTTGAGCTAGGCAGTTGCTCTAGTGCTTCACTTAAATCTTTTTGAGAACGGCGGTGGCTATATTTTGAAGAAATATTTAAACTCTCATGCCTCACTTATATTATTTTTAGAGTTGATAAGACTAAAATTTTGAAGAAATATTTGCACTCTCATGCTTCACTTATATATCTTTGAGAGTTGATAATAGTAATGGTAATTTGCACAAGCTATGAATTTGGTCCCAAAGTGATGAATATTCAAGAGGGATATAATAAAAACTTTCATATAGATCATTGAATATGATAAGTGTGATTCCTTGCAATAGTTTTGTGATATGGAGATGATAATATGTGATCCATGTTAGTGAGTAATTGTGATTTAGTAAGAATATTAGTGTTAAGGTTTGTGATTCCCTATGCATGCACATTAAGTCAATAGTTATGCAAAGAAATTATATCCTACTTATGGTGCATTATTCGGTGTTAGTTATGTTCAATGCATGTTTATGACCATTTTCGCTTTTTGGTTGGTCGCTTCTGAATCTATTTGCTAGCCTTCATTTGTACTAAGCGGGAATACTGCTTGTGCATCCAAACTCCTTAAACCCAAGTTGTGCCAAATGAGTCCACCATACCTACCTATATGCGGTATTTCCATGCCGTTCCAAGTAAATTTGCATGTGCCAACTCTAAAAAATTTCAAAATAATTTTCCGTTTTGTGTGCCCGTACCGCTCATGAAGCGGCAGGGGGTGGCCAATATTTTCCGTGCTACGTGTGTTATTCTGACGATGAGTGTTTATTCACTTGTCATTGCATGAGAGAGTGGCTGGTAATAGGGATGCCCAGTCCCACAATGAATCAAAAATTAATAACAACAAAATTCCTTGGAAAGTGTTGGTATGGAGGGCACCCGTGGATACAGCCAGCCATGGATTGTGAAAGAATGGTGGAAAGGAAATAAACTTTATTTTCTGTTTGGGAACCGCCTATGATGTGTCTAGCATGGAAGATATTGGAAATTCTCGGTCGTTTTCGTTGACAGGAAAAGCATGCCTCTCAAAATATTTTTACCTCTCTAATTTAAGCTTTGAGCTTTGGCACATTTGCAAATCTCTGCTTCCCTCTACGAAGGGTCTATCTATTTACTTTTATGCAATTTTTATTTTTATTTTGAGTCTCCATCTTCTCTTACAAAGCACCAATTAGAGAGCACTATTGTCATACTTGTGCATTGTGTGTAGCTAATATTGAGTGTGTTTCATGAATGGATCAATGATTGAGCATAATGGGCTAGGGATAACTTTCTTTAGCGTTGATATTTTGAAGGACATGGATGCTTGTTAATATGCTTGAGTATTTATATCTTCATGTCAAACTATAGACTATTGCTTTCAATCATTCAAGTCCAAATGTCCATGCTACAAAGAAAAGAATATATGATGAATATTATAGGTAGCATTCCACATCAAAAATTCTGTCTTTATCATTTACCTACTCGAGGACGAGCAGGAATTAAGCTTGGGGATGCTTGATACGTCTCCAACGTATCTATAATTTTTGATTGTTCCATGCTATTATAGTATCAATCTTGGATGTTTTTATATATATTTACAGCAATTATATATCATTTTTTGGGACTAAGCTATTAACTTAGTGCCCAGTGCTAGTTGCTGTTTTTTGCCTGTTTTTGGTTTTCCAGAATATCAGTACCAAACGAAGTCCAAATGCCACGAAACTTTTTGGAGATTTTTTCTTGACATAACAAACACTAGAAGCTTCAGGAGGAGACGAGAAGATGAAGCAGTGGCCCACGAGGCACCACGGCGCGCCCAGGGGGGGCGCCCTGGTGGCTCGTGGGGCCCACACAGCTCCGTTTGACCTAATTCCTCCACTATAAATTCTCTAAAATCGGGAAACCAGCAGAGGAGTCCTCGAAATACTTTTTCTGCCGCCGCAAGTTTCTGTTCTCGAGAGATCCCATATGGAGGCCTTTTCCGGTACTCTGCCGGAGGGGGAATCGATCACGGAGGGGCTCTACATCAACCTTGCTGCCCTTCCGATGATGCGTGAGTAGTTTACCATAGACCTTCGGGTCCATAGTTAGTAGCTAGATGTCTTCTTCTCTCTTTTTGATCTTCAATACAATGTTCTCCTCGATGTTCTTGGAGTTCTATCCGATGTAATCACTTTTTGCGGTGTGTTTGTTGGGATCCGATGAATTGTGAGTTTATGATCAGATTATCCATGAATATTATTTGAGTCTTCTCTGAACTCTTTTATGCATGATTATTATAGCTTCGTATTTCTCTCCGATCTATTGATTTGGTTTGGCCAACTAGATTGATTTATCTTGCAATGGGAGAGGTGCTTTGTAATGGGTTCGATCTTGCGGTGCTCAATCCCAGTGACAGAAAGGGACATGACACGTATGTATCGTTGCTATTAAGGGTAAAAAGATAGGGTTTATTCATGCGTGAGTTTACTTTGTCAACATCATGTCATCTTGCTTAAGGCGTTACTCCGTTCTTTATGGACTTAATACACTAGATGCATGCTGGATAGCGGTCGATGTGTGGAGTAATAGTAGTAGATGCAGGCAGGAGTTGGTCTACTTGTCTCGGACGTGATGCCTATATACATGATCATTGCCTTGGATATCGTCATGATTATTTGCTTTTCTATCAATTGCCCAATAGTAATTTGTTCACCCACCGTATGCTATTTTCATGAGAGAAGCCTCTAGTGAAAATTATGGCCCCCGGGTCTACTTCTATCATATATTAAAAATCCTAAAAATACCTTGCTGCACTTTTACTTTATTTATTTTATTTTATATTTTTCTTCAATCTATCTATCTATGACCATACAATTTAATCTTGCAATTAACCGCTGAGGGATTCAGAACCCCTTGTTTGCGTTGGGTGCAAGGATTTGTTGTTTTGTGTGCAGGTACTGTTAACGAGGTGTTGCGTGATTCTCCTACTGGATTGATAACCTTGGTTTCATAACTGAGGGAAATACTTATCTCTACTGTACTGGATCTCCCTTCCTCTTCAGGGAATTACCAACGCAGCTCACAAGTAGCACGCACACACAATTTCGCTGGCTCTCTTTATCGATCTCGCACCCATACATCTTCATCCCTCTCTTCGATTCTATCGATATATATCTCACGCTGATGATCCCTCCCCTCTCTTTTTGTGGATCGCCCCCTCTATATATGATATATCTAGGCCTCCATTTCACACACATTGCATATGTTACATTTTTTTTGAGATATCATCGACTCATATTCCCTGTCTATCTCTCACGCAGGCAAATACACTTACGAAATCACCCCCCCCCCAAAAAAACACTCACAAATGCACTCACCATCTCTGTATAGGTTTGTATCTCTCTCACACACACCCACGTAGGTGGGGTACGTGCACGAAGAGAAGGGGTGCACGCACGACGCACGTACTCACATCTCGTTCCCAACCACACCCGCACGGGTACACGGTGGAGCTCATTTCTGTACGAAAAGGCAGCCCACTTGATGATTTGACGCGTGTAGCGATTGTTCACTTGATGGAGGGTCGTGTACCACGCGTGAACGAAACAAAGTGCGACTTGACGCGTTTGCGCGTTATTTTTAAATAAAGTTTATTCCTGAATGGCACGTACAGAATACAAAATGATTATTATCGAGAGAAAAAGAACACCGCTCCACTATACTATAAAATATAGGCAGGACCCTCAATGCTTGCTTGCTGGGGTTCGTCTCTTCACACTTTCTCACACAAGACGGTGGTGGCCAATCTCTCTCTCTCTCACCGCTGGTCACTGATCCGGCCGGATCCCGTCCGCCGGTGAAAAGGGAGGATGTGCAGCGTTGCACCGGTCACCGGCGTCGAGGCAGGAAACTCACTGCCTGTAGCGACCCGACCCAAAAGGATCGGTGCGTCTGTGCTTTCTGTGCTATCCCTGGATCAGTATGCTAGCACACACAGTACATCGATGAAATACCATAACATCACATGTTAAAAGATAATGTAGATCCAGATTATACCTCATATAACACAGCGGAACACAATCATAAGGGTGTGGAGTCCCATCAACGCCAACGGTAAGTTGAGTGTAGACCGAAACCCTACAACGTAACTCTTACTCGTCGTAGAAATTCCTGCAACATAAGACGTTGTAGCCATGTAGGTCAGTACATGGAATGTACTGGCAAGTCACATCATAAGAGTATAATGAACCTACTTGTACATGCAATTTGGCTGGTGGGAAGCTCTAAGTTTAATTTTGCATAAAGCTGATTTTCCCTATCATCGAAGAATTTATTCTACTTCTACAAAAAATAGCATAAGATTGAGATGGCAACCCCAACTCAATCCATTCCCAAAGTTTATTTAAACCCAACTGATTAAATTAAGGGTGGTGAGATCTCCCGGCATTTCCACTACTAAAAGCTCAAATTGTCCATAATCGGGGACACGACTAATCGATTAGGTTGACACTCTGCAGAGGTTTGTGCACTTTTCCCCACAAGACTCGACCACCTCCTTGATCGGAAGATCGAGACATAGTCTTTCAAAAGTATTCCCTCTTAACCCACGGATAGGCCGGTACACCTACACATTCTACATCTGCTAGCCTATCCCGGAAGAGGTCACACTAACTACTCAACTAAGCCAGAGCCCATAATGGCTTGTGGCTGCACACGTAAGCTTCTAGACATGAAAACACATTTGATCCCTTTGAGCCTGAGCGGACGGACCACTAGTGGTGCACCACCATGGATTTGCCATGCATGCTCCCACTGTACTTTGCCACCATTCAAACCAATTTCGCCCAGGTAGTTCATTTAAAAGTCTTGGTCCTGATTACTACTTTGTCACTCATGTCTCACTATGAAAACACTTCCCAATCCACGTCTACTTTAGTGAAGCAATATAATCTTACACGGTGGTGACAAAGGTTGTATAGTTCAGACATACCTCAAATGAACTACTAGGTTTAAGCATAGCCATCCGGCATAAATTCCTACCATGCAATCCTACCACAAAGGACTAAGTGCATAAAGAAAACATAGGCAATGAAAGTATGGTCAAATGTGAACTTGCCTTGATACTGCTGGTTCAACTCTAGAGAATGATAATATTCGGCTTTGCACTCCGAACAATCTATCGCCAAAGTAAATAAACGCACATAAGCAATCCTTTCAGAGAACCAAAATAACATGCAACATGAAAAGACTCAGAAAACCCAAATGAAAATCCAACACACTTAACTTTTATGAGAATTCCTAAGTGCCAACCAAAGTGTGAAATAGCATTCAAAATTGTAATGTGAATTAAAGTGTATAGTGGCATAGGAGTGCAATTATTCATGGACAGATCCTAATTGTGTGAAAATGCCATCATAAAGATCCAAGTCATTGGTTTTGGCTAGGGTGACAAAGTGCAAAAAGAATTAACTCAAACGGAGCTGCGGTTTAGGAGAAATGGCCAAATAGGGTTTGAATTTGAATCTGAATAAATTCAAATTTGAATTTAGAAAAAGTTTGCAAAGATGGATTCACTGGATAGATCTAATCAAGATGAAAAAATTGCCGCTGGTTTCATCTAATTTGGATCTACGAGCACTAATCTGTGAAACTCAGGGACTAAACAGTGAAGAAAATAACTGCGAATAGGTCCTTGGCCATGTGGCACATTGTGAATGGCCGAAAACAATCCGCTGCTTGGCTTAATCGGTGGATGGCCGTAACTTAGCACGTACTGGTTCGCTGACAAATAAAAAAAACGACGTCTAATCTAGGGCGTCGATCTACGATCTAACGGATGAGAGGGGCTGCGGCTTACAACGGGTGAACGGCGAAGAAACGACGGCGAGGGCGGCTCGGCGTCGAACGGGGCGGTTACTCCAGTGGTCTCCGGCATCGGGGAAGTAGACGGGGAGGTGCGTCTCGACGAGCCGGTCCGGATGGTGGTGGTGACGGTCCTCGGCGACGACGGGGTCGAGCAGGGGCTCGCGGCGGAGCTCCGGTGCTCCGGCGGGGCTCAGTGTCGGGCGTGCGGCTGCTCCGACGAACCTAGGGGCATAAAATCATGTCAAAACGATGCCCCTCGACGAGATAAGGAGATTGACAGAAGGATAGAGGCTAGGGTGTGCCACCGGCGACGAATTTCTCCCGCAAAGTTGGCTCGGCCGACGAGATTCAAATGGACGAGGTGGTGGCTGCGGGCGGCGTGGGGAGTAGCGGAACTGCGAGATGAGAGAGGGGGCTCGGGGGTTTTCATAGGCGCGGCTAGGGGTGCTGGGAGCCAGGGGATAAGCGTCATCCCGAGCGCGAGGCGGCCGGCGGTTGCGGGAGTGCGGGCGGTGAGCTCATCCGAGCGGGAGGTTGGGGACGGCCTGGCTGGGCCCCACGCGTCAGCGGTAGTGGCGGGCGGCCAACGCGAAAGCGCTTCGGGAGCGAGCCGGGCCTTGGGCCGTTTTCACTGGCTGGGCCGGCGGCTGGCGCTGGCGCTGGCCGACTGGATTTGTTTTGTTTTTTAATTTAAAAAACAGAGAGCTCAAAACACTCCAAAACAAATTTAAATCAAATCCAAATAAATTTAAATTTCGCACATAATTACTTGAGCATACATAGGCCCTTGTGCACATTTTATTTTGGCTAAATAAATTCTAAATAAATTCAAATAAATGCAAAAGCATTGTGATGTAATAAAATAATCCAAATTGACTTTTGAAAATATCCAAATTACTTAAAAGTAATTCCCAACAAATTTTCCTTTGGAGGGAGTCATTTTACCCTCACTCATAATTAATATTTTTTGCAGAGGAAAAATATTTTGAATAAAACCTAATAAAAGCAATATTCAATAATTTCAAGAAATGGCTATGCAAATGATTCCAAATATTTTTCAAATAACTTTTTGTTGGTTTCATAATTCATTTTCCACATTTTCCCTCTGATATTTGAAGGAGTCATATTTCCTTCTCTCTTTATTTTATTTGAATAAATGGGAATGAATGTGAAACTCAAAACGGGAAAACTCTTCAAAAGTGATTCAAATAAATTTTGAAAGTGTTCCTGATGACTTCCCACTCTATTTCATATATTTTGAAGAAGTAATGTTATCTTCCCTCATGAAAATCCGTGAGTGGCATAAAGTTTCTGATTTGAAATATTCTCAAATGGAATTCAAATCTTTTCAAAACCCTTTTTTTATTTTAGATGGAAGAAGTCATGTCATCTTCACTCTAGGGTTTGTTTTGAAATAAATTTGAATTCATGGTAACCAAATACAAGAATGAAAGTTTGGGAAAGTCCTTTTATTCCCTCTCATATAACTTTCAAAAAGTTTCAAATTCCTCTCAATTTCACACAACAATCACACAAGCAATCATTATTACTTAATTAGTATAACATTCCAAAATTTAAATTTTTGGGATGTTACACTGCTGGCGCGTCCCGATCTGCGGTACCCGCCGTTCTCTTCGACCAAGCTCCGGCGCGGTAGGGCCTTCGCCCCTTGCTCGCTGCCGCAGCAGATCCTGGCCGCCGCCGCCCTCCTAGTTACATCCCGACGACCCTCAGTTATAGTTTCCTCTCGAACCGGCCTTGCTCCACTGCGCAACTTCCCAGGTCGCTGCATGTGGATCTTCTCTAGTTCTTTGCCTAAAACGTAGCTCGGTCGGCGTACTTCCCATTTTGCAATCTCGTCCTCACACCGTTTGAGAGAAACCAATGTGCTGCTATCTCCCCCTTAAGACAATGAATATGCTTCTTTTTGTCGGCGTATGTGTCATCAACTGTTATTGACCAGTAATTGTTTCCTTTCTACCTCTTTTTGCAAATAGGGCTATCCATTTCACCTCGTTGCTATTGTGACCTTTTGGTGACCTGCACAAATCACTTTTTTCTTAAGAGTGTTTTGTGCAGTTCCACTAAAATGTCACACGGGCAACATTTCTACATTTCAGTGGGACTGCGCAAAGGGATATTGGTTGTGCTATCCTCCTCATCCAACTCTGAGCCTAATCTTCTCCCACAAGTAATTAGTTTTACGAGAGATTGCAAAGGTGATCGGGTTCTATTTGTGTGTGTATGTTTCATCAACTAGTGCCACTATTATTGTAAAAATACTTATTCATATCTTTGCAAACAGGGATGCTCAGCTCGATTTTAGTGGAACTGCACAAAATGATCGGATGGTCCATGTCCTCCATAGACTTCTTTCTTGGCTAACATGTCTTGTTCAGTTTGACAGAGCTGCGTGAAACTAGCTGCCGACCAATGAACACCGTGGCCAGGAAATGGAACCATGCCTACGGACAACATCGATCAATTTTTTAATTTTCTTTATTTGTAGACCTTCTCACAACTTTGTCTTCAGTTGTGATGTAAATATTGGGGTTGATCTGCGAATCATTGTGATGCATTAGCATCCATGTTAGTTTTCTTTGTATTTGATGGAATGTTGTAACGAGACAAACTTGTATTTGATGGAATGTTGTAACGAGACAACCTTGGAGGCAAGTGGACACAAGAAACCAAAGTTGAAAGCTTCATAGCATTACCATATAATTTATTATGCTGGAAAATTACGTGACAGATAAACAAATCCTGAAAGCTTGATAGCAATGCCAGAAACCATTGAACCTCCTTTCACCGACATGTGGGACATCCAGCATCCGGGTCCACATGCCATGCACCAATATTGAGTGCACAACCGCAGGGGAGGTTCACCCCGGTTGTTGCGCTGCAGTAATAATGACTAATGAGTAGTCAAATCACAGAGCCCCACCTTTGCCATAGTAAGTTGCTCGGACGAAGCAACCATCATTTCACTATTCGTTGAATCCGCTCGTACTCCAATATTCCCACAGTAAGTTGCTCGGACAAAGCAACCATCATTTCACCTTTCCCACAGTAAGTACCTCCTTTTTAATCTAGAAACCACCACACGCGAATATTGGACGGTAGTAGCACAACATCAAGTGTATGGGTTTATGGGGCTCAATTCAAAAATTCAAACCAACCAATGAACTACTAGATGGTGAGCGTTTGGAGTAGTACGTATGAACGCATGCACGCATGAGGAGTACAATGACCAATAACATTTACATGCATTGGTTGGTTTTCTGTAAATCCTTGCACGCAACAATTTAATGTGCTTTGAAATCTAAACATGTGAATGTGACCAGTAAAATTGCGACTGGCAAAATGGTATAGTAATACAAAAATTTGGAGATTAAGCTCTATAAACCAGATGTGAGTGATGTACTATAGCAGGACGGTTGACGGGATTAGTAGAAAGCGTAGCGCCTTTTTAGCAGGGATTTGCATCAATCTATGAAGGTGCAAAACCAAGTGTTACTACTACACCAAACAAGTTCAAAACGAGAAACTAGACTCACTCACAGCACGCCTATCACGTTTGGTCTGTCGGTCAAAGTGCTTCCTCTGGGCATATCATTTTTTTAGAATGCTCTTGGCATATCACTAACATGTGGGAGGGAGTGGGAACAAACCGACCTCAATTGACGGCAAAATCACCAACCTGCCGCACTTTGAGAGAGAAGAGGAGCTAGAAGCGATACGGGCTGGTGGAGCTAGGTGTCGCACGGAGGCCAGGAATATGGCGATAGCGTGAGGTGGGCCATGTATGATGTAACTACACTGGGCTACCGTGTTTCGGACTCCTCCGGTCTAGTACTCCACTGCGCGGTTCCTGGCTCCTTCTCGATCGTCGGAAATCATTCTTCTTCCTTTTGCTGACATGTGGGACATCCAGCATCCAGTTCCACATGTCATGCAAGAATATGGAGATAAGTAGTGTAAGTGAGACTCACCAACGGTCACCAACGTAGGTGGAGTACGTGCACGAATCACTCGCAAAAAAAAGGAGTGCGTGCACGAAGAGAAGAGGCGCACGCACTGACGCACGTACTCTTTGCCTCTTTCCCTAACACACATGCGCGGATACACGGTGGAGCTCATTTCTGTACGAAGAGGCAGCTCACGTGATAATTTGACGCGTGTAGTAGTTGTTCACTTAAGTGGAGGGTCGGGAACCACGCGTGAATGAATCAAAGTTCGACCATGATGCGGTGGTGCGTTATTTATAAATAAAGTTTTTTTCTTCAGTGGCACGTACGCAATTTTTTTTCTTCAATGGCACGTGAATCATGCACGTATAATGACGGAGCACGGGATGGTAGCCATGGACATGGTCGGCCCTTTTTGGAGACTACTAGTACTACTTTGATGTGTCCCGTCAACTCGCAGAACGAGGAGAAGCTTGCTTACTACGCCCTCTCCCTCGCCCACGTGCGCTCGGTGGCTCGCAAGACGAGGAGAAGCTTTTGCTTACTATGCGGTGGACGTGCAACAGTTCATTCGGTGTCAGATTGCCAGAACTATATACTACTACTACTACTACTACTACTACAGTAGTAGTAGTACCATCATCATTGTTCGAATTCTGGAAGAGGCAAAGAGCCAACCACAAGGTCAGCTATAGCCAAAGCTGTGCCACCTTTTAGTAATCTCACAAAGCATGTCGGAGCCCGTGCAACAGCCACACAAGTAGCACGTACACATTTACTAGTAAGTTCTAAGGGACATATGCCACATGCCACACAAGTTCATACCCCATTCCTATATTAAAATTTGTGCACTACTCTACATAGATTAACAACGCTCCCATAATTTTGTGCATGACTACTCCACTTAAACATTATCGATGGACTCCATGTACACCACTTGGTTCCAGTCCCAAGCGTTCTTCCTAGAAGGCACGATCCATAGCGGGGGGCAACGGGAACCATGGTCGCAGCTTTCTAGTGTGGTTCCACACGATGGAGATTCATCCTAGCCGAAGCGGCATAAATTAGGAGTCTGGACCGATCCCAAGCCCGCTTCTGAGGTTCTGACTACCCTGGCCCACCAAAAACCCCTCCCCTCCCGCGCGCGCTTCTCGCCCGGTGCCAGCTGTCCGCATTCACGCCGCGGTAGAGCGCGCCACTCCACATTGAAGGCAGCTCAGGGCGGACACAGTGAGAGTGAGAGGCCGCGTCCGCCATTGAAGTGGCGCGCCGGCCGAGGGCGCCACCCGCTGCACGCCCGGCTGAATGCGCCTCCTGGTTGCATTCAAACGTCTCCATTAAACCCACATGAAAGTTGAGAAACCTACTACATCCACATGTCCGTTCAGGAGCGGGCCATCATTAAATGCAACGCCGGCCAAGCTCCTCCTTCCACTATTTTCTCCACTCTTTCGATGGCATCCGACGAGCAGGAAGAGCAGTTCTTCGGCATAAAATCCGACTGGGTGGCCTGCCTAGCTCGGCGGTTATGAGCGAGGCAGCTCACTGCTCCACCTCCCTCGCCTACCCGATGGAGCCAGTTGCCACCCCCAGCCAGCACGTGGTTCAGCAACTCGACGCTCCAGGCCAGCTCGAGGAGGACTGGCGAGTTGCTCCACGCCCGCACGATGGCGAGCACGGTGGCACGGGCATCGTCGCTGCCGTCGACAACGCCGCATCGTACCACGCCTCCAGTGCATGTGACCGCGCCATCTGCAGTCGACGCGCGCGTAGCTGTGCCATGCAGGCAGAGAAAGAAGCCGGCTACGCGGATGTCGATGAGGTGGAGTCCCACACGTCCGCGCCCGCCACCACCATCGAGGAGAAGTAGAACATGGGAGGCCGCCGCTGCTTGTATCCCATGAAGGCCACCGCGGAGGCGATGCCGGCGTACACAGCCGGTGTCTTGCACGGTTCTTCTTCATCGCAGACCATCGTCGACCCCACATGGGCTCCATGGAAGCGGAGGTGCCCCCTTCCCCTCTGTCTGAAGCATTAGCTGGGGGTTCCACTCCGATGAGCGGTGGGGAAGCGAGCCACCCTTTGCGCTGAAGCATATACCTCCGGGGCTCCCGGCAGTCCGGTGATCGGGCTGCCGGACATGAGGAAGACAAAAGGAGCCGCCGGCGACCATTTAGATTAGGTATTAATTATACCTCTAGAGCCGGACTAGCACCGCTTAGTTGATGGAAATGTAATGAAATCCGTCATGTTTATATGAAAATCCATCATGTTTATATGAAATCCGGCCATGTTTGCACGAATTTCATTTTGTTGGTTCGAACTGTTGTCAAAATGTATGCGGCTACGGTTGGATGGTGTCCTCCCGCATCCGTGTCCGCTCTCACGCACACGCGCGCACACACACACACGCCCGCGACTTTTTGTACACACCATCTCTGTCTAGGTTAGTGTCTCGTTGTCTCTGAGAGAGAGAGAGACACACACACACGCACACACACAAAGAGAAGAGACGCATGCACGCACTCGTTCCCTCACGCACACGCGTGGGTACACGGTGGAGCGCATTTGCACACGAAGAGGCAGCTATGATAATTTGACCCATCTAGTTGTCCACTTAATGTAGGGTCTGGGACCACATGTGAGCCATACAAAGTGCGACCTTAACGCGGTGGCACAGTTATTGATTGAGTTTTACTGGTACGTTAAATGAAAAGATGGCTCCACGCGTATTCAATTTAAAATGATTGCTACAGAGAGGAAAAAATTACTCCACTATATATGTAGGCTGGAGCTTCGAGACTTGCTTGCTAGGGTTGCTCTCTTCTTCTCACTCTCTCACCCTCTCCAGATCTAAACAAGATGGTGGTGTCCACTCTCTCCGTCTCTCTCTTCTCACCGGTGGTGACAGATCCGTCCAGATCCCTTCCGCTGGGTAGGGTACGAGGTGCAATGTTGACACGGTCGCCGTTGGAGAGGGAGGAAGCCGACGCACGCCGTCTTCTCTGACCTGGCGCCGGCATGGGTGATCCTCCGCACCCTTGCTCACTGCCGTCGTGTTGGCAGATCCCGCGCCTGCCTCGCCACATCCTGCCGACCGGAGGTATAACTTCTTTTAGAACCGGCCTTCTTCTAATGGCCCAGCTCCCCATGTCGCTGCATCCTTTTTTTCCCATCAAGTTTGGTTTGCTCCCCACGTCACTGCATCCTGCATGTGGATATTCTTCAGTCCAAAGCTCCCCATGTATCTAGATAGCCCCGTCGGCTTGTCGAACACTCGAACACCACCTAAATTTTTACTATTAGAGGAAGAAAGGTAATGCATGAAGACAAATAGATGGCCTGGTTGAATGTGGATTTCTTTTGTGGTGGGCAGGGTAGCAAAAACTGGTTAACGAACCGATCTCTTTGTTGAAAAGGGCAATAAAGTGGGGTGGGGGCTAAGGGTGGGGGGAAGTACTAGCAGTAAGATTCTAGCCTGACCGGTCTCTTGGTCGAAAAAGGAAAGAAAGTGAGGGGGTGTTGGGTGGACAAAGCAACTGAGAATGAGCACGGCTAGATTTCCTGTGGTCAAGCAGCAAAAGGTCACTAACGAGATCACGAGAACAAAAATGGCACAAATCCAGGCATTCTGCTTGCATGTTTGCCGCTCTCGGCAACCACCTCTGCCTCACCACTTTATGCCTCGGTGGAGGTAAAACATGCTTGTGCCTCACCTGTCCCTATGCCTTTACTGCAGCTGTTAATCTAATATCTGGTAAAATGAAACAATGCCACTGTTAATGTGATGTCACTCTTAAGTAATGCTGCTGACAATCTATTGCCATTGCTAAACTGAAGCAATGCCACCACCGTTTTATGAAATGCTTCTGTCTTGCTTTATTTCCCATGAAGAGTGCTTTGGGGTGTTACACTTAAATCTCACGCCGGTAACATAACTTCATCTCAGTGGAACTGCACAAATTTAATTACACATTTGGTTGACACGACGATATATTTCTCCTTTCCGTATCACCCTTTGTTAGAATGATCGTTCCTGTTAACCGTGCACATAGCTACTGATCATGTGCTGCTGTCATCACAGAGTTATAATGCAATTGTTGTGCATGTTAATCTATGCCCCCGTTAATCTAGTGCCCATGTTGATCTGATGTGATGGCACTTTTTCATACTGTTAAT
Source organism: Elymus sibiricus (assembly GCA_039707655.1). Lineage (NCBI taxonomy): Eukaryota > Viridiplantae > Streptophyta > Magnoliopsida > Poales > Poaceae > Elymus > Elymus sibiricus. Next base: position 209,470,916 of record CM077676.1, on the reverse strand, counting down.
GTAATGCCATTGATAACATATGAGATGCTGCTGTTAATCATATGCCACAGCAAAAAAATGACACTGCTTAAATAACCTATGATGGCCTGGCTTAATATGGATGATAGACTACTCATATCAATAAGGAGTTCCTTCTTTTCCGGGAGCCCATTCGAAAAGAACTCCAAAGTTAAGCGTGCTTAGCTTGGAGTAATTTCAGGATGGGTGACCGACCGGGAAGTTGCTCCCGGGTGCGCACGAGTGAGGACAAAGTGCGCAGGAAAGACTAGTATTGATCTGTGGGGCCAGTCTAGATCCCGCCAGGAGTAATGACCACCGGCGGGTGTGTCCGGGGCGTTACAAGTTGGTATCAGAGCCGACCCTCACGGTTACACGGATGTTTGCGGACAGGTGCGCGGTCATGTTGTGCATGACGTTTGTGACCCGTCGTGGCACACGGCATGGCACATGTGCCAGACTGGATGCACAGACGTATGTGCCAAGAGGGAACGTTCCTGTGGCCCGACGAGGACGTCGGTTCCTTTGAGTGGGGGTGTATGTGATGGCCTGACTTAATATGGATGATAGACTACTCATATCAATAAGGAATTCCTTCTTTTCCGGGAGCCCATTCGGAAAGAACTCCAAAGTTAAGCGTGCTCAGCTTGGAGTAATTTCAGGATGGGTGACCGACCGGGAAGTTGCTCCCGGGTGGGCACGAGTGAGGACAAAGTGCGCAGGAAAGACTAGTATTGATCTGTGGGGCCAGTCTAGATCCCGCCAGGAGTAATGACCACCGGTGGGTGTGTCCGGGGCGTTACATAACCCTATCACATATTTCTACAAACAGGGTTGTCTATCTCCATGTGGTTTCTATTTGTGCAAACAGAAGCACAAACCACAATTTTAGTAGAACCGCACAAAATTAGATGGCTGCATCTACTTGCTGTCAACTAACCTCACGATGCTCGAGGTATTCCTACATTTGTAATTAGGTAGAATGACCAACGCAAGATGAAATAAGCTTATTCATACGTTGACTTGCTGATCGCAGTGTAGAATGAGCCTGTCATGTGTGGAGGAGCGAGCAAGCACTGTAGCTGCCCCGTCAATGCAAGATAAAAGACACTGAGTCATAGATGGCCTAGCCGGCGAGTAGGGGTCATGCAAACAGCGATGCATAATTTTAGTGGAACTGCACAAAAAAGATATTGGGGTGAGTTGGACAAATTTTCTACAGCCAGACGGAAGGAATTGCACTGATCGATTGGATCGAATTTCCTCCATGGCATGAGATGAGATCCCAAGGTGGAACTCAACTAACCACTTATAAAATTATGGATAATCTTCCTCATGCAGGTCAGTACCCCTTCGTCCAGATGATCGTGTTTTGTCATGCCGAGCTATTGATATGTGCTACTGTTTTGCAACAGTGTTTAAGTATAGCTATTGTTTTCCTATCTTTTCACATTTAGGACAATGAAGATGATTTCAGTGGAACTGCACAAACTGGTCTGATGTTGAGTGATCTATATTGCCTCCTCTGTTTGCTGCAATGTGTCAGCGTCAATTGCAAGATGAGCCAGCGAGCTAGTTATGGAGTTGCTAACATGCTCAAAGTGCACTCAACATTGAGAAGAAAGAAGCATGCCCAGGAAATTAATGCATAGGGAGGCCCTTTGCTCAGAGAAGCATCGATCGTTTTTTCATGATGTCTACACCTTCTCACAGCTTTGTCTTGGTTATAGTCTGGTGAATCATGGAGATGCGTAAACATGCTGAACTTATATATGTGCTTGTGAATGTTAGCTAGTATGCATACTGTATCTTGTGAAGCTTAGTTTAATGTGAATGTTGACTAGCGTGTGAACATTTAGAATCTATATTGTGGGCCTATTATTTGATGCCTCATTTGTGCCGCGCTTCGACCAGTGTGAGTGTCTGCATGCATTACCGCACCCTCTAATTTGGTGGATGCCAAGCGGGCCTGAGAAGGAGCCATAAGTTTTTTCAAGTTGAAAAAGGTTACCGAGCAGGAGCCATAAGCTAGAGTGCGTCTTTTTTTTGCGAATGGGCCATAAGTTGGAGAGCTGGAGAGTGTCTCTAATGGGATGTCTCTAGTGTTAAGACTGACCAGTACAAGAGCCGATCCATCTTAAAGCCCATATTTTTGTAGGAAAAGCCCATATTACTTGAAGAGGGGCGCTCCCAAAAATCCCCTTCTTCCTCCTTGCTCCCACTTCACTGCAGCTCGCTCCTACAGAAAACCCCCACTCCCCTTATTCCTCACCTCACTCCTACAGAAAACCCCCGCTCCCCTTCTTCCTCACTCCTACAGAAAACCCCTGCTCGCCTTCTTCCTCACTCCTATAGAAAACCCCTGCCCCCTTAACTAGGCTCATCTTTCGCTACTCTCCTCAAACCCGTGAGCTCGACGCAGCGCCCGCAAGGAAAATGGAGTCGGCTGGTGACGGTGTCTTGGACTAGGGGGTCCCAGCCTAGGTGATTAGTCCATGGGCCGAACTCAGGGCCCGTTGAAGAACAGGGACTCCGGAGGTTTCCAACTTGAAGAACCGACGTGTCAGGCCTCACCGAAGACATGGTGTGTACCCCAAGGATGCGAGATTCGGCATGTATTCCTTTAATTATAACCGACCATGTGTAACCCTAGATACCCCTGGTGTCTATATAAACCAGAGGTGTCGGTGTAAAAACCGGCTAACCTCGGGGTAGGGGGTCCCGAGCTGTGGATCTCGGATCAATGGTAACAGAGACGAAGGAGACAATGTTTACCCAGGTTCGGGCCCTCTCTATGGAGGTAAAACCCTATGTCCTGCTTTTGTCTATATTGATGATGGAGTATCGAGTACAGGCTTGATCTACCTCGAGATCATAAGTAGAAGTCTAACCCTAGGGCTAGGTGAATGGTAATTGTGATTCTGTGTCCTCTATAGGCTAAACCCTTCGGCTTATATACATGCCAGGCAGGGGTATCTAGGATTACATAGGCGGTATCTAGGGATGCGCATGGACGCGGTAGGAGATATCTTGGGGTACACTCCAAGTCTTCGGCAGATGCAGTCTTGATCACGTCACGGCCTCCGAAGTCCATCTGGATGAGAACAGGGCCTTCAGGCCCAGCCTGAGGACTATGGGCCGACAAGGTTGGTACCCCATAGTCCAGGACACCGTTAGTAGCCCCCGAACTGGTCTTCTATGCCAAGGACGACACTCCTGCCTTTGACAACTTCGAATCCGGAGTCCTTGGCTTTGACATCTTTTTATTCAAAGCCATCGCAAATCACTCCTCGAAGGGGTGGCATCCCTCGCCCGGATCCCAAACATGACCCATATCCGAGGTCATGGGATTACTTGGCCTCAAAGGCCTGCCGTATAGGTGTGAACAGTGCTTTCTGGCCTAACAACTTTTTCAAAGCGGCACCACCCATGACCCGGCGAGCAGTTACTGCTTGCTCGAGTCACGGCCCGAGGCAGTCTTTTTAGTGGCACGTCTTGTCGAAATGGAGATCGTGCCCACTTTTTAAGGGTTATCATCAAGATTTTGTTTCTCCCTATACGCACAACGGCATCTTTCGCAGATTAATGGCGATTTCTACGGCACGGCTAGAGGGACTCTTGGCCTTTTTACCAGCTTATATAAGGGCGAGAGGGTAACAACAGGGAGAGTACGCTCCCTTGCTTCCCTGCCTATCGCCTCCCAAGCTCTATCGCTCAGATCCGTTCCCGAGCTCTCCCACTTCCGCAGCACTCTCGTCCCTCATCAATGGCGGAGCCCAACCTCAAAGGGCACTGGGGCAGCTCCTCCATGATGGAGGGCACCATTCTGGAGCTGCGAAGCGCGGGGTACATCCCCACAGAGGCCCGCACTCGAGCACCGACTCCGGGACAGCGCATCCCTACTCCCCACGCCGGGGAGAGGGTCGTCTTCATCCCCCACCTCATCAGAGGCCTGGGGTTCCCGCTGCACCCTTTCGTGCATGGGATCTTGTTCTTCTACGGGCTAGATTTCCACCATCTAGCCCCAAATTCCATCCTTCACCTCGCCTCCTTCATCACTGTCTGCGAGGCCTTCCTCCGCATCGAGCCGCACTTCGGGCTATGGCTGAAGATCTTCGGCGTCAAGCTGAAGTCCAGCGACTCCAAGCTCTCTGAGTGCGGGGGCGCAATGATCAGCAAGAACCAGAAGGCGGTCTGGTTCAAGGGCACCTTCATCGAGATGGTCAAGGAGTGGCGGTGCAAGTGGTTCTATATCACCGAACCGCTTGCTAATGGCCAGGCCGGGGTCGAGTTCTCCGCCGGCCCCCCAAAGAAGCTCGCATCCTGGAAGAAGAAGGACTGGGGGAACCCGGCCGAAGTGAAGGTACTGATCCAGAAGATCGAATTCTGGATCACCCAGAGGAACATCAAGCTGACGGACTTGGTGAACGTCATGCTCCACTGTCACATCCTGCCACTCCAATCCCGGGCTACGCCGATGTGGGCGTACAAGCCCGCAGACGCGGTTCCCGTCCACCACTTCTTTTGCTCCACCCCGGCAGGGATATGGAAGCTGTTGTTTAAGACGTCCAAGGATGGTTTTCCCGAGGTGGGGAGGGACCTCAGTTTTGAAACCGGCCATGACGCCCCCGAGGTAAATTTTCACACATAGTTTTACACTTTGTGTTTCCTGGCACATTACAGATTTTGACTAACCAATTTTCCCATTGTTTCCAGAAGTGGATCCCCAAGGCACAGCGGATGTTGTGCCCGGCGCCGCTACCTGAGGGGGAAAGAACTCTCGAGCTTGTGGCCCTCCTCACCGAGGAGCCACATGTAGTGATCCCCAAGGAGTCCAGACCTCCGAGGGGTAGAGCGGGTCGCCGAGGTCGGGAGACCTCGGTCACTCGATCCGAAGGAACCCACACCCCCTCCACCGATGGAGACGAGGAGGGGGTCAAGGGGGAAGGGCAGCCTTCCCCTAAAGGGAAGAGAGCGACATTCAAGGACGCCGAAGAGGAGGTGCGGCCGAAGAAGCTGCGCAAGCCCCCCGCTGATCCGGTCCTGCCGGAGAAGCCCCTCTTCCCCGATGAGTCGGAAGAAGACCTCCTCGCACTAGGGAGGAAGAAACCGGCACCCCGGTGGTGCGTAATTACAACTTTATTTGGGTTTTTTATAGCTTATTTCCTTGACATGAGGCTTACGGGGAATATTTCACCAGCCCACCCGGGGCCCGCCTTAGCGGCGACTCGTCGGGCGGTCTGCCTCCATCGGGCAGCGAGACGCCTGAGCGCGCCCAGACTCCCCCAGCTCTCGAGGGCCTAGGGGAAGTGTCATCCAATCCGGCCCCTTCGGTTGACAAACTAAGGGCCGGAGTACCGGTCGTCATGGCTGAGGTTGAAACCTCGGCCGCACCGGGCCAAGGGGAACCAATCCCTGAGGTCCCCAAGGAAGGGTTGAGCCAGAACTCGGCCCAGCTTGTTTAGTCTCCGGCGCTTGTGCCACAGCCGGAGGCCTTCGTTCCCAGCACTTTGGTGGTGGGTTCGGAGGTTGCCCCAGCTCCGCCTCCCGCCGCAGGGCAGGTTAGCGCGGGGTAGCCTGAAGAGATGGAGGCAGCCTTAACGGTTTCCTCCATCGCAGAGGAGCACCGTGCCTTAATTGGCACGGCGCTGCAAGGCTTCCGGTCAGCGGAAGCCAGAATGCGCGAGGTCTTCAAGGGCCTCGTGAGGAGCTTCAAGGTACGTTTTTGCACCTTTCCATTAACGTGTTTATGTAGCAGGCTTGTGTCCGAAGTCTTGTAGTCTAGCGAGGTGTTTTATAAGAGTGTAGTTAGCCAGTAGCCCCCGGGCCCAAGGCTGATTTTGAAAAAATTGGCCTTGGGGTCGATGCTTGAGCGTGCCAGTAGCCCTCAAGACTCTGGTGTTTCTTCAAAAAGACTGCCTAGAGGATCTAAAATAGGAAAGCTAGGTACTAAGGCAAATGTTCGCAGGTATTGACCTCGGCTCCGAACTCCGCCTCCGAGGAGGTGGCGGAGATGAACAGGAAACTGCAGAGGTCCGAGGAAGACCTCGATCAAATCAACAAGCAGCTCAAGTTGTCTCAAGGTAAACTTCAATGAGTTATAATTGTGCTTATTTTGCTTGGAAAAAGATTCAAAGCTGACGCCGAGCTGTTTTATATGACAGCTACCACGGCGAAGCTTGAGGCACTCAAGGCCGAGCTGGTGAAAGCTTGGCAGGAGGCCGAGCAGCAGAAGGCTACGGCCTCAAAGGCCGAAGGGGAGCTGGCTGCCGAAAAGGTGGCCAGGGGGAAGGACCAGGAATGGGTCCTGGAAGTGGAGGAGACCCTGGAGGGTGTCTACAAGCAACGCGACGCCCTTCAGGAGAAGGAGAAGGTGTCGAGCACTGAGCTCGACAAGCTGTGCCAAGCCCACGCCGAGGTCTAGTCCCAGGCTCGCGCAGATTGCGAGGCGCTTTAGCAAGTGAAGTAGATTGCTGCTCGTAAGCCATTTTTGCTTCAATGTGTTTTCGTCCTCCAGGGGTTCGTCGAGCTCACCCAGCTATGGCGATCCGTAGAGATCTTCGAGGATCTTCCGCGGAGCGCAGCGGATGCCGGCCGCTTCTACGGCGCGCAGGAGGGCCATGCCGCAGAGAGGGCATTCTGGCTGCAATTCCAGGCACCCTCACATCCGGAGCTACTAAACAATCAGGTGAAGCAGCTCGTGGAGCTCCTGCGCTTGGCAAGGCAAGTGCTCCAAGACCTCTGCGCCAACCTTTGGCCGACGGAGGCCCTGCCGACCAGCTTCTTTGGGTTCTTCGCCCGTCTGCGCGAGGCCGTCCCCCAGTTACTGCGCTGGAAGTGTTTGGCGTGCCTGGAAGGTGCTCGACGGGCGTATGCCCGTGTGAATACGCACTTCCCGCATGTTGAACCGGCGATCGTGGCAGCCCGGCTCCCCGAAGGGAGGAATCAGACTGTGGAGCAGTACGTGGCTAAGGTGATGGATGGAGCCCAAATTACTGAGGCGGAGTGCTCGAAGGAAGAGATGTATTTTTAAACTTGTACTTCGGTATGCCGAAGTGTAGTTCGGATGTAAAAAGCTTTATCCTTTATTTTGCAATGAATGCGGCTTTATTATCCGATGTATGCTTGCTTGCATATATACTTGTGTGTGTGTGTGTGTGTTTTTGACTCCTGTGTGACCGTATGTGACTGAAAGTGACCAGTCATCGGCTTCAAGCCCTTTGTACAAAGTACAACGGGTGTTTCCGAGGCAATCGTGACCCTTTGCCGATGTCTTGGTGCCCGAAGGCGGTCCATGCTCATGGAAACAAGGCAATCAGACTATAGCGGTTTTATGCTTTCACTTAGTCATAGGAGCTTAACTGTGGGGGCTGATGACGATCCCCTGGTCTTGAAGTGGATTGTCTATTTTAGCTGAGGTCGATGCCGATAATCCCTTCAGCTAATTTAAAGAAAAGCCCTTCATTTGACACGGGTATCCTCTAACGGTACTTTGCTGGACGCTGTCTTCGGATGGCCGACCGGTTTACGCTTACCAAGACAGTCAGTTTTCGGCTTTCTCCACTAAGGCGCTTTGCCATTCGAGTTGGCAGCGCAATCGTAGTGGTTTTCCCATTACACCCTTAGCCAAAAATAGGTCGGAACATAAGGGGTAAGCACAGGAGCTGGGCAACCCAACTATTGACCAAAATCGAGGTTTGAAACTGATTCATATAATGCAACATCCGAGACACTGAATAGATACATCGGACTAGTAGGGGACATGAGATCGAAAAGCGAAGCCCATAGTAGTTTTAAATAGTTGTATCGTAAATGTATGCTTTTGGCTCAAAGGCAATGATCATAATGAAATGCGTAATGATCTCGATGGGTGCATTTTTATTAAATCCGGTCAAGCCGTACATGCCGAGCTTTAACAAAAGGAACTTGTAAAAGATACAACTTGAAAGGAAAAAAGCAAAGGAGTAAAAAATAGGGCGGATGTGCTGATGGGTTTATTCACCCAAGCCCGTTGCTGTCGCATGTCTGCATCTCCGTGCTGTTGATCAGCTTGCCTTCATTGAAAGCGAAAGATGTGTGGGCTGTCCGTGACCTCGGCCTCTTATTTGCTTGATGCTTTTTATTTGTCAAGTCCTTTGAAAGGGTATGCGGTTTCCGTTTGAATGGTTTAAGCCATGTGGACATGCTGCTTCTGCTTGGGCCTTTTTATAGTGCCCTGCTGGTATGCAAGTCCGAAGTGGGTTGCCACTCAGTCGAGCTGATAGCAGCGCGTAGTGTACTTCGGCTCCTCGACCGCCCATGGTATTTTTAGTGCGAAATTGTGCACCCTGGGGAAGTAATGTCCTTCCAAGGGGAGGCAAGTGAGGAGCCTGCGCCCCTATTTAGGGGGGATTGTGGCTTGGCCGAGGTTGGCTCGTACACGCTTTAAAGAGCTGGGCTTGTGGCGAGCTGTCTCCTCGGTTGCATGTACCTCGGTTACGAAAGCCACAATTTGTTCCTCTGTTTGGAGTGAGTACTCGGTGTTACCATTGACTGTAATAACACCATTTGGTCCTGGCATTTTCATCTTTAAGTATGCATAATGCGGGACTGCATTAAAGCGGGCGAATGCTGTACGCCCGAGCAGTGCGTGGTATCTGCTCCGAAAAGGGACTATGTCGAAGATTAACTCTTCACTTCGGAAGTTCTCGGGTGGACCGAAGACTACTTCCAGTGTTACTGTTCCCATGCAGCGGGCTTCCATGCCTGGTATGACACCTTTGAAGGTGGTTGTGCTAGGTTTGATCCTGGATGAGTCAATGCCCATCTTCCTGATCGTATCCTTGTAGATTAAATTGAGGCTGCTGCCTCCGTCCATAAGGACACATGTCAGATGGAATCCATCAACGATGAGGTCCAGGACCAAGGCAGCTGATCCGCCATGTCGGATGCAGGTTGGGTGATCATGTTTGTCGAATGTGATCGGGTAAGCCGACCATGGATTGAACTTCGGGGCGACAGGCTCTAAAGCGTAAATGTCTCGAACTGCATGTTTCCGCTCCTTTTTAGGGATGTGGGCCACGTAAATCATGTTTACGTCCTTCACCTCAGGAGGGAACTATTTCTGGTTTCCATTGTTGGGTCGCTGAGGTTCATCCTCGTCCTCGCTGCGAGGTTGAGCTTTAGTTTGGCTCTCCGTCGCTATTTTTCCGGCCTGCTTGAAGACCCAGCAGTTCCGGTTTGTGTGGTTCGCTAGTTTGTCTGAGGTACCATGTATTTGGCATGGCCTGTCGAGGATCCTGTCGAGCTGGCTGGGTCCATCCTTGTTCCCTTTAAAGGGCCTCTTTTTCTGACCGGATCTAGGTCCGTTGAACCCTGCATTTACTGCGACGTCCTCGGTGTCACTCCCACCATTTTTATGCCTGCCATTATTTTTATTGCGCCTCGGCTTGCCATTGGTGTCGCGAGTTTCCGAAGTGCCGGCCTCAACGTTGTGAGTACTGCGGGCCAGCCAGCTATCCTCTCCCGCGCAAAAGCGGGTCATGAGTGATGTATGGGCCGCCATCCTCGGCTTATCCTGCCCGAGCTGGCGTGCGAGCCACTTGTCTCGGATGCGATGCTGGAAAGCGGCAATAGCCTCAGCGTCAGGGCAGTCCATAATTTGGTTCTTTTTAGTTAAGAACCTATTCCAGAATTTCCTTGCCGACTCGCCGGGCTGCTGGATGACATGGCTGAGGTCGTCGGCATCTGGAGGCCGAACATAAGTGCCCTGGAAGATAGCTCTAAAGGCGTCCTCCAGTGCTTCCCAGCTTCCAATTGAATGAGGAGGCAGGCTATTAAGCCAATGCCTCGCCGGCCCCTTTAATTTGAGTGGCAGATATTTGATGGCGTGGAGGTCATCTCCATGCACCATGTGGATGTGGTGAAGAAAATATTCGATCCACACCGCTGGGTCAGTAGTACCATCATACGGTTCGATGTTGATGGGCTTAAATCCGTCAGGGAACTGATGTTCCATTACTCTGTCTGTGAAGCAGATCGGGTGGGCGGGACGTTGGAACCAAGTAGTCTCGCGTCGGTCTTCAGGGGCATTCCATGTATAGGCTTGCTCCCAAGCTCGGCCGTTCCTGTCTATCCAGGCGTCATAGCCATCGAGTTCGGCCGGTGCACGTCCTCTTGACCCGTATATGGACCGAGGCGGTGCTCGATTTGCCTCTATCTGGCGTCTCGCGTTGTATGGATCGGTGTAATCGACCAGATCTGTTGGGGATATTTTCCAGCATTGTAGACCCGACAGGAGGATGACTCGGCCATAGAGCTGTAAGGCTCAGCGGGTTTTCTCATTGCTGAGCCTAGGAGATACCCAGTGGGCTGGCTTGACAGAGGCCCGATGGGAAGGGCCGGCTCAACGTGCAGGTTGGCTTAAGAAGAAAGATGAGACAAGGAAGATTGCCTTCGAGAGTAAGTAGAATAAGAGTAGGTTACGGGTTAAGTTTACAACCCGGACTCTCATATGAACCTAGGCCTCAACCTATTATATAAAGGGGAGCGCCTAGGGCAGAAAGACTAAGTTGCAATCTCTCGAGAGCTAGGTTAGCGATTCCGCATCCTTGTAATCGAGATCCAAAGAAATACAATCAAGCAGGACGTAGGCTTTTACCTCCACCATGAGGGGCCGAACCTGGGTAATCCCGTGTCTTCTCGTTCCTGATTAATCCCGTTAAGCTTCCACCTTTGTGCGATGGCCTCATCTCTAAGTCCTTTCATGAGGGCATCTGCCGTGTTAAAACCACGACAGTTGGCGCCCGCCGTGGGGCCTACGCATGGTGGAGTTGAGTTCTTAGCGGGAGCTTTCCCAGGGTTCGGGAAGTATGCGGTTGGTCTGATGATGAAGAGCCGCCGAGGAAAGCTGTACACAGGCCCGGCCCTGAGGGGGGGGGGGCAGGGGGGGCGGCCGCCCCGGGCCCCCCAAATCCAGGGGCCCCTCCCCATGATGCAGGTAGGCTATGGGCTAGTGCTAAAAAAACTAAGGATCATGGGCCGTGGCTAGGAAGGCAACCAGGCATGGACGCCGGCAGATTAGCGATTCATTTGGTATTCCTTTTCTTTCACTGAATCGATTCCTTCCTATTCCATCTCGTACCAGCCCTCTAATTCTGCGTCGTTCGTTTTTTTAGTACGCCGCCGTCCTGCTTGTTTTCTCCTAAATTCTGATCGCCAGTTCATCCTCTCGTCAATTTCTATTCCCGGGGCCCTGGATCACGAGACTCTAGCCGGTACCTGGTACGCGATGCGACAGTGCTCTGCTCTCCCGCCTTCAGGCGCTGGACAAGCACACACACAACGTTGTTTCGTCGAGTAGACCCAGACGCGAACGAGCACACATAGCGTCAATCCAAGGTATGTTACCGTTCCCTAATCCCTACTATATATACGTACATTACTGATTAAGTAATTTATCCCTCGCATATATTTCACTACGGCGAGAAGTGAATAAAATGTGTGGATTACCCGAAGCAATCACAAAGAGAAGCTATTAATACTTTTTCAAGAGCAGTACTAGTGCTTCGACGTTCCCAAATAATGAGTTGGAAATTCTGAATCTAAGCAAGAGATAAATGTTGGCATCAATATAAGTGAAAATAATGTAAGTGGTTCTAAGAGTACAGTTTTTTCATCAGGGGCACATGCACAATCTGCTAGTGTTGATGAATATTCGGTTTTACCTTTTTCTGAGTTAAAATTATGAAATTCACTTTGCCGGATGGTGTAATTCTATGAATATTTTCGACCATGTCACAAAATTTGAGTGTTATTCTAATGTTTCTATTGTTTATCACATCTTATTTACAGTGCTTGTGACTGTCGCATCGGCTGAAACTAGATTTTCAATGTTACAATTATTGAGAGGTCAACAAAGACTCATGAATTTAAATGGTTTGGCAACAATATGTGTCGAGAAGAAATTATTGGAAGAGATTAAAATCAACCTCATCATAAGTGAATTTGCATCGGGCAATGATAATTTTTTTAAAGGTAATATGTATAATTACTTGATACGTATATTGTTTTGCATGCATTTAAGTGCTTATTGCTAATATTTTATATATACATATATTTATTATTATTATTTGTAGTTTATACTAAGGGCCCCGAGTTTTAGTTTCGCCCCGGGCCCCCAAAATCTCAGGACCGGCCCTGGCTGTACATCGACGATGCAGGCTGGGGCCCCGAGGCCGACTCGATCGAGTTAGGATACCGGGTTCCCTTTGGCAAGATCCATGTCTTCATTGGTGCTATCAGTGAATCTGCGCCGGAGCCGGACATCTTCACCGACAACGTCGAGTCGGCTCGCCGTGCCAGACCAAGCCAGGCAAGACCCGGCCCGCCGCGAGCTGGCCGGAAGCATGTCTTCGTAGGGTTCACCCAAGGGGTGGCCTGTGGCACCCCGATAGAGGGCCGATGCACACTAGTCCCAGGATAAGACCTGGCACATGTCTGAGACATGATACAGCAATTCCAGGCACAAAAATGGCTTTATTATATGAAATGGAGTATTACAACACTGTTGCTTACAACAATATTACATGGCTCCAAGGCTTAACTAAATGGCAGCGGAGTTCCCGGTTCAGCGGCAACAACATCTCTGGCTGGGCTCCACAACTCACAGGACTGGCTGGGTTACGATCTAGCATGACGGATCTTCTCCTGCAACTGGCCACGTGCAAGGCCAGGTGAGTACTTTGAATGTACTCGCAAGATAACCAAATACATAGCATCCAAACAAGCAGATGACAAAGCAGGCCCTATGTTTTTATGAGAATTTATTCTAAACATGGCATGGAATTAACAGGAAAACATGGATCAAGCATGACATGACATGGATCCGGCATAACAACTATATATCATGGCATGGCATGGCTATTTTTACGAGACATGGTATCCAGAATTAAACTGAAACCTACACTACACTTACCTCCCGTGAAGCATTAAAGTAATATGTTGTGACATCATTCCATTTTACTGCCCCTCTGGGCTATCTAGTGACTCACCGAGATCATATTCTATGATCATGTCAGAATACATTGTGAACTCTTTTATCAAGTTAGTTATAATAGGTTTGTCCTCCAGATCGACCAAGACCAAATAGTGTGACCTAGTACGAACTGTGTCCAATGCCGTGGACGCGGCTATTCGAATAGATTCTTACACTCTGCAGAGGTTGCGCACTTTACGCACACCATGGTCATTTGTCCAACGAAACTCGCCTAACCTGTGACCATTCTATTGTACCACCGACAATCTTACCCCTTCCGGGTCATGTCCTGGGTGGCCCCTGTGTCACTCCTGATACCTGCCACCGTTGTGGCTAAACTAAACTGTCCCAAACGGGGACCCCTGGGCTAAACAAACAACTGGGCCCACAAGGTTATCGCTGCCTACGTGATCAGGGCAGCACGCGCGCATAACCTTCCCTCTTTGGTGGTACCGATAAGAGAGCACAAGCTTAGACCAAGTCAAGGCCGCCCCATTCTGGCAGATATGGCTGCACGGGTTAGCTCGGTTTGGTGGCACTATGACTCGATCCCATCAATGACGGAGGAGGTTTAGTTTACAAGTTCAATTTAACATTTCCGTCATCATACCATCACATCAACATTTATAAGCAGGAACAATCACTTAACAACAGCATAGCAAAATCATAACAGTATTGACAATCATGGCATGAGATCAAATCAGTGTACTAACATGATAATGGTATTAAAAGTATTGTGACTAGCATGGGAAAATATGACATGAAAGCAATTCATGATATTATATGGTAAATATCACTAGCATCTGGTACAGATGAAATAACAGGACTATGCCAGTGCAGACTAACAGATGATCTGAAATATACTGCAATACACACATAGGGTGCAAGCAAAGTCATCACGCAAGTCCGGAGCTCATAATAAGATGTTGGCTTGCCTTGGGGTAGAGGAATACACCGGGAAGCAGTGCGGTGATTTTCCGGATGTGATGCGTCGGAACCGGCACTCTCGGGAGAGGCCTATTTTGGGGAAAAGGGCAAAAGTGGCATTTTCAACATGTGACAACATTATCAAAATGACACCATCGGAATGGGCTCGACGAGCTGAAAATGTGGGCGTTGGATTTACCTCAATCGGAGTTACAGTTGAAGAGAAACAGCCGTTCGTTTGTTAAGCAGAGAAACAGACAGAAAACTGTGCATTTCAGTCCTTAACGAGTGAACGTCCACACTATAGCTGTTTCGTCTGGCGGCTGAGAAAATGAAGGCGAATTTCAGCGTTTACGCTTTCACTGTAGTGAAAGCGCATTTTCTTCTGAGGCCGCGGCTGAATACGCTTTGCCAAGTGGAAAATGTATTTCTGCAAAATACGTTTCCACTTAATATGACCAGTGGGTCCGGCCCGTCGGCTCCTGTCGCTTACAAGGGGGACCCACCTCATCTCTTCTCTCTCTCCTAGTCTTCCTCCTCCTGACGCAGCAGGAACAGACGAGGGCCTCGGCCGCTCGGGCCGTGCTTGCCGCCGGTGCCTCCTTGCTCGGCCGCGCCTGCAGGCGAGCGGGGAATGGCCGCAGGGCTCTGCCGCACCCGTGGGGCGAGCTCGTGACCGCGGGGAACAACCGAGACGGCGGCATCTGAAGGTGGAGAGCCACCACGGCCATCGTCGGGGCGGGCACGGCGAGCTCCTTCGGGCCGAATTGGCTAGGGAAAAATGTTGCGGTGGTGTTGGGGACAGTTGTAGACATGATCGAGGGCGCGTGCGGGGCTCCTGGGCTCGTCTTCGACGGAAGACCGAAGGAATGGCGGCGACGCTCGGCGGTGGGCTATGGGGAAGGGTTCTCGGGGTCGAGCGGGAGGGCTGGGGGTTGCTGGTGAGGAGGAGGGGCTCGGGGGCATCTTAAATAGCTGAGGGGAGGGCTCTAGACGCCGGCCGGAGCTTCGAGACACACGGCGAGGTGGTGGCATTCCGGCGGAGCATCGAGGTCGGCAGAGACGTCCACGGGCTAGGGGATGAGGGGGAGAGGTGACCAGACGATCCACGGGTGCGGTGGGGAGCTTGTCGGCGCTCCCGGAGGAGCCGGAGCCTGCCGGAGACGGCTCCCGAAGGGTCTGGCGCATAGGGCACGAGTTTGGCGTGCTCTGCCCGTGGTCACCGCGTGGCCACGGCATTGCCACGCTCCACTCGTTGCCAGATCATGTCTGGGAGATGTATCTATCCTCAAGCAGATGACTCATGCTACCAGACAGCAACAGGGACCCTAGAGTGATCGATTTGGTCTCACATGTGAAGTGGCAGCAAGGTGTTTGACATGTGGTGTGGCCACCACAGTGCTCTTCTTGGCATGATCTTGAGCAGAGGTTGATCAACTACCAAAGTGACCATCTTGGCCAAAATTTAGCACAAATGGACAAGGTTATCTGGCACTTCCTTTGCAAACTTGCAAACTGGCTAGAAATGAAAATGAGGATGCTAGGAAATAATGGCTAGATGGACTTGGCTGATTTTTGGTGGAGGGGATAGATATAGTCATGAGAGCTAGTTGGAAAAATTTCAACTCAATTTGATCATCTATGAAGGTACTTCCTTCACAGAGCTACAATCTGGATAGAAACTTAGTTAATTTCCTGAGGAAGATTGGCTAGATGAAATGGGCTGGTTTTTGGTTTGCAGGAGTAATATATCAAGGTAAATTACTCTACAAAATTTCAGCTCAAAAAGATCAAGGGTTCAAGCACTTCCTTTGCAAACTGGAAATCTGGACAGAATTTGCAAATGGATGTTGTGCTCAAAATTTGAATTGTGGAACTTGAGATTTTGTTGGAAATGGTGAATATATAGATAGGATAAGCTCCACAAATTATTTGGGATTCTTCCTAGCTACCAAAATGGTAGTTCCTTTGGAAAGGCCCCAAATTAAAATATTGGCTTTAAATAGGAAAAATGCAATTTCCCTTATTTAATTATGGCCAATATTTTTGTGAGAGCTCAATATGATCACAATGAATATCTCCACAAGTTTTCATGAACTTTGGAGACGGGCAAATATTTTCCTGGATTTAATTCCTTCTTAGGTCAGAAAAAGGAATTAATTTTAAATGAAAAATATTGCAAAGGACTTGGCAATATCTTTGCATATCCTGGGTTTATGGATGTAGGAGAGTCACTGGGAAAAGTTTGGAAGTCAACAGATCAAGGAAAATGATAGCTCTTTTGTAAACACAAAGGCAGGATTTCCAATTCCAAGAATGAGGTTTAGGGTTTACTAACGGGAGCTTGGTTGGCACAAGAACATGGGAAAAGTATGGAGAGGCTAAGGATTGTCTGGATTCACCTGGTCACTCACCAAATTCCAGAGGAAAAATTTGGGAGAGGAAAGCTAGGAAGGAATAACAACACAAAAATCGATAACCCGATTTTTGGGGTGTTACATGGCCTTGTCGGAGAATTCCCTGTCCGGAGACGATACGCTTGTTCAATCTGACGGCGAGTCCTCGATGGGAGAAACTGAGTCGATCTGTTCCTTGTACGATGGAAGGCTAGGATACACTGATGAAGTCTTTCCAAAAGCCTTTGAGCCGCCTCGCTTTGTAGCAGTCTACATGGCGGGCAGGCAGGATCCCGCTCGCGACCCGGTTGATCCAGCGGCCGGGCAAAACCTCACCATTGCCGTCTCAGGAGGAGCCGGCGCAGCCGCTGACAGTTCTCAAAAGACCAGGGCGCAGGCACTTACGGAACTGATGAATACTCTGGCGACTCTGCTGGCCGAGCCGGTTACTGTGGAAAACGCGGCTGTGCGCAACACGGATATTACGAAGTGCCGCGAGCAGATGATCAAGATCCAGGAGGATATCAATGCTGAAAGCACCCACATGGTGGAGATGCAAGCCCGGCTCGCCGAGGAGAGACAGCGCTTGGAGGAGGAGGCTCTCTATTTAAGCCGCCGACAGGCCGAGTCAGAACTCGTCCATCGGAGGTGACATCAAAGCCGGCTTCCGGCAAATATCGAGCCGACTCAGTTGTTTACTACGCCGAATGATCCGCCAACTCCAATGAACCCGGGGGCTGGGGTTGTGCCCCCAGGGGGCACTGTTGCAGTAGCAGGTTCAGCAGAGGGAGCCGGCTCAGCATCATACGCCTACTCAACAGCAGCAGCTACCGTCTCGCCGGTTCCAGACCCCAATTTGACACTATTCCAACCCGGTTGGCAATGTTCTGGCGACGACTCTCAACTTGGCAGTGATTCCAATTGAAGGAGAAGGTCCAGCTCAGGTTGAGGCTAGGAACACCATTGCGATGCTTAAGACAGAAGTAGTGCAGCAAGCCAACTATTCTCACAGTCAGCACCGGCTTCACTCAACCCCTCACTAGAGCCGCACCAGGAGCCAACGTCATGTGTCGCCAGTGATTTCCAGTAGCGCACACCGCAAGAGGGCCACACAACCACTGGTGAATCTGCAACAACCCAGGATCCCAAATGCACAGGAGATTATGGACACCGCTCGGGCTCAACGAGCGTTGGAAGAGGAAAGCACGCGTGCGGTGTATAATCAGCCCGCAACACACGACCCCCCCACCGCAACCCAGACAGCTGGTCGCCTTGGTGGTCTATCAAGTCGCATGATTGAAACTCTTTGCCTAGTACCGGCACTGCGAGAGGCACGCATGCCTCTGGATTTCAAGGGTCCTCGCAAGGTTCCTAATTATACAGCGAATCTGGAGCTGGCCGAGTGGATTGAGAGTTATGAGTTGGCAATGGATCTGTTGGGGGCAAGTGAGGCCGTATGTGCACGTTATCTACCTGTCATGCTGGAAGGTCCAGCACGCACTTGGCTGAAAAACTTGACGGTGAATTCTGTTAACACCTGGCAGGAACTGAAGGAGCGCTTCATCAAGAATTTCTAGGGAACCTGCAAACGGCCAACCACAATTGTCCATCTCAAACATTGTGTTCAGCATGAGGATGAGTGAGCACATCATTGGGCTCGTCAGGTCACCGAGGTCATACACTCTTCAGATAGTATCTCAGCTGCATAGGCAGTGCTTGTTCTGGAACGAACTTGTAAGTTTCAGCCCCTGGTCTAGAAGTTAGGGCGACTCAAGAGAAAGGTCCAAGACATGGGCGATCTCATGGATGTCTTAACCCGGTATGCTGAATCAGATAATATGAAGGATCCAACATCTAATGAGGAAAAATCTGGTAAGGGCAAGAAAAACGGTGGCAAGGGTCACCAGCAGAACAATGGCAATGGGCAGACCAACAACGGCAGTAAGCGCAAAAATTATGAGGGCAACTCGGATCTGGTAGCAAATACAAATACTGGTAATAAAAATCAGCGCTAGAATAATGGTTCTAGGAGGCAGTTCTCTGGTAATCACCCTCTCAGCTTCGAGGAGGCTCTCAAGGGTCCATGTCCAAAGCATAGTTTCAATGGTAAGCCGTCTAGCCACTCCTGGGAAAATTGCTACATCATGCAAGAATTTTCCAAGTGGATCTCTCAGAATCACCACAACGGAGGAGGCAACGGCGGACACCCCGGTAACCCTGGACCCGGCAACCAGGGAGCCGGCTTTTGGGGAGCCGGCTCACAAGGGCAATTTGCTGGCTCCGGATTCCAGGGGAACAATGGACACAATGTTGGGTTTCAGGGGGCTGGCAATGCTGGAGGCCATAATCAGTGTAACAACCAAGGAAATCAGAATCAAGCTGGTCAATCTGGGTTCCAGAGCAATTCGAAGCAGTTAAACAGTGGGCAGTATCATGTTTTCACTACCAGTACCTGCAAGCACGATCGGAAGGTTCAGCGGAGAGCCGCAAACTTGGTTGAGCCGGCAGCGCCGTACTACCTGAATTGGTCAGAACAGCCGGTCACTTGGAGCCGGGTGGATCATCCGGTATTCCTTGATCACCCCGGACATCTGGCTTTGGTGGTGGCACCACAAGTCGGCGGTTACACATTGACCAAAGTACTCATGGACGGTGGTAGCAACATCAATATCCTTTATTATGACACTTTCAAACGGATGAATCTGTCTGATAAACAGTTAACTCCATCCTCCACAGTTTTCCATGGTATCGTTCCTGGCAAGTCGGTTTACCCTGTGGGTAGAATATCTCTAGAAGTGGCCTTTGGCACAGAGTATAACTATCGTTCTGAGTTCCTGTCCTTTGAAGTGGTCAAACTTAAGAGTCCATACCATGCTTTATTCGGCCAGCCGGCTTATGCGCAGTTCATGGCATGGCCGTGCTATGTTTATCTAAAGTTGAAAATGCCAGGGCCGAAGGGAACCATTACTGTTGAGGGCAATAGAGAACCTGTGCTCGAGTGTGAGGAAGGAGATGCAGCTTATATTGAGTTGGCTTGTGCTGCAGAAGAATTGAGATACTACAAGGACAATGTTGACCCAGCAGACATGACTTCTCTGAAGAAGCCAACAACAGAGTCCGACCCTCTGCTCAAATTCAAGTCGGCTCGAGACACCAAGCAAGTTGATTTTACCCCGGGTAATTCTTCCGAGCAGTTTACCGTCGGGGCAAATATGGATCCTAAATAGGAAAGCGCGTTCATCGAGTTCATCCGTGAGAACCAGGACATTTTTGCATGGAAACCTTCTGACATGCCAGGTGTACCGAGAGAACTCGTTGAGCACTCCCTTAACGTGGATCCTAAGTTTAAACATGTTCGCCAGTATCTCCGTTGTTTTAACGAAGAGAAATGGAAAGCTATTGGTGAGGAAGTAGCCTGGCTTCTAGCTGCCGAATTCATTGTTGAAGTTTTTCATTCCAAGTGGTGAGCCAACCCGGTGCTTGTTCTGAAGAAAAACGGGACTTGGCAGATGTGTGTTGAGTACACAGACCTAAATAAGGCTTGTCCTAGTGACCCCTTTGCCTTGCCCCGTATTGACCAGATCATTGATGCCACGACGGGTTGTGAGTGTTTATGCTTTCTGGATGCTTACTCTGGTTACTATCAGATCAAGATGAAGCATGAGGACCAGGAAAAGGCAGCTTTCATTACGCCCTTTGGAGCTTTCTGTTACACGTCCATGCCGTTTGGTCTGAAATGTGCACAGGCGACTTATCAGCATTGTGTTCAGAATTGTTTCCACAAGTAGATTGGGCGTAATGTTCATGCTTATGTTGATGATATCGTGGTTAAATCTTGGAAGAAGGAAACTTTGTTGGATGATCTCAAGGAGACATTTGACAACCTCCGAGTTTACCAGATGAAGCTCAACCCGGAGAAGTGCGTTTTCGGTGTTCCTACAGGGAATATTGGGATTTCTAGTTTCTGAGCGTGGAATTGAGGCCAACCCAGAATAAATATCAAAGCAATCACGTCCCTGGCCAAGCCGGCTAATCTCAATGCTGTCCAGAAGCTGGCCGGGTGGGTTGCGGCGTTGAGCTGGTTCATAAGCCGGCTTGGCGAGAAGGTGATTCCACTTTACCAGATGCTTCGGAAGTCGGACAATTTTGTTTGGAGCAATGCTGCAGATCAGGCTTTTGAGTCTCTCAAGAAGCAGTTGTCTGAGCCGCCCATCCTTGTTGCCCCTCAGGAGAAGAAGCCCATGCTATTGTATATTGCGGCTAACAGTAAAGCTGTAAGTGTGGCAGTTGTCGTAGAACGAAAGGAAGCCAGCAAAGAGTACCCAGTTCAGCGCCCAGTGTATTATATAAGTGAAGTCTTAACGGAATCCAAACAGCGGTATCCGCATTGGCAGAAACTGGTGTATGGTGTATTTATGGCAAGCCGGAAGTTGAAGCATTACTTTCATGAGCACCCAATTACTGTGGTCAGTTCTGCACCCCTTGGAGATATCATTCAGAACAGGGAAGCTATTGGCCGGGTTGCCAAGTGGGCAATTGAGCTGGGGCCTCATCATCTCAGATATATGCCGTGAATTGCTATTAAATCTCAAGCTTTGGTGGACTACAACAATGACTGGACCGAGTTACAGGCTCCGGAGGAGAAGCCGGATACCACATATTGGTATATTCACTTTGACGGTTCCAGGCAATTGGAAGGCTCGGGGGCTGGAGTTGTGATAACTTTCCCACGAGGTGACAAGTTTTGTTATGTCTTATGACTTATGTTTCCCTGTACTAACAATGCAGCTGAATATGAGGCCTTGCTTCATGGGCTCCGTATGGCAAAGGAGATGAATTTGAGCCGGGTCAGGTGCTTGGGCGACTCAGATTTGGTGGCTCAGCAAGTTTTTGGCACCTGGGATTCCAAGGATCCTCTCATGGTGGCTTATCGACGCGAGGTGACAAACATTGCTGGCTATTTCATAGGATATCAGGTGGATCACATTGATCGCCGGCTTAACGAGGTGGCGGACGCATTGTCTCGTTTGGGGTCTCAACGGAAGCTTGTTCCACCCAATCTTTTTCTGGATGTGTTGCACAACCCGTCAGTCAAGTTACCGACGGAGGAAGGTCTTGTTGTTCCTGATTCGGAGGTGGCTCTAGTGGCCGCTGTTCATGCTATACCTGATTGGAGAGTTCCTTATCTGGCTTATCTAAGCCGTGGTGAGCTCCCAGTGGAGGAAATCATCGCTCGACAGATTATCAGGCGGTCCAAGTCTATGACTATTGTCAATGGCGAGTTGCATAGACGGAGTGTCACAGGCGTTTTTTAGCATTGTGTTTCACCTGAGGAGGGCCATGCAATTCTCAATGAGATCCACTCTGGTGATTGTGGTCATCATGCCGGCTCAAGGTCATTGGTCGCCAAAGTTTTTCGTCATGGGTTTTACTGGCTCACAGCTCATGCGGATGCAGAGGATATTGTACGCAAGTGTGATGGTTGCCTGAAGTATGCTCGTCAAGCACATGTGCCGGCTCAAGAGTTGAGAATGATTCCCATAACCTGGCCTTTTGCAGTCTGGGGGCTTGATATGGTTGGGCCCTTCAAGAGATCTAAAAATAAACATACCCATTTACTGGTAGCTGTGGACAAGTTTACCAAGTGGGTTGAAGCAGAGCCAGCCAGTCATTGTGATGCTGCTACAACAGTAAAATTCCTCAAAAAGCTGATTTATAATTTTGGCTATCCACATAGTCTCATTATAGACAATGGTACTAATGTTTCCAAAGGAGTCATGAAACAGTTATGTCAATAGTAACACATCAGGTTGGACTTAGCATCTGTGGCGCATCCTCAGTCTAATGGACAGGCGGAACGAGCTAATCAAGAGCTGCTGCGTGGCATCAAATCCCGGCTCATGGTGCCATTACAACGCACGCCGGGTTGCTGGGAATAAGAGTTGCCTGTAGTACTTTGGAGCATACGGACCACTCCCGACAGGTCAACTGGTTACACACCGTTTTTCCTGGTCTATGGTGCAGAGACTGTGCTTCCAAGTGACATACGTCATGATTCTCCCCGAGTTGCAGCCTATGTGGAGGCTGATAATGAACAAGCTCGCCAAGATGCTCTTGATGCTCTGGAAGAAGAACGTGAACTTTCCACGTCCAGATCAGCAATTTATCAGCAAGATCTACGTCGCTATCACAGCCGTAGAGTTCGAAGCCGTACCTTTCAGGAAGGTGACTTAGTTCTCCGTCTGATACAAGACCAGACAGGCATGCATAAGCTTTCGCCTCCTTGGGAAGGACCCTTCGTCGTCAGCAAGAATCTCAACAACGGGTCATATTACCTGGTTGATATACGTGAAGTCGATAAGTCACGTACCTCTGAAGAGGAGGGAAGCCGGCCTTAGAATATTGCACATCTCCGGCCATATTACACCTAAGTCATAGACTGGGCAACATCTTTTGCACATACCTTCATCATGTATATACATATTATGATCAATGAAATAAAGCCGGCAGCTCGGTATAAGAGAGTTTTGTCGTTTTGCGTCAAATTGTGTGTTCGAGTCTTTATTTGTTGATCATTGGTTACTTGGGGGCTTCCAACTCATCGAGTTTAGCTCTAAAACCCTTTTAACCTAGCAAAAAGCCAAACTTTACTTGGTTAAACCTGCCTATTAGCAAGATGCTACTCCGAAAAGGTGACCCGGCGCACGCCTGATGAGTCAATCACAGAGGTGACCCTGAATTCATCATAGTTAAAACATCAGTTGGGCACGTGAGAGCGGGCTATCAGAAAGCTAGGATAAACCAAAAGAGGTCAAAAAACCTGCTTCATGAAAGCAAATTGGACTCGAGCCTCGAAAGACGGTCTTCAAGTTGTGCTGAATAAGCCGGCTCTTAAATTCATGTTTTGCATTATTATTATCTGTTGCATGCATGCATCCATTCATACATGGCATATCTTTTATTAATGTTGTTTCTTGTTTACCACCACTAATGCTGGCGATCCAGACTACTGGTTTTGGCGGTAAGCCACCATCATAAACCGGGCTTTCGGATTATGGACTTAGAAGTTACTCAAAGCCTACTGCACAGCTGGCCTTCGCCCTAGAGATTGGCTCCTGAGGCCGAGTTATTGATTCAACACCTTGATAGAGGCAAACGATGTTCATGGCTCATGATCAGCAAAGTTACAATAACAAGTGCAATCATAAAGGTGCGCGATGGCACTTGCATCATCAAAGAGAGTTTCTAATAGCTATTACAAGCCACAGCAGGGCTAAACATACGATCAAGTGTTTTTTGTTGCATCGCTCACAAGAGCTTCAGGGCTATGAGCCGGCAAGCTGGCCTTCTGACTCACAATTAGCACCACTGGATGCTGGGTTAGCCTGCGCCGTCGAGCTTGTTTCTGTAGTGTGGAGGCCGTCCTGTAGCCATTGGATGGATCGTAACGCCTCAAAAACTGAGTCTTCCATCATCACAGGTGAAGGGTTGACATCAGGGGCGAAGGAGTTCTTACGAGGGCGAGTTAGGTCCATATGTTCTGGATTGGGCGGCTCCATACGCTCATTGGCTTCAGAATAGTCGGCTTGATACTTGGAGAGATCGGCTTCCTCTGTCAGAATTGTTGCAGCGACCCGGGTCTCTTTTATACACCGCAGGAAATCTTTCCTGGTAAAGGGTGTGTCATCCGTGTTATACTCCGGGTATCCACCTACAATCTGAGCCAGGTCTAATTCAGGTACATATGCTTTGGCGCGGGCGAGTACGGCCAGAGCTCCATGCCGACAAGCCGCCTTTTTTCACTCTTGGAACCATTGTGGCACCACAGATAACTCTTTGAGCATATCCATAATACGCGGAGGCGGTGTTTTTAAATTCTTGGCTGTTATAATGTAGCATGAGCCGCCGATGTATAGCTACTCTAGGAAGGTGTACACGGCTTTGAGCTTCACAAGAGGGGGGGCAACAGCTTGTGTTGTTCTCCAGCCTGGTTACAGGAGAAACATAAAATGACCCGGATTTTCCCTGGCAAGTATAAAATTTGATGACAAAGGAAGTCGGGACTTACCGAAAATAACTACACACATTGCAGTAATATGATTCTTGAGTGTGTGCAATTCTTGAGATACCGGCTCAAGCTTTGCCTCCGCGTCTCCAACACACTTTAGAAGGCTGACTCTTTCTGCTTCAAATTTTGCCTTGGTTTTCTCCAGGGCGCTGGATACATTGAGCACGGATTTCTGCAGATCAACGGATAAGTGTTCTGCCTTTTCCCGCTGCTTCTTTTCCTTTTTCATGGCTTTTTGGAAGTCAGCTACCTTGGACTCAGCATCATTCAGCATGTCCTGCATATCAGTTTTACAAAGGTTACAAAATAAATGTAATAGTCCCAAGCCGCCATACTGGTCGACTCGGCACTTGGGGGCTACATCTATCAACGTTGTCTTAGATACACTAAGTCCCATGAAGATACAAGTATTCCACATGGCACTTGGGGGCTAATGCATAATTTGTTCTGTATGTACACATAGAGGCCTGGCTCATCATATCATGATGAGTCGGTCCTTGGGGGCTACAGGTTGATCAAAAATTGCGCAGGTGCATATAAGTCCCTGGTCATCATAATATAATGACCTGGTACTTGGGGGATGCATGTATATATAAAGATAGGGGAAAGAAATTACCTCATACTTCCGCTTCAGAGATGTCACCATCGCAATTTTAGTATCCCGGCTCTCAGACAGCCGGGTCAAGACAGATTGATGCAAGGAATTGATGTTTTGGTCTTCAAATGAGTGGTAATGAAGAGCCACCTTCCCTTTATTTTTCATGGGAGATTCTGCCTTGGCAGGAATTTTCGTCAAAGTAGTGGAAGCTTCTGGTGGAGGGTTTTGGTTTTTGCCAGTGACTGCTATCTCATCTTGAGCCAGGTCAGTGGGCTACTCTTCTATTATATTTTCTCTCTCCTAATCAGCCAGGGGAGGAGATGCGTGAGCAGGTCTTATGGCAGAGTCTTGGTGGAGTGGTGCATCTTGGATGACCGGCTCGTCTGGAATGACCGGGTCGTCTGTGGCAGCTTCATGAGATGGATCCTTTGTCCCAAGAATAGGGTCGGAGGACCCGGCAGTGGTTTTCTTCTTAATGGCTTTAGCGCTACAAAAATAGAGGGACATTTAATGGATGGAACAAAGTAACAGACTTGAAAGGCAAGTGATATATTTTTTACCCCCGGTTGATGTTAAAGGCCGGTGCTTGAGTAGTGTTGGATTCATCTGAGGAGGGGGAAGTGATATATGCCAAGTCATTGCGAGGGAGTGGTGCCTTGAAAAGACCGGCTTGTGGGAGTGAAGCAGTGGGACTGTGAGGAACTTCTGAATGAGCCCTTCGAGCGGGTGGCTCATTTGGTAACCCGCCGCTCAGTTCTCCCTCGCTGCTCCGGGTCTTCCGTTTGGAAGTTCCTGTGTGCTGCGTTTTCTTCAAAAGAAATTGTGGGTCTAAATGAGCATCTCGATGTGAAAATGGAACTTTACGGACTGCAACCCAGTATTTCTTTCGGATGGGTATTGGTGAGTCAGAGTCTGAAGAGATCAAAGTTACCTCTTGCTCGCCGGCGTGGCTAGTTTCAGCCTGTTCCTGTGAAGAGGTGGCATCAGCAAGTTGGTTAAACAGACGGCCAAGGGAGTCGACTTCTACCTCTTGATCTTCATCATTTTCTGGGTCTTCCTCGCTATCTTCTCGAGGAGGCATGGGATCTTGAGGTTCAACTTTCCACCAATCTATATCTTCCTGTGTAGCAACAGATTGTTAAGTTTTTGACAAAGTTACAGTAGTATGAACAAGATGAAGGGAAACAATAGGGACGGCTTACCGCAGGTGCCGGGTTGTTCGCATAAAAGGGAGCAAGTCCCACGAGCTTAATGGAATCCTTGGTTTCACCCAGAAGTTCCTTGGCAAATTTGAGGACGTCCTTCTGCTCGAGGTTGACCGGCTAAATCGAAGTGAGTCTTCTGGCTCGCCTGAGTATGTGTGCATAAGCCGGTTCCTCAGGCCCAGAGGTTGGATGTGCCAGTCTACCCTGGTCCGGGTCAAGTCAACACCGGTGAGGCCATGAGTAGTCAAGGCATTTATCTTGGAGTATAGGGGTTCCAGAGCCCTTCTTTCTTCCTTAGAAGCGAAACCCGGGAAGGTGATGGTGGCATCAAGCCGGCTTGCCCTATAACCCGGGAGTGGCATCAAGCCGGCTTGCCAGCTTGGCATCGGGTAAGGCTGAGTTTTTCCTTTGTTGAATGGTGACTCCACCAAGTTCTAGGCTTGGTCCGCTTTTGTGTTCAGTCTGGTGGTTCAACTAGAAGAATTCTTGGAACACGTTGATGGACGGCTCCATTTGCAGGGAAATTTCGCAGAATACTTGGAACTGGCACAAGTTGTGAATGGAGTTGGGGCCCAAGTCTTGCGGCCTGATGTTGAAGAAGTGAAGCACATCCCAGAAGAATTTAGAGCCGGGGGGACGGAAACCTCTATCCAGATGATCAGCGAATAAAATAATTTCTTTTTGATCCGGCTGAGGATGGATCTCTTCCTCGGGGGCTCGCCATTCAATCGCCTCTTTAGATGGCAGTAACTCGAAATCAACCAGAGCCTGCAATCTGAGCTCTGACATATTAGACTTTGCCCAGTTAACAATCTTAGGCTTTGGAGCCATGGATTCAGCTACAAGGAAAATAAAAGAATGTCATAAGCCGGTAGTTCAAAGATTTGTCGGGTTGTTATAAGGCAGAAAAAATAAGCCGGTGTGTTCCTGGGTTACAACCTCCAGGACAGGATAAGCCGGCAAAATTGAAGTAACGTATTTTTTACAAGTGGTGGAAGTGGTATGGACTATGAGTTGGTAAACAAGTTTTAAATGGATTGAGGAATTCTATAGATCTAAAAAATGGCTTCAAGTAAAAGAATAAAGCCTAGGTTTGTTCTTCGCAGTTTGAGATGAATCACAATGGGATCTATTCAGAGCAAGTGGTAGATCTATAATACACGGGAAATACTGTGGACCGATTCTATGAACTACGAGGCCGAAACTTGCGGGCATTTTTTGGATCTACAAGCTACTAGTGTGAAGAACGCAGAAGAACTCGATGAACTGATAGCAATGGAAGACGGAGCTTACAGATCTGAAGGTTGAGGCTTGAGGTCTTCGGGTACTACAAATGCGGCCACGCGATGGAAGATGAGCTCCGGCGACGATGGGAAGGAGCAGCCGGAGTTGTCTCCGGTGGCAGCGGCGAGTGCGAGAAGAGCTCGGGTGGCGTCAAAGAGCAGAGGAGGAAGATGAGGGGCAAGAGCAGTAAAAGTGAAAGGGAAGGGCGCCGGCCTATTTATGGGTGCGGTAGAACCCAAAACGGCATGCACGGAACCCTAGGTGGCGCAGTGAATAGTGGCTAAAAGGGCTCCTCGATTTTCACGCCTGACAAGACAATACAAATCCATTAAAAGATTCGTTATGATGTTATCCTGGATTTTGTGGAAATGGAATATGACGTCATGAGGAAGGACGATGAGGAAATACCAAGTCTGCGAATGATGAATGACCCGGCAGGTTGATTAAGCCGGAAAAATATGTCTAGATGTTGAAAGAGCCGGTTTACAAGGCAAATTCAGGATGCAGTTTCTTTGCGGATTACTTGTTATTTTATTTTTTCAGAATGGAGTTTAACATGGATAAATCCAAGTCAAACTAAGGGCTAATGTTGGGGATATTTCCCAGCATTGTAGACCCGGCAGGAGGATGACCCGGCCATAGAACTGTAAGGCTCAGCGGGTTATCTTGTTGCTGGGCCTAGGAGATACCCAGTGGGCCGGCTTGACAGGGGCCCAATGGGAAGGGCCGGCTTAAGAAGCAAGATGAGACAAGGAAGATTGCCTTGGAGAGTAAGTAGAATAAGAGTAGGTGACGGGTTAAGTTTACAACCCGGACTCTCATGTAAACCTAGGGCTCAACCTCTTATATAAAGGGGAGCGCCTAGGGCAGAAAGACTAAGTTGCAATCTCTCGAGAGCTAGGTTAGCAATTCTGCATCCTTGTAATCGAGATCCAAAGAAATACAATCAAGCAGGATGTAGGCTTTTACCTCCACCGTGAGGGGCCGAACGTGGGTAATCCCGTGTCTTCTCGTTCCCGATTAACCCCGTTAAGCTTCCACCTTTGTGCAATGGCCTCATCTCTAAGTCCTTTCACGAGGGCATCTGCCGTGTTATAACCACGATAGGATCCTTGCCATAACGGCGAGTAGTTGTTTGGGTGCGTAAGTTTTCTCGTACCGGCCTATCGCGCCCTCTAGGGTGACGGTCAGGTTCGTCAGCCCGTCCGCGTGTTAAGAGCATGTCGTCGGCTAGTTCTTCGTTGAATTCGGGCAGTAAACGCCTGTGCGGGTAAGATTTAGGCGCACTCCGAAGTCGGTCCTCGAGGTTTTGCTCGGCCGAGAGTATCTCGACCCACTTATCATTCAATGCGTCTTGGTTGGCTTGCAGCTGCTGCTACTTTCGTTTCATTCTTTGGGCGGTGGCTAGGAGTTGTCACCGGAACCGCTCCTGCTCGAAGGGGTCTTCAGGGACTATAAAGTCCTCGGTACCCAGGCTTTCGTCCTCTTCGGACCGAGGGAAGTAATTGTCATCAGCCCCTTCGAAGAGGTCATCGGGGGTCCTCATCCTCAGGGATTCCCGTGGGGCCATGTGGCCACTCTAGGGAGGCTGGTAAATCCTCTCCTAGGTCATCGGCGTCGTTTGCCGCTGCCCCAGTGTTGGTAGCAGCGGCGTCGTGCCCGCTAGGGTCCCCATTGGTACCTCATCCGCGCCTTCGTCGGCGTCTTGATGGAGGTTTTGGAGTATCCACCATGTATACGTCATAGGTGGAGGTAACAGTCCACTTGCCGGTGTTGACCAGCGGTGTGGTGGTTTCTGTGGGGCCGTCGACATCTTCATCCATGTCGGTGGCTTCATCATAATCCAACACGTTGGTTAAATCATCGACCGTGGCAACTAGATGGGTGGTGGGTGGTATATAAATTTCCTGTTCATCGGTTTTAAATCCGATCTTGTCATAGATCGAGGTTTGGCTATTGGAGATTGATAAGCTTTGGATGCGATCCAGCATCTCATTTAAGTGAGATAGCTCTTCGGAGTCCATGGCCTGGCAATAAGCCGGGCTTACTCGAAGCACGACTGGTAGATCGCCTGACACGTCCTTAGCCTTGTGTGGTGCCGGAGTTGGTCCCGAATCCGCCATCCGAGCCGACTCTAGATCCAACATAGTATCCGAAGTGATGATCGGAGCGGTGTCATGGCTTGATGCCAGGACGAGGCTGTCCGTGATGGAGGTAGCCGACCTCTCCGCAGGGTCCTGTAGGGGCAAGGGATTTGACCCGACGTCCTCGAAGGAGGTCGGTTCCGGGACCGTGCCCTCGATGTCTGCTAGGCCCTCGATCCGGCCTGGTGTCCAACTGGTAAGGACGAGTTCTCCGCGTGAATCCACGGTGTACTCCAGGCCGCCGAAGAATATGACGTGATCTGCAGCGTAATTCTCAACAGAGGCCGGATGGCCTGAGGAGTCAGCGCAAAAGACCATGATGCCAAACACGAAGAGCTGGCCGGGCACGAAGATGTCCCTGTAGCCGGAGCCGCAGTTGATCTGCAGGTGAGCCATCGATCCTTTATTGACCTCACAGCGGAACTCTCAATGAAAGCACCAGTGTCGGTGTAAAAACCGGCAGACCTCGAAGTAGGGGGTCTCGAGCTGTGGATCTCTGATCAATGGTAACAGAGATGAAGGAGACAATGTTTACCCAGGTTCGGGCCCTCTCTATGGAGGTAAAACCCTACGTCCTGCTTTTGTTTATATTGATGATGGAGTATCGAGTACAGGCTTGATCTACGTTGGGATCGTAAGTAGAAGTCTAACCCTAGGGCTAGGTGAATGGTAATTGTGATTCCGTGTCTTCTATAGGCTAAACCCTCCGGCTTATATACACGCCAGGCAGGGGTATCTAGGGTTACATAGGCGGTATCTAGGGATGCGCATGGAGGCGGCAGGAGATATCTTGGGGTACACTCCAAGTCTTCGGCAGATGCAGTCTTGGTCACGTCACGGCCTCCGGAGTCCATCTGGATGAGAACATGTCCTTCAGGCCCAGCCCGAGGACTATGGGCCGACTAGGTTGGTACTCCCTAGTCCCCGACCACTCACATTAGTCATAAAGAACTAACATACTTATTGGGAAAGTTTATTAGCCCTCGAAGCAAAGTACTACTATGCATGCCCCTAGGGGGATAGATTGGTAGGAAAAGACCATCGCTCGTCCCCGACCGCCACTCATAAGGTAGACAATCAATAATAAATCATGCTCCAACTTCTTAGCACAATGACAGATCATACATGCATGCTTCGGGAATCACAAACCTTAACATCAATATTCTTACTAAACCACAATTATCTACTAGCACCACCCACATATTACCATCTTAATATCGCAAAACTATTGCAAGGAATCAAACTTATCATATTCAGTGATCTACATGAAAGTTTTTATTATATCCCTCTTGAATACCTATCATATTAGGACCAAATTCATAACCCGTGCATATTACCATTGCTATTTATTAGACTCTCAAAAAGATATAAGTGAAGCATGAGAGTGCAACTATTTCTTTAAAATATAACCACCGCCGTGCTCTAAAAGATATAAATGAAGCACTAGAGCAACTGCCTAGCTCAAAAGATATAAGTGAAGAACATAGAGTATTCTAACAAATCACGAATAATGTGTGTCCCTCTCAAAAAGGTGTGTTCAGCAGAGATGATTGTGGAAAACTAAAAAGCAAACAAAATCAAGCAAACTATAGCACAAGACGCTCCAAGTAAAACACATATCATGTGATGAACAAAAATATAGCTCCAAGTGATATACCGATAGATTGTAGACGAAAGAGGGGATGCCATCTAGGGCATCCCCAAGCTTAGACGCTTGAGTCTTCCCTGAATATTACCTTGGGGTGCCTTGGGCATCCCCAAACTTAGGCTCTTGCTGCTCCTTATTCCATTATCCATCGTAGTCTCACCCAAAACTTGAAAACTTCAGCACACTAAACTCAACAGAAACCTCGTGAGATCTGTTAGTATAACAAATAAATCTTAAACTTTAGGTACTGTTGTAAATTGATTCATATTTAATATTGGAATAATTCTGCTGTACTCCAACTTCCCCATGGCTCATACCCCCCGATACGATCCATAGATTCATCAAAATAAGCAAACTATGCGACAAAAACAGAATCTGTCTAAAACAGAACAGTCTGTAAAGATCTGAATTAAAGTCATACTTCTGTAACTCCAAAAATTCTGAAAAATTAGGACAACGTGGGAAATTCATATATAAATAATGTGTAAAAAAATCAGAATTTTATCATGCTCCAGTACAGAATGAAAATTCGAGAACCAAGCGCAAAAGTTTCTGTTTTCAAACAGCATCAATTATACTATCATCCAAATCATCCCAAAGGCATTACTTGGCACAAACACTAATTAAAATATAAAAACACAATCATAAAATAAGCTATAATTGTGTAAACACACAAAAACATAAAGTAAAACAAAAATTTAAGATACATATTGGGTTGCCTCCCAACAAGCGCTATTGTTTTATGCCCCTAGCTAGGCATAATGCATAGTTTCAAGTGTTGTCAACCTTCAAATTAATTCCATAGGTGGGCCTCATAATAGATTCATATGGTGGCTTAATTCTCTTTCTATGGAAGTGTTACATCCCTTTATTTAATGGAAATTCAAATCTCATATTACCTTCTTTCATATCAATAATATCACCTATGGTTCATAGGAAAGGCCTACCAAGTATTATAGGACAAGATGGATTGCATTCCATATCAAGCACAATAAAATCCACGGGTACATAATTACTATTTGCAAGAATAAGCACATCATTTATTCTATATCGGTGAGACCTAGCACGTCACATAAAGATTTTGGTATAGTAGAGACGCTAGCACCTAGATCACATAAAGCATTGCATTCATAATCTTTAATTTTAATCTTAATAGTAGGTTCCCATTCATCATGTATTTCTCTAGTAATTGAAACTTCCAACTCAAGCTTTTCTTCATGAGCTTTTATCATAGCTTCTACGATATGTTTAGTGAAAGCTTTATTTTGTTCATAGGCATTAGGTGAATTAATCATGGATTGAAACAAGGAAATACTTTCAACTAAAGAGTAATTATCATAATTAAAGTCCTTGTAATCCAAATTAGTGGGTACATCACTATTTAAAGTTTTGACCTGTCCAAACCCACTTTTATCATTTTTATCACTAAGATCATCGCCCTCCGAACAATTGGGACGCCTTTTAGCTAAAGTTGACTCATATTCAGTCCCCTTTTCATCAAGTTTTATTTTACTAAATAAAGATTCAATAGGTGAAACACCAATCATTTTAATATCTTCATCATTACTATGATAGAAACCGGGTGGAATGGCTTTTTCTAAGAATTCTCGCTTAGCTCTCAACCTAGCGGTTCTTTTTTACTTTCGTTAATGGAGACATAGATAGCTTTAATAGACTCATTTATATCATGCTTGGGTGGCAAAATTTTTAATTTTGAGATTTTCAACATCATGAACAATTCTATCCATGTTCCTAGCCATGTCATCAACTTTATTCAATTTTTCTTCTACCATAGCATTGAAAATATTTTGAGAATTAATAAATTCTTTAATATTACTTTCAAGATCAGAGTGTATCCTATTATTATTATTATATGGATTACCATAGGAATTACCATAATTATTAGAGGAATTTCCAGGAAACGGTCTAGGATTGAAATTACCCCTATAAGCATTGTTGTTGAAATTATTTCTAGCGACAAAATTCACATCAATAGCATCATTATTTTGCTCAATCAAGGTAGACAATGGCACATCATTAGGATCAACATGAGCACTTTTACTAGCAACCAATTTCATAAGAGCATCCATCTTATCACTCAAAGTATTAATTTCTTCGACAAAATTTACCTTCTTACCAGTTGGAATTCTTTCAGTGTGCCATTGAGAATAATTTGTCATAATATTATCAAGGAGTTTTGTAGCTTCTCCCAATGTAATTTCCATAAAAGTACCACCTGCGGCAGAGTCTAGAAGATTTCTAGAAACAAAGTTTAGTCCTGCATAAATTTTTTGTATGATCATCCATAAGCATAAACCATGAGTGTGGCAATTTCTTATCATTAATTTCATTCTCTCCCAAGATTGTGCAATGTGTTCATGGTCAAGTTGCTTAAAATTCATAATTTGATTTCTTAAAGAAATAATCTTAGCGGGAGGAAAATACTTGGCAATAAAAGCATCCTTACACTTATCCCATGAATCAATACTATTTCTAGGCAAGGATAAAAACCAAGTTTTAGCGATCTTGTAGTGAGAACAGAAATAGTTTCAATTTCACAATATCATTATCCACATCTTTCTTCTTTTGCATATCACAAAGTTCAATGAAAGTATTAAGATGGGATGCAGCATCTTCATTAGGACTACCAGAAAATTGTTCTTTCGTAACAAGATTAAGTAAAGCATCATTAATATCACACGACTCCGGACTAGTGGCGGGAGGAGAAATTGGAGTACTAATAAAATCACTATTAATAGTATTGGAAAAGTCACACAGTTTTGTGTTTTCTTGAGACATAGCGACAAAGCAAGCAAACTAGCAAACAAGCAAATAAAATATTTTTGTGTTTTTGTAAAATTGTTTTAGAAGTGGGGGAGATGAAAACGAGAGGCAAATGCAAATAAAAAGGCAAATAAAGTAAATGCGAGTGGATGATAGGTTTTGGTGATGTCTCCCCGGCAACGGCGCCAGAAATTCTTCCGGCTACTTGTGAACTACGTCGGGATTTCCCCAAAGAGGAGAGGATGATGCAGTATAGTAGAGATAAGTATTTCCCTCAGTTAAGAACCAAGGTTATCAATCTAGTAGGAGAACCACACAGAACCTCGTTAGCAGCACCTACACACACAAAAGCAAACACTTGCACCCAACGCAAATAAGAGGGTTGTCAATCCCCTTAGCAGTTATTTGCAAAGATTAATTCTGATAGTGATAGATAAAAAGTAAATTGCAAAAGAAAATAAAAGTAAATAAATTGCAGAAAGGTATTTTTGGATTTTAATATATGATAAAAGCAGACCCGGGGGCCATAGTTTTCACTAGAGGCTTCTCTCTCGAACACATAGCATACGGTGGGTAAACAAATTACTGTTGGGCAATTGATAGAAAAGCGCATAGTTATGACGATATTCAAGGCAATGATCATGTATATAGGCATCACGTCCGAGACAAGTAGACCGACTCCTGCCTGCATCTACTACTATTAATCCACCCATCGACCGCTATCCAGCATGCATCTTGGGTATTAAGTATAAAACAGAGTAATGCCTTAAGGAAGATGACATGGTGTAGACAAAGTAAACTCAAGCAATATGACTAAACCCCATCTTTTTATCCTTAATGGCAACAATACAAATACGTGTCTTGTAACTGTGACACCCTGGTTTTTGGCAACTTTTTCTTTTCAAAATCTTTTGGCTTTATTTGCAATTTGGATGATTTTTGAATCTTTTCAGTTGACTTTGGACTTATGAATCTCTCTGAATGACCCAAAGCCCTCACCACCTTGCCATAATCTTGCCACACACCCTCTGGATCAATTTCCGATTCTCAATCTTTCCCAATTAATCATTTTCTTTCTTTGGGAAAATCTGTCATCACTATGGGTTATGAAGCAACCTATAGTTCTGGTGATCAGAAAAATCCCAAATTAATCCCACACCTTCTTGTCATCATCTATTCCCAGAATCTTCAAAAACATTTCATGGCCCAGTACAAAATTTGGTGCAGAAAACTCCATTCACCTTCTGGACAGTACTGGCCCTTTGTGAAGCAGCTCATATTTTTCCCAACTCAGAAACCTCTCAGATAATTCCCTGAGATACTAGGGAACCTATCTTGCCACAATATCCAAAGATATCATCTTTTCCAGTACAAATTTTTAGCAGCAATATTCTGCCAAGTTTCTGCTCATTTTGAACGTCTGTGAAGGAAGTACCAGCTAGGGGTATTCAATTGAGCTGAAATTTTTTATGGCATCATCTATCCACCAAATGACTCCCTCACACCAAATTTCAGCTCCAGCAGATCAACTAGTTGAGTGCATCAAGCTCATCTTCCCTCTAGACCAGAAATAGCAATTGTACATGAACCCCATTCAAATCTTGTCTAAATTCTCTCAAACTTGGCTAGCTTATAGTCCTTCCAAAGTAGATCATCCCAGACATCTCCATTGGCTCCATCACCAGCTCACCTCTCCTCTAGATCTCTCTCAACATTTCTGTCAGAAACTGTAGCTGAAGCTACACTTCGGACCAGCATGCATCTAGTCGAGCCAGTGGCATAGAGAGGCTAAGTGATCAAAGGAGAACATGCTAGACAAGGTGCGCCAGACTTGCGTGTCCTCCAAGTGCCAATGCCCGTGGTGAGCACGGCACTAGCATGCCAAAACACGCGCTCTGCACCGCGCCCGTGTCTGTTGAGTCGTGTCCGACTGCCTCGCGTGATCCTAGCTTGTCCCAGCTCGCCGACAATGTCTCCTTCCTCCACCTGGCTGTCCTGGATCCTTCCCCTCGCCGGAGAAGCTCTCGCCGGCCGCCACGCACGCAGGCACTGTGGCACCCGTGCGGCCACAGTGGCTCTGTCGCCCGTCGTCTTCCTCCCGCAAGCCGCCACTGCTGCATTTACTCTTCCTGCTCTCTCCCATCCCGTCGCCCGCTCCCAGCCAACCAGCGCGGCGTCCTCGCGTCGGCGACGTGGCCGAGCTCCGCCAGCTTCCAGAGAGGTCGCCCCTGCCTATAAAAGGCCACGGCCAGCCTCCCGAGCTCCTCACCCCACTCCTCCACCTCCCAATCGAGCTCCCGAGCCCTGAGCCAAGGCCGAGAGGCCCTCTGGCCTCGCTTCTCGCCGGAGATCCGCCGCCACCCGAGCTCTGCCCCCTCGCCTTTCCACTCCACCACGGACTCCACCGACTGCACCCGCGAGCTCACCTTACTCCACTGACCATGCCCGACCTCTTGCCCGACCGAATCTCTGCCCGAATCGCCGTCTCCGACGACACCCGAGCACCGTCACCGCCGGAGAGGAAGGGGACGACGTCGTCCGGCCACCCCACGTCACGCTACGAGTACGTACGTGTTCACCTCCGAGCGCTCGATCCATTCCCGTAGTCGCCAGACCTCGCCGCCGTCTGTATCGCCGGCGACCATTGTCGGAGTGCCGCCGCTCTCTGTTTTCCCTCCTCCCCCTTTTAAATCTGACAGCGGGGCCCATTCGTCAGTGGCACGCCGAAGCGGTAAGTGGAGGCGCCCTGGCGAAGTACGCCTTCGACGTGGCCCCCTGTGGATTTTTCTGATTTTCTGTTTTAATTCAGATTTGACCAGGAACTTTGACCATCAATAACTTTTTATCCATAAGTCCAAATCAATTGATTCTTTTTGCTCTGGGTTTGTCTTGACCTCCTCTATTTTCTGGTAAAATTTGGTATTTTTCCCATGCTCATAGAATTTCTGGTGCATAGAACAGTGTTATGTGACATTTTCTTTTGCACTTTTAAAATATTTTCAGAAGGAAATTCTTTTGACTTTGAAGCCCAGGAGTTTGTGGACAACCCAACAGAGCAAGGCAAGCCATGTCATCCATTGCATGAAGCATTTCAATAGTGTTGGTTATTTAATTGAATTATATGCATTATTTTATTATGTGATAATTCATAGTAAATTATTTGGATGCCTAGCTACTGCCATGTTAAGTTATTCATGATAAATATCCATGCTTGTTAAATACTTGATAACCTTAAACCTAATTGGTTGATCAAGTGTCACCTATCCGGACGTATTCGTGCAGCCACATTTGCCGGTATGGGACGGCCTTGACTTGGTCTGGCTTTCTGCTCTTTTATCGGTACCACCCCACTAGGGAGGGTTATGCGTGCGTGCTGCCCTGATCAGGTAGACCACGATAATCCTGTGAGCCCAGTTGAATTATTTTTGCCGGCGTCCCCATTTGGGGCAGTTTAGTTGGGCCACGACGGTGGCAGGTGTCATGGGGTGACACAGGGGCCACCCAGGACATGACCCTGGGAGGGTATGATTGTCGGTGGTACGATAGGGGAGTCACGAGTCAGGCAGGTTTCGTTGGAGCAGCACCGGTCCACCCGAATGGGAGCACGAGGCCAGGAGCTCCATAGTGTGGGTAAAGTGCGCAACCTCTGCAGAGTGTATGAATCTATTCGAATAGCCGCGTCCAAGGTATTGGACAGTCCGTACTAGGCCACTGAATGGTCAACCACAAGAAAGATAATAATGATGGAAGAACTTGTCTTATGTTCGGAAGTACTCAATGGATCTTGAGTATTTCGAGGGTTGTGGGACAACCCCGAAGAGAGTAAGTTGGTGTTCGGTAATAGTAATCACCTAAGCATCTAATATGATCATTGCCATGCTATTGTTTGCTGCATTGTTTTGGTTGCCATGAGCTTGCGAGTACATTCCAAGTACTCACCTGGTGTATCATGCCAGATGCAGGAGAAGCGGAGGACGGAGGTCCCGATGGTTCGTGCTACGCTAACTAGGCCGTGTCCCAGCAGTGTCCCTATGGATGGAGTTATCCGCGCTTTGTTCCGCTACGCCGTAGAATCACCTAGTAGTATCGAGGCCCTGTTATGTTCCACAAATAATGTAGATATTGTCATAGCACGCGCAGTGCTTCTGGCCTCGCTATCGATGTAAATTAAGAGCTTGTACTCGAGATATATCAATAAAGTTCAGTTCAGTTCTGTTCCAAGTTGTTGTGTGTTTCCAGAAGACATGATCTCTGGGTTGGAAACACTGGTAAACCGGTCCTCTGAGCCTGGGTGCCACAGTAACTTTCTGTCACTGGGATATAGAACACCGCAAGATTGAACCCATCACAAAGCACCTCTACCAAGATAAATCAATCTAGTTGGCCAAACCAAACGGATAGATCGGAGAGAAATACAAAGCTATAACAATCATGCATAAATTAGTTCAGAGAAGACTCAAATATTTCTCATGAATAATCTGATCATAAACCCACAATTCATCGGATCCCAACAAACACACCGCAAAAGAGGATTACATCGAATAGAACTCCAAGAACATCGAGGAGAACATGGTATTGAAGATCAAAGAGAGAGAAGAAGCCATCTAGCTACTAGCTATGGACCCGTAGATCTATGGTAAACTACTCATACATCATCGGAAGGGCAGCAAGGTTGATGAAGAAGCCCTCCGTGATTGATTCCCCCTCCGGAAGAGTACCAGAAAAGGCCTCCAGATGCGATCGCGGAAGAACAGAGGCTTGCAGTGGTGGTAAGTTTTTCTCTTCTGTCTCTGGTATATTGGGAATATTTTGGAATTTATAGCACTGGAATTAGGTCAGGAGGTGCCACGAGGGGCCCACAAGCCTGGGGGGTGCACCCTCCGGGCTTGTCACTCCCTCGTGACTCTTCTGGTCTTCTCCCGAAGCTTGTAGGGTCCCTTCTGGTCCAGAAAAAATTAATCCAAAGTTTTTTCTTTGTTTGGACTCCGTTTGATAATGATTTTCTGAAAAGGCAAAAACAGGCAAAAAATAGCAACTGGCACTGGGCACTAGGTTAATAGATTAGTCCCAAAAAATGATATTTAATTGCATAATAAACATCCAAGATTGATACTATAATAGCATGGAACAATCAAAAATTATAGATACATTGGAGACGTATCAAGATCTACCGGTTTTGACACCAACATTGGTGCTTTCATTGAGAGCTCGTTGTGTTGATCCCAAAAGAATGATGGCTCGCTTGCAGATTGACAGCGATACTGGCTGCGGTGACATCTTCATCCCTGACCAGCTTTTTGTCTTCGGCAGCATTGTGCTACACGCCGACTCGACTGGCCATCAGCGCCGCGTTGAGAACTTCGCCCCGGATCAGGTCGTCACGTTCGGGAACCTGGAGTGCACCACGGACGCCCGAGGTGAGCTGGTCTTTTCGGGATGGACCTTAGATCGGCTTGAGGATCCCTATGATGGGGATGCTCCGGGTGATATTCCCGATCTGATTTTCGGATCCGACCTTTCAGCTAACATGATCCCGGAGATAGATCTGGCGATCGTTGCTTCTAGCCCCGCCGCCACGCCCGCGGACCCTGGCTTCGAGCCGAGTTTGCCCATGGGCCCGACGGTGAGCCTATGGCCGACGAGACCCCTTCTCCTGCCAACCAGGGATCGACCTCGGATGGGCAGGGTGACATCGCTGCGTCAGGCGGTCCGAGCAGACCACTCCAGATCGGCCCGGCCTATAGCCAAGTCTTAAGCACGGAGGAGGTCTCACAGTTAAATGAGGTGCTGGACCGAATCCAAGACTTAGTGATCTCATCCGCCGTCTATGATCAGATCGGATGCAAAACCGATGATCGGGAAATTTTCGTCCCACCCACCACCCACTTAGTCACCACGGTCAAAGACTTGACCGATGAGCTTGACTATGGCTCTGATGAAGCCACCGACATGGAAGAAGACGTCGACGGCAATACCGGAACAAATCTGTCCACTAAAACCCGTACAGGGGATTGGGCAGCCACGTCCACATACGACGTCTATATGGTTGACACTCCTAAAAACAGCCCTCAGGATAAACCCAAGGATAACCCTAAGCGTCGCCATCCAAAGTGGCAATCTAAAGGGAGTAATGGAAGTAAAAGTACGGCCAACACCACGGGCGCTGCTAATAACGGTGCTGCCCCCGACACCACTGAGAACCCGGGCGAGGACAATCAAGCCTTGCCTGCTGAGCCGAAGGAGCCCGTAGAGGCACCTGCGGAGGATGATCTCGAGGACATGGGCACTCTCAACAATGGATCAGATAGAGATTACCTTCCTGAATCTGAGGACGATTTAAGCCTCGGACCCGAGGACTTTGTGGTACCCATAAGCCCATCCGAACGGGCAGGGTTCCAGCGACGGTTACTCGCAACTGCGCGAAGCATGAAGAGGAAGCAGCAAGAGTTGTACACCCACGAGAACGTGCTCAATGACAAATGGGTAAAAGTCCTCGAAACCGAAGCTGAGCTCGACGTACTGCTGCCAAGTCATACCCCAAAAGACGGTTGCTACCCGACTTCAACGAGGAGGCGGCAAACGACGAGATATTTACGCGCGGCAATACAGGACAGGCTGACCGCCCCCCTGGAGGACGAGACATGCCAGCAGGGGCAAACACAGAACCCCCTACAAAAACCCGCCCTCACGGCAAGAGTGTGATGGGCTTCAATGCCCCCTATGATCTGCGTGACAAATTACAGGCAAATAAAGCCCCTCCCCGATCCATATATGGTTCGCGGGACCGCGCACCCGCTGGCCTAGAAGGCTATGATACCTGGTTGGACAGGCATGAGAGAGCTCAGGAGAAGATGCGGGCCAGGACATCGGCCAACGCACAGCCAGATATGACTCATTTCCGAGGACCTGCACATCCGGTATGTTTTACAGACGAGGTCATGGAACATCAGTTCCCGGAAGGGTTTAAACCCATTAACATCGACCAATATGACGGAACGGCCGACCCGGCTGTTTGGATTGAGGATTTTCTCCTCCACATACATATGGCCCGAGGTGATGACCTCCACGCGGTAAAATACCTGCCGCTCAAACTCAAAGGACCGGCAAGGCACTGGCTTAACAGCCTCCCCAGCAACTCTATCGGAAACTGGGAAGAATTGGAGGAAGCCTTTAGGGAATATTTCCAGGGCACCTACGTGCGGCCCCTGGACGCCGACGAGCTCAGTCACGTCGTCCAGCAGGAGGGAGAATCTGCTCAGAAATTCTGGAATCGGTTCTTAACTGAAAAGAACCAGATCGTTGATTGCCCCGATGCCGAAGCTATTGCCGCATTCAAGCACAACATTCGGGATGAGTGGCTCACCCGACAGCTCGGGCAGGACAAGCCGAGAACTATGGTGGCCCTTACCTCCTTAATGACCCGCTTTTGCACAGGGGAGGATAGTTGGCTAGCCCGCAGTTCCCACAGCAATGACCCCGGCACCTCAGAGGCACACGACGGAAACGGCAAACCCAGGCGCAACAGAAACAAGCGCCGGAATAAGCATGGTGGTAGCGATACCGAGGACCCAATAGTCAATGCAGGGTTCAGCGGCTCGCGAGCTGGACCAAAGAAAAGGCCCTTTAAAGGGAACAAGGATGTCCCTAGCGCCCTGGATAGAATACTGGATAGGTCTTGCCAAATTCACGGCACCTCGGACAAACCCGCCAACCACACCAATCGAAATTGTTGGGTGTTTAAGGAGGCCAGCAAGGCAGTTACCGAGGAACCAACCAAGAGCAGGTCCTGCAGCGATGATGAGGATGAACCTCACAGGCCAAGTAGCGGTGGCCAAAAGCAATTCTGTTCCAATGTTAAAAACGTGAACATGATCTATGTCACGCATATCCCTAAGAAAGAACGGAAGCGAGCACTTCGGGACGTCTACGCCATAGAGCCTGTAGCCCCAAAGTACAACCCTTGGTCGGCTTTCCCAATCACTTTCGACAAGAAGGACCATCCGACCAGTATCTGTCATGGCGGGTCGGCAGCCTTGGTCCTGGACCCCATTATCGATGGATTCCACCTAACCCGCGTCCTAATGGACGGCGGAAGCAGTTTGAAGCTGATCTATGCTGACGTTGTCAGGAAGATGGGCATCGACTTGTCACGAATTAAGCCCAGCAACACCACATTCAAGTGTGTTATACCTGGCGTGGAGGCCCAGTGCACTCGCACCGTAACGCTGGAAGTAGTCTTTGGCTCACCCGAGAATTTCCGAAGCGTGGACTTAATCTTCGACATCGTCCCCTTTCGCAGTGGTTACCATGCCTTGCTCGGCCGTACTGCGTTCCCCCACTTTAACGCGGTGTCACACTACGCTTATCTGAAGTTAAAGATGCCAGGGCCCCATGGTGTCATTACCATTAATGGTAACACGGAGACCTCCCTCCGTACAGAGGAGAGGACAGCGGCTTTCGCGGCCGATTTCCAGGCAGCCGAGGAAGCATCCCGACATACAGCACGGCAGGCGTTGCTCAGCTCTTCAAAGCATGTATGCACCGGCACATCGGCCCCCGGCCAACCCCGCGTCGATCCTAAATAGGGACACGCGCTCCCCGGTTCCCCTCTCTTGGTAGCAAGCTATGTGCCTCGCGTCCATAACTTTGCACTTAAAATTCCATGGTAGACTGAGGAGCAGATATTTAAGAAAAGGGTGCGTCATCTTGGAATGGCCGATCACCTGCATCCTGGTTATCTTTTTTGGTGGCATATAAAGGCCAACCAGGACTCTCATCTTCGGAAGCGTCAAGCAGCCACACTCTGGCACCTACCTCTTCGGGGGCCCCGTATCTCGGATGTGTTCTACGTAGTCGAGAGGGATTAGCCAGGAGTGCTCACCAAGTCTTGGATTAGACAAGGGATAGTTGTTCAACAGCACGGAGGCGCAGACGTGCGACAGGGAAGGCGTTGGGACTAGTCCCCACTTTTCTAAAGCCCTGTACCAAATACCTCCCATTCTTCTTTTTACATACTCTCTGCATCTTGTAAGGTTCCTCTTGATATCAGCTCGGCATCTATGCGCTATGCCTTAATGAATGAAAGAACAGACATTTTTTTGGTCTTCACACAAAATTACGTGTCGTTTCTTCTACTTTTTGCCTTGTAGCAATATGGATGCCATTAGAAATATACAGATGAGTCCGGTTTCTGACCGGGGGCTCGGATATGAAATCGAGCCTATGTTTAAGTCCGATATCTGTTTGGCGTCATGGATATTGCATTATATGCATCAGTTTTGAATCGTGATTTTGGTCAATGATTGGGTTGCCCGGCTCCTGTGCTTGCCTCCTATGTTCTGCTCTGTTTGGCTAGGTTCGCAAAGGGAGAACCACTGCGATTGTGCTTCCAGCTCGTCCTAGTCAAGCACCTCAGTAGGAGAAAGCCGAAAATTGACTGTCATGATAAGCGTAAACTGGTCGGCTATCCGAAGATAGTGTCAAACTATAAGCCATTAGTGGTTACGCCGTGATAAACAAAGGGTTCTTGTTATATGAACAGAGGTGTTCTAACTGGTGCACTTCGGCGTGTCCGATCACCACTACACCGGGGGCTAGGTCAACTAGCCCAACTTTTCGAACTCCTATGACAAAGTGAAGGATATAAAGCCACTATAGTCCGATTGCCTCGTTTCGTAAATATGCAACCACCCCCGGGCACCGAGATGTCGGCTAAGGGTTTACGCGTTTTTACGGAACACCCCGCGTAGTATCTACAGAGCGGGTAGAAGCCGACGACCGGCCTCTCTTTCAGTATAAACGGTTGCAAAGGAATAAAATAAACTCATCGGATGCAAACGACTAAATTAGCATAAATAATAATTGTTTTTAAAGTAGTTGCCATGGCATACAGAGAGGTTCTTTAGAACCGGAGCTCGGTCTTCAAGCATTGTACTTCGGTCACCCGAGCCCCTTCATGGACCTTGGCAAGAAACTGCTCGGGCATCCGGTTCTTCCCTTCTAGAGGCCCGACGCGATAGCAAGCAGCTTGATCTTTGGGTAATGCACCATGGTTGACGCATAGGCTCGCTCCGCACCTTCTAGGCAGGCCGACCGCTTCCAGTTCTCCACCTGGGGGCTCGCGCCTCGTAATCTCTGAACCAAGCCGAATAGGCCGGTTGGTAGTGGCTCCTGCGGCCAGAGATTGATGCAAATATCCTCCATCATTGGCCGAGCCGTGCGAAATAGCTCGGCCAGCTGCTTCATCTGATTATTCAGCAGTGGAGGATGCTCGGGCGCCAGGAATTGGGCCCAAAAGGTCTTCTCGGTCGACTCCTCGGGGTCGGCAACAAAATAGGCGCCGGCGTCCGAAGCGCTCTGCGGCAGATCCCTGAAGGCCTCTGAAGAACGCCAGACTTGCGTAAGATGGGCAAATCGATGGTCACCGAAAACGTAGTGGAGCAGGTATGGCTTACCAGCGGCAATCTGCCTCACTTGCTGAAGCACTTCACGATCCGCCCTCGCCTGGGTCATGGCCTCTTTGCAGGCCGAGCTTGCGGTTTCGAGCTCGGAGGTGAGCTTGTTCTTTTCCTCCTAAAGGGTGTCGTGCTACTTGACCAGCCCCTCCAGGTCACCCTCCACCTCCACTACCCA
This sequence comes from Elymus sibiricus, assembly GCA_039707655.1. Taxonomy (NCBI): domain Eukaryota; kingdom Viridiplantae; phylum Streptophyta; class Magnoliopsida; order Poales; family Poaceae; genus Elymus; species Elymus sibiricus. The sequence goes on along the minus strand of CM077676.1, from coordinate 209,426,218 downwards.
GGCCGCATTCTTCTCAGCGGCCTCCTTTTCCTTGGCCAGCACTTCGCTAGCCTGCCTCGCCGCAGCCTTCTGCTGTTCAGCTTCTTGCCGAGCTGCTTGTGCTACTTGTAGTATGTGTTGGTATTTCCCCGAAGAGGAGAGGATGATGCAGTACAGTAGAGATAAGTATTTCCCTCAGTTAAGAACCAAGGTTATCAATCCAGTAGGAGAACCACACCTGTACACAAAAGAGCAAACACTTGCACCCAACGCAAATAAGAGGGTTGTCAATCCTCTTAGCGGATATTTGCAAGGATTAAATCTTATCGAGATAAATAGATAAACTAAAATACTAAAAAAAATTAAAGTAAATAAATTGCAGCAAGGTATTTTTAGGTTTTTAATATATGATAAAGAAGACCGGGGGCCATAGTTTTCACTAGAGGCTTCTCTCTCGAACACATAGCATACGGTGGGTAAACAAATTACTGTTGGGCAATTGATAGAAAATCAAATAATTATGACGGATTCATGGCAATGATCATATATATAGGCATCACGTCCGAGACAAGTAGACCGACTCCTGCCTGCATCTACTACTATTACTCCACCCATCGACCACTATCCAGCATGCATCTAGGGTATTAAGTATGAAACAGAGTAACGCCTTAAGCAAGATGACAAAGTAAACTCAAGCAATATGATTAAACCCGATCTTTTTATCCTTAATGGAAACAATACAAATACGTGTCATGTCCCCTTCTGTCACTGGGATTGAGCACCACAAGATTGAACCCATCACAAAGCACCTCTCCCATTGCAAGATAAATCAATCTAATAGGCCAAACCAAATCGATAGATCGGAGAGAAATACAAAGCTATAATATTCATGCATAGAAGAGTTCAGAGAAGACTCAAATATTTCTCATGAATAATCTGATCATAAACTCACAATTCATCGGATCCCAACAAACACACCGGAAAAGAAGATTACATCGGATAGAACTCCAAGAACATCGAGGAGAACATGGTATTGAAGTTCAAAGAGAGAGAAGAAGCCATCTAGCTACTAGCTATGGACCCATAGGTCTGTGGTAAACTACTCACACATCATCGGAAGGGCAGCAAGGTTGATGTAGAAGCCCTCCGTGATCGATTCCCCCTCCGGCAAAGTACCGGAAAAGGCCTCCAGATGTGATCGCGGAAGAACAGAGGCTTGCGGCGGCAGAAAGGTTTTCTCTTCTGTCTCTCTGTTGGTTTGGGAATATTTGTGAATTTATAGCGAAGGAATTAGGTCAAGAGGTGCCACGAGGGGCCCACAAGGCTGGAGGGCGCGGCCACCCCCCTGGGGCGCGCCCTCCAGGCTTGCCGCCTCCTCGTGGCTCATATGGTCTTCTCCTGAAGCTTCCTGGGTCTGTTCTGGTCCAGAAAAAATTAATCCAAAGTTTTTTTCTCGTTTGCACACTTTTTGATAATGATTTTCTGAAAAGGCAAAAACAAGCAGAAAATAGCAACTGGCACTGGGCACTGGGTTAATAGGTTAGTCCCAAAAAATGATATATAATGGCATATAATTGCATATAAAACATCCAAGATTGATACTATAATAGCATGGAACAATAAAAAATTATAGATACATTGGAGATGTATCAAGCATCCCCAAGCTTAATTCCTGCTCGTCCTCGAGTAGGTAAATGATAAAAGCAGAATTTTTGATGTGGAATGCTACCTATCATGTTTCATCATGTAGTCTCTCTCTTACAGTATGAATAATAAGATCCGAATGATTCAAAGCAATAGTCTATAATTTGATATAAAGACATCAATACTCAGGCATACTAATAAACAACCATGTCTTTTAAAATAAAAATGCTAAAGAACGTTATCCCTAAAAAATCATACAATCTTGTCATGCTCCATCTTCTTAACACAAAGTATTTATCATGCGCTACCCCGATGACAAGCCGAGCAATTGGTTCATACTTTTTAACGCGCTTCAACTTTTTCAACTCCCACGCAATACATGAGCGCAAGCCATGGATATAGCACTATAGGTGGAATAGAGTGTGGTGGTAGAGATCAATAAGGGGAAGTCAAAAATAAGAAGATAGTCTCACATCAACGAGGCTAATCAACGGGCTATGGTGATGCCCATCAATTGATGTCAATGCGAGGAGTAGGGATTGCCATGCAACGGATGCACTAAGAGCTATAAGTGTATGAAAGCTCAATCATGAAAACTAAGTGGGTGTGCATCCAACTTGCTTGCTCATGAAGACCTCGGGCATTTGAGGAAGCCCATCATTAGAATATACAAGCCAAGTTCTATAATGAAAAATTCCCACTAGTATATGAAAGTGACAAAATAGGAGACTCTCTATATGAAAAACATGGTGCTACTCTGAAGCACAAGTGTGGAAAAAGGATAGTAACATTGCCCCTTCTCTCTTTTTCTCTCATATATATATATATATATATATATATATATATATATATATATATATATATATATATATATATATATATTTATATATATATATTTGGGATCTTTTCGGCCTCTTTTTTTATTTTTCGTTCGGAGTCTCATCCCGACTTGTGGGGGAATCATGGTCTCCCTCATCCTTTCCTCACTGGGACAATGCTCTAATAATGATGATCATCACACTTTTATTTACTTACAACTCAATATTACAACTCGATACTAGAAGAAAAATATGACTCTATATAAATGCCTCTGGTAGTGTACTAGGATGTGCAATGTTGCTAGCGTAACATGTATAAAAATGATGAACGGTGGCTGAGCCACAAATACTATGTCAGCTATATGATCATGCAAAGCAATATGACAATGACGATGTGTGTCATAAAAATAGAACGGTGGAAGTTGCATGGCAATATATCTCGGAATGGCGATGGAAATGCCATGATAGGTAGGTATGGTGGCTGTTTTGAGGAAGATATAAGGAGGCTTATGTGTGATAGAGCGTATCATATCATGGGGTTTGGATGCACCAGTGAAGTTTGCACCAACTCTCAATGTGAGAAAGGGCAATGCACGGTACCGAAGAGGCTAGCAAATTGCGGAAGGGTGAGAGTGCGTATAATCCATGGACTCACATTAGTCATAAAGAACTCACATACTTATTGTGAAAGTTTATTAGCCCACAAAGCAAAGTACTACTACGCATGCCCCTAAAGGGATAGATTGGTAGGACAGGTCCATTGCTTGTCCCCAACCACCACTCATAAGGTAGATAATCAACAGTAAATCAAGCTCCAACTTCTTAGCATAACGACAAATCATACGTGCATGCTTCGGGAATCACAAACCTTAACACCAATATTCTTACTAAACCACAATCATCTACTAATACCTCCCACATATTACCATCTTAATATCGCAAAACTATTGCAAGGAATCAAACTTTTCATATTCAGTGATCTACATGAAAGTTTTTATTATATCCCTCTTGAATACCTATCATATCAGGACCAAATTCATAACCCATGCATATTACCATTGCTAATCATGAGACTCTCAAAAAGATATAAGTGAAGCATGAGAGTGAAACTATTTCTTTAAAATATAACCACCGCCATGCTCTAAAAGATATAAGTGAAGCACTAGAGCAACTGCCTAGCTCAAAAAATATAAGTGAAGCACATAGAGTATTCTAACAAATCATTAATAATGTGTGTCCCTCTCCAAAAGGTGTGTTAAGCAAATATGATTGTGACAAAATAAAAAGAAAACAAAAGAAAACAAACTATATCACAAGACGCTCCAAGTAAAACACATATCATGTGATGAATAAAAATATAGCTCCAAGTGAGTTACCGATAGATTGTAGACGAAAGAGGGGATGCCTTCCGGGGCATCCCCAAGCTTAGACACTTGAGTATTCCTTGAATATTACCTTGGGGTGCCTTGGGCATCCCCAAGCTTATGCCCTTGCCGCTCCTTATTCCTTTATCCATCGTAGTCTCACCCAAAACTTGAAAACTTCAGCACACAAAACTCAACAAAAACCTCGTGAGATCCGTTAGTATAACAAAAAAATCTTAAACTTTAGGTACTGTTGTAAATTGATTCATATTTAATATTGGCATAATTCTACTGTACTCCAACTTCTCCATGACTCATACCCCCCGATACGATCCATAGATTCATCAAAATAAGCGAACTAAGCAACAAAAATAGAATCTGTCTAAAACAGAACAGTCTGTAAAGACCTGAATTAACGTCATACTTATGTAACTCCAAAAATTCTGAAAAATTAGGACAACGTGGGAAATTAATGTATAAATACTGTGTTAAAAATTCAGAAGGTTCTGACGCTCCAGCGGAAAAACAAAATTCCAGCACTGGATGCAAAAGTTTCTGTTTTCCAACAGCATCTATCATACTATCTTCCAAATCATCCCAAAGGCATTACTTGGCACAAACACTAATTAAAACATAAAAATACAATCATAACAGAAGATATAATTGTGTAAACACTCGAAAACAGAAGGTAAAAGCAAAAAATTATTTTATTCATTGGGTTGCCTCCCAACAAGCGCTATTGTTTTATGCCCCTAGCTAGGCATAATGCATAGTTTCAAGTGTTGTCATCCTTGGTTTCCAACTCCTCAATTATACATCCATTTTTTTAGTAGATTTAACATAGGAGTTTCTCATCATCACACTTCTAGGTACAAAATCAAGAATTTTGCTTTTATGGATAGGTTCCTTAATTACATCAATGAAATTGGGGTGCACGCCAATCATTTTAAGATCCTCGCTCCCTTTACTAGAGGTAGCACCCTTAACCTTAGGAAAATATATAAACTTGCAATTTTTATTTGAAGGATTTCTATCAATGTTTTTAGCGGAGGAAAAGGCGTAACCTAAGTTATTGATAATCTCTTCTAATTTGTCAATTCTAGCGGGGCTTTGTTCTATCCTTTCGTTTATTATCGGTTCCTTTTCCTTTAAAGTTTTGAAAGCAATCCCCTCCTTAGAACCAAATTGAGTAATATGATTATGGACCTTTTTATCTAAATTTTTAAGATGTTCAATGGTAGGCATTTTATTTTCTATAGCTTCTAACCTTTGCATAACGTGCTCCAAAGTCAATGTCGTTTCATTAATAATGATAGGGGATGAACCCACTAAATTTCCCATAGCATTGAAAGCATTCAAAGTGGGATACATTAAGAAATTTCCTCCGGTAAAAGTGTCAAGCACAAATCTATACCAAGTAGTAATTTCCAAATAAAAATTTCGAAGAAGAACGGTAGTGGATTGCTTACGAGTTGATCTATTTTGAGCATCGCAAATCCTATACCAAGCATCTTTTAAATTTTCTCCTCCCCTTTGTTTAAAATTAAGCACTTCATTTTTAGGGGTAATAGTAACAAGCAAAGAACTAGCCATAGTGGTAAAGCAAACAAGCGAACTAGCAAACAAGCAAATAAAAATATTTTTGTGTTTTTGAAAAAAAATTAGAAGTGGGGGAGATGAAAACAAGAGGCAAATGCAAATAAAAGGCAAATAAAGTAAATGCAAGTGGATGATAGTTTGTGCGAAGGTACTTGGTAATTTTGATGATGTCTCCCCGGCAACGGTGCCAGAAATTCTTCCTGCTACTTCTAGTCTGCATTGGTATTTCTCCGAAGAGGAGAGAATGATGCAGTACAGTAGAGATAAGTATTTCCCTCAGTTAAGAACCAAGGTTATCAATCCAGTAGGAGAACCAAGCAAAATTCCATTAAGCGCACCTGTACACAAAAGAGCAAACACTTGCACCCAACGCAAAAAAGAGGGTTGTCAATCCTCTTAGCGGTTATTTGCAAGGATTAAATCTTATCGAGATAAATAGATAAACTAAAATACTAAACAAAATAAAAGTAAATAAATTGCAGCAAGGTATTTTTAGGTTTTTAATATATGATAAAGTAGACCAGGGGCCATAGTTTTCACTAGAGGCTTCTCTCTCGAACACATAGCATATGGTGGGTAAACAAATTACTGTTGGGCAATTGATAGAAAAGCAAATAATTATGACGAATTCATGGCAATTGTCATATATATAGGCATCACGTCCGAGACAAGTATACCGACTCCTGCCTGCATCTACTACTATTACTCCACCCATCGACCGCTATCCAGCATGCATCTAGGGTATTATGTATGAAAAAGAGTAACGCCTTAAGCAAGATGACATGATGTAGACAAAGTAAACTCAAGCAATATGATTAAACCCCATATTTTTATCCTTAATGGCAACAATACAAATACGTGTCATGTCCCCTTCTGTCACTGGGATTGAGCACCGCAAGATTGAACCCATCACAAAGCACCTCTCCCATTGCAAGATAAATCAATCTAGTAGGCCAAACCAAATCGATAGATCGGAGAGAAATACAAAGCTATAATAATCATGCATAAAAGAGTTCAGAGAAGACTCAAATATTTCTCATGAATAATCTGATCATAAACTCACAATTCATCGGATCCCAACAAGTACACCGCAAAAGAAGATTACATCGGATAGAACTCCAAGAACATCGAGGAGAACATGGTATTGAAGATCAAAGAGAGAGAAGAGGCCATCTAGCTACTAGTTATGGACCCGTAGGTCTGTGGTAAACTACTCACACATCATCGGAAGGGCAGCAAGGTTTATGTAGAAGCCCTCCATGATCGATTCCCCCTCCAGCAGAGTACCGAAAAAGGCCTCCAGATGGGATCGCGGAAGAATAGAGGCTTGCGGTGGCGAAAATGTTTTCTCTTCTGTCTCTCTGTTGGTTTGGGAATATTTGTGAATTTATAGCGCAGGAATTAGGTGAAGAGGTGCCACGAGGGGCCCACAAGCCTGGGGGGCGCGACCACCTCCCTGGGGCGCGCCCTCCAGGCTTGCCGCCTCCTCGTGGCTCTTCTGGTCTTCTCCCGAAGCTTCCTGGGTCTCTTCTGGTCCAGAAAAAATTAATCCAATTTTTTTTCTCATTTGGACACTTTTTGATAATGATTTTTTGAAAAGGCAAAAACAAGCAAAAAACAGCAACTAGCACTGGGCACTGGGTTAATAGGTTAGTCCCAAAAAATGATATATAAAGGCATATAAAACATCCAAGATTGATACTATAATAGCATGGAACAATCAAAAATTATAGATACGTTGGAGACGTATCAGCTTGCAGCTCGGACCGGAGTCTCTCAAGCTCCACGGAAGCAGCTACAGTACATTCATAGAGCCTTTAGAGCTCAACGCAATTGCATCCACACTTATAATATTACAATCAAATATTCAAACTCTTGCTTACCTTGAGATTGCTCCATCTACTTCTTATGCAGATCCGCGTCCTTCTCGGACCGGTCGAGCTTATGGTTCAGCTCCTCCAACTCCCTTGAGGTGGATGCTGAAACCGAGGCCGAAACCTGCAAAATGCAGTGTTAGCTTCCTTGGAAGATTTGATCCCCTGGTCGGCTCCATGCATACAACCAGGGTCTCAGGGGCTACTGTCCTCACATTTTTGATATACTACCCTTCCCTATAATCCCCGTGCAACATTACCAAATCTACCACGGGGCTTGGGGGCTACTGTGGTTATACTTGTAACAAGTCTATGCAGTAGGCAATGTCTTCGGACATATCAAATTTTACTCATTCCCTAAAGACTATTAGACACATCTAGTGCTAAATAGTTCTGCACATGTACGCGATTCTAAAACAAAAACTCAATTTGAGCTTACCTCAAATCCTTCGTATAGGCCCTTGAAAGCCTCTCGAATACCGGCCTCTGCGGACCGGTAGTTCTTCAGTGCCGCGCCCAGTATGGCGCGGTGCTCGATTATGATGGCGGAGCCCATTAGGGCCGCCTCCATCTCTTCGGTCCATCCCATGGACACTTGCCCTCCGGCAGGTCGGGATGGACGAGTCACCTCAGCCCCCTCCATCAGCGGAGGAGCCGCCGTTGAGGTCAGCTGCCGAGGTGGCTCTGGGACAGCGGGAGCCGAGATTATCGGCTGTTCCCGCTCTTCCCCTCCTTTCAAGGAGGAGGTCTTCTCCGGCGCACCTCGGGAGGCTGAGGCCTCGGCCTCGGTCATGGAGGCATCGGCGCCGCCCCCCGTGGTTATCGGGGGGGGGGGGGGGGGGGCTGAGAAGTAGCCTCCCCCAGCCCGTCGTGGACCACTGGGGAAGGGTGATGCTCCTCCGAGGCGCTGGGAGGAGGGAACCCGCTCGACGACGTCTTGTCGTCAAGATGGGAGCGTTGTGGGCTGAAAAATCTACTCGGTCAAAGTTTAGGGGAGGAGGGCAATTGCAACTTACAAGTAAATTGAAATGCGTACCTCCTCGGCGGGGGTCTCTCCCTGCGGGTCCCAAAGACATCGTCCTCTGGTTCGGAGGGGACGACCTCGGCCTTGGAAGGGACCTTGGTGGAGATGGCGTCGGCAGCCTTTATGAGGCGCTTTCGCTTCCGAGGTGCCTCGGCCCCTGTGACGTCCTCGGCCGCTGCCCTTCTTCTCTTCGGGGAAGAGGCGCTCTCCTCCCCCTCGTCTTCTCCCTCTCCTTCCTCCTCGCCCGAGGAGAGGGTTTGAATTTCCTCGGACTTAGCGTCCGAGGGATCTCGGATCCGAAGACCAGTCCGTTTCTTCCTCAGCTCCTTCGCCTTGGCAGGAGCCTTTGGGGGAACTGCGACCAGCAGGGCCTGCAGCTCGGGGGACTGGTTGTCTTCAGGGAGCGGTGCTGCGCACCAGATGAGCGCCGCTTTTGGCGCCCACTTCTGCGAGAAAGCAGGAGGATTCATACAGGCGTAAAATAAGGAGTCATTGTTGAAAAAGGAAAGGCGAATAGTACCTCGGACGCGGCGTGGGCGGCGCTGTAGCCGCCGTCTGGCCCGGCCTCGGGAAATTCGTTCTGGGACGGCTTGAAGAGACCCGTCCACATACCGTCCAGGGAGGTGCGGAAGAAATGCCGCACTGGAGCTTCATCTTCGGGCTTGTACAGCCACATGGGGGTGGCCCGAAGTTGGAGAGGGAGGATGCGGCGATGGAGCATCACATCCTCCACTGCCGACAACTTGAATCTCTTCTTCAGAGATCAGATCCTCCCCTGGAGAGCGGCGACTTCGTCCGCGCTGCCCCACTCCAGACCTTGGCTCTGCCAAGACACCAGCTTCCGAGGAGATAGACCTGTGAAGGCAGGGACCTCGGCCTGGCCCGGCGCGAGTGGTTCCATGATGTAGAACCACTCCCTCTGCCACATCTTCACGGTCTCCACAAAGGTGCCCTCCAGCCACTCCGGCTTCTGGAGTTTGCTGATCATGGCACCCTGCATTTCGCCAGCTCGGCCCCGCCGCTCTTCGGCTTCACGCAGAAGGTCTTTAGTCATAGGCTGAAGTGGGGCTCCACACGCAAGAACGCCTCGCAGATGATGATGAAGGTGGTGAGGTGCAGAATGGAGTTTGGGGCAAGATTGTGAAAGTCCAGCCCGTAGAAGAAAAGGATCCCCTGCACGAAGAGGTGCAGGGGGAATCCCAAATCTTGGATGAGGTGAGGGATGAACATGACTCGCTCCCCCGGCTTGGTAGTGGGGACACACTGGTTCGGCTCTGGAGCCCGGCAGGTGACGTTGTCGGGGATGTACCCCGCCAGGCAGAGCTCTCGATGGTGGTGTTGGTGACCTTGGAGGCCACCCACTTTCCCATCAGATCTATGTCCGCCATTGTTGCGATGAGCGGAGGAGGGGGAAAGCTTTGGGCTTGGAAGGGAGATTGGGGGTGTGAGCTTGGAGGGCTTGAGCGCTGGAGCGGCAGGAGAGCGTGGGGAGATAGATTCACCGCTCCTTGCTCTTTATTAGACAATAAAAATGCGAAGCGCCCCTCTGCCGCACCAAAAAAATCGCCACGTTTCAGCTTATCGTGCCGGTGTGGCCTCATGGGATGAAACAACTGATTGATGATATCCCCCAAAATGCGGGGCACGATCTCTGTTTTGATGGGACGTGCCAATGAGAGGGTTGCCTCGAACCGCGATTCGAATAAGTAATAACTGATTCATGTGATGTCATGGGTCCTAACGTTTCGGCAAAAGTTGTCAGTGATTGACCGCCGAGCATGTTTGCGTTGATAGTCTTCGGGACTAAGTAAAACCGTATGCTTCGAATGTACGAAGATGCGTCGCGGGCGACACATGGTCGGCAGGCGTCATCTCTTATTTTAAATGGGAAGTGCCTTTTTTAATTAGGGATTTCCGAGCCCTGGGCGAACTTTTAGCTTGGAGCATGGAACTTGCCTGCTAAGCCGAAGAACTCTTATGCCGAAGACATTTATCCGAAGAAGGTTTCCATCCTCGGCTTTGAAGACAAGTTCGGGGGCTACTGACGGTGACCTGGACTAGGGGGCCCCAGCCTAGGTGATTAGTCCATAGTCCAAACTCAGGGCCCGTTGAAGAATAGGGACTCCGGAGGTTTTCAACTTGAAGAACCGACGTGTCAGGCCTCACCGAAGACTTGGCGTGTACCCCAAGGATGCGAGATTCGGCATGTATTCCCTTAATTATAACCAACCATGTGTAACCCTAGATACCCCTGGTGTATATATAAACTAGAGGGTTTAGTCCGTAGGGGCAACATTCATTCATCATACCCCTAGGCTTAGACCACATCTTACGATCTCGAGGTAGATCAACTTTGTACCTTGATACATCATCAATATAAACTAGAGCAGGACGTAGGATTTTACCTCCTTAGAGAGGGCCCTAACTTGGGTAAATCATCGTGTCCTACGTTCCCTGTTAAGCCATTGAACCGATCTCACAGCTCGGGCCCCCCTACCCGAGATCTGCCGGTTTTGACACCGACAACTGGCCCCATCGTTAAGAAGATGAGGCTCCCACTAGCAGGGACGCCAGTTGTAGTTCCCGCACCCGGCAACGCGGAGAAGCGGTGAGCCTCCCCTGGATCTGAGGAACCCAAAGAATCTTGGGCGGACCGCATCAGCGATCTCCCAGACGCCATCCTTGGAGAGATCATGTCGCTTCTCCCCACCAAGGATTGCTGCCGCACCCAAGTCCTCGCATCTCGGTGGCGCCCTCTATGGTGCGCCGCGCCTCTTAATCTCGACTGTCATGGCCTACCTCTGTTCAATGATTTTGAACTCCCCGGAGCCATCATCTCCTCCCACCAGAGCTCCATTCAATGCCTCTGCATCCCGGCATGCTACCTATGCATGCCCTGCATGGTGGACGCCTGGCTGAAATCCCCTGAATTCAAAAAACTCCAGCTATTTGAGTTGTACTATTCCCACATAAATCACATACCACATTCCGAACACCATGTACTTGTGCCCTCAGCACCGATGTCCATCTCGCGGTTTTCCTCCTCTCTCCACACCGCCACCTTCGCCCTGTGCAAACTAATAGACAATATGGTACAAAAGCTTCGACTCCCACTTCTCAAAAAACTTTCACTTGTGGGGGTTTGTATATCGGAGGCCTCACTGCACAGCATCATCCAATCCAGTTGCCCTGCCCTGGAGTGCTTAGTGCTTCTTTTGACAGTTAAAATCAATTATCTCTGAATAAAGTCGCCTAACCTTGTAAGAATTGGAATTTCTTTTGACGTAGGGGAGCTCATCATCGAAGATGCCCCTTCACTTCAAAGGTTGATCCTTGATTCTTGTTATTCACCTTCGCAAATAACTGTTGTCTCTGCGCCTAAACTGGAGACCTTGGGTGTAATTCATGATCTCTGTGATCATTTCAAGATGGTGTTTGGCTCCACAGTTATCCAGGTACAGTATATTATCATCTACACCTTTGTAATCATAAGTTGCATTTTTCATTTGTGTGCATAAGTTTTATATCATCTTGGAGTACACTTTTTGTACTAATATTATGTTCTATGCTCAATGAAGAGTTTGTCAATGGATAGCCTCTCAGTGGTGCTGGATTCTATCAAGATCTTATATATCAGTATGAATACTTTTGGTTTGAACAAGATTATTGGCTTGTTGCGATGCTTTCCATGTCTGGAGAAGTTGTAGATAATGGTGATGATTTCACGCACATTGGAAGCCCATATATAGTGTGCAAGAATTAACCGGTCAATTGTTGCTCTTTCGACATACTCTTTTTTTAGACCTTAACTGTTTTCAATCTTCATATCTATTTAGGCAGCAGGACGGGGTACAAAAGGTATAACCAATCGGTGGCATCGTAAGCACTGGGATTTTCTCAGTTCTCATGACATTCGTTTGAACACAATAACGCTGAAAGGATATGTAGCCACCCATGCAAACACTAGATTTGTCACATTCTTCTTGCTGAATGCGAGGGCACTATTATCCATCAAGCTTAAATTTATTAACAATGAAGTTTTGATGGATGGATATGTCGAAGAGCAAAAAAAGGAGTTTCAGGTGGACAAATGGGCTTCTGAACGTGCCAGTCTTCTTTTTACATCATGTTGTGGTCATATTCCATTAAATTTTAGGACCCGGGATGTTCATTTTATGGATCTGACCGATCCATTTGATCATGACTGCCAAAAACACTGCCGCAGTTAGAAGTTGTTGCCCTTTTCAATCTGGGTTTTATCTAAACCTGATGAACAATTAACCCTCATGCTTTTGTACAGTTTGTAAGCTGGAGTTAGATGTTGTTGCCCTTTTCAACTCCGCTGTGGCTGTCATATTTTCTTTGAAACAAGGAAAATGGCTTGCCATTTCTTTAATTAAGAGAGAAATATTGTAACAAATCCAAACCAAGGGAAATAACATCACTCTCGCCAGTTCCTTGAGCTCATTGTGCATTACAGAACCCAAGTGCCTAGCGCCCGCCAGCAGCCACAAACTTATTTTGAGCTAGCACACCAAATGGGCTGTAATTCCTAATAAGAAAGGCTGCATCGCTGTGACCGATTTGGATTCTGACATTTGGGACCCACAAGGAAAAAGCCGATCCAAGGTGGTGTCTACTTAGTCAACAAACGATTCTACCTGCCAGCCGTTGGATTGACATCCAACATCTGTCGTGTTTCTTCTATCTCTTGTCTTCTTCCTCCAGACGCCCAAACGAAACCATGCCATCGGTCCTGCCTGCTCCCGCCCCCCATGGCTGGCTGCACCTCCGCCCACGCATTGCCGCCCCACCGTACCCTCAAACGTTGGCCAGTCCATCCCTCCACTCCCCCACATGTCCTGTTATTCTCCGGCGACGTCAGCCCCAACCCGCACCCGCACCCGAACCAGTCAACCCTCATACCCCCCTCTGCCTATGAGTCTGCGACTACACTGCCGCATCTTCCACGGCTCTGGTTCGTTCCCATCCGAGGCCTCGCCATCGTCCTCCGCCTTGGTTCACTCGCTGCGGTGCCGCCATCTGGTGTTGTCAACATGGTCAACAACTGAGAGGAATCAGGAGATGACTGTACGTGGAGAGGATGATAGTAGGGACCCACGAGGGTCATTGCAGTATGCAAGCAAGTGCCTCCTTATTACAAGCCAAAAAAATGCTTCCTCCTAATGGTTTGACATCTAGGTCCCATGCCATTGTTAACGTAGTTATTAAGCGAGAGAATTGCCCAACGAGCGGCTGACACCAGGGACCCAGCAGCTCGCGCAATTGTTTTATTTTTTGAGACAGAGCAGGGTATCAACTAGGCTGTGCGGGGGCTGTAGCCCGTCTAGCCCAGGCTTTAATTTTCTGTTTACCACATGACCAGCCCAGTTGTTTTTTTCTCTTTCTGAAAATGGCTAGCCCAGTTCAATTTTTTTTTTGCAGAATACCCAACCGAGGCTTACTTGCTTTTCTCAGCCCTGCTGGGCTGCAAATCTTTCAAGATGAGGAGGGATGTATTCGGGGTTTGCCCAGAAAATGGACTATAAGTAGTAAGAAATGGGCTGTAAATTTTAAAAACAACACAGCAAACCGGCAATTAGTTTCAAATTACGTTTTTTTAGGATTTCGATATTTTAAATTTCATTGATTTTTTGCGGTGAAAATTTAGTAGGATTTTAAATTAATAAAATTTTATTTTTCAAATTAGTTTGAATCTGACTCAAAATTTCGGGATTAAAAACTGTTCGGACCCCACTGAAATATGCAAAAATTCGTTGATTTTTTTAACCGTGGCCAGAATATGGGCTGTGATGCTAACAAAAAGAACATGGGCTTCAAAAAAATCCTTAAGAATTAGCAAATGGGCTGTAAATTATTAAAAAAATGGCAAATGGGTTGTATGCTGTTTGCCACAGATTTGGAGGCTGACTTGTGGGCCTACTATGTTGACGCGTACGCAGGGCTTTGTGAAGTTAGTCAACAAACGATTCTAGCGGCAGTGACCGTTGGATAACATCCAACGGCCGTGCTGCTTCTTCAATCTCTGATCTTCTTGCTCTAGCCGCCCAAACCAGCGCAGCCGGGACCGCCTGCTCCCGCCTCCCATGGCCGGCTGTGCTGCCATGCAAGCCTCACCGCCCCCTCCTACTCCCACCGCTGGCCAGACCATCCCTCTACTCACCCACACCTCCTGTAATTCTCCGGCGACGGCAGCCTCGCACCGCAGCTGAACCAATCAACCCTCGTACTCTCCTCAGCGTGGGCCTCCACTGTTGTGTCTTCGCCGGCTTCGGGTTGTTCCCTTCCTAGACCTCGCCGTCGTCCACCGCGTTGGTGCTCTCGGTGCGGCATGGTCAACATGGTCAACAAACGACAGCCATCGGAAGAGGGATGTACGTGGAGAGGCTGACAGTAGGGACCCACATGGTGCATGGCCGCATGCAAGCAACTGCCTCCTTATTACACGAAAAAAATGATTCCTCCCCCTGATAGCTGGGACCCACCGGCTCTATCTTCGCACGGAAGGAAGTGCCTCCTTATTACGCAAAAAAACGATTCCTCCTCATGACAGCTGGGACCCACCAGATTTGGTGGTTGACTTGTGGGACTACTAGGTTGACGCATACGCAGGGCTTTGTCAACTTAGTCAACAAACGATTCTAGTAGCAGTGACCATTGGATATTAATCCAATGGCCGTGCTGCTTCTTCAATCTCTGATCTTTTTGCTCCAGCCGCCAAACCAGGGTCGGTGGGATCGTCTACTCCTGCCTCCCATGGCCGGCTGTGCTACCGCATAGGCCTCACCGCCCCACCCTACTCCCACCGTTGGCCAGGCCTTCCCTCTACTCACCCACATCCCCTGTTATTCTCCGGTGACGGCAGCCTCGCACCGCAGCCGAACCAGTCAACGCTCGTACTCCCCTCGGCGTGGGCATCCACTGCCGCATCGTCCCTGGCTCTGCGTCGTTCCCTTCCTAGGCCTCGCCATCGTCCACCACCTTGGTGCACTCGGCGCGGCATAGTCAACATGGTCAATGAACGACAGCCATCGGAAGAGGACTGTACGCGGTGAGGCTGACAGCTGGACCCACCATTTACATCTTCGCACGCAAGGAAGTGCCTCCTTATTACAAGCAAAAAAAATGATTCCTCCCCCTGACAGCTGGGACCCACCTGCTATATCTTCGCATGCAAGGAAGTGCCTCCGTATCCTCCCTGACAGCTGGGACCCACCCGGTCGAAGTGTACGTAGCGTTGTCTGTCTGGTCGCGAACGTGTACGTACATACTGGTCGATCGGTCTCATGAACTGTGCCCATGTAAAGAGCTGCACGTGTCGTAGTAAAGCCCCATATGTAGAAGTTCATGCAGTCTCATCTAAATCGAGTACACGTACGTACAGCCACGCTGGAAAAAATACGGCCACGTACGTACATACGGGCGGGGTCTCGAACGCGTACTCATGCATACGTACGGCCAAGGCTCATGTACATGGAGAGTCAACGTACGGCAGCAACGGCCTCCTGTTCATTGATACGTCTCCAATGTATCTATAATTTTTTATTGTTCCATGCTATTATAATATCAATCTTGGATGTTTTTACAATCATTTACAGCAAATATCTATCATTATTGGAGACTAACCTATTAACCTAGTGCCCAGTGCCAGTTGTTGTTTTCTGCCCTGTTTTTGTTTTATAGAAAATCAATACCAAACGAAGTCAAATGCAACAGAACTTTTTGGAGATTTTTTATTGGACCAGAAGAACACTAGAAGCTTCGGGAGGAGGCCAGAAGACCCTGGTAGGGCCCATGAGCCACCAGGGCGCGCCTGGGGGGGCAGGCGCGCCCTGGTGCCTCGTGGGGCCCACCAAGCTCCGTTTGACCTAATTCCAGCACTATAAATTCCAGAAAAATCAGAAACCCTCAAGAGAGTCCACAAAATACTTTTTACGCCGCCGCAAGTTTCTGTTCCAGAGAGATCCCATCTGGGGTCCTTCTCCGGTAATCTGCCGGAGGGGAAATCGATCACGGAGGGGCTCTACATCAACCTTGCTGCCCTTCCGATGATGCATGAGTAGTTTACCACAGACCTACGGGTCCATAGGCAGTAGCTAGATGGCTTCTTCTCTCTTTTTGATCTTCAATACAATGTTCTCCTTGATGTTCTTGGAGATCTATCCGATGTAATCTCTTTTTGCGGTGTGTTTGTTGGGATCCGATGAATTGTGAGTTTATGATCAGATTATCCATGAAATTATTTGAGTCTTTGCTGCACTCTTTTATGCATGATTATTATAGACTCGTATTTCTTCTCCGATCTATTGATTTGGTTTGGCCAACTAAGTTGATTTATCTTGCCATGGGAAGAGGTGCTTTGTAGTGGGTTCGATCTTGCGGTGCTCAATCCCAGTGACAAAAAGGGACATGACACGTATGTATCGTTGCTACTAAGGATAACAAGATGGGATCTATTCATTGGGTTTATTAATTCGTGAGTTTGTCTTGTCTACATCATGTCATCGTTCTTAAGGCATTACTCCGTTCTTTATTGGACTTAATACACTAGATGCATGCAGGATAGCGGTCGATGTGTGGAGTAATAGTAGTAGATGCAGGCAGGAGTCGGTCTACTAATCTTGGACGTGATGCCTATATACATGATCATTGCCTTGGATATCGTCATGATTATTTGCTTTTCTATCAATTGCCCAACAGTAATTTGTCTACCCACCGTATGCTATTTTCTCGAGAGAAGCCTCTAGTGAAATCTATGGCCCCCGGGTCTATCAAGATCATATTACTAAAACCCTAAAAATATTGCTGCCATTTTATTTTATTTATTTTATTTTTTATTTTTGTTGCAATCTATCAATCTATCAAATACAATTTAATCTTGCAATCTTACCGCCAAGGGATTAACATCCCCTTGTTTGCATTGGGTGCAAGGATTTGTTGTTTGTGTGCAGGTACTGCTAACGAGGTGTTGCGTGATTCTCCTACTGGTTCGATAACCTTGGTTTCATAATCGAGGGAAATACTTATCTCTACTGTGCTGCATCATCCCTTCCTCTTCGGGGAAATACCAACGCAAGCTACAAGTAGCATTCATCGGCTGGGTCGGAACGGAGAAAAAACATCGTGTTCATCGAGAGGCAATCGACTGGGTTGGAATGCGTCATGTTCATCGGGAGCCAACCTGCTTGGACGGAACAGCTGAAACGGGGTCCTGTTCATCGACTCGGGGTCTGGCGTACCACAAAACGGAGGAAACGGCCTTCTGTTCGACCGCCTATGGTCGAAACAGGGTCCTGTTCATCGGCTGGGGGTCTGGCGTACCGCAAAATGGAGGAAACGGACTTCTATTCAACCGCCTACGGTTGAAACGGGGTCCTGTTGATCGGGAGGGGTCTGGCGTACCGCAAAACAGAGGAAACGGACTTCTACCCAACTGCCTATGGTCGAAACGGAGTCCTGTTCATCAGGAGGGGTGTGGCGTACCGCAAAACGGGACTCCACGGGCTACTGTTCATCCAATGTCGACTTCCTCTAGCCTCCACCGGCTACTTCTCATCCAGCCTCCACGGGGTCTTGTTCATCCAGCCTCCACCGGCTACTGTTCATCCAGCCTCCATGGGGTCCTATTCATCCACCCCCAACTGGCTGGGGTATGGCGTACCGCGGCACGGCCTCCTCGGGGTCCTGTTCATCCAGCGCCAACCGCCTACATGGCCGGGGTCCTGTTCATCCAACCCCCACCGGCTGGGGTGGGGCGTACGAGCGGGCGGCAGCAATGGGAACTGTTCATCCATAGCCAACCAACCGGCTCGATCGATGCGTCTTGACTCGTGTCTACATGTATCGCGCGCGCGGCAGTAACGGGCACTGTTCATCGAGAGGCAACCCAACACCGGCTGGCTACGTCTCGCATGGGGGCTCGATCGGGTTCAGTAAGCAGTGAGAAGGATCGATCGGGTTCAGTTAGCAGTGAAGGAATCGCTCGGGTTCAGTTAGCAGCGAAGGGATCGCTCTGGTTTAGTTACCAGCGAAGGAATCGCTCGGCTTCAGTATGCAGTGGGATCGATCGCTCGGGCTCAGTATGTGTAGTAGTGCGTGTCGCGCCATTGGGAACCAGGGTACCCTGGCCCGTCTGCCTGCGGCTCAGGAAGCGACGCCTGACGAAGGCCCAAGATGCGGCCCATTCTAAGGGCACCACGAAGTGAAGACATCTCCCGAGCCTGTAGCCTCCCGAGGACCCCTCCTCAAGACACGCCCTGCCGGCACTTAGCCGCGGTAGGAGCAGGAGCCTCGCGAGGCTCTCTCGCGAGGCTGCCTCCCGAGGCGCCTCTCGAGCCAGGCGCCCGAGGCCATCTCGCCTGATGTCGACTGCGCGGTCCCGTGCCCACCACGTGGGTGATGCGCGTGGCGATGAAGGGCGGCAGAGGCCTTGCCAGCGGGCGCAGATAGAGAAGCTTTCCTCTTTGGTGATAAAGGGGCAGCCCTAGCTGCCCACCCCCAAAGCAAGTCCCAAGGACTGCCCGTTTTGTGATAGAACACCGAGATAGCCAGGCGCACAGGGTGGATGTCACTACCGAGCCCACCGGCGCGTCACAGATCATGCTTTTGCAGGCGAAGACCGCCTTTGGTCAGGATAGACTGAGCGCCTGTCCCCTTTCAAATCCCGCCAAGTGTGGCAACCCTTCCCGCCTAGTTTTTGGGGGAAGAGGACCAGGGCGGCTATAAAAGGGGCAAAGCTGCAATTGTAGAAGGGACTTTTGGGTCAACTCCTTCATCTTCTACCTTGTACACGAGAACACCTCCTCGCCGAGAGCAATCCTAACCACAAGCAGGAGTAGGGTTTTACACCGCAAGGTGGCCCGAACCTGGGTAACCGTCGTGTCCCCTATCGTGCTCCCACGTAGCGCTCTCACCGTAGCCTCGCCGTGGTCACCATTGGTCGGAAGAACTAGCCAGCCCCCCAATGTTCAAACCTTTGATCTCCAGAGTCAGAGCTCCAACATTTGGCGCACCAGGTAGGGGGCCTGCCTCAGTTCTTCTATCTCCTTGCCGCAATGGCCGACACTCGCCGCGAACTTTATGCGTGCCGAGCTGCCAGGGTGGCCCAGACAGAGCCCGTCGCCCGTGATGACCGTCGACGCCGCTACCGACCCCGCTGCGAGGGAGCAGCAGGCGTCCTCCCTCCACCCGTCTGTGCAGGCAGATGGCCGCACCACCACGGCCTCGTCGCTTGCTCGCCATGACGCGCTAGCTCCGCAGGCCGCGCTGCTCATGGCGCGCGAGCTCCTGCGCTACCTCCCCGCCGATGCCGGCTATGATGCTTGGCTCGGCCGCATCACCGTGCTCGTCAACGCCATAGGCGACGCCCTGGTGCCCTCTCACTCGCACTGCCCCCCGCCGTCTCGTGCCGGGGACGTGGCGCACGCCGCACCTCCTCTGCCTCCTCTGCATGACGACGGCGCCCGGCGCCATCGCGACGCGCGGGCACATGAGCACTCCCGTGGCGCGTTGATACGTCTCCAACGTATCTATAATTTTTGATTGTTCCATGCTGATCTATTATCAATCTTGGATGTTTTTATTCTCATTTACAACAATTATATATCATTTTTGGAGATTAACCTATTAACCTACTGCCCAGTGCCAGTTGCTGTTTTCTGCCCTGTTTTTGTTTTACAGAAAATCAATACCAAATGAAGTCCAAATGCCACGAAACTTTTTGGAGATTTTTTACTGGACAAGATAAACACTAGAACCTTCGGGAGAGGGCTAGAAGATGAAGGACTGGGCCACGAGGCACCAGGGCGCGCCCCAGCGGGGTGGCGTGCCCTGGTACCTCGTGGGGCCCACCCAGCTCCGTTTGACCTAATTCCAGCACTATAAATTCCAGAAAAAACGGAAACCCTCAAGGGAGTCCATGAAATACTTTTTCCGCCGCCGCAAGTTTCTGTTCCAGAGAGATCCCATCTGGGGTCCTTCTCCGGTAATCTGCCGGAGGGGGAATCGATCACGGAGGGGTTCTACATCAACCTTGCTGCCCTTTCGATGATGCGTGAGTAGTTTACCGCGGGCCTTCAGGTCCATAGGCAGTAGCTAGATGGCTTCTTCTCTCTTTTTGATCTTCAATACAATGTTCTCCTTGATGTTCTTGGAGTTCTATCTGATGTAATCACTTTCTTTGCGGTGTGTTTGTTGGGATCCAATGAATTGTGAGTTTATGATCAGATTATCCATGAAATTATTTGAGTCTTTGCTGCACTCTTTTATGCATGATTATTATAGCCTCATATTTCTTCTCCGATCTATTGATTTGGTTTGGCCAACTAGATTGATTTATCTTGCCATGGGAAGGGGTGCTTTGTAGTGGGTTCGATCTTGCGGTGCTCAATCCTAGTGACAGAAAGGGACATGACACGTATGTATCTTTGCTACTAAGGGTAAAAAGATGGGGTTTATTCATACGTTAGTTTATCTTGTCTACATCATGTCATCGTTCTTAAGGCATTACTCCGTTCTTATGGACTTAATACACTAGATGCATGCTGGATAGCGGTCGATGTGTGGAGTAATAGTAGTAGATGCAGGCAGGAGTCGGTCTACTAATCTTGGACGTGATGCCTATATACATGATCATTGCCTTGGATATCGTCATGATTATTTGCTTTTCTATCAATTGCCCAACAGTAATTTGTCTACCCACCGTATGCTATTTCTATGAGAGAAGCCTCTAGTGAAATCTATGGCCCCCGGGTCTATCAAAATCATATTACTAAAACCCTAAAAATATTGCTGCCATTTTCTTTTATTTATTTTATTTTGTAATTTTGTTTCAATCTATCAATCTATCACATACAATTTAATCTTGCAATTAACGCCGAGAGATTGACAACCTCTCGTTTGCGTTGGGTGCAAGGATTTGTTGTTTGTGTGCAGGTGCTGCTAACGAGGTGTTGTGTGATTCTCCTACTGGTTCGATAACCTTGGTTTCATAACTGAGGGAAATACCAACGCAAGCTACAAGTAGCAGGAAGAATTTCTGGCGCCGTTGCCGGGGAGGCATCATCAACATCTATCAAGTACCTTTGCACAAACTCTCATCTCCTTGCATTTACTTTATTTGCCATTTTCCTCTCGTTTTCATGTCCCCCACTTCTAAAACATTTTTACAAAAATACAAAAATATTTTTGGTTTGCCTTTTTCTCGTTTTCTTGTTTGCTTACTTGTTACCTTGTTTACTTAATCATGATGCTCCGAGAGAATTATCATGATAGTTCTTGTTATAAAATTTTGTCCGAAATTGAGAAATATACTAAAGATTACATGACTACGCAGTTTGAGCACAAAATTTTTTTTACCGAGGAACTCAAAGAACACTCTACTTTATTGGATGCTATTGCAAAACAAATTGATGATGTTAGTAAAGAAGTTGCTAGTCTTCAATCTCAATTTGCTCTTATTGAAAATTTGCTAGGAAAAATTTCTGATGCACAAGCTACGCTAGTAAATCAAATGGCGGCTAAGCCGGAATCATTAGAACATAATAATGATGAGTATATTAAAATGATTGGTGTTTCATCTATTGATTCTTTGGTTAGCAATTTTAAACTTGATGAAAAGGGGACTGAAGAAGAGTCAACTTTAGCTAAAGAGCGTCCCCATAATTCGGAGGGTGAAAATCTTGATAAGAAAATTGCTAAAAGTGGGTTGGAGAGGTAAAAACTTTAAATAGCGATGTGCCCACTCTCTTGGATTACAAAGATTTTAATTATGATAATTGTTCATTGATTGAGTGCATTTCTTTGTTACAATCCATGTTAAATTCACCCAACGCTTATGAGCAAAACAAGGCTTTTACTAAACACATCATAGAAGCGATGATGAAAGCGTTAGAAGAAAAGCTAGAACTAGAAGTTTCAATTCCTAGAAAATTATATGATGAATGGGAACCCACCATTAAAGTTAAAATTAAAAATTATGAGTGCAATGCTTTATGTGATTTGGGTGCTAGCGTTTCCACAATTCCAAAATCTTTATGTGACGTGCTAGGCCTCACCAATATAGATGAATGTTCTCTAAATTTGCACTTGGCGGATTCTACTATTAAAAAGCCTTTGGGTAAAATTAATGATGTTCTTATTCTTGCAAATAGAAATTATGTGCCCATTTATTTTATTGTTCTTGATATTGAATGCAATTCTTCTTGCCCCATAATACTTGGTAGACCGTTCTTACAAACTATAGGTGCCGTTATTGATATGAAAGAAGGGAATATAAAATTTCAGTTTCCTTTAAAGAAAGGTATGGAACATTTCCCTAGGAAAAGAATTAAAGCACCATATGAATCAATTATGAGGGCCACTTATGGAATCAACTTGAAAGATGACAATACTTGAAATTATGCATTATGCCTAGCTAGGGGCATAAAACAATTGCGCTTGTTGGGAGGCAACCCAATGAATAAAATAATTTTTTTCTGTTATTGTGTGTTTTCACTGTCATGATACTGGTATGATTGTGTTTTTGTGTTTTTAATTAGTGTTTGTGCCAAGTAAAGCCTTTAGGATGATTTGGAAGATAGTATAATTGATGCTGTTCGAAAACAGAAAGTTTTGCGTCCAGTGCTGGAATTTTGTTTTTTCTCTGGAACATCAGAACCTTATGATTTTTTTACAAAATATTCATATATGAATTTCCCACGTAGTCATAATTTTTCAGAATTTTTGGAGTTACAGAAGTATGACCATAATTCAGATTTCTACAGACTGTTCTGTTTTTGACAGACTCTGTTTTTGATGCACTACTTGCTTGCTTTGATGAATCTATGGATTGTATCGGGGGGTATAAGCCATGGTGAAGTTAGAGTACAGTAGGTATAATGCAAAAATAAAATATGAATGGGTTTGCAACAGTACTTATAGTAGTGATTTATTTTGTTATACTAACGGATCTCACGAAGGTTTTGTTGAGTTTTGTGTGATTGAAGTTTTCAAGTTTTGGGTGAGATCACGATGGATGAAGGAGTAAGGAGTGGCAAGAGCCTAAGCCTGGGGATGCCCAAGGCACCCCAATGTAATATTCAAGGAAGACTCAAGCGTCTAAGCTTGGGGATGCCCCGGAAGGCATCCCCTCTTTCTTCTACCAACCATCGGTAATTTTACTTGGAGCTATATTTTTATTCGTCACATGATATTTGTTTTGCTTGGAGCGTCGTGTATTATATGAGTCTTTACTTTGTTTGATTTTTAGTTTATCACAATCATTATTACTGGACACACCAATTTGAGAGAGCCACAGGTTCATCATAATTTGTTAGAATACTCTATGTGCTTCACTTAAATTTTTTGAGCTAGGCAGTTGCTCTAGTGCTTCACTTAAATCTTTTTGAGAACGGCGGTGGCTATATTTTGAAGAAATAAACTCTCATGCTTCACTTATATTATTTTGAGAGTTGATTAAAATTTTGAAGAAATAAACTCTCATGCTTCACTTATATTATTTTGAGAGTTGATTAAAATTTTGAAGAAATGAATTCTCATGCTTCACTTTTATTATTTTGAGAATTTACAAGATTAAAATTTTGAAGAAATGAATTCTCATGCTTCACTTATATTATTTTGAGAATTGTTAAGATTGAAATTTTGAAGAAATATTTGCACTCTCATGCTTCACTTAAATCTTTTTGAGAGATGATGATAGTAACGGTAATTTGCACAAGATATGAAGTTGGTCCCAAAGTGATGAATATTCAAGAGGGATATAGATAAAAACTTTCATATAGATCATTGGATATGATAAGTGTGTTTCCTTGCAATAGTTTTGCGATATGGAAATGATAATATGTGAGTCATGTTACTGAGTAATTGTGATTTTAGTAAGAATATTAGTGTTAAGGTTTGTGATTCCCTATGCATGCACATTAAGTCAATAGTTATGCAATGAAATTATATCCTACTTATGGTGCATTATTCGGTGTTAGTTGTGTTCAATGCATGTTTATGACCGTCTTCGTTTTTTAGTTGGTTGCTTCTCAATCTTTTGCTAGCCTTCATTTGTACTAAGCGGAAATACTACTTGTGCAATCAAAATCCTTAAACCTATTTGTGCCAAATGAGTCCACTATATCTACCTATATGCGGTATTTCAATGCCGTTCCAAGTAAATTTGCGTGTGCCAATTCTAATGTTCAAAATAATTTTCCATTTTGTGTGCCCGTACCGCTCACGAAGCGGCATGGGGTGGCCATTATTTTCCATGCTAGGTGTGTTATTCTCACGATGAGTGTTTATTCACTTGTCATTGGACGAGAGAATGGTTGGTAATAGGGATGCCCAGTCCCACAATAAAATCAAATTAATAACAACAAAATTCCTTGGAAAGTGTTGGTATGGAGGGCACCCGTGGATACGGCTAGCCATGGATTGTGAAAGAATGGTGGAAAGGAAATAAACTTTACTTTCTGTTTGGGAATCACCTATGATGTGTCTAGCATGGAAAATATTGGGAATTCTCAGTCGTTTTCGTTGACAGGAAAAGCATGCCTCTCAATTTTTTTTATCTCTTTAATTTCAGCTTTGAGCCCTGGCACATTTGACAAATCTCTGCTTCCCTTTGCGAAGGGCCTATCTATTTACTTTTATGCAATTTTTATTTTTACTTTGAGTCTCCATCTTCTCTTACAAAAGCACCAACTAGAGAGCACTATTGTCATATTTGTGCATTGGATGTAGCTAATATTTGAGTGTGTTTCATGAATGGATCAATGATTGAGCATAATGGGCTAGGGATAACTTTCTTTAGCGTTGATATTTTGAAAGACGTGGTTGCTTGTTAGCATGCTTGAGTATTTATATCTTCATGTGAAATTATAGACTACTGCTTTGAATCATTCAAGTCCAATGTCCATGCTACAAAAGAAAAGAATATGTGATGAATATGTTAGGCAGCATTCCACATCAAAAATTCTGTTTTTATCATTTACCTACTCGAGGACGAGCAGGAATTAATCTTGGTGATGCTGATACGTCTCCAACGTATCTATAATTTTTTATTGTTCCATGCTGATATATTATCAACCTTGGATGTTTTTATTA
Source organism: Elymus sibiricus (assembly GCA_039707655.1). Classification (NCBI taxonomy): domain Eukaryota; kingdom Viridiplantae; phylum Streptophyta; class Magnoliopsida; order Poales; family Poaceae; genus Elymus; species Elymus sibiricus. The sequence continues at coordinate 209,400,804 of CM077676.1, read as the reverse complement.
TCATTTACAGCAATTATATATCATTCTTGGAGACTAACCTATTAACCTAGTGCCCAGTGCCAGTTGCTGTTTTCTGCCCTGTTTTTGTTTTACAGAAAATCAATACCAAACGAAGTCCAAATGCCACAAAACTTTTTGGAGATTTTTTACTGGACAAGATAAACACTAGAAGCTTCGGGAGAGGGCCAGAAGATGAAGGAGTGGGCCACGAGGCACCAGGGCGCGCCCCAGGGGGGGTGGCGTGCCCTGGTACCTCGTGGGGCCCACCCAGCTCCGTTTGACCTAATTCCAGCACTATAAATTCCAGAAAAATCAGAAAACCTCAAGGGAGTCCACGAAATACTTTTTCCGCCGCCGCAAGTTTCTGTTCCAGAGATATCCCATCTGGGGTTCTTCTTCGGTAATCTGCCGGAGGAGGAATCGATCACGGAGGGGTTCTACATCAACCTTGCTGCCCTTCCGATGATGCGTGAGTAGTTTACCACAGACGTTCGGCTCCATAGGCAGTAGCTAGATGGCTTCTTCTCTCTTTTTGATCTTCAATACAATGTTCTCCTTGATGTTCTTGGAGTTCTATCCGATGTAATCACTTTCTTTGCGGTGTGTTTGTTGGGATCCAATGAATTGTGAGTTTATGATCAGATTATCCATGAAATTATTTGAGTCTTTGCTGCACTCTTTTATGCATGATTATTATAGCCTCCTATTTCTTCTCCGATCTATTGATTTGGATTGGCCAACTAGATTGATTTATCTTGCCATGGGAAGGGGTGCTTTGTAGTGGGTTCGATCTTGCGGTGCTCAATCCCAGTGACAGAAAGGGACATGACATGTATGTATCGTTGCTACTAAGGGTAAAAAGATGGGGTTTATTCATACGTGAGTTTATCTTGTCTACATCATGTCATCGTTCTTAAGGCATTACTCCGTTCTTATGGACTTAATACACTAGATGCATGCTGGATAGCGGTTGATGTGTGGAGTAATAGTAGTAGATGCAGGCAGGAGTCGGTCTACTAATCTTGGACGTGATGCCTATATACATGATCATTTCCTTGGATATCATCATGATTATTTGCTTTTCTATCAATTTCCCAACAGTAATTTGTCTACCCACCGTATGCTATTTCTATGAGAGAAGCCTCTAGTGAAATCTATGGCCCCCGGGTCTATCAAAATCATATTACTAAAACCCTAAAAATATAGCTGCCATTTTCTTTTATTTATTCTATTTTGTATTTTTGTTTCAATCTATCTATCTATCACATACAATTTAATCTTGCAATTTACCGCCGAGAGATTGACAACCTCTCGTTTGCGTTGGGTGCAAGGATTTGTTGTTTGTGTGCAGGTGCTGCTAACGAGGTGTTGTGTGATTCTCCTACTGGTTCGATAACCTTGGTTTCATAACTGAGGGAAATACTTATCTCTATTGTGCTGCATCATCCCTTCCTCTTCGGGGAAATACCAACGCAAGCTACAAGTAGCACGCGTCTTCGCCGGAGCATGGCGAGCCCAGCTGCCAGATCGCCCGGCGCGCGCCCCCCGACGCACGCATCCTCCTCGAGCAACAGTGCCAGTGCCATGACAGGACCGTCCAAGAAGTCGCAGCTACCGGCCGTCAGAACCGCGCCGCCCTCGCTGGCGGCGTCCCCTCCAGCTGCGTGGGCTGCCGTGCCTTCACTCGCGGGCTGTGTTGCGTGGTGTGGCCCGCCAAGTTCAAGCCGGACTTCCCTCAGCGCTACGACGGCACCGCCAACCCCGCGGAGTTCCTGCAGCTCTATGCCCTGAGCATCGAGGTAGCGAACAGCGATGACAAGGTCATGGCGAACTGGTTCCCCATGGCCCTCAAGGATGGCCCGCGCTCTTGGCTCATGAACCTCCTCGAGGCGTCCATCTCTTCGTGGGGAGAACTCTGCCGGCAGTTCGTCGCCAACTTCAAGGGCACACACGAGCGCTCCCTCACGCTCAAGGACCTGCGCGTTGTGCGCCAGCGCCCTGACGAGACCCTCCGCAAGTACATCCAGCGCTTCAGCCAAGTGCGCAACATGATCTCACGCGCCTCCGAGGCTGCCATCGTCTCCGCGTTCTCTAACGGCGTCACGGACGTCCGGATGCATCAATAACGAGCTCGACTCTGTGCTCGAGCTGTTCGACCTCGCCGACTAGTGTGCCAAGGCCGAGGAGGGCCGCCTCTTCGTCCACAACGACCCCGACGTAGCACCAGACGCCGCCAAGGCCAAGAGCAAAGACGTCAAGCGCAAGGGCCCTGCCGTGCTTGTGGTGGAGCCCGAGCAGAAGCACAGCCGTGAGCGTGACGAGCCCAAAAGAGACAACCGCCCTCTCTGCGCCTACTACAACTCGCACTCCCATAGCACCGAGGACAGCCACGAGCTCAAGCTGCTTCGCGACGAGCGCCTTGGCCATCGCAACGACCGCGGCACCGGCCGCGGAGGCGACCGTAACGGTGGCCGCTGGGGAGACCGCAGCGGCAACGACAACTTTCGCCAGGGCTGGCGCGACTAGCCTCGTGAGGCCAACCCTTAGGCCAATGCTGCCCTTCCACCTCTGCCGCCGCCACCTCGGCGGAACGATGGCAACCAGCCCGACCAAGACGCTGGGGGCTACCAAGAGCCCCGCGAAGTGGCATGCATCCTAGGCGGAGCTCAGGCTCCCGCGTCCAACCCCCACTTCAAGCTGTTCTCTCGCGAGGTGAACGCTGCCCTCCTGAGTCCTGAAGCTTCTCGCCCCCTCAAGTGGTCGCAATACCCAATCACCTTCGACTCCAACGATCACCCCAAGTCCTCAAGTGCTGCTAGCACGGTCCCCATGTTGTGCATCCCCACCATTAGCAACATCGCCGTCACCAAAACGCTCATTGACGGAGGAGCCGAGCTGAACGTGATCTCCATCGAGACCTTCGAGCAGCTCCAGGTGTCTTACGACCAACTGCTGCCGACCAGGCCATTCTTCGGAGTTACTGATGGCTCCACCATCCCCCTGGGCCAAGTGCGCCTCCCCGTCACCTTCGGCACTCGCAAGAACTACCATACCGAGCTCATTGACTTCGACGTGGCGCACATCGGCCTGCCATACAACGCCATCTTGGGCTACCCGGCTCTCACCAAGTTCATGGTGGCAACACACCATGCCTACAACGTCGTCAAGATGCTAGGCTGCAGCGGCATCATCACCGTTAGCTGTGATGAGAAGGACGCAGTCCGCTCCCTCGAGAGCGCCTACAAGGCTGCCGCCACCGCCTACCCTGCCGACAAGGATGCCGCCGAGCCTCACGAGGCCGCACCCACAAAGAAGAAGCAACTATTCTCTCAGGACCGCGCTGAGACGAAGAAGGTGCGGTGGACGGCAGCGGCTCAGGCCCTGCCTTCACCATCGGCGCATGCCTCTCTCCCGCATAGGAAGACGCGCTCGTCACCTTCCTTCGGGCAAACTCGGATGTGTTCGCCTGGACGGCATCTGATTTGTCCGGTGTGCCAAGGGAGGTGATCAAGCACCATTTAGCGGTGTGTCCCAACACACGCCCCGTGAAACAGAAGGCATGGTGCCAGGCACCAGAGAAGCAAGATTTCATCGTCAAGGAAGTTTAGAAGCTCCAAGAAGCTGGAGTCATCCATGAGGTGCGCCACCCTGAGTGGCTCGCCAACCCCGTTGTGGTGCCCAAGAAGTGCGGCAAGGAGCGCATGTGTGTCGACTTCACGAGTCTCAACAAGTTCTGCCCTCAAGATCCATTTCCGCTGCCTCGCATCGACCAGATCGTGGACTCCACCGCCGGGTGCGAGTTGCTATGCTTCCTAGATGCCTTCTCAGGCTACCACCAGATCAAGATGGTGACCGAAGACGTGGAGAAAACGGCCTTCATCACCCCCTGCGGCATATTCTGCTACATCTGCATGCCGTTCGGCCTTCGGAGCATCGGAGCCACCTTCCAGAGGCTGATGCGCATCGCCTTGGGGCCCCAGATGGGAAGGAACGCTGAGGCCTACGTCGATGACATCGTTGTCAAGACTCGCGAGGCTTGGTCCCTCCTCACGGACCTCCAGGAGACGTTCAACAATCTGCGCAAGGTCAACCTCAAGCTCAACCCAGACAAGTGTGTCTCCCACCGCGGCATCGAGGCCAACCCCGAGAAGATCAAGGCCATCGAGAAAATGCACCCACCCCAGACCCTCAAGGAGATGCAGCGCCTGGCGAGATGCATGGCCTCACTTGGGCGATTCATCTCCAAGTTCGACGAGCGAGCCCTGCCATTCTTCAAGCTCATGAAGAGATCCGACCCCTTCAAGTGGACTCCTGAGGCCGATGCTGCCTTTGAAGACCTCAAGAGGTACCTCACGAGCCTGCCCATCATGGTCGCGCCATGCTCTCGCGAGCCCTTGCCCCTATACTTGGCGGCTACTCCCCAGACGGCCAGCGCGGCCCTGGTGGCAGTTCGAGAAGAGCGCGTCTGCGTACAGAAGAAGCCCACCGAGCTGGTGCCACACGAAGTCACGCTGCCGCTTACTGAGATCCCGCCTCAAGAGGCCCTTGGTGCATCACCTCCCGCGGCCGCGCCGTCGCCTGCCGAGGCCTCGCCTCAGGAGGCCTCCAGGGAACCACCTCGCGAGCCGCCCCCCGAACCTTCCGAGCCTCATGGGCCCCTTGGGCCCCCTGAAGACCAAGCTGCTGCAACAACTACCTGCCCCGTTGAGCACCCCAAGTACTTCGTTAGCACGGTGCTGTGAGATGTGCGCAAGCGTTACCCCATGCAGCAGAAGCTCCTCCTGGCGCTCCTTGTCGCCTCCCGCAAGCTGCGCCACTACTTCCAGGGTCACCCCATCAAGGTGATCTCGTCCTACCCCCTGGAGCAAGTCCTGCGCAGCCCCAACGCCGTCGGCCACGTCGCCGAGTGGAACATCGAGCTGCAGGCCTTTGAGCTGGAGTTCTGCACCACAAGGGTGATCAAGGGCGTAGCACTGGCTGACTTCGTAGCAGAATGGACGGACCCACCCTAGGAGGAACCTCGCGAGGCTGAATCCCTCTTGCTTGGGGACAAAGCGTCTGGTGGATGGTCCATACACTTTGATGGCGCCTTCTCCCGACAGGGCGCGGGGGCTGGCGTCGTGCTCACCTCGCCAACGGGAGACAAACTCTACTACGCCGTCTAGCTCTGCTTCAAGCATGACGATAAGGTCTCCAACAATATCGCGGAATACGAGGGCCTCATCGCCGGCCTCAAGGCCGCCTCTGCCCTGGGCATCAAGCGCCTCACCATCAAGGGTGACTCACAGCTCCTCGTCAACTTGTCCAACAAAAGCTACAGGCCCAAGGACGAGCACATGGCCGCCTACTTAGAAGAGGTACGTAAACTTGACAAGCGTTTCCTTGGCCTGGAGCTGCAGCACGTCCCTCGCGGCGGCAACAAGGAGGCCGACGACATCGCCAAGTGAGCATCCTGTCGCGAGCCTCAGAGCCCCAGCATCTTCGAGGAAAGGCTCCTCAAGCCATTAGCTGCACCACCTGACGCGGACACCGCACTGCTACCCGAAGAACTCCCACCCGCACCGCCCACGGGCGCGCCAGACTGCGGCCCAGCCTCAGGAGCCCGCCTGCTGCTGGCACTGGAGCCTCAAGCAGACAGCTGGGCCACGGAGTTCAAGGCCTACTTGCTTCACGGCACCCTCCCGGAGAAGGACTCAGAAGCAGAGCGCGTGGCCCAACAGGCCACCGCTTACTGCTTGCAAGACGGCGAGCTGTACCGTAGGCACCCCAATGGCGTCTCGCTGCGGTGCATCTCTGAAGAACAAGGTCGCGAGCTACTCGCTGACATTCAGGGAGGAGACTGTGGCCACCATTCCTTGTCGCGCACCCTTGCCGGCAAGGTTTCGCAGCGGCTTCTACTGGCCCACCGCGCTCCACGATGCCACCGAGCTGGTCCAATCCTGCGAAGCTTGTCAATTCCATGCCAATCAAATCCACCAGCCGGCGCAAGGCCTCCAGACGATTCCCCTCTCTTGGCCCTTCGCGGTCTGGGGGCTGGATATCTTGGGACCCTTCCCTCGCGCAGCTGGCGGCTACCGCTACCTCTATGTCACCATCGACAAGTTCACCAAGTGGGCGGAGGTCGAGCCCGTGCGCACCATACCAGCAGGCTTTGCATCGCTATCATAGCCGCAACATACGACCGCGCACCCTCGAAGTCGGCGATCTCATCCTAAGAAGGATCCTCTCCATAGAGGGACTCCACAAACTCTCACCCATGTCGGAAGGCCCTTTCAGGGTTGCTCATGTCTCCAGGCCCGGCGCTGCCCGGCTGGAGACGGAGGACGGAGTTCCTATGCCTAATGCCTGGAGCATCCAACACCTCCACAAGTTCTACCCGTGACCCTCACGCGTACGAACAAAGTGGGGCTGTACACGCCTCGGAGCCTCTCATTGCGTTCGCCTGATGGGCCCGCGAGAGCTCCTGCCCACGTCTCAGTGGAAGCCCCATGCTCCGCGCTGGCGGAACGATCGAATCGCGATCATGCCCACGCCTAGTGGAAGCTCCATGCTCCGCGCTGGCAGAACTATCACTTGAGGGTGCCCCACGGGCTGCACCAACCTCATGTGATCCGTGCCAAACATGGCAATCATATCTCTTTTTGATTGTGTAATGAACTTATTACTATGTTTCAGTAAAACTTTATTTTCTAAGTTATTTTATGTGTTGCTAAGTTGCTTGCCTCAGGAGCTGTGCACGCTCGCGACCTTCCTCCTGCGCATCTCGCGAGCGGGGGCTGGACACAGTGCTTGTGCTCGGGTCAGTCCCAGCAGCGCTACAAAAACCCAAGTGATCGAGCTCTGGCTCGCGGGCCCGCTCCCATGCACGTCACCTCACCAAGGTCCTTGGTGTCTTGTCTCCTCGCGTGATACCCATGAGCAAGTTAGCGAGCGCGCACCGCTCCCCGCATTTTATGAAATGAATACGAAGTTATCACAGGAACAAGGCACTCAAAGGCCTCGCGAGCGCTGCCTCACGAGCCAGCCTATGGCGACCATCTCCACCAAGTTCTAGCGGGATGCCTCACGAGGTGCGCCCCGCAGCCACGACACGGCAATCAACACTCGCAAGAGCTAAGTACAAAATATCTCATGAGCCGCTCTCGGCGCCTCTCAAGTTTCCTCTCCTCGCGACCTCACTGAGTGCTGATGTTCTCTCCTCCGCGCAAGCCGCTTGCACGTCAAAGGGGGACTTCCTGAGCATCGCGCCTCAGGAGTCCTTACCGCCTCTTAGTGCCCTACACCTCCTGGCCTTGTCCAGGCAACATGACCTGACATACCAGCGACGGCTCTGGCCCGCTCGAGTGCTGGGTCCTGATGACGTAGAGCACTAAGGCAAACAAGGAGAGAGAAACAGACCTCACGAGAGAGCCTCATGAGGAAACATGCATCACGATAAATTATACAGTACTTAAGGCAAAAGGCATTGTTTTTACGCCCCTACGGGGCCATGTCAATCTGGTACAGATAAACCAAGGAAGGGGACCTAGGAAGCTGAGGCGTCATCATCATCGCCGTCATCACCTTCGTCGTCGTCACCCTCGACCCTGCTGGAGCTCTCGCTGCTGTCGTGGGAGAAATTCACGAGAAGGGCATCCACATGGTCCTCCACAGCCTTCCCGAGGCCGTCGCGGAGCTCCTCGGGCATGGGGGCTATCACCCTGTCGAAGTCGAAATTGGGATCGGCGTGGAGAACATGGCAGAAGATGCGCGTCGCCGCTTGGAAGAGGAGGTCGTGGCATTCCTCCTCGATGATGCCAGCCACTCTCTTGGCGCTAGCCTCGAGCTTCTCCATGAGTTTGGTGAGGAAGTCGAGGTAGCTGGCGTCGTGGATCTCGAGGGGGCCTTTGAGACTCTCCTTGCAGATGGCCTCCAGACCGTGGCGGGCCCAGAAATGGAGGGAGCGGAACATCTTGGCGCGCTCGTGCTGCCGCCCCCGCGCCCGGTCCGCCTCCAGCTTCGCCTGCTCGACGACGTTGGAGACATCGCCCACCTGCTTCTGAAGGGAAGCCAGCTCCACCTTAGTATCGGCCTTGGCCTGCAGCACGGTCTTCCGTCAGTTATCCGCCTCCGTCAGGAGCTCCTTGAGGGCGTCAACCTCTTTCTGAAGCCTCTCACGCTTCTCCATGAAGCGGTCCTCCTGGAACTTCAGCTTCTTGCTGTGATCAGCCACAAGCGCTAGGCAATTCCTCTCAATCTTCACGTCGGCATCTTCCTAGAGCTTCTTCTTCTTCTTGGCCTCCAACTTGGCGTTGGCGGCCTCCATGCGCTGGGTGTAGGCATCCTGGGCGGCAGCCACCTGGCGCTCCAGCGTCTCTAGGCGCTCGCGCTCCGTGGCCTGCTCGATGGTCGTCCGTGCGAGCTCTCGCTCGCGGATCGCAAGGTCCGCCTCCTGGGCCGCGAGCTCCTCCTCGCGGGAGGCGACGGCCCTCTCCCGTGCTTGGAACAGCTCCTCCTGCACGGTGTGCTGCTCCCACAGCACCCTCGTGCGGGCCTCCGCCTCCTCGCAACACTTCTCAGCCGCGTCGGCCTCCCAGAGGGCACTCTCGAAGGCCTCCTTTTCCTCGGCAGCCAACTTCTCGTGCTTCTCTTGCGCGACCTTGTGCTAGCGGCGGCCCTGTTTGATGGCGACTTCGAGTTGGCGCCACCCCTCGGCAAGGCGCGGGCGCTCCTCGACAAGGCACCCCTCAGCCTCTTGGAACTCCACCTCGAGCTGGCTCAGAGCTCCCCTTGTGGTCCGCAGGACCCCGCGCCTGAGTAAGGTGCAGTTGCGCACCAACGTCAAAGCCCAAGCAGGGTCTGACTCCTCGCCGCCCTGCGCTGGCATGGCCTGGGAAGGCCCGGTGTCGTTCGTCAGCAGTGGGGATCCGCCGGCGCCTCCTCCTCTTGCTGTGGCGGTGCAACCCGCGGGCTCGCCGTGCCCGCGTCAGGGGCCCCGTGCTCCGGCGTGTGCTGGGGGCTTCCCGAAGGACCCCTGGCATCTGTGGTGCTTGGCGGAAGGGTCGGCACCCTCGCCTCCCCCATCTCCACGTCCGCCTCCGTGGCGGGAGCCTCAGAACCGGCTACGCCGCCTCCGAAGGCCGCCTCCCGAGGCTCGACGTCCCCAGCCTTAGGAGCCGTGTCCTCCTGCGGCCCCAGAGGGATCGCTTGCTCCTTCTCCACCTCCACGCGCTCCGTCTCGACATCGAAGCGGCGGGTGGCCTCTTCTCGCCCCTCGGCGCCTGCGGCGGGCGCCGGGGTCCCCTCCTTGGCGGGGGTCCTCTTCATCGTCTTCTTCTTCTCCTTCTTCATGGATGCCCTGCATGAGCCGCAGGCTGCGGGGCAAACACAAAGGGGAATAGGTGGGGGAGACACTCGCTCGTCATTGGCGATCCACTTCCTCTTCTTCAGGGCCGATGGCAGGCGGTCCTCGTTGTCGCCCTCGCGAGGCTTCCTCTTGAGGCCGCCTCCTGAGGCACCCTTCCGAGGCCCGCCGGCCCGGTCCTCGTCGTCGTCCTTCTCGGCGGGGGGCTCGGTTGTCCCTTCGCCCGAGCTAGCATCCTCCATGGGGGGCACGATGTCCCCCCCCCCCGCCAGCGCCCATCTCCTCCGTGCGTGGCTCGCCAGCCGCCGCATTGGAGCTTCCTCCGCTGCCCGCCTTGGCAAGACGGGAGGGCACGACCCTGAACCGGGCATTGTCATCATCGTCGTCGTCGTCCTCGAGGTCGCGGATGAGCTGGCGGCGGTTTCGCGTGGCAGGGCCACCGTCGCTCCCTTCTGCGCCGCCGCCCGAGACATCGGAGTCACCAGATCCTCCACGTCGGGGACCACCACGATCAAGTTCTCGCGAGGCCCCTCATGGCCCTCCGGCACGAGGCCACACTCGTCGAAGACCGGCATCTCCGCAACCAGCTTCTTCGTTCCATTGTAGCGGCACAACAGGAGCGCGTCTTCGGGCGGGTCCTCCGCGGTGCTGCCGAGCATGACGTGCATGATTCCGTCCACCACTCTCTATTTCAGGCTGGCGATGCTCAGCCGCATAGGGTCCCTCGAGCCGGCGATCTTCCACACCGGGCGCAAACGCAGCTGGAGTGGCGCGATGCGCCTGTGCAGGTACTCCTTGACGACCATCGCCCCCGTGAGGCGCGCCATCTTGTGGTCCGCTAGCCACTCCCAGACGGGTGCCAGCCTCGCGTCAGTGAGCTTCTCGTGCTCCCACCCCGAGCTCTTCACGGCAGGGGCCGTCCGCTCCATCAACAGCTGGTTGCGCGCTCGCTCATCCATGTAGATCCAGCGCTGCCAGTAGCCTTCCACCTTCTTCGGGATCTTTAGGCTGATGATGTCGTTCTCCGTTGCCTTGATAGCAAGGAACGAGGCGCAGGCAGAGCGGTGGTTCGCCGCAGAGATCCACAGGCTGAAGAAGTGGCGGAAGAGTGCCACCGAGGGCATCACGCCCACGAAGGCCTTGCAGTAGAAGGAGAAGATGGCGAGGAGGAAGATGGAGTTGGGCTAGAGATGGAGAGCTTGGATCTGGTAGTGGGAGAGGATGGCGTTGAAGAACTCCGAGAACGGCGGCATCAGGCCAGCGTAGACGCTGTGGACGAAGAAGGGGAACGCCGCCACCTCCAGATCGCGCTGCGCTCGAGCGCCCGGCCAGATCTTCGTCGTCCCGTGCTAGTTCTGGTCACTGGCGACCAACGAGAGCACCTTGTCCAGGCCCTCTCGGTTCGCGATGATGGACAGCAGCAGAGCCAGCTCCACAGCCGGCGCGCTCGGTGCCACGGCCGCCGCCTTGCCCTTCTTGCCGGCGGGCGCCATTGCTGTGGGGTGGAGCTTGGGATGCACAGGAGGAAGGAGCGGCGCTCGGGGAGGAAGGCGCGAGAGATCAGGAGTTGGAGGAAGTAGCGGCCAGGAAGCAATGATGGCCTGCGCCCCGTGCGGGCAGGCTTTATGGTAGGCGCGGGCGGTTATCGAGGCGAAGTTGGGAAGTGGGGGCGTCCCACGTCCCGTCGTGCGCCACACGTCGAGCCTGAGCCTCGCAGTCTGTCAGGGCCCGCGGCGTTTCGCTCCCAACAGGCGGGAACGCGCGCGCCACGGGCCCGGGGGCTACTGTCGGGCCATTGGGAACACGGGTACCCCGGCCCGTTTGCCTGCGGCCCAGGAAGCGACACCTCATGAAGGCCCAAGACGCGGCCCATTCTAAGGGCGCCGCGAAGTGAAGACATCTCCCGAGGCTGTAACCTCCCGAGGACCCCTCCTCAAGACACGCCCTACCGGCACTTAGCCGCGGTAGGAGTAGGAGCCTTGCGAGGCTGCCTCCCGAGCTAGGCACCCGACACCATCTCTCCTGACGTCGACTGCGTGGTCCCGTGCCCACCATGTGGGTGACGCGCGTGGCGACGAAGGGCGGCAGAGGCCTTGCCAGCGGGCGCAGATAGAGAAGCTTTCCTCTTTGGTGATAAAGGGGCAGCCCCAGCTGCCCACCCCCAAAGCAAGTCCCAAGGACTGCCCGTTTGGTGATAGAAGACCGAGACAGCCAGGCGCGCAGGGCGGATGTCACTACCGAGCCCACCGGCGCGTCACAGATCATGCTTTTGCAGGCGAAGACCGCCTTTGGTCAGGATAGACTGAGCGTCTGTCCCCTTTCAAATCCCGCCAAGTGTGGCAACCCTTCCCGCCTAGTTTTTGGCGGAAGAGGACTAGGGCGGCTATAAAAGGGGCAGAGCTGCCATTGTAGAAGGGACTTTTGGGTCGACTCCTTCATCTTCTACCTTGTACGCGAGAACACCTCCTCGCCGAGAGCAATCCTAACCACAAGCAGGAGTAGGGTTTTACACCGCAAGGTGGCCCGAACCTGGGTAACCGTCGTGTCCCCTGTCGTGCTCCCTCGTAGCGCTCTCGTCGTAGCATCGCCGTGGTCACCATTGGTCGGAAGAACTAGCCAGCCCCCAGTGTTCGAACATTAGATCTCCGGAGTCAAAGCTCCGATAGTGCGAGGGATCGATCGATCGCTCGGGTTCAGTAAGCGAATGCCTCGCTCGGGTTCAGTTAGCGAGCGCCTCGCACACACGCGCGCGTACGAGAGAAACGTGCAAATCACACTGCATCGCTCGGCCCCGACCACCCACCGTAACCAGGAACTCCCCGAAAATTTCCTCACCCTCACTTCTAACATGATTTTTTACGTCATGGATGGCCCAATGAATGTCATGCGGGTGCGTCGCCGGCCCGCCCAGGTCGAAAAGCCAATTTTCTGTAATAATTTTTTGTCATAGAAGTAGGAGCCCACCACATCTATGATGATACGTGTCTTTGTCACAATTATTGTCATAGAAGTGTCACAACCATGACAAAAAAAGTTTTTGTTCGGGCCATAATGTCACGGATGTGTCTTTTTTTTTGTAGTGTAGAATTTCTTCTCTTTTGTTGGATTAGCGTTAGAAATATCCAAAGAATAACAAAAATCCAATGAAACCAAATGGAATTCACTACGAAAAACTTCGCAAATTCTCGAGCCATCAGGAGGCAACCCAATAGTTATCTGCTACTTGTGAGTTGCGTTGGGATTTTCCCCGAAGAGAAAGGGTGAAGCAATAGAGTAGCAGATAGTATTTGCCTCAGTGAGAACCAAGGTTATTGAACCAATAGGAGAACCAAGCAAATCCTAGTGAGCAGTACCTACACACAAGAGAGCAAATACTTGCACCCAACGCGGGCAAGAGGGTTCTCAATCCCCTTGAACTCGTTACTTGCAAGGATTAAATCTGATAGTGATAGATATATAAATTGAAAAGTAAATAAAAAGTAAATTAATTGCAGCAAGGAAAATTAGGGTTTTCTAATATAATAAAAGTAGACCCGGGGGCCATAGTTTTCACGAGACGATTCTCACTCGAAACATACCATACGATGGGTAAACAAATTACTGTTGGGCAATTGATAGAAAAGCGCATAGTTATGATGTTATTCATGGCAAAGATCATGTATATAGGCATCACGTCTGTGACAAGTAGACCGACTCCTGCCTGCATCTACTACTATTACTCCACCAATCGACCGCTATCCAGCATGCATCTATGGTATTAAGTTCATAACAAACAGAGTAACTCTTTAAGCAAGATGACATGACGTAGACAGAATAAACTCAAGCAATATGAATAAACCCCGTCGTTTTACCCTTAATGGCAACAATACAAATACATGCCTCTCTACCCCTACTATCACTGGGTGAGGACACCGCAAGATTGAACCCACTACAAAGCACCTCTCCCACTGAAGATAAATCAATCTAGTTGGCCAAACCAAACGGATAGATCGGAGAGAAATACAAAGCTATAACAATCATGCATAATAAAGTTCAGAAAAGAGTCAATTACTTTCAATGAATAATCTTATCATAAACCCACAATTCATCGGATCCCAACAAACACACCACAAAAGAAGATTACATCGGATAGAACTCCATGGAGATCATGGAGAACTTTGTATTGAAGATCAAAGAGAGAGAAGAAGCAATCTAGCTACTAGCTATGGACCCGTAGGTCTGTGGTAAATACTCACACATCATTGGAAGGGCAGCAAGGTTGATGTAGAAGCCCTCCGTGATCTATTCCCCCTCCGGCAGATCGCCGGAAAAGGCCTCCAGATGGGATCGCGGAAGAACAGAAGCTTGCGGTGGCAGAAAGTTATTTCGGGTGGCTCTCTGTTGGTTTTGGAATATTTGGGAATTTATAGAAGTGGAATTAGGTCAAACGGAGCTGCATGGGACCCATGAGCTCAGGTGGCGCCCCCTGGGCGCGCCAGGTGAGCTCGTGGCTCTCCCGTAGGGCTTCTGGCCTCCTCCCGAAGCTTCTAGGGTCCCTTCTGGTCCAGAAAAAAAATCATTTTAAAGTTTTTATTCCTTTTGGTACTGATTTCCTAAAAAACCAAAATCAGGCAAAAAAATAGCAACTGGCACTGGGCACTGAGTTAGTAGGTTAATTCCCTAAAATGATATAAAATTGCATATAAAGCATATAAAGTATCCAAGATTGATAATATAATAGCGTGAAACAATCAAAAATTGTAGATACGTCAGAGACGTATCATTATCCTTTATATTATTTTTGTTTTTGTGTGTCTACATGATTCTTTGTACTTTAATGATTATGTTTGTATCTTTGATTTTGATTTTGTGCCAAGTTAAGCCTTTAAGTTGATGTCGATGACTGTTTATTTGGTTCTGTGCAAAAACGAAAACTTTCACGTCCAGTATATGAATTATCATTCCTTACTGGAACGTGGTAAAATGCTTAAAACTTTACACCATACTTCTATGAAAATTGTTTACTTTGTCGTAATTGTTCAGAATTATTGGAGTTACATAAGTATGATGAACAATTAGATCATTCTGTGGTGTTCTATTTTACACAGATTCTGTTTTTATTGCAGAGTTTGCGTATTTTGAAGTTTCTATGGATTGTATCGGAGGGTACAAGTCATAGAGGTAATAGAATACAGTAGGCATTATGTGGGAACAATTATGAATCTTGCTTTCATAGTACCCAAGTGAATGATTTATTTTATTATACTAATGCATCTCACGAAGTTTTGTTAAGTTTTGGGTGAGATAACGATGGAACAAAGAATAAGGAGTGGCAAGAGCTCAAGCTTGGGGATGCCCCGGAAGGCATCCCCTCTTTCGTCTTCAATCTATCGGTAATATCACTTGGAGGTATATTTTTATTAATCACATGATATGTGTTTTGCTTGGAGCATCGTGTGTTTTTGTTTTATTTATTTGCTTGTTTCCACAATAATTGTTTTTTGATCACACCAATTAAGAGAGACACACATTCATCACAATTTATAGAATGCTCATTATTCTTCACTTATATCTTTTGAGTTAAGGTAATTGCTCATGTTCTTCACTTATATCTTTTGAGCACGGCGATATATATATTTTATAGAAATAATTTGCTTCACTTATCTCTTTTTGAGAGTTAAATAAGTAGTGGTAATTTGCATGAGTTATATGTTTAGTCAAAAATGATAGGTATACAACAGTGGTATAATAAAAACTAGCATGAAGATCACTGAATATGATGTGTTTGATTATTTGCAATAGTTTTGCGATATTGTGATGATAATATGTAGGTGTATGCTACTTGTGAGCTGCGTTGGGATTTTCCCCGAAGAGGAAGGGTGAAGCAGTACAGTAGATATAAGTATTTCCCTTAGTGAGAACCAAGGTTTATCGAACCAAAAGGAGAACCACGGAAATCCTAGTGAACAGCACCTGCACACACAAAAGCAAATACTTGCATCCAACGCGGGCAAGAGGGTTGTCAATGACCATGAACTCGCTACTTGCAAGGATCAAACCTTGTATAGGTACATATGTAAATTGCAAAACAAAATAAAAGTAAATAAATTGCAGCAAGGTATTTTTTGGTTTTATAATATGATTAAAGTAGACCCGGGGGCCAAAGTTTTCACTAGAGGCTTCTCTCTCGAACACATAGCATACGGTGGGTAAACAAATTACTGTTGGGCAATTGATAGAAAAGCACATAGTATTGACGTATTCATGGCAATGATCATTCATATAGGCATCACGTCCGTGACAAGTAGACCGACTCCTGCCTGCATCTACTACTATTACTCCACCAATCGACCGCTATCCAGCATGCATCTATGGTATTAAGTTCATAACAAACAGAGTAATGCCTTAAGCAAGATGACATGATGTAGACAAAGTAAACTCAATCAACATGAATAAACACCATCCTTTTATCCTTAGTAGCAACAATACAGTACGTGCCTCGCTACCCCTTCTGTCACTGGGTGAGGACACCGCAAGATTGAACCCACTATAAAGCACCTCTCCCACTGAAGATAAATCAATCTAGTTGGCCAAATCAAATGGATAGATCAGAGAGAAATACAAAGCTATCATAATCATGCATAATAAAGTTCAAAAAAGACTTAATTACTTTAAATGAATAATCTGATCATAAACACAAAATTCATCGGATCCCAAGAAACACACCACAAAAGAAGATTACATCGGATAGACCTCCAGGAAGATCGAGGAGAACATTGTATTGAAGATCAAAGAAAGAGAAGAAGCCATCTAGCTACTAGCTATGTACCCGTTGGTCTGTGGTAAAATACTCACACATCATTGGTAGGGCATCAAGGTTGATGTAGAAGCTCTTCGTGATCGATTTCCCCTCCGACAGAGTACTGGAAATGGCCTCCAGATGGGATCGCAGAAAAACAGAAGCTTGCGGCAGCGGAAAAATTATTTCAGGTGGATCTCTGCTGGTTTCCCAATATTTGAGAATTTATAGAAGTGGAATTAGGTCAGACGGAGCCACATGAGGCCCACAAGGCATCAGGGCGTGCCTACCCCCTAGGGCGCGCCCTGTTGCCATGTCGTCTCCTCGTTTGTCATCTGGTCTCCTCCCGAAGCTTCTAGGGTCTCTTATGTCCAGAAAAAAATCGTCAAAAAAGTTTCCTAGCATTTGGACTCCGTTTGGTACTGATTTTCTGGAAAACCAAAAATAGGCAAAAACAGCAACTGGCACTAGGCACTAGGTTAATAGGTTAGTTCCCAAAAATGATATAAAATTGCATATTAAGGCTTATAAAGTATCCAAGATTGATAATATAATAACATGAAACAATAAAAAATTATATATATGTCGGAGACGTATCAGCATCCCCAAGCTTAATTCCTGCTCCTCCTCAAGTAGGTAAATGATAAAAACCGAATTTTTGATGTTGAATGCTACCTAACATGTTTATCATGTAATCTCTTTACGGTATAAATGATGAGAAACGATGAAGTAATAATATCAACATAATAAAATCGATGCATATAAGAAACATAATCATTAAACTTTCAAAATATACGATCCTTAACGAATGTTATCCCAACTCATTTTATCATGTTAGCATGTCAGGACTCCGCCTTCACCGCATAAATATAAATCATGAGCGCCCTGGTGTTAAACCAGGCAATTGGATCGTACTTCTAACGCGCTTTAGCATTTTCAGCCTCACACAATACATGAGTGTGAGCCATGGATATAGCACTATAGGTGGAATAGAATGCAGTGGTTGAGATCAATAAGGGAAGTCAAAAAGGAAGAAAGTCTCGCATCAACTCGGCGGATCAACGGGCTATGGAGATGCCCATCAATCGATATCAATGCGAGGAGTAGGGATTGCCATGCAATGGATGCACTAAGAGCTATAAGTGTATGAAAGCTCAACGGAAACTAAGTGGGTGTGCATCCAACTTGCTTGCTCATGAAGACCTCGGGCATTAGAGGAAGCCCATCATCGGAATATACAAGCCAAGTTCTATAATGAAAAATTCCCACTAGTATATGAAAGTGACAACATAGGATACTCTCTATATGAAGAACATGGTGCTACTCTGAAGCACAAGTGTGGAAAAAGGATAGTAACATTTCCCCTTCTCTCTTTTCTCTCAATTTTTTGTTGGGCTCCTTTTGGCCTTTTTTCTTTCTTTTTTAATTTTTCGTCCGGAGTCTCATCCCGACTTGTGGGGGAATCAAAGTCTCCATCATCCTTTCCTCACCGGGACAATGCTCTAATAATGATGATCATCACACTTCTATTTACTTAGAACTCGATAACTGAAACAATATGTGTAACATCCCCATGTATTAAACTACAGTGATCACCCTTTGATAATGCCAAGTCACCATGATTAACAGTGCTTGATCATCTTTGGTTCATATCTCATTTTAAATTCCAACTCAAATTTAAATTCAAATATGAAGTGAAAAATAAAAGTTATTCAATTTGGAAACTATAATGTTCATAATTTTGGAAATATTCCATAATTAATTATGTTCAGGAAAACAACATCACCTATATTACCTGGATGACTCTAACATCATGAAACAGTACCAAAACAACACCATTTAATCCATTCTCATTTAAATAAAATTCAAATGAAAACATCTGGACTCCAAACCTTTTTATGGCAGTGCTAGATATTGCACTGTATTTGTGTGGCTAAGTCACATATTTTACAAAAGTCAAATGGTGGCCAAACATTTTGCAAAACAGAAAAGCAAAAACAAAACAGAAAAGAAAAAGAAAGAGGAGAAGAACCTACTATGCCTATTGGCTCTAGTGCTACAGCGCCCACAGCCCAGCCCGCGCAGCGCCTCCTTCAACCTTTGTCGAGCTGTCGACCGCGCGCGCTCACCGCATTCCTCTCGCCTGCTCGACAGCAGCTCGCTACAGGGCCTCGGGGCAGATAAGGGCGACGCCCTTGAGTCCCCGGACAACCCCCAGCCACTCCTCTCCCTCTCCCTTGCTCGTTCCCCGCCATGGCCGACGCGGCCGTCGCCGTCCGCTGCTCGCCAGCGTATTCGCCGCTGCCGTCCCGTCATCTCTCTGTGTCTACGAGGACCGCCGTCGACTGCCACGTCCTCCTCTGTCTTCATCTCGAGCCGGGGAGCACTACGACGCCGGATCGCCTTCGTCGTCTACCTCGGGTCGCCGCCACAGCATCGCCTCGATCCTCTCACCCCTGCTCTACTAAGCCCTCACCGGACCACCGTGCGTCCCCGTGGTGAGCTACACTCCTCCTCCTTCTCCGTTTTGGCTCGGGTTTGAGCCATAGCTAGCCGGCACCGTGCCCGTGCTCCGGCCGCCGCCATTGCCGCAAGCATCGTGCTTCCGAGCCTCTGTGGCCTCGCTCGCCCGCCGTAGCGAGCTGCTGGTGAGCCTTAGGACCTGCCTAGCCGCTTAGCCCGTTTGGAAACGACCCGTAGCCGCGCGCCCGAGCTCGGCCGAAAGTAGCCGCCGCCATGGCTCGAAGCCAGCGACGTTTTAGCATCTCCCCGGCGAAGCTGACCCAACCGTTGGATGCGGCGCAGCTCCCGCGTTCGAACGCGCCAAGTCCCTAGCGAAACGGCCGCCTGTGTGTGATTTCCAGCGAAGCCCGACGCGCGCCGCCGTGTATTTTGGCACCGGCGGCTGAACGCCGGCCGCGCGCCGACGTGGCCGCCACGTGGACGCCCTGGGCCACTGACCAGTGGGCCCAGTGGGTCCCGTTGGCCCGATTGACCAAGTCAACCCGCTGACTAGGCGGCTACTGCCACTGACATGCGGGCCCCATGATAATTAAAACATTTTTATAAATAAATAATCTATTAATTAATCTGTTATTTAATTTAATTACTAATTAGTCACTGACAACTGGGTCCCACCTGTTAATTAACCTAATTAACTAAATTAACCTCTGTTAAATTAAATCAGTCACTGACCAGTGGGACCAACTGGTCAGGTTTGACCCTGGCCAGCTGGGTTTGACCGATGACGTCATGCTGACGTCACAGTCCACTGTTTTGGATAATTCGGATTTAATAATTAAAATAATTCCAAAAATTCAATAAAACTTTGAAAAATCATATAAAATAAATCGTAACTCGGATGACAATAATTTATATATGAAAAACGATCAGAAAAATATGACGAATCCGAATATCTTACCCACATACCTGCCACACCCCTCTAACATACTGAACATGGAACCGTCCCCTCCGGTTTAATATACCGATAATCACCCAGAGCTGGGGAAACACTCCCGGATGTTTTCCCGCTCCGACCAAAGTACCTAGCACTGCATTAGAACACCCCTAGCACTGCATGTTGACATGTCATGCATCCCTGTTGCATTGTTTGCCATGTATTTATTGTTTCTTCCCCCTCTTTCTCTCCCGATAGACCCCGAGACTGCCGACGACACTGCTGAGTACGTCTACGACGTCGACGACCAGACCCCTTCAGCAGAGCTTCCAATCAAGCAAAACCCCCTTGATCATCAGATATCGCCCATTCTTTCTCTCTTATGCTAGCATTAGAATTTCTTCTGTTGTTGCTCCGATAGCTCCTATTCTGATGCATAGCCTGATTTCGTCGCCTGCTGTTGATACCTTACCTGCTACCCTATGATGCTTAGTTAGGTATGCTATGTTTCATCAGCTGGCCCTTCACCCTTGTCCGTTTGCCATGCTTGTTATCGGTCCGTGATCACTCTGGGTGATGATCATGGAAATGTTTATATATTGCAATACTTTAAACTATTTAAGTCGGGCCGGCTCCAAGAGTGCCCGCGAGAGAATAATATTAAAGATAGGTCGGCTCCAAGAGCACCCGCGAGTGATATTATGGCGGAACGACAGGGCAGGCGGAGACCACCTAGGAGAGAGGTGGGCCTGGTCCTTGGTCGTGGTCCGTGTGTTATCAAGTCGGAGCGACAGGGATCTTGTTCATCTTCGCGAGTTACTAAACACGCCTAACGGATTTGGGTATTTGATCTGAGCTGGCCGCTGGCCGATACGCACTACCACCACGTGGGATAATGGTTATGGGACCCTCGGCGCCGTATGTATCAGCCGAAAGCTCTGTCAGATGTTCAGTTCAGCATTGTGGCACGGTCGGATCGTGCCATCCATGAGAGGGATGGCGCTGGTATTCACCCTACTCGCAACGACCCGGAGTGCAAAGAACGATGGGCCCAAGACCCCTGAGCACTTAGGATGTAGACCGGAGGGGACCTCTCTGCTGAGCCTAGGTAGGACTACGTCATGTCGATAGGCCGAGGCCGGGCATGACCGAGAAAAGTGTGTCCGGCTAGAGTTAATCGAGCGTGTTGGGTGACAGTAGTGCACCCTTGCAGGGAAGTTATCTATTCGAATAGTCGTGTCCATGGTAACAGGATGCTCAGAGTTGTATCCTGATCTGCTTCAACTACAAATGGATACTGTTACATTGTTAAACTGTTACTACTGCTCTCGGGATCACTTTCTCACAGGGTAGTCGAGGAAGGATCCCAGGGCATTACTAAAATATTATTGATTATATATTATCTTGTTCTACTCTGTTTTGATGCTGCAAGATTGCTTCAAGATGCTAGTCTTCGATAGGCTAGGCCTCTCCCCCTCTGTTCTGGCATTTCTGCAGTTTAGTCCAAAGATATAGCCCCATTCCTTTGATACCAATGCATACTTAGTATAGTTCTGATGTAAGTCTTGCGAGTACTTTGGATGAGTACTCACGGTTGCTTTGCTATCTCTTTTCCCCATACCCGATTGCTGCGATCAGACGACGGAGTCCAGGAGCAGGAGATCCCCGGAGGCACCTACTACTACGTTGAGCCCGCCGACCAGGAGTAGTTCGGAGGCCCTAGGCAGGAGGCCTTCGCCTTTTTGATCAGTGTCGCTGTTTGTGCTAGCCTTCTTAAGGCAAACTTGACTAACTATGTCTGTACCCAGATATTATTTGTTTGTATGACTTATGTATTCGGGTCCTCGTGACCCCTGGTTTGTAATATGAAGATTTATGTTTATTTTGAGTTTAGAGTTGTGTTGTGATATCTTCCCGTGAGTCTCTGATCTCGAGCATGCACGTTTGCGTGTATGATTGGTACACGGTCGAGCAGGGGCGTCACAAGTTCGTATCAGAGCCGACTGCCTATAGGAAACCCCATTTCCAACTCCTTGGCCGAAGTTGAGTCTAGTCTCCAAAAACTGTTTTACTAACATGGCTGTGTGGCTTACGGGCCCACGTCGCCAATGGATGGTATTAGGATCTTTTATTCCTCTTCTTTACTCTGGGATTCTGATCTCTCTTCCTTTCGGGTTAAATTTTTTTGCTAACTTTAACATTAGGTTCTCGTGATCACATCCACCCGGAGATTTGAATCAACCTTCTTTGAATTCTGGGTCAGGTTCTGCTTCACAGTACTCACGGACCGCAGGATCCTTTTATCGAGGGCACCCTGCGTCGTCCCCTACAGATTCCTTGTTCCAGTAGTTTTCTCCGACGTTGGTGTAGCCTTTGCTATGTCTCGTTGTTGTATCTCTCCACCGCGTGCTGTGTGCCGCCTAGTTTGTCTAGTTGCGAGTGATTCCGGACTCGTACCGTCCGTTTGTATCCAACTCCGTGCATAGATTTGTATGTCTTTAATGACTGCTAATATGTTTCTAATGCACTTCTTGTTCATTGATCATGTTACATCATGAATGACTCCGTACACTTGCAGTTGTTCTTGCTAAACTGCCCCTGATGATTTGGCAGGATGGCTGACGATCCTCCACCTCCACCTTATATTGCCACAATGATGCAGCAGTTTGAGCTGAATCGCCAGTTTATGACTAGAGTAATAGCTCAGTTTCCAACTCAGAATGCTCAGCAACAGTCTGCCCCAATAACTCTGTTAGAATTCGTGCGCCTCAATCCGTCCACCTTCTGCAACTCGACTGATCCAATGGATGCTGATGATTGGATCCGTGACATCACCTTTCAGATGGAGTCGGCTAATGTTCTCCCTGATAGTTACGTCACCTATGCGACGTACCACCTGAGGGGTTCAGCTGCTCAATGGTTGGAAAGCCACAGGCGTATGCTGCCTGCTGGGACAGCCACCACCTGGATAGAATTTCAGTCAGCCTTCCGTGCACGACACATTCCACAAGGTCTGATGGACCAGAAGAAGAAGGAATTCAGCAAACTCACACAGGGCAAAATGTCTGTGGATGAATATCAGAGGAAATTTCTCGACTTATCCCGCTATGCTGAGGATGATGTCTGCACTGACGCGCGCAAGCAGGAGAAATTCCGTGAAGGATTGCGTCCCGATATAAAGCTAGCACTTGTTGCCCATGATTGCGCAGACTTTGCAACACTTGTCAGCCAAGCTTTCCGAACTGAAACTGGTCTGACTGAGTACCAGGAGTCGCTCAAGCGTACTCGAGATGTTGGCTCATCCTCGGGTCAGCCTGCTCGGAAACGTCAAGTCTGGATTCCGCACAATGTTTATCACCGACCTGCTCCAACACCAAGGCCGTCTTATGTCGCACCTCGTCTGCCTCCACCGCCGAGACAACTTTCGGTTCAGGGTGGACAGCCCAATGCTATGGTCCCCCCCCATAAAGATGATTTATGCCGCAAGTGTGGACAGCCAGGACACCTTACTATCAACTGTCGCCCGGATCAGCCTCAGAAAGTACCACATCATCATGTTGCTCGTAAGAAGGGCAGTCAAAACCGTCATCTCATAGGCTATAAGGCCAGGCCGTCTGCTGCGAGCCGTGGTCAAGTCACCCATGTCAAGATTGAAGAAGCTCATGAGGCCCCAAAAATCGTGACGGGTACCCTTCGCGTTAATTCAGTGCCAGCCTCTGTTCTCTTTGATTCAGGAGCATCACATGTCTTTGTGTCCCAACAATTTGCACAGTTACATGGGTTAGGCATGGAAAAATTACCCACTCCTTTGGCGGTTCAATCTCCGGGAGCCAAGTGGCAAACCACAATGGTAAGCCCTCGCAACCAAATCGAAATTGGAGGTCTACTTTTTCCGGCTTCTCTCACTGTGCTCGGACCTTCCAACATAGACATCATTCTTGGTATGGAATGGTTGACAGCCCATAGTGCTTTGATCGACTGTGCCGCCAAGTCAGTCCAGCTCACACACCCTTCTAGCCAGGTGATCAACTACTCAGCCCAGTTAATGCAAAATGCCGAGAGCCAGATATATGCCCTGAATGCGTTGAATGCTTCACCTCTTGAAGGAATTGAGAACGTTCCAGTCATTTAGGATTTTCAAGATGTCTTCCTAGAGGAACTTCCAGGAGTACCCCCTGCTAGAGCTGTCGAATTAGTCATAGACTTGAAACCGGGCACCACTCCTATTGCCAAGCACCCGAACAAGATGCCGCCGCATGAACTCCTTGAACTTAAGGAGGAAATCGACAAGTCACTTCAAAAGGGTTTCATCCGCCCTAGTTCTTCTGCTTGGGGAGCACCTTCGCTCTTTGTTAAGAAGAAGGATGGAACAAATCGGTTGTTTCAAGATTACTGACCTATCAACCAAGCAACAATTCAGAACAAGTATCCGATTCCTAGAATCAACGATCTGTATGATCAACTTGCTGGTTCCTCAGTATTCTCTAAACTTGATTTGAGATTGGGATACCACCAGATCCGAGTTCGTAAAGAGGATATTCCAAAGACAGCTATGGTTCTTACGAGTACACTGTCATGTCCTCTGGCTTAACCAGCGCTCCAGCAACCTTCTCTCGGTTAATGAACTACATCTTCATGGATTACCTCGACAAATTCGTCGTGGTTCATCTAGATGATATCCTTGTCTATTCCTAGAATGAAGAAGAGCATGCTGAACATCTTCATCTTGTACTGGAAAAGCTGCGTGAACATCAACTGTATGCCAAGTATTCCAAGTGTGAATTCTGGTTAACTGAAGTGACATATCTCGGCCACGTGATTTCCAAGGATGGCATTGCTGTTAACCCAGAGCGAGTTCAGGCTATTCTTGATTGGACTCCCCCGAAGAATGTCAAGCAAGTCAGAAGTTTTCTCGGACTCGCCAGTTATTGCCGCCGTTTTGTCGAGAACTTCTCCAAGATTGCCAAGCCCCTGACTGATCTGCTTCACAAAGGCGTTAAGTTTGAATGGACAGAAAAATGTCAGGAAAGTTTCCCAACTCTCAAGGACAAGTTGACTTCTGCACCAGTGCTTGCTCCTCCAGATTCTCACAAGGAATTCATGATTTATTGTGACGCATCCCGTCAAGGATTAGGCTGTGTCCTAATGCAAGAGCACAAGGTGATTGCTTATGGCTCTCGACAGTTGTGTCCTCATGAAGATAACTATCCAACGCATGATCTTGAACTTGCAGCAGTTATTTATGCATTGAAGTCAGCAAAGATGGATGGAGGCCATTACGGACTATGACTTGGGTATTTCTTATACCCCTCGCAAGGCTAATGTAATGGTTGATGCTTTGAGCCGTAAATCTTACTGTTGTGAACTTCAGGTTCAGCTACAGCAACCACTCCTGTATGAAGAGCTTCGAAAATTGAACCTCGAGATAGTTGCTCAAGGCTATCTAAATACCCTGGTAGTTGAACCAGATCTCGAGGGCCTCATCAAGCATATACAGAAAGCTGACTCTGAGGTCGAGAAGATTAAGCGCTATCTCGCAGAAGGAAGGCACTCATTCTTCACTATTGATGATGATGGCACCTTGTTCTTCAAAAATCGCTTAGTGGTTCCTAGAAAGGACAACCTAGATGTGACCCCGCACGTCATGAAAGAAGCTCATGATACACCTCTTTCAATTCACCCTGGTAGTACCAAGATGTACCAAGACATTCGACAGAGGTATTGGTGGCCTGATATGAAGCGAGACATTGCTCGTTATGTTGCTGAGTGTGACGTTTGCTGTCGCATCAAAGCAGAACATCAAAGGCCTGCTGGAACTCTGTAACCCCTTGCTATTCCTGAATGGAAATGGGACAAAGTTGAAATGGATTTCATTACTGGTTTTCCTAGATCGTAGAAGGGTCATGATGCTATTTTTGTCGTCATTGACCGATTCTCCAAGGTTGCTCACTTTCTGCCAGTCAAGGAGACAATCACTGCTAGTCAGTTAGCATACTTGTATGTTTCCAGAATCGTGTCACTCCACGGTGTTCCGTTGGAGATTAGTTCAGACCGTGGCAGCCTCTTTACCTCAAGGTTTTGGAACAGTTTTCAAGAAGCTATGGGAACTCATCTGTCCTTCAGTACCGCTTTTCACCCACAGTCCCAGGGACAAGTTGAACGAGTCAATCAAGTGCTTGAAGATATTCTTTGAGCTTGTGTCATCTCCTTTGGCAAGAAATGGGAGGAATCTCTCCCGTATGCTGAATTCTCTTACAACAATAGCTATCAAGCTAGTCTGAAGATGGCACCATTTGAAGTTCTTTATGGACGTAAGTGCCGAACTCCTCTGAATTGGTCAAAAACTGGGAAACGGTCACTCTTCGGTCCGGACATTATCCAACAAGCTGAAGAACAAGTCCGCATTGTCTGTGAACATTTGAAAACTGCTCAGTCTCGTCAGGAGAGCAATTATGACCGAAAACACCAGGTAATGGTCTATCAGCCTGGCGAGCAAGCTTACCTTCGTGTCACTTCGTTGAAGGGCACTCATCGATTTGGAATCAAGGCCAAGTTAGCTCCTCGCTACATTGGCCCGTTCCGTATAATCGCAAGGCGTGGAGAAGTGGCATATCAATTGGAATTGCCACCGAACCTTTCTCAAGTTCATGATGTTTTCCATGTGTCGCAACTCCGTCGCTGCTTCAAGGATCCTATCCGAGCAGTGTATCATGAAATGCTTGAGCTGCGAGAGGATCTTTCCTATCAAGAATATCCGATCCGCATTCTTGATCAAGCTGGACGTCGAACCTGTCAGAAGGCAATCAAGTTCCTTAAAGTTCAGTGGTCGAATCATTCTGAAGATGAAGCCACTTGGGAACGCGAAGATCGTCTTCGTGAAGAATATCCCACTTTCTTTCAGCCTACCTCTTAATTCTCGGGACAAGAATTTCTTTTAGAGGAGGAGAATTGTAACATCCCCATGTATTAAACTACAGTGATCACTCTTTTGATAATGCCAAGTCACCATGATTAACAGTGCTTGATCATCTTTGGTTCATATCTCATTTCAAATTCAAACTCAAATTTCAATTCAAATATGAAGTGAAAAATAAAAGTTACTCAATTTGGAAACTAAAATGTTCATAATTTTGGAAATATTCCATAATTAATTATGTTCAGGAAAACAACATCACCTATATTACCTAGATGACTCTAACATCATGAAACAGTACCAAAACAACACCATTTGATCTATTCTCATTTAAATAAAATTAAAATGAAAACATCTGGACTCCAAACCTTTTTATGGCAGTGCTAGATATTGCATTGTATTTGTGTGGCTAAGTCACATATTTTACAAAAGTCAAATGGTGGCCAAACATTTTGCAAAACAGAAAAGCAAAAACAAAACAGAAAAGAAAAAGAAAGAGGAGAAGAACCTACTGTGCCTATGGGCTCTAGTGCTACAGCGCCCACGGCCCAGCCCGCGCAGTGCCTCCTTCAACCTCTGTCACACTGTCGACCACACGCGCTCACCGCACCATGCCCCCCCTCTCTCCTGCTCGACAGCAGCTCGCTACAGGGCCTCGGGGCAGATAAGGGCGACGCTCGAGTCCCCGGACAACCCCAGCCACTACTCTCCCTCTCCCTCGCTCGTGCCCCGCCATGGCCGACGCGGCCGTTGCCGTCCGCTGCTCGCCCGTGTGGCCGCCGCTGCCGTCCCGTCGTCTATCCGTGTCTACGAGGACCGCCGTCGACTGCCACGTCCTCCTCTGTTTTCATCTCGAGCCGAGGAGCACTACGATGCCGGATCGCCGTCGTCATCTACCTCGGGTTGCCGCCAATGCATCACCTCGATCCGCCTCGCCCCTGCTCTGCTAAGCCCTCACCGGACCACCGTGCGTCCCCGTGGTGAGCTACACTCCTCCTCCTTCTCCGTTTTGGCTCGGGTTCGAGCCGTAGCTAGCCGCCACCGTGCCCGTGCTCCGGCCGCCGCCATTGCCGCCAGCATCGTGCTTCCGAGCCCCTATGGCCTTGCTCGCCCGCCGTAGCGAGCTCCTGGTGAGCCTTAGGACCTGCCTAGCCGCTTAGCCCATTCGGAAACGACTAGTAGCCGCGCGCCCGAGCTCGGCCGAAAGCAGCCGCCGCCACGGCTCAACGCCGGCGACGTTTTAGCCCCTCCCCGGCGAAGCTGACCCCACCGTTGGCTGCGGCACAGCTCCCGCGTTCGCACACGCCAAGTCCCGAGCGAAACGGCCGCCTGTGCGTGATTTCCGGCGAAGCCCGATGCGCGCCGCCGCGTATTATGGCGCTGGCGGCTGAACGCCGGCCGCGCGCCGACGTGGCCGCCATGTGGACGCCCTGGGCCACTGTCCAGTGGGCCCAGTGGGTCCCGTTGGCCCGGTTGACCAAGTCAACCCGCTGAATGGGCGGCTACTGCCACTGACATGTGGGCCCCACGATAATTAAAACATTTTTATAAATAAATAATCTGTTAATTAATCTATTAATTAATTTAATTACTAATTAGTCACTGACAACTGGGTCCCACCTGTTAATTAACTTAATTAACTAAATTAACCTCTGTTAAATTAAATCAGTCACTGACCAGTGGGACCCACTGGTCAGGTTTGACCCTGGCCAGCTGGGTTTGATCGATGACGTCACCCTGACGTCATGCTAATGTCACAGTCCACTGTTTTGGATAATTCGGATTTAATAATTAAAATAATTCCAGAAATTCAATAAAACTTTGAAAAATCATATAAAATAAACCGTAACTCGGATGAAAATAATTTATATATGAAAAACGATCAGAAAAATATGACGAATCCGAATATCCTACCCACATACCTGGCACACCCCTCTAACATACTGAACATGGAACCGTCCCCTCCGGTTTAATATACCAATAATCACCCGGAGCTGGGGAAACACTCCCGGATGTTTTCCCGCTCCGACCAAAGTACCTAGCACTGCATTAGAACACCCCTAGCACTGCATGTTGACATGTCATGCATCCCTGTTGCATTGTTTGCCGTGTATTTATTGTTTCTTCCCCCTCCTTCTCTCCCAATAGACCCCGAGACTGCCGACGACACTGTTGAGTACGTCTACGACGTTGTCGACCAGACCCCTTCAGCAGAGCTTCCAGGCAAGCAAAACCCCCTTGATCATCAGATATCGCCCATTCTTTCTCTCTTATTCTTGCATTAGAATTGCTTCTATTGTTGCTCCGATAGGTCCTATTCTGATGCATAGCCTGATTTCGTCTCCTGCTATTGATACCTTACCTGCTACCCTATGATGCTTAGTTAGGTATGCTATGTTTCATCAGCTGGCCCTTCACCCTTGTCCGTTTGCCATGCTTGTTATCGGGCCGTGATCACTCTGGGTGATGATCACGGAAATGTTTATATATTGCAATACTTTAAACTGTTTAAGTCGGGCCGGCTCCAAGAGTGCCCGCGAGAGAATAATATTAAAGACGGGTCGGCTCCAAGAGCACCCGCGAGTGATATTATGGCGGAACGACAGGGCAGGCGGAGACCACCTAGGAAAGAGGTGGGCCTGGTCCTTGGTCGTGGTCCGTGTGTTATCAAGTCGGAGCGACAGGGATCCTGTTCGTCTTCGCGAGTTACTAAACACGCCTAACAGATTTGGGTATTTGATCTGAGTTGGCCGCTGGCCGATACGCACTACCACCACGTGGGATAATGGTTATGGGACCCTCGGCGCCGTATGTATCAGCCGAAAGCTCTGTTAGATGTCCAGTTCAACATTGTGGCACGGTCGGATCGTGCCATCCATGAGAGGGATGGTGCTGGTATTCACCCTGCCCGCAACGACCCAAAGTGCAAAGGGCGATGGGCCCAAGACCCCTGAGCACTTAGGATGTAGACCGGCGGGGACCTTTATGCTGAGCCTAGGTAGGACTACGTCATGTCGATCTGCCGAGGCCGGGCATGACCGAGAAAAGTGTGTCCGGCCAGAGTTAATCGAGCGTGTTGGGTAACAGTAGTGCACCCCTGCAGGGAAGTTATCTATTCGAATAGCCGTGTCCACGGTAACAGGACGCTTAGAGTTGTATCCTGATCTGCTACAACTACAAATGGATACTGTTACATTGTTAAACTGTTACTACTGCTCTCGGGATCACTTTCTCACAGGGTAGTTGAGGAAGGATCCCAGGGCATTACTAAAATATGATTGATTATATATTATCTTGTTCTACTCTCTTCTGATGCTGTAAGATTGCTTCAAGATGCTAGTATTCGATAGGCTAGGCCTCTCCCCCTATGTTCCGGCATTTCTGCAGTTTAGTCCAAAGATATAGCCGCATTCCTTTGATACCGATGCATACTTAGTATAGTTCTGATGTAAGTCTTGCGAGTACTTTGGATGAGTACTCACGGTTGCTTTGCTATCTCTTTTCCCCATACCCGATTGCTGCGATCAGATGACAGAGTCCAGGAGCAGGAGATCCCCGGAGGCACCTACTACTACGTTGAGCCTGCCGACCAGGAGTAGTTCGGAGGCCCTAGGCAGGAGGCCTTCGCCTTTTCGATCAGTGTCGCTGTTTGTGCTAGCCTTCTTAAGGCAAACTTGACTAACAATGTTTGCACCCAGATATTATTTGTTTGTATGACTTATGTATTCGGGTCCTCATGACCCCTGGTTTGTAATATGAAGATTTATGTTTGTTTTGAGTTTAGAGTTGTGTTGTGATATCTTCCCGTGAGTCTATGATCTCGAGCATGCACGTTTGCGTGTATGATTGGTGCACGGTCGAGCAGGGGCGTCACAATATGACTCTATATGAATGCCTCTGGCAGTGTACCAGGATGTGCAATGATCTAGCGTAACATGTATAACAATGATGAACGGTGACTTTGCCACAAATATCATGTCAGCTATATATGATCATGCAAAGCAATATGATGATGAACACACAAGTCATGAGACAGAACGGTGGAAGTTGCATGGCAATATATCTCGGAATGGCTATGGAAATGCCATGATAGGTAGGTATGGTGGCTGTTTTGAGGAAGATATAAGGAGGCTTATGTGTGATAGAGCGTATCATATCACGGGGTTTGGATGCACCGGTGAAGTTTGCACCAACTCTCGAGGTGAGAAAGGGTAATGCACGGTACCGAAGAGGCTAGCAAATTGCGGAAAGGTAGGAGTGTGTATAATCCATGGACTCACATTAGTCATAAAGAACTCATATACTTATTGTGAAAGGCTATTAGCCCTCGAAGCACAGTACTACTCGCATGCCCCTAGGGAGGAGGTTGGTTGGAGTTAACCATCGCGCACCCCCGATTATAACAGCACTCAAGGATTTTAATCAGACATAAAAATGCTCAAACCTCCCCACCATGCCATGACCAACACTTAGATGAGAAGTAAATAACAAGCTTTAATACCAATATTTCTACTAACCAATGATCATGGACCAATATTCTTTCATATTACGACATCAATACAATTAAACCATACGTTTCATATTTAGTGATCTACATGAAAGTTTTTATTATATCCCCCTTGAATACCTATCCGTTTTGGACTAGTCTTATAACACGTGCATATTGCTATTACTATTTATTAGACTCTCAAAAAGATTTAAGTGAAGCATGAGAGTGCAATCATTTCTATAAAATATAACCACCGCCGTGCTCTAACAGATATAAGTGAAGCACTATAGCAATTGCTGTCGGGCCCATGGAACCCGGGGTATCCAGGCCCGTCTGCCTTTGGCCCAGGGCGCAACGCCTGGAATGGGCCCAGCCGGCCGTCGCCACCAAACATCTCACCAAGATACCTCCAGAGGCCCAGGTCTCCTGAGGCGCCTCCTCAGGGAGTAGCAAGTAATCTTCAGCATCACCATCAACGGCCTCGCGAGGCCCTCTCGCGAGGCGCCTTCCCGACTTGGCCTCGCGAGGCGACTTCCCGAGGTGGCCTCCTGAGGCCCCCTCCCGCAGGCGCTCACGACAAAAGCCGTTCAGCATGGCGCGCGCTCCCAGAGCCCATCACGTGGGTGACGCGCGCGGCGACGAGCAGCAGCAGAGGCCGCGCCAGCAGGCGCGGATGCAGATGGTTTCCTCTTTCGTGCTAGGGAAGCAGGGCCAGCTATCTACTCTCCAAAGCAACCCCAAAGGTTGCCCGATCGGCGAAGGAAGACCAGGACGATGGGCGCGCAGGGCGGAGGTCATCACCGAGCCCACCGGTGCGTCATGGATCATGCTTTGGCAGGCGAAGACCACCTTTAGTCAGGATAGCCTGAGCGCCTGTCCCCTTTCAAATTGGCCAAGTGTGGCAACCCTTCCCGCCTGAGCTTTGATGGGGAAGAGGATCAAGGCTGATATAAAAGGGACAGTGCTGCCACCGCAGAGAGGATTCGGATCCCATCGTCTTCAACTTTGTACGCGAGAACTCTCTTGCCCCCAATAATCCCAAACACAAGCAGGAGTAGGGTCTTACACCGCAAGGTGGCCCGAACCTGGGTAAACCGCTGAGTCTCTCACCCATCCCTCGCTAGCGCGCTCTCGCCGTAGTCTCGCCGTAGCATAGCCGTGGTAGGAGGCGAAGTAGTAGAACGAGCTCACCCCAGTGTTCGAACCTTTGGGTCCCCGGAGCCCGACTTCCGACATTTGGCGCGCCAGGTAGAGGTGCGCTGCTGTTCTCCTGCTCCGCCCTCAGCTCCACCAGCCCCATGGCCGACGCACGTCGCGAGCGCGCCGAGCGCAGGGCTGGCCGCGTGGCCCAGACAGAGCCGGTGGCCCGCGGCAATCGCCGCCGCCCCGACGCCGAGGCCGCCGCCGCCACCGACCCTGCTGCCCGTGAGCAGCAGGCCTCCTCCCTGCACCCCTCCGTGCGGGCGGACGGCCGCACCGCCATGGCCTCCTCCCTCGCCAAGCGAGGGCCACCGAACCCGCAGGCCGCGCTGCTCATGGCGCGCGAGCTGCTCCGCTACCGTCCTGATGACGCCGGCTACGACGCCTGGCTTGGTCGCATCACCGAGCTCGTCAACGTCGCCGGGGACGCTCCGGCGCCTTCTCACTCGCTCCGCCCTCCGCCGTCTCGTGCTGGGGACCTGGCGCACGGCGCTCCCCCACCGCCTCCTCTGCGTGATGAGCACGCCGGGCCCCAGTGTAGCGCGCGAGCTCGCGAGCTGTCCCGCGGCGCGTCTTCTCCGGACCACTATGAGCCCAGCTGCCAGATCATCCGCCGCGCGCCCCCCGACGCGCGAGTGCTCCTCGAGCGCCAGCGCCAGCGCCAGGACCAGGCCGTTCAAGCTGTTGCGCCGGTCGGGCATCAAAACCGCGCCGCCCTCGCTGGCGGCGTCCCCTCGAGCGGCGTGGGCTGCCGTGCCTTCACCCGCGAGCTGCGTCGCGTGGTCTGGCCCGCGAAGTTCAAGCCTGAGCTGCCTCCGCGCTACGACGGCACCCCCAACCCCACGGAGTTCCTCCAGCTCTACGCGCTGAGCGTCGAGGCGGCGAACGGCGACGACAACGTCATGGCGAACTGGTTCCCCATGTCCCTCAAGGATGGCCCGCGCTCCTGTCTCATGAACCTCCCCGAGGCTTCCATCTCGTCGTGGGCCGAGCTCTGCAGCCAGTTCGTCGCCAACTTCAAGGCCACACAGGACCGCTCCCTCACCATCAACGACCTGCGGCGTGTTCGACAGCGCCCAGACGAGACCCTCCGCAAGTACATCCAGCGCTTCAGTCAGGTGCGCAACAAGATCCCGCGCGCTTCCGACGCGGCCGTCATCTCTGCATTCTCCACCGGCGTCATGGACATCAAGATGCGCGAGAAGCTCGCCATCAACGGCGAGCTCGACTCCGTGCTCGAGCTGCTCAACCTCGCCGACAAGTGCGCCAAGGCTGAAGAAGGCCGCCTCTTCGTCCACAACGACCCCGACGCGGTGCTCGACGGCACCAAGGCCAAGAGCAAGGACGTCAAGCGCAAGGGCCCTGCAGTGCTTGCGGCGGAGCCCAAGCAGAAGCGCGGCCGCGACCTCGACGAGCCCAGGAAGGACAACCGGCCACTCTGCGCCTTTCACAACGTCCGCTCCCACAGCACCGAAGACTGTCATGAGCTCAAGTTGCTCCGCGACGAGCGCCAGAGCCGCCGAGACGACCGCAACGGCCACGGCGCCGGCCGCGGAGGTGGCCGTAGCGGCAACCGCTGGGACAGCCGCAACAATAACAGCAACTACCGCCAGGGCTGGCACGACCAGCCTCGTGAGGCGAATCCTCAGGCTAATGCCGCTCTCCCGCCGTTGCCTCCGCCACCTCGGAGGAACGACGTCGGCCAGCCTGACGAGGGCGCTGGGGGCTACCAGGAGCCTCGCGCGGTCGCCTGCATCCTTGGCGGGTCCCAAGCCCCCGCATCCATCCGCCACTTCAAGAACTGTCTCGTGAGGTGTACGCCGCCCTCACGAGGCCCGAGGTCGCGCGGCCCCTCAAGTGGTCGCAGTATGCCATCACCTTCGACTCCAAGGACCACCCCAAGTCCACGGCCTCCACAGGCGCGCTCCCCATGCTGTGCACTCCCACCATCAGCAACGTCGCGGTCACCAAGACCCTCATCGACGGGGGTGCCGGCCTCAACATGCTCTCCGTCGAGACCTTCGAGACGCTCCAAGTGCCCTACGACCAGCTGATGCCGACCAGGCCCTTCTCCAAAGTGACCGATGGCTCCACCATTCCGCTGGGGCAGGTGCGCCTCCCCGTCACCTTCAGTACCCGCAAGAACTACCCCACCGATCTCATCGACTTCGACGTGGCGCACATCGGCCTGCCCTACAATGCCATCGTGGGCTACCCAGCTCTCACCAAGTTCATGGCGGCCACTCATCACGCCTACAACGTCCTCAAGATGCCCGGCTGCAGCGGCATCATCACCATCGCCTGCGACGAAAAGGACGCGGCCAGCACCCTCGAGCGCGCCTACAAGGCTGCTGCTGTCGCGCACCCAACCGACGAGGACGCGACCGAGCCTTCCGAGGCCGCGCCCGTGAAGAAGAAGCAGCTGTTCTCTCAGGACCGCGCCGAGACGAAGAAGGTGCCGGTGGACGGCAACGGCTCCGGCCCCGCCTTCACCATCGGCACATGCCTCCCTCCTGCATAGGAAAGCACGCTTGTCACCTTCCTTCGGGCAAACTCGGATGTTTTCGCCTGGAAAGCATCCGACTTGTCTTGTGTGCCGAGGGAGGTGATCGAGCACCACTTAGCGGTGTGCCCCAATGCACGCCCGGTCAAGCAGAAAGCGCGGTGCTAGGCGCCAGAGAAGCAAGAGTTCATCGTCAACGAAGTTCAGAAGCTCCAAGAAGCTGGAGTCATTCGTGAGGTGCGCCATCCCGAATGGCTCGCCAACCCGGTCGTCGTCCCCAAGAAGGGCGGCAAGGAGCGCATGTGCGTCGACTTCACCAGCCTCAACAAGTTCTGCCCTCGTGACCCTTTTCGGCTTCCGCGAGGCGGCCAGGGCGTTGGCCCCACCGTTGGCGGCACGTGCATGCCCTTCGGCCTAAGGAACGCCGGCGCCTCTTTCCAGAGGCTGGGGCCCTTCGCTCCAGGGCCTCGTGAGCCTCCCGCTCCCCGCGAGCTCCCAGCGCCTCGCGAGCCCCCTGGCTCCGGAGGAGCGGACTTCCTTGGCGCGCCTCGCTGAGTGATCTGACGTCACTGCGGCGCGTTTCTGCCAGGTGCGCCCGGCGCGTCGCCTCGCGCGACCCACACTCCTCCCGCCACGCCTCTCGAGCTTCGCTCCTGGAACCTTATCCTTTTGGCTGCGTAATGGATTTTGCTGATTTTACCTTGATGAATTATATTACCTACTCAATTGCCTGCTAAGTTCGATGTCGACCAGAGAGCGCCACGCGCTCGCGACCCCTCCCGTGACCGATTCCGTGAGCGGGGGCTAGGCACGGTGCCTGTGCTCGGGTCCGTCCCTGCAGCGCCGCCAAATCCAAGTGACCAAGCTCTGGCTCGCGGGCCTGCTCCCGTGCACGTCACCTCACCAAGGTCCTTGGTGCCTTATCTCCTCACGCAACAGCCACGGGTGAGTTAGCGAGCGCATGCCGCTCCCCCTATCGTGAAATCTTTCAACATGCAGCCCCTCAGAGTCGAGCTGCGCGAAGACCTCGCGGGCAGCCCCTCGCCAGCCGGCCTCGCGAGGCGAAGATACTTCGATCGCCGAGCCTCGTGAGCACGCCTCTTGAGCCCCTCACGAGTGGTGGTCTCCCGTCGTCGCCCTCCGCCAACGCTAAGTCTGGCTACCTCACGGGACGCCCTCACCTTCACTCAAGCTCTCTCCCCTCGCGATTCCGCTGGGCGCTAGCGTTTTTCTTCTGCGTAAGCCGCTTGCATGCCAAAGGGGGGCTCCCTGAGCATCGCGCCTCAGGAGCCCTCACTAGCTCCCGGTGCCCCTCACCTCCTGGCCTTGTCCCGGCATCGCGACCGGACATACCAGCGACGGCTGAGGCCCGCTCGGGGGCTGGGTCCTGACGGCGTAGAGCACTGAGGCGAACAAAGAAAAGAAACCGGCCTCACGAGAGGACTTCGGTAGAGAATGCGTACACCCCAAGTCGCGAAAGCATTAAATTGAACATGTAAGATACTGTTTTCACGCCCCCGCGGGGCTACATCGATTCAATGCAGGAAACAAAAGAAAGAAAGGGCCTAGGCGAGCGCGGCCCCGTCACCGAGCGCGTGGTGTCCCGGCTCCGGAGTCATCGTCATGCGCGCCTAGTCGGAGTCCTTGTCCTCGCTCTTGACGCGGGGGGAGCCACCGTCGCCTCCGTCCCCGCCGGAGGGGGCGACACCATCGGAGGAGCCGTCCTCGCTGGAGGAGCCGCTGTAGCTGCCCTCGCTCTCGGCGCAGCACTCCAGGCGGCTGCCGGAGAGCCCGAAGATCTTCACGAAGAGCGTGGCGGCCCCGTCGTATTTGAACTGGAGGACGTGCCCCCGCTTCAGGCCGCGGGCGAGGGCAAACGACTTCCACCCCTGCCTCAGGAACATGAAGCCCGAGGCGGTGAGCTCTCTTGCCACCCAGGAGGGGCCATTGCAGCAACCGTCGGCCTGCACCCACAGGCCCAAGGGCGTGCGGCCCGCCATCGCCGCCGCGAAGGAGTCCGGGAGTCGGAGCCAGGTGCAGGGGCTGCGGTGCATGTTCACGATGAACTCATGTGCCGCCTCCGCCGAGTGGCTCCCCGCCTGGGGCGGAAGCGCGGCCGCTCCGCCGCGGCCGCCTCAGCCTTGCGCGCCTCGCCCGCCGCGCCCGCGAGCGGCGCCCCTTCGCGATTGCTGGGCCCGGCGCCGGCGGCCGTAGAGGATCGACCACGCCCCCGGGGCGGGACCTGCGATGTGGTGGCGGAAGCACGGCCGCGCCCTCATCCTCTAGCCATCTCGTCGGCATTTCTAGCAAGGAGACAAGGAAGCTGGAGGAAGGAGAAGATGAGTGGGGGGCCCCGGCCCTCCCTTCCTCCCCTTTTATCTTGGCGCAGGACTCCCATCGTCGCTCCGCCTTCTCCGGCGCCAGGATTTATGTCAGCGCGGCAGTTCCCGAGGCGTCGTGGGGAAGTGGGGGCGTCGCCCGTCACATCGTGCGCCACGCGTCGCGCCTGGCCGCAGGCGGTTAGGGCCCGCGCCGTTTCGCCCCTCGGTAGGCGGGAACATGCGCGTCGCGGGCTCGGGGGCTACTGTCGGGCCCATGGAACCCGGGGTATCCAGGCCCGTCTGCCTTTGGCCTAGGGCGCAACGCCTGGAATGGGCCCCGCCGGCCATCGCCACCAAACATCTCACCAAGATACCTCCTGAGGCCCAGGTCTCCTGAGGCGCCTCCTCAGGGAGTAGCAAGTAATCTTCAGCATCGCCATCAACGGCCTCGCGAGGCCCTCTCACGAGGCGCCTTCCCGAGTTGGCCTCGCGAGGCGACTTCCCGAGGTGGCCTCCTGAGCCCCCTTCCGCAGGCGCTCACGACGAAAGCCGTTCAGCATGGCGCGCGCTCCCAGAGCCCATCACATGGATGACGCGCGCGGCGACGAGCAGCAGCAGAGGCCGCACCAACAGGCGCGGATGCAGATGGTTTCCTCTTTCATGCTAGGGAAGCAGGGCCAGCTATCTACTCTCCAAAGCAACCCCAAAGGTTGCTCGATCGGTGAAGGAAGACCAGGACGACGTCCGCGAGGGCGGAGGTCATCACCGAGCCCACCGGCGCGTCATGGATCATGCTTTGGCAGGCGAATACCACCTTTAGTCAGGATAGCCTGAGCGCCTGTCCCCTTTCAAATTGGCCAAGTGTGGCAACCCTTCCCGCCTGAGCTTTGAGGGGGAAGAGGATCAAGGCTGATATAAAAGGGACAGTGCTGCCACCGTAGAGAGGATTCGGATCCCATCGTCTTCAACCTTGTACGCAAGAACTCTCTTGCCCACAATAATCCCAAACACAAGCAGGAGTAGGGTCTTACACCGCAAGGTGGCCCGAACCTGGGTAAACCGCTGAGTCTCTCACCCATCCCTCGCTAGCGCGCTCTCGCCGTAGTCTCGCCGTAGCATAGCCGTGGTAGGAGGCGAAGTAGTAGAACGAGCTCACCCCAGTGTTCGAACCTATGGGTCCCCGGAGCCCGACTTCCGACAACTGCCTAGCTCAAAAGATATAAGTGAAGCACATAGAGTATTCTAACAAATCATGATAAATGTGTGTCCCTCTCAAAAGGTGTGTCCAACAAACAATGATTGTGGCAAACTAAAAAGAAAACAAAGCAAAAACTATAGCATAAGACGCTCCAAGTAAAACTCATATCATGTGATGAATAAAAATATTGCTCCAAGTAATATACTGATTGATTGTAGACGAAAGGGGGGATGCCATCCGGGGCATCCCCAAGCTTAGACGCTTGGGTCTTCCTTGAATATTACCTTGGGGTGCCTTGGGCATCCCCAAGCTTAAGGTCTTGCCGCTCCTTATTCCTTCATCCATCATGATCTCACCCAAAACTTGAAAACTTCAGCACACAAAACTCAACAGAAACCTCGTGAGATCTTTTAGTATAATAAACAAATCATAAACTTTAGGTATTGTCATAAACCCATTCATAATTTATTCTTGCATAATACCTACTGTATTATAATTTCTCCAACATAAAAAATTTCATAGCAATACTATGTCAAAATTTCAGAATTTTCTAACGTTCCAGTAATAAAATAAAAATCAACTACTGGGAACAAAACTTTCTGTTTTCAAACATCATCAATATTGGGTTGCCTCCCAACAAGCAAATCATCCCAACAATCAATATCATGCAAATCATCCCAATGGCATTACTTGGCACAAACACTAATTAAAACATAAAAACACAATAATTACAGTAGCAAAAATTGTGTGACTCAAGTAAAATAAAAATTGCAATAGAGATAAATATTGGGTTGCCTCCCAACAAGCGCTATTGCTTTATGCCCCTAGCTCTGCATAATGCATTGTTTCAAGTATTATCATCCTTCAAATTAATTCCATAGGTGACCCTCATAATAGATTCATATGGTGGTTTAATTCTCTTCCTAGGGAAGTGTTCCATCCCTTTCTTTAATGGAAATTGGAATCTGATATTTCCTTCTTTCATATCAATAATAGCACCTATGGTTCGTAGGAAAGGCCTACCAAGTATTATAGGACAAGACGGGTTACATTCAATATCAAGCACAATGAAATCCATGGGTACATAATTCCTATTAGCAAGTATGAGCACATCATTTATTCTACCCAATGGTTTCTTAATAGTTGAATCCGCTAAATGCAAATTAAGGGAACATGCATCCATATCGGTGAGACCTAGCACGTCACATAAAGATTTTGGTATAGTAGAGAAGCTAGCACCTAGATCACACAAAGCGTTACATTCATAATCTTTAATATTAACTTTAATAGTAGGTTCCCATTCAACATGCAATTTCCTAGGTATAGAAACTTCCAATTCAAGCTTTTCTTCCCGAGCTTTTATCATAGCTTCTACAATATGTTTAGTAAAAGCTTTATTTTGTTCATAAGCATTAGGTGAATTTATCATGGATTGCAACAAGGAAATACATTCAATCAAATTATCATAATTAAAGTCTTTGTAATCCAAAGTAGTGGGCACATCACTATTTAAAGTCTTGACCTCTCCAAACCCACTTTTATCATTTTTATCATTAAGATCATCACCCTCCGAACAATTGGGACCCCTTCTAGCTAAAGTTGACTCATCTCCAGTCCCTTTTTCATCAAGTTTTATATTACTAAACAAAGATTCAATAGGTGAAACACCAATCATTTTTATATCTTCATCATGATTACGATAAAAACCGGGCGGAATAGCTTTTTATAGGAATTCTCGCTTAGCTCTCAACCTAGCGGTTCTCTATTTACTTTCATTAATGGAGACTTGGATAGATTTAATAGACTCATTAATATCATGCTTAGGTGGTAAATTTTTAATTTTTAGAGTTTCCACATCATGAGCAATTCTATCCATGTTTCTAGCCATATCATCACCTTTATGTAATTTTTCTTCTACCATAGCATTGAAAATCTTTTAAGAACTAGTAAATTCTTTAATGTTGTTCTCAAGTTCAGTAGGTATACTATTATTATTATTATTATTATTATATGAATTACCATAGGAATTACCATAATTATTAGAGGAATTTCCGGGATACAGTCTAGGATTAAAATTCCCTCTATAAGCATTATTGTTGAAACTATTTCTAGCGACAAAATTCACATCAATAGCATCATTATTTTGCTCAATCAAAGTAGATAGTGGCACATCATTAGGATCAACTTGAGCATTTTTACTAGCAAACATATTCATAAGAGCATCCATTTTATCACTCAAAGTAGTAACTTCTTCGACAGAGTTTACCTTCTTACCAGTTGGAGCTCGTTCGGTGTGCCATTGAGTATAATTTGTCATCATATTATCAAGGAGCTTTGTAGCCTCTCCCAATGTAATTCCCATAAAGGTACCACCTGCAACAGAGTCTAGAAGATTTCTAGAAATAAAGTTTAGTCACGCATAATTTTTTTGAATAATCATCCATAAGCTTAAACCATGAGTGGGACAATTTTTAATCATTACTTTCATTCTCTTCCAAGATTGTGCAACATGTTCTTGCTCAAGTTGCTTAAAGTTCATTATTTGTTTTCTAAGAGAAATAATCTTAGCGGGAGGAAACTACTTGGCAACGAAAGCATCCTTACACTTATCCCATTAATCAATACTATTGCGAGGGAAGGATCAAAACCAAGTTTTAGCACGATCTCTTAGCGAGAAAGGAAATAATTTCAACTTAATAATATAATTATCCACATCTTTTTTCTTTTGCATATCACATAATTCAACGAAAGTATTAAGATGGGATGCAACATCCTCATTAGGATTTTTAGAAAATTGTTCTTTCATAACAAGATTTAGCAAAGCAGCATTAATATCATATGACTCCGCACTAGTGGCGGCATGAGTAATTGGAATACTAATAAAATCATTATTATTAGTATTTGAAAAGTCACACAACTTGTTGTTTTCTTGAGACATAGTGACAAAGCAAGCAAATGAGCAAACATAAATATTTTTTGTTTTTTTATTTTTCAGAGAAATGGAGGGAGGTGAAAAAGAGAGGCAAATAAAAAGTGGAGCAAGTAGATGATAGTTTTAGTGCAGGTACTTGTAGTGATTTAATGATGTCTCCCCTGCAACGGCGCTAGAAATTCTTTCTGCTACTTGTGAGCTGCGTTGGGATTTTCCCCGAAGAGGAAGGGTGAAGCACTACAATAGACATAAGTATTTCCCTCAGTGAGAACCAAGGTTTATCGAACCAAAAGGAGAACCACGCAAATCCTAGTGAACATTACCTGCACACACAAAAGCAAATACTTGCACCCAACACGGGCAAGAGGGTTGTCAATCCCCTTGAACTCGTTACTTGCAAGGATCAAATCTTGTATAGGTAGATAAGTAAATTGCAAAACAAAATAAAAGTAAATAAATTGCGGCAAGGTATTTTTTGGTTTTTATAATATGATTAAAGTAGACCCGGGGGCCATAGTTTTCACTAGAGGCTTCTCTCTCGAACACATAGCATACGGTGGGTAAACAAATTACTGTTGGGCAACTGATAGAAAAGCACATAGTTATGACATATTCATGGCAATGATCACACATATAGGCATCACGTCCATGACAAGTAGACCGTGTTGTGCGTACGACCATCTATGGGGCCATCTAGCCCCTTTGCGGTTCGACTTGGGGAATGCACAAGCGCAAAGAGCAGAACCAGCAGAGAACACGAAGGATTTTACCCAGGTTCGGGCCACCGTGAGGTGTAAAACCCTACTCCTGCTTTGGTGTATTATCTGTGGAGAGCTCAAGTACAAGGAGCGCTTCGTCCCGACAAGGTGTAGAGAGAAGCAGCTATGCATGCAAAGTGAGCTAAAGTGTCTAAGGATCAATCCTTATAAATGTTGCCCTAGCCCTCCTTTTATAGCTCAAGGGGTCACCACAGTGGCAAAACAATCATTACAAGTTGATTAGATAGCAAACTGTGCTATCATACCTAACTCTGCCTGTTTAGGACAAAAGCATTAAATGCGCCATTAGGTGTCATGCAGAGGAGGAGCCCCGACAAGGTTCCTGCACCGCTCGCCCAGCTACCTCATATTATCTTGACATGCCTCCTGGACGGGTGTCATTAAAGGTAAATCTTCTTCCAGCAGGCTGACACGTGCCCCGACAAATCTCACCAAACCACCTGTGCGGTCGACACCTCACCGATTAGCTTCTAGCTGCTCGGTGAGGTGGAGCGCTAACGAGCTGGTGAAAGCTTGCCGGCATGGAGCTTGCCGGGCCTTCATCTTGTCGGCTCAAATCTTGCCGGGGAGTGATCCCTTCGTCTTCAATAATAATCAGGTACTTGTTGATGCTTCGTCTCGATCCTCTCCCCAGTAGCCTCTGCAACTGGGTCTTGAATCTTGTTCTTGGTAATTTCCGGCAATCCTTGGCCAGCAGGGAAGCTACTACTGTCTGTGCATAAGTCAGGGTATAAAATACCCATATTTTATACACCGACAGGAGCCCCCGGGCCTGGGCCAAACGCGTGGCCGGAGCGTCGTTGGGCTAGGCCCAAACAATGCACAGACACACGGTGGGAAACATATGCCGAAATTTTAGTCATGATGGTTTGCCTGACGCACGTCCACTCCGCGCATTAAATGCGGGTCGTGGGAACGTGGACTGTTGCGGTTATTCTGCGGTACTGCACCTGTAAAAGCGCTGTTGAGGTAAACAGTGAAGTGCCAGCCCCCTTGCGCCTTCCCCTTAAAAAGGCAACCGCGAGGGGACGCTGCTCATTCATCCCCGCTTTTCCCTGCTTCATCTTCTTCCTCTCGCCAGAGCTGCTTCCGCCATCGCCGCCACCGATTCGCATCTCAACTCGACTCCCTCTCTTCTCTTTGAGCCCTCATGGCACCCAAGAAGGCCGACGTAGCGGG
The DNA here is from genome assembly GCA_039707655.1 of Elymus sibiricus. Taxonomy (NCBI): domain Eukaryota; kingdom Viridiplantae; phylum Streptophyta; class Magnoliopsida; order Poales; family Poaceae; genus Elymus; species Elymus sibiricus. The sequence continues at coordinate 209,357,772 of CM077676.1, read as the reverse complement.
GAAGAAGCCCGCCAAGCCGCTCGACCCCAAGGCGGAGAAGAAGAAGAAGGAAGTGGAGGAACTGGAGAGGCGGCGGAGAGAGAACGTGGTCTTCTCGCCGTCGGCCATGGACGCCAACACTCTGATCACGAGGTACGCCTACATGAGGGGGAGAGACACCAAGGATCACAAGGCTCCGGTGGTGCTTCCTGAAGGCAACAAGGTTCCGTCAGATTCATACCCATTCTTCTATGCTTACTTCTACTGCGGTCTGGTTCCTCCATTTTCAGACTTCTTCAGCGCGATGATGTATGATTTTGGGTTTCGACTGCTGGATTTCACTCCTAACGCAATGACATGCATGGCAGTCTTCGCCCACTTGTGTGAAAATTTTGTTGGAGTCACGCCCAATGTAGATCTGTTCCACCACTTCTTCGTTCCTCGCATCGAAGACAAGTCGCTCTCCGGCAGTGTGACATGGATCCCTAGAGCCAAAAATAAGGGCCAATATCTTGTCGAGCAACTTCACCTCAAATGGGAGGAATGGAGAGCAGAATGGTGCTGGATCCAGGATAAGGATTTTCCCAAATTCTGCTTGCCGCATAGGAAAAGACTTGAGCGCGGCAAGGATTGGGGCAAATTGGGTGCCAGTGATGAAAGACTCCGCCCGACCTTGAACAGGATTGCTCGTCTAAAGGCCACCAAGCTGACCATATAAATGGTTGGTGTTGACTTCCTCCTCCGACGCATCTCGCCGCTGCAGAAGAGGGAGAGGTTTGCTTGGGATTACCAGGGTGGAGGGGTGGAAACGGATCGGATGCGGATCGGATAGTGCTCTTACCACTTCCATTTTCATATTTTCAAAACGAATACGAATGCGAATGCGGATGTTATCGGATACGAATGCGGATCGGATGTTACTCGAATACGGATACCTATCGGATGTTTACTCAATTTGGAACGGATACGAATAATAGGGACATATGGCTTAAGGAAATTAGTCGATAGCTATGTGGCATGAAATAATCAACTTGCAACATACAATAACTCAATGATAAATAGGTTTATGAATAAATGCTACTATAATGCATAATAATTTATAAGTTTAACTATACAAATAATAAAATTTGACCACTTATTTGGCTTTTATGTTGGATAATTGGCATATTGGGGCTATAATTTTGAAAATTACCTTCCATAATCTTATTCGGATACGGATATATCCACTTCCATATCCATATTTGTGTCAAAATCTCATACCATATTCATTTTTTTTAGATAAATTCGGATACGGATAATTTCCATTTCCATTTTAGTTCGGATGCGGATGTTTCGGATACGAATAGGCATTTTCTCGAATACGAATATCGAATATTTCGCATTATCCACTACCAGTTTCCACCCCTACCAGGGTGCCGGTGATATCATGTGGTTGTATCCTGGGCTCGGCAACAACTTGACGGTTCTAGAGCATGCTTGCCTTTGCGAGCAGTTGTTCAGGAAGACCGGCACATTTCACTTGCCAAATGGAATCATCCCACTCCATATTAATTCCGCCAAGGATTCCAGTTTGTCAATAATGCCTACTCTGGAAAACGAGATGGACTGGGCTTCCAACTTGATAGAGAAGGCCATCCGGAAAGAGAGAGATCTCATCCAGGCCACCAAGGAAGAAGAACTGGCGTACATTGCTAGCATAGCCACGGAAGCCGCAAGAAATAACGCAGCTGGCGGTTCTGGTGCCACGGCAACTGAGGATGACGATGAAGAATATCCCGACGAAGAGGTTGCCGAGGAACGCCAAGAAGAGCCTGCCGGAGATGAGGTTGCCGGAGATGAAGTTGCCGGGACCAAGGTTGCCGGAGAGCCTGAAGAAGAGGAAGTCCCTCGAGCTCCAAAGAGGAAACGCCGTCTTCGAAGGCCGGTCAGTCAAGAACCAGTGCGCACTTCTTCGCCAGGAGCTGGTCCCACGGTGAAGAAGACGACCACCAGGACCAGCCATCAAGAGGAAGTGCGCCGGCAATCCACTCAACGTCCTCGAACCCAGCCTTCACCTTCCCAGCAAGAGGTTACCGGGGAAGTTGGATCTTCTCAGCTGGCAAGTTCATCTCCTCCGACACTTAAGAGGGCCAGAGAGTAGCCTCCGCCGGCAAGATATGATCTTTCCGTCCTCTGCGAGTCCGAAGACGATGAGTAAGTAAAATTGTTTATCTTCATCAAGTCTTGATTTCATTTGATTGCCATCTTGACTTGATTTCTTCTGTCTTGGCAGAGATCTAGAACCACTTGTGCACCGAACGAAGCAGGCCAAATCTGCAACGGAACAAGATCCCGCGGCAAGCGCTGGGCAGGGGATTACAACGGTTGAAACCATTGTTATCAGCCCCCAGCCCAGCCCCCTGCGCGAGAACGTGGTGCAGATTCCGCCCACTAGCGCCAGCACTTGAGTTCCTCCCTCCGAGCTTGACAAAGAAATGGGAGAGGTCCACCAAGAGGAAGAACGCCAAGAGGTGGATCTCACTATAGCTTCCGCATCAATGATTGTTCCGGAGAGCGCTTCTCCGACAAGGGCCTCCACCGATGAGCCTGTCCGCACGGAAGGTACTCCAACAAGCGAAGCCACCGATGACCATGCACCGGCAACACAAGTTGCTAAGGAAGGAGGTGCCCTTCCTCAACAGGTGTCAACGGGTAATCCTCTTGCCTTTACACATCTCTCATAGAATTTTTTTGTTTTCTTGAACTTGACTTGTAAATTGAATCTCATTTATCCTTTTGCTTCTGCCTCACTCCACAGCTCCAACCTCTCCCGAAGAAGGTGAAATCCTTGTAGAGGTAGCAGATATTGCAAAAGATGCCACTGACGAAGCCGCCAAAATTGCTGCTGAAGAAAATCTTGTGCAAGTTGTCAAAAAGGCCAGAGAAATCCCCGATGAACCTGAAAGATCCTCCGACAACACGTCTGACCCCGCCAGGATGGATGTGGAGAAGGCGCCCATCAATACTGACATGCCAATCCCTGATAACCAGCCAGCAACGTCAACCTTGCTGATCCCGTCAAGCAGTTTGGCGCTAGTCGCATCTCAGCATGAGTCTGGAGCCCCCAGTTCATCTGGCACTATAGGGCCGAACTTTGATGAAGAGATTGCTCGGATCCTGCTCCCTCTTTCCCAAAGGACTACCGAAGCCACTGATGCAACTGACAATGCTGAAGATCTTGCCTTCATGGAAATCATGGCCATCGGGTTCAAAGGTGTCTAAGAAAGGTACAGTCGAAGGTGGAGCAGGGTCCAAGAAGAGCGCAAATCTGCGGATCTGGTTGACCAGAAATTGAAGGAGAAAGCGGATGAGCTGCGCACATGGTACAATGAGCAGGCCTGCAATCTTGCGAGGCAAGAGGAAAAGCTTACTGCCGCCAAAGAGGAAGCAGCAATCCGTGACGGCAAGTTGACACAGCGCGAGGCGCTGCTCAACGCCAAAGAAAAAGATCTTGCCGCACGGGAAGAAGTCCTTGCCGCCACTCTCCGTGGCAAAGATGAAGAAATTGAAAAGATCCTTGAGCAAAGGACTCAAGATTTGGAGAAAAACCATAGAGAGTTTATCGAAATCCAAGCTCAAGAGAACGCCGCCAAGCTCAAGGAGGCTACTGACAACGCTGCCGCTGCCACTACTGCCAAAGCAGATCGTGAAATCCAAGTGGGCAAGCTGAAGGAGGAGCTTGCCGGTAAAGAGATTGAGATTCTCAAGAACGAAGCGCTGAAGGCAGCCCGCACTCTAGGGGACTTGCAAATGCAGCTCTCATCCAAGAATCAAGATCTCGATACTTCCGCCAAGGCAGGCGAGGATTTGAAATCCAAATTGCCGGCCTGGAAACAGATCTTGAATCCGCCAAGGAACGAGAAAGGCTCTTGACGGAAAAGCTTGCCACGGAAGAAACTCTCCGAGAAGACACCGAGAACAAGTTCATAGAACTGCGTGAAGTGCTCTCCCTTTGGACAAAGAGGCTTGTCGATATAGCTGAACGCCTCACTTCCCAACTTGCCGTCATGGATATGAAGAGCTGGAGCTTCACCGTCAACGAACATGAGGCTGCCAGTGCCAGACTAGCCAAATTCTTCGTTGGCCTCATCGATGCACTGAAAACATATCATGACGATAGGTCCGCCTCGTTTGCTGACGAATCCCGGAAATTTGCGCGCAACATCCTTTACACGGTACTGCTCAAGCTTGCCCATCGCAATCCCAGCCTTGATCTCTCCGGGATCTTCAGGAAGCTGCCGGAGAACACTGACATCACTGCCGCCGACAAGATTGCTGCTCCTCTTGCCGACAAGGTTCTCCAAGTTCCCAGGATTCAGGGCGATTGCCAGGATTAAGCTTGTCGTTATATCCACTGTTGTGCTGTCATGTAAAAGATACATTCGATCTTATGTTAGATCTACACTGCTTTTGTGATGTAATATAACTTGTGCTAATGAATGAATGTATGCCATTTCCCCTGTCCTATTTTGTCTTTGCATGTTTTTATACCCTACGCTTGCTAGAAGCTTGCCGATGCATGCACTTGCCACGAGCGCTTAAGGAACGGGTCCTTAGCAGCCTGCCGGTAGTGTTGCCTCCAACAAGTTTTCCTTTGACGTTCTCAATGCAGCCACTTAAATTGTTGAGCGGACTCGAAACAAAGTAAGAGCGCGAATGATTATAACAAGGTTCCTTCGCATGTAGGTTTTTCATACAAACACAGAATCGTTCAAGGGAAATTGCAAAATGTAACAAGGAAATTGTTTCAAAGTTTTTCAACTTAGCTTTTCCTTGTACTGTCTTTCTTGTCGTACAAAATGATCACTTGAACGTCATTAAATGGTAATCCCATCGTCACTCCCCCCGGGAAACTTGCGCGCGAGGAATCCTTCTGTCCTTTGAGAAAAAGAAAGAAGAGAACAGAGTGGTTTGGGAACCTTGATGGTTCATCAGCCATTTCATACAAATCAAAGCGTAATCACAACATCACATGCATTTATACACAAATGAATATGTACAAAGAGTTGCGAAACACTTAGCTTTATTTCACTTATGCACAGGATCTGCGCCTGGCTTTGTACAAAGGGTTACAAGTCTTATCGACAAAGCTTGTACAAAAGGGGTTGCCGGGAGGCCCGGCAACTGCGCCTTATGGGTAGAACTTGCGAAGATGCTCAATATTCCATGAGTTTTGCACTGGGATGATATCTTTGGTCTCCAGACGGACTGCGCCAGGTCTGGTGACTCGTGCTACCCGATAAGGGCCTTCCCACTTTGGTGTCAACTTGTTTGATTTCTTGGCGGACTGAATGCGCCGAAGAACAAGGTCGCCTTCCTCAAGGCTTCGGGCATGCACTTTGCGGCTGTGATAGCGGCGCAAGGCTTGCTGGTAGCGTGAAGCTCGCACAGCTGCCCGAAGATGATCTTCCTCAAGGAGCATTGCGTCATCTTGCCGCAGCTGCTCTTGCTCTGCCTCATCGTAAGCGGGCACTTGAGGTGACCCGTATGTGAGTTCCGTGGGGAGCACCGCTTCTACACCATAGACTAGGGAGAAGGGTGTTTGGCCGGTAGCTCGATTTGGTTTCATTCTGAGTGACCAAAGAACTGCCGACAACTCGTCAATCCAGCGCCTTCCACACTTGTGCAGCCTGTCAAAAGTTCTTGTCTTGAGGCCTCGCAGCACTTCAGCATTTACCCTTTCTGCTTGACCGTTGCTTCTCGGGTGAGAAACAGATGCAAAACAGATTTTGCTGCCAAGGTCCTGTATGTACTGCATGAAGGTGCAGCTCGTGAATTGTGTGCCACTGTCGGTGATGATCCTGTTGGGAACACCAAAATGGCAAACTAATCCTTTGAAAAACTTGGCAGCTGACTGTGCTGTCACCTTCCTCACTGGCTCTACCTCAGACCACTTTGTGAACTTGTCGATTGCAACGTACAAGAACTCAAAGCCCCCGGTAGCACGGGGGAAGGGGCCTAAGATGTCAAGCCCCCAGACCGAGAAGGGCCAGGAGAGAGGTATTGTTTGAAGAGCTTGAGCTGGCTGATGTATGTTCTTTGAATGGAACTGGCATCCTTCACACTTGGTTACTAGCTCAGTTGCATCCTGGAGGGCAGTGGGCCATTAGAAGCCTTGCCGGAAAGCTTTCCCGACAAGTGCTCTCGATCCTATGTGAGATCCACACACACCTCCATGTATCTCCGCCAACAGCTTTAGTCCATCTTCCCGGCAAATATACTTCAATTTCAGACCATTTGGTCTCTTTCTGTACAGAATGCTATCCACAAACTGGTACATACTTGACTGACGTGCTACTTTCTCAGCTTCTTCTTGATCATCGGGAAGTTCTCCTGTTTGAAGGAAATGAACTATGTGCTGCGCCCAAGTTGGAGCCTGTGGCTCGACGACAAGGACTAGAGGCATCTCTTCAGCCGTGGGAGCGCTTGCCTCAGCGACAAGAACCTGAGGCTCTGTGTGAAGCTGCTGCTCACCGACAGTCATGTCATTGTCTCTGGCAACTTTCTTGCCGGCGGCTTCTGGGAGCTTTGCCAGAAAATACTTGCCGGTGTTCAACTTTCTTCTCTTATTGGCCTATGTTGATGGAGTGACTGATGGTTGATTCAAATGGAGCACAAAAGTTCCCAGTTCCACAGGAAGCTTTTGAGCAGCACACTTTGACAGGCTATCAGCAATGCTGTTTTCCGCATGAGGGATGTGCTCTGTTTGCAATCTGTCAAAGTGTTCTTCCAATTTCCTCACTTATTCCACATACGCCTCCATCAACGGGCTCTGGTAATCTTTGTTTACTTGCTTTACAACAAGCTGTGAGTCACCACGGATGATCAATCTTCTGATTCCAAGGTCCACTGCGATCCTAAGACCGGCAACGATCCATTCGTACTCAGCAGTGTTGTTTGTTGCTTTCTCCCTGGGAAAGTGCATTTGGATTACATACTTGAGGTGCTCTCCAGTGGGTGCGACAAGCAGCACTTTGGCACCGGCGCCTTGCAGCGAGGAGGCACCGTCAAAGTACATGATCCATTCTTTAATTGTTTCTTTGCCGGGGAGAGCTGATTCTTGAATTTCTTCATCTTGCGTTGGCATCCATTCTGCAATGAACTCCGCCAAGGCTCTGCTCTGAATAGTTGAAGTGCTTTCAAACTTGAGTGCAAAGTTTGACAACTCCAACGCCCACTCCACTATCCTGCCAGTTGCATCTGGATTTCTCAAAATACACTGTAGCGGAAAGCGAGTGACGACGGTAATCTCATGTGCTTGGAAGTAGTGGCGCAACTTTCTCGAGGCCATGAGAAGGCCGAAAAGCAACTTCTACACTCCACAGTATCTTGATCTAGCCCCCTGTAGGAGGGAACTAACAAAATACATTGGTCGCTGCACCACCTTCTTCTTTGGCACCACCTGCTGATCAGCTTCATTTGCTTGCGCTGCTTTTGATTTGTCGGCATCAGACCCTGCCGGAGAAGATTCCGGCTTGTCGTTGGATGGGCTTGCCGCTGCCGCTTCCTCATCATCAGCTTCCCTCTGCAGCACTAGTGCAGCACTGACCACTTGATTTGTTGCCGCAAGATATAGTAGTAATGGCTCTTGTGGTTTGGGCGCAACTAGTATTGGCGTGGAGGTCAGGTATCCTTTCAAATCCTGCAGCGCGGCCTCCGCTTCCGGAGTCCATTTCATTGGACCTGCCTTTTTCAATATTTTGAAAAATGGCAAGGCACGCTCAGCAGACTTTGAAATGAACCTACTTAAGGCAGCAACACAGCCGGAAAGACGCCGCACATCCTTGACACTTTTTGGTGCCTGAATCTGCTCAATTGCTTTGCTCTTGTTGGGATTTGCTTCTATTCCACGTTGAGATACAAAGAACCCGAGAAGTTTGCCGGATGGAACGCCAAACACACACTTCTCAGGGTTGAGCTACAAACTGATCTTGCGCAAGTTTGTAAATGTTTCTTCTAAGTCTTGAATGAGTGTTGATCTGTCCTTGGTTTTGACCACTATATCATCCATATACGCTTCCACATTTCTGTCAGCTGGGGCTCAAAACCAATCTGGACTGCTCTCGCAAATGTTGAACCAGCACTCTTCAATCCGAAAGGCATATGCACGAAGCAATATGTGCCACATGGAGAAATGAATGCGGTTTTCTCCTCATCCTCCTTGGCCATGAATATCTGATGGTATCCAGAATAAGCATCAAGAAAGGAGAGTAAATCGCAGCTGGCAGTAGAGTCTACAATTTGATCAATGCACGGCAAAGGGAAAGGATCCTTTGGACATGCTTTGTTAATATCAGTGTAGTCGATACAAAGTCTCCACTTTCCATTTGCTTTACGCACTACAACTGGATTTGCCAACCAAGTTGGATGTAGTACACCTCTAACTAAACCTGCTGCTTCAAGTTTCTTAATTTCCTCGGCAATGAACTATTGCCGTTCCAAAGCTTGCTTCCTGACCTTCTGCTTGATGGGTCGAGCATGAGGACAGACGGCAAGGTGGTGCTCAATCACCTTCCTGGGAACACCGGGGATGTTAGATGGTTGCCATGCAAACACATCGACATTCGCCCGCAGGAAGGCAATGAGTGTGCTTTCCTATGTGCTGTCAAGAGAGGCACTGATGGTGAAGGTATCGCCAGTGCCGTCCTCCTTTGCTGACACTTTCTTTGTTGCTGGTGGAGTAGCTTTGGATTTCTTGGCGGTAGAGCTCTCCGGTAAATCCTCAACGGGTGCGCAGCACTCCGAAGAGGTGCGCTTCCTGGAAGACTTATCAGAAGTCTTGCTGCTCTTCGTTCTTTTCTTCTTCTCGTTGGCGGGAGCAGGTGCTTTGGCAGCAGATGCTGCAACTGCTTTCTGTACATCTTATCGACGCAAATAACTGCATCTTTCTTGTCGGAGTTGATGGTGATGACACCCATCAGCCCTGGCATCTTCAATGTGTTGTAAGCATAATGGGATGCTGCCATGAATTTCGCCAAGGCTAGGCGACCAAGAATTCCATTATACGGCAAGGGGATCTTGACAACGTCAAAGACAACTTTCTCTGTTCTTTAATTCAGTTCCCCGCCAAACGTCACCGGGAATGTGATCTTTCCTTTGGGCTGGCTCCTTCCCGGATTCACTCCTTGAAACGTGCCTGTTTTCTCGAGTTCCTCATCAGGAATCTGCAGCCTCTTGATAACCTCTGGTGAAATCAAATTCAGACCATCCCACCGTCAACTAACATTTTTGTTACCTGGAGATTGCGTATTGTTGGTGAAACCAACAACGGCAAGCACCCGACCACAGTTGTGCGATCAGGGTGGTCCTCGGCATAAAAAATGATAGGTGTGTGTGACCATTTGAGTGGTTTCTGGGTGCCTATTGCCGGTTCTGCCGCATTGACCTCACGAGCCCACTGCTTGAGCTGGTGATGAGAAGAGTGCAAAGATGCGCCTCCGTCAATGCACAAGGCCTCAGTTTCCTTCTGGAATCCCTGTTCACAGGACTCCCCGTTGTCCTCGTCATCACTTGCATCATCTTCCTCTTTCTTTTCACGGCCTCTGGCAAGCTTCTCTTTTTGCTGCTTGCCCTTGCCGCGGCGGCCTCCTCGACCACCATGACCTCTCTTGCCAGATCCGCCAGCACCATCCTGGCCTTTCTCCTTGTCGTGCTTTTCATATTCAGCTTTTTGCTTCTCGGGAAGATGTTCAACTTGTCGGCACTCTTGGAGATCGCGACCCTTGGTAAGGGGAATCTTGCAGTATGGCCCGTCAGACTTGCCAGCCTTCTCGTTTGCCGCCGCCTCCTGACAAGCAGCGCATACAGCAGCCTCCTTGCCGGAGTTCTCTGTCTTGGCTTTCTTGGCGGACTCATAGTTGCCAGAACCCTCGACGGCCATAACAGTCTTGCCTTTGCGCTTCCTGTTGCGATTTTGGCCTTTCTTGTTTGGGGTGGCGGCGTCGTCGTCTTCCGAGTCGACTTCTGCGCCCGCATCTTCCCCAGGGAGCCTCCTCCCTTCTTCAGCAAGGGCACACTTATCCGCCAACGTATAGAGCTTGTTGATGGTTTTCGGCAGCTTGATGTTCATCTTCTCCCGCATCCTTCGATTGCGCACATTCGTGTGAAAGGCGGCAATGATGGCTGTGGGGTGCACATCCGGAATATTGCGGTGCACATGACTGAACCTCTGGATATACTTGTGCAAAGACTCACCATCTCTTTGCGGGATCACTTGCAGGTCGCTGGTTTGACCGGGAGCCTTATGGCCTCCGGTGAAAGCACCAACAAACTCATTGCAAAGATCAGACCACGAAGAAATGGAGTTCTCCAGCAAGTTCATCAGCCAAGACCTCACATTGGGCTTGAGCACCAACAGAAGTAATTGGCGAGGATTTTCTCATCTCTTCCCCCGACAGCTTGCACAGCAATTGTGTAAATACCCAAGAACTCTGCCGGGTTCAGCTTGCCGTCGTACTTCTCTGGTACTTCCGGCTTGAAGGCCCGGACGGACGGCCAGCAGACATGCCATAGCTCACGAGTGAAGGCAGGGCACCCAACCTCGTAAGGCAGGTATCTGCCAGCCTCGGGCGCAGGCTCATCAACGACTGGGCCATTGCGCACGTCAGATTGACGGCGTGCCTCCCAGCGCCGTTCAATGGTAGTATGGGCATCTTCCACCCGCCTATCTTGCAGCACTTGCCACTGATCTTGCCGCGCTCACAGATCCGAAGAGGCCATCGACATCTCGTCAGGCTCGAAACATCGTTGAGTTTGCCACGGATGTTGTTGACGTTGTTGCCGCGGAGGGGACTGCGCCGTTGGCGCATCACCTTCAACACGACCACCAGTTGGAGCTACTAGTGCTATTTGCAGACGCCGAGATGGTCCTGCCTACTATGATCTGCTAGCTTCGGCAAATCCAATCAAGCTCTGGATGGTGGCTCTCCACTCATCCATCTTGTCTACTGCCGGAGGAAAGTTCGGCAGCATCTGGGCTCACACCATCGCCTCTGCTGCTGTGGCTGGCATGGCCGGAAGCGAAGAACGCGACGTCGCTCTACTCCTAGCAGAGCCAGCAGGAGCGCCATTGCGATCTTGCTGCCACGGCGCATGTTCGGCAGCCGGCTGTCGTGGCGGAGGTGGTGCCTGAGGATCTGGAACTTGATTGACATGTGTCTTGCCATGTGGTCGCCGTTGCCCTGGATCATCGACGCCGCTCGGAGTCACGCTGCGCCCATCATGCGATGGGCATGGCGTATGTCTTGATGCAGCATCTCTGGATGTCGCCGCAACGGGATCTTGACTCGCGCTGACCCGGGCATCGTTGCTCCGGTAGCCGCGCTCATCAGCGCGTCGAGGAGGTGGGAGTCGCCTGTCCACACCGCCCGCGCCGCTGTGACTCCGCTCGCCAGAGGGTCGAGGAAGCTGGTCACCTCCAGCGCCTCCGCCTCCTGCTTAGACCACGGTGGGATGGCGACCGCGCCTCCTGCGCTGGTCGTGCCAACCGCGGTGTCCGCACCGCCCGCGTTGGCCGCGCCGCCTGCGCTGCCTGCGGTTATGTGCGAAGGAACTTTGGAAGTGGAAGGAGCCGTCATCGTGGTGCCCTTCTTCTTGGGAGACATCGACGACGAGGAAGATGGTGATGAAGCTGATGAAACTGACGCGCAATCTGCTGATTCAGGTTCGCGCAAGTGATCCCCCTACCTGGCGCGCCAAAGATGTCGTGCGTACGACCATCTATGGGGCCATCTAGCCCCTTTGCGGTTCGACTAGGGGAATGCACAAGCGCAAAGAACAGAACCAGCAGAGAACACGAAGGATTTTACCCAGGTTCGGGCCACCGTGAGGTGTAAAACCCTACTCCTGCTTTGGTGTATTATCTGTGGAGACCTCAAGTACAAGGAGCGCTTCGTCCCGGCAAGGTGCAGAGAGAAGCAGCTACGCATGCAAAGTGAGCTAAAGTGTCTAAGGATCGATCCTTGTAAATGTTGCCCTGACCCTCCTTTTATTGCTCAAGGGGTCACCACAGTGGCAAAACAATCATTACAAGTTGATTAGATAGCAAACAGTGCTATCATACCTAACTCTGCCTATTTACGACAAAACCATTAAATGCGCCGTTAGGTGTCATGTGGAGGAGGAGCCCCGACAAGGTTCCTGCACCGCTCGCCCAGCTACCTCATATTATCTTGACACGCCTCCTGGATGGGTGTCATTAAAGGTATATCTTCTTCCAGCAGGCTGACACGTGCCCCGACAAATCTCACCAAACCACCTGCGCGGTCGACACCACACCGATTAGCGACTAGCTGCTCGGTGAGTTGGAGCGCTGACGAGCTGGCGAAAGCTTGCCGGCACGGAGCTTGCCAGGCCTTCATCTTGCCGGCTCAAATCTTGCCGGGGAGTGATGCCTTCGTCTTCAGTACTAATCAAGTACTTGTTGATGCTTCGTCTCGATCCTCTACCCAGTAGCCTCTACAACTGGGTCTTGAATCTTGTTCTTGGTAATTTCGGCAAGCCTTGGCCAACAGGGAAGCTACTACTGTCTGTACATAAGTCAGGGTATAAAATACCCATATTTTATACACCAACAGACTGACTCCTGCCTGCATCTACTACTATTACTCCACCAATCGACCGCTATCCAGCATGCATCTATGGTATTAAGTTCATAACAAACAGGGTAACGCCTTAAGCAAGATGACATGATGTAGACAAAGTAAACTAAATCAATATGAATAAACCCCATCGTTTTATCCTTAGTAGCAACAATACAATACGTGCCTTGCTACCCCTTCTGTCACTGGGTGAGTACACCGCAAGATTGAACCCACTACAAAGCACCTCTCCCACTGAAGATAAATCAATCTAGTTGGCCAAACCAAATGGATAGATCAGAGAGAAATACAAAGCTATCATAATCATGCATAATAAAGTTCAGAAAATACTCAATTACTTTCAACAAATAATCTGATCATAAACCCACAATTCATCGGATCCCAACAAACACACCGCAAAAGAAGATTACATCGGATAGAACTCCAAGAAGATCATGGAGAACATTGTACAGAAGATCAAAGAGAGAGAAGAAGCCATCTAGCTACTAGCTATGGACCCGTAGGTCTATGGTAAACTACTCACACATCATCGGTAGGGCAGCAAGGTTGATGTAGAAGCCCTCCGTGATGGATTCCCCCTCTGGTAGAGTACCGGAAAAGTCCTCCAGATGGGATCGTGGAAGAATAGAAGCTTGCGGCGGCGCAAAAGTTATTTCGGGTGGCTCTCTATTGGTTTCCCAATATTTGAGAATTTATAGAAGTGGAATTAGGTCAGACGGAGCCACGTGGGGCCCACAAGGTAACAGGGTGCGCCCTGGGGGTAGGCGCGCCCTGATGCATTGCCGTCTCCTCGTTTGCCGTCTGGTCTCCTCCCGAAGCTTCTAGGGTCTCTTATGCCCAGAAAAAAATTTAAAAAAGTTTCGTAGCATTTGGACTCCGTTTGGTACTAATTTTCTGGAAAACCAAAAATCGGCAAAAAACAGCAACTGGCACTAGGCACTGGGTTAATAGGTTATTTCTCAAAAATGATATAAAATTGCATATTAAGGCATATAAAGTATCCAAGATTGATAATATAATAGCATGAAACAATCCAAAATTATAGATATTTTGGAGACGTATTAGTGTACTACTGGAGAATTGTGGTCTAGTAAAGATATTGGTGTTAAAGTTTGTGATTCCAAAGCATGCACGTGTAGCCTCTAGTTTTGCGATGAAGTTGGAGCATGATTTATTATTGATTGTCTACCTTATGAGTGGCGTCGGAGACGAGCGATGGTCTTTTCCTCCCAATCTATCACCCTAGGGGTATGAAAGGTCATGTTTTGCCTCGAGGGCTAATAAGCTTTTGCAATAAATATTTGAGTTCTTTATAATTAATGTGATGTTCTTGGCTGAAGCACTTCCACCTATCCATATTTTGCTAGCCTCTTCGGTACCGTGCATTGCCCACTCTCACCTCGAGACTTGGTGCAAACTTCGCAGGTGCATCCAAACCCCGTGAAATGATACGCTCTATCACACATAAGCCTCATAATATCTTCCGCAAAACATCCACCATACCTACCTATCATGGCATTTCCATAGTCATTCCGAGATATATTGCCATGCAACTTCCATCGTTACTATTTACATGACTTGATCATTCATTGTCATATTGCTATGCATGATCATATATACCTGGCATGATATTTTGTGGCAAAGCCACCGTTCATCATCGATATATATGTTACGCTAGATCATTGCACATCCTGGTACACCACCAAAGGCATTCATATTTTTTAGTTTATCGAGTTGTAAGTAAATTAAACGTGTGATGATCATCATTATTAGAGCATTGCCCTAGTGAGGAAAGGAATTGGGTAAGACTTATGAGTCCTCGAATAAGTGGGGATGAGGTCAATGAGACTGTTCAAAAAAATGAGAGAAAAAAAAGAGAGAAAAAAAAAGAGAGAAGGGGCAATATTACTATCCTTTTACCACACTTGTGCTTCAGAGTAGCACCATGTACCTCATATAGAGAGTCTCCATGAATTTCACTTTCATATACTAGTGGGATTTTTTTACATTATAGAACTTGACTTGCATATTCCGATGATGAGCTTCCTGAAAATGCTCGAGGTCTTCATGAGCAAGTAAGTTGGATGCACACCCACTTAGTTTCATATAGAGAGATTTCATACACTTATAGCTCTAGTGCATCAGTTGCATGGCAATCCCTACTCCTCACATTAACATCGATTATAAGGCCTCTCCATTGCCTAACAATCAAGCCTCGTTGATGTGAGATTTTCTTATACCTTTTTGTCTTACCTTATGAACCCCCATCATCATTTTCTTTGCCATCCAAAGTGCCAAATCCTTTACACACGCTCAAGTATTGCGTGAAAGTTGAAAAAGTTGAAGCGAGAAAAAGTATGATTTGATTACTCGGCTTGTCATCAGGCTAGTTCATGATTAATATCTTAATGCTAGGAAGACTAACCGTGCTATGCTATTATCATTTTGTAGGGATAGCATTCTTTAGCATTTATATTTTGAAGGCAATAATTGTTTGCTAGTATTCTTGTGTATTACTATTTTAATGTCAAATTGATAGACTATTGCCATGGATCATTCGTATCTCAATATTCATACCGCAAATATATTACATGATCAAAGAACATATGCTAGGTAGAATTCAACATTAAAATTTCTTTTTTATCATTTACCTACTCGAGGACGAGTAGGAATTAAGCTTGGGATGTTGATACGTCTCCAACGTATCTATAATTTTTTATTGTTTTTCATGCTATTATATATCATTCTTGTATTCTTTATATGGCATTTTATATTAGTTTTATGGACCAACCAATTATCTTAGTGCCCAGTGACAGTTTCTATTTTATGCATGTTTTTTGTTTCGCAGAAAAACCATACCAAACGAAGTCCAAACACGATGAAACTTTACGGTGACATTTTCTGGAACATAAAAGACCCTAGAAGTCTCAGGGAGACACCAGAAGCCACACGAGGAGGCCACAAGCTCAAGGGGCGTGCCCTGGGGGGCGCACCATTTTCTTTTGTTGATAGGTATAGCTAGATGGTATATATTTCGCAACAATGTAATTAGCATAATTGTTACGTCTCCAACGTATCTATAATTTATGAAGAATTCATGCCATGTTTACAACAATTTATATGGTTTTGGTGCACTTTTATATGATTTTCATGAACTAACCTATTTAGCTAGTGCCCAGTGCCAGTTGTTGTTTTCTTCATGTTTTTGGTTTTCCAGAAAATCTATACCAAACGAAGTCCAAATGCCACGAAAATTGACGGTGATTTTTTTTGGAACATAAGAAACCCCTGAAGCCTCGAGGAAGGACCAGAAGACCCATGAGGGAGTCACGATCTCACCCGCCATGCCTTGGGGGAAGGGAGGGGCGTCTGAGCTCGTGGGTCCCTCGGGACTCCCCCTGACGTGAATTCAACGCTGAAATTTCTTATAAATCGGGAAACCCCCAGAAAGAAACCTAGAACTCCCAAGCCGCTGCCGCAAGCCTCTGTTCCGAAGGGATCTCATCTGGAGGCCTTTTTCGGCACCCTGCTGGAGGGGGAAATCATCATCGGAGGCCATCTTCATCATCCCGGCGGTCTTCATGATGAGGAGGGAGTAGTTCACCCTCGGGGCGGAGGGTATGTACCAGTAGCTATGTGTTTGATCTCTCTCTCTCTCTCTCTCTCTCTCTCTCTCTCTCTCGTGTTCTTGATTTGGCACGATCTTGATGTACCACGAGCTTTGTTAATATAGTTGGATCATATGGTGTTCTTCCCTCTCTATCTTGTTGTGATGAATTGAGTCTTTCCCTTTGAAGTTTCATTATTATCGGATTGAATATTTTGGATATGAGATCACTTGATGTATGTCTTGCATGTGGATACCCGTGGTGACAATGGGGTATTCTATTGAGTCACTTGGTATATGTTTTGGTAATCAACTTGCGGATTCCCGTGGTGACATTGGGGTAATCTAGGCATAGAGGTTGATACATGTTTTCGTCCTACTTTCTCCGATAGAAACTTTGGGGTACTCTTTGAAGTTCTTTGTGTTGGATTGAATATTATGAATCTGAAATTGTTTGATGCATATCGAATAATTGACTCACGGATACGTGTGGTGACATTGGAGTATCTAGGTGACATTAGAGTTGATTGATGCATATCATATGGTGTTATTGTAGTATAAACTATAGGGCTGTTTGTGACACTTATAGGGATGGCTCAATAGATTGATCAGAAAGATAACTTTGAGGTGGTTCGCTACTTACAACAATTTCATATTATGTTCTCCGCTATTGATAGGAACTTTGGAGTGATTCTTTGTCGCACGTTGAGGGATGGTTATATGATTCAATTATGTTAGCACTATTGAGAGATTGCACTAGTGAAAGTATGAACCCTAGGCCTTGTTTCCAAGCATTGCAATACCATTTGTGCTTACTTTTATTACTTGCTACCTTGCTGTTTTTAATATTTCAGATTACAAAAACCTATATCTACTATCCATACTACACTTGTATCACCATCTCTTCGCCAAACTAGTGCACCTATACAATTTACCATTGTATTGGGTGTGTTGGGGACACAAGAGATTGCTTGTATTTGATTGCAGGGTTGTTTGAGAGAGACCATGTTCATCCTACACCTCCCACGGATTGATAAACCTTAGGTCATCCACTTGAGGGAAATTTGTTGCTGTCCTACAAAGCTCTGCGCTTGGAGGCTCAACGGGGTCTACAAGAATAAAAGTTGCGTAGTAGACATCAATAATCAGGATACCATGGGTTATCACAAGAATAAGAAGCATTAATAACAACTAATTGCTCATCCAAAAAACTATCATTGATTGGTAGTGGGTCATCAAGAATATTTTCCATCCTAGACAAATTATCTGCTATAGGATTATCAGCTCCCTTTCTATCAACAATATGCAGATCAAACTGTTGTAATAAAAGAACCCACCTAATCAACCTAGGCTTAGCATCTTTCTTATCCATAAGATATTTAATAGCAGCATGATCGGTGTTAATAGTAACTTTGGAATCAACAATATAAGGTCCAAATTTATCACAAGAAAACACAACTGCTAAAAATTCTTTCTCAATAGTAGCATAATTTTTCTGAGCATTGTCCAAGGTCTTACTAGCATAATGAATAACATTCAATTTCTTATCAACTCTTTGGCTAAGAACAACACCTATAGCAAAATCACTAGCATCACACATAATTTCAAAGGGTAAATTCCAATTAGGTGGTTGAACAATAGGAGCAGTTATCAAGGCTCTCTTAAGTGTTTCAAGGCTTCTACACAATCCTCATCAAAAACAAATGGAACATCTTTTTGCAAGAGATTAGTAAGTGGCCTATAAATTTTAGAAAAATCCTTAATGAACCTTCTATAGAAACCAACATGACCAAGAAAACTTCTTATACCTTTGATATCTTTAGGACATGGAATTTTCTCAATGGCATCAACTTTAGCTTTATCTACCTCAATGCCTCTTTCAGAAATCTTATGACCAAGGACTATACCTTCGTTTACCATGAAGTGGCACTTCTCCCAGTTCAAAACAAGACTAGTTTCATCACATCTGTACAAAACTCAATCAAGATTGCTCAAACAGTGTATACAGAAAAATCACGTCAACAATTTTCTCACAGAAATCAGAAAATATAGCAGTCATGCATCTTTGAAAGGTGGCAGGTGCATTGGATAAACCAAAACGCACACGTCTATAAGCAAAAGTTCCAAAAGGTCAAGTAAAGGTAGTTTTCTCCTGATCTTCAGAAGACATAGGTATTTGAGAAAAGCCAGAATATCCATCTAGGAAACAAAAATGTGTATGCTTAGACAATCTTTCTAGCATTTGATCGATAAAAGGCAAAGGATAATGATCTTTTCTAGTGGCCTTATTCAATTTTTAAAATCAATAATCATCCTATCACTAGTTACAACTCTTTGCGGGATAAGTTCATTTTTGTCAGTGATTGACCGCCGAGCATGTTTGCGTTGATAGTCTTCGGGACTAAGTAAAACCGTATGCTTCGGATGGACGAAGATGCGTCATGGGCGACACATGGTCGGCAGGCTTCACCTCTTATTTTAAATGGGAAGTGCCTTTTTTAATTAGGGATTTCTGAGCCCTGGGCGAACTTTTAGCTTGGTGCATGGAACTTGCCTGCTAAGCCGAAGAACTCTTATGTCGAAGACATTTATCCAAAGAAGGTTGCCATCCTCGGCTTTGAAGACAAGTTCGGTGGCTACTGACGGTGTCCTCGACTAGGGGGGTCCCAGCCTAGGTGATTAGTCCATGGGCCGAACTCAGGGCCCGTTGAAGAATAGGGACTCCAGAGGTTTCCAACTTGAAGAACCGACGTGTCAGGCCTCACCGAAGACTTGGCGTGTACCCCAAGGATGCGAGATTCAGCTTGTATTCCCTTAATTATAACCGACCATGTGTAACCCTAGATACCCCTGGTGTCTATATAAACCAGAGGGTTTAGTCTGTAGGGGCAACATTCATTCATCATACCCCTAGGCTTAGACCACATCTTATGATCTCGAGGTAGATCAACTTTGTACCTTGATACATCATCAATATAAACAAGAGCAGGACGTACGGTTTTACCTCCTTAGAGAGGGCCCGAACCTAGGTAAATCATCGTGTCCTACATTCCCTGTTAAGCCATTGATCTAATCTCACAGCTCGGGCCCCCCTACCCGAGATCTACCGGTTTTGACACCGACAGCTGGCCCCATCGTTAAGAAGATGAGGCTCCCGCCAGCGGTGACGCCGGTTGTAGTTCCTGCACCCGGTAACACGGAGAGAAGCGGCGAGCCTCCCCCTAGATCTGAGGAACCCGAAGAATATCGGGCGGACCGCATCAACGATCTCTCAGACGCCATCCTTGTGGAGATCATCTCGCTTCTCCCCACCAAGGATTGCTGCCGCACCAAAGTCCTCGCATCTCGGTGGCGCCCTCTATGACGCGCCGCGCTTCTTAATCTCGACTGTCATGGCCTATCTCTGTTCAATGATTTTGAACTCCCCAGAGCCATCATCTCCTCCCACCAGGGCTCCGTTCAATGCCTCTGCATCCCATCATGCTACCTATGCATGCCCTGCATGGTGGACGCCTGGCTAAAATCCCCTGAATTCGAAAAACTCCAGCTGCTTGAGTTGTACTACTCCCACGTAAATCACATACCACATTCCGAACGCCATGTACTTGTGCCCTCAGCACCGATGTCCATCTCGCGGTTTTCCTCCTCTCTCCACACCGCCACCTTCGCCTTGTGCAAACTACCAGACAATTTGGTACAAAAGCTTCGACTCCCACTTCTCAAAAAACTTTCACTTGTCATGGTTCATATATTGGAGGCCTCACTACACAGCATCATCCAATCCAGTTGCCCTGCCCTGGAGTGCTTAGTGCTTCTTTTGACACCGAATAAAGTCGCCTAACCTTGTAAGAATTGGAATTTCTTTTGATGTAGGGGAGCTCATCATCGAAGATGCCCCTTCACTTCAAAGGTTGACCCTTGATTCTTGTTATTCACCTTCGCAAATAACTGTCATCTCTGCGCCTAAACTGGAGACCTTGGGTGTAATTCATGATCTCAGTGATCATTTCAAGATGGTGTTTCGCTCCACAGTTATCCAGGTATTGTATATTATCATCTACACCTTTGTAATCATAAGCTGCATTTTTCATTTGTGCGCATAAGTTTTATATCATCTTCGAGTACACTTTTTGTACTAATATTATGTTCTATGCTCAATGAAGAGTTTGTCAATGGATAGCCTATCAGTGGTGCTGGATTCTGTCAAGATCTTATATATAAGTATGAATACTTTTGATCTGAACAAGATTATTGGCTTGTTGCGATGCTTTCCATGTCTGGAGAAGTTGTATATAAAGGTGATGATTTCACGCACATTCGAAGCCCATATATAGTGTGCAAGAATTAACCGGTCAATTGTTGCTCTTTTGACATACTCTTTTTTTATACCTTAACTGTTTTCAATCTTCATGTCTATTTAGGCAGCAGGATGGGGTACAAAAGGTATAACCAACCGGTGGCATCGTAAGCACTGGGATTTTCTCAGTTCTCATGACATTCGTTTGAACACAATAACGCTGAAAGGATATGTAGCCACCCATGCAAACACTAGATTTGTCACATTCTTCCTACTGAATGCGAGGACACTATTGTCCATCAGGCTTAAATTTATTAACAATGAAGTTTTGACGGATGGATATGTCGAAGAGCAAAAAAAGGAGTTTCAGGTGGACAAATGGGCTTCTGAACGTGCCAGTCTTCTTTTTTACATCATGTTGTGGTCATATTCCATTAAATTTTAGGACCCGGGATGTTCATTTTATGGATTTGACCGATCCATTTGATCGTGACTGCCAAAAACACTGCCACAGTTAGATGTTGTTTCCCTTTTCAATTTGGGTTTTGTCTAAACCTGATGAACAATTAACCCTCATGCTTTTGTACAGTTTGTAAGCTGGAGTTAGATGTTGTTGCCCTTTTCAACTCCACTGTGGCTGTCATATTTTCTTTGAAACAAGGCAAATGACTTGCCATTTATTTAATTAAGAGAGAAATATTGTATTAAATCCCAACCAAGGGAAATAACATCACTCTCGCCAGCTCCTTGAGCTCATTGTGCATTACAGAACCCATGTGCCTAGCGCCCGCCAGTAGCCACAAACTTATTTTGAGCTAGCACACCAAATGGGCTGTAATTCCTAATAAGAAAGGTTACATCGCCATGACAGATTTGGATTCTGACATTTGGGACCCACAAGGAAAAAGCCTATCCAAGGTGGTGTCGACTTAGTCAACAAACGATTCTGCCTGCCAGCCGTTGGATTGACATCCAACATCTGTTGTGTTTCTTCTATCTCTTGTCTTCTTCCTCCAGACGCCCAAACGAAACCACGCCATCGGTCCCGCCTGCTCCCGCCTCCCATGGCTGGCTACGCCTCCGCCCATGCATTGCTGCCCCACCGTACCCTCAAACGTTGGCCAGTCCATCCCTCCACTCCCCCACACGTCCTGTTATTCTCTGGCGACGTCAGCCCCAACCCGCACCCGCACCCGAACCAATCAACCCTCGTACTCCCCTCTGCCTGCGAGTCTATGACTACACTGTCGCATCTTCCACGGCTCCTGTTCGTTCCCGTCCGAGGCCTCGCCGTCGTCCTCCACCTTGGTTTGCTCGCCGCGGCGCCGTCGTCTGGCGTTGTCAACATGGTCAACAACCGAGAGGAATCAGGAGATGACTATACGTCGAGAGGATGATAGTAGGGACCCATGAGGGTCATTGCAGTACGCAAGAAAGTGCCTCCTTATTACAAGCCAAAAAAAATGCTTCCTCCTAATGGTTTGACATCTAGGTCCCACGCCATTGTCAACGTAGTCAATAAGCGAGAGAATTGCCCAACGAGCGACTGACACCAGGGACCCAGCAGCTCGCTGATACGTCTCCAATGTATCTATAAGTTTTGATTGTTCTATGCTATTATAGTATCAATCTTGGATGTTTTATATGCAATTATATGCCATTATATATCATTTTTTGGGACTAACCTATTAACCCAGTGCCCAGTGCCAGTTGCTGTTTTCTGCTTGTTTTTGCCTTTTCAGAAAGTCATTATCAAAAGTGTCCAAACGAGAAAAAAAACTTTGGATTAATTTTTTCTGGACCTGAAGAGACCCACAAAGCTTCGGGAGAAGACTAGAAGAGCCACGAGGAGGCAACAAGCCTGAAGGGCGCGCCCAGGGGGTAGGCCGCACCCCCAGGCTTGTGGGCCCCTCGTTGCCCCTCGTGACCTAATTCCAGCGCTATCAATTCCCAAATATTCCAAAATCAATAGAGAGACAGAAGAGAAAACCTTTTCGCCACCGCAAGCCTCTGTTCTTCTGTGATCCCATCTGGAGGCCTTTTCCGGTACTCTGACGGAGGGGGAATCGATCACGGAGGGCTTCTTCATCAACCTTGCTGCCCTTTCGATGATGTGTGAGTAGTTTACCACAGACCTACGGGTCCATAGCTAGTAGCTAGATGGCTCCTTCTCTCTCTTTGATCTTCAATACCATGTTCTCCTCGATGTTCTTGGAGTTCTATCCGATGTAATCTTCTTTTGCGGTGTGTTTGTTGGGATCCGATGAATTGTGAGTTTATGATCAGATTATTCATGAGAAATATTTGAGTCTTCTCTAAACTCTTTTATGCATGATTATTATAGATTTGTATTTCTCTCCGATCTATCGATTTGGTTTGACCTACTAGATTGATTTGTCTTGCAATGGGAGAGGTGCTTTGTGATGGGTTCAATCTTGAAGTGCTCAATCCCAGTGACAGAAAGGGACATGACACGTATTTGTATTGTTGCCATTAAGGATAAAAAGATGGTGTTTAATCATATTTCTTGAGTTTACTTTGTCTACATCATGTCATCTTGCTTAAGGCGTTACTCTGTTTTCATTAACTTAATACCCTAGATGCATGCTGGATAGCGGTTGATGGGTGGAGTAATAGTAGTAGGTGCAGGCAGGAGTCGGTCTACTTGTCTCAGACGTGATGCATGCTGGATAGCGGTCGATGAGTTTACTTTGTCTACTTGTCATGTCCCTTTCTGTCACTGGGATTGAGCACCGCAAGATCGAACCCATTACAAAGCACCTCTCCCGTTGCAAGATAAATCAATCTAGTTGGCCAAACCAAATCAATAGATCGAAGAGAAATACCAAGCTATAATAATCATGCATAAAAGAGTTCAGAGAAGACTCAAATAATATTCATGGATAATCTGATCATAAACTCACAATTCATCAGATCCCAACAAACACACCGCAAAAAGTGATTACATCGGATAGAACTCCAAGAACATCGAGGAGAACATTGTATTGAAGATCAAAAAGAGAGAAGAAGCCATCTAGCTACTAACTATGGACCCGAAGGTCTGTGGTAAACTACTCATGCATCATCAGAATGGCAGCAAGGTTGATGTAGAGCCCCTTCGTGATCGATTCCCCCTCCGGCGGAGTACCGAAAAAGGCCTCCAGATGGGATCTCTCAAGAACAGAAACTTGCGGCGGCGGAAAAAGTATTTCGTGGACTCCTCTGTTGGTTTCCTGATTATAGAGAATTTATAGTGGAGGAATTAGGTCACACGGAGCTGTGTGGGCCCCATGAGCCACCAGGGCACCCCCCTGGGGCACGCCGTGGTGCCTCGTGGGCCACTGCTTCATCTTCTCGTCTCCTCCCGAAGCTTCTAGTGTTTGTTATGTCCAGAAAAAAATCTCCAAAAAGTTTCCTGGCATTTGGGCTTCGTTTGGTACTGATACTCTGGAAAACCAAAAACAGGCAAAAAAACAGCAACTGGCACTGGGCACTAAGTTAATAGGTTAGTCCCAAAAAATGATATATAATTGATGTAAATGTATATAAAAACATCCAAGATTGATACTATAATAGCAGGGAACAATAAAAAATTATAGATACGTTGGAGACGTATCAAGCATCCCCAAGCTTAATTCCTGCTCGTCCTCGAGTAGGTAAATGATAAAAACAGAATTTTTGATGTGGAATGCTACCTATCATATTCATCATATACTCTTTTCTTTGTAGCATGGATATTTAGACTTGAATGATTCAAAGCAATAGTCTATAGTTTGACATGAAGATATAAATACTCAAACATACTAACAAGCAACCATGTCTTTCAAAATATCAATGCTAAAGAAAGTTATCCCTAGCCCATTATGCTCAATCATTGATCCATTCATGAAACACACTCAATATTAGCTACACACAATGCACAAGTATGACAATAGTGCTCTCTAGTTGGTGCTTTGTAAGAGAAGATGGAGACTCAAAATAAAAATAAAAATTGCGTAAAAGTAAATAGATAGGCCCTTCGCAGAGGGAAGCAGAGATTTGCAAATGTGCCAGAGCTCAAAGCTTAAATTAGAGAGATAAAAATATTTTGAGAGGCATGCTTTTCCTGTCAATGAAAACGACCGAGAATTCCCAATATCTTCCATGCTAGACACATCATAGGCGGTTCCCAAACAGAAAATAAAGTTTATTTCCTTTCCACCATTCTTTCACAATCCATGGCTAGACGTATCCACGGGTGCCCTCCATACCAACACTTTCCAAGGAATTTTGTTGTTACTAATTTTTTATTCATTGTGGGACTGGGCATCCCTATTACCAGCCACTCTCTCGTGCAATGACAAGTGAATAAACACTCATCGTGAGAATAACACACCTAGCATGGAAAATATTGGCCACCCCCTGCCGCTTCATGAGCGGTACGGGCAAACAAAATGGAAAATTATTTTGAAAAATTAGAGTTGGCACATGCAAATTTACTTGGAACGGCATGGAAATACCGCATATAGGTAGATATGGTGGACTCATTTGGCACAACTTGGGTTTAAGGAGTTTGGATGCACAAGCAGTATTCCCGCTTAGTACAAATGAAGGCTAGCAAATAGATTAAGAAGCGACCAACCAAAAAGCGAAAACGGTCATAAACATGCATTGAACATAACTAACACCGAATAATGCACCATAAGTAGGATATAATTTCTTTGCATAACTATTGACTTAATGTGCATGCATAGGGAATCACAAACCTTAACACTAATATTCTTACTAAATCACAATTACTCACTAACATGACTCACATATTGTCATCTCCATATCACAAAACTATTGCAAGGAATCACACTTATCATATCCAATGATCTATATGAAAGTTTTTATTATATCCCTCTTGAATATTCATCACTTTGGGACCAAATTCATATCTTGTGCAAATTACCATTACTATTATCAACTCTCAAAAAGATATAAGCGAAGCATGAGAGTGCAAATATTTCTTCAAAATTTTAGTCTTATAAACTCTCAAAATAATATAAGTCAAGCATGAGAGTTTAAATATTTCTTCAAAATATAGCCACCGCCATGCTCAAAAATATTTAAGTGAAGCACTAGAGCAACTGCCTAGCTCAAAAAATTTGAGTGAAGCACATAGAGTTTTCTAACAAATTATGATAAACGTGTGGCTCTCTCAAATTGGTGTGTCCAGAAAAGATGATTGTGACAAAATAAAAAGCAAACAAAGCAAAGACTCATATAATACACGACGCTCCAAGTAAAACACATATCATGTGGCGAATAAAAATATAGCTCCAAGTGAAATTACCGATGGTTGGTAGAAGAAAGAGGGGATGCCTTCCGGGGCATCCCCAAGCTTAGACGCTTGAGTCTTCCTTGAATATTACCTTGGGGTGCCTTGGGAATCCCCAAGCTTAGGCTCTTGCCACTCCTTATTCCTTCATCCATCGTGATCTCACCCAAAACTTGAAAACTTCAATCACACAAAACTCAACAAAACCTTCGTGAGATCCGTTAGTATAACAAAATAAATCACTACTTTAAGTACTGTTGCGAACCCATTCATATTTTATTTTTGCATTATACCTACTGTATTCTAACTTCTCCATGTCTTATACCCCCCGATACAATCCATAGTTTCATCAAAACAAGCAAGCAATGCATCAAAAATAGAATCTGTCAAAAACAGAACAGTCTGCAGAGATCTATTTAAAAGCCATACTTCTGTAACTCCAAAAATTCTGAACAATTAGGAAAACGTGGGAAATTCATACACCAATACTGTGTAAAAATTTCAGATTTTTTTGACGCTCCAGTACAGAACTAAAATTCCAGCACTGGACGCAAAACTTTCTGTTTTCCAAACAGCATCAATTATACTACCTCCCAAATCATCCCAAAGGCATTACTTGGCACAAACACTAATTAAAACATAAAAAACTCAATAATAACAGTAGCATAATTGTGAAAACACACAAGAACAGAAACAAAAAGTAAAAATTTATTTTATTCATTGGGTTGCCTCCCAACAAGCGCTATTGTTTTATGCCCCTAGCTAGGCATATTGCATAGTTTCAAGTATTGTCATCTTTGGTTTCCAACTCCTCAATCACACATCCATTTTTTCTAATAGATTTAACATAGGTATTGCTCATCATCACACTTCTAGGCACAAAATCAAGAATTTTACTTTTGTGAATAGGTTCCTTAATTATGTCGATGAAATTGGGGTGCACGCTAATCATTTTAAGATCCTCATTTCCCTTACTAGAAGTAGCACCATTGGTTTTAGGAACATACATGAACTTGAAATTTTTATTGGGAGGAGTTCTATCAATATTCTTAACGGAGGAAAAAGCCGAGCCCAAGTTACTAATAATTTCTTCTATCTTATCGATTCTAGCGGGGCTTTGTTCTATTCTTTCATTAACTACCGGTTCCCTTTCCTTTAAGGTTTTCAATGTGATTCCTACCTTAGAACCAAATTGAGTGATATGATTATGAAATTTTTTATCTGAATTCTCAATATGTTCAATAGTAGGCATTTTACTTTCAATAGCTTCTAACCTTTCCATAACATGTTCCATAGTCAAAGTTGTTTCATTAACAGTGATAGGTGGTGATCCCACTAAATTTCCCATAGCATTGAAAGCATCCATAGAGGGACACATCAAGAAATTTCCTCCGGTAATAGTATCAAGTACAAATCTATACCAAGTAGTAATGCCCACATAAAAATTGTGAAGAAGGATGGTGGTGGATTGCTTATGAGTTGATCTATTATGAGCATCACAGATCCTATACCAAGCATCTTTTAACTTCTCTCCTCACCTTTGTTTAAAATTAAGCACTTCATTTTCAGGGGTAATAGTAACGAGCGAAGAACTAGCCATAATGATAAGACGAGCAAACAAGAAAAAGGCAAACGGAAAATATTTTTTTATTTTTGTAAAAACTTTTTAGAAGTGGGGAAGATGAAAATGAGAGGCAAAGACAAATAAAATAAATGCAAGGAGATGAAAGTTTTATGCGTAGGTACCTGATAGATGTTGATGATGTCTCCCCGGCAACGGCGCCAGAAATTCTTCCTGCTACTTGTGAGCTGCGTTGGTAATTCCCTGAAGAGGAAGGGAGATGCAGTACAGTAGAGATAAGTATTTCCCTCAGTTATGAAACCAAGGTTATCAATCCAGTAGGAGAATCACGCAACACCTCGTTAACAGTACCTGCACACAAAACAACAAATCCTTACACCCAACGCAAACAAGGGGTTGTTAATCCCTCGGCGGTTAATTGCAAGATTAAGTTGTATGGTGACAGATAGATAGATTGAACTAAAATATAAAATAAAATAAATAAAGTAAAAGTGCAGCAATGTATTTTTAGGATTTTTGATATATGATAGAAGTAGACCCAGGGGCCATAGTTTTCACTAGAGGCTTCTCTCATGAAAATGGCATACGGTGGGTAAACAAATTACTCTTGGGCAATTGATAGAAAAGCAAATAATCATGATGATATCCAAGGCAATGATCATGTATATAGGCATCACGTCCGAGACAAGTAGACCAACTCCTGCTTGCATCTACTACTATTACTCCACACATCGACCGCTATCCAGCATGCATCTAGTTTATTAAGTCCAAAAAGAACGGAGTAACGCCTTAAGCAAGATGACATGATGTAGACAAAGTAAACTCATGCATGAATAAACCCCATCTTTTTACCCTTAATAGCAATGATACACACGTGTCATGTCCCTTTCTGTCACTGGGATTGAGCACCGCAAGATCAAACCCATTACAAAGCACCTCTCCCATTGCAAGATAAATCAATCTAGTTGGCCAAACCAAATCAATAGATCGGAGAGAAATACGAACCTATAATAATCATGCATAAAAGAGTTCAGAGAAGACTCAAATAATATTCATGGATAATCTGATCATAAACTCACAATTCATCGGATCCCAACAAACACACCGCAAAAAGTGATTACATCGGATAGAACTCCAAGAACATCGAGGAGAACATTGTATTGAAGATCAAAAAGAGAGAAGAAGCCATCCAGCTACTAACTATGGACCCGAAGGTCTATGGTAAACTACTCACGCATCATCGGAAGGGCAGCAAGGTTGATGTAGAGCCCCTCCGTGATCGATTCCCCCTCCGGCGGAGTACCGAAAAAGGCCTCCAGATGGGATCTCTCGAGAACAGAAACTTGCGGCGGCAGAAAAAGTATTTCGTGGACTCCTCTGTTGGTTTCCCGATTTTAGAGAATTTATAGTGGAGGAATTAGGTTAAACGGAGCTGTGTGGGCCCCACGAGCCACCAGGGCGCCCCCCCTGGGGCGCGCCGTGGTGCCTCGTGGGCCACGGCTTCATCTTCTCGTCTCCTCCCGAAGCTTCTAGTGTTTGTTATGTCTAGAAAAAAATCTCCAAAAAGTTTTGTGGCATTTGGACTTCGTTTGGTACTGATACTCTGGAAAACCAAAAACAGGCAAAAAACAGTAACTGGCACTGGGCACTAAGTTAATAGGTTAGTCCCAAAAAATGATATATAATTGTTGTAAATGTATATAAAAACATCCAAGATTGATACTATAATAGCATGGAACAATCAAAAATTATAGATACGTTGGAGACGTATCAAAGGGGTTCAGAGCAACGGGAATAAGTATTGCATCTGAAACCAGAATAGATCATCTCTAGGAAGGTGGCTCGTGATAACATTCGAAGCCATGTGCAAAGGATACTTCAGAATCAAGGTTGTACAGGAGAGTCAGGTTTTGATCCTGTGGAAATGTGGTGAGTGTCGATTAAGAGTAGAAAGGCAGTGACATCTTGCAAGTTCACGACAGCAAGGCAAGTCAGAGGACAATCTGTCAGCTATGTCGGCAACACGTCGGTACCATGGGCGGGGAACGAAGAGAACCATTTTCCTGCTCGTTAAAACGAGGCGGACCAATAGGCAAGGTTCTCGTCCATCGGTGGTTACCGGAATGTTATCAACAATAGTAACAAGGTTTTATTTGGTGTGTTGACTTAAGCAGGGATTTATCACTGCTCAGATAAAAGCTAGATTACAAGAAAGGTTAAACAGACCAATGGAAAGGAAAATGTGATGATCAGATTAAACAGACCAATGGAAAGGAATAATTGCAGACAATCCATCTCTCCGGTTGGATGTGAACACGAGAACCTAATGTTAGTGTTAGCAAAAAATTTAACCCGAAAAGAAGAGAGATCAGAGTCACAGAGTAAAGGAGAGGAATAAAAGATCCTAATCCCATCCATTGGCGACGTGCGCCCGTAAGCTACACAGCCATGTTAGTAAAATCATTTTTCAGAGACTAGACTCAACTTCGGCCAAGGAGTTGGAAAGGGGCTTCCTACATGCTGTCGGCTCTGATAACCAGCTTGTGACGCCCCCGACCCGACCGTGCACTAATCATACACGCAAATGCGCATGATCAAGCCCAGGGACTCACAGGAAGATATCACAACACAACTCTAGACACAAAATAAAATAATACAAGCTTTATATTACAAGCCAGGGGCCTCGAAGGCTCGAATACAAAAGCTCGAGTTATACAAGAGTCAGCGGAAGCATCAGTATCTGAGTACAGACATAATTAGACAAGGATGCCTTAAGAAGGCTGAGCAAAACAACGACATCTAGATTGAAAAGGCGCAGGCCTCCTGCCTGGGAGCCTCCAAAACTACTCCTGGTCGTCGGTCTCCATGTAGTAGTAGGCTCCGTCGGGGTAGTAGTAGTCATCGACGGGATCAGCTATCTCCGGGGATCCGTCATCTGATCACAGCAATCGGGTATGAGGAAAAAGAGGTAGCAAAGCAACCGTGAGAACTCATCCAAAGTACTTGCAAGACTTACATCAGATCTATTCTATTTATGCATCGGTATCAAAGGGAAGGGGCTGTATCTATGGACTATACTGCAGAAATGCCAGAATAGAGGGGAAGGCCTAGCCTATCGAAGACTAGCATCATGAAGCGTCTTGCAG
The DNA here is from genome assembly GCA_039707655.1 of Elymus sibiricus. Taxonomy (NCBI): domain Eukaryota; kingdom Viridiplantae; phylum Streptophyta; class Magnoliopsida; order Poales; family Poaceae; genus Elymus; species Elymus sibiricus. The sequence continues at coordinate 209,327,221 of CM077676.1, read as the reverse complement.
CATTAGAAGAGTGCAGATTAGCTAATAAAAGTATTAGTAACAAATATAATAGTAGCCATGCCCAGAGATCCTTCCTTGACTCCCTGCGAGAAAGCAATCCCGGAGCTATCATATTAGTTAAACATCACAAGTATCCAGTTTAAGTTGTAGTAGATCGGGATACAACACTGGGCGTCCTGTTACCGTGGACATGGCTATTCGAATAGATAACTTCCCTGCAGGGGTGCACTACTGTTACCCAACACGCTCGATTAACTCTGGCCGGACACACTTTTCTGGGTCATGCCCGGCCTCGGCTGATCGACACGACGTAGTCCTACCTAGGCTCCGCAGAGAGGTCCCCGTCGGTCTACATCCTAAGTGCTCAGGGGTCTTCGGCCCATCACCCTTTGCACTCCGGGTCATTGTGTGCAAGGTCGATACTAGCGCCATCTCTCTCCTGGATGGCACGATCCGATTGTGCCACAATGCTGAACTGGACGTCTGACAGAGTTTTTGGCTGATACATACGGCGCCGAGGGCCCCATTAAACCATTATCCCGCATGGTGGTAGTGCGTATAGGCCAGTGGCCAACTCAGATCAAATACCCAAATCCGTTAGTGAATTATTAGGAGCTCACGGAGACGACCAGTGCTTCGGCCGTTCCGACTAGGTATCTCACGGACCACGACCAGGGACTAGGCCCACCTCTCTCTTAGGTAGTCTCCGCCTGCCCTGTCGGTCCGACTACAGTGTAAGTTCCGTGTTGGCTGTCGGGACAAGTCCCGAGCTACCACCACGTCCTGGGTGGTACCGCTAACAGCCAGCCGCCACAGGACTCTCTTGCGGGTACCCTTGGGGTCGGCCCGACTTCAACATTATCTCGCGGGTGCTCTTGGAGCCGACCCGTCTTTAACATCGATCTGAGGTGAAGGTCAAAGTACCCGTGTGTCCATAACATCGTGGGAATCCGAGGAATCACCCTCGATGGATTCCCACTCGATGTAACCGTCAAGGTGAACTTGGAGGAATCACCCTCGATGGGTTCACACTTGAGGGGATGCACGACAGAGGCCTCATCGGAGGTGGTGAAAGAGGAATCACCCTCGGTAACCCACAACCGACTAGCTACGGTACAGAGATATCATCAGGAGTGAGGTAGGAGGTATCACCCTCGGCACTCGATAGTAGCTCTACAGAGTCTTACAACTAAGGGGGGTGTGCGGTGCTGTGTCGGTCTCTGCACATCGATCACATTGATCGAAACATCTGGAAACAAAGCATGGCAATACGGACAAGGGTGCGGGGCCACTGATGGATCACTAACCAGCCTATACTAAGCATTTAGGACAATAGGTAAAGTATCAACAGCAGGTTACAAAATCAGGCTATGCATTAGAATAGGAGCAATCAAATATAGTAGCAAAATCTAATGCAAGCATGGGAGAGAAAGAATGGGCGATATAGGAATGATCAAGGGGGTTTTGCTTGCCTGGAAGCTTTGCTGAAAGGGAAGAAGGGTCGTCGGTGACGTAATCGATCCCAGGGGTATCGACAGCAGTCGCAGGGCCTACCGGAGAAGAAAGAGGAGGGAGAAACAAATAAATAACGGGCAAACAAATACACACAGATGCATGTCAGGTCGGTACGGGTTGATTATGTGCTCTAGTGCTACAATAATTATTTTAGACGGAGAGGGAAAATATCCGGGAATGTTTTCCCAGCTCCAGGTGCTTATCGGTATATTGATCCGGAGGGGAAGGTTCCATGCTCATATAGTTAGGAGTGATGGTCAAGCATTTTGATCACATATTCGGATTCGTCTTATTTTTCTGACCATTTTTCATATATAAATTATTTTGATCCGAGTTACGGTTTATTTTATATGATTTTTTAAAGTTTTAATCATTTCCTGGAATTTACTGGATTTAATTTAATTTCGAAAATAATTGGAAAATTGCTAGGGGTACCCAGAAAAGTGTACCCAGCACTGTGAATAGAGGCTGACATGTGGGTCCCCGGGCTGAGTCAGCACACTGACTCAGCGTGTCTTATCCAAAGGAACAGTGCACTGTGGGTCCCATATGTCAGTGCCACATATTTTTAACAGACAAATTAATAGGTTAATTAGCGGTGGCGGGGCCCAGTGTCAGTGAGGTTAGGGGGGTTAATTATTTTTTTGCTAGCTACTAATTAGAAGGGCCGGGCACACTGGCAGAGAGCCAGCCAGCCAAGCAGCTGAACACGCACGCGCCTACGCACACAGCCACGGCCGAGCCATGGCCACGGCATGGCCGGCCAGCAGGAGCAGCAGCGGCAGCGGCAGCAGCAGTACACGGCGGCGGTGGCAGCAGTACGTGGCGGCAGTGGCATGATACGTCTCCATCGTATCTATAATTTTTGATTGTTTCATGCCAATATTCTACAACTTTCATATACTTTTGGCAACATTTTATATTATTTTTGGGACTAACATATTGATCCAGTGCCGAGTGCCAGTTCCTGTTTTCTGCTTGTTTTTTGTTTCACAGAATATCCATATCAAACAAAGTCCAAATGCAATAAAATTTTACGGAGAATTATTTTGGAATATATGTGATTTTTGGGAGGTGGAATCAACGCAAGACGGTGTCCGAGGGTGGCCAAAAGGCACCAGGGCGCGCCTGGGGGGGAGCAAACGCGCCCTGGTTGCTCGTGAGCACCTCATAGGTCGGTTGGTGCTATTCTTTGGGCGCAAGGAAGCTAATATCCAGATAAAAATCATGTTAAAATTTCAGCCCAATCGGAGTTACGGATCTCCGGGCATTTAAGAAACGGTGAAGGGCCAGAAAACAGGAACGCGAAACAGAAGAGAACGGAGAGAGAGAGAGAGATCCAATCTAGGAGCGGCTCCTGCCCCTCCGCCGCCATGGCAGCCATGGACCAGAGGGGGAACTCTCCTCCCATCTAGGGGGGAGGCCAAGGAAGAAGAAGAAGGAGGGGGGCTCTCTCCCCCTCTCTCCCGGTGGCGCCGGAGCGCCGCCGAGGGAACCATCGTGACGGCGATCTACACCAACAACTTCGCCGCCATCAACACCAACTCTCTCCCCCTCTATGCAGTGGTGTAACCTCTCTTTTCCCGCTGTAATTCTCTACTTAAACATGGTGCTTAATGCTACATATTATTATCCAATGATTTGTGGCCATCCTATGATGTTTGAGTAGATTCTTTTTGTCCTATGGGTTGATTGATGATCGTGATTGGTTTGAGTTGTATGTTTTATTTTGGTGCTGTCCTATGGTGCCCTCCTTGTCGCACAAGCGTGAGGGATTACCGTTGTACGGTTTGCAATACGTTCATAATTCTCTTATAGTGGGCGGCTAGAGTGACAGAAGCTTACACCCGAGTAAGGGGGTTGTTGCGTATGGGAGTAAAGAGGACTTGATACTTAATGGTATGGTTGGGTTTTACCTTAATGATCTTTGGTAGTTGCGGATGCTTGCTAGAGTTCCAATCATAAGTGCATATGATCCAAGTACGGAAAGTATGTTAGCTCATGCCTCTCCCTCATATAAAATTGCAATAATGATTACCGGTCTAGTTATCGATTGCCTATGGACAAATCTTTTCTTTGTGTTACACAAAGCTCTCTACTAAAACTAACTTTTATTATCTTGCAAATTACTCGTAGTTTTATTATCTCGCAAAGTACTCCTAATTTTATTCTTGCAAAGTAATTCTAGCATTACACCCGCAAAATAGTTTCATACTTGTTCGAGGTAAAGCGAACGTTAAGTGCGCGTAGAGTTGTATCGATGGTCGATAGAACTTGAAGGGAATATTAATTCTACCTTTAGCTCCTCGTTGGGTTCGACACTCTTATTTATCGAAAAAGCTACAATTGATCCCCTATACTTGTGGGTTATCAAGACCTTTTTCTGGCGCCGTTGCCGGGGAGCAATAGTGTGGGGTTAATATTCTCGTGTGTGCTTGTTTGCTTTATCACTGAGTAGATTTTATTTTGTGCTCTTGTTTTCTATCTTTAGTTATGGGTAGGAAACGTAAAATACCAAAAAAAATAGTTGTACCTGCTAAACCAATGGTTGAAGAACCACCCAAAATCTATTATACTGCTGAAGCTTTCTACTTGGATCATCTTCGATCCCTATGTGCTCGTGCTGAAAACCCAACTAGCTTAGTTGAGGGAAAATCATTAAATGAGCATGCTTATTTTGTGCGACACCGCTTATCTCAAAAAGGGAAACTTTTACAGAATCATATTAATACTATGCATTGCTATGCTTGGAATTTATGTGAAATACATGATTTTACTTGTTGTTCTGAAGACCCTAAGAAACACCTTCCCTATCAATGTGAGTTTAGTGATAATGGGGTTTTATCTTCTTATGCCAAAGGAGATTATAATTACTATGATATTGAACAAATAGAAGAATTTGTTGCTTTTAAGGGTGCCCATGAAATTGCTTCTTTGATTGAAAAGTATGATGCTACTCTTTACAAATCTGAAAATTTTGCCATACTTAAATATTGTTATGAAAACTATGCTTCTAATGCTTATGTTAAGGAATTGATTGAGAGAATGTCTGCTGCCTTGGAAGAGACTAATATTTTGCAGGAATCTATGGAAGAAGAAATTGCTGAAACTGTGAGCTTATTAGATGAAAAAGATGACGAGGAGAGCGAAGAACAAAAGGAGGAATAGCGGATTAGCTACCCGTGCCCACCTTCTAATGAGAGTAACTCTTCAACTCATACATTGTTTAATTTCCCTTCGTGCTTACCGAAGGATGAATGCTATGATAATTGCTATGATTCCGTTGATTCATTTGAAATATCCCTTTTTGATGAAATTGATGCTTGCTATGCTTGTGGCCATGATGCCAATATGAATGATGCTTATGGAGATGAACTTGCTATAGTTCCTTATGTTAAGAATGAAATTGTTGCTATTGCACCTACACATGATAGTCATATTATCTTTTTGAATTCTCCAAACTACACTATATCGGAGAAGTTTGTGCTTATTAAGGATTATATTGATGGGTTGCGTTTTACCGCTACACATGATGATTTTGATGGATATAATATGCATGTGCTTGCTGCCCCTACTTGCAATTATTATGAGAGGGGAACTACAACTCCACCTCTCTATGTTTCCAATACGATAAAATTGCAAGAAACTGTTTATACTATGCATTGGCCTTTACTTGATGTGCATGAATTGTTCTTTTATGACATGCCGATGCATAGGAAGAGAGTTCGACTTCGTCATTGCATGATATATGTTGCTTTGTTCTCACTACTAAAATACAAATAATTGTTAATTAAAATTGGCTTTGATATACCTTGGGATCCGGGTGGATCGGTTACATGAGCACTTTATGCCTAGATTAATGGCTTTAAAGAAAGCGCTGACAGGGAGGCAACCTGGAAGTTTTAGAGAGTCATTTATTTATGTTGAGTGATTTTATAAAGTTTAAAAACAAAAAAAATATAGAGGGGAACCTAAAACTTTTCAAAAAGAAAAGTGAAAGTAAGAAAGACGAACACCGTTGAAGTGGGGGACGTCCTTGAACTTTGTTCATGCCCATGGAAACTTTGTGAATCTTGAATTACAGAAACTTCTCAACAAAAATAATTATTCCCTTGTACAAATCCATTGTATTATAAAAATAATGTGCCAAGATTTGCCGTTAGGATGTTTAAATTGCTTGTTTGGTATGTGCGGTGCAAAAACAGAAACTTTTGCTGTAGTGCGTGAATTTACATTTTTTACTGGAACATGAAAAAATTCTGAAATTTTTACACAGTAATTCTGTGCAATTGTTTTATTCTTTCCTATTTTTTCAGAATTTTTAGAGTTAAATAAGTATGGACAATGTTCAGATTACTACAGACTATTCTGTTTTTGACAGATTCTGTTTTTGACGCATTGTTTTGCTTGTTTTGATGAAACTATGGATTGTATCGGAAGGTATAAGCCATGGAGAAGTTAGAATACAGTAGTTATAATGAAAAACTAAAATATGAATGGGTTTGCAACAGTACTTAAAGTAGTGATTTGCTTTATTATACTAACGGATCTCACGAAGGTTTTGTTAAGTTTTGTGTGGATGAAGTGTTCAAGGATCGAGGAGGTATTGATATGAGAAGAATGAGGAGAGGCAAGAGCTCAAGCTTGGGGATTCCCAAGGCACCCCAAGTAAATATTCAAGGAGACTCAAGCGTCTAAGCTTGGGGATGCCTCGGAAGGCATCCTATCTTTATTCAACAATTATCGGTATGTCTCGGTTTTTGTTTTTTTCACATGATATGCGTAAATTCTTGGAGCGTCTTTTGTGTTTATTTTTCCCTTTTCTTTTATGCACCATGCTGGTATGAGATAGTCCTTGGTTGATTTATAGAATGCTCTTTGCACTTCACTTATATCTTTTGAGTATGGCTTTATAGAATGCTTCATGTGCTTCACTTATATCATTTGAAGTTTGGATGCCTGTTTCTCTTCATATAGAAAACCGTTATTTGTAGAATGCTGTTTTGCTTCACTTATACTTATTAGAGCATGGTCTTTTGTAGAAAGAATTAAACTCTCATGCTTCACTTATATCTATTTAGAGGGTCAACAGGAATTGGTCATTCACATGGTTAGTCATAAAATCCTACAAAAAACTTGTAGATCATTGAATATGGTATGTTTGATTCCTTGCAATAGTTTTGCGATATAGAGATGGTAATATGTGGGAGGTACTAGTGAATGATTGTGGTTTAGTAGGAATATTGGTGTTAAGGTTTGTGATTCCCGAAGCATGCACGTATAGTCTCTCGTTATGCTAAGAAGTTGGAGCACGATTTATTATTGATTGTCTTCCTTTGCGTGGAGGTTGAGGGCGCGCGATGGTTAACTCCTACCAACCTCCCCCCTAGGGGCATGCGTAGTAGTACTTTGCGTCAAGGGCTAATAAACTTTCGCAATAAGTATGTGAGTTCTTTATGACTAATGTGAGTCCATGGATTATACGCACTCTCACCTTTCCGCAATTTGCCAGCCTCTTCGGTACCGTGCATTGCCCTTTCTCACCTCGAGAGTCGGTGCAAACTTCGCAGGTGCATCCAAACCCCATGATATGATACGCTCTATCACACATAAGCCTCCTTATATCTTCCTCAAAACAGCCACCATACCTACCTATTATGGCATTTCCATAGCCATTCCGAGATATATTGCCATGCAACTTCCATCATCATCATATACACGACTTGAGCATTCATTGTCATATTGCTTTGCATGATCGTAAGATAGCTAGCATGATATTTTAATGGCTTGTCCGTTTTTTTGATATCTTTGCTATGCTAGATCATTGCACATCCTGGTACACTGCCAGAGGCATTCATATAGAGTCATACTTTGTTCTAGTATCGAGTTGTAATTTTTTGAGTTGTAAGTAAATAGAAGTGTGATCATCATCATTATTCATTATTAGAGCATTGTCCCAGTGAGGAAAGGATGATGGAGACTATGATTCCCCCACAAGTCGGGATGAAACTTCGGACAAAATAAAATAAAATAAAGAAGAAAAAAAGGTGAGGCCAAAAAGAGCCCAAGAAAAAAAAAGAGAAAAAAATGAAATGAGAGAAAAAGAGAGAAGGGCAATGTTACTATCCTTTACCACACTTGTGCTTCAGAGTAGCACCATGTTTTTCATATAGAGAGTCTCCTATGCTTTCATTTTCATACACTAGTGGGAATTTTCATTATAGAACTTGGCTTGTATATTCCAATGATGGGCTTCCTCAATTGCCCGAGGTCTTGAGCAAGCGAGTTGGATGCACACCCACTTAGTTTTACGTTAAGCTTTCGTACACTTATAGCTCTTAGTGCATCCGTTGCATGGCAATCCCTACTCCTTGCATTGATATCAATTGATGGGCATCTTCATAGCCCGTTGATTAGCTGCGTCGATGTGAGACTTTCTTCCTTTTTTGTCTTCTCCATATTAATCTCTACCACCGCATTCTATTCCACCCATAGTGCTATATCCATGGCTTGCACTCATGTATTGCGTGGGGGTCGAAAAAGCTGAAGCGCGTTAAAAAGTATGAACCAATTGCTTGGCTGACACCGGGGTAGTACATGATTTATATTTTGTGTTAAGAAGATGGAGCATGACAAGGCTATATGATTTTGTAGGGATAGCATTCTTTAGCATTTTTATTCTGAAAGGCATGATTGTTTGTTGGGATGCCTGAGTATTGATGTCTTTATATCAAATTATAGACTATTGCTTTGAATCACTCGTGTTTTAATATTCATGCCATGACTAGATTATATGATCAAGATTATGCTAGGTGGCATTCCACATCAAAAATTATCTTTTTTATCATTTACCTACTCGAGGACGAGCAGGAATTAAGCTTGGGGATGCTGATACGTCTCCGTCGTATCTATAATTTTTGATTGTTTCATGCCAATACTCTACAACTTTCATATACTTTTGGCAACATTTTATATTATTTTTGGGACTAACATATTGATCCAGTGCTCAGTGCCAGTTCCTGTTTTCTGCTTGTTTTTTGTTTCGCAGAATATCCATATCAAAAGAAGTCCAAATGCAATAAAAATTTACGAAGAATTATTTTGGAATATATGTGATTTTTGGGAGGTGGAATCAATGCAAGATGGTGTCCGAGGTGGCCACGAGGCACCAGGGCGCGCCTGGGGGGGAGCAAACGCGCCCTGGTGGCTCGTGAGCACCTCGTAGGTTGGTTGGTGCTATTCTTCGGGCGCAAGGAAGCTAATATCCGGATAAAAATCGTGTTAAAATTTCAGCCCAATCGGAGTTACGGATCTCCGGGAATTTAAGAAACGGTGAAGGGCCAGAAAACAGGAACGCGAAACAGAAGAGAACGGAGAGAGAGAGAGATACAATCTAGGAGGGGCTCCTGCCCCTCCGCCGCCATGGCAGCCATTGACCAGAGGGGGAACTCTCCTCCCATCTTGGGGGGAGGCCAAGGAAGAAGAAGGAGGGGGGCTCTCTCCCCCTCTCTCCCGGTGGCGCCGGAGCGCCGCCGGGGCACTACTAGAAAAAGGGCTATAGCTAATATGGACATTAATGGCGCACCACACACATGGTGCGCCACTGCTATATAGCAGTGGCGCACCATGTGTAGGTACGCCATTAGTGTCCATATCACTAATGGCGCACCACACCAACGGTGCGCCACTACTAACAATTTTTTTTTCCAAAACTAGTAATGGCGCACCAGGGTCTAGTGCACCATACACTCTGTGCGCCACTACTGACAAATTTTTTTTTTACTTTTTTTTTCAAAACTAGTAATGGCGCACCAGGGTATAGTGCGCCATTACTAGTTCAAACTAGTAATGGCGCACCCCAACCACGGTGCGCCACTACTAACATTTTTTTTTTCAAAACTAGTAATGGCGCACCACATGACAGGTGCGCCATTAGTAACCAGGGTTACTAATGGCGCATTTTAAGGTGGTGCGCCATTGGTAACCTGAGAGCAGCTAGATATTTTGGACAGCCACCTACCACATTCACTTTCGCCACTTCATTCTCTCCACCTCCTCCTCCAAGCTTGTCTCGGGTGCCTCCTCCTCCTCACCTCATTTGCACCATAGATTCACCCAAATTAAGTGGTTAAATTTCCTTTTTTTGATAGGTAAGTAAGGGGAAAGCTTTCTTTATGTTGTAGATCTACTTTTTTCTCCCTCCAACAACGTGCACATGCACTTGTTATGGCCTAGATCTACGTATGTTTGTGGTGTTGCATATGTTTGTGGTGTTGCATATGTTTGTGTTTGCAGGTACCGGTATTTGAAATGCGATAGTTGCCAATATTTTGCCAGAATGTTGATTCATTTCCGTTTCGGCGAGAATTTGGCACTATGCATTCTTTTTGGTCCTATTTTTAGGCAAAGTCATGCCAAATTTTTTTTTGGTTCTAAAATATCGTTTTGCTCTACCCCGCAGGCGACCATGGTCCGCACGATGACCGAAGGCATCGTGAATAGGTTTTTGAGCTCCGCGAAGGCCGAGATGCTTCAAAAGAACGAGACGGAGATAAGATGTCCGTGTCGAAGATGCAAGCTGAAGAGCCTTATGGACCCGGATTCCGTACAGGTGCGGGACCACCTGCTCTTGCGTGGTTTCATGGATGGCTATCGGTGGCAAGGTGATGAAGATGATTATGAAGTCGTCCATGGGGGCCGGGCAAGAAATGAGGAAGGGCAGCAAGACAACCGCGGCGAGGGCAGGCGAGAAGACGAAGAATCTCCAGGACATGATCACGAAGTAGATGCAGTAGTACACAGTCATCATGTAGAAGATGCCGGACATGATGATGAGGAAGATGCCGGAGCAGACGAAGGGCATGATCATGAAGATGAAGATGCCGAAGCAGACGACGATGGACCATCGATGGGCTGGGTGCAGGACCCTCATATTCAAGAGCTGCTTCTCAAGCAGACGGATAACGCAAGGGCTGCCGCCCGAGAGAAAGCCAAGCTGGATCAACTGGAGATAGACGCGGTTACTCCATTGTATGAAGGATGCAGGCCCGAGGATACCCGCCTGAAAGTAACGCTCATGGCTCTGGAGATGAAGGTAAAACACAAAATGACCGACGCATGCTTCGACGAGAACATGTCATTCTGGCACGAACGTCTTCCCAAGGGGAACAAGTGCCCAACCAGTTTCGAGGAGGCGAAGAAAATCGTGTGTCCTCTAGATTTACCGCACGTGAAATACCATGTGTGCATGAACAATTGCATCATTTATCGGGACGAGCACGCGGAGTCTACCATATGTCCGGTGTGCGGCGTCACTCGATACAAGAAGAGGAAGAAAGCTCCTCGAAAAGTGGTGTGGTACTTTCCGATCACTCCTCGTCTGCAGCGGTATTTCGCGGACCCTAAGGTAGCAAAGCTCCTGCGTTGGCACGCGGATAGGGAGGAGAAGAAGCGAGAAGATGACGGAAATGATCCGGAGATAAATAAAAAAGACAAGATGCTGAGTCACCCTAAGGATGTGAGCCAGTGGCAAGCGTTGAACTTCGAACACCCAGAATTTGGGGACGATCCAAGGAACATCGTGCTGGGAGCGAGCACCGATGGAGTCAATCCGTTTGGCATCCAGAGAAGCACACATAGCACCTGGCCTGTGTTTGTGTGGATGTACAACCTTCCCCCCTGGTTGTGCATGAAGAGGAAGTACATTCACATGAGTATGCTAATTGAAGGGCCGAAACAACCAGGGAACGACATCAATCTGTATCTGGGGCTGCTGAAAGAGGAGCTAGACACACTGTGGAAAACGCCAGCCAATACGTGGGACGCCGCAGAGAAAGAATATTTCCCTATGAGAGCCGCACTGCTCACGACGGTGCATGACTATCTCGGTTACGGATATGTCGCGGGGCAGGTGGTCCAAGGATTTTCTGGATGCGTCAGGTGCATGGATGACACAACGTATCGCCAGCTAGATAGAGATCCCGGGTCTTTGAAAACCGTGTTCATGGGACATCGAAGGTGGCTTCGCGACGATGACTCATGGAGAAAACGCAAGGATCTGTTCGATGGTGAAACCGAACCCCGAAGACGCCCGCGTACGAGGAGCGGCGAGGAAATAGACGAGCTGTTGAAAAATTGGAAAGAGTGCCCACCGCCGGGAAAGGCGCCAGAGCCGGGAAAGGCGCCAGAGCCGGGAAAGAAGCGAAAGGCGCCAGAGCCGCTGCTGAAGGTATGGAAAACGAGGTCTGTTTTCTGGGACTTGCCGTACCGGAAGATCCTCCGTGTGCCTCACAGCCTTGATGTCATGCATATCACGAAGAACGTGTGCGAGAGTCTGCTTGGTACCCTGCTCAACATGCCAGAGAGGACCAAAGATGGGCCGAAAGCAAGGGCAGACTTGAAATCAATGGGCATCAGGGAGGAGCTTCACGCTAATGATGATGATGATGATGATGAGGCGAAGGACACGGAAAGTCGTCGCAAAGGCAAAAAGGCCAAGAAGATCGGAAATGACTTCCCTCCCGCGTGCTTCACTCTAAGTCAGGAGGAGATCGAGCAGTTTTTCACCTGCCTCGTAGGAGTAAAACTTCCTTACGGTTACGCGGGGAAGATAAGCAGATACCTAGACTCAGCGAAGCAGAAGTTCAGCGGGATGAAGTCTCACGACTGTCACGTGCTGATGATGCAGATACTTCCAGTTGCAATCCGTGGGATCATGGACGCGCACGTCCGTGAAACGCTATTTGGCCTATGCAACTTTTTCGACGTCATCTCTCGAAAGTCGGTTGGCGTGAGGCAACTCAGAAGGCTACAGGAAGAGATCGTGGTGATACTATGCGAGCTTGAGATGTACTTCCCGCCCGCATTCTTCGACGTTATGGTGCATCTGCTGGTCCATATCGTGGAGGATATCATCCAACTCGGGCCGACATTCCTGCACAACATGATGCCGTTCGAAAGGATGAATGGTGTCATCAAAGGATACGTTCGCAACATGTCACGTCCAGAGGGAAGCATAGCCAGGGGCTTTCTGACCGAAGAGTGCATCTCCTACTGCACAAATTATCTAGGCATCGAGAACCCCGTTGGTCTGCCCGTCAACAGGCACCTCGGCAGGCTCGCTGGATGGGGTCACCGCGACGGTCGCCGCGAAATGCATGTCGACTTCGAGGGTCGACTCGCCGACTTTGAAAGAGCAAACCTAGTCGCGCTACAACACATAGACATGGTCGATCCTTGGGTGGTAGAGCACAAAACCTTTATTGAGAAGACGTACAATGACCGAGGCCAACAGAGGACGGACGGAGATATAATCAAAGAGCACAACTCATGTTTCACGCGTTGGTTCAAGGAGAAGCTTCTGTCGTACCCTTTACATGAGGATTCTTCCGCGGAAGAACAACTCATATTCGCCTTGTCACAGGGCGCCGAGCACAACCGGATGACGTATGAGGCGTACGATATCAACGGCTACACATTCTACACCGAGGGAAAGGACATGAAGAGCGATGGTTATCAGAACTCCGGGGTAACGATGGAATCCTACACCGTTAACGACAAGGACAGATACTACGGAAGGATCGAGGAGATCTGGGAGCTGAGCTACGCTGGAGAGAAGGTCCCGATGTTCCGTGTCAGATGGGCCAAGAGCGTCCTAAAAGAAGACCGGTATTTCACCACCATGGTTATACCCGAAGCCAAATCCAAGACCGCGGGCGCAAACGTCACCGCGAAAAATGAGCCATGGGTACTGGCTTCCCAAGTGGACCAATGCTTCTTCATTACCGACCCGTCAAAGCCCAGTCATGTTGTCGTGAGGAGAGGCAAAAGGAAGATCATCGGAATGGATGAAGTCGCCAATGAGCAAGACTTCGACAAGTACGGCGACCCGAAGATGGAACATGACGACGACGATGAAGTGCCATACACCACAAGAAGAAGCAGGACCACCCTACCTAAAGGACGTCCGTTCAAGAGAAGAACTCCATTTGCGAAAAAGAAGGGCAAGAAGATTGTGAAAAGATAGCTAGCTAAGATCGATTGTATTTAAATTGTAGTCTTCATTTCTCAATTGTATTTCGACATATGGAAATGACATTTCTTCTGTTCTAGTCCTCATGAATATTTATTTATGTTTATTCTGATATTTATGTTTATTCTGGTATTTATGTTTATTCTGGTATACCAATTTTTATTTATGTTTATTCTGGTATTGAATTTCTAACTCACAAAAAGTATTGAATTTGTTAATATTTCTTGAACTCATGAATATTTTTAAATTTCATGGGCACTTTTTGAATTCATGAATATTTTTTCAAATTTGATGATATTTTTTCATATTCATAAATGTTTTACCAATTCACAAATGAATGCAACCAAAAATCCAAAAAAAAAAGTTACTAATGGCGCACCAGGAGAAGGTGCGCCATTGCTATCAAGGTACTTATGGCGCACCAGGGGTGGGTGCGCCATTGTTATCACTGTATTTATGGCGCACCCCTAGGAGGTGCGCCATTGCTAACCTTCCCCCCTCTATGTAGGTGTGTTCTGTCCATCTCGCTGTCCCTCCCTCGCCAGATCCCCCTCGCCCCCCGCGCCCGCTCCACCGCCGCCGACGACCCCCCGCACCCGACGACCCCCGTGCCCGCTCCACCGCCGCCGACGACCCCCCGCACCCGGCGAAGATGGAGTCGCCGCCGGAGCACTAGGAGGAGGAGGCCCGCGTCCACCAGGAGAGGAGGCCCGAGCACCTCGCGACCTCCCCGCCTCCCCCAAGCTCGCCGTCTCCACCCTCCGTCGTCTCCGCTCCGGCCACCACCTCATCGTGGTCAGGTAATCTTCATTGCCCTCCTCCCTCTGCCTCTCTTCTCCTCTCTTCCTCCTCTCCTCCCTCCCAGCCATGCCCTCTTCTTCTCTCTTTAGCTAGGTTTAGGTCAAATCCCTCTCGAATTTAGGTCAAATTAGGTTCAAAAAATTGCTAATTTTGGTCAAATTAGCAAGTGTCCAACTTCTTGCTCTGTAGCAAGTGTCCATCTTCCTGTGTATTTCATATATATTGGAGTTTATATCATATATATTGCTGGCATGTATTTCATATGTTCTGTAGCATTAAGGCTACATAGCATGCCATTTTTGTGCCATCGTGTCGTGATGATATTGGGGGGTTTTGTCTCCGACCATCGTGTCGTGATGATATTGTGGGGTGTTGTGGGGTTGCAGCGGGGCGGGGGTGGGATAATGATTTTGCAGGTACCCCGAGAGGCCCTTGAGTTTGCCGGAATGTCGATTAACTTCCGTTCCGGCAAATTCGGGTACTCCATATGTCCTATTTTCAGCAAAGGTCATGCTGAAATTTTCCGTGAATTTTAGCATGACTTTGCTAAAAATAGGACATATGGGGTACTTGCGACTAATGCATGGGCCGGGGTATCTTAGTACTTAATTAAGTAGGAAACCGAAGCCCAATCGGAGTACAGGGATTTGTCCATGTCATTTTCCATGGCATTGGCCTCTGATACAACACCCTGCCGTTCATACCTCCCAACAGAAAATGAACTTGAGCAGGACTGTAAAACTGTGATGTTCCAGTTTTTGTACTTACTATCCCTCTTCATCCTTGGAACATTTGACAAGAGCAGACCAGGGAGTGCTTCTGCACCAGTTTACTTGTCGTTTTACCTGCAGTCCAGCAAAGTAAACGCCACCTAAAATATGTTCTCAAGTTTGCTATGTATCAACACCTTGTACTACCATAGCCCGTTGATGGCTTCTTTAATTTGAAGTCGGGTTGTTATGCCTTCCTCGAGAATTAGGTTATTTGGTCAACTTAGAGATCTTGTTCCTTGACAATAACCAACTTTTTGACCAAACTTTTTTCCTATTTAGAGCGAACATGGCCCACAACGATGCCGGCGGTTCGGGCAAGCAATTCTGGGAGCTGTCCCAGGAGATGGAGGAAGAACCTTACCGCTATGAGGACGCCGCGGAAGACACCGATCCCGACTACACAACCCCTAGTGGCGTTGGGGTTGACACCACTGATGGTGCCGCCGAGGATGCCACCACTGATGATGGCAGCGCACGCACAGATGGCAGCCAACCGAAGAGGCAACGGAAGGACCGGCGCCCGAACGTGCTCGGCACCGTCAAGCAGGAATTTACTGAAGTGTCCTCCAGTGGGCATCCAACGGCGCCCAAAGAATTAGTCAGTGGGTACTCGGGACAACTCGGGTGCATTCTCCGGAGCACAGTCTCGATCAACACCGAGAACCTAAGGCATCGTGACCGAGGGAATTTGCGCAACCTCCTCTTCACGAAGCTGCACGAACGATACAAGTTCCCCGGTGACGTCGCAAACACATGCCTCTCAGGGAATAAAGTGAACAGTGCCGCCCTCACGAAGATGAGCACGGCCCTGGCTACTTGGAGAGCCGCGGTGAGGAGAAGGATTCTAAGAGGTGATAGTTATGAGAAGATCAAGGAGACAAATCCTTCGATCAGCGAAGCTGACTACTGGGAGTTCAAGGCCAAGTGCGAGTCCCCGAGGTCCGCGGAATCAAGTCAGTGGGGGAAAGATATGCGGGACTTGAACTTAGGGGTCCACAAACTCGGTCCCGGCGGTTACAGAGTGGCGAAACCTATATGGGACAAGGAGGACGCGGAGCGTGCCGAGCAAGGCCTACCGCTCCTCTTCGATAAATACCATGACAAGCAGACCAGGAACTATGTCAGGGCCCGGTACAAGGTGGACCCGGTAACAAAGGAGCTTACCACGGATCTGGAGACCAAGGCGCTTGAGCTTGTTCTGGTAAGGAATACACCCCCGCGTAATTAGCTCCATATGGTTGCATTCTAATTAATGAAGCCAAATTTCTAAATGGTTCACGTTCCTTCCGCAGGACACTGAAAGCAGTAGCGCGGGGTCGTCTCAGTGCTCCCCTTGGGACACCACTTTAAATAGGGCGTTGAACGTAATGAAAAACAAGGATATGTTCAGTAAGCCGTCGTCAGCTGGTCGTGTGGCCGGCAAAGGCTTGTCCACGAAATGGTCAGAATACTATACCGCTGGGCGAAAGGAGAGAAAGACCAGCTCGGAAAGCCAGCAGCGCGAGGTTCAAGAACTCAAGGCAAAAGTGGCGCGGATTCCGGAGATGGTCCAAGAGCAAGTGCGAGACCAACTGGGAGCGATGATCACCGCCATTGTGCCTACCTTGATTGAGGGGCTGCAGGCGTGGATTGCGGGCGGCCAACAGGGGCTGCCCCCGATTCCCAGCTTCACGGGCACCAACTCGCACAACGCGCCGGCGGCGCCATTGGTGTCTCCGGCGGAGGCGGTATTGGTGTCTCCGGCGCCGGCGCGGGCATTGGAGCTTAATGCACCCGGGTGTGGGAAGAATACGCCGGCCGGCACCTCGGCAGCAAGCGGCCCCTCCTTCACTTGCACGCCCGCCATTGGCGGTGCCTCGACATTAGCCGAGCTCGACGCCATCACGGTAACTAAGCCTCTCGGCCGATGACTTCATCTCCTTGCCTTTGCCTGGGCATCCCTGACGCCCTACATGTTTTCGCAGGGCGCCGCCGACGTTCCATGCACTCTCCTGCACTTCGTGGGCGGCGAGTTGATCGATGTCGCCAAGGCCAGAATCGTTCAACCGGGCAACCCCGTGTTCCACGGTAATCCGATGCCACCCACCGTGTATAGGGTTCAACTGGTTCGGGTGCTGCCGGGCTGCGACGACTTGTTACCTCCGTTTCGACCCGCTGGGGCCAACGAAGATGATGTGATGACCCTCAGCGCCTGCTTAAGCTAGCCCCTGCTTTGGCCGAAGAGCCAGATTCGTTTGGGGGCGGGGGACACCACCCCACAGACAACACCGCCAGTCGTGCCGGCGCCAAGCCATGGCAAGACCGCCGCAATGCTACCGGACATGCCGGACATGCATATGGCACAGGATCCGGACATGCATATGGCACAGGATCCGGACGACGACGACGATGACGATGGTACATTTACCAAAGTCGATAAGTACTTCAACGAACATGGGTACGGTGACGAATTCTTGGGGCCTCCTTCTCAAGAACCCAACCCTGCAAAAGACGATCGCGATCTACCTGGTACCGCGGAGAAACCCAATTGCAACAGGCGTCGTCTGGCGTTCAGTTCTCAGGAGACGCCTCCAGCTGCCGCCTTCACCGAGCCTCAGATAGCTGAGGTGCGAAATATTATCAGCCCCAACACACTCCAGAAGGCGGTCTCTGAGCAGAACTCGATCCCATTAGAGCAGAAGAAGAAGGGACGGAAAAGAAAGATTAAGGGTGCGAGCCAGCCGGCACCGAGTACGATCCGTGCTCAGGATGGGCCACCTTCACCTAAGGATATCTCGAGGAGGGTGCATGTGGCGGGTAGGCCGATGCTATCGACTAATATGCTCAATGCTGCAACCGGTGCTATGCGGAGTCTGCATGACAGTGTTCTTTCTTTGGAGAAGCGGCGTCTCTCCGAGAATGATGTGGCATACCCGGTTTTTGTGGCCAAGGTGCCAGAGGGCAAGGGCTTTGTCGATAGCACCATCGGGGGTATGATCGTCCTGCGGTTTGATGACATCTTCGCTATGTTTAACCTTCATCCGCTGCACTACACCTTCATTCGGCTATTTTTGCTCAGTATGGAGATGCGGATCATTAGAGACAAGACCCCGGACATCGTGATAGTCGACCCCTTCTACATGCGTGCCAAGATCTTGGGCAGCGCTGGGGACCGGCAAGTCGCGAGTTCATACCTCGAAGGCGTCATTCTGGCGAACCCAGATAAGGATAACTTCCTCGTGCCTTACTTTCCCGAGTAAGTCATCCCCTCACCGCCCCGTAACATATGATTTCTTAGATTTCGATCGTTCTTTTTTTTCTAACATTCCGTGTTTTGTGCAGTGACACACATTGCACACTCATCCTCTTAAGCCCGAAATATTCCATGGCCACGTATTTCGACTCGGACCGTCAGTCGAAGAAAGCCTACACAAATATCAAGAAAGTTCTTGATGAAGCTCTCCCCGGCTACGCCAGATCTGGAGGCACCTTCAAGAGGCCAATTTGTAGGTACGACAAGCACGTGTTCACCCACAATACGACGTTCCCCTGCGTCAAGCAGCCGCCTGGCGGTCAGAAGGATGCCTACTACGCCCTCCATCACATGCGGGCGATCGTGTGGGACCATAATCACCTTCTGCTACCAAATAATCTCAAAGATTGGGCCGCACGCTTGTCGGCAATCCAGGACGCGGACATCAGACAAGAATTCTTTCGCATCCAGTCGGAGTTTGCGGAAATCATCCATCAAGATGTCCTTCGTACCTCGGGGCAGTTCTACCTTAGATATCAACCGTCCAACAGTGAGATAGAAACAACGCTACAAATGCAGGCTGACAACGACCGCGATTTCATGACCATCACGATAGACGGCGGCTTCATCCACGCTCCGGTCCCTGAGTCGAGTCGAAAGTAGTGATGCTATGTAGTTCTGAAATATCGATTAGCTCATGTTGTAATTAAACTTTAATGAACTTGTATGTCTCTTTAGTTTGGACAGTCGTTCAACTTATATGTAATCGATGCTATTTATTAGTAGGACCATGAATCGTGCTATTAATGTGTTGCTTTTCTCTTCCGATCCTTTTGTTGCATACTTATATATTGCTTATGTATTGTCTGTGAATTGCTACTAACGTTTTGTTTGTCCAGTGCATAGAGATGCCGTGGTATGTCGTGTACAAGGGTAAGGTTCCCGGAGTCTACGACGACTGGGAGGAGTGTTGGACACAGGTTCACCGTTTCAGCGGTAACAGTTACAAAGGGTACACCACTAGGGCGGAGGCGGAAGCTAGATACGCGCGCTATCTAGCGGGAGAGAGGAGGGAGCGTTGGAGGAACCGGATGAAGACCAGTTTCATCGCGATGATGCTCATCGTGATGACCGCAGCTCTCTTCTATGTGATGGTAGTTTAGATGATCGATATCGACTTGTAATGTGAAGACAAACTCGCTACTCGCGGTCTCGAGACTTGTAATGTTCTAACTTTGTTCGGTATTTTGAATTCGGAGACTAATATGATGAATTGTATTCGGAGACTAATCTTCTATTGTATTCGATAAATCTGCTGTTTATATGTTGTGCTGTCTATATTATGTGCAGTAATATATTTTGTAACCTGTGCAAATATCAGAAAAGAAAAAAAAATTCCTAATATTCATACTAGTGGCGCACCACACTGCACTTTAGTGGCGCACTGCAATAAACACACTAGTGGCGCATTATCTAGAAGTGTGCCATTAGTAACCCAGAGCACAAGGTAAATATGGCCCCCTGGGAGGCATAGTAATGGCGCACCAGGGGACATAGTAATGGCGCACTGCCAGGTGCGCCACTATTGTCTGGTATACTAATGGCGCACCAGGGGTGCGCCATTAGTACTTGTTACTAGTGGCGTGATGATAGTGGCGCACCTATAGTGCGCCATTAATGGCCAAAACAGGTGCGCCACTAACATGCCTTTTCCTAGTAGTGGGGGAACCATCGTGACAGCGATCTACACCAACAACTTCGCCGCCGTCAACACCAACTCTCTCCCCCTCTATGCAGTGGTGTAACCTCTCTTTTCCCGCTGTAATTCTCTACTTAAACATGGTGCTTAAAGCTACATATTATTATCCAATGATTTGTGGCCATCCTATGATGTTTGAGTAGATTCTTTTTGTCCTATGGGTTGATTGATGATCGTGATTGGTTTGAGTTGTATGTTTTATTTTGGTGCTGTCCTATGGTGCCCTCCGTGTCGCGCAAGCGTGAGGGATTACCGCTGTAGGGTTTGCAATACGTTCATAATTCTCTTATAGTGGGCGGCTAGAGTGACAGAAGCTTACACCCGAGTAAGGGGGTTGTTACGTATGGGAGTAAAGAGGACTTGATACTTAATGCTATGGTTGGGTTTTACCTTAATGATCTTTGGTAGTTGCGGATGCTTTCTAGAGTTCCAATCATAAGTGCATATGATCCAAGTACAGAAAGTATGTTAGCTCATGCCTCTGCCTCATATAAAATTGCAATAATGATTACCGGTCTAGTTATCGATTGCCTATGAACAAATCTTTTCTTTGTGTTACACAAAGCTCTCTACTAAAACTAACTTTTATTATCTTGCAAATTACTCGTAGTTTTATTATCTCGCAAAGTACTCCTAGTTTTATTCTTGCAAAGTAGTTCTAGCATTACACCCGCAAAATAGTTTCATACTTGTTCGAGGTAAAGCGAACGTTAAGTGCACGTAGAGTTGTATCGGTGGTCGATAGAACTTGAAGGGAATATTAATTCTACCTTTAGCTCCTCGTTGGGTTTGACACTCTTATTTATCGAAAAAGCTACAATTGATCCCCTATACTTGTGGGTTATCACGGCAGCAGCAGCACGCAACAGCAGCAGAGAGCAGTGGCAGCGTAGCTAGCAAGCAGAGCAGAGCAGCAGTAGCGTGGCAAAGGCAGCAACAGCTAGCAATCAACAGCAGTAGCCATGGGTGCGCGAGCGCGGGCATGCGCAAGGGAGCAGCGGCGCGGGTGCGTGCGGGGCATAGCCAGGGCGCGGTCACGGGTAGGAGCAGGCACAGGTGCGTGCGCGTATGCGGAAGCTCGAACGCGGCCATGGACGAGGACGACCGATCTCGGGGACGATGGCAAACAGTGACGAATCAAAGGGGAATGGGGGGAATCAGCAGAGGAGCTCACCACGAAGCTCGTGGACGAGGTCAGGAGGTGCGGGGGTGGTCGGATGCGTCAAGCTCGACGGCGAGATGCGACGGCCGTGGTGGAAACTATCTCGATTGTAACACCTCGATTGTTGGCCCTTTCTTTTTCTTTTGGTTTTCTTCGAATTTTATTTGGAATTTCTTTTTCCGTGGCTTTGTGGTCTTGAAACCTGGGAAGATCTTCTCTCCTGCCACTTCCAAGTGGCTTGTCACTCTAAAATCTATCCCAAGACCATTTCATTTCCATCTTAACCCAACCCCAATATTTATTTCTTGGGAATATTTCTTTTTCCTATTAAAGGAATAACCCTGTTTGCCCTAGGTTGTGAAGCAACCTATATTTCTGTCTTTCATAAAATTCCCACAAAATTCTCATAAATTCTTTGGATCATATCTCCCACAACTATGTCAAAATCCATCCTTGCCTAGTTCAAAAATAATTCAGGAATATTAATTTTTCCATTCTGTCCAGAATGGCACTTTGTGAAGGAAGTGCTATTTATATTCTCTGGATTGCCCTCAAAATTTGTGGTCACTCTCTCATACCCAAATAATTGTCACATGCTAAAATTCAGCTTCATTTGCCTAGTAAATCTTCCTCAGCAAATTTCCAAATTTTCTGTCCAGGGAGAAGCTTTGTGAAGAAGTACTAGCTAGGCTAATCCAAATGAGTTGAAATTTTGGTAGATCATTCATATGGTCCAATCATTACTCTCCACCAAATTTTATCTCCATACAACAATCTATGTGAGCACAACTTCAAATCTTGGTTTCTGGTCACAATTTCAGGTTGTGAAGGAACTATATTTTATATTGCTTAATAAAATCTGAAATTAATCCAGGACCTAAATATCACTATATAAATTGGGCATGACAGAATTCACATCATTTTGCCAAGCCATTTTCCCTGCAAAATTCCCCCAAGTTTTTGTCCAGTGTGGGTCATTGTGAAGGAAGTACCATTTATACTTATCCAAATGGTATGAAATTTTTATGGTATCTTCATATGCCCAAATTATTATCCTCCACAAATTTTCAGCTCAACCCAAGCAACCATGTGAGTGCTACTTCATGATCTTCTTTCTGGACCAGAATATGTGGTTGTGAAGCAACTATATTAAATACTGGTCCAAATCATTTCATTTTTCACAGGATCATAGTCCTTCCTACCCTAAGCCTCTGAGACATCCTGGTTATCTCTTATCCCCTCTAATTTGATCACTATTTCATGCCCAAGTTGGATACAACAAACTTTCTCTGATCACTCTCATCAACCCACAATGCTTTTCTTCGATCCATCACTTCAGAGAGGTCCCACTTAGGAGGGACTACACGCTAGACATCCTGTTGATGAACAGAGCGCACCGCGTGCGCCTGTGCACGCGATGACCACGCGGTCTGGCGCGCCGAAAGCGTGCTCTGGACGTCGGGGCCCTCTACCGCCGGCCAAACCACGACGAATCGCCACCGCACCATGTCCTCAGCGATGCCCCCACTCTCCTGCGTCCACGCCACCTCTCTGGACCCCTCCCCCTCCCCTCTTTCCTCTACGGCGAGCCACGCCGTCCCGGGATGCCCGCGGCCGTCGTCGCCTTGCCTTTGTCCTCTTGCTCCCCACGGCATCTCTGCACCGCATGAACCTCCCCTGAACCTCTCTCCCTCTCTGCGCGTGCGTGCGCGCACGCGGTTGTGCCAGAGGCATCAACCGCAAGCTTCCGTCAGCTTCCGGCTACGGCATCATCGCCACGGCTATATAAGCCCTTCCCCGAGCCCTCCGAGCACACCAACATCCTCTCCTATCTCCCTTAGCCCTCCTAGACCACTCCAACAAGTCTCGGAACCCTCCATTCTCCCCCACGGCCACCATGGCCGCCGCGGCTGCCCTCTCAAATTCGTGCACACAGGAGCTCCTCCCCTCCTCATTCCACCACCAGAGGAGCCTCCTGAGCCCGGCGAACCTCTCCCCCTCCTCCCGTCATCCCTGGTATTCCCGTAAGCTCGACCCTGAGCTCGGCCGGCGGCTCCGCCGCGGGCACCCAAGCCGCCATCGCCCTGGTCTTCCCCGAGGTCCGGGTACCCCCGAGGTGGATGCGGCGTGGGCTCCCGAGCACGCCGGTAGGCCGTGCGCAGCGGGAGACGGCCGTAGTGGCCAGCAACCATCGTCGGAACGGCCCTGCCCTCGTCTAGGCGCGGGGAGGTTGAAGACGACGGGCTCAGCCCTGCAGGCGAGCCACGCTCGCTAGTGACTCTGCTGGCCGGGCCCAGTTCGTTAAGTGGAGACGTACTCTGTAGAATACGCCTTCCTCTTTCGAAAGTGCAGTCGGTTGCAGCTCCAGGCCCAAAGGCGCTTTCCCTTCATTGAAGGCGTATTTTCTCAAAAGGCGTTTTCAGTTCTCAGCCGCCGGCCGAAACCTCTAATTTGCGGGCGTTCGAACGTTAACAGCAGAAATGAATAGTTTTTAATTCTTTTTCTGCCTAACGAACGAACGGCCGTAACTTCGCGACCGTGACTCTGATTCAGGTGATTCCAATGCCCACAATCTCAGTTCGTCGAGCCCGTTCCGTTGGTATCATTTTCATGAGGTTTTCACACTGTGAAAATGACCATTTTGCCCCTGCCCTCTATTCAGCTCCGCCGAGAGAGAACTGTTTCCGGCAAATTTTTCTGCGAGTGTCCCGCACTTCTTCCCAGTGGTTCCTTCATCCCCAGGCAAGCCACAACAGCCACTTGCATGATGGCATTGCAATAGCCATGGTTTCCACTTGAATATTTAATAATTGTTTGCTCATTTAATTATTTTGTGAATGCTATGTATATGCTTGTGAATCCATGCTCATTGCTTATGCCATGTTCATTTTCATCTAGTAAGTGATATGATTAATTGCTAAGGATATTCTTATCATGTTTTATTCTTGTAATTATCTCTGATGCTAGTGATGATGTTATGCTCACATGAGTAGTTACGGTTGATATGAAAATACTTGTCATAGTCATGATCATCGCTATGCCATGCTCATTTGCATCTAGTAGATTAAATGAGTTATCATTGTTGATGCTATGTTGTTAAATGGTTATGTTACCCATCCATGGTTACACTGAAATCATGCTCATATGCACTGTTATTTCATTACATTGTTATGACTCCGATCATCACCATTCAAGTTGAACCTGACATTAATCGAACTTGAACAAATCTGTTGGCTGAGTCATGGTGCCACCGAATCGAGCTCACCAGTGCAACCACACTTGCCTGGATGGGGAGGCCCTAATGTGGTCTATTGTCATGCCTCTCGCCGGTGCCTCCTACTAGGGAAGGTTATGGGTGCGCGCTACCCTGATCAGGTAGGCGGCCATAAGCCTTGAGTACCCGAGTTTTATGGCGCCGAGGTCCCCGTTTGGGACGATGTTTATGTTTGGCCACGACGGTGGCGGCCACATAGGTGGCGGATGTCACGAGTTGGCATCGGGGTAACCCAGGACATAGCCCAAAGGGGAGTTTGTCGGAGTGGCCGGGAGAGTGTCATGCAATAGACTGGTTTTGTCGGAACATCGTTGGTCCACCCGAATGGGAGCACGAGGCCATGAGTTCCATAGTGTGGGTACAGTGTACTAACCTCTGCAGAGTGTATAATCTATCGATAGCCGCGTCCTCAGTCATGGACACAGTTCGTAGTAGGTCACACTATGGGTCAACAGTAATAATAATCTGAATAATAACAACCCCGGTTCGATGAGAAAAGAAGTTGGTTGATCTTTATGTGATCATGAGAGGATCACGATGGTATCGTGGATACCGATGTTAATTGATTATGAGGTGATCGAGTGATGATCACGATGGTAAGTTTGTGATTACAAAATAACCTCCGAACAGAGTAAGTTGGTCCATGAGACCTTAAATGTCGACCCCCGTGCATGCTAGTGCTAGTAGCATCCTGTTAATATCATGAATTATATGTACATGCCTTGCTCATGTTGTTGCCATGCTCATGTTGTTGCCATGCTCATGATGTTCTAGTAGTATCGTGTTCATCTTTGATGATTAACCTGTAAATGCCATGCTGTTGTATGTCTTGATTGCTTTGGTTGCTGTGAGCTTGCGAGTACATTCAAAGTACTCACCTGGCGTGTCACCCTGGCGTGTCATGCCAGATTGCAGGTGATGCCGTGATTGCTTGTTTGTCGAAGACCCCGAAGTTGCGCTCTAGGATACGTCCCAGCCAGAGTCCCTGCAGAGTGGAGTTCATCACCGTCGTCGTTGTTCCGCTGTTAGGATTTATTCTGCTTCGAGATGTCTCATTGCTAGCATAGAGCTATCTGAGCAGGCGAAGTGTCGCCGTGCCCCTGTAACCTTCGTGCCTTCAGAACCTTTGTACCCGTGTTATTTGTAATAAAGAGCTGATTTGTTCTATGCCAAGCAGCGCCGTATTCCAGAAGACTTGATATCTGGGATGGAATACGGGGTTTTCCGGTCCCTCTGAGCCGGGGTGCCACATCGATTGGTATCAGAGCAGGTCTGGCTGTAGGACGCCCTAGCCCGCGCGAGCGTTAGAAACCGGTAGTATCGAGTCTAGTCGGTTTGCTGCATTTGTTTGTCGCATAGCATGCATATAGATTCATTATATTGTCACTAACGATTGATCTTGTGAGTGTAGGTGGCATCGGTTTCGATCCACTACCTGCACCCTCCAGTTTTGCATACTTGCTCTTTGGTGTTTGGTGTCATCTCTGTCCCAGCGGAGTGATGCCAAGGTACCTAGTGGTGTCGATCACTTGCAGGATTGATGCACAGGTATCGCACCAATATCTTCTCTTCAGCCACACCTATCGTTTCGGTGGTAGACATGTTTCTACCCCGGATCTTGCCATCCAACCCGCCGTTTGGCAACCCTTACTGATCTCTGTTATCAGGAATGGGCAATGCCAGCAGACCCTGCTTTCCCCCGCTACCCTATCTTATTACTCCTTCCCTGGACGAGTACGGTCCCCTTCCGTACGCTTGATGATGATGTGGTCGTGACATTCGTGTCTCGCTACATGATCACCGAGTCCGTCCTCACCCCTAAGCCTATCCAGATGCAACCGGTGTTGAGCCAGCGCTTGGTGCAGCTCTGTTTACACCAACCGCTCCACACGATGATCCACTTTCGTGCACTCCGCCACAACATATTAGATCGTAGTACCGGAGTTTCCTCGAGAATTGTGTGCTTAAGTAGGCATGCATAGTGAGGTCAATAGATGTAAAATGTGATGTTGCTTGTATGTAATCTTGATGCTTTGTGCACTTTTGTTTGTGTCGTTTCTTTTGGCTTCTTTCTTTGGGCCTTCGGTGTTACCTTATTTCCCCTTATGGAAGTTGCTCATCGAACTGACACCGGACTCGAAGAATCAGTGAGGAGTTCAAATATTTGGAAGCTCAGCAAAACATTATGAAACTCTCAGCCGACTGTATTATATTGAGGATATCTTGTGGAATACAAATGATATTCTGGAATGATTATCAACATCAAGTCTACATCAGTTGTACGATCTCCTCGGCAGTAATGATTAAACCAGCTGAAAAACAATTTGTGTGCAAGACAACAGTACATTATCAGTTAAAGGAATATCAAAGGGAAGCTTATAACGCAAGGTTCCTCAGTCTTCCTCGGTACGGCATATGGATAGCTTCCAGTGTGAGATACTCAGTCTTCTTCGGTAAGCTACCGCAGAAAGCTTCAGGCATAAGGCACAGAATCTTCCTCAGTAAGCAACCAGGAGGAGAAGCTTCTGAGGTATGGTAATAATAATCTAAATAATAACAACCCCAGTTCAATGAGAAAAGAAGTTGGTTGATCTTTACGTGATCATGAGAGGATCACGATGGTATCGTGGATACAAATGTTGATTGATTATGAGGTGATCGAGTGATGATCACGATGGTAAGTTTGTGATTACAAAATAACCTCCGAACAGAGTAAGTTGGTCCATGAGACCTTAAATGTCGACCCCCGTGCATGCTAGTGCTAGTAGCATCCTCTTCATATCATGAATTATATGTACATGCCTTGCTCATGTTGTTGCCATGCTCATGTTGTTGCCATGCTCATGATGTTCTAGTAGTATCGTGTTCATCTTTGATGATTAACCTGTAAATGCCATATGCTGTTGGATGTCTT
The DNA here is from genome assembly GCA_039707655.1 of Elymus sibiricus. Taxonomy (NCBI): domain Eukaryota; kingdom Viridiplantae; phylum Streptophyta; class Magnoliopsida; order Poales; family Poaceae; genus Elymus; species Elymus sibiricus. Next base: position 209,299,760 of record CM077676.1, on the reverse strand, counting down.
GATTGCTTTGGTTGCTGTGAGCTTGCGAGTACATTCAAAGTACTCACCTGGCGTGTCATGCTAGATTGCAGGTGATGCCGTGATTGCATGTTTGTCGAGGACCCCGAGGTTGCGCTCTAGGATACGTCCCAGCCAGAGTCCCTGTGGAGTGGAGTTCATCACCATCGTCGTTGTTCTGCTGTTAGGATTTATTCCGCTTCGAGATGTCTCGTTGCTAGCATAGAGCTATCTGAGCAGGCGAAGTGTCGTCCTGCCCCTGTAACCTTCGTGCCTTCAGAACCTTTGTACCCGTGTTAGTTGTAATAAAGAGCTGATTTGTTCTATGCCAAGCAGCGCCGTATTCCAGAAGACTTGATCTCTGGGCTGGAATACGGGGTGTTGCGGTCCCTCTGAGCTGCGGTGCCACATCGATCCTGAGTGTACGACGCAGCTCCGGTCGAACGGATGGACGGGGATGACGGAGTCGACGATGAGGAAGCTCCTGGACATCCTCCCGGGTGCTGGGGAGGCCAGTGGCCGTGAGATCGACGATGGCCATGGCAGCTATAGCTTCGGGTGGCAACCAAATTGAGATGGTGAGCGAGAGAGCAAGGGGAATGGAGCTAGGGTTTGACTACGGGGTTGGGCTCGTCCAGATGTATCCCCAGGCGAGCTACTGTAGTGCCAGGCGTCGGCTATCGGGCCATGGCGAGCACGGATGCTCGCCACACCATGCCTATGCTTCCTCTGTACGTGAGGGAGGAGAAGGCCCTTAGATGGGCTGGGTTGCACTGTAGCAACTCAAAGCCCAGTGCAACAATAGGCCTTAGGCATTTTTCATTTTTCTTTTCTGTTTCTATTTTTAGGCTCTGTTTTGCATTTCTTTTTAGCATCAAATGACTTTTGTTCAATGTGGAACTTTGCCACATAAATACTGTGCAATATTCTGCACTGCCACAAAAAGTTTGAGGGTTATTTGAATTCATTTGAATTTGGTTTAAATATAAATGGGTTAAATGTTGCTGTTTTGGCTCTGTTTTAAATAGGTTAGGGGCATTTCACTAATTCAAATAATGTTGGTTTCTCCATGAAAATTACTTAGTGATTAATTGCAAAATTATGAACACTTTAGTTTCCATGTCTGCAGAAATAATAATTTGACTTGTGTTTTGAATTTGAATTTGAGTTGGATTGTTTCTTTAATTGCATTTTAATTATGAAAAATATGCTGACATGGCACATTAGCTAGGTTAACAAAGTGATTAGGATTTGGGGATGTTACATGCGCAAGCACAAAGAACAGAATCAGTAGAGAACGCAAAGGATTTTACCCAGGTTCGGGCCACCGTGAGGTGTAAAACCCTACTCCTGCTTTGGTGTATTATATGTGGAAAGCTCAAGTACAAGGAGCGCTTCGTCCCGGCAAGGTGCGGAGGGAAGCAGCTACACATGCAAAGTGAGCTAAAGTGTCTAAGGATCGATCCTTTTAAATATTGCCCTGACCCTCCTTTTATAGCTCAAGGGGTAACCACAGTGGCAAAACAGTCATTACAAGTCGATTAGATAGCAAACAGTTCTATCATACCTAACTCTGCTGGTTTAGGACAAAAGCATTAAATGCGCCGTTAGGTGTCATGTGGAGGAGGAGCCCCGGCAAGGTTCCTGCACCGCTCGCCGAGCTACCTCATATTATCTTGACACGCCTCCTGGACGGGTGTCATTAAAGTTAAATCTCCTTCCAGCAGGCTGACACATGCCCCGACAAATCTCACCAAACCGCCTGCGCAGTCGACACCTCACCAATTAGCGACTAGCTGCTCGGTGAGGTGGAGCGCTGACGAGCTGGCAAAAGTTTGCCGGCACGGAGCTTGCCGGGCCTTCAACTTGCCAGCTTGAATCTTGCCGGCAAGCAATGCGTTCATCTTCAGTACCAATTAAGTACTTATTGATGCTTCATCTTGATCTTCTCTCCAGTAGCTTCTGCAACTGGGTCTTGAATCTTGATCTTGGTAATCCCCGGCAAGTCTGACCATTAAGAAGGTTGCTACTGTCTGTGCATAAGTCAGGGTGTAAAATACCCATGTTTTATACACCGACAGGAGCCCCCGGGCCTGGGCCATACGCGCGTCCGAAGCGTCGTTGGGCTAGGCCCAAATGATGCACAGACACGCGGCGGGAAGTTACTGATGTAATCTTCATAATGATGATTTTCTTCAAACACGCCCGCGCCACGCATTAAATGTGGTTGCGGGAGTGGTGGACTGTAGCGGGAGTTTCGCATAGTGCGCATGCAAAAGCGTGCCCACGTCACGCAGTAAAGAGCCAGCCCCCTCGCGCCTTCCCCATAAAAAGGTAACCGCGAGGAGGCGCTGCTCATTCACCACTTCCCCCTTCTGCCTCGTCTTCCTCCTCATGCCAAAACCATTTCCACCGCCACCACCGCCGATTCGCGCCTCTGCTCGAATCCTTTTCTTCTCCCTAAGCCCTTATGGCGGCCAAGAAAGCCGACGCGGCGGGGAAGAAGCTTGCCAAGCCGGTCGACCCCAAGGCGAAGAAGAAGAAGAAAGAACTGGAGGAACTGGAGAGGTGGCGGAGAGAGAACGTGGTCTTCTTGCCGTCGGCCATGGACAGCAACACTCTGATCAAAAGGTACGCCTACATGTGGGGAAGAGACACCAAGGATCACAAGGCTCCGGTGGTGCTTCCTGAAGGCGATAAGGTTCCGTCAGATTCATATCCATTTTTCTGCGCATACTTCTATTGCGGACTGGTTCCTCCATTTTCGGATTTCTTCAGCGCAATGATGTATGATTTTGGGTTTCGACTGCTGGATTTCACTCCCAACGCAATGACATGCATGGCAGTCTTCGCCCACTTGTGTGAGAATTTTGTTGGGTTTGTGCCCAATGTAGATCTGTTTCGCCACTTCTTCTTTCCTTGCATCGAAGACAAGTCGCTTTCCGGCAGTGTGACATGGATCCCCAGAGCCAAGAACAAGGGCCAATATCTTGCTAGGCAACTTCACCTCAAATGGGAGGAATGGCGGACAGAGTGGTGTTGGATCCAGGATAAGGATTTACCTGAATTCTGCTTGCCGCGCAGGAAAAGAGTTGAGCGCGGCAATGATTGGGGCAAATTGGGTGCCAGTGATGAGAGACTTCGCCCGACACTAAACAGGATTGGTCGTCTCAAGGCCGCCAAGCTGACCATAGAGATGGTTGGCGCTGACTTCCTCCGGTGACGTATTTCGCCGCTGCAGAAGAGAGAGAGGTTTGCTTGGGATTACCAAGGTGCCGTTGATATTATGCGGTTGTATCCTGGGCTCTGCAACAACTTGACGGTTCTGGAGCATGCCGCCCTTTGCGAGCAATTGTTTAGGAAGACCGGCAAATTTCACTTGCCGAATGGAGTCATCCCGCTGCACATTAACTCTGCCAAGGATTCCATTTTGGCAATGATGCCGGAGTGCAACGCCCAAGGAGTTGAACCCCACTGGCCAATGCCTACTCTAGAAAACGAGATGGACTGGGCTTCCAACTTGACAGAGAAAGCCACCCGAAAAGAGAAGGATCTCATCCAGGCCACCAAGGAAGAAGAACTAGCGCACATCACCAGCATAGCCGCAGAAGCTGCAAGAGTTAACGTAGCTGGTGATTCCGGTGCCGCGGCAATCGAGGATGACGACGAAGAGCATCCCAACAAAGAGGTTGCCGAGGAACACCAAGAAGAGCCTACCGGAGATGAGCTTGCCGGGACTGATGTTGCCGGAGAACCTGAAGAGGAGGAAGGCCGTCGGGCCCCTAAGAAGAGGGCACGTCATCTTTGAAGGGCAGTCAGTCAGGAACCGATACGTGCTTCCTCACCAAGAGCTAGTCCTGTCGTGAAGAAGACGACCACCAAGACCGGCCATCAGGAAGAAGTGCGCCGGCAATCAGTTCGGCACCCTCAAACTTAGCATTCATCTTCCCAGCAAGAGGTTACCGGGGAAGTTGGATCTTCTCTGCCGACAAGTTCATCTCCTCTGGCACTTAAGAGGGCCAGAGAATCGCCTCCGCCGGCAAGATATGACCTCTCTGTCCTCAGTGAGTCTGAAGAGGAGGAGTAAGTACATTTATTGATCTTCATTAAGTCTAAACTCCATCTTTGATCATGGTTTTTGACTTGGTTCTTTTCTGTTCTTATAGGGACACAGAGCCACTTGTGCATCGGGCCAAGCGAGCCAAGGCTGCAGTGGAAGATGAGTCTGCGGCAAGCGCCGGACAAGGGGGTGTACTCACTAATTCCATCATCATCAGCCCCCAGTCCAGCCCCCTGCATGAAATTGAGGCGCGATCCCCGCCCGCCGGCACTGGCGTTAAAGCTTCTTCCTCTGGTCTCAACAAGGAGGTAGGAGAAGGCCACCAGGAGGAAGAGCGCCAAGAGGCGAATCCTACCGTGGTTCCTCCGTCAACCCCCATCTCGGGGAGTGTTTCACCGACAAGGGCCTTCACTGATGAGCCCGTCTGTACCAATATAGTCCCGGCAAGTGAGGCTGACGGAGACCGTGCGGTGGCAACCGAGGTCACCGGGGAAGGAAATGTCCTTCCACACCAAGCGTCAATAGGTAATCCACTTGTTCCTGAACACTTTTCACTTCTTTTTTTGTTTTCTTGAACTTGACTTGTTAATTGAATCTTATTTTATCATTTTGCTTCTGCTTCTTTCCACAGCTCCAACTTCTCCCGAAGAGGGTGAAATCATTGTAGAAGTGGCAGATATTGCAAAAGGACGCCGCTGACGAAGCTACCAAGATTGCTGCTGAAGAAGATCCTATGCAGACCGCCGACGAGATCAGGGAAATTCCTGAAGAACCCGAGAAATCTTCCGGCAATACATCTGATCCCGCCAGAATGGATGTGGAGGTGGCGCTCGTCAATACTGATACGCCAAACCCTAACAACCAGCCGACAACATCAATCCTGCAAATCCCGTCAAACAGCTTGGCACTGGTTGCTTCTCAGTGGGAATCTGGAGCCCCCGGTTCATCAGGTACTACAGAGCTGAACTTTGACGCAAAGATTATTCGCATCCTTGCCTCCATCCCCAAGAGAACCCTTGAATCTGACAACGCTGCTGATAGCACAGCCGATCTCGCCTTCCTAGAAACCATGGCTGCTGGTCTCAGGGATGTGCAAGAGCGCTCCGGCAAGCGGTGGGATAAGCTTCAAGCAGAACACACGACTCTGGAGGTGATCGAGGAGAAGCTGAAGAAGAAGGCAGAAGATATCTGTGCTTGGTATAATAATCAATCCAGCAACCTGAGGAGACAGGAGGAAAAGCTTGCCGCCGCCCAGGAGAAGGCAACAGCCTTGGACGGCAAGCTGGCAGAGCGCGAGGCACTGCTCGATGCTCGGGAAAGGAATCTTGCCGCACAAGAGGAGGCCCTTGCCGCCAAACTTCGCGGCAAAGATGAAGAAATTGAAAGCTCCTTGAACAGAGGACTCAAGAGTCGGAGAAAAACCACCAAGAGTTTATCGAAATCCAAGCTCAAGAGAACGCCGCCAAGCTCAAGGAAGCGACTGACAACGCTGCTGCTGCTGCCACTGCCAAGGCAGATTTTGAGATCTAGGTGGGCAAGCTGAAGGAGGAGCTTGCCGGTAGCAGTAAATAGATTGAGACTCTCAAGGGCGAAGCGCAGAAAGCAGCCCTCACCCTAGGGGAACTACAAACGCAGCTCTCGTCCAAGAATCAAGATCTTAATACCACCACTAAGGTAGCTGAGGATTTGAAATCCAAACTTGCCGGCCTGGAAACAGATCTTGAATCCGCCAAGGAACGAGAAAGGCTCTTGTGACGCCCCCGACTCAATCGTGCACTAATCATACACGCAAATGCGCATGATCAAGCCCAGGGACTCACGGGAAGATATCACAACACAACTCTAGACATAAAATAAAATAAAACAAGCTTTATATTACAAGCCAGGGGCCTCGAGGGCTGGAATACATAAGCTCGAGTTACACAAGAGTCAGCGAAAGCATCAGTATCTGAGTACAGACATAATTAGACATGGTTGCCTTAAGAAGGCTGAGCAAAACAACGACAGCTAGATCGAAAAGGTGCAGGCCTCTTGCCTGGGAGCCTCCTAAACTACTCCTGGTTGTCGGTCTCCACGTAGTAGTAGGCTCCGTTGGGGTAGTAGTAGTCGTCGGCGGGACCAGCTGACTCCGGGGCTCCGTCATCTGATTGCAGCAATCAAGTAGGGGGGAAAGAGGTAGCAAAGCAACCATGAGTACTCATCCAAAGTACTCGCAAGACTTACATCAGAGCTATGCTAAGTATGCATCGGTATCAAAGGGAAGGGGCTGTATCTGTGGACTATACTGCAGAAATGCCAAAATAGAGGGAAGACCTAGCCTATCGAAGACTAGCATCTTGCAGCGTCTTGCAGCAACAGAAGAGAGTAGAATAACATAACATGTAGTAACAAATATATATTAGTAACGCCCAGAGATCCTTCCTCGTCTACCCCGCAAGGAAGCGATCCCGGAGCCATCATATCAGTTTAGTGTCACATGTATCCAGTTCTAGTTGTAGTAGATCAGGATACAACTCCGAGCGTCTTGTTACCGTGGACATGGCTATTCGAATAGATAACTTCCCTGCATGGGTGCACCAACTTACCCAACACGCTCGATTAACTCTGGCCGGACACACTTTTCCTGGTCATGCCCGGCCTCGGCTGATCGACACGACGTAGTCCTACCTAGGCTCCCAGAGAGGTCCCCGCCGGTCTACATCCTAAGTGCGAAGGGGTCATGGGCCAATCGTCCTAAGCACTCCGGGTCGTTGTGTCGCGGATCGGAGTCCAAGCCCACCACTGTCCTGGATGGCACTTGCTCCAACGGGCTCACAATGCTGAACTGGATGTCTGACAGAGCTTTCGGGAGAATCGTACGACGCCGAGTGCCCATATCTTATCCCGCATGGTGGTTAGTGCGAAAAGGACAGAGGCCTACTCAGATCATATATCCAAACCCATTAGTGTGTTGGGAGCTCGCGGTGACGATCAGTGCTCCTATCGCCCCTTCTCGCGGTCTAACGACAAGGGCCAGGCCCATCCCTCTCCTGGGGCAGTCTCTGCCTGCCCGGTGATGCCGCGTCATTATCTCGCGGGTACCCTCCTAGTCAACCCAACTTATCAAGAGACGGTCGGGAACTCAGGTCCACTTCTACCGGGGTGGTACCGCCTGTCCCTTCAGTCCCACAGTAACAGTTAAAAAGGGGCAGCAGTTAAAGGTAATAGTGTGTTTTATCATCAAGGGGGAGGTTCGAGGAATCACCCTTGATGGACTCCCACTCGATGTAACCATCAAGGTGAACTTGGAGGAATCACCCTCGATGGGTTTACACTTGAGGGGCTGCATGACAGAGGCATCATCAGAGGTGGTGAAAGAGGAATCACCCTCGGTAACCCACAACCGACTAGCTACGCTACAGAGATATCATCAGGAGTGAGGTAGGAGGTATCACCCTCGGCACTCGATAGTAGCTCTGCAGAGTCGTACAACTAAGGGGGTGTGCGGTGATGTGTTGATCTCTGCACGTCGATCACCTTGATCGAATCTTCCGGTAGTAAAGCCTGGCAACACGGACAAGGGTGTAGGGCCTCTGATGGATCACTAACCAGCCTATACTAAGCATATAGGACAACAGGTAAAGTATCAACAGCAAGTTACAAAATCAGGCTATGCATCAGAATAGGAGCTATCGAATACAGTAGCAAAATCTAATGCAAGCATGAGAGAGAAAGAATGGGAGATATAGGAATGATCAAGGGGGTTTTGCTTGCCTGGAAGCTTTGCTGAAAGAGGCTGGACGTCTGAGGGGTAGTCGAACTCAGGGGCAACGTCGGTCTCGGGATCTACCGGAGAGAAGAGGGGGAAGAAACAGATAAATATGAAGCATACAAATGCAATCACAGAGCATGACATGGAAAAATGCAATGCATTGGTGACCTAAAGCATTTCAAAACCATTTTAGCTATTTTAGGAATTAAGTTGGAATTAATTAACGGTACTTAGGCACTATTCATCTGCCAGAAACATGCCCAAAGTTACAGGTTCACCTACTTAGAGGATTCTAACATGAATGCAGATGACATATTCGGATTCGTTAGATTTTTTTGATCAACTTTCATATAGAAAACATTTTCATCCGAGTTACAAATTATTTTATACGATTTTTCAAAGTTTTAAAGAATATTCTGGAATTTTTTTAATATATTAATTCGAATTTGAACAATGCTGGGACCATTTACACCCACTGTGGGCTAGCCACAGTGGATGACAGGTGGGGCCAGGGGCCCAGTTGACCACAGTCAACAGCCCAGTCCGCAGTCAACTCGGTTGACTGTTGACTGGTCAACTATGACAGGTGGGGCCCAGTGAACAGTGTCCCAATTAAAATAACAGTGTTTTAATTAGCATGCGGGTCCCACTGTCAGTCTCACTAGGGTTAACTTAAGCGCGCGTTTAGAGACTAATTACCCCGACCACGTCAGCAGGCCGGAGATTAGCCACCGGCGACCTACTGACGTGGCGGAGTCCACTCGAGAGGCCACGGCAGCGGCAGCTGAGACCACCAGCGCGTAGCCCATGCCCGCGCGCGTCCAGAGGAGGTCTCGGGGGTAGCTGGAGTTGCCGGAAACGGCGACAACGACCAACCCCGCGGCGGTGCTCGCACGAGCTCGATGAAGGAGGCACAGCAAGGCACGAGGGAGCTCACTGAGGGGCTCATCAACCTCCTGGGACATCCAGGAGCTCGGCTGCGTGCTGGGTTTGGACTAGGGGAGGCCATGGATACGTCGGCGACATGGCCAGCGCCGGCGGGTCCATGGCCATGGCGGGAGGTATGGCTAGCGAGCGCAGCGGGAGGGAAAAACAGGGGGGCAAGAGAAGTTCACATTGGAGCTGCAGAGGAGGTCAGTGGGCTCGGGGAAGCTCCGGAGATGACGAACCGACCGCGGCGATCTCGGCCGCCCGAGGTAGAAGACGAAGGCGTTGGCGATGATGGAGCGGCTCCCAGCTCCGATTCTAGGATCTAGGCGACGAGGCGGATCACGGTGCACCTCCCAAACAAGGTCCCCTGGCGCGGGGACGCCGGTGGCCGCGGGACTGAAGTGGGCATAGCGACGGCAGCGTCAGGCACCTCTGGATCGAGCAGCGAGAGAGCGTGGGGAGGAACAGAGTGAGCAGGGAGGAGCCAGGGGAGTGGGTGGAGTCGCCCTTATCCGCCCACTCGACCGGGGAAACGCCGACGCGTGCAGCTGCGCCGGCCTCGGCGAGCGTGCGGGCGACATGGTGAGGGAGCAGGTAGGGGAGGAAGACGACAGGAAGGGGGTGGGCTGGGCCATTGCTCTCTCCACTTGGGCCGGATGCACAGTGGATTTTTCCTTTTTCTCACTCTGTAAAACAGAAGCTACTGCTTTCTATTTAAATGAGCTAGCAAATGGACTTTGTTTTATCTCAAACTCTGCACATAAATCAAGCACAATAATAGTAGGTGGCACAAAAAGTTTGGGGCCAAATGGAATTATCTAACCATTTTTAGAAATTGGAGGGGCCAAAATAATTGCTGCAGGACCACTCAAATAATTCCCAGGGGCATTTTGGGAATTTAGGTGAGGTTGGTTTCATCATGACAAATACTTAGGGAATATTTGCCAAATTATGAACTATTTTGATGGCATGTTTGAGGAAGCAAATATGTGACTTGCATTCCAAAATGGAGTTTGGCTTTGATTTTTTTGGAAAAGTGGCAAATAGCATAGTGATCATGATGACATGGCCACCATTAGAGGGAGATTACTGTAGCATGACATTGGGGGTGTTACAGCTCTTGACGGAGAAGCTTAACGCAGAAGAAACTCTCCGGGAAGACGCCGAGAACAAATTCGTAGAACTACGTGAGGTGCTCTCCCTTTGGACGAAGAGGCTTGTCGATATAGCTAAGCGCCTCACTTCCCAACTTGCCGTCATGGATATGAAGAGCTCGAGCTTCACCGTCAATGAACATGAGACCGCCAGTGCCAGATTGACCAAATTCATCGATGGCCTTATCGATGCACTGAAGACATATCATGACGATAGGTCCGCCTCGTTTGCCGACGAATCCCGAAAGTTTGCATGCAACGTCCTTTACAAGGTACTGCTCAAGCTTGCCTATCACAATCCCAGCCTTGCTCTCTCCGAGATCTTCAGGAAGCTGCCAGAGAACACCAATGTCACTGCCGCCGACAAGATTACTGCTCCACTTGCCGACAAGGTTCTCCAAGTTCCCAGGATCCAGGGCGATCGTCGGGATTAAACTTGTCGTTATATCCATCGCTGTGCTGTCATGTAAAAGATACATTCGATCTTATGTTTGACCTGCACTGCTTTTGTGATGTAATATAACTTGTGCTGGTGAATGAATGTATGCTATCTCCCTTGTTCCTCTTTGTCTTTGTATGATTTGATTTCATACCCTAGGCATACCAGAAGATTGCCGGCACATGCACTTGCCGCGAGCGCTTGAGGAACGGGTTCTTAGCAGCCTGCCGGTAGTGTTGCCACCGACAAGTTTTCCTTTGATGTTTTCAATGCAGCTACTTAAATTGTTGAGCGGACTCGAAACAAAATAAGAGCGCAAATGATCACGACAAGGTTCCTTCGCGTGCAGGTTTTCCATACAAACACACAATCGTTCAAGGGAAATTGCAGAACATAATAAGGAAATTGTTTCAAAGTTTTTCAACTTAGCTTTTCCTTGTACTGTCTTTCTTGACGTACAAAATGATCACTTGAACGTCATTAAATGGTATCTCCATCATCACTCCTCGCACAGCTGCCCGAAGACGATCTTCCTCAAGGAGCGTCGCGTCATCTTGCCGCAGCTGCTCTTGCTCCACCTCATCGTAGGCGAGCACTCGAGGTGACCCGTATGTGAGTTCCGTGGGGAGCACCGCCTCTACACCATAGACTAGGGAGAAGGGTGTTTGGCCGGTAGCTCGATTTGGTGTCGTCCAGAGTGACCAAAGAACCGCCGGCAACTCATCAATCCAGCGTCTTCCGCACTTATGTAGCCTGTCAAACGTTCTCGTCTTGAGGCCTCGCAGCACTTCAGCATTTGCCCTTTCCGCTTGATCGTTGCTTCTCGGGTGAGCAACAGATGCAAAACAGATTTAGCTGCCAAGGTCTTGGATGTACTGCATGAAGGTGTGGCTCGTGAATTGTGTGCCGTTGTCGGTGATGATCCTGTTGGGAACACCAAAATGGCAAACCAATCCTTTGAAAAACTTGACGACTGACTGTGCTGTTACCTTCCTCACTGGCTCCACCTCAGGCCACTTTGTGAACTTGTCGATTGCAACGTCGTACAAGAACTCAAAGCCCCCGATAGCATGGGGGAAGGGGCCTAAAATGTCAAGCCCCCATATCGAGAAGGGCCAGGAGAGAGGTATTGTTTGAAGAGCTTGAGCTGGCTGATGTATGTTCTTCGAATGGAACTGGCATTCTTCACACTTGGTTACTAGCTCAGTCGCATCCTGGAGGGCACTGGGCCAATAGAAGCCTTGCCGGAAAGCTTTGCCGACAAGTGCTCTTGAACCTATGTGAGAGCCACATACACCTCCAAGTATCTCCGCCAACAGCTTTAGTCCATCTTCCTGGCAAATACACTTCAATTTCACACCGTTTGGCCTTTTTCTGTGCAGAATGTTATCCACAAACTGATACATACTTGACTGACGGGCAACTTTCTCAGCTTCTTCTTGATCATCGGGAAGTTCTCCTGTTTGAAGGAAATGAACTATTTGTTGTGCCCAAGTTGGAGCCTGCGGCTCGACGACAAGGACTAAAGGCATCTCTTCAGCTATGGGAGCGCTTGCTTCGGCGGCAAGAACCTGAGGTTCTGCGCGAAACCGCTGCTCACCGCCAGTCATGTCGTTGTCTCCGGCAACCTTCTTGTCGGCGGCTTCTGGGAGCTCTGCCGGAAAATAGTTGCCGGTGTTCAACTTTCTTCTCTTGTTCGCCTGCGTTGATGGAGTGACTGATGGTTGATTCAAATGGAGCACAAAAGTTCCCGGTTCCACAAGAAGCTTTTGAGCAGCATACTTTGATAGGCTATCAGCAATGCTGTTTTCCACACGAGGAATGTGCTCTGTTTGCAATCCGTCAAAGTGCTCTTCCAATTTCCTCACTTCTTCCACATACGCTTCCATCAACGGGCTCTGATAATCTTTGTTGACCTGCTTCACAATAAGCTGCGAGTCGCCACGGATGATCAACTTTCTGATTCCAAGGTCCACTACGATCCTAAGATCGGCAAGGAGCCCTTCATACTCAACAGTGTTGTTTGTTGCTTTCTCCCTGGGAAAGTGCATTTGGATTACATACTTGAGGTGCTCTCCGGTGGGTGTGACAAGCAGCACTCCGGCACCAGCGCCTTGCAGCGAGAAGGCACCGTCAAAGTACATGATCCGTTCTTTAGTTGTTTCTCTGCCGGGGAGAGCTGATTCTTGAATCTCTTCGTCTTGCGTTGGCGTCCATTCTGCAATGAATTCTGCCAAGGCTCTGCTCTGAATAGTTGAAGTGCTTTTAAACTTGAGCGCAAAGCTCGACAACTCCAACGCCCACTCCACTATACTGCCAGTTGCATCTGGATTTCTCAAAATGCACTGTAGCAGAAAGCGAGTGACGACTGTAATCTCATGTGCTTGGAAATAGTGGCGCAGCTTTCTCGAGGCCATGAGAAGACCAAAAAGCAATTTTTGCACCCCAGAATACCTTGATCTAGCCCCCTGCAAAAGGGAGCTTACAAAGTAAACTGGGCGCTGCACCAACTTCTTCTTGGGCACCATCTGTTGATCTGCTTGCACTGCTTCTGACTCATCGGCACTAGACTTTGCCGGAGAAGATTCCTGCTTGTCGTTTGACGGGCTTGCTGTTGTTGCTTCTTTGTCATCAACTTCCCTCTGTGCCACTAATGCAGCACTGACCACTTGATTTGTTGCCGCCAAATATAGCAACAACGGTTCTTGTGGTTTAGGCGCAACTAGTGTTGGCATAAAGGAGAGGTATCTTTTTAAATCCTGCAGTGCGGCCTCCGCTTCCGGAGTCCATTTCATTGGACCTGCCTTTTTCAAAATTTTGAAAAACGGCAAGGCACGCTCGGCAGACTTTGAAATGAACCTACTCAACGCAGCCACACAGCCGGCGAGACGCCGCACATCCTTGACACGCTTGAGTGCTTCGATTTGCTCAATGGCTTTGATCTTGTCGGGATTTGCTTCAATTCCACGTTGAGATACAAAGAACCCGAGAAGTTTGCCGGATGGAACGCCAAACACACACTTCTCGGGGTTTAGCTTTAGATTGATCTTGCGCAAATTTGCAAATGTCTCTTCTAGATCTTGAATGAGGGTTGATTTTTCCTTGGTTTTGACCACTATATCATCCATGTATGCTTCCACATGTCTGTGCAATTGGGGTTCAAAACCGATTTGGACAGCTCTCGCAAAGGTTGAACCAGCATGCTTTAATCCGAAAGGCATAAGCACGAAGCAGTATGTACCACATGGAATAATGAATGTGGTTTTCTCCTCATCCTCCTTGGCCATGAAAATCTGATGGTAACCAGAATATGCATCAAGAAAGGAGAGTAAATCGCAGCCGGCAGTAGAGTCAACAATTTGATCTATGCGCGGCAAAGGGAAAGGATCCTTTGGACATGCTTTTTTGATATCAGTATAGTCAATACAAAGTCTCCATTTTCCATTTGCTTTGCGTACTACAACAGAATTTGCCAACCACGTTGGATGTAGCACACCTCTAACCAAACCAGCTGCTTCTAGCTTCTTTATTTCTTCGGTGATGAACTGCTGCCGTTCCAAAGCTTGCTTCCTAACCTTCTGCTTGACGGGCCGAGCATGAGGACAGATGGCAAGGTGGTGCTCGATTACCTCCCTGGGAACACCGGGGATGTCAGATGGTTGCCATGCAAACACATCGACATTCGCCCGCAGGAAGGCAACGAGCGCGCTTTCCTATTTGCTGTCAAGGAAGGCACTGACGGTGAAGGTACCGCCCGTGCCGTCCTCCTTTGCTGGCACCTTCTTGGTTGCTGGTGGAGTAGCCTTGGACTTCTTGGCGGTAGAGCTCTCCGGCAAATCCTCAACGGGTGCGCAGCACTCCGAAGAGGTGCGCTTCCCGGAAGACTTGTCGGAAGTCTTGCCGCTCTTCTTGCTTTTCTTTTTCTCGTTGGCGGGAGCAGGTGCTTTGGTGGCAGATGCTGCAACCGCCTCTCTGTACATCTTGTCGACGCAGATAATTGCATCTTTCTTGTCGGAATTGAGGGTGCTGACACCCATCGGCCCTGGCATCTTCAATGTGTTGTAAGCATAGTGGGATGCTGCCATGAATTTTGCCAAGGCTGGGCGGCCAAGAATTCCATTGTACGGCAAGGGGATTTTGACAACATCAAAAACAACATTCTCTATTCTGTAATTCAGTTCCCCGCCAAACGTCACCGGCAATGTGATCTTCCCTTTGGGCTGGCTCCTTCCCGGGTTCACTCCTTGAAACATGCCTGTTTTCTCAAGTTCCTCATCTGGAATCTGTAGCCTCTTGATAACTTTTGGTGAAATCAAATTCAGGCCAGCCCCACCGTCAACTAACATTTTCGTGACCTGGAGGTTGCGTATTGTTGGTGAAACCAACAATGGCAAACACTCGACCACAGTTGTGCGATCAGGGTGGTCCTCGGCATAAAAAATGATAGGCGTGTGTGACCATTTCAGTGGCTTATGCGCGCCCATTGCCGGTTCTGCTGCATTGACTTCACGCACCCACTGCTTGAGCTGGCGGTGAGAGGAGTGCAAAGATGCACCTCCGTCAATGCACATGGCCTCAGTTGCTTTCTGGAATTCCTGCTCACTGGACTCTCCGTCGTCCTCTTCATCACTTCCATCATCTTCCCCTTTCTTTTCATGGCCTCTAGTAGGCTTCTCTTTTTGCTGCTTGGCCTTGCCGCGGTGGCCTCCTCGACCACCACGGCCTCTCTTGCCAGATCCGCCAGCACCATCATGGCCCTTCTCCTTGTCGCGCTTTTCATATTCAGCTTTTTGCTTCTTGGCAAGTTGCTCAACCTGCCGGCACTCTTGGAGATCGTGACCTTTAGTGCGGTGAATCTTGCAATATGGCCCGTCAGACTTGCCGGCCTTCTCATTTGCCGCCGCCTCCTGACAAGTGGCACATACTGCAGCCTCCTTGCCGGAGTTCTCTATCTTGGCTTTCTTAGTAGACTCAGAGTTGCCGGAGCCTTCGATAGCCATGACAGTCTTGCCTTTGCACTTTCTGTTGCGCTTTCGGCCTTTCTTTTTCGTGGTGGCGGCGTCATCGTCTTCCGAGTCAACTTATGCGCCTGCATATTCCCCAGGGAGCCTCCTCCCTTCTTCAGCTCGTGCACACTTATCCGCCAATGTATAGAGCTCGTTGACGGTCTTCGGCAGCTTGATGTTCATCTTCTCCCGCATCCTTCAATTGCGCACATTCATGTGAAAGGCGGCAATGATGGCTGCGGGGTGCACATCTGGAATATTGCGGTGCATACGACAGAACCTATGAATGTACTTGCGCAAAGATTCAGCATCTCTTTGCGGGATCACTTGCAGGTCGCTGGCTGACCAGGAGCCTTATGGCCTCCAGTGAAAGCACCAACAAACTCATTACAAAGATCAGACCACGAAGAAATGGAATTCTCCGGCAAATTCATCAGCCAAGATCTCATGTTGGGCTTGAGCACCAACGGAAAATAGTTGGTCAGGATCTTCTCATCTCTTCCCCCGGCAGCTTGTACAGCAATTGTGTAAATACCCAAGAACTCTGCCGGGTTTAGCTTGCCGTCGTACTTCTCTGGTACTTCTAGCTTGAAGGCCCGGACGGACGGCCAGTGGACTTGCCGCAGCTCATGAGTGAAGGCAGGACACCCGACCTCGTAAGGCAGGTACCCGCCAACCTCGGGCGCAAGCTCATCAACGAATGGGCCGTTACGCACGTCGGATTGACGGCGCGCCCCCCGACGCCGTTCGATGGTAGTACGGGCATCCTCCACCCGCCATCTTGCAGCACTCGCCACTGATCTTGCCGCGCTCGCGGATCCGAAGAGGCCATCAACATCTCGTCGGGCTCGAAGGATCGTTGAGTTTGTCGCGGTTGCTGTTGACACTGTTGCCGAGGAGGTGATTGCACCGTTGGCGCAGCACCTTCAACACGGCCACCAGTTGGAGCTACTGGTGCTGTTTGCGGACGCTGAGATGGTCCCGCTTGATGTGATTTGCTGGCTTTGGCAAATCCAATGAGGCTTTGGATGGTGGCTCTCCACTCATCCATCTTGTCTGCTGCCGAAGGAAAGTTCAGCAGCATCTGGGCTTGCGCCATCGCCTCTGCTGCTGTGGCTAGCATGGTTGCGAGCGAAGAACATGACGTCGCTCTACTCCTGGCAGAGCCAGCAGGAGCGCCATTGCAATCTTGCTGCTGAGGCACATGGTCAGCAGCGGGCTGTCGTGGCGGATGTGGTGCCTGAGGATCTGGAACTTGATCGACAGGCGTCTTGCCATGAGGTCGTTGTCGCCCTGGATCGTCGACGCCGCTCGGAGTCACGCTGTGCCCATCATGCGATGGGCGTGGTGTATGTCTTGACGCAGCATCTTTGGACGTCGCCGCGGCGGGATCTTGACTCGTGCCAGCCCTAGCATTGTTGCTCCGGTGGCTGCGCTCATCAACGCGTCGAGGAGGTGGAAGTCGTCCGTCCGCACCGCCTGCGCCGTTGCGACTCCGCTCGCCAGAGGATCGAGGAAGCTGGCCGCCTCCAGCGCCTCCACCTCCTGGTCCGACCATGGTGGACGTGATGACCGCGCCACCTGCGCCGGTCGTGTCAACTATAGTGTCCGCACCGCCCGTGTTGGCTGCGCCGCCTGCGGATACATGCGAGGGAACTTTGGAAGTGGAGGGAGCCGTCATCGTGATGCCCTTCTTCTTAGGAGCCATCGACGACAAGGAAGATGGTGATGAAGCTGATGAAACTGACGTGCAATCTACTGATTCAGGTTCGCGCAAGTGATTCCCCTACCTGGCACGCCAAAAATGTCATGTGTACGACCATCTATGGGGTCATCTAGCCCCTTTGCGGTTCGACTAGGGGAATGCGCAAGCACAAAGAGCAGAATCAACAGAGAATGCAAAGGATTTTACCCAGGTTCGGGCCACCGTGAGGTGTAAAACCCTACTCATGCTTTGGTGTATTATATGTGGAAAGCTCACGTACAAGGAGCGCTTCGTCCCGGCAAGGTGCGGAGGGAAGCAGCTACGCATGCAAAGTGAGATAACGTGTCTAAGGATCGATCCTTGTAAAGGTTGCCCTGGCCCTCCTTTTATAGCTCAAGGGGTAACCACAGTGGCAAAACAGTCATTACAAGTTGATTAGATAGCAAACAGTGCTATCATACCTAACTCTGCCGGTTTAGGACAAAAGCATTAAATGCGCCATTAGGTGTCATGTGGAGGAGGAGCCCCGGCAAGGTTCCTGCACCGCTCGCCCAGCTACCTCATATTATCTTGACACGCCTCCTGGACGGGTGTCATTAAAGTTAAATCTCCTTCCAGCAGGCTGACACGTGCCCCGACAAATCTCACCAAACCGCCTGCGTGGTCGACACCTCACCGATTAGCGACTAGCTGCTCGGTGAGGTGGAGCGCTGACGAGCTGGCAAAAGTTTGCCGGCACGGAGCTTGCCAGGCCTTCAACTTGCCGGCTTGAATTTTGCCGGCAAGCAATGCCTTCATCTTCAGTACCAGTTAAGTACCTATTGATGCTTCGTCGTGATCTTCTCTCAAGTAGCTTTTGCAACTAGGTCTTGAATCTTGATCTTGGTAATCCCCGGCAAGTCTGACCATCAAGAAGGCTGCTAATGTCTGTGCATAAGTCAGGGTGTAAAATACCCATGTTTTATACACTGACAATTATTTTGTAGGGATAACGTTCTTTAGCATTTTTATTTTGAAAGGCATGATTGTTTGTTAGTATGCTTGAGTATCGATGTCTTTATGTCAAATCATAGACAATTGCTTTGAATCATTCGAATCTTATTATTCATACCGTAAGAGAGAGATTACACGATGAAACATGATAGGTAGCATTCCACATCAAAAATTCTGTTTTTATCATTTACCTACTCGAGGACGAGCAGGAATTAAGCTTGTGGATGCTTGATATGTCTCCAACGTATCTATAATTTTTGAATGTTCCATGCTATTATAGTATCAATATTGGATGTTTTATATGCAATTATATGCCATTATATATCATTTTTTGGGACTAACCTATTAACCCAGTGCCCAGTGCCAGTTGCTGTTTTCTGCTTGTTTTTGCCTTTTCAGAAAATCATTATCAAAAAGTGTCCAAACGAGAAAAAAACTTTGGATTAATTTTTTCTGGACCTGAAGAAACCCACGAAGCTTCGGGAGAAGACTAGAACAGCCATGAGGAGGCGACAAACCTGGAGGGCGCGCCTAGGGGGGTAGGCCGCACCCCCAGGCTTGTGGGCCCCTTGTTGCCCCTCCTGACCTAATTCCAGCGCTATAAATTCCCAAATATTCCAAAACCAATAGAGAGACAGAAGAGAAAACCTTTCCACCGCCGCAAGCCTCTGTTCTTCCGTGATCCCATCTGGAGGCCTTTTCCGGTACTCTGCCGGAGGGGGAATCGATCACGGAGGGCTTCTTCATCAACCTTGCTGCCCTTCCGATGATGTGTGAGTAGTTTACCACAGACCTACGGGTCCATAGCTAGTAGCTAGATGGCTTCTTCTCTCTCTTTGATCTTCAACACCATGTTCTCCTCGATGTTCTTGGAGTTCTATCCGATGTAATCTTCTTTTGCGGTGTGTTTGTTGGGATCCGATGAATTGTGAGTTTATGAACAGATTATTCATGAGAAATATTTGAGTCTTCTCTAAACTCTTTTATGGATGATTATTATAGCTTTGTATTTCTCTCCGATCTATCGATTTGGTTTGGCCTACTATATTGATTTGTCTTGCAATGGGAGAGGTGCTTTGTGATGGGTTCAATCTTGCGGTGCTCAATCCCAGTGATAGAAAAGGACATGACACGTATTTGTATTGTTGCCATTAAGGATAAAAAGATGGGGTTTAATCATATTGCTTGAGTTTACTTTGTCTACATCATGTCATCTTGCTTAAGGTGTTACTCCGTTTCATACTTAATCCCTAGATGCATGATGGATAGCGGTCGATGGGTGGAGTAATAGTAGTAGATGCAGGTAGGAGTCGGTCTACTTGTCTCAGACGTGATGCCTATATACATGATGATTGCCATGAATCCGTCATAATTATTTGCTTTTCTATCAATTGCCCAACAGTAATTTGTCTACCCACCGTATGCTATGTGTTCGAGAGAGAAGCCTCTAGTGAAAACTATGGCCCCCGGGTCTACTTTATCATATATAAAAAACCTAAAAATACCTTGCTGCAATTTATTTACTTTTATTTTAATTACTATTTTAGTTTATCTATTTATCTCTATAATATTTAATCCTTGCAAATAACCGCTAAGAGGATTGACAACCCTCTTATTTGCGTTGGGTGCAAGTGTTTGCTCTTGTGTGTGCAGGTGCGCTTAAGGGAATTTTGCTTGGTTCTCCTACTAGATTGATAACCTTGGTGCTTAACTAAGGGAAATACTTATCTCTACTATACTGCATCATCCTCTCCTCTTCGGGGAAATACCAACGCAGTCTACAAGTAGCACTCGCGCAGTTGTTTTTTTTGTTTTTGAGATGGAGCAGGGTTTCAACTGGGCTGGCTGTAGCCCATCTAGCCCAGGCTTTTATTTTCTATTTACCACATGACCAGCCCAGTTGTTTTTTTCTCTTTCTGAAAATGGCTAGCCCAGTTCTATTTTTTTTGCAGAATACCCAACGGAGGCTTACTTGCTTTTCTCAGCCCTGCTGGGCTGCAAATCTTTCAAGATGAGGAGGGATGTATGCGGGGCTTGCCTAGAAAATGGACTATAAGTAGTAAGAAATGGGCTGTAAAATTTAAAAACAACACAGCAAACCGGCAATTAGTTTCAAATTACAATTTTTTTTAGGATTTCGATATTTTAAATTTCATTGATTTTTTTGCAGTGAAAATTTACTAGGATTTTAAATTAATATAATTTTATTTTTCACATTAGTTTGAATCTGACTCAAAATTTTGGGATTAAAAACAGTTCGGACCACACCAAAATATGCAAAAATTCGTTGATTTTTTTAACCGTGGCGAGAATATGGGCTGTAATGCTAACAAAAAGAACATGGGCTTCAAAAAAGTCCTTAAGAATTAGCAAATGGGCTATAAATTATTAAAAAAATGGCAAGTGGGCTGTATGCTTTTTGCCACAGATTTGGAGGCTGACTTGTGGGCCTACTATGTTGACGCGTACGCAGGGCTTTGTGAACTTAGTCAACAAACGATTCTAGCGGCAGTGACCGTTGGATAACATCCAACGGCCATGCTGCTTCTTCAATCTCTAATCTTCTTGCTCCAGCCGCCCAAACCAGCTCTGGTGGGACCGCCTGCTCCTGCCTCCCGTGGCTGGCTGTGCTGCCGCGCAGGCCTCACCTCCCCCTCCTACTCCCATCGCCGGCCAGGCCATCCCTCTACTCACCCACACTTCCTTTTATTCTCCGGCGACGGCAGCCTCACACCGCAGCCGGACCAGTCAACCCTCGTACTCTCCTCAGCGTGGGCATCCACTACTGTGTCTTCGTCAGCTTTGGGTTGTTCTCTTCCTAGGCCTCCCCGTCGTCCACCGCGTTGGTGCTCTCGGCGCGGCGTGGTCAACGTGGTCAACAAACGACAGCCATCGAAAGAGGGATGTACGTGGAGAGGTGATACATCCATTTTGCATCATGGTTTCCTACTATTATTTATAGTGTTTTTAATCAATATAACACTTTGTGGAGCAATTCTAATGCCTTTTCTCTCTTAATATGCAAGATTTACACAAGGAGGGAGATTGCCGGCAGTTGGAATTCTGGACCTGAAAAAGCTATGTCAGAGATACCTATTCTGCACTTCTCCAAATGAGCTGAAATTTCACGGAGATTTATTTTGGAATAAATAAAAAATACTGGAGCCAAGAAGTACCAGAGGGGGCCACCCAGGTGCCCACGAGGCACCAGGGCGCGCCACCCCCCCCCCCCCCCCCAGGCGTGCCCTGGTGGATCATGGGGCCCCTGGCCAGCCTATGGCCCCCATTTTATGGTATATAAGTCCATTTGCCCTAGAAAAAATAGGAAGAAGACTTTTGGGACGGTGTGCCACCGTCTCAAGGTAGAACTTGGGCAGGAGCACTTTTGCTCTCCGGCGGAGAGATTCTGCCGGGGATACTTCCCTCCGGGAGGGGGAAATCGAAGCCATCGACATCACCAACGATCCTCTCATTGTGGGAGGACCAATCTTCATCAACATCTTCACCAGCACCATCTCATCTCAAACCCTAGTTCATCTCTTGTATTCAATCTTTGTCTCAAACCTCAGATTGGTACCTGTGGGTTGCTAGTAGTGTTGATTACATCTTGTAGTTGATGCTAGTTTGTTTATTTGGTGGTAGATTATATGTTTAGATCTATTATGCTATTTAATACCCCTCTGATCTTGGACATGAAGATGATTTGTGAGTAGTTACTTTTGTTCTTGAGGACATGGGAGAAGTCTTGTCATAAGTAATCATGTGAATTTGGTATTCGTTCGATATTTTAATGATAGGTATGTTGTTGATTCTCTTAGTGGTGTCATGTGAACGTCAACTACATGACACTTCACCATCTTCGGGCCTAATGGAATGCATTTTGGAGTAGTAATTAGATGATGGGTTACTAGAGTGACAGAAGCTTAAACCCTAGTTTATGCGCTATTCCGTAAGGGGCTGATTTGGATCCATATGTCTAATGCTATGGTTAGAGTTATCTTAATTCTTCTTTCGTAGTTGCGGATGCTTGCGAAGGGGGGTAATCATAAGTGGGAGGTTTGTTCAAGTAAGAACAGCACCCAAGCACCGGTCCACCCACATATCAAACTATCAAAGTAGCGAACGTGAATCAAACCAACATGATGAAAGTGACTAGATGAAATTCCCATGTGTCCTCGAGAATGCTTTGCTTCTTATAAGAGATCGTTCCGGCTTGTCCTTTGCTACAAAAAGGATTGGGCCACCTTGCTGCACTCTTTGTTACTATTGCTACTTGTCACTTGTTACAAATTGTCTTGCTATCAAACTACTCGTTACCGATAATTTCAGTGCTTCCAGAAAATACCTTGCTGAAAACCGCTTGTCATTTCCTTCTGCTCCTCGTTGGGTTCGACACTCTTACTTATCGAAAGGACTACGATTGATCCCCTATACTTGTGGGTCATCAAGAGGCTGACAGTAGGGACCCACATGGTGCATGGCCGCACGCAAGCAAGTGCCTCCTTATTACGCAAAAAAAATGATTCCTCCCCCTGATAGCTGGGACCCACCGGCTCTATCTTCGCACGGAAGGAAGTGCCTCCTTATTACGCAAAAAAAATGATTCCTCCTCATGACAGCTGGGACTCACCGGATTTGGAGGCTGACTTGTGGGACTACTAGGTTGACGCGTATGCAGGGCTTTGTCAACTTAGTCAACAAACAATTCTAGCAGTAGTGACCATTGGATGTTAATCCAACGGCCGTGCTGCTTCTTCAATCTCTAATCTTCTTGCTCCAGCCTCCCAAACCAGTGCCGGCGGGACCGCTTGCTCCTGCCTCCCGTGGCCGGCTGTGCTGCCGCGCAGGCCTCACCGCCCCACCCTACTCCCACCGTTGGCCAGGCCTTCCCTATACTCACCCACATCCCCTGTTATTCTCCGGCGACGGCAGCCTCACACCGCAGCCGAACCAGTCAATGCTCGTACTCCCCTCGGCGTGGGCATCCATTGCCGTGTCTTCCCCGGCTCTGCGTTGTTCCCTTCCTAGGCCTCGCCGTCATCCACCGCCTTGGTGCTCTCGGCATGGCATAGTCAACATGGTCAATGAACGACAGCCATCGAAGAGGACTGTACGCGGTGAGGTTGACAGCTGGACCCACCAGTTACATCTTCGCACGCAAGAAAGTGCCTCCTTATTATGCGCAAAAAATGATTCCTCCCCCTGACAGCTGGGACCCACCTGCTATATCTTCGCACGCAAGGAAGTGCCTCTGTATCCTCCCTGACAGCTGGGACTTACCCGGTTGAAGCGTACGTAGCATTGTCTGCCTGGTCACAAACGTGTACGTACATACTGGTCAATCGGTCTCATGAACCGTGGCCGTGTAAGGAGCGGCACGTGTCATAGTAGAACCCCATACGTAGCAATTCAGGCAGTCCCATCTAAATCGAGTACACGTACGTATAGCCACGCTGCAAAAAATACAGCCACGTACGTACATATGGGCGGGGTCTCAAACGCGTACTCACGCATACGTACGGCCAGGGCTCGTGTACATGGAGAGTCAACGTACGGCAGCAATGGCCTCCTATTCATCGGCAGCCAACCGGCTGGGTCGGAATGGAGAAACAACGTCGTGTTCATCGGGAGGCAACCGACTGGGTCGGAATGCGTCCTGTTCATCGGGAACCAACCTGCTTGGACGGAACAGCCGAAACGGGGTCCTGTTCATCGAATCGGGGTCTGGCGTACAGCAAGATGGAGGAAATGACCTTCTGTTCGACCGCCGACGGTCGAAACGGGGTCCTGTTCATCGACTGGGGGTTTGGCGTGCTGCAAAACGGAGGAAACAGACTTCTGTTCAACCGTCTACGGTTGAAACGGGGTCCTGTTGATCAGGAGGGGTCTGGCGTACCGCAAAACGGAGGAAACGGACTACTACCCAACTACCTATGGTCGAAACGGAGTCCTGTTCGTCGGGAGGGGTGTGGCGTACCGCAAAACGGGACTCCACAGGCTACTGTTCATCCACCGTCGACTTCCTCCAGCCTCCAGCGGCTACTGTTCATCCAGCCTCCATGGGTTCCTGTTCATCCACCCCCAACCGGCTAGGGTATGGCGTACCGCGGCACGGCCTCCTCGGGGTCCTGCTCATCCAGCGCCAACCGCCTACATGGCCGGGGTCCTGTTCATCCAACCCCCACCGGCTGGGGTGGGGCATACGAGCGGGCGACAGCAACGGGAACTGTTCATCCACAGCCAACCAACCGGCTCGATCGATGCGTCTTGACTCGTGTCTACGTGTATCACGCACGTGGCAGCAACAGGCACTGTTCATTGAGAGGCAACCCAACACCGGCTGGCTACGTCTTGCACAGGAGCTCGATCTGCTTCAGTAAGCAGCGAGAAGGATCGATCAGGTTCAGTTAGCAGCGAAGGAATCGCTCGGGTTCGGTTAGCAGCGAAGGGATCGCTCAAGTTCAGTTAGCGCTGAAGGGATCGCTCGGCTTCAGTACGCAGTGGGATCGATCGCTCGGGTTCAGTACGTGTAGTAGTGCGAGGGATCGATCGATCGCTCAGGTTCAGTAAGCGAACGCCTCGCTCGGGTTCAGTTAGCGAGCGCCTCGCACACTGATGTCTACTACACAACTTATTCTTGTAGACTCGTGTTGGGCCTCCAAGCGCAGAGTTTTGTAGGACAGCAACAATTTTCCCTCAAGTGGATGACCTAAGGTTTATCAATCCGTGGGAGGCGTAGGATGAAGATGGTCTCTCTCAAACAACCCTGCAATCAAATACAAGAAATCTCTTGTGTCCCCAACACACCCAATACAATGGCAAATTGTATAGGTGCACTAGTTCGGCGAATAGATGGTGATACAAGTGTAGTATGGATAGTAGATATAGGTTTTTGTAATCTGAAAATAAAAAAACAGCAAGGTAGCAAGTAACAAAAGTGAGCAAAAACGGTATTGCAATGCTTGAAAACAAGGCCTAGGGTTCATACTTTCACTCGTGCAATCTCTCAACAAGGCTAACATAATTGGATCATATAACAATCCCTCAACGTGCGATAAAGAATCACTCCAAAGTTCCTATTCGCGGAGAACATACGATAGAAATTGTTGTAGGGTACGAAACCACCTCAAAGTTATTCTTTCCGATCAATCTATTGAGCTATTCCTATAAGTGTCACAAATAGCCCTGGAGTTCGTACTAAAATAACACCATATGATACGCATCAACCAACTCTAATATGATCTAGACACTCCAATGTCACCACAAGTATCCGTGAGTTGATTATTCGATATGCATCAAACAACTTCAGATCATAATATTCAATCCACACAAAGAACTTCAAAGAGTGCCCCAAGATTTTTACCGGAGAAAGTAGGATGAAAGCGTGCATCAACCCCTATGCATAGATTACCCCAATGTCACCTCGGGAATCCGCGAGTTGAGTGCCAAAACATATATCAAGTGAATCAATATTATACCCCATTGTCACCACGGGTATTCATATGCAAGACATACATCAAGTGTTCTCAGATCCATAAAAGTATTTGATCCAATAATAGTGAAACCTCAAAGGTAAAAAATCAATTCACCACAACAAGATAGAGAGGGAAAAACACCATATGATCCAACTATATTAACAAAGCTTGCGATACATCAAGATCGTGCCAAATCAAGAACACGAGAGAGAGATCAAACACATAGCTACTTGTACATACCCCTAGCCCCGAGGGTGAACTACTCCCTCCTCGTCATGGAGACCACCGGGATGATGAAGATGGCCTCTGGTGATGATTTCCCCCTCCGGCAGGCTGCCTGAACAGGGCTCCGTACAGAGGCTTGTGGTGGTGGAGTCAAAGTTCTAGGGTTATTGTGATGCCCCCGACTTAATCGTGCGCTAACCATACACGCAAATGCTCATGATCAAGTCTAGGGACTCACTTGAAGATATCACAACACAACTCTAAACACAAAAAAAAAATTCAAGCTTTATACTACAAGCCAGGGCCTCGAGGGCTCGAATACATAAGCTCGATGTCATACAAGCATCAGCGGAAGCAACAGTATCTGAGTACAGACACAAAGTTAAACAAGTTTGCCTTAAGAAGGCGAAAACAAACAACGACTCTGATCGAAAAGGCGCAGGCCTCCTGCCTGGGAGCCTCCAAATCTACTCCTGGTCGTCGGGGATCTCCACGTCGTAGTAGGCTCCACCGGAAGTGTAGTTGCGGTCGTCGGCGGTAGCAGCTGACTCCTGGGATCCGCCATCTGGTCACAGCAATCGGGTATGGGGGAAAAGAGTAGCAAAGCAACCGTGAGTACTCATCCAAAGTACTCGCAAGACTGACATCAGAACTATACTAAGTATGCATCGGTATCAAAGGGATGGAGCTATATCTTTGGACTAAACTTCAGAAATGCTGGAATAGGGGGGAAAAGCCTAGCCTATCGAAGACTAGCATCTTCAGCACCTTGCAGCATTAGAAGAGTGTAGATTAGTAGTATAACATTAAGTAACAAGCATGTTGTAACAAAGCCTCGAGATCCTTCCTCAACTCCCTGCGAGAAAGCGATCCCGGAGCTTACAATTAATAAAACATGTATCCAGTTCAAGTTGTAATAGATCGGGATACAACACTGAGCGTCCTGTTACCGTGGACACGGCTATTCGACTAGATAACTTCCCTGCAGGGGTGCACTACTTTTACCCAACACGCTCGATTAACTCTGGCCGGACACACTTTCCTGGGTCATGCCCGACCTCGGCTGATCGACACACCGCAGCCCTACCTAGAGCTCAGCAGAGAGGTCCCCGCCGGTCTACATCCTAAGTGCTCAGGGGTCCTGGGCCCATCGCCCTTTGCGCTCTGGGTCGTTGCGCACATGGTTAGATCCAGGCACCACCTCTGTCATGGATGGCACCGATCCTGCCATGCCGCAATGCTGAACTGGACGTCTGACAAAGCTTTCGGCTGATACATACGGTGCCGAGGGCCCCATAAACCATTATCCCGCATGGTGGTAGTGCGTATAGGGCCAACGACCCACTCAGATCAATACCCAAATCCGTTAGCGAATTATTAGGAGCTCGCGGTGACGATCAGTACTCCTGTCGTCCCATCTCGAGGAACTGCAACAAGGGCCAGGCCCATCCCTCTCTAGGGCGGTCTCTGCCTGCCCAGCTGCGCCTCGTAATTATCTCGCGGGTACTCTCTTGGTCAACCCAACTTCACATCTCTCGCGGGTACCCCTCGAGGTCGACCCGACTTTAACACGGGTCTGAGATAAATTCCCAAGTAACAGTGTGGCCATGACAACAAGGGGGAAATCCAAGGAATCACCCTCGATGGATTCCTACTCGATGTATCCGTTAGGGAGAACCAGGAGGAATCACCCTCGATGGTCCACACTTGAGGGGTTGCCCGACAGAGTCATCATCGGAAGGGGAGAGCGAGGAATCACCCTCTACGATCACCACCGATGTGCTATACTACTAAGATATCATCAGGAGTGCAGAACGAGGTATCATCCTCGGCACTTGATAGTAACCCTGCAGAGTCGTACAACTAAGGGGGTGTGTGCGGTGATGTGACGGTCTCTGCACATCGATCACATAGATCGAGGCACTGGTAGTAAAGCGGGGCAATAGGGACAAGGGTGATGGGTCACTGATGGATCACTAACAAACATATTCTAAGCTGTTTAGGATGACAGGTAAAGTAACAATAGCAGGTTACAAAAATAGGCTATGCATCGGAATAGGAGCAAGCAAGTACAGTAGCAAAATCTAATGCAAGCATGAGGGAGAAGGAATAGGCCATATAGGAATGATCAAGGGGGTTTTGCTTGCGTGGAAGCTCTGCTGAAAAGGAGGAAGGGTCGTCGACGACGTAGTCGACCACAGGGGTAGCGTCAGTCTCGGAGTCTACCGGAGAGAAGAGGGGGAAGAAACAGCAAATATAAAGCAAACAATGCACACAAAAGCTTGCCATGGCAATACGTTATTTGAGGGGTGCCCTAATGCAGTACTACGCAAGTTAGTCGGAGCAGGAAACATCTGGAAGGGTTTTACCAGCTCCGGGCATTTATCGGACAGATGAATCGGAGGGGAATGTTCCATGTTCATCATGTTAGAGAGGTGTGGCAGGTATGTGGGTGGCATATTCGGATTCTTCATATTTTTCTGATCGTTTTTCATATATAAATTATTTTCATCCGAGTTACGGTTTATTTTATATGATTTTTCAAAGTTTTACTGAATTTCTGGAATTATTTTAATTATTAAATCCAAATTATCCGAAACAGTAGTGGGTGACGTCAGCATGACATCATAGTGACATCAGCAGTCAACCCAGCCGGTTGACTGGTCAATCTGACCAGTGGGTCCCACATGTCATACACAGTAGCTAATTTAGTGGTTAAATTAAACTAAACAGAATTAATTAGTAGGTGGGCCCCATTTGTCAGTGGCTAATTAGAAATTAGTTTAATTAACAGATTAATTAGTAGTCTATTTATTTATTAAAAATGTTTAATTAAGTGGGGGCTACATGTCAGCGGGTCACGGTCACTGACTGGTGGGCCTAGTCAACGCTGACTGGGCCAGGTCAAAGCTGACACGTGGGGCCACCATGGTTATTACTAATCCAAACCAGAAACTTATCCCGTTTAATTAAAAGGCGGGGCCCGCCTGTCATACTCTCAGGGTTAATCTAATGGGCGTCATTAGCGCTAAACGTCGCCGGACACGTCAGTGCGCTGGAGTTTCGCCGGCGACAACCAAATCGACAGCGGCAACACACGGGTTTCGCCTACAGGCGATCATTCGAGGCGCCGTTTGGCTCTACGGAGAGCTGGCAGTGGCGTGCATCGGATGGGCTAAGCGGGAGGGGCTGGGGTTGACCGAGCTCGCCGGAACGGAGCTCGCGGCGGCGGCCGAATTCAGAGCTCGACGAAAACGTTGACTCGGTTCGTTTGCACGAGACCTAAAGGGATAGGGAGCACCAGGAGGTTGCCGTGAGCATGTTGGCGTGCTCATTTAGCCTCGACAGGGACGGCAGCAGCAGCAACAAGCTAGGCCGCGGTGGCGGGAGCAGAAGCAATGGCGACGGCGGCTAGCGAGCACGAAGTGTGACCGGAAAGAGAGGGGAGATGCGGCGTTGCTCACATCGGTGACGAGGAGCCGCTCGGTGGAGTCGGGGGAGGTCGGAATGGTGTAGATCGACGAAAAGCAGCGGCGGCGGCCGCAGACGAGGAACACGGCCCGATGGCGATGTCTGAGGGCCTCCCGGCTTGTTCTAGTAGGCGCAGTCGACGAGGCCGACGGAGAGGAAACTCCCGGACATTGGTTGACGGCGCAGGGAGGCCGGTGGACGTGCGGACGAGCAGTGGCGGCGATGGCGCGTTCTCTGGCGTCGAAGAAAGGAAGGGGGCAAGGTGATGGAGAGAGGGGAAGAGGGGCTGGGGGTGGCCAGGGGGTCGAGGGCGTCGACCCTAACCACCAGGAGCGGCGCGGTGTCGAGCAGGGAGGAAGGGGGGGCCGGTTTCGGGCGTGCGCGTCGCGGCGACAGTGGGCAAGGGGATGAACAGGAGGAGGGAGATGACCGGTGGTGGGCTGGGCCTGCTCCTGTAGCAACAGGCCGGTAGGTGCACAGGTATGTTTTCTATTTTCTTTCTTTTATCTTTTCTGTTTTCTTTTTACAGCAACTGTTTTCTATTTCTTTAGCTAGCTATGGACTTTTGTAAAATGTGTAGCTGGTCCCAATAATTAATATATATTATACCTCACTGCCACAAGAAGTTTGGGAGTGATTTGAATTCATTTGTATTTTTCAAAAATGAAAATGGATTTAATAATATTGTTTTGGGTACTGTTTTGGTTGCTAGGGTCAACTTGGGAATTCCAATAATGTTGATTTTATTTTTATAATTGCTCTGGGAATATTTGAAATATTATGAACTATTTTGTTTAATTATTTGAAGAAGTAATAATTTGGCTTGCATTTGAATTTGGAGTTTGAATTTGTATTATTTCCTAAATGCAATTTAATTAGGATGGTCATGATGATATGGTAATTTAATTAGCTTAATGACAGGGTTAAGATCTGGGGGTGTTACAAATCTCCCCCACTACAAGAAATCTCGTCCCGAGATTTAAGAGGTGGGGTAAGGGGTTTCTTCAAGATCAAGGATGTATAGGGGAGTCAGGTTTCGGTCCTGTGGAACTGTGGTTAGTGTGGGTTACAAGTAGGAAGGGTGGTGACGTCTTGCACGATCATGATTGCAAGGCAAGTCAGAGGATAGCTTGTCAGCTAGGTTGGCACACAACGTTGGTACCAAGGGTGAGGGACGAAGAGAACAATTTTCCCGCTCCTTAAAATGAGGCCGAACAATTGGCAAAGTTCTCATCCACCGTCGGTTACCTGAATGCCAACAACAATAGTAACATGGTGTTACCGACTAAGTGGTACACCAGGGTGTTTGCACAAGTAGGGAACCACTACTGCTTAGATAAAAGCTAGATTACAAGAAAGGTTAAACAGACCAATGGAAAGGAAAAATGTGATTATACACAAGTATTAGGTGTATATCCTTCCCAAGGAAAAGCAGAGCATGATTTACATGGAAAGGAATAATTGCCGACAATCCAGCTCTTCGGATGAATGCGATCACGAGAACCTAATGTTAGAGTTAGCAAAATCATTTAACCCAAAAGGAAGAGAGTTCAGAGTCCCAGAGTAAGGAAAAGGAATAAAAGATCCTAATACCACCCATTGGCGACGTGGGCCCGTAAGCCACATAGCCATGTTAGTAAAACAATTTTGAAAGTCTAGACTCAACTTCGGCCAAGGAGTTGGAAAGGGGCTTCCTACAGGCAGTCGGCTCTGATACCAGCTTGTGACGCCCCCGACTTAATCGTGCGCTAACCATACACGCAAATGCTCACGATCAAGCCTAGGGACTCACTTGAAGATATCACAACACAACTCTAAACACAAAATAAAATAATTCAAGCTTTATACTACAAGCCAGGGCCTCGAGGGCTCAAATACATAAGCTCGATGTCATACAAGCATCAGCGGAAGCAACAGTATCTGAGTACAGACACAAAGTTAAACAAGTTTGCCTTAAGAAGGCGAAAACAAACAATGACTCTCATCGAAAAGGCGCAGGCCTCCTGCCTGGGAGCCTCCGAATCTACTCCTGGTCGTCGGGGATCTCCACGTCGTAGTAGGCTCCACCGGAAGTGTAGTAGCGGTCGTCGGCGGTAGCAGCTGACTCCTGGGATCCGCCATCTGGTCGCAGCAATCGGGTATGGGGGAAAAGAGTAGCAAAGCAACCGTGAGTACTCATCCAAAGTACTCGCAAGACTGACATCAGAACTATACTAATATGCATTGGTATCAAAGGGATGGAGCTATATCTTTGGACTAAACTGCAGAAATGCTAGAATAGTGGGGGGGGGGGGGGGAAAGCCTAGCCTAGCGAAGACTAGCATCTTCAGCGCCTTGCAGCATTAGAAGAGTGCAGATTAGTAGTATAACATTAAGTAACAAGCATGTTGTAACAAAGCCTAGAGATCCTTCCTCGACTCCCTGCGAGAAAGCGATCCCGGAGCTTACAATTAATTAAACATGTATCCAGTTCAAGTTGTAATAGATCGGGATACAACACTGAGCGTCATGTTACCGTGGACACAGCTATTCGAATAGATAACTTCCCTGCAGGGGTGCACTACTGTTACCCAACACGCTCGATTAACTCTGGCCGGACACACTTTCCTGGGTCATGCCCGGCCTCGGCTGATCGACACACCGCAGCCCTACCTAGAGCTCAGCAGAGAGGTCCCTGCCGCTCTACATCCTAAGTGCTCAGGGGTCCTGGGCCCATCGCCCTTTGCGCTCCGGGTCGTTGCGCACATGCTTAGATCCAGGCACCACCTCTGTCATGGATGGCGCCGATCCTGCCGTGCCGCAATGCTGAACTGGACGTCTGACAAAGCTTTCGGCTGATACATATGGCGCCGAGGGCCCCATAAACCATTATCCCACGTGGTGGTAGTGCGTATAGGGCCAACGACCCACTCAGATCAATACCCAAATCCGTTAGTCAATTATTAGGAGCTCGCGGTGACGATCAGTACTCCTATCGTACCGTCTCGAGGAACTGCAACAAGGGCGAGGCCCATCCCTCTCTAGGGATGTCTCTGCCTGCCCGGCTGCGCCTCGTAATTATCTCGCGGGTACTCTCTTGGTCAACCCAACTTCGCATCTCTCGCGGGTACCCCTCGGGGTCGACCCGACTTTTACACGGGTCTGAGATAAATGCCCAAGTAACAGTGTGGCCATGACATCAATGGGGAAATCCGAGGAATCACCCTCGATGGATTCCTACTCGATGTATCCATTAGGGAGAACCAGGAGGAATCACCCTCGATGGTCCACACTTGAGGGGTTGCACGACAGAGTCATCATCGGAAGGGGAGAGCGAGTAATCACCCTCTACGATCACCACCGATGTGCTATACTATAGAGATATCATCAGGAGTGCAGTACAAGGTATCACCCTCGGCACTTGATAGTAACCCTGCAGAGTCGTACAACTAAGGGGGGGTGTGCGGTGATGTGACGGTCTCTGCACATCGATCACATAGATCGAGGCACTGGTAGTAAAGCGGGGCAACAGGGACAAGGGTGAGGGTCACTGATGGATCACTAACAAACATATTCTAAGCAGTTTAGGATGACAGGTAAAGTAACAATAGCAGGTTACAAAAATAGGCTATGCATCGGAATAGGAGCAAGCAAGTACAGTAGCAAAATCTAATGCAAGCATGAGGGAGAAGGATTAGGCGATATAGGAATGATCAAGGGGGTTTTGCTTGCCTGGAAGCTTTGCTGAAAAGGAGGAAGGGTCATCGACGACGTAGTCGATCACAGGGGCAGCGTCGGTCTCGGAGTCTACCGGAGAGAAGAGGGGGAAGAAATAGTAAATATAAAGCAAACAATGCACACAAAAGCTTGGCATGGCAATACGTTATTCGAGGGGTGCCCTAATGCAGTACTACGCAAGTTAGTCGGAGCGGGAAACATCTGTAGGGGTTTTACCAGCTCCGGGCATTTATCGGACAGATGAATCGGAGGGGAATGTTCCATGTTCATCATGTTAGAGAGGTGTGGCAGGTATGTGGGTGGCATATTCGGATTCTTCATATTTTTCTGATCGTTTTTCATATATAAATTATTTTCATCCGAGTTACGGTTTATTTTATATGATTTTTCAAAGTTTTACTGAATTTCTGGAATTATTTTAATTATCAAATCGGAATTATCCGAAACAGTAGTGGGTGACGTCAGCATGACATCATAGTGACGTCAGCAGTCAACCCAGCCGGTTGACTGGTCAATCTCACCAGTGGGTCCCACATGTCATACACAGTAGCTAATTTAGTGGTTAAATTAAACTAAACAGAATTAATTAGTAGGTGGGCCCCATTTGTCAGTGGCTAATTAGCAATTAGTTTAATTAACAGATTAATTAGTAGTCTATTTATTTATTAAAAATGTTTAATTAAGTGGGGGCCACATGTCAGTGGGTCACGGTCACTGACTGGTGGGCCCAGTCAACGCTGGCTGGGCCAGGTCAAAGCTGACACGTGGGGCCACCGTGGTTATTACTAATCCTAACCTGAAACTTATCTCGTTTAATTAAAAGACGGGGCCCGCCTGTCATACTCTCAGGGTTAATCTAATGGGCGTCATTAGCGCTAAACATCGCCGGACACGTCAGCGCGCCAGAGTTTCGCTGGCGACGACCAAATCGACAGCGGCAACGCACGGGTTTCGCCTACAGGCAATCATTCGAGGCGCCGTTTGGCTCTACGGAGAGCTGGGAGTGGCGCGCATCGGATGGGCTAGCATAGGAAGGAAAAACAAGTATAACTTCAAAACTTTCAACACATAGAGAGGAAACTTGATATTATTGAGATATGTGAAAGCACATGATCCTCTCTCATAATAATTTTCAGTAGCATCATGAATGAATTCAACAACATAGCTATCACATAAAGCATTCTTTTCATGATCTACGAGCATAGAATTTTTACTACTCTCCACATAAGCAATTTTCTTCTCATTCATAATAGTGGGAGCAAACTCAACAAAATAACTATCATGAGATACTTGATTGGCATAATCCAATTGAAAATTAAAATCATGATGACAAGTTTCATAGTTACCATTATTTTTTATAGCATACATGTTATCACAATAATCATCATAGATAGCAACTTTGTTGTCATAATCAATTGAAACCTCTTCCAAAATGGTGGAATCATCATTAAATAAAGT
The DNA here is from genome assembly GCA_039707655.1 of Elymus sibiricus. NCBI lineage: Eukaryota > Viridiplantae > Streptophyta > Magnoliopsida > Poales > Poaceae > Elymus > Elymus sibiricus. The sequence continues at coordinate 209,265,379 of CM077676.1, read as the reverse complement.
TGTGACCTCTCCAAATCCACTTTTATCAATATAATCATCATAAATAGGAGGCATGCTTTCATCATAATAAATTTTCTCATCAAAACTTGGGGGACTAAAAATATCATCTTCATCAAACATAGCATCCCCAAGCTTGTGGCTTTGCATATCACTAGCATCATGGATATTCAAAGAATTCATACTAGCAACATTGCAATCATGCTCATCATTCATGGATTTTATGCCAAACATTTTTTTTAATTCTTCTTCTATCAATTGAGCACAATTTTCCGATCCATCATTTTCAAGAAAGACATTATAAAGATGAATAATATGTGGCAACCTCAATTCCATTTTTTGTAGTTTTCTTTTATAAACCAAACTAGTGATAAAACAAGAAACTAAAAGATTCAATTGCAAGATCTAAAGATATACCTTCAAGCACTCACCTCCCCAGCAACGGCGCCAGAAAAGAGCTTGATGTCTACTACACAACTTATTCTTGTAGACTCGTGTTGGGCCTCCAAGCGTAGAGTTTTGTAGGACAGCAGCAATTTTCCCTCAAGTGGATGACCTAAGGTTTATCAATCCGTGGGAGGCGTAGGATGAAGATGGTCTGTCTCAAACAACCCTGCAATCAAATACAAGAAATCTCTTGTGTCCCCAACACACCCAATACAATGGCAAATTGTATAGGTGCACTAGTTCGGCGAAGAGATGGTGATACAAGTGTAGTATGGATAGTAGATATAGGTTTTTGTAATCTGAAAATAAAAAAACAGCAAGGTAGCAAGTAACAAAAGTGAGCAAAAATGGTATTGCAATGCTTGAAAACAAGGCCTAGGGTTCATACTTTCACTAGTGCAATCTCTCAACAATACTAACATAATTGGATCATATAACAATCCCTCAACGTGCGATAAAGAATCACTCCAAAGTTCCTATTCGCGGAGAACATACGATAGAAATTGTTGTAGGGTACGAAACCACCTCAAAGTTATTCTTTCCGATCAATCTATTGAGCTATTCCTATAAGTGTCACAAATAGCCCTAGAGTTCGTACTAAAATAACACCATATGATGCGCATCAACCAACTCTAATGTCACCTAGATACTCCAATGTCACCACAAGTATCTGTGAGTTTATTATTCGATATGCATCAAACAACTTCAGTTCATAATATTCAATCCACACAAAGAACTTCAAAGAGTGCCCCAAGATTTCTATCGGAGAAAGTAGGATGAAAACGTGCATCAACCCCTATGCATAGATTACCCCAATGTCACCTCGGGAATCCGCGAGTTGAGTGCCAAAACATATATCAAGTGAATCAATATAATACCCCATTGTCACCACGGGTATTCATATGCAAGACATACATCAAGTGTTCTCAAATCCATAAAAGTATTCGATCCGATAATAGTGAAACCTCAAAGGTAAAAACTCAATTCATCACAACAAGATAGAGAGGGAAAAACACCATATGATCCAACTATATTAACAAAGCTCGCGATACATCAAGATCGTGCCAAATCAAGAACATGAGAGAGAGATCAAATGCATAGCTACTTGTACATACCCCTAGCCTCGAGGGTGAACTACTCCCTCATCATCATGGAGACCACCGGGATGATGAAGATGGCCTCCGGTGATGATTTCCCCCTCCAGCAGGGTGCCGGAACAGGGCTCTAGATGGTATTTCAAAGGTATAGAGGCTTGTGGTGGCGGAGTCAAAGTTATAGGGTTATTTCTGGGGGTTTCTCTATTTATAGGATTTTTCAGCGTTGGAATCACGTCAAGATGGGCTAAGATGGGCCCACGAGGCGCCACAGCACGCCACCCCCCTGGCACGCCGTGGTGGCTTGTGAGCACCTTGTGAGGCTTCTGGTCCTTCCACGAAGCTTTGGGGGTCTCTTTTGGTCCCAAAAAAATCGTCAAAAAGTTTCGCTGCATTTGGAGAACTTTTATTTCTGCACAAAAAATAACACCACGGTAGTTCTGCTGAAAACAGCGTCAGTCCGGGTTAGTTCTAATCAAATCATACGAAAACCATATAGAATTGTTATAAATATGGCATGAATACTTCATAAATTATAGATACATTGGAGACGTATCACACACACACGTGCGTACGAGAGAAACGCGCAAACCACGCTACATCGCTCGGCCCCGACCACCCACCGTAACCGGGAAATCCCCAAAAATTTCCTCGCCCTCACTTCTACCATGATTTTTGACGTCATGGACGGCCCAACGAATGTCATGCGGGTGCGTCTCCGGCCGGCCCATTATGAAAAGCCCATTTTCTGTCATAATTTTTTGTCATAGAAGTAGGAGCCCACCACATCTATGATGATACGTGTTTTTGTCACAATTATTGTCATAGAAGTGTCACAACCATGGCAAAAATTTTTTTTGTTCGGGCCATAATGTCATGGATGTGTCTTTTTTTTGTAGTGTAGATTTTCTTCTCTTTTGTTGGATTAGCATTACAAATATCTGAAGAATAACAAAAATCCAATGAAACCAAATGGAAATCACTGCGAAAAACATCGCAAATTCTCGAGCCATCAGGAGGCAACCCAATAGTTATCTGCTACTTGTGAGCTGCGTTGGGATTTTCCCCGAAGAGAAAGGGTGAAGCAATATAGTAGCGGATTGTATTTCCCTCAGTGAGAACCAAGGTTATCAAACCAATAGGAGAACCAAGCAAATCCTAGTGAGCAGTACCTACACACAAGAGAGCAAATACTTGCACCCAACGCGGGCAAGGGGGTTGTCAATCCCCTTGAACTCGTTACTTGCAAGGATTAAATCTGATAGTGATAGATATATAAATTGAAAAGTAAATAAAAAGTAAATTATTTGTGGCAAGGAAAATTAGGGTTTTCTAATATAATAAAAGTAGACCCGGGGGCCATAGTTTTCACTAGAGGCTTCTCTCTCAAAACATAGCATACGATGGGTAAACAAATTACTGTTGGGCAATTGATAGAAAATCGCGTAGTTATGATGTTATTCATGGCAATGATCATGTATATAGGCATCACGTCCTTGACAAGTAGACCGACTCCTGCCTGCATCTACTACTATTACTCCACCAATCGACCGCTATCCAGAATGCATCTATGGTATTAAGTTCATAACAAACAGAGTAACGCTTTAAGCAAGATGACATGACGTAGACAGAATAAACTCAAGCAATATGAATAAACCCCATCGTTTTACCCTTAATGGCAACAATACAAATACATGCCTCGCTACCCCTACTGTCACTGGGTGAGGACACCGCAAGATTGAACCCATTACAAAGCACCTCTCCCGCTGAAGATAAATCAATCTAGTTGGCCAAACCAAACGGATAGATTGGAGAGAAATACAAAGCTATAACAATCATGCATAATAAAGTTCAAAAAAGACTCAATTACTTTCAACGAATAATCTGATCATAAACCCACAATTCATCAGATCCCAACAAACACACCACAAAAGAAGATTAGATCGGATAGAACTCCATGGAGATCATGGAGAACTTTGTATTGAAGATCAAAGAGTGAGAAGAAGCCATCTAACTACTAGCTATGGACCCATAGGTCTATGGTAAAATACTCACACATCATCGGAAGGGTAGCAAGGTTGATGTAGAAGGCCTCCGTGATCAATTCCCCCTTCGGCAGATCGCCAAAAAAGGCCTCCAGATGGGATCGCGGAAGAACAGAAGCTTGCGGTGGCGGAAAAGTTATTTCAGGTGGCTCTCTGTTGGTTTTGGAATATTTGGGAGTTTATAGAAGTGGAATTAGGTCAAACGGAGCTGCATGGGACCCACGAGCTCAGTTGGCGTCCCCCCCCGGGGCGCGCCAGGTGAGCTCGTGGCTCTCCCGTAGTGCTTCTGGCCTCCTCCCGAAGCTTCTAGGGTCCCTTCTGGTCCAGAAAAAATCATTTTAAAGTTTTTATTCTGTTTGGTACTGATTTCCTAAAAAGCCAAAATCAGGCAAAAAAATAGCAACTGGCACTGGGCACTGAGTTAATAGGTTAATTCCCAAAAATGATATAAAATTGCATATAAAGTATCCAAGATTGATAATATAATAGCGTGAAACAATCAAAAATTATAGATACGTTAGAGATGTATCATTATCCTTTATATTATTTTTGTTTTTGTGTGTCTACATGATTATTTATACTTTAATGATTATGTTTGTATCTTTGATTTTGATTTTGTGCCAAGTTAAGCCTTTAAGTTGATGTCGATGATTGTTTATTTGGTTCTGTGCAAAAACGGAAACTTTCACGTCCAATATATGAATTATCACTCCTTACTGGAACATGGTAAAATGCTTAATTTTTACACCATACTTCTATGAAAATTGTTTACTTTGTCATAATTGTTCAGAATTTTTGGAGTTACATAAGTATGATGAACAATTTGATCATTCCGTGGTGTTCTATTTTACACAGATTCTGTTTTTATTGCAGAGTTTGCGTATTTTGAAGTTTCTATGGATTGTATCGGAGGGTACAAGTCATAGAGGTAGTAGAATACAGTAGGCATTATGTGGGAACAATTATGAATCTTGCTTTCATAGTACCCAAGTGAATGATTTATTTTATTATACTAACGCATCTCACGAAGTTTTGTTAAATTTTGGGTGAGATAACGATGGAACAAAGAATAAGGAGTGGTAAGAGCTCAAGCTTGGGGATGCCCAAGGCACCCCAAGGTAATATTCAAGGAATATCCAAGCATTTAAGCTTGGGGATGCCCCGGAAGGCATCCCCTCTTTCGTCTTCAATCTATCGGTAATATCACTCGGAGCTATATTTTTATTCATCACATGATATGTGTTTTGCTTGGAGCATTGTGTGTTTTTGTTTTATTTGTTTGCTTGTTTCCACAATAATTGTTTTCTGATCACACCAATTAAGAGACACACACATTCATCACAATTTATAGAATACTCATTATGCTTCACTTATATCTTTTGAGTTAAGGTAATTGCTCATGTTCTTCACTTATATCTTTTGAGCACGACGATATATATATTTTATAGAAATAATTCGCTTTACTTATATATTTTTGAGAGTTAAATAAGTAGTGGTAATTTGCATGAGTTATATGTTTAGTTAAAAATGATAGGTATACAACGGTGGTATAATAAAAACTTGCATGAAGATCACTGAATATGATGTGTTTGATTCTTTGCAATAGTTTTGCGATATTGTGATAATAATATGTAGGTGTATGCTACTTGTGAGTTGCGTTGGGATTTTCCCTGAAGAGGAAGGGTGAAGCAGTACAATAGATATAAGTATTTCCCTTAGTGAGAACCAAGGTTTATTGAACCAAAAGGAGAACCACGCAAATCCTAGTGAACAGCACCTGCACACACAAAAGCAAATACTTGCACCCAACGCGGGCAAGAGGGTTGTGAATCCCCGTGAACTCGCTACTTGCAAGGATCAAATCTTGTATAGGTACATAAGTAAATTGCAAAACAAAATAAAAGTAAATAAATTGCAGCAAGGTATTTTTGGTTTTATAATATGATTAAAGTAGACCCGGGGGCCAAAGTTTTCACTAGAGGCTTCTCTCTCGAACACATAGCATACGGTGGGTAAACAAATTACTGTTGGGCAATTGATAGAAAAGCACATAGTTATGATGTATTCATGGCAATGATCAGACATATAGGAATCACGTCCGTGACAAATAGACCGACTCCTGCCTGCATATACTACTATTACTCCACCAATCGACCGCTATCCAGCATGCATCTATGGTATTAAGTTCATAACAAACAGAGTAACGCCTTAAGCAAGATGACATGATGTAGACAAAGTAAACTAATCAACATAAATAAACGCCATCCTTTTATCCTTAGTAGCAACAATACAATACGTGCCTCGCAACCCCTTCTGGCACTGAGCGAGGACACCGCAAGATTGAACCCACTACAAAGCACCTCTCCCACTGAAGATAAATCAATCTAGTTGGCCAAATCAAACGGATAGATCAGAGAGAAATACAAAGCTATCATAATCATGCATAATAAAGTTTAGAAAAGACTCAATTACTTTAAATGAATAATTTGATCATAAACCCAAAATTCATCGGATCCCAAGAAACACACCGCAAAAGAAGATTACATCGGATAGACCTCCAGGAAGATCGAGGAGAACATTGTATTGAAGATCAAGGAGAGAGAAAAAGCCATCTAGCTACTAGCTATGGACCCGTAGGTCTGTGGTAAACTACTCACACATCATCGGTAGGGCAGCAAGGTTGATGGAGAAACCCTCCGTGATCGATTCCCCCTGCGGCAGAGTACCGGAAAAGGCCTCCAGATGGGATCACGGAAGAACAGAAGCTTGCGGTGGCGGAAAAGTTATTTCGGGTGGATCTCTGCTAGTTTCCCAATATTTGAGAATTTATAGAAGCGGAATTAGGTTAGACAGAGCCACGTGAGGCCCACAAGGCATCTGGGCGTGACTGCCCCCTAGGGCGCGCCCTCTTGCCTTGCCGTCTCCTCGTTTGTCGTCTGGTCCCCTCCCGAAGCTTCTAGTGTCTCTTATGTCTAGAAAAAATCGTCAAAAAGTTTCCTAGCATTTGGACTCTGTTTGGAACTGATTTTCTGGAAAACCAAAAATACGCAAAAACATCAACTGGCACTAGGCACTATGTTAATAGGTTAGTTCCCAAAAATGATATAAAATTGCATATTAAGGCATATAAAGTATCTAAGATTGATAATATAATAACATGAAACAATAAAAAATTATAGATATGTCGGAGACATATCAGCATTCCCAAGCTTAATTCCTGCTCGTCCTCGAGTAGGTAAATGATAAAAACAGAATTTTTGATGTTGAATGCTACCTAACATGTTTATCATGTAATCTCTTTATGGTATAAATGATGAGAAACGATGAAGTAATAATATCAACATAATAATATCCATGAATATAAGAAACATAATCATTAAACTTTCAAAATATAAGATCCTTAACGAATGTTATCCCAACTCATTTTATCATGTTAGCACGGCATGACTCCGCCTTCACCACATAAATATAAATCATGAGCGCCCCGGTGTTAAACCAGGCAATTGGATCGTACTTCTAACACGCTTCAGCATTTTCAACCTCACGCAATACATGAACGTGAGCCATGGATATAGCACTATGGGTGGAATAGAATGCGGTGGTAGAGATCAATAAGGGAAGTCAAAAAGGATGAAAGTCTCGCATCGACTCGGTGGATCAACGGGCTATGGAGATGCCCATCAATCGATATCAATGCGAGGAGTAGGGATTGCCATGCAACAGATGCACTAAGAGCTATAATTGTATGAAAGCTCAACGGAAACTAAGTGGGTGTGCATCCAACTTGCTTGCTCATGAAGACCTCGGGCATTTGAGGAAGCCCATCGTCGGAATATGCAAGCCAAGTTCTATAACGAAAAATTCCCACTAGTATATGAAAGTGACAACATAGGAGACTCTCTATATGAAGAACAGGGTGCTACTCTGAAGCACAAGTGTGGAAAAAGGATAGTAACATTTCCCCTTCTCTCTTTTCTCTCATTTTTTTGTTGGGCTCCTTTTGGCATCTTTTTTCTTTCTTTTTTAATTTTTCGTCCGGAGTCTCATCCCGACTTGTGGGGGAATCATAGTCTCCATCATCCTTTCCTCACCGGGACAATGCTCTAATAATGATGATCATCACACTTCTATTTACTTACAACTCGTTATTACAACTCGATAACTGAAACAATATGACTCTATATGAATGCCTCTGGCAGTGTACCAGGATGTGCAATGATCTAGCGTAACATGTATAACAATGATGAATGGTGGCTTTGCCACAAATATCATGTCAGCTCTATATGATCATGCAAAGCAATATGATGATGAACACGCAAGTCATGAGATGGAACGGTGGAAGTTACATGGCAATATATCTCGGAATGGCTATGGAAATGGCATGAGAGGTAGGTATGGTGGCTGTTTTGAGGAAGATATAAGGAGGCTTATGTGTGATAGAGCGTATCATATCACGGGGTTTGGATGCACCGACGAAGTTTGCACCAACTCTCGAGGTGAGAAAGGGTAATGCACAGTACCGAAGAGGCTACCAAATTGTGGAAAGGTAGGAGTGTGTATAATCCATGGACTCACATTAGTCATAAAGAACTCATATACTTATTGTGAAAGCCTATTAGCCCTCGAAGCACAGTACTACTCGCATTCCCCTAGGGAGGAGGTTGGTTGGAGTTAACCATCATGCACCCCCGATTATAACAGCACTCAAGGATTTCAATCAGACATAAAAATGCTCAAATCTCCCCACCATGCCATGACCAACACTTAGATGAGAAGTTAATAACAAGCTTTAATACCAATATTTCTACTAACCAATGATAATGGACCAATATTCTTTCATATTACAACATCAATACAATTAAACCATACGTTTCATATTTAGTGATCTACATGAAAGTTTTTATTATATCCCCCTTGAATACCTATCCTCTTTGGACTAGCCTTATAACACGTGCATATTGCCATTACTATTTATTAGACTCTCAAAAAGATTTAAGTGAAGCATGAGAGTGCAATCATTTTTGTAAAATATAACCACCGCCGTGCTCTAACAGAGTTAAGTGAAGCACTAGAGCAACTGCCTAGCTCAAAAGATGTAAGTGAAGCACATAGAGTATTCTAACAAACCACGATAAATGTGTGTCCCTCTCAAAAGGTGTGTCCAGCAAACATTGATTGTGGCAAACTAAAAAGCAATCAAAGCAAAAACTATAGCACAAGACGCTCCAAGTAAAACGCATATCATGTGATGAATTAAAATATAGCTCCAAGTAATATACCGATAGATTGTAGACGAAAGAGGGGATGCCATCCGGGGCATCCCCAAGCTTAGACGCTTGGGTCTTCCTTGAATATTAATTTGGGGTGCTATGGGCATCCCCAAGCTTAGGGTCTTGCCGCTCCTTATTCCTTCATTCGTCATGATCTCACCCAAAATTTGAAAACTTCAGCACACAAAACTCAACAGAAACCTCGTGAGATCTGTTAGTATAATAAACAAATCATAAACTTTAGGTAATGTTATAAACCCATTCATAATTTATTCTTGCATAATGCCTACTGTATTATAATTTCTCCATGACTTATACCCCCCGATATAATCCATAGCATCATTAAAACAAGTAAACTATGCAATAAAAACAGAATCTGTCTAAAACAGAACAGTACGCTATGACAGAATATTTACTTATGTAACTCCAAAAATTCTGAAAACTTAGGATAACGTAAAAAAATTTATTCCAATACTATGTCAAAATTTCAGAATTTTCTAACATTCCAGTAATAAAATAAAAATCAACTACTGGGAACAAAACTTTCAATTTTCAAACAGCATCAATTATACTATCATGCAAATCATCCCAAAGGCATTACTTGGCACAAACACTAATGAAAAGATAAAACAAAATAATTACAGTAGCAAAAATTGTGTGACTCAATAAAAATAAAAATTGCAATAGAGATAAATATTGGGTTGCCTCCCAACAAGCGCTATTGTTTTATGCCCCTAGCTAGGCATAATGCATTGTTTCAAGTATTATCATCCTTCAAATTAATTCCATAGGTGACCCTCATAATAGATTCCTATGGTTGTTTAATTCTCTTCCTAGGGAAGTGTTCCATCCCTTTCTTTAATGGAAATTGGAATCTGATATTTCCTTCTTTCATATCAATAATAGCAGCTATGGTTCGTAGGAAAGGCCTACCAAGTATTATAGGACAAGACGGGTTATATTCAATATCAAGCACAATGAAATCCATGGGTACATAATTCCTATTAGCAAGTATGAGCACATCATTTATTCTACCCAATGGTTTCTTAATAGTTGAATCTGCTAAATGCAAATTAAGGGAACATGCATCCATATCGGTGAGACCTAGCACGTCACATAAAGATTTTGGTATAGTAGAGACGCTAGCACCTAGATAACACAAAGCATTACATTAATAATATTTAATATTAACTTTAATAGTAGGTTCCCATTCAACATGCAATTTCCTAGGTATAGAAACTTCCAATTCAAGCTTTTCTTCCTGAGCTTTTATCATAGCTTCTACAATATGTTTAGTAAAAGCTTTATTTTGTTCGTAAGCATTAGGTGAATTTATCATGGATTGCAACAAGGAAATATATTCAATCAAATTATCATAATTAAAGTCTTTGTAATTCAAAGTAGTGGGCACATCACTATTTAAAGTCTTGACCTCTCCAAACCCACTTTTATCATTTTCATCATTAAGATCATCACCCTCCAAACAATTGGGACCCCCTCTAGCTAAAGTTGACTCATCTCCAGTCCCTTTTTCATCAAGTTTTATATTACTAAACAAAGATTCAATAGGTGAAACACCAATCATTTTTATATTTTCATCATGATTACGATAAAAATCGGGCGGAATAGCTTTTTATAGGAATTCTCGCTTAGCTCTCAACCTAGCGGTTCTCTATTTACTTTCATTAATGGAGACTTGGATAGATTTAATAGACTCATTAATATCATTATTAGGTGGTAAATTTTTAATTTCAAGAGTTTCCACATCATGAGCAATTCTATCCATGTTTCTAGCCATATCATCAACTTTATGTAATTTTTCTTCTACCATAGCATTGAAAATGTTTTGAGAACTAGTAAATTCTTTAATGTTGTTCTCAAGTTCAGCAGGTATACCATTATTATTATTATTATTATTATTATTATTATTATTATATGAATTACCATAGGAATTACCATAATTATTAGAGGAATTTCTGGGATACAGTCTAGGATTAAAATTCCCTCTATAAGCATTTTTGTTGAAACTATTTCTAGCGACAAAATTCACATCAATAGCATCATTATTTTCCTAAATCAAAGTAGATAGTGGAACATCATTAGGATCAACTTGAACATTTTTACTAGCAAACATATTCATAAGAGCATCCATTTTATCACTCAAAGTAGTAATTTCTTCGACAGAGTTTACCTTCTTACTAGTTGGACCTCGTTCGGTGTGCCATTGAGAATAATTTGTCATCATATTATCAAGGAGATTTTTAGCCTCTCCCAATGTAATCCCCATAAAGGTACCACCTGCAACAGAGTCTTGAAGATTTCTAGAAATAAAGTTTAGTCACGCATAATTTTTATGAATAATCATCCATAAGCTTAAACCATGAGTGGGACAATTTTTAATCATTACTTTCATTCTCTTCCAAGATTGTGCAACATGTTCTTGCTCAAGTTGCTTAAAGTTCATTATTTGTTTTCGAAGAGAAATAATCTTAGCGGGAGGAAAATACTTGGCAATGAAAGCACCCTTACACTTATCCCATGAATCAATACTATTCCGAGGGAAGGATGAAAACCAAGTTTTAGCACGATCTCTTAGCGAGAAAGGAAATAATTTCAACTTAATAATATCGTTATCCACATCTTTTTTATTTTGCATATCACATAATTCAACGAAAGTATTAAGATGGGATGCAACATCCTCATTAGGATTTTCAGAAAATTGTTCTTTCATAACAAGATTTAGCAAAGCAACATTAATATCATATGACTCCGCACTAGTGGCGGGAGGAGCAATTGAGTACTAATAAAATCATTATTATTAGTATTTGAAAAGTTACACAACTTGGTGTTTTCTTGAGACATAGTGACAAAGCAAGCAAACGAGCAAACATAAATATTTTTGTGTTTTTTTTATTTTTTAGAGAAGTGGAGGGAGGTGAAAAAGAGAGGCAAATAAAAGTGGAGCAACTAGATGATAGTTTTAGTGAAGGTACTTGTAGTGATTTGATGATGTCTCCAGGGCAACGGCGCTAGAAATTCTTTCTGCTACTTGTGAGCTGCATTGGGATTTTCCCCGAAGAGGAAGGGTGAAGCACTATAGTAGAGATAAGTATTTCCCTCAGTGAGAACCAAGGTTTATCGAACCAAAAGGAGAACCACGCAAATCCTAGTGAACATTACCTGCACACACAAAAGCAAATACTTGGACCCAACGCGGGCAAGAGGGTTGTCAATCCCCTTGAACTCGTTACTTGCAAGGATCAAATCTTGTATAGGTAGATAAGTAAATTGCAAAACAAAATAAAAGTAAATAAATTGCAGCAAGGTATTTTTGGTTTTTATAATATGATTAAAGTAGCCCGGGGGCCATAGTTTTCACTAAAGGCTTCTCTCTCGAACACATAGCATAAGGTGGGTAAACAAATTACTGTTGGGCAATTGAGAGAAAAGCACATAGTTATGACGTATTCATGGCAATGATCACACATATAGGCATCACGTCTGTGACAAGTAGACTGACTCCTGCCTGCATCTACTACTATTACTCCACCAATCGACCGCTAACCAGCATGCATCTATGGTATTAAGTTCATAACAAACAGGGTAACGCCTTAAGCAAGATGACATGATGTAGACAAAGTAAACTCAATCAATATGAATAAACCCCATTGTTTTATCCTTAGTAGCAACAATACAATACGTGCCTCGCTACCCCTTCTATCACTTGGTGAGGACACCGCAAGATTGAACCCACTACAAAGCACCTCTCCCACTGAAGATAAATCAATCTAGTTGGCCAAACCAAACGGATAGATCGGAGAGAAATACAAAGCTATCATAATCATGCATAATAAAGTTCAGAAAATACTCAATTACTTTCAACGAATAATCTGATCATAAACCCACAATTCATCGGATCCCAACAAACACACCGCAAAAGAAGATTACATCGGATAGAACTCCAAGAAGATCGTGGAGAACATTGTATTGAAGATCAAAGAGAGAGAAGAAGCCATCTAGCTACTAGCTATGGACCCGTAGGTCTATGGTAAACTACTCACACATCATCAGTAGGGCAGCAAGGTTGATGTAGAAGCCCTCCGTGATCGATTCCCCCTCTGGCAGAATACCGGAAAAGGCCTCCAGATGGGACCGCGGAAGAACAGAAGCTTGCGGCGGCGGAAAAGTTATTTCGGGTGGCTCTCTGTTGGTTTCCCAATATTTGAGAATTTATAGAACTGGAATTAGGTCAGACGGAGCCACATGGGGCCCATAAGGCAACAGGGTGCGCCCTGGGGGGTAGGCGCGCCGTGATGCCTTGCCGTCTCCTTGTTTGTCGTCTGGTCTCCTCCCGAAGCTTCTAGGGTCTCTTATGTCCAGAAAAAATCGTCAAAAAGTTTCGTAGCGTTTGGACTCCGTTTGGTACTGATTTTCTGGAAACCCAAAAACCGGCAAAAAATAGCAACTGGCACTAGGCACTGGGTTAATAGGTTAGTTCTCAAAAATGAAATAAAATTGCATATTAAGGCATATAAAGTATCCAAGATTGATAATATAATAGCATGAAACAATCAAAAATTATAGATATGTCGGAGACGTATTAGTGTACTAGTGGAGAATTGTGGTCTAGTAAAGATATTGGTGTTAAAGTTTGTGATTCCCGAAGCATGCACGTGTAGCCTCCAGTTTTGCGATGAAGTTGGAGCATGATTTATTATTGATTGTCTACCTTATGAGTGGCGTCAGAGACGAGCGATGGTCTTTTCCTCCCAATCTATCGCCTTAGGGGTATGAAAGGTCATGTTTTACTTCGAGGGCTAATAAGCTTTTGCAATAAGTATTTGAGTTCTTTATAATTAATGTGATGTTCTTGGACTAAAGCACTTCCACCTATCCATATTTTGCTAGCCTCTTCGGTACCGTGCATTGCCCACTCTCACCTTGAGACTTGGTGCAAACTTCGCAGGTGCATCCAAACCCCGTGAAATGATATGCTCTATCACACATAAGCCTCATAATATCTTCCTCAAAACAGCCACCATACCTACCTATCATGGCATTTACATAGTCATTCCGAGATATATTGCCATGCAACTTCCACCATTACTATTTACATGACTTGATCATTCATTGTCATATTGCTATGCATGATCATATATACCTGACATGATATTTTGTGGCAAAGCCACCGTTCATCATCGATATATATGTTACGCTAGATCATTGCACATCCTGGTACACCACCAAAGGCATTCATATTTTTTTAGTTTATCGAGTTGTAAGTAAATTAAACGTGTGATGATCATCATTATTAGAGCATTGCCCTAGTGAGGAAAGGAATTGGGTGAGACTTATAAGTCCTCGAAAAAGTGGGGATGAGGTCAATGAGACCGTTCAAAAAAATGAGAGGAAAAAAAGGGAGAAAAAAAAAGAGATAAGGGGCAATATTATTCCTTTTACCACACTTGTGCTTCAGAGTAGCACCATGTACCTCATATAGAGAGTCTCCATGAATTTCACTTTCATATACTAGTGGGATTTTTTACATTATAGAACTTGACTTGCATATTCCGATGACGAGCTTCCTGAAAATGCTCGAGGTCTTCATGAGCAAGTAAGTTGGATGCACACCCACTTAGTTTCATATAGAGAGATTTCATACACTTATAGCTCTAGTGCATCCGTTGCATCCCTACTCCTCACATTAACATCGATTATAAGGCCTCTCCATTGCCTAACGATCAAGCCTCGTTGATGTGAGATTTTCTTATACCTTTTTGTCTTACCTTATGAACCCCCATCATCATTTTCTTTGCCATCCAAAGTGCCAAATCCTTTACACACGCTCAAGTATTGCATGAAAGTTGAAAAATTTGAAGCGAGAAAAAGTATGATTTGATTACTCAGCTTGTCATCAGGCTAGTTCATGATTAATATCTTTATGCTAGGAAGACTAAGCATGCTATGCTATTATCATTTTGTAGGGATAGCATTCTTTAGCATTTATATTTTGAAGGCAATAATTGTTTGCTGGTATTCTTGTGTATTATTGTTTTAATGTCAAATTGATAGACTATTGCCATGGATCATTCGTATCTGAATATTCATACCGCAAATATATTACATGATCAAAGAACATATGCTGGGTAGCATTCAACATCAAAATTTCTTTTTTATCATTTACCTACTCGAGGACGAGTAGGAATTAAGCTTGGGATGCTGATACATCCACGAGTAGGAATCAGTTAATGGGCCAGTTAATCACTACTCGTTGGGTGGCCGATTCGAATAGCACCTATTCATCGCGTTAACTTGTCGGGCCGATTAAATGGCCTGTTAGGCCGATTAACTAGCATGTCAGACCGATTAATCGGTTGGTAGGCCGATTAATCGCTGCTGGCCTACTAACTTCTGGGCAAACAAAGCCCAAATTATTGGCATGTAACCTCTACCATCCTCCTCTCGCTCCTCAATAGCTAGGATTTGATCAAACAGTACCATAGTTTGGTATATTACATAGCTGAGAGCATGAGAGTAGGGTATAATACATAATAAAAACTAGAAAATGTTCAAAGGTTCCTATTTAATCTACCGATTAATGACCGACCGATTAATCTAGTTAATAGGACGATTCACCGATTAATCGCTACTCCCAAGCCGACTGAGCAGCTACCAGTTACCGATTTCCTTAACAATGGATACGTCTCCAACGTATCTATAATTTTTGATTGTTTTTCATGCTATTATATATCATTCTTGTATGCTTTATATGGCATTTTATATTATTTTTATGGACCAACCAATTATCTTAGTGCCTAGTGCCAGTTTCCGTTTTATGCATATTTTTTGTTTTGCAGAAAAACCATACCAAAGGAAGTCCAAACATGATGGAACTTTACGGTGACTTTTTCTGGAACATAAGAGACCCTAGAAGCTACGAGGAGAGACCAGAAGCCACACGAGGAGGCCACAAGCTCAAGGGGCGCGCCCTGGGGGCACACCATTTTCTTTTGTTGATAGGTATAGCTAGGTGGTATATATTTTGCAACAATGTAATTAGCATAATTGATATGTCTCCAACATATCTAGAATTATGAAGTATACATGCCATGTTTACAACAATTTATATGGTTTTGGTGCACTTTTATATGATTTTCATGAACTAACCTATTTAGCTAGTGCCCAGTGCCAATTGTTGTTTTCTTCATGTTTTTGGTTTTCCAAAAAATCTATACCAAAGACGTCCAAATGCCACGAAAATTGACGGTGATTTTTTTTTGGAACATAAGAGACCCCTGAAGCTTCGAGGAAGGACCAGAAGACCCACGAGGGAGTCACGATCTCACCTGCCATAGCCCTGGGGGGTAGGGAGGGGCGTTTGAGCTCGTGGGTCCCTCGGGACTCCCCCTGACGTGAATTCAACGCTGAAAATTCTTATAAATTGGGAAACCCCCAGAAAGAAACCTAGAACTCCCAAGCCGCCGCCGCAAGCCTCTGTTCCGAAGTGATCTCATCTGGAGGCCTTTTTCGGTACCCTGCCGGAGGGGGAAATTATCACCGGAGGCCATCTTCATCATCCCGGTGGTCTTCGTGACGAGGAGGGAGTAGTTCACCCTCGGGGCGGAGGGTATGTACTAGTAGCTATGTGTTTGATCTCTCTCTCTCTCTCTCTCTCTCTCTCTCTCTCTCTCTCTATCTCTCTCTCTCGTGTTTTTGATTTGGCATGATCTTGATGTACCACGAGCTTTGTTAATATAGTTGGATCATATGGTGTTCTTCCCTCTCTATCTTGTTGTGATGAATTGAGTCTTTCCCTTTGAAATTTCATTATTATCGGATTGAATATTTTGGATATGAGATCACTTGATGTATGTCTTGCATGTGGATACCCATGGTAACTGATACGTCTCCATCATATCTATAATTTTTGATTGTTTCATACCAATATTCTACAAATTTCATATACTTTTGGCAACATTTTATATTATTTTTGGGACTAACATATTGATCCAGTGCCCAATGCCAGTTCCTGTTTTCTGCTTGTTTTTTGTTTCACAGAAAATCCATATCAACCGAAGTCCAAATGCAATAAAATTTTACGGAGAATTATTTTGGAATATATGTGATTTTTGGGAGGTGGAATCAACGCAAACGGAGGCCCATAGCCTCCACAAGCCACCTGGGCACGGGCCCCCCGGTGCGTGGTGGTGCCTTGTGGGCACACCATAAGTCGGTTGGGGCTCTTCTTTGGCCGCAACGAAGCTAATATCCAGAAAAAAATCGTGTTAAAATTTCAGCGCAATCAGATTTACGGATCTCCGGGAATTTAAGAAACGGTGAAAGGCCAGAAAACAGGAACGTGAAACAGAAGAGAAACGGAGAGAGAGATCCAATCTCGGAGGGGCTCTTGCTCCTCCGCCGCCATGGCAGCCATGGACCAGAGGGGAAACTCTCCTCCCATCTAGGGGGGGAGGCCAAGGAAGAAGAAGAAGGAGGGGGGCTCTCTCCCCCTCTCTTCCGGTGGCGCCGGAGCGCCGCCGGGGGAAACATCGTGATGGCGATCTACACCAACAACTTCGCCGCCGTCAACACCAACTCTCTCCCCCTCTATGCAGCGGTGTAACCTCTCTTTTCCCACTGTAATCTCTACTTAAACATGGTGCTTAATGCTACATATTATTATCCTATGATTCGTGGCCATCCTATGATGTTTGAGTAGGTTTCTTTTGTCCTATGGATTGATTGATGATCGTGATTGGTTTGAGTTGTATGTTTTATTTTGGTGCTGTCCTATGGTGCCCTCTGTGTCACGCAAGCGTGAGGGATTTCCGCTGTAGGGTGTTGCAATACATTCATAATTCGCTTATGGTGGGTGGCGAGAGTGACAGAAGCTTATACCCGAGTAAGGGGGTTGTTGCGTATGGGAGTAAAGAGGACTTGATACTTAATGCTATGGTTGGGTTTTACCTTAATGATCTTTAGTAGTTGCGGATACTTGCTAGAGTTCCAATCATAAGTGCATATGATCCAAGTACGGAAAGTATGCTAGCTCATGCCTCTCCCTCATATAAAATTGCAATAATGATTACCGGTCTAGTTATCGATTGCCTATGGACAAATCTTTCTCTTGTCTTACAAAAGATTTCTACTAAATAACTAACTTTTATTATATTGCAAAGTACTCCTAGTTTTATTCTTGCAAAGTAGTTCTAGCATTACACCTACAAAGTACTTCTAGTCTCATACTTGTTCTAGGTAAAGCAAATGCTAAGTGTGCGTAGAGTTGTATCGGTGGTCGACAGAACTTGAAGGGAATAATAATTCTACCTTTAGCTCCTCGTTGGGTTCGACACTTGTAACACCCCATGTATTAGCAACAGTGATCACCCTTTTGATAATGCCATGTCACCATGATTAACAGTGCTTAATTATCATTTGGATCATATCTCATTTCAAATTCCAATTCAAATTGAAATTCAAATATAAAGTGAAATAAAAGTTGTTCAAATTTGAAAACTAAAATGTTCATAATATTGCAAATAATCCAGAGGCAATTATAAAAATATAATCAACATTAATTGAATTAATTAAATGACTCCATCATCCAAAAACAGTAACAAACAGCACCATTTAATCTCATTTTATTTAATTAAAATTCAAATGAAATCACTTTGGCTCCAAACCAATTTCTGGCAGTGGTTAACATTGCACTGAAATTATGTAGCTAGTTCACATGTTTTACAGAAGTCAAATGGGGGCCACACATTTTGCAAAGCAGAAAAGAAAAGAGAAAACAAAAAAAGAAAAGAAGAAAAAGAAAAAGGCCGCAGCGGCTGGGCTCTAGTCACGCCAGCCGGCCCAGCCCAGCTTCCCCTCCTCCTTCCTACTGCTCACACCCGCGCGCCCGCGCCCGTCGCCGGCAAGCCGTCCCAGCCACGCCTCCTCGTCCTCGTGCCGCTATAGGAGGATGGGGAGGATAAGAACGTCGTCGTGGATCTCGGGGACAACCCCAGATCTTTTTCCCCCCTCTGTCCCTTACTTCCCCACCTCTCCCGAAGCGGCCATGGCGGCGCCTCCGTAGTTCTCACGGCCACCGCGCCCACCTCGCCGTCACACCATGTCAGCACGCTCCGCCAGCCTCAGCTACTCCCTCTCCGCTTACTCGCTTGAGCCGGGACGCACCGCAACGCCGTGCCGCCGTCGTCTTCTTCCTTCGGGCATCCGAGATCGCCGCCGCCGTACGTCGCCGTCAACCCCTCCCCCGAGCCCATCTTGCTCCTCTACAGGTTCCCGGTGAGCCTCCGCCTCCTCCCCTTCTCTCTCGTTGCCGTTGCGTCGCCTAGCTAGCTCACCCGCGAAGCCGAGCTCCGGCCGCCGCCATTGCTGCCGTCCTCGTGCTCCCGAGCCGTTTCGGCCCCGCCCGCCCGCTCTAGTGTGCCCCTGGGGCCCCGTAGATGCCGCCCCGCTAGTTAGTTTGCTCGCGCGCGCGCTGTTTTGCCGACTCCGAGCTCCACCTGAACGCCGCCGTCCGCCGTCGCCGTCGTAGCACTCATCTCCGGCCGCCCCGCCTCGCGCTAGTACCGTAGATCGCCGCGGCTCGGTCTCCCCGATCGAATGCCGCAAACCGCGTCGCAAATGATGCACCATACGCAAATCCTGAGCTTGCCGGAGTTCGCCGCCGCGCTCAGGCTCGCCGGCGTTGCTCCGGTGGCCGGCGTCCAGCGTGGCGCCGACGTGGCACGCCCTGTGCCGCTGACTGCTGGCCCCCGCGGGCCCAGTTGACCGAGGCAACTCGGCTGACTGGGCACCTGTGTCACTAACACGCGGTTCCCACCCCGTTTAAATGATTTTAAATAAATAGAAAAATACTAATTAATCTGTTAATTAATTAATTAATTAATTAATTTAATCACTAATCAGTCACTGACATGTAGGCCCCACGGACTAATTAACCTATAATTAGTTTAATTTAATCCTGATTAACTTCTGTGTCACTGACCAGTGGGTCCCACTGGTCAGATTGACCAGTCCACCGACACAGTTGACCTGCTGACATCACTGTGACGTCATGATGACGTCATCCTACACTATTTCGGATAATTCTAATTTAAATAATTAAATAAATTCTAGAAAATGATTAAAACTTTGAAAAATCATATAAAATAATCCGTAACTCGGATGAAAATAATTTATATATATGAAAAATCCTCAGAAAAACCTGAAGAATCCGAATATCCTACCCACATACCTGCCACACCCCTCTAACATACCGAACATGGAACTTTTTGCCTGTTTGCAATAAATGAATAGTGCACGACCTTAATAAAATAAATCCAAATAAATTCCTAAATTAACTAAAACATTTGGTTAGGCAATATATCACATCTGCATGTCATTTAGGCATGTCATGCATCGGTGTTGCATTATTGCCGTGTATTTATTGTTTCTTCCCCCTCCTTCTCTCCCGATAGCCCCCGAGACTGCCGACGACACTGCAGTGTACGACGACATCGCCGACGGCCAGACCCCTTCAGCTGAGCTTCCAGTCAAGCAAAACCCCCTTGATCATCAGATACCGCCCATTCCTTCTCTCTTATGCTTGCATTACAATTGCTTCTGTTGTTGCTTCGATAGCTCCTATTCTGATGCATAGCCTGATTTTGTCGCCTGCTACTGATACATTACCTGCTATCCTATGATGCTTAGTTAGGTATGCTATGTTTCATCTGTGGCCCTTCACCTTGTCCGTATGCCATGCTTGTTAACGGGCCATGATCACTCTGGGGGATGATCACGGAAAGGTTTACATTTCTGCAACACTTAAACTGTTAAAGTCGGGCTGGCCCCAAGGGTGCCCGCGAGAGAATAACATTAAAGACGGGTCGGCTCCAAGAGCACCCGCGCGTCATGTCATACCAAGTCGGAGCGACAGGAACCCTGTTCGTCTCTGCGAGTTACTAAACATGTTTAAACGGATTTGGGTATTTGATCTAAGTGGGTCGTTGGCCCTATACGCACTACCACCACATGGGATAATGGTTATGGGACCCTGTACGTCGTAGTATCAGCCGAAAGCTCTTCAGATGTCATAGCTCAGAGATGCGGCTTGATTGTTGGGGTGGGCTGGTTACGTCACTTGTGTATACAGAGTCGCGCCTGGGCCCCGACCAGCCACGCAACGTGCAGGAGTGCAAAGGGCGATGGCCCAAGACACCTTTGCACTTAGGATTTAGACCGGCGTGTTGACCTCTCTGCTGAGCCTAGGTAGGACTGCGTCGTGTCGATCACCCGAGGCCGGGTATTACCCAGCAAGTGTGTCCGGCCAGATGTGATCGAGCGTGTTGGGTAACAGTAGTGCACCCCTGTAGGGAAGTTATCTATTCGAATAGCCGTGTCCACGGTAACAGGACGCTCAAAGTTGTATCTTGATCTGCTACAACTACAAATGGATACTGTTACATTGATAAATTGTTGCTACCGCTCTCGAGATCACTTTCTCGCAAGGATCTCAGGGCAATACTACAATATGATTGATTATATATTATCTTGCTCTACTCTCTTCTGTTGCTGCAAGATTGCTTCAAGATGCTAGTCTTCGATAGGCTAGGCTTCTCCCCCTCTATTCTGGCATTCTGCAGTTCAGTCCAAAGATATAGCCCCATTCCTTTGATACCAATGCATATTAGTATAGTTCTGATGTCAGTCTTGCGAGTACTTTGGATGAGTAGTCACGGTTGCTTTGCTATTCTTTTCCCCCATACCCAATACTTGCGACTAGATGACGGAGCCCAGGAGCCAGACGCCACCGCAGGAGACTACTACAAGGAGAGTCCCGCAGGCACGTACTACTGGGTTGAGCCAGCCGACCAGGAGTAGTTTGGAGGCCCTAGGCAGGAGGCAAACTTGATTAACTATGTCTGTACCCAGATACTATGGTTTGTATGACTTATGTGTTCGGGTCCTCGTGACCCCTGGTTTGTAATATGAAGATTTATGTTTAAATTTGAGTTTAGAGTTGTGTTGTGATATCTTCCCATGAGTCTCTGATCTCGAGCATGCACGTTTGCTTGTATGATTAGTGCACGGTCGAGCAGGGGCGTCACAAGTTGGTATCAGAGCCGACTGCCTGTAGGAAGCCCCCTTCTGATTCCTTGGTCGAAGTTGAGTCCTAGTCGTTCAAAAACTATTTTACTAACAGTGTTGTGTGGATTACGGGCCCACGTTGCACATGGATGGGATTAGGATCTTTTATTCCTCTTCTATACTCTGGGATTCTACTCTCTCCTCTATTTGGGTTAAAAAAATTACTAACTCTGACTTTAGATTCTCGTGATCACATCCACCCGGAGCTTTGATTGTCTGCAAATTACTTCTTTGAATGCACGATGCAAGAATTCACTCACTGTCATTTGACAATCTTGAATTTCCTCTGTTTCGGATGGATCGCTTGTTTCCGCCGCGCCCTGCGATGCAGCTTGTGCTCCGCACTTGGGCTCGTGATGCGCCTGGTTTTCTAGCTGTCCTGATCGCCCTCCTGACCAGACTGGGCTACCGCTGGTACCCCGAGTACATGGTTTACGAGGATTACCGCGAGTTCAACCAGGAGCAGTACCATGCTGATGTTCGTATCTTCGATCAGCAGAACGACTCCGTCACTGAGCTGTACACTTTTCATGGTATTGGCGTGACGATTGAGATGGCAGTCCATGATGCTGCCCATTCTGCTGTCGCACGTCTTCGTGGCGAGCATAGTCGCTTGGATGACTTCGAGTTCCGATACATCCCGTATGCCCCTGCTGGAGATGCTACCGGATACTACACAGCTGTCTGTGCCCCTTACAAGCGACGTCGATATGACCCGTAGGTTTTGATTCAGTGCACTCAGGCTCTGGATCGCACTGCCCGGGCTCTTGCCGTCGAGTTGTTTGCCACTCGAGCACGTCTCTATGATGCTATGACACTGTTGCTACCAGTTGTTCGTGCAGGGATACATCCAGAGTACATCCTTTACCCGCGCAAGACTCAGATGCTGGCAGGTATTGATTGGCCTGCTGTTGGAGGTCACACTCCCTCACGTGGACCTCTTCTCCCAGTTCGAGACCGGGTTCTGCATCAGAGTGCACATGGAGAGCAGGACCTTTCTGCCTTGGACACTCATCGTTCGCACTTGCAGTTACCCCGTTTCAGTGGTTTTCCCCGACGTTGATGTAGCCTTTTCTATGTCTCGTTGTGTATTCCTCACCGCGTGCCTGCGCGCCGCCTAGTATGTCTAGCTGTTTAATTTCGTGAAGTTATGCTGTCCGCGTGTAACCGACTCTATGTATGGATCTGTATGTCTTAATTGACTACTGTTGTGTATCTATTGCACTACTTATTCATTGTCGTGTTACATCATGTTTGTCTCTAAACACTTGCAGTTGTTTTTACTAAACTAGCCCCTGTTAAATCTTTAGCAGGATGGTTAGGCCAGGTGCTCGTGGTTGTGGTCGTGGCCGTGCTCCTGAGCACCCACCACCGCCAGACTATATGGCAGCTATGATGCAGCAATTCGAGCTGAACCGTCAGTTCATGACTGGAATTATGGCTCAGTTTCCGAACCAGAACGCGTAGAATCAGCAACCTGCTATGATAACTCTGCAGGAGTTTGTGCGTATCAATCCAGCTACTTACCGCAACTCTGAACAGCCACTGGATGCTGACGACTGGCTTCGCGACATCGCCCACGAGATGGAGTCTGCAAGTGTCGCCCCTGACAGCCTTGTCACTTTCGCGTCCTATTTTTTGAAGGGCCCCGCTGCTCAATGGTGGGACACCCACAGGCGTTCACTACCTGTTGGGACAGTCATCACTTGGATCGAGTTCCAGACTGCATTCCGTGCCCATTACATTCCTCAGGGAATCATAGACCAGAAGAAGACAGAGTTTCGTAACCTCACTCAGGGCAATAAGACTGTAGAAGCTTATCAGCGTGAGTTTCTTAACCTGTCCCGCTATGCCGAAGAGGACATTCCAACTGATGCTCGTAGACAGGAGAAGTTCCGTAATGGACTCCACCCAGACCTCAAGCTTGCTCTCGCTGTTCATGACTTCGCCGACTTCGCCACCCTGGTGAACATTTCTATCCAAGTTGAGACCGCTCAGATGGAGCACAGGGAGTCATAGAAGCGCACTCGTGACGTTGGCTCATCTTCGAGCTCAGGACAAAGGCGTAAGATCTGGATTCCCAACAGCATGTACCGCCCAACTGCCCCTGCGCCAAGGCCCTCCTATGTTGCACCCCGTCTGCCTCCTCCACCACCAAGGCAGCCGAGAACTCAAGCTGCTCCTCTTCGTCATGAAGATGGTCTGTGTTTCAAGTGTCGCAAACCAGGTCACCTTGCCAACGACTGCCGCCAGAATCAGAATCAATTGGCTTTTCCTCGTAATGGCCTTGGCAATGGTCGTGGCAACAATCAGACCCGCAACTATAATACCGGGCCTTCTACTTATGGACGTGGACACGCTTACAACATTGATATTGAAGAAGTCCAGGATCAACCTGCCACTGTGATGGGTACCCTTCTCGTTAACTCAGCACCCGCTTCTGTTTTATTTGATTCAGGAGCATCGCATTCATTCATGTCAGAAGTATTTGCATTATCACATGACATTGCATTTGAAAACATGAACCTACAAATGGTTGTCCGAACCCCTGGAGGCCACTGTCGTACCTCCATGATGGCACACAATGTCCCTGTTGAAATCGAAGGATTGGAATTCCTTGTTTCACCCATCATCCTGAAGTCTTCCACCATAGACCTCATTCTGGGAATGGATTGGTTGAAAGCTCACATTACTTCGATCAATTGTGCCACCAAAGTCGTCCAACTCCTACACCCCTCCGACGAGATAGTGAACTACACCGCCCGGATTACCCGGAATGCCGAAGCTCAGATATATGCTCTGAACGCTTTGAATGCTTCACCTCTTGAGGGAATTGAGAACATCCCAGTCGTTCGCGATTTTCCAGACGTCTTTCCAGAAGAACTTCTAGGAATACCCCCGGTTAGAGCCGTTGAGTTTGTCATCGACTTGAAACCAGGCACTACCCCTATTGCTAAGCGCCCATACAAGATGCCGCCGCATGAACTCCTTGAACTTAAGGAGGAAATCGACAAGTCACTTAAAAAGGGTTTCATCCGCCCCAGTTCCTCTGCTTGGGGAGCACCTTCTCTCTTTGTTAAGAAGAAGGATGGAACTAACTGATTGGTCCAGGTGTCGGTTCTAAATCCGGCATATCTCGTAGTAGGGGTCCTAAGCTAGGCGTCTTGGAGCGATGGTAACAGGATGAGCGAGGGACACAAAGGTTTTACCCAGGTTCGGGCTCTCTCGAAGAGATAATACCCTACGTCCTGCTTTTGATTGTATTCATATGGGGATAGTACATAGTACATGTATCTACCACGAGATTGTTCTAATGAATATCACTCGTTCTATTGACTAGCCTGGCCTCGGTTTATATATGCACCGGTGGCCTAGGGTTTAGGAGAGTCTTCGGCTTGTGCACCAAGTCTTGTAGAGTCTTCCTTGTATGCGTCATGGGCTGCCCGAAGTGGCCCATTAGTGAACCGCCATGGGGGTCGTCGGCTCAACCCACCTGGCCGGGAGACAATGTGGTGAGTACCCCCTAGTCCAGGACACCGTCAGTAGCCCCCTGAACCGGTCTTCAAGTTGGGGACGCTCCTTGGTTCTTCCAAACTGTTCTTCGTCTTCGGTCGTTGGTCTTGAAAACTGGTTCAACAAATCTTCCCATCTCCGATCTTGAGGATCGCCGAGGTGTATCCGAAGAGTTCATACGTCGAGTACCCGAGGAGCCCCTTTAGGTTCTTGGCCTTTATCAATGCCTTGTTACTTTTTACGCCATACCTTGGGTTCGAAGTTTTTTCCGTGCTCCAATGCCGGACTGCATCCGAAGTGTCTTTTGCAGCCGAGCTCCAACGCCGGTCTGTATCCAAGGTGTATTTTTGCAGCCAAACTCCAATGCCGGACTGCATCCGAGGTACATTTTAGCAGCCGAACTCCAACGCCGGTCTGTATCCGAGCTCCAGTGCCGGACTGCAGCCAAGGAGGCATAGAGTACCTCATCTTTGAAAAAGTTTGAAGGAGGTTATCCGAGCTTAACGCCGAAAAAGTTCTCTATGGAGCCAGCCACTCACAGCCGAGCTTTATACCGGACTGCTTCCGAGGTGGTGCACCACCTCAGCCGTGGGCTGATGTTTTATAGAATTGTTTCCAATTGGTGCAATTTATTCTCTGCCGAGATGTATAACCAGTAGCCCTCAAGGTGTGTGCCGACATAAAATCCGGGATGCACCTGAAGGATAAAAGAAAACCGCTGATCCCAGTAGCCCCTGAGACTCGGGTCGATTTGCGAAATCGTCCTGAGGATCAATTCTTTGCTCGGCAGCATACTTAAAAAGAGAAACGTCGTGTGCATAGTCCTCGAGACTCAGGTTGGGTGCGGCCGACCAACTTGAGGATCGTAATCTCCTCGGAAATTGTTTTGCACTTTTTTTTTAAATTGTCTGCATTGAATAGGCAATGCAGTAGCCCCCGAGACACTAGTCGGGTGGCAACACCAGATCAGGGGATCGATTTAAACCGTTAATGGCTTTTAAGTGAGAGGCGCGAAGCCCAGTAGCCCCCGAGCCGTAAGTTGGTCAAGGGTGGCAGAATTAAGGATAAATATCCGAAGTAAATTGATTTTAATCATAATTTATGTGTAATGATTGTATCCAAGTACTTTACATCATTAATGCTCGGATCCGCATTGTACAAAACTTTGTTGATCGACCATCGGCTTCAACCTCCTCGGCCAGTAGCCAAGGAGTGTTTTCCTACTTTATAAAGCCTTTATAAGGGCAAAGATTTATGGAAAACAAGGCAATCCGGCCATATGGTTTTATCAACAAAGGTACACGGAGAGATATGTTATATTACTATTTAACGTAAGAACCATCTTCTGAGAAAAATAGTTCCGTTATAGGTTCCTTTTCTCAGGTCATCATGCTAAGCAGGATGGTGTAACTTCACCTCCGATCTAAGTGGGAGAAAATAGTGAAGATTAATTCGGAGAAAATTCCCGAAGTACTTGGCTTTAAAAAACCGAGATTTTCACTTCCGTCGTTGCCAACCAATTGTATTCTTTAAGATAGCTAGCTTTTGGCTTCACCCAGTCTGAGGTACTAACCCGGATGACCCGGTAGTAACAATCACAGAGGTGCTCCCTTTACCCCCTAGCCGAACAATCGGGAACGTAGGGGTAAGCACAGGAGCCAGGCAACCCAGCTTGGCCAGATCTCAAGTCAAATTGATGCATATTGTGGCTTTATAACGATTTATGGGAAGGCAGCATTCGTACATTAAATACAAATGCTATATGTTATTGTGACTCCGTTGCGACTGTTTATAATTTGAAAGTGGCCCATCGTCGGCTTCCCCCCTTTGTAGATGCTACGCAGGGTGTTTCAACAATAACAAGACAACCCTTAGCCGACGTCTCGGTGCCCGGAGGCTGTTGTGTTAGCGGAAACGAGGCAATCAGATATGCAGGCTTTATAACTTTCACTTAGTCATAGGAGCTTAACGTTGGGAGGCCAGTTACTAGCCCCCGGTAGTGTTCGGTGTTAGCCGAGGACAAACTGTTAGCACTTCGGCCCACTGTATGAAAGGCACATCATTTAACACGGGGTGACCTCTATCGATCTATAGGTTGACACAGTCATCAGAGCGCTGACCAGTTTACGCTTATTGTGATAGTCAGTTTTTGGCTTTCTCCACTGAGGTGCTTGACCAGCTAAACCGGAAGCACAATCGCAGTGGTTCTCCCTTTACCCATAGCCGAACAATCGGAAACGTAAGAGGCAAGCACAGGAGCCGGGCAACCCAACTATTGACCGAAGACACAATTCGAAACTGATCCATATAAAGCAATATCCGAGAATGTTTTGCCGAGGACTCCTCAGAGTACCTTGGCTTTTGGTGGGTTCGGCTCTAGTCGCAGCCCCCCGTTGATATTGCCGATGCTTTGAAGGCATCTGGCGTTGTACAGCGAGACTTATGGTTTTGACAATGCCGAGGTGTAGCTCGGCAGGAAAGATGCCGAACTGCAGGTCGGAAAAGATTTCCCGAGCAAAACCATCACGCAGAACACCTCGATCAAGAGGATGTCCCGCCTCCTGAAAGGAAAACATACAAGTAGGTTAAAGGTGCCATAAGCTCGAGAAACCAAAAAACTTTAGTAAAACCTTTACATCTGAACTAAATCAAGTTTTTTGGTGCCAATCCGAAAATTGGTATTAAAATTAGTTTGTGCTTCCGTCGTGCTTTAACATGATACATCCGATCTCCAGACTTCAAGTGGGTCAGCCTTCGGCTTCAACCTCCTATCCCGAAGGCGGAGTGCTTCTCAGGCCAGTTTAGCAAACTAAACTCGAGCAGCTTTAGAGAGAAACTAGGCTACCCGGCTATTGACCACACACTCGCGTCGGAAAAAGGAGTAGTAGAAAAAGACTTTGCAACGACCAAGAAGAAAACACTTATTATAAAGCGGCACATATAAATTTAAGAGGCCCCAGTTAACTTGGGAAAAAGAAGTGTTTTTAGCAAACTAAGTTTTCAACAAACTGAGTTTTTAACAAACAACGTTTATTTAACATAAACATAATGCTTGGTTGAACCGAGCAAAAAATTAAGAATTTAGAAAATTTAAGCATGAAAGCGACTTAGCTGGTTAATGTGCTCGGCGTTGATGACGTAGTCCGGGCTTGCAACGGGTCGAGATCCCAGCCCCCAAACCGGTCCTGGGGTGGCCGAGCGAAGAGCTCGGCTTATGAAGTGGCAGCACAAAACTGCCGATGTGCCGAGGCGAAGCCCCTGGTCCAGCCGAGGAGACAGAGTAGGCTGGCAGGGTGACGCCGGAGTAGGTCGATGAAGCGATGGCGAAGCCCCCGGTCCGGCCGAGGTGTCCGAGCAAAGAGCTCGGCTTGATGAAGTGGTAGTATGACACTGCCGATATGTTGAGGCGAAGCCCCCGGTCCAGCCGAGCTGACGAAGCTGGTCAGCTGGTGAAGCCGAAGTCCCCGGAGTAGGTTGATAAAGAGATGGCGAAGCCCCCGGTCTAGCTGAGGTGACGGAGCAGGTCGGTAAGGTGACGTTGCAGCCCCATGCCAGCCGAGGTGTCAAAGCAGGTTGGCGTGGTGGACATCGGCTTGAAGGAGCAACGACGCGGCGATGCCGACGCAGGTCGGAACTTGTGACGCGGTCGATGCCAGCTTAATGAAGTAACCACGCGGCGATGCTAGCGCGCCTGACCCGTACAATCCGTAAGGTGACGATGTTATCTTGACGATCATTAGGGAGAGCGGTGCCGAACTCTTGGTCGGCTCGCCGAGGTGATGATCCGAGGGGGTTGTCGTCGGCTCGATGAAGCGATGGCGCAGTCGATGCTGGCGCAGGTCGGCAGCCATGGAGCAACGTGGCCAGGCTGGTTTGACACCGGCGCGACGATGAAGATCGCCTCGGAAATTGCTTAAAATTGGCAGGCACGTGCTTAAAAACAAAGCACAATACCCTATAAAAAATTCCCTTCAAAAAGGATGTCCGATAATCTGTTCATGAAAAAGATGAACTCGGGTCGGATTCGTTTTCGTGCAGAAGACAGATCCGAAAATTGATGCACTCATCGGACGCTTCCCGGAGTTTGAATGGTCCGATCGAGCTGAAATTTTGAGGGGTGGTAGATATGGGAATTCCGCAGCCGATGAACGGTTGGATCTTCCAAAGGACATCCGAGCTGACTGCTGGACTCCGCGCCCTAAACTCGTCCAGATTCCCGTCCAGATTCAACAGCGCTCCGGTATATCGGAGATCGCCGGAGATTCCTCCGTCGGAACACGACGAAATTTTGCAGGGTTGTTCTAGACTCAATTCCACACAATTCCACTGAAGCAATCGTCAAAGCGACGCTCGAGGAGACGGGGACGGCGAACACGAATCCGCTGTCCAGAAAAAACTGCATTATCGCGCGAGGGCAATGTTGACGTTGAGCCCCCGAGCACCATGGACGATTTTTCCATGATCCCGGATGAGATCGGAGTTGATGATGACGAAGACATCCGTCCGAACTTGACGATCCGAAGAGAAGCATACTCTTCGGTCCAGCCAAGGTGACCAGTCGGGTCGGCGACGAAGATGCCGACGCTGACGATGTAGCTCGGTTCCGACGCGTAGATCACGGTGGAGCCGATCTGAATTCCTATCGCACCGCGGCGACTACCCAGCAGGCTCTCAATGAAAGCACCAATGTCGGTTCTAAATCCAGCATATCCTGTTACCATCGCTCCAAGACGCCTAGCTTAGGACCCCTACTACGAGATATGCCGGATTTAGAACCGACACCAGGACTACCGGCATATCAACCAAGCAACAATACAGAACAAATATCCACTTCCCCGGATCAATGATCTTTATGATTAGCTTGCTGGATCCTCTGTGTTCTCGAAACTCGACTTAAGGTTGGGTTATCATCAGATCCGAGTTCGTAAGGAGGATATTCCGAAGACCGCCTTCGTTACTCGCTATGGATCATACGAGTACACCGTCATGTCCTTCGAATTGACTAATGCTCCAGCAACCTTCTCTCGATTGATGAACTATATCTTCATGGACTACCTCGACAAATTTGTCGTGGTTTATTTGGATGATATCCTTATATTTTCCAAGAATGAAGAAGAACATGTCGAACATCTTCGGCTTGTATTGGAAAGACTTCGAGAACATCAACTGTATACCAAATTTTCCAAGTGTGAATTCTGGTTATCTGAGGTGACCTATCTTGGTCATGTGATTTGCAAAGATGGCATTGTCGTTAATCCAGAATGAGTTCAGTCTATTCTTGACTGGACTCCTCCGAAGAATGTTAAGCAAGTCAAAAGTTTTCTCGGACTCGCCAGCTATTGCCGCCGATTTGTCGAGAACTTCTCCAAGATTGCTAAGCCACTGACTGATCTGCTTCACAAAGGCGTTAAGTTTGAGTGGACAGAAAAATGTCAGGAAAGTTTCCAAACACTCAAAGACAAGCTGACATCTGCACCAGTGCTTGCTCCCCCTGATTCCCGCAAGGACTTTGTGATATATTGCGACGCATCCCGTCAAGGATTAGGCTGTGTCCTAATGCAAGAGCGCAAGGTGATTGCTTATGGCTCTCGTCAATTGCGTCCTCATGAAGATAAGTATCCAACACATGATCTCGAGTTAGCAGCAGTTATCTATGCTCTGAAACTGTGGCGACATTACCTTCTCGGTAATCGTTGCGAGATATACACGGACCACCAAAGTCTGAAGTATCTGTATACTCAACCAGATTTGAACCTCCGTCAACAAAGATGGCTCGAGACAATAGCCGACTATGACATGGATATTTCTTATACCCCTGGCAAGGCTAATGTAATGGCCGATGCTTTGAGTCGCAAGTCTTATTGCAACAACCTCACGGTTCAGCAAACACAACCTCTTCTCTATGAAAAACTTCGCAAGTTGAACCTTCATATTGTTCTACAGGGTCATCTCAATACGCTGGTTGTTGAACCAGATCTCGATGACCTCATCAAGCATATACAGAAAGCTGACTCAGAGGTTGAGAAAATTAAGCGAGATATCAAAAGGGGAAAGCCCTTATTCCTCACTATTGATGCTGATGGCACCTTGTTCTTCAAGAATCGCTTAGAGGTTCCTAGAACGGGACACCTGAATCTAACCCCGCGTGTCATGAAGGAAGCTCATGATACACCTCTTTCAATTCACCCTGGCAGTACCAGGATGTACCAAGACATCCGACAGAGATATTGGTGGCCTGATATGAAGCGAGACATTGCTCGTTATGTTGCTGAGTGTGACATTTGTCGTCGCATCAAAGCAGAACATCAAAGTCCTGTTGGAACTCTGCAACCCCTTGATATTCCTGAATGGAAATGGGACAAAGTCGAAATGGATTTTATCACTGGTTTTCCCAGATCGCAGAAGGGTCATGATGCTATCTTTGTCATCATTGACCGATTCTCAAAGGTTGCTCACTTTCTGCCAGTCAAGGAGACAATCACTGCTTGCCAGTTGGCAGACTTGTACGTTTCTAGAATTGTGTCACTCCACGGTGTTCCGTTGGAGATCAGTTCAAACCGTGGCAGCCCCTTTACTTCAAGATTCTGGAATAGTTTCCAAGAACCTATGGGAACTCATATGTCCTTCAGCACCGCTTTTCACCCCCAGTCCCAGGGACAAGTGGAACGAGTCAATCAAGTGCTTGAAGATATGCTTCAAGCTTGTGTCATCTCATTCGGTAAGAAATGGGAGGAATCTCTCCCATATGCTAAATTCTCATACAACAATAGCTATCAGGCTAGTTTGAAGATGGCACCCTTTGAAGTTCTCTACGGACGTAAGTGCCGAACCTCTCTGAATTAGTCAGAAACTGGGGAACGGTCACTCCTTGGTCCGGACATCATCCAACAAGCTGAAGATCAAGTCTGCATTGTCCGTGAACATTTGAAAGCCGCTCAGTCTCGTCAGAAGAGCAATTATGACCGCAAACATCAGGTAATGGTCTATCAACCTGGCGAGCAAGCTTACCTTCGTGTTACTCCGATGAAGGGCACTCATCGATTTGGGATCAAGGGCAAGTTAGCTCCTCGCAACATTGGCCCGTTCCATATCCTCGCCCGCCGAGGAGAAGTGGCATATCAATTGGAATTGCCGCCAAACCTTTCTCAAGTGCATGATGTATTCCATGTATCGCAACTCCGTCGCTGCTTCAAGGATCCTATCCGAGTAGTGGATCATGAAATGCTTGAATTGCAAGAGGATCTTTCTTATCAAGAGTATCCGATCTGCATTCTTGATCAAGCTGAACGTCGAACCCGTCAGAAGGCAATCAAGTTCCTTAAAGTTCAGTGGTCAAATCATTCTGAGGATGAAGCCACTTGGGAACACGAAGATCGTCTTCGTGAAGAATACCCCACTCTCTTTCAGCCTACCTCTTAATTCTCGGGACGAGAATTTCTTTTAGAGGAGGAGAATTGTAACACCCCATTTATTAGCAACAGTGATCACCCTTTTGATAATGCCATGTCACCATGATTAACAGTGCTTAATCATCATTTGGATCATATCTCATTTCAAATTCCAATTCAAATTGAAATTCAAATATAAAGTGAAATAAAATTTGTTCAAATTTGAAAACTAAAATGTTCATAATATTGCAAATAATCCAGAGGCAATTATAAAAATATAATCAACATTAATTGAATTAATTAAATGACTCCGTCATCCAAAAACAGTAACAAACAGCACCATTTAATCTCATTTTATTTAATTAAAATTCAAATGAAATCACTTTGGCGCCAAACCAATTTCTGGCAGTGGTTAATATTGCACTGAAATTATGTAGCTAGTTCACATGTTTTACAAAAGTCAAATGGGGGCCACACATTTTGCAAAGCAGAAAAGAAAAGAGAAAACAGAAAAAGAAAAGAAGAAAAAGAAGAAGGCCGCAGCGGCTGGGCTCTAGTCAGGCCAGCCGGCCCAGCCCAGCTTCCCCTCCTCCTTCCTACTGCTCACACCCGTGCGCCCGCGCCCGTCGCCGGCAAACCGTCCCAGCCGCGCATGCTCGTCCTCGCGTCGCTACAGGAGGATGGGGAGGATAAGAACTTCGTCGTGGATCTCGGGGACAACCCCAGATCTTTTCCCCCCCTCTCTCCCTTGCTTCCCCACCTCTCCCGAAGCGGCCATGGCGGTGCCTCCATAGTTCTCGCGGCCACCGTGCCCACCTCGCCGTCACACAGTGTCAGCACGCTCCGCCAGCCTCGGCTACTCCCTCTCCGCTTACTCGCTTGAGCCGGGACGCACCGCAACGCCGTGCTGCCGTCGTCTTCTTCCTTCGGGCATCCGAGATCGCCGCCGCCGTACATCGCCGTCAACCCCTCCCCCGAGCCCATCTTGCTCCTCTACAGGCTCCCGGTGAGCCTCCGCCTCCTCCCCTTCTCTCTCGTCGCCGTTGCGTTGCCTAGCTAGCTCACCCGCGAAGCCGAGCTCCGGCCGCAGCCATTGCTGCCGTCCTCGTGCTCCCAAGCCGTTTCGGCCCCGCCCGACCGCGCTAGCGTGCCCATGGGGCCCCGTAGATGCCGCCCCGCTAGTTAGTTTGCTTGCGCGCGCGCTCTTTTGCCGACTCCGAGCTCCACCCGAACGCCGCCATCCGCCGTCGCCGTCGTAGCACTCATCTCCGGCCACCCCGCCTCGCGCTAGTACCGTAGATCGCCGCGGCTCGGTCTCCTCGATCGAATGCCGCAAACTGCGTCGTAAATGATGCACCATACGCAAATCCCGAGCTCGCTGGAGTTCGCCGCCGCGCTCGGGCTCGCCGGTGTTGCTCCGGTGGCCGGCGTCCAGCGTGGCGCCGACGTGGTACGCCCTGTGCCGCTGACTGCTGGCCCCCGCGGGCCCAGTTGACCGAGTCAACTCGGCTGACTGGGCACCTGTGTCACTGACACGCGGGTCCCACCCCGTTTAAATGATTTTAAATAAATAGAAAAATACTAATTAATCTGTTAATTAATTTAATCACTAATCAGTCACTGACATGTAGGCCCCACCGACAAATTAACCTATAATTAGTTTAATTTAATCTTGATTAACTTCTGTGTCACTGACCAGTGGGTCCCACTGGTCAGATTGACCAGTCCACCGACACAGTTGACCTGCTGATGTCACTGTGACGTCATGATGACGTCATCCTACACTGTTTCGGATTATTCTAATTTAAATAATTAAATAAATTCCAGAAAATGATTAAAACTTTGAAAAATTATATAAAATAATCCGTAGCTCGGATGAAAATAATTTATATATGAAAAATGCTCAGAAAAACCTGAAGAATCCGAATATCCTACCCACATACCTGCCACACCCCTCTAACATATCGAACATGGAACTTTTTGCCTGTTTGCAATAAATGAATAGTGCATGACCTTAATAAAATAAATCCAAATAAATTCCTAAATTAACTAAAACATTTGGTTAGGCAATATATCACATCTGCATGTCATTTAGGCATGTCATGCATCGCTGTTGCATTGTTGCCGTGTATTTATTGTTTCTTCCCCCTCCTTCTCTCCCGATAGCCCCCGAGACTGCCGACGACACTGTAGTGTACGACGACGTCGCCGACGACCAGACCCCTTCAGCTGAGCTTCCAGGCAAGCAAAACCCCCTTGATCATCAGGTACCGCCCTTTCCTTCTCTCTTATGCTTGCATTAGAATTGCTTCTGTTGTTGCTCCGATAGCTCCTATTCTGATGCATAGCCTGATTTTGTCGCCTGCTACTGATACATTACCTGCTATCCTATGATGCTTAGTTAGGTATGCTATGTTTCATCTGTGGCCCTTCACCTTGTTCGTATGCCATGCTTGTTAACGGGCCGTGATCACTCTGGGGGATGATCACGGAAAGGTTTACATTTTTGCAATACTTAAACTGTTAAAGTCGGGCTGGCCCCAAGGGTGCCCGTGAGAGAATAACATTAAAGACGGGTCGGCTCCAAGAGCACCAGCGCATCATGTGATACCAAGTCAGAGCGACAGGAACCCTGTTCGTCTCTGCGAGTTACTAAACATGTTTAAACGGATTTGGGTATTTGATCTGAGTGGGTCATTGGCCCTATACGCACTACCACCACATGGGATAATGGTTATGGGATCCTCTACGTCGTAGTATCAGCCGAAAGCTCTTCAGATGTCATAGCTCAGAGATGCGACCTAATTGTTGGGGTGGGCTGGTTACGTCACTTGTGTATACAGTGTTGCGCCTGGGCCCCGACCAGCCACGCAATGTGCACGAGTGCAAAGGGTGATGGCCCAAGACCCCTTTGCACTTACGATTTACACCGGCGTGTTGACCTCTCTGCTGAGCCTAGGTAGGACTGCGTCGTGTCGATCACCCGAGGCCGGGTATTACCCAGCAAGTGTGTCCGGCCAGATGTGATCGAGTGTGTTGGGTAACAGTAGTGCACCCCTGCAGGGAAGTTATCTATTCGAATAGCCGTGTCCATGGTAACAGGACGCTCAGAGTTGTATCTTGATCTGCTACAACTACAAATGGATATTGTTACATTGATAAACTGTTGCTACCGCTCTCAAGATCACTTTCTCGTAGGGTAGTCGAGGAAGGATCTCAGGGCAATACTACAATATGATTGATTATATATTATCTTGCTCGACTCTCTTTTGTTGCTGCAAGATTGCTTCAAGATGCTAGTCTTCGATAGACTAGGCTTCTCCCCCTCTATTCTTGCATTCTGCAGTTCAGTCCAAAGATATAGCCCCATTCCTTTGATACCAATGCATATTAGTATAGTTCTGATGTCAGTCTTGCGAGTACTTTGGATGAGTACTCACAGTTGCTTTACTATTCTTTTACCCCATACCCGATACTTGTGACCAGATGATGGAGCCCAGGATCCAGACGCCACCGCAGGAGACTACTACCAGGAGAGTCCCGGAGGCACGTACTACTGGGTTGAGCCAGCCGACCAGGAGTAGTTCGGAGGCCCTAGTCAGGAGGCTTTCGCCTTTTCGATCAGTATCGTTGTTTGTGCTAGCCTTCTTAAGGCAAACTTGACTAACTATGTCTGTACCCAGATACTATGGTCTGTATGACTTATGTGTTCGGGTCCTCGTGACCCCTGGTTTGTAATATGAGGATTTATGTTTAAATTTGAGTTTAGAGTTGTGTTGTGATATCTTCCCGTGAGTCTCTGATCTCGAGTGTGCACGTTTGCGTGTATGATTAGTGCACGGTCGAGCAGGGGCGTCACAACACTCTTATTTATCGAAAAAGCTACAATTGATCCCCTATACTTGTGGGTTATCAGTGACAATGGGGTATTCTATTGAATCACTTGGTATATGTTTTGGTAATCAACTTGCGGATTCCCGTGGTGACATTGGGGTAATCTAGGCATAGAGGTTGATACACGTTTTCGTCCTACTTTCGTCGATAGAAACTTTGGGGTACTCTTTGAAGTTCTTTGTGTTGGATTGAATATTGTGAATCTGAAATTGTTTGATGCATATCGAATAATTGACTCACGAATACTTGTGGTGACATTGGAGTATCTAGGTGACATTAGAGTTGATTGATGCGTATCATATGGTGTTATTGTAGTTTGAACTCTAGGGCTGTTTGTGACACTTATAGGGATGGCTCAATAGATTGATCAGAAAGATAACTTTGAGGTGGTTCGCTACTTACAATAATTTCATATTATGTTCTCCGCTATTGATAGGAACTTTGGAGTGATTCTTTGTCGCACGTTGAGGGATGGTTATATGATTCAATTATGTTAGCACTGTTGAGAGATTGCACTAGTGAATGTATGAACCCTATGCCTTGTTTCCAAGCATTGCAATACCGTTTGTGCTTATTTTTATGACTTGCTACCTTGCTGTTTTTAATATTTCAGATTACAAAAACCTATATCTACTATCCATACTACACTTTTATCACCACCTCTTCGCCGAACTAGTGCACCTATACAATTTACCATTGTATTGGGTGTGTTGGGGACACAAGATATTGCTTTTATTTGATTGCAGGGTTGTTTGAGAGAGACCGTGTTCATCCTACACCTCCCACGGATTGATAAACCTTAGGTCATCCACTTGAGGGAAATTTGCTACTGTCCTACAAAGCTCTGCGCTTGGAGGCTCAACGGAGTCTACAAGAATAAAAGTTGCATAGTAGACATCAATAATCAGGATACCATGGGTTATCATGAGAAGAAGAAGCATTAATAACAACTAATTGCTCATCCAGAAAACTATCATTGATTGGTAGTGGGTCATCAAGAATATTTTCCATCCTAGACAAATTATCTTCTATAGGATTACCAGCTCCCTTTCTATCAACAATATGCAGATCAAACTGTTGTAATAAAAGAACCCACCTAATCAACCTAGGCTTAGCATCTTACTTATCCATAAGATATTTAATAGCAGCATGATCGGTGTGAATAGTAACTTTGGAATCAACAACAAATTTATCACAAGAAAACACAACTGCTAAAAATTCTTTCTCAGTAGTAGCATAATTTTTCTGAGCATTCTCCAAGGTCTTACTAGCATAATGAATAACATTCAATTTCTTATCAACTCTTTGACTAAGAACAACACCTATAGCAAAATCACTAGCATCACACATAATTTCAAAGGGTAAATTCCAATTAGGTGGTTGAACAATAGGAGCAGTTATCAAGGCTCTCTTAAGTGTTTCAAGGCTTTTACACAATCATCATCAAAAACAAATGGAACATCTTTTTGCAAGAGATTAGTAAGAGGCGTATAAATTTTAGAAAAATCCTTAATGAACCTTCTGTAGAAACCAACATGACCAAGAAAACTTCTTATACCTTTGATATCTTTAGGACATGGAATTTTCTCAATGGCATCAACTTTAGCTTTATCTACCTCAATGCCTCTTTCAGAAATCTTATGACCAAGGACTATACCTTCGTTTACCATGAAGTGGCACTTCTCCCAGTTCAAAACAAAGACTAGTTTCATCACATCTCTACAAAACTCAATCAAGATTGCTCAAACAGTGTATACAGAAAAATCACCTCACCAATTTTCTCACAGAAATCAGAAAATATAGCAGTCATGCATCTTTGAAAGGTGGTAGGTGCATTGGATAAACCAAAAGGCACACATTTATAAGCAAAAGTTCCAAAAGGACAAGTAAAGGTAGTTTTCTCCTGATCTTCAGGAGGCACAGGTATTTGAGAAAAACCAGAATATCCATCTAGGAAACAAAAATGTGTATGCTTAGACAATCTTTCTAGCATTTGATCGATAAAAGGCAAAGGATAATGATCTTTTCTAGTGGCCTTATTCAATTTTTAAAATCAATAATCATCCTATAACCAGTTACTACTCTTTGCGGGATAAGTTCATTTTTATCATTAGGAACAACATTAATGCCTCTTTTCTTAAGGACACAATGAACATGACTTACCCATCTACTATCAGCTATAGGATAAACTATACCTGCCTCGAGAAGCTTTAATATTTCATTCCTTGCCACTTCCTTAATTTTAGGATTCAAGCAGTGTTGATGACCGATAACGGGTTTAGCATCTGGCTCCATATGAATTTTATGCTGACACATAGTCGGGCTAATGCCCTTAAGATCATCTAGAGTATATCCAATTGCAGCACGATGTTTCTTTAAAGTTTTCAACAATCTCTTTTCTTCGTGCGTTGAAAGGTTAGCATTGATAATAACATGATATATTTTCTTTTCATCAAGATAAGCATATTTCAAAGTATCAGGGAGTTTCTTCCTTTCAAACACAGGATCACCCTTAGGCAGAGGAGGATCTCCCAAAATTTCAAAAGGCAAATTATGCTTAAGTGTAGGTTCTTTCCTAAAGAATATGTCATCTATTTCTTTTATTTCATTCATATGCATATCATTTTCATGATCTAACAAATATTGCTCCAAAGGATTGGTAGAAGCCATGACAGTAGAAGCAAGACCAATAATAACATCCTTATTAGGTAAATCTTTATCATGAGGTTGTTTGGAGAACTTAGGAAAAATAAACTCATGAGATTCATCTCCAAACTTAACTTTAACTTTCTCTTTAACACAATCAATTTCAGCATTAATAATATTCAAGAAGGGTCTACCAAATATAATGGGACAAAAATTATCTTGTTCAGATCTAAATACTAAGAAATCAGTAGGGTATTTGATCTTACCACACAAGACTTCAACATCTCTATCTAACAATCCCAAGTGGTGAAATGGTATCCCTGTTTGCAAGCTTAATAGTAACATCAATCTCCTCTATCTCAACAGGTGAAATATCATGCATAACTTCTTGATAGAGAGAGAAAGAAATAACACTTATACTAGAACCAAGATCACATAAACCATGATAGCAACGATCTCCAATCTTAACAGAAACAAGAGGCATACCAAGAACTCTTTTAGTTTTGTCTAACTTATCATGTTTAGTTCTAACAGTTTTAGCAATTCTAGCAGCTTCTTCATATAAATATATATCATGCCCATCAATATTATCAACCAGGAGATCTTTAGCCATTGCAATAGGAGGTTCTACTTTAATTTGTTCAGAGGGTTTAGGTGCTTTAATATAACTCTTACGAGCCACAGTTGTAGCCTTAGCATGTTCCTTAATTCTAGTAGGAAAAGGAGGCTCCTCAATATAAGCAGTAGGCACAACAGGATTAGCAGAATAAGCTAATGTTTCAGTTTTAGCAATAATAGGTTCTTCACAAGTATCTTTAATGGGTTCATGATATTTAAACCACTTCTCTTTAGGAAGATCAACATGAGCAGCAAAAGATTCACAAAATGTAGCTACTATCTCATAATCGAGTCCATATTTTGTACTAAGCTCATGAAAAACATCCGTTTCTACAAAAGACTTAACACAATCATATTCAAGATTTATACCCGACTCTCTACCTTTGTCGACCTCCCAATCTTCAGAGTTGCGTTTAATTCTTTCGATAAGGTCTCGTTTGAATTCAATTTGCCTACTTGAGAAAGAACCATCAGAAGAAGAATCAAGCATTTCTTTATCATGAAGAGAAAGCCTAGCATAAAAATTATGAACAATAATATCTCTCGAGAGCTTATGATTGGGGCATTTGAGCATCAAGTCCTTAAGCCTCCCCCAAGCTTGAGTGATACTTTCTCATTCTCAAGGCCAAAAGTTATAGATATAATTCCGATCACGATGAACCAAGTGCATAGGATAAAATTTCTGATGGAATTCCAGCTTTGTTCGGTTCCAGTTCGATGATTCGGGATCATCCAATAGCCTATACCATGCTAATGCTTTTCCCTCCAAAGATAAAGGGAATAATTTCTTTTTAACTTCATCCCTCGATAGACCTACAATCTTAAATAAACATCCATCATGGTGAAGTGTCATGTAGTCGATGTTCACACGACACCACTAGAGGAAGAACAACATAACATATCATCAAAACATTGAACAGTGATCAACTTCACATGATTACTAATAACAAGACTTCTCCCATGTCCTCAAGAACAAATAGAACTACTCACAAAGCATAATTTTTTTCATGATCAGAGGATATAAATATGTGTTTAACAATCTGAACATATAATCTTCCACCAAGTAAACCAACTAGCATCAACTACAAGAGGTAATCAATACTACTAGCTCCCCCAGGTACCAATCTGAGGTTGGATACAAAGATTGAGCACAAGAGATGAACTAGGGTTTTGATATGAGATGGTGCTGGTGAAGATGAGTCCTCCCACGATGAGAGGAGCACTGGTGATGACGATGGCTTCGATTCCCCCTCCTCGGAGGGAAGTATCCCCGGCGGAATTGCTCCGCCAGAGAGCAAAAGTGCTCCTGCCCTGGTTCCGCCTCGAGATGGCGATGGCTGGTCCCGAAAGCCTTCTCTTTTTTTCTAGGGAAAATGGCTTCATATAGGGGAAGATGGGCACCAGTGGCCCTCTGTGGGCCCCACAAGTCACCAGGGCGCGCCTTGGGGGGGTAGGGCGCGCCCCCTGACTTGTGGGCCCATAAAGGGTCTTATCGGTACTTCTTTCTTCCTGTATTTTTTTATATATTCCAAAATAAATCTCCATTAATTTTCACATCATTTGGAGCTTTGGAGAATTGTTATCTCTGCAGTAGCTTTTTCAGGTAAGAATTCCAGTTGCCGGTAATCTCCCTCTTTTGATGTATCTTGCATTTTAAGATAGAAAGGGCATTAGAATTGCATCATAAAATGGAATATAAGTTCAAAACAATATAAATAACAGAAGGAAATCATGATGCAAAATGGACGTATCAATCCCCACTTCCTATGCGGAACTTTTTTGTTTGCAAAATTAAAGGCACTTCTTTATCATGAGAATCATTATCATGGGTAGGTGTTTTTAGTGTTTTCTCATGATTTTATCTAGAATAATCTTCACTATCATCTTTAGCAACAACTTCTTCAGAAATTTGATCTTTCATAAGGTTTACACAAGGCAGCTTTAAAATCATAAGACTCCTCACTTGTGGCGGGAGGAGCAATAGGAGTACTAATAAAATCATTGTTATTAGTACTAGAAAAATCACATCGCTTAGTGTTCTCAGCAGTAGACATGATTTTAGCGAAACCAGAAATAGCAACACAAGATATTTTTGGTATTTTGGAAATTTTTGGCAAGCAAAGCAAAAGGAAAAAGTTACTAGGCAAGAAATAAAACAAGCAAATAAAGGGTTTATGCAAAGGCACCTGATTTGGTAGAGAAGAAGACTTCCCGGCAATGGTGCCAGAAATTTCTTTGCTACTCCCGCAGGAGTCGTTGGGTTTCCCCAAAGAGGAAGGGTGATGTAGATAGTAGCAAAGCTTTCCCTCAGTTAAGAACCAAGGTTTATCGAACCTGTAGGATATCCTAGGCTTCCAATATAAGAAACACCTACACGCAAAAAAATGCTTGCATCCAACGCAACAAGAGGGTTTCATAAAGTAAAACAACAAGATAATAAAGGAAAAGGAGGCAATTTCTATGGAAGAAAGTATTGGTGGAGAATGAACCCAAGGACCATAGGTTCACTAGAGGTATCTCTCTCAAAAGCAGGCAATTGGCATGGTAACAAATTACAGTTAGGCAATTGACAAGAATATCGATCTTTATGACTATGATCATTCACGGCATAATCTCATATAGGCATTACGTCCGTGATAAGTAGACCGTTAATCCAACAGCATCTAAAATTGCGGGTTGGTACAACCCATGTTTTTGATAATTTGACGATGTCTGCCTCGTATTTGGACTGTATGACGCTGCCCGGATGGTCTCATGTCCACTTTGGTTGTTCTCGGTAGGTGTCCCCGGGTGGAAGGATCACATCATGTACCATAGGGTATTGACTCGTCTATTGGGTTGCACTGTCCAGCCAAAGAAGGACATGGGCAATGATCATGGGAGAAGTAGTCAGGCCCTTGACAGCCCCACGGGTCTATGGTAGGCATGAAACACACCGAGCCTGGGGCTCGTGCGCTAGCTCAGTCTGGGTCTGTAGGTCATTGCATCAAAGGGAAGTGGAGGACCCGGACCGGGTCCATGAGTGATAAAGGCAGGTGGCTCAGAGGCTTCAGTCCTAACCGATTTCTCGATTGCATCGGACCCATACGTGCAACGGATTTGGCTCACGGGTAGTTTATGGCTTTTGATGTTTGATGGGTTTGTCTAACCGATGGAGTCTAAAGTGTCCTTTGGTCCATGATTATATATGTGCTCGGCTAGCGCCAGGGAAGTAACTCGGCACGGTCGAGCATGCACATGCTTGTTCTTCTGTCGGTAGGCTCCCCTCTAACCGCTGACGAGTGAAGTGTGGTGTGCCTATGGTGGTAGAGGGATGTAAATGGTCATATCGAGGGTGGTAGGGTGCTACTTGTAGACTGCGTTGGTATTTCCCCGAAGAGGAGATGATGATGCAGTATAGTAGAGATAAGTATTTCCCTCGGTTAAGAACCAAGGTTATCAATCCAGTAGGAGAACCAAGCAAAATCTCGTTAAGCGCACCTGCACACACAAAAGCAAACACTTGCACCCAACGCAAATAAGAGGGTTGTCAATCCTCTTAGCAGTTATTTGCAAGGATTAATTCTGATAGTGGTAGATAGATAAACTAAAATACTAAATAAAATAAAAGTAAATAAATTGCAGCAAGGTGTTTTTTATTTTAATATATGATAAAAGTAGACCCGGGGGCCATAGTTTTCACTAGAGGCTTCTCTCTCGAACGCATAGCATACGGTGGGTAAACAAATTACTGTTGCGCAATTGATAAAAAAACAAATAATTATGATGGATTCATGGCAATGATCATGTATATAGGCATCACGTCTGAGACAAGTAGACCAACTCCTGCCTGCATCTACTACTATTACTCCACCCATCGACCGCTATCCAGCATGCATCTAGGGTATTAAGTATGAAACAGAGTAACGCCTTAAGCAAGATGACATGATGTAGACAAAGTAAACTCAAGCAATATGATTAAACCCCATCTTTTTATCCTTAATGGCAACAATACAAATTCGTGTCATGTCTTCTATCACTGGGATTGAGCACCGCAAGATTGAACCCATCACAAAGCACCTCCCCCATTGCAAGATAAATCAATCTAGTAGGCCAAACCAAATTGATAGATCGGAGAGAAATACAAAGCTATAATAATCATGCATAAAAGAGTCCAGAGAAGACTCAAATATTTATCATGAATAATCTGATCATAAACTCACAATTCATCGGATCCCAACAAACACACCACAAAAGAAGATTACATCGGATAGAACTCCAAGAACATCGAGGAGAACATGGTATTGAAGATCAAAGAGAGAGAAGAAGCCATCTAGCTACTAGCTATGGACCCGTAGGTCTGTGGTAAACTACTCACACATCATCGGAAGGGTAGCAAGGTTGATGAAGAAGCCCTCCGTGATCGATTCCCCCTCCAACAAAGTACCGGAAAAGGCCTCCAGATGGGATCGCGGAAGAACAGAGGCTTGCGGTGGTGGAAAGGTTTCCTCTTCTATCTCTCAGGTATATTGGGAATATTTGGGAATTTATAGCGCTGGAATTAGGTCAGGAGGGGCTACGAGGGGCCCACAAGCCTGGGGGCGCGCCTACCCCCGTGGGCGCGCCCTCCAGGCTTGTCGCCTCCTCGTGGCTCTTCTGGTCTCCTCCCGAAGCTTCGTGGGTCTCTTCTGGTCTAGAAAAATTAATCCAAAGTTTTTTTTCTCGTTTGGACTCTTTTTGATAAAGATTTTCTGAAAAGGCAAAAACAAGCAAAAAACAGCAACTGG
This sequence comes from Elymus sibiricus, assembly GCA_039707655.1. NCBI lineage: Eukaryota > Viridiplantae > Streptophyta > Magnoliopsida > Poales > Poaceae > Elymus > Elymus sibiricus. The sequence continues at coordinate 209,220,558 of CM077676.1, read as the reverse complement.
CACTTGGCACTGGGTTAATAGGGTAGTCCCAAAAAATGATATATAATGGCATATAATTGCATATAAAACATCCAAGATTGATACTATAATAGCATGGAACAATCAAAAATTATAGATACGTTGGAGACGTATCAAGCATCCCCAAGCTTAATTCCTACTCGTCCTCGAGTAGGTAAATGATAAAAATAGAATTTTTGATGTGGAATGCTACCTAACATGTTTCATCATGTAATCTCTCTCTTACAGTATGAATAATAAGATCCGAATGATTCAAAGCAATAGTCTATAGTTTGATATAAAGATAGCAATACTCAGGCATACTAATAAACAATCATATCTTTCAAAATAAAAATGCTAAAGAACGTTTTCCCTATAAAATCATATAATCTTGTCATGCTCCATCTTCTTAACACAAAATATTTATCATGCACTACCCCGATGACAAGCCGAGCAATTGGTTCATACTTTTTAACGCGCTTCAACTTTTTCAACTCCCATGCAATACATGAGCGCAAGCCATGGATATAGCACTATGGGTGGAATAGAGTATGGTGGTAGAAATTAATAAGGGGAAGTCAAAAATAAGAAGATAGTCTCACATCAACGAGGCTAATCAACGGGCTATGGAGATCCCCATCAATTGATGTTAATGCGAGGAGTAGGGATTGCCATGCAACGGATGCGCTAAGAGCTATAAGTGTATGAAAGCTCAACATGAAAACTAAGTGGGTGTGCATCCAACTTGCTTGCTCATGAAGATCTCGGGCATTTGAGGAAGCCCATCATCGGAATATACAAGCCAAGTTCTATAATGAAAAATTCCCACTAGTATATGAAAGTGACAAAATAGGAGACTCTCTATATGAAAAACATGGTGCTACTCTGAAGCACAAGTGTGGAAAAAGGATAGTACCATTTCCCCTTCTCTCTTTTTCTCTCATTTTTTTGTGCGCTCTTTTTGGCCTCTCTTTTTTTAGAACGGTCTCATGGACCTCATCCCCACTTTTTCGAGGACTCATTAGTCTCCACCATTCTTTCCTCACTGGGACAATGCTCTAATAATGATGATCATCACACTTTTATTTACTTACAACTCAATATTACAACTCGATACTAGAACAATATGACTCTATATGAATGCCTCTGGCAGTGTACCAGGATGTGCAATGATACTAGCGTAACATGTATAAAAATGATGAACGGTGGCAGAGCCACAAATACTATGTTAGCTATATGATCATGCAAAGCAATATGATAATGATGATGTGTGTCATAAAATGGAACGGTGGAAGTTGCATGGCAATATATCTCGGAATGGCTATGGAAATACCATGATAGGTAGGTATGGTGGCTGTTTTGAGGAAGATATAAGGAGGCTTATGTGTGATAGAGTGTATCATATCACAGGGTTTGGATGCACCGGCGAAGTTTACACCAACTCTCGATGTGAGAAAGGGAAATGCACGGTACCGAAGATGCTACACTACTACAGGCGACCGCTAACGCGACACATGAATCAGAGACCCCACAACCAAACTGTGTGCGATGCATGAATCGCAAACAGTGTCCTAAAAAAACCGTCCCCAATAAGACAAACTGTTTGCGATGCCGGAGACATAAAAAATGATTCAGGTTAGAGACGCGTGTGCAATACGTGGCATACCGTTGATCCATACGAACTATTTGCGATAAGCCAGAACAACAAACATGGTCAGCCGGTTCGTGGTGTGTGCGATACATGACATACAGTTCACTCGGATGAACTGTTTGTGATTACCCAACACAACAGAAACAGGCAGCTAGTTCGAGGTGTGTGCGATACACGGCATACAGTTCACTCGGATGAACTGTTTGTGATTACCCAACACAACATAAACGGTTAGGCAGATCAAGGTGTGTGCGATATACGGCATGCGGTTCACTCGGATGAACTATTTGCGATTACCCAACACAACAGAAACGGTTCAACTTAACAAGATGTGTGTGATACGCGGCAAACAAGTCAGTAATCCAAAATGTGTGGGAAGACCAATAACAACACAGACGATTCCTACTAATAACCCGTGTGTGTTGTGGGCAAACGCTTGCTGGTATACAATTGTCAGCGATTGATGAAATCATCACCAACGGGTTCCCTAGTTTAGCCCGTGGCCGATGTGATTTGCTCTGTCCGCACAACATCTATGCTCTGTCTACACAACAGCAACATATATACTTATAAGAACATTGTTGCATAACCAAATAAAACATCCAATTACATAAGTGACTACACACACTAAAGTAAACAATTACATGCACACTAAACTTGGATAAACGATCATCTACTTCTTGTTGTGACAACGCTTACCATTGCTCTGCTTCCGGCTGGATCCCTGGCCGTTTTGGGGAAGAAGGAGGCACTTCCGCATGTCAACGATCCGCCTGTACATCTCGTAGCTCATGTACGCCTCCTTGGCCGCGTACACGACGTGAGCTTCGTCGAGTTTCTCCATCTAGGCCGAGTGCCAAGCACGCTTGTCCTTGTTGCAGGAATCCTTCATGTCTCTGTAGTAGGGGTCGATGATGGCCACGACAAGGTGAACCAGTGAGTCCTTCTCATGCTTCTTGCTGCCCCAGATCTTGTATTGGACCTGGATGTTAACAAGATTCCGGCAGGCGATGCCCGAATTCTTGAGCACCTTTACATCGTTGGTGATGTCCACTGTAGCGAACACATAGTGGGGGCTATTGACAAACCTGGCGAAACACTGGCAAGGCCTTGTGGCCAGGCAGTAGTGGTAGCCAAGGACGTGATTGCGCACGCACATCTGGGCGATGGCGACCTTGTGACGAGACCCGGCACGAGCGCGGGTGTACTCGAGGTCGAACCCAACCTCCTTGTACTTCTCCGCAGGAAGCAACAACTCCATAGTGTGGATGGAGTTCTCCACCCAGATCGGGTTGTTGGTGTACACCACCAAGAGCTCCGTGAACCTTCTTTGGGTGTCCACTACGGCATGCATGGCGAACTGCCGCTCGTAGTCGGCAGCCACTGGGACCGCCATTGGAGCCGCGCAGGATACCCTCTCTGTATTTGTCGTCGTGGGTGTGCTTCTTGCAATACTGGGGCGCGATCGAAAGGTTGAAGAGACACAAGGGTTAAATGGCCGCTGTAATAAATGGGGGCCGGACGGTCTATAATCGTCACGTCTTGTCACCGCGTTCCTAGCGAAGCATTCTAGTGCACGCTTGAGCTGTTGAGCACCCCACACGCGTTTCGTTTGACCACGCGTGGGCTCGAAGAGGCGCCAAGTTTACCCATGGGTGATGAGGTCAAAGTTACACAGAGGGGTAATGATGGACACTTGAGTGCGATAATTCTGGGCACACAATTGAGGAAACCAACTGTGTACAATAATGTCAAAGATCACTGTCGTGTCCGCAATATAGATCGTTTGCGATTGAGATCGATAGGGGAAACACATTCGAGAATGGTAAATGAAATCAAGTCCATTGAGGTCCAGATATTAATTTTCCATTGCATATGAATGTCAAAATAGTACTACCAATATACGAGTCTCATACGATGCCATTTCAACGATTGTACCACAAAAGCACGAAATATTACAAGGTTCAAATTCCAGAGTTAGAAGGCTCAAATTTCAAGATTAATTACAAGGTTCAAACTGATATTAGAAATGAAATTCAGCCCATGCAGCTGCAGACGCCCGCGCTGATCAGCTGAACTTGGACATATGAGAGGTTCAAACTGATATTACAACTTGTAACACCCATTTCGAAACCTCAACATTTCTGCAAAGGGATCAGCCACTGACAAGTCATGTATGGGCTTGACATAATGACTTCCGATTACTCTGTCAGCTGATCTTCCAAAATGAAATTCAGCTTCTGCAGAGCCTTTTCCATTCTGCCGTAGCCGCCGGTGCTGATCAGTAAACCATTCAGTTTTGTGAAACAAATGTAGGGCAAGCCTCATTACCTTTAGCACCCTTCTCTCACAATAAAGAACCTGGCGAATATAATCTCCGGTAAGGTCCCTCGGTAGGAGTTCAAAGTAATTTCTGAGAGATGCAGATCAAGGCATTTGATGTGGTTGTTATATTGTATCACATTATCCACTACCGGGCCTAATCTTATCTGCAAAAGAAGAGAACGTATTAGTGCCTACATGCAGTTTTGAACACTACTACAGACCTCTTTGATTTGCAGGATTTCTAAAATACACGAATAGAGTGACATGCCATCTTCGATCCTACATGATTAACATGGGTATTTGATTACAATCTAGAAAAACGTAGGCTTCTTCCCAAGAGGTTGGAGTGGATGGAAATTTACCTACGAAAACTAGTACAGATGAATCGAAAGGAGAAATGCATATGGATTGTAACCTTATGAATCAAGCAACCACTGTAGGAAAAAAAACATCAATGTACTGAAATCCTCCAAAATTCCTTCAGAAATCGTAGTACATTCGTCATTGTAAACTTAGGAAAGGGTACCAAAAAATTGAACTCCCTTATGGTTAACATTTAACAGGAAAGGAACATCACCTCGCTATATAGCTTCTCCAGGCACGGAAAGCATCTCAGGAAACTGACAACTTCGTCCAGGTTGGGGCCGATAGATTCTACTGCGAAGACCTTCACTGTGCGCAAATACGTTGTCAAGCTTGTCGGGTTTATTTTCTGGATGACAGACGAACATACATCTTCAAAATTAGAAAAAATGTTAATTCAAGAAGGAGAAGAAGAAGGCGAATGTTGTACCTAAACGGGTGTGGATCCAATAACAAGTTCGGAGAATTTGACAGACGAGTAGCCCAGCATTATCAATTTCGGCGTAGAAATGACACTGATTCTTGTTGGACCTTGTTGATCAACTACAAGTAATCTCTCAAGTAAAGGTGTGTCCTCAATGACCATACTGTGATACACCTTCTATGATCTCTTGTTGCAGCACCAGCAACACACATAAATTGTCTGAAGAGTCATGCAGGTGATGTGGAAGCTACTCAACCCATTGATCGCCTGAAGATGAAGGTACTCGAGTGTAGTATAGCCACGAAGCAGGCGCTCCATGTCATCCTTGGGGATGCAGACGGTGACGAGCTCGAGGTGCTTCAGTCGAGGGAGAAAAAGAGCGGGCGCGTCATTAATCGGGGGCAAATGGCAGTTCATGAACCTGGCGACCTGCAGCGTTGGCGCGAGGCAGAGCGCGGACGGTGGCAGCAAGCGCATATGTCCATCATTAAAACTGAGCTCCTCGAGGTGATCTAGGGCAGGGGATCAGAACCACTCATCAAGCTTGGCTCGGTCCTTGCCGTTGGAACGGAACTTGCCCGTGATAAGGCCTTTGATTGGGCCAAGGTGCCTGTCGAGTATCTGGGACAATGCGTCCAAGCTTTTGCGATAGCCATGGCAGAGCTTGTGGACGTTGATGAGGTCGAGAGGGGTGGAATGCCATAGGGGGCGCCACCGGCGGGAAAGGGTGGATGTCCACGCACCATATTTGATTGGGAGGAGGGAGATGATGACGATCAACATATCATCGGGGAGGCTGCTGATGAAGTCTAGGCCCGCCGGAGTCGCTTGCGGTTCTTGCTTGACCCGCCTCCGCTTGTTGGCAGCCTCGTACTCCACCTCCAGAGTCTCCTTGGCGGCGACGCTATCTGATAGGACTGGAGGAGTGGGAGGATAGGGAATATTAAGTTAGAACAGGGCAGAAGAAAAGTGTATTGGTAACTAGAAGTTACTAGGTAGGAACAAACTTAACAGAGTCAGAAAATGGAATCCCTATTGGTTGCTTAAATACTACACAATTACTTTGATATTGCTAGGTAAGTCAACATGCAGATACTTGAAAAGAACACTTACTTGAAACAAAGTCCGGACGGATGATATTGTCGGGGAAGTTAGCATATATCATATGACCAGGCTCTTTTAGGTGCAGTGCAATTTTAGTGCCAGCTTTCACTACATAAAACTTAGAAATTTCTGTCCAAAGGCCCACGCCAAAATAGGAGTGACCATGTTCATCAAGTTTTACAGAAGCAACGATTCTAAATCCATGGTTTGTGTTCAATATGACATTCCTGGAGTCTTCAGTTATGTAAAGGCCAAGATTGTGTACTACAGTTGCTATTGCAAAGCAAGGGATGTACTGCAGGAAATGATAAAATTGTTAAAGAATAGGGTAACATGCAAATATGGGAGTAATTGAAAGAACAGTACACAACAGTTGAAATCAAAGGACACAAATTTATAGTTAAACAGATAGTGTAACCATGATGTCATGCAAATATGAGAGTAATCGAAAGAACATTACAGCACTAATTTGCCTGATATAGGAAGAAGAAAAATCCCCTTTGACGTATATACTGCATGTGGCACCTTTTATCCAAATGTAGCAATATATACTATATGTTCAGAAAAGTAGGCCATGCCAACCGAGGTCGGGTGAGACTGAACATACCGTGTGATTCCTGAATCCAGCTGGTACGGTGAGATGGAACTTCTCGGCTGCCTGGCCGAGGCCGCATAGGCCTGATGTCTCCTTGCACTGTACACTCTATGTATGAAAGAAAACCCTTGAATCAGCTAGAAGAAAAATGAATCCATGACGATTTCGACCGGGTGATTAAAAGGGGCAGACGGACTGGGATAAGAGATGATCGAATATTGCAGTAAATTAGTTACCTGATTCTCCATGAGAAAAAGCTCCAATACCGCAGATTCCCCAATTGGGCGGAGCTGGGTCGACGGCGAGCCACGTCGAGAAAGTCGGTGGCGATAGGCGGCGGCAAGTGGCAGTGGCGAAATGCGGTGGGGTTTGCCGGCAGCAGGCGTCGGCGACAGGCATCGAGCTAAGTGGTTGCCGCTGCTATAGGCGGTGACATGGAGAGTCACGGAGGAGTGCAGGTGCGACTGGGGACGGGGAGGGGGAGGTGGCGGGTGGGGGTGAGGGTTTTGTGACGTGGGGGTGATGAGGGTTTTCTTTTTTCCTTTTTGAATTGGGTGGTGAGGGTTTTCTGTCCCAGAGGCCAGAATGCATTTCAGAGGCAACGGTTTGGTAGACTCAACCATGTGTGATTAACATCACTCTGTGTGTGGTGTGGGCAATGGCGTACCCAGGGGGTGTGCCAGGTGTGCCATGGCACACCCAGTTTTTTGGAAAACATTTTTCACCATGTAAAAATTAGCTGATTTTTAAGGCCCATGCAAGCTAATTGAAATAGTCTCAATTTTTTTAAAGTGTGCACACCTTCTATTTTATTTGTAGGTCCACCACTGGGTGTGGGCAATCATATGTTGGTATAAGAGAAGCATAAAATTCCATCAACCAGACTGATTGCATACTCATCCCACATCTAGACATAAGTAAACACATATATACATATATATATATATAAGCATACCCAGGCATAGATAATAAGCGTACTCAAGCATTGTTCAACCATAGTTCAACCGATATATTAAGCATACTCAAGCATAGTTATAATTAAGACACTACATATAGCCATAGTTCAATCCCACATCTCATGCATCTGCCTGCAGGCCTGCATGAAGGTGAAGCTTCTCCAGGTACTCAGCGTACACGGCGTGCGCCACCCTGCGAGAATACTTCTACTTGAAGGAGCCAACGGCTCGTCCTCTTGTAGGCGCCAGAACACTTGCATACTCGTTATGAAGGAGTTAGTTTCAGAACGGGCATCCAAAGCCCCCATTCCAGGTCCTCACACGCCTGTTATGCTTTCCTGCATAAAGCTCCCTGAGCTTTTGCTTCTTGAACCTCCTCTGGGCATCTTCATCCTCGCTGTCGACATCCTCTGATAGCACCTACACATATGGTAAAAAATGTGGCATCGGTATATTTTATAATAATGCGAATTTAGCAGGAAGAGTTTATGAAACATAATATATCATGTGACAGCGTGAACCCTAAATCATCAAGTGATCTTGATGAAAGAAATGCATAAATAGAGAGCACACAACTTAGTGCAACAAAATTAAGAGTCTGGTTGGTTTGCTACCAACATTTGGCAGAATCAAAAGTTTGGTTTGCTACCGACATTTGGCAAAATCAAACGTTGCCAACACTTGGCAACCTTTTGTGAGATTGGCAATGAACAATGGAATGCAAACTAATCTCTAGCGAACATTTGGGAGTTGCCAAAATTTGGCATGCCGACAACTTTTGGCATCAAACCAATTTACATGCCGTAAAGTAGGATCAAAATTTGGCATGCTAACGACTTTTGGCATCAAAATCATTTGTCAAGATCTGGCTAGGAATTATTAGCAACACTAACCCTAGTCGGATTAATTTTTTAGAAGAATAGGAAGGCTCCTCCCCGGTTCCATTACTTGAATGAAACCCTCATAGTGTCATACATCAGCTCACTAACAGGAGATGTTCGAAAGCAACAGCTAAAGGGAAATATACAATGACGGAAGTATGAGGATTACAAGTTATCCTGCGCCCCAAAGGGGTCCCTAGTCGGAGTTTTAGCAGAAATCATTTGTACAGAAGAAAGAACTAATCACTTATCATTTGTACCATTCAAACAATCAATACACTACACGGATCTATCGAATCTAACTCAGATTTCATGGATCTATCAAATCTAACTCAGATTTCATGGATTGAGAGAACATAACCATAGGATTTCTATTCCAAAAAGGGGAGGCAGGACTAACCAGAGAAACCCTAGGATATATTTGCCACATAAATGGGTATAGATGACTAGCCGGTTCTCCGTCATCGTCGGAGTCATCACCGGAGTGGTCGTCGGAGTCGTCGCCGAAGTCGCTGTGGACCTCCGGCTCCGGTAGTGGAAGCACGACGCCGTCGCCATCGCGCTTCTGCCCACGCGAGACCTCGTCCGCAGCAACGACAACCTCTGTCTCCAGCTTCACGCCGTGCTCAGGTGCTTCAGCAGCCCGGGCGTTGCCACTCCCTCCGATGGTGCGCTTCGGCGGCATCCTCATACACTGACGGCGGTGACGACTGAGAGCGGCGTCGAGGATGCAGGCAGAGAGAGAGGATTGTGTGTGTAGCGAGAATGAGGGGTGCGGCTGCCTATTATAACCAGCAGCTCGGGCGCGCCATTAATATGGAGCAGTGGGGAGCGAGGCGGGCAGCAGTCAAAGGGCTGGCTCGCCTCTCGGTAAGCCTGTGCAGCGGACTGCTCGCATGCCTACCTTCATTTCACACAGCTACTCGCATGCCTCCCGGTGACACTGCGCAGCGAACAAGCCTCCTGTCAATTCACACACCTGCCCGCACACCTCCCGGTCAACCTGCGCGGTGGACTGCGTGCATGCGTCCTGTCAACTCACGCCTACTCGCACGGCACATGGGACGCGTGGCGGCACGTATATTGTTTTTCTTTTTTGATGATTAATTCTGCAGCTATATTACTTAACCGAAGCATGGCACGTACATTGTTGGTATAACGCCCACGGTATGAATAAATAATCCGTTTGCGATATTGGTTTCCAATTTTTAATAATCTCCCGTTTGTAAGAATAATATATCAAAACTTGTCGCAAATTTGAAAAAATAATACAATATCACAGTCTATTAGTGTCCATATGACACCACGATAGGTTTCATGAATTTCAACTAAGTTTTGGATTTACTGGATTTTAAAAATCAAGATTCTCAATGTTTGAAATTTTTTGCATGGGGACTAAACATGCACCCAGAGACACACATTTGATTTTCCAATCCATTTTTGTGCACTATCACGTGTGCATGTAGCTCAAATTTGATATTTGCACATTATATCCCTATAAAAACGTCCGAATGACAATCTCTGATTTTTCTTCCTTCCAAGTTTTAACATGACACTCCTTTGGTCACATATGTTCACCGCAGAAAAAGTTTAACATGCCTCATACTGGCGGCGGTGGTGGTGCGGTGTGTGTGTGTCGGGGGGGGGGGGGTCCGGCAGTACAGAGCCACCGTGTGGGGTTGATCATTTTGTGAGGAAGGTGCCACATCAAAGTCGTGAATTGGTTATTTAAAACATTACACGGCCATTTCATACATACATGTTTGGGCCACATGCATGCATGGTAGTCCTCGGACACTCCCTCGTGCAGTTATCAGCGATGCGCCCATTTGTTAGCCCGCGAAGGTTATCACTTTTCACCGACATCTAGAGGCATTTGACCAAAGGCGGATTCATCTTGGGATTAGTTACGATGTGGATCATGGTGAGATTCCAGATCAAAGTTTGAGTGCGTGTGCGTACACATGAATCCCTCCCACCGGCTCGAAGTGAGGCAGACTACGACACGTCATGGACCTCTGTGTAGGGCATTTCTGGTTTGCGAAGCATGTGCCACATCAAAGTTGTGCAGTGGGTATTTCAAACATCACACAACACCTCTTTGGGTATGCAGGCGGGTGGTTGTCCTAGGACACACTCACTCGTGTGTGATGCTTTCTGTGGGCCCGTGAGGTCGTCATCCATCACTTTGACCTACATCAAGAGAGGTTAATTTGACCAACAAGGATGATTCTTTTTGGTTTGTGTTACAGTAGGAGTACATAGTACGCGTCGAAGAGGGGGGAGGGGACCAGCATATACTACGTGTCATGAACCTCGCTCCTTGTGGGGACTTTCTAGTTTCCGAGGCAGGTGCCACATGAAAGTTGTGCATTGGGTATTCAAACATCACACAACACCTCTTTGGGCCACATGCAGGCGGTGGTTGTCCTACAGGACACTCACTCACATGCGATGCTTAATTTCCATCTGTGAGCCCGCGAGGTCGTCGTCCATCACTTCGACCCGACGATTGAGAGAGGTTAATTTGACCGACAAGGAGGATTATTTTTGGTTTGTGTTACGGTAGGAGTATATAGTACACGTCGAAGAGGGGGATGGGACCAGCATATACTACGCGTCATGAACCTCGCTCTGTGTGGGGACTTTACAGTTTCTGAGGTAGGTGCCACATCAAAGTTGTGCATTTTGGGTATTCAAACATCACAACAACCCACACACACCTCCGTACTTACATATGTTTTGGCCCACATGCAAGCGATGGCAGTTGTCCTTTGACACTCACTCACGCGGTTATCGGCAATATCGATGCTTTCCATCTGTGGGCCCGCTTGGTCCATCACTTTGACTGATAACGAGAGAGGTTAATTCGACTTAGGAGGGGATTAATTTTTGGTTTGTCTTACGGTATATATAGGTCATGCTATGAGATTACATAATATAGTTTGAGCACATGCATGTGTACTCATGCATGAATCCCTCTCCCACCGGATCGAAGTGGGGGAGGGGGGCAGCACATGACGCGTCATGAACCGATCTCGCTCTGTGTGGGGACTGTACGATTTTCGACGTGGGCGCCACATCAATGTTGTGCATGGTATTAATTAAACATATGCATGCATGCATCACCTCCATATACATATGTTTTGGACACATGCATGCAGTGGTTGTCTTCGGACAGTACTCTCCTCGCGTGGTTATCGGTGGCAAGCCTATATATTCATGGGTCCGCGTGGACGTCCATCACTTCGACCGGCATCGAGAGAGGTTACGAGGGTGGATTCTTCTTCTTTGGTTCATGTTACCGTGTAGTAGGCCATGGTGATGAGATTCGAGACCTAAGTTTGAGCGCATGCGTACGCATGAATCCCCGTCACCGGCTCGAAGTGGGGTGACATACATAGTACGCGTCATGGACCCTCGCTCCGTGTGGGGACTTTCTGGTTCCAAAACACGGTACCGTGCCACATCAAAAAGTTGTGCATTGGGTATTCAAACACACCACACAACACTTCCATACATATGTTTGTGCCACATGCAGGCAGTGGTTGTCTTCGGGCACTACTCCCTTGCGTGGTTATCGGCGAGCTAGCCCATATCTGTGGGGTCGCGTGGATGTCCATCACTTTGGCCAACAACAAGAGAGAGGTTATACGACCAAGGTGGATTCTTCTTGGTCCATGTTACACTACGTCTTGGTGAGATGCCCCCTCCCACCGACTCAAAGTGTGTGTGTGTGTTTGTGTGTGGGTGGGTGGGGTGTGGGGGGTACTTCGCACTTCCTGAACCTCCGTGGGGTCGGGGATGTCCGGTTAATTTGCAAGGCACATGTGCCACATCAAAGTTGTGCATGAATTGGGTATTTAAATATCACACCACCCTTTTCATAAGTATAGTTGGGCGACTCGCAGGTGGTTCGTATGTGGCCTCACCCATCTCGCGCCACAAGCACACATTTGTGGGCCCACACACGGTCCACCTTTGACCGGAAGCGAAAGGGGGGTTTGACCATGATGGACTCCTATAGGTTTAGTGTTACGGTAGGGTGTGCTATGTCAGACCTATTCCCCTCCCGCCGACACAAAGTGGGGGGTGGCGGACTAGCAATAATGTGGGCTTTGTGAGACAGGTGCCACAGCAAAGTTGTGCATTGGGTATTTGAACATCAAACCAGCCTTTTCATACATATATTTGGTCCACATGCACTGTTCGTGTTCTGACCCTTTCCCACGGTTTTTTGGCCACGCAACACACACGGTTCCCTCAGACTACCCGTGTGCCACGCCCGTGCCCCTATCACCCACATCAGCACAGTAGATTGGGCTCCATGAGGCTTCCCTTGCAATCTCAAAAATATCTACCCACCTGGAGGTTTGTTTGTTTGATAGCACACGATTATTATGTTTCAACCATGTGTGATGTTGTTTGCCCCCGGCCCCCCACTCCCGCCTGCATCCCTCAAAAATATCTACCCGCGTGGAGGGTTTTTCTGTTTTATAGCACACGGTTATTATGTTCCGACCGTGTGCGATGTTGTTCGCTTCCGCTCCCGCCTGCATCCCTCAAAAATATCTAGCCGCCTGGAGGGTTTTTTTGTTTGATAGAACTCGGTTGTTATGTTTGGACCGTGTGCGATCTGTGTTGCTCAATCCCTTCATCCAAATTTTCAGTAGCCCCGGCATTTTACTCCCGCCTAGTAAAATTTTCAGTACCCGCATCATTTCCTCAAACACCACCTTGCCCCCTCCACACACACACCCCAAAAACTCCGCGCGCTCGCACACACACACACACACACCACCCCTCCCTTGCTCGAAACCCTAGCAAGGTCGCCGCCGCCGTGCTGCCTCCACCGTTAACATCTGCCGGTTTGCCCGTGCAGGTTACCCGCCGATCTCCATACCCTAGCCGCCCTGAGTTTCTTAGATGACGCCTGCCAAACATCCCCTTTCCCAAAGATCCCCATCCCCACCCCCCCGCCCCACTCCAGAGCATCGCAGCCTAAGCCCGGCTACACTTCCTGTGGAGCCCCAGGAGCTAATGGCCCAAAAGAGGTTTATCGCGGCCTCTTCGCCCGACGTCGACGAGGTGGCCGCCGAGGAAGATGACGATTACTGGCCGTAGGTTCTCAATCATCGGGCTAGAGTATGCTGGCATGTCACGGACGCCGGCTACGACATCGAGGTCGCCGACAGCGACGTCCTGACACGGGCTATGTCACAGGTTAAGTGGCCCACCCCCAACCCCTCGGGTTCAACCGCCGTCGATCTCATCCATGGCCCCACCGCTGATCTCCTCTGGCTCGTTGTCAAGAATTCGCCATCCTACATCGCCATCGATCCCCTTTTGTCATTTCTGAAGGACACGTTCTGCGACGCTGGTTTGGGATCCTCAGCTGCCAAGTCGGACCTCATTGACGGCGACCACGAGGAGGGCACCCTCGTGTCGTGGGTACGACCATCTATGGGGCCATCTAGCCCCTTTGTGGTTTAGCTAGGGGAATGCGCAAGCACAAAGAGCATAATCAACAGAGAACGCAAGGGATTTTACCCAGGTTCGGGCCACCGTGAGGTGTAAAACCCTACTCCTGCTTTGGTGTATTGAGTGTGTATAAGCACAAGTATAAGGAGCGCCTTCTCCGGCAAGGTGCGGGAGGAGCAGCTACGCATGCAAGTTGTGCTAGGGTTCGATCCATGTAAATGTTGCCATGGCCCTCCTTTTATAGCTCAAGGGGTCACCACAGTGGCAAAACAGTAATTATAGGTTGATTAGATAGCAAATAGTGCTATCATACCTAACTCTGCCAGTTTAGGACAAAAGCAATAAATGCTCCTTTAGGTGTCATGTGGAGGAGGAGCCCCGGCAAGGTTCCTGCACCGCTCGCCCAACTACCTCCTATTAGCTTGACATGCCTTCTGGATGGGTGTCATTAAAAGCAAAATCTCCTTCCAGCATGCTGCCACGTGCCTGACAAATCTCACCTAACTGCCTGCGGGCTCGACACCTCATCGATTAGCGACTAGCTGCCCGATGAGGTGGAGCGCTACAGCTAGCGAGAGCTTGCCGGGTCTTCACCTTGCCGGCTCGGCCTTGCCGGCAAAGGTTGTCTTCGGTGTTCGAATCTTCATGCTTTGACTTGATCTTCTCTCCAGTAGCTTCTGCAGCTGGGTCTTGAATCTTGTTACTTGGCAATTTCCGGCAAGCTTTGGCCGGCAAGGAAGCTACTACTGTCTATGCATAAGTCAGGGTATAAAATACCCATATTTTATACACCGACAGGAGCCCCCGGGCCTGGGCCATACGCGCGTCCGAAGCATCGTTGGGCTAGGCCCAAACAATGCACTGACACGCGGTGGGAAAACTGCCGCCGTAATTTTTAGTCATGATGGTTTTTGTCTTCTGAGATCTTCTTTGCTTCTTCATTAATCTGGATTTGTGTCTGTTCTTGGCCGTCCCCCAGCAAACCTTGCCATATGGGCAGCTATTGCTTGCGCAAAAGTCTGGAGTACGCACATATGCGAGGTGCCGTGGGGCCAGACCCGAATAGGTGCATGGCTACGCGTGGCAAGGAGTAGCTGCCATATATGCCCTTACTTATCCTTTCTCTGCGCCCTTCCATCACGCGCATTTGTATGCAAGGTAATGGATTGGCGAAGAAGGGCGGTCGTTGAAGTGGCGCGCCTGGCCAAGAACGCAGGGCGCGGGATTGGCGAAACTGGACGGTCGCCGGAGTAATGCGCCTGGCAGGGAATGCAGGGCATAGGATTGGAGAAGTTGGGCGGTCGTCCAAAAACAGCGAAAGAGCCAGCCCTCGCGCCCTCCCTATAAAGAGGGAGCCGCGGAAGGCGATGCTCATCCACCTCTTCTCATTCCAATCTCTCAGTCGTCGTCGTCTCCTTCTTCAATCTCCCCCCCCCCCCCGCATCTGACGCCATTATGGCGAGGGGAAGAGGTCGATCTCGTGCATCTGGCGTCGCTGCGAGAGCTTCTCCTCGGCTCCATGTTCATGCCTCGGCCACAGCTGCGGAAGCCGGCTCCAGCGCTCGAGGAGGGGCCGCGGCTCGTGGCCGTCGAAGACGCGGTGCCCGGGGTTGGGGCGGCCACGGCGGCACGCTTGTTGCTTCATCTCCGGCCACCCCACCCCAGGTAGAAGGCCATATGGAGGACACAGCGCACGAGTTCGTTGTGGAACTGCGTGATCGGCCGCGGAGCTGGCTGCGGCTTCCCCGCCCTTTTGCTAGGGCGATGGAAGACAGCCATCTACGCGGCTTGTGGCTGCGCGTGGATGGCTGCTGCAACGGCACAGTCTGGGTGACCGTTGAAACCTCCTCCATGTAACACCCTCAGTGTCAAGCTACAGTGACCACCTGCCAATGTGCCATGTCATCATGATCTTTTTCCTTAAATTGCATTAAGAAATAATGCAACTCTCAAACATTAGCCAAATTCCAAATTCAAATTGCAAGTGAGATTTAAAGTTTCACAAACATGTCTGAAAAATAGTTCATGTTTTAGCAAATATTCCATAACAAATAATTGTTAAGGAAAACAACATCACCACAATGCTAAATTGAGCTATAGCAATTTAAACAGTGCCAAAAGAAGCATTTTAAATGCCATTTAATTTGTGGAAAATTCAAATGAGTTCAAAAGCCTCCCAAACTTTTTGTGGCAGTACCAAATATTGCAATGTATTTTTGAGGCCAAGTCCCATATTTTACAAAAGTTATTTGGCAGCTCAAATATTGCAAAACCCCTTCTGTAAAAAGAAAACAGAAAAAGGAAAAGGAAAAAGGGGAAAGAAGCACTGTGCCCCTGGGCTTAAGTGGCTATAGTGCCAGGCCCAGCCCACTCCCCGCTGTCTCCCTCCTCTCTCCTTCCCATGTCAGCGCACGTGCACGCGCCCGACGCTGAACGCCATCGCCACCGCACCAGCTCGCCGCGCCCGCGCCACTACAGGCGCCGCGAAGGGATAAGGACGCCACCGCAGACCCCTGGGACTCGCGCCCATCCTCATCCCCCTACTCCATCGCCACCCTCTCTCGCTCGCAACCACTCCCGACGCAGCCGTCGCCGTTTCGCCGTCGATCCCGCGGCCACCGGCCGCCCCTCGCCTCGCCGCCATGTCCTAGGAGTCCGCCATCGTCCGCTACGCCCTCCTGTGCCACCAGTTACAGCTGGGAGCCACTGCATCAAGCCCCACAACTTTGTCTTCTTCCTCTGCCTTGTCGGCGAACTCCGTTGATTCCGGCTGCCTCTGCGCTCTCATTCACTCATTGGGCCTTCGTGCGCCTCCGCGGTGAGCTCCTGCCCAAAACCCCTCTCCTCTCCCCTCTGTTCCGCGGCCACAGCCCCCTCGCCGTCATGGCCATACCCGCCGCTGCGGTAGAGCTCACCGTCGTGGCCTCGGTCGCCGCAGCTCGCGTCCGAGATCGCAGTCGAGTTCCTGGGCTCTCCAGGAACCCAACGCGCCTAGTCCCGCCGCTTGCCATGCCCTGCTCCGCCGTATCCGACCGCGCCCAAACTCCGGCGCCACTCGCGAGCTCGCCGCCGTCGAACCCGACCACCCCAGCCAACGTCACCGCCACAGATCGACGCGGCGTCGTCCGCTCGTTCGAACGCGCCCTCGCGCGCGCTAAATGGCTCGCTGTAGCCGATTTCTGACGCCTCCCGTGGCCCTCCGCCGCGAAATGATGTCGCCGGCTTTTAAACGCTGGTCGTCGCTAACCTGGTTGGCCTAGGGCCCACCCCTGGGTCACTGCCAGTGGGTCCCAGGGGCCCAGCTGACTGGGTTGACTTGGTCAACCATGCTGACTGGGCAACCCCAGTCACTGAAAGGCGGGCCCCACCCGCTAATTAACCGTTTTTTATAAAAATAACTTAATCTGTTAATTAGTCTGACACTGACAGGTGGGTCCCACTAACTAATTAACTTAATTAGTTAAATTAAACCTCTGTTAAATAGTTCTGTCAATGACAGGTGGGACCCACTGGTCAGTTTGACCAGTCAAAGTCCACAGTTAACTGCTGACTGTGCAGTCAACTGGGCCCGACTGTTAGTCTCTGGTGCACTGCTGGGTGCACTAGACCGGGTGCACCTAGCATTTACATGTGAATTTTCAAATTAAAATTAATTCCAGGAATTTCAGAAAATTGTTTAAAACTTTGAAAAATCATAGAAAATAATCCGTAGCTCGGATGAAAAAGTTTTCTACATAAAAGTTGATCAGAAAAATTAGACGAATCCGAATATGTGGTCAAAATGCTTGACCATCACTCCTAACTAGACGAACATGGAACCTTCCCCTCCGGTTCATCTGTCTGATAGGTGCCTTAAGCCGGGAAAATATTCTCAGATATTTTCCCGCTCTGCCTGTAACATGTAGCACTGCGTTAGCTCACCCCTAGCGCAGCATATTGCCATGCCATGCATCTGTGTTGCTTTGTTTGCCGTGTATTTATTTGTTTCCTCCCCCTCTTCTCTTCGGTAGCTCCCGTGTCTGACGTCACCCCGGAGGACTGCTACATCACCGACGACCCCTCTTTCACCGCAAAGCTTCCAGGCAAGCAAAACCCCCTTGATCATTCCTATATCACCCATTCTTTCTCCCCCATGCTTGCATTAGAATTTGCTACTGTAATTGATTGCTCCTAGTCTAATGCATAGCCTGCTTTTGTAACCAGTTGTTGATACTTTACCTGTTGTCCCATATGCCTAGTATATGTTGGTTATTGATCCAGCAATGGCCCCGTACCCTTGTCCGTGTTGCCATGCTTGCTTCCGGATGTTTCGATCAATGTGATCGACGTGCAGAGACCAACACATCACCGCACCCCCCCTTTAGTTGTACGACTCTGCAGAGATACCATCGAGTGCCGAGGGTGATACCTCTTATCTCACTCCTGATGTTACCTCTGTAGTGTAGCTAGTCGGTTGTGGGTTACCGAGGGTGATTCCTCTTTCACCACCTTCGATGATGTCTCTGTCGTGCAACCCTTCAAGTGTGAACCCATCGAGGGTGATTCCTCCACGTTCACCTTGTCGGATACATCGAGTGGGAATCCATCGAGGGTGATTCCTCGGATTTCCCCCTTGATGTTTCGGACACACGGATACCTTGACTTATATCAGTCCCCTGTTGAAGTCGGGTCGACCCCGAGGGGTACCTGTCGGGGATATAACCCCACGGTATGACCCGCCCGTTCAGGGCCGGGTTATCCAGTGGCGGCCTAAAGAGAGATGCGGCTATCAAGACTCCAAGGTCCATCCAGGGTGACTCATAAGCGGGCCGGCTTGGAGGTCCAGTACTTGAGGTGGCGGCTTACCTAAGGCGGCGGCTTACCTAAGATGATGAGTAGGAGATAGATTAGGGCACGGGTCATGTTGCGACCCGGACTCTGTTGTAAGCCTAGGGCCTCGACCTGTATATAAATGCGAGCCCCCCAAGGCAGAAAGATCAAGTTACAAGCTCTCGAGTACTAGGTTAGCCAAGTTGCACCCTTGTAATCGAGATCATCATCATCAACAACAATCAAGCAGGACGTAGGCTATTACCTCCATTGCGAGGGGCCGAACCTGGGTAAACCCTTGTCTCTCGGTTCCGATCAACCCCGTTCGAGTTACCACCTAGCTGCGATGGCCTCACGACTAAGTCCTTTCACGAGGACATCTGCCATGACAAAACCACAACAGTTGGCGCCCACCGTGGGGCTCTCGCTCGGTGGTGTTGAGTACTTGAAGGGAACTCCCGCAGGAATCGAGGGATACACGATCGGCCGCATGACCAAGAGTCACCGCGGCAAGCTTTACATCGACAATTCAGGCTGGGGCCCCGAGGCCGACTCAACCGAGTACGGGTACCGGGTCCCCTTCGGCAAAATCCACGTCTTCATCGGCAGAGCTGGCAGATCTGAACCCGGGCTGGACATCTTCACCGACATCGTCGAGCCTGCTCGGCGCGCGCAACCCGCCCAGGCTCAGGCCGGCCGGAAGCACGTCTTCGTTGGCTTCACTCAGGGGGTGGACCTTGCAGATAACTCAGCGTCCGGTGGTGATACCCTCGTCTACTCTGATGGCGAGTCCTCGGTAGGCGAGACTGAGTCGATCCTCCCGCCTTACGATGGCGGGCTTGGGGGCTACTCCGACGACCAGCCGGCTCAGGACTCCTTCAACACGCCCCCCCAGGCTGCTGTCTATATGGCAGGCTCTGCCCCGGCCCTTAATTCCACGGTGGCCGGCGCCGCGACAGGAACCGGTACCTCAGGGGCCGGCTCAGCCGTACCGCCGGCTCAGGCTTTGACAGAATTGGCAACCGCCCTGGCGACGCTCCTTGCGACACCGGTGACCGCAGAAAACCAGGCGGAACGCAACACGGAGGTAACCAAACTCTGCGAGCAAATGGCTAAGGTACAGGTAGATATCAACGCCGAAAGCACTCGCATGGCGGAGTTACAGTCTCAAGTCCAAGCCGAGGTAGAGCGCCTGAAAGCCGAAGCCTGGTGCATGGGGCTCCGTCAGAGTGCCTCAGAGGCGGTTCATCAGAGGCGCCATATGAGCCGTCTACCGCCTAACTATGAGCCCATGCGCCTGTTTAACACGCCACAGGATGCGCCTATTCAAGGGGCTGGGGCAGGCACCCCGGAAGCACCATTTGTACCCCCGAGTAGAGGCAGGCAGCCGTCGCCGGGTCAACCCCATCAACCGGCTCAGCAGCGCCCGCAGGAGCCGGCCCAGCGGCTCCCGCCAGTTTAGACGCCTCCGCATCGTTTCCTCACGCCGGCGGGTCACTTCACCAACCCTTTGGACAACTTGGTGGCAGCAGCAACCAACCTGGCCGCGCTCCCAATCACGGGAAACTCACCGGTTGAGATCGAAGCCCAGAATTCTATTGAGATGTTAAAAACTGCGGTCGCCCAGCAGGCGAACTACTCCTACAGTCGGCAGCGACTCCACTCTACCCCGCTTGCAAGCCATAGCAGGAGCCGCCATGATGAGTCGACGGCCGTCTCTAGCAGCGCTCGTCGACATCATGAGCAACCTCATGACCCGCCATGCCTTGGGCCCCTTGACGCCCAGGTGATTGTTGATACGGCTCGGGCTCAGCGAGCGGCGGAGGCGGCAAATGCGGCGGCCCCAGTGCCACTTGTCACAACCTAATTGACTTCCGGTAGCAGGACCATTGGGATACCGTGTTTGGTGCCAGCTTTACGCAACGAGCGCATGCCCAAGGATTTTAAAGGCCCTCACAAGGTTCCAAATTACACGGCTGACCTTGAGCCGGCCGCTTGGATTGAGAGCTACGAGATAGCCATGGACATGCTGGATGTTAGCGACGCTGTCTGCGCCAAGTACCTGACGATGATGTTGGAGGGGCCGTCTTGTACGTGGTTGAAAAACTTGCCCCCTAACTCTATTAACACCTGGGCGGAGTTGAAGGACCGTTTCATCAAGAACTTCCAGGGAACCTGCAAGCGCCCAATGATAATCGTCGATCTTCAGCACTGCATCCAACGTGAGGGTGAGTCGGCCCATCACTGGACACGCCGGGTCACAGACATTATTCACGCCTCTGACAGCATCACGGCGGCTCAAGCGGTTCTGATCCTGGAGAAGAACTGTCACTTCGAGCCCCTCATGCAGAAGCTTGGCCGGCTTAAGCGGAAGGTTCAGGATATGGGCGAGCTCATGGACGTCCTCACTAGGTATGCCGAGTCAGACACCACGAAGGATCCTAGCCCAGACGATGACCAAACTGGCAAAGGAAAGAAAAACAATGGTGGCAAGGGTAACCAGCAGAACAATTCAGGGAACAATGGAAACCATGGTAATCAAGGCAATGGAGGGAAGTGTAAGAATCAGGAAGGAGGATCAGACTTGGTTGCTAATACCAACACCGGTTACAAATACCCGAGGGGGAATAATTTGGGAAGATCCTACAATGGCAACAAGCCCCATAATTTTGAGGAAGCCCTCAAAGGCCCATGCCCAAAGCACAGCCTCCCTAATAAGCCGTCAACCCACTCTTGGGAGAACTATCACATAATGCAAGCTTTCGGAGAGCAATTCTTTCAGAACCGTCAGGGCGGCGGAGGAGGCAACCCGGGGCAGCCTGGAGCCGGCTCGTCCGGTGGATTTCACAACCCGGGATTCCACGGCCCGGGCGGCTCAAGAGCAGGTTACCAGGGTTCTGGCAACAACGGAGGCAATCAGCATCCGGGGCAAGGAAATCAACAATCGGGCAATCAGTTTGGTTTTCAGAGCAATCCCAAATAGTTGAATAGTGGGCAGTATCACGTGTTCACAACCCATACTGACAAGCAAGATCGCAAACTTCGGAAATGAGCCGTCAGTGTTGTCGAGCCGGCAGTCCCAGAATATCTACGTTGGTCGGAACAGCCCATTACATGGAGCAGAGGGGACCACCCTCCCCGGGTCGACGGTCCAGGTTGCTTGGCTTTGGTGGTGGCACCTCAAGACGGTGGCTATTCACTCACAAAGGTGCTCATGGACGGAGGAAGCAGCATAAACATCTTGTACTACGATACTTTCCGACGGATGAATCTGTCTGAAAATAGCTCCAGTCGTCTTCCACAGTGTTTCACGGGATTGTTCCTGGAAAGTCTGCATATCCTATCGGGCGGATCAAGCTGGATGTCGCGTTTGGCACTGATGATAACTACAGGTGTGAGTATTTGACCTTTGAGGTGGTCAAAATCAAGAGCCCGTATCACGCCCTGTTTGGGCGGCCGGCTTATGCTCGCTTTATGGCTCGACCTTGCTATGTCTACCTCAAACTCAAGATGCCTGGACCAAAAGGCACTATCACAGTTAATGGAGATCAAAAGATTGCCCTTGAGTGCGAGGAAGGGGATGCAGCCTATGCCGAAACGGCTTGTGCTGCGGAAGAGTTGCGATTTTACACTGCAAATGTTGACCCGGCCAATATGACGCCCTTGAAGAAATCCACCACAGAGTCTGACCCGCCCCTCAAGTTCAAGTCGGCCGAGGACACCAAGCAGGTTGAGTTTGTCCCTGGCGACCCGTCCAAGAAGTTCACTACTGGGACTGGTATGGATCCCAAATAGGAAAGCGCGCTCATCGAGTTCATCTGTGAGAATCGGGACATCTTTGCGTGGAAACCCTCTGACATGACAGGTGTACTGAGAGAACTCGCTGAGCACCACCTTAATGTGGATCCGAAAATAAAGCTTGCTTGACAATTCCTCCGTCGTTTTAACGAGGAGAGACACAAGGTTATTGGGGAAGAAGTAGCCCGGCTCCTAGCTGCCGGGTTCATCGTTGAAGTTTTTCACACTCAGTGGTTGGCTAATCCAGTGCTTGTTCTAAAGAAAAACGGCACTTGGCGCATGTGTGTTGACTACACAGATCTCAACAGGGCTTGTCCCAAAGACCGGTTTGCCCTCCCTCGCATTGATCAGATCATCGATGCCATGGCGGGTTGTGAGAGTTTGTGTTTCCTGGATGCTTACTCCAGTTATCATCAGATAAAGATGGCCGTCGAGGATCCGGAGAAGACGGCTTTCATCACAACTTTCGAGGCCTTTTGCTATGTCTCTATGCCCTTCGGGCTCAAAAGTGCAGGAGCGACTTATCAGCGGTGTGTCCAGAATTGCTTCCACAAGCAGATAGGGCGCAACGTTCTTGCTTAGTCATTGAAGAAGGAGACCTTGCTGGATGATCTCAAGGAAACTTTCGCTAATCTTCGAACTTACCAGATGAAGCTTAACCTGGATAAGTGTGTTTTTGGCGTTCCTGCAGGCAAGTTGTTGGGTTTCCTAGTATCGAAACGAGGCATTGAAGCCAACCCGGACAAAATCAAGGCAATAACCTCACTTGTGAAACCGGAGAATATCAATGACGTTCAACGGATGGCGGTTCATAAGCCGCCTTGGCGAAAAGGTGATTCCCCTTTATCAGATGTTGAAAAAGACTGACACTTTTGTCTGGAGTGATGCTGCTAATGCAGCTTTCGAAGCCCTCAAGAAGCAATTGGCCGAGCCGCCTGTTCTCGCTGCTCCCATCACCAAAGAGCCTATGCTCCTGTACATTGCTGCCAATAACAAAGCGGTAAGTGTTGTAGTTGTTGTCAAGAGGAAAGAGGCAAGGAAAGAATATCCAGTCCAGGGGCCAGTCTATTATGTCTGCAAAGTTTTATTCGAGTCCAAGCAGAGGTACCCACATTCGCAGAAACTGGTGTTTGGTGTCTTCATGGCTAGTCGCAAGCTCAGGTATTATTTCCTGGAACACCCCATTACTGTGGTTAGTTCAGCACCCTTGGGAGACATCATCCAGAACAGGGAAGCTATAGGCCGGGTTGCCAAGTGAGCGATTGAGCTTGGCCCACACCATCTTAAATATGTGCGTCACACGACCATCAAATCCCAGGCCCTCGTGGATTTCATTAATGATTGGACGGAACTCCAAACTCCGGAGGAGAAGCCCGATAATACATATTGGACTATACATTTTGATGGTCCAAGACAGCTAGAAGGCTCGGGGGCTGGAGTTGTTATATCTTCCCCTCGAGGTGATAAATTTTGTTATGTCCTGAGGATTCTGTTTACTTGTACTAACAATGCAGCTGAATACGAGGCTCTCCTCCATGGTCTTCGGATGGCTAAAGAGATGAATCTCAGCCGGGTCTGGTGTTTAGGCGACTCAGATTTGGTCGCTCAGCAAGTTTCAGGAAAGTGGGATTCCAAGGACCCGCTTATGGCGGCTTATCGGCAAGCGGTAACCAATGTGGTCGGACACTTCAAAGGATATCAAGTTGATCACATCGATCGGCGACTCAACGAGGCGGCTGATGCATTGTCATGACTCGGCTCTCAATGTAAGCCGGTCCCTCCGAATGTGTTTCTTGACGTGCTTCATAATCCTTCTGTTAAACTGCCTTCCGAGGAAGATCTTGTTATTCCTGACCCGGAGGCACTGTTGGTGGTGGCTCTTCATGCTATTCCGGACTGGACAGTTCCTTATCTAGATTATCTGACTCGAGGTGAGCTCCCTGAAGATGAACTCATGGCTCGTCAGATCGTCCGCCGCTCCAAGTCTATGTCCATCGTCAATGGCGAGTTACATAGGAGGAGCATTACAGGAGTTTTCCAGCGTTGTGTTTCCCCTGATGAAGGGCGAGAGATCCTTAATGAGATTCATTCTAGAGATTGTGGTCATCATGCCGACTCAAGGTCCTTAGTGGCACAAGCTTTTCGGCATGGTTTTTACTGGCTTACGGCTCACGCAGATGCTGAGGATATCGTACAAAAGTGTGATGGTTGCCAGAAGTTTGCTCGCCAGGCTCAGGTTCTGGCTCAAGAGCTTCGGATGATCCCAATCACTTGGCCCTTTGCAGTCTGGGGGCTTGATATGGTTGGTCCATTTAAACCGTCCAAAGACAAAAAAGACCCATCTTTTGGTTGCTGTCGATAAATTTACCAAATGGGTTGAAGCCGAGCCAATCAGCAATTGTGATGCAGCCACAGCAGTCAAGTTCTTGAAAAAGTTGATTTTTCACTTTGGTTATCCGCATAGCATCATCACTGATAATGGCACAAATTTGTCAAAGGGAGCTATGAAGCAGTTTTGTCAAAGAGAGCATATCCAGCTTGATGATGCATCGGTTTCACATCCTCAGTCCAATGGCCAAGCAGAACGCGCTAACCAGGAGATTTTACGAGGCATTAAGCCTAGGCTTATGGTCCCACTTGAGCGCACGCTGGGTTGTTGGGTCGAAGAGCTCCCTTCTGTCCTTTGGAGCATCCGGACCACTCCTAATAGATCAACAGGCTATACGCCTTTCTTTATGGTCTATGGTGCAGAAGCTGTTCTGCCCAGTGATATCCGTCATGATTCCCCAAGAGTTACCGCCTACGTCGAAGCAGACAATGAACAAGCTCGTCAAGACTCTCTGGATGCCTTGGAAGAGGAACGTGACTTGGCAGCAGCACGATCTGCGATCTATCAGCAAGACCTACATCGCTATCACAGCCGTAGAGTTCACAGCCGTACTTTCCAGGAGGGCGATTTAGTGCTCCGTCTGATACAAGAACAGACAGGTATGCACAAGCTTTCCCCTCCCTGGGAAGGGCCTTTTGTCATCAGCAAAAATCTCAACAATGGGTCATATTACCTGATGGATCTACGTGAACACAATAAGTCACGTACGTCGAAGGAAGAGACCAACAGGCCTTGGAATATCGCTCATCTCCGTCCTTACTATACTTAGAGCTACTGGCTCAATTTTGCTTGTACATACCTTTGTATATATTATGATCAATATGCATAAGCCAGCATCCCCGAAACTCGGGGCCTCTGTCGTTTCATCTCAAATATTGTGCATGAGTCTTTTCATTTTTTATCATTGGTCACTTGGAGGCTTCCAACTCACTGAGTTTAGCTATCTCACCCTCTTGACCCGGCAAATGACGCCACATTATCTTGGTTAAACTTGCCTATCTGCTTGATGCTACTCCGATTAGGTGACCCGGTGTACTCTTGACAAGTCAATCATCTCTATGACCCTGAACTTGTCTTGGTTAAAACATCGGATATGTCACGTGAGAGCCGGCTTACAGAGAGCGAGGATAAACCATGGGCTATCACGCCAGCTTCATTGAAGCAAGACTCGAGCCTTGAAAGCCGGTCTATATCGTCGTGCCTCGAAAGCCGACTTAACATTGATATCTATTCACGATTTATGTTCAATTTTTTACAGGGGTTATCTTTGTTTCCTTTTGGCCATGAGCCGCCGGATCATGGACAAACCGGTTTAAAACAAAAGACAGATGCCTATCAACCATGAGTCAACAAAAATCATAGCAGTTTATTTCAGACTGGTGCTAACCATGAGCCGGACTGCTATTAAGTGCCCCGGGTTATTCTAAGCCTGTGTTATGCAGAGAAGGATAAACTATTGATGCTTCATACAACTATGACTCGCCATACTGTTACTCAATGAAGCGTAGATTTTTTCAAAAGAGACTAGGCGGGTTAACATACAATCACACCAGTGCAGCTGTTTCATCCAAAATACTGCCAAATATTCAAGCGCGCGAAGGCACGCTCAGCAACCAAGTGTTTCCAACTATCCTATTACAAAGCCACAGCTGGGCTCCATGATATCAAAGTTCTTTGGAGACATCTACTCCTGGGCACCAGTTTCTGTGCCCTCCGGGTCATCAGTTCCCGGGTTAGCTCCTTCCTGGTGTTCATCAGCGGCATTGGCCTCCGGGTCATCCTGCTCCGGCTCCGCTCTTCTTCCGATCTGAAGATTGTCTAGATCCCAGTCAATAGTTGTCAAGGCTTGAAAGACGGCATCCTCTTTCATGATAATTGATGGGTCAACATCAGGAGCAAAGATATGCTTACGCCGTGCTGGAGGTAGGTCGATGGGCGTGTAAGATGGCGGGGTGAACCGCACGTTCTCTTCGTTGTAAGCCGGCTGGTACCTCTTCAAGTCTAACTCTTCAACAAGTTGACTCGCCAAAACACGAGTTTCCTTCAAACACCGGGCATAATCTGCTGGAAAGAATTCGCTGCCATCAGTGTTGAACTCTGGAAACCGGCCGGTCATCTCGGAAGGGTCCATATCTGGCACATAAGCTTTGGCCCAGCTTAAGGACATCATGGCACCTGCTCGGGCGGCTGATTTCTTGAACTCTTCAATTTGTCCAGGAATGGTTGAAAGTTGCTTCAACACGTCCCTTATGAAACATGGCGGCTCTTTGTGACCCATCACAGACATAATTGTGAACAAGCTCCCTACATAAAGTTGCTCCAAGAAAGTGTAAACCGCCTTGAGCTTGACACGGGGGTCTTGACGCAGATTGATGCTTCTGCTGCCTATAATATTTGAACACATTCGATTACAGCATTCCCATA
Source organism: Elymus sibiricus (assembly GCA_039707655.1). Classification (NCBI taxonomy): domain Eukaryota; kingdom Viridiplantae; phylum Streptophyta; class Magnoliopsida; order Poales; family Poaceae; genus Elymus; species Elymus sibiricus. Next base: position 209,193,361 of record CM077676.1, on the reverse strand, counting down.
CAAATATCACAGACTTCGGGCGAGTTATTCCTGACTGATTGGCGGGTCACTTACCAAAGATGGCCTGGGTCATATCGGTAATATAGCGCTTCAAGCCATTTACTTCATCAGTAATGGGCTTGAGTCGGTTCTCTGCCTCTTAAGCACGTTTCAACAACGCTGCTTTTTCTTCCTCGTGAGAGGTCTTCACAGATTTCAAGTTTTCAGTGGCTGTTGATACAGATTCTTGCAAGGCTGCGACAGATGACTCGGCGTCTATACGAAGCTTCTTCTCAGCTTTGAGTTGCTCTTGTAAGCCGGCCACCTTTGACTCGGCGTCATTGAGCATATCCTGTCATAATCAGATCTCGTCAGTGGAATGCTATATACTATTGAGCCCACAAAATTGCACAACCCGGCCCATGGGGGCTATGAGACGGCTAAAATTTCTCACCTAAAGTCCCAAGCAGTTTGCTAGCAATCTACATGGCACTTGGGGGCTAATGCGGGTCATTTTTCTCTTCTGATGATCACTAAGGGAATAAGATCCGTCTCATTTTATCAAAATGAGTCGGCCCTTGGGGGCTACACGTCACTTCTAAAGAACAATTGTTAAAGAACCGGCTGGTTATATACATAACAACCCGGCCCTTGGGGGCTACACGTTGCTTTCAAGGGACATATGTTAAAGAACCGCCTTGTCATACACATAACAACCCGGCCCTTGGGGGCTACAATTCCGAAATGAGTATATCATACTGAAAAGTCTTACACATATTCATGCTGACCTATGTCTAAGACTTGGCGGCTACACAAGATATATATAGTATAGAAAGAAGGGATATTTCTGACCTCATATTTCCTCTTCAGCATATTGACCAGGCTTACTTCCAATTCCCGGCTTACAGATAGCCGGGTCAGGTACGCCTCATGGAGATCGGTCGTGCTGAGATCTTCAAAGTTTGGGAGCTCAAGCTTCCCTTTTCCTTTCTCAGACGCGACCGGCTCATCTTTTGATACAAGCTTGGTCAGAACGCTTGACGTCTCTGGAGTCTTGAAGGATACCCCTGTGATGCCAACATCATCATCGGCTTGGGGAGATGATAAGACCGTATCTTTAGTCGCCTTCATCGGACTAGAAGGGCGAGTAGGACTTGGCGGGTTAAGATCCTCCACCACGTCAGCCGCGCCGACTTGAGTATCCACCTTTTCAGTAGTTGGCGGCTCATTTTGCTTGGGCGGATCAACATTTTCACCAGGCTGATCCATTGCCGTCTCGTGTTGACCTTCAGGGATCTCCAAGTTTGGGTCTTCTGATTCAAAGTTCTCCGGGGTCAAAGATGACTCGCCAGTTTTCCTCTTCTTAGCCTTTGCCCTATGAATTCATAAGCAGACTCAAATAAGCGAGATAATGGTTACGACGAAGCACGGTTTATTGAGAAGCACTTACCCTTGCTTAATGACCAAGGGTGGCAGTTGAGTGGCAGATGAGTCGCCAGATGATGGTGGCGACTCCTGGTAATTTGAATCAGATGGGTTAAGAGGATGCTTAAAAAGGCCGGCTCGTGGAAGAGATGGGGTTGGACTGTGAGGCACCTCATTGCGTCGCTTACGGGCGGCTGAAGCATCAGGTAAGCCGGTCAAGAGTTCTCCAGAACCACTTCGAGTCTGGCGTCTTGCAGAGCCGGCATGCTGCGATTTCTTTAAAGATAATTGTGGGTCTAAATAAGCGTGTGGATGAGAAAATGGCACTTTTCTGACAGTTTTTCTGGCTCTTTGAGGAACAAAGTTTCTGAGTCGGAGGAGATGGAAATTACCTCAACATCATCAGCCCGGCTATTTTCAGCATCGCCCTGAGAATATGAGGTGTTAGCCAGTTCAATAAAAAGACGGCCAAGGGAGTCAAGTTCTACCTCTGACTCATCATAAGCTGCTGGTGACCCGCCTCTAGCTATCGCCTCACTTTCAATAGCCGGTTTATTCTTCTTTTGAGCCGGTGCAGCTTTAGCAGCCCTAGGCTTGGTCGCTGGTGTTTTCTTTTTCTTCCTGTTCCAGAATGGAGAGTCGGCCTGCACAATTTTAAACAAGATCAACAAGTTTAAAGAGTTGATAAGCTGGACAAATGATCACAGGAATGCTTACTGGAGGAGCCTGGTTAAGGGCATAGAATGGTCTCAGCCCCGTCTTGTTACAGTTTTCTTGTGACTCCCCAAGCAGTTTCTTCACAATCTTGTTTATTTCGTCAGCTGACAGGTCAATGGGACTGAACCTTTGCGCATCATTTGATTTGCCTAAGTAATTGCACATTAAATCCGCCCGGTGACTTAAGGGGAGAATCCTCCAGGTAATCCAGCACCGGGTTAGATCAACCCCGGTCAAACCATTGGCTAATAAAGCCCTCAGCTTTGGATATATGTGGGCGACTTGAGCGCGCTCTTCTTGAGGAGCCCAGCCAGGAAGTTCAATGGTGGGGTCAAGACGGTCAGGTCTGTAACCCGACAAAGGGTTCTCATCAGCAGGAGTTGTGTTCTTACAATAGAACCAGGTCTTGTTCCATCCTTTTGGATGACTCGGCAAAGTGACTGAAGGAAAAGCAATGTCTCTTCGCCTCTGGATCGAGACCCCGCCAAGTTCTAGACTGGGGCCATCAGCACATTCTGTCTGGCGGTTGATATAGAAAAACTCCCTAAAGAGGGGAACGGTGGCTTCCATTTGCAGATATGCTTCACAGAGGACTTGAAATTGGCATAGGTTGGATATAGAATTTGGACCAAGGTCTTGAGGATGAAGGTTGAAGAAACTTATGGAGTCCCGAAATATTTTTGACCCGGGCCGAGAGAAGCCCCAAAGAAGATGGTCTGTAAACACCACGACTTCTCCTTCGCCGGGTTGGGGAACAATTTCGCCTTGAGGAGCCCGCCAGCCAATCACCTCTTGAGCAGGCGGAAAACCTTGTTCTTTATAATCATTGAGCATGAGTTGTGAAACTTAGGAACTCACCCAGTTGCAGACTGTGGTCTTTGCCATGGTAAGTCGCCTAAAGAATTAACGGCTACGGATAAAAATATGAATGGCGGGTCATTTCACGATCGCTAAGGTCGCCGTGGCGGTTTGGAGAGAAGCCAGTACGACACGGTGGTTAAAATTAAGAGGCGAGCTAACATAGTTATTCAATTACCAAAATGTGTCAACAAATTACAAGCCGCCTGAACAGAGATTCAACTATGCTTCCCAAGGCGGGCGAGTCATGATATATACGGCGGCTCATCTTAAAGTTGAAGATTCTGATTTTTTGCTAAGTGTTGCAGGAACATATTTCAAACAAAGTGGCTATAATTATGGATCTACAAAATATGCGAAAAGGAAAAATATTTACTATTCCTAACTCGTACAGTGGAAGCATGGTTTGATTTATTCGCAGTGTTTAGTGAGGATCTGAAGTTCCTAGATGCAGAAATGGTACTACAGCCAACATCAGAGTATTTCTACGATGAGTTCATTACAATCTAGATCTAAAACAGCAATGATAGGATGAACAGACGAGCACCGATGAACTAGGTAAAATGGATAAAGAGCTGCTACAGATCTAGGAAGAAATGGGGCGTACCTGGATGCGGTGGAAGCTTTGAGAGGCTCTTGACGGTGTCGACGGCGGCGTGCGTGGAGCTGTTGGAGCGGTTGGCGTCGTCGGAGACACCAAGGTCGCACGGCGGCGGAAAGCTTGGGTCACGGATGGCCTGGGCGCGAGGAAGAAGACGAAGCAGTAAAAAAGAAGACTGCGGCCCTCGAGGATATTTATATTATGATAAGAAGGGGAAAAGGTAGGTGCGCAAACAAAGGAGGCACAGTAACTTTTTGCGAAGAGGCGCCTCGATTCTCGCGCCTAACAGATATACATCCAGATTCGCTGTGACATCACGCTTAAACACCGTTGATTCCGGAAAATGACGTCCTGACACGAGGGAGCGAGGAACGCTGAGGTAAAGAGGTATTATGAGCCGGCAAATTCATATGACCCGGAAGTACAACAAGACTGAAGATTGACGTGAATGAATCCACATCGCTCTGGGGGCTAATGTTGGGGAGATAACCCCACGGTATGACCCGCCCGTTCAGGGCCGGGTTATCCAGTGGCGGCCTAAAGAGAGATGTGGCTATCAAGACTCCAAGGCCCATCCAGTGTGACTCATAAGCGGGCCGGCTTGGAGGTCCAGTACTTGAGGCGGCGGCTTACCTAAGGCGGCGGCTTACCTAAGGCGGCGGCTTACCTAAGATGATGAGTAGGAGATAGATTAGGGCATGGGTCATGTTGCGACCCAGACTCTGTTGTAAGCCTGGGGCCTCGACCTGTATATAAAGGCGAGCCCCCCGATGCAGAAATATCAAGTTACAAGCTCTCGAGTACTAGGTTAGCCAAGTTGCACCCTTGTAATCGAGATCATCATCATCAATAACAATCAAGCAGGACGTAGGCTATTACCTCCATTGCGAGGGGCCGAACCTGGGTAAACCCTTGTCTCTCGATTCCGATCAACCCCGTTCGAGTTACCACCTAGCTGCAATGGCCTCACGACTAAGTCCTTTCACGAGGACATCTGTCGTGACAAAACCACGACAGTACCCGCGAGAGATGTGAAGTCGGGTTGACCGTGAGGGTACCCGCGGGATAATTACGCGGCACAGTCGGGCATTCCTGGCCCTTGCTGAGACGGGGCAATGGGACCACAGATCGTGGAGCACTGATCGTCACCACGAGCTCCCAACGCACTAATGGGTTAGGATATGTGATCTGAGTAGGCCTCTGTCCTTTTCGCACTAACCACCACGCGGGAATAGTATGGGAACTCGGCGTCGTATGTATCAGCCGAAGTTCTTCAGACGTCAGCGGTTGAGCGGCACGCGCCGGTTTGGACTGGGTACACCCACTTGTGTATACAGGGGGCTAGGTCTGCTCCCGGCCGTCGACGCAACGTGCAGGAGTGCAAAGGGCGATGGTCCCAAGACCCCTGAGTGCTTAGGATGTAGACCGGCGTGCTGGCCTCTCTGTTGAACCTAGGTAGGGCTACGACGTGTCGATCAGCCGAGGTCAGGCATGGACCAAAAAGTGTGTCCGGCCAGAGTTAATCGAGTGTGTTGGGTAAGTTGGTGCACCCCTGCAGGGAAGTGTATCTATTCGAATAGCCATGTCCACGGTAACAGGACGCTCGGAGAGTATCCCGATCTACTACAACTATAACTGGATACTTGTGGAACATAATTAATATGTTAGCTCCGGGATCGCTTTCTCGCAGGGAGTCGAGGAAGGATCTCTGGGCTTTGCTACTATTACTTATTAATATATGTTATGTTACTAATCTACACTCTTCTAATGCTGCAAGACACTGCAAGATGCTAGTCTTCGATAGGCTAGGCCTTCCCCTCTATTCTGGCATTTCTGCAGCCTAGTCCATAGATACAGCCCCTTCATTTGATACCGATGCATAAATAGAATAGTTCTGATGTAAGTCTTGCGAGTACTTTGGATGAGTACTCACGGTTGCTTGGCTACCTCTTTTCCCCCATACCCGATTGCTGCGATGAGATGATGGAGCCCTGGAGCCAGCTGACCCTGCCGACGACTACTACTACCCCTCCGGCGGAGCCTACTACTACGTGGAGACCGACGACCAGGAGTAGATAGGAGGCTCCCAGGCAGGAGGCCTACGCCTTTTCGATCTAGTGTTGTTGTTTTGCTCAGCCTTCTTAAGGCAGACTTGTTTTCTCTTTACGTCTGTACTCAGATATTGTTGCTTCCGCTAACGCTTGTACTTGAGCTTATGTATTCGAGCCCTTGAGGCCGCTGGCTTGTAATATAAAGCTTGTATGACTTTAATTTGTGTCTAGAGTTGTGCTGTGATATCTTCCCATGAGTCCCTGGGCTTGATCGTGCACAGTTGCGTGTATGATTAGTGCACGATTGAGTTGGGGGCGTCACACTCCAACGGCATCATGTACTTCACGCGTGGATGGAAATCCTTCGTCTGCGCTCACTGCTTGGGGTAGGGACACCTCCTTCACTTCAAGCTGGTCGGATCTGACACGCTTGTTGTGAAGTTCTTCGGGGCTTCAGGCGCTCGACTGGAGTGCTGCGCGGAAAGCTCGAGCGACAGCGACACCGCTTCCTCCAGCGAGACCGAGGACGATGACGATGAGGACGACGATGAGGACGACGACGATGACGACAGTGCTCCTAATGTCAAAATCAAGGACGACGGCTTTGACTCCTACTGAACGCCGATAGCACCATCATCTAGTCTTCCGGGAGCGAGTCGAGCTGCGCCTAGGCGCCCCTTTTGCCCTTGTGTTGCACTCGATGTAAACCCTGCGGGGAAGGGTAATAAAATTTTATCAAGCACTTTTTAATGAATATCCATTATTTGACATGCTCAGATGAATGCATGCTATTCCCTTTGTTTTTCTTTGTCTTTGTATGATTGTGTTCCCTACGCTATTTGGAAACTTGCGGGTGCGCACACTTGCCGCGAGCGCTTCGAGGAACAAGTCCTTAGCAGCTTACTAGAAGTACCGCCACCGGCAAGGCAACTTGTCGATCACAGTGCGGCAACTTGCCGGTACAGACACTTACCACGAGTGCTTTGAGGAACAGGTCCTTAGCAGCCTGCTGGAAGTGCTGCCACCGGCAAGGTAACTTGCCGTCATAATGCGGCTGCACATCTTGCCGAGCGGACTCGAGGCAATACAAGAGCGCAATCTAATCACGACAAGGTTCCTTCGCATGCAGGTTTTTCATACAAAGACTAAATCATTCAAGGGAAATTGCAAATATGACAAGGAATTTGTTTCAAAGTTTTTCAACTTAGCTTTTCCTTGCACTGTCTCTCTTGTCGCATGAAATGATCACTTGAACGTCATTAAATGGTACCCCCATCGTCACTCCCCCCGGGAAACTTGCACGCGAGGGATCCTTCTGTCCTTTGAGAAAAAGAAAGAAGAGAAAAGAGTGGTTTGGGAACCTTGACTATCCGTCAGCCATTTCATGCAAATTAAAGTGTAATCACAACGTCATATGGATTTATACATAAATGAATATGTACAAAAGTTGTGAAACACTTAGCTTTATTTCACTCATGCACATGATTTGCGCCTGGTTTTGTACAAAGGGTTACAAGTCTTGCTGACAAAGCTTGTACAAAAGGGGTTGCCGGGAGGCCCGACAACCGCGCCTTATGAGTAGAACTTGCGAAGATGCTCATATTCCATGAGTTTTGCACTGGGATGCCATCTTCGGTCTCCAGACGGACTGCGCCAGGTCTGGTGACTCGCACTACCCGATAAGGGCCTTCCCACTTCGGCGTCAACTTGTTTGATTTCTTGGCGGACTGAACGCGCCGAAGAACAAGGTCGCCTTCCTCAAGGCTTCGGGAATGCACATTGCGGCTATGATAGCGGCGCAAGGCTTGCTGGTAGCGTGCAGCTCACACAGCCGCCCGAAGACGATCCTCCTCAAGGAGCGTTGCATCATCTTGCCGCAGCTGCTCTTGCTCAGCTTCATCATAAGCGAGCACTCGAGGTGACCCGTATATGAGTTCCGTGAGGAGCACCGCTTCTGCACCATAGACTAGGGAGAAGGGTGTTTGGCCAGTAGCTAGATTTGGTGTCATTCTGAGTGACCAAAGAACCGCCGGTAACTCATCAATCTAGCATCTTCCACATTTGAGCAGCCTGTCAAAAGTTCTTGTCTTGAGACCTCGCAGCACTTCAGCATTTGCCCTTTCCGCTTGGCCATTGCTTCTCGGGTGAGCAACAGACACAAAACAGATTTTACTACCAAGGTCCTTGGTGTACTGCATGAAGGTGCAGCTCGTGAATTGTGTGCCGTTGTCGGTGATGATCCTGTTAGGGACACCAAAATGGCAAACTAATCCTTTGAAGAACTTGACGGCTGACTATGCTGTCACCTTCCTCACTGGCTCCACTTCAGGCCACTTTGTGAACTTGTCGATGGCGACGTACAAGAACTCAAAGCCCCCGGTAGCACGGGGGAAGGGGCCCAAAATATCAAGCCCCCAGACCAAAAAAGGCCAGGAGAGAGGGATCGTTTGAAGAGCTTGAGCTGGCTGATGTATGTTCTTTGAATGGAACTGGCATGCTTCACACTTGGTTACTAGCTCAGTTGCATCTTGGAGGGCAGTGGGCCAATAGAAGCCTTGCCGGAAAGCTTTGCCGGCAAGTGCTCTTGAACCTATGTGAGAGCCACATATGCCTCTGTGTATCTCTGCCAACAGCTTTAGTCCATCTTCCCGGCAAATACACTTCAATTTCACACCGTTTGGTCTCTTTCTGTATAGCGTGTTATCCACAAACTGATACATACTTGACTGACGGGCTACTTTCTCAGCTTCTTCTTGATCATCGGGAAGTTCTCCTGTTTGAAGGAAATGAACTATCTGCTGTGCCCATGCCGGAGCCTGCGGTTCGACGACAAGAACTAAAGGCATCTCTTCGGTCGTGGGAGCGCTTGCTTCAGCGGCAAGAACCTGAGGTTTTGCGCGAAGCCACTGCTCACCAGGGGTTGTGTTATTGTTCCCGGCAACATCTTTACCGACGGCTTCTGGGAGCTCTGCTGGAAAATACTTGCTGGTATTCAACTTTCTTCTCTTACTGACTTGCGTTGATGGAGTAACTGTTGGTTGATTCAAATGGAGCACAAAAGTTCCCGGTTCCACAGGTAGCTTTTGAGCAGCACACTTTGACAGGTGATCAGCAATGCTGTTTTCCGCGCAAGGGATGTGCTCTGTTTGCAATCCGTCAAAGTGTTCTTCCAATTTCCTCACTTCTCCCACATATGCTTCCATCAACGGGCTCTGGTAATCTTTGTTTACTTGCTTCACAACGAGCTGCGAATCTCCACGGATGATCAATTTTCTGATTCCAAGGTCCACTGCGATCCTAAGACTGGCAAGGAGCCCTTCATACTCAGCAGTGTTGTTTGTAGCTTTCTCCCTGGGAAAGTGCATCTAGATTACATACTTGAGGTGCTCTCCGGTGGGTGCGACAAGCAGCACTCCGGCACCGGGGCCTTGTAGCGAGAAGGCACCGTCAAAGTACATGACCCATTCTTTATCTGTTTCTTTGCTGGGGAGAGCCGTTTCTTGAATCTCTTCGTCTTGCGTTGGCGTCCATTCAGCAATGAACTCTGCCAAGGCTCTGCTTTGAAAATTTGATGTGCTTTCAAACTTGAGTGCAAAGCTTGACAGTTCCAATGCCCACTCCACTATCCTGCTAGTTGCATCTGGATTCCTCAAGATACGCTGCAACAGAAAGCGAGTGACGACGGTAACCTCATGTGCTTGGAAGTAGTGACGCAGCTTTCTCGAGGCCATAAGAAGGCTGAAAAGCAACTTCTACACTCCAGAGTATCTTGATCTAGCCCCCTGCAGAAGGGAACTAACAAAATACATGGGTCGCTGCACCACCTTCTCCTTCGGCACCATTTGCTGATTAGCCCCATTTGTTTGCGTTGTTTCTGTCTTGTCGGCACCAGACCTTGCCGGAAAAGACTCCGGTTTGTCGTTGGACAGGCTTGCCGCTGCTGTTTCCTTGCCATCAACTTCCCTTTCCGCTACTAGTGCAGCACTGACCACTTGATTTGTTGCCGCTAAATACAACGGTAACGACTCTTGTGGTTTAGGCGCAACTAGTGTTAGTGCAGAACAAAGGTATCTTTTGAAATCCTGCAGCGCGGCCTCTGCTTCCGGAGTCCATTTCATTGGACCTGCCTTTTTCAAAATCTTGAAAAACGGCAGGGCGCGCTCAGCGGACCTTGAAATGAACCTGCTTAAGGCAGCAACATAGCCAGCAAGACGCTGCACATCCTTGACGCTTTTTTGTGCTTGAATCTTCTCAATTGCTTTGATCTTGTCAGGATTTGCTTCAATTCCACGTTGAGATACAAAGAATCCGAGAAGCTTGCCAGATGGAACACCAAACACACACTTCTCGGGGTTGAGCTTCAAATTGATCTTGCGCAAGTTTTCAAATGTTTCTTCTAAGTCTTGAATGAGGGTTGATTTGTCCTTGGTTTTGACCACTATGTCATCCATATATGCTTCCACATTCCTCTGCAGCTGGGGCTCAAAACCAATCTGGACTGCTCTTGCAAATGTTGAACCGGCACTCTTTAATCCGAAAGGCATACGCACGAAGCAGTATGTGCCACATGGAGTAATGAACGCGGTTTTCTCCTCATCTTCCTTGGCCATGAATATCTGATGGTATCCAGAATATGCATCGAGGAATGAGAGTAAATCACAGCCGGCCATAGAGTCTACAATTTTTATCAATGCGTGGCAAAGGGAAAGGATCCTTCAAACATGCTTTGTTGATATCAGTGTAGTCGATACAAAGTCTCCACTTCCCATTTGCTTTTCGCACTACAACTGGATTTGCCAACCAAGTTGGATGTAGTACACATCTAACCAAGCCTGCTGCTTCAAGTTTCTTGATTTCCTCGGCAATGAACTGTTGCCACTCCAAAGCTTGCTTCCTGATCTTCTGCTTGACAGGCCGAGCGTGGGGACAGACGGCAAGGTGGTGCTCAATTACCTCCCTGGGAACACTGGGGATGTCAGATGGTCGCCATGCGAACACATCGACGTTCGCCTGCAGGAAGGCAATGAGCGCGCTTTCCGATTTGCTGTCAAGGGTGGCACTAATGGTGAAGGTACCGTCAGTGCCGTCCTCTTTTGCCGACACCTTTTTGCTTGCTCGTGAAGTAACTTTGGATTTCTTACCGGTAGAGCACTCCGGCAAGTCTTCAACAGGCGCGCAGCACTCTGAAGAGGTGCGCTTCCTGGAATTCTTGTCAGAGGTCTTGCCAAACTTCTTACTTTTCTTCTCCTTGGCGGGAGCTGGCGCTTTGGCGGCCTCTGCTGCAACTGCATCCCTGTAGAGCTTGTCGACACATATGACTGCATTTTTCTTGTTGGAATTGATGGAAATGACACCCATTGGTCCTGGCATCTTCAACGTGTTATAGGCATAATGGGACGCTGCCATAAACTTAGCCAAAGTTGGGCGGCCAAGAATTCCATTATACGGCAAGGGGATCTTGACAACATCAAACACAATCTTCTCTGTTCTGTAATTCAATTCCCCGCCAAACGTCACCGGTAATGTGATCTTTCCCTTGGGTTGGCTTCTTCCCGGATTCACTCCTTGAAATGTACCGGTTTTCTCGAGCTCTTCGTCGGGGATTTGCAGCCTCTTGATAACTTCTAGAGAAATCAAATTTAGCCCGGCCCCACCGTCAACTAACATTTTCGTGACCTGGAGGTTGCGAATTGTCGGTGAAACCAACAACGGCAAACACCCGACCGCAGTTGTGCAGTCAGGGTGATCCTCGGCATCGAAAATGATAGGCGTGTGCGACCACTTGAGTGGCTTTTGGGCGCCTATTGCCGGTTCCGCTGCATTGACCTCACGCGCCCACTGCTTGAGTTGGCGGTGGGAGGAATGCAAAGATGCACCCCCGTCAATGCACATGGCTTCAGTTGCCTTCTGGAATTCTTGCTCACTAGACTCCCTGTCGTCCTCTTCTTCTTCACTTCCGTCATCTTCTTCTTTCTTTTCTTGGCCTCTAGCAGGCTTCTCTTTTTGATGCTTGGCCTTGCCGCGGCGTCCCCCTCGGCCATCACGACCCTTTTTGCCGGATCCGCCAGCACCATCCTGACCCTTCTCCTTGTCACGTCTTTCGTACTCAGCTTTTTGCTTTTCCACAAGGTGCTCGACTTGTCGGCACTCTTGGAGATCATGGCCTTTGGTGCGGTGAATCTTGCAGTATGGCCCATCAGACTTGCCAGCCTTCTCGTTTGCCGCCGCCTCCTGGCAAGCGGCGCATATAGCAGCCTCCTTGCCAGAGTTGTCTGTTTTGGCTTTCTTGGCGGACTCAGAGTTGTCGGAACCCTCGACAGCCATAATAGTTTTGCCTTTGCATTTCCTATTGCGCTTTCTGCCTTTCTTTTTCGGGGTGGCAGCATCATCGTCTTCCGAATCGACTTCTGCGCCCGCATCTTCCCCAGGGGGCCTCCTTCCCTCTTCAGCACATGCACATTTATCCGCCAACGTATAGAGCTCGTTGACGGTCTTGGGCAACTTGACGTTCATCTTGTCCCGCATCCTCTGATTGCGCACATTCATGTGAAAGGCGGCAATGACGGCTGCGGGGTGCACATCTGGAATGTTATGGTGCACACGGCTGAACCTCTGGATGTACTTGCGCAAAGTTTCACCATCTCTTTGCGGGATTACTTGCAGGTCGCTGGGCTGTCTTGGAGCCTTGTGGCCTCCGGTAAAGGCACCAACAAACTCATTGCAGAGATCTGACCACGAAGAAATGGAGTTTTCCGGCAAGTTCATCAGCCAAGATCTCACGTTGGGCTTTAGCACCAACGAAAAGTAGTTGGCAAGAATCTTCTCATCTCTTCCCCCTTGCAGCTTGCACGGCAATCGTGTAGATGCCCAGAAATTCTGTCGGGTTTAGCTTGTTGTCGTACTTCTCTGGTACTTTTGGCTTGAAGGCCCGGACGGACGGCCATCGGACTTGCCGCAGCTCACGGGTGAAGGCAGGACATCCAACCTCGTAAAGCAGACATCCACCAACCCCGGGCGCAGGCTCATCAATGACTGGGCCGTTGCGCGCATCGGATTGACGGCACGCCTCCCGGCGCCGTTCAATGGTGGTGCGGGCATCTTCTACCCACCTGTCCTGCAGCACTTGTCGCTGATCTTGCCACGCTCGCGGATCCGAAGAGGCCATCGATATCTCGTCGGGCTCGAAAGATTGCTGAGCTTGTCGTGGTTGCGGTTGCCTTTGTTGTTAACGCTGTTGCCGTGGAGGTGATTGCACCATTGGCACGGCATCTTCAACGCGGCCACCAGTTGGAGCTACTGGTGCCGTTTGCGGACGCCGTGAGGGCTCCGCTTGCTGTGATTTGCTAGCTTCGGCAAATCCAATTAGGCTCTGGATGTTGGCTCTCCACTCATCCATTTTATCTGTTGTCGGAGGGAATTTCAGCAGCATCTGAGCTCGCACCATCAGCTCTGCTGCTGTGGCTAGCATGGCCAGAAGCGAAGAACGTGTCGTCACTCTACTCCTGGCAGAGCCAACAGGAGCGCCATTGCGATCTTGCTGCCACGGCACATGATCAGCAGTGGGCTGTCGTGGCGAAGGAGCCGTCTGGGGATCTGGAACTTGATCGATAGGCGTCTTGCCATGCGGTCGTCGCCGCCCGGAGTCGTCGATGCCGCTTAGAGTCACGCCATGGCCATCATGCGATGGGCGCGATGTGTGTCTCGATGCAGCATCTCTGGACGTTGCCATGCCGGGATCTTGGCTAGTGCCGGCTCGGGCATTGCTGCTCCGGTGGCTGCGTTCGTCGACGCGGCGAGGAGGAGGAAGACGTCCATCCGCTCCGCCCGCACCGTTGCGGCCTTGTTCGCCGGAGGGTCGAGGAAGCTGACCACCTCTAGTGCTTCCACCTCCTGTTCCGGCCACGGTGGGCATGGCGACCGTGCCTCCCGCGCTGGTCGTGCCATCCGCGACATCCGCACCGCCCGTGTTGGCCGCGCCTCCTGCGCTGCCTGCGGATATGTGCAAAGGTACCTTGGAAGTGGAAGGAGCCGTCATCGTGATGCCCTTCTTCTTGGGAGCCATTGACGACGAAGAAAATGATGAAGCTGATAAAATCGACATGCAATCTGCTGATTCAGGTTCGTGCACGCGATCCCCCTACCTGGCGCGCCAAAGATGTCGTGGGTACGACCATCTATGGGGCCATCTAGCCCCTTTGTGGTTCGGCTAGGGGAATGCGCAAGCACAAAGAGCAGAATCAACAGAGAACACAAGGGATTTTACCCAGGTTCGGGCCACCTTGAGGTGTAAAACCCTACTCCTGCTTTGGTGTATTGGGTGTGTATGAGCACAGGTACAAGGAGCGCCTTCTCCGGCAAGGTGCGGGAGGAGCAGCTACGCATGCAAGTTGTGCTAGGGTTCGATCCATGTAAATGTTGCCCTGGCCCTCCTTTTATAACTCAAGGGGTCACCACAGTGGCAAAACAGTAATTATAGGTTGATTAGATAGCAAACAGTGCTATCATACCTAACTCTACCAGTTTAGGACAAAAGCAATAAATGCTCCGTTAGGTGTCATGTGGAGGAGGAGCCCCGGCAAGGTTCCTGCACCGCTCTCCCAGCTACCTCCTATTAGCTTGACACGCCTTCTGGACGGGTGTCATTAAAAGAAAAATCTCCTTCCAACATGTTGCCACGTGCCCGACAAATCTCACCTAACTGCCTGCGGGCTCGACACCTCATCGATTAGTGACTAGCTGCCTGATGAGGTGGAGCGCTACAGCTAGCGAGAGCTTGCCGGCACGGAGCTTGCCGGGTCTTCACCTTGCCGGCTCGGCCTTGCCGGCAAAGGTTGTCTTCGGTGTTCGAATCTTGATGCTTCGACTTGATCCTCTCTCCAGTAGCTTCTGTAGCTGGGTCTTGAATCTTGTTACTTGGAAATTTCTGGCAAGCTTTGGCCGGCAAGGAAGCTACTACTGTCTGTGCATAAGTCAGGGTGTAAATACACATACTTTATACACTGACACCTCGCCGCCTCTTCCAAGGGGAAAGAGCACATCTGTGACATTAGGGAGGGCACCCTACAGCCGTGCTCTTCCAAGGGGAAGGAGCCCATCTGTGACAACATGGAGCGCACCCAGAGTCCGCGCTCTTCCCATGCGAAGGATCCCATCTGTGACAAGTGAGGAAACCTATGATTTTTTTGGCCGTGCCTCTTCACAGGGTGGAACCCATGATTTGTTTTGTCGAGCCCCTTTTGTAGTGAGAATATGTCCAGTTTTAATTGTTGTGTTTGGTTGTTTGCAGTATGCCTTGTTTATTTCAGTTATTCACAGTGTGATGCTCTATATGTGCAACTATTTACCGTGCAGTACAATTTCATCAATACCAGTTTCAACAATACCAATATGAATGACTATATTTGCTTGCTGTTAAGCCTGTTATAGCTAGCATATGCCTCTTTTAACGTTTTTTGGTTATTCGGTTGTTTGTAGTTAGCATATGTCCAGTTTCAATTGCTATCTTTGGTTGTTAGTAGTATGCCTTGTTTATTTCAGTTATTCACAAACTGATGTTCTATATGTGCAAGTATGAACTATGCAGTTCAATTTCATCAATACCAGTTTCAACAATACCAATATGAATGACTATTTGGTTGCTGTTAAGCCTGTTGTAGCGAGCATATGCCTCTTTTAACAGTTTTTGGTTGTTCGGTTGTTTGTAGTTAGCATATGTTCAGTTTCAATTGCTATCTTTGGTTGTTCGTATATGCCTTGTTAGTTTCAGTTATTCACAAAGTGATGTTCTATATGTGCAAGTATGAACTTTGCAGTTCAATTTCATCAATACCAGTTTCAACAATACCAATATGAATGACTATTTGCTTGTTGTTAAGCCTGTTGTAGCAAGCATATGCCAATTTTAATGGTTTTCGGTTGTTCGGTTGTTCATAGTTAGCATATGTTCAGTTTCAATTGCTATCTTTGGTTGTTCGTAGTATGCCTTGTTTATTTCAGTTATTCACAAAGTGATGTTCTATATGTGCAATTATGAACTTTGCAGTTAACACACCTTTCCACTTCTTGTTTTGCTTAACTAGCGTGCTTAAACCTGCACACTGAAGCTATCATTTGGAGATTATGTTGTCTACCATGGATATATTTGGTTGATGTTTAGCCTGTTGTGCTTAACATGCCTTTCGATGTACTTACACAGGACAATATTGGGAACGACTGCTGTTTTCCATCGAGGTTAGTTTCATCCCACGGCTTATATATACTCACTGTTCAGGATATCGGTAGCTGGTACCATATCGGCCGGGGGCATATAAGGGATTAATCGGCGAATCGGACATTTAACTGAATATATCTGTAACCCATTTATCGGTAGGTTAACTAGGGCCATATCTAATATATCTAAGGCTACATAGCAACATGCGTTATACTGAATGTCTAAATATGCAATCCTAGGATACATAGCAACAAGGAAGAGTGTTACCTTAATGTTCTGATGATGTCTAGATATACATAGAAGAGCAGCAACAGCAACAACACAGCAGTAGTTAACTGCAGTTAATCGGCCGATAGTTGTAACAATGTAATAAACTCCTTCTGCCCCATAATATAAGATGTTAATTCATCCAATATGTGAGTATATTGGATGTACTAAGATCATATATAATGGGACGGAGGGAGTGTTGTACTACATCATTGTGCAATTGCTGTTTAGCTTCTAATATTAACTTGGTGCTTGTAGGTACATATGTCATTGGTAAAGATCCGCGCTTCGACCCTTTTTGCGTATGGGGCAATGAGATATTCATGAACCAGCATCAAGTGAGGAAACTGATAAAGATTGTTAGTAAAATGGGTCAAGAGATGGTAATTAAACTATTTGTTTACACTTTGTCCAAGACAACAGTGAACTGTAGGATGGTAAGTAAGAACTCTGCATGCTTCTTTTTACTGCCCATAATGAGTTGTGTTAGATGAAAATGTCTGAATCTTTTTCCTTTGCAGTGGTTCTCAAAGCAGTTTACTCAAGATTACCTCTCAAACTACATGATTGGTGGGCATGCAAAGGTTAAACTATTTCTACCAGAACACAATGACTATCTAGATGTCGTCATGAAGATAGTGAAGGATGGGCAGTCGGCCATCACAAGGGGTTGGACTAGAGTCATGCGTGCCTTCTGCATGGAGGAGGGCACAATATGGGCATTCCGCCTCACCTTGTTCAGCAACCAGAATGTCTGTCGCCTCTTTCTTTACCGTCTTTAATAGAACAAGTATACAACCCTGGTTCATCATTCTTTATTTGGTGCATATGTAATTATTCTTTTTTATGTAACTCTTGAACATATGTACCTGTGAATCAAATAATGCATTGGTTGTTGAACCTGATGGATATGAATAAAGTTATAGCCTACTTTCAAATTCAAATTTGGTATAATTTTAAATAGCAGTGATTAAATTAGGGTGAAAATATGCTCTACAGGTCATTACGGCGCACATGGTCTGTAAAGCACATCGTGTGTGATATACATCATAATCCGACACGGTTCACAGAGAGGAAACGTGTGCGACCATGCACACAGTTGCTGTTTGCAAAGCATGTGTGATGTCAGACTATATCACAAATGGTGCGAGCAAACTAAATGTTTGTGATAGTCGCCCTATCGTACATGCTTTACAATCATGAACTGTTTCTGGGTACGTACGCAGCGTAAATATTTGCACCACAGAATAGCGTGTGCGATAGTTATCCTGTACGACACTCGTACGACAGTCCGATGTTTCGTAATCCTATCCGATACTCGTACGATGATTAACTAATGTTCTTGATTATATATCGCATAAGGTTCGGGAGAAGTGAATGTGTGTGATAGTCTCCTTATCATGCACGTTTTACAATCATGAACTGTTTGTGATTGCGCATGCATCATAAATGTTGCACCACAGAATACCGAGTGCGATGGTAATGCGAGCACACACGAGTAGCAAGGATGGAGCGTTTGGGATATTCGATAGATCACAAACAGTTGTGTGACGAGTCGCATTTGGGATAGATCGGGCATCGCATACGCTTAGTTCTGCGAAAGATATGCTTGTGTGCTCCCTATCGCCGACGGCTTCTGGGTCATGTGGGAAGACCCCCCCCCTATCGCACACACATGCAAGGAGACGGTTTAAAACTCTGTCGCGGAAAGGGGGTAAAAACCGTTTGTATAGCAGCTCGTTGTACCAGTGCTAGCAAATTGCGGAAAGGTGAGAGTGCGTATAATCCATGGACTCATATTAGACTCTCAAAAAGATAAAAGTGAAGCATGAGAGTGCAACTATTTCTTTAAAATATAACCACCGCCATGCTCTAAAAGATATAAGTGAAGCACTAGAGCAACTGCCTAGCTCAAAAGATATAAGTGAAGGACATAGAGTAATCTAACAAATAAAGAATATTGTGTGTCCCTCTCAAAAAGGTGTTTTCAGCAAATATGATTGTGACAAACTAAAAAGCAAACAAACTATATCACAAGACGCTCCAAGTAAAACAAATATCATGTGATGAATAAAAATATAGCTTCAAGTGAGTTACCGATAGATTGTAGACGAAAGAGGGGATGCCTTCTGGGACATCTCCAAGCTTAGACACTTGAGTCTTCCTTGAATATTACCTTGGGGTGCCTTGGGCATCCCCAATCTTAGGCTCTTGCCGCTCCATATTCCTTTATCCATCGTAGTCACACCCAAAACTTGAAAACTTCAGCACACAAAACTCAACAGAAACCTCATGAGATCCGTTAGTATAACAAACAAATCTTAAACTTTAGGTACTGTTGTAAATTGATTCATATTTAATATTGGCATAATGCTACTGTACTCCAACTTCTCCATGACTCATACCCCCCGATACGATCCATAGATTCATCAAAATAAGCAAACTATGCAACAAAAACAGAATCTGTCTAAAACAGAACAGTCTGTAAAGATCTGAATTAACGTCATACTTCTGTAACTCCAAAAATTCTGAAAAATCAGGAAAACGTGGGAAATTCATATATCAATACTGTGTAAAGAAAATCAGAATTTTATCACGCTCCAGCAAAAAAGAAAATTTTTAGCACTGGACGCAAAAGTTTCTGTTTTCCAACAGCATCAATCATACTATCATCCAAATCATCCCAAAGGCATTACTTGGCACAAACACTAATTAAAAGATAAAAACACAATCATAACAGAGGCTATAATTGTGTAAACACACAAGAACAGAAAGTAAAAACAAAATTTTATTTTATTCATTGGGCTGCCTCCCAACAAGCATTGTTGTTTTATGCCCCTAGCTCGGCATAATGCATAGTTTCAAGTGTTGTCATCCTTCAAGTTAATTTCATAAGTGGCCCTCATAATAAATTCATAAGGTGCTTTAATTCTCTTTCTAGGGAAGTGTTCCATCCCATTCTTTAATGGAAATTGAAATCTTATATTACCTTCTTTCATATCAATAATAGTACCTATTGTTCGTAGAAAAGGCCTACCAAGTATTATGGGGCAAGAAGGATTGCATTAAATATCAAGAACAATAAAATCCGTGGGCACATAATTTATATTTGCAAGGATAAGAACATTATTTATTCTACCCAATGGTTTTTTAATAGTAGAATCCGCAAGATGCAAATTAAGGGAACATGGATCCATGTCGGTGAGTCCTAGCACATCACACAAAGACTTTGGTACAGTGGAAATGCTAGCACCAAGATCACATAGAGCATTACATTCATAATCTTTAATTTTGACTTTAATAGTAGTTTCCCATTCATCTTGTAATTTTCTAGGAATTAAAACTTCCAACTCAAGTTTTTCTTCATGCGCTTTCATCATGGCTTCTACAATATGTTTAGTGAAAGCTTTATTTTGTTCATATGCATTTGGTGAATTAATCATGGATTGCAACAAGGAAATACACTCAATTAAAGAACAACTATCATAATTAAAGTCCTTGTAATCCAAAGTAGTGGGTGCATTACTATTTAAAGTTTTGACCTCTCCAAACCCACTTTTTTCATTCTTATCATTAAGATTATCAACCTCCAAGCAATTGGGACTCCTTCTATCTAAAGTTGACTCTTCTTCAGTTCCTTTTTCATCAAGTTTTATGTTACTAAATAAGGATTCGATTGGAGTGACACCAATCATTTTAATATCTTCATCATTACTACGATAGAAACCGGGTGAAATCGCTTTTTCTAGAAATTCTCGCTTAGCTCTCAACCTAGCGTTCCGTTCTTTACTTTCATTAATGGAGACATAGATAGCTTTAATAGAATCATTTATATCATGCTTGGGTGGCAAAATTTTAGTTTTGAGATTTTCCACATCATGAGCAATTCTATCCATGTTCCTAGCCAATTCATCAACTCTATTCAATTTTTCTTCTATCATAGCATTGAAATTCTTTTGAGAATTAATAAATTCTTTAATATTACTTTCAATATCAGAGGGCATCCAATTATTATTATTATATGGCTTACCATAGGAATTGCCATAATTATTAGAGGAATTTCCAGGAAACGGTCTAGGATTGAAATTACCCCTATAAGCATTATTGTTGCAATTATTTCTAGAGACAAAATTCACATCAATAGCATCATTATTTTGCTCAATCAAAGTAGACAATGGCACATAATTAGGATCAATATGAGCATTTTTACTAGCAACCAATTTCAACAAAGCATCCATCTTGTCACTCAAACTATTAATTTCTTCGACAGAATTTACCTTCTTACCAGTTGGAGTTCGTTCAGTGTGCCATAGAGAATAATTTGTCATAATATTATCAAGAAGTTTTGTAGCTTCTCCTAATGTAATTTCCATAAAAGTACCACCTGCGGCAGAGTCTAGCAAATTTCTAGAAACAAAGTTTAGCCACGCATAAAAAATTTGTATGATCATCCATAAATTTAAGCCATGTGTTGGGCAATTTCTTATCATTAATTTCATTCTCTCCTGAGACTGTGCAACATGTTCATGCTCAAGTTGCTTAAAATTCATAATTTGATTTCTTAAAGAAATAATATTAGCGGGAGGAAAATAATTGGTAATAAAAGCATCCTTACACTTATCCCAAGAATCAATACTATTTCTAGGCAAGGATGAAAACCAAGTCTTAGCGCGATCTCGTAGTGAGAACGGAAATAATTTTAATTTGAAAATATCATTATCCACATCTTTTTTCTTTTGCATATCACAAAGCTCAACGAAAGTATTTAGATGGGATGCAACATCTTCATTAGGACTACCAAAAAATTGTTCTTTCATAACAAGATTAAGCAAAGCAGCATTAATGTCACATGACTCCGCACTAATGGTGGGAGGAGCAATAGGAGTACTAATAAAATCATTATTATTAGTATTGGAAAAGTCACACAATTTTGTATTTTCTTGAGACATCGCGACGAAGCAAGCAAACTAGCAAACTAGCAAATAAAAATATTTTTGTGTTTTTGTAAAGAAAATTAGAAGTGGGGGAGATGAAAACGAGAGGCAAATGCAAATAAAATAAAATAAATGCAAATGGATGATAGTTTGTGTGAAGGTACTTGGTAATTTTGATGATGTCTCCCCGGCAACGACGCCAGAAATTCTTCCTGCTACTTGTATACTGCGTTGGTATTTCCCCGAAGAGGAGAGGATGATGCAGTATAGTAGAAATAAGTATTTCCCTTAGTTAAGAACCAAGGTTATCAATCTAGTAGGAGAACCAAGCAAAATCCCATTAAGCGCACCTGCACACACAAAAGCAAACACTTGCACCCAACGCAAATAAGAGGGTTGTCAATCCTCTTAGCGGTTATTTGCAAGGATTAATTCTGATAGTGGTAGATAGATAAACTAAAATACTAAATAAAATAAAAGTAAATAAATTGCAGCAAGGTATTTTTTATTTTAATATATGATAAAAGTAGACCCCGGGGCCATAGTTTTCACTAGAGGCTTCTCTCTCGAACGCATAGCATACAGTGGGTAAACAAATTACTGTTGGGCAATTGATAGAAAAGAAAATAATTATGACGGATTCATGGCAATGATCATGTATATAGGCATCATGTCCGAGACAAGTAGACCGACTCCTGCCTGCATCTACTACTATTACTCCACCCATCGACCGCTATCCAGCATGCATCTAGGGTATTAAGTATGAAACAGAGTAACGCCTTAAGCAAGATGACATGATGTAGACAAAGTAAACTCAAGCAATATGATTAAACCCCATATTTTTATCCTTAATGGCAACAATACAAATACGTGTCATGTCTTTTGTCACTGGGATTGAGCACCGCAAGATTGAACCCATCACAAAGCACCTCCCCCATTGCAAGATAAATTAATATAGTAGGCCAAACCAAATTGATAGATCGGAGAGAAATACAAAGATATAATAATCATGCATAAAAGAGTTCAGAGAAGACTCAAATATTTCTCATGAATAATCTAATCATAAACTCACAATTCATCGGATCCCAACAAACACACCGCAAAAGAAGATTACATCGGATAGAACTCCAAGAACATCGAGGAGAACATGGTATTGAAGATCAAAGAGAGAGAGAAGAAGCCATCTAGCTACTGGCTATGGACCCGTAAACTACTCACACATCATTGGAATGGCAGCAAGGATGATGAAGAAGCCCTTCGTGATCGATTCCCCCTCCGACAGAGTACTGGAAAAGGCCTCCAGATGGGATCGCGGAAGAACAGAGGCTTGCGGCGGCGAAAAGGTTTTCTCTTCTGTCTCTCTGGTATATTGGGAATATTTGGGAATTTATAGCGCTGGAATTAGGTCAGGAGCGGCTACGAGGGGCCCACAAGCCTGGGGGGCGTGCTTACCCCCCTGGGCGCGCCGTCCAAGCTTGTCGCCTCCTCGTGGCTCTTCTGGTCTTCTCCCAAAGCTTCGTGGGTCTCTTCTGGTCCAGAAAAAATTAATCCAAAGTTTTTTTCTCATTTGGACTGTATTTTATAATGATTTTCTGAAAAGGCAAAAACAAGCAAAAAACAGCAACTGGCACTGGGTACTGGGTTAATAGGTTAGTGTGGCACCCCGGCTCAGAGTCACTAGAGCACCCCGTATTCCAGCCCAGAGATCAAGTCTTCTGGAATACGGCACTTCTTGGCATAGAACAAATCAGCTCTTTATTACATATAGTTGGGGTACAAGGGTTTGAGATATTACAAAGGGTTGCATCGGCAAAGCTACGCTTGCTATGATAATTCTATGCTAGCAGCGGCTCGAATCCTAGCAGCAGAATCATGGCGTCGAAATGGACTCCACTCCGCAGGGACTCTGGCTAGGGACACGTCCTAGATTGCAATGCGAACACCTCCACTATGCAAACATGGCAGCACCTGCAAACTGGCATGACATGCCAGGTGAGTACTTTGAATGTACTCGCAAGCTCTCAACAATCAAGAGCATCAAGGCATAAGAATGTCATAGCAATCATGATTAAATCAGATTTAAATGTTACTAAAAGGGTGGAAGACAATAATAACATATTATTGCTACCACTATCAATCTTGCTACTACTATGGAACCACTTTGTCCTGAGCCTCATAATTGAACCACTTACTCTCGTGACCAACTCATGGTCACCTTGAGAACTTCTGACAATCATCCCCGAGAATCATCCTCAACAGTTACTAGCAGTTCTCAACACTCGGTCACTTCACCATACTGAGACGAGTTATTCCATCATTAACACGTCATTCCCTCATTGATGTTGATCACACAGTGTGACTTAGAACGAACTGTGTCCAATACCGTGGACGCGGCTATTCGAATAGATTCTTACACTCTGCAAAGGTTGCGCACTTTACCCACACTATGAAGCTCCTGGCCCCGTACCTCGATACACTTCCCTTTTTGGGTGGACCGGTGCTGCTCCAACGAAACTTGCCTAACCCGTGACCCCTCCATCGTACCACCGACAATCATCCTCCCCCGGAGTCATGCCCTAGGTGGCCCCTGTGTCACTCTTGACACCTGCCACCGTCGTGGCCAACAAACTATCCCAAACGGGGACCTGAGCTCAAAAACCAAACTGGGCTCACAAGGTTATCGTCGTCTACCTGATCAGGGCAGCACGCACGCATAACCTCCCCTCTTTGGTGGTACTGATAAAAGAGCATGTTGTTAGACCAAGCCAAGGCCGTCCCATTCTAGCAGGTGTGGCTGCACTGGAAAGTTCGGTTCAGCGGCACTTGATCAACGATGAAGGAATTTATCCCCGAGTAATCATAGTCATCACTGACACTCCGATAAACAAGTAATCCAGGTTATTACAATAACCAACTAGAAATCCAATGAGCATCATGATCAACTTATACTACTGATCCCATATATGCAACACTGGCGGAATCAAAATAATCATAGACGGTAATCTCACAGTCCGACAGCATTACGACATAAATCTGGGAATCTCCCACTAATCCAAAATCTCATCATCATCATGACAGTAACTTATCCCAAAATCTCCAAGGCATTACATGAATTAATCCATTCATAAATAAATCATATTTGGCATTAAACTAATTATTTAAACTATGATATTGCAATGCAATTATGCAAATGAGAGTTGTGGCTTGCCTTGCACCAATATAGTGTGGGAGTACTCCTGGCCTTCACCAACTAGGCAAACAAATCTAAAAAGCATTTTTGAAAGCATTTTCAAATACCACATAAAGCATTTTCTTTTGACCAGAAATTCTAGATAGCAGAGAAAAATACCAAATTTTTACAGCAACTAGAGGAGCTCATAAGAAAAATAAAGCAAAAAGAATGAACTCATTTGGACTTATGGTTTAAAAGATATAGCTGGTCAAAGTTCAGTCAAATCTGGATTTAAAATGAATTTAAACAGAATAAATAGAAAACCCAGAGACGGCCACGTCGAAGGCGTAATCCCAGCGTACGCCTTCACTCGCGTACTGCTTCGGGCGCGAAGGGAGTCACTGACCAGCGGGGCCTGTTGTCAGTTTTAAAAGAGAGGGAGAGGGAGAACAGAGGACGGTGGCTCACCGGCGACAGTTGGCTGGCGTAGAGGCCATGGCGGAGCTGGGCGACGGCGGGGATGGAACGAGCAGACGACGGCGAGCACTCCCGTACCCGTGGCTCCTTGAACGGTGGCCGGACGTGGTCGCCCCCTTCGTCTCAGGCGGCGGCGAGCTTCGGGTGGCGATCGATCTGGCGACTCCGACGAGCTCTTGGGCATCGGAGAGGTTGGGGATGGTCAGTGGAGCTTCACAAGCTCACTGGTGGTCTCGGCAGGGCCTGGGGTGGACGGAGGCGAGCGGACGGAGCTGGGGCAGAGTGGCGGAGCTCCTCGCCGGATACGGAGAAGGAGGGCTCTCCGGCCTGCCCTGGCTCTGCTGGTGGCGATTGAGAGGGAGAGGAGTGGAGTGGTGAAGCAAGACGAGGCCGGGGAGGGCCTTTTATAGATGGGCGGAGGGTGGCCGAGCCGCTCGGCGCCGTGGACACGTCGCCGGAGCGGGTACGGTGAGGTGGCCGTCGCGGAGCGAGGCGAAGCGACGAGAGAGGTCAGGGGAGTTAAGCGCAAGGCGATGGCTCGCCGGGAATCTGCCAGCCAGCTCATCCTCGTACGGTCACTGTGCCGCCCGTGCGCGCACTTGGCCATGTGCGGCGGCGAGCCTCGCCAGAGGGGGTAGAAGGGTCCAAGCAGGCCAGGTGGACGGCAGCGACGACGTCGGCATTCTAGGACAAAGAGAGGCATCGAGAGGTGACCGGAGCGAGCGTGTCCGACGCGGGCGATGTGCAGAGCACGGTTTTGGCTCGGCCAGACGCGTGGTCACCGCGTGCACTGGCGCACGCAGCGCGCTCTGGCCTGCCCGGTCATGTCCGTACGATAGTCCCTCCTTTCAGAGGCCTTCTGGTGCAGCTGGTTTGGCAAGAGGTGGTCTGAACAGCTGGCTAGGTTCCAGGCAAGTTTCTGGACAGAAACTTGTGCAGCAAGTTGAGGTAAAATGGCTAGGGCTTTGGGAGTGAAAGTTTGCCATGTTAGAGACTTAGAGTGTAGTAGGAAGGTGCATATGCTGGGGAAAAATCAGACCAAATAGATCAGTGTAGAGCATGGTTGCTTCACAACTGCCTCTCTGGTCCAGAAATCTTGCTGAGGATGTTGTACTCACTTGGATGGGTTCCTGGAGTTGAAAATTGGTATTTGTGGGTGATTTGGGGATGCCAACATGCTATAAAAATTTCAGTCCAATTGGGTTAGTGTACAGGGTACTTCCTTCACAACACTTCCCACTAGACAGAAACTTGGGGGTATTTTACAGAGAAATTGGCTGAATAGAATGAGCCCAAAATTTGTGAAGATTGATAATATGGGTAGGAGAATGTCCTGGATTAATTTCAGAATTTTTGAAGCAATATAAAATATAGTTGCCTCACTAACTGAAATTATGACCAGAATCAAAGGTTGGATGCTGTGCTCACCATGAGGAGTAAATCTTGAATATTTTCACACATCCCAGATTCACATGGTCCAAAGGATTTATGAGAATTTTCTTGAAATTTTTGGAAGAACAGAAATATAGGTTGCTTCACAACCTAGAGCTCCAAGGATGGAAGTGACATGACTTGAGAGAAGCTTTTGAGAGCCTGAGTCACTTGGGAAAGAAAATCAAGAAAAATATTCCCAAGTTTTAAGTCCATAGAGCCATTCAGAAACAAAACCAAGCCAAATTCCAAATAAATTTTCAATTAAATCTTGAAAAGAAAAGCTGGGAAAAACCAGGGTGTCACAAACCTACCCCCCTTAGGATAAATCTCTTCCTCGAGATTTGGTTGCTTAGGAACCAGTATGAATATTCTGCCTTTAAGAAAAACTGGTTCCAACTCAGGTATCCTTTTTCTTGGTATAATGCTTTCCCACGAATCTCAGAGGACCTGACTTTCTTACTCGGAGGTGGTTTGCTTTACCGCTCCCATATTCTGATAGATCTTTCCTCACATATCCAGAATTAGGTTAACTTCCTTATTGTCATGTCTACTGGTTCATCTGGCATATTTCCCTGACTGGAGTAAGTCACCCTCCCATAAGTCCGGGAGCGATGTTTGATGAGCATGCCCTGCTCCCGTCTGGTACCAATAAGGATTATGAACAACTTTCCTTAGTGGACACAACCCAATTGGTGATTGTATCGAGTTACAATGCTGAAGATCATAATGTTTTTCCTGGTGGGGTCTGACTGTTTTGTCTCCATTCTATACTAACAATTTGGCTGATGCTCATCATGTCCAAAGGAGTAATACCTTGGCTAATGATGGTTCTGGCAGAGCAACCTTGCTCATGGCAGAGGAGTGCATGCATGGGCATTTAATCCGATGTTGTTGTGTAGCATTGCAAGCGCCCATTCTATCGAGATATCCATAAGTCTTGCAATGCCTGATATGAAATCCTTCAATATAGAGCGAAGCGGACCACTTGGGGTGTATTCATGATGATTGATACGGAATTAGCCCATCTTAGGTATTCGTATCATGTTGTTTCTGTAGTGATCATTATACCCGCATCTTCAGTCTTGCTCTTCTTTATTACTCTCTTTCCTGATTCCTGTGCCACAGGAATTTGGTCACATACTCCCCAACTTTTATATGACCATGGATGTTATCAAGTGCAAAATTCCTGTAAGCATGCCTGGTCCTCAACCAAGCGTAGTCACATTTATCTGGCAAGCTTTTCATCTCGCAAACTGTAGAGGTAAGGCATTGGTCGTCCGAACCCCTTGCATGAAATTGGCAAATAATCCAGTGGCCACCAGAACGGTCAACACAGATCTGGGACTTTCACTGGAGTAATTCAATCATGGCTCAAGACGGCTGGAAAGCAGCTCAGAGCATGAGACCATGTTGATAAAAAGAATGTAGTGGCTCCCTAAGATGGCCGAAGAACAGCTCAGAACATAGAGTCACCACTGCCAAAAGAACCTCAACAGCTGCCTGAGACGGCCGAAAAACAGCTCAGAGCACAAAACAGTTGTTGAAAAGAGAAATATAATGTCGGCATCCACCCTGAACGGCCGAAATACAGCTCAGTACACGGGTGTGGTGCCGTCTCCAAGGAAAAGCAAGCAAGGGTTCATCGGAACCGTATACCAAGTTCATAAGTACCTTGGTATCCACTGCCTAAATTGTTGTTCCAAGCTTGCGAGTCCTCCTAACATGCTGATGGTTATACTGGCCTTCATTCACTTTCATAACTTATGCAGGTGTTGGATCCTTACCTCCCTTTGGTAGTCCGGCTCAAACTTAATTGCTTTCGTACGAGTGACTGTCATGACTCGGGCAATATTCCACAATATACATAGAAGCATGTATAGCTGAACATCTGATTCCCAAGGCCAACTTTTGTGTCCTGACCAACTCATATTTCTGACCGAACAATTTATAACTTAACTCCTCAATATGCACTGCCCACACATTGTGTACTAACTTATACCAATGCTGCCAACTTTTGTAATACTGTGCTGATGAAGGTTGGATAGCTTATGTTGGAAGCCATCGGGTATCGCGCTGAGGAAGACTGGGTAACTTGTGCTCGAAGCTTCCGCCGGAATAGCGTGCGGAAGAAGGCTGGGTAGCGTTCCCCAGAAGCTTTCCCTCCTGGTTACTTATCGAGGAAGATTCTGTACCTTATGCTGCAAGCTTTCCCACAGTAGCTTATCAAGGGAGACAGGGTATCTTGTGCTGGAATC
The DNA here is from genome assembly GCA_039707655.1 of Elymus sibiricus. NCBI lineage: Eukaryota > Viridiplantae > Streptophyta > Magnoliopsida > Poales > Poaceae > Elymus > Elymus sibiricus. Next base: position 209,164,981 of record CM077676.1, on the reverse strand, counting down.
CATCCGCACATATCGTACTGAGGAAGACTTGAAGAACCTTGCCTCGTAAGTTTCTCCGGTGGCGTGCAGAGGACAACTGGGTTGGTTATACCAGAAGTTTCTTACAGGGCTATGCTGCTATATATATACATCCTCGCAACTCCACTTGTTGGTTACCTGTGGAAGAGTTGGCCGACTATCCTTCTTGAATCCCAACTTGTACTGTAGCCATGTTACTGGTTTTGCACACACTGGTCTTCCTGCTTGTTTAACCATTACTGTTATGACAATTGCATCACCAATGTAAACTTGACACTGATAGTCAATTCAGAATACTATTTGCTTTCAACCGAATGTTTCCCCCGGCAATACGATTCTGAGAATTTCATACTGCTCAACTCCAAGTACTTACAATCCCCATTATTTCTTTGCGTCCGATAGTTGATGAGCAACTTCCATAGAGAAGGTAGTATGACACCGAGGAACCAAAGAAAAGCAAATAAAGACTATTCAAGGAAAAGCACCAAACTTGCGCAACCACACTTTATTGCTACTCAGGGTAATTTACAGCACTTGGCACTACCACAACTCATGCAACATGAACTTCACAAATACTTAGGTACTAGGGTTGGACGGCGGGTTGCTGGAGAGCGAAGGAGTTGGCGGAGAGGTTGACGGAGCTAAAGCCATACCAAGGGCTCTCCGGGCATGAGTTGCATCTCGGACTAGCTCAGCGATGAGGACATACTCTGTGATCATGTAACGAGACATGTATGCCACAGCGACATCATCATCTGAGCGGACAGGAGGAAATCTAACCCGTCTAGGAGTGGTGGACATGGTGGGGTAGTACCGGAATGCACGATTCTCCTGCATCGCGTTTTCCTGATGGCGAATAATAGTGAGGCCCGCCAGAGCGGCGAGTTGGACAGCGCGATCCGGGGTAGAGGCATAACCACCATGGAGACTATAGGTGCGCTTCCCCAAAGGTAGGTCGACTGACAGAATGACATTGGCATGATACTCAAGCACCAGTCCTCCAAGTGGGTCTGGAACACTTGGTACCTTGGCATCTCTCCACTGGGATAGAGAAGACGCCAGACATCCCAAAGCAGAGATGCGAAGCTGAGTGGTGCAGGAGCTGAATTGTAGTCAACAGGAACGGATGCCATCCATAAAATCAACTGATTAGTGAGCCAAATCTATATGCATGCCATGCAACACACAAATGCATCAATCAAGTGCAGCAACTCAAATGCAACACACAAGCAGGCTGGGCTCTAAACTAACGGTTTCTAATGTCCGGGTTAGCTAGGGTGTCCTATAGCCAGACCTGCTCTGATACCAAACCTTGTGGCACCCCGGCTCAGAGTCACCGGAGCACCCCGTATTCCAGCCCAGAGATCAAGTCTTCTGGAATACGGCACTGCTTGGCATAGAACAAATCAGCTCTTTATTACAAATAGTTGGGGTACAAGGGTTTGAGATATTACAAAGGGTTGCCTCGGCAAAGCTATGCTTGCTATGATAATTCTATGCTAGCAGCGGCTTGAATCCTAGCAGCAGAATCACGGCATCGAAATGGACTCCACTCCGCAGGGACTCTGGCTAGGGACACATCCTAGATTGCAATGCGAACACCTCCACTATGCAAACATGGCAGCACCTGCAAACTGGCATGACACGCCAGGTGAGTACTTTGAATGTACTCGCAAGCTTGCAACAATCAAGAGCATCAAGGCATAACAATGTCATAGCAATCATGATTAAATCAGATTTAAATGCTACTAAAAGGGTGGAAGAAAATAATAACATATTATTGCTACCACTATCAATCTTGCTACTACTATGGAACCACTTTGTACTGAGCCTCATAATTGAACCACTTACTCTCGTGACCAACTCATGGTCACCTTGAGAACTTCTGACAATCATCCCCGAGAATCATCCTCAACAGTTACTAGCAGTTCTCAACACTCGGTCACTTCACTATACTGAGACGAGTTATTCCATCTTTAACACGCCATTCCCTCATTGATGTTGATCAGACGGTGTGACTTAGAACGAACTGTGTCCAATACCGTGGACGCGGCTATTCGAATAGATTCTTACACTCTGCAAAGGTTGCGCACTTTACCCACACTATGAAGCTCCTGGCCCCGTACCTCGGTACACTTCCCTTTTTGGGTGGACCGGTGCTGCTCCAACAAAACTTGCCTAACCCGTGACCCCTCCATCGTACCACCGACAATCATCCTCCCTCGGAGTCATGCCCTGGGTGGCCCCTGTGTCACTCTCACGGTAATCTCACGGTGCGACAGCATTACGACATAAATCTGGGAATCTCCTACTAATCAAAAATCTCATCATCATCATGACAGTAACTTATCCCAAAATCTCCAAGGCATTACATGAATTAATCCATTCATAAATAAATCATATTTGGCATTAAGATAATTATTTAAACTATGATATTGCAATGCAATTATGCAAATGAGAGTTGTGGCTTGCCTTGCACCAATAGAGTGTGGGAGTACTCCTGGCTTTCACCAACTAGGCAAACAAATCTGAAAAGCATTTTCAAATACCACATCAAACATTTTCTTTTGACCAGAAATTCTAGACAACAGAGAAAAATACCAAATTTTTACAGCAACTAGAGGAGCTCATAAGAAAAATAAAGCAAAAAGAATGAACTCATTTGGACTTATGGTTTAAAAGATATAGCTGGTCAAAGTTCAGTCAAATCTAGATTTAAAATGAATTTAAACAGAATAAACAGAAAACCCAGAGACGGCCACGTCGAAGGCGTAATCCCAGCGTATGCCTTCACTCGCGTACTGCTTCGGGCATGAAGGGAGTCACTGATCAACGGGGCCCGCTGTCAGTTTTAAAAGAGAGGGAGAGGGAGAACAGAGGACGGCGGCTCACCAGCGACGGTTGGCCGGTGTAGAGGCCACGGCGGAGCTGGGCGATGGCGGGGATGGAACGAGCAGACGACGGTGAGCACTCCCGTACCCGTGGCTCCTCGAACGGTGGCCGGACGTGGTCGCCCCCTTCATCTCTGGCGGCGGCGAGCTTCGGGTGGCGATCGATCTGGCGACTCCGACGAGCTCTTGGGCAGAGGAGAGGTTGGGGATGGTCAGAGGAGCTTCACAAGCTCACTGGTGGTCTTGGCTAGGCCTGGGGTGGACAGAGGCGAGCGGATGGAGCTGGGGCAGAGTGGCGGAGCTCCTCGCCGGAGACGGAGAAGGAGGGCTTTCCGGCCTGCCCTGGCTCTGTTGGTGACGATTGAGAGGGAGAGGAGTGGAGTGGTGAAGCAAGACGAGGCCGGGGAGGGCCTTTTATAGGTGGGCGGAGGGTGGCCGAGCCGCTCGGCGCCGCAGACATGTCGCCGGAGCGGGTACGGTGAGGTGGCCGTCGCGAAGCGAGGTGTAGCGACGAGAGAGGTCAGGGGAGTTAAGCGCAAGGCGACGGCTCGCCGGGAAGCTGCCAGCCAGCTCATCCCCGTACGGTCACTGTGCCGCCCATGCGCGCACTTGGCCGTGTGCGGCAGCGAGCCTCGCCGGAGGGGGTACAAGGGTCCAGGCTGGCCAGGTGGACGGCGGCGACGATGTCGGCATTCTAGGACAAAGAGAGGCATCGAGAGGTGACCAGAGCGAGCGTGTCCGACGCGGGCGACGTGCAGAGCACGGTTTTGGCTCGGCCGGACGCGTGGTCATCGCGTGCACTGGCGCACACGGTGCGCTCTGGCCTGCCCGGTCATGTCCGTACGATAGTCCCTCCTTTCAGAGGCCTCCTGGTGCAGCTGGTTTGGCAAGAGGTGGTCTGAACAGCTGGCTAGGTTCCAGGCAAGTTTCTGGACAGAAACTTGTGCAGCAAATTGAGGTAAAATGGCTAGGGCTTTGGGAGTGAAAGTTTGCCATGTTAGAGACTTAGAGTGTAGTAGGAAGGTGCATATGCTGGGAAAAATTCAGACCAAATAGATCAGTGTAGAGCATGGTTGCTTCACAACTGCCTCTCTGGTCCAGAAATCTTGCTGAGGATGTTGTACTCACTTGGATGGGTTCCTGGAGTTGAAACTTGGTATTTGTGGGTGATTTGGGGATGCCAACATGCTATAAAAATTTCAGTCCAATTGGGTTAGTGTACATGGTACTTCCTTCACAACACTTCCCACTGGATAGAAACTTGGGGGAATTTTACAGAGAAATTGGCTGAATAGAATGAGCCCAAAATTTGTGAAGATTGATAATATGGGTAGGAGAATGTCCAGGATTAATTTCAGAATTTTTGAAGCAATATAAAATATAGTTGCTTCACTAACTGAAATTATGACCAGAATCAAAGGTTGGATGCTGTGCTCACCATGAGGAGTAAATCTTGAATATTTTCACACATCCCAGATTCACATGGTCCAAAGGATTTATGAGAATTTTCTTGAAATTTTTGGAAGAACAGAAATATAGGTTGCTTCACAACCTAGAGCTCCAAGGGTTATTCCTTTAATGGAAAAAGGAATATTAGGTTGGAATAAAATTGAGATTGAGCAAGGATGGAAGTGACATGACTTGAGAGAATCTTTTGAGAGCCTGACTCACTTGGGAAAGAAAATCAAGAAAAATATTCCCAAGTTTTAAGTCCATAGAGCCATTCAGAAACAAAACCAAGCCAAATTCCAAATAAATTTTCAATTAAATCTTGAAAAGAAAAGCTGGGAAAAACCCAGGGTGTCACAGTTAATCCCAAAAAATGATATATAATGGCATATAATTGCATAGAAAACATCCAAGATTGATACTATAATAGCATGGAACAATCAAAAATTATAGATACGTTGGAGACGTATCATAGGGCCCATTGTCGGGTGGGACGGCCACAAAGAGCGTGAGGGGTTTTTCTTTTATCAGCTGGGTGTGAGGTATTGCCTGGTTGAATGTACACAAGGCTACAGTGTACAAACCAAGGGGCGACCGCCTTGGGATATGATATAATAATGACATTTTCCTTCCCCTCACGAAGAAGCTTCCCTTGCAATTAAAATACTTTAGTAAATCTCTGCATTTTGGCAAGGAGGTAGTGAGCTCGGACACCATGCTTGTGCTCGCCATAGCAGCTCGGCTGACCGACGACATGCCATGGTTCGGAGGTGACTTGCCCTGTTTGTTAGCCTGTGCTTCAAAACGCTAGGTGGGAGTTTTTATTCCGTGGGAAAGATAATTTTCGATTTGCTGTGATAGATTATCTTTCCAACGGATTAAATTCTCGATCACTCAACCAAAAATCACATGAGGGTGAAGTACGCTCGGACCTTCTCCAATTCTATCATTTAGTTCTAATTCATGGCTAAACCAATAGCAAGGGTATCTTATCGAGTATAAAGGGAATGGATTTTGTTTGGCATGAGCTATCGTTCTATTTCTGTAATTAATAGAGTGATGGCGGCTTCTTTTAATTATCCTCTTTGCATTAAGGCTTCATGCGTGAGGCGCCGCGTTAGTAAAACAACGAACTAATGGAGGCAGAATAGATTTCATCTCTGGTTCGTTAGTATCAAAAAATACGGCCATGTACGTATATATATGCACTACTGCAGGCGACCACTAATGCGACACATGAATCAGAGACCCTGCGACCAAACTGTGTGCGATGCATGAATCGCAAACGGTGTCCTAAAAAAACCGTCCCCAATAAGACGAACTGTTTGCGATGCCGGAGACATCAAAAATGATTCAGATTAGAGACACGTGTGCGATACGTGGCATACAGTTGATCCATACGAACTGTTTGTGATAAGCTAGAACAACAAACACGGTCAGCCAGTTCGTGGTGTGTGCGATACACGGCATACAGTTCACTCGGATGAACTGTTAGTGATAACCCAACACAACAGAAACGGGCAGCCAGTTCGAGGTGTGTGCGATACACGGCATACAGTTCACTTGGATGAACTGTTTGTGATTACCCAACACAACAGAAACTGTCAGGCAGATCAAGGTGTGTGCGATATACGGCATGCGGTTCACTCTGATGAACTATTTGCGATTACCCAACACAACAGAAACGGTTCAACTTAACAAGATGTGTGTGATACGCGGCAAACAGGTCAGTAATTCGAAATGTGTGGGAAGACCGATAACAACACAGACGATTCCTGCTAATAACCCGTGTGTGTTGTGGGCAAACGCTTGCTGGTATACAATTGTCAGCGATTGATGAAATCATCACCGACGGGTTCCCTAGTTTAGCCCGTGGCCGATGTGATTTGCTCTGTCCGCACAACATCTATGCTCTGTCTACACAACATCAACATATATACTTATAAGAACATTGTTGCATAACCAAATAAAACATCCAATTACATAAGTGACTACACACACCAAAGTAAACAATTACATGCACACTATACTAGGAGAAATGATAATCTAGTTCTTGTTGTGACAACGCTTGCCATTGCTCTGCTTCCGGCTGGATCCCTGGCTGTTTTGGGGAAGAAGGAGGCACTTCCTCATGTCAACGATCCGCATATACATCTCATAGCTCGTGTACGCCTCCTTGGCCGCGTACATGACGTGAGCTTCGTCGAGTTTCTCCATCCAGGCCGAGTGCCAGGCACGCTTGTCCTTGTTGCAGGAATCCTTCATGTCTCTGTAGTCGGGGTCGATGATGGCCCCGGCGAGGTGAACCAGTGAGTCCTTCTCATGCTTCTTGCTGCCCCAGATCTTGTATTGGCCCTGGATGTCGACAAGATTCTGGCAGGCGATGCCCGAATTCTTGAGCACCTTTACATCATTGGTGATGTCCACCATAGCGAACACGTAGTGGGGGCTGTTGACAAACCTGGCGAAACGCTGGCAAGGCCTTGTGGCCAGGCAGTAGTGGTAGACGAGGACATGATTGCGCACGCACATCTGGGCGATGGCGACCTTGTGACAAGACCCGGCACGAGCGCGGGTGTACTCGAGGTCGAACCCGACCACCTTGTACTTCTCCGCAGCCAGCAACAACTCCATAGTGTGGATGGAGTTCTCCACCCAGATCGGGTTGTTTGTGTACACCACTGAGAGCTCCGTGAACCTTCTGTGAGTGTCCACTACGGCATGCATGGTGAACTGCCGCTCATCGTCGGCAGCCGCTGGGACCGCCATTGGAGCCGCGCAGGATATCCTCTCTGTCTTTGTCGTCGTGGGTGTGCTTCTTGCAATACTGGGGCTCGATCGAAAGGTTGAAGAGACACAAGGGTTAAATGGCTGCTGTAATAAATGGGGGTCGGACGGCCTGTAATTGTCACGTCTTGGCACCGCATTCCTAGCAGAGGATTCCAGTGCACGCTTGAGCTATTGAGCACCCCACACGCGTTTCGTTTGACCACGCGTGGGCTCGAAGAGGCGCCAAGTTTACCCGTGGGTGATGAGGTCAAAGTTACACAGACGGGTAATGATGGACACTCGAGTGCGATAATTCTGGGCACATAGTTGAGGAAACCAACTGTGTACAATAATGTCGAAGATCGCTGTCGTGTCCGCAATATAGATCGTTTGCGATTGAGATCGACAGGGGAAACACATTCGAGAATGGTAAATAAAATCAAGTCCATTGAGGTCCAGATATTAATCATCCATTGCATATGAATGTCAAAATAGTACTACCAATATACGAGTCTCATACGATGCCATTTCAACGATTGTACCACAAAAGCCCAAAATAATACAAGGTTCAAATTCCAGAGTTAGAAGGCTCAAATTTGAAGATTAATTACAAGGTTCAAACTGATATTAGAAATGAAATTCAGCTCATGCAGCTGCAGACGCCCGCGCTGATCAGCTGAACTTGGACATATGAGAGGTTCAAACTGATATTACAACTTGTAACACCCGTTTCGAAACCTCAACATTTCTGCAAAGGGATCAGCCACTGACAAGTCATGTATGGGCTTGACATAATGACTTTCGATTACTCCATCAGCTGATCTTCCAAAATGAAATTCAGCTTCTGCAGAGCCTTTTCCATTCTGCCGTAGCCGCCAACGCTGATCAGCAAACCATTTAGTTTTGCAAAACAAATGTAGGGCAAGCCTCATTACCTTTAGCACCCTTGCTCTCACAACAAAGAACCTGGCGAATATAATCTCCAGTAAGGTCCCTCGGTAGGAGTTCAAAGTAATTTCTGAGAGATGCAGATCAAGGCATTCGATGTGGTTGTTATATTGTATCACATTATCCACTACAGGGCCTAATCTTATCTGCAAAAGAAGAGAACGTATTAGTGCCTACATGTAGTTTCGAACACTACTACAGGCCTCTTTGATTTACAGGATTTCTAAAATACACGAATAGAGTGACATGCCATCTTCGATCCTAAATGATTAACATGGGCATTTGATTACAATCTAGAAAAATGTAGGCTTCTTCCCAAGAGGTTGGAGTGGATGGAAATTTACCTACGAAAACTAGTACAGATGAATCGAAAGGAGAAATGCATATGGATTGTAACCTTATGAATCAAGGAACCACTGTAGGGAAAAAAAACATCAATGTACTGAAATCCTCCAAAATTCCTTCAGAAATCGTAGTACATTCGTCATTGTAAACTTGGGAAAGGGTACCAAAAAATTGAACTCCCTTATGGTTAACATTTAACAGGAAAGGAGCATCACCTCGATATATAGCTTCTCCAGGCATGGAAAGCATCTCAGGAAACTGACAACTTCGTCCAGGTTGGGGCCGATAGATTCTACTGCGAAGACCTTCACTGTGCGCAGATACGTTGTCAAGCTTGTCGGGTTCTTTTTCTGGATGACAGAGGAACATACATCTTCAAAATTAGAAAAATGTTAATTCAAGAAGAAGGGGATTGTTGTACCTGAACGGATGTGGATCCAATAACATGTTCGGAGAATTTGACAGACGAGTAGCCCACCACTGTCAATTTTGGCACAGAAATGACACTGATTCTTGTTGGACCTTGTTGATCAACTACAAGTAATCTCTCAAGTAAAGGTGTGTCCTCAATGACCATACTATGATACACCTTATGTGATCTCTTGTTGCAGCACCAGCAACACACATAAATTGTCTGGAGAGTCATGGAGGTGATGTGGAAGCTACTCAACCCATTGATCGCCTAAAGACGAAGGTACTCAAGTGCAGTATAGCCGCGAAGCAGGCACTCCATGTCATCCTTGGGGATGCAGACGGTGACGAGCTCGAGGCGCTTCAATCGAGGGAGAAAAAGAGCGGGCGTGTCATTAATCGGGGGCAAATGGCAGTTCATGAACCTGGCAATCCACAGCGTGGGCGCGAGGCGGAGCGCGGACGGTGGCAGCAAGCGCATATGTCCATCATTAAAACTAAGCTCCTCGAGGTGACCTATGGCGGGGGATCGGAACCACTCATCAAGATTGGCTTGGTCCTTGCCGTTGGAACGGAACTTGCCCGTGATAAGGCCTCTGATTGGGCCAAGGTGCCTACCGAGGATCTGGGACAACGCGTCCAAGCTTTTGCGATAGCCATGGCAGAGCTTGTGGACGTCGATGAGGTCGAGAGGGGTGGAATGCCACAGGGGGCGCCACCGCCGGGAAAGGACGGTTGTCCGCACGCCATATTTGATTGGGAGGAGGGAGATGATGACGATCAACATATCATCGGGGAGGCTGCTAATGAAGTCTAGGCCCGCCGGAGTCACCTCGGCGGCGACGCTATCTGATAGGACTAGATGAGTGGGAGGATAGGGAATATTAAGTTAGAACAGGGCAGAAGAAAAGTGTATTGGTAACTAGAAGTTACTAAGTAAGAACAAACTTAACAGAGTCAGAAAATGGAATCCCTATTGGTTGCTTAAATACTACACAATTACTTTGATATTGCTAGGTAAGTTAACATGCAGATACTTGAAAAGAACACTTACTTGGAACAAAGTCCGGACGGATGATATTGTCGGGGAAGTTAACATATATCATATGACCAGGCTCTTTTAGGTGCAGTGCAATTTTAGTGCCAGCTTTCACTACATAAAACTTAGAAATTTCTGTCCAAAGGCCCGCGCCAAAATAGGACTGACCATGTTCATCAAGTTTTACAGAAGGAACGATTGTAAATCCATGGTTTGTTTTCAATATGACATTCCTAGAGTCTTCACTTATGTAAAGGCCAAGATTGTGTACTATAGTTGTTGTTGCAAAGCAAGGGATGTACTGCAGGAAATGATAAGATTGTTAAAGAATAGGGTAACATGCAAATATGGGAGTAATTGAAAGAACAGTACACAGCAGTTGAAATCAAAGGACACAAATTTATAGTTAAACAGATAGTGTAACCATGATGTCATGCAAATATGAGAGTAATCGAAAGAACATTACAGCATTAATTTTCCTGATATAGGAAGAAGAAAAATCCCCTTTGACGTATATACTGCATGTGACACCTTTTATACAAATGTAGCAATATATACTATATGTTCAGAAAAGTAGGCCATGCCAACCGAGGTCGGGTGAGACTGAACATACCGTGTGATTCCTGAATCCAGCTGGTATGGTGAGATGGAACTTCTCGGCTGTCTGGCCGAGGCCGCATAGGCCTGATGTCTCCTTGCACTATACACTCTATGAATGAAAGAAAACCCTTGAATTAGCTAGAGGAAAAATGAATCCACGGCGATTTCGGCCGGGTGATTAAAAGGGGCAGACGGACTGGGAAAAGAGATGATTGAATATTTCAGTAAATTAGTTACCTGGTTCTCCATGAGAAAAAGCTCCAATACCGCAGATTCCCCAATCGGGCGGAGCTGTGTCGACGGCGAGCCGCGTCGAGAAAGTCGGTGGTGATAGGCGGCGGCAAGCGGCAGTGGCGAAATGTGGTGGGGTTTGCTGGCAGCCGGCGTCGAGGTAAGTGGTTGCCGTGGCGATAGGCGGTGACATGCAGAGTCGCGGAGGAGTGCAGGTGCGACTGGGGACGGGGAGGGGGTGGCGGGCGGGGGTGAGGGTTTTGTGACATGGGGGTGGTGAGGGTTTTCTTTTTTCCTTTTTGAATTGGGTGGTGAGGGTTTTCTGTCCCAGAGGCCAGAATGCGTTTCAGAGGCAACGGTTTGGTAGACTCAACCGTGTGCAATTAACATCACTCTGTGTGTGGTGTGGGCAATGGCGTACCCATGGGGTGTGCCATGGCACACCCAGATTTTTGGAAAACATTTTTCACCATGTAAAAATTAGCTAATTTTTAAGGCCCATGCAAGCTAATTGAAATAGTCTCAATTTTTTTTAAAGTGTGCACACCTTCTATTTTATTTGTAGGTCCGCCACTGGGTGTGGGCAATCATATGTTGGTATAAGAGAAGCATAAAATTCCATCAACCAGACTGATTGCATACTCATCCCACATCTAGACACAAGTAAACACATATATATATATATAGGTGGGTCTATTCTGCCAACCCCCTTAAGACCTTATTCTACCCAACATTCTCCTTATTCTGCCAACACTTCGATCAGCCCACCACCGCACGACCACCCACCCACCAACCCCCCGATCCGCTCCACCTTCCTCCTCCTGCCCCAGAGCCGCCCATTCCTCCTCCCGCCCCACCATGCGCCGCCAGAGCCCCGCCGCAGCACTCGCCGCGACTCCCCACCTCCCTCCCGCTGCACCACCCATGACCGGGGCGCCCCCCAACCACCGCGGCGCGGCAACCGGAGAACCACCACCACCTGCTGCTAGCACAGGCGCAGCCGTGACCCACAACACCCCCGCCTAGATCGACGCCAGAAGGCCCCGTACTAGACGGATCTGACCAAATCCTCCTCGATCCACGGTCGTGCTGAAGATAGAGGGGCTCGCCGGAGCTCCCTCCTCGCCGCGGATGGTGGCCTCGCGTTGTTCCCTCCTGGGAAAGTGGCGAGCTCGTGCCGCCGTACCTCTCCCCTTTGTGCCTTCCTCCGTTCTCGCCATGGATCCAGGGGGCTCGTGGGAGAGCCTCCTCTCGCGTGCGCTCCTCATGGCGCCCCCTCAGGTGAGAATCTGACGGTGAGCCAGCCCTCACGTTCCATGGGTTCGCGCCAGATCCACTGCCACTCCAGCGCTGGGGCGAGCAGAGGACTCCCACCCCAGCCCCCGTGCAGCTCTCCCTCCTCGCCCATGCAGTTCACCGTCGACGCCCCCCTGCACACTGTTGTTTCATTTTGGTCGCCGTCGACCCCGTCCACAACACAGTGCAGTGCATTTGGTTGCAGTTCACTTCATACGGGGTTCAATTCCACCGAATTCAGATTTTCTGCCTCTTTTTTTCTGAGATTCCGCAAAAAGGAGCAAGCTACGGGCGGCAACAACGGCTTCACGGCCCTCGATGGTCTGCTGCATTGTCGGCGAACTGATTCTTTGCTGCCACTGCAGTTCACTGCTCAGTTTGCTTGTTTTTCTCCGTCACCTGCGAACAGTCAAAGACTCAAAAGTGCAATGCGGTCCGCTATGTTGTTTGTTCTTGTGGTTCAGTGTAGTTATCTTTGCAGAGAGAAGATGACCAACAAAACAAAAGGAGGGGGAAACTGCACTGCACGGCTGGATGACACTAAAACAACAATTGTAAAATGGACAACACGGGATGGGTACGATGGCGCATCCACATGGCGTGTAGTTCGAAGGTGCTGCGCGTGCGGCTCTGTTGTCCCCGGACACGGTTCTGTTGGCACACGATGGGTTCAGGTGTGAGACAAGATGCGATGGCTGTGTAAAAGAAATATGGTTCTGTTGTTTTTCAGGCGCATATATATGATTTTGTTTACAGAAGCAGTCCACCTCTAATTGTGTTGCGGCTCATTTTCCTCGACCATGCAGTTCGCATCTACGGGAAAACACAAAACTCCAAAAAGAAAAAACAGAAAGAAGGAAATGCAGTGCACTCTGGTCTTAAAAAAAGTCCATTATAGACCACTGTAAAACTTATTTGCAATCTGATGTAGTTCACTGTGATAAAAAAAGGTGTTTCACTTTTGTTGACCGAAAAATGTAGTTATCTAGTCTCGACCACGCGGTTCACTAACCTTTGACCATGTGGTCCACATAAGTAATGCGGTTCACTTAGTTTCGTAGGAAAAAGGAGAAAAAGAAAAAAAAACGTGTGCAGTCCACTCGCTCAGTCCATGCGGTTCACTTTCGGAAGTTTTGCGGTTCACTTACGCCCAATGTGAAGTGTAAGAAAAATGTTACGGAAACAACAAAAAAAGTAATGCGGTTCACTTCTCGATACGTGTTGCGGTTCACTTACGCCCGATGTGAAGCGTAGTCGACTTCCTCGCGTGAGAAAATTTATGTCTGAATAAAAGAAATCATGCAGTTCGCTTTCACATCTGATGCAGTGCGGTTTTCATTCTGAAGCAGTGCGTTTTTCTATCTGATGAAGTTCACGCGTCGATTTTGGTGTCGCGAAAAACAGAGTGTCCGCATTTCGGTAATTTCAAAACTGCTCTTAAACCGTAATGAATTAGAGAGAGTGTTCTACATAAAAAAGTTGCGCCTCGTTGATATCTTTCCAACGGCGTATCATTTGAATCATTCCGACCAGCGGTTTGTAAAAATTCGCGAAAAAACGGCCGCTGCCACCCGTCGTCCGCCACACCATTTTCAAAATTAGTTTAAAACCATAAGGAATCTCAAAATAATTTCTACATATGAAAGTTGTGCCTCGTCCATAGATTTCCAACGGCGTATCACATGCCTCATTCCGATAAACGGTTAAAAACCTGGAGCGAAAACAGTACCGGAAAATTGCAAAAAATTGAAAAAATAGAATTCCGCGATTTAGTTCATTTGAAACTGCTCTTAAACCGTAAGGAATTAGAGAAAGTAATATATATGAAAAATTTGCGCCTCGACAATATCTTTCCAACGGCGTATCATTTGCTTCATTCCGACAAGCGGTTTGCGAAAATACACGAAAATACGCTCGCTACCGCTCGTCGGGCGCCCACCGTTTTCGAAACTGCTCTTAAACCGCGAGGAATCTCGAAAAAATTTCAACATTCCGAAGTTGCGCCTAATCCATAGCTTTCCAATGGCATATCATACGCCTCGTTCCGATAAATGGTTAAAAACTGGATCAAAAACAGTACCGAAAAAACACCGCGTGCAGTTTTTTCGACGAGAAGTTCACTAGTCTCTGTACTGCAGTGCGCTTGCTTCAGAAAGTGCAGTGCCCTCGCGTTAAGCGTGCAGTTCGTAAGTGTGGGCAGAATAACTATTCTGACAATATTGGCAGAATAGACGGGCTGTATATATATATATATATATATATATATATATATATATATATATATATATATATATATATATATATATATATATATATAGAAAGTCTATTCATCACCCAGGGTGCACAATAAGTTATTCTTCATCCAAAATAATCCTGCGATCATTTCATAAATAAATTACATTTGAAATACAAATAATTACATTCATATTGATTCACTGCGTAAAATATGGCATAAGGAAAACAAATATAGGTCATAAGACCAAGAAAATTACATTTTATGTACTTTTTACACTATGTTTTTACATTTATAATTTTACGAAACATAAAATATTTTTTATGGAGATTATATATTTTCTTACGTTCTCTTTTTACGTCTGAAATAAGACAAAATTTACGGAACGTAAAATTACGGTGCATTGACGTTAAAATAGAGGGGGGTGAAGAATAACTATTTCTCACCCAGGGTGATGAATAGTCAATCCCTAGAAAGTCTATTCTATATATATACATATACATATATACATATACATATATATATATATAAGCATACTCAGGCATAGATAATAAGCGTACTCAAGCATTGTTCAACCATAGTTCAACCGATATATTAAGCATACTCAAGCATAGTTATAATTAAGACACTACATATAAGCATAGTTCAATCCCACATCTCATGCATCTGCCTGCAGGCCTGCACGAAGGTGAAGCTTCTCCAGGTACTCAGTGTACGCGGCATGCGCCACCCTGCGAGAATACTTCTGCTTGAAGGAGCCAACGGCTCGTCCTCTTGCATACGCCAGAACACTTGCATACTCGTTATGAAGGAGTTGGTTGTAGAACGGGCATCCAAAGCCCCCATTCCAGGTCCTCACACGCCTGTTATGCTTTCCTGCATAAAGCTCCCTGAGCTTTTGCTTCTTGAACCTCCTCTGGGCATCTTCATCCTCGCTGTCGACATCCTCAGATAGCACCTACACATATGGTAAAAACTGTGCCGTCAGTATATTTTATAATAATGCGAATTCAGCAAGCAGAGTTTATGAAACATAATATATCATGTGACAGCGTGAACCCTAAATTATCAAGTGATCTTGATGAAAGAAATGCATAAATAGAGAGCACACAACTTAGTGAAACAAAATTAAGAGTCTGATTGGTTTGCTACCAACATTTGGCAGAATCAAAAGTTTGGTTTGCTACCGA
Organism: Elymus sibiricus; assembly: GCA_039707655.1. Lineage (NCBI taxonomy): Eukaryota > Viridiplantae > Streptophyta > Magnoliopsida > Poales > Poaceae > Elymus > Elymus sibiricus. Next base: position 209,149,561 of record CM077676.1, on the reverse strand, counting down.
CATTTGGCAAAATCAAAAGTTGCGAACACTTGGCAACCTTTTGTGAGATTGACAATGAACAATGGAATGCAAACTAATCTCTAGCGAACATTTGGGAGTTGCCAAAATTTGGCATGCCGATGACTTTTGGCATCAAACCAATTTACATGTCGTAAAGTAGGATCAAAATTTGGCATGCCAATGACTTTGTCATCAAAATCAATTGTCAAGATCTGGCTAGGAATTATTAGAAACACTAACCCTAGTTGGATTATTTTTTTAGAAGAACAGGGAGGCTCATCCCCGGTTCCATTACTTGAATGAAACTCTCATAGTGTCATACATCAGCTCACTAACAGGAGATGTTCGAAAGCAACAGCTAAAGGGAAATACACAACGACAGAAGTATGAGAATTACAAGTTATCCTACGCCCCAAAGGGGTCCCTAGTCGGATTTTTAGCAGAAATCATTTGTACAGAAGAAACAATTAATCAATTATCATTTGTACCATTCAAACAATCACACTACACGGATCTATTGAATCTAACTCAGATTTCATGGATCTATGGAATCTAACTCAGATTTCATGGATTGAGAGAACATAACCATAGGATTTCTATTCCAAAAAGGGGAGGCGGGACTAACCAGAGAAACCCTAGGATATATTTGCCACATAAATGGGTATAGATGACTAACCGGTTCTCCATCATCGTCGGAGTCGTCGCCGGAGTGGTCGTCGGAGTCATCGCTAGAGTCGCTATGGACCTCCGGCTTCGGCAGTCGAAGCATGACGCCGTCACCGTCGCGCTTCTGCCCGCGCAAAACCTTGTCGGCGGCAACGACAACCTCTATCTCTAGCTTCACGCCATGCTCAGGTGCTTCAGCAGCCCCGGCGTCGCCACTCCCTCCGATGGTGCGCTTCGGCGGCATCCTCATACGCTGATGGCGGTGACGACTGAGAGCGGCATTGAGGATGCAGGCGGAGAGAGAGGATTGTGTGTGTGGCAAGAATGGGGGGTGCGGCCACCTATTATAACCAGTGGCTCGGGCGCGCCATTAATACGGAGCAATGGGGAGCGTGGCGGGCGGCAGTCAAAGGGCTGGCTGGCCTCCTGGTGAGCCTGCGCAGCGGACTACTCGCATGCCTACCTTCATTTCACATAGCTACTCGCACGCCTGCCGGTGACACTGCGTAGCGAACACGCCTCCTGTCAATTCATACACCTGCCCGCACGCCTCCCGGTCTGCCTGCGCGGCGGACTGCGCGCATGTGTCCCGTCAACTCATGCCTGCTCGCACGGCACACGGGATGCGCGGCGACACGTATATTGTTTTTCTTTTTTGATGATTAATTCTGCCGCTATATTACTTAACCGAAGCATGGCACGTACATTGTTGGTCTAACGCCCATGGTACAAATAAATAATCCGTTTGTGATATTGGTTGCCAATTATTAATAATCTCCCATTTATAAGAATAATATATCAAAACTTGTCTCAAATTTGAAAAAACAATACAATATCACAGTCTATTGGTGTCCATATGACACCACGATAGGTTTCATGAATTTCAACTCAGTTTTGGATTTACTGGATTTTAAAAATCAAGATTCTCAATGTTTGAAATTTCTTGCATGGGGACTAAACATGCACCCAGAGACACACATATGATTTTCCAATCCATTTTGGTGCACTATCACGTGTGCATGTAGCTCAAATTTGATATTTGCACATTATATCAATAGGAAATCAATCTATGTATAAAAACATCCGAATGACGATCTCTGATTTTTCTTCCTTCCAAATTTTAACACGACACTCCTTTGGTCACATATGTTCACCGCGGAAAAAGTTTAACATGCCACGTACTGGCGGTGGTGGTGGTGCGGTGTGTGTGTGTCGGGGGGGGGGGGTCCGACAGTACAGAGCCACCGTGTGGGGTTGACCATTTCATACATACATGTTTGGGCCACATGCATGCATGGTGGTCCTCGGACACTCCCTCGTGCGGTTATCAGCGATGCGCCCATTCGTTAGCCCGTGAAGGTTATCACTTTTCACCGACATCGAGAGGCATTTGACCAAAGGTGGATTCATCTTGGGATTAGTTACGGTGTGGATCATGGTGAGATTCCAGATCAAAGTTCGAGCGCGTGTGCCTACACATGAATCCCTCCCACCGGCTCGAAGTGAGGCGGACTACGACACGTCATGGACCTCTGTGTAGGGCATTTCCAGTTTGCGAAGCATGTGCCACATCAAAGTTGTGCAGTGGGTATTTCAAACATCACACAACACCTCTTTGGGTATGCAGGCGGGTGGTTGTCCTAGGACACACTCACTCGCGTGTGACGCTTTCTGTGGGCCCGCGAGGTCGTCGTCCATCAATTTGACCTACATCGAAAGAGGTTAATTTGACCAACAAGGATGATTCTTTTTGGTTTGTGTTACAGTAGGAGTACATAGTATGCATCAAAGAGGGGGGAGGGGACCAGCATATACTACGCGTCATGAACCTCGCTCTGTGTGGGGACTTTCTGGTTTTCGAGGCAGGTGCCACATGAAAGTTGTGCATTGGGTATTCAAACATCACACAACACCTCTTTGGGCCACATGCAGGCGGTGGTTGTCCTACAGGACACTCACTCGCGTGCGACGCTTAATTTCCATCTATGAGCCCACGAGGTCGTCGTCCATCACTTCGACCCAACGATCGAGAGAGGTTAATTTCACCGACAAGGAGGATTCTTTTTGGTTTGTGTTACAGTAGGAGTATATAGTACGCGTCGAAGAGGGGGATGGAACCAGCATATACTACGCGTCATGAACCTCGCTCTGTGTGGGGACTTTACAGTTTCCGAGGCAGGTGCCACATCAAAGTTGTGCATTTTGGGTATTCAAACATCACAACAACCCACACACACCTCCGTACTTACATATGTTTTGGCCCACATGCAAGCAATGGCGGTTGTCCTCTGACACTCACTCACGCGGTTATCAGCGATATCGATGCTTTCCATCTATGGGCCCGCTTGGTCCATCACTTTGACCGACAACGAGAGAGGTTAATTTGACTTAGGAGGGGATTAATTTTTGGTTTTTCTTACGGTATATATAGGTCATGCTATGAGATTACATAATATAGTTTGAGCGCATGCATGTGTACTCATGCATGAATCCCTCTCCCACCGGATCGAAGTGGGGGGGGGAAGCACACGACGCGTCATGAACCGATCTCGCTCTGTGTGGGGACTGTACGATTTTCGACGCGGGCACCACATCAATGTTGTGCATGGTATTCAAATTAAACATATGCATGCATGCATCACCTCCATACACATATGTTTGGGACACATGCATGCAGTGGTTGTCTTCGGACAGTACTCTCCTCACGTGGTTATCGGCGGCAAGCCTATATATTCATGGGCCCGCGTGGACGTCCATCACTTCGACCGGCATCGAGAGAGGTTATGAGGGTGGATTCTTCTTCTTTGGTTCGTGTTACCGTGTAGTAGGTCATGGTGATGAGATTCAAGACCTAAGTTTGAGCGCATGCGTACGCATGAATCCCCGTCACCGGCTCGAAGTGGGGTGACATACATAGTACGCGTCGTGGACCCTCGCTCCGTGTGGGGACTTTCTGGTTCCAAAGCATGGTACCGTGCCACATCAAAAAGTTGTGCATTGGATATTCAAACACACCACACAACACTTCCATACATATGTTTGTGCCACATGCAGGCAGTGGTTGTCTTCGGGCACTACTCCCTTGCGTGGTTATCGGCGAGCTAGCCCATATCTGTGGGGTCGCGTGGATGTCCATCACTTTGACCAACAACAAGAGAGAGGTTATACGACCAAGGTGGATTCTTCTTGGTCCGTGTTACACTACGTCTTGGTGAGATGCCCCCTCCCACCGACTCAAAGTGTGTGTGTGTGTGTGTGTGTGTGTGTGTGTGTGTGTGTGTGTATGTAACATCCCCATGTATTAAGCTACAATGATCACCCTTTTGATAATGCCAAGTCACCATGATTAACTAGCCCTGATCATCTTTGGTTCATATCTCATTTCAAATTCCAACTCAAATTTAAATTCAAATATGAAGTGAAAAATAAAAGTTATTCAATTTGGAAACTAAAATGTTCATAATTTTGGAAATATTCCATAATTAATTATGTTCAGGAAAACAACATCACCTATATTACCTAGATGACTCTAACATCATGAAATAGTACCAAAACAGCACCATTTAATCCATTCTCATTTAAATAAAATTCAAATGAAAACATCTGGACTCCAAACCTTTTTATGGCAGTGCTAGATATTGCACTGTATTTGTGTGGCTAAGTCACATATTTTACAAGAGTGAAATGGTGGCCAAACATTTTGCAAAACAGAAAAGCAAAAACAAAACAGAAAAAGAAAAAGAAAAAGGAGAAGAACCTAATGAGCCTATGGGCTCTAGTGCTACAGCGCCCACGGCCCAGCCCGCGCAGCGCCTCCTTCAACCTATGTTGCGCACGCGCGCTCACCGCACCCCGCCCCCCCCCCCTCGCCTGCTTGACACCGCGCGCCCCGCGCCCGCCTGGTGGATAAGGGCAGACCCCCGCGCCCCCCTGGCTCCTCCCTCGCCTCACTCTCTCCCCCTCTCCCTCTCTCCCACTCTGCCACCTCGCCCGACGCCGCCATGGCCTCGCCGCCGTGAAGCTCGCGGCCACCGAGCTCCGTCCGCCTCGCCGACCTGTCCACGGGACTCGCCGTCGTCGGCTACTTCGCCTGCGCCTCCAGGTCGACGCCGGGAAGCACCAACGCCGCCGCCATCTTCCTCTTCTTCCTCAGATCGCCGCCACCGTTCGTCGTCGAATCCGTCGCCGTCGAGCCCTCCCCGAGCACGCTAAGCTCAACTACAGGCGCCCAGTGAGCCTACCTCTCTCCTCCCTCACTCCATGCGCTCGTTTGCGAGCTCTGCCGCCCGATTCCACCGCGACCGAACGCTCCGCCGCCCGCGCTCGTCTCCGGCAATGCTCCGATGACCTTTTGGTTGCGTGCGTGCGGCCACCCGCTTCGTTAGCTCGTGTAGGTGTTGTAGGTGTCGTTTGCTAGCCGTTTTGCTCGCCGCTACGGCCGTTCCGCCGAGCTCCCGTACACGCCGCCGTCCACCGTTGCTGCCCCGGCCACTTTCGGCCTCCCCTGCTGCTTCCACCGCCACAGATCGACGTGCGGCTCTGCCCGCGTTCGAACGAGCCCTTCCGCGCGCCAAATGATGGCCGGAGCGCGATTTCTGGCGAGGCCCGACGCGCGCCGCCGCGTGAAATGGTCGCCGGAGCAACTCCGGCAACGGCACCGACGTGGCTGCCACCTGGCCTACCCTGTGCCACTGACCGCTGGGCCCCACGGGCCCAGTTGACCGAGTTGACTTGGTCAACTCGCCTGACTGGGCAGCCTAGTCACTGACATGTGGCCCCCACATTTAATTAAATGCTTTAATAAATAATTAATCTATTAATTAAATCTGTTAATTAAATTTGACACTGACAGATGGGTCCCACTAGCTAATTAGGTTAGTTAGTTAAATTAACTTCTGTTTAATTAAGTCAGTCTATGACAGGTGGGACCCACTGGTCAGATTGACCAGTCAACCGGCTGGGTTGACTGCTGACGGCATCATGACGTTATGCTGACGTCACATATTACTGTTTTGGATAATTTGAATTAAATAAATCCAGAAAATTCAGAAAATCAATAAAACTTTGAAAAATCATATAAAATAAACCGTAACTCGGATAAAAATAACTTATATATGAAAAATGATCAGAAAAATATGACAAATCTGAATATGCCACCCACATACCTGCCACACCCCTCTAACATGATGAATATGGAACCGCCCCCTCCGGTTCACTGTACCGATAATCACCCGGAGCTGGGAGAACACTCCCGGATAATTTCCTGCTCCGACTAACTTGCGTAGTGCTGCATTAGAACACCCCTAGCACCGCATGTTGACATGTCTTGCATCCTTTTTGCATTGTTTGCCATGTATTTATTGTTTCTTCCCCCTCCTTCTCTCCCGATAGACCCCGAGACTGCCGACGACACTTCTGAGTATGACTACGTCGACGACGACCAGACCCCTTCAGCTGAGCTTCCTGGCAAGCAAAACCCCCTTGATCATCCAGATATCGCCTACTCTTTCTCTCTATTGCTTGCATTAGAATTGCTTCTTTTGTTGCTCCGATAGCTCCTATTCTAATGCATAGCCTGATTTCGCCGCCTGCTATTGATACCTTACCTGCTATCCTATGATGTTTAGTTAGGTGTGTTATATTTCATCAGTTGGCCCTTCACCCTTGTCCGTTTGCCATGCTTGTTATTAGGCTGTGATCACTCTGGGTGATGATCATGGAAATGTTACACTACTGCAATACTTTAAACTGTTAAAGTCGGGCCGGCTCCAAGAGTGCCCGCGAGAGAATAATATTAAAGACGGGTCGGCTCCAAGAGCACCCACGAGTGATATTATGGCGGAACGACAGGGCAGGCGGAGACCACCTAGGAGAGAGGTGGGCCTGGTCCTTGGTCGTGGTCCGTGTGTTACCAAGTCGGAGCGACAGGGATCCTGTTCGTCTTTGTGAGTTACTAAACACGCCTAACAGATTTGGGTATTTGATCTGAGTTGGCCACTGGCCTATACGCACTACCACCACACGGGATAATGGTTTATGGGGCCCTCTACGTCGTACGATTCTCCCAAAAGCTCTTCAGATGTCACAGTTCAGAGATGTGGGCTGATTGTTGGGGTGGGCTGGTTACGTCACTTGTGTATACAGTGTCGCGCCTGGGCCCTGGCCAGTCACACAACGTGCAGGAGTGCAGAGGGCCATGGGGCCAAGACCCCTTCGCATTTAGGATTTAGACCGGCGTGTTGACCTCTCTGCTGAGCCTAGGTAGGACTACTCCGTGTCGATTACCCGAGGCCGGGCATTACCCAGCAAGTGTGTCCGGCCAGATGTGATCGAGCGTGTTGGGTAACAGTAATGCACCCCTGCAGGGAAGTTATCTATTCGAATAGCTGTGTCCACAGTAATAGGACGCTCGGAGTTGTATCCTGATCTACTACAACTATGAATAGATACTGTTACAATGTTAAACTGCTACTACTGCTCTCGGGATCACTTTCTCGCAGGGTAGTCGAGGAAGGATCTTAGGGCATTGCTAAAATATACTTACTATTATATGCTGTTATGTTCAATTCTCTCCTAATGCTGCAAGATTGCTTCAAGATGCTAGTCTTCGATAGGCTAGGCCTGTCCTCCTCTGTTCTGGCATTTCTGCAGTTTAGTCCAAAGATATAGCCCCATTCCTTTGATACCGATGCATACTTAGTATAGTTCTGATGTAAGTCTTGCGAGTACTTTGGATGAGTACTCACGGTTGCTTTGCTATCTCTTTTCCCCATACCCGGTTGCTGCGATCAGACAATGGAGCCCAGGAGCAGGAGATCCCCGGAGGCACCTACTACTACGTTGAGCCCACCGACCAGGAGTAGTTTGGAGGCCCTAGGCAGGAGGCCTTCGCCTTTTCGATCAGTGTCGCTATTTGTGCTAGCCTTCTTAAGGCAAACTTGACTAACTATGTCTGTACCCAGATATTATTTGTTTGTATGACTTATGTATTCGGGTCCTCGTGACCCCTGGTTTGTAATATGAAGATTTATGTTTAAATTTGTGTTTAGAGTTGTGTTGTGATATCTTCTCGTGAGTCTCTGATATCAATCGTGCACGTTTGCGTGTATGATTAGTGCACGGTCGAGCAGGGGCGTCACAAGTTGGTATCAGAGCCGACTGCCTGTAGGAAGCCCCCTTCTGATTCCTTGATCGAAGTTGAGTCTAGTCATTGAAAAACCATTTACTAACATTGTTGTGTGGCTTACGGGCCCACATCGCAAATGGATGGGATTAGGATCTTTTATTCCTCTTCCTTACTCTGGGATTCTGATCTTTCTTCTATTCGGGTTAAAATTTTACTAACTCTGACTCTAGGTTCTCGTGATCACGTCCACCCGGAGCTTTGATTATCTGCAAATTACTTCCTTGAATGCACGATGCAAGAATTCACTCATTGTCATTTGACAATCTTGAAATTTCCTCTGTTTCAGATGGATCGCTTGTTTCCGCCGTGCCCTGCGACGCAGCTTGTACTTCGGACTTGGGCTCGTGATGCGCCTGGTTTTCCAGCTATCCTGATCGCCCTCCTGATCAGATTGGGCTACCGCTGGTACCCCGAGTACATGGTTTACGAGGATTACCGCGAGTTCAATCAGGAGCAGTACCATGCCGATGTTCGTATCTTTGATCAGTGGGACGACTCCGTCACTGAGTTGCACACTTTTCACGGTATCGGCGTGATGATTGATATGGAAGTCCATGACGCTGCCCATTCTGCAGTCGCACGTCTTCGTCGCGAGCATAGTCACTTGAATGACTCCAAGTTCTGATACATCCCGTATGCCCCTGCTGGAGATGATACCGGATACTACACAGCTGTTTGTGCCCCTTACGAGCGACGTCGATACGACCCGTGGGTTTTGATTAATGCACTCAGGCTCTGGATCGCACTGCCCGGGCTCTTGCCGTCGAGTTGTTTGCCACTCGCGCACGTCTCTACGAGGCTATGACACAGTTGCTACTAGCTGTTCGGGCAGGGATACATCCAGAGTACATCCTTTACCCCCGCAGGACTCAGATGCCTTCAGGTATCGATTGGCCTGCTATTGGAGGTCACACACCCGCACGTGGACCTCTTCTTCCAGTTCGAGATCGGGTTTTGCATCAGAGTAGTCACGGAGCGCAGGACCTTTCTGCCGTGAGCACTCATCGTCCGCACCTGCAGTTACCTGGTTTCAGTGGTTTTCCCCGACGTTGATGTAGCCTTTGCTATGTCCCATTGTTGTATTCCTCACCGCGTGCCTGCGTGCTGCCTAGTATGTCTAGCTGTTTAATTTCTGAACTTATGATGTCTGCGTGTAACCAACTCTGTGTATGGATCTGTATGTCCTAAATGACTACTGTTATGAATCTATTGCACTACTTGTTCATTGTCGTGTTACATCATGTTTGTCTCTAAACACTTGCGGTTGCTTTTACTAAACTACCCCCAGTTAAATTTTAGCAGGATGGTTAGACCCGCAGGTCATGGTCGTGGCCATGGTGCCAACCCTCCACCCCCGCCAGACACTATATGGCAGCTATGATGCAGCAGTTTGAGTTTAACCACCAGTTTATGGTTGGAATCATGGCTCAGTTTCCACACCAGAACCAGAATGCTCAGAATCACCAACCTGCTCCAATAACTCTGCAGGAGTTTGTGCGTCTCAGCCCTACTGTTTTCCGCAACTCTGAACAGCCACTGGATGCTGATGACTGGCTTCGCGACATCGCCTTCGAGATAGAATCTGCTAATGTCACCCTTGCCAACCTTGTCACCTTCGCGTCCAACTTCTGGAAGGGTCCCGCCGCTCAATGGTGGGACACCCACAGGCGTTCACTACCTGCTGGGACAGTCGTTACTTGGATCGAGTTTCAGACTGCTTTCCGTGCCTGTTACATTCCTCAGGGAATCATGGACCGGAAGAAAAGAGAGTTTCGCAACCTCACTCAGGGCAGTAAGACTGTCGAAGCTTATCAGTGGGAATTCCTTAACCTATCCCGCTATGCTAAAGAAGACATTGCCACTGATGCTCGCAGACAGGAGAAATTCCGTGACAGACTCCACCCAGACCTCAAGCTTGCCCTTGCCATTCATGACTTCACCGACTTCGCCACCCTGGTGAACAAGGCTATCCAGGTTGAGACCGCTCAGATGGAGCATAAGGAGTCATAGAAGCGCCAACGTGACGTTGGCTCATCTTCGAGCTCAGCACAAAGGCGTCGAATCTGGATTCCCAATAGCATGTATCGTCCAGCTGCCCCTATGCTAAGGCCTTCCTATGCGGCACCTCGTCTGCCTCCTCCACCACCGAGGCAGCCGAGAGCTCAAGCTGCTCCACCAAATGCTATTGCTCTTCGTCCTGAAGATGGTTTATGTTTCAAGTGTCGCCGCCCAGGTCACCGTGCCAAAGACTGCTGACAGAATCAGAATTAGTTGGCACTTCCTCCTACTGGCCGTGGCAATGGCCGTGGTTACAACCAGACCCGCAATTATAATACCGGGTCTTCTGCTTATGGTCGTGGACAGGCTTACCACATTGATATTGAAGAAGTTCAGGATCAACCTGATACTGTGATGGGTACCCTTCTCGTTAACTCAGTACCCGCTTCTGTTTTATTTGATTCAGGAGCATCGCATTCATTCATGTCAGAAGCATTTGCATTATCACATGACATTGCATTTGAAAGTATGAACCTACCAATAGTTGTCCGCACCCTTGGAGGTCATTGTCACACCTCCATGATGGCACACAATATCACTGTTGAAATCGAGGGATTTGAATTCCTTGTTTCACCCATCATCTTGAAATCTTCCACCATAGATCTCATTCTGGGAATGGATTGGTTGAAAGCTCACATTGCTTCAATCAATTGTGCCACTAAAGTCATCCAACTCCTTCACCCCTCCGACGAGATAGTAAACTACTCCGCTCGAATTATTCGGAATGCCGAAGCTCAGATATATGCTCTGAATGCTTTGAACGCTTCACCTCTTGAGGGAATTGAGAACGTTCCAGTCGTTCACGATTTTCCGGACGTCTTTCCAGAAGAACTTCCAGGGATACCCCCGGTTAGAGCTGTCGAGTTCGTCATCGACTTAAAACCAGGCACTACCCCTATTGCTAAGCGTCCCTACAAGATGCCGCCGCATGAACTCCTTGAACTTAAGGAGGAGATCGACAAGTCGCTTCGTAAAGGCTTCATTCGTCCAAGTTCCTCTGCTTGGGGAGCACCTTCTCTCTTTGTTAAGAAGAAGGATGGAATGAACCAATTAGTCTAGGACTATCGGCCTATTAACCAAGCAACAATCCAGAACAAATATCCACTTCTCCGGATCAACGATCTGTATGATCAACTTGCTAGATCCTCTGTATTCTCTAAACTCGACTTAAGGTTGGGTTACCATCATATTCGAGTTCATAAAGAGGATATTCCGAAGACCGCCTTCTTTACCCGTTATGGATCATACGAGTACACCGTCATGTCCTTCGGATTAACTAATGCTCCAGCAACCTTCTCTCGATTGATGAACTATATCTTCATGGACTACCTTGACAAATTTGTCGTGGTTTATTTGGATGATATCCTTATATATTCCAAGAATGAAGAAGAACACGCCGAACATCTTTGGCTTGTATTGGAGAAACTCCGAGAACACCAGCTATATGCCAAATTTTCCAAGTGTGAATTCTGGTTATCTGAGGTGACCTATCTTGGTCATGTGATTTCCAAGGATGGCATTGTTGTTAACCCAAAACGAGTTCAGGCCATTCTTGACTGGACTCCTCCGTAGACTGTTAAACAAGTCAGAAGTTTTCTCGGTCTCGCCAGCTATTGCCGCCATTTCGTCAAGAACTTCTCGAAAATTGCTAAGCCACTGACTGATTTGCTCCACAAAGGCAAGAAGTTTGAGTGGACGGAAAAGTGCCAAGAAAGTTTTCAGACACTTAAAGACAAGTTGACCTCTGCCCCAGTGCTAGCACCCCCAGATACTCGCAAGGACTTTGTGATCTACTGTGATGCGTCTCGTCAAGGATTAGGCTGTGTCCTAATGTAAGAGCGCAAGGTGATTGCCTATGGCTCTCGTCAGTTGCGTCCTCACGAAGATAAGTATCCAACACATGATCTCGAGTTAGCAGCAATTATCTATGCTCTGAAGCTGTGGCGACATTACCTTCTCGGTAATCGTTGCGAGATATACATGGACCACCAAAGTCTAAAGTATTATTATACCCAACCAGATTTGAACCTCCGTCAACAAAGGTGGCTCGAGACAATAGCTGACTATGACATGGATATTTCTTATACCCCTGGCAAGGCTAATGTAATGGCCGATGCCTTGAGTCGCAAGTCTTATTGCAACAACCTCATGGTTCAGCAAGCGCAACCCCTTCTCCATGAAGAACTTCGCAAGTTGAACCTTCATATTGTTTCACAGGGTTATCTCAATACCCTGGTTGTTGAACCAGACCTCGAGCGCAACATCAAGACAAGGCAGAAATATGACTCTGAAGTCGATAAGATTAAGAAGTACCTCTCCAAGGGAAATTCTTTGTTCTACACTGTTAATGATGATGGTGCCTTGTTCTTCAAAGGCCACCTAGTGGTCCCCAGAAAGCACAATCTGGACTCTCGTTCGGATGTTATGAAAGAAGCACATGACACGCCTCTGTCAATTCACCCTGGTAGCACCAACATGTACCAAGACATTCGACAGAGGTACTGGTGGCTTGATATGAAGCGAGACATTGCTCGCTATGTTGCTGAGTCTGACGTTTGCTGTCGCATCAAAGCAGAACATCAAAGACCTGCCGAAACTCTGCAACCTCTTGCTATTCCTGAATGGAAATGGGACAAAGTTGAAATGGATTTCATTACTGGTTTTCCCAGATCGCAGAAGGGTCATGATGCTATTCTTGTTGTCATTGACCGATTCTCCAAGGTTGCTCACTTTCTGCCAGTCAAGGAGACAATCACTGCTAGTCAGTTAGCAGACTTGTATGTTTCCAGAATTGTGTCACTCCACGGTGTTCCGTTGGAGATCAGCTCAGACCGTGGCAGCCTCTTTACCTCAAGATTTTGGAACAGTTTCCAAGAAGCTATGGGAACTCATCTGTCCTTCAGCACCGCTTTTCACCCCCAGTCCCAGGGACAAGTTGAACGAGTCAATCAAGTGCTTGAAGATATGCTTCGAGCTTGTGTCATCTCATTCGGTAAGAAATGGGAGGAATCTCTCCCGTATGCTGAATTTTCTTACAATAATAGCTATCAAGCTAGTCTGAAGATGGCACCATTTGAAGTTCTTTATGGACGTAAGTGCCGAACCCCTCTGAATTGGTCAGAAACTGGGGAACGGTCACTCTTCGGTCCGGATATTATCCAACAAGCTGAAGAACAAGTCCGCATTGTCCGTGAACATGTGAAAGCTGCTCAGTCTCATCAGAAGAGCAATTATGACCGAAAACACCAGGTAATGGTCTATCAACCTGGCGAACAAGCTTACCTCCGTGTCACCCCAATGAAGGGCACTCATCGATTTGGAATCAAGGTCAAGTTAGCTCATCGCTACATTGGCCTATTCCGTATCCTCGCCAGACATGGAGAAGTGGCATATCAATTGGAATTGCCGCCGAATCTCTCTCAGGTTCACGATGTTTTTCATGTGTCGCAACTCCGTCGCTGCTTCAAGGATCCTATCCGAGCAGTGGATCATGAAATGCTTGAATTGCAGGATGATCTTTCTTATCAAGAATATCCAATCCGCATTCTTGATCAAGCTGAACGTTGAACCCGTCAGAAGGCAATCAAGTTCCTTAAAGTTCAATGGTCAAATCATTCTGAAGATGAAGCCACTTGGGAACGCGAAGATCATCTTCGTGAAGAATACCCCGCTCTCTTTCAGCCTACCTCTTAATTCTCGGGACGAGAATTTCTTTTAGAGGAGGAGAATTGTAACATCCCCATGTATTAAGCTACAGTGATCACCCTTTTGATAATGCCAAGTCACCATGATTAACTAGCCCTGATCATCTTTGGTTCATATCTCATTTCAAATTCCAACTCAAATTTAAATTCAAATATGAAGTGAAAAATAAAAGTTCTTCAATTTGGAAACTAAAATGTTCATAATTTTGGAAATATTCCATAATTAATTATGTTCAGGAAAACAACATCACCTATATTACTAGCTGACTCTAACATCATGAAACAGTACCAAAACAGCACCATTTAATCCATTCTCATTTAAATAAAATTCAAATGAAAACATCTGGACTCCACACCTTTTTATGGCAGTGCTAGATATTGCACTGTATTTGTGTGGCTAAGTCACATATTTTACAAAAGTGAAATGGTGGCCAAACATTTTGCAAAACAGAAAAGCAAAAACAAAACAGAAAAGAAAAAGAAAAAGGAGAAGAAACAACTGTGCCTATGGGCTCTAGTGCTACAGCACCCATGGCCCAGCCCGCGCAGCGCCTCCTTCAACCTCTGTCGCGCTGTCGCGTGCGCGCGCTCCCCGCACCCCGCCCCCCCCCCATCGCCTGCTCGACAACGCGCGCCCCGCGCCCGCCTGGTGGATAAGGGCAGACCCCCGCGCCCCCCTGGCTCCTCCCTCGCCTCACTCTCTCCCTCTCTCCCTCTCCGCCACCTCGCCCGACGCCGCCATGGCCTAGCCGCAGTGAAGCTCGCGGCCACCGAGCTCCGTCCGCCTCGCCGACCTGTCCACCGGACTCGCCGTCGTCGCCTACTTTGCCTGCGCCTCCAAGTCGACGCCAGGAAGCACCAATGCCGCCGCCATCTTCCTCTTCTTCCTCGGATCACCGCCACCGTTCGTCGTCGAATCCGTCGCCGTCGAGCCCTCCCCGAGCACGCTAAGATCAACTACAGGCACCCAGTGAGCCTACCTCTCTCCTCCCTCACTCCATGCGCTCGTTTGCGAGCTCTCCCGCCCGATTCCACCGCGATCGAATGCTCCGCCGCCCGCGCTCGTTTCCGGCAATGCTCCGATGACCTTTTGGTCGCGTGCGTGCAGCCACCCTCTTCGTTAGCTCGTGTAGGTGCTGTAGGTGCCGTTTGCTGGCCATTTTGTTCACCGCGACGGCTATTCCGCCGAGCTCCCGTATGCGTCGCCATCCACTGTCGCTGCCCCGGCCACTTCCGGCCTTTCCAGCTGCTTCCACCGTCACAGATCGACGCGTGGCTCTGCCCGCATTCGAACGAGCCCTTCCGCGCGCCAAATGATGGCCGGAGTGCGATTTCCGGCGAGGCCCAACGCGCGCCGCTGCGCGAAATGGTCGCCGGAGCAACTCCGGCGACGGCGCCGACGTGGCTGCCACCTGGCCTGCCCTATGCCACTGACCGATGGGCCCCACGGGCCCAGTTGACCGAGTTGACTTGGTCAACTCGGCTGACTGGGCAGCCCAGTCACTGACATGTGCCCCCCACATTTAATTAAACATTTTTATAAATAATTAATCTATTAATTAAATCTGTTAATTAAATTAGACACTGACAGATGGGTCCCACTAGCTAATTAGGTTAGTTAGTTAAATTAACTTCTGTTTAATTCAGTCTATGATAGGTGGGACCCACTGGTCAGATTGACCAGTCAACCGGCTGGGTTGACTGCTGACGTCATCATGACGTTATGCTGACATCACATATTACTGCTTTGGATAATTTGAATTAAATAAATCCAGAAAATTCAGAAAATCAATAAAACTTTGAAAAATCATATAAAATAAACCGTAACTCGGATGAAAATAATTTATGTATGAAAAATGATCAGAAAAATATGACGAATCTGAATATGCCACCCACATACCTGCCACACCCCTCTAACATGATGAACATGGAACCGCCCCCTCCGGTTCAGTGTACCGACAATCACCCGGAGCTGGGAGAACACTCCCGGATAATTTCCCGCTCCGACTAACTTGCGTAGTGCTGCATTAGAACACCCCTAGCAGCGCATGTTGACATGTCATGCATCCCTGTTGCATTGTTTGCCATGTATTTATTGTTTCTTCCCCCTCCTTCTCTCCCGATAGACCCCGAGACTGCCGACGACACTGCTGAGTACGACTACGTCGACGACGACCAGACCCCTTCAGCTGAGCTTCCAGGCAAGTAAAACCCCCTTGATCATCCAGATATCGCCAA
This sequence comes from Elymus sibiricus, assembly GCA_039707655.1. NCBI lineage: Eukaryota > Viridiplantae > Streptophyta > Magnoliopsida > Poales > Poaceae > Elymus > Elymus sibiricus. Next base: position 209,133,709 of record CM077676.1, on the reverse strand, counting down.
CTCCTTCTCTCTATTGCTTGCATTAGAATTGCTTCTGTTGTTGCTCCGATAGCTCCTATACTGATGCATAGCCTGATTTCGTCGCCTGCTATTGATACCTTACCTGCTATCCTATGATGTTTAGTTAGGTGTGTTATATTTCATCAGCTGGCCCTTCACCCTTGTCCGTTTGCCATGCTTGTTATCGGGCCGTGATCACTCTGGGTGATGATCACGGAAATGTTACACTACTGCAATACTTTAAACTGTTAAAGTATGGCCGGCTCCAAGAGTGCCCGCGAGAGAATAATATGAAAGACGTGTCGGCTCCAAGAGCACCCGCGAGTGATATTATGGTGGAACGACAGGGCAGGCGGAGACCACCTAGGAGAGAGGTGGGACTGGTCCTTGGTCGTGGTCCGTGTGTTACCAAGTCGGAGCGACAGGGATCCTGTTCGTCTTCGCGAGTTACTAAACACGCCTAACGGATTTGGGTATTTGATCTGAGTTGGCCACTGGCCTGTACACACTACCACCACGCGGGATAATGATTTATGGGGCCCTCTACGTCGTACGATTCTCCCGAAAGCTCTTCAGATGTCATAGTTCAGAGATGTGGGATGATTGTTGGGGTGGGTTGGTTACGTCACTTGTGTATACAGTGTCGTGCCTGGGCCCCGGCCAATCACGCAACGTGCAGGAGTGCAGACGGCGATGGGCCCAAGACCCCTTCGCATTTAGGATTTAGACCGGCGTGTTGACCTCTCTACTGAGCCTAGGTAGGACTACGCCGTGTCGATTACCCGAGGCTGGGCATTACCCAGCAAGTGTGTCCGGCCATATGTCATCGAGCGTGTTGGGTAACAGTAGTGCACCCTTGCAGGGAAGTTATCTATTTGAATAGCCGTGTCCACGGTAACAGGACGCTCGGAGTTGTATCCTGATCTACTACAACTATGAATGGATACTGTTACAATGTTAAACTGCTACTACTGCTCTCGGGATCACTTTCTCGCAGGGTAGTCGAGGAAGGATCTCAGGGCATTGCTAAAATATACTTACTATTATATGCTGTTATGTTCTATTCTCTCCTGATGCTGCAAGATTGCTTCAAGATGCCGGTCTTCGATAGGCTAGGCCTCTCCCCCTCTGTTATGGCATTTCTGTAGTTTAGTCCAAAGATATAGCCTCATTCCTTTGATACCGATGCATACTTAGTATAGTTCTGATGTAAGTATTGCGAGTACTTTGGATGAGTACTCACGGTTGCTTTGCTATCTCTTTTCCCCATACCCGGTTGCTGCGATCAGACGATGGAGCCCAAGAGCAGGAGATCCCCGGAGGCACCTACTACTACGTTGAGCCCGCCGACTAGGAGTAGTTCGGAGGCCCTAGGCAGGAGGCCTTCGCCTTTTCGATCAGTGTCGCTATTTGTGCTAGCCTTCTTAAGGCAAACTTGACTAACTATGTCTGTACCCAGATATTATTTGTTTGTATGACTTATGTATTCAGGTCCTCGTGACCCCTGGTTTGTAATATGAAGATTTATGTTTAAATTTGAGTTTAGAGTTGTGTTGTTATATCTTCCCGTGAGTCTCTGATCTCGATCATGCACATTTGCGTGTATGATTAGTGCACGGTCGAGCAGGGGCGTCACAGTGTGTGTGTGTGTGTGTGTGTGTGTGTGTGTGTGTGTGTGTGTTTGTGTGTGGGTGGGTGATACGTCTCCAACGTATCTATAATTTATGAAGTATCCATGCCATGTTTATAACAATTCTATATGGTTTTGGTATGATTTAATTAGAACTAACCCGGAGTGACGCTGTTTTCAGCAGAATTGCCATGGTGTTGTTTTTTGTGCAGAAATAAAAGTTCTTGGAATTGGATGAAACTTTTTGGAGATTTTTTATGGAGCAAATAAAAATACTAGAACCAAGACCCACTGGAGGGGGGTCACCCAGTGCCCACGAGGCACCAGGGCGCGCCACCCCCCCCCCCCAGGCGCGACCTGGTACCTCATGGGGCCCACATGGCTCCGTCTGACGTGATTCCAACGCTGAAAAATCGTATATATTCAGAAACCCCCAAAAGTTAACCTAGATGAGTTTTTACGCCGCCGCAAGCCTCTGTACCAGAGAGATCCCATCTACAGCCCTTTTCTGGCACCCTGCCGAAGGGGGGAATCATCACCGGAGGCCATCTTCATCATCTCGGCGGTCTCCATGACGAGGAGGGAGTAGTTCACCCTCGGGGCTGAGGGTTTGTACCAATAGCTATGTGTTTGATCTCTTTCTCTCGTGTTCTTGAGATGGAACGATCTTGATGTATCACGAGCTTTGTTGATATAGATGAATCATATGGAGTTTTCCCCTCTCTATCCTCTTGTGATGAATTGAGTTTTCCCTTTGAAGTTTTCTTATCGGATTGAGTCTTTAAGTATTTGAGAACACTTGATGCATGTCTTGCATATGGATATCTGTGGTGACAATGGGATATTCACTTGAGTCACTTGATGTATGTTTTGGTGATCAACTTGCGGGTTCCGTGACCTTGGGGATCTATGCATAAGGGTTGGCACCCGTTTTCGTCTTGACTTTCCGGTAGAAACTTTGGGGCACTCTTTGAAGTTCTTTGTGTTGGTTTGAATAGATGAATCTGAGATTGTGTGATGCATATCGTATAATCAAACCCATGGGTACTCGTGGTGACATTGGAGTGCCTAGGTGACATTAGGGTTATGGTTGATGTGTATCTTAAGGTGTTATTCTAGTACGAACTCTAGGGCTGTTCGTGACAATTAATGGGGATGGCTCATAAGATTGATCGGGAAGGATAACTTTGAGGTGGTTTCATACCCTACAACAATTTCTTCGTTTGTTCTCCGCTATTTGTGACTTTGGAGTGAACTCTTTGTCGCACGTGAGGGATTTACATATGATTCAACTATGTCAACAATGTTGGGAGATCGCACTAGTGAAAGTATGAACCCTAGGCCTTGTTTTTAAGCATTGCAATACCGTTTTATGCCCGTTTACTTTTTGCTACCTTGCTGTTTTTATATTTTCAGATTACAAAAACCTATATCTACTATCCATACTACACTTTTATCACCATCTCTTCGCCGAACTAGTGCACCTATACAATTTACCATTGTATTGGGTGTGTTGGGGACACAAGAGATTTCTTGTATTTGGTTGCAGGGTTGCTTGAGAGATACCATCTTCAACCTACGCCTCCCACGGATTGATAAACCTTAGGTCATCCACTTGAGGGAAAATTGCTACTGTCCTACAAACCTCTGCGCTTGGAGGCCCAACACGAGTCTACAAGAACAAGTTGTGTAGTAGACATCAAGCTCTTTTCTGGCACCGTTGCCGGGGAGGTGAGTGCTTGAAGGTATATCTTTAGATGTTGCAATTGAATCTTTTAGTTTCTTGTTTTATCACTAGTTTGGTTTATAAAAGTAAACTACAAAAAAATGGAATTGAGGTTGCCTCATATTATTCGTCTTTATCATGTGTTTCTTGAAAATGATGGATCGGAAAATTGTGCTCAATTGATAGAAGAAGAATTCAATAAAATGTTTGGCATAAAATATTTGAATGATGAGCATGATTGTAATGTTGCTAGTATGAATTCTTTGAATATCCATAATGCTAATGATATGCAAAACTACAAGCTTGGGGATCCTACGCTTGATGAAGATGATATTTTTAGTCCCCCTAGTTTTGATGAGAAAATTTGTTATGATGAGAAAATTTGTTCACATGATTAAGCTACTGTAGTAATCATATTTTATATGTTTTCTTTCAATAAAGTGCCAAGTAAAACCTTTGGCATATTGTGGATACTTGTTGATTCAATTCTGTGCAAAAACAGAAACTTTTGCCTCCAGTGTTTAATTTCCCAGATTTTACTGGAGCGTCAAAAAATTCTGAAATTTTTACACAGTATTTATATGTAAATTGTTGACGTTTTCCTAATTTTTCAGAATTTTTAGAGTTCCATAAGTATGGTAGTTGCTCAGATCATTACAGACTGTTCTGTTTTTGACAGATTCTGTTTTCAATGAATAGTTTGCTTGTTTTAATGTTTCCATAGCTTATATTATAAGATATAAACTGTGAAAATGATAGAATACAGTAGGCATTATATGGGAACAATTTTGAACCTTGTCTTGGACAGTACCTAAGTGATGGTTTATTCTTATCATACTAACCGTTCTCACGAAGTTTCGTTAAGTTTTGTGTGATTGAAGTTTTCAAGCTTTGGGTGAGATGACGATGGATGAAGGAATAAGGAGCGGCAAGACCCTAAGCTTGGGTATTCCCAAGGCACCCCAAGGTAATATTCAAGGAAGACCCAAGCTTCTAAGCTTGGGGATGCCCCGGAAGGCGTCCCCTCTTTCGTCTTAATCCATCGGTAACCTTACTCGGAGCTATATTTTTATTCGTCACATGATATGTGTTTTGCTTGGAGCATCATTTTATTTTGTTTGTGTTCACTTTCTGTTACTTAGAGTCATGTTTTGTATCTTTTATTTCAATAAAAATGTCAAGTATAGCCTTTACCATGCTTATTTTGCAAGTTCATGAGTTGCTGTTTCAAAACAGAAAGTTTGCTGCTATTGATTAAATTGCCCAGAAATGTCAGAATGTAATAAAATTTTGAAATTTTGACACGGTCAACTTTGATAAATTATTTACAGTTTGGCAAATTTTCATAATTTTTTGAGTGATCTAAGTATGGATTCTTAATTATCCTTTACAGACTGTCCTGTTTAGGCAGATTGCTGTTATGTTTGCATTGTTTGCATATGTTGGCTTGTTTAATGATTCTATTCGAGGATAGGAGTATTAAATATGCAGAGGCATTTAGTATTCAATGTTTAATTATAATTTTAGTGATTTGCTACAGTAGAGAATGTCGAGGTTTTGAGTGGATTTATACTAACATATCTCACAAGTTCTTGTCAAGTTTTGTGTGGATGAAGTTTTTGAAACTTAGGGAAACTATTATATGAGAAGAATTAACGAGACACAAGAGTTCAAGCTTGGGGATGCCCATGGATCCCCAAGTTAATATTCCAAGAAGTATCAAGCATTCAAGCTTGGGGATGCCCCGGTAGGCATCCCATCACTTTTCTTCATCAACTATCGGTTAGTCTCGATTGAACCCAAGTTTTACTTGTTCACATGATGTGTGCTATACTTGGTTGTGTCTTTGTTTTGCTTGCTATTTGAATAAAATATCAAGATCTGAAACTTTTTAAATTAGAGAGAGTCCTCACATAGCTACTTAATTGTTTCACTACTCATTGATCTTCGCTTATATATTTTGGAGTAGTTTGTCATTAATTCTCATGCTTCACTTATATCTTTTTGAGAGTTAATAATAGTAATGGTAATTTGCACAAGATATGAATTTGGTCCCAAAGTGATGAATATTCATGAGGGATATAATAAAAACTTTCATAAAGATCATTGGATATGATAAGTGTGATTCCTTGCAATGAAAATAATGAAAGAGATCATATGCTAATCTTATGGAAAGTAATGACATTACATAAAGAAAAGTATAAGTGGCAAAATTTATTGGAAGTTAACAAACATAGCATTAGTCAATGATGCAATTCATGAAAAAGTTAATAAGGGAAGAGAAGATTCACATGCAAATATACTATCTTGGACATCTTTTATGATTGTGAGCCCCCATTAAGTATTTTATGTCAAATTGTTGACGTTGGACAAGGAAGACAACGTAATGAATTATGTTTGTTCATATTCACATAGAAGTTATATTGTTATAGATCCTCCAACATGTGGTGCTTGCCCAATATCTTTGCTAGCCAAAAATCCGCACCAAGTAGAGATACTACTTGTGCATCCAAAACCCTTAAACCCAGTTTCATGTCATGAGAGTCCACTATATCTACCTAGGGATTGAATAAGATCCTTCAAGTAAGTTGTCATCGGTGCAAAAAGCAATAAAAATTGCTCCTAAAATATGTATGATCTTTTATTGTAAGGGAAATAAGCATTGTACGAACTTGTGATGGTAAACAAATAAAAGCGATGGACTGCATAATAAAGGTTGCTATCACAAGGGGCAATATGACGTGACGTTCCTTTGCATTAAGGGCTTGTGCATCCAACAACAAAAAGCGCATGACAACATCTGCTTCCCTCTGCGAAGGGCCTATCTTTTACTTTTATGCATTTACTTTTATGAATTTATTTTTTATGCAAGAGTCAATAGTGTTCTCCTCTACTTCCTTTTTATTTTTCTCTTTTGCAAGCATCATGTGGTGGGGAAAGATCTAAGCACATATATCCAGTTGGATATGAGTGATCATGAGTTATTATTGTTGACATCACCCTTGAGGTGAATAAGTTGGGAGGCGAAACCACAAGCCCCTATCTTTCTATGTGTCTGGCTGAAACTTTTGCTCCATATATATGTCGTGAGTGTTAGCAATCATAGAAGACTAAATGATGGTTGAGTATGTGGACTTGCTAAAAAGCTCCTACATGAGACCCTTCCTGAAATATGATGAATTGCAATTGCATTGTTGACTAGAATAGTTTGTTAGTTTCCAAGAAAGTTTATGCCTTATACTTCATTGTTGTGATGAATTGTTACTTGCTCATGAGAAGTTTTATGATAATAAATATTGCTGTTATAATAATGATCTTGCTTTGAATCATTCAAGTCCAATGTCAATGCAACAAAAGAAAAGATTATATGATGATTGTGATAGGTAACATTCCACATTAAAATTTCTATTTTTGATTGCTACTTTATCATGTTGAGTTTTATGAGAAAAACTTGTTGTTATGATGCTAGAAAAAGTGATTGAAATTATCATTGATCAAACTTATGCACTATGCTAACATTCACACTTCATAATTTTTTTTAATCATTTACCTACTCGAGGACGAGTAAGAATTAAGCTTGGGGATGCTGATACGTCGCCAACGTATCTATAATTTATGAAGTATTCATGCCATGTTTATAACAATTCTATATGGTTTTGGTATGATTTAATTAGAACTAACCCGGACTGACGCTGTTTTCAGCAGAATTGCCAAGGTGTTCTTTTTTGTGCAGAAATAAAAGTTCTTGGAATTGGATGAAACTTTTTGGAGATTTTTTATGGAGTAAATAAAAAATACTGGAACCAAGACCCACTGGAGGGGGGTCACCCAGTGCCCACGAGGCACCAGGGCACGCAACCCCCCCAGGCGCGCCTTGGTACCTCGTGGGGCCCACGTGGCTCCGTCTGACGTGATTCCAACGCTGAAAAATCCTATATATTCAGAAACCCCCGAAAGTTAACCTAGATGAGTTTTTACGCCGCCACAAGCCTCTGTACCAGAGAGATCCCATCTACAGCCCTTTTCCGGCACCCTGCCGGAGGGGGGGACTCATCACCGGAGGCCATCTTCATCATCCCGGCGGTCTCCATGACGAGGAGGGAGTAGTTCACCCTCGGGGCTGAGGGTTTGTACCAGTAGCTATGTGTTTGATCTCTTTATCTCATGTTCTTGAGATGGCACGATCTTGATGTATCGCGAGCTTTATTGATATAGATGAATCATATGGAGTTTTCCCCTCTCTATCCTCTTGTGATGAATTGAGTTTTCCCTTTGAAGTTTTCTTATCGGATTGAGTCTTTAAGGATTTGAGAACACTTGATGTATGTCTTGCATATGGATATCTGTGGTGACAATGGGATATTCACTTGAGTCACTTGATGTATGTTTTGGTGATCAACTTGCGGGTTCCGTGACCTTGGGGATCTATGCATAAGGGTTGGCACACGTTTTCGTCTTGACTTTCCATTAGAAACTTTGGGGCACTCTTGGAAGTTCTTTGTGTTGGTTTGAATAGATGAATCTGAGATTGTGTGATGCATATCGTATAATCAAACCCATGGGTACTCGTGGTGACATTGGAGTGCCTAGGTGACATTAGGGTTATGGTTGATGTGTATCTTAAGGTGTTATTCTAGTACGAACTCTAGGGCTGTTCGTGACAATTAATGGGGATGGCTCATAAGATTGATCGGGAAGGATAACTTTGAGGTGGTTTCGTACCCTACAACAATTTCTTCGTTTGTTCTCCGATATTTGTGACTTTGGACTGAACTCTTTGTCGCACGTGAGGGATTTACATATGATTCAACTATGTCAACAATGTTGGGAGATCGCACTAGTGAAAGTATGAACACTAGGCCTTGTTTCTAAGCATTGCAATACCGTTTTTATGCCCGTTTACTTTTTTCTACCTTGCTGTTTTTATATTTTCAGATTACAAAAACCTATATCTACTATCCATACTACACTTTTATCACCATCTCTTCGCCGAACTAGTGCACCTATACAATTTACCATTGTATTGGGTGTGTTGGGGACACAAGAGATTTCTTGTATTTGGTTGCAGGGTTCCTTGAGAGATACCATCTTCAACCTATGCCTCCCACGGATTGATAAACCTTAGGTCATCCACTTGAGGGAAAATTGCTACTGTCCTACAAACCTCTGCGCTTGGAGGCCCAACATGAGTCTACAAGAACAAGTTGTGTAGTAGACATTAGTGGGTGGGGTGTGGGGGGTACTTCGCACTTCCTGAACCTCCGTGGGGTCGGGCATGTCCAGTTAATTTGCAAGGAACATGTGCCACATCAAAGTTGTGCATGAATTGGGTATTTAAATATCACACCACCCTTTTCATACATATAGTTGGGCCACTCACAGGTGGTTCGTATGTGGCCTCACCCATCTCGCGCCACAAGCACACATTTGTGGGCCCGCACATGGTCCACCTTTGACCGGAAGCGAAAGGGGGGTTTGACCATGATGGACTCCTATAGGTTTAGTGTTATGGTAGGGTGTGCTATGTCAGACCTATTCCCCTCCCGCCGACACGAAGTGGGGGGGTGGCGGACTAGCAATCATGTGGGCTTTGTGAGACAGGTGCCACAGCAAAGTTGTGCATTGGGTATTTGAACATGAAACCATCCTTTTCATACATATATTTGGTCCACATGCACTGTTCGTGTTCTGACCCTTCCCCACGTTTTTTTGGCCACGCAACACACACGGTTCCCTCAAACTACCGGTGTGCCACGCCCGTGCCCCTGTCACCCACATCAGCACAGTAGATTGGGCTCCACGAGGCTTCCCTCGCAATCTCAAAAATATCTACCCGCCTGGACGGTTTTTCTATTTGATAGCACACGATTATTATGTTTTGACCGTGTGCGATGTTGTTTGCCCCCGGCCAGCATCCCTCAAAAATATCTACCCGCGTGGAGGGTTTTTCTATTTTATAGCACACAATTATTATGTTCCAACCGTGTGCGATGTTGTTCGCTCCCGCTCCCGCCTGCATCCCTCCAAAATATCTAGCCGCCTGGAGGGTTTTTCTATTTGATAGCACACAGTTGTTATGTTTGGACCATGTGCGATCTGTGTTGCTCAATCCCTTCATCCAAATTTTCAGTAGCCCCGGCATTTTACTCCCGCCTAGTAAAATTTTCAGTACCCGCGTCATTTCCTCAAACACCACCTTGCCCCCCCCTCCACACACACACCCCAAAAACTCCACGCGCTCGCACACACACACACACACACACCACCCCTCCCTCGCTCGAAACCCTAGCAAGGTCGCCGCCGCCGTGCCGCCTCCACCGTTAACATCTGCCGGTTTGCCCGTGCAGGTTACCCACCGATCTCCATACCCTAGCCGCCCTGAGTTTCTTAGATGACGCCTGCCAAACATCCCCTTTCCCACAGATCCCCATCCCCACCCCTCCCCCACTCCAGAGCATCGTAGCCTAAGCCCGGCTACGCTTCCCGTGGAGCCCCAGGAGCTAATGGCCCAAAAGAGGTTTATCGCGGCCTCTTCGCCCGACGTCGACGAGGTGGCCGCTGTGGAAGCTGACGGCGATTACTGGCCACAGGCTCTCAATCAGCGGGCTAGAGTATGCTGGCATGTCGCGGACGCCGGCTACGACATCGAGGTCGTCGACAGCGACGGCCTGACGCGGGCTATGTCACAGGTTAATTGGCCCACCCCCAACCCCTCGGGTTCAACCGCCGTCGATCTCATCCATGGCCCCGCCGTTGATCTCCTATGGCTCGCTGTCAAGAATTTGCCATCCTACATCGCCATCGAGCCCCTTTTGTCATTTCTTAAGGACACGTTCTGCGATGCTGGCTTGGGATCCTCAGCTGCCAAGTCAGACCTCATCGACGGTGACCACGAGGAGGGCACCCTCTCCGCCTCTTCCAAGGGGAAAGAGCACATCTGCGACATCAGGGAGGGCACCCTACAGCCGTGCTCTTCCAAGGGGAAGGAGCCCATCTGCGACAACATGGAGCGCACCCAGAGTCCGCGCTCTTCCCATGCGAAGGAGCCTATCTGTCACAAGTGAGGAAACCTATGATTTGTTTTGCCGTGCCTCTTCACAGGGTGGAACCCATGATTTGTTTTGTCGAGCCCCTTTTGTAGTGAGAATATGTCCAGTTTTAATTGATGTGTTTGGTTGCTTGCAGTATGCCTTGTTTATTTCAGTTATTCACAGTGTGATGCTCTATATGTGCAACTATTTACCGTGCAGTACAATTTTATCAATACCAGTTTCAACAATACCAATATGAATGACTATATTTGCTTGCTGTTAAGCCTGTTATAGCTAGCATATGCCTCTTTTAACATTTTTTGGTTGTTCGGTTGTTTGTAGTTAGCATATGTCCAGTTTCAATTGCTATATTTGGTTGTTAGTAGTATGCCTTGTTTATTTCAGTTATTCACAAACTGATGTTCTATATGTGCAAGTATGAACTGTGCAGTTCAATTTCATCAATACCAGTTTCAACAATACCAATATGAATGACTATTTGGTTGTTGTTAAGCCTGTTGTAGCGAGCATATGCCTCTTTTAACGGTTTTTGGTTGTTCGGTTGTTTGTAGTTAGCATATGTTCAGTTTCAATTGCTATCTTTGGTTGTTCGTATTATGCCTTCTTTATTTCAGTTATTCACAAAGTGATGTTCTATATGTAAAAGTATGAACTTTGCAATTCAATTTCATCAATACCAGTTTCAACAATACCAATATGAATGACTATTTGCTTGTTGTTAAGCCTGTTGTAGCGAGCATATGCCACTTTTAGCGGTTTTCGGTTGTTCGGTTGTTCATAGTTAGCATATGTCCAGTTTCAATTGCTATCTTTGGTTGTTTGTAGTATGCCTTGTTTATTTCAGTTATTCACAAAGTGATGTTCTATATGTGCAATTATGAACTTTGCAGTTAACACGCCTTTCCACTTCTTCTTTTGCTTAACTAGCGTGCTTAAACCTGCACACTGAAGCTATCATTTGAAGATTATGTTGTCTACCATGGATATATTTGGTTGATGTTTAGCCTGTTGTGCTTAACATGCCTTTTGATGTACTTACACACAGGACAATATTGGGAACGACTGCTGTTTTCCATCGAGGTTAGTTTCATCCCACGGCTTATATATACTCACTGTTCAGGATATCGGTAGCTGGTACCATATCGTCCGGGGGCTGATAAGGGATTAATCGGCGAATCGGACATTTAAATGAATATATCTGTAACCCATTTATCGGTAGGTTAACTAGGGCCGTATCTAATATATCTGAGGCTACATAGCAACATGCATTGTATTGAATGTCTAAATATGCAATCCTAGGATACATAGCAACAAGGAAGAGTGTTACCTTAATGTTCTGATGATGTCTAGATATACATAGAAGAGCAGTAACAGCAACAACACAGCAGCAGTTAACTGCAGTTAATCGGCCGATATTTGTAACAATGTAATAAACTCCCTCCGCCCCATAATATAAGATGTTAATTCATCCAATATGTAAGTATATTGGATGTACTAAGATCTTATATAATGGGACAGAGGGAGTGTTGTACTACATCATTGTGCAATTGCTGTTTAGCTTCTAATATTAACTTCGTGCTTGTAGGTACATATGTCATTGGTAAAGATCCGCGCTTCGACCCTTTTTGCATATGGGGTAATGAGATATTCATGAAGCAGCATCAAGTGAGGAAAGTGATAAAGATTGTTAGTAAAATGGGTCAAGAGATGGCAATTAAACTATTTGTTTACACTTTGTCCAAGACAACAGTGAACTGCAGGATGGTAAGTAAGAACTTTGCATGCTTCTTTTTACTGCCCATAATGAGTTGTGTTAGATGACAATGTCTGAATCTTTTTCCTTTGCAGTGGTTCCCAAAGCAGTTTACTCAAGATTACCTCTCAAACTACATGATTGGTGGGCATGCAAAGGTTAAACTATTTCTACCAGAACACAATGACTATCTAGATGTCGTCATGAAGACAGTGAAGGATGGGCGGTCGGCCATCACAAGGGGTTGGACTAGAGTCGTGCGTGGCTTCTGCATGGAGGAGGGCACAATATGGGCATTCCGCCTCACCTTGTTCAGCAACCAGAATGTCTTTCGCCTCTTTCTTTACCATCATTAATAGTACAAGTATACAACCCTGGTTCATCATTCTTTATTTGGTGCATATGTAATTCTATTTTTTAATGTAACTCTTGAACATATGTACCTATGAATCGAATAATGCATTGGTTGTTGAACCTGATGGATATGAATAAAGTTATAGCCTACTTTCAAATTCAAATTCGGTACAATTTTAAATAGCAGCGATTAAATTAGGGTGAAAATACGCTCTGCAGGTCATTACGGTGCACACGGTCTGTAAAGCACATCGTGTGTGATATACATCATAATCCGACATGGTTCACAGAGAGGAAACGTGTACGACCATGCACACAGTTGCCATTTGCAAAGCGTGTGTGATGTCAGACTATATCCCAAATGGTGCGAGCAAACTAAATGTTTGTGATAGTCGCCTTATCGTACACGCTTTACAATCATGAACTGTTTCTGATGTCGTACGCATCATAAACATTTGCACCACAGAATAGCGTGTGCGATAGTTATCCTGTACGACACTGGTACAACAGTCCAACGTTTCGTAATCCTATACAACACTCATACGATGATTAACTAATCTTCTTGATTATATATCGCATACGGTTCGGGAGAAGTGAATGTGTGTGATAGTCTCCTTATCATACACGTTTTACAATCGTGAACTGTTTGTGATGGGGCGCGCATCGTAAACGTTGCACCACAGAATACCGAGTGTGATGGTAATGCGAGCACACACGAGTAGCAAGGATGGAGCGTTTGGGATATTCGATAGATCACAAACAGTTGTGTGACGAGTCACGTTTGGGATAGATCGGGCATTGCATATGATTAGTTCTGTGAAACGTATGCTTGCGTGCTCCCTATCACCGACGGTTTCTGGGTCGTGTGGGAAGACCCCCTCCCCCACTATCGCACACACATGCAAGGCGACGGTTTAAAACTCTATCGCGGAAAGGGGGTAAAAACCGTTTGTATAGCAGCTCGCTGTACCAGTGTTATATGATTCAATTATGTTAGCACTGTTGAGAGATTGCACTAGTGAAAGTATGAACCCTAGGCCTTGTTTCCAAGCATTGCAATACCGTTTGTGCTTACTTTTATGACTTGCTACCTTGCTGTTTTTAATATTTCAGATTACAAAAACCTATATCTACTATCCATACTTGTAGGATCGAGGAGACAAGTCTAGAGGGGGGGTGAATAGACTCCTAACCAGCCAAAGGTGCAGTTTTTAATTTCTCTTGGAATTTAGGCAGATTTTGGCATAAGTTAAGATCACTCCAATACTTTCTACACATGCATATCTAGAGATTGAGCAGCGGAAATAGTAAAGCATGCAATAGTACGGAAAGTAAAGGGGTAGAGTATGGAAGATCAAACGCAATGAAGACACGGTGGTTTTTGGCGTGGTTCCGATAGGTGGTGCTATCGTACGTCCACGTTGATGGAGGCTTCAACCCACGAAGGGTAACGGCTGCGCGAGTCCACGGAGGGCTCCACCCACAAAGGGTCCACGAAGAAGCAACCTTGCCTATTCCACCATGGCTTACGTCCACGAAGGACTAGCCTCACTCGGGGTAGATCTTCACGAAGTAGGCGATCTCCTTGCCCTTACAAACTCTTGGTTCAACTCCACATCTGGTTGGAGGCTCCCAAGTGACACCTAACCAATCTAGGAGACACCACTCTCCAAAAGGTAATAGACGGTGTGTTGTTGATGAACTCCTTGCTCTTGTGCTTCAAATGATAGTCTTCCCAGCACTCAAACAACTCCTCACAGATTTGGCTATGGTGGAAGAAGGATTTGAGTGGAAAGCAACTTGGGAAGGGCTAGAGATCAAGGTTCAAATGGTAGGAGTGGAATATCTTGATCTCAACACATGAGTAGGTAGTTCTCTCTCAGAAAATGTATGGTGGAAGTGTAGGCACGTTCTGATGGCTCTCCTTACTGAGAAGGATGTGGTGGAGGGGTATATATAGCCTCCACACAAAATCCAACCGTTACACACTTTTGACCCAACTCGGTGGCACCGAAACTATCATCTCGGTAGCACCGAACTGTGTAAAAGATATGAACGTTAGGAATCTCGGTGGGACCGATATAGACAACTCGGATAGACCGAAGTGCAATGGCTTAGGGCAATCCTCATCTCGGTGGCACCGATTGCATCAACTCGGTAGGACCGAAGTGAAGCAATAAGGCAACAGAGATTTGGCAAGCCATCTCGGTGAGACCGATTTGCAAACTCAGTGAGACCGAAGTAAATGCAAACGATTACAGAGAGTTGGCAAGGCCATCTCGGTGGGACCGAGATCCATTTCGGTGGATCCGATTTGTTAGGGTTTGGCAGTGGCTAAGTCTTGGATGAACTCGGTGGGACCGGGTAGGAAATATCGGTGGGGCCGAGTTGGAATGTAGGTTTAGGACATATTTGGGTAGAGAGAGTGGTTGAGGATTTAGGAATACTATCACTAAGCACTTGAGCAAAAAGATCATTAAGCAACACCTCATCCCCTTTTAATAGTATTGGCTTTCCTATGGACTCAATGTGATCTTGGATCACTAAACCAAAAATGTAGAGTCTTGATCTTTGCCAATCCTTGTCCTTAGCATTTTGAAGGGGTTCCACGTCCTCTTGTCCTTGCCACGCCATTGTTGAACTTGTCTGAAATTCACTAGATAAAAACATCAGTCCAACAACATGTATGTTGACATAAATTACCAAAACCACCAAGGGAGCAAATGTGCTTTCAATCTCCCCCTTTTTGGTAATTGATGACAACATACATCAAAGCTTCAAATACAGATATAGCAAAAATATGTATGAAAGCTTTGAAGGAAACATGTAACATGTATGAACTCCCTGGAACTACCCCTGAAGAGGTTACATGCAACATGTATCTTGGCTATATGCATCAGAGCAAACATATATATCAACTAGGGTCCACACGTCCATGATTGTCTTCTTGAAAACAATATATACTAGCAAGAGGTCAGTCATGTACATGAGTGAGATGCATATACTTACCGTGAAGTTCTTGATCAAGTACCTGAAGAAATACGCTTGAGAAAACAGGGTTAGATAACACAAGATAATCTCTTCAAGAAAAGACACAAGATCAACAAGAAACCAAGATTGGGATGACATGTAGAAGAGAGTATCACTAGGTGAATACTTCTTTGAAGCAGACATGTCCGCAAAGGAAAATAGTTGACTCCCCTTAAAGAACTTCCTCTCCCCCTGAATCTGACATGGATATTGGGAGTAGGTAGGGTGAGAAAACTAGAACAACCAAAGAACAAACTGATCATGTTTCTCTCCCCCTAAAAGAAACATGTAACATTCTCTCCTCTTGTAAGGTGCATCTCTTTGTTTTGAGTAGATAAGCTTAAGCTTTGATGTATTCCTCTCTCCCCCTTTGACATCAATTTCCAAGAAGGGTTTTCAAGGTTATTGATCCGGTGGGATTGGTCCTTGAGAAACACATCTAGATGCACGTAGAGGATAAGAATCATTGAGTGGAGCTGGAGCAGAAAATCTCAGGACAAATTTGACAGAGGGTTCCTTAGGGCAGCCAAATCGGTGACACCGAGTTAGATCAAATCGGTGAGACCGAGTTTGATTGCAATGGAACTTTTGTCAACTCAGCTCGCTAGACAAAGAAAATCTCACAAGGATTTGTAATGAATTAACTGCAAATCGGGCTAAAAGAAACGAAACAAAAAAGAAACTACTAGATGAAGGTTTTTTTTAAGGAAACACTCTAGCAGGAAGAGATCAAACAGAAGAAGTACCAGAGAACTTCATCTAGATGGGTCGGCGACTAGGTCACCTATGTTAGAGTATAATGACTTAGGAGTCAAGTGAGAACACTTGATCATAGGTCATACTCATCGTTTAAGCTCGAAATGGGGTTGCCATTTTTCCTTTAAGCATTTCAATGTATTCACATCTTGTTGAGTTGCTTTAGCTCATGTCTTTGAGTGAAGCTTCTCTAAGATGTGAGAACTTACATTGGTATTTGGTGGTGAAGTCCATCATGTAGTTGAACTTGAAGTGGATGCTCATGAATTGAAGTTTGGAGCTATCCTATCATTTGTAGTTCATCTTCCTACATGGGTTAGTCTTGCAAGGAACAACAAGTACATCCAAAATGATTAGAGTGAAGCATATCTCAGAATTTTGTCAAAGGATATATTTGGGTTGTCTTGTTCCTTGATCCACCATCCATTGTTGATACTTGGGTTATACAAGATTGCTCAAGATAAGAGTGAGATGCAATCTTGTGACTTGAGGCTTGTCCAAGTACCTACAAAAGGTTAGATACAATACAAGGGAGCAAAATGTCCAAGATATAAGATGATCATGAAATTTATCATGGATTAGTCAATAAAGCTCATGCCCTTGTATGCATCCACATGAACCTCTAGTTCACATTTGAAGCATCAACGATGTTCAACTCACTTCTCAAGTGACAAAACACTTTCTCATCAAGGGGTTTGGTAAAGATGTCCGCCAATTGTTTGTCGGTACGAACATGTTTAAGGTCAATGTCACCTTTCTCAACATGATCTCGAATGAAATGGTGTCGAACCTCAATATGCTTAGTTCGAGAATGTTGCACGGGATTGTATGCTATCTTAATAGCACTCTCATTGTCACATAGTAATGGTACATGTCTCACATGCACACCATAATCTTTAAGAGTTTGTGTCATCCATAGTAATTGAGCACAACATGATCCCGCGGCAATGTATTCCGCTTCGGCAGTAGATAGAGATACGGAATTTTGTTTCTTGGAAGACCAAGACACAAGAGATCTACCAAGAAATTGACATGTACCCGAAGTGGATTTTCTGTCAACCTTGTCTCCGGCATAGTCCGAATCGGAGTAGCCAACAAGATTGAAAGAGGATCCTTTGGGGTACCATATGCCAAAGTTTGGTGTATGTATCAAGTATCTCACAATTCTTTTCACCGCCTTAAGGTGACACTCTTTTGGTGCCGCTTGGTAACGTGCACACATGCACACACTTAGCATGATGTCAGGACGGGAGGCGCATAGATATAGTAATGAACTAATCATAGATCGATAAACTTTTTGATCAACCAGTTTGCCATCCTTGGTCAAATCAAGATGTCCACTCGTGGGCATGGGAGTTTTCATACCTTTACTCTCTTGCATGTTGAACTTCTTGAATAAGTCCTTGGTATACTTTGTTTGAGAGACAAAGGTACCTTCCCTAGTTTGCTTGATTTGCAAACCAAGAAAGAATTTGAGTTCACTCATCATAGACATCTCAACCTTCTCTAACATCAACCTTCCAAACTTTTCACTTCGACTTGTGTGTACCCTTGTGCTACGAGACGAGCCTTGTTGCGTACAACTTGTCCGTCTTCATCTTGCTTATTCCGGAACACCCATTTGGTTCCAATGATGTTTTGCTCTTCCTTAGGCTTCTCGACCAATGTCCACACTTGGTTCCTCTCAAAGTTGTGTAGCTCTTCGTGCATTGCATTCATCCAATCAGGGTCCTTGAGAGCATCTTCTACCTTCAAGGGTTCAACACTAGAGATAAATGAGTAATGCTCACAAAAGTTAGCTAAACGAGATTTAGAGCGAGTGATTCTCTCGGTTTGGATATCTCCAAGTATTTGTTTGACGGGATGATCCTTGTCGATTCTTGCTCTAACTCGAGGTAGCTTTTTCTTGGGTTGTGGTGAGGCTTCCTCATCATCATCTTCTTCTTCTTCGTTGATGTTGTCGTTGTTTGCTTGTGGAGGTGGAGAAGGAGGTTGAGGTGGATCATCTTGTTGCACTTCCTCATTTTCATCGTCTTGACGTGTTCCACTTGTGGATGCCTCCATATCAACTTGTCATTCACCTTGATGTGAAGCTAGGGCTTCCACTTGAATAGACGAGGTACTCTCCTTTACTTCCACAGGGCGAATCTTGCCAATGGGCAAGCCTTGGATTGCTTCCGATGGTTCTTGATCTCCTACATCAAGTGGCAATTGCTCGACTTGCGAGCCGTTAGTCTCATCAAACTTCACATCTACCGTCTCTTCAACTTTTCGAGTGAAGTTGTTGTAGACACGGTAAGTGTGAGAGTTCGATCCATAACCAAGTAGGAAACCTTCATGAGATTTAGGAGCAAATTTTGAACGACGATGCTTATCAAGAATGTAACATTTTGAGCCAAATACTCGAAAGTATCCAACTTGTGGTTTGTTACCGGTGAGCAGTTCATACGCCGTTTTACCAAGAAGCTTGTGAAGGTAGAGTCGATTTGTTGCATGACAAGCTGTTTCAACCGCTTCTGCCCAAAAATGTCTTGGCGTCTTATATTCATCAAGCATTGTTCTTGCCATCTCAATAAGTGTACGGTTCTTCCTCTCAACAACTCCATTTTGTTGAGGTGTGTACGTAGCCGAGACCTCATGTGAAATACCCTCCTCATCAAGAAAGGTGTCCACATTTGCGTTCTTAAACTCCGTTCCGTTGTCGCTCCGAACCTTCTTGATCTTTACTTCAAATTGATTTTGAGCCTTTCTTGCGAAGTTCTTGAAGATCTTTTGTACCTGCGATTTGTCATCAAGAAAGAACACCCATGTAAATCTGAAAAAATCATCAACAATGACCAAACCGAAAGAGTTACCACCAAGACTCTTATAGGCGTTGGGACCAAACAGATCCATATGGAGTAGCTCGAGTGGTCTCTTCGTGGTCATAATGTTCTTCACGCGGTGGCTTCCTCCAACTTGTTTTCCTGCTTGGCAAGCACTACAAAGTCGATCTTTGTCAAATATAACATCTTTCACTCCAAGAATATGATCTCCTTTAACAAGTTTATCTAGGTTACGCATGCCAACATGTCCAAGTCTTCTATGCCATAACCAACCTTTAGAAGATTTAGCAATTAAACAAGTACGAGGTTGGGCTCTCTTAGTGAAATCAACAATGTAAAGATCACCTCTACGAATGCCGGTAAAGACCATATTATGATTATCTTGGCGAAATACTTGGCAATCTACTTTGGTAAATAGAACATTGAAACCAAAATCGGCTAGTCTAGATACAGAAAGAAGATTGTAACCAAGAGATTCAACAAGCATAACATTTTGTATGGAGCTATCAATGGATATGGCCACCTTACCAAGGCCAAGTACCTTACCCTTGGAGTTGTCTCCAAAAGTCACATACTTGCGTGGACCATCATTTTTAGTGAGCTCACGAAACACGTCTCTATCTCCGGTCATGTGATCGGTACATCCACTATCAAGAATCCACTCTTTTCCTCCGGCCATATAATCTCGAAGATTTGCCATAAGACTGAGATTTCTCATGGTCTTCTCAAATTCAATGTCGAATTCCTCGTTCTCATCATAATAGCCATGCTCAACATCATCATCATGCATGTGATCATTACCTAGAGCAATAGGTTCATTAGTTTCATGATCATGACAATGTTCAAGTTTATGAATTCTAATGGCTTCCATGACAATGTTGCTAATAGTTCTAACATCTCCTTTGGTACGCATGAGATCACGAAGCTCAAACAGGCAATCATCAAACTTGGGATCACTAGGACTCATCATGTGAAAAGCAACAGCCTTATGAAGAATCTTATCAAGACTCTTTAGAGAGTAATCGGGATATCGCTTTTCTAAATCATGCCATAGAGTGTAAGCACATACAAAGTTTCGCATACAACCAAGCACAATTTTAGGTAATCCTCTAATGATAAGATTGACGGTTCTAAGATTACGAAGCATGTCAATTTCCTCTTCATGAGTAGGATGCAAGGGATCAATAGGGGGCACATAAGGATTATGAATATACTTGCTCAAGTTAAATTCATCAAAGATATCAAGCATTTCATCCCTCCAAAAGTTGTAATACTCTCCATTGAGAATAGGCACTCTACGTCTAATACTCCCGAACGTAGACATATCTATCTCCCTCCAATGGTGATGAAACCAAAGCAATGGAGACCAATGCTCTGATACCAATTGTAGGATCGAGGAGACAGGTCTAGAGGGGGGTGAATAGACTCCTAACCAGCCAAAGGTGCAGTTTTTAATTTCTCTTGGAATTTAGGCAGATTTTGGCATAAGTTAAGATCACTCCAATACTTTCTACACATGCATATCTAGAGATTGAGCAGCGGAAATAGTAAAGCATGCAATAGTACGGAAAGTAAAGGGGTAGAGTATGGAAGATCAAACGCAATGAAGACACGGTGGTTTTTGGCGTGGTTCCGATAGGTGGTGCTATCGTACGTCCACGTTGATGGAGGCTTCAACCCACGAAGGGTAACGGCTGTGCGAGTCCACGGAGGGCTCCACCCACGAAGGGTCCACGAAGAAGCAACCTTGCCTATTCCACCATGGCTTACGTCCACGAAGGACTAGCCTCACTCGGGGTAGATCTTCACGAAGTAGGCGATCTCCTTGCCCTTACAAACTCTTGGTTCAACTCCACATCTGGTTGGAGGCTCCCAAGTGACACCTAACCAATCTAGGAGACACCACTCTCCAAAAGGTAATAGACGGTGTGTTGTTGATGAACTCCTTGCTCTTGTGCTTCAAATGATAGTATTCCCAGCACTCAAACAACTCCTCACATATTTGGCTATGGTGGAAGAAGGATTTGAGTGGAAAGCAACTTGGGAAGGGCTAGAGATCAAGGTTCAAATGGTAGGAGTGGAATATCTTGATCTCAACACATGAGTAGGTAGTTCTCTCTCGGAAAATGTATGGTGGAAGTGTAGGCACGTTCTGATGGCTCTCCTTACTGAGAAGGATGTGGTGGAGGGGTATATATAGCCTCCACACAAAATCCAACCGTTACACACTTTTGACCCAACTCGGTGGCACCGAAACTATCATCTCGGTAGCACCGAACTGTGTAAAAGATATGAACGTTAGGAATCTCGGTGGGACCGATATAGACAACTAGGATAGACCGAAGTGCAATGGCTTAGGGCAATCCTCATCTCGGTGGTACCGATTGCATCAACTCGGTAGGACCAAAGTGAAGCAATAAGGCAACAGAGATTTGGCAAGCCATCTCGGTGAGACCGATTTGCAAACTTGCTGAGACCGAAGTAAATGCAAATGATTACAGAGAGTTGGCAAGGCCATCTCGGTGGGACCGAGATCCATTTCGGTGGATCCGATTTGTTAGGGTTTGGCAGTGGCTAAGTCTTGGATGAACTCGGTGGGACCGGGTAGGAAATATCGGTGGGGCCAAGTTGGAATGTAGGTTTAGGACATATTTGGATAGAGAGAGTGGTTGAGGGTTTAGGAATACTGTCACTAAGCACTTGAGCAAAAAGATCATTAAGCAACACCTCATCCCCTTTTAATAGTATTGGCTTTCCTATGGACTCAATGTGATCTTGGATCACTAAACCAAAAATGTAGAGTCTTGATCTTTGCCAATCCTTGTCCTTAGCATTTTGAAGGGGTTCCACGTCCTCTTGTCCTTGCCACGCCATTGTTGAACTTGTCTGAAATTCACTAGATAAAAACATCAGTCAAACAACATGTATGTTGACATAAATTACCAAAACCACCAAGGGAGCAAATGTGCTTTCAATACTACACTTTTATCACCATCTCTTCGCCGAACTAGTGCACCTATACAATTTACCATTGTATTGGGTGTGTTGGGGACACAATAGATTGCTTGTATTTGATTGCAGGATTATTTGAGAGAGACCGTGTTCATCCTACACCTCCCACGAATTGATAAACATTAGGTCATCCACTTGAGGGAAATTTGCTACTGTCTTACAAAGCTCTGCGCTTGGAGGCTCAACGGAGTCTACAAGAATAAAAGTTGCGTAGTAGACATCAATAATCAGGATACCATGGGTTATCACGAGAAGAAGAAGCATTAATAACAACTAATTGCTCATCCAGAAAACTATCATTGATTGGTAGTGGGTCATCAAGAATATTTTCCATCCTAGACAAATTATCTGCTACAGGATTACCAGCTCCCTTTCTATCAACAATATGCAGATCAAACTGTTGTAATAAAAGAACCCACCTAATCAACCTAGGCTTAGCATCTTTCTTATCCATAAGATATTTAATAGCAGCATGATCGATGTGAATAGTAACTTTGGAATCAACAATATAAGGTCCAAATTTATCACAAGAAAACACAACTGCTAAAATTCTTTCTCAGTAGTAGCATAATTTTTCTGAGCATTCTCCAAGGTCTTACTAGCATAATGAATAACATTCAATTTCTTATCAACTCTTTGACTAAGAACAACACCTATAGCAAAATCACTAGCATCACACATAATTTCAAAGGGTACATTCCAATTAGGTGGTTGAACAATAGGAGCAGTTATCAAGGCTCTCTTAAGTGTTTGAAGGCTTCTACACAATCATCATCAAAAACAAATGGAACATCTTTTTGCAAGAGATTAGTAAGAGGCCTATAAATTTTAGAAAAATCCTTAATGAACCTTCTATAGAAACCAACATGACCAAGAAAACTTCTTATACCTTTGATATCTTTAGGACATGGGATTTTCTCAATGGCATCAACTTTAGCTTTATCTACCTCAATGCCTCTTTCAGAAATCTTATGACCAAGGACTATACCTTCGCTTACCATGAAGTGGCACTTCTCCCAGTTCAAAACAAGACTAGTTTCATCACATCTCTACAAAACTCAATCAAGATTGCTCAAACAGTGTATACAGAAAAATCACCTCAATAATTTTCTCACAAAAATCAGAAAATATAGCAATCATGCATCTTTGAAAGGTGGCAGGTGCATTGGATAAACTAAAAGGCACACGTCTATAAGCAAAAGTTCCAAAAGGACAAGTAAAGGTAGTTTTCTCCTGATCTTCAGGAGACACGGGTATTTGAGAAAAACCAGAATATCCATCTAGGAAACAAAAATGTGTATGCTTAGACAATCTTTCTAGCATTTGATCGATAAAAGGCAAAGGATAATGATCTTTGATATGTCTCCAACATATCCATAATTTTTTAGTGTTCCATGCTGTTATATTATCAATCTTGGATGTTTTTATATGCATTTACAGCAATTATATATCATTTTTTGGGACTAACCTATTAACTTAGTGCCCAGTGCCAGTTGCTGTTTTCTGCCTGTTTTTTGTTTTACAGAATATCAATACCAAACGAAGTCCAAATGCCACAAAACTTTTTGGAGATTTTTTTCTGGACAATACCAACACTAGAAGCTTCGGGAGAAGACCAGACGCCAGAGGAGGTGACCACGAGCCACTAGGGCGCGCCTGGGGGGCAGGCATGCCCTGGTGCCTCGTGGGCCCACCTCAGCTCCGTTTGACCTTATTCCACCACTATAAATTCCCAAAAATTAGGAAACCAACAGGGGAGTCCACGAAATACTTTTTTCGCCGCCACAAGCTTCTGTTCTCGAGAGATCCCATCTGGAGGCCTTTTCCGGTACTCCACCGGAGGGGGAATCAATCACGGAGGGGCTCTACATCAACCTTGCTGCCCTTCCGATGATGCGTGAGTAGTTTACCACAGACCTTCGGGTCCATAGTTAGTAGCTAGATGGCTTCTTCTCTCTTTTTGATCTTCAATACAATGTTCTCCTCGATGTTCTTGGAGTTCTATCCGATGTAATCACTTTTTGCGGTGTGTTTGTTGGGATCCGATGAATTGTGAGTTTATGATCAGATTATCCATGAATATTATTTGAGTCTTCTCTGATCTCTTTTATGCATGATTATTATAGCTTCGTATTTCTTCTCCGATCTATTGATTTGGTTTGGCCAACTAGATTGATTTATCTTGCAATGGGAAGAGGTGCTTTGTAATGGGTTCGATCTTGCGGTGCTCAATCCCAGTGACAGAAAGGGACATGACACGTATGTATCATTGCTATTAAGGGTAAAAAGATGGGGTTTATTCATACATGAGTTTATCTTGTCTACATCATGTCATCGTTCTTAATGCGTTACTCCATTCTTTATGGACTTAATACACTAGATGCATGCTGGATAGCGGTCGATGTGTGGAGTAATACTAGATCATTGCCTTGGATATCGTCATGATTATTTGCTTTTTTATCAATTGCCCAACAGTAATTTGTCTACCCACTGTATGCTATTTTCTTGAGAGAAGCCTCTAGTGAAAACTATGGCCCCCGGGTCTATCTAAATCATATACTAAAACCCTAAAAATACTTGCTGCACTTTTTCTTTATTTATTTTATTTTTTTATTTTTGTTTTAATCTATCTATCTATCTCATACAATTTAATCTTGCAACTTACCGCCGAGGGATTGACAACCCCTTGATTGCGTTGGGTGCAAGGATTTGTTGTTTTGTGTGCAGGTGCTGCTAACGAGGTGTTGCATGATTCTCCTACTGGATTGATAACCTTGGTTTCATAACCGAGGGAAATACTTATCTCTACTGTAATGCATCTCCCTTCCTCTTCAGGGAATTACCAACGCAACTCACAAGTAGCAATCTTTTCTAGTGGCCTTATTCAATTTTTAAAATCAATAATCATCCTATAACTAGTTACAACTCTTTGCGGGATAAGTTCATTTTTATCATTAGGAACAACATTAATGCCTCTTTTCTTAAGGACACAATGAACATGACTTACCCATCTACTATCAGCTATAGGATAAACTATACCTGCCTCGAGAAGCTTTAATATTTCATTCCTTGCCACTTCCTTAATTTTAGGATTCAAGCGGTGTTGATGACCGACAACAGGTTTAGCATCTGGCTCCATATGAATTTTATGCTAACACATAGTCGGGCTAATGCCCTTAAGATCATCTAGAGTATATCCAATTGCAGCACGATGTTTCTTTAAAGTTTTCAACAATCTCTTTTCTTCGTGCGTTGAAAGGTTAGCATTGATAATAACATGATATATTTTCTTTTCATCAAGATAAGCATATTTCAAAGTATCAGGGAGTTTCTTCAGTTCAAACACAGGATCACCCTTAGGCGGAGGAGGATCTCCCAAAATTTCAAAAGGCAAATTATGCTTAAGTGTAGGTTCTTGCCTAAAGAATATTTCATCTATTTCTTTTATTTCATTCATATGCATATCATTTTCATGATCTAACAAATATTGCTCTAAAGGATCGGTAGAAGGCATGACAATAGAAGCAAGACCAATAATAACATCCTTATTAGGTAAATCTTTATCATGAGGTTGTTTGGAGAACTTAGGAAAAATAAACTCATGAGATTCATCTCCAAACTTAACTTTAACTTTCTCTTTAACACAATCACTTTCAGCATTAATAATATTCAAGAAGGGTCTACCAAATATAATGGGACAAAAATTATCTTGTTCAGATCCAAATACTAAGAAATCAATAGGGTATTTGATCTTACCACTAAAGACTTCAACATCTCTAGCTAACAATCCCAAGTGGTGAAATGGTATCCCTGTTTGCAAGCTTAATAGTAACATCAATCTCCTCTATCTCAATCTTGATAACCCACAAGTATAGGGGATCGCAACCGTTTTCGAGGGTAGAGTATTCAACCCAAATTTATTGATTCGACACAGGGGGAGCCAAAGAATATTTGCAAGTATTAGCAGTTGAGTTGTCAATTCAACCGCACCTGGAGACTAAATATCTGCAGCAGAGTAATCAGTAGCACAGTAGTATGATAGTTTGATAGCAGTAGCAATAATAGTAACTGTAACAGTAATGGTAGCAGCAGTAGTTTTGTAGCAATTGTAACAGCAGTAGCAACAGTAGTAACTTAGCAAGAACAATATGTGAAAAGCTCGTAGGCATTGGATCGGTGATATTGTTGGATAACATTCATCATGTAACAGTCATAACCTAGGGCGACACAAAACTAGCTCCAATTCATCAATATAATGTAGGCATGTATTCCGTATATAGTCATACGTGCTTGCGATAAGAACTTGCATGACATATTTTGTCCTACCCTCCCGTGGCAGCGGGGTCCATAAGGATACTAAGGGATATTAAGGCCTCCTTTTAATAGAGAACCGGAACAAAGCATTAGCACTTAGTGAATACATGAACTCCTCAAACTACGGCAATCACCGGAAAGAATCCCAATTATTGTCACCTTGGGGTATGCGGATCATAACACATAGCAGGTGCATACAACTTGCAAGATCGGATCAAGAACACAAATATATTCATGGAAACATAAAGGGTTCAGATCTGAAATCATGGCACTCGGGCCCTAGTGACAAGCATTAAGCATAGCAAAGTCATAGCAACATCAATCTCAGAACATAGTGGATACTAGGGATCAAGCCCTAACAAAACTAACTCGATTACATGATAAATCTCATCCAACTCATCACCGTCCAGCAAGCCTACGAAGGAATTACTCACTCCCAGCGGTGAGCATCATGAAATTGGTGATGAAGGATGGTTGATGATGACGATGCTGGAAGATCCCCCTCTCCGGAGCCCTGAACGGACTCCAGATCTGGCCTCCCGATGAAGAACAGGAGGTGGCGGCGGCTCCGTATCGTGAAACGCAGTAAAACTTCCTCTCTTATTTTTTCTTCGGGAAAGTGAATTTATAGCGTTGGAATTAGGTCAGACGGAGCCACGTGGGCCCCATGAGGTACCAGGGCGCGCCTGGGGGGAGGGGGTGGCGTGCCCTGGTGCCTCGTGGGCACTGGGTGGCCCCCCTTCTGTTGATTCTTGCGCCAATAATTTTTATATATTCCATAAAAATTCTCCAAAAAGTTTCATCCAAATCCAAGAACTTTGATTTCTTTACAAAGACAACACCATGGCAATTCTGTTGAAAACAGCGTCAGTCCGGGTTAGTTTCATTCAAATCATGCAAATTAGAGTCCAAAACAAGAGCAAAAGTGTTTGGAAAAGTAGATACGACGGAGACGTATCAACTCCCCCAAGCTTAACTCATTGCTTGTCCTCAAGCAATTCAGTTGACAAACTGAAAGTGATAAATAAAAACTTTTACAAACTCTTTTGTTCTTGTATCTGTATATATGCTTAAATAGTGTCCAAGTTTTCAGCAAAGATCATGAACTAACCATGCAAATGATAACTCTTAGAAATTATATTCACTCATATCAATGGCATAATCAACTAGCGAGCAATAATAAGATATCTCAATTGCCAACACTTTGTCAAAACAATCATGATATAATATGACAACATGGTATCTCGCTAGCTCTTTCTGAGACCGCAAAACATAAATGCAGAGCACCTCCAAAGTTCAAGCAGCGACTAAACATTGTAATTCATGGTAGCAGAGATCCAGTCATGATGCACACAACATTTAACTATTCACAATGCATGAGAATGACAATAGTGCTCTCAGGTCTGGTGCTTATTTGAGAAGGTGATGACTCAACAATAAAAGTAAAATAACATGAAAGTAAATAGATAGGCCCTTCGCAGAGGGAAGCATGGATTTGCAGAGGTGCCAGAGCTCGAAGCTTAAATCAAACATAAATATAATTTTGGGAGGTACGCCTTTCCTGTCAACGTCATGACCGAGAGTTTTCAATATCTTCCATGCTAAACACATTAGCGGCGGTCCCCAAGCAGTAAAGTAAAGTTTACTCCCCCTCCACCAACAATCACAAGCCATGGCTAGCTGAATCCTCGGGTGCCCTTCATACCAACAACTTTCTGGGGGAGTTTGTTTTATTATTTTGCAATTTTAATAATGGGACTGGGCATCCCGATTACCAGCCCCTCTCGTGCAAGGATGAGTGAATAAACACTCATCATGAGAATAACTCTCTTAGCATGGAAGATACTGACCGCCCCCTATCGCTCCATGAGCGGTACGGGCACACAAAACAGATGTTCATTTGAATATTTAGAGGTGGCACATGCAAATTTACTTAGAACGGCAGAGTAATACCGCATATAGGTAGATATAGTGGACTCATCTGGAATAACTTCGGTTTAAGGGTTTTGATGCACAAGCAGTATTCCCGCTTAGTACAGGTGAAGGCTAGCAAATAGGTTGAGAAGCGACCAGCTAGAGAGCGAAAACGGTCATAATCATGCATTATGAATAATCAACATTGAATACTAGCATGAGTAGGATATAAGCACCATGAACATAAATATCATTGAGGCTATGTTAGTTTTGAATCAACTACATGTGTGAACATGTGCCAAGTCAAGCCACTTGAAACATTCAGAGGAGGATACCATATCATCATACTACATCACAATCATTTTAATGCATGTTGACACTCAAGATAAATCATTATCCACTCCTAGCTACTTAAGCATGGCATGAGCAACTATAATCTCTAATTTTCATCATAAACATGTTTAATCATAATATGCTGAATCATGGATACTGAGTTAAACATATTTACAAAAACAAAGAACAAGTTGAGTTCATACCCACTTTTCCTTGCCACAGTCACTTCATCAAGTCATCATCATTATTGCCTTTCACTTGCACGACCGAATGATATGAAAATAAAAATAGTGCAAGTGTGCCGTGGACTAAGCTGGAATCTGCAAGCATTTTATTTAGAGGAGAAGACAAGGTAATATGGGCTCTTTGTCAGATAAACTATAATACATATGAGAGCCACTCAACATTTTCATCGTGGTCTTCTCCTTACAATGACTCAAGAAAAGAAAAGAATTTCAGAGAAACACACTGAAATATTTTTGGAGTTTTTAGTTTTTCTGAAGAAAGCAAATAAAGAAGAAAAACGAAAAACAAGAAAAAAACTATTTACACAGGAAAGCTCCCAACAAGCAAAAGAAGAAAAAGGGAAATCTTTTTGGGTTTTCTTTTAATACTACCACTAACTAAGCTAGAAAGAAAAAACCGAAAAGAAACGAGAAATATTTTTGGGTTTTCTCAAAGTTTTTCAAACACATAAGAAAGTGAGAAAATAAAACTAACATGGATTATACAATGAAAAAGTATGAACACTGACAACTAGAATGAAATGTGTGGGCATGAATGTAATGTCGGTGAGAGATACGTACTCCCTCAAGCTTAGGCTTTTGGCCTAGCTTGGTCTACGGCCATCCGTAGTAGCCATTCGGTCCCATGTGAAAGTCCTGAGGCGGCGGCACCCGAGCGTCCCAATCCTGGGCCTCCTCCGCTGCCGCTGCCAACGCATTCCGGTAAGCAACGATGTCCGGTGGCATCACGGTATATCCGTTCCTGGCATGAGAATCAAACAAAACAGGTGCAGGCAATGGAATAATATCATGAGTATCCTCACTAAAAACCATGTTATAACGAATGTTGTGAGGAGGCTCAGGAGCATCAAGAAAGTGGTGGTCCCTCATGGACTGGTGATCTAAGTAAACTCTGGGCAACAAGTAATCATGAGGGCGGATGTTAACATTAAAACGTCTCGCTAAGCGAGTAGCATAAATACCACCATGAATTTTACCCCTAGTCCTATTAGTGTGCAGGTGGCGTGCATTGATAGCTCCGAGGTTATAAGTGTTGTCATTATGCAGTGCGTGGCGTAATATGGCAAAGTCAGGTGCAGCTAGCGCACTACCTTGCTCCCTAGCAATCAAGCATTTCCCTAAGAATAGAGCAAAGTAATGAACAGAAGGAAACTTCAGGCTAGTGGCTCGGGCTTTCGACACGCCCCTTGTCTCTCCCACGGTTAAAGTGTGGAGGAAACCCTCAAACTCCTCCGGTTGTGGCTCTCTAATGTCCCCATCAAAGGGAATCAAACATATCTCACAAAATTCAGCAAGTGGTATCTGATGATGTTCAGCGTATAAATCAAAGCGCACCTCAGGGGGTTCGAGCCTATTCAGGAAATGAAAATTTTGCACAAAGGAATTTGTAAGGATGTGGTACTGGTCACACTCATCTACGAGGAAGTCGGTCAGTCCGGCATTTGCAATGAATTGCGTGAACTCTTGGTAGAATCCGGCTTCGTTCATGAAAGCATTGTGCGGCCATTCGCACGGTCGGACCTCCGTCCTACGCGGGATGTTGAGGTCGTTGTCCGAGGAGTCCCCAAGGACTCCCTTCGAGTTTCGCTTCGAAGAACTCCTCTGGAAGATATTTATTTTCCTAAGAACAATTTTCTGAAAAAAATTTGGTCACAAAATGATATCAATAAAACTTCACAAGATTGATAGCAACTACTCATATTGATGTCTAGAGGCTATATCAAGCATTCAAACTACTTGGAACTCAAAGAATTCAACATGCAAGCTCATTTTCAGTAGCACCAAGAGTAGCTAATTATGTAAAATATAATCCACTAAAGCACCAAGGAGCAATCTCCCAAAACAGTTTCGGAAACGGAGCTCCGAGCAAAGAGATCGAAAATTTCAGGTTTGTGGGCAAGAACACGAGAGAGAGAGCTACCAGGAATTTTTGCTAGAGGTAAGAGACGAAGTGGGCTGAAGGGATAAGTGAGGGGTCCCTGTGGGGCCCATGAGCCACCTGGGCGCGCCAGGGGGGTGGCACGCTCTGGTGCCTCATGGACACCTGGGGCACCCCCTGGTATGATTCCAGTGCCAAAAATTCTTAAACATTATATAAAAATTCATATCAAAATTTTATTGCAATCTGAGCACTTTCATTTCTGGACATTTTTATTGCACGGATAATTTAGAAAACAGGGTAATCATGGCATTTTGTTGCATTTAACTAAAAATAATAGAAAACAAAGAGTGGGTACAGAAGGTTGTGCTTACTAAATTCATCGATCACATGCCTCTCAAAAAGAAGCCATTAATAAGGTTGATCAGGTCTTATTAACAAACCATTTCCGAGTGACATGAAACCGAAGAACTTTCGTATAACACTAGGTTACCTCAACGTGGATATGCATCTCCCCAATAATAAGAGTTTCATATTTCTTTTTAACAGTAGGAAGAGGGATTTGAAAACTTCCAATAGTAACACCGGCCCCTAAATCACACAAAGCAGTTTTGACATAGTTTCGTTTAATGGAGCATGGTATAGTTGGTATTCCTGGATCTCCTAGTTTCTTAGGTGCTCCATCCTTAAAAGAATAATTTGCAAGCATGGTAGAAATCTCAGCTTCAGGTATCTTTCTTTTATTTGTGACAATGTCTTTCATATATTTAGCATAAGGGGCCATCTTTAAAATATCAGTCAAACGAGTACGCAAAAAGACTGGCCTAAGCATTTCAGCAAAGCGTTCAAATTCTTCCTCATCCTTTTTCTTAGATGGTTTAGGAGGAAAGGGCATGGGTTTTTGAACCCATGTGACGGTGTCCTGGATTAGGGGGTGCTAACCTAGCCTGCCCGTCTCCTCGGTTGGGCCGGTAGGCCCACGTACGTGATCAAGATGGACTCCGGAGGCCGCACACGGGAGACGTGATCGAGGCTGTCTCTACCGAAGACTTGTAGTACACTTCAAGATTTCTCCAGCCGCCTTATTCCTAGATACCGACCTTGTAACCCTAGGTACCCTACTTGGCATGTATATAAGCCATAGGGTTTAGCCCGTAGAGGGGACATCAACGCAATATCGCTCACCTAGCCCTAGAAGTTAGACACATATTACGATCTCGAGGTAGATCAACTCTGTACTCGATACACCTCCATTAATATAAACAGAAGCAGGACGTAGGGTTTTACCTCCATTAAGAGGGCCCGAACCTGGGTAAACATCGTCTCCATTGTCTCTGTTACCACCGATCCGAGATCCGCAGCTCGGGACCCCCTACCTCGAGGTCTGCCGGTTTTTACACCGACACTGGTGCTTTCATTGAGAGTTCCGCTACGCGATCACCAGAAGGATTGATGGCTCACCTGCAGATCAACTGCGCCAACGACCACGGGGACGTTTATGCCCCCGGCCAGCTTTTCGTCTTCGGCAGCATGGTATTTTGCGCCGACTCGATGGGTCACCTGACCTCTGTCAAGAATTATGCCCCAGGTCGTATCGTGACTTTCGGTGGCCTTGAGTACACCGCGGATTCCCGCGGCGAGCCCATCTTATCGGGATGGACTCCTGGACGGATCGAGATCTCGGCCAGTTCTGGAGGCTCGACTCCGGAACCGAACTCTGTCATGGCGCCTCTTGAGACCCCTGACAACGCCACTCCGGCCAGTCTCTCCCCGATCACCAGCCCAGAGATGGATCCGGCTCCCACCCCTGAAATTGCGCCGGTGCCAGAATTGATTTTGGCACAGATCCCGGAACTGTGTTCGGGCTCCCGCCGCTCTAAAGACGCGTCAGGTTACACGCCGGGTGTACTTCGAATCAGCCCCGCCTATGGCGCATCCATGAATCCCGAAGAGTTATCTCACCTCGATGAGATGCTTGACCGCATCCGGAGCATGTCCATCTCGGACGGCAAGACTTCGGTTTACAATCAGATCGGACTTAAAGCCGACAATAGGGAAATTTACATCCCACCCACCACCCACCTAGTCGCCACGATCGATGATTTAACCGACGTGTTGGACTATGGTGAACCGTCAGACATGGAGGAAGACGCTGACGGCCCCATCGAGACCACCTTGCCCCCGGTAAACATGGGCAGGTGGACCGCCACGTCCACCTACGATGTATACATGGTGGACACCCCCAAATCCCCTCCAAGACGTCGACGAAGGCGCCGAAGGGGCAATAATGGGGAACCCAGCGGCAATGATGCGACAGCCAATAACGGCGACGCGGAGGACGGCGATGCCGATAACCATGAGGAGGACGTTCAAGCCTCCCCAGTAAGGAACGGCACACCAGACCGACCTCTTGGGGACTTAGATCCCGATGACCTCTTTGAAGGGGCCGACGACAACTACATGCCGGAGTCCGAGGAGGATGAGAGCCTCAGTACCGAGGACTACATCGTCCCCGAGGACCCTTTTGAACAAGAACGCTTCCGGCGACGCCTCGTCGCGACGGCCCGGAGCTTAAAACGCAAGCAGCAGGCTGCAGGCTAATACCGATGCACTAAATGAAAAGTGGATCGAAGTGCTCTCCGCCGAGCAAGACATGGAGAACCGATGCCATAGTGTGCCGAAATCATACCCACGCAGGCGTCTGTTACCGAAGTTCGACGAGGAGCTCGCGGACGACCTCGATCGGTCCCCTAGAGGCCGGGACAGGCCAAGACGAGAAGACCCCGGTGAACGGCCACCTCCACGCCATCATGGCAAAGACCCCGTGGACTACCCAGATCCTCACGATGCTAGACGTCGTATTGAGGAAAATAGGGCTCCCCCTCGGTCCATCTACGGATCAAAGGGACGTGCGCCCGCCGGGCCTGACGGCTACGATGCCTGGGTGGACAAGAATGGCCGTGCCCGAGATCAAGCCTACTCACGGCTTTCCCCCGACCTCCGACGAGATGCTCCTCGGTCCTGAGGTCCGGCCCACCCAATCTGCTTCACAGACAGGGTGATGGAACATCAGTTCCCGGAAGGGTTTAAACCCATCAACATAGAATCATACGATGGCACCACAGACCCAACAGTTTGGATTGAAGATTTCCTCCTGCATATACACATGGCCAATGGAGATGATCTCCACGCCATTAAATACCTGCCGCTCAAGCTCAAGGGGCCGGCGAGGCATTGGCTTAACAGCCTCCCGCCTTACTCTATCGGCAGCTGGGAAACCCTAGAAGACGCTTTTTGAGCAAACTTCCAGGGCACATATGTCCGACCTCCGGACGCGGATGACCTTAGCCGTGTCACCCAGCAGCCAGGTGAATCAGCCCGAAAATTCTGGAACAGGTTCCTCACCAAGAAGAACCAGATCATTGACTGTTCCGACGCCAAGGCCATCGCCGCATTTAAAAACAATATTCGAGATGAATGGTTGGCTCGACAACTCGGCCAGGATAAGCCGAGAACCATGGCTGCCCTGACCGCACTGATGACTAGCTTTTGTGCGGGAGAAGATAGCTGGCTCGCCGGAAGTACTCATAATGGCGAGGCAGGCACCTCAGAAACTCGCGACACCAATGGAAAACCAAAGCGCAACAAAAATAAGCGCAGGTACAAGAATGGCGGAAGCGACACCGAAGACGCCGCGGTCAACGCAGGATTCACCGGACCTAAATCCGGGCAGAAAAGAAAACCCTTTAAAGGGAACAAAGACAGACCTAGCCAGCTTGATAGACTCCTGGACCGCCCATGTGGGATCCACGGCACTCAGGAAAAACCAGCAAACCACACCAATAGGAATTGCTGGATCTTTAAACAAGCCGGCAAGATAGCGGTAGAGGGTCAGAGTAAAACCCAACACCGCAGCGATGACGAGGATGAACCTCGACAGCCCAATAATGGAGGCCAAAAGAAATTTCCTAATGAGGTAACAGAGGTCAACATGATCTATGTCACCCAGATCCCTAAAAGGGAGAGGAAACGTGCACTTCGGGACATATACGTGCTGGAGCCAGTCGCGCCGAAGTATAACCCATGGTCGGCCTACCCGATCACTTTTGACAAGCATGATCATCCGACCAGCATCAGGCATGGCGGATCGGCGGCGCTCGTCCTGGACCCCATTGTTGATGGTTATCATCTAACGCGCGTCCTGATGGACGGGGAAGCAGCCTTAACCTCATCTACGAGGACACAGTTCGGAAGATGGGCATCGACTCATCTCGGATCAAGCCGAGCTCTACCACCTTTAAAGGTGTCATTCCGGGCGTCGAGGCCCGTTGTACTGGAACAGTCACCCTCGAGGTAGTCTTCGGTTCGCCCGAGAACTTCAGAAGCGAGGAGTTAATCTTCGTTATCGTACCCTTTGCACGCTTCAACGCAGTCCCGCATTACGCCTATCTCAAGCTTAAAATGCCGGGACCTAACGGCGTCATCACAGTCAATGGTAACACAGAACATTCACTCCGGACAGAGAAACAGACCGCGGCTTTTGCAGCCGAGGTTCAAGCATCCGAGGAAGCAGCCCGCAGCGATAAATGCACAGCCCGCTCTTTGAAGCGCGCCCGGGCTGCACAAATGGACCTCGGCCAGGTACCCCCGCACCCAAAATAGGGATGCGGGCTCCTCGTGTGCCCTCCTTGGAGTGGGCACTACGTCCCCAGAGTGCATAACTTCGCACTCAAGATTCCCTGGGATGTCGAGGAGCCAGAATGATTACCCAAACGTCGGCGCGGATTAACCACGCAAGGACGAGGCTTAGAGCCCCTTCACAGGCAAGTATCTGTAAAAGAAATAGCCAAACATGACTACGTGGTTTTAAAACCACAGAGTGACTTCGGCCACACCTCCCTTCAAGGAACTCGGTCAATCAAACACCTAGAGTGTATAAAGGGCCGGAAGGGCATCGACCTTCGCAAATTCTTCGCCATCAATGGTGACGATCTGGTCAACAGTTCGGAAACACAGACATGTGGCAGGTAGCGGTCCGGATCCTTTAAAATCCGTCAACAATTATCCGACCTGTTTTTTCCCTTCCTTCTTTACCATCTACATTGTACTCTTTCAATTACTCTCGTCACAGCTGGGCATGTACACGATCGATATTATGAAATAAAGAAACTGTGCCCTTTCAAGGTCTCTATTGTATTTCTTTATCAGCATAGCTCTGCGACGATGAAGTTCTCTAAAAAGATGCAATTGTATAACAAAGTCCGATGTATTCGGCGTCTCGGATTTTGGCCTTATATGCATCAGTTTCGAACCTAGATTTCGGTCAATAGTTGGGTTGCCCGGCTCCTATGTGTACCCCTTATGTTTCCGATGAATTCGGCTAAGGGTGTAACGGGAGAACCACTGCGATTGCGCCGCCAGGTCAATTGGCATGGCGCCTCAGTGGAGAAAGCCGAAAACTGACTATCTAGGTAGGCGTAAACTGGTCTGCCATCCGGAGACCGCGTCAAGCGATGTGACGATAGAGATCACCCGTGTCAAACGAAGAGCTTTTATTCCTAGCCGAAGTGCTCTATGGCCTAGACCTCAGCCGCGTTGGCCGAACACTTCCCACACCGGGGGCTGGTCATCAGCCCCCACAGTTAACCTCCTATGACTAAGTGAAAGATATCAAGCCACTATAGTCCGATTGCCTAGTTCCTATAAGTCACCGACCGCCTCCGGGTACCGAGACGTCGGCTAAGGGTCCAGTGTGCCTTAAGGAACACCCTTTGTATAACCTACACGGGGGCTGAAGCCGACGACTGGCCACTCTCATTTTAAACAGTCATATCGGAGGAATAATTAAATTATAAAACAACACACTTGGAATTTCAAACCATTTTTCATTCAACAAAAGATAAAGTTTTTACATCATACACTCCGGCATTCCGAAGGATCTCCTAGAAATACAGAGTGTCTTTGGGACACATGGCCTCCGTGGTCCGAGCTCCCGCCTCCACCTCGGCGAAGAACTGCTCGGCGGTCCGCGGCTTGTCGGCAGGGAGGCCCGCGGCACATGTCTCCGCATCAACCTTGCGGAAGTGAGTCTTCACTCAAGCATATGCCCTCCGTGCCCCTTCGAAGCACACGGACCTCTTCCAGCGATCCACGCAGGGCACGGCATCTCGGAGACGAGCCGTCAGGCCGAAGAGGCTCTTCGGCATGGCTTCGGCAGGCCACAGAGCGACGCAGAGGTCCTGGAGCGCCGGTCTTGTCATGCGAAACAGTTCCACCAGCTGCTTCACTCGATGATTTAGCAGCTGTGCGGACGGCGATCCCGAAAACTGCCCCCAGAAGGCCTTCTCCGCCTCATGACCCGCCAGCTGGCCGAAGTACGCCACCGCATCCGCCGCGCTCTGCGGGAGATCCTCAAAGACCTTTGCGGAACGCCATAACTGAGTGAGCTCGACGCACCCTTTGCTGCCAAATGAACACTGCAGCAAAAATATCTTACCCGAGGCAATTTGCTCCACTTGCTGGAGCACCTCGCGATCAGCTCGGGCCGAGGTCTTGACCTCGGAGTGGGCACGCTGAAGCTTCTCGAGCTCCTCCTTCGTGCGTTGCCCCTCCTCCTGAAGCTTTTCGCGTGCTTCGAACACGCCCTTCAGGGTCTCTTCGACCTCTAGCACCCGTGCCTGGTGCTTCTCCCCTGAAAGAACATGTGCTGCCCCCATGTTTGGTTTTGGTAATTGATGACAATCTCTATGGACTAATGGTTGCCTTGAGTTATATTTGAAGGGTTTGTCCATAGGCATTGCTTGAAGACCATTTGTTGGTTTCAAGGTTATTAGAAGAAGAATGTGTGTTGACCAAGGTGCTATTCAAGGATTTATCCAAAGATTGGTCATGTGAGTGTTGAGCCTATTGCAAGCATGTCTTGAAGAAGAAGTTTGTGTGAACATTCATGTTTACCTTCAAGACATCATCCTAATGAAGAGAGTTGGAAAGATTCAAGGTTGATCAAGACTAAATATGAAGAGTGATTCAAGTTGATCAACACACAAAGCGTAGAAGATGTACCGAGTGGGATCAAGTGATCTCACGGTATGGTAAGCATTGTCCATTACGCTTTGTGTACTAACCCATGTTCTATGCGAGAGTTCTATGTGGGGTTAGGTATGTTTCCATGGGCTTGCGTCAATAAGAAGTTCTCATTCAACCCATGGAGGATGACATCAAGTGGTGATCGTCATCAAGATTGCGGTGTGCAAGTTCAAGTGGAGCATCACGAAGAGATCACATGCTTGAAGCTTGCCGTCCATTGTGGTGACAATGGACTTGTGAAGATGTGCCGAAGAGTGGCCCACCCATAGTGGAGTATGGGGGAGCAATCTACTAGTCTTCATCGAGCCGGCGCAATCAAGAAAGGTGGTCCAACTTGAGGAGGTCAAGATCGTCATCATCTAGCTCAAGTGGACTATGCGCAAGGCAAAGGTTTGCCCTTGATAGGTTTTCTATTTTACCGGTCTCATGGTAGTAGTTGGGAGACCGGGTTATAGGATCGATAACCGTACTATCAAGGGGGGCTCTCAAGTGAGTAGCTTTATCGTATCTTCGTAGAGAGCTCAAACCATTGCATCCTTGCATCATCTTTCTTGGTTCGTGTTTGGTGTTTCTCTTTGTGAGTCTTTGAGCTTTTGGTCATCTTCATGACAAGCTCGAGGTCATCGAAAACGGAGTTCATCTATGCATCTACTATGATGTTTTCAATGTTGGAGTTTATGCCGGTTCTTCATTCATAGAGGTTTCTCATCTCTATATGTTAGGCATATCTCCCCTGCCACTTCTTATTATAACCAGTCGTTGTTGGATAGTATTTGTCGTCATCTATCCAACAAGCTTGAGTTTGCTCAATTCGGAGCTCATTTGCAGAAGTTGTGGCAGTTCAGGTTTTATCGTATTCTCTGTTGCTCTCTGTGCGGTAGTACCGCTCTGATCAGTGGTAGTACCGCTTGTGCAGTAGTACCGCTCTCCAGCGCGGTAGTACCGCTGGCTTGCGAGCTTTCCTGGCAAGTCCTTGCCGGGAGCGGGTCTTGCCGGGACCGCAGCTTCTCTGGGCAGTTTTCCTGTCACCCAAGCGGTAGTACCGCTCGGTACCACGGTAGTACCGCTTATGCGGTAGTACCGTTGTGGTCTACCGCAGCGTGTACCGCTTGGGGGTATTTCTTCTGGTATCGTTTTCTGTTCAACGGTAGTAGTGCGGCAGTAGTGCGGTTGTACCGCTCAGGGCGGTAGTACCGCTCTGCTGGGCGGTAGTACCGCTTGGTGCGGTACTTCCGCCCTCCACTACCGCTGCTACTACCGCTTGTTTTTTCGCAGAGTGTGCAAGCTTCTGTTGCTCTTTTCGCTTTAGTGGTAGTACCGCTTGGTTGGAACGGTAGTACCGCTAAGTGCGGCACTACCGCTCCAGTTCCGTGTTCTCGCCTGCTGTTTTTTGAATTACTACCGCCCGAGCGGTAGTACCGCTCTGTGCGGGCTGAGACAGGTAACGGTTGGATTTGGGGGCTCCTTTAAAAGGGGGTCTTCTTCCCCCTTGCCCCCAACGGTTCTTTTATCCCCTTGCAGCTCTCTCTCCTCCATTGTTGACCTTCTAGAGCTTTGCTATCTCTCCATCCCTCCAATGATTCTTGCTCCTTCTTGAGGGAATAGAGAGAGGAGATCTAGATCCATCTTTCCACCAATCACTTTCTCCTCTATGTGAGGGAAACCTTGTGGATCTAGATCTTGGAGTTCTTGGTATTCTCCTTGTTCTTCCTCTCACTTTCCTCCATAGCTTTTGTTGCTTTGGTGGGATTTGAGGGAGAGGGACTTGTGCACTTGGTGTGTTCTTGCCATTGCATTAGTTGCATCGGTTTGAGTTCTCCACGGTGATACGTGGAAGTGAGAAGTTGAGTAGCTTATTACTCTTGGGTGTTTGAGCACCCTAGAGCTTGTTCCTCTTGGGTGCCTTGGTGCCCTAGACGGCTTGGTGGTGCTCCGGAGCTCAATCATTGTGGTGTAAAGCTCCGGGCAAACGTCGGGGTCTCCAATTAGGTTGTGGAGATCGCCCCGAGCAATTTGTCGGGTACCGGTGACCGCCCCCAAGGGTTGCCATTTGTACGGGTTCGGTGACCGCCCTCAAGGGTCCCTTAGTGGAATCACGGCACCTTGCATTGTGCGAGGGCGTGAGCAGAATACGGTGGCCCTAGTGGCATTGTTGGGGAGCATTGTGCCTCCACACCGCTCCAAACGGAGATTAGCATCCGCAAGGGTGTGAACTTCGGGATACATCGTCGTCTCCGCGTGCCTCGGTTATCTCTTACCCGAGCCCTTTACTTATGCACTTTACTTTGTGATAGCCATATTGTTTCTTGTTATATATCTTGCTATCACTTAGTTGTTTATCTTGCTTAGCATAAGTTGTTGGTGCACATAGGTGAGCCTAGTCGATTTAGGTTTTGTGCTTGACAAATTAAACGCTAGTTTTATTCCGCATTTGTTCAAGCCTAAACCGTAATTATTTTAAAGCGTCTATTCACCCCCCCCCCTCTAGGCGACATCCACGATCTTTCATCCCCGGCTGCCTTCTCGGCGGCCCGGGCCTTCTCGGCCGTGGCGGCAGCAGTCTCCTGCTGCCGCACCTCCTTCCGAGCCCTTTCGAGCTCGGCCTTGAGTGTCTCCAGCTCCGCTGTCAACACAGTTCGGCCTTAGTTGTTTTCTTTAAACATACATTATACCTCTTCATCCAGAATACAAGGCAAGTTTAAACTTGCTTACCTTGAGATCGCTCCAGTTTCCGGTTCATCTCCGCCATCTCTTTGGAGACGGAGTCCGGAACCGAGGTCAAAACCTGGAATAAAACATATCCTTATCAGAAAGGGAATAGTTCAAACCACTAACAGGCTCTAGGATGGCTGCCTCGAGCAGCGTCCTGGGGGCTACTCAACAGGCTCCTACTTAATCAAGCGACCCCGATGCCGGTTTCTTAAAACCGACTTCGGGCTCGGGGGCTACTCACTCACTAAGCTGTTTAGCAGGTTGTACTTTTATGTCTTCGGACAAAATTCATAAAACAAACAGCTTAAATAAACAAATTGAATGCGCTGGAAAGCGTACCTCGAAACCTGCTACGAGGTTCTTAAAAACCTCGTGCAGGCCGGCCCTTGCGGACCGGTAGCCTTCAAGCGCCGTGCCTATCAAGGCACGGTGCTCCTCCTTGATGGAAGAGCCCTTTAGGGCCTCCTCCACCTCCTCGGTCCACCCCGCGCCGGTCCGTCCTTGGGCAGTAGGCTGGGGTGAAGGGATGACCTCGTGTGTATTCACCCGAGCAGCCTCCGCCTGGTGTGGCGGAGCCGAGGTAGACGCCGATTGGGCCAATGATTGGCCCAGCCCTTCTTCGATGACCTCGGGGCGCTCCGTCCCCAGGTCTTGTTGGGCCGAGGTATTGACCCCGGCCATGATCACCACCTCGTCGGCCCCCGTCAAGTTGACGTCGGGGACCAGGGTGGATGTCGCCTCCCCTAGCCCGTCATGCTTCGGGGGAGAAGAAGCAGGCTCTGGAGTCCCGCTGGCGGATGGCAGCCCGCTTGAAGAACCGCTGGGGATTACCCTCGGTGGGCTGCATATGAAAGATTGCTTCTGTAAAGATTTCCCTTGCTTAAAAAATGACTCAAGGAAGGAAGACAAGGACAAGGGCTTACCCTCGCGGTGCCGGTTTCTTCCTCCCCATAGTGAGGAGGTCTTCCTCTGAGTCACCGGAGAGCTCGGCCCTCTCCGGTGACTTGTTGGCGGCCTCGGATGAGGCTCGCCTCGGATGAGGCTCGCCTCGGCCTCTTTGGGCCCTTCGGCGGCATGTCCACGTCGGCGTCTTCCAACGCCGACCTCTTCCCCTTCGGAGGGGGAACCTCCTCCTCCTCACCCTCCTCAGCGCCGCCGTCTTGAGCGGCGGAGGTGTGGGTCTCTTCTGACCGGGTGACCAAAGTCCCCGGGTCTGAGCACTTGACCTCCCCGTCTGAGACTTCGTCCCTTTGGAGGCCACCACATGCGGCTTCTCGGTCAGAAGGGCTGAGAGCAGGGGAGTTGGTGGCTGCTCTGGCAGTGGGGCTAGGCATCGTACCCCTTGTACCCAGGCCAACCACTTCTGCAAAATATTAAAACACGACAATTCAAGTAAAAACTTTGCTGATGAGCAAAAAACAAAGGTTGAAGGGCGAAACCACTCACCGGGGGGGGGCTCATAGCCGTGCTCGAGGCCGCGGTCCTCCCCCGCCTTGGGGATTTTGTCCTTGTCCAGCTTCATGAGCTTCGACCACATGGCGGCCAAGGTGGAGCGGAAGAAGGTGTTGATGGTGTCCATGTCCTCGGGCTTTTGTGCCCACATCGGGGTAGCCCGAAGCTGGGGAGGGAGTATACGGCGGTTGAGCATGACATTGATGACGTCGGCCAGCTCGACCTTTCCCGTTGTGGACCACCACAAGATCCTGTCGATCAGGGTCTCCACCTCTTCTGGCTTCCCCCAAGCGACGCCCTTCTCCTTCCAGGACTTGAGTTTCTTGGGGGGCCCGGCCGAGAAGGCCGGGACTTCGGTTTGACCAGGGGCGAGTGGCTTGGTGATGTAGAACCACTCTCTTTGCCACTCCTTCACCGTTTCGATGAAGGTGCCCTTGAACCAGGTGGCCCCCTGGTTCTTGCTGATCATAGCCCCTCCGCACTCCGCGAGGTCCGCGCCACTCAACTTCGGCTTGATCCCGAAGAGCTTTAGCCATAAGCCGAAGTGCGGCTCACAGCGGAGGAAGGCCTCGCAGACTGTGATAAAGGCGGCGAGGTGGAGAACGGAGTTAGGGGCCAGATGGTGGAAATCTAACCCATAATAGAACATTACCCCATGCACGAAGGGGTGTAGCGGGAACCCCAGGCCTCGGATGAGGTGGGGGACGAAGACTACCCGCTCCCCGGCGTTGGGAGCGGGCACCAGCTGGCCGGCCACTGGAGCTCGGGCGGCGATGGTGGGGGCCAGGTAGCCCGCGTCGCGCAGCTCCGCGATGGTCGCCGCTGTCACGGTGGAGCCGCCCCAGTGCCCCTTGAGGGTGTCGGCCATGGCTGAATTGAAGAGTTGGGCTCGCGAAAGGGAAAAGCATGCTGGTTGGATCTGGGCGCTGGAGCTAGACGAAGCAGCAGTGGGGGAGGAATGGGAGCGTGCGCTGTTGCGCTGTTCTCCCTTTGGCTCTTATAGTCCTATGAACGACCAAGAGTCCCGCCCGCAGCGCCGATAAAATCGCGGTTGCCATCAAAAATGCCGTTGAAGCATATGGGGGGAAACAAAATCTTGATGATATCCCTAAGAAAGCGGGCACGATCTCTGCCTCGAAGGGACGTGCCAGTAAAAAGGCTGCCTCGAACCACGATTTGAGGGGGAGGCAGTAACTGCTCGACCTGTCGTGGGGCGAGCCTCTCCGATAAAGTTGTCAGGCCGGATTGGATTGTACATACCTGTACAACCAGCCTTCGAGGCTAAGATACCTACCCACCTCGGGCAGGGTACAAGC
This sequence comes from Elymus sibiricus, assembly GCA_039707655.1. Classification (NCBI taxonomy): domain Eukaryota; kingdom Viridiplantae; phylum Streptophyta; class Magnoliopsida; order Poales; family Poaceae; genus Elymus; species Elymus sibiricus. The sequence goes on along the minus strand of CM077676.1, from coordinate 209,090,320 downwards.
TCGGTTGGACCGCGGATGTTGATGCTCTGTTAAGAGAATCCGAAATGCAAAGTGGAACTCGTCTGTCAAGCCGGAGACTCCGGATCCGAAGTAATGTTTGTTGAAGGTCGTCCTCGGCGTAGAAGACCAGTTCGGGGGCTACTGACGGTGTCCTGGATTAGGGGGTGCTAACCTAGCCAGCCCGTCTCCTCGGTTGGGCCGATAAGCCCACGTACGTGATCAAGATGGACTCCGGAGGCCGCACACGGGAGACGTGATCGAGGTTGTCTCTACCGAAGACTTGTAGTACACTTCAAGATTTCTACAGCCGCCTTATTCCTAGATACCGACCTTGTAACCCTAGGTACCCTCCTTGGCGTGTATATAAGCCATAGGGTTTAGCCCGTAGAGGGGACATCAACGCAATATCGCTCACCTAGCCCTAGAAGTTAGACACATATTACGATCTCGAGGTAGATCAACTCTGTACTCGATACACCTCCATTAATAAAAACAGAAGCAGGACGTAGGGTTTTACCTCCATTAAGAGGGCCCGAACCTGGGTAAACATCGTCTCCATTGTCTCTATTACCACCGATCCGAGATTCGCAGCTCAGGACCCCCTACCTCGAGGTCTGCCGGTTTTTACACCGACACCATGGTTCTCTTTCTTTACCATGTTTTCTAGCAACGAAGTCTTGTTTATCATAATGTTTATTTTTAGGAGGTGGGTTATCAAGATCAACAGCAGGTTCTATTTCAACATCATTATCAGGTTCTTTATCATTATCTGGTTGGGTATCCACATGAGCATCATCATTATTATTATCATCAGGTGGTTGTTCATTACCAGATTGTGTTTCAGCATCAAAAATAGAAACATCATTACTATCCTCAAAGGGTTTTTCTACCTTAGGTTCACTAGAAGTATGCAAAGTCCTATCATTTTTCTTTTTCTTTTTAGATGGACTAGGTGCGTCAACATTAATTATTTGAGAGTCTTGTTCAATTCTTTTAGGGTGACCTTCAGGATAAAGTGGCTCCTGAGTCATTCTACCTCCTCTAGTCATTACTCTAACAGCATGATCATTCATATTGTTATTCATTTCATTGAGCAATTCACTCTGAGATTTAGCAACTTGTTCTAATTGGGTTTGAACCATAGATGCATGTTTACTTACACCTTTAACATCATTGGCAATTCTAAATATCAAGTCACTCAAGCGATCAATCATGTAGGCATTTCGTTTCAATTGTTTCATAACATTGGCATTGAAATGATCTTGCTTAATAATATAATTGTCAAATTCATACAAGCATTGACTAGGAGGTTTGTTATAAGGAATATCACTTGCATCAAACTTTATAAGAGAATTTACCTCTGCTACCTGTGGCGGTGTGTCAAGACCATGTATCTCTTCAATAGGTGGTAAATTCTTAACATCTTTAGCTTTAATACCCTTTTCCTTCTGGCATTTCTTTGCTTCTTGCATATCTTCAGGACTGAGATATAAAATACCCCTCTTCTTCGGAGTGGGTTTAGGCGGTGGTTCGGGAAGTGTCCAATCATTATCATTCTTCAATATATTATTCAATAATTCTTCAGCTTGTCCAATAGTTCGTTCCCTGAAAACACAACCAGCACAACTATCTAGGTACTCCCTAGAAGCATCGGTTAGTCCATTATAGAAGATATCAAGTATTTCATTCTTCTTAAGAGGATGGTCAGGCAAGGCATTAAATAATTGGAGAAGCCTCCCCCAAGCTTGAGGGAGATTCTCTTCTTTAATTTGCACAAAGTTAAATATTTCATGTAAAACAGCTTGTTTCTTATGAGCAGGAAAATATTTTTCAGAAAAGTGATAAATCATATCCTGGGGACTACGCACACAACCAGGAGCAAGAGTATTATACCATTCCTTAGCATCACCCTTTAATGAGAAAGGAAATAACTTAAGAATATAGTAATAGCGAATTTTTTCCTCATGAGCAAATAGGGTGGCTATATCATTTAATTTAGTAAGATGTGCCACAACTGTTTAGCCATGGAAAGGATCAGATTCAACCAAGGTAATTAACTCGGAATCAACAGAGAATTCATAATCCTTATCAGTAACAAATATGGGGGAGGTACCAAACTTAGGATCATATTTCATTTTCTCCTTCATAGATTTTTCTTTCATTTCAGCAAGCAATTTATAACTTCATGTCTATCATTACAAGCAAGAATAGCTCTAGATGTCTCCCTATCAAAGCAATGTTCATCAGGTGTTTCAACTCTAGTAGGAGAGCTAGGCATAATAGGTGAATCATAATTCTCAAGAGTTTCAGCATTTTCAATTTCTTTAGCTTTAGCAAGTTGTTCACTAAGAAATTCACCAAGTGGCACATCATTATCAAGCATAGTACTAGCATCATCATGAGTATCATTCATAGCAGAAGTAGTATCATCAATAACTTGTGACATATCAGAATTAATAGCATGTGGTGGTGTTGCAAGTTTACTCAAAATAGAAGGTGAATCAAGTGCAGAGCTAGATGGCAGTTCCTTACCTCCCCTCGTCTTAGAGGGAACGATCTTGGTCTTAGCGTCTTTCAGATTCTTCATAGTGATCAACAGATATAAATCCCAAGTGACTCAACAAATAGAGCTATGCTTCCCAGCAATGGCGCCAGAAAAAGGTCTTGATAACCCACAAGTATAGGGGATCGCAACAGTTTTCGAGGGTAGAGTATTCAACCCAAATTTATTGATTCGACACAAGGGGAGCCAAAGAATATTTGCAAGTATTAGCAGTTGAGTTGTCAATTCAACCGCACCTAGAGACTAAATATCTGCAGCAGAGTGATCAGTAGCACAGTAGTATGATAGTTTGATAGCAGTAGCAATAATAGTAACTGTAACAGTAACGGTAGCAGCAGTAGTTTTGTAGCAATTGTAACAGCAGTAGCAACAGTAGTAACTTAGCAAGAACAATATGTGAAAAGCTCGTAGGCATTGGATCGGTGATATTGTTGGATAACATTCATCATGTAACAGTCATAACCTAGGGCGACACAGAACTATCTCCAATTCATCAATATAATGTAAGCATGTATTCCGTATATAGTCATACGTGCTTGCGATAAGAACTTGCATGACATATTTTGTCCTACCCTCCCGTGGCAGCGGGGTCCATAAGGAAACTAAGGGATATTAAGGCCTCCTTTTAATAGAGAACCGAAACAAAGCATTAGCACTTAGTGAATACATGAACTCCTCAAACTATGGCAATCACCGGAAAGAATCCCAATTATTGTCACCTTGGGGTATGCGGATCATAACACATAGCAGGTGCATACAACTTGCAAGATCGGATCAAGAACACAAATATATTCATGAAAACATAAAGGGTTCAGATCTGAAATCATGGCACTCGGGCCCTAGTGACAAGCATTAAGCATAGCAAAGTCATAGCAACATCAATCTCAGAACATAGTGGATACTAGGGATCAAGCCCTAACAAAACTAACTCGATTACATGATAAATCTCATCCAACTCATCACCGTCCAGCAAGCCTACGAAGGAATTACTCACTCCCGGCGGTGAGCATCATGAAATTGGTGATGAAGGATGGTTGATGATGACGATGCCGGAAGATCCCCCTCTCCTAAGCCCTAAACGGACTCCAGATCTGGCCTCCCGATGAAGAACAGGAGGTGGCGGCGGCTCCATATCGTGAAACGCAATAAAACTTCCTCTCTTATTTTTTTCTTCGGGAAAGTGAATTTATAGCATTGGAATTAGGTCAGACGGAGCCACGTCGGCCCCACGAGGTACCAGGGCGTGCTTGGGGGGGTGGCGCGCCCTGGTGCCTCATGGGCACTGGGTGGCCCCCCTTCTATTGATTCTTGCGCCAATAATTTTTATATATTCCATAAATTCTCCAAAAAGTTTCATCCAAATCCAAGAACTTTGATTTCTGCACAAAAACAACACCATGGCAATTCTGCTGAAAACAGCGTCAGTCCGGGTTAGTTTCATTCAAATCATGCAAATTAGAGTCCAAAATAAGAGCAAAAGTGTTTGTAAAATTAGATACAACGGAGACGTATCACTCAACAGGTGAAATATCATGCATAACTTCTTGATAGAGAGAGAAAGAAATAGCACTTATACTAGCACCAAGATCACATAAACCATGATAGCAATGATCTCCAATCTTAACAGAAACAAGAGGCATGCCAAGAACTCTTTTATTTTTATCTAACTTATCTTGTTTAGTTCTAACAATTTTAGCAATTCTAGCAGCTTCTTCATATAAATATATATCATGCCCATCAATATTATCAACCAGGAGATCTTGAGCCATTGCAATAGGAGGTTCTACTTTAATTTGTTCAGAGGTTTTAGGTGCTTTAATATAACTCTTACGAACCATAGTTGTAGCCTTAGCATGTTCCTTAATTCTAGTAGGAAAAGGAGGCTTCTCAATATAAGCAGTAGGCACAATAGGATTAGCAGAATAGGCTAATGTTTCAGTTTTAGCAATAATAGGTTCTTCACAAGTATCTTTAATGGGTTCATGATATTTAAACCACTTCTCTTTAGGAAGATCAACATGAGCTGCAAAAGATTCACAAGATGTAGCTACTATCTCATAATCGAGTCCATATTTTGCACTAAGCTCATGAAAAACATCTGTTTCTACAAAAGACTTAACACAATCATATTCAAGATTTATACCCAACTCTTTACCTTTGTCGACCTCCCAATCTTCAGAGTTGCGTTTAATTCTTTCGATAAGGTCTCATTTGAATTCAATTTGCCTACTTGAGAAAGAACCAGCAGAAGAAGAATCAAGCATTTTTTATCATGAAGAGAAAGCCTAGCATAAAAATTATGAACAATAATATCTCTCGAGAGCTTATGATTGGGGCATTTGAGCATCAAGTCCTTAAGCCTCCCCCAAGCTTGAGCGATACTTTCTCCTTCTCAAGGCCAAAAGTTATAGATATAATTCCGATCACGATGAACCAAGTGCATAGGATAAAATTTCTGATGGAATTCCATCTTTGTTTGGTTCCAGTTCGATGATTCGGGATCATCCAATAGCCTATACCATGCCAATGCTTTTCCCTCCAAAGATAAAGGGAATAATTTCTTTTTAACTTCATCCCTCGATAGACCTGCAATCTTAAATAAACATCCATCATGGTGAAGTGTCATGTAGTCGACGTTCACACGACACTACTAGAGGAAGAACAACATAACGTATCATCAAAACATTGAACGGTGATCAACTTCACATGATTACTAATAACAAGACTTCTCCCATGTCCTCAAGAACAAATAGAACTACTCATAAAACATAATTTTGTTCATGATTAGAGGATATAAATATGTGTTTAACAATCTGAACATATAATCTTCCACCAAGTAAACCAACTAGCATCAACTACAAGAGGTAATCAATACTACTAGCACCCCCAGGTACCAATCTGAGGTTGGATACAAAGATTGAGCACAAGAGATGAACTAGGGTTTTGATATGAGATGGTGCTGGTGAAGATGAGTCCTCCCACGATGAGAGGAGCACTGGTGATGACGATGGCTTCGATTCCCCCTCCTCGGAGGGAAGTATCACCGGCGGAATCGCTCCGCCGGAGAGCAAAAGTGCTCCTGCCCTGGTTCCGCCTCGAGGTGGCGGTGGCTGGTCCCGAAATCCTTCTATTTTTTTCTAGGGAAAATGGCTTCATATAGGGGAAGATGGGCACCAGTGGCCCTCTGTGGGCCCCACAAGTCACCAGGGCGCACCTTGGGGGGTAGGGCACGCCCCCTGACTTGTGGGCCCATAAAGGGTCTTATCGGTACTTCTTTCTTCCTGTATTTTTTATATATTCCAAAATAAATCTCCGTTAATTTTCATGTCATTTGGAGCTCCGGAGAATTGTTATCTCTGCAGTAGCTTTTTCAGGTAAGAATTCCAGCTGCAGGTAATCTCCCTCTTTTGACGTATCTTGCATTTTAAGATAGAAAGGGCATTAGAACTGCATCATAAAATGGAATATAACTTCACAACAATATAAATAACAGTAGGAAATCATGATGCAAAATGGACGTATCAATCCCCACTTCCTATACGGAACTTTTTTGTTTGCAAAATTAAAGGTACTTCTTTATCATGAGAATCATTATCATGGGTAGGTGTTTTTAGTGTTTTCTCATGATTTTCTCTAGAATAATCTTCACTAGCATCTTTAGCAACAACTTCTTCAGAAATTTGATCTTTCATAAGATTTACACAAGGCAGCTTTAAAATCATAAGACTCCGCACTTGTGGCGGGAGGAGCAATAGGAGTACTAATAAAATCATTGTTATTAGTACTAGAAAAATCACATATCTTAGTGTTCTCAGCAGTAGACATGATGTTAGCGAAACCAGAAATAGCAACACAAGATATTTTTGGTATTTTGGAAATTTTTGGCAAGCAAAGCAAAAGGAAAAAGTTACTAGGCAAGAAATAAAACAAGCAAATAAAGGGTTTGTGCGAAGGCACCTGATTTGGTAGAGAAGAAGACTCCCCGGCAACGGTGCCAGAAATTTCTTTGCTACTCCCGCATGAGTCGTTGGGTTTCCCCAAAGAGGAAGGGTGATGTAGATAGTAGCAAAGCTTTCCCTCAGTTAAGAACCAAGGTTTATCGAACCAGTAGGAGATCCTAGGCTTCCAATATAAGAAACACCTACACAAAAAAATGCTTGCACCCAACGCAGCAAGAGGGTTCGATAAAGTAAAACAACAAGATAATAAAGGAAAAGGAGGCAATTTGTATGGAAGAAAGTATTGATGGAGAATGAACCCAAGGACCATAGGTTCACTAGAGGTATCTCTCTCAAAAGCAGGCAATTGGCATGGTAACAAATTACAGTTAGGCAATTGACAAGAATATCGATCTTTATGACTATGGTCATTCATGGCATAATCTCATATAGGCATTACGTCCATGATAAGTAGACCGTTAATCCAACAGCATCTAAAATTGCGGGTTGGTACAACCCATGTTTTTGATAATTTGACGATGTCTGCCTGGTATTTGGACTGTATGACGCTGCCCGGATGGTCTCAGGTCCACTTTGGTTGTTCTCGGTAGGTGTCCCCGGGTGGAAGGATCACGTCATGTACCATAGGGTATTGACCCGTCTGTTGGGTTGCCCTGTCCGGCCAAAGAAGGACATGGGCAACGATCATGGGAGAAGTAGTCAGGCCCTTGACAGCCCCATGGGTCTATGGTAGGCATGAAACACACCGAGCCTGGGGCTCGCGCGCTAGCTCAGTCTGGGTCTGTAGGTCATTGCATCAAAGGAAAGTGGAGGACCCGGGGCTGGGTCCATGAGTGATAAAGGCTGGTGGCTTAGAGGCTTCAGTCCTAACCGATTTCTCGATTGCATCGGACCCATACGTCCAACGGATTTGGCTCACGGGCAGTTTATGGCTTTTGATGTTTGATGGGTTTGTCTAACCGATGGAATCTAAAGTGTCCTTCGGTCCGTGATTATATATGTGCCCGGCTAGCGCCAGGGAAGTAACTCGGCACGGTCGAGCATGCGCATGCTTGTTCTTCTGTCGGTAGGCTCCTCTCTAACTGCTGATGAGTGAAGTGTGGTGCACCTATGGTGGTAGAGGGATGTAAATGGTCATATCGAGGGTGGTAGGGTGCTACTTGTAGACTGCGTTGGTATTTCCCCGAAGAGGAGAGGATGATGCAGTATAGTAGAGATAAGTATTTCCCTCAGTTAAGAACCAAGGTTATCAATCCAGTAGGAGAACCAAGCAAAATCCCGTTAAGCGCACCTGCACACACAAAAGCAAACACTTGCACCCAACGCAAATAAGAGGGTTGTCAATCCTCTTAACGGTTATTTGCAAGGATTAATTTTGATAGTGGTAGATAGATAAACTAAAATACTAAATAAAATAAAAGTAAATAAATTGCAGCAAGGTATTTTTTATTTTAATATATGATAAAAGTAGACCCGGGGGCCATAGTTTTCACTATAGGCTTCTCTCTCGAACGCATAGCATACGGTGGGTAAACAAATTACTGTTGGGCAATTGATAGAAAAGCAAATAATTATGACGGATTCATGGCAATGATCATGTATATAGGCATCATGTCCGAGACAAGTAGACCAACTCCTGCCTGCATCTACTACTATTACTCCACCCATCGACCGCTATCCAGCATGCATCTAGGGTATTAAGTATGAAACAGAGTAATGCCTTAAGCAAGATGACATGATGTAGACAAAGTAAACTCAAGCAATATGATTAAACCCCATCTTTTTATCCTTAATGGCAACAATACAAATACGTGTCATGTCTTCTGTCACTGGGATTGAGCACCGCAAGATTGAACCCATCACAAAGCACCTCCCCCATTGCAAGATAAATCAATCTAGTAGGCCAAACCAAATCGATAGATCGGAGAGAAATACAAAGCTATAATAATCATGCATAAAAGAGTCCAGAGAAGACTCAAATATTTCTCATGAATAATCTGATCATAAACTCACAATTCATCGGATCCCAACAAACACACCGCAAAAGAAGATTACATCGGATAGAACTCCAAGAACATCGAGGAGAACATGGTATTGAAGATCAAAGAGAGAGAAGAAGCCATCTAGCTACTAGCTATGGACCCGTAGGTCTGTGGTAAACTACTCACACATCATTGGAAGGGCAGCAAGGTTGGTGAAGAAGCCCTCCGTGATCGATTCCCCCTCGAGCAGAGTACCGGAAAAGGCCTCCAGATGGGATCACGGAAGAACAGAGGCCTGCGGCGGTGGAAAGGTTTTCTCTTCTGTCTCTCTGGTATATTGGGAATATTTGGGAATTTATAGCGCTGGAATTAGGTCAGGAGGGGCTACGAGGGGCCCACAAGCCTGGGGGTGCGCCTACCCCCCTGGGCGCGCCCTCCAGGCTTGTCGCCTCCGCGTGGCTCTTCTGGTCTTCTCCCGAAGCTTCGTGGGTCTCTTCTGGTCTAGAAAAAATTAATCCAAAGTTTTTTTCTCGTTTGGACTCTTTTTGATAATGATTTTCTGAAAAGGCAAAAACAAGCAAAAAAACAGCAACTGGCACTTGGCACTGGGTTAATAGGGTAGTCCTAAAAAATGATATATAATGGCATATAATTGCATATAAAACATCCAAGATTGATACTATAATAGCATGGAACAATAAAAAATTATAGATGCGTTGGAGACGTATCAAGCATCCCCAAGCTTAATTCCTGCTCATCCTCGAGTAGGTAAATGATAAAAACAGAATTTTTGATGTGGAATACCTACCTAACATGTATCATCATGTAATCTCTCTCTTACGGTTTGAATAATAAGATCCGAATGATTCAAAGCAATAGTCTATAGTTTGATATAAAGACATCAATACTCAGGCATACTAATAAACAATCATGTCTTTCAAAATAAAAATGCTAAAGAACGTTATCCCTACAAAATCATATAATCCTGTCATGCTCCATCTTCTTAACATAAAATATTTATCATGCACTACCCCGATGACAAGCCGAGCAATTGGCTCATACTTTTTAACGCGCTTCAACTTTTTCAACTCCCATGCAATACATGAGCGCAAGCCATGGATATAGCACTATGGGTGGAATAGAGTATGGTGGTAGAAATTAATAAGGGGAAGTCAAAAATAAGAAGATAGTCTCACATCAACGAGGCTAATCAACAGGCTATGGAGATCCCCATCAATTGATGTTAATGCGAGGAATAGGGATTGCCATGCAACGGATGCGCTAAGAGCTATAAGTGTATGAAAGCTCAACATGAAAACTAAGTGGGTGTGCATCCAACTTGCTTGCTCATGAAGACCTCGTGCATTTGAGGAAGCCCATCATCGGAATATACAAGCCAAGTTCTATAATGAAAAATTCCCACTAGTATATGAAAGTGACAAAATAGGAGACTCTCTATATGAAAAACATGGTGCTACTCTGAAGCACAAGTGTGGAAAAAGGATAGTACTATTGCCCCTTCTCTCTTTTTCTCTCATTTTTTTTGTGGGCTCTTTTTGGCCTCTTTTTTTTAGAACGGTCTCATGGACCTCATCCCCACTTTTTCGAGGACTCATTAGTCTCCACCATTCTTTCCTCACTGGGACAATGCTCTAATAATGATGATCATCACACTTTTATTTACTTACAACTCAATATTACAACTCGATACTAGAACAATATGACTCTATATGAATGCCTCTGGCAGTGTACCAGGATGTGCAATGATACTAGCGTAACATGTATAAAAATGATGAATGGTGGCTGAGCCACAAATACTATGTCAGCTATATGATCATGCAAAGCAATATGACAATGATGATGTGTGTCATAAAATGGAACGGGGGAAGTTGCATGGCAATATATCTCGGAATGGCAATGGAAATGCCATGACAGGTAGGTATGGTGGCTGTTTTGAGGAAGATATAAGGAGGCTTATGTGTGATAGAGCGTATCATATCACGGAGTTTGGATGGACCGGTGAAGTTTGCACCAATTCTCGATGTGAGAAAGGGCAATGCACGGTACCGAAGAGGCTAACAAATTGCAGAAAGGTGAGAGTGCGTATAATCCATGGACTCACATTAGTCATAAAGAACTCACATACTTATTGTGAAAGTTTATTAGCCCTCGAAGCAAAGTACTACTACGCATGCCCCTAGGGGATAGATTGGTAGGAAAAGACCATCGCTCGTCCCCGACCGCCACTCATAAGGTAGACAATCAAGAATAAATCATGCTCCAACTTCTTAGCATAACGATAGATCATACGTGCATGCTTCGGGAATCACAAACCTTAACACCAATATTCTTACTAAACCACAATTATCTACTAGCACCTCCCACATATTACCATCTTAATATCGCAAAACTATTGCAAGGAATCAAACTTATCATATTCAGTGATCTACATGAAAGTTTTTATTATATCCCTTTTGAATACCTATCATATCAGGACCAAATTCATAACCCGTGCATATTACCATTGCTAATTATTAGAATCTCAAAACGATATAAGTGAAGCATGAGAGTGCAACTATTTATTTAAAATATAACCACCGTCGTGCTCTAAAAGATATAAGTGAAGCACTAGAGCAACTGCCTAGCTCAAAAGATATAAGTGAAGCACATAGAGTATTCTAACAAATCACGAATAATGTGTGTCCCTCTCAAAAAGGTGTGTTCAGCAAAGATGATTGTGACAAACTAAAAACCAAACAAAAGCAAATAAACTATATCACAAGACGCTCCAAGTAAAAGACATATCCTGTGATGAATAAAAATATAGCTCCAAGTGAGTTACCGATAGATTGTAGACGAAAGAGAGGATGCCTTCTGGGACATCCCCAAGCTTAGACGCTTGAGTCTTCCTTGAATATTACCTTGGGGTACCTTGGGCATCCCCAAGCTTAGGCTCTTGCCGCTCCTTATTCCTTTATCCATCGTAGTCTCACCCAAAACTTGAAAACTTCAGCACACAAAACTCAACAGAAACCTCGTGAGATCCATTAGTATAACAAACAAATCTTAAACTTTAGGTACTATTGTAAATTGATTCATATTTAATATTGGCATAATGCTACTGTACTCCAACTTCTTCATGACTCATACCCCCCGATACAATCCATAGATTCATCAAAATAAGCAAACTATGCAACAAAAACGGAATCTGTCTAAAACAGAACAGTCTGTAAAGATCTATTTAAAAGTCATACTTCTATAACTCCAAAAATTCGGAAAAATTAGGACAACGTAAAAAAAATTATATATCAATACTGTGTAAAAAAACTCAGAATTTTATCACGCTCCAGCAAAAAATCAAAATTCCAGCACTGGACGCATTAGTTTCTGTTTTCCAACAACATCAATCATACTATCATACAAATCATCCCAAAGGCATTACTTGGCACAAGCACTAATTAAAAGATAAAAACACAATCATAATAGAGGCTATAATTGTGTAAACACACAAGAACAGAAAGTAAAAACAAAAATTTATTTTATTCATTGGGTTGCCTCCCAACAAGCGCTATTGTTTTATGCCCCTAGCTAGGCATAATGCATAGTTTCAAGTGTTGTCATCCTTCAAGTTAATTCCATAAGTGGCCCTCATAATAGATTCATAAGGTGCTTTAATTCTCTTTCTAGGGAAGTGTTCCATCCCTTTCTTTAATGGAAATTGAAATCTTATATTACCTTCTTTCATATCAATAATAGCACCTATTGTTCGTAGAAAAGGCCTACCAAGTATTATGGGGCAAGAAGGATTGCATTCAATATCAAGAACAATAAAATCCATGGGCACATAATTTATATTTGCAAGGATAATCACATCATTTATTCTACCCAATGGTTTTTTAATAGTAGAATCCGCAAGATGCAAATTAAGGGATCAATGATCCATGTCGGTGAGACCTAGCACATCACACAAAGACTTTGGTATAGTGGAAACGCTAGCACCAAGATCACATAGAGCATTACATTCATAATCTTTAATTTTGACTTTAATAGTAGGTTCCCATTCATCTTGTAATTTTCTAGGAATTGAAACTTCCAACTCAAGTTTTTCTTCATGCACTTTCATCATGGCTTCTACAATATGTTTAGTGAAAGCTTTATTTTGGTCATATGCATTTGGTGAATTAATCATGGATTGCAACAAGGAAATACACTCAATTAAAGAACAACTATCATAATTAAAGTCCTTGTAATCCAAAGTAGTGGGTGCATTACTATTTAAAGTTTTGACCTCTCCAAACCCACTTTTTTCATTTTTATCATTAAGATTATCACCCTCCAAGCAATTGGGACTCCTTCTATCTAAAGTTGACTCTTCTTTAGTTCATTTTTCATCAAGTTTTATGTTACTAAATAATGATTCGATAGGAGTGACACCAATCATTTTAATATCTTCATCACTACTACGATAGAAACCGGGTGGAATCGCTTTTTCTAGAAATTCTTGCTTAGCTCTCAACCTAGTGTTCTGTTCTTTAATTTCATTAATGGAGACATAGATAGCTTTAATAGAATCATTTATATCATGCTTGGGTGGCAAAAAATTTAGTTTTGAGATTTTCCACATCATGAGCAATTCTATCCATGTTCCTAGCCAATTCATCAACTCTATTCAATTTTTCTTCTATCATAGCATTGAAATACTTTTGTGAATTAATAAATTCTTTAATATTACTTTCAAGATCAGAGGGCATCCTATTATTATTATTATATGGGTTACCATAGGAATTGCCATAATTATTAGAGGAATTTCCAGGAAACGGTCTAGGATTGAAATTACCCCTATAAGCATTATTTTTGAAATTATTTCTAGAGACAAAATTCACATCAATAGCATCATTATTTTGCTCAATCAAAGTAGACAATGGCACATCACTAGGATCAATATGAGCATTTTTACTAGCAACCAATTTCAACAAAGCATCCATCTTATCACTCAAAGTATTAATTTCTTCGACAGAATTTACCTTCTTACCAGTTGGAGTTCGTTCAGTCTGCCATTGAGAATAATTTGTCATAATATTGTCAAGAAGTTTTGTAGCTTCTCCCAATGTAATTTCCATAAAAGTACCACCTGCAGCAGAGTCTAGCAAATTTCTAGAAACAAAGTTTAGTCTCGCATAAAAAATGTGTATGATCATCCATAAATTTAAGCCATGTGTTGGGAAATTTCTTATCATTAATTTCATTCTCTCCCAAGACTGTGCAACATGTTCATGCTCAAGTTGCTTAAAATTCATAATTTGATTTCTTAAAGAAATAATCTTAGCGGGAGGAAAATACTTGGTAATAAAAGCATCCTTACACTTATCCCAAGAATCAATACTATTTCTAGGCAAGGATGAAAACCAAGTCTTAGCGCGATCTCGTAGTGAGAACGGAAATAATTTTAATTTGACAATATCATTATCCACATCTTTTTTCTTTTGCATATCACAAAGCTCAACGAAAGTATTTAGATGGGATGCAGCATATTCATTAGGACTACCAGAAAATTGTTCTTTCATAACAAGATTAAGCAAAGCAGCATTAATGTCACATGACTCCGCACTAGTGGCGGGAGGAGCAATAGGAGTACTAATAAAATCTTTATTATTAGTATTGGAAAAGTCACACAATTTTGTATTTTCTTGAGACATCGCGACGAAGCAAGCAAACTAGCAAACAAGCAAATAAAAATATTTTTGTGTTTTTGTAAAAAAATATTAGAAGTGGGGGAGATGAAAACGAGAGGCAGATGCAAATAAAATAAAATAAATGCAAATGGATGATAGTTTGTGCGAAGGTACTTGGTAATTTTGATGATGTCTCCCCGGCAACGGCGCCAGAAATTCTTCCTGCTACTTGTATACTGCGTTGGTATTTCCCCGAAGAGGAGAGGATGATGCAGTATAGTAGAGATAAGTTTTTCCCTCAGTTAAGAACCAAGGTTATCAATCCAGTAGGAGAACCAAGCAAAATCCCGTTAAGCGCACCTTCACACACAAAAGCAAACACTTGCACCCAACGCAAATAAGAGGGTTGTCAATCCTCTTAGCGGTTATTTGCAAGAATTAATTCTGATAGTGGTAGATAGATAAAATAAAATACTAAATAAAATAAAAGTAAATAAATTGCAGCAAGGTATTTTTGATTTTAATATATGATAAAAGTAGACCCGGGGGCCATAGTTTTCACTAGAGGCTTCTCTCTCGAACGCATAGCATACAGTGGGTAAACAAATTATTGTTGGGCAATTGATAGAAAATAAAATGATTATGACGGATTCATGGCAATGATCATGTATATAGGCATCACGTCCGAGACAAGTAGACCGACTCCTGCCTGCATCTACTACTATTACTCCACCCATCGACCGCTATCCAGCATGCATCTAGGGTATTAAGTATGAAACAGAATAACGCCTTAAGCAAGATGACATGATGTAGACAAAGTAAACTTAAGCAATATGATTAAACCCCATCTTTTTATCCTTAATGGCAACAATACAAATATGTGCCATGTCTTCTGTCACTGGGATTGAGCACCGCAAGATTGAACCCATCACAAAGAACCTCCCCCATTGCAAGTTAAATCAATCTAGTAGGCCAAACCAAATCGATAGATCGGAGAGAAATACAAAGCTATAATAATCATGCATAAAAGAGTTCAGAGAAGACTCAAATATTTCTCATGAATAATCTGATCATAAACTCACAATTCATCGGATCCCAACAAACACACCGCAAAAAAAGATTACATCGGATAGAACTCCAAGAACATCGAGGAGAACATGGTATTGAAGATCAAAGAGAGAGAAGAAGCCATCTAGCTACTAGCTATGGACCCGTAGGTCTGTGGTAAACTACTCACACATCATCGGAAGGGCAGCAAGGTTGATGAAGAAGCCCTCCATGATCGATTCCCCCTCCGGCAGAGTACTGGAAAAGGCCTCCAGATGGGATCGCGGAAGAACAGAGGCTTGCGGTGGCGGAAAGGTTTTCTCTTCTGTCTCTCTGGTATATTGGGAATATTTGGGAATAAAGGGGCTACGAGGGGCCCACAAGCCTGGGGGGCGCGCCTACCCCCCTGGGCCCGCCCTCCAGGCTTGTCGCCTCCTCGTTGCTCTTCTGGTCTTCTCTCGAAGCTTCGTGGGTCTCTTCTGGTCCAGAAAAAATTAATCCAAAGTTTTTTTCTCGTTTGGACTCTTTTTGATAATGATTTTCTGAAAAGGCAAAAACAAGCAAAAAAACAGCAACTAGCACTAGGCACTGGGTTAATAGGTTAGTCCCAAAAAATGATATATAATGGCATATAATTGCGTATAAAACATCCAAGATTGATACTATAATAGCATGGAACAATCAAAAATTATAGATACATTGGAGACGTATCATAGGGCCCATTGTCGGGTGGGAGTACGGCCACAAAGAGCGTGAGGCGTTTTTCTTTTATCAGCTGGGTGTGAGGTATTGCCTGGTTGAATGTACGCAAGGCTACGGTGTACGAACCAAGGGGCGACCGCCTCGGGATATGATATAATAATGACATTTTCCTTCCCCTCACGAAGAAGCTTCCCTTGCAATTAAAATACTTTAGTAAATTCCTACATTTTTGGCAAGGAGGTAGTGAGCTTGGACGCCATGCTTGTGCTCGCCATAGCAGCTCGGCTGACCGACGACATGCCATGGTTCGGAGGTGACTTGCCCTGTTTGTTAGCATGTGCTTCAAAACACTAGGTGGGAGTTTTTATTCCGTGGGAAAGACAATTTTTGATTTGCTTTGATAGATTATCTTTTCAACGGATTAAATTCTCGATCACTCAACCAAAAATCACATGAGGGTGAAGTACGCTCAGACCTTCTCCAATTCTATCATTTAGTTGTAATTCATGGCTAAACCAATAGCAAGGGTATCTTATTGAGTATAAAGGGAATGGATTTTGTTTGGCATGAGCTATCATTCTATTTCTATAATTAATAGAGCGATGGCAGCTTCTTTTAATTATCCTCTTTGCATTAAGGCTTCATGTGTGAGGCGCCGCGTTAGTAAAACAACGAACTAATGGAGGGAGAATAGATTTCATCTCTGGTTCATTAGTATCGATGACTTCGCAAAGTTGGCTTTGAGATTCTGTGGAGACATCCCACAACATTCCGTACGGCCAGACCGTAGTGTGGAAAGAGGGTGCATGATGGGGTGTCGTGGTAGTTGCGACGGGGGTCCCAGCATGTTGCATGTACTTGGTCTATTGTAATCGCTTGCCCTCCCTTTCCTGTTTGCAGGCGTTCGAAACTACAGCTTTGTGCTTCGATTGCCCTAGTCTTATTCCTCTTGTAGTTACACGCCCCTTCCCAAGCCAAACAGCTAGGTGCAGTACAACATAACCTGCCCGGCACGGGGCGCCCGACTATGGCGGGGGTGCCTACCCGGCACGGGGAGCCCACTGGGCGAGGGATGCAGAGTATATCATATCGAGGGTGATCGGGCGCATTGCCGGGTGGGAGTGCGGCCACGAAGGGCGTGAGGTGTTTTTCTTTTATCAGCTGGGCATGAGGTGTTGCCTGTTTCAACGTACGCAAAGTTACGGTGTACGAACCAAGGGCCGTCCGCCTCGGGATATGATATAATAATGACGTTTTCCTTCCACTCACGGAGAAGCTTCCCCTGCAATTCAGTAAATCCTGCATTTTCGACAAGGAGATAGTGAGCTTGGACGCCATGCTTGTGCTCGACATAGCAGCTCAGCTGACCGACGACATGCCATGGTTCAGGGATGACTTGCTCTGTTTGTTAGCCTGTGCTTCAAAACACTAGGGGGAAGTTTTTATTTTGTGGGAAAGACAATTTTCGATTTGCTATGATAGATTATCTTTTCAATGGATTAAATTCTCGTGCACTCAACCAAAAAGCACATGCGGGTGAAGTACGCTCGGGCCTTCTCCGATTCGATCGTTCAGTTGTAATTCACGGCTAAACCAATAACAAGAGTATCCTACTGAGTATTGAGGGCATGGGTTTTGTTTGGCATTAGCTGCCATTCTATTTCTGTAATTAATAGAGTGATGGCGACTTCTTTTAATATCCTCTTTCCATTAAGGCTCCATGTGTTGCGTTAGTAAAACAACGAATTAATGGAGGTAGAGCAGATTTCGTCTCTGGTTCATTAGTACTGATGACTTCATGAGAGTCTGGGGATACATCCCAAAACATCCTGCCCGGCCAGAGTGTGGAAAGAGGGTGTGATGCCCCCGGCCCGACCGTGCACTAATCATACACGCAAGTGCGCATCTCATGATGGTCATGGAGTTCGCCGGAGTGGCCGGTATCGATGGCCACGACGAGCTGGGCGGCGGCCGGAGCAAGAGCTCGGCGCAGTCGAGCCTACGGGGTACGGGGAAGAAAGGGGGAAGGTCAAGAAGGACCGGGTGCTCACAATGGCTCTGTAGGGAAGGGCAGCGGGCTCGGGGAGGCGCCGGTTGTAGCAAATTGACGGCGTGGCCGAGGCAGTCGCCGGTGAAGGGAGCGGTCGCGGGCGTCGTCGCGGAGGCTCCCCGGCGTCGATCCAGTGGCGATGGTGAAGAAGGCGACGATGACGGAGCTGCGGGGTAGCTCGGAACGGAGAGGGGAGGCCGGTGGCCACGCGGTCTACGAAGGTCCGGCCATGGCGGATCAGGGTACTCGGGAGAGGGAGCAACGACGTGATGAGGAAAAAGGAAAGGACTAGGGTTCATCCAGGGGGGGCTCGGGCGTTCTTATCCTCCCGGGGGAGTCGTCGGATGATCGATAGCGCGAGATCGAGTGCGTGGATGGCGTGCAGGCTTCGGCCGCGCGCCATGGCTTCTGGCCAGCGGGAGGAAGGAGAAGGCCTAGCCAGGCTGGGCCGAATTGCACTATAGGACCTAAGCCCACTAGCACAGTGCCCACTTTCTTTTATCTTTTTCTTTTATGTTTTGATTTTCCTTTTCTGTTTTGCCTTTTCTTTTTACACCATTTGACTTTTGTAAAATGTGGGACTTAGCCCATTAATTACTAGGCAATATTTGGTACTGCCACAAAAAGTTAGGAGGCAAGATGATTTCATTTGAATTTTGAATAATTAAAAATGGATTAATGGTGCTGCTTTGGTCACTGTTTTGGATGCTAGGGTCATCTTGGGAATTTTAGTGATGTTGTTTTCCTTAAGACAAATTACTATGGAATATTTCCAAAATGATGAACTATTTAGTTTTCAAATTTGATCAACTTTTATTTTCATCTGCAATTCAAATCTGATTTTGAATTTGATTTTGGAACAAGTGGCAATTGTTATTAGTAAAAGGAGATGATTTGGCATTAATCAAGAGGGATTATTGTAGCTTAATACATGGGGGGTGTTACAACTCTCCTCCTCTAAAAGAAATTCTCGTCCCGATAATTAAGAGGTAGAAGGGAAAAGATCGGGGTATTCTTCGTGAAGATGATCCTCACGTTCCCAGGTGGCTTCATCTTCAGTATGATTCGACCACTGAACTTTAAGGAACTTGATTGCCTTCTGACAGGTTCGACATTCAGCTTGATCAAGAATATGGATCAGATGCTCCTTATAAGACAGGTCATCCTGCAATTCAAGCACTTCATGATCCACTGCTCGAGTCGGATCCTTGAAGCAGCGGCGGAGTTGCGACACATGGAAAACATCGTGAACCTGAGAAAGGTTCGGCGGTAGTTCCAACTGATATGCCACTTCTCCAGGTCTTGCGAGAATACGGAATGGGCAATTGTAGCGAGGAGCTAACTTGCCCTTGATTCTGAAGCGGTGAGTGCCCTTCATCGGGGTGACACGAAGATAAGCCTGTTCGCCAGGTTGATAGACCATTACCTTGTGTTTACGGTCATAATTGCTCTTCTGACGAGACTGAGCAGTTTTCAGATGTTCACGAACGATACGGACTTGCTCTTCAGCGTGTTGGATAATGTCCGGACCAAAGAGTAGCCGTTCCCCAGTTTCTGACCAATTCAGAGGAGTTCGGCACTTATGTACATAAAGAACTTCAAATGGTGCCATCTTCAGACTGGCTTGATAGCTATTGTTGTAAGAGAATTCAGCATACAGGAGAGATTCCTCCCATTTCTTGCCAAAGGAGATGACACATGCGCGAAGCATATCTTCTAGCACTTGGTTGACTCGTTCAACTTGACCCTGGGACTGGGGGTGAAAAGCGGTGCTAAAGGACAGATGAGTTCTCATAGCTTCTTGGAAACTTTCCCAGAACCTTGAGGTAAAGAGGCTGCCACGGTCTGAACTGATCTCCAACGGAACACCGTGAAGTGACTCAATTCTGGAAACATACAAGTCTGCTAACTGACTAGCAGTGATTGTCTCCTTGACTGGCAGAAAATGAGCAACCTTTGAGAATCGGTCAATGACGACAAGAATAGCATCATGACCCTTCTGTGACCTGGGAAATCCAGTAATGAAATCCATTTCAACCTTGTCCCATTTCCATTCAGGAATAGCAAGTGGTTGCAGAGTACCAGCAGGTTTTTGATCTTCTGCTTTGATGCGACGGCAAATGTCACACTCAGCAACATAACGAGTAATGTCTCGCTTCATACCAGGCCACCAGTACCGCTGATGAATGTCTTGGTACATCTTGGTACTACCCGGATGAATAGACAAAGGTGTATCATGTGCTTCTTTCATGACATCCGAGCGCGAGTCCAGATTTTTCTTTCTAGGGACCACTAGGCGGCCTTTGAAGAACAAGGCACCATCATCATCAACAGTGATGAATGATGAATTTCCTTTGGAGAGATAGCTCTTAATCTTCTCGACTTCAGAATCATAATTCTACCTTGTCTTGATGTTGCTCTCGAGATCTGGTTCAACAACCAAGGTATTTAGATATCCTTGAGGAACTATCTCGATGTTCATCTTTCGAAGCTCTTCATACAGGAGTGGTTGCTGTAGCTGAACCTCAAGTTCACAATAGTAGGATTTACGGCTCAGGGCATCAGCCATTACATTAGCCTTGCCAGGGGTATAAGAAATACCCAAGTCATAGTCTGTAATGGCCTCCATCCATCTTTGCTGACGGAGGTTCAGAGATGGCTGAGTGAACAAGTACTTCAGACTTTGATGATCTGTGTAGATCTCGCAATGATTACCAAGTAGGTAATGTCGCCATAACTTCAATGCACAAATAACTGATGCCAGTTTGAGATCATGCATTGGATAGTTCTCTTCATGAGGACGCAACTGTCGAGAGCCATAAGCAATCACCTTGTGCTCTTGCATTAGGACACAGCCTAATCCTTGTCGGGATGCGTCGCAATAAATGACGAATTACTTGCGAGAATCGGGAGGAGCAAGCACTGGGGCAGATGTCAGTTTGTCTTTGAGTGTTTGAAAACTTTCCTGGCATTTGTCTGTCCACTCAAACTTAATGCCCTTGTGAAGCAAATCAGTCAAAGGCTTGGCAATCTTGGAGAAGTTCTCGACAAAACGGCGGCAATAGCTGGCGAGTCCGAGAAAACTTCTGACTTGCTTGACATTCTTCGGGGGAGTCCATTCAAGAATAGCCTGAACTCGTTCTGGGTTAACAGCAATGCCATCTTTGGAAATCACATGGCCGAGATATGTCACTTCAGATAACCAGAACTCGCACTTGGAATACTTGGCATACAGTTGATGTTCACGCAGCTTCTCTAGTACAAGCCGAAGATGTTCGGCATGTTCTTCTTCATTCTTCGAATATACAAGGATATCATCCAGATAAACCACGACGAATTTGTCGAGGTAATCCATGAAGATGTCACTACTAGAAAAAAGGCTGTTAGTGGCGCACCAGTTTTTGCTATTAATGGCGCACTATAGGTGTGCCACTATTAACACGCCATTATTAACAAATAGTAATGGCGCACCTCTGGTGCGCCATTAGTAATCCAAATACTAGTGGCGCACCACCTGGTGCGCCATTACTAACACTTCAGGTGCGCCATTGGTAATAGAGGACAGTGCGCCACTACTAACACCCATGATGCGCCATTGCTATTTTTTTGCGATTTTTTTTTGCGATTTTTTTTTTGCAATTTTTTTTTTGAATTTCGTTCTGGTTTGCATCTTGGTACGTTCTTTGTGCCGGGAGGAGGAGGGACTGTGAGGAGGAAGTAGAGGAGGAAGGAGAGGAGGCAGAAGAGGAGGGAGGAGAGGAGGGAGGAGGAGGGAGGAGAGAGGAGAGGAGGAGAGGAGGGAGGAGGAGGGACCGTGAGGAGGAGGAGGGACCGTGAGGAGGAGGAGGGACCATGAGGAGGAGGAGGGAGGAGAGACCGTGAGGAGGAGGGACTGTGAGGAGGAAGGAGGAAGGAGGAGGAGGTCATCGGAGAGGAGGAGGAGGAGGAGGAGGTCGCCGGAGAGGAGGAGCAGGAGGAGGAGTTCGCCGGAGAGGACCGTGAGGAGGAGGGAGGAGGAGGTCGCCGGAGAGGACCGTGAGGAGGAGGTCGCCGGAGAGGACCGTGAGGAGGAGGGAGGAGGAAGGAGGAAGGAGGAAGGAGGAGAGGAGGAGGAGGGAGGAGGAGGTCACCGGAGAGGAGGAGGAGGAGGAGGAGGAGGTCGCCGGAGAGGAGGAGCAGGAGGAGTAGTTCGCCGGAGAGGACCGTGAGGAGGAGGGAGGAGGAGGTCGCCGGAGAGGACCGTGAGGAGGAGGTCGCCGGAGAGGACCGTGAGGAGGAGGGAGGAGGAAGGAGGAAGGAGGAGGAAGGAGGAAGGAGGAGAGGAGGAGATCAGGAGGAGGAGGATAGAAATGTGTGGAGGAGGGAAGTGGATAAGGGTAGTGGGGGTAGGTGGGCGTTTTGAAATTGCCCAGACTTAGTAATGGCGCACCTAGGTGTGGTGCGCCATTACTATGTACCTTAGTAATGGCGCACCTAGGTGTGGTGCGCCATTGCTATGTACCTTAGTAATGGCGCACCTAGGTGTGGTGCGCCATTACTATTTTTAATTATTTTAAAATTTTGAAGGCGGGAAAATAGTAGTGGCGCACTATGCACTGGTGCGCCATTGCTAACTTTTTTTTATTTTTTTATTTTTTTGCCTCCAGATCTTAAAATGGCTGTAACTTTTTTTCTGTTAGGTTTTTGAGGATTCTAAAAAATCGATAACGGGCATAGCCCGTTGAATTCGGATGTAACTTTTCGAGTAGATGCTTTTTCATATAAAAAACTTTTTCATCGGAGGTCGTATGCAAAAGTTACGGCCATTTTACCGAAACACGGCGGCCTTTTGCAAAAAAATTCAAAATTCATGTTTGTTAATTTTCCTAACAACTAGAACACATAACACATGGGCATCTATTTTTTTGAATTTTTTTGAATCTTTTATCATTTTCTTTTATTATTATTTTAAACTGAAAAGGCGATCCACGGGGGGGGGGGGTGTTTGTGTGTGTGTGGTGGGGTGTGTGTTTGTGTGTTTGTGTGTGTTTGTGTGTGTGTGGTGGGGTGTGTGTTTGTGTGTGTGTGGTGGGGTGTGTGTTTGTGTGTGTGTGAGACGTTAGTAATGGCGCACCCTCCCTGGTGCGCCATTGCTAACCCTAGCAATGGCGCACCAGGGAGGGTGCGCCATTACTAACCTCACACACACACGCAGGCACACCCCCACCAGACATAGCAATGGCTCACCACACCTAGGTGCGCCACTACTATGTACCTTAGTAATGGCGCACCTAGGTGTGGTGCGCCATTGCTATGTCTGGTGGGGGGGGGGGATGGACAAAAAAAATAGCAATGGCGCACTGCTCAAGTGGTGCGCCATTAGTAAAAAAATAGCAATGGCGCACCTGATTCTGGTGCGCCACTGCTATATAGCAGTGGCGCACCACCATCATGGTGCGCCATTAATGTCCATATTAGCTATAGCCGTTTTTCTAGTAGTGTGTAGTTCATTAACCGAGAGAAGGTTGCTTGAGCATTGGTTAAGCCAAATGACATGACAGTGTACTCGTAGGAACCATAGCGAGTAACGAAAGCTGTCTTCGGAATATCCTCTTTGCGAACTCGGATCTGGTGGTATCCCAATCTCAAATCAAGTTTAGAGAATACTGAGGAACCAGCAAGTTGATCATATAGATCGTTGATCCGAGGGAGTGGATGCTTGTTCTGAATTGTTGCTTGGTTGATAGGTCGATAATCTTGAACCAACCGATTCGTTCCATCCTTCTTCTTAACAAAGAGAGAAGGTGCTCCCCAAGCAGAAGAACTAGGGCGAATGAAACCCTTACGAAGTGACTTGTCAATTTCCTCCTTAAGTTCAAGGAGTTCATGCGGCGGCATCTTGTATGGGCGCTTGGCAATAGGAGTAGTGCCCGGTTTCAAGTCTATGACGAATTCGACAGCTCTAGCAGGGGGTATTCCTGGAAGTTCTTCTAGAAAGACATCTTGAAAGTCACGAACAACTAGAACGTTCTCGATTCCTTCAAGAGGTGAAGCATTCAATGCATTCAGAGCATATATCTGGCTCTCGGCATTCTGAGCTGTTCGGGCTGAGTATTGGATTGTCTGGCCAGAAGGATGTGTAAGTTGGACTTTCTTAGCAGCATAGTCAATGAAAGCATTATGGGCTTTCAGCCAATCCATACCGAGAATGACATCTATGGTAGAAACCTTGAGGGCCATGAGTGAAGCGGTGAACACTAATCCTCTAATTGCAATGTGGTTGTTGTGGGCTATCATCGAGGTATCCCACCTGGATCCTGGAGAGCTAACCACGAGCGGAGGGTACATGTTTTCGAATGATAAGTCTTGCTTACATGCAAATGCCTCAGATATGAAGGAATGTGACGCTCCTGAATCAAAAAGAACAAAAGCTGGTACTGAGTTAACAGGGAGGGTTCCCATCACGACAGTCGGTTCCTTCTAAGCCTTTTCAGCATCGACATGGTTGTCATGGCAACAGCAGACGGTCTGGTATTATAGTTTCTGGGACGATAGCTTCGACGGCTCTTCTTACGACCCACAGTTGAACGCGGTGAATTTTGAGGCTGATACTGGCAACACTTGAGAGCAAGGTGTCCTGGCTGTCTACACTTGTGGCATAAGCCATCATTATGGGGAGGAGCCATAGCATTGGGCTGTCCACCCTGAATCGTTAGCTGTCTCGGCAGTGGAGGCAGACGAGGTGCGACATAAGACGGCCTTGGTGTTGGAGCAAGTCGGTGATAAACATTGTGCGGGATCCAGACTTGACGTTTCCGAGCAGGCTGACCCGAGGATGGGCCAACATCTCGAGTACGCTTGAGCGACTCCTGGTACTCAGTCAGACCAGTTTCAGCTCGGAAAGCTTGGCTGACAAGCGTCGCAAAGTCCGCGCAATCATGGACAACAAGTGCGAGCTTTATATCAGGGCGCAGTCCTTCTCGGAATTTCTCTTGCTTGCGTGCGTCAGTGCAAACGTCATCTTCAGCATAGCGGGATAAATCGAGAAATTTCCTCTGATATTCATCCACAGTCATTTTGCCATGTGTGAGTTTGCGAAACTCCTTCTTCTTCTGGTCCATCAGACCTTGAGGAATGTGCCGTGCACGGAAAGCTGACTGAAATTCTATCCATGTGGTGGCTATCCCAGTAGGCAGCATACCCCTGTGGCTTTCCCACCATTGAGCAGCAGAACCACTCAGGTGATACGTCGCATAGGTGACGTAACTAGCAGGGGCAACATTGGCCGACTCCATCTGAAAAGCAATGTCACGGAGCCAATCATCAGCATCCATTGGATCAGTCGAGTTACGGAAGGTGGACGGGTTGAGGCGCACGAATTCTTGCAGTGTTATTGGGGCAGGCGCACGAATTCTTGCAGTGTTATTGGATCAGTCGAGTTACGGAAATTGGGCCATTACCCCAGTCATAAACTGACGATTTAGTTCAAACTGCTGCATCAGAGCGGCCATGTAATCTGGCGGTGGTGGAGCACTGGCACCACGGCCACGACCACGGGCATTGGACCTAACCATCCTGCCTAAAATAACAGGGGTTAGTTTAGTAAGAGCAATTGCAAGTGTAAGGAGTCATTCATGATGTAACATGAACAATGAACAAGGAGTGCATTAGATACATATTAGTAGTCATTAAAGACATACAGATCCATGCACAAAGTTGGATTCAAACGGGCAGCACGAGTTCGGAAACGCTCGCAGCTAGACAACTAGGTGGCGCGCAGGCACACGGTGGAGAGATACAACAATGAGACATAGCAAAGACTACATCAACGCTGGAGAAAACTACTGGAGCGAGGAATCTGCAAGTGGCAACGCAGGGTGTCCTCGATAAAAGGATCCTGCGGTCCGTGAACATTGTGAAGCAGAACCTGGCCCACAATTCAAAGAAGGGTTGATTCAAATCTCCGGGTGGATGTGATCACAAGAACCTAATGTTAGTGTTAGTAAAATATTTAACCCGAATAGAAGAGAGATCAGAGTCCCAGAGTAAGGAAGAGGAATAAAAGATCCTAATACCACCCATTGGCGACGTGGGCCCGTAAGCCACAAAGCCACGTTAGTAAAACAGTTTTTGAAGACTAGACTCAACTTCGGCCAAGGAGTTGGAAAGGGGGTTCCACCAGGCAGTCGGCTCTGATACCAACTTGTGACGCCCCCGGCCCGACCGTGCACTAATCATACACGCAAGTGCGCATCTCATGACGGTCACGGAGTTCGCCGGAGTGGCCGGTATCGATGGCCATAACGAGCTGGGGGAAGGTCAAGAAGGACCGGGTGCTCACAATGGCTCTGTAGGGAAGGGCAGCAGGCTCGGGGAGGCGCCGGTTGCAGCAAATCGACGGCGTGGCTGAGGCAGTCGCCGGTGAAGGGAGCGGTTGCGGGCGTCGTCGCGGAGGCTCCCCGGCGTCGATCCAGTAGCGATGGTGAAGAAGGCGATGACGACGCAGCTGCGGGGCAGCTCGGAACGGATAGGGAAGGCCGGTGGCCGCGCGGTCTATGAAGGTCCGGCCATGGCGGATCGGGGTACTCGGGAGAGGGGGCAACAATGCGATGAGGAGGCAGGAAAGGACTAGGGTTCGTCCGGGGGGGCTCGGGCGTTCTTATCCTCCCGGGGGAGTCGTCGGATGATCGACAGCGCGAGATCGAGTGCGTGGACGGCGTGCAGGCTTCGGGCCAAATTGCATTGTAGGACCTAAGCCCACTAGCACAGTGCCCACTTTCTTTTATCTTTTTCTTTTCTGTTTTGATTTTTCCTTTTCTGTTTTGCCTTTTCTTTTTACACCATTTGACTTTTGTAAAATGTGGGACTTAGCCCATTAATTACTAGGCAATATTTGGTACTGCCACAAAAAGTTTGGAGGCAAGATGATTTCATTTGAATTTTGAATAAGTAAAAATGGATTAATGGTGCTGCTTTGGTCACTGTTTTGGATGCCAGGGTCATCTTGGAATTTCAGTGATGTTGTTTTCCTTAAGACAAATTACTATGGAATATTTCCAAAATTATGAACTATTTAGTTTTCAAATTTGATCAACTTTTATTTTCATCTGCAATTCAAATCTGATTTTGAATTTGATTTTGGAACAAGTGGCAATTGTTATTAGTAAAAGGAGATGACTTGGCATTAATCAAGAGGGATTACTGTAGCTTAATACATGGGGGTGTTACAGAGGGTGCATGCCCCGGAGCTTGAATAGAGCCTGATGCCGTGACACACGCAAAAGGATGGGTCCACTCGGGCAATCCCTATAACCGGGAAGTTAAGCAATGCTATGCGCCCCTCGCCTGCTAGGTGGGAAAGCAAGTGGCGTCTTGATGGGCAAGCAACTTGGAGCCCAAGTACCTTGGAGGCCAGCACATCATGGAGGCCAACATACGGTCGATGTAAAGAATATCAGCTTATATCTCAAGCTCACAATAAATATTGGACACTTCCATCAGGGAAATCAAGATATGACCATGATATAATACAATGATATTGGCTACTTATTTGATCCCAACATTGCCATATCAACGACTGAATTTGCTAAAATAGCCTTATTATGGAAGTCATCTAAATAGACTTTAATGACTACGTCCACTTAGTATTCTAATATAATTTCTTTATCTAAAAGCATTGCAAAATTGACACGTCCATTTTGCATCATGTTTTCCTATTGTTATTTGTAGTGTTTTTAATCAATATAACACTTTGTGGAGCAATTCTAATGCCTTTTCTCTCTTAATATGCAAGATTTACACAAGGAGGGAGATTGCCGGCAGCTGGAATTCTGGACCTGAAAAAGCTATGTCAGAGATACCTATTCTGCACTTCTCCAAATGAGCTGAAATTTCACGGAGATTTATTTTTGAATAAATAAAAAATACTGGAGCCAAGAAGTACCAGAGGGGGCCACCCAGGTGCCCACGAGGCACCAGGGCGCGCCACCCCCCCCAGGCGCGCCCTGGTGGCTCGTGGGGCCCCTGGCCAGCCTCTGGCCCCCATTTTCTGGTATATAAGTCCATTTGCCCTAGAAAAAATAAGGAGAAGACTTTTGGGACGGTGCGCCGCCGTCTCGAGGCGGAACTTGGGCAGGAGCACTTTTGCTCTCCGACGGAGAGATTCTGCCGGGGATACTTCCCTCCGGGAGGGGGAAATCAAAGCCATCGACATCACCAACGATCCTCTCATCGTGGGAGGACCAATCTTCGTCAACATCTTCACCAGCACCATCTCATCTCAAACCCTAGTTCATCTCTTGTATTCAATCTTTGTCTCAAACCTCAGATTGGTACCTGTGGGTTGCTAGTAGTGTTGATTACATCTTGTAGTTGATGCTAGTTGGTTTATTTGGTGGAAGATTATATGTTTAGATCTATTATGCTATTTAATACCCCTCTGATCTTGGACATGAAGATGATTTGTGAGTAGTTACTTTTGTTTTTTAGGACATGGGAGAAGTCTTGTCATAAGTAATCATGTGAATTTGGTGTTCGTTCGATATTTTGATGATATGTATGTTGTTGATTCTCTTAGTGGTGTCATGTGAACGTCGACTACATGACACTTCACCATCTTTGGGCCTAAGGGAATGCATTGTGGAGTACTAATTTGATGATGGGTTGCTAGAGTGACAGAAGCTTAAACCCTAGTTTATGCACTATTCCGTAAGGGGCTGATTTGGATCCATATGTTTAATGCTATGGTTAGAGTTATCTTAATTCTTCTTTCGTAGTTGCGGATGCTTGCGAAGGGGGGTAATCATAAGTGGGAGGTTTGTTCAAGTAAGAACAGCACCCAAGCACCGGTCCACCCACATATCAAATTATCAAAGTAGCGAACGCGAATCAAACCAACATGATGAAAGTGACTAGATGAAATACCCATGTGTCCTCGAGAACGCTTTGCTTATTATAAGAGATCGTTCCGGCTTGTCCTTTGCTACAAAAAGGATTGGGCCACCTTGCTGCACTCTTTGTTACTATTGCTACTTGTCACTTGTTACAAATTATCTTGCTATCAAACTACTCGTTACCGATAATTTCAGTGCTTGCAGAAAATACCTTGCTGAAAACCGCTAGTCATTTCCTTCTGCTCCTCGTTGGGTTCGACACTCTTACTTATCGAAAGGACTATGATTGATCCCCTATACTTGTGGCTCATCAAGACTCTTTTCTGACGCCGTTGCCGGGGAGTGAAGCGCCTTTGGTGAGTGGAATTTGGTAAGGAAACATTTATATTACGTGCTGAAATTTACTGTCACTTGTCACTATGGAAAGTAATCCTTTGAGGGGTTTGTTTGGGGTATCTTCACCTCGATCGGAGGCACCAAGTGTTGCTCCTCAACCTACTGCACCTACTGAAAATATTTATTATGATATTCCTTCGGGTATGATAGAGAAACTACTAGCTAATCCTTATGCAGGAGATGGAACGGTACATCCTAATATGCACTTGATCTATGTGGATGAAATTTGTGGATTGTTTAAGCTTGCAGGTTTATCCGGAGATGGAGTTAAGAAGAAAGTATTCCCTTTATCTTTGGAGGGAAAGGCATTGACATGGTATAGGCTATGTGATGATATTGATACATGGGACTGGAACCGATTGAAATTGGAATTCCACCAGAAATTTTATCCTATGCATTTGGTTCATCGTGATCAGAATTATATATATAATTTTTGGCCTCGTGAAGGAGAAAGCATCGCTCAAGCTTGGGGGAGGCTTAAGTACATGATGTACACATGCCCCAACCATGAGCTCTCAAGAGAAATTATCTTACAGAATTTTTATGCTCGGCTTTCTCATGATAATCAAACCATGCTCGATTCTTCTTCGACTGGCTCCTTTATGAAGAAAACTATTGAATTCAGATGGGATCTTCTAGAAAGAATTAAACGCAACTCTGAAGATTGGGAACTCGACAAAGGTAATGAGTCAGGTATAATACTTGAGTTTGATTGTGTTAAATCTTTTATGGATACCGATGCTTTTCGTAAGTTTAACACTAAATATGGACTTGACTCTGAGATAGTAGCTTCCTTTTGTGAATCATTTGCTACTCATATTGATCTCCCTAAGGAGAAGTGGTTTAAATATCATCCCCCTGTTAAAGAAAAGATTGAGGAACCCGTTAGTGTTAAAGAAGAAACAATTGTTTACCATGCTGATCCAGTTGTGCCTACTGCTTATATTGAGAAACCACCTTTTCCTGCTAGGATTAAGGAACATGCTAAAGTTTCAACTGTGGTTAACAAAAGTAATATTAGAGCACCTAAACCCTCTGAACAAATTAAAGTTGAACCTAATATTGCTATTGTTAAAGATCTTTTGGTCGATAATATAGATGGGCATGTTATTTACTTCTGTGATGAAACAGCTAGAATTGCTAAACCAGATTCTAAAGATAAAAACAGACCTGTAGTAGGCATGCCTGTTGTCTCTATTAAAATAGGAGATCATTGTTATCATGGCTTATGTGATTTGGGTGCTAGTGTGAGTGCTATTCCGTTTACCTTATACCAAGAAATTATGAATGATATTGCACCTGTTGAAATAGAGGACATTGATGTTACTAATAAGCTTGCAAACAGAGATACCATTACACCGCTTGGGATCGTTAGAGATGTTGAAGTCTTGTGTGGAAAAATAAAATACCCTACTGATTTTCTAGTCCTCGATTCTCCACAAGATGATTTTTGTCCCATTATATTTGGTAGACCCTTCTTGAACACTGTTAATGCCAAGATTGATTGCGCTAAAGAAATTGTTAGTGTTGATTTTGGTGGTATGTCTCATGAGTTTAATTTCTCCAAGTTTCGTAGACAACCTCATGATAAAGAATTGCCTAGTAAAGATGAAATTATTGGTCTTGCTTCTATTGCCGTACCTCCTACTGATCCGTTAGAACAATATTTGCTAGACCATGAAAATGATATGCACATGAATGAAAGAAATGAAATAGATAAGATGTTCTTTGATCAACCACCTATCCTTAAACACAATTTGCCTGTTGAAACTCTTGGAGGCCCTCCTCCACCTAAGGGTGACCCTGTATTTGAATTGAAGCAATTGCCTGATACATTGAAATATGCTTATCTTAATGAAAAGAAGATATATCCTGTTATTATTAGTGCTAACCTTTCAGAGCATGAAGAAAAGAGATTACTTAAAACTCTGAGGAAGCACCGAGCTGCTATTGGATATACTCTTGATGATCTTAAGGGCATTAGTCCCACTCTATGTCAGCACAAAATTAATATGGAGCCTGATGCTAAACCAGTTGTCGACCACCAACGACGATTAAATCCTAAGATGAAAGAGGTGGTAAGAACTGAAATATTAAAGCTTCTGGAAGCAGGTATAATCTATCCCATAGCTGATAGTAGATGGGTAAGTCCCATTCATTGTGTCCCTAAGAAAGGAGGTATCACCGTTGTTCCTAATGATAAAAATGAACTCATTCCACAAAGAATTGTAACTGGTTATAGGATGGTAATTGATTTTAGAAAATTAAACAAAGCTACTAGAAAAGATCATTACCCCTTACCTTTTATTGATCAAATGTTAGAAAGATTGTCTAAGCATACACACTTTTGTTTCCTAGATGGTTATTCTGGTTTCTCCCAAATACCTGTATCACAACCCGATCAAGAGAAAACCACCTTTACTTGTCCTTTTGGAACTTATGCTTATAGACGTATGCCTTTTGGTTTATGCAATGCACCTGCTACCTTTCAAAGATGTATGAATATAATATTCTCTGACTTTTGTGAAAAGATTGTTGAGGTTTTCATGGATGATTTTTCCGTTTACGGAACTGCTTTTGATGATTGCTTAAGCAACCTTGATCGAGTTTTGCAGAGATGTGAAGAAACTAATCTTGTCTTGAATTGGGAGAAGTGCCACTTTATGGTGAATGAAGGTATTGTCTTGGGGCATAAAATTTCTGAAAGAGGTATTGAAGTTGATAAAGCTAAGGTTGATGCTATTGAGAAAATGCCATGTCCTAAAGATATTAAAGGTATAAGAAGTTTCCTAGGTCATGCTGGTTTCTATAGAAGGTTTATTAAAGACTTCTCTAAAATTTCTAGGCCTCTTACCAATCTTTTGCAAAAAGATGTTCCATTTGTTTTTGATGATGATTGTCTAGAAGCCTTTGAAACACTTAAGAAAGCCTTAACCACTGCACCTATTGTTCAACCACCTGATTGGAATTTGCCTTTTGAAATTATGTGTGATGCTAGTGATTATGCTGTTGGTGCTGTTCTAGGACAGAGAGTTGATAAGAAATTAAATGTTATCCATTATGCTAGTAAAACTCTAGACAGTGCCCAAAGAAATTATGCTACTACTGAAAAAGAATTTCTAGCAGTTGTGTTTGCATGTGATAAATTCAGATCTTATATAGTTGATTCTAAAGTAACTGTTCACACCGATCATGCTGCCATTAAATATCTTATGGAAAATAAAGATGCTAAACCTAGACTCATTAGGTGGGTTTTATTGCTACAAGAATTTGACTTGCATATTATTGATAGAAAGGGAGCTGAGAATCCCGTAGCAGATAATTTGTCTAGAATGGAAAATGTTCTTGATGACCCACTACCTATTAATTATGATTTTCCTGATGAACAATTAGCTGTCATAAATGCTTCTCGTAATACTCCATGGTATGCGGACTATGCTAATTATATTGTTGCTAAATTTATACCACCTAGTTTCACATACCAACAAAAGAAAAAGTTCTTCTATGATTTAAGACATTACTTTTGGGATGACCCACATCTTTATAAAGAAGGAGTAGATGGTATTATTAGACGTTGTATACCTGAGCATGAATAGGAACAAATCCTACGGAAGTGTCATTCCGAGGCTTACGGAGGACACCATGCGGGAGACAGAACTGCACATAAGGTATTACAATCTGGTTTTTATTGGCCTACTCTTTTCAAGGATGCTTGTAAGTTTGTCTTATCTTGTGATGAATGTCAAAGAATTGGTAATGTTGGTAGACGGCAGGAAATGCCTATGAATTATTCACTTGCTATTGAACCATTTGATGTTTGGGGATTTGATTATATGGGACCTTTTCCTAAATCCAATGGGTATACTCATATTTTAGTTGCTGTTGATTACGTTACTAGTGGGTAGAAGCTATTCCAACTAGTAGTGTTGATCATAACAATTCTATTAAAATGCTTAAAGAAGTTATTTTCTCGAGGTTTGGAGTCCCTAGATATTTAATGACTGATGGTGGTTCACATTTTATTCATGGTGCATTCCATAAATTGCTTGCTAAATATGATGTCAACCATAGAATTGCATCTCCCTATCACCCTCAAACTAGTGGTCAAGTAGAATTGAGCAATAGAGAAATAAAATAAATTTTGCAAAAAACCGTTAATAGATCTAGAAAGAATTGGTCTAAGAAACTTGACGATGCATTATGGGCTTATAGAACTTCTTATAAAAATCCTATAGGTATGTCTCCTTATAAAATGGTTTATGGAAAAGCATGTCATTTACCTCTTGAGTTAGAACATAAAGAATATTGGGCAATTAAAGAACTCAATTATGATTTTAAACTTGCCGGCGAAAAGAGGTTATTTGATATTAGCTCACTAGATGAATGGAGAACCCAAGCGTATGAAAATGCCAAATTGTTTAAAGAAAAAGTTAAAAGATGGCATGATACAAGAATTCAAAAAGGGGAATTCAAAGTGGGTGAGCAAGTTCTATTGTACAATTCACGTTTGAGATTCTTTAAAGGAAAACTTCTCTCTAAATGGGAAGGACCGTATATCATCGAAGAAGTTTATCGCTCCGGAGCCATCAAAATAAACAACTCCGAAGGCACTAATCCGAGAGTGGTGAATGGGCAAAGAATTAAGCACTATATTTCAGGTACCCCCATTAATGTTGAAACTAATATTATTGAAACAATTACACCGGAAGAATACATAAGAGAGACCTTCCGGAACGCTCCAGAACCCTGAAAAGGAAGAGGTACGTGATACGGTAAGTAAACCGACTCCAAAAATTCCATAAAAATACTTTCTGTCAGTTTTGGAATATTAGAAAAAATACAAAAATAAGAAACAGCCGAGGGGACCCACTTGGTGCCCATGAGGCACCAGGGCGCGCCACCCCCCAGGCGCGCCCTGGTGGCTCGTGGGCCCCTCGTGAGCCTTCTCGACTTCGTTTTCTCCTGGATTACTTGTTTTGCAAGATAAAAATTCTTTATATATACTCCCCGACGTTTTGACCACCGTATCGCAAAAATCTCCTCTGTTCTTGTTTCGTACTATTTTTCTGACAGATCTAGATCGCCATGGCTCCCCAAAAGCTCCGTACCAAGCACCGCATTGTGCAACCATCACCGGGCAAACGCCCCTACAACGAGGTTTACTACGAGTTGTCATCGGGAGAAGAAGACAATGGCAAGGAAGACAAGGTCGAGGAAGTTGCAGGAGCCCAGGCTCCGGAAGGAGGGCAAGCCATCCCCATGGAGGAGACCGCATAGAAGGGAGATATCTTTCAACCTTTATATGATCATCTCTCCCCATCCGTAATTGAAGCCCTAAGAGTCTTTGAAATAGTTAGTGCTCAGAATACATCTCTCACTCGTGAAGTTATTTTGTTGGAAGAGCAAAACATCGCCCTTCGAAGCATCAATCGCAGATTGATGTATCTGCTTGAGCTGAAGGACAAGCCCACCACTTCATCACCACCACCATCACCGAAGAAGGAAACTTGAGTACATGGGTATGGGCACTCCCCTTGGCTTGTGCCAAGCTTGGGGGAGGTGCCCCGGTATCGTATCACCATCACTTTTGCTATCTTTACCTATTTTTAGTTCGATCCTTAGTTATTTCGTGATTTAGTTGAATAAATAAAAGTTTAGTATGATCTATTTTCGAGTGCTAGTTTCGTGATCTATCTATCTATGTAATCGAGTTGAGAGTTATATAATAAAGAGTAGTTTGAGTTTTTGCTTCTTTACTTTCATGTTTCAATCTTAGCAATGAAAATAATAAAAGAGATCATATGCTAATCTTATGGAAAGTAATGACATTACATAAATAAAAGTATAAGAGGTAAAATTTATTGGAAGTTAACAAACATAGCATTAGTCAATGATGCAATTCATGAAATAATTAATAAGGGAAGAGAAGATTCACATGCAAATACACTATCTTGGACATCTTTTATGATTGTGAGCCTCCATTAAGTATTTTATGTCAAATTGTTGACGTTGGACAAGGAAGACAACGTAATGAATTATGTTTGCTTATATTCACATAGAAGTTATATTGTTATAGATCCTCCAACATGTGGTGCTTGCCCAATATCTTTGCTAGCCAAAAATCCGCACCAAGTAGAGATACTACTTGTGCATCCAAAACCCTTAAACCTAGTTTCATGCCATGAGAGTCCACTATATCTACCTATGGATTGAATAAGATCCTTCAAGTAAGTTGTCATCGGTGCAAAAAGCAATAAAAATGCCTCTAAATATGTCTGAACTTTTATTGTAAGGGAAAATAAGCTTTGTACGAACTTGTGATAGTAAAGAAATAAAAGCGACAGACTGCATAATAAAGGTTGCTATCACAAGGGGCAATATAAAGTGACGTTCCTTTGCATTAAGAGCTTGTGCATCCAACAACAAAAAGCGCATGACAACCTCTGCTTCCCTCTGCGAAGGGCCTATCTTTTACTTTTATGTATTTACTTTTTATGCAAGAGTCAATGGTGCTCTCCTCTACTTCCTTTTTATTTTCTCTTTTGCAAGCATCATGTGGTGGGGAAAGATCTAGGCATATATATCCAGTTGGATATGAGTGATCATGAGTTATTATTGTTGACATCACCCTTGAGGTGAATAAGTTGGGAGGCGAAATTATAAGCCCCTGTCTTTCTATGTGTCTGGCTGAAACTTTTTGCTCCATACATATGTTGTGAGTGTTAGCAATCATAGAAGACTATATGATGGTTGAGTATGTGGACTTGCTAAAAAGCTCCTACATAAGACCCTTCCTGAAAATATTATGAATTGCAATTGCATTGTTGACTGAGAACATAGTTTGTTAGTTTTCAAGAAAGTTTATGCCTTATACTTCATTGTTGTGATGAATTGTTACTTGCTCATGAGAAGTTCTATGATAATAAATATTGATGTTATAATAATGATCATGATGTCACTATGTCCGTATTTTGTTTTTATCAACACCTCTCTCTCTAAACATGTGGACACGATTATCAATATCGGCTTTCGCTTGAGGACAAGCGAGGTCTAAGCTTGGAGTAGTTGATACGTCCATTTTGCATCATGTTTTCCTACTGTTATTTATAGTGTTTTTATTCAATATAACACTTTGTGGAGCAATTCTAATGCCTTTTCTCTCTTAATATGCAAGATTTACACAAGGAGGGAGATTGCCGGCAGCTGGAATTCTGGACCTGAAAAAGCTATGTCAGAGATACCTATTCTGCACTTCTCCAAATGAGCTGAAATTTCACGGAGATTTATTTTGGAATAAATAAAAAATACTGGAGCCAAGAAGTACCAGAGGGGGACACCCAGGTGCCCACGAGGCACCAGGGCGTACCACCCCACCCCCCCAGGCGCGCCCTGGTGGCTCGTGGGGCCCCTGGCCAGCCTCTGGCCCCCATTTCCTGGTATATAAGTCCATTTGCCCAAGAAAAAATAAGGATAAGACGTTTGGGACGGTGCGCCGCCGTCTCGAGGCGGAACTTGGGCAGGAGCACTTTTGCTCTCCGGCGGAGAGATTCTGCCGGGGATACTTCCCTCCGGGAGGGGGAAATCGAAGCCATCGACATCACCAACGATCCTCTCATCGTGGGAGGACCAATCTTCATCAACATCTTCACCAGCACCATCTCATCTCAAACCCTAGTTCATCTCTTGTATTCAATCTTTGTCTCAAACCTCAGATTGGTACCTGTGGGTTGCTAGTAGTGTTGATTACATCTTGTAGTTGATGCTAGTTGGTTTATTTGGTGGAAGATTATATGTTCAGATCTATTATGCTATTTAATACCCCTCTGATCTTGGACATGAAGATGATTTGTGAGTAGTTACTTTTGTTCTTGAGGACATGGGAGAAGCCTTGTCATAAGTAATCATGTGAATTTGGTGTTCGTTCAATATTTTGATGATATGTATGTTGTTGATTCTCTTAGTGGTGTCATGTGAACGTCGACTACATGACACTTCACCATCTTTGGGCCTAAGGGAATGCATTGTGGAGTAGTAATTTGATGATGGGTTGCTAGAGTGACAGAAGCTTAAACCCTAGTTTATGCACTATTCCGTAAGGGGCTGATTTGGATCCATATGTTTAATGCTATGGTTAGAGTTATCTTAATTCTTCTTTCGTAGTTGCAGATGCTTGCGAAGGGGGGTAATCATAAGTGGGAGGTTTGTTCAAGTAAGAACAGCACCCAAGCACCGGTCCACCCACATATCAAATTATCAAAGTAGCAAACGCGAATCAAACCAACATGATGAAAGTGGCTAGATGAAATTCCCATGTGTCCTTGAGAACGCTTTGCTTATTATAAGAGATCGTTCCGGCTTGTCCTTTGCTACAAAAAGGATTGGGCCACCTTGCTGCACTCTTTGTTACTATTGCTACTTGTCACTTGTTACAAATTATCTTGCAATCAAACTACTCGTTACCGATAATTTCAGTGCTTGCAGAAAATACCTTGCTGAAAACCGCTTGTCATTTCCTTCTGCTCCTCGTTGGGTTCGACACTCTTACTTATCAAAAGGACTACGATTGATCCCCTATACTTGCGGGTCATCAAAAATATGCATGGCTCGGCAGAATGACTAACCGCACTCAAAATCATGTGGTTGAGATTCATCAGAATCACACAACTTGATTTATCAAGATGCTACCACTTGTGTTACTCAATATCTACAGGTTATATGAAGAGCAATATCATAAAAGCACATTGCTCGAAATTACTTATCTTCATGAATTATAGAAAAGTAAGGAAATAATCTGTAAACAAAATACTGTGAAAATCCCACAGATTATTCACAATGTCATGACCATGTTAATGGAATTGGTACGACTCATCCTGCAGATTTGCAAAGTTCGGGGGGAGTAATCTCCCAAACAATAACCTGTTAAAAATCATCAGATTGCTTATATTGTACTCTTTTTCTCTTCATAAGTTTTTCCCTAATGGTTTCTCATAAAATATTTTTAACAAGACAATATAAACACAGGTGTCCGTATATGCCATATCATTTTCTCCTTATAACTTTCCCACTGGGTTTTAAGGGAGTTTTCTGATGGCATATCAGATTGCACTCTTTTCCCTTATGAGTTTTCTCTCAAAGTTTCTCATAATAGTTTTTAATAAGGCAATATCTTTTTAAGATCATATGCTATACTTTCAAGTTCTTCCCTATCAGGGTTTTTAAAAAGAAAATATAGAAAGCATATTTATTGTTCTTTAAACTCACCAACGAGTTTTCTCCTTCCTCAAAGGTTTTTCTCATACGAGTTATCAAGAGACAATAATCATTATATGTTGCATCATTTTCTCCTTATTATTTTTCCTAGTCGGTTTAAAGGAGTTTTAGCAACATATCTACACTATTCTCCTCATATTTTTCCCAAGGGGTTTTGGAGGAGACTTTAAGGATTATACAAGGATTTCTCAAGATGAAGATGATGAACATTCTCAAAGGCATACAAGGA
This sequence comes from Elymus sibiricus, assembly GCA_039707655.1. NCBI lineage: Eukaryota > Viridiplantae > Streptophyta > Magnoliopsida > Poales > Poaceae > Elymus > Elymus sibiricus. Next base: position 209,051,579 of record CM077676.1, on the reverse strand, counting down.
GTATTATTTATCAAGATGATGCATATTCACAAAGACAAACATTGATTAGAGCGAGTGTTAGGAGTTAATTAATTAGATTAATTAGGGGATAATCCCTGCTATGTCGGTTGCTTTAGTTTAGCAACTGCTCCTTGTAAACCGCCTTTTGTACTAGGGTATATATACCCAAATCTTCAATCAATGAGATAACTATTTCATCATTTGCTCTCCCTCGTTTTATCTTCACACTCTCATCACAAGTTTATCGGAAACGGAGTTCACGTGCATTTTGACGAGCTGTTCACTCCTAAGGGCATTTCTAACCGATCCCTTATCCGGCCATAAGGGAGTATATTTGTGTTTTTTCTCCTCTAAGTTGCAACTAGCCGATCCCTTATCCCGGTTAGTGGAGTAAATTTTTTACTCCATCCCTTATCCCAGGAGTATATTTACTCCAGCTCGAGGCGGCCAAGTAAAATTTCCTCTTCGCCTCCTCTGCCTCCTCTTCTCCCCCTTGCCCCACCGCCGGCGCGTCCCCAGCCCTCCCTCGCCGCCCCCTCTCCTCCCAATGGCCGAACGCAGTGGCCGGAGGTCCCCGCCGCCGATCCGCAGCGTGGATCCGCGCCGCCACGCCCGCGGGTCGTCATCTGCCGGCGCAGCCTCGAGCAGCCGCCGCTCGCCCGATCCGCCCGCCCCCACCTGATTCGCAGATTTCCCGGAGCTCCCTCCGCCGCGGCCGCCGACGAGGACCTACCACGGCGTCCAGCAGCGTTCGTGGGGGACTGACACGTCTTGAACGTATCTATAATTTTTGATTGTTCCATGCTATTATAGTATCAATCTTGGATGTTTATTTTGCAATTATATGCAATTATATATCATTTATTGGGACTAACCTATTAACCTAGTGCCCAGTGCGAGTTGCTATTTTTTTGCTTGTTTTTAGCTTTTCAGAAAATCAATATCAAACAGAGTCCAAACGGAGAAAAAACTTTGGATTAATTTTTTCTGGATTTTTGGTTCTGTACTGGAGCGTGATAAAATTCTGAATTTTTTACAAAGTATTGGTATATGAATTGTTTACGTTTTCCTAATTTTTCAGAATTTTTGGAGTTACACAAGTATAGCTTTTAAATAGATCTTTACATACTGTTCTGTTTTAGACAGATTCTGTTTTTGTTGCATAGTTTGCTTATTTTGATGAATCTATGGATTGTATCCGTGGGTATAAGCCATGGGGAAGTTGGAGTACAGTAGAATTATGCCAATATTAAATATGAATCAATTTATAACAGTACCTAAAGTTTAAGATTTGTTTGTTATACTAACGGATCTCACGAGGTTTCTGTTGAGTTTTGTGTGCTGAAGTTTTCAAGTTTTGGGTGAGATCACGATGGATGAAGGAATAAGGAGCAGTAAGACCCTAAGCTTGGGGATGCCCAAGGCATCCCAAGGTAATATTCAAGGAAGACCCAAGCATCCAAGCTTGGCGATGCCCCGGATGGCATCCCCTCTTTCGTCTACAATCTATCGGTATATCACTTGGAGCTATATTTTTATTCATCACATGATATGTGTTTTACTTGGAGCGTCTTGTGTTATAGTTTCCTTTTCTTTGTTTGCTTTTTAGTTTGCCACAATCATCTTTACTGAACACACCTTTTGAGAGAGACACACATTATTCGTGATTTGTTAGAATACTCTATGTGCTTCACTTATATCTTTTGAGCTAGGCAGTTGCTCTAGTGCTTCACTTATATCTTTTAGAGCACGGCGGTGGTTATATTAAAAAAAATAGTTGCACTCTCATGCTTCACTTATATCTTTTTGAGAGTCTAATAAATAGTAATGGTAATATGCACGGGTTATGAATTTGGTCCTATGATAGGTATTCAAGAGGGATATAATAAAAACTTTCACGTGGATCACTGAATATGATAGGTTTGATTCCTTGCAATAGTTTTGTGATATTAAGATGGTAATATGTGGAGGTACTAGTAGATAATTGTGGTTTAGTAAGAATATTGGTGTTAAGGTTTGTGATTCCCGAAGCATGCACGTATGGTCTGTCGTTATGCTAAGAAGTTGGAGCATGATTTATTATTGATTGTCTTCCTTTGCGTGGCAGTTGGGGGCGCGCGATGGTTAAGTCCTACCAACCTCCCCCTAGGGGCATGCGTAGTAGTACTTTGCTTCGAGGGCTAATAAAACTTTCGCAATAAGTATGTGAGTTCTTTATGACTAATGTGAGTCCATGGATTATACGCACTCTCACCTTTTCGCAATTTGCTAGCCTCTTCGGTACCGTGCATTGCCCTTTCTCACCTCGAAAGTTGGTGCAAACTTCGCCGGTGCATCCAAACCCCGTGATATGATACGCTCTATCACACATAAGCCTCCTTATATCTTCCTCAAAACAGCCACCATACCTACCTATTATGGCATTTCCATAGCCATTCCGAGATATATTGCCATGCAACTTCCACCGTTCTTTTCATATGACACACATCATCATTGTCATATTGCTTTGCAAGATCATATAGCTAACATAGTATTTGTGGCTCAGCCACCGGTCATCCTTTTCATACATGTTACGCTAGCATCATTGCACATCCTGGTACACTGCCAAAGGCATTCATATAGAGTCATATTTGTTCTAGTATCGAGTTGTAATTTTGAGTTGTAAGTAAATAGAAGTGTGATGATCATCATTATTAGAGCATTGTCCCAGTGAGAAAAAAAAGAGGCCAAAAAGAGCCCAGCGAAAAAAATGAGAGAAAAAGATAGAAGGGGCAGTGTTACTATCTTTTTCCATACTTGTGCTTCAAAGTAGCACCATGTTTTTCATATAGAGAGTCTCCTATGTTGTGACTTTCATATACTAGTGGGAATTTTCATTATAGAACTTGGCTTGTATATTCCGATGATGGGCTTCTCAAATGCCCGAGGTCTTCATGAGCAAGCAAGTTGGATGCACACCCACTTAGTTTTTATTTTGAGCTTTCATACACTTATAGCTCCTAGTGCATCCGTTGCATGGCAATCCCTACTCCTCGCATTGACATCAATTGATGGGCATCTCCATAGCCCGTTGATTAGCCGCGTCGATGTGAGATGATACGTCTCCAACGTATCTATAATTTTTGATTGTTCCATGCTGTTATATTATCAATCTTGGATGTTTTTATACACATTTACAGCAATTATATATCATTTTTTGGGACTAACCTATTAACTTAGTGCCCAGTGCCAATTGCTGTTTTCTGCCCTGTTTTTGTTTTGCAGAAAATCAATACCAAACGAAGTCCAAATGCCACGAAACTTTTTGGAGATTTTTTTCTGGACAAGATAAACACTAGAAGCTTCGGGAGGAGGCCAGAAGCGCCAGGAGGTGCCCACGAGGCACCAGGGCGCGCCTGGGGGGGGCAGGCGCGCCCTGGTACCTCATGGGGCCCATAGAGCTCCGTTTGACCTAATTCCACCACTATAAATTCAAGAAAAATCAGAAACCCTTAGGGGAGTCCACGAAATACTTTTTCCGCCGCCGCAAGTTTCTGTTCTCGAGAGATCCCATCTGGAGGCCTTCTTCGGTACTCCACCGGAGGGGGAATCGATCACGGATGGGCTCTTCATCAACCTTGCTGCCCTTCCGATGATGCGTGAGTAGTTCACCACAGACCTTCGGGTCCATAGTTAGTAGCTAGATGGCTTCTTCTCTCTTTTTGATCTTCAATACAATGTTCTCCTCGATGTTCTTGGAGTTCTATCCGATGTAATCACTTTTTGCGGTGTGTTTGTTGGGATCCGATGAATTATGAGTTTATGATCAGATTATCCATGAATATTATTTGAGTCTTTTTTGATCTCTTTTATGCATGATTATTATAGCTTCGTATTTCTTCTCCGATCTATTGATTTGGTTTGGCCAACTAGATTGATTTATCTTGCCATGGGAAGAGGTGCTTTGTAATGGATTCGATCTTGCGGTGCTCAATCCCAGTGACAGAAAGGGACATGACACGTATGTATCGTTGCTATTAAGGGTAAAAAGATGGGGTTCATTCATATGTGAGTTTATCTTGTCTACATAATGTCATCGTTCTTAAGGCGTTACTCCGTTCTTTATGGACTTAATACACTAGATGCATGCTGGATAGCGGTCGATGTGTGGAGTAATAGTAGTAGATGCAGGTAGGAGTCGGTCTACTTGTCTCGGACGTGATGCCTATATACATGATTATTGCCATGGATATCGTCATGATTATTTGCTTTTCTATCAATTGCCCAACAGTAGTTTGTCTACCCACCGTATGCTATTTTCTTGAGAGAAGGCTCTAGTGAAAACTATGACCCTTGGGTCTATCTAAATCATATTACTAAAACCCTAAAAAAATTGCTGTCATTTTCTTTTATTTATTTTATTTTGTATTTTTGTTTCAATCTATCTATCTATCACATACAATTTAATCTTGCAATTGACCGCCAAGGGATTGACAACCCCTCGTTTGCGTTGGGTGCAAGGATTTGTTGTTTGTGTGCAGGTGCTGCTAACGAGGTGTTGCGTGATTCTCCTACTAGTTCGATAACCTTGGTTTCATAACTGAGGGAAATACTTATCTCTACTATGCTGCATCATCCCTTCCTCTTCGGGGAAAATACCAACGCAAGCTACAAGTAGCATAAGACTATCTTCTTGACTTCCCCTTATTAATCCTTATCATCATATTCTATTCCACCCATATTGTTATATCCATGGCTTGCGCTCATGTATTGCGTGGCGGTTGAAAAGGCTGAAGCGCGTTAAAAAGTATGAACCAATTGCTTGATTGTCTCCGGGGTTGTGCATGATAAATACTTTATGTTAAGAAGATGAAGCATGACAGGATTATATGATTTTGTAGGGATAACTTTCTTTAGCATCTTTATTTTGAAAGGCATGATTGTTTGTTAGTATGCCTGAATATTGATGTCTTTATATCAAATTATAGACTATTGCTTTGAATCATTCGGATCTTAATATTCATACCGTAAAAGAGAATTACATGATGAACATGTTAGGTAGCATTCCACATCAAAAATTCTGTTTTTATCATTTACCTACTCGAGGACGAGCAGGAATTAAGCTTGGGGATGCTTGATACGTCTCCAACGTATCTATAATTTTTGATTGTTCCATGCTATTATAGTATCAATCTTGGATGTTTATTATGCAATTATATATCATTTTTTGGGACTAACCTATTAACCCAGTGCCCAGTGCCAGTTGCTGTTTTTTGCTTGTTTTTGGTTTTTCAGAAAATCAATATCAAACAGAGTCCAAACGGAGAAAAAACTTTGGATTAATTTTTTATGGACCAGAAGGGACCCTAGAAGGTTCGGGAGAAGACCAGACGAGTCATGAGGGAGCGACAAGCTCGGAAGGCGCGCCCAGGGGGGTAGACGTGCCCCCCAGGCTTGTGGGCCCCTCGTGGCATCTCTTGACCTAATTCCGCCGCTATAAATTCTCAAATATTCCCCATATACCAGAGAGCCACCGCGAATAACTTTTCCGCCGCCGCAAGCCTCTGTTCTTCCGTGATCCCATGCGGAGGTCTTTTCCGGCAATCTGCCGGAGGGGGAATCGATCACGGAGGGCTTCTACATCAACCTTGCTGCCCTTCCGATGATGTGTGAGTAGTTTACCACAGACCTACGGGTCCATAACTAGTAGCTAGATGGCCTCTTCTCTGTCTTTGATCTTCAATACAATGTTCTCCTCGATCTCCTTGGGAGTTCTATTCGATGTAATCTTCTTTTGCGGTGTGCTTGTTGGTATCCGATGAATTGTGGGTTTATGATCAGATTATTCATGAGAAATATTTGAGTCTTTTCTGAACTTATTTATGCATGATTGTTATAGCTTTGTATTTCTCTCCGATCTATCCGTTTGGTTTGGCCAACTAGATTGATTTATCTTGCAATGGGAGAGGTGCTTTGTGATGGGTTCAATCTTGCGGTGCTCTATCCCAGTGATAGAAAGAGACAAGACACGTATTTGTATTGTTGCCATTAATGATAAAAAGATGGGGTTTAATCATATTGCTTGAGTTTACTTTGTCTACATCATGTCATCTTGCTTAAGGCGTTACTCTGTTTTCATTAACTTAATACCCTAGATGCATGCTGGATAGCGGTTGATGGGTGGAGTAATAGTAGTAGGTGCAGGCAGGAGTCGGTCTACTTGTCTCGAACGTGATGCCTATATACATGATCATTGCCTTGAATATCGTCATAACTATGCGCTTTTCTATCAATTGCCCAACAGTAATTTGTTTACCCACCGTATGCTATGCGTTCGAGAGAGAAGCCTCTAGTGAAAACTATGGCCCCCGGGTCATTTATCCATCATATATAAAATCAAAAATACCTTGCTGCAATTTATTTACTTTTATTTTGTTTTACAATTTACTTATCTATCTATCACTATCAGAATTAATCCTTACAAGTAACCGCCAAGGGGATTGACAACCCTCTTGTTTGCGTTGGGTGCAAGTATTTGCTTTTGTGTGTGTAGGTGCTGCTAACGAGGTTCTGTGTGGTTCTCCTACTGGATTGATAACCTTGTTTCTTAACTGAGGAAAATACTTATCTCTACTGTACTGCATCATCCTCTCCTCTTCGGGGAAATCCCAACGCAGCTCACAAGTAGCAGGAACGTGGGTGGCGGAGATCACCGACTGGGAGACCCACCAACGGAAGTGGACCGAGTCGTTCCACACGGCCGAGCTCGCGGCCATGGAGTACGACCGGTGGCAGGTGAGGTACCATGGTGCCGCCGCCCGGTTGAACTTCCCGTTCGGCGTGGCGCCGGTACACCTCGTCCCGCCGGAGCCGGGGGTGGTGAGCGCGGCGATGGCGCGGGAGGACCGAGAGGCAAGGGAGCGCCTCGTGGCGGAGGCCGCCGACGAGGCGTACATGGAGGACCTCCGCCGGCAGCACCCGGAGCTCGTGGAGGCGAAGAGGGCGATATTCGCCGTCAACGGCGGGGAGGTCATCGTCATCTCCGACGACGAGGTGGAAGGCGGCAAGAAGGGCGGCGAGGAGGAGATCGACGTCGAGGAGTCGCGGAGCGGCTTCCCCGATGACGACGACGACGGCACTGGCCCGGACCCAGCTCTCACCGAGGGTGGCCTGACGAGGAAGGACTGGCTCGACCTCCACTTCGACCGAATTTGAGTGTAGTTTAGTTTAAGTTTAAATTTATGTTGAACTTATGTTTAATTTGGGTAGTCAAGACTATCTTTGTTGAACTTATGTTTAAGTGCATGCAAATTTCGGTTAAAATTAGATTGAATTTATGTAAATTTACGTTTTACTCCGCTAATTTTAGGGGATCGGTTAGAACCGATCAAAATTTAATGGAGTATACTCCACTAAAGGTTATTAGTCCGCGACTCAAAAAAAAAAAAGGTTATTAGTCCGGATACTCCACTATTTTTCAGGTATCGGTTAGAAATGCTTTAACCGTCGGATAATTTCGGAAAAGATGCCCACCAGGTCCAAGCATCACGCACGAACCCTCCTCCCAGAGCCTGTTCACGGCCGCCGCCACCTAGGTCGTCGTTGCTGTCGTGTCGCCGCCGATCGGTCTCCGCCCACGTAGCCAACGCGGGGGACTTTCCCTACACTGGTTCTTGCTGCGTCGTGTCTGCCTGCATCCGGATCGCGCCACTGTTCCAGCAGGTACTCAATCTCATCTTGGGCAATGCGCTGACTTCGATTTAGTTTAGATGGAAAGGCACATCGTTGTACCTATTAGTACTGGAGCTGATTTGAGCCGATGTTGTTGGGCTGAAGCAAGTAGATGCGTTCGTGCCTCTGCACTGCAAGAGAACACCTACCAGTTCACCCACCTGGATATAATAGCATGGAATTGGCCGTCAATGTGATATACTTGCTACAATCAATTAATCCATTGATGACTTGCAACTCTGCACCAAGCGATGGTATAGCTTTTGGCTATAAAAAGAACAGAATATGTTTTTAGATATTATCATCTAGAACTGTATAAGTAAAATAAATAACTAGAGATCTGTACTGCGGCAGTAACATGTATTAGCAAGCTAATGATCTGTTTTAGTACCTGTCGGAGCAAATCATTACTTTACATGTGACTAGCCAAAGTACCACCGGTGTTTGACTAAGCATGAAATGTACAGAGTTCTATTTTCCACCCTGGTATCCGTAAGATGAAATCTAACAAGTGCAATGGAAAGAAGGGTGGCGATAATGGGAAGGCGCAGGTGCTTCCATGATGCAGTAGTCTAGGCTGCAACTTGCAGGGGGCGATGGAGTTCCATTGGTGAAGTTGTGACCCAAGTGTTTGGGGTTGCAGTGGTTCTGTGTTGGGTGTGTTCGTTGGTCTACCTTTGTGGTCCTGTGGCTCCATAGTTTGGGAGTAGTTCACATGACTGTGCAAGTCTGTGACGGTTTTCGCCTGGTTTTCCTTAAATTAATCGGGCAACTCTCTTTTCAAAAAAATAATAATTCCACGAGCTGATTCTATTCTATTGTAGTTTCCCCCCAGTTAACCGCCAAAGCGCTGACGAGTCACAAACTTCGAGATGGTGGCGGCGGCGGCGGGGAAGCGGAAGCGAGATCTCTCCGAGGACGAGATGTACCTCATCCTCCACAAGTACGTCCTTCTCCTCACCCTTCGCGCTACTCGCTGCTTCTCCCCGGCCCGCCCTAGGGTTTTAGTGCGCCGCTCAATCTTGCTGCAGGTACTCGCCTGCGACAATACTGACGGCGCTTCAGGAGGTGGCGCAGCACGCGGAGAGAAGGAGCATCGACTGGAGGGCGCTGGTGGCCAAGACGGCCACGGGGACATCGGCGCCCAGCCTCTGGTTTGTACTCTTTCTTTATCCTGCCAATTTAGTTTCGACTAGATTCAAAATTGTGTATTCTAGCCAGTATCATCGTTTTAGGAATTGTTAGATCTTGAGAGGTTGGTATATAGAATTTCAGTTTGTTCTACTGTCACCTTATCTTTTCCTAACTGTATTGTGGTACTTCTGTTGCCCTGATTGATGATGGCAGGGTGATGAGAGCGACTTGGAATGTGAGATTGAACCCTTTCCTAAGCCGAGCAACGAAGCTGCAGCTGAGGCCTCCCGGTTCGCCAAGGTACCACATTTTGTTTTTGTCAGAAGCATTTCTGTCTGTATTGTAGCTGATACGTTCATTTACTTATCAGATGCTCCTTTTGGATTTAGGATGCCAAAGGCCTAATTTTCTGTTTCACCCACCTTGCCTTATTTATCTGCATTAGTTAGGAACCCAGAACCTGGATATATGAACTTAAACGCCATCAATGTATTTAGTAATTGCATTTTTTTGTATTTGATTCTTTGATCAAGCATATCTGGGATTGAGTGCGAGATGTGCACAGAATTTTGTTTGGCATCTGCTTAAGGTCATTGTGTCCTGTTGTACCACAAACCAGTATCTAATGTCGTGCTATCTATGCCATATGGTTATTGGCTTGTCCATATAGATCCTTTATTACGATCTTATACAGTTGCAAGGTGTGACCTACTTGGATTTACTTACTAGTAATGCTGCTGTGCATTAGGAGTTTCATGTAGTAAGCGTGTAACTGTGACATATCCAGTACCGAGTAAAGTGCATCTGCCCTCCTAAAAGTATTGAGGTGGTGTTAAGTTAGTCCTAAGTACATGAATGTACAGATTCCGGTCCCTTATAGTACCTTAAGTGAGTCACTGCGGGTCCTGAGCAACCCAGCTCAGTGCTAACCGCACTCGTGGTCCTTTGACCGCAGCCGCACAGCCAGAATGCTGCCATGGCAGAAGTTTTGCCGCAAAGGGAGCTCCCGTGCTGAGCTGAGCTGCTCAGGACCCGCGGTGACTCACTTTTAGGCTGTGTTTGGTTGCAGGAATCTTGTAAAGATTAGTGGAAATCACGAGGCAATCTGGTTTGATTCCCGCATTTGGCATAGCCACTTGGAATGTTAGTTAGAGACTCTAGATTACCATGATACGATTCCAGTTGTTTTGGGGCATTATGATTCCTTTTGAAACAGGTGGCTATCTTGGATTACCCCCTGATCCGGAATCCATCGACACCTCATTTTTCTTCCTAAAAAACACTAGACTTTCAATATTAGTTTGATTCAAACATAGTGATCAAATTGTAATTATCTTTTGAAGGGTTTTGTGTCCATCCCATTTAGGACCTCACTCATACTGTATGTCCATGCCAAGTGTACTAATTAAAACTCATCCGACTAACGGTGTTGAGACAATTCAGTCCATCATGTCTTGCTATTTTACAATGCAACCTTGGCATGATGTGCAACCAATTCCTTCTCACGTTTGCATTGTTAAATTAAAACATACAATTACTTGTTTTTTGGAATTGTACTTTCTTGTTGAACACTAGCTCCAGTTTTCATTGAAGATCGATAGTAGGCCTAGTACACTAATTTGGGTTTTATTCTGTATAAGTTAGTAAGATACAGATCTTTCACAGCGTGCCTTTATTTACGCTAAAAGCAGTCTCATCAGCAGTGAAAGAACAGCCTCCTAGCCGAATAAAAAGTTTCTAAAGTCAAACCTGGCGGCCTTCCATTGATAAGTAGTCCAGTCTAAGAAGTGTTTTGATAATAAAAATACTAGCCCAAAAAGCGGTCAATCTGAAAGTCTTTGTCATAAAGGGACATGAAGAAATAAAACAACAACATGTCTTTGCAATACATCAGTATTAATCTACAAAATATAATCTCGTGAACAGGTTATTGCAACCAATGACCCAAGCAACTCAATCTTGAATTCATTGAAAACTAAACGGTAATGCCATATTCCTAATTATCTCATTACCACGGTAATATTCCTAGTAATTTTAACATTCCTTTCAATCTGGTTTTCTTAGAACCAAATGCTCCCTTAAGGTACTATAGGGACCGGAATGTGCACTTCAATAGAATTAGGACTAACTTGACACCCCCTCATTACTTTTAGGACTGCAGATGCAGTTTGCTCTTCAGTATGCGCCTAGCGAAGGCTGATTGATTGTTGGCTCTGCTCAAAAGCTTGATTGATGCCTCGTTATCAAATGGGAGATGAAGCATGGTGTTTCACTAGAAATCATAGGATAGTGAACAGTTTTTGCTGTATGATAAGTATATGTATTCGTCAATGAAGATGGAGTTCGTATGTTTCATCTAAGTTTCTTGTTCTATTAGAGAGTGTAAAGGTCCATTTTATTTGATTTATAAGATGGACTTCCTATAATGCCTCACAGAGTCATAGCTCACCCTCTCAAGTTTCACAAACTTAAAGTAGTGTGTACAGAAAACTGACTGATCTACTAATTCTGCAACTGCAACTATGAGTCAGTAATCTCTACCTTTATACGCAGAAAGACAAAAGAATAAAGGGCCATAATGTTCGCCCCCTCCAGTTACAAAAGGGTGGCTATCATGTTTGCCCCCTCTAGTGACGAAAGAGTAGCAGTACATGATATGTGCAGTCAAACCTTCTAATCTTTGGCAGTGAAGATCTTTTTGAATATTAAATTAGACAGTTGAAAATAATAATCAAAGATTTTTTCTCAGAAAATGCTTTTAGTTATGAATGTATTTGATTCTTATTGCAATTGAAAGCAAGTATACTCACAGTTCTACTCGGGGACCATGTCTACACCCAAATGTCTTCTATTGCTGGGCAGATTAGTTATAAAAAATTGCAAGGATTTATCAGTATAACAGTTCTTATGACCGCTTCCATTTCACTTAGTAACAACGTAAAAGAGTCATCATTTATGGAAAAGACAAATCTTTATTTTGTTAGCAATTTTGTATTGATTACCAACTATGTCGAATGTCATGCAATATTTGCTCTGTTGCGTATTTGCACTACAGTTTTCTTCATATCTTAGGTATGCACAATGGTACTTATAATCCTATCATATAAATTGCAGATCTTAATCTATGGACCTTCACGTGAGCAAGGTTCTAGTCATCGTGTTAACTCAGAAGTTCCTCTGCTAAACTCTCCAAATGAGAAGATATCGCGTGTTCCATCTGACAAACAGCTTGCTCAGAGCCATCGTCTAACAAATGGTACAGGTCCAGTTTCCAACTCAAAACAGGCATCCCATACAGGGTTATCTCCTGATCCTTTTGATGGGAATGGACCTCATAAAAAGACAAAGAAGCCTAAAGCATGGTCTAACAAGGAGGATGCAGACTTAACGGATGGTGTACATAAGTGTGGTGAAGGAAATTGGCTGAACATTCTGCATAAATATAACTTCAATAGCACAAGAACTCATGTTCAATTGTCTCAGGTAACTAACTCTATGGTCATCTTGTAAATTGCATACCAGCATCTATTATTGTGCTGCAGTTCATCCTTGTTTACATCCATTTGGTTTTCCTTAGTCTTCCTGAATTATAATAAATTTGTAGCATGCCTTTGCAAATATGCCAAGGTAAGTAGGCAAATGCATGTGCTTCTTGTTGCAATAGTTATGTTGCTTTGCTTGTGATCTATGCCTAGAAAAAGTTCCATCTCAATCTTACTTGGCCTGTTTGTTTAGTTCTCATTCGCATATAACTGATGTGTGCTATAATGATTAGCATGATGGGACATCCATGTGTCTCCATGTACATATTTGTCTGTAGAGTAATTAGGTAATGTGTATTGTTGTTTTCAGAGATGGGCAGTCATTTGCAGGCGTCAAGGAACAACCAAGCCTGCTAAAGCTAAATCAGTCACCACGGGGTTCGATATGAAAGCTACTCAAAAGGCATTCTCTATTGGCTCTTGATATGCCTATGGGGAAGCCTGGTGGATTCTCTACATTAAGATCAGGTATTTATAAAATTCTTATGCATTGTCAGTACAGCTCTCATTTAGAATAATGCTTCTTTACTGAAGTATCAACAAGTCAAACATTGTTCTATAGCTTCATTGTATATCTGAGATGTAAATCCGTTCTGGCATCTTTGTTGTGCCTTGTGCTAGCCTTTTGGTGCTCATTGAAGCCTTTTCATGTAGGAGCTTCACAACAAAGCACTCAACATCCTGCTCCAGTATTCGTTGCTGCGGCACCTGAGTTAAAATGTGCAACATCCTCTTCATCATTCCCGTTGCCAGTACCAGTGCCAGCACAAGGGCAGGTTCCACTTCCTCGGGTGCAACCAGCTCCTGCTCAAGCTGCACCCTCAAAAGTGTCAAATACTTCAAACAAGTCACGAAATAGCTCTAAGAAGCAAACTGCACAAGCAAATCCTACAAATGCTCCTTCCTCGATACAAGCTGCAGCTATTGCTGCTGGTGGACGAATCGCCCCAGCAATCATCGCCACCAATTTATTGAAAGCTGCACAATCCTCGCAAGCTGTGCACATAACCCAGAAAGCTATGCACATAAGACCTCGAGGAAAAGGGTCTTCAAAAACTTCTACAAGCTCTAAAGCATCCACTGTGTCTGGTGAGCCTGGAACACAGCCTGGTAGTGCTCAACACCCAGAACTTCCAAACTGCAGTGCCCCTACACCATCTCCGGTTTTGATAACACAGTCAATTGAGCAAGTTAATGTTGTGTCAGAAGTTGCAGGAGTTAATCCCCCAGAACAATCTGCTAGTGCACATTTGTTGGAACCTGATAGAGCATTGAGCACCACACCAGTGTCTGGCCCATGCGACAGTATGGAGATGGACGACGACTCTACATTTTGTGCAGTCACGATGGAGGACTTGTTTCCTGAAGATGTGAAGCAGTCGGAGATGGTGAAGTAGCCAGAGATAGTGAAGCAGCCTGAGATGGTAGACCCCAAAGCTGAGGAGAGCTTAGATCCCAAGGATGCCGACATGCTGGAGTTCGATCGCTTTGTTGCCCAAGGATGCTTGACTACAGATTGTTTGGATAAGAGCAAAGGTGTCAAAATTGCTCCTGGAGCTCAAGGTGCTATTCCCAGCCAGAAGAAACAACCGAAACAGCAACCCACAGTTGTGAAAAGCATCCCTGTGTCTGCTAGAGCACCAGCAACCGTGAAGAAGACCAAAACTCTAGCTTCACATGGGGCGACCTTTCCATCAACAGTCACCTCTAGTGGCCTTGTTGGCACAGGCAACGCTGGTGTGCTGAGTAAAGCAATATATTGGAAGCCACCTGGCCCAGGCACCACAGGCAAACAAAATAGGTGCCAAGAAATTATGGCCCAGAAGCAGCATGCTATGAGCTCAAATAGTAGTGCAATGGCCAGGAATGTGGCTCCCGGCGTCGGAATACCGGCCAGGAATGCGGCTCCGGGGGTCGGAACACCAGCCAGGAATGCGGCTCCGGGCGTCGGAACACCAGCCAGGAATATGTCTCCCGGTGCCGGAACACCAGTTAGGAATGCGGTTCCAGCCACTGGAACACTAGCTAAAAATATGGCTCCTGCCACCGGAGCACCAGCCAGGAATGCGGCTCCTGCCACTGGAATAACACCAGCCAGGAACTTGCTTACCGGCACCAGAACACCACCAGCTAGGAACTCGCTTACCGGCACTGCAACACCACCAGTCAGGACTGCAGCTCCTGGCACTGCAACACCACCAGTCAGGACTGCAGCTCCTGGCACTGGAACACCACCAGTCAGGAATGCGGCTCCCAGTGCTGGAACCCCACCAGGCAGGAACTCACTTACCGGCACCGGAACACCAGCCAGTCGCCAATATACCCCAGTGGTGAATGGGGCTAGCAAGGGGAATCCACCTGCCAGCCAATAGCCAGGCGAACATGGTAAATGCTGTAATAATGCTCCTAGGGACAATGTGAATAGTGTCTCACACTCATAAACATCATTATCTTTTCTCTCCCCCTGCGATTACTCCATTCTTTTCTGAACCAAGTTCCTGAGGAATACGTTAGATTTGACTGGTCTTATCTTTAGAGTACCACTAGTAATTAGCAGAACTAAATTGTTAGGGGTATTAAGCCTTGGTTTGCGATCGCAGTTGCCTTTTTTTTTAAATCTGATCTGACTTGTCGTTGTATCAGTGTGGACAGTGGGGACTGACGATGGCACGTCAAGATGTTCGTTCCATCTGCATGTGCTGCCTCTGAAAGTGGAGTTGTTTTGACGTGAGGAGATTTCCTCCGGTGCATGAACTGATTGTTGGACTAGCTGTTATTGGTAACAGAAGATGTGTGTATCAGGCTGCAAGCGGGGTGGGTGGCGGCTGCCCGCCACAGGCCAAAGCGGGCGCCAGCACAAGATGCGGGCATGCGCGGCTTGCCGCCACACTCCACCAGGATTAGTGCGGGAGCCCGCCACACACCCGCAAATTGGTGTCCATCGCTCAGACATCAGAGTACAGAGGAGCCCCCAGCGTGTACTAGAGCACTAGGGGTTGGGGCGTGTTTTTTTTATCTACGCAAACACCCATTCCACTGCCTCTGGAGTTAGTGCTTCAAGGCACCTTTCATGCAGCCATTTTCACACAGAGTTCACACACGTTCATCCTCTACTGATAGCAATCTAATGGTTGTCAGCTTCAAGTTAATATTTCTCTTTTCTGTAGAAGGTATGGAAACTTTGGCTTATAATTAACGGAAATGAGATGTCTCTGTGATTACCCACAGTGACTGGTCTTGCATCGAGGTATAGCATGTGCTTGCTAATATAAAATTCAGATCATTGTACTATTTCATCGGCACGCATTATATGGGCTCAGGAGGTTTTGGTTGAGATTGTGATGCACATCTATGTTTGTTCATAAGAACTGATAGGCACAAGAGGGAACTTTGCTTTTTATTTTTCTTATGGCTGCAGTTACAGAACATATGTGGAGTTCTTTTGGGTCTTTTTTAAATCATGATTTAGAGACGACCAATCTTAAGTAGTCAAGTGAAGTATTAATTTTCTTAAGTCTGAGGCCATATTAAATCTATGTATATTTTGTTGCCTAACAGTGTCTGATGCCCTTCTTGAAACCTTAGTTTGCTGAATCTTTCCAGAATGTCTCCATACATGTTCATGTTCATTATGCGCGGTATATATGTTCTAAGGTGATATTATTAGAACTCTTCTTAGTTGCCAGAATAGATATGCACTTGTAGGTATTGTACATTTTGTCACAAAAATGGGGCATTTTTTGGTTAAGATGTGGTGCAGGTGGTGCATCATCCTTCAACGATTTTGGAGTACCCTGGAAGTTGCTAAATTAGTCATGTCTTGCATTTTAGGAAGTGATATTCCAAAAGGTCGAAGCAAAACCAACTTATTTTGAATTATTATTAGTTGTCAAACTTAAGTGTTTCTCTTGCTTAGGATGATTGTATGTTTGCAACTAAACTATAGGCATGCACAAAAGATCAATGCTCAAGTATTGTTCAGTCTGGAGCAAAGAAAAATCTTTGTATTATCATTTATCAATGCTATGCTACCTAACACATGTACCTCTGGTTTAGGGAAAAGAACAATAATTTAGATAAGTAATTTCGAAGACCCAGATATTTTTATCAGACTAGAGCCTGGAGAGGCATGTGCTATCTTCACCGATTACCCTGTAAAATGTAACTGTAGCGACCTGGGCAATTGTGTTTTATCCCACGATCTCTTTCTACTGCAATGGATCTCCTAGATGTACAATTTTAGCAGTCCACTTTACAACCATCTTACAAACCCAGTGTTATGGTAAGATTTGGCGTTGACCTGGGCAATTGTGTTTTATCCCACGATCTCTTTCTACTGCAATGGATCTTCTAGATGTACAATTTTAGCAGCCCACTTTACAACCATCTTACAAACCCAGTGTTATGGTAAGATTTGGTGTTTCTGGACATGTTAGCTGAGCTATGGGTTTGCGGGAGGGTGCTTGCCGATCCGTTGTGTCTATCGGGTGGGCCTGGTTTAGTTGTTAGGTGTTGGAGCCTTTTTTTTTTTTCTTTGTGTGTTGTTTGGGGTGGGGCGGGCTGGGTAGGGAGGTAGGGGGCGTGTTGCCTTGTATTGGCCGGTTTGTTCTAACATTGCCCAAACCCCGTAAATACAACCGTGCCTGGAGAAGCAAATTTGGGAATATCCTATTTATTTGGGAATATCCTATTTGACGCTCTTTGAGTCAAACTGCCGGCGCTTCGCACAGGCGAGCGACCGAGCAGCGACGCGATGGGCCGGCCCAGTTTTGCGTAACTAGCCAGCCGGTTTTGGGAACCTTCTAGAAGGTTCCCTGAACCGGTTTTTTGTTTCTTTTACCGGTTTTTTGTTTCTTTTTTTTTTCGTTTTTCAGTTTCTGTTTCTATTTCTTCTTTTCTTCTTTTTCTTTTTTCCTTTTTCTGTTTCTGTTTCTTTCTCTTTTTTATTTTTATTTTTATTTTTTTATTTTTTTATTTTTTTTATTTTTCAAGTTCATTCTTCTTTTTAAAATTTTGTTCAGATTTTATTTAAAAACAAGTTTTTCAAAAAATGTTCACGTTTTCAAAAAAAATGTTCATAAAATTCAAAAAATGTTCTTTTTTCAAAAAATGTTTGATTTTCAAAAATTTGTTCACGTTTTCAAATTTCGTTCCGGAGTTTCAGAAAATGTTGACATTTTTCAAATTTTTTTTGCTTTTTCAATTTTTGTTCGGTTGTTTCAAAAAATGTTTCCGATTTCAAGAAAAAATCATATATTCAAAAAATGTTCGCTTTTTTAAAAATTGTTCGCGTTTTGAAATTTTGTTCGGGAGTTTCAAAATATGTTCCCTTTTTCCCAAGAAAATAACATATTTGATTTTTTCCATGTTTTTAAATTTGAGAACATTTTTTGAATTTGAGAACTTTGTTCAAGTTTGTGAACAATTTTTAAATTTTGGAACATTTTTTCTATTTTTTTGAACAATTTTTAACGTTTGAAATATTCATTTTTCAAAAAAATGTTCGAAATAGGAAGAACACAGAAAACATGTTCGCTATAGTAACTGGCCGCTACAGTGCGCCGGTCTGTACAGGGTGTGGCCCGCTGCAGTGCCAGGTCGCTACAATTAACCGGCTCGCTACAGTGTCGTTCGCTGAATGGGCCGGCCCAGAGGCATGCCCTGTGCGAAGCGTGTCCTTTTGGACGCAACGAGCGTCCTATAGGTGTTCCCGCAAATTTGTGTCTCTCCTCGCAAAAGCAAACCTATGCCTCCACGAGAATCAAATTTGTGCCTTTTGCGAAAAAGTGCTTTTTTTTCCCGAGAGGCATAGTTGTACCTTTTGCGGAAGCAAATCTGTGCCGACAACCTAGGAAAAACTGAGCAAAAACTGAAAAGCCGAAAAAAAATCCTAAAAAACCATCTAAAACCCAAAAACGCATACAGAAAAATAAAAAATAAAATAAAATTCTGAGGGGGCGCCAAGCAAGCGATATGCGGCGGCGGCATCAAAAGTGACTCTCGCGGGCCTCCTGCAAGGGGTGGTTAGTTGCTCTCGGATTCAATGGGAGTGAACATTCGATTGGAAATTTTGAGGATGACGAGAGACGCACGCTGGGGAGAGCAGGCAGACTGCGTCAACCCGCTTCCCCTGCAAAACACAACCCATTGATCCTGAGTGCTAGCTAATTATTTGAAGACTAAAAGATAGTTGAGCATGTGATATTTGCTAATAAAAAGAACAAAGACCATTCTAAAAAAATAAGAATAGGTGCAAATTGTTTGCTACACTCAAGAAACTTTTGATTATTAATCTTGTGCATGCAAAGGGTGTCATGACCTCCTCGTAAGAAGTTTTGTAAGAAGGGATTATTGTTTAGAATGTTTAATCATGAAGGTAAATAGTGATGATGTCGTGTCTGTATTTTTTTTATTATCGACTGCCTATTTCATAAACATGTGGTCATGTTTACTAAGCCCGGCATTCGCTTGGGACAAGCGAGGTCTAAGCTTGGTGGAGCTGACACGTCCATTTTGCATCACTATTTCTTATTATAAATAACTCTTTATTATCAATATTTTGCACATTATAACTCAATTCTAATAGCTTTTTCCTCTCAATTCACATAATTTACCGGAGGAGGAGAATTACTGGAAAGCTGCAGCACAAAAGCAAAATAAGGACCAGGGGAGAAAATAATTTTCCAGAGACGAAAAAATTCTGGAAAAAATATATTAATTATTTTCAGCTCGGAAGAGAGTCGGGGGTGCCTGGGCCCACTTGGGGAGACCCCTATGGGGCCCACATGGCCACCCCCTGGCTGCGTTGTGTAGTTGCGTGGGGGCCCACAGGAGGCCCCCCGGCTGGCTCCAATACCCATTAGTCCTAATTTACCCTAAAAATCACCATGGAATTTATATGGGATTTTTTCGCCGCCATCTCCGAGGTGGAATAGAGGCGGAGCACTTCTCTGCTCCCATATGGCTATTTCTCCGAGATCCTTTCCCTATGGAAGGGGGAAGTTGAAACCATCTACATCACCAACGCTCTATTCATCGTGGGGATCATCATCAACGCCATCATCATTGACATCCATCTTAAACCCTAACTTTCAATCTATAAACTATTGTCTCACATCCTTTGTTGAGATTACCTTTTTTTTTACTATATGTAGTTGAAACTTAGAAGTTTTTATTGGAGAAAGATTTATATGTTTAGACTGTTAATCCTAGTTCCATCCCCACCGATCATGATCCATATGCTGTCTTCTGAGTAGCCTATTACGTTCTTGAGGACATGGGATAAACCTTGTTAATAGTAATCTTGTGAAGTTAAAAAAGTTCAGTGATTGATATTATGTTGTGCTGTAATTCTATAGTGGTGATGTGCGAACGTCGACTATAGATCACTTCAGCGTTAAGGGCCTAGAGGAGATCATTGTGGGATTACTTTATCTATGATGGGTGGTTGAAGTGACAGAAAATACAAAACCGTAAGTTTATGAACTATTGCACGGGGGGGGGGGGGGGGGGGCTGTTATAACCCCCATTGAATGCTATGGTTATATGTTGTCTTAATTACTCTTTTGAATTTGTGGATGCTTGCATAGAGGGTATAATCATAAATACATTGTTTGTTCAAGTAAGAACACCACATTATTATAGGCTCCACCACACAACAAATTATCAAAGCAATGAATGTCAACTCAATGAAACTAGATGAAAGTAACTTGGTGGATCTCCCGTGTGTCCCCGAGAGCGATTTGATTTTTATAAGTAATACAACCGGCTTGTCCTTAGCATAATTAAGGATTGAGTCACTTGCTGCATTGTTGCAGTTTTGTTGCTATTTACGTTCTTGCAATTATTCTTGTGATAAAACAAACCATCAAACAATCTTTGCAGCTTATACAGTGATTCCTCACTAGTTTTTATCAACCAATTCATTCTGCTCCTCATTGGGTTTGACACTCTTACTTATCGAAAAGGGCTACAATAGACCCCCGACACTTCTGGGTAATTAATTGTCAACGCAGTCAAGTAACGAGAACCTAGCAACTGCCAACTTTTATTGTGAAGATGACATCTAGGACCCACTAGGTTGAAGCCTACACAAGCTGTTAGCATGTACGGCCCCAATTGTGTACATACGGGTCTCCAACAGCCAGCCACGGCCAAAGGAGAGACACATTATGGGTAAATACCATATGTGGTTGTATCGAGTACTCAACAGTGCACACTTGGGTAAATACATGAGAGAGAGGGGGGGCTACAAACGGGTACCATACGATATTGTATCATGCAATCAACAGTCCACACTTGTATTCATCTTGGAGGTGTAAACATATCGATAATGCATGAGGCCGGGGGGGGGGGGGAGAATACACACACAACTAACAAAGTTGAAGATCCTATCTTGCCATGAGTGCATGGTTCGTGGATAAAGCACAAGACTAAACTCAACCGACCATGATAATAGGGAAAATGCAATGTTTAGTTTAAAATTTTGGTTCATTTACTAAGAGGCTGACACCTAAGATCCAACAGGTTACAAAGTCCGGTCTCACTCATGTACGTATAGGTCTCCAACGACCGTGCCAAGTGCACTTCATTTGGTTCATGTACCGAGAAGCTGGAATCTGGGACCAAGCTTGTTACAAAGTGAAAGATCGTGGATGTCGCCTAGAGGGGGGGGGGGGTGAATAGGCGCTTTAAAATAATTACGGTTTAGGCTTGAACAAATGCGGAATAAAACTAGCGTTTAATTTGTCAAGCACAAAACCTAAATCGACTAGGCTCACCTATGTGCACCAACAACTTATGCTAAGCAAGATAAACAACTAAGTGATAGCAAGATATATAACAAGAAACAATATGGCTATCACAAAGTAAAGTGCACAAGTAAAGGGCTCGGGTAAGAGATAACCGAGGCACACGGAGACGACGATGTATCCCGAAGTTCACACCCTTGCGGATGCTAATCTCCGTTTGGAGCGGTGTGAAGGCACAATGCTCCCCAAGAAGCCACTAGGGCCACCGTAATCTCCTCACGCCCTCGCACAATGCAAGATGCCGTGATTCCACTAAGGGACCCTTGAGGGCGGTCACCGAACCCGTACAAATGGCAACCCTTGGGGGCGGTCACCGGTACCCGTACACTTTGGCAACCCTTGGGGGCAGTCACCGGAAGCCGTACAAATTGCTCGGGGCAATCTCCACAACTTAATTGGAGACCCCGACGCTTGCCCGGAGCTTTACACCACAATGATTGAGCTCCAAGACACCAACCGTCTAGGGCACCAAAGCACCCAAGAGGAACAAGCTCTAGGGTGCCCAAACACCCAAGAGTAATAAGCTTCCCAACTTTTCAGTTCCACGTATCACCGTGGAGAACTCAAACCTATGCACCAAATGCAACGGCAAGGGCACACGGAGTGCCCAAGTCCTTCTCTCCCAAATCCCACCAAAGCAACTAATGCTAGGGAGGAATATGAGAGGAAGAACAAAGAAGAGAACACGAAGAACTCCAAGATCTAGATCCAAAGGGTTCCCCTCACATAGAGGAGAAAGTGATTGGTGGAAACGTAGATCTAGATCTCCTCTCTCTTTTCCCTCAAGAACTAGCAAGAATCATTGGAGAGATTGAGAGAAAGCAAGCTCGAAGAAGGTCAACAATGGGGGAAGAACACGAGCTAAAAAGATAAGAACCATTGGGGAAGAAGGCCCCCTTAAATAGCCCCCCCCCCCCGAATCCAACCGTTATGCCCACAAGTTGTGCTCAAGCGGTAGTACCGCCCGGGGGAGCGGTACTACCGCTTAGCACGGTCAAAATAGCCCAACGAGACAGAAAAAGTAGGTATTACCGCTTATAAGAGGTACTACCGCTCTCTACTATCGCTTGAGCAGATTGGGCAACAGAAGCATACAAATAAGCGGAAGTGGTTGCGGTAGAAGGAAGCGAAAGTACTCCCTCCGTTTTTATTTACTCCGCATATTAGCTTTGGTCAAAGTCAAACTTTGTAAACTTTGACAAAGTTTATAGACAAAAATATTAACATATACAATAACAAATCAATACAATTAGATTCATTATTGAATATACTTTCACATCATATAGATTTGTTATTGTAAATGTTCATATTTTTTCTATAAACTTGGTCAAACTTTATGAAGTTTGACTTCAGTCAAATCTAAAATGCAGAGTAAATAAAAACGGAGGGAGTACCACGCAAGCGGTACTACCGCTCGGGGGAGCAGTACTACCGCTCTACTACCGCTTAAAACAAAAAAACTACCCAAGCAAAACAGAAGGATGCTCCAATACTAAAACTGCTATAACTACTGCAAATGATCTCCGAATTCAGCAACCTCAAGCTTGTTGGATAGATGACGACAAGTACTATCCAACAACGACGGGTTATAATAAGAAGTGGCAGTAGAAGAATGCCTATGGTATAGAGGTGTGAAACCTCTATCAATGATGATCCGGCAAAAACTCCAACATCGAAAACATACTAGATGATGCATACGAAATCCGTTCTCGATGAACTTGAGCTTGTCATGAAGGTGACCATAAGCTCAAGGACTCTCAAAGCAAAAAGGCCAAACAAGAACCAAGAAAGATGATGCCAAGGATGCAATGGTTTGATCTCTCTACGAACGATACGATCAAGCTACTCACTCAAGAGCCCCCCTTGATAGTACGGCTATCGATCCTATAACCCGCTCTCCCAACTAATACCATGAGACCGGTAAAAAAGAAAACATGTCAAGGGCAAACCTTTGCCTTGCGCATAGTCCACTTGAGATGGATGATGACGATGTTGACCTCCTCAACTTGGACCACCTTTCTTGATTGCGCCGGCTCGATGAAGACTAGTAGATTGCTCCCCCATACTCCACTATGGGTGAGCCACTCTTCGGCACATCTTCACAAGTCGATTGTCACTACAATGGACGGCAAGCTTCAAGCATGTGATCTCTTCGTGATTCTCCACTTGAACTTGCAAACCGCAACCTCGATGACGATCACCACTTGACGTCATCCTCCATGGGACATATGAGATCTTCCTTTTGATGCACGCCCATGGAAGCAAACCTAACCCCACAACGAACTCTCACATAGACCATGGGTTAGTACACAAAGCATAATAAACAATGCTTACCATACCATGAGATCACTTGATCCCACTCGGTACATCTTCTACTCTTTGTGTGTTGATCAACTTGAATCACTCTTTGTACTTAGTCTTGATCAACCTTGAATATTTCCAACTCTCTTATTAAGATGATGTCTTGAAGATAAACATGAATGTTCACACAATCTTCTTCTTCTTCAAGACATGCTTGTAATAGGATCAACTATCACATGACCAATCTTTGGATAAAACCTTGAATAGCACCTTGGTCAACACATATTCTCCTTGAAACCAACAAATGGACTTCAAGAAATGCCTATGGACAAACCCTTCAATATAACTCAAGGCAACCATTAGTCCATAGAGATTGTCATCAATTACCAAAACCACACATGGGGGCACCATGCTCTTTCAATCTCCCCCATTTTTGTAATTGATGACAATCACTTTCAAGAGAGTTTATATAATGAATTAAGCACAACAATGCAAAGCAACAACAAATAATGCATGAGTATGACATGCAAATGCTTAGGAACAAAACCAAAGCATTAAACGAACACCCTCTAAACTCTCCAAACTCTCCAAACTTCTCCCCTATTGGCATCGATTGCCAAAATGGGCGAAAAACTTAGAAGGCCAGCATAATATGTGTTCCTCCATAAATTGTGTATTTCTCAAAATATGAGTGGGATGACATACACATATCCAAAGTTAAGTAGTAGGAGGAAGACAAACTATATTGAGGATCCAAAGATTGCAAAAGGATGATATGGCACAAAGGCTTACCAAGGAGTGAAGCAAGCAATCAAAAGATACCAATTGAAACAATAAAAAAAGATCCTACGAGCCACATGGATACAAGATATTATGATAAGAGCATAGGAGTGTTCTAAAGAACATAAAGAAGCTCCCCATGATTTTTGCATTATTTAGTTTAGTATTTGGATACAACATGCACAAAATAGGATCATCACTCCCCAAATATCAATAGAAACTCACAACAAGTGCAAGTGAGCATATAGGAAACTAAGCCTAGCACTTGCAACAAACACATGGTTGAGCAACATGTAAAAGAGGCAACTTAGGAATAGGCTCAACCAAAACGATGTATGTGAGTCATGGCAAAGCACTTGAGAAGACTAATATAAGGATGAGCATTAAGCATCAACATAGTCTTGAAAAATGAGATACAAGGTTCAAGACATGTCCTTCCCACACACACAAAGTTAAGAAGGTCGCACACACATCAAGCAAATGGGTTCACAGGCTTACTATTATGCAAATTAAAATCAAAGCTTGTGACAACCCATGGTGAAGATAGAAAATGATAGTCTTGTCAAGAGGAGGGATACCAATTGAACTGGCAAAAGCCTCATCACGACAAGCATGAGGAAAACAATCTTCACCACAAATCAGTGCATCAAGATGCAAGGATATAAGATCCGTACTCAAGACAAATCCTTTCACGGAACCACCAAGGAAATACAAAAGGAATGAAAAGGTGGACGTGAAAGAATAAGGATATCCACTAAAGATGTAACTTCTCTCAAGTGTATAAGATTCTAGGTAGATGAAAATCATGATGATATCAATCCACAAAGAAGGATGTACACACAAAATGGTTACACAAGGAAAGAATAGGATATCCAAAAGGAAGTCATAAAATATACCAATAAGATCTTTGCTTGAAAAGCATATAGGCACATGGCTTAATATTATCTTATAGTATATAAATGAACTTCAACCATACGGACATCAAAGACATCACAACTAGCAACAAGAGATCATTGTTGGGATGCTTTGAGAAAGGAAACAAGTATCACAAGAACTAATCTAGAAATTCATGACATGATACAACCTACACAAGGTTGAGTGCAAGAAATGTATGCATGAATAGATACTTGTTACCGAGATAGCATTGGAATGATGTAATAGATAGTAGTTCATTGATCATCCTAGCTTGACTCCAATAAGCACATGGTGACACCACCTTCCTTGTGAATGAGCCGAGCATCCAATGCATCTCCAATTGTTCCTAGAACAACATCACAAACAAAATGGTACCCAAACTCATTGGGACCAAAGAGTTAGAGAACCACCAATACATAGGACAAACCCCACATAAATATGTGCATCTAGGAAATAGAATTTCATGCACATTTTAGCCAATGTGTGACATGGTGGAGTTTCCCCTATATATTGGGTCAAAGAAAGAAAGCATGCGAAAGAATGAACATAAAGTAAATATGCTGTAACATCCCAAAATTCTAAATTTTGGAATGTTATATTAATTAAATAAATATGATTGATTGTTTGATTGATTGATTGAAAGTGAGTGAAATTTGAATTTTTTTGAAATTTTAATGAGAGGGAATGAAATGACTTTCCCAAAACTTTCACTTTGCATTTTTGAACTCAGTGAATTTAAATTCATTTCAATACAAAACCCGGGAGTGAAGATGACATGACTTCTTCCATTTAAATGAAGAGGGTTTTGAAAGAATTTGAATTTCCATTTGAAAATATTTCAAATTCAGAAACTTTATGCAACTCAATGATTTTCATGAGAGAGGATAAAATGACTTCTTCAAATTATATGAAATATGAGTTGGAAGTTTGAAAGAAGGATTTGAAAATGGTTTGAAATTCAAATTCAAACCCAATATGGAGTTATTTGGTTTTTATTCAAATTATTTTTCTCCTAAAAAAATATATGGCAATAAGGGTAAAATGATTCCCTTCAACATAAAAATGAAGAAAAGTAAATTTGAAGTTATTTTGATGTTTTAAAATAATTTTATTTGAATTTTTATTGCAATAGTAGCACTGTTTGCATTATTTGAATTTGTGTGAATTTTATTTGACTTTGAAAAATAGTTTATGTTTTAGGATTTATTTTTCTGAAAATTTTGATATATTATATGTCTATATATTATTTTACTTTATTTTTGTTTCATCTCTTTTCTTTCTCCGTGTTATTCAAAAAAACAAACAAAGGGAACCGGCTGAAGCCCAGCCGCACCAGGCCCACCTCTCTCTCTCCCCTCACCCTGGCCTTTCGGCCCGTCAGCGCCGCGCCCGCGAACCGCCTTCGCCATGGCCGCCCGCTCCCTCGCTCTCCTCCCACAGTCGCCGACAGGTGGGCCCCGCAGTTTTCTTCTTCCCCTCGCCCACGCCTTGCCGCGCCAGAGCGCGCTCGCCCCACCGCCGAATCCTGTGACTCTCGGGACCGCGATCCCGAGCTTTCCCCTCATGCAAGCCCATGTCTCTATAAAACCCCGCACCCTCCTCGACCGACCCCCCCTTAAATCCTATCCCGAGACCACCCCAAGAGCTCGCAATCATCGATCGCATCTCGCCGGAACCGAACACCTTCGCCGGAGGAATCCGTCGCCGGTGAGCCCCCTCGAGACCCCTCCTCTCGTAGTTCAACTTCTCTAGTTTATGAGAACTCGTTTGACACTGTTTCATCGCCCAGATCTCTCAGGAGACACGACCCCGAGCACGCACGCTCTCGCCGGATCACGTCCGCCACAGGAGCTCCGACGTGCTCGCTCTGCTCACCACCGCCCTCCCCGAGCTCCAACGCCACCGCCACCGGGACCTCCTCTCCATTCCGCGTCCGAGGGACACCTCCGTCGACCCCGCTGACGAGCGGAGCGCCACCGACGACGACGTCCGAGCCGCATCGCCGACGGCCAGCCCACTGTAAGCCGGCCAACTCCTTCCCTCCGTTCGATCTAGGGTTGACGGTCCAGATTAGATCGACATTTTTTTCTTTTCTGAAACGGTTTCAGTTATATAGCGGACGTTCGTTAGTTTACTTTAGCAGCAAGCAGCCATCCTCCGTTAGATCTCGATCGTGCGGTGTAGACTAGAAGTTTTAATAACGCGAATCGTTTTTAGTTAAAGTCCGGTCGTCCGCTCCGTTCCACTTGCGCACACACCTCTAGACCAATAGAAGTGCGCCACGTAGCCGTCGCCCGATCCGTAATTTTTTCTTTATTTTCGTTTCTGTTTTTATTTTCAGATTAGTTTCTGTTTTAGATATTCAATATCTTTTTGTGTGTTTATCCAAATTGAATGATTCTTTTTGCATTGGATTCAGAATTTCATGACGTTTCTGTTTGTGCCTATAGTTTTCAAATTTGAGTAGCTTAAATTTGAATTTGCATGAATTTGCATCAAACCTTGTTTTGCGAATAACTTGAGTTTAAAAATATATTTTGACTTGATTCTTTTTGCTACTGGTCACTTGTGATGTTATTTAGCAGTAGGTTTGATTTGGAAAATTTTAGAAAATTTTAAATTAGGGTTTTATTAGAAACAGTACTGTTTTGCATGTATGATTGTTTTAGCTATTAAATTGTTGTTTTAAGTTATTTTAAATTAATTCTTTTGTCACTTTTGACAAATTGAATTGTGTCTCTGTTGGTTAATAGTAGGTAGAATTTTATAATTTATTTTTATGGTTTAGATACTGTTTTGTTTTATTGTTGATTAGTTATTTAGTTATAGTTAATAGAATAGTTTTATTATTACAAAAGTAATTCTTTTTGCCACTTCAAGTTATTTTATTTTTTGTTTCTGTTAATTAGGAGTAAATTAGTTTTTATAGTTATTTAGTATCGATTAGTATTGTTTTAATGTATGCTTGGTTGTTATAATTGTTTTAGTGTTAACTATATAGTTATAATAGTTGTTAAATTAGTTCTTTTTACTAGTTAATAAATTTAGTAAAGTACTTTCTGTTGTTTATTAGAATTTTATTTTCTTTGCTGTATAAAAGTTATTTAGAATAATTTAGTGTTGTTATGAGCGTATTGATTGATATTGTGTGAGTTGGTTTCTCCCTTGTTTTTTTGCAGTTTTCTTTGAAATTTATTTGGTTTTATTTTTCTTCATTATTGTTTTCTTTATTGCTTTCGATTGTTATTTTGATTGTTAGTATTGCTTGCTAGATGTGATTGCTTATGTGAATACTATGTTTGATTATATAGATTTTCTCGGAGGGACGAATAGTTTTATCAAGTTTCTGAGAGCGATATAATCTTCATCAAGTAATACCAGGCAAGTTCACTTTGACCATATTTTCATACCTATATTTTTTATTGCATTTAGTGTCACCATTTCACCATTTCCTCCAGTAGTATATTGAATCTTGTAGTTGAGTAGAAGCATGAGGTAGGAACCCACACCCCTGTTACCAAGCCCGGGAACGTCATTTATTTTAATGCTACGCTTCAGTAGACGGGGATTGGTATGAGAGTTCGTGAGTGGTGTGAGAAGGTGGACTCTACGTCAATGACGACAACTTCATGATGGCATCTGCAAGGATTGCATCTTCAAGGCCTCAAGATTTCGAGACTCGAGACAAGATTTCAATACACACTACTGGGTGAAGAATGGATTTGATGGGCACCCTGGAGTAACCAGTGGATGGCCGGGATGCATGGAGAAGCGCCATGACATCTTGCGGAAAGCTTCACCCAGACTCCAAGAGACGGAAGAATACTTCATGCCCGGAAGCTTACCTGTGCAACCGCAAGTCATTATGGGCTCTGGCTTGGTTGACCTTAGTTGTGACTCTGGCTGGGATGGTGCTAGCAGATGTAGAACTACGGTAGGATTGGATGAGCACCGGACAGTGGTTAGAGGAACTCTTCGGAAGACCATGTTTTGGTCGTCTTGTTCTCAAACCAGTGCGAGAACGTAAAAAGAGGGATCGAATCTTGTGGGTAAAGTGCACAACACTCTGCAGAGTTAAAACCTAATCGATTAGCCGTGTCCCCGGTTACGGACAATTTGAGCCTCTGGACTTGGATCTATCTCTGAACTCTCAACACCGGATTGATAATTAATTGTGGGCAACTTATAAGTGTTTTGGGCTATGAGGCATCGGTTGGCGGAACCATGTCATAGTAGATAACTCTGTAGGGAAGACTCCTGATTTATTCCTTTGTTGTAGGGAAAATAAAACCAGCTTTTATGCACAAACTCAGACACAGAGCCACAAAGCCATATTGCATATAGAATAGTTTTATCATCTGTTTCTCTTATTTGTGATCTTGCCGGTACATTCAATGTACTGACCTACACGGCTGCAACGTATTATGTTGCAGGATTTTTTCTACGACGAATGAGTTTCGTTGTAGGGTTACGGTCTACACTCAACCTGTCGATGGCGTTGATGGGACTCCACACCCATTTGTTTGTTTCCGCTGAGACTTATGAGGTATATATCAGTTTTACGTTAATTATACATGTGATTGCACTTTGATATATACATTGATGTACTGTGTGTGCCAGCATACTGATCCAGGGATGGCACAGATACACAGAGGCTTGACCGTTTGAGGTCGGGTCGCTACAGAGATGGTATCAGAGCACATGTTGACTGTAGGACGTGACCCTAGAAACTGGAAAGCCCTAGGACAGGATACCTCGAAAATTTTCTCTTCAAAAAGATCCTCTACTTCTCACCCTTTTCTGAGTTTTACCTCAAGTAGTTAGAATATACCCCTTTCTCTTTTGATCACACGGAGGAGCAACTGAGGACCACCTCAGAGTACAAGGATTGAAGCTACAACGGTTGAAGACTCCGAAGACCCGAAGAATTTGAAGACCCTAAAGAATCCCAATATTATTATGACCTTTAGAAGACCAAACCCCTGTTGTATACTCACGTTTGATGCGATGAATTGTGAGCTGTCATTTGTGTGTGTTTTTCCGACAGCCACAAATAAACCCTATTTTCAAAACTATTGTTTGTATTGTGTGAATCTCCCTCTATACCTCTCTCGTATCTCATCCCAAAACCTTTGGACCCAATAGATGATGAATGAAGATGGACTTATATTCTCTGGACCGATGACACAGCCGGAGGCAGAGCTATGGATTCAGAACATGGAGAATCATCTCGGAAACAACTTGGTTGCAAGGAAGTATGAGGTTCAATACGCTCTTCAGTACTTTACAAAAAGCGCTGCAACATGGTGGAAAATGCACCAAGCCATACAAGGAAGTAATGGGGCAAAAACTTGGGAGGAATTCAAGAAGACTCTGTTAAGATCCCGTCTTATTCGGAAGCACTGTAATAAACCGATGAACAAACCTTGTGCCTGCAAGATATGCGGAGAAATAGGACACACCCAGGAAGAACACAAGGATGGATGCCCTCATTGTGAAGAAAATCACCCAGAGGAAGAATGCCCAACTAGGCAGGTGACATGTTTCTTGTGTGAAGGAACTACTCATTTTCCAGCTCAGTGCCAAATTTACCCCAAGGTACAAGAGGTCATCAAGCAGCAGAAGGAAGCCATGAAGGAAGCCTTCAGGGGAAATTTAGGAGAACCTGTGATGAAGGAAGATGTTGGAGACCCTGATGGAGACGGCCTAACCAGATTTTACTCCAATGCCTGCTATTCATGTGGAGAAGAAGGACATTTCTCACAGTATTGTACGAAGGAAAGAAAAGAGTATCTGGGAAACTTCTCGATAGAAGAAGTGGAGTTTGATCCACAGGAAATAAAAGGAATGATCGGAACAAAGAAGCCCAGGAAGAGAAAACAAAGACATCCTCAGAACAACCCAATTTCTGCAGAAAAGGACCTGAGTCATATCATATGTTTCAAGTGCAAGAAGTCAGGTCACTATTTCGATAGATGTCCAGAAAAGAAGCTAAAAATCCAAGGAGCCTACATAATCACAAAGAAGCCCCGAGACATGTCAGAAGTCATTTGTTTTCGCTGCAAGGAGGTAGGACATTTTGCTAGGGAATGTTCAGATCAAGAGAAAACTGGAACTAAGTAGTTGGGATTTTGATATTGGTAATAAGTGTAGTAGGAAGCAATTTTATTTTCATAAGTACGATGAGTTGAGTTATGTAATGGAAGTCTCGGAGATTGTAACAATCCATGAATCAATAAAGTTGATATGTCATATTCTAAAAGGATTTATGAAGCTGTTATGTTGTTAACATTTATCTTGGAACTGCTTATGTGGGTAAACATGGATGAAAATGAGTTGTTGATACATAAACTGGGATTTTGATAAAGTACAAGGATACAATAGAATATGGTCAATGGATAACCCCGTACATTTTGTTTTAAGGAGGACAATACCCTGTAAGATGTTGGGAATTGAATTTGAAGATTTGTTTGGATGATATGAACGTTTACCCAAGGAGATGCATACATTATCCTGAATACCTCTTCTATCTTACAACTACAGATGACAACCCTTTATGAGTCTTTCCTCAAGGGCCCGGAAACCATCATGACCCTGATTAGTGATCATGATTACCCAAGGATCCTGAAGGACATGATGAAGCATATTCACCTTGAAGGAGATGCAGTCTACAAGGGCTACCCCTTCAGGGAGAATGGAGTAGAACTTTGGTATGTGGAGGTACACCTCCACCGTGAGAAAGGAGTCTGCCCAAAGACTATGGGGCAATACTTTTTCATCTCACGTGTACCACGAGCAACCTTCTTCGACTCTGTTCGTGAAGCTGCCATGGAAGCCATACGTCAGATCGGAGAAATACTTGAAGCAAGACTCCGTCATACTCAAGAATACCTGAGAGAGGTGCATGCAGAGATGATGGAGATGAAGCTCATGGCCACCATGATGAAGCAAAAGATTGATGATTTCAAGGAGCACCTCGCTCAATTCCAGTGGGACTAAATAATCCTCAAGGAGGGCCCATAAATAAAGTTGGAAGTAATGCTTGACCATACCAACTATGTGGATGGCAGCATTTGTAATAAAGTACTTTTGATTGGAGATTTGAGAAATGATTAATGATGTAATAAAGGATTTGATATGAAAAGAATATGATTTATGGATGACTTTGTGCATTTCATGGTGATATTTCTCTGTGTGAACACCAGACCAATGGAAAGGAAAATGTATTCCACTAAGTGGAGTTTGGACAAAATAAGTTTGATTTCGTGGTTACCCCAAGAGTATGACAGAATGAAGTACTATTGGATTGGATTTAGAGAAAGTGTAATGGTGGAATATGGAACAATAGTAACTCCAAGGATGAGTTAAAGCGGTACAAGTAATGAAGTGGGCCCATAACCCACATGCCCAGGAATTAAAGAGGATTTGGAAGTAGCTATGATTGATCAGCATACGTTTCTTAGGAGGATACGTAAAACCCCGAGAGTTGTGAAGAAAACAATAGATGTTTTGTTCAGCTTGCGGAATCAATGGATTTACCCGAACCCAGTTCGAGGACAAGAAAAATTCTGCAAGGCTTGTGAGTTTGCCCGAGTGTTAGAAATACGAGATTTGCTAAACCTTATACAGGGTAATGATTTGGGTGCGGAATGGATTGATCACCATACCGACTTACTCTTATCATTCGCTCTCGCTATTTGGAATGGTAAATCTAGAGTGACTTACCCATAGTAGAGAGACGATGATCGTTGAAAACCTTGTTTAAGCCTTAGAATGGTATGTTAAGAAACCCTGGTACCAGGCAGTTGTTGCCAAACGTAGGTTATACGGTGAGATTCAACCCAGACCATTTTCCTGCAGGAAACCACAAACTGTTGACCACCATGAGAATTCCGATAGTAGTTTAGTATTGACGACAGGCCTGTTAGCCAAGGAGACCCGGTCTCGAAAGAGCTCTACTTTGATGTAAGGACACAGGATTTTGAGAAAAAGGTTATGTTCTTACCGGAAGTGCACCAGAGAAGGAGTTATCCGGGAGAATATGAGAAGACCGACACCATCAACCCAAAGGATGGAGTACATGAGTTTTGATGGACTCATGATTTGATTTTAAGTGTGGTAGCACCCCAGACCTTTCCGATCAATGGATTTGCTGGAAGACCCCCAAACCCTAACCTTTTCTTGCTAGCCTCTCCGAATCTCGAGGACGAGATTCATTTTAAGTGTGGTAGATTTGTAACATCCCAAAATTCTAAATTTTGGAATGTTATATTAATTAAAAAAATATGATTGATTGTTTGATTGATTGATTGAAAGTGAGTGAAATTTGAATTTTTTTGAAATTTTAATGAGAGGGAATGAAATGACTTTCCCAAAACTTTCACTTTGCATTTTTGAACTCAGTGAATTTAAATTCATTTCAATACAAAACCCGGGAGTGAAGATGACATGACTTCTTCCATTTAAATGAAGAGGGTTTTGAAAGAATTTGAATTTCCATTTGAAAATATTTCAAATTCAGAAACTTTATGCAACTCAATGATTTTCATGAGAGAGGATAAAATGAATTCTTCAAATTATATGAAATATGAGTTGGAAGTTTGAAAGAAGGATTTGAAAATGGTTTGAAATTCAAATTCAAACCCAATATGGAGTTATTTGGTTTTTATTCAAATTATTTTTCTCCTAAAAAATATATGGAAATAAGGGTAAAATGATTCCCTTCAACATAAAAATGAAGAAAAGTAAATTTTAAGTTATTTTGATATTTTAAAATAATTTTATTTGAATTTTTATTGCAACAGTAGCACTGTTTGCATTATTTGAATTTGTGTGAATTTTATTTGACTTTGAAAAATAGTTTATGTTTTAGGATTTATTTTTCTGAAAATTTTCATATATTATATGTCTATATATTATTTTACTTTATTTTTGTTTCATCTCTTTTCTTTCTCTGTGTTATTCAAAAAAAAACAAAGGGAACCGGCCGAAGCCCAGCCGCACCAGGCCCACCTCTCTCTCTCTCCCCTCACCCTGGCCTTTCGGCCCGTCAGCGCCGCGCCCGCGAACCGCCTTCACCACAGCCGCCCGCTCCCTCGCTCTCCTCCCACGGTCGCCGATAGGTGGGCCCCGCAGTTTTCTTCTTCCCCTCGCCCACGCCTTGCCGCGCCAGAGCGCGCTCGCCCCACCGCCGAATCCCGTGACTCTCGGGATCGCGATCCCGAGCTTTCCCCTCGCGCAAGCCCATGTCTCTATAAAACCCCGCACCCTCCTCGACCGACCCCCCCCTTAAATCCTAGCCCGAGACCACCCCAAGAGCTCGCAATCATCGATCGCATCTCGTCGGAACCGAACACCTTCGCCGGAGGAATCCGTCGCCGGTGAGCCCCCTCGAGACCCCTCCTCTCGTAGTTCAACTTCTCTTGTTTATGAGAACTCGTTTGACACTGTTTCATCGCCCAGATTTCTCAGGAGACACGACCCCGAGTACGCACGCTCTCGCCGGAGCACGTCTGCCACAGGAGCTCCGACGTGCTCGCTCTGCTCACCACCGCCCTCCCCGAGCTCCAACGCCACCGCCACCGGGACCCCCTCTCCATTCCGCGTCCGAGGGACACCTCCGTCGACCCCGCTGACAACCGGAGCGCCGCTGACGACGACGTCCGAGTTGCATCGCCGACGGCCAGCCCACTGTAAGCTGGCCAACTCCTTCCCTCCGTTCGATCTAGGGTTGACGGTCCAGATTAGATCGACATTTTTTTTTCTTTTCTGAAACGGTTTCAGTTATATAGCGGACGTTCGTTAGTTTACTTTAGCAGCGAGCAGCCCTCGTCCGTTAGATCTCGATCATGCGGTGCAGACTAGAAGTTTTAATAACGCGAATCGTTTTTAGTTAAAGTCCGGTCGTCCGCTCCGTTCCACTCGCGCACACACCTCTAGCCCAATAGAAGTGCGCCACGTAGCCGTCGCCCGATCCGTAGTTTTTTCTTTATTTTCGTTTCTGTTTTTATTTTCATATTAGTTTCTGTTTTAGATATTCAATATCTTTTTGTGTGTTTATCCAAATTGAATGATTCTTTTTGCATTGGATTCAGAATTTCATGAAGTTTCTGTTTGTGCCTATAGTTTTCAAATTTGAGTAGCTTAAATTTGAATTTGCATGAATTTGCTTCAAACCTTGTTTTGCGAATAACTTGAGTTTAAAAATATATTTTGACTTGATTCTTTTTGCTACTGGTCACTTGTAATGTTGTTTAGCAGTAGGTTTGATTTGGAAAATTTTAGAAAAATTTAAATTAGGGTTTTATTAGATACAGTACTGTTTTGCATGTATGATTGTTTTAGCTATTAAATTGTTGTTTTAAGTTATTTTAAATTAATTCTTTTGTCAGTTTTGACAAATTGAATTGTGTCTCTGTTGGTTAATTAGGAGTAAATTAGTTTTTATAGTTATTTAGTATTGTTTTAATGTATGCTTGGTTGTTATAATTGTTTTAGTGTTAACTATATAGTTATAATAGTTGTTAAATTAGTTCTTTTTACTAGTTAATAAATTTAGTAAATTACTTTCTGTTGTTTTATTAGAATTTTATTTTCTTTGCTGTATAAAAGTTATTTAGAATAATTTAGTGTTGTTATGAGCGTATTGATTGATATTGTGTGAGTTGGTTTCTCCCTTGTTTTCTTTGCAGTTTTCTTTGGAATTTTATTTGGTTTTCTTTGACTTCATTATTGTTTTCTTTATTGCTTTCGATTGTTATTTTGATTGTTAGTATTGCTTGCTAGATGTGATTGCTTATGTGAATACTATGTTTGATTATATAGATTTTCTCGGAGGGATGAATAGTTTTATCAAGTTTCTGAGAGCGATATAATCTTCATCAAGTAATACCAGGCAAGTTCACTTTGACCATATTTTCATACCTATATTTTTTATTGCATTTAGTGTCACCATTTCCTCCAGTAGTATATTGAATCTTGTAGTTGAGTAGAAGCATGAGGTAGGAACCCACACCCCTGTTACCAAGCCCGGGAACGTCATTTATTTTAATGCTACGCTTCAGTAGACGGGGATTGGTATGAGAGTTCATGAGTGGTGTGAGAAGGTGGACTCTACGTCAATGACGACAACTTCATGATGGCATCTGCAAGGACTGCATCTTCAAGGCCTCAAGATTTCGAGACTCGAGAGAAGATTTCAATGCACACTACTAGGTGAAGGATGGATTTGATGGGCACCCTGGAGTAACCAGTGGATGGCCGGGATGCATGGAGAAGCGCCATGACATCTTGCGGAAAGCTTCACCCAGACTCCAAGAGACGGAAGAATACTTCATGCCCGGAAGCTTACCTGTGCAACCGCAAGTCATTATGGGCTCTGGCTTGGTTGACCTTAGTTGTGACTATGGCTGGGACGATGCTAGCAGATGTAGAACTACGGTAGGATTGGATGAGCACCGGACAATGGTCAGAGGAACTCTTCGAAAGACCATGTTTCGGTCGTCTTGTTCTCAAACCCCCTGAAGTGCGAGAACGTAAAAAGAGGGATCGAATCTTGTGGGTAAAGTGCACAACACTCTGCAGAGTTAAAACCTAATCGATTAGCCGTGTCCCCGGTTACGGACAATTTTAGCCTCTGGACTTGGATCTATCTCTGAACTCTCAACACCGGATTGATAATTAATTGTGGGCAACTTATAAGTGTTTTGGGCTATGAGGCATCGGTTGGCGGAACCATGTCATAGTAGATAACTCTGTAGGGAAGACTCCTGATTTATTCCTTTGTTGTAGGGAAAATAAAACCAGCTTTTATGCAAAAACTCAGACACAGAGCCACAAAGCCATATTGCATATAGAATAGTTTTATCATCTGTTTCTCTTATTTGTGATCTTGCCGGTACATTCAATGTACTGACCTACACGGCTGCAACGTATTATGTTGCAGGATTTTTTCTACGACGAGTGAGTTTCGTTGTAGGGTTACGGTCTACACTCAGCCTGCCGATGGCGTTGATGGGACTCCACACCCGTTTGTTTGTTTCCGCTGAGACTTATGAGGTATATATCAGTTTTACGTTAATTATACATGTGATTGCACTTTGATATATACATTGATGTACTGTGTGTGCTAGCATACTGATCCAGGGATGGCACAGATACATAGAGGCTTGACCGTTTGAGGTCGGGTCGCTACATATGCATGCTCTAGACTTTCAAGAACCAAATCAACACATGATTGATAAGGTACCAAAAGGAAAGATACCAACTGAAAATTAAGATACTAAAAGAAGAAATTATCACTTGAAGGATACCAATTAAAATATACATCAAGGAATGAGATATCCATTGATACATACTAATTGAAAGATATCAAACTCCCAAATGAGAGGAAGGTTCCAAACAAACCAAACCCTCTACAAAGTTTCATGATGGCACAAAGTACGAAAAAGAAACGACTTGCCTTCCACCAACACACACTTGATAAAGATCATAAGATGAGTGTTCTAAAGAAAATATGATAGCTCCC
The DNA here is from genome assembly GCA_039707655.1 of Elymus sibiricus. Classification (NCBI taxonomy): domain Eukaryota; kingdom Viridiplantae; phylum Streptophyta; class Magnoliopsida; order Poales; family Poaceae; genus Elymus; species Elymus sibiricus. The sequence continues at coordinate 209,013,861 of CM077676.1, read as the reverse complement.
CCAAGAGTTGTGCGTTATAGAGAATTTGCATTTGAATACAAAATGCACAAGATGGGATCACCACTTTCACTATATCTAGAGAAACACTAGGAAAGATCAAGAAATTAATAAGATCCACAAGTGGCACGGAAGACAACGGGAGTTGACACATTCCTTGGCAAGTAATAAGGCAATAAAAACACAAGCCAATGTAAAGATGATCAATAATTTCTACCACATAAGTGAGTACCAATTGTCAAAAGACAAGAAGTATTTGGAAATAATTCCCGGTGGTAGATAGCAAAGATATTCAATATCATCTTCACACCAAACACATAAATAAATGACTCTTGTAGAGCTAACATGCCACCTAGGAACAAGATAATTTACAATATCAACTCTAAGTGGCAATACCTCAAATGTACACATTGTACACATTTTCTAGGCTTGTAATATACACATAGCATATTACTCCCCCATAATGTGATACCCCAAAAAACTTAACAATAGGAAAATAAGATCCAACAAGAGATAATTAATGGATTATCTAGAATTTGAATTTCTCATGATAAGACATACCACATAGAGACTAGATAATCTTGTAATATCAATACTAGGTGGTATTCCTCATCTACACATATTTGTAGGATTGTGAAGTGCACAAAGCACATCACTCCCCCAAAATGGGATGTTCCATTAATCTCTCACAAGAGCCAACTAAGGTACAAACAAGGCTCAACACAAGACTCACACGTACATGATGTACAAGCCAACATACACATACTTGATTACTCAAGATAAGCAAATTGGAAGCACAACATATATACACACACATGAAAGGAACAAAACCAAAACATGCAGAGGGGCAAGTAACTTTCAATGTAAATAATTTATGTACAAGTTACCGCAAGGAGGCACATTGGATATAAGATAGAAACTTGATAATCCAAATGACTTGGCTTGAGATATTATGAATGATGAAGACCCCTTAATTCTTCATAATGTTGCCAAGTCTCCAATGCCCTCCAACAACACCTATTGATCAAGTTTGAGCTTGTTGGTCCCCAACCAAGTTGGGTCCTAAGAGGTTAGTCACAATAGGCTTGGCCACCCAAATGATTCTTTTCTTGACACCACTTTGAGTACCAACTAATTTGGCAAACACACTGCCAACCTTATCCTTCCCAAGAGAATAAATACCATCAATTAAGATAGGGTTGGATAAGGTACCGTTAGTGCATGAAGAAGCAAGGTGACCCTTCTCACGACATAAGTAGCAACATCTACTCTTCCCTTTCTTCTCAATTGATTTCTCAACTTGAGGAGCATTGACTTGAGTCTTCTTGGGAATTGGCCTTTCTTCAACTTGAGTTTGAACTTGAGGCCGCGTCCCTTGTTGCTTGTCACCATGAGGCTTCTTCTTCAATGGGCAAGATCTAACATGATGCCCTTCAATCTTGCACTTGAAGCAAACAATCTTGGCCGAATTCTTGACTTGTTCTTGGCCTTTCTTCTTGTTGATCTTGGACTTCTTCTTCTTATTGGAGTTGAATCCAAGTCCACCCTTGTCATTGGGAGATTTTTGCACACTCAAGATATTGTTGAGTGTGGACTTCCCTTCATGACACTTTTCCAAGTCTTTCTTCAAAGAAGTGACTTGGGTCTTGAGCTCTTTGATTTCCTCTACATGGTTAGTCTCAACACAAGTACTCGAGGAACTATACGCTTCATTGTTAGAGCAACAAGGAAAGGAAAGTAATTCATCATAGGATGTAGCAACATTATGAGTAGATGAATTACGCGGACTAGCACATGGCAATATAGCATTTTGACTAGAAGTAGTGCTAATGTCCACATGAGACTCAATATATGTTACCTTAGTAATCATAGAGCTATCTTTAGCACATTATGGGATATTAGGAGATCGTCATGAGAGCTAGAGAGCCTTTCATGACTTTCTTCTAATTTCCCATAATTTCTAGATAGCAACTCAAGTTGAGCCCTTAGGTCAACGTTCTCCTTCAAAATGGACGCTTCACAAGAAATAGAGTTAGTAGCACAAGCATCATCATTAACAACAAGAGGAGAAGGCAACTTGGCAAGCTCTTTTGAATAAGAAGCTTTAAGTTGAGCATGAGACTTGGTGAGTTTGATGAGCTCACTCTTAATGACCCTTGAGCCATCTTCGAGGTGCTCAAAGTCCTCAAGGAGTTTAGCATGTGCAACTTCAAGCTTAGCATTTTTAGTTTTGAAATCATTGGCCACCTCAAGGGCTCTATCACGGGATTCCTTCACTTTAGATAATTCTAGAGCAAAAGTCTCCTCAAGAGATTCCTTGGTGGTTTGTTCAAGTTCAAGAGCTTGAGATAGATCCGCAATCTCATTAGCGTAATCACGCTCATGGCCTTCCATTTTCTCAATGGTGACCTCATGCTCCTCAAGATGAGATTCCAACTCCTCAATGTATTTCTTGCCCTCAATGGCAATAGACATGATTTCCATGAAGTTGGAACGAGCAATTTTATTCTTATGAAGAGATTTAAAAATCATTTCCCCCTTAATTTTTAAGGAAGCAATATTATCATTCTCTTCATCATTATCCTCATCCTCATTAGCATCAACATCATCATCAAGAGACATATTGGGGTTCAAAGTAGGAGATACCTTTGAAGCCTTAGCCATAAGGCAAAAGTGAGAAACAATAGATGATGATGTAGGATCCCTTGAGGCACCATTCAATACCATATCTTGTTCCATAGAATGATGGTTTTCCTCTACATTGTTAGCACAATAACTAGAGGAAAAAAAGGCATTTTTATCATGGCAACAAGACATAGCAAGCATATCATCATGAGATTTGGTCAAGCAATTTCTACATGATATGCAAGGACTATCAACACAAGCATGTGAAGCATTTAGAGTGCTCGAAGTGTTAAAGTCCAAAGATGGAGCATTGCAATAACATAGATGAAGGATCATCAATAATAAGCCCACTATGATCATTGCAATGACCAACACTACTCACCATATCATTACCTTATGGCAAACCACATGTAGGTGAAGTAGAAGAAGTTGAGAAGACAACACGACCGGAGGTGGAGGGAGAACAGTCATCCCCACAAATCTTGAACACACCATATTTGTCTTGAAGCTTTGTCCACAACTCATGAGCATCCCGAAACGGCATGAGTTGAAATATAACTACATTGCTCAAAGCATCGAAAAGCACATTAGAAGTTTGAGCATTGAGATGAGAGTTTTTCTCATCCTCTATAGATAATCTTTGAGGATCCTTTGGAGGAGAAAAACCCATATCTACAATTCGCTCTAAATTTGGGTCCATGACCCTAAAGAGATTAAGCATGCGAATTACCCAAACATCAAAAATTGTGCCATCAAAACTAAGAGTGTCAAAGAATCCTAATCCCCTAGTCGACATCTTTACTCTCTAGGCGGTGAAGCCTAATAATGAGAGACGAGGCTCTGATACCAATTGAAAGATCGTGGATGTCGCCTAGAGGGGGGGGGGTGAATAGGCGCTTTAAAATAATTACGGTTTAGGCTTGAACGAATGCGGAATAAAACTAGCGTTTAATTTCTCAAGCACAAAACCTAAATCGACTAGGCCCGCCTATGTGCACCAACAACTTATGCTAAGCAAGATAAACAACCACTGGTGCAGCGACCTGCTATACAAACGGTTTTACCCCCTTTCCGCAACAGAGTTTTAAACAGTCGCCTTGCCTGTTTGTGCGATAGGGGGGTCTTCCCACACGACCCAGAAACCGTCGGTGATAGGGAGCACGCAAGCATACGTTTCACAGAAGTAAGCGTATGCGATGCCCGCATCTTTCCCAAACGCTCCGTCCTTGCTACTCGTTTGTGCTCGCATTACCATCGCACTCGGTATTCTGTGCTGCAACGTTTGCGCTGTTCACCCCATCACAAACAGTTCACAATTGTACACCGTATGCGAAGCTTGAATATCCCACACATTTGTATGTACATAAACGTTTGAGATGTATAAAATGTCCCAAACGATTCATCCATATTACCCGTGTCGGATGAAGGCCCATCGCACGCGTTCTTCTATGAGCAAACGTTTACGATGCACACGACATCATAAACACTTCATAATTGCCTAGCGTGTGTGATAAGGTGACTTTCACAAACATTTATTAAGAAGGAACTGTGTGCGTTGTTGTTGTTAATCTCACACGTTTTTTCTTGTCTGATCGTGTGTGTAGTAGAGTTTCATCGCACACGTACTGATCTGAGAAACGTGCCTGATCTTGACGTTTATCATAGACGTTTTGCTTTCGCAAACCGTGTGCAGTGTAATGGCATGCAGATCATAATTTATCCCTAATTTAATCCCTGCATTTAAAATTCACAGAATTTTAAATTGAAACATATTTTCAATATGAAAGTAGGCAATCACTTATTTCATATCAAACCATGTTTATTACAAATACAAGTTCAAGGACGAATGAATAATTCGATGCACAGGTACATATGCTAAAGAACTAGAGAAGCAGCAAGGAAAGAATGATGAACCACAGTTGTACTAAAGACTGTAAAGAGAGAGGTGGAAGACATTCTGGTTGTTGGAGAAGGTGAAGTGGAATGCCCATATTGTGCCCTCCTCCATGCCTAATGCGCGCACGACTCTAGGCCAACCCCTTGTGATGGCCGCCCGCCCATCCTTCACTGTCTTCATTAGGACTTCTTGATGCTTATTGTAGTCTCGATGAAATACTTTAACCTTCATTGCATGTCCATCAATCATGACTTTGCGAGGTAATCTTGAGTAAACTGCTTTGGGAACCACTGCAAACAAAAAAGATTCAGACATTGTTGTCTAACAACTCATTATGGGCAGTAAAAAGAGAAGGCTACAGAGTTCATAGTTACCATCCTACAGCTCACTGTTGTGTTGGATAGAGCGTAGACAAATAATTTAATTGCCATCGGTCGTATCTTTTTGCTAATAATTCTTATCAGTTTCCTCACTTGATGCTGGTTCATGAATATCTCATTGCCCCATATGCAAAAAGGGTCGAGGCATGGATCTTTGCCTAGGACATATGTACCTACAAGCAACAAGTCAATATTAGAAGCTAAAAAGTGTCCAGCCGTGGATTTGTATGCACTACATTATGGAACGGAGGCAGTATAAGCCGAGGGATGAAACTAACCTCGGTCGAAAATGCTGGCCACTCCCGTTGTTGTCCTGCATAAGTACATGGAAAGGCGTGATAAGTACTACAGGCTTAACATCAACCAAATATAGCCATGGTAAACAACAACATCTCAAAATGACAGCTTGAATGTGTTGGTTTCAGCATGATGTTAAAGCAGTTAAAAAATGGAAGGGAATGTTAAGTACAACAGGCTTAACAGGGACCAAATATTGTAATTCAAACTGGTACTGTTGAAAATGAATAGAACATAGCTCATGCTTAAACATCACACTGCAAAAATGTGTAAAACTAAAATAAAGGGCATGTGTTAACTTTACCAGGCATAATAGGAACCAAATATCAAACTGGTATTGATGAAATCGAACTGCACAGTTCATACTTGCACATAATGAACATCACATTGTGAATAATTGAAATAAACAAGGCATATATGCTCACTATAACAACCTAATATAGACATTGAAAACTGGACAGAGGCTCACTGCAACCAAGCTAACAAGAAAATACAGATAAACAAGGCACCTGCTTGAAAACTAGACAAAGGATCACTGCAACCAACCTAGCTAACAAGCAAATACTGATAAACAAGGCATTTGCTTGAAAACTGGACAAAGGCTGACTACTACCAACCTAACAAGCAAATATAGATAAACAAGGCATCTGCTTGAAAACTAGACAAATGCTCACTGCAACCAACCTAACAACCAAATACAGATAAACATGGCATCTGCTTGAAAACTGGGCAAATGCTCACTGCAACCAACCTAACAACCAAATACAGATAAACATGGCATCTACTCACTATAAACAACCAAATATAGCCATTCGTGAAACTGAAGTGGACAATTCATACTTAAACATCAGATAGCCCTATTGAACATTACATTTTTGCATAACTGAAATAATTAAACACGGCACAGTTAAAACATCGCATGGCAAAAGCTACTACAATAATGGGTATGAGTTGGCTAGCTAGAAAAAGTAAGATTTGCTTATAGGATATTGCCTCACTTGTCATGGATGGGATCCTTCCACTTGGAAGAGCACAGACCCAGGGTGCGATCCCTAATGTCGCAGATGGGCTGTCTCACCTTGGAAGAGCCGTAGTGGGTGCCCTTCGCGTGGTCGTGGTCGATGAGATCTGACTTGGCAGCTGAGGATCCCAAGCCACCGCCGTAGAATGTGTCCTTCAGAAATGACATAATGGGCTCGATGGCGTACAAGGATCGCAAATCCTTGACCGCGAGGTGGAGGAGATCAGCGGCGGGGCCTTCGAAGAGATCGACGGCGGTTGAACCAGAGGCGTTGGGGATGGACCACTGAACCTGTGACATGGCTCGCGTGAAGCCTTCGCTGCCGACGAGCTTGATGTTGTAGCCGGCTGTCCTGGGATTCAGTAATACGTGAGACCGCTGACGTGAAGCCTTCGCCATGGCGACGTAGTCAACGTCCTCGCCGGCTTCCACGGTGAGGTGTTCCTCCAGGATCGACAGGTCGGCACGAACGGCGGCCACCCCGACATCGTCTGGCAGAGAGGCCATGATAGACCTCCTTTTGGCCGCACGCTCCTCGGGCTCCCCGGGATATGTGGTCGGGCTTAGGCTGCGACTCTCTGGAGTAGGGGATGGGGATCTGGGGGGGAGGGACACCGCAGGCCTCATCTAAAAAATCAGGGCGGCGAGCGTATGGGAATCGGTGGGTAACCTGAACTTATCTAAGCTAGGAGGCACGGGCAGACCGGCAGGGGTTGGTGGCGGCGACGGCGACGGCGGGGAGCTAGGGTTCGAGCGGGGGGGGGGGATGTAGACCGTGGAGGGGGGACGGTGTAACACCCCCAGTGTCATGCTACAGTGACCTCACACTAATGATGCCATGTCACCATGCCTTTCCATGCTAAATAGCCACTTGTCCAAAATCAAGTTCAAATTCCATTTGAAATGCAAGTCAAATAATTACTTCTTCAGATAATTAAACAAAATAGTTCATAATATTGCAAATAATCCCAAAGCAATTATAAAAACAAAACCAACATTATTTGAATTTGCAAATTGACCCTAATATCCAGAACAGTAGCCAAACAACCCCAAATTAAATCATTTCTATTTAAACAAAATCCAAATCAATTCAAAATTTCCCCAAACTTTTTGTGGCAGTGCAGAAAAATGCAATGCTAATTATGAGAAGAGCTCCACATTTTTGCAAAGTCATTTGATGGCTTATTTAATTGCAAAACAATGTTTGTTTAAAAGAACACAAAAGAAAAGGGAAAAGGCCTGAACGTTACTGTGCCAGTGGGCTTAAGTTCAAACAGTGGCCGGCCCAGCCCGCGCAGCGTCGCCTCCTACCTTTCTCCCCAGTTGTCGCCAAGGCCGAGCACGCGCGCGCGCCCGCGCGCTGCTCGACACCAAGGCACTACAGGGCGCCGGGAGGGTATAAGGACCCCGCGCACCTCCCCCTGGCAAACCCCAACCCCGTAGTTCCCCCTCTCCCTCGCTCTCAAACCTCTGCCCCAAGAATCTCGCGGCCACCGCCGTCCCTACGCCTCCGCGACCTGTCCAGGGGCCCCGCCGGCCTCGACCTCTTCCTCTGCACCCACCATTTGGAGCCGGGGCACACTGCAGCGGCGGAATCAAGCCTTCTTCTTCCTCGGCCGCAGCTTCTTCTCCGGCGAACTCCGGCGCCCTCGGCAGCCACTAATCCCCCGTTGGCCTTTCGTGTGCCTCTAGGTGAGCAGCGCCGCGTTACCCCTCTGCTTCCCCCTCGTTTTGCTGTGCCTAGCCCCGCCGCCATGGTTGGCCGAGCCTAGCGCCGCCGTGCTACTCGCTGTCGTCGTTCCCGTCGTTGTCGTGGTCGTCCGAGCACACCGTTGTGCTCGGGGCGCTCTAGTATTGCGGCCTGGCCTTTCAAAACGCTCGCGCGCGCGCGCTGTCTTGCTGCTTCCCTGAAGCTCCCGAAGATCACCGCCGCCAGCGTCGACGCTACGCCCTGCTCCGGCCACCTCCGGTCGGACCCATAGCACCAAACGACGCGCGGTGTCGCCAACATTTGAACGCAAGTCCCCGCGCGCTTTTTGGTTAACCGTAGACAATTTCTCGCCGGTTCCGGCGAAGAACCGCCGCTGGAGAGGTCACCGGAGCCTCTCCGGCGCCGCCCGCCGATGTGGCCTTTTGCTGGGGCTCACCTGGGTCACTGCTAGTGGGTCCCAGGGGCCCAGTTGACCACGTTAACCGGGTCAACGTGCTGACTGGGCTAGCACAGTCACTGACACGTAGGCCCCACCTTACTAATTAACTAAATTGCTAATTTACTTAAACTATTAACTAAATGTGTCACTGACAGATGGGTCCCACTAGCTAATTAGATTAGTTAGTAAATTAAACCTCTGTTAAATAATTCTATCAATGACAGGTGGGACACACTGGTCAGTTTGACCAGTCAAAGTCCACAGTTGACTGTTGACTGGGCAGTCAACTGGGGCCCGATGTCAGCTTCTGGTGCACTGTGCTGTGTACACTCTCTGTGTGCATATAGCAATTTCCTATATATTTTCGAAATTAAATTAATTCCAGAAAGTGATTAAAACTTTGAAAACTCATATAAAATAATCCGTAACTCGGATGAAAATAATTTATATATGAAAAATGATCAAAAAAATAAGACGAATCCGAATATGCCATCCACATACCTGTCACATGCCTCCAACACTGCAAACATGGAACCTTCCCCTCCGGGTCGTCTGACCGATAATTGCCTAAAGCCGGGAAAATATTCCCAGATATTTTCCCGCTACGTCTGTAAAGTGTAGCACTGCGTTAGGTCTCCCCTAGCACAGCATATTGACGTGTCATGCTTTGTGTTGCTTTTGTTTGCTTTATATTTATTGTTTCTTCCCCCTCTTCTCTCCGGTAGACCCCGAGACCGACGCTGCTCCCGAGTACGAATACGTCACCGACGACCCTTCTTCCTTTTCAGCAAAGCTTCCAGGCAAGCAAAACCCCCTTGATCATTCCTATATCGCCCATTCTTTCCCTCCCCTACTTGCATTATATTTTGCTACTGTATTTGATTGCTCCTATTCTAATGCATAGCCTGATTTTGTAACCTCTATTGATACTTTACCTATTGTCCTAAATGATTAGTATAGGCTGGTTAGTGATCCATCAGTGGCCCCGCACCCTTGTCCGTATTGCCATGCTTTGTTTTCGGATGTTTCGATCAACGTGATCGATGTGCAGAGACCGACACAGCACCGCACACCCCCTTAAGTTGTACGACTCTGCAGAGCTACTATCGAGTGCCGAGGGTGATACCTCCTACCTCACTCCTGATGATATCTCTGTAGCGTAGCTAGTCAGTTGTGGGTTACCGAGGGTGATTCCTCTTTCACCACCTCCGATGATGCCTCTGTCGTGCAGCCCCTCAAGTGTGAACCTATCGAGGGTGATTCCTCCAAGTTCACCTTGACGTTTGCATCTAGTGAGAATCCATCGAGGGTGATTCCTCGGATTCCCCACGATGTTATGGACACACGGGTACTTTGACCTTCACCTCAGACCTTTGTTGAAGTCGGGTTGACCCAAGGGTACCCGCGAGAGATTATTGTGGTGGAACGACAGGGTAGGTGGAGACCACCTAGGAGAGAGGTGGGCCTGGTTCCTGGTCGTTGGTCCGCGGATTACCAAGTAGGTGTGACAGGGTGTCGGAGGTGAGCCTTGAGCCCTGTTCGTGTTCGCGAGTTACTAATAACACGCTTAACGGATTTGGGTATTTGATCTGAGTTGGCCACTGGCCTATACGCACTACCACCATGCTAGATAATGGTTTAATGGGGCCCTCTACATCGTACGTTTCTCCCGAAAGCTCTGTCAGACATCCAGTTCAGCATTGTGGCCGGGCCGGATCGCGCCATCCAGGTAGAGGTGGCGCTGGAATCCCCCTGCACACAACGACCCGGAGTGCAAAGGGCGATGGGCCCAAGACCCCTGAGCACTTAGGATGTAGACCGGCGGGGACCTCTCTGCGTAGCCTAGGTAGGACTACGTCGTGTCGGTTATCCGAGGCCGGGCATGACCCGGAAAAGTGTGTCCGACCAGAGGTAATCGAGCGTGTTGGGTAACAGTAGTGCACCCCTGCAGGGAAGTTATCTATTCGAATAGCCGTGTCCACGGTAACAGGACGCTCAGTGTTGTATCCCGATCTACTACAACTTGAACTGGATGCTTGTGATACTAAACTGAAATGATAGCTCCAGGATCGCTTTCTCGCAGGGAGTCGAGGAAGGATCTCTGGGCTTTGCTGCTACATACTTATTGCTTTATTATATGCTAATCTGCACTCTTCTAATGCTGCAAGACGCTGCAAGATGCTAGTCTTCGATAGGCTAGACCTTCCCCTCTATTCTGGCATTTCTGCAGTATAGTCCACAGATACAGCCCTTTCCCTTTGATACCGATGCATACTTAGCATAGATCTGATGTAAGTCTTGCGAGTACTTTGGATGAGTACTCACGGTTGCTTTGCTAACTCTTTTTCTCCATACCCGATTGCTGCGATCAGATGGTGGAGTCCCGAAGACAGCTGATCCCGCCGCTGACAACTACTACCACACGGACGGAGCCTACTACTACGTAGAGACCGATGACCAGGAGTAGTTTAGGAGGCTCCCAGGCAGGAGGCCTGCGCCTTTTCGATCTAGATGTCATTGTTTTGCTCAGCCTTCTTAAGGCAAACTTGTTTAGTTATGTCTGTACTCAGATACTGATGCTTCCGCTGACTCTTGTGTAAATCGAGCTTATGTATTCGAGCCCTCGAGGCCCCTGGCTTGTAATATAAGGCTTGTATTATTTTATTTTGTGTCTAGAGTTGTGTTGTGATATCTTCCCGTGAGTCCCTGGGCTTGATCGTGCGCATTTGCGTGTATGATTAGTGCACGGTCGAGTCGGGGGCGGCACAAGTTGGTATCAGAGCCGACTGCCTGTAGGAAGCCCCTTTCTAACTCCTTGGCCGAAGTTGAGTCTAGTCTCCAAAACTGTTTTGCTAACCCTGTTGTGTGGCTTACGGGCCCACATCGCCAATGGTTGGGTTTAGGATCTTTTATTCCTCTTCCTTACTCTGGGACTCTGATCTCTCTTCTATTTGGGTTAAAGTTTTGCTAACACTAACATTAGGTTCTCGTGTTCACATCCACCCGGAGAGCTGGATTGTCTGCAATTATTCCTTTCCATTGGTCTGTTTAACATTTCTTGTAATCTAGCTTTTATCTGAGCAGTGATAATTCCCTGCTTAAGTCAACACCCCCAAATAAAACCTTGTTACTATTGTGGATGACATTCTGGTAACCATCGATGGACGAGAACCTTGCCTATTGGTCCGCCTCGTTTTAATGAGCAGGAAAATGGTTCTCTTTGTTCCCCGCCCTTGGTACCGACGTGTTGCTGACATAGCTGACAGACTTTGCTCTGACACGTCTTGTTGTCGTGACCGCGCAAGATGTCACCGCCCTTCCAACTCTTAATCCACACTCACTGCAATTCCATAGGATCGAAACCTGACTCTCCTGTACAACCTTGATTCCGAAGTATCCTTTGCACATGGCTTCGTATGTTATCACGAGCCACATTCCTAGAGATGATCTATTCTGGTATCAGACGCAATACTTATTCCCGTTGCTCTGAACCCCTTTCACACTCTGTTTCAAGCATCGAACGATAGTCAATCCGCTTGAAATTCCTTATTGTACCTTCTTACTTTGCTCTCGATGTTTTTCTTAAGTTTCAATTCGAGAGATACTATATGCCACATTCCCTGAGTTACCTACCAAATACTCAACCTTGTAAAGGCCCTTCCTTCCGGAGTTACCCCATTTTCCTTTCGTAAGTATGATGAAGACTCCGAGGAAAGGATGGCAGCTTCGTCATGACGCATGACGCAGGGAAAATGAAGACATCAACGCAATGGACCGACCTCTTCGAGAAGAACAATCAAGGCCAAGAAGACTCGTTACAATTTCGTAACCAATCCCTTCCCCTTTACTCCACCTCTTAAATGTTGGGACGAGATTTCTTGTAGTGGAGGAGATTTGTAACACCCCCAGTGTCATGCTATAGTGACCTCACACTAATGATGCCATCTCACCATGCCTTTCCATGCTAAATAGCCACTTGTCCAAAATCAAGTTCAAATTCCATTTGAAATGCAAGTCAAATAATTACTTCTTCAGATAATTAAACAAAATAGTTCATAATATTGCAAATAATCCCAAAGCAATTATAAAAACAAAACCAACATTATTTGAATTTCCAAATTGACCCTAATATCCAGAACAGTAGCCAAACAGCCCCAAATTAAATCATTTCTATTTAAACAAAATCCAAATCAATTCAAAATTTCCCCAAACTTTTTGTGGTAGTGCAGAAAAATGCAATGCTAATTATGAGAAGAGCTCCACATTTTTGCAAAGTCATTTGATGGCTTATTTAATTGCAAAACAGTGTTTGTTTAAAAGAACAGAAAAGAAAAGGGAAAATGCCTGAACGTTACTGTGCCAGTGGGCTTAAGTTCAAACAGTGGCCGGCCCAGCCCGCGTAGCGTCGCCTCCTACCTCTCTCCCCAGCTGTCGCCATGACCAAGCATGCACGCGCGCGCGCCTGCGCGCTGCTCGACACCGAGGCACTACAGGGCACCGGGAGGGGATAAGGACCCCGCGCACCTCCCCCTGGCGAACCCCAGCCTCGCAGTTCCCCCTCTTCCTCGCCCTCCCCTCTCTCCCGAGCGCCGCCATGGCCTCTGCCCCGTGAATCTCGCGGCCACCGCCATCCCTACGCCTCCGCGACCTGTCCAGGGGCCCCGCCGGCCTCGACCTCGTCCTCTGCACCCACCAGTTGGAGCCGGGGCGCACTGCAGCGGCGGAATCGAGCCTTCTTCTTCCTCGACTGCAGCTTCTTCTCCGGTGAACTCCGGCGCCCTCGGCAGCTACTAATTCCCCGCCGGCCTTTCGTGTGCCTCTAGGTGAGCAGCGCCGTGTTACCCCTCTGCTTCCCCCCTCGTTTTGTTGTGCCTAGCCCCGCCGCCATGGTTGGCCAAGCCCAGCGCCGCCGTGCTGCTCGCTGCCGTCGTTCCCGTCGTTGTCGTGGCCGTCCGAGCACACCGTTGTGCTCGGGGCACTCCAGTAGTGCAGCCTGGCCTTTCAAAACGCTCACGCGCGCGCTGTTTTGCTGCTTCCACGAAGCTCCCGAATATCACCGCCGCCGGCGTCGACGCTACGCCCTGCTCCGGCCACCTCCGGTCGGACCCATAGCACCAAACGACGCGCGGCGTCGCCAGCATTCGAACGCAAGACCCGCGCACTTTTTGGTTAACCGTAGACGATTTCCGGCCGGTTCCGGCGAAGAACCGCCGCTGGAGAGGTCGCTGGAGCCTCTCCGGCGCCGCCCGCCGATGTGGCCTTTTGCTGGGGCCCACCTGGGTCACTACCAGTGGGTCCCAGGGGCCCAGTTGACCACGTTGATCGGGTCAACGTGTTGACTGGGCTAGCACAGTCACTGACACGTAGGCCCCACCTTAGTAATTAACTAAATTGCTAATTAACTTAAACTATTAACTTAATGTGTCACTGACAGATGGGTCCCACTAGCTAATTAGATTAGTTAGTAAATTAAACCTATGTTAAATAATTCTGTCAATGACAGGTGGTACGCACTGGTCAGTTTGACCAGTCAAAGTCCACAGTTGACTGTTGACTGGGCAGTCAACTGGGGCCCGCTTTCAGCCTCTGGTGCACTATGCTGTGTACACTCTCTGTGTGCATATAGCATTTTCCTATTTATTTTCGAAATTAAATTAATTCCAGAAATTCCAGAAAGTGATTAAAACTTTGAAAAATCATATAAAATAATCCGTAACTCGGATGCAAATAATTTATATATGAAAAATGATCAGAAAAATAAGACGAATCCGAATATGCCATTCACATACCTGTCACATGCCTCCAATACTGCAAACATGGAACCTCCCCCTCCGGATCGTCTGACCGATAATTGCCTAAAGCCGGGAAAATATTCCCAGATATTTTCCCGCTCCGTCTGTAACGTGTAGCACTGCGTTAGGTCACCCCTAGCATAGCATATTGCCGTGTCATGCTTTGTGTTGCTTTTGTTTGCTTTATATTTATTGTTTCTTCCCCCTCTTCTCTCCGGTAGACCCCGAGACCGACGCTGCTCCCGAGTATGACTACGTCACCGACGACCCTTCTTCCTTTTCAGCAAAGCTTCCAGTCAAGCAAAACCCCCTTGATCATTCCTATATCGCCCATTCTTTCCCTCCCCTGCTTGCATTAGATTTTGCTACTGTATTTGATTGCTCCTATTCTAATGCATAGCCTGATTTTGTAACCTCTATTGATACATTACCTATTGTCCTAAATGATTAGTATAGGCTGGTTAGTGATCCATCAGTGGCCCCGCAGCCTTGTCCATATTGCCATGCTTTGTTTTCGGATGTTTCGATCAACGTGATCGATGTGCAGAGACCGACACAGCACCGCACACCCCCTTAAGTTGTACGACTCTGCAGAGCTACTATCGAGTGCCGAGGGTGATACCTCCTACCTCACTCCTGATGATATCTCTGTAGCGTAGCTAGTCGGTTGTGGGGTACCGAGGGTGATTCCTCTTTCACCACCTCCGATGATGCCTCTGTCGTGCAGCCCCTCAGGTGTGAACCTATCGAGGGTGATTCCTCCAAGTTCACCTTGACGTTTGCATCTAGTGAGAATCCATCGAGGGTGATTCCTCGGATTCCCCATGATGTTATGGACACACGGGTACTTTGACCTTCACCTCAGACCTTTGTTGAAGTCGGGTCGACCCAAGGGTACCCGTGAGAGATTATTGTGGCGGAACGACAGGGCAGGTGGAGACCACCTAGGAGAGAGGTGGGCCTGGTTCCTGGTCGTTGGTCTACGGATTACCAAGTCAGTGTGACAGGGTGTCGGAGGTGATCCTTGAGCCCTGTTCGTGTTCGCGAGTTACTAATAACACGCTTAATGGATTTGGGTATTTGATTTGAGTTGGCCACTGGCCTATATGCACTACCACCACGCGGGATAATGGTTTAATGGGGCCCTCTGCATCGTACGTTTCTCCCGAAAGCTCTGTCAGATGTCCAGTTCAGCATTGTGGCCAGGCCGGATCGCGCCATCCAGGCAGAGTTTGCACTGGAATCCCCCTGCGCACAATGACCCGGAGTGCAAAGGGCGATGGGCCCAAGACCCCTGAGCACTTAGGATGTAGACCGGCGGGGACCTCTCTGCGGAGCCTAGGTAGGACTACGTCATGTCGGTTATCCGAGGCCGGGCATGACCCGGAAAAGTGTATCCGGCCAGAGGTAATCGAGCGTGTTGGGTAACAGTAGTGCACCCCTGCAGGGAAGTTATCTATTCGAATAGCCGTGTCCACGGTAACAGGACGCTCAGTGTTGTATCCCGATCTACTACAACTTGAACTGGATACTTATGATACTAAACTGAAATGATAGCTCCGGGATCGCTTTCTCGCAGGGAGTCGAGGAAGGATCTCTGGGCTTTGCTGCTACATACTTATTGCTTTATTATATGCTAATCTGCACTCTTCTAATGCTGCAAGACACTGCAAGATGCTAGTCTTCGATAGGCTAGACCTTCCTCTCTATTCTGGCATTTCTGCAGTATAGTCCACAGATACAGCCCTTTCCCTTTGATACCGATGCATACTTAGCATAGATCTGATGTAAGTCTTGCGAGTACTTTGGATGAGTACTCACGGTTGCTTTGCTAACTCTTTTTCCCCATACCCGATTGCTGCGATCAGATGGCGGAGTCCCGAAGACAGCTGATCCCGCTGCCGACAACTACTACCACACTGGCGGAGCCTACTACTACATGGAGACCGGCAACCAGGAGTAGTTTAGGAGGCTCACTGGCAGGAGGCCTGCGCCTTTTCGATCTAGATGTTGTTGTTTTGCTCAGCCTTCTTAAGGCAAACTTGTTTAGTTATGTCTGTACTCAGATACTGATGCTTTCGTTGACTCTTGTGTAAATCGAGCTTATGTATTCGAGCCCTCGAGGCCCCTGGCTTGTATTATTTTATTTTGTGTCTAGAGTTGTGTTGTGATATCTTCCCGTGATTCCCTGGGCTTGATCGTGCGCATTTGCGTGTATGATTAGTGCACGGTCGAGTCGGGGGCGTCACAGACGGGGTTAGGGCGGGTGGTGTTTGAGGATATGCCGCGGCTACTAAATTTTTTAGTAACGGTGGGTGGAGATGGTGGTGGACGAGGGAGGGTGATGGTTCAAATGCTTCGGCTACTGGAATTTTACTATGAGGTCGGTGGTGGAGGAGTGAGGGCGATGGTTGAAATACCGCGGCAACTAAAATTTGGGTAAAGGAAATGAAGCGGGGCAGGAGCAACCAGATCACACACGGTCCAAACATAATAACTGTGTATGATAATAAGGAAAAGCCGTGGAACCACCAATTTTTGCATCGCTCAAGGCGGGTAGCTTTTTTTTGAGATTTCTAGCTAGTTGGTTTATCGCACACGGTTCGTCCTAATTTTCAGACGCATACGTGGAATTCATCCTAAATATCTTGTACACATTACCCCTTCACCCTTGCTGGCGCTTGCGAAGTCGTGGCAATTTTACAGGGCACGAGCTTCGCACACGGTTAAGCCAGTGCACCCGTGTCCGTTGCGCATACGTTCGCACGCAGTTTTTCATCCGAGGTGTCTGCTATTTTATATAGCACCATTTGGCAACAAAAAAACACGAGAGAGGGTAAGAACACAACCACAACAGCATGTGACCCAAATATATATGTATGAAAAGGGTGGTGTATGATGTTCAAATTCCCAATGCACAACTTTGACGCGCGGGCCCACTGGTGGGTGCGTCGTCGAAAATCGGGTGAGAGGGGCCAGAAGACAACAACCACCTGGAAGTGGCCAAATATATGTAGGAATAAAGGGTGTGATGTTTAAATACACAAGTAAGATTATATAGTTGCAGCAAAACACTAAGCTTCATTCATAAACATCACAACAAAGTGAGAAGCGTGTTCCGTATTGAGATGGAACAACACCAGCTAGAGAAATCCATCATGAGGAGCATTCATGGAACGCACATACTATTGTGCCATGTTAACGATCAAGTGAACGCATATACTATGGGTTCCATATTATTTGTTTTAAGGTTGGCGGAGCTACTACTATCATTTCTACTATGCAGGCATGTAGATGATGATCTACACAAAACCAAAGGTGAAGATGAGAAGGAACTCAAGAACCAAGCTATTGTTCACATTCAATGTTGTTGGTCTATCTCCATGCTTCGATCAAGAGGGTCAAGAGTCGAGGATGACTCCTTTTGAAGAGGGGAAGGATGATGAGGACATCCCAGGTTCACCTCGTTTATCATCTTCTCCTCATCATCAATCTCTGCTATCAAATGAAGCTTCTACAAAGAAGACCTATTTGGGTTCCATGGCAAGGAGCCGTGCCAAACAAATAGAACAAGAGGTGAACGCACTCCTAGATGATCATACTTCAACTATCCATGAGAACTTTGTACTGCCTAAATCTTGTGTGCTGATTTTACTCAGGTACAATGTTGAGGACAACCAACAACTTTCAGCACATGAAGAAACAAGATCTAAAGCCCATATAACAAGTTTGAAGAGAACAAATTTCAACTCTGATGTAAACTATGTTTTGGTAACAAGGCCAACTAGTTACATCTCAGAGAAGAATAGCAAGCCATTCCAACACTCTATTGTTGCATGCGCAGTTCCAGAATTCGTCCCAGAACTTGCTGCTCCATGCCACACAAATATATGAGTGCCTAGCACGTGTGGGAGTACAAAATGGACAACATATGAATTCTACTTTCAGGAAAATCAAACGATGCATCATTTGGAGTCCTAAGTCAAAGGATATGAGAGTTCCAATGCAAGCTGTCCAGAGCATTAATTGCTGCGCGAGGCTCTATTTGTTTGCTCCCTTGACCAGCTGGTTACCACGAATTTGAGCCCTTCTTTTGGACTGGTTTCACACCTAAGCTAGGAGGGTTGTTCCTAGTATAAATACCCTTCCCCAACTTCAGCCACAACTCTTTGGCAATTTGATTTCAGCATAGGTTAGCTAAGTGCAACCATAATCTTGTTTGAGAGTTCACTTCCTCCTTAGCTCTTGTAATCTTGCCTTGTGAGAGGGTAAACTCACTCTGTGATTTTACAATAGTAGCCGTTGAGGCAGCGACCAGTTCGTGCTTCCAACTTCGTGCGTGGTTGCGTGGATTGGAAACTAAGAGTGTGGTTGGGTGAATACTTGTTGCTGGTTGTTGCATATGCAGTAGCTTGCTTCGGTCTCGTCAGGTTGCACTAGTTATCCTTTACCCGACAGCGTTGTTGGCTGGGATTGAGGGTTTCCTTCGTACCCTTCAGGTGGCGTTGATTCGTTCATCAAGCAGGTCCTCCGTGAAGATCGGGCAACCCCATATCACCTGAACTTATCTAAGCTAGGCGGCACGGGCAGACCGGCAGGGGTTGGTGGCGGCGGCAGCGGCGGCTTCAGTGGCGGCGGGGAGCTAGGGTTCGAGGGGGGGTGTAGACCGTGGAGGGGGGACGGGGTTAGGGCGGGTGGTGTTTGAGGATATGCCGTGGCTACTGAAAATTTTAGTAATGGTGGATGGAGATGGTGGTGGACGAGGGAGGGCGATGGTTCAAATGCCACGGCTACTGGAATTTTACTATGAGGTCGGTGGTGGAGGAGTGAGGGCGACGGTTGAAATACCGTGGCAACTAAAATTTGGGTAAAAGAAATGAAGCGGGGCGGGAGCAACCAGATCGCACACGGTCCAAACATAATAACTGTGTATGATAATAAGGAAAAGCCGCGGAACCACCAATTTTTGCATCACTCAAGGTGGGTAGCTTTTTTTTAGATTTCTAGCTAGCTGGTTTATCACACACGGTTCGTCCTAATTTTCAGACGCATACGTGGAATTCATCCTAAATATCCTGTACACATTACCCCTTCACCCTTGCTGGCGCTTGCGAAGTCGTGGCGATTTTACAGGGCACGAGCTTCGCACACGGTTAAGCCAGTGCACCTGTGTCCATTGCGCGTACGTTCGCATGCAGTTTTTCATCCGAGGCATTTGCTATTTTATATAGCACCATTTGGCAACAAAAAAACATGAGAGAGGGTAAGAACACAACCACAACATCATGTGGCCCAAATATATATGTATGAAAAGGGTGGTGTGTGATGTTCAAATTCCCAATTCACAACTTTGACGCGCGGGCCCACGGGTGGGCGCGTCGTCGAAGATCGGGTGAGAGGGGCCAGAAGACAACAACCACCTAGAAGTGGCCAAATATATGTAGGAATAAAGGGTGTGATGTTTAAATACACAATGCACAACTTCGATGTGGCACCTCCCTCGCAAACCGGAAAGCCCCCTTGGATATCTATAATGACGGGTTATGGTCATAGCTAGGTGCCTGCCCCACCCCCACTTCGTGTCGGTGGGACGCATGCACATACTCATACTTTGGTCGGACATGCGTGCATGTCACCATGATCTACCATAAGAGGGACCAAGTGAATCTATCTTGGCCAAACAACCGCTGTTGTTGTCGGTCAAAAAGGGATATAATAGACCGCTCGGGCCCATAGATTGGACCATCATCATAAACCGCACGAGAGGAGCCACAAAACCAGCACCACCTGCATGGGGCCCAAACTAATGTACGTTGGAAGGGTGATGTGTTTTAAATACCCAATAATGTACAATTTTGATGTGGCGCCTACCTCACGAAATGGACAACCCCCATGAAAGGTAGGTAGTAATTAAGGACGACGTCGATGTACGTAGGGTGTCGATCCAACCCACCATTTCGAGCGCATGGGAGGGAATCCTGAGAACGCATGAGCTCGAACTTTGCTCGGACATGTCACCATGACCCGCGGTAACACGAACCAGGAGGAATCCATTCATGGCCAAACCCCCTCGTTGTCGGCCAAAGGGATGATATATATAGACCAGGCCCACAGATAGGCGTGTCATTGAAAACCGCACATGGGAGACGGGGTCGATCAGAAGACCCTATACCCTGCATGTGGCCCAAATATATGTATATATGGGTGGTGTGTGATGTGATCAAATCCCTAATGCACAACTTCGATGCTGCACCAGCTGCATTACAAACCGAACACCGTACCCCGAGGAAGCCATGTTACATATGATGTCGGTTCCCCAACTTCGAGCCGGCGGGAGGGAATCGAACAAATGTTCCTCAACTAATTAAATTTGGTCTGACATGTCGTGACCTGTACCAAGAGGAACCCGTCATGGTCAAACCCTTCTCGTACGTTGTGGGTCAAAGGATAGAACATGTGGGCCCACAGATCTCGAACATTGTGGGTCAAAGGATAGAACGTGGCGGGCCCACAGATCAATCTTTATCATTCTCCGATTTTTCAAAACAACAAATAACAAAAAACATCATTCTCCAAAATAGAACGTGGTGGGCCCACAGATCAATCTCGATCATTCTCCGATTTTCAAAACAACAAATAACAAAAAACATCATTCTCCAAATTAGAACGTGATGGGCCCACAGATCAATCTCGATCATTCTCCGATTTTTCAAAACAACAAATAACAAAAAACATCATTCTCCAAATTTTCAAAACAAGGATCTCAAGGTTTATTTAATCGACATGACAGGTCACTACAGACACATTTAGATGCTAAATGTCTGTAATGACCGTATCATGGCGCTTAAATGAAGCTTGAGATATAGCAACTTCCCACCCGGTCACCCATCCTTAGACTGCTCCAGCCCCAAGCTCGCTTAACTTGTGCGTTCTATTCGACTAGGCTAGCGGATGGGAAGCTGCCCCTTGCTGATAAGAGTTGCCTCCTCGCGTTTAAGGCATTTACCGATGGTCACCGTGTGGGACCTACTCCTTACTATCACACATGTTTGTGCTTTTAGAAACTGTGTGCAATCTTTACATACCGGACCACTTCCATTCAAACTTACAATATTTTTTTTACTACTTAAAACTAGCCGGAAGAAGCAAAAGCTTTGCCTTTTCATTAATTAAGAACAAGATAGTTGCCCAGTTAATTGCGGAAAACCGGACAAAAACTGATACAAACAGGGCCTAAACCTACGGGAACTCTTGGCTGAGCATGAATTGGTACAGGCCTTCGTCCACACATCTGATATGCTCGCGGAACTGTTGTACCGCAATATCGATCTCCGCCCAGGATATTTCATCGGCGACGGTCGATTCCAAGCCGCGACGAGTATTTTGCTCTGCTTCGTCGTTGGCGGCACCTGGGGGGCCGAGGAGGTCGAAGAGCCAATCGACTAGCCCGTTGGCGTTGTGGCGGCGGATTCTAGCAGTGCGAACTTCGTCCGGCGCAATTATGGCGCTGACGGTGTCTGCCCATTCCTGGCGGGGAATCGGGATGCTTACCGGCCCTGGAAACGGCCTCTCGAGTGGTTGAGTCAACAAGATGCTGACACAGCTCCGCTCAGATAGTGCAGCGCACCGCACCTGATGCGTGGCGGTGTTCTCCCACTCTTGCGCGGCAGCGCTTTGCCACTCTTGCTCTGCTCCGCTCCATGGGCGGCGATGAACACATGTGTAGACATTGGCCCGCTCAAGCACTGGGGCGCGATGATACCGCTCACGCTCGGTAGCGCACTGGTGCTCTTGCTCGGCGGCGCGCTGCCTCTCTTGCTCGGTGGCGCACGGCCGTTCTGGCTCTCCGGCCTGCTCCGGCTCGTTCTCCTCGTCGAGGAGATTGATGACGGCGGCGGCGCTTTGCCGGATTGGCATGCTTGGAATGGTATAGTGCGGTATGGCCAGTGTGTCGCCTTCTAGCCTCCTATGCCCACTAACACTGGTAGCGGGAAACCGATGGGGGGGGGAGTGGCGGGAAACCGATTGTGGGGAGTGGCGGGAGACGGTAGCGTGTTTGGATATATAACACCATTAATATGGAAAACTTGGGAAAGAAGGAAGCGCGAGCTAGCACGACGCGTCCACACAGTGCTTACCCACGGGTGCCAGACGGTTGAACATAACTGCTTTAAATTATTCAGGGTTCGTTTGGCATTTTTTATACATTATAATAGAGTTTTCTAGGCATTTAATGTGCAAAATTCAAATTTGAACTACAAATACATGCTCCAGTGCACCAAAATGGGTTGAAAAATCATATATGTGTCCTTGGGTGCATGTTTAGGTCCCATGCAAGGGATGGGGATGAATTACAAACATCTCGGCGTCCTGGCTTGGCCTCAAACATTGAGAATCTTGGTTTTTAAATCCCCATAAATCTAAAATTCACCTGAAATTCATGAAACTTTACATGGTGTCATGACATGGCACATATATGTCATGGTAAAAAACTGACCAATTTGGGGCAAGTTTTGGTACAAGCCTCTTACAAACCGGAGCTTCTCGTAAGAAGCCTCCGATAGGGAACGTGTCACCCTTGTCGGCGAAACGACAATCGCTGCCTCTTCTCGCGTTGTATTTTTGTTTCTACAGGCAACATAGACCAATAGGAGATTTGTGCTGAAATATGGAATTATTCAGGGTTCATTCGACCTTTTTTATACATTAATTGAGTTTTCTAGGCATTTAATGTCCATAATTCAAATTTGAACTACAAGCACATGATTCAGTGCACCAAAATGGCTTAAAAAACCATACATGTGTCCTTGGGTGCATGTTTGGGTCCCATGCAAGAAATGGGGATGAATTACAAACATCTCGGTGTACTGGCTCGGCCTCAAACATTGAGAATATCGGTTTTTAAATCCCCGTAAATCCAAAACTCACCCGAAATTCATGAAACCTGGCATCGTGTCATGACATGGCACATATATGCCATGGTAAAAAAATTGTCAATTTGGGGCAAGTTTTGGTACACGCCTCTTACAAACCGGAGCTTCTAGCAAGAAGCCTCGTGGTTCCGATAGGGAACGTGTCACCCCTGTGGGCGAAACGACAATCGCTGCCTCTTCTCGCCTTGTATTTTTCTTCTACAGGCAACATAGACCAACAGGAGATTCGTGCTGAAATATTGAATTGTTCAGTGTTCGTCTGGCCTTTTTATACATATATTAATTGAGTTTTCTAGGCACATAATTCAAAATTGAACTACAAGCACATGCTCCAGTGCACCAAAATGGCTTCAAAAACCATGCATGTGTCCTTGGGTGTATGTTTAGGTCCCATGCAAGAAATGGGGATGAATTACAAACATCTCGGCGTACTAGCTCGGCCTCAAACATTGAGAATCTCAGTTTTTAAATCCCTGTAAATCAAAAACTCACCCGAAAATTGTGAAACTTGGCATCGTGTCATGACATGTCACATATATGCCATGGTAAAAAAATTCTCCAATTTGGAGCAAGTTTTGGTACAAGCCTCTTACAAACCGGAGCTTCTAGCAAGGAGCCTCGTGGTTCCGATAGGGAACGTGTCACCCTTGTGGGCGAAATGACAATCGTCGCTGTCTCTTCTCGCCTTGTATTTTTTTCTACAGGCAACGTAGACCAACAGGAGATTCGCGCTGAAATATGGAATTATTCAGGGTTTGTTTGGCCTTTTTGTACATTAATTGAGTTTTCTAGGCATTTAATCTCCATAAATCAAATTTGAATTACAAGCACATGCTCTAGTTCACCAAAATGGCTTCAAATACCATACATGTGTCCTTGGGTGCATGTTTAGGTCCCATGCAAAAATGAGAATGAATTACAAACATCTCGGCGTCCTGGCTCGGCTTCAAACATTGAGAATCTCGGTTTTTAAATCCCCGTAAATCCAAAACTCACCCGAAATTCATGAAACTTGGCATAGTGTCATTATATGGCACATATATGTCGTGGTAAATTTTTTTGTCCAATTTGAGACAAGGCGCACACATTAATAGCCAACGTAGGCATTTTGGAACAAATAGATGACACGTTAATATCGCAAACGGTTGTATTGTTTGAACCATGGGCATTCCACTAACCATTTACGTGCGGCCACGCGTCCCTTTTTTTATTGGAGAGTACTACCTCGGTCCTGGTTTATTGGTCTTCTTTGTATTTTGTGCAAAAAATTTACCATACTAGGTGGCGTGCGTGCAGCTGTTTGATTAGATGGGTCGAGTGCGAGAAGTCCGCCGTGCGGCTCGACGGGACGCGTGCGAGTAGTCCGCCACACAGGCTCGATGGGACCCGTGCGAGCTGTCTGCCACGCAGGCTCACCGGGAAGCGAGCTCTTTGACCTCCACCCGCCGCCTCGCTCCCAACTTCTCCATTAATGGCGGCCGAGCAGGCTCACTGGGAAGCAAGCTCTTTGACCTCCACCCGCCGCCTCGCTCCCAACTTCTCCATTAATGGCGGCCGAGCCGCTGTTTAACATGCGGTTAATGCACCTGGACGGAAGGTGTTAGCTTGTGATCCCATGGCCCCGCTCAATGCTAGCTAGCATTGTTTTGTTCGTGCCTCGCCGAGAACGTGACTTTTAGCCTATTTTCGACTCGTATACATGTACCCACGAGGTTACGAATGAAATAATATGATGACAAATTGACAATGGCAATGGATAATAATTGTCTTACATATCCCGAATAATTTAAAATGCCACATGCGGCAACGCCCAAAAGACACAGGGGAAAATAGAAGAAGAAAAAAAAAGGAAGAAGGAAGTCGCTGTTCTCTACTTCTCGATGGATCGCTGGGCGAGGAGTTCTTCCAGCTCCTTCTTCACATCCTCATGACTTTGCTTGACAGCAGCCATGGATTCCTCCACCTGCAGCTCGCGCTCGATGCAGAGCTTCTTCAAGTCATCCCCAAGTTCATGGATGACGGCTGTCAGTGTCATCCGCGAGGCAACGCTCTTCTCATACAGCTCCCTCCAGCCGGCGGCCTCCTCCTTATGCTTGTCAAGCTCCTTGTGGAGCTTCGCATTGTCACCCATGAGTTTCACGATGAGGCCGGTCGCCTTATCAACCGAGGCATCGCTAATCTCGAGCAGCTTCTCCAAGCCGGCGAGTAGCTCCTGCTGGTTAATTAGGCCAACGAGAATGTTGTCATCGCTGGCTAAGGACTTCAGCCCTGCCAGCTCGTCGAGTTCGCCGACGTGGCGAGTGAGCTTGTGAGAGCCCTCGCCTGCCCGTGAGAGCTCGTTCGAGGGCCCCGCGGCGCCACAGGACATCTCTGTTGTGGCTGCCGCATTGCGGCAGGACCTCTCTAGTGCTTCCGTGGCCTTGGTCTTTGCTCCCTGGTTATATGTCGACCTAGAACTCCTCCTACCGGCCATGGCAGATGCAAGGAACGACTTAAGAGGATAGACCTATTTTTTTGGGGATGAGGAGAGGAATGTGCAGTAATTTTCGAGTGGGTACTAGTTTTTATAGCCCAGTGCTAAGTGGGAACACGTTTAGGTTTGATCGGTGTGAACAGATTTGCAATTACTCATTGCGTGGTAATTTGATTGGTGTGAACATGTTTAGGTTTGATCGGTGTGTTAGCGTGTCCGATGGATGGACCGTCTCGCCTCCCACACGTGCCAGACGGCTGACCAGAACTGCTATACGCGGGTGGTTGCTCGCCGTTTAGGTGGCCGCGGCGCGCTATGTGATATGTCCAATTTGCATCATGATTTCTTAGTGATAATTATTATGTTTTTGATCATTATTTCACTTTATGGTACAATTCTTATGCCTTTTCTCTCTTATTTTGCAAGATTCACATGAAGAGGGAGAATGCCGGCAGCTGGAATTCTAGACCTGAAAGGGGTGAAATAGAGATAGCTATTCTGCACAACTCCAAATGACCTGAAAATTTACAGAGAATTATTTTCAAATATATAAAAAAACTAGCAAAAGAATCAATAGAAGGGGGCCCACCAGGAAGCCACAAGCCTGGGGGCCGCGCCCCTGGCTTGTGGGGCCCCTGGCAGGCCTCTGGCCCCCTCCTTCTGCTATATGAAGCCATTTTCCCTAGAAAAAAAATCAGAAGAAGACTTTCGGGACGAAGCGCCGCCGTCTCGAGGAGGAACCTGGGCATGAGCTATTTTGCTCTCTGGCGGAGCGATTCTGCCGGGGATACTTCCCTCCGGTCGGGGGAAATCGAAGCCATCGACATCACCAACGATCCTCTCATCGTGGGAGGACCAATCTTCATCAACATCTTCACTAGCACCATCTCATCTCAAACCCTAGTTCATCTCTTGTATTCAATCTTTGCCTCAGAACCTCATATTGGTACCTGTGGGTTGCTAGTAGTGTTGATTACATCTTGTAGTTGATGCTAGTTGGTTTATTTGGTGGAAGATTATATGTTCAGATCCTTAATGCTATTCAATACCCCTCTAATCTTGAACATGAATATGATTTGTGATTAGTTACTTTTGTTCTTGGGGACATGGGAGTAGTCTTGTCATAAAGTAATCATGTGAATTTGGCATTCGTTCGATATTTTGATGCTATGTATGTTGTGCTTATTTAGTGGTGTCATGTGAACGTCGACTACATGACACTTCACCATCTTTGGGCCTAAGGGAAGGCATTGTGGATTAGTAATTAGATGATGGGTTGCTAGAGTGACAGAAGCTTAAACCTTAGTTTATGCGCTATTCCGTAAGGGGTTGATTTGGATCCATATGTTTCATGCTATGGTTAGAGTTATCTTAATTCTTCTTTCATAGTTGCGGATGCTTGCGAGAGGGGGTAATCATAAGTGGGAGGCTTGTTCAAGTAAGAACAGCACCCAAGCACCGGTCCACCCACATATCAAATTATCAAAGTAGCGAACGCGAATCAAACAAACATGATGAAAGTGACTAGATGAAATTCCCATGTGTCCTCGAGAACGCTTTGCTTATTATAAGAGTTCATTCTGGCTTGTCCTTTGCTATAAAATGGATTGGGCCACCTTGATGCACTTTATTATACTTGTTACTTGTTACTTGTTACGAATTATCTTGCTATCAAAACTACCTGTTACCGCTACTTTCAGTACTTGCAGAGAATACCTTGCTGAAAACCGCTTGTCATTTCCTTCTGCTCCTCGTTGGGTTCGGCACTCTTACTTATCGAAAGGACTATGATTGATCCCCTATGCTTGTGGGTCATCAAGACTCTTTTCTGGCGCCGTTGCTGGGAGTGAAGTGCCTTTGGTGAGTGGAATTTGGTAAGGAAACATTTATATTACGTGCTGAAATTTACTGTCACTTGTCACTATGGAAAGTAATCCTTTGAGGGGCTTGTTCGGGGTATCTTCACCTTGACCGAAAGCATTGAGAGTTTCTCCTCAACCTATTGAACCTACTGAAAATATTTATTATGAAATTCCTTCGGGTATGGTAGAGAAATTGCTAGCTAATCCTTATGCAGGAGATGGAACGGTACATCCTGATATGCACTTGCTATATGTGGATGAAATTTGTGGATTGTTTAAGCTTGCAGGTCTATCCGGAGATGGAGTTAAGAAGAAAGTATTCCCTTTATCTTTGGAGGGAAAGGCATTGACATGGTATAGGCTATGTGATGATACTGAAACATGGGACTGGAACCGGTTGAAGCTGGAATTCCACCAGAAATTTTATCCTATGCATTTGGTTCATCGTGATCGGAATTATATATATAATTTTTGGCCTCGTGAAGGAGAAAGTATCGCTCAAGCTTGGGGGAGGCTTAAATATATGTTGCACACATGCCCCAATCATGAGCTCTCAAGAGAAATAATTCTTCAAAACTTTTATGCTCGGCTTTCTCATAATGATCAATCCATGCTCGATACTTGTTCTGCTGGTTCCTTTATGAAGAGAACTATTGAATTCAGATGGGATCTTCTGGAAAGAATTAAACATAACTCTGAAGATTGGGAAATCGACAAAGGTAATGAGTCAGGTATAAACCTTGAGTTTGATTGTGTTAAATCTTTTATGGAAACATATGCTTTTCATAAGTTTAGTACTAAATATGGACTTGACTCTGGGATAGTAGCTACCTTTTGTGAATCTTTTGCTGCTCATGTTGATCTCCCTAAGGAGAATTGGTTTAAATATCATCCACCTATTGAATTGAATGAAGAACCTGTTAATGTTAAAGAAGAAACAATTGTTTACCATGTTGATCCAGTTGTGCCTACTGCTTGTATTGAGAAACCTCCTTTCCCTGTTAGGATTAAGGAACATGCTAAAGCTTCAACTGTGGTTAATAAGAGTAATATTAGAGCACCTACACCTTCTGAACAAATTAAAGTTGAACCTAATGTTGCAATGGTTCAAGATCTTTTGGTTGATAATATTGATGGACATGTCATATATTTCTGTGATGAAGCAACTAGAATTGCTAAGCCAGACACTAAAGATAAAAACAAACCTGTAATTGGCATGCCTGTTATTTCTGTTAAAATTGGATATCATTGCTATCATGGTTTATGTGATATTGGTGCTAGTGTGAGTGCTATTCCGTTTACTCTCTATCAAGAAGTCATGAATGATACTGCACCCATTGAGATTGAAGATATTGATGTTACTATTAAGCTAGCAAATAGAGATACTATTTCACCACTTGGGATTGTTAGAGATGTTGAAGTCTTGTGTGGTAAGATCAAATATACTACGGATTTTCTTGTTCTTGGATCACCACAAGATGATTTTTGTCCTATTATATTTGGTAGACCTTTCTTGAATACAGTTAATGCCAAGATTGATTGCAATAAAGAATCTGTTAGTGTTAATTTTGGTGAGGTTTCTCATGAGTTTAATTTCTCTAAGTTTCGTAGACAACATCATTATAAATAATTACCTAATAAGGATAAATTATTGGTCTTGCTTCTATTTCTGTGCCTCCTATTGATCCTTTAGAACAATATTTGCTAGACCATGAGAATGATATGAATATGAATGAAAGAAATAAAATAGATGAGCTATTCTTTAAACAAGCACCTATCCTTAAACATAATTTGCCTGTTGAAACCTTGGGAGATCCACCTCCACCCAAGGGTGATCCTGTGTTTGAATTGAAGCAATTACCCGATACACTTAAATATGCTTATCTTGATGAAAAGAAGATATATCCTTTTATTATTAGTGCTAACCTTTCAGAGCATGAATAAAAGAGATTTCTTAAAACTCTGAAGAAGCACTGAGCTGCCATTGGATATACTCTCGATGATCTTAAGGGCATTAGTCCCACTTTGTGTCAGCATAAAATTCATATGGAGCCAGACGCTAAACCCGTTGTTGATCATCAAAGAAGGCTGAATCCTAGAATGAAAGATGTGGTAAGAACTGAAATATTAAAGCTTCTGGAGGCAGGTATAATTTATCCCATAGCTAATAGTAGATGGGTAAGTCCTGTTCATTGTGTTCCTAAGAAAGGAGGTATTACCGTTGTTCCTAATGATAAAAATGAACTTATCCCGCAAAGAATTGTAACTGGTTATAGGATGGTAATTGATTTCAGGAAATTAAATAAAGCTACTAGGAAAGATCATTACCCCTTGCCTTTTATTGATCAAATATTAGAAAGATTATCTAAGCATACACACTTTTGCTTCCTAGATGGTTATTCTGGTTTCTCTCAAATACCCGTGTCACCTGAAGATCAAGAGAAAACCACCTTTACTTGTCCTTTTGGAACTTATGCTTACCGTCGTATGCCTTTTGGTTTATGTAATGCACCTACTACTTTTCAAAGATGTATGACTGCTATATTCTCTGACTTTTGTGAAAAGATTGTTGAGGTTTTCATGGATGATTTTTCCATTTACGAAACTTCTTTTGATGATTGCTTGAGCAACCTTGATCGAGTTTTGTAGAGATGCGAAGAAACCAATCTTGTCTTGAATTGGGAGAAGTGCCACTTTATGGTGAATGAAGGTATAGTCCTTGGGCATAAAATGTCTAAAAGAGGTATTGAAGTTGATAAAGCTAAAGTTGATGCTATTGAGAAAATGCCATGTCCTAAAGATATCAAAGGTATAAAAAATTTCCTTGGTCATGCTGGTTTCTATAGAAGGTTTATAAAAGACTTCTCTAAAATTTATAGGCCTCTTACTAATCTCTTGCAAAAAGATGTTCCATTTGTTTTTGATGATGATTGTCTAGAAGCCTTTGAAATACTTAAGCCTTAATTTCTGCACCTATTGTTCAACCACCTGATTGGAACCTGATGACCCACAAGTATAGGGGATCAATCGTAGTACTTTCGATAAGAAAGAGTGTCGAACCCAACGAGGAGCAGAAGGAAATGACAAGCGGTTTTCAGCAAGGTATCCTCTGCAAGTACTGAAAGTAGCTGTAACAGATAGTTTCGGTAGAAAGATAATTCGTAACAAGTAACAAGTATAATAATGTGCATCAAGGTGGCCCAATCCTTTTTGTAGCAAAGGACAAGCCGGAACGAACTCGTATAATAAGCAAAGTGTTCTCGAGGACACATGGGAATTTCATCTAGTCACTTTCATCCTGTTTGTTTCATTCGCGTTCGCTACTTTGATAATTTGATATGTGGGTGGACCGATGCTTGGGTGCTGTTCTTACTTGAACAAGCCTCCCACTTATGATTACCCCCTCTCGCAAGCATCCGCAACTACGAAAGAAGAATTAAGATAACTCTAACCATAGCATGAAACATATGGATCCAAATCAACCCCTTACGGAATAGCGCTTAAACAAGGGTTTAAGCTTCTGTCACTCTAGCAACCCATCATCTAATTACTACTCCACAATGCCTTCCCTTAGGCCCAAAGATGGTGAAGTGTCATGTAGTCGATGTTCACATGACACCACTAAATAAGCACAACATACATAGCATCAAAATATCGAACGAATACCAAATTCACATGATTACTTATGACAAGACTTCTCCCATGTCCTCAAGAACAAAAGTAACTACTCACAAATCATATTCATGTCCAAGATCAGAGGGGTATTGAATAGCATTAAGGATCTGAACATATAATCTTCCACCAACTAAACCAACTAGCATCAACTACAAGATGTAATCAACACTACTAGCAACCCACACGTACCGATCTGAGGTTCTGAGGCAAAGATTGAATACAAGAGATGAACTAGGGTTTGAGATGAGATGGTGCTAGTGAAGATGTTGATGAAGATTGGTCCTCCCACGATGAGAGGATCGTTGGTGATGTCGATGGCTTCGATTTCCCCCTCCTGGAGGGAAGTATCCCCGGTGAAATCGCTCCGCCGGAGAGCAAAATAGCTCCTGCCCAAGTTCCACCTCGAGACGGCGGCGCTTCATCCCAAAAGTCTTCTTCTGATTTTTTTCTAGGGAAAATGGCTTCATATAGTAGAAGGAGGGGGCCAGAGGCCTGCCAGGGGGGCGCGACCAGGAGGGTAGGGCGCGCCCCCCAGGCATGTGGCTTCTTGGTGGGCCCCCTTCTGTTGATTCTTTCGCCAGTATTTTTTATATATTCCAAAATAATTCTTTGTAAATTTTCAGGTCATTTGGAGTTGTGCAGAATAGCTATCTCTGTTTCACCCTTTTCAGGTCTAGAATTCCAACTGCCGGCATTCTCCCTCTTCATGTAAATCTTGCAAAATAAGAGATAAAAGGCATAAGAATTGTACCATAAAGTGAAATAATGATAAAAAACATAACAATTATTAGTAGGAAATCATGATGCAAATTGGACGTATCAACTCCCCCAAGCTTAGACCTCGCTTGTCCTCAAGTGAAAGCCGAAATCGATAATCATGACCACATGTTTAGAGAGAGAGGCGTCGATAAAAATAAAATACGGACATGGAGCATCATGATCTTTATTATACAAGCAATTTATCATCATAAAACTTCTCATGAAAAAGTGACAATTCATCCACAAGTTAAAGTATGAACCATAAACCAAATTGAAAACTAACAAACTATGGTCTCAGTCACTGAAGCAATTGCAATTCATCATATTATCAGAAAGAGTCTATGTAAGAGCTTTGTTTAGCAAGTTCACATACTCAACTATCATTTAGTCTTCTATGATTGCTGACACTCACGACATACTTATGGAGCAAAAGTTTTAGTCGAACACATAGAAAGATAGGGGCTTATAATTTCGCCTCCCAACGTATTGATAACCCACAAGTATAGGGGATCACAACAGTTTTCGCGGGTAGTATTTCACCCAGATTTATTGATTCGATACAAGGGGAGCCAAAGAACATTTGCAAGTATTAATAGTTGAGTTGTCAATTCAACCACACCTAGAGATAAAATATCTGCAGCAAAGTATTTAGTAGCACAGTAATATGGTAGTTTTGATAGCAGTAGCAATAGTAACAATAGTAACGGCAGCAGTAACAGTAGTAGTTTTGTAGCAAGTGTAAAGCAGTAGCAACAAAGTAACTTAGCAGAAACCAATATGAGAAAGTCGTAGGCATTGGATTGGTGATGATAATTATGTTGGATGATATTCATCATATAACAGTCACAACCTAGGGCGATACACAATAGCTCCAATTCATCAATGTAACGTAGGCATGTATTCCGTATATAGTCATATGTGCTTATAGTAAGAACTTGCATGACATCTTTTGTCCTACCCTCCCATGGCAGCGGGGTCCTTAAGGAAACTAAGGGATATTAAGGCCTCCTTTTAATAGAGAACCGGAACAAAGCATTAGCACTTAGTAAATACATGAACTCCTCAAACTACGGCAATCACCGGAAAGAATCCCAATTATTGTCACCTTGGGTATGCGGATCATGACACGTAATAGGTGCATATAACTTGCAAGATAGGATCAAGAACACAAATATATTCATGAAAACATAAAGGGTTCAGATCTAAAATCATGGCACTCGGGCCCTAGTGACAAGCATTAAGCATAGCAAAGTCATAGCAACATCAATCTCAGAACATAGTGGATACTAGGGATCAAAGCCCTAACAAATTGGCTCGATTACATGACAAATCTAATCCAACCCATCACCGTCCAGCAAGCCTACGAAGGAATTACTCATGCCCGGTGGTGAGCATCATGAAATTGGTGATGGAGGATGGTTGATGATGACGACGGTGTCGAATCCCCCTCTCCGGAGCCCCGAACGAACTCCAGATCAGCCCTCCCGATGAAGAACATGAGGTGGCGGTGGCTCCGTATCGTAAAACGTGATGAAACTTCTTCTCTTATTTTTTTCTCAGGGAAAGAGAATTTATAGCATTGGAATTAGGTCAGACAGCCGCCTGTGGGCCCCACAAGGCATCAGGGCACGTCCTAGGGGGGGTCGCGCCCTGTTGCCTTGTGGGCAGCATGTGGCCCCCCTTCTGTTGATTCTTACGCCAATAATTTTTATATATTCCATAAAAATTCTCCAAAAAGTTTCATCCAAATCCGAGAACTTTGATTTCTGCACAAAAACAACACCATGGTAGTTCTGCTGAAAACAGCGTCAGTCCGGGTTAGTTTCATTCAAATCATGCAAATTAGAGTCCAAAACAAGAGCAAAAGTGTTTGGAAAAGTAGATACGATGGAGACGTATCAACTCCCCAAGCTTAACTCATTGCTTGTCCTCAAGCAATTCAGTTGACAAACTGAAAGTGATAAAGAAAAACTTTTACGAACTCTTTTGTTCTTGTATCCGTATATAAGCTTAAATAGTACCCAGGTTTTCAGCAAAGATCATGAACACTTAAAAACACTTAAAAACTACATTTACTCATATCAATGGCATAATCAACTAGAGAGCAATAATAACATATCTCAAATGCCAACAATTTGTCAAGACAATAATGATATAATATGATAGCATGGTATCTCGCTAGCCCTTTCTGAGACCGCAAAACATAAATGCAGAGCACCTCCAAAGTTCAAGCAGCGACTAAACATTGTAATTCAGGGTAGAAGAGATCCAGTCATGATGCACACAACATTAACTATACTCAATGCATAAGGATGACAATAGTGCTCTCAGGATTGGCGCTTAGTGCAGGAAGGTGAGACTCAACAATAAAAGTAAAATAACATAAAGTAAACAACATAAAAGTAAATGGATAGGCCCTTCGTAGAGGGAAGAAGGGATTTGCAGCGGTGCCAGAGCTCGAAGCTTAAATCAGAGATGAAAAATAATTTTGGGAGGTGTACTTTTCCTGTCAACGTCACGACCGAGAGTTTTCAATATCTTCCATGCTAAACACATTATAGGCAGTTCCCAAGCGGAAAGGTAAAGTTTACTCCCCCTCCACCATACCAACACAAGCCATGGCTAGCCGAATCCTCGGGTGCCCTCCATACCAACAACTTTCCGGGGGAGTTTGTTTGCATTATATATTTTCGATTTTGAGCATTGGACTGGGCATCCCAAATACCAGCCTCTCTCGTGCAATGACAAGTGAATAAACACTCATCTCGAGAATAACCCGTTTAGCATGGAAGATACTGACCGCCCCCTGTCGCTCCATGAGTAGTACGGGCACACAAAACGGATGTTTGTTTGAATGATTAGAGGTGGCACATGCAAATTTACTTGGAGCAGCAGAGTAATACAGCATATAGGTAGATATAGTGGACTCATCTGGAACAACTTTGGTTTAAGGATTGTGGATGCACAAGCAGAATTCCCGCTTAGTACAAGTGAAGGCTAGCAAATAGATTGAGAAGCGACCAACTAGAGGGCGAAAACGGTCATGATCATGCATTGAGAATAATTAACATTGAATACTAGCATGAGTAGGATATAGACACTCTGAACATAAATATCATGGAGGCTATGTTGGTTTTGAATCAACTACATGCATGAACATGTGCCAAGTCAAGCCACTTGAAACATTCAGAGGAGGATACCATATTAACATACTACATCATAACCATTTTAATGCATGTTGACATCCAAGATAAATCATTATCCACTCCTAGCTACTTAAGCATGGCATGAGCAACTATAATCTCTAATTGTCATCACAAACATATTTACTCATAATATGTTGAATCATGGATACTGAGTTAAACATATTTACAAAAACAAAAACAAGAAGAGTTCATACCAGCTTTTCTTTGCCACAGTCACTTCATCAAATCATCGTCATTATTGCCTTTCACTTGCACAACCGAATGATGTGAGAATAATACTAGTGCAAGTGTGCCGTGGATTAAGCTGGAATCTGCAAACATTTTATTCAAGGGAGAAGATAAGGTAATATTGGCTCTTCGTTAGATCAACAATAAAGCATATGAGAACCACTCATCATTTTCATCGTGGTCTTCTCCCTACAATAACTCAACGAAAAGAAAAGAAATTCAGAGAAACACACTGAAATATTATTGGAGTTTTTAGTTTTTCTGAAGAAAGCAAATTAAAGAAGAAAAATGAAAAGCGAGAAAACTATTTACACGGGAGAACTCCCAACAAGCAAAAGAAGAAACGAGAAATATTTTTGGGTTTTCTTTTAACACTACGAACTAACAAACAAGAAAGACAAACCGAAAAGAAGCGAGAAATATTTTTGGGTTTTTGAAGTTTTTTCAAACACACAAGAAGAAAGCAAGAATAAAACTAACATGGATATACAATGAAAAAGTATGAACACCGACAACTGGAGTGAATGTGTGAACATGAATGTAATGTCGGTGAGAGATATGTACTCCCCCAAGCTTAGGATTTTGGCCTAGCTTGGTAATCACTACCCATAGTATCCATCAGGACCGGGCAGATAGTACTGGGGCAGAGGCACCTGAGGATCCCACTGCTGGACCTCGTTCTCCGCTGCTGCCAGCTCGTTCCTGTAAGCTGTGATGTCCGTTGGCATGATGGTGTATCCATTCCTGGCATGAGAGTCAAACAAAGAGGGTGCAGGCAACGGAATAATATCGTAAGTTGTCTCGCTGAAAACCAGGTTATAATGAATATATTGAGGAGGTTCAGGTTCATCAATAAAGTGGTGATCAATCATGCACTGTTGGTCTAAATAGGCCTTGGGCAGCAAGTAGTCATTTGGGCGGATAGCAACATTAAATGTTTCGCAAGACGCGAAGCATAAATACCGCCATGGATTTTACCCTTAGTTATGTTGGTGTGTAAGCGGCGTGCAATAATAGCTCCCAAGCTAAAAGTGTTACCGCCGTGAATAGCATGGCGCAAGATGGCGAGGTCAGGGGCACTGAGCGTACCACCTTCCTCCCTGGAAGTCAAACATTTCCCTATAAATAAAGCAAAGTAGTGCACAGCAGGAAAATGCAAGCTAGTAACACGGGCTTTTGAAACGCCCCTATATTCCCCCATAGTCAAAGTGCGAAGGAAGTCCCCAAACTCCTCAGGCCGAGGCTCCCTGAAATCCCCATCAGAAGGGATCAAGCATATCTCACAAAACTCATCTAGCGTTAACTCATGATGTTCAGCATATAAATCGAAATGCACCATGGGGATATCAAGCCTAGGCATGAAATAAAAATTTTAAACAAAGGAATTTGTAAGGATGTGGTGCTGGTCACACTCATCTGTGAGGAAGTCGGTCAGCCCGGCGTTCGCAACAAATTGTGCGAACTCCTGACGGAACCCGGCTTCGTTCATGGAGTTGTGCGGCCACTCGCACGGTTGGACCTCCGTCCTACGCGGAATGTTGAGATCGTGGTCATGGGCATCCCCAAGGACACCCTTGGAGCTCCGGCTCGAAGAACCCCTCCGAAGAAAGTTCATTTTCCTAAGAACAAAATTCTGAAATTTTTGGGACCACAAAAAGATGTTAACAAAACTTCACAAGTTTGATAGCAACTACTCATTAAGTGCCTAGAGGCTATATCAAGTATTCAAACTACTTAGAACTCAAAGAATTCAACATGCAAGCTCATTTTCAGTAGCACCAATAGCAGCAATTTATGCAAAATATAATCCACTAAAGCAAAAACTAATTGGAGCAATGGGAGAGTCACATACCAAGGAGCAATCCCTCAAAACAGTTTAGCAAACGGAGCTCCGAGCAAAGAGATAAAAAATCTCAGGTTTGGGAGCAAGAACATGAGAGAGAGCTACTATGATTTTTTTTCTGGAGGTAGGAGGTGAAGTGGGCTAAATGGATAAGTGAGTGGGTCCCTGTGGGACCCATAAGGCATCTTGGCGTGCCCTGGGGGTGGCCGCGCCATGTTGCCTTGTGGGCAACAGGTGCACCCCCCTGGGTTGTTCTCAGTGCCAAAAATTCTTATATATTCCAGAAAAAATCATGTTAAAATTTTATTGCATTCTGAGCACTTTTATTTTTGGGCCATTTTTTATTGCACGGATAATTCAGAAAACAGGATAATCCTGGCATTTTATTTTATTTAAACTAAAAATAACAGAGTGCAAACTAAGGTTACAGAAAGTTGTGCTTACTAAATTCGTCGACCACATGCCCATCAAAAAGAATCCATTAATAAGGTTGCTCAAGTCTTATTAACAAACTATTTCTGAGTGACATGAAACCGAAGAATTTTCGTATAACACTAAATTACCTCAACGGGGATATGCATCTCCCCAACAATAAGAATTTTATATTTCTTTTTGACTGTAGGAAGAGGAAATTTGAATCCCCCAATAGTAATTGTTGAAACCTTTTCAATGCAATTGATACCATTCACTGAAGTTTGTTTCTTCGGGAAATAAACCGTATGCTCATTACCATTGACATGAAAAGTAACCTTGCTTTTGTTGCAATCAATAACAGCCCCTGCAGTATTCAAAAAGGGTCTTCCAAGGATAATCGACATGTTGTCGTCCTCGGGCAAATCAAGTATAACAAAGTCTGTCAAGATAGTAACATTTGCAACTACAACGGGAACATCCTCGCAAATTCCAATAGGTATAGCAGTGGATTTATCAGCCATTTGCAAAGATATTTCAGTAAGTGTGAGCTTATTCAAATCAAGTCTTCTATATAAAGAGAAAGGCATAACAGTAACACCATCTCCCAAATCACATAAGGCAGTTTTGACATAACTTCTTTTAATGGAGCATGGTATAGTGGGTATTCCCAGATCTCCTAGTTTCTTAGGTACTCCACCTTTAAAAGAATAATTTGCAAGCATGGTGGAAATTTCAGCTTCAGGTATCTTTCTTTTATTAGTGACAATATCTTTCATATATTTAGCATAAGGAGACATTTTCAACATATCAATCAGACGAGTGCGCAAAAAGACAGGTCTAAGAATTTCAACAAAGCGCTCAAAATCTTCATCATCCTTATTTTTAGATGGTTTAGTAGGGAAAGGCATAGGTTTTTGAACCCATGGTTCTCTTTCCTTCCCATGTTTTCTAGCAACAAAGTCTCTTTTATCATATCTTTTATTCTTAGGAGGTGGGTTATCAAGATCAACAACAGGTTCTATTTCTACATCATTATCTGGTTGAGCATCAACATGAACATCATCATTATCATTATCATTCTCCTTATCATTATCATTATCGCTAGGTGTGTGTTCATTACCAGATTGTGTCTCAGCATCAGAAATAGAAGCATCATTATGATTCTCAAGAGGGTTTTCTATCTCAGGTTCTCTAGAAGCATGCAAAGTCCTATCATTTTTCTTTTTCTTTTTCTTCTTAGATGGACTAGGTGCATCAATATTAATTCTTTGAGAATCTTGTTCAATTCTTTTAGGATGACCTTCAGGATACAAGGGTTCCTGAGTCATTCTACTGCCTCAAGTAACAACTCTAACAGCATGATCATTCTTTTTATTATTCATCTCATCAAGCAAATCATTTTGTGACTTATCAATTTGTTCTAACTGAGTTTGAACCATAGAAGCATGTTTACTCAAGCATTTAACATCATTAGCAGTTCTAAACATCAAATCACTCAAGCATTCAATCATGATGGCATTCCGTTTTAGTTGATTGCTAACATACAAATTAAAGTGTTCCTGTTTAATGATGTAATTATCAAATTCATACAGGCATTGACTAGCAGATTTATTATATAGAATATCACCTTCATCAAATCTAGTGAGAGAATTTACCTCCACTACCTGTGTCGGGATGTCGAGCCCATGTATTTCTTCAATAGGTGGTAAATTCTTAACGTCTTCAGCTTTAATACCTTTTTCCTTCATAGATTTCTTGGCTTCTTGCATATCTTCTGGACAGAGGAATAGAATACCTATCTTCTTCGGAGTTGGCTTAGGTGGTGGTTCAGGAAGTGTCCAATCATCTGCATTTCTCAATATATTATTCAATAGTACTTCAGCTTGTCCAACAGTTCGTTCCCTGAAAACACAACCAGCACAACTATCTAGGTAGTCCCTAGAAGCATCGGTTAGTCCATTATAAAAGATATCAAGTATTTCATTTTTCTTAAGAGGATGATCAGGCAAAGCATTAAGTAATTGGATAAGCCTCCCCCAAGCTTGAGGGAGATTCTCTTCTTCAATTTGCACAAAGTTAAATATTTCCTGCAAGGCAGCTTGTTTCTTATGAGCAGGAAAATATTTTTCAGAGAAGTAATATATCATATCCTGGGGACTACACACACAACCAGGAGCAAGTGTATTAAACCATTTCTTAGCATCACCTTTTAGTGAGAAAGGAAACAACTTAAGAATATAATAATAGTGAATTTTTTCCTCATGAGAAAATAGGGTGGCAATATCATTCAACTTAGTAAGATGTGCCACAACAGTTTCAGTTTCATAACCATGAAAAGGATCAGATTCAACCAAAGTAATTAACTCAGGATCGACAGAGAATTCATAATCCTTATCGGTAACAAATATGGAAGAGGTAGCAAACTTAGGATCATATTTCATTCTCTCCCTCATAGATTTTTCTTTTATTTCAGAAAGCAATTTTATAACCTTGTCTCTATCATTACAAGCAAGAATTGCTCTAGCTGTATCCCGATCAAAGACATGTTCATCAGGTGATTCAACTGTAGTAGGAGAGCTAGGCATAATAGGTGAATCATAATTGTCAAGAGTTTCAACATTTTTAGTTTCTTTAGCTTTAGCAATTTGTTCATCAAGAAATTCACCAAGTGGCACAGTATTATCAAGCATAGTACTAGCATCATCATAAGTATCATTCAGAGCAGAAGTAGTATCATCAATAACTTGCGACATATCAGAATGCATAACAGGTGGTGGTGTCGCAAGTCTACTCAAAACAGAAAGTGAATCAAGTGCGGAGCTAGATGGCAGTTCCTTGCCTCCCCTCGTCTTAGAGGGAACGATCTTGGTCTTAGAGTCTTTCAGATTCTTCATAGTGATCAACAGATATAAATCCCAAGTGACTCAAAAAATAGAGCTATGCTCCCCGGCAACGGCGCCAGAAAAAATCTTGATAACCCACAAGTATAGGGGATCACAACAGTTTTCGCGGGTAGTATTTCACCCAGATTTATTGATTCGACACAAGGGGAGCCAAAGAATATTTGCAAGTATTAGCAGTTGAGATGTCAATTCAACCACACCTGGAGATAAAATATCTGCAGCAAAGTATTTAGTAGCACAGTAATATGGTAGTTTTGATAGCAGTAACAATAGTAACGACAGCAGTAACAGTAGCAGTTTTGTAGCAAGTGTAAAGCAATAGCAACAAAGTAACTTAGCAGAAACCAAAATGAGAAAGTCGTAGGCATTGGATTGGTGATGATAATTATGTTGGATGATATTCATCATATAACAGTCACAACCTAGGGTGATACACAATAGCTCCAATTCATCAATGTAACGTAGGCATGTATTCTGTACATAGTCATACGTGCTTATAGTAAGAACTTGCATGACATCTTTTGTCCTACCCTCCCGTGGCAGCGGGGTCCTTAAGGAAACTAAGGGATATTAAGGCCTCCTTTTAATAGAGAACCGGAACAAAGCATTAGCACTTAGTGAATACATGAACTCCTCAAACTACGGCAATCACCGGAAAGAATACCAATTATTGTCACCTTGGGGTATGTGGATCATGACACATAATAGGTGCATATAACTTGCAAGATAGGATCAAGAACACAAATATATTCATGAAAACATAAAGGGTTCAGATCTGAAATCATGGCACTCGGGCCCTAGTGACAAGCATTAAGCATAGCAAAGTCATAGCAACATCAATCTCAGAACATAGTGGATATTAGGGATCAAAGCCCTAACAAATTGACTCGATTACATGACAAATCTCATCCAACCCATCACTGTCCAGCAAGCCTACGAAGGAATTACTCATGCCCGGTGGTGAGCATCATGAAATTGGTGATGGAGGATGGTTGATGATGACGACGGCGTCGAATCCCCCTCTCCGGAGCCCCGAAAGGACTCCAGATCAGCCCTCCCGATGAAGAACAGGAGGTGGCGGCGGCTCCGTATCGTAAAACATGATGAAACTTCTTCTCTTATTTTTTTCTCAGGGAAAGAGAATTTATAGCATTGGACATAGGTCAGACGGCCGCCTGTGGGCCCCACAAGGCATCAGGGCGCGTCCTAGGGGGGGTCGCGCCTTGTTGCCTTGTGGGCAGTAGGTGGCCCCCCTTCTGTTGATTCTTGCGCCAATAATTTTTATATATTCCATAAAAATTCTCCAAAAAGTTTTGTCCAAATCCGAGAACTTTGATTTCTGCACAAAAACAACACCATGGTAGTTCTGCTGAAAACAACGATAGTCCGGGTTAGTTTCATTCAAATCATGCAAATTAGAGTCCAAAACAAGAGCAAAAGTGTTTGGAAAAGTAGATACGACGGAGACGTATCACGTATTTACCTCAAGGGTAATGTCAACTATAATAACTCATGATCACCTACATCCAACTGGATATATATGCCTGGATCAATCCCCACCACATAGTGCTTGCCAAAAGAGAAAATAAAAACAGAATAGAGGAGAATACTATTGACTCTTGCATGAAAGTAAATACATAAAGTAAAAGATAGGCCCTTCGCGGAGGGAAGCAGAGGTTGTCATGCGCTTCTTGTTTTTGGATGTGCAAGCTCTTAATGTAAAGGAACGTCACTTTATATTGCCCCTTGTGATAGCGACCTTTATTATGCAGTATGTCCCTTTTATTGCTCCACCATCACAAGATCGTACAAAGCTTATTTTCCCTTACAATAAAAGTTCATACATGTTTAGGAGCAATTTTTATTCCTTTTGCACCGATGACAACTTACTTGAAGGATCTTATTCAATCCATAGGTAGATATAGTGGACTCTCATGGCATGAAACTGGGTTTAAGGGTTTTTGGATGCACAAGTAGTATCTCTACTTAGTACAGAATTTTGGCTAGCAAAAGATAGGGGGCAAGCACCACATGTTAGAGGATCCAAAACAATATAACTTCTATGTGAATATAAGCAAACATAACCCATTACGTTGTCTTCCTTGTCCAACGTCAACTAATTGACATAAAATATTTGATGGGGGCTCGCAATCATAAAAGATGTCCAAGATAGTGTATTTATATGTGAGACCTCTCTTCCTTTATTACTTTTTCAGGAATTGCAACAATGACCAATGCTATGTTTGTCAACTTCCAACAAGTTTTATCAATTATACTTCTTTTATGTGAAGTCATCACTCCCCATGGGATTAGCATATGATCTTACTTTTTATTCTTTATTTATTTCTAAGATTGGATCATCAAAAGCAAAACACTCAACTCCAACTACTCTTTATTATATAACTTTCACACATGATTACATCGATAGATGGATCACAAAGCAAGCACTCGAAACTAAAAACTTTATTTTTCTAAATCACGAAATAACTAACGATCGAACTAAGATAGATAATGATGATGAAAAAGTGATGGTGATACGATACCGAGACACCTCCCCCAAGCTTGGCACAAGCCAAGGGTGGTGCCCATACCCATGTACTCAATTTTCCTTCTTGGGTGATGGTAGTGATGAAGTGATGGGCTTGTCCTTCCACTTGAGGATGCAAATCTCTTCTTTTAACTTGTCATTCTCTCTTTCGAGATCCCAAATTTTACGACGTAGTTTATCCGAATCTTCCTGCACATGGCGAAAAGGAGTGAATTGAACTTTAGGAACCTTCACCGTGTTAGGTAGGCTGGACCTCTTGAATTCAATGTGCATATCTCCTGGCCGAGGTAGTGGGGGATCCTCGTCCACCTCACTGGAATGACCTTGCTTCTCCCTCAAATCAGCATCTTCCTCTTCATCGGTTGTCCAACCATTGGGATCATTGTCCCCATAGACTCTAGGGTTTGCAACAAGATGAGAAACATAGCTTTCCCCATCTGAATCCTGAGATGACATGGCGCTTGACCTCGAGAATCTGACAGAAAACAGCACAAAACAAGAACAGAGGAGAAACTTGCGATGCGGTGGTCAAAACACCCATGAGTATATATAATGAATTTTTCCCGTGCAAAACAAGTAATATGGAAGAAAAACGGAGTCGGGAAAGTCCACAAGGGTGCCACAAGTCTGGTAGGCGCGCCCTGGGGGTAGGGCGCGCCCCCCAGGCTTGTTGCCTCCTCGTGCACTTTTTGGACTGTTTATTATTTTCCTAATTTTTTATATATTCCAAAACAGACAGAAAGTACTTTTATGGAAATTTTGGAGTCGGTTTACTTACCGTACCACATACCTACTCCTTTTCAGGGTTCTGGAGCGTTCCAGAAGGTTTCCTCTATGTGTTCTTCCGGTGTAATTGTTTGAATAATATTAGTTTCAACATTAATGGGCGTACCTGAGATATAATGTTTAATTCTTTGCCCATTAACCACTCTCGGATTATTGCCTTCGGAGTTGTTTATTTTGATGGCTCCGGAGCGATAAACTTCTTCAATGATGTATGGCCCTTCCCATTTAGAGAGAAGTTTTCCTGCAAAAATTCTTAGACGAGAATTGTATAATAGAACATGATCACCTAATTTGAATTCCCGTTTTTGAATTCTCTTATCATGCCATCTTTTAACTTTTTCTTTAAACAACTTGGCATTTTCATAAGCTTGGGTTTTCCATTCATCTAAAGAACTAATATCAAATAACCTCTTTTCACCGGCAAGTTTAAAATCATAATTAAGTTCTTTAATTGCCCAATATGCTTTATGTTCTAACTCAAGAGGTAAATGACATGCTTTTTCATAAACCATTTTATATGTAGACATACCCATAGGATTTTTATAAGCAGTTCTGTAAGCCCATAATGCATCATCAAGTTTCTTAGACCAATTCTTTCTGGATCTATTAATGGTTCTTTGCAAAATCAATTTTATTTCTCTATTAGTTAATTCAACTTGACCACTAGACTGAGGATGATAAGGAGATGCAATTCTATGATTAACATCATATTTAGCAAGCAATTTACGGAAAGCACCATGAATAAAATGTGAACCACCATCAGTCATTAAATATCTAGGGACTCCAAACCTAGGAAATATAACTTCTTTAAGCATTTTAATGGAAGTGTTATGATCAGCACTACTAGTTGGAATAGCTTCTACCCACTTAGTAATATAATCAACAGCAACTAGAATATGAGTATACCCATTGGATTTAGGAAAAGGTCCTATATAATCAAATCCCCAAACATCAAATGGTTCTATAACAAGTGAATAATTCATAGGCATTTCCTGACGTCTACCAACATT
The DNA here is from genome assembly GCA_039707655.1 of Elymus sibiricus. Classification (NCBI taxonomy): domain Eukaryota; kingdom Viridiplantae; phylum Streptophyta; class Magnoliopsida; order Poales; family Poaceae; genus Elymus; species Elymus sibiricus. The sequence continues at coordinate 208,969,062 of CM077676.1, read as the reverse complement.
ACCAATTCTTTGACATTCATCAAAAGAAAGAACAAACTTGCGTGCATCCTTGAAAAGAGTAGGCCAATAAAAACCAGATTGTAATACCTTGTGTGCAGTTCTGTCTCCCGCATGGTGTCCTCCATATGCCTCGGAGTGACACTTACGTAGGATTTGTTCCTGTTCATGCTCAGGTACACAATGTCTAATAATACCATCTACTCCTTCTTTATATAAGTGTGGGTCATCCCAAAAGTAATGTCTTAAATCAAAGAAAAACTTTTTCTTTTGTTGGTATGTGAAACTAGGTGGTATATATTTAGCAACAATGTAATTAGCATAGTCTGCATACCAAGGAGTGTTACGAGAAGCATTTATCATAGCTAATTGTTCATCAGGAAAATCATCATTAATAGGAAGTGGGTCATCAAGAACATTTTCCATTCTAGACAAGTTATTAGCTACGGGATTCTCAGCTCCCTTTCTATCAACAATATGTAAATCAAATTCTTGTAGCAAAAGAGCCCATTTAATAAGTCTAGGTTTAGCATCTTTCTTTTCCATAAGATATTTAATAGCAGCATGATCAGTATGAATAGTAACCTTGGAATCAACAATGTAAGATCTGAATTTATCACATGCAAACACAACTGCTAAAAATTCTTTCTCAGTAGTAGCATAATTTCTTTGAGCACTCTAGAGTTTTACTAGCATAATGGATAACATTTAATTTCCTATCAACTCTTTGTCCTAGAACAGCACCAACAGCATAATCACTAGCATCACACATAATTTCAAAGGGTAGGTTCCAATCAGGTGGTTGAACAATAGGTGCAGAAATCAAGGCTTTCTTAAGTACTTCAAAGGCTTCTACGCAATCATCATCAAAAACAAATGGAACATCTTTTTGCAAGAGATTAGTAAGAGGCCTAGAAATTTTAGAGAAGTCTTTTATAAACCTTCTATAAAAACCAGCATGACCAAGGAAACTTCTTATACCTTTGATATCTTTAGGACATGGCATTTTCTCAATAGAATCAACTTTAGCTTTATCAACTTCAATACCTCTTTCAGAAATTTTATGCCCAAGAACTATACCTTCACCATAAAGTGGCACTTCTCCCAATTCAAGACAAGATTAGTTTCTTCACATCTCTGCAAAACTCGATCAAGGTTGCTCAAGCAATCATCAAAAGAAGTTCCGTAAACGGAGAAATCATCCATAAAACCTCAACAATCTTTTCACAAAAGTCAGAGAATATAATAGTCATACATCTTTGAAAGGTAGCAGGTGCATTACATAAACCAAAAGGCATACGACGATAAGCATAAGTTCCAAAAGGACAAGTAAAGGTGGTTTTCTCTTGATCTTTAGGTGACACAGGTATTTGAGAGAAACCAGAATAACCATCTAGGAAGCAAAAGTGTGTATGCTTAGATAATCTTTCTAACATTTGATCAATAAAAGGCAAGGGGTAATGATCTTTCCTAGTAGCTTTATTCAATTTCCTAAAATCAATTACCATCCTATAACCAGTTACAATTCTTTGTGGGATAAGTTCATTTTTATCATTAGGAACAACGATAATACCTCCTTTTTTAGGAACACAATGAACAGGACTTACCCATCTACTATCAGCTATGGGATAAATTATACCTGCCTCCAGAAGTTTTAATATTTCAGTTCTTACCACATCTTTCATTCTAGGATTCAGCCTTCTTTGATGATCAACAACGGGTTTAGTATCTGGCTCCATATGAATTTTATGCTGACATAAAGTGGGACTAATGCCCTCAAGATCATCGAGAGTATATCCAATAGCATCCCGGTGCTTCTTCAAAGTTTTAAGTAATCTCTTTTCTTCATGCTCTGAAAGGTTAGCACTAATAATAATAGGATATATCTTCTTTTCATCAAGATAAGCATATTTAAGAGTATCAGGTAATTGCTTTAATTCAACTACAGGATCACCCTTGGGTGGAAGTGGATCTCCCAAGGTTTTAACAGGCAAATTATGTTTAAGGATAGGTGCGTGTTTAAATAACAGCTCATCTATTTCATTTCTTTCATTCATATGCATATCATTTTCATGGTCTAGCAAATATTGTTCTAAAGGATCAGTAGGAGGTATAGCAATAGAAGCAAGACCAATAATTTCATCCTTATTAGGTAATTCTTTATCATGAGGTTGTCTACAAAACTTAGATAAATTAAACTCATGAGACATCTCACCAAAATTAACACTGACAATTTCTTTAGTGCAATCAATCTTGGCATTAACTGTATTCAAGAAAGGTCTACCAAATATAATGGGACAAAAATCATCTTGTGGTGATCCAAGAACAAGAAAATCAGTAGGGTATTTGATCTTACCACACAAGACTTCAACACCTCTAACAATCCCAAGTGGTGAAATAGTATCTCTATTTGCAAGTTTAATAGTAACATCAATATCTTCAATCTCAACAGGTGCAATATCATTCATGACTTCTTGATAGAGAGTAAACAGAGTAGCACTCACGCTAGCACCAATATCACATAAACCATGATAGCAATGATCTCCAGTTTTAACAGAAATAACAGGCATGCCAATTACAGGTTTGTCTTTATCTTCAGTGTCTGGTTTAGCAATTCTAGTTGCTTCATCATAGAAATATATGCCATGTTGATACGTCCATTTTGCATCATGTTTTGCTACTGTTATTTATAGTGTTTTTAATCATTATAACACTTTTTGGAGCAATTCTAATGCCTTTTCTCTCTTAATATGCAAGATTCACACAAGGAGGGAGAATGCCGGCAGCTGGAATTCTGGACCTGAAAAAGCTATGTCAAGATACCTATTATGCACATCTCCAAATGAGCTGAAATTTCACGAAGAATTATTTTGGAATAAATAAAAAATACTGGAAGCAAAAAGTACCAGAGGGGGCCACCCAGGTGCCCACGAGGCACCAGGGCGCGCCACCACCCCCCCCCAGGCGCGCCCTGGTACCTCGTGGGGCCCTTGGCCATCCTCTGGCCCCCATTTTCTGGTATATAAGTCATTTTTCCCTAGAAAAAATAAGGAGAAGACTTTTGGGACGGTGCGCCGCCGTCTCGAGAAGGAACTTGGGCAGGAGCACTTTTGCTCTCCGGTGGAGAGATTCTGCCGGCGATACTTCCCTCCGGGAGGGGGAAATCGTCGCCATCGACATCACCAACAACCCTCTCATCGTGGGAGGGCCAATCTTCATCAACATCTTCATCAGCACCATCTCATCTCAAACCCTAGTTCATCTCTTGTATTCAATCTTTGTCTCAAAACCTCATATTGGTACATGTGGGTTGCTAGTAGTGTTGATTACATCTTGTAGTTGATGCTAGTTGGTTTATTTGGTGGAAGATTATATGTCCAGATCCAATATGCTATTAATACCCCTCTGATCTTGGGCATGATGATGATTTGTGAGTAGTTACTTTTGTTCTTGAGGACATGGGAGAAGTCTTGTCATAAGTAATCATGTGAATTTGGTATTCGTTCGATATTTTGATGATATGTATGTTGTTGATTCTCTTAGTGGTTTCATGTGAACGTTGACTACATGACACTTCACCATCTTTGGGCCTAAGGGAATGCATTGTGGAGTAGTAATTAGATGATGGGTTGCTAGAGTGACAGAAGTTTAAACCCTAGTTTATGCGCTATTCCGTAAGGGGCTGATTTGGATCCATATGTTTAATGCTATGGTTAGAGTTATCTTAATTCTTCTTTCGTAGTTGCGGATGCTTTCGAGAGGGGGTAATCATAAGTCGGAGGCTTGTTCAAGTAAGAACAGCACCCAAGCACCGGTCCACCCACATATCAAATTATCAAAGTAGCGAACGCGAATCAAACTAACATGATGAAAGTGACTAGATGAAATTCCCATGTGTCCTCGAGAACGTGTTGCTTATTATAAGAGATCGTTCCGGCTTGTCCTTTGCTATAAAAAGGATTGGGCCACCTTGCTGCACTCTATGTTATTATTGCTACTTGTCACTTGTTACAAATTATCTTGCTATCAAACTACTCGTTACCGATAATTTCAGTGCTTGCAGAAAATACCTTGCTGAAAACCGCTTGTCATTTCCTTCTGCTCCTCGTTGGGTTCGACACTCTTACTTATCGAAAGGACTACGATTGATCCCCTATACTTGTGGGTCATCACATGTCCATCAATATTATCAACCAAAAGATCTTTAACCAATGCAATATTAGGTTCAACTTTAATTTGTTCAGAAGGTCTAGGTTCTCTAATATTACTCTTATTAACCACAGTTGAAGCTTTAGCATGTTCCTTAATCCTAACAGGGAAAGGAGGTTTCTCAATATAAGCAGTAGGCACAACTGGATGAACATGGTAAACAATTGTTTCTTCTTTAGCACTGACATGTTCTTTATTCAATTCAATAGGTGGATGATATTTAAACCATTTCTCCTTAGGGAGATTAACATGAGCAGCAAAAGATTCACAAAAGGTAGCTACTATCTCAGAGTCAAGTCCATATTTAGTACTAAACTTATGAAAAGCATCAGTTTCCATAAAAGATTTAACACAATCAAACTCAAGATTGATACCTGACTCATTACCTTTGTCGATTTCCCAATCTTCAGAGTTACATTTAATTCTTTCCAGAAGATCCCATCTGAATTCAATAGTTCTCTTCATAAAGGAACCAGCAGAAGAAGTATCAAGCATGGATTGATCATTATGAGAAAGCCGAGCATAAAAGTTTTGAAGAATTATTTCTGTTGAGAGCTCATGATTGGGGCATGTGTGCAACATATACTTAAGCCTCCCCCAAGCTTGAGTGATACTTTCCCCTTCACGAGGCCAAAAATTATATATATAATTCCGATCACGATGAACCAAATGCATAGGATAAAATTTCTGGTGGAATTCCAGCTTCAACCGGTTCCAGTCCCATGTTTCAGTATCATCACATAGCCTATACCATGTCAATGCCTTTCCCTCCAAAGATAAAGGGAATACTTTCTTCGTAACTCCATCTCCGGGTAGACCTGCAAGCTTAAATAATCCACAAATTTCATCCACATAGATTAAGTGCATATCAGGATGTACCGTTCCATCTCCTGCATAAGGATTAGCTAGCAGTTTCTCTACCATACCCAAAGGAATTTCATAATAAATGTTTTCAGTAGGTTCAATAGGTTGAGGAGCAACTCTCAATGCTTCCGGTCGAGGTGAAGATACCCCGAACAAGCCCCTCAAAGGATTACTTTCCATAGTAACAAGTGACGATAAATTTCAGCACGTAATATAAATGTTTCCTTACCAAATTCCACTCACCAAAGGCGCTTCACTCCCCGGCAACGGCACCAGAAAAGAGTCTTGATGACCCACAAGTATAGGGGATCAATCGTAGTCCTTTCGATAAGTAAGAGTGTCGAACCCAACGAGGAGCAGAAGGAAATGACAAGCGGTTTTCAGCAAGGTATTCTCTGCAAGTACTGAAAGTAGCGGTAACAGATAGTTTCGGTAGCAAGATAATTCGTAACAAGTAACAAGTATAATAAAGTGCAGCAAGGTGGCCCAATCCTTTTTGTAGCAAAGGACAAGCCGGAACGTACTCGTATAATAAGCAAAGCGTTCTCGAGGACACATGGGAATTTCATCTAGTCACTTTCATCCTGTTTGTTTGATTCGTGTTCGCTACTTTGATAATTTGATATGTGGGTGGACAAGTGCTTGGGTGTTGTTCTTACTTGAACAAGCCTCCCACTTATGATTACCCCCTCTCGCAAGCATCCGCAACTACGAAAGAAGAATTAAGATAACTCTAACCATAGCATGAAACATATGGATCCAAATCAGCCCCTTACGGAATAGCGCATGAACTAGGGTTTAAGCTTCTCTCACTCTAGCAACCCATAATCTAATTACTACTCCACAATGCCTTCCCTTAGGCCCAAAGATGGTGAAGTGTCATGTAGTCGACGTTCACACGACACCACTAAAGGAAGCACAACATACATAGCATCAAAATATCGAATGAATACCAAATTCACAAGATTACTTATGACAAGACTTCTCCCATGTCCTCAAGAACAAAAGTGACTACTCAGAAATAATATTCATGTTCAAGATCAGAGGGGTATTGAATAGCATTAAGGATCTGAACATATAATCTTCCACCAAATAAACCAACTAGCATCAACTACAAGATGTAATCAACACTACTAGCTACCCACAGGTACCAATCTGAGGTTCTGAGGCAAAGATTGAATACAAGAGATGAACTAGGGTTTGAGATGAGATGGTGCTGGTGAAGATGTTGATGAAGATTGGCCCTCCCACGATGAGAGGACCGTTTGTGATGTCGATGGCTTCGATTTCCCCCTCCCGGAGGGAAGTATCCCCGGTGAAATCGCTCCGCCGAAGAGCAAAATAGCTCCTGCCCAAGTTCCACCTCGAGACGGCGGCGCTTCATCCCAAAAGTCTTCTTCTAATTTTTTTTCTAGGGCAAATGGCTTCATATAGTAGAAGGAGGGGGCCAGAGGCCTGCCAGGGGCCCCACAAGCCAGGGGGCGTGCCCAGGGGGGTAGGGCGCGCCCCCCAGGCTTGTGGCTTCCTGGTGGGCCCCTTCTGTTGATTCTTTTGCCAGTATTTTTTATATATTCCAAAATAATTCTCCATAAATTTTTAGGTCATTTGGAGTTGTGTGCAGAATAGCTATCTCAGTTTCACCCCTTTCAGGTCCAAAATTCCAGCTGCCGGCATTCTCCCTCTTCATGTAAATCTTGCAAAATAAGAGAGAAAGGGCATAAGAATTGTACCATAAAGTGAAATAATGATCAAAAACATAATAATTATTAGTAGGGAATCATGATGCAAATTGGACGTATCAGAACCTACCCTTTGAAATTATGTGTGATGCTAGTGATTATGCTGTTGATGTTGTCTTAGGGCAAAGAGTTGATAAGAAATTGAATGTTATTCATTATGCTAGTAAAACTCTAGACAATGCTCAAAGAAATTATGCTACTACTGAGAAAGAATTTTTAGCAGTTGTGTTTGCGTGTGATAAATTCAGATCTTACATTGTTGATTTCAAAGTTACTATTCACACTGATCATGCTGCTATTAAATATCTTATGGAAAAGAAAGATGCTAAACCTAGACTTATTAGGTGGGTTCTTTTGCTACAAGAATTTGATGTGCATATTGTTGATAGAAAGGGAGCTGAGAATCCCGTAGCTGATAATTTGTCTAGAATGGAAAATGTTCTTGATGACCCACTTCCTATTAATGATGATTTTCCTGATGAACAATTAGCTGTGATAAATGCTTCTCGCAATACTCCTTGGTATGCAGACTATGCTAATTACATTGTTGCTAAATATATATCACCTAGTTTCACATACCAGCAAAAGAAAAAGTTCTTCTTCGATTTAAGGCATTACTTTTGGTATGACCCTCATTTATATAAAGAAGGAGTAGATGGTATTATTAGACGTTGTGTACCTGAGCATGAACAGGAACAAATCCTATGTAAGTGTCACTCCGAGGCATATGGAGGACACCATGCGGGAGACAGAACTGCACACACGGTATTACAATCTGGTTTTTATTGGCCTACTCTTTTCAAAGATGCACGTAAGTTTGTCCTTTCTTGTGATGAATGTCAAAGAATTGGTAATGTTGGTAGATGTCAGGAAATGCCTATGAATTATTCACTTGTTATTGAACCCTTTGATGTTTGGGGTTTCGATTATATGGGACCTTTTCCTAAATCCAATGGGTACACTCATATTTTAGTTGCTGTTGATTACGTTACTAAGTTGGTAGAAGCTATTCCAACTAGTAGTGCTGATCATAACACTTTTATTAAAATGCTTAAAGAAGTTATATTCCCGAGATTTGGAGTCCCTAGATATTTAATGACCGATGGTGGTTCACATTTTATTCATGGTGCTTTCCGTAAGTTGCTTGCTAAATATGATGTTAACCATAGAATTGCATCTCCTTATCATCCTCAGTCTAGTGGTCAAATTGAATTAACTAATAGAGAAATAAAATTAATTTTGCAAAAGACTATTAATAGATCCAGAAAGAATTGGTCTAAGAAACTTGATGGTGCATTATGGGCTTACAGAACTGCTTATAAGAACCCTATGGGTATGTCTCCATATAAAATGGTTTATGGAAAAGCATGTCATTTAACTATTGAACTAGAACATAAAGCATATTGGGAAATTAAAGAATTTAACTATGATTTTAAACTTGCCGGTGAAAAGAGGTTATTTGATATTAGCTCCTTAGATGAATGGAGAACCCAAACTTATGAAAATGCCAAGTTGTTTAAAGAAAAAGTTAAAAGATGGCATGATAAGAGAATTCAAAAACGGGAATTCAAAGTAGGTGATCATATTCTATTATACAATTCTCATTTAAGATTTTTTGCAGGAAAACTTCTCTCTAAATGGGAAGGACCGTATATCATCGAAGAAGTTTATCGCTCCGGAGCCATCAAAATAAACAACTCCGAAGGCAATAGTCCGAGAGTGGTTAATGGGCAAAGAATTAAACATTATATCTGAGGTATGCCCATTAATGTTGAAACCAATATTATTCAAACAATGACACCGGAAGAGCACATAGAGGAAACCTTCCGGAACGCTCCAGAATCCTAAAAAGGAGTAGGTATGTGGTACGGTACGTAAACCAATTCCAAAACTTCCATAAAAGCACTTTCTGTCGGTTTTGGAATATATAAAAAATTAGGAAAATAATAAACAGTCTGAAAAGTGCATGAGGAGGCGATAAGCCTGGGGGCGCGCCTACCAGGCTTGTGGCTCCCTCGTGGACTTTCCCGACTCCGTTTTTCTTCCATATTACTTGTTATGCACAGGAAAAATTCATTATATATACTCATGGGTGTTTTGACCACCGCATCGCAAGTTTCTCCTCTGTTCTTATTTCGGGCTGTTTTTCTGACAGATCTAGATCGCCATTGCTCCCCGAAGACTCCGCACCAAGCACCAGATTGTTCAACCTTCACCCGACAAATGTCCTTTCAGCGAAGTATATTATGAGTGGTCATCCGGAGAGGAGGATACTGCTATGGAGGAGGAACCGGGAAAGGTCGTGGAGAACCGGATTCAAGGAGAAGAAGATCAAGCCATGCACAAGAAGGAAACTACAGAAAAGGGAGATATATTGCAAACTCTTCAGCATAACCTTTCTTTATCTGAAATTAATGCTCTAAGGGCTGTTGAAGCAATTTGTGCCCAGAACACGTCGCTCACTCATGAAGTTATTAGGTTGGAAGAACAAAATCGTGCCCTTCGGAGGATCAATAGTAATCTGGAGTATTTGCTGAAGCTGAAGGACAAGCCCACCACTCCATCATCACCATCACCCAAGAAGGAGAATTGAGTATATGGGTATGGGCACCACCCTTGGCTTGTGCCAAGCTTGGGGGAGGTGCCCCGGTATCGTATCACCATCACTTTTTCATCATCGTTATCTATCTCGATCCTTAGTTATTTCGTGATTTAGAAGAATAAAAATTTAGTATGATTTAGTTTCGAGTGCTTGCTTTGTGATCTATCTATCTATGTAATCGTGTGTGAAAGTTATATAATAAAGAGTAGTTTGAGTTGAGTGTTTTGCTTTTGATGATCTAATCCAAGAAATAAATAAAGAATGAAAAGTAAGATCATATGCTAATCCCATGGGGAGTGATGACTTCACATAAAAGAAGTATAATTGATAAAACTTGTTGGAAATTGAGAAACATGGCATTGGTCATTGTTGCAATTCATGAAAAAGTAATAAAGGAAGAGAGGTCTCACATATAAATACACTATCTTGGACATCTTTTATGATTGTGAGCCCCCATCAAATATTTTATGTTAATTAGTCGACGTTGGACAAGGAAGACAACGTAATGGGTTATGTTTGCTTATATTCACATAGAAGTTATATTGTTTTGGATCCTCTAACTTGTGGTGCTTGCCCCCTATCTTTTGCTAGCCAAAATTCTGTACTAAGTAGAGATACTACTTGTGCATCCAAAAACCCTTAAACCCAGTTTCATGTCATGAGAGTCCACTATATCTACCTATGGATTGAATAAGATCCTTCAAGTAAGTTGTCATCGGTGCAAAGCAATAAAAATTGCTTCTAAACATGTATGAACTTTTATTGTAAAGGAAAATAAGTTTTGTACAATCTTGTGATGGTGGAGCAATAAAAGCGACAGACTGCATAATAAAGGTCGCTATCACAAGGGGCAATATAAAGTGACGTTCCTTTACATTAAGAGCTTGCACATCCAAAAACAGAAAGCGCATGACAACCTCTGCTTCCCTCTGCGAAGGGCATATCTCTTACTTTATGTATTTACTTTCATGCAAGAGTCAATAGTATTCTCCTCTATTCCGTTTTTATTTTCTCTCTTGGCAAGCATCATGTGGTGGGGATTGATCTAGGCATATATATCCAGTTGGATGTAGGTGATCATGAGTTATTATTGTTGACATTACCCTTGAGGTAAATTCGTTGGGAGGCGAAATTATAAGCCCCTATCTTCCTATGTGTCCGACTGAAACTTTTGCTCCATAAGTATGCCTTGAGTGTCAGCAATCATAGAAGACTAAATGATAGTTGAGTATGTGAACTTGCTAAACAAAGCTCTTACATAGACTCTTTCTGATAATATGATGAATTGCAATTGCTTCAGTGACTGAGATCATAGTTTGTTAGCTTTCAATTTAGTTTATGGTTCATACTTTAACTTGTGGATGAATTGTCACTTTTTCATGAGAAGTTTTATGATGATATATTGATGTTATAATAAAGATCATGATGCTTCATGTCCGTATTTTATTTTTATCGATGCCTCTCTCTCTAAACATGTGGTCATGATTATCGATTTCGGCTTTCGCTTGAGGACAAGCGAGGTCTAAGCTTGGGGGAGTTGATACGTCCAATTTGCATCATGATTTCGTAGTGATAATTATTATGTTTTTGATCATTATTTTACTTTATGGTACAATTCTTATGCCTTTTCTCTCTTATTTTGCAAGATTCACATGAAGAGGGAGAATGCCGGCAGCTGGAATTCTGGACCTGAAAGGGGTGAAATAGAGATAGCTATTCTGCACAACTCCAAATGACCTGAAAATTTACGGAGAATTATTTTGGAATATATAAAAATTCTGGCGAAAGAATCAACAGAAGGGGGCCCACCAAGAAGCCACAAGCCTGGGGGCGTGCCCTACCCCCCTGGGCGCACCCCCCTGGCTTGTGGGGCCCCTGGCAGGCCTCTGGCCCCCTCCTTCTACTATATGAAGCCATTTTCCCTAGAAAAAATCAGAAGAAGACTTTTGGGACGAAGCACCGCCGTCTCGAGGCGGAACCTGGGCAGGAGCTATTTTGCTCTCCGGCGGAACGATTTCGCCGTGGATACTTCCCTCCGGGAGGGGGAAATCGAAGCCATCGACATCACCAACGATCCTCTCAGCGTGGGAGGACCAATCTTCATCAACATCTTCACCAGCACCATCTCATCTCAAACCCTAGTTCATCTCTTGTATTCAATCTTTGTCTCAAAACCTCAGATTCATACCTGTGGGTTGCAAGTAGTGTTGTTACATCTTGTAGTTGATGCTAGTTGGTTTATTTGGTGGAAGATTATATGTTCAGATCCTTAATGCTATTCAATACCCCTCTAATCTTGAACATGAATATGATTTGTGAGTAGTTACTTCTATTCTTGAGGACATGGGAGAAGTCTTGTTATAAGTAATCATGTGAATTTGGTATTCGTTCGATATTTTGATGCTATGTATGTTGTGATTCCTTTAGTGGTGTCGTGTGAAGGTCGACTACATGACACTTCACCATATTTGGGCCTAAGGGAAGGCATTGTGGAGTAGTAATTAGATGATGGGTTGCTAGAGTGACAGAAGCTTAAACCCTAGTTTATGCGATATTCCGTAAGGGGCTGATTTGGATCCATATGTTTCATGCTATGGTTAGAGTTATCTTAATTCTTCTTTCGTAGTTGCAGATGCTTGCGAGAGGGGGTAATCATAAGTGGGAGGTTTGTTCAAGTAAGAACAACACCCAAGCACCGGTCCACCCACATATCAAATTATCAAAGTAGCGAACGCGAATCAAACAGACATGATGAAAGTGACTAGATGAAATTCCCATGTGTCCTCGAGAACGCTTTGCTTATTATAAGAGTTCGTTCCGGCTTGTCCTTTGCTATAAAAAGGATAGGGCCACCTTGCTGCACTTTATTATACTTGTTACTTGTTACGAATTATCTTGCTATCAAAACTACCTGTTACCGCTACTTTCAGTACTTGCAGAGAATACCTTGCTGAAAACCTCTTGTCATTTCCTTCTGCTCCTCGTTGGGTTCGACACTCTTACTTATCGAAAGGACTACGATTGATCCCCTATACTTGTGGGTCATCAAGACTCCGTCTCCGTCGTATCTATAATTTTTGATTGTTTCATGCCAATATCCTACAATTTCCACATACTTTTGGTAACATTTTATATGATTTCTTGGACTAACATATTGATCCAGTGCCTAGTGCCAGTCCTGTTTGTTGCATGTTTTTTGTTTCGCAGAAAATCCATATCAAACCAAGTCCAAACGCGATTAAAATTTACGGAGATTTATTTTGGAATATATGTGATTTTTGGGAACAAGAATCAACGTGAGACGATGCCCGAGGGGCCCACAAGCTCAAGGGGCGTGTCCCCCTACCCAGGGCATGCCCAGCAGGCTTCTGGCCACCCCGTAAGGCAGTTGGGGACCTTCTTCTGCCGCAAGAAAGATAATATCCAGAAGAAAATCCCCTCAAAATTTCAGCCCAATCGGAGTTACGGATCTACAGGAATTTAAGAAACAGTTTTCGGCCAGAAAACAGGAACGCGAAACAGAAGAGAACAGAGAGAGAGATCCAATCTCGGAGGGGCTCCTCCCCTCCGGGAGCCATGACGGCCATGGACCAGAGGGGGAACTCTCCTCCCATCTAGGGGGGAGGCCAAGGAAGAAGAATAAGGAGGGGGCTCTCTCCCCCTCTCACTCGGTGGCGCCGAACGCCGCCGGGGCCATCATCGTGACGGCAATCTACACCAACAACTTCGCCGCCGTCAACACCAACTCTCTCCCCCTCTATGCAACGGTGTAACACCTCTTCTCCCCGCTGTAATCTCTACTTAAACATGGTGCTTAACACTATATATTATTATCCAATGATATGTGGTAATTCTATGATGTTTGAGTAGATTCGTTTTGTCCTATGGGTTGATTGATGATCGTGATTGGTTTGAGTTGTATGCTTTATTTTGGTGCTGTCCTATGGTGCCCTCCATGTCGCACAAGCATGAGGGATTCCCTCTGTAGGGTTTGTAATACGTTCATAATTCTCTTATAGTGGGCGGCTAGAGTGACAGAAGCTTACACCCGAGTAAGGGGGTTGTTGCGTATGGGAGTAAAGGGGACTTGTTACTTAATGCTATGGTTGGGAGTTCCAATCATAAGTGCATATGATCCAAGTACGGAAAGTATGTCAGCTCATGCCTCTCCCTCATATAAAATTGCAATGATAATTACTGGTCTAGTTATCGATTGCCTAGGGACAAATCCTTCTCTTGTGTTACAAAAGCTTTCTACTAAACAACTAACTTTTATTATCTTGCAAATTACCCGTAGTTTTATTCTCGCAAAGTACTCCTAGTTTTATTCTTGCAAAGTAGTTCTAGCATTACACCTACAAAGTACTTCTAGTTTCATACTTGTCCTAGGTAAAGCAAACATTAAGTGTGCATAGAGTTGTATCGGCGGTCGATAGAACTTGAAGGGAATATTAATTCTACCTTTAGCTCCTCGTTGGGTTGGACACTCTTATTTATCGAGGAAGGCTATGACTGATCCCCTATACTTGTGGGTTATCAAGATCTTTTTCTGGCGCCGTTGCCGGGGAGCAATAGCGTGGGGTTGATATTCTCGTGTGTGCTTGTTTGCTTTATCACTAAGTAGTTTTTTTTTTGTGCTCTTGTTTTCTATCTTTAGTTATGGGTAGGAAACGTAAAATACCAAAAAAATTAGTTGTACTTGCTAAACCAATGGTTGAAGAACCACCCAAAATCTTTCATACTGCTGAAGCTTTCTACTTGGATCATCTTTGATCCCTTTGTGCTCGTGCTGAAAACCCAACTAGCTTAGTTGAGGGAAAATCATTAGATGAGCATGCTTGTTTTGTGCGACACCGCTTGTCTCAAAAAGGGAAACTTTTAAGGTATCAAAATAATTGTTTGGAATGCTATGCTTGGAATTTATGCGAAATATATGATTTTACTTGTTGTTCTGAAAACCCTAAAAAACACCTTCAGTACCAATGTGAGTTTAAGGATAATGGAATCTTATCTTCTTATGCCAAGGGTGTTTATAATTACTATGATATTGAACAAATTGAAGAATTTGTTGCTTTTATGGGTGCTTATGAAATTGCTTCTTTGATTGAAAAGTGTGATGCTACTCTTTACAAATCTAAAAATTCTGCCATACTTAAATATTGCTATGAAAACTATGCTTCTGATGCTTATGTTAAAGAATATATTGAGGACACCTCCACTGTCCGAGAAGAGACTAATATTTTGCAGGAACCTATGGAAGAAGAAACTGATGACACTGTGAGCTCATTAGATGAAAAAGATAACGAGGAGAGTGAAGAACAAAGGGAGGAAGAGCAGATTAGCTACGTGTGCCCACCTTCTAATGAGAGTAACTCTTCAACTCATACATTGTTTAATTTCCCTTCGTGCTTACCGATGGATGAATGCTATGATGATTGCTATGATCCCTTTGATTCATTTGAAATATCCCTTTTTGATGAAATTGATGCTTGCTTGCTTGTGGCCTTGATGCCAATTTGAATGATGCTTATGGAGATGAACTTGCTATAGTTCCTTATGTTAAACATGAAAGTGTTGCTATTGCACCCACACATGATAGTCCTATTATCTTTTTGAATTCTCCCAACTACACTATATCGGAGAAGTTTGCGCTTATTAAGGATTATATTGATGGGTTGCGTTTTACTATTACACATGATGATTTTGATGAATATAATATGCATGTGCTTGCTTCTCCTAATTGCAATTATTATGAGAGAGGAACTACATCCCCACCTCTCTATGTTTCCAATACGATAAAATTGCAAGAAACTGTTTATGCTATGTATCGGCCTTTATTATGTGTGCATGAATTGTTCTTTTATGACATGCCGATGCATAGGAAGAGAGTTAGACTTCTTCATTGCATTATATATGTTGCTTTGTGCTCATTACTAAATTACAAATCATTGTTAATTAAAATTGGCTTTGATATACCTTGGGATCCGGGTGGATCGACTACTTGAGCACTATATGCCTAGCTTAATGGCTTCAAAGAAAGCGCTGCCTGGGAGACAACCTGGAATTTTTAGAGAGTCATTTTATTATGTTGTTTGCTTTTACAAAGTTTAAAAACAAAAAATATATAGAGGGGAACCTAAAACTTTTTCAAAAAGAAAAGTGAAAGTGAGACAGATGAGCAATGTGGAAGTGGGGGCTAGCCTTGAACTTTGTTCATGCCCATGAAAACTTTGTGAACCTTGATTACAGAAACTTTTCAACAAAAATAATTACCCCCTTGTACAAATCCATTGTATTATAAAAATAATGTGCCAAGATTTACCTTTAGGATGTTTAAATTGCTTGTTTGGTGTGTGCAGTGCAAAAACAGAAACTTTTGCTGTAGTGTTTGAATTTCTATAATTTACCGGAACATGAAAAAATTCTGAATTTTTTACACAGTACTGATATGCAATTTTTTTATCACGTCCTAATTTTTCATAATTTTTTGAGTTACAGAAGTATATGTTCATTTGCATCTTTACAGACTGTCCTGTTTTCACAGATTGCTGTTATAGTTTCTTTATTTGCGTATGTTTGAAATCTTGTTGATCCCCATTGACTTGGGAGCCATAGAATTGTGATAGCATACAGTGCGTAATATTTGATTATAATTATACAATAATGTTACAGCAGGACATGATGGGATTTGATGTTATATGTACTAACCCCTCTAATAAAAAGTTCGGTTAAGTTTTGTGTGGATGAAGTGTTCGAAGATCGAGGAGGTATCGATATGAGAAGAATAAGGAGAGGAAAGAGTAAAAGCTTGGGGATGCCCAAGGCACCCCAAGTAAATATTCAAGGAGACTCAAGCGTCTAAGCTTGGGGATGCCCCGGAAGTCATCCCATCTTTCTTCAACAATTATCGATATGTCTCGGTTTTTGTTTTGTTCACATGATATGCGTAAATTCTTGGAGTGTCGTGTGCTTTTTATTTTTCTTTTAATAATGCACCATGCTGGTATGAGATAGTCCTTGGTTGATTTATAGAATGCTCTTTGCACTTCACTTATATCTTTTGAGTATGGCTTTATAGAATGCTTCATGTGCTTCACTTATATCATTTGAAGTTTGGATGCCTGTTTCTCTACATTAGGAAAACCGTTATTTGTAGAATGCTCTTTTGCTTCACTTATATTTATTAGAGTATGGTCTTTTGTAGAAAGAATTAAACTCTCATGCTTCACTTATATCTATTTAGAGAGTCAACAGGAATTGGTCATTCACATGGTTAGTCATAAAATCCTACATAAAACTTGTAGATCACTGAATATGATAAGTCTGATTCCTTGCAATAGTTTTGCGATATTGAGATGGTAATATGTGGGAGGTACTAGTGAATAATTGTGGTTTAGTAAGAATATTGGTGTTAAGGTTTGTGATTCCCAAAGCATGCACGTATGGTCTGTCATTATGCTAAGAAGTTGGATCATGATTTATTATTGATTGTCTACCTTATGAGTGGCGGTCGGGGACGAGCGATGGTCTTTTCCTACCAATCTATCCCCCTAGGGGCATGCGTAGTAGTACTTTGCTTCGAGGGCTAATAAACTTTCGCAATAAGTATGTGAGTTCTTTATGAGTAATGTGAGTCCATGGATTATACGCACTCTCACCTTTCCGCATATTGCTAGCCTCTTCGGTACCGTGCATTGCCCTTTCTCACCTCGAGAGTCGGTGCAAACTTCGCCGGTGCATCCGAACCCCGCGATATGATACGCTCTATCACACATAAGCCTCCTTATATCTTCCTCAAAACAGCCACCATACCTACCTATCATGGCATTTCCATAGCCATTCTGAGATATATTGCCATGCAACTTCCATCATCATCATATACATGACTTGAGCATTCATTGTCATATTGCTTTGCATGATCGTAAGATAGCTAGCATGATATTTTCATGGCTTGTCCGTTTTTTGATATCTTTGCTACGCTAGATCATTGCACATCCTGGTACACTGCCAGAGGCATTCATATAGAGGCATACTTGTTCTAGTATCGAGTTGTAATATTGAGTTGTAAGTAAATAAAAGTGTGATGATCATCATTATTAGAGCATTGTCCCAGTGAGGAAATAAAAAAAAAGGCCAAAAAGATCCCAACAAAAAAAAGAGGCCAAAAAGAGCCCACCAAAAAAAAGAAAAAAAAAGAAAAAATAACAAAAAAAATGAAATGAGAGAAAAAGAGAGAAGGGGCAATGTTACTATCCTTTTTCCACACTTGTGCTTCAAAGTAGCACCATGTTCTTCATATAGAGAGTCTCCTATGTTGTCACTTTCATATACTAGTGGGAATTTTTCATTATAGAACTTGGCTTGTATATTCCGATGATGGGCTTCCTCAAAATGCCCGAGGTCTTCATGAGCAAGCAAGCTGGATGCACACCCACTTAGTTTTCATGTTGAGCTTTCATACACTTATAGCTCTTAGTGCATCCGTTGTATGGCAATCCCTACTCCTCACATTGATATCGATTGATGGGCATCCCCATAGCCCGTTGATCCGCCGAGTTGATGCGAGACTTTCTTCCTTTTTGACTTCCCCTTGCTAATCTCTACCATTATATTCTATTCCACCCATAGTGCTATATCCATGGCTTGCGCTCATGTATTGCGTGGGGGTTGAAAAAGCTGAAGCGCGTTAAAAAGTATGAACCAATTGCTCGGCTTGTCATCGGGGTAGTGCATGATAAATACTTTGTGTTAAGAAGATGGAGCATGACAGGACTATATGATTTTTTAGGGATAACGTTCTTTAGCATTTTTATTTTGAAAGACATGATTGTTTGTTGGTATGCCTGAGTATTGATGTCTTTATATCAAATTATAGACTATTGCTTTGAATCACTCGTATCTTAATATTCATGCCATGATTAGATTATATGATCAAGATTATGCTAGGTAGCATTCCACATCAAAAATTATCTTTTTATCATTTACCTGCTCGAGGACGAGCAGGAATTAAGCTTGGGTCATCACTATGCTCGCGTCCCTTCGCGCGCTCTGCTCGACGTTGAGGCAGCCGCGGCGCCCTCTGCTCGCGTCCCTCCGCACGTGCTCTTTCAGTGGTTACGGCCGGCGCACGATCATGTTTTGGGCGCCATATGCATGCGGTTGCGTTCGCGCGCGTCGCCACGATGCAGTTACGCGCTGCAACAACAGCCATCCGCACGCGCCAATACTCCAGGCCGTTCGGCCTCCCCATTTATTCCCACGGCCATTATAACCTTAGTCTCTTCAACCTTTCGATCGCGCCCCACAACACAACAAGCACACCCACGACGACACATAGAGAGAGGATATCCAGCGGCGCTCCAATGGAGTTCGGCAAGCATCGTGTGGACACCCACATCAGGGGGAAGGACATCTCGGTGGTGTACACCATCGACCCGGCCGTGGTGGAGGACTCCATCAACACCATGGAGCAGTTGCTTGCTAAGGACGACAAGTACAAAGTGGTCGGCTTCGACTTCCAGTACACCGACGGTCGTCCCGGGGTTGATCAGGCGGTTGCCATCGCCCAGTTGTGCGTGGGCCATCACGTCCTCGTCTACCACTACTACCTGGCCATAAGGCCTTGCGAGCGTTTCACCAGGTTTGTCAAGAGCTCCGACTACTAGTTCGCTACGGTGGACACCGTCGATGATGTAAAAGCGCTCCAGATTTCGGGCTTGGCCTGCCCGAAGCTTGTCGACATCCGTGGCCACTACAGGGTCTGGGGCAGCACGAAGAAGGACTCCCTGGTTGAACTCGTCGTGGCCATCATCAACCCCTACTACGAAAACATGAAGGAGGGTTCCAAGAGAAATCCTGGATCCTGGCACGGTGCCTGGGTGCGGAGACTGGATGAACCTCACCTCAAGTTTGTAGCCAAGAACGTGTACACATGCTACGAGATGCACAGGCGGATCGTTGACATGAGGGAGTGCCTCCTTCCTGTAGACGACGAGGGATCGAGCCACCAACAGAGCAGCAGCGGCAAGCGTCACAAGCAAAAGTAGATGATGATTAGATATGATCGTTTATCCTAGTTTATTATGCATGTAATTGTTTACTTTGGTGTGTGCAAATGTTATGTGTGTAGTCAGTTATGCAATTGGATGTTTAATTTGGTTATGCAATCATGTCCTTATAAGTATATATGTTGTTGTTTTGTAGACGGAGAGCGTAGATGTTGCGCAGACTGAGCAAATCACATCGCACACGGATTAAACTACGGAACCCGTCGGTGATGATTTCATCAATCGCTAACAATTGTTTACCAGCAAGCGTTTGCCCACAACACACACGGGTTATTAGCAGGAATCATCTGTGTTGTTATCGGTCTTCCCACACATTTTTGATTACTGACCTGTTTGCCGCGTATCACACACATCTTGTTAAGTTGAACCGTTTCTGTTGTGTTGGGTAATCGCAAACAGTTCATCCGAGTGAACCGCATACCGTATATCGCACACACCTTGATCTGCCTGACCGTTTCTATTGTGTTGGGTAATCACAAATAGTTCATCCGAGTGAACTGTATGCCGTGTATCGCACACACCAAAAACTGGCTGCCCGTTTCTGTTGTGTTGGGTAATCACAAACAGTTCATCCGAGTGAACTGTATGCCGTGTATCGCACACACCTCGAACTGACTACCCGTTTCTGTTGTTTTGGCTCATCGCAAACAGTTCGTATGGATCAACTGTATGCCACGTATCGCACACGCGTCTCTAATCTGAATCGTTTTTTATGTCTCCGGCATCACACACAGTTCGTCTTATTGGCAACGGTTTTATTACGACACCGTTTGCGATGCATGCATCGCACACAGTTTGGTCGTGCGGTCTCTGATTCATGTGTCGCGTTAGCGGTCGCCTGCAGTAGTGAACTAAGTGATAGCAAGATATACAACAAGAAAAAATATGGCTATCACAAATAAAGTGCACAAGTAAAGGGCTCGGGTAAGAGATAACTGAGGCACGCGGAGACGACGATGTATCCCGAAGTTCACACCCTTGCGGATGCTAATCTCCGTTTGGAGCGGTGTGGAGGCACAATGCTCCCCAAGAAGCCACTAGGGCCACCGTAATCTACTCATTCCCTCGCACAATGCAAGATGCCGTGATTCCACTAAGGGACCCTTGAGGGCAGTCACCGAACCCGTACAAATGGCAACCCTTGGGGGCGGTCACTGGTACCCGTACACTTTGGCAACCCTTGGGGGCGGTCACCGGAACCCGCACAAATTGCTCGGGGAAATCTCCACAACTTAATTGGAGACCCCGACGCTTGCCTGGAGCTTTACACCACAATGATTGAGCTCCAAAACACCAACCGTCTAGGGCACCAAAGCACCCAAGAGGAACAAGCTCTAGGGTGCCCAAACACCCAAGAGTAATAAGCTTCCCAACTTTTCACTTCCACGTATCACCGTGGAGAACTCAAACCTATGCACCAAATGCAACGGCAAGGGCACACAGAGTGCCCAAGTCCTTCTCTTCCAAATCCCACCAAAGCAACTAATGCTAGGGAGGAATATGAGAGGAAGAACGAAGAAGAGAACACGAAGAACTCCAAGATCTAGATCCAAAGGGTTCCCCTCACATAGAGGAGAAAGTGATTGGTGGAAACGTAGATCTAGATCTCCTCTCTCTTTTCCCTCAAGAACTAGCAAGAATCATTGGAGGGATTGAGAGAAAGCAAGCTCGAAGAAGGTCAACAATGGGGGAAGAACACGAGCTAAAAAGATAAGGACCATTGGAGAAGAAGGCCCCCTTAAATAGCCCCCCCTCCCGAATCCAACCGTTATGCCCACAAGTCGTGCTCAAGCGATAGTACCGCTCGGGGGAGCGGTACTACCGCTTAGCACGATCAAAACAGCCCAACGAGACAGAAAAAGTTCTGCCAGAGAGGTACTACCGCTTATAAGAGGTACTACCGCTCGGAGAGGTACTACTGCTCGAGCAGATTGGGCAACAAAAGCATAAAAATAAGCGAAAGTGGTTGCGGTAGAAGGAAGCAGAAGTACCACGCAAGCGGTACTACCGCTCGGGGGAGCAGTACTACCGCTTAGAGCAGTACTACCGCTTAAAATAGAAAAACTACCCAAGCAAAACAGAAGGATGCTCCAATACTAAAACTGCTATAACTACTGCGAATGAACTCTGAATTCAGTAAACTCAAGCTTGTTGGATAGATGATGACAAGTACTATCCAACAACGACGGGTTATAATAAGAAGTGGCAGTACAAGAATGCCTATGGTATAGAGGTGTGAAACCTCTATTGAAAGATCGTGGATGTCGCCTAGAGGGGGGGGGGGCTGAATAGGCGCTTTAAAATAATTACGGTTTAGGCTTGAACAAATGCGGAATAAAACTAGCGTTTAATTTGTCAAGCACGAAACCTAAAACAACTAGGCTCACCTATGTGCACCAACGACTTATGCTAAGCCAGATAAACAACTAAGTGATAGCAAGATATATAACATGAAACACTATGGCTATCACAAAGTAAAGTGCATAAGTAAAGGGCTCGGGTAAGAGATAACCGAGGCACGCGGAGACGACGATGTATCCCGAAGTTCACACCCTTGCGAATGCTAATCTCCGTTTGGAGCGGTGTGGAGGCACAATGCTCCCCAAGAACCACTAGGGTCACCGTAATCTCCTCACGCCCTCGCACAATGCAAGATGCCATGATTCCACTAAGGGACCCTTGAGGGCGGTCACCGAACCCGTACAAATGGCAACCCTTGGGGGCGGTCACCGAACCCGTACACTTTGGCAACCCTTGGGGGCGGTCACCGGTACGCGTCAAATTGCTCGGGGCAATCTCCACAACCTAATTGGAGACCCCGACGCTTGCCCGGAGCTTTACACCACAATGATTGAGCTTCGACAACACCAACCGTCTAGGGCACCAAGGCACCCAAGAGGAACAAGCTCTAGGGTGCCCAAACACCCAAGAGTAATAAGCTTCTCAACTTTCACTTCCACGTATCACCGTGGAGAACTCAAACCGATGCACCAAATGCAATGGCAAGGGCACACGGAGTGCCCAAGTCCTTCTCTCCCAAATCCCACCAAAGCAACTAATGCTAGGGAGGAAAATGAGAGGAAGAACGAAGAAGAGAACACGAAGAACTCCAAGATCTAGATCCAAGGGGTTCCCCTCACATAGAGGAGAAAGTGATTGGTGGAAACGTAGATCTAGATCTCCTCTCTCTTTTCCCTCAAGAATTAGCAAGAATCATTGGAGGGATTGAGAGATAGCAAGCTCGAAGAAGGTCAAGAATGGGGGAAGAACACGAGCTGAAAGGATAGAAAACCAATGGGGAAGACGACCCCCTTTTATATGCCCCCCCAAATCCAACCGTTATGCCTTCAGCCCGCACACAAGTGGTACTACCGCTCAGGTGAGCGGTACTACCACTTGGGGCTGTAGTTCTAGGTGTAGCACTGAGAGAATGCAAGTTCAGGCGCGGTAGTGCCGCCGGAGCGGTACTACCGTCCTCACAAGCGGTACTACCGCTTAGTGTCTCAGGACACAGAGAACTAGCGGCAGTAGAGGGAGGGTAGGACGGTAGTACTACGAGCAGCGGTACTACCGCGCCCTACTACCGCTCTACTACTGTGGAGGCAGCGAGGGACCACAGAAGCACGAAGATAAGCGGTAGTGTGACGGTAGTCGGTCAGCGGAAGTACCACAAAGCGGTACTACCGCTGGGCAGGTGCGGTACTACCGTCCGGAACGGTACTACCGTGCCCAACTACCGCCCTACTGCCGCCGAAGCGAAAATGAGTCCAGAAGCTGAAAACAAGCGGTAGTGCCCGCGGCACTGGAACTGCGGAAGTACCGCTGCCCAGGGCGGTACTACCGCTAGAGAGCTTCAAAGAGGCCCAAGCAAACAGATGGAAGCAGGAAAACCAGAACTGCCACAACTTCTACATATGAACTCCAAATCCAGCAAACTCAAGCTCATTGGATAGAAGACGACGAGTAGTATCCAAGAGCGATATGCCTATGATATAGAGATGTGAAACCTCTATCAGTGAAGATCCGGCATAAACCTCAACATCGAGAACATACTAGAAGAAGCAAACAAAATCCGTTCTCGATGAACTTGAGCTTGTCATGAAGATGACCATAAGCTCAAAAACTCACAAAGAGAAACACCAAACAAGAACCAAGAAAGATGATGCAAGAATGCAATGGTTTGAGCTCTCTACGAACGATACGATCAAGCTACTTACTTGAGAGCCCCCCTTGATAGTATGGCAATCGATCCTATAACCCGGTCTCCCAACTACCACCATGAGACCAGTAAAATAGAAAACCTATCAAGGGCAAACCTTTGCCTTGCACATAGTCCACTTGAGCTAGATGATGACGATCTTGACTTCCTCAAGTTGGACCACCTTTCTTGATTGCGCCGGCTCGATGAAGACAAGTTGATTGCTCCCCCATACTCCACTATGGGTGAACCACTCTTCAGCACATCTTCACAAGTCCATTGTCACCACAATGGACGGCAAGCTTCAAGCAAGATCTCTTCGTGATGCTCCACTTGAACTTGCACACCGCAACCTAGATGACGATCACCACTTGATGTCATCCTCCATGGGACATATGAGACCTTCCTTTTGATGCACGCCCATGGAAACAAACCTAACCCCACAACGAACAGTTACGTAGACAATGGGTTAGTACACAAAGCAAAATGGACAATGCTTACCATACCATGGGACCAGTTGATCCCTCTCGGTACATCTTCTACGCTTTGTGTGTTGATCAACTTGAATCACTCTTTGACTTAGTCGTGATCAACCTTGAATCAAATCTTCTCAGCATAAAGATGATGTCTTGAAGGTAAACATGAATGTTCACACAATCTTCTTCTTCAAGACATGCTTGCAATAAGCTCAACTCTCACATGACCAAACTTTGGATAAATCCTTGAATATCACCTTGGTCAACACATATTCTTCTTCTAATAACCTTGAAACCAACAAATGGTCTTCAAGCAATGCCTATGGACAAACCCTTCAAATATAACTCAAGGCAACCATTAGTCCATAGAGATTGTCATTAATTACCAAAACCAAACATGGGGGCAACACATGTTCTTTCATCTATCAATGATGATCC
Organism: Elymus sibiricus; assembly: GCA_039707655.1. Lineage (NCBI taxonomy): Eukaryota > Viridiplantae > Streptophyta > Magnoliopsida > Poales > Poaceae > Elymus > Elymus sibiricus. The sequence goes on along the minus strand of CM077676.1, from coordinate 208,944,472 downwards.
AGCAAAGACTCCAACATCGAAAACATACTAGATGATGCATACGAAATCCGTTCTTGATGAACTTGAGCTTGTCATGAAGGTGACCATAAGCTCAATGACTCTCAAAGCAAAAAGGACAAACAAGAACCAAGAAAGATGATGCCAAGGATGCAATGGTTTGAGCTCTCTACGAACGATACGATCAAGCTACTCACTCAAGAGCCCCCCTTGATAGTACGGCTATCGATCCTATAACCCGGTCTCCCAACTAATACCATGAGACCGGTAAAATAGAAAACCTGTCAAGGGCAAACCTTTGCCTTGCGCATAGTCCACTTGAGATGGATGATGACGATGTTGACCTCCTCAACTTGGACCACCTTTCTTGATTGCGCCGGCTCGATGAAGACTAGTAGATTGCTCCCTCATACTCCACTATGGGTGAGCCACTCTTCGGCACATCTTCACAAGTCGATTGTCACTACAATGGACGGCAAGCTTCAAGCATGTGATCTCTTTGTGATGCTCCACTTGAACTTGCAAACCGCAACCTCGATGACGATCACCACTTGACGTCATCCTCCATGGGACATATGAGATCTTCCTTTTGATGCATGCCCATGGAAGTAAACCTAAACCCACAACGAACTCTCACATAGACCATGGGTTAGTACACAAAGCGTAATGGACAATGCTTAACATACCATGAGATCACTTGATCCCACTCGGTACATCTTCTACTCTTTGTGTGTTGATCAACTTGAATCACCCTTTGTACTTAGTCTTGATCAACCTTGAATATTTCCAACTCTCTTATTAAGATGATGTCTTGAAGATAAACATGAATGTTCACACAATCTTCTTCTTCAAGACATGCTTGCAATAGGCTCAACTCTCACATGACCAATCTTTGGATAAAACCTTGAATAGCACCTTGGTCAACACATATTATCCTCGAAACCAACAAATGGACTTCAAGAAATGCCTATGGACAAACCCTTCTGATGTAGGGTGGAACCCTAACGGTGTCGATCTTTCACGATTGGAGCGGATCCCGCGAAGTACACGAAGAACACGAGAGGGAAAACGAGAGGAATCACTCAAATAGACAAGAAACAATCACACATGTGCTAAATCCACATACATACGGAGAGATACACGATCCAAATCCAACAAAGGACGATACAAACGGTAGCTAGTTCATCCCGATCCGGAGAGGAGTCGAGGTCTTGATATCCCGTGGGATCTTCTCACATGCTCACATGGAGGTCTTGAACTCCATGGGAGTGGTCTCTCTCTCTCTCTCTCAAGAGTAGAGGTAGGAGCAAAGCTCACCTAGAAATGAGCTATCATATTTGCTAACCCTAAAACTTAGAGAGGGTACGGTATATATAGTCTAGGGGGCGAGGGAGGTACATGGGCTTCGGCCCAACTCATGCACGCAGGCAGGGTCCGGATGATCCGGGTGTTGGTCCGGATGATCCGAGCTTCGGATGTCCGGATGATCCGGGTCGGCGTCCGGATCGTCCGGGTGTGACGTAGCAGCTGCAGGTGGTCCGGATGTCCGGGTGCTGGTCCGGATGTCCGGCTTCGTCCGGATGATCCGCGCTGGCGTCCGGATGATCCGGCTTCAGTGAACAGGGTACGGGTGTCTCTGGGCGTATTATCCGGATCATCCGGGCCAGCGTCCGGATTGTCCGGGCTGGGGCTGGATCGTGCGGACGGCGGTCCGGATCGTCCGGGCAAGTCCTGACTTGGCCTTTTCCTTCTCCGTCTTCGTGATTGCTTCTCTCCTTCAATCGTACTTCCTCCTTAGCATCTCCATGATGATTCCCATTGTACCTGAGTATGCACAAGGTCTCCGTTTGAGGTAGCATCCAATTCTCATGTGCATCGAAGGGAAATTGTAAGAGGAGTGATGTCACCTCGTTCTTGATCGCTCTTGCTCGTCCTCGTGTCATCGGTCCTCGTGGCACTTGAGGTGACGTAGGTGAGTCCATGGGGATGACCACGGGATGCTCCGCATCATCTCCCCCCCCCCTTGAGAAAGATCCGACCTCAGATCGAAAACCTCATCACCATGGTAGGGAGAGAGATCCTTGACATTGAAGATATCGCTCACGTTGTACTTGTCGCGAGGGATGTCGATCTTGTATGCATTGTTGTTGTAGCGTGCTAACACCTTGAACCGTCCATCGGCTCGAGGAAGTAGCTTTGACTTGCGTTCGTTAGGGAAGCGGTCTTTGCGTAGGTCTAGCCACACAAGATCTCCAATGTTGAATATCATGGGTTGCTTGTTGATGTTGATCTTGGTCGCGAGTCGATGTACTTGGCGCTCGATGGTGTGCCTTGTATCTTCATGCATCTTCTTTAGATAGCTCGCTCGGGCACTCGCGTCCATGTTGATGCGCTCTTGTAGAGGTAGCAGTAGAATGTCCAAAGGGGATAATGGATTGAATCCATAGATGACCTCGAAGGGGGACTTGCCGGTAGTAGAGTGTTGTGCTCGATTGTAGGCGTACTCGGCGATGGGTAAGCACTCCTCCCACTCCTTGATGTTCTTCTTGATCAACACACGGAGGGGAGTCGATAGTGTCCGGTTCGTGACCTCCGTTTGGCCGTCGGTTTGTGGATGGTATGCCGAAGAGAATAGGAGCTTGATTCCGAGCTTGGCGCATAGCGTCTTCCAAAAGTAGCTAAGGAACTTGACGTCGCGGTCCAATACAATAGTCTTGGGCACTCCATGTAGACGCAGGATTTCCCTACAAAAGAGATTTGCGACATGTGAAGCATCGTCTATCTTGTTGCATGGAATAAAATGTGCCATCTTAGAGAAACAATCCACAACAACAAATACCGAATCTTTTCCGTTACGAGTCCTAGGCAAACCAAGCACAAAATCCATACTAATATCTTCCCATGGGCAATATGGAATTGGAAGTGGTATATAAAGACCATGAGATTGAGCTTTTGACTTAGCTTTGCGGCATGTAGAACACCGGATGGTGTAGCGGGAAACATCTTGAAACATCTCAGGCCAAAAGTAGTTCTTGGAGAGCGTAGCGAAGGTCTTGTCTCGTCCAAAATGTCCCATGAGTCCTCCACCGTGAGCTTCTTGCAAAAGTAACAAACGAAGAGAAGACTCGGGAATACAAAGCTTGTTAGCTCGCCTAAGATAACCATCTTTCAAGTAATATCGCTCCCAAGTTTGATGCGGTGAACATTTAGCATAAGGAATGGCAAAGGATGGATCATGCTCATACAAGTCTTTAATGTGCTCAAATCCGATGACATTCAACTCAAGTTGAGTAACCAACATGCATTTGCGGGAAAGAGCGTCCGCCACAACATTTTCCTTACCTTTGATATACTTGATAACATAAGAAAATGACTCAATGAACTCACTCCACTTGGCATGACGCTTGTTCAATTTAGTTTGACACTTTAAGTACTTAAGCGTTTCATGATCCGTATGGATGAAAAATTCACGTGGACAGAGATAATGTTCCCACACATGCAAGACTCTCACCAAAGCATATAATTCTTTGTCATAGATAGGATAGTTTAGTTGCGCGCCGGAGAGTTTTTCACTAAAATATGCAATCGGTCGTTTCTCTTGCATTAACACACCACCAATACCATTACCACTAGCGTCACAATGCACCTCAAAAGTTTTCTCAAAATTGGGTAATGCAAGTAATGGAGCATGTGTAAGCAAGTTCTTAAGCTCATGAAATGCGGCATCTTGGGATGGACCCCAAACAAATGGTGCATTCTTCTTACTTAATGCGTGCAATGGTGATGCAATGGTGCTGAAATCCTTCACAAAGCGTCTATAAAATCCGGCTAAGCCAAGGAAGCTACGCACTTGAAGCAAATTTGTTGGTTGTGGCCAATTCTTAATAACATCAATCTTAGTTTCATCAACGTGAACACCCTTAGATGAGACAACAAAGCCCAAGAAAACAAGCTTATCAACACCAAAAGTGCATTTTCCATGTTAGCATAAAGTCGCTCGTCTCTAAGAACTTGCAATACGTCTCGAAGGTGTTTGACATGATCCTCAAGAGTTTCACTAAATACAAGGATGTCATCAAAGTAAACCACAACACAAATGCCAATATATTTGCGAAGAACATAATGCATCACACGCATAAATGTGCTAGGAGCTTGTGATAAACCCATAGGCATGACTAACCATTCATACAAGCCAAATTTAGTTTTGAAAGCGGTTTTCCATTCATCACCTTCTTGCATGCGAATTTGATAATATCCACTTTTAAGGTCAATTTTTGAGAAAATTGTGGCTCCACTAAGTTCATCAAGCATGTCATCTAGGCGTGGAATGGGATGACGATACCTAACGGTGATAGCATTGATAGGACGGCAATCGGAACACATGCGATAAGTACCATCTTTCTTAGGCACAAGAATTACCGGAACGGCACATGGACTCAAGCTCTCGCGTACATACCCATTCTCCATGAGATGTTGGACTTGCCGTTGGATTTCTTTGGTCTCGTCGGGGTTGACGCGGTATGGTGCCTTGTTCGGTAGAGGTGCGTCAGGGATGAGGTCGATGCGGTGTTCGATTCCGCGTAGAGGAGGTAGTCCGGGAGGTAGCTCATCGGGAAACACGTCCTTGTATTCCTGCAAGAGATGAGACAACACTAGAGGAAGATGTTGTGAAGTATTAGTCCGCTCAGCTTCACCTTTGCATAAAAGCACAAAGTGAACAACACTAGATGGGCTCTCACTCACATCCCTCAAATCTCTTTTGGTGGCTAGTAGAACTAAATTTTTCTTGTCGCTCATCGTGGAGTCACTCAATTTTGGCTTGTGGCGCTCACTCTCTTTGTGGTGGTTCACTCTCTCACTAGTCTCTCCACGATGGCTCGATGCTTGATTGTCGGCGACGACTTGACTTGGAGACATTGGTCAAAGAACGAATTCCTTGCCCTTCATCTTGAAACTGTAGTGGTTGGTCCGTCCGTCGTGGATGACGCCGCGATCGAATTGCCAAGGTCGCCCAAGTAGGAGGTGGCATACGGACATGGGAACCACATCACACTCCAAGGTATCTTCGTAGGCGCCGATCTTGAACGATACTTGGACGGTGTGCTCCACTTGAATTGTGCCGGAGTCGCTAAGCCATTGGACTTTGTAGGGGCGAGGGTGCTTCTTCTTGACCAATTGTAGCTTGGAGCATAATTCTTCACTTGCCAAATTGTGGCAACTTCCGCCGTCGATGATGACCTTGACGGAACGTCCTTGAATACCCGCCTTGGTGTGAAAGATGTGGCAATGTTGGTCTTCATCTTGATGTTGTTGGAGAGTCAGGACCTTTGAGACAACAAGGGCGGGGCTTGAATCGTTGTCGCAAAAGAATTGTGCATCTTCATCTTCATTCACTTGGCGGTGCATAGCCACATGCTCGAGGGCTTCCATTTCATCTTTGCTCATGGAGTCGTAGGTGCCGTCGTCGTTGAGGATCATTGTGCGTCGAGTTGGACACTCGAAAGACTTGTGGCCTCGGCCCTTGCAAGTGAAACACTTGATGTCACTTGTCTTGTTGGCATCCGTAGGAGGTGTCGATGACGAAGGCTTTTGCTTGGAGTAGCTTGTAGTAGTAGGAAGACGACTCGAAGATGTCGAAGGTTGCTTGGAGCTTGACTTGTCGCCGGTACTTGAGGTAGCTCGAGTCGTGGAAGGAGTTGTCGTAGTCGTTGAAGCTTGAGTGTATGAACCGTAGGCCTTGGAAGAGTACTTGGAGTACTTGTAGTCGTCTTGCACTTGTCGCTCCGCCTTTGTTGCTTGGTGCACTAGCTCGAGGAGGTTGGAGTACGGTTGGAAGTCCGCTATTTTCTTGATGGGATGGTTGAGGCCATTCAAGAAACGCGCCATAGTTTGTTCATCATCTGCCTTGACATTGGCTCGTATCATGAAAACTTCCATTTCTTGATAGTATTCTTCAACCGACTTTGTTCCTTGCTTGAGGAGTTGGAGTTTCTTGAAGAGGTCGCGGTTGTAATGTGTAGGCACAAAACGAGCTCTCATGACATCCTTCATTTGATTCCAAGTCGCGATGGGTGGCTCGCCCTTCTCTTGATGCCTTGCGATCACTTGCTCCCACCAAATGAGAACATAGTCTTGGAACTCTAGAGATGCCATGGCGATCTTCTTTTCTTCGTCGTAGATGTGAAGGCGAAAAATCTTGTCGACCTTCAATGCCCATGATAGATATTCTTCGGGATCGTTGCCGCCGTGGAACTTGGGCATGGTGAACTTGAGCTTGCCGAAACGTTGTTCCTCATCATGTCGAGGTCGGCGGTTGCGATGACGCTCTTGCCGTGGAGGATGATCTTCTAGCTCATCGTCGTCGTGGTCATCTTGATTGACTTGACGTGGTTGTCTTGGGATTCGTGCACGGTTCCGCATCTCTTGGCGCTCCTCAAGTCGTGCGGCTTCTTCTTGTTCGCGCACGCGGCGGTTGCGTTCGGCGACGTTGCGAGTTGATTCGCGTAGGGCACGTTGAGCTTCAAGTGCTTGCTCATCACGACGTTGTCGTTCTTGGTGTAGGGCGTCGTCGTCGTGGTGCACTTGACATTGGCGTTGTGGAACTTGATCTTGGTTCCCGTTGGCTTGTTCTTGCCGGTTTGGTCGTTCACGCTCACGAAGGCGGTCTTGCAAACCATTGCCATGGAATGGGTTTCTTGAAGCTTGCCGATCGTCATGGTCTTGGGAGCGATGAGAGCGTGCTCGTAGAGGACTTGCATCCGAAGAAGTGTCCGAAGAATGTCGACTCGAATGGCGCCGTCTTGATCTTGATGAAGATGAAGTGGAAGAATGACAGTTGGCCATCATAGTGCGGAACTCTTCCATTTGAGATGAAAGCTTGGCGTCGAAGTAGTCCCTTGTTCGTGTTTCGGAGTGGCGCAAGTCGGTGGCGAGTTGCTCGATGCGATCTCCCAAAGCTTCACTTTCTTGGTGTAGCGCTCGTTGGACTCCGAAAAGTTGAGCCTTTGTGACGTAGTTGTTCGGTGCGTCTTCTTGCTCATTGAAGAGGGGGTTGATAGAAGTGCTCGGCCTATCCATGATTCTCAAACAAGTGTTAGTGGAAGAAAGGAACGAACTAGACCAATGTACCTTATCCAATGTTGAATATGGATCAATGATCACCCAATGTGGTATTATGGAAATAGTGCAATTGGTACCGGATCGTGTCAATTCTCACACCTACACAAGTAAAGCTTTTGGAGGAGTTTGGTTAGGATGGTGGCACAAAATATTTGCAATTGTAAGCAAGATATCAATAATGTTGAGAAAGATTCGCAAATTCGCAAGTGCAACAAGTAGACCAAGCAAAGTTACACGGAACGCACACACGGATAGATAAATGAGGTCGTGCAACCAAGGAATGAGCACAAAATGTGGAACACCCGGAAACGCTCGTGTTGCACAACTCTAGAGAGACGCTAGCATGATTGCTCAATAGGCGGATACGACACTTGTGCACAACCTATTGGATGCAAAACGATCAACTTCAATCTCAAGTATGCTTTGTATGTATGAGTCCCGGTGAACTTGATGATCAAATATGATATGTGGCGATGCTATGGCTATTGCTTACAAGCTTGTTGCTCTTTCTCTTTTGCTTAAAAGCTTTCTGTCTTTTGCTCTTTTCCTTTTGGCCACTTATGCGATATGCTCTCACGAGGGTAGCAATGATGTATATTCGAGAACAAAATTTTGGGCACAAGAGATGATATGATGATATGTTGGTAACACTAGAGTGCACAAGTTATCATTGCCCGGCAATACTCAATGGCTAGTCTCGTAGGAAAGCGACGCAAAAGAGGGCCTTTGGGTTACAATGCAATGGCAAGGGAATAAACGAGTTGTCGTCGAGGTTACCATCCTTGCTTACGGTGGTGTGGTCACGATGGTGAAGATGCGGTTGTTGTCGAAGTCGAAGTCCGTGGCGAGGATGAGTGGTGGTGGTCGATGTCGAACCGGGCCTAGATAGCCGAAACACACTAGGACACGGGGAAAACCACAACTCAAAATCTCAATGGCAATAGGCAAACGAAGTGGTCGGAATGGTGGTGATGGTCTAGGTAGGTATGGGGTAGTGGTGGAGCGATGGTGGGGCTCGGGGAACAATGTGGAAGTGGTGGTGGAAACGCTGCTGAAAAAAAATTCAGCCGAAATCAGACGAAGCCGGATGATCCGGTCCTCGGTCCGGCTGATCCGGGCAATGTCCGAATGATCCGGGTCCTAGTCCGGATCGTCCGGGCAGGTCAACTCGGCGTGGTGAGGGGTCGGGTGGGGCTCCAAATCTCGAATTTCTTCGAATTTTCGGAGGGGAATCGGGGTGGGGATGGTAGGGAAGGGTGGGGAATTGAAGATCCACTTGCAACACACGAAATCCACGGATCAAAAACAACAAAACATCATCAAACTCACAAATCAGAAAAAAATTTGGGGGCTATTTTTGTGGGGATTTTCGAAATTGGGGAAGAACACACAAAAATAGGCTAGAAAACGGTGAGGGAGACTCCAAAATCGTGATCAACGTGGCTCATGATACCAAGATGATGTAGGGTGGAACCCTAACGGTGTCGATCTTTCAATATTGGAGCGGATCCCGCGAAGTACACGAAGAACACGAGAGGGAAAACGAGAGGAATCACTCAAATAGACAAGAAACAATCACACATGTGCTAAATCCACATACATACGGAGAGATACACGATCCAAATCCAACAAAGGATGATACAAACGGTAGCTAGTTCATCCCGATCCGGAGAGGAGTCGAGGTCTTGATATCCCGTGGGATCTTCTCACATGCTCACATGGAGGTCTTGAACTCCATGGGAGTGGTCTCTCTCTCTCTCTCTCTCAAGAGTAGAGGTAGGAGCAAAGCTCACCTAGAAATGAGCTATCATATTTGCTAACCCTAAAACTTAGAGAGGGTACGGTATATATAGCTAGGGGGCGAGGGAGGTACATGGGCTTCGGCCCAACTCATGCACGCAGGCAGGGTCCGGATGATCCGGGTGTTGGTCCGGATGATCCGGGCTTCGGATGTCCGGATGATCCGGGTCGACGTCCGGATCGTCCGAGTGTGACGTAGCAGCTGCAGGTGGTCCGGATGTCCGGGTGCTGGTCCAGATGTCCGGCTCCGTCCGGATGATCCGGTCTGGCGTCCGGATGATCCGGCTTCAGTGAACAGGGTACGGGTGTCTCTGGGCGTATTATCCGGATCGTCTGGGCCGGCGTCCGGATCGTCCGGGCTGGGGCTGGATCGTCCGGACGGCGGTTCGGATCGTCCGGGCAAGTCCTGACTTGGCCTTTTCCTTCTCCGTCTTCGTGATTGCTTCTCTCCTTCAATCGTACTTTCTCCTTAGCATCTCCATGATGATTCCCATTGTACATGAGTATGCATAAGGTCTCCGTTTGAGGTAGCATCCAATTCTCATGTGCATCGAAGGGAAATTGTAAGAGGAGTGATGTCACCTTGTTCTCGATCGCTCTTGCTCGTCCTCGTGTTGTCGGTCCTCGTGGCACTTGAGGTGACGTAGGTGAGTCCATGAGGATGACCACGGGATGCTCCGCATCACCTTCAATATAACTCAAGGCAACCATTAGTCCATAGAGATTGTCATCAATTACCAAAACCACACATGGGGCACTATGCTCTTTCAAAATTAGATCTGGTGAATTGGAAGTCGGATTTTCATTTGGCCAAATGTAGATCTGATGAATTGGAAGTTAAATTTTCATTTGGTCAACCCATGTAACAATTTTTCCCTTTTCCACCGGTTTACAGTTGTTTTTGTTCGTCCTTTTTTCTTCTATTTATTCTTTTCCTTTTCCGGCCTTATTTTTCATATTCTATGATGTATATGATACTGATTTGTTATTTTCTCTAATAGGAGAAAAATTTATTGATTTGTTACTGTGATGAATGTTGATTTGTTATTTGCCTAGAGTATCCGTCGAGCATTAGCTGCCGTTGGATTCAGGTGTGAGCATGTTTTCTCGTGAGCGGACAAAGATAACTCCATCCTCATGGTTGTCCACCAAACACTAGCTAGGACTCGCTGGTTCTGAGAAATTTACTCAAATTCTTTTTAGAAGCTCACAAATTGAATTAGTATCGGGCCCTGGTCTGTGAAGATTCAGGTGATGGTGCACCGCTTAGAATTCCGGCATTTCCATGTCGACGGTGTTCATCATCATCTTGTAAAGAAAGTTCCCCTCTCCCTTATTCATTGTCACTGATTTCTCCCCGTCGGACGCCCCCTTCCCCACTCCATTCGCTGTTCCTCTCTTCCCCGCAATTTCCCGGGCCGACGGCGACGGGGGCGGGGCGCATAAAGCAAAGGGCAACTGCCTACTGGCACTGGATTAGCGTCGATTAATTTCCTCTTTTGTTGGTAAGGAAACCCTAGCTTGACGGACGAACTGTTCTAGGGTGTTGATTGGTTTTTTGGGATTCTTTCCTTGCTGTGCCAGTGAGCAATCAGAATCAAAATCAAAATCAAAACAAGTTGTTAAAAAAAAAGAATCAAAATCAAAACCTGAATCTTTCTTTCTTTGCCCGTCCAGCTAATCGCCGATTGCTTGCTGCTTTCTGCCATACTAATAATTTTTCTGTTCCATGGTCCGATTAGGTTCCTCTACTTCCGCGCGCAAGATCGGCCTGAGGCGCGGCGGCTAATCTTGTCGGAAAATCGAGGGTCCAACTGAAGCCGATATGCCCAACGTCAAGTCCGCCGCTGGTGCTGGTGCCGGCGCCATCCCTGCCGGATCCGCCGGCGGTGACGGGGAAGTGGAGGCAGGGTTCGCCAAGCTGCAGGGTGAGGATTTCGAGTACTACATGCAGACCTACTCCATCATGCTGGGCCGCAACAGCAAGAAATCCACGGTGGATGTGGATCTCTCCAGCCTTGGTGGGGGGATGAACATCTCGCGCCACCACGCCCGGATATTCTACGACTTCCAGCGCCGCCGCTTCGCGCTCGACGTCATCGGCAAGAACGGCTGCCTGGTCGAGGGTGTCCTGCACCTCCCCGGGAACCCTCCTGTCAAGCTTGACTCGCAGGACCTCCTTCAGATTGGAGACAAGAAGTTTTATTTCCTCTTGCCCACGAGGTCTATCTTTGCCTCGTTCGCCGCTCGGCAATCCCCTGTTATTCCTCCACAGATCCCGCCGCCAGCGTATGCGCGGCCAGGGCACCCTCGTGTGTCCGATTTCCATGACCGCTTCTCTGAAGGCGATTATGGCCGGGACAGTGATGACATTGGGAATGGTGTTGGTGAAGGTGGAATGAAGGGCAAGCTGAAGAGAACCAAGAAGTCTCCCGGAGATTTGGACATCTATGGTGGGCACAGAATCAATGTTGAAGCAATAGGAACATTGGGTGAAGGTGATACATTATCCTTGCTCTGCATTTTTACTGTGTATACTTCTCCTTGCTCATCGTCTTGTTTTTCTTCTAAAAGATATGCAGAGTTGATAATTATTTTGCACTCAAATTTAGCTGTACCTTGTCATGTGGTTATAGTAATATAATGATTAAAGATGATATGCCAACGTTCATATTAGAGACAGATATACACATTATAACGTAAATGTACTGTTACGGGAACTATCTATCTGTATAATTCTCTTATGGAACTTTGATTAGACGTTTACTGCAGGTGAGCATACATTATTAGTTGCTATTGCAAGTGTTATTATGTAAGAACATTATGCTTTATCATGATGTATAAACATAACTGCATCTCTTATGTTTTTACCCTTAAGAGAAAAGGTAGCAGAGATGCAGTTATATTTGCACATTAAAAGATACACATCCAGATGCTTCAATCTGAATGTCTTGACGTTTTCCATTCTTAGTATCTAGGCTATTTCTATCACTATAGCAGTTAGACATACTATCAAGAACTATGAATTAGTAAATTGTACTCCCTCCGTTCCATGATATAAGTTTAGAAGCTGTTGGTGAACTTTGTTCCTGTTTCCAGTTCTGGACCTGGATTCCAAAGCTGTTACTGCATTCTGTTTATTACAGCTTTGTCCATTGAAAGACCAAATTCATTACCTTTTAACATGTGAGGAAGTATTTGTTTGATCTGAACTGAACTGAATTCTTTTTTGTGCAGACAATAGATCAGAAATAAGATCAAGGGGTGACAAGGATGTGGACAACCAGCACCTTCAAATGGAAGAGAAGGAAGTCGTGTCATCTGTTGCGACTGTGTTATCCGACCTCTGTGGCCCCGGAGAATGGATGCCTATGAAAACACTCCATACAGAGGTTTGTCATGGAAAAATACACATATTTCGTATCCCACTTCTATGCTGAAGCTAAAGTATGCTATATTACCCCAAATTAGTCCAACCCGTCTTGTGTGAAACAACTGGATCTAACTCTGGCTTGGATATTTAAATGTGCAGAAAGTAGCTTCTTCTTTTGATACATTAAAGGGATAGGCGATATTATCACAGTTTAATTTTAATAGAATATCATTACAACTGACGACATTAACAAATGACTTATTGATTCAAAAGGATAATAACCTAAACTGCATTCTGAGAATATCATCTAGGGATAGAAGTCAGGTGCTAGCATCCCTGCCTGTCTAATACTCCCTCCGTTCACTATTATAAGATGTTCTAACTTTTTCTGAATTAGTTGTATATAGAAGCATTTTAGTGTGTTTGTTCACTTATTTCAGTCCGTATGTAGTCCATGTTGAAATATCCAAAATATCTTATAATAGTGAACAAAGGGAGTAGCTCAGTTGTATCCTGTAGGTGTATGTACAATAGCTTATCAAAACTACCATATAAATCCATGAAGGCATGCAGTGGTAGGCGCATAGGCTATAATAGGGCTTTTAGCATGTTAATGCATGGCTCTGCCTGGTAGCATCCCTCATTTGTCACTCCGAACATGTTTTGCACTGAATGTTGCCGCTTGGGATTTGTGGAGCTGTGACTCGTGACGGAAGATTTTGTACTGATACTTACATAATCTTTTACAAGTAATGGGAAAGACTTGCAAGTATATCTTGTTATAGCTATCTTATTTTTTTTCACTTTTAAATTGATTAATACTAGTGCTACATACTGGATGTCCTCCCTATTCTGATTCAGGTCACAACATTATCATCATTACTGATGTTGTTCTGCTTACCACCGGCTGTCAATTCAGACCCCCCCCCCCCCTTGTTTTAGTTTCCCTTTTCTGATGATGTCCTTTTTCTTCACCCACGCAGCCATGTAAAAGCTTAGCAAACTGTTACAGTTACAGTCAGTGTTTGCAAACTCTTAACCGTTTGTTTGGCTACTCGCAGCTCATGGACCAGTTTGGCAACGTGTGGCACCACACCAGGGTGCGGAAGTACCTGACGGCAGACGACTGGTCGCCGATAGAAGCCAAGGGGAGGCCATGGTACGGGCTGCTGGGGCTGCTCAGGAAGTACCCTGAGCACTTCGTCATCAACACGAAATCCAAGGGCAGGGCGATCTCGGAGTTCGTCTCGCTGGTTTCCTTGCTCTCCTAGAGGGAATCACGGACCAGCGAGGCGAGGCTGTCTCCAAAGCTTTGCTTTCGTTTTGTTCCGCATCCTGCTGCCATCAGCCGGTCGGTTCGTTCGTGTCTGGAAGGTCGAGTGGTGTTCTGAATTTTGTCTCTGCAGTTTGCATCAGTTAAATGAACCTTGCTGTAATGTACTGTACCCCCGTGTTTTTACCTCTAGCTCTGTGGTGTCGAGTATGTTATGCGGAAACAGGACTTCTCCACTTGTTTTTACTGCTGAGTAGTTTTCAGTTGGCATCTCTTCAGATTTAATGTTGCCTCTTTGAACAACAGAACTTAGCACGCCCTGATCGCGTGCACGGTGGCCTGTGGACTGTGGTGCACTGATGCTGGGACCGTGGCGCCATTGTTCCCAGCAGCAGCCGTGTAGCGTGTCCTCCCCGCACGCAGCCCTGGTTTTCGCCGTGCCTAGCGTTAGCGTGCTGCTCCATTGTTGTTGTGGTTTGGGAGGGAACTGAGCGACCGGTCTGGGAGTGGAGGCCGGTATGTGTCGCCACCCCAGCCCCGTCGCTCAGTTCCCAAACCGGTCGACCATTGACCAGTGACACGGTTGACCGTTGATTTTCATAAAAGTTCACAAAATTCAAAAAATATTGCGAGTTTTAAAAAGTTCATGAATTTGGAAAACAATTGTGAAAATTTATTTTTTTATGAATTTGGGAAAAGTTCATTAAATTTTAAATAATCATGAATTTGAAATAGTTCATAAATTTTTTAAAAGTTCAAAAAATTTAAAAAAGGTTCGCTAATTAGAAAAAAAAGTTCACAATATTTGAGAAAAGGTTCATAGATTTGAAAAAAGTTCGCGCGTTTGAAAAGAAAAAGAAAAAGAAAAAAAAAATGCTTGAAACCGAACAAAAACCGGTCCAAGAAACCAATAACGAAAAAAAAACCCAAAAGCTTCCCAAAACCGGCTAGGCTGGGAAGCTTCTAAAAGCTTCCCAAAACCGTCTAGAAAGAGTAGCTTTCCAAAACCAGGATGAGCTTCTCCGCTACAACCGCCATGGGCCTCGACCCATTGCGATCGGCTTTAGGCGCCACGTATGGTGTGATCGAAAGCTCTTGTTTAGTATAGACGCATCTTCACTTGTTTAGTTCGGTGTTTCTACTTTGAATTATGTGTTCTTTTCTCTCATTTCCCCCCTTCTCAGTTTGCAATGCTACTGGGTTTGGTTTCTTTCTTTCGTGGCCTATAATTTGAGCTTATTATCAGCTAAATTGTTGAAGTTTTTTCTTTGCTCCTTTCATGGATGAAGCCAAGTTCTTGCCTCTTTGCAACAGTCTTTGTGTTGGTGGTGGTTTGTATAGCCTCGGCTACAACCGTTCCTGTAAGTTCAAGTTTTTCCTCGGGGCCCCTCCCCTCTGCCCCCTTGCTCTGGGACATAGCCTTCGAGCTATGGCCGCTCTGTGTGCTGGCCATTGTGGTTGATTATGTGATGGTCTGACTGTTATGACTTTGGTGATGATAGTCTTTCAGTTATGACTTTCCAACTGTTTACTTAGGCAATTTGATTAGAATGATGTGTTGGTTCCATTTTGATAATTCTAGGCTCCTGGATGATGCCTAGTTGTCTTTAGGTTACTCATGGAGTCAATATTACGCTCATGTTCATTTTAGAGCCTTTGATCATGCTATTGTGGTTCCTAGTTGATAGGATTTAGCGTATCTATCTCTAGTCATATTATTGATAACAAATTTATGATGTGGTCTTGATCTAGCTTATCTGGGTTCATGATGGAATAAAGGTTCCATTTTCTGTAGCATGGCTATCTATTGATTGATCTCAAATATTGTTATGCTATCATTTTGTGTTGTGTCCATTCGAGAGAGACATGACTTGTTGTTACAGGCCTAGGGAACTAGCTGTTCTTGTAAGTCGTTTACGGGAACGGGCTGGTCCACAAGGACGAGCCGCCTCGAAAGGTGCTCGAGGTGGGCGGTGGTTTGACGAGCCGCCGCGAAAGGTGCTCGAGGTGGGCGGTGGTTTGACGAGCCGCCGCGAAAGGTGCTCGAGGTGGCCGCCACCGCCCAATAGCAATCCCGCATCCTCTACAGTCGCGTTCCGGGAGAGGAGGACACCGTGTTCGCATAGTGATAGCCTGCAAGTGCACAGGGTTTAGTTGTAGCCTTTTCGAAGTAAGAGTATCGATCCCACAGGGAGCACAGGAATAGACTTTTGCCTCTTGTAATGAATTATGGATTTGTGCCTGCAAATAATTGTAGACTCCAAACAAAGTGAGGGTGGAAGTAAATTGTGATTTAAGTTGCGAAACAAGCTTTAAAGAAATAGCATAAAAGTAATAAGAAACAATAACTAGAGTGATTGATGGAACAGTAGAGGAGTAAGGCGTTCTCAGGGAGTCCGGAATCCCCATTGGTATGTTTCTAGCGCACCTATGCGAGGGCATAATATGGTATGGATACTTGAGCCACCCATGACTATTATGCTGGGCGGAGCCGGGTACAGAACACGTTCTACTTGAAGTAGACTTCGTGCCACGCACGCCAGCACCATGGTCTCCCCCATAGGGTTATAACTATGATAATTAAGGGTTTACCCCGTGGACGCGACCTCTCTAAGGGTTCTCCGTAATTCCCCTATCAATTGCAAAGGTTAGGAGAAAAGGCTTTTACTGTCACCTCGAATTACCTCCACGTCCTAGCCCTTTACAACGACAGTATATACTTCGTGGCCATAAGGCAATAATGCTGAGTGGGGCCCCTTCCCAACATTCATGAAGTTATTAAACTAAGCATTCAACAGAGGATCTCATATCCAAAATAACGATTCAAATCCTATACATACCAAGGTTCATTCATATCCCCGAGAACTTGGAGTCTACTCGCGCATGGGGACAACAAACATCATGATGGAGGTGGTGACAAACATGGCTGCTGTTTAAGAGCATCTATAGCCGGCCCCCCTATATCCTCCTCAAACGTTCGAAATGTCCGCCCGGTCAGTGTCCGGTCAAAAAAAGGTGACCCAACCGGACCCCTCACTTTCTCCCTAAACGCCCGGACTGATCGGCGTATCTCAAACCCGTCTAAAATCTGGGAGCAATATGAGGCTGCCCGGTCACGCCCGGACACTCTTGTAGCTAGCGCAATGACCCACATGTCATCCACACTTTTTCTTTGATCTCTCTCCTCGCGCCCATGGCCAGTGCTCGCCTTGCCGTGCCCGAACTCATGCGCCCGCAACCGCTCCCAGGCCGGAGCTCGGGAGCCCGCGACCGGTGGTCGTGCGTCAGCGGCCGGAGCTCGCGCACCGCCTACACGAGGTGGTCGAGGCTGCTCGCGTCCATGGCCAAGGTTGCTCGCGCGCCCGCACCCGGAGCTCGCGCCCATGGCCGGTCCGAGGCCGGAGCTCACACGCCTGCGCCCGTAGCTCACGCACACGGCTGCTCTGAGGCCGGAGCTCGCACCCATGGCCGCTCCGAGGCCGGAGCTCGCCCGTCCGCACACATAGCTCGCGCCCACGGCCGGTCCGAGCCCGGAGCTTGTGCCCACGGCCTCTCCGAGGCCGGAACTCGCACGCCCGCGCCCGTATGTCGCGCCCACGGCTGGTCCGAGGACGGAGCTCGCGCCCACGGCTCGTCCACGCCTGGAGCTCGCGCGCCCGCGCCACTGCCAGAGCAAGCTGACCACGAGCTGGCCAAGGCTGCTCACGCCCGTGGCATGTGTGCGTGCAGCCGCGCAACCATGTGTGCAGCCGTGCGTGTTGTCCACGCGGACGCTGCATGTGCCTAGCATTGCAGCGTGCTGCCGCGCATGCGGAGCTCGCCACCGGAGCTTGCCACCACCACTACCACTCTTGGTTGCAAGCTGGAGGGCCGGCCATCGGCATGTTTGTCGTTGTCGCATGCTCTAGTCGTGTCGCACATAACCTGCTCGAAAAAATGCCTCAATATGAGGAGGCCAATTTGAGATGCGTGGATGTGAAAGCGGGCAATTGAGGGCTCAAAGCGAACGCGCCCAGACACTGACCGGACGCGTCCACAGGCGTTTAGGGGGTCAAATTAGATGATTGCCGCTGTAGATGCTCTAAGAATTCATCCGATTAATCAGTTAACGGGCCAGTTAATCGCTACACGTAGGGTGACCGAATCGAATAGCACATATTCATCGTGTTAACTTGTCAGGCTGATTAATTGGCCCGTTAGACCGATTAATTAGCCCGTTAGACCGATTAATCGGTTGTTAGGCAGATTAATCGCTGCTGACCTATTAACTTGCGGGCAAACAAAGCCCAATTTTTTTCCCTGTAACCCCTCCCATCCCCTCTCGCTCCTCAATAGCTAGGGTTCGACTAAACAGTAGAATATTTTGGTATATTACATGAGAGCATGAGAGTATGGTATAATACATAAAAAAACTAGATATACGTTAGCAATTCCTATTTAATCTACCGATTAATGGTCGACGGATTAATCCAGTTAATAGGCCAATTCACTGATTAATCACTACTCCCGAGCCGACCGAGCAGCTACTAGTTACCGATTTTCTGAACAATGGTGAATGATTCCAATAACACACAAGACAATCCACTAGGGTTCCTGAGGTTACAATGATAAGGATGTGAATGATGATGACGATGACAGTGGTGATGAAGTTGTAGCCGCCTTGTGCTCAGTGATGGAGACGGCCCCTTTCTCCTTGCCAACCCCTCCTCCGGATGGACTCTGGAGGCTAGGGTTCTGCCTTCTGGACGAGTTTCTGGTCTCTCTGGGTGTCTGATCCCCGATCCGATTTCACGGGGTGGAAGTAGTCGATCAATAGCAAATGTAGAAGTTGAAATATTGTAAGGGTTATGTGACTGAAAATCAAGTACACAAGAATAAAGTAAAAGAACAAGAGAGTAATGGAAATGATGAAATCTGCAATAGGGCTAACACGTTCTCAGGGATCCAGATTCACCACTAGTATGCATGTTACGCAATTGTGTGAATACATAATTCTAGTTTTAGATAACTGATCCACCTCATATGTTTTTATTAGTAGGCCGAGCCAAGTATAGATACGTGCATACATGCAGCAGCTTCGTATCACATACGCCACTACCGTTCCTCCCCACATTCAGCTTACAGAAACAAGATTAAGGGTCTCCCCGTGGATGCAGATAAATTCAGTCTGCATTATTCCCCTATCAGAGGTCAAGGAAGGAGGGAGGTAGCTTCTGTCATCACAGTACCTGCTCAACCCACCATCGCAATGATGGTAATATCCTTCTTATCCATAAAGGCAAATGTTGTGTGGTCGACTTCACATAACATCGGGAAGGATATTAATTAACATAAACATGCAAAAGATAACTGTTTATCTTATCACGTTCAGCTCATACACATACTAGGGTTCCTCCATATCACAGAAAACTTGGAGGCTTACTCGGACATGGAGACAACACTACTGCAGGATGGTCCTAACGCGACATATGCATTAGAGACCAATCGACCAAACTGTGTGCGATGCATTAACCGCAAACGGTGTCGTAATAAAACCGTCACCAATAAAACGAACTGTGTGCGATGGCGGATCCATCAAGCACGATTCAGAAAAGATTTGCGTGTGCGAATTGTGGCATACAGTTGATCCATACAAACTGTGTGCGATGAGCCAAAACAACAGAAACGGTCAGCCAGATCAAGGTGTGTGCGATAAACGACATACAGTTCACTCAGATGAACTGTTTGCAATGAGCCAAAACAACAGAAACAATCAGCCAGATCAAGGAGTCTGCGACGGGCACACATTCTAATTAAAATAATTGTGCGCGATGGTAATAACAAGCGCACACGGTTGATGGAACAAGTCATGTGCTGACATCGCCGATTGCGGTGCACATGCCACGTACGCATCCGAGAACGCTTGCCCACGTTACGCCATCCGGGAATCATGCCACACTTCGAAACCGGAACCGTCAATAAATTTTGAGCTTGTTTCCCATCACATTCCAAATTACCATGCTATATTTAATTGCAAACCTGTTCACACCGATCAAAACCTAAACGTTTTCCCACTTAGCAGCTTATTATTACCAGGTTATAAATACTACCTACTCGAAAATGACTGCACATTCCTCCTCAATTCCTCATCAACAAACAAACAAATCTTTCTTCGTCGTTCCTTGCGTCTGCCATGGACCGTAGGAGTTCTTGGTCGAGAATTAAGCAGGGAGCGGCGAGCATGGAAGCGGAAGCAACAAAGATGTCCCGCCTCGCCGCGATAGCAACCGCGAGGTCCCACCGCGCCGCTGAAGCAACACAGAGGTCCCGCCGCGCCGGCGAAGCAGCACAGAGGTCCCGCCACGCCGCCGAAGCAGCACAGTGGTTCGGCCGTGCCGTGGAAGCAGCACGGATGACCCGCCGCGCCGTGGAATCAACGGAGAGGTCCTGCCGCGCAGCGGCGGCCTGGGAAGATCTCTTTTTGGAAGGCGAGGGCTCTCACAAGCACATGCGTGCTGAGCTCAATAAGCTGAAGGATGAGATCTCCGGCTGGGCGAAGCTGCACGAGAAAACCAATGCCTCATTTGATAAGGCGACCGGCGTCATCCGGGGACTAAGGGATGACAAGGCAAAGCTCCGCACCCAGCGCAACCTGCTGAGGGCGAAGATCGCTGGCAGTGCGAAGCAGCACGAGGAGAGCACTACCTTGTTGAAGAAGACGACCGCCATGGTCGAGAAAATTATGGACGAGAATGCCAACCTCCGCATCGAGCGTGAAAGGCTGGTGGGGGAATCCAAAGCTGCTGTCAAGCGAAGTATTGAGGACGTGAAAGAGATCATTGCCGCTCGCCGCGAGAACTCCATCGCCATGGATGCAATGACGAAGATGGCGGAGGAGAGGCGAAAGGAGGTGAAGGTCGTGGAGGCGATGAAGAAGGAGTTGGAGGAACTCCGTGCCCTGCAGCAACCCATCAAGAAGGAGTAGAGAGCAGCGACCCAGATTGTTGTCTGCGTCTTCTTCCTTCTTCTTTTGCCCCTGTGTCTTTCGGGCGTTGCCGCATGTGGCATTTTAAATTACCTTCCTGAATATGTAAGACAATTACTATTCATTGCCATCGTCATCATATATATCAGTTTTGCTAAGTCTTCGTTAAGTTTCAGTCAAGGCTATGTCCGTGAGTTATCCGTGCAAAATTTTGTTTTCAAATTTTCTTTTTTCTCCCTTAAATCTCAGTCGACTGAGACCTAGCCACACCATTAAGCGCCTATAAAACAGGGGCTCGGGCGCCATTAATGGAGAAGTTGGGAGCGAGGTGGGCGGCGGATGGAGGTCAAAGGGCTCGCCTCCCGGTGAGCCTGCACAGCGGTCTGCTCCACGCCTCCCGTTTACTCAAATAGCTACCCCGCATGGCGCCTCCTAGCCAATAAAAATGGGGACGCGTGGTGGCACGTAAATGGTTAGTACAACGCCCATGGTTTGAATAATACTTGTGTTTTCGATTGTAACGTGGCAGCTCTTTGTTCCAAATGACTTTGTTGGTTGCTAATGTGTGCGGTTCAAAAAATCGGACAAAATTTTTACCACAGCATGTTGGTGCCATGTCAAGGCAACATGCCAAGTTTCATGATTTTCAGTCAAGTTTTGGATTTACATGAATTTAAAAACCAAGTTTGTCAATGTTTTCGGTCGAGCCACGACGCCCGGATGTTTGAAATTCATTCCCATTTGTTGCATGGGACCTAAACATTCACCCAAAGACACATATACGATTTTTCAACCCATTTTGGTGCACTGGAGCATATGCATGTAGTTCAAATTTGAATTATGCACATTAAATGCTTAGAAAAAAAGTCAATTAATGTATAAAAAAGGCCAAAGGAACCCGAAATAATTCCAAATTTTAGCACGACACTCCTATTGGTCTATGTTGCCTCTGTAAAAAAAATCAAGGCAGGAAGAGGCAGCATATGTCGTTTTGCCCACAAAGGTGACACATTCCCTATTGGAACAATGAGCCTTCTTGAGAAAAGCTCCGGTTTGTAAGAAGCTTATACCAAAACTTGTCCCAAATCGAATAAATTTTTTACCACAACATGTTGGTGCCATGTCAAGGCACCATGCCAAGTTTCGTGATTTTTAGGCAAATTTTGGATTTACAGGAATTTAAAAACCAAGTTTCTCAATGTTTTCGGCCGAGCCACGACGCCCAGATGTTTGAAATTCATTCCCATTTCTTGTATGGGACCTAAACATTCACCCAAGGACACATATACGATTTTTCAACCCATTTTGGTGCACTGGAGCATGTGGATGTAGTTCAAATTTGAATTATGCACATTAAATGCCTAGAAAACTCAATTAATTTATAAAAAAGGCCAAACGAATCAGGAATAATTCCAAATTTTAGCACGACACTCCTATTGGTCTATATTGCCTATGTAAAAAAATCATGGCAGGAAGAGATAGCGTATGTCGTTTCGCCCACAAAGGTGACACATTCCCTATTAGAACCATGAGCCTTCTTGAGAGAAGAGCCGGTTTGTAAGAAGCTTATACCAAAACTTGTCCCAAATCGAATAAATTTTTTACCACGGCATGTTGGTGCCATGTCAAGACACCATGCCAAGTTCCGTGATTTTTAGGCAATTTTTGGATTTACATGAATTTAAAAAGCAAGTATCTCAATGTTTTCATCCGAGCCACGACGCCCAGATGTTTGAAATTCACTCCCATTTCTTGTATCGGACCTACACATTCACCAAAGGACACATACGATTTTTCAACCCATTTTGGTGCATTGGAGTATGTGCCCGTAGTTCAAATTTGAATTATGCACATTAAATGCCTAGAAAACTCAATTAATGTATAAAAAAGGCCAAACGAAGATGGAATAATTCCAAATTTTAGCACGACACTCCTATAGTTGCATGTTCACTGCAGATAAATGTTCTAGCAATTCAAACACCGACCTTTCCTGTCATAACCCCATTTTGTCTTTCAAATCCAAATGAAAAAATCAAGCACACCACAAACAGTTTATTAGCAAGAATCGTGTGCGATGCAGTATAAAATATCTTGGGGCTCCCTCATGTATGGCTTACGCCGGAAGCTTCGTCGGCTACAGTACACCGGCCGCGCGTCAACCACACTTGCGCGCCAGTTTTTCGCTGCACCGTTCGTAAATTTTCGGCAACCGCGGAAATATCTAGGTCCCCGCCCCCTCCTCCCCACCAAAATACACATTTCCACTGTTTCCTCCTTCCTTTCGAAGTTCAAACCTTCACTGCTTGCTTTGCAGCGCCGCCTCCTCACCAGCGGCGCTCCTTCCTGCTATGCGGCCTCGTCGATATAGTCAGGTAATCCACACCCCACCCCCATCCTCCTCCTCCTTCTCCATCCCACATGCCTCGACCGCCGGTGTGACACCTTCCACCCAAATCACCGTCCCATCCTCCACATAAGCGCCGCCCATAGCCATGGTGCACGCATTATAGCCAGGAGATCAAGGAGCATCTGGCAGCGGTGAAGCAAATTGCGGCCGCACGGGCGGATGAGGTCGCGATGGCTGCCATGCGTGCCGACCGCCAGATCCTGGAGGAGCACCTCGCCGTCGAGGCCACCGTTGACGCCTCACGCGCGGATGCCAAAAATTTACAAACACCCCAAAAATTTAACCATATTTTTATTAAGTAAAATTTGGCCAGAAATAAAATTTTGAATTTTATTAGGTCTTTTATTAATTTTAGAGTATTTTCTATTTTCTGTTTTCAAAAATTTGTCCCTCCATTTAGGAATTTTGGTAAAATATTGTGGGCTTTGGTAGTTTTCTTAAATCATTTTAATTATATTTTAATAACAGTAGGAAGTATTTTCATAATAAAATTTTGCCCAAGATAATATCTTTTTATAGCATTTTCAATTCTTTAAATGCCTCTGTTGCACTATAACTATTTTAAATAATTCTTTAAAAATTCCACAAAAATTGTGAGGAGTCATGTGATACCTATAGATCACTTTTATGCAAAAACCCAATATGTTCTTTTGAAAATTTTGAGCAAAACATCCTCTTTTCTTTTCTGGTCCAGATTCAGCTTTGAACTACAACCTCAATTTTTATTGCTCCAAAAATTCTGAAATTATTCCACCTTATAGTCCTTCCAACAAAACCCTTAATTCCAGGAGCTCACCCCCAATATCATCATTTTAGTTCATCAAATTATTCCCTGAAGTTTCTGTCCAGAACAGAAATTCTTCCAAACTTGCACTAGCAAGTTTCTCCTTTTCACAAAACAACCCCACCATCATCTTGATCATTTAAGGAGACACCATCCTGCCAAATTTCACACCCAACAAAATTTCCTAGCTAGCCCTAGCATTCTGTCAAACAGGTGTTGTGCATGGCAGAATTTGGCAAATTTTAGACATGCACTGCACACTTGGTCATTTGGCCAAACCATCATGTCCATCGTCTCTAGGATCTCCAGGAGCATCACCCTGCCAAATACCAGCTCCATTGGACCACTGTAGCCTCAATGGCATTCTGTCAAGCACATAGCGTGCGTGCACTGGGCGCACGCGTACTGCACGCCCGAGCGCCGCGAGCCCCTGCCGCCCCGCTGCTGCCCTCCCCTGGCTTGCCCCGCACGCTCCACTGGCCACCCGCACCTGCCACGACCTCCCCCGCACCGGAGCTTCCCCCTGGCGCCGCCCTCCGCCGACCAGAGCCGCCACCGACTCCAGTACGTCGCTGTCACCACCGCCCCTGGACGCGTGGCTCACCTCAAGTCAACCAGCGCGCCCTGTCTTCACTGCGGGGCGCTGCCGTCCACACCGACCACCCCACCGGTCACGCCTACCTCGCCACCGCCCTCCTTCGCTGTAAATGACCGCCGCCGCGATGCACTCGGGGATGGCACCGTCCGGGCCACTGGGCACTCCCCCGAGCCAGCCAGCTCACCTAGAGCTTAACTGCGGCCGCCACCGCCCTCACCGAACCCAGCCGTCCGCCAATAACCTCGTCGCCGACCACGCTCCGCCATTAATGGCCTCCGCCGAGTCGGTTGGAGCTGTTCTTCACCGAACCGACCTCGACCAGCTATATAAGCCACCCCAGGCCTCGACCAGAGCCAACACAACCCTCCACACCTCCTTGAGAACCCCCGAAGCAGCAAACCAACCGGAGATGGTCGTCTTCGTCGCTCCCGACCGAAGCCACCTCCGCTGCCTCTCGGTTGATTCCGGTGCCACCAAGCTCCCTCTCCTCCCCTATCGTCACCCACAGCCTCCTTGAGCCACCACCAAGCCTCCCCGAGCTCCAATCTCTCCTCTCCGCGGCCATGGTGTCGGCTCCATCAACGCCCATGGCCGTGGTTCGCGGAACTCGAAGCTTCGCTCACTCCCGAGCTCCCCGGCGACCCCTTCCTCCTCCAGAGGACGCGGCCCCTCCTCCTGAGCACAGCGGTGTGCCGAACCCTAGGAATGGAGCCTCCTAGCGCCGGCAATCGTCGCCGGAGCGCCCCTCTGTTCCTGTCCAGGCGCGCGGGAGGAAGGGGACAAACCCGACAGGTGGGTCCCACCTGTCGGTGAGCCAGCCTTCTCCTCCAGTAGCGCATTTTCTCTGGTGCACTTTTCCTGCTGGGAGGCGTACTTCAGTGTGTACGCCTTCGACGTTTCCCCCTTCGCCCGCGCGGCTGAGCAGCCGGGCCGGCCCAATAGCACTACGCGGTTAAACAGCGCTCAGGGCGCAGCTCTATTCCTTTCCTTTTTTTTCTCTGAATAACTCAAATAATTCCACAGCACCCAATTCTAATCCAAATTTGATGATTCAAATTTATAAATAATTCTAAAATCAATCTCTATTAATCTAGCTAGGGTGAACATTTTTACTAAGCTCTGTCTCTACTGGATCTATTAAACAGTCCAATTAATCATTTATTTCAGCTTAGAAACTCTCTAGGAAATTCATATGAACTCCAAATAACTTGATTCTTTTTCTGAAATTCCTAATTTTTCATCTAGTTTATTTTAGTACTTATTTCAAAATTTTCTAAACAAATTTTTACCACTGTTTTGCCTTTATGTGGTAATTGCAATATTTTTGAAAATAGGAAATGGAGGGAAGATAAAATTTTCAAAACTTTTGGAGTGCACCCAATATTTCTGCATATTCAAGGCAAGCATCTTGAACACTAGATATGGTGATTGCATGGTTAAATGTTTGCAAGAATAATGGAATCATGCATATGTTAAATTCAAATAAAATTTGCATGCATGTAGTGTTGGCACATTTTTCCCGTACCGTGCAACGTGTGCTTGTCATGACTAACTTGCAGGAGCAGGTATGAGAAAAATACCGTTACCGGCAGAAGGGTGATCACGTTGGAGCGTGATCATGCCTTGTTGGTTAAGCATGTTCGGACATGCAAGGGCTGTGGCCCTGTTTTGGTGTTACTGTTGAAAGAGCACTTTATTGTGCTAACCACTGCAGAAAAATACATAAGCCTCCTGAGTCGACCATAGATCGAGTCTTGTTCCGGTAACCCCCATACTTGTTTCGTGCTGCCACTTGTCCCTGCTGCAGGTAGGGTACGGTTCAGTAAGTTGTTAACCCCTTCCCTGCACACACCGTACAGAGAGGCCATGGTGAATGATACCACTGGCCCACGTAGTCATGTCACTTGTTCCGGGGGCATGGGTGTATTCGGTTGTAGCCGAGAGGGGTAGCGCCCCTGATCTGTGCGCATGTTATATACAAGATTGTGATCCCATGCTATTGGAGGTGAGAAGCCTTCCCACTTAGAGTTTTACTCTACCATTGCCTTGGGTGATTCCTGGCTTTGGTGAGTTTAAGCTGGTGTGTGCGGGTTAGGTGTGTTTTCAACCCAAAGACCGTAAAGGGAATTAGTCAGCATCTCGGTGTTGGCTAAAGAAATCCTTTACTTGTGGGTAAAGAGTACACCCTCTGCAGAGTTTAAACCTATTCGAATAGCCGTGTCCGCGGTTAAGGACTACAGTCTGGGTTGGTCAAGTGTCGGTCTTAGTGTCGGTCTCCGGAGGAAATAATTAAATTGAAGCATGTTTTATTTTGCAGGATATTATATTCATCACCAACACTATCATGGTTATTTTTGCTATCATGCATGCTATTGTTCTGATTATTATCGGCATCATATATATTATTGTGGACTAACCCTTTTCTCTTATTTTATTTTTCTGAGTGTCTCATGGGCTGGCTAGACTACCCGGGCACTCATTTATTTTCAAGACCTCTCCGTGGCGTCCCTTGAGACTTCTCTTGTGGATACCCGATTGGCATTTCTTTTCAAGACCTCTACGTGGCGTCCCTTGAGACTTCTCTTGTGGACACCCGATTGGCATTTCTTTTCAAGACCGACCGTGGCATCACTTTTAGACGCCCGACTGGCATTTCTTTTCAAGACCTCTCGTGGCTTCGCTTGAGTTAATGGGCGGTCTGTCTCGCCCGATACTCTTTTAGACACCTGTTTGGCATTTCTTTTGGATTTCTCGGGCGGTTCAGTCTTGCTCGATTGTCCACTTTTAACCTTCTTGGTTTGTCACTAACATTTTAATTACTGCACATGCTAATATTTATCATGCCACTTTTTAAATATCAGTCAGCATGAGCATATCATTTAATCCATCATGGGCATATGCATTCAGCACCGTATTAATATTCATCATGCCATGCTTTAATTTCGTTCAGCATATGCATATTAATTAACCCATCATGATCATATGCATTCGGTATATCTTTTGTTCATTATGTTTGCGAGTACATTCAAACGTACTCACTGGCTTGTCCCTGGCTATTTACTTGGCCATGTCAGGATTTCAACAAGGAGTATTACCACGACGTCCATGCGGAGCTTAGGATAGCAGGCACGCGAGATAGGAATTATCCGGGCCAGCTGTTCCTGCGGGAATGGAGCCTCATCGACGTTGGAGAACCACGAGTCACTTCCGTCATCCTCACTAGAAATCATTGTTGTATCATTAGACCTTTATGGTCTTGTATCCAATTCTTGTATATGCTTGGTAATCTGTAACAAGGACGTGTCTACCAGTAACAGTAATCCTGGGCTGGTGATGACACGAGGGGTTAATTTCTGGGATATCATGTCCCGGAAATCCAGCCCCTACATCCTTGGTATCAGAGCCAGGCTGACCATTGGCTAATCCTATCTTAGCCTGGTCGCTATCCCTAGGTTTCCACACCATCCACACCCTTTCCTGTCCGTAGCCAAGCACATCTCATGCGATAGTCTGCACAGTGGCGAGCCGACACCTTTTTGGCAGTCGGTGCCCAACCTATCAGTCCTGTCCATAGGCCGTGTGCCTGTGGCCGACACCTGAGTTGTCCCATCCACAAGCGTGCGATGGAAGACTCTGCTGGCTTATAAAGGAAGCCTTGCCCCAACTCAGCACATCACAGCCTCACTCTCAGTTCGATATCCAACCACCAAGATGCCTGGCCCCATCGTTCGCAACGAGACCCTGTAGATCTCACCTTCGAACCGTAGACGGTCATAAGTAGGGTTGTTGCTATGTTTAGCACTTATTTTCGTGATGCAATTTTTGCGATGTATTTTAGGGCATATGTCATAAGTGCATTGCTATGTTTAAATTCTGCATAATATTGTTTGTTGTGATATGCATTTCATTCTTCCGCCCTTAACAAATCTCGAGGACGAGATTTTCCTAAGGGGGGTAGAGTTTGTAACACCCCAAAAATATAACCATATTTTTATTAAGTAAAATTTGGCCAGAAATAAAATTTTGAATTTTATTAGGTCTTTTATTAATTTTAGAGTATTTTCTATTTTCTGTTTTCAAAAATTCTTCCCTCCATTTAGGAATTTTGGTAAAATATTGTGGGCTTTGGTAGTTTTCTTAAATCATTTTAATTATATTTTAATAACAGTAGGAAGTATTTTCATAATAAAATTTTGCCCAAGATAATCTTTTTTATAGCATTTTCAATTCTCTAATTGCCTTTGTTGCACTATAACTATTTTAAATAATTCTTTAAAAATTCCGCAAAATTTGTGAGGGGTCATGTGATACCTATAGATCACTTTTATGCAAAAACCCAATATGTTCTTTTGAAAATTTTGAGCAAAACATCCTCTTTTCTTTTCTGGTCCAGATTCAGCTTTGAACTACAACCTCAATTTTTATTGCTCCAAAAATTCTGAAATTATTCCACCTTATAGTCCTTCCAACAAAACCCATAATTCCAGGAGCTCACCCCCAATATCATCATTTTAGTTCACCAAATTATTCCCTGAAGTTTCTGTCTAGAACAGAAATTCTTCCAAACTTGCACTAGCAAGTTTCTCCTTTTCACAAAACAACCCCACCATCATCTTGATCATCTAAGGAGACACCATCCTGCCAAATTTCACACCCAACAAAATTTCCTAGCTAGCCCTAGCATTCTGTCAAACAGGTGTTGTGCATGGTAGAATTTGGCAAATTTTAGACATGCACTGCACACTTGGTCATTTGGCCAAACCATCATGTCCATCGTCTCTAGGATCTCCAGGAGCATCACCCTGCCAAATACCAGCTCCATTGGACCACTGTAGCCTCAATGGCATTCTGTCAAGCACATAGCGTGCGTGCACTGGGCGCACGCGTACTGCACGCCCGAGCGCCGCGAGCCCCTGCCGCCCCGCTGCTGCCCTCCCCTGGCTTGCCCCGCATGCTCCACTGGCCACCCGCACCTGCCACGACCTCCCCCGCACCGGAGCTTCCCCCTGGCGCCGCCCTCCGCCGACCAGAGCCGCCACCGACTCCAGTACGTCGCTGTCACCACCGCCCCTGGACGCGTGGCTCACCTCAAGTCAACCAGCGCGCCCTGTCTTCACTGCGGGGCGCTGCCGTCCACACCGACCACCCCACCGGTCACGCCTACCTCGCCACCGCCCTCCTTCGCTGTAAATGACCGCCGCCGCGATGCACTCGGGGATGGCACCGTCCGGGCCACTGGGCACTCCCCCGAGCCAGCCAGCTCACCTAGAGCTTAACTGCGGCCGCCACCGCCCTCACCGAACCCAGCCGTCCGCCAATAACCTCGTCGCCGACCACGCTCCGCCATTAATGGCCTCCGCCGAGTCGATTGGAGCAGTTCTTCACCGAACCGACCTCGACCAGCTATATAAGCCACCCCAGGCCTCGACCAGAGCCAACACAACCCTCCACACCTCCTTGAGAACCCCCGAAGCAGCAAACCAACCGGAGATGGTCGTCTTCGTCGCTCCCGACCGAAGCCACCTCCGCTGCCTCTCGGTTGATTCCGGTGCCACCAAGCTCCCTCTCCTCCCCTATCGTCACCCACAGCCTCCTTGAGCCACCACCAAGCCTCCCCGAGCTCCAATCTCTCCTCTCCGCGGCCATGGTGTCGGCTCCATCAACGCCCGTCGCCGTGGTTCGCGGAACTCGAAGCTTCGCTCACTCCCGAGCTCCCCGGCGACCCCTTCCTCCTCCTGAGCACAGCGGTGTGCCGAACCCTAGGAATGGAGCCTCCTAGCGCCGGCAATCGTCGCCGGAGCGCCCCTCTGTTCCGGTCCAGGCGCGCGGGAGGAAGGGGACAAACCCGACAGGTGGGTCCCACCTGTCGGTGAGCCAGCCTTCTCCTCCAGTAGCGCATTTTCTCTGGTGCAATTTTCCTGCTGGGAGGCGTACTTCAGTGTGTACGCCTTCAACGTTTCCCCCTTCGCCCGCGCGGCTGAGCAGCCGGGCCAGCCCAATAGCACTACGCGGTTAAACAGCGCTCAGGGCGCAGCTCTATTCCTTTCCTTTTTTTTCTCTGAATAACTCAAATAATTCCACAGCACCCAATTCTAATCCAAATTTGATGATTCAAATTTATAAATACTTCTAAAATCAATCTCTATTAATCCAGCTAGGGTGAACATTTTTACTAAGCTCTGTCTCTACTGGATCTATTAAACAGTCCAATTAATCATTTATTTCAGCTTAGAAACTCTCTAGGAAATTCATATGAACTCCAAATAACTTGATTCTTTTTCTGAAATTCCTAATTTTTCATCTAGTTTATTTTAGTACTTATTTCAAAATTTTCTAAACAAATTTTTACCACTGTTTTGCCTTTATGTGGTAATTGCAATATTTTTGAAAATAGGAAATGGAGGGAAGATAAAATTTTCAAAACTTTTGGAGTGCACCCAATATTTCTGCATATTCAAGGCAAGCATCTTGAACACTTGATATGGTGATTGCATGGTTAAATGTTTGCAAGAATAATGGAATCATGCATATGTTAAATTCAAATAAAATTTGCATGCATGTTGTGTTGGCATGTTTTTCCCGTACCATGCAACGTGTGCTTGTCATGACTAAGTTGCAGGAGCAGGTATGAGAAAAATACCGTTACCGGCAGAAGGGTGATCATGTTGGAGCATGATCATGCCTTGTTGGTTAAACATGTTGGGACATGCAAGGGCTGTGGCCCTGTTTTGGTGTTACTGTTGAAAGAGCACTTTATTGTGCTAACCACTGCAGAAAAATACATAAGCCTCCTGAGTCGACCATAGATCGAGTCTTGTTCCAGTAACCCCCATACTTGTTTCGTGCTCCCACTTGTCCCTGCCGCAGGTAGGGTACGGTTCAGTAAGTTGTTAACCCCTTCCCTGCACACACCGTACAGAGAGGCCATGGTGAATGATACCACTAGCCCAGGTAGTCATGTCACTTGGTCCGGGGGCATGGGTGTATTCGGTTGTAGCCGAGAGGGGTAGCGCCCCTGATCTGTGTGCATGTTATATACAAGATTGTGATCCCATGCTATTGGAGGTGAGAAGCCTTCCCACTTAGAGTTTTACTCTACCATTGCCTTGGGTGATTCCTGGCTTTGGTGAGTTTAAGTTGGTGTGTGCGGGTTAGGTGTGTTTTCAACCCAAAGACCATAATGGGAATTAGTCAGCATCTCGGTGTTGGCTAAAGAAATCCTTTACTTGTGGGTAAAGAGTACACCCTCTGCAGAGTTTAAACCTATTCGAATAGCCATGTCCGCGGTTAAGGACTACAGTCTGGGTTGGTCAAGTGTCGGTCTTAGTGTCGGTCTCCGGAGGAAATAATTAAATTGAAGCATGTTTTATTTTGTAGGATATTATATTCATCACCAACACAGTCATGGTTATTTTTGCTATCATGCATGCTATTGTTCTGATTATTATCGGCATCATATATATTATTGTGGACTAACCCTTTTCTCTTATTTTATTTTTCTGAGTGCTTCATGGGCTGGCTAGACTACCCGGGCACTCATTTATTTTCAAGACCTCTCCGTGGCGTCCCTTGAGACTTCTCTTGTGGATACCCGATTGGCATTTCTTTTCAAGACCTCTACGTGGCGTCCCTTGAGACTTCTCATGTGGACCCCCGATTGGCATTTCTTTTCAAGACCGACCGTGGCGTCACTTTTAGACGCCCGACTGGCATTTCTTTTCAAGACCTCTCGTGGCGTCGCTTGAGTTAATGGGCGGTCTGTCTCGCCCGATACTCTTTTAGACACCCGTTTGGCATTTCTTTTGGATTTCTCGGGCGGTTCAGTCTCGCCCGATTGTCCACTTTTAACCTTCTTGGTTTGTCACTAACATTTTAATTACTGCACATGCTAATATTTATCATGCCACTTTTTAAATACCAGTCAGCATGAGCATATCATTTAATCCATCATGGGCATATGTATTCAGCACCGTATTAATATTCATCATGCCATGCTTTAATTTCGTTCAGCATATGCATATTAATTAACCCATCATGATCATATGCATTCGGTATATCTTTTGTTCATTATGTTTGCGAGTACATTCAAACGTACTCACTGGCTTGTCCCTGGCTATTTACTTGGCCAGGTCAGGATTTCAACAAGGAGTATTACCACGACGTCCATGCGGAGCCTAGGATAGCAGCCACGCGAGATAGGAATTATCCGGGTCAGCTGTTCCTGCGGGAATGGAGCCTCATCGACGTTGGAGAACCACGAGTCACTTCCGCCATCCTCACTAGAAATCATTGTTGTGTCATTAGACCTTTATGGTCTTGTATCCAATTCTTGTATATGCTTGGTAATCTGTAACAAGGACGTGTCTACCAGTAATAGTAATCCTGGGCTGGTGATGACACAAGGGGTTAATTTTTGGGATATCATGTCCCGGAAATCCAGCCCCTACACACGGTTGGCTGCTTTAATCGACAGTTCGTTGTGTTTTCTCGAGGTCGCCTACGGTGTCTTCTAGCAAATTGTCCTCTGTAATGTTAATATGCAATCTGATCTTCTGAAATGTGATGTTCAGTTAATAGTTTGGTTCATTTGTTGTGATGTTCAGTTAACTATTTGGTTCAATTCTGAAATGTGATTTTCAATTCCTGTGGGTACAAATTTTTATTGTTATGCATGTGAGGAATAAAATCGAATTTGGATGTACTCTATACATGAGAAACATACATGATACGTCTCCAACGTATCTATAATTTTTGATTGTTCCATGCTGATATATTATCAATCTAGGATGTTTTTATAATCATTTACAGCAATTATATATCATTTTTGGAGACTAACCTATTAACCTAGTGCCCAGTGCCAGTTGCTGTTTTCTGCCCTGTTTTTGTTTTACAGAAAATCAATACCAAACGAAGTCCAAATGCCACGAAACTTTTTGGAGATTTTTTATTGGACATAACAAGTACTGGAAGCTTTAGGAGAGGGCCAGAAGATGAAGGAGTGGGCCACGAGGCACCAGGGCGCGCCCCAGGGGGGTGGCGCGCCCTGGTACCTCGTGGGGCCCACCCAGCTCCGTTTAACCTAATTCCAGCACTATAAATTCAGAAAAAATCAGAAACCCAGGGGAGTCCACGAAATACTTTTTCCGCCGCCGCAAATTTCTGTTCCAGAGAGATCCCATCTGGGGTCCTTCTCCGGTAATCTGCCGGAGGGGGAATCGATCACGGAGGGGTTCTGCATCAACCTTGCTGCCCTTCCGATGATGCGTGAGTAGTTTACCACAGACCTTCGGGTCCATAGGCAGTAGCTAGATGGCTTCTTCTCTCTTTTTGATCTTCAATACAATGTTCTCCTCGATGTTCTTGGAGTTCTATCCGATGTAATCACTTTTTGCGGTGTGTTTGTTGGGATCCGATGAATTGTGAGTTTATGATCAGATTATCCATGAAATTATTTGAGTCTTTGCTGCACTCTTTTATGCATGATTATTATAGCCTTGTATTTCTTCTCCGATCTATTGATTTGGTTTATCCAACTAGATTGATTTATCTTGCCATGGGAAGAGGTGCTTTATAGTGGGTTCGATCTTGCGGTGCTCAATCCCAGTGACAGAAAGGGACATGACACATATGTATCGTTGCTACTAAGGGTAAAAAGATGGGGTTTATTCATACGTGAGTTTATCTTGTCTACATCATATCATCATTCTTAAGGCATTACTCCGTTCTTATGGACTTAATACACTAGATGCATGCTGGATAGCGGTCGATGTGTGGAGTAATAGTAGTAGATGCAGGCAGGAGTCGGTCTACTAATCTTGGATGTGATGCCTATGTACATGATCATTGCCTTGGATATCGTCATGATTATTTGCTTTTCTATCAATTGCCCAACAGTAATTTGTCTACCCACCGTATGCTATTTTCTTGAGAGAAGCCTCTAGTGAAACCTATGGCCCCCGGGTCTATCTAAATCATATTACTAAAACCCTAAAAATATTGCTGCCATTTTCTTTTATTTATTTTATTTTGTATTTTTGTTTCAATCTATCTATCCATCACATACAATTTAATCTTGCAATTGACCGCCGAGAGATTGACAACCTCTCGTTTGCGTTGGGTGCAAGGATTTGTTGTTTGTGTGCAGGTGCTGCTAACGAGGTGTTGCGTGATTCTCCTACTGGTTCGATAACCTTGGTTTCATAACTGAGGGAAATACTTATCTCTACTATGCTGCATCATCCCTTCCTCTTCGGGGAAATACCAACGCAAGCTACAAGTAGCAGGAAGAATTTCTGGCGCCGTTGCCGGGGAGACATCATCAACATCTATCAAGTACCTTTGCACAAACTCTCATCTCCTTGCATTTACTTTATTTGCCATTTGCCTCTCGTTTTCATCTCCCCCACTTCTAAAACGTTTTTACAAAAATACAAAAATATTTTTCGCTTGCCTTTTTCTTGTTTGCTTGTTTGCTATCTTGTTTGCGTAGTCACGATGTCTCAAGAAAATACAAAATTGTGTGATTTTTCCAATACTAATAATAATTATTTTATTAGTACTTCGATTGCTCCTCCCGCCGCTAGTGCGGAGACTTGTGATATTAATGCCGCTTTGCTAAATCTTGTCATGAAAGATCAATTTTCCGG
Organism: Elymus sibiricus; assembly: GCA_039707655.1. Lineage (NCBI taxonomy): Eukaryota > Viridiplantae > Streptophyta > Magnoliopsida > Poales > Poaceae > Elymus > Elymus sibiricus. Next base: position 208,909,511 of record CM077676.1, on the reverse strand, counting down.
TAGTCCTAATGAAGATGCCGCATCCCATCTTAACACTTTCATAGAATTGTGTGATATGCAAAAGAAAAAAGATGTGGATAATGATATTGTGAAATTAAAATTATTCCCATTCTCGTTGCGGGATCGTGCAAAAATTTGGTTTTCATCTTTACCACGAAATAGTATCGATTCTTGGGATAGGTGTAAAGATGCTTTTATTACTAAGTATTTTCCTCCCGCGAAAATTATTTCTCTTACAAATCAAATTATGAATTTTAAGCAACTTGATCATGAACATGTTGCCCAATCTTGGGAGAGGATGAAATTAATGATAAGAAATTGCCCTACTCATGGTTTAAATTTGTGGATGATCATACAAATTTTTTATGCGGGATTGAATTTTGTTTCTAGAAATCTTTTAGATTCCGCCGCGGGTGGTACTTTTATGGAAATTACATTGGGTGAAGCTACCAAATTGCTTGATAATATTATGGCAAATTATTCACAATGGCATACTGAAAGAACTCCTACTAGTAAAAAGGTGAATTCTATTGAAGAAATTAATACTTTGAGTGATAAAGTTGATGCGCTTATGAAATTGGTTGCTAGCAAAAATGCTCCTATTGATCCTAATGATGTGCCTTTGTCCACTTTGATTGAGCAAAATAATGACCCCGTAGATGTGAATTTTGTCTCGCGAAACAATTTTAATAATAATGCTTATAGAGGTAATTTCAACGCTAGACCGTTTCCTGGAAATTCCTCTAATAATTATGGCAATCCCTATGGTAATTCTTATAATAATAATAGGATGCCCTCTGATGTTGAAAGTAATATTAATGAATTTATTAATGCTCAAAAAGTTTTCAACACTACGATAGAAGAAAAATTGAGTAAAATTGATAATATGTCTAGGAGCATTGATAGAATTATTCATGATGTGGAAAATCTTAAGATTAAAATTTTGCCACCCAAAATTGACATTAGTGAATCAATTAAAGCTTTATATGTCTCCATGGATGAGAGTAAGAAAAGAACCGCCATGCTAAAAGCTAAACGAGAATTTTTAGAAAAAGTGATTCCTCCCGGTTTTTATTGTAGTAATGATGAGGATATTAAAATGATTGGTGTTTCATCTATTGATTCTTTATTTAGCAATATTAAACTTGATGAAAAGGGTACTGAAGAAGAGTCAACTTTAGCTAAAGAGCGTCCCCATAATCCGGAGGGTGAAAATCTTGATAAGAAAATTGCTAAAAGTGGGTTTGGAGAGGTAAAAACTTTAAATAGCGATGTGCCCACTCTCTTGGATTACAAAGATTTTAATTATGATAATTGTTCTTTGATTGAGTGCATTTCTTTGTTACAATCCATGTTAAATTCACCCAACGCTTATGAGCAAAACAAGGCTTTTACTAAACACATCGTAGAAGCAATGATGAAAGCGTTAGAAGAAAAGCTAGAACTAGAAGTTTCAATTCCTAGAAAATTATATGATGAATGGGAACCCACCATTAAAGTTAAAATTAAAAATTATGAGTGCAATGCTTTATGTGATTTGGGTGCTAGCGTTTCCATAATTCCAAAATCTTTATGTGATGTGCTAGGTCTCACCAATATAGATGAATGTTCTCTTAATTTGCATTTGGCAGATTCTACTATTAAAAAGCCTTTGGGTAGAATTAATGATGTTCTTATTCTTGCAAATAGAAATTATGTGCCAGTTTTTTTTATTGTTCTTGATATTGACTGCAATTCTTCTTGCCCCATAATACTTGGTAGACCATTCTTACGAACTATAGGTGCCGTTATTGATATGAAAGAAGGGAATATAAAATTTCAATTTCCATTAAAGAATGGTATGTAGCATTTCCCTAGGAAAAGAATTAAAGCACCATATGAATCAATTATGAGGGCCACTTATGGAATCAACTTGAAAGATGACAACACTTGAAATTATGCATTATGCCTAGCTAGGGGCATAAAACAATAGCGCTTGTTGGGAGGCAACCCAATGAATAAAATAAATTTTTTCTGTTATTGTGTGTTTTCACTGTCATGCTACTGGTATGATTGTGTTTTTAATTAGTGTTTGTGCCAAGTAAAGCCTTTAGGATGATTTGGAAGATAGTATAATTGATGCTGTTTGAAAACAGAAAGTTTTGCGTCCAGTGCTGGAATTTTGTTTTTTCTCTGGAACGTCAGAACCTTCTGAATTTTTTACACAATATTGGTATATGAATTGCCCACGTTTCCTTATTTTTTCAGAATCTTTGGAGTTACATAAGTATGACCATAATTCAGATTTCTACAGACTGTTCTGTTTTTGACAGATTCTGTTTTTGATGCACTACTTGCTTGTCTTGATGAATCTATGGATTGTATCGGGGGGTATAAGCCATGGTGAAGTTAGAGTACATTAGGTATAATGCAAAAATAAATTATGAATGGGTTTGCAACAGTACTTATAGTAGTGACTTATTTTGTTATACTAACGGATCTCACGAAGGTTTTGTTGAGTTTTGTGTGATTGAAGTTTTCAAGTTTTGGGTGAGATCACGATGGATGAAGGAATAAGGAGTAGTAAAAGCCTAAGCTTGGGAATGCCCGAGGCACCACAAGGTAATATTCAAGGAAGACTCAAGCGTCTAAGCTTGGGGATGCCCCGGAAGGCATCCCCTCTTTCTTCTACCAACCATCAGTAATTTTACTTCGAGCTATATTTTTATTCGTCACATGATATTTGTTTTGCTTGGAGCGTCTTGTATTATATGAGTCTTTGCTTTGTTTGCTTTTTAGTTTGTCACAATCATCTTTACTGAACACACCTATCTTGAGAGAGCCACACGTTTATCATCATTTGTTAGAATACTCTATGTGCTTCACTTAAATTTTTTGAGCTAGGCAGTTGCTCTAGTGCTTCACTTAAATCTTTTTGAGCACGGTGGTGGCTATATTTTGAAGAAATAAACTCTCATGCTTCACTTATATTATTTTGAGAGTTGATTAAAATTTTGAAGAAATGAATTCTCATGCTTCACTTATATTATTTTGAGAATTGACAAGATTAAAATTTTGAAGAAATGAATTCTCATGCTTCACTTATATTATTTTGAGAATCGATAAGATTGAAATTTTGAAGAAATATTTGCACTCTCATGCTTCACTTAAATCTTTTTGAGAGTTGATGATAGTAACGGTAATTTGCACAAGATATGAAGTTGGTCCCAAAGTGATGAATATTCAAGAGGGATATAGATAAAAACTTTCATATAGATCATTGGATATGATGAGTGTGATTCTTTGCAATAGTTTTGCGATATGGAAATGATAATATGTGAGTCATGTTAGTGAGTAATTGTGATTTAGTAAGAATATTAGTGTTAAGGTTTGTGATTCCCTATGCATGCACGTTAAGTCAATAGTTATGCAATGAAATTATATCCTACTTATGGTGCATTATTCGGTGTTAGTTGTGTTCAATGCATGTTTATGACCGTTTTCGTTTTTTGGTTGGTTGCTTCTCAATCTTTTCCTAGCCTTCATTTGTACTAAGCGGGAATACTGCTTGTGCATCCAAACTCCTTAAACCCAGTTATGCCATATGAGTCCACTATATCTACCTATATGCGGTAGTTCAATGCCATTCCAAGTAAATTTGCGTGTGCCAACTCTAATTTTCAAAATAATTTTTCCATTTTGTGTGCCCGTACCGCTCATGAAGCGGTAGGGGGTGGCCATTATTTTCCATGCTAGGTGTGTTATTCTCACGATGAGTGTTTATTCACTTGTCATTGCATGAGAGAATGGTTGGTAATAGGGATGCCTAGTCCCACAATGAAATCAAATTAATAACAACAAAATTCCTTGGAAAGTGTTGGTATGGAGGCACCCGTGGATACGGCTAGCCATGGATTGTGAAAGAATGGTGGAAAGGAAATAAACTTTACTTTTTGTTTGGGAACCACCTATGGTGTGTCTGGCATGGAAAATATTGGGAATTCTCGGTCGTTTTCGTTGACAGGAAAAGCATGCCTCTCAAAATATTTTTATCTCTTTAATTTCAGCTTTGAGCTCTAGCACATTTGACAAATCTCTGCTTCCCTCTGCGAAGGGCCTATCTATTTACTTTTATGCATTTTTTATTTTTTTGAGTCTCCATCTTCTCTTACAAAAGCACCAACTAGAGAGCACTATTGTCATACTTGTGCATTGGATGTAGCTAATATTTGAGTGTGTTTCATGAATGGATCAATGATTGAGCATAATGGGCTAGGGATAACTTTCTTTAGCGTTGATATTTTGAAAGACATGGTTGCTTGTTAGCATGCTTGAGCATTTATATCTTCATGTCAAACAATAGACTATTGCTTTGAATCATTCAAGTCCAATGTCCATGCTACAAAAGAAAAGAATATTTGATGAATATGATAGGAAGCATTCCACATCAAAAATTCTGTTTTTATCATTTACCTACTCGAGGACGAGCAGGAATTAAGCTTGGGGATGCTGAAATGTGATGTTCAGTTAACTATTTGGTTCAATTCTGAAATGTGATTTTCAATTCCTGTGGGTACAAATTTTTATTGTTATGCATGTGAGGAATAAAATCGAATTTGGATGTACTCTATACATGAGAAACATACATGATACGTCTCCAACGTATCTATAATTTTTGATTGTTCCATGCTGATATATTATCAATCTTGGATGTTTTTATAATCATTTACAGCAATTATATATCATTTTTGGAGACTAACCTATTAACCTAGTGCCCAGTGCCAGTTGCTGTTTTCTGCCCTGTTTTTGTTTTACAGAAAATCAATACCAAACGAAGTCCAAATGCCACGAAATTTTTGGAGATTTTTTATTGGACATAACAAGTACTGGAAGGTTTGGGAGAGGGCCAGAAGATGAAGGAGTGGGCCACGAGGCACCAGGGCGCGCCCCAGGGGGGTGGCGTGCCCTGGTACCTCGTGGGGCTCACCCAGCTCCGTTTGACCTAATTCCAGCACTATACATTCAGAAAAAATCAGAAACCCCCAGGGGAGTCCACGAAATACTTTTTCCGCTGCTGCAAGTTTCTGTTCCAGAGAGATCCCATCTGGGGTCCTTCTCCGGTAATCTGCCGGAAGGGGAATCGATCACGGAGGGGTTCTACATCAACCTTGCTGCCCTTCCGATGATGCATGGGTAGTTTACCACAGACCGTCGGGTCCATAGGCAGTAGCTAGATGGCTTCTTCTCTCTTTTTGATCTTCAATACAATGTTCTCCTCGATGTTCTTGGAGTTCTATCCGATGTAATCACTTTTTGCGGTGTGTTTGTTGGGATCCGATGAATTGTGAGTTTATGATCAGATTATCTATGAAATTATTTGAGTCTTTGCTGCACTCTTTTATGCATGATTATTATATCCTCGTATTTCTTGTCCGATCTATTGATTTGGTTTGGCCAACTAGATTGATTTATCTTGCCATGGGAAGAGGTGCTTTGTAGTGGGTTCTATCTTGCGGTGCTCAATCCCAGTGACAGAAAGGGACATGACACGTATGTATCGTTGCTACTAAGGGTAAAAAGATGGGGTTTATTCATACGTGAGTTTATCTTGTCTACATCATGTCATCGTTCTTAAGGCATTACTCCGTTCTTATGGACTTAATACACTAGATGCATGCTGGATAGCGGTCGATGTGTGGAGTAATAGTAGTAGATGCAGGCAGGAGTCGGTCTACTAATCTTGGACGTGATGCCTATATACATGATCATTGCCTTGGATATCGTCATGATTATTTGCTTTTCTACCAATTGCCAAACAGTAATTTGTCTACCCACCGTATGCTATTTTCGTGAGAGAAGCCTCTAGTGAAACCTATGGCCCCCGGGTCTATCTAAATCATATTACTAAAACCCTAAAAATATTGCTGCCATTTTTATTTATTTATTTTATTTTGTATTTTTGTTTCAATCCATCTATCCATCACATACAATTTAATCTTCCAATTGACCGCCGAGAGATTGACAACCTCTCGTTTGCGTTGGGTGCAAGGATTTGTTGTTTGTGTGCAGGTGCTGCTAACGAGGTGTTGCGTGATTCTCCTACTGGTTCGATAACCTTGGTTTCATAACTGAGGGAAATACTTATCTCTACTGTGCTGCATCATCCCTTCCTCTTCGGGGAAATACCAACGCAAGTTACAAGTAGCAATACACAAATGCTATATTTCCTTGTAGTTCTTAAGCATGCTTGGCTTGGTTAACCGTATGATCTTCTAGTATATGTTCTATTTTGCAATGTGGTGCTCAGTTAACTGCTTGCTTCATTTCTTGTGGCGCCCAGTTAACTGTTTGGTTCAATTCTGCAATGTGATGTTCATTTATTGTGGGTACAAGTTTTCATTAATATATTCTACTGATAGTATGCCAACTCTCACTTAAATTGATCAATATCTGCCTTATATGTGTTGCAGGGAAACAATGGGAGGCACTGAGGTTTACCATCGAGGTTTGCACATGCATGGTCCTTTGGCTAATAGCATATTATTGTGCAATTGCAGGAACCATTCTAAAATTTAGGTTTTTAACAATTTGGTCTTGCACATGTAGGTCCTGCTGTCAGAGGTTTAGACCCACTGTTCGATCCATTTTGCATATGGGAAAATGAGATGGACATGAATATCAGTTAAGTCAAGAAACTCAGAAAGATTGTTAGGATAAAGAAACTAGCGATGAATAACAATGAGAGCTTTGTTTGCACAATGAAGAAGATATCAGTCAACTATAGGATGGTACTAACTCTTTTACCTTGTGTTTTTTCCTATGCGCCATTTCAAAATTTAGAACAGATATTTATGCATATCTTTGTTTTCAGTCCTTTCCAAAACAGTTCACCGATGATTACCTCTCAAACCACCTGCATGGTCAAGAGGCGAGGAAGAAATTCATTCAACACCCACGGTACAATATTGAAGTCTTCCTCAAGAGGACGAAGGTTGGGCGGGCAATCATCCGCAGCCACTGGCCTAAAGTTGCAAGGGCATTCAACGTCATTGAAGGCTCAATATTCGCCTTCAGATTCAGCAGTTTTCCAGATGAGATTCATCTGTCTATATACCGTATATGATGCTACTTTCCAAAGGTTTTAGATGTTGCATGTGAAACTTCGTGCTGTTGTGTAATGGCGTAGCTAGCTATATGCCTATATGGTGTAACTGAGTGCTGAAGCTATCTGATGTTGTACTCTGATATAATTCAGCTATGAAATCCTGGTTGCCGTAATACGGCTATGAAATATATGGTGTATTTGATATAAAATGTCAATTTTATTACTAAATGCATTATCAATAATAGGCCAATTAGTCTGCTTATTGGGTTTTTGTATTGCAGACGGTTTCTCAGACAACACCGTGGACGATGACCTCAAACAACGCACACAGTTTCTAGAAAGTAGCCGTGTTGGATCAATGAACAATCACACACGGCTTCCGCCCGACAAATGTTTGCGTTAGGCCACCTTGCACAAACGTTTCCACATAAAAATTGTGTGTGATGTACATACGAACGGAAATGTTTGTCTGAGATTCACTGTGTGGGATGTACATACGAACGGAAACGATTGGGCCAGTATAATTGTCTGTGATGGCTCGCCCGACCGCACGAGCTCTTTTTGCCCCGCGTGTGTTACCTGAGGCCCTATCGCCGACATTTCTGGGTCGTGTGGGAAGGACCACCCCCCCCTATCGCACACACAGGCAAGGCGACGGTTTAAAACTTTGTCGCGGAAAGGGGCTAAAAACCATTTGTATAACACGTCGCTGCACCAATGCAACAAGCATCATCAAAGTGGTCATGGCGATAATAGATGAATGATTAGTGTAACAAACGTATGAATCCACACTAGGCCTCGGTATTACAAAGAGATGAATGGGGTGTTGGTGATGAAGATGTGGATGATGATGAAGAAGATTGATGCCGGAGTATCCTTCATCGGGTTGATGGCGTGGCGGTGCCCTTCTTGCCATTCCCTTTCTGGATCCCTCCCGGAGGTGAGGTTTTCTGGTTTTGGAGCGTGGCTTTGGTCTCTTTGTTCGTCCTTCTCAAGATCCGATCACACAGTGTTGAATAGTTGACTAGAGGAAGGCGGTCGACGCTGAATGGCACGACCGCTGGTACAAGCGGGCACACTCGTACCACACATCGTTTTCGCATCCGGATAGCTCTACACAGCTGGTTTTTATCGCACTTGATCGCACTTCGTATGGTAGGTTATTGTCACTTCAATTAACGCGATTTTTACCCATAAATGAGTGTTTTCCCATCAATGCTCGAAATATCCTTCTCCTTTAGGATTCTGGTGAAATCAGGCAAAAAGAGTGTGCGAACACATAAAATGCCAAAAATCCTATGACTATGATGCAAAACACAAAGAAAAAGTGATCCAAAAATGGACTCACCGTTCATGGAGCAGTAAGCTGCTTCCTACAGTATCAAAGTTGCTTATGAAAAAAGCTTGTCAAAACATAATCATATGGGGTCAAATGCGAAGAGCTGGCCGCGAGGGTTCCAACGATGAGAATGGATTGTAATTTTCACGCCTGGTTGAATAGCCATAGCTTTTTGAATTCTTTCATAAATGAACTAATTGTCAAAACAACAGTGTTACACATGCAATACATGTTGAGCTTGTGTCGAGATGGGTTACATTTGGACTTGATATTGTACCAGCATGGGTAGGATACGGTTAGTGTGAGAGTTGGACATGTTGTAACCTTGCCCTGGGAGGGGATTTGTAGCACGCGGGGGCGAGGGGGGGGGGGGAGGGCAACCCTTTTTTTTTCTTTTGGTATTCGATTTTCAGTCTTTCATATCTTTTGAACCAGAAGTTCAAATTCAATTTCGTTTGCATATTCGTGTTTCTGGTGACGAGGGCTTTCAAATGAGATCCATTTTGAATATGTTTTGATGAGTTTTTAAAACTTCATTAAATTTTAACTTTTGAAACTTGGTACGAGCGGCCAACAAAATCGCAAGGTTCAGAAACTACGACCGACAAAATCATAAGTTTCAGAAACTAAAACTTAAAACTTGTGGTGCCTCGTGCGGGATCCAACGACTTTGCGGATCACGAGGCAATCGGGCGGCCGACACGGCTGGGCAAATGCGTGCCCCCGCCCCTGTGTGGGCCTGCGAGTTTCCGCCCTTGGCCTCCTATATAATGAGGGGGCAGCCCACGTTATAAACCAGGTGAGGCGGTGGTGTGTGCCGGCTCCTGGACGATCGGTGTTGTGGTATCTCGGGAAGGACACGTAGTCATTGCCCTGGGGAGTGGGCAAGTTCGCATAACCTCATTAACGAATCTTGAAGTCGTCATCATGTTGTGATTGTTTGTTCCACGATAGATCAACTACATGCCTTGGATTATTCTAACAATGTATGTGAAGTCATGTGGGGAGGATCGATTATGATGTTTTACTCTTTTCGCATCTGCAAAAACTATGAGAACAATTTGACTTTGTTTCCGCTTTTAGGTGTGCTCAAGACATCCAAAAAAGTACAACTACATTTTTGAGAATTTAGAAATAATATAATATAATATACAGAGACTTGCTAAACATGTTTGGCAAAGTTTTGGTTGTTTCAAATTATAGTCCCATTGAGGACCTAAAAATGGGAAAACACATTAGTACTTGAGCAAATCAATTCTACATGGATACAATAGTTACATCCCAGTGTAGTTTGTAACAAACAGTTGTTCGTCACACGATGTCGAGAACTCTGTAATACCCAATGAGTACCGGCAAAGAAACCAATGTTCCAAATATAACCCTGCATGTTGGGAAATTCATCAGTCCTTTGCAATAACACAAGAATGAAAACACATGATAACTAATTATGTCATAACACTAGTGAGAGGATCGAAGGTGCTTACGCCGTGCTAAGTACATCGGCGTGGAGGCCGTACTCCTTTGCGAAGACGAAGGAGGCAATTGATTGCGGTAGTGCTGCCTGCATGCGAAGAACGAAATGTTCATTTTCAATTTTCCTCTCATGCCTTTTGCACTTGTTTTCGACCGATCGTTTGGAATATAGTGCAAGTGACCTTTTTATTTGAAAAAAAACAAGGGGTCTTCCTCCAGTTCCAGTTTGACTAACTCGAGTGACGGACCAATTTGACTAAGTTTTCTTTTAAGAATATGCACAATCATCGATTATAGAAGGAATGGGGGCAAAGACTGCCCAGATACAACAACTACAAAGGGGTTGTAGTGCCCAAAGTTACCACCACCACGCACACAGCATACAAAAATGAATCTATCCTCTAAGCGACGACCTACTCAACAGAGAGAAGAAATCCCCTTGTCTCTGTGGTTGAGTACGTGTGCTAATTTGACTAAGTTGAGTGTGCTAAAGAACCTACGCCCATATTACTCTTCTAACTCAAGCCTATCTATATTTCCTGTCAAACGAAAGCACGCATGAAAAGAGCAGCTTCATTAATTGTTAGTTCGTTTACATTTTCTATCTAGCGAACGGATCTGTAAAGCAAAAGGCAATCACATGCAGTTCCGCACTCCGCGTGACCGAGAAACGACACTTCTTGAAATCGATCGGTAAAGTCAGTGAGCACTTGGCACTAAAAATTAGAGCTCAATCACCTGACGACGGACGCAAAAAAGGCAAGCTCCACTGCTCCAGTATTCCTACTTTCTTTCTTTCCTAGCTAGACGACTAGACGAGTTGTACGTAGCAGCAACACTTGTAGTGGCGAGTACAGTACGGGCGATCCAGCCATGAGACTGGGAGCGCGTGACGTGAACACTTTTAATTTGTCTCCTATGGGTCGCGCGCAGCTAGGCGAGAAGAGTGAGTATAGTACTACGTGTTTACACGAACGAACCTGTATGATTTTTTTTTTAATTTTTTTTTGCGGGTGAACGAACCTGTATGATGGCGAAGCGTAGCACGTCGCCGCGGAGACCGAACGCGGCGGCTCCGGCGAGCGCCGCGAGTGGGCCTGCCACGAAGCGCAGCACCATCCCCAGCGCCGCCAGGCCCCCGCCGCACGCCACGATTCTCTCCTGCTGCGCCATGAACAACCCTGCATGCATACATCAGCACTGCTTGAACAAACAATCTTGTAGCACACGTACGTGTGTGCTTTCTTTTATGGGCACGTACGTGTGTGCTGTGCTGACATAGTTAGTTACTCATGCATACGTACGTACGACTCGCGCATGCACTGTGTAAGTTTATTATATACGTACGTACGTACCCATGCTGAACATGGACATCCCGGTGCCGGTCCTGGACATGACCTGCAGAGACCCCGTCACGATGCCCGGCATGCCGATGCGCCACCTGCATGCATATGCACGTACGTAAAACAAACCAAACACTCGTCACCTTTCCGGACGGCCGATGGTGGTACTCGTATACGCCACGCATGTACGGCGGTTCGACAGGTAAGAAAGGGCGGCGGAGTCTGCACGTACCTGTAGGCGATGCACGCCCAGGCGACGCCGAGGACGCTGGCGTACACGTTCGGGTTCCTCGCAAGCTTCAGCCCCACGGTTCTCGCCATCGGCCACAACCGGATCCTCCTTCCACCGGTGGGTGGCGCCGCCTCCACGTCCACCTCGACGTCGCTGTGCGACACCGGCTCGACGCGCCGCGCACGGTCATCGTCGCTACTGGTGGATCCGTCGTCGTGGGCCGTTGTGGTACTCAAAGAAGAGGCGCCGCCGACGACCCAGGCTTTCCGCAGCTCGAAGGCGAGCAGAAGGAGCGGGAACCACACGATGGCCTGCACGACGGCGATCTGCACGATCAGGTCCTGCGCCCACTTGCCGTACATGGCGTCCAACAGCGGCACGCCCACGACGAGCGTGTTGTTGTACGCGCCCAGGGAGAACCCCGTGATGGACCACGAGTAGGCGCCGGCCTTGGCCTTGGCGCAGCGCGCCCAGACGGCCGCGGCGAGCACGGCGAGGAGTTTGGCGACGGCGTCGGCGGCGATGACGCGGTAATTCATGGCGTAGGGGTCGGCGCGGACCACGAAGTCGAAGGTGAAGAAGGGCATGGAGAAGCAGACCACCAGCGTGTTGATGGCGCCGCACTGCTCCGCCGTGAAGAACCGCCACCACCGCACCGACCCGTACCCGAGCCCCAGCGCGAAGTAGAGCGGCGCCATCGCCTCCACCACCTTGTAGATGTCGCCCAACGCTATCATCTTAGAGCATCTCCAACAGGCGCGCAACGCGCGGCGTGCTAAAAACCAGTTTACAGCGCGGCCGTAGCCGTTTTTTGCGCGCCGCGGAGCGCTGGCTCCAGCGGCCGCTGTAAAAAACAACGCGCGCGCCGCTCCAGCAGGCGCTGCAAAAAAACGGCGCGTGCGCCCAGCACAAGCAGCATATACACCCAAAAGAAAAACTGATCAAACACAACAATAATAAATCAAGATAAAATAGTTCAATTTTATTACAACTCAGACAAATAGTTTATTTGCCAATACAACAAATAGTTCGACACTACAACATCAAACATACAACATCAACCATACAAATCATCATGCGTTTTGTCGGCCATTCCATGCCCACCACTTCTCGATTAGATCATTTTGAAGATCATCATGCGTTTCGGCACGTCGAATGGCATGATAGGAGGCAACAAATCGGGCCACCCTCTCTGCCCTCCGTCGCACTCGAACAGGACGTCCCAATAGCTCATACTGGGAGTAGTCTAAATCTTGCCCACGCTCATTTTCGATGATCATGTTATGCATGATCAAACAAGCGTGCATGATATACCAAATGATCTTTTGATCCCAAAATCTAGCCGGTCCTCTCACAATAGCAAATTGGGCTTGCAAAATCCCAAAAGTTCTCTCCACATCTTTCCTAGCCGCCGCCTGAGCATTGTGGAAATCAAGATTTTTCTTACCTTCCGGTTTTTTCAACGGCTTCACAAATGTCTGCCACTTTGGGTAGATGCATCCGCAAGATAGTAGCCATAGTTGTATGTATGTCCATTTGCTACAAATTGCACCGGTGGCAGTTCACCATTTGCAATCTTATTCATGAGTGGTGACCGATTAACAACGTTGATGTCATTCAAAGATCCAGGCATTCCAAAAAAAGCATGCCAAATCCAAGTCTCGTGATCGGCCACCGCTTCAAGGATTATAGTGGAACCCTTTTTCTGGCCGTGGAATTGCCCATGCCATGCCTTAGGGCAATTCTTCCAACTCCAATGCATGCAATCTATTGAGCCAAGCATACCTGGAAACCCGCGAGCTTTGTTCATCTCCAAAAGCCTTGCGGCGTCTTCAGCAGTGGGAGATCTCAAATACTCCGGGCCAAACACTTGCACAATTCCGACTGCGAAGCGCTTGACACACATGATGGCTTGACTCTCACCCATGGCCAAGTGGTCATCAACTAGATCAGCCGGAATACCGTATGCCAACATACGCAAAGCGGCTGTCACCTTTTGAAAGGTGCTATGCCCGAGTTCTCCGGCGGCATTCCTCCTTTGCTGAAAAAACGGATCATGGCTCACCAGTTTCTCTGCAATGCGCCTGAACAACCCGGTGCTCATCCTAAACCGGCGCCGGAAGTACGACTCGGGGTACACGGGATTATCCACAAAATAGTGCCTCATTAATCTGTTGTCGGCATCGATCTTATCCCTCCAAATTTTCTGCCGACCCATAACCGAACCACCGTGCTTCGGCTTTTTTTTGACGTGCATAGCTAGGATCATTGCAAGATCCTCCTCCTCTTGAATATCAAATTCTTCGTCCGAAGAATCATATGAAGAACTCATCTACAATATTGAATTTAAACTATTCTATAAAAAACTTGCATCAAATTCATGTAAAAAATGTGAAGTTCAAGCAATACTAACCTTGCAAGCGTTTTGTCGAACACCTTGTGGGTGCCGAGCGGCAGTGGGCGGCCGGGCGCTGTTCGTCGGAGGAACGGCGCGCACGAGGGGCGCCGGCGACTAGAGGGAGGCGGAGGAAGCAGCGGCGGCGCGGGGATAGGCCGGGGAAGCGCCGTCGGGTCGCCGGAGAAAATGGGTGGTACGGGCGACTGGATGCGGTGGGTGGAAGTCGCGGCGCGGGCGCTCGAGTGTGCAGCGCGCGGGAGCGGGCGCTCGAAATAAGCGGCGCGCGATGCCGTTTCGCCCCGCGCACTGAACCACTTTTGCCGCGCGCGCGGTTTTTGCGCTTCCGCTGGAGAGCGCGCGCAAAAAACGCTGTTTTTTCAGCGCGGCGCTTATTTGGTGCGGCTGTTGGAGATGCTCTTATTTGATGTAGTATGACTATGAGTACCTCTGCTCTCTGAGCTAGTTGGGATGAGTTCTTGGTATACTGCCATTTCTACGGCTATAAATATAGCCGGCGAAATGGAATCGGAGAGGACAAGCACTGCACAGGAGATCAATCGGTGTGATCTGTGGCGAATTGGGTTCTCATGAATGAACCTGGATTGTCTTGTCAGCATGCCTAAGCTCGAGGCAGCGGGTCCTTATGGGTCTTTAGGGGCATGTGTACGAAGACATCCCAGCTGTTGACAATGTTAAGCCGGTTTCGGTGTGGGATTGACGACAACGGCTCGTTCTGTTGGCGGTAGTGTCCGTTCGATGGTCTAGAGACCTCGGTGTAATTTTTATTACGTTTGAGATGCTTTATACTTCTGGTGAATTTTTATAATAGATCTGAATCTTTTTTGAAAAATGCATGCCTGGTAAAACCAAGGGACTAATTACTTTGAGTAGATTCCACTTTTTACCCCCTGTATGTGACAATTTTGTACCCGGTTTAGGAAAAAAAAGTTCAAAGTACATCATTTAAGCAAGTTCCTTCGGTTGTTAACCCTTTCAAATTTACCAGTTTTGGTCAGCTTGTGCCATGAGTCAACATCCATATTGGTTGTGCATTTCCTTATGGGTGTTGTTGAAGCGGCAAACCGCGTGGGCAATCTGGTTAAGCCAGACTGGCTCCCTGGCTAGGGCAGCAATTGTTGCCCCTGTTTCACCACGCCAGAGTTTGGGACTACTTGTTCTATACGGGTGATCCCTCGCAATCGCAGGAGTAAGAGTAGGTACACTGGTAAGATAAATTCTTCCCCACCTTTCCACTCGGTTATGCCTTGTGTATGCTCCCAAAATTAGGGTTGTTTGTCTTATTACCCCTCCCTCCTCCACCGGTGTTGGCTAATGCACAACGCAAAACCCAATCGCCCGCCTTGTTCTCTATCGTTACTCCCAAACATCCGCCCGACGGAAGGACGGTGACGGATAGTCGTGTCCCAAGCAAGGTTTTTAATTTCGGTAACAAAATAATTTCGGACCACACCGAAATATGCGAAATTTCGGAAATTTCGCATATTTCGGAAATTATTTTGAATTTTGAAATTTCAAATTTCACTTAATTTTAATGAATTTTAACATAATTTAAATTTATTTTAAAATCAGTTTGAATCTGCATCGAATTTTGGTGTTAAAAATATTTCGGACCCCACTGAAATATGCGAAATTTCGAAAATTTCACTGAAATTTCGTTGAAATTTTTAACCCTGGTCCCAAGTTGGGGGAGTGGCTTAACCAGGTCACTCCACACTGTTTGTCGCGTCAACAGTGCCCAGGTGGAATCTACATGTGGTCTAGGGATTGACTCGATGTGCCACGTTGGATTGACAATAGACACACGTGACAACATCCATACAATGAAGCATGATTACTCGGAAGCTATGTTGTTAGTACCGGGTGACAGCCATGACTTTCATTAGCACTATAAACCACCTAGCTATGGGGGGATCTGGTGGTATTATGTTAAGGGCTAAGACGGACTCCTTTGCTCTACTTGAAAAAGAAGTGAGAGATTATCTTGTTAGAATGTTTTTTTAGCAATAGAAAGGATGGTTTTGTTTTGGATCTTTTTAATGTTTATGGGGATGCATGCACAACAAATTAGTAGATAAATTTGTAATGAAACTAGTTAACATAGCGAGGAAATCCTATGTGCCAATCATGGTTGATGCCTTGCTAGAGATTTGAACTTGACTGAGGCTATGATAAATGGAGCATTCTGTTTAATTCTGTTATTGCATAGGGTTCAAAATATGAACTAATAACAAAAACAAAACAGAGATCAAGAAACGGCGAAAGAGAAGATATCATACAACGATGCAAGCTTGTCGCTTCCTTTCAGAACCTCAGATCTCTATTTAACATGACTTTTGGATAGGGTTCTTGTCTTCCCTACATGGGAGGAATTTTTTTCCTTAATCGGTGTCAATGCACTTGCTGGAGATTTATTTGACTAAACTTCCATGATGATCTCAACTAGGTCATATCCCTGGAAACAAACAAATTTTAAATTTGAGAATGGTTGGTTTCTAAGGGCTGACCTCCATAACCAAGTAGATATATTGCTTGGCAACGGAAAAACTTCCTTGGATCCTCTAGGGAAGAAGATGGCAAAACATGGCTAAGGCTTTGAGAAAAGGGCTTAATGGTTGGGACATAAATATAGAAGGGGAATATGAGAAGTTAAGAAAGGGGTAGACTTCAGAAATTGAAAGAATTAATAAACCTTTAGAAAATGGGATGTTGACTATTTCTTATAGAAAGCTTCAGCAAACATATTGGAAGCGTAGATGAAATGGCTTCAAAGATCAAACTAAAAAGAGTTCCTAGAAGTAGATAATAAGACTATGTATTATAATTTTAAAGCTAATGGTAGAAGAAGAAATTACTACTCCCTCCATCCCAAAATAAACGTCTCAACTTTGTACTAACTTTAGAACAAATTTGTATTAAAGTTGAGGCACTTATTTTGGGACGGAGGAAGTACTAAATTAAATCAGAATGGTGGGGCGATTGATGGTCAGGAAAGCTTGAAGAGCTACATCACACGATTATATAAAAACCTCTTTGGGACGCCTACAAACACCAATGTGTATATAGACCTGGTAACCCATAAGTGTAGGGGATTTATTAGCGATAAACTGCAAATCATATGTAGCCTGGAAAATATGACCACCTATTTGTTAGTTGCCGGAAAAATATTTACTCTCAGTCAATTTTTTTGACAGCTGAATTAAAATCCGATGGTTGAGACATTTTTTTTCCTCGGTGACCCAACCTTATGTAGCACAGGTCCAACCATCTGCCACCTCCACTCGCAAAAGGCAGCACTACTGTGCGCGTCTTGCTGCCCTGTCCTGTCCAAACCACCGCCTTCACCGTGACATTATCACCTTCGGCCATCCCTCTAAACCTCCTTACAGAGAATCTTTCGTCGGTGACCCCGCATCCTCACCGTAACCGGTCAATGTCCTTCTTTTACTAACTGGGTGGCAGGCCCGGTTAGCAATCTCAAACCTTGATATTGATATATGCAATCAAGATCCTACTTTTACCGCGTTGCCCCTGGTTGTGGCATGCTCCTAACTTGCCCTCACCCAGGTCATCCCAGCCAGCCGCGTTGCGTAGATTCGGGCGGTAGGCACCTCAGGAATCGAAATTCAAGCAACTGGTGTTCAGCAAGGGTGTGACTAGATCTCAGTCGACAGAGACTCAACGAAGTCTCAGTCAAGTAACAGAACATATAAAAAAAAAAGAAAAAAATTAATCTTTTTACACGGATCTCTATGTAAGATCTAACGAATGTTAAGCCTCGGTCGATTGAGATTTAGCAGTCCGGTTCAGCAAACCCGGAAAAAAGAACTGCAAAACATATTCTGATTGATCGCCACCGTCCTCCTCGGTGCTCATTCACGTAAAGCTAGGTGAGTACGAGTAGCTGATATTTTCCTACAGCGTTGTTTAGCTGGACGCGCGTCCATCGGTGATTCGTTTGCGAGTGACCTACCTAGCTAAACATGCATGTACACGCGGAGACCGATCTCTGTCCAGTGGCCACCTTGCATGCACGTACACGCGATAACATGGCTCCGCGCCCCGGTTCTCTTCCGTCTCCACTCTGCCCCCCGCTGCCTGTAAGCATCGCTTTCAGAATTATCTTTTTGCCATGCATTCGCAAGAAAGGAAAAAAAAATCATCTTTTTGCCAGACAGCCATCGTGTCACCACTAATTCCTACATAGGACAAGCTTAACAACGATTGATACTACTACTTTTAGCTATATTATATGCAGCATCGGAGCGGACGGTCATGAAGAAGGGAGAAGCTAGCCGTACGTGGACGAAGCACTTGGCACTAGCTAGTAGTGGTGATACCGCATGCAGCACACCATCGCTGGATGCTATACGTACTCCACCGCCGACGTCGGCGGCAAAGGTAAACTCGGTAACTAAAATAGTACAGGAAAGCACGACGCACTTCTTTTTTGAAAGCTAAAAGAGCGCACTTGATGTCATGGTTAGGGAAGCTCTCAAGGCAGGAGTAATCCTGTTTGGTATTGCTTAGCGGAGGTGGAGTGAGTCTTTTCTGTCTCTAGCTTATATTATATCATTCAGAGTCCACAATAGACCAACTCAAAGTACAGGTCAGGTGTCAAGGTATTCGAGAAAAAAAGGGTCAGGTGTCAAGCTTAATTTATTACATTAAGAGTATACACTAAATAATTACTACTCCCTCCGTCCCATAATGTTTGCAAAAACGTCTTACATTATGGGACGGAGCAGTACCTTGCAAATCACGTGACCTCCTATTATCAAGCAGACAAATTTCTTCGCCTTTGACTACAACTATATATGCAAAAAATTATTCAGATTCGAAAGTTAAAAATAACATTATTGTGTTAGTAACGAATAATAGCTTCATGACATGATTTTTTACCAGCATAAATATAAGAGTGAATTCTGGTTTTTACCCCCTATTTTGACATTTTTGACACCAATTACCCCATTTAGCAGGATTTCATCTGTTTTACCCCATTTAGCAAAAGTGTTGCCACAATTTACCCTGTTTAAAATTTTGTGAGCGTTCTGACCGGCAGGTCCCAATTGTCAGTTCTAGCTGGCATGCCACATCGACGGTTTTTTATGCCTCTTTTTCTCCCCCTTTTTTTTGAGGGGCCAATGACAGTAGGAAAAGCTCCTACTGCCTTAAAAAAATATATTTATTTTTCTCCCCGTTGAACCAGTCCTTGCAACTTCTCCCAGCCGGGCTGACCAGATATGATCGCACCCGAGCAGGTCGCTCGCTTCCAACACACAGCGCCCGAGTCGGGCCGCATCACGCTGGCCTCCAATATTCACGGCACGCATCGCTCGCCTTCCTTCAAATCGCACGCACGATCCTGCCCCAAACCACTGCCTCCTGTTTGGATTCACATGTTCAAAACGGGTTGAATAATGCTTCCCATTTATAGATAGCACCATGAGCTTACAGTACAGCCGAATATATCACATATATAGATAGGTTTACTAGTTCACAACTACACAAGCTACAGAATACACCAAACAGTGGCAGTGGCAATGACAAGCTGCACAAGCAGCGGCACAAACAGTCTTCACCTTTCTTAGCTCCTACACCTTGTAAAGCTCTCCATTTGGGATGCGAATATCATCTTGTCCTCCATGGCTTCCAGGAGCTGTCACAAACCATAAAAATTATCCTCCATCTCTGCGCCTTACAACCACTGGGGGAGATCACCCCGAACGAATTGATTTCAGAGCAATTCTGACAAAGGTTCAGCAAACTGAAGAAGTAAAAGTATCGTCAATATTCAAAATGTTGAAAAATAACTTTAAATTAATGTACCTCAGTTGCAGAAGGGTGACATGTATACACATGATCTTCTAATAAGCATCTTAATTCTGTCCGAATCAAATGCTTCACCGGCCAACGCATAAGTAAGGAAAATTTCAGAATACACAAATTGCTATGATAGAGATGGTCAAAATCATGTGTAATGGGGTACGACTGAGAGGGCTTGTTTGTTCACCAACCTCACTGATTGTTTGGACCAGCCGTCGCCATAGACCCGCCATCAACTGTACACAGCCTGATGGGGTCCCTGCTATTTAGCCAAAGTAGGAAGAAGAACTGAGCGCAGCCTGATGGGGTCACGTACATGGACGTGCCTACGCCGACGCCGGCAAGCTTGACGGAGCTGTCGGATTCCATGGGGTCGTTTCTTGCCTTGATGTCGCAGCCCTACAACCCTGCTCGAGGAGGTATGACATCGCACGGCCGGCCCCTCAGCACCCGCTCCTGCCGCCGTCACCGTTGCCGCTGCCTGACAATCCCTAACCCAAGTTCAGAGCGCCTGACGGGTCCTTGCGGTCGGAAGCCTGGACGGGCAATGCAATTGATTGGGGGCGAGCAACGCAAGCAAGAAGTGACTGGAGGTGATCGAGGCGCGGCCGACTCGGGCGTTGTGCGTTGGACGCGACGTGAGCGACCTCCATCGGGCCTGGCCCAGTCGGGAGAAGCTGCGAGGACCGGTTCAGCAGGGAGAAAAATAGGCAGAAAAAAACCGTCGATGTGGTGTGCCAGCCGGACCTAACAATTGGGACCTGCCAGTCAGAACGCTCACAAAATTTTAAATAGGGTAAATTGTGGCAGAACTTTTGCTAAATGGGGTAAAACGGATGAAATCTCGCTAAATGGGGTCATTACTGTCAAAAAAGTTAAAATAGAGGGTACAAAACGGAATTCACTCTAAATATAAATATAAGGGAAAAGTATATTTTTCATCCCTGAACTCTCTCAAAAATATAGAAATGGTATCTAAAACTAGCAAATCTTAGTCTCTTAACTTTTGAAACCGGATTAGTTTAGTCCCTTCACTCAAAAAATGGTTTTTTATGCTGACTTGGCATGATTTTGACTAGTCATTGCCCACATGGCAATCTTCTTCTCCCTTCCCATTCTAACTCAACTTGGCATTTCATCAAGCAGTTGGTACATGCTCAACAACAGGAGAAAAACATAGGCTTGCAGCTTGTGTGGGTCGCGGCACGATGAGAACCGCTTTTGTTGAATCAAGGAACTAAACTAATCCGGTTTGAGAGACTAAGCTTTACCGGTTTTAGAGTTGAGGGACCATTTCTAAACTTCTGTGAGAGTTTAGGGACGAAAAATATACTTTTCCCTAAATATAAAAAGAAATTGTTAAATAAGTGTATTGGATTATACTAATTAGGCCAGGGCGTTCGACTAGGATGAACCAATTGGTTAAGTTCTTTAGGTTTTGAATAAATTTGGTGTTTCAGAACTGCTAAACATTTGGGGCACAGAGACTTGCGCCCCAAAATACATTTGGAGTAAATCAAACAATTTTGATAAACATTTGGGGCACAGAGACTTGCGCCCCTCCACAATTCATCTGGAGTAAATTCAAACTTTTTTCATAAGCATTTGAAAATCAATTTTTTGAGCTGTTTCAAAATTAATTACAAGAGTTATTTCGATGCAAGAAGAAAACGGGCCTTTAGTCCCGGTTTCCCAACCGGGACTAAGGAATCGGGACTAAAGGCCCCCCCTTTTTAGTCCCGGTTTCCCAACCGGGACTAAGGAATCGGGACTAAAGGCCCCCCTTTTTAGTCCCGGTTGTGTTACGAACCGGGACTAAAGGGGCTCCACGTGGCCGCTGCCTGGAGCGGGGCTAGAGGACCTTTAGTCCCGGTTGGTAAGGAATTTTTTTGAAATTTATTTTTGGAATTTTTTTTTGAATTTTTTTTTGGAATTTTTTTTAAGTTTTTTCCGATTTTCAAATCTTTGAATTATTTGACAATTTAACCGAGCACTCATTCCAAATCGTCTAACTTCCCGGCCGGTCACCCATCCTCTCACTACTCCAGCCCCAGCACGCTTAACTTCCCAGTTCTATTTCCCCTAGTTTCCAAGTCTACACTTGTTGTTTTCCTGACAATAGTAAGCTATCAATCCTATTAATTCTTAGGTCTTGATGTCACATGATTTAATTTTTTGAATTCCAAACAATTATTAAAATAAAATAAGTAATAATAATATTGAATTTCAATGAAAATAAAATAAGTAATAATAATCTTGAATTACAAAAATTTCAAAAAAATAAAAAATTTAAAAAAATTCAAAAATTTCAGAAAATTCAAAAATTCCAAAAAAATAAAAAATTTCAGAAATGTAAAAAATCTCAAAAAATTCAAAAAAAATTTAAAAAATTCAAAAATTTCAGAAAATTCAAAATTTTCAAAAATTTAATTTCAGAAAAAATATCAAAATTTGGAAACCCGGGACTTAAAACGTCTGAAACTCTATTCTAAACAGTAAACACTAAAGGTTCAAACCCTAAAACCTAACCCTAAACTTGGAAATCTAAACCCTATCCCTAAACCCTAAAACGTCTAAAATGTCCAAAAACTCTATTTTCCCTTTCGAAACGGAAAACAGAAAGTTTCTTCGGATAGATCTTATTTTTCTGCAAATTTTGATATATTATTTGTATTTTTCTGAATTAGAATGATTTAGTTATGATTTTTCTAGGATTAATGTGGTAAAAAGTGGACATATCGAGCGCCTGAAATTCGCCGGAACGGAAATGAATCAACATTCCGGCAAAACATAGGCCACTCGGATAGATCTTATTTTTCTGCAAATTTTGATATATTATTTGTATTTTTCTGAATTAGAATGATTTAGTTATGACTTTTCTAGGATTAATGTGGTAAAAACGGTCAAAATTTCTATACCAACTAGACACTAAAACCTAACTACATCTCAAAGGATTTTATTTTTTGAATATTTTATCATTTTCGTTTATTTTCTACAAAACTAAAAAAGGCAGTCCACCGGGGGGGGGGGGGGGGGTAGGCATGAGAGAAAAAAAAACCTTTAGTCCCGGTTGGTGTCTCCAACCGGGACTAAAGGTAGACCTTTAGTCCCGGTTGGAGACACCAACCGGGACTAAAGGTTTTTTTGGCTATTTTTTTATGAGAGAGAAAAAAACCTTTAGTCCCGGTTGGTGTCTCCAACCGGGACTAAAGGGGATCACTTTAGTCCCGGTTGATGTCTCCAACCGGGACTAAAGGGGAACTTCTTTTTCTGGTTTTTGGCCTCCGGGCCCTCGTTGTAGTAGTACTTCCACGTGGCGCCGTCTCCGACGCCGTGCACACATCCATATTGCGGCCGCTGGTCCAAAGGGAGTCCCTTCAGTTGGTTCAAGGCCCGGTTGAGAGGGGTGTCCCACTTGGGCCTCATCGACGACTGAGACGACGAGTCGCTTTGGGCCGCAAGCCTGTGTTGTTCCTTCTGCAAAAGGAACGTGAACCGTTTACGAATGTTACTACAACGTGTAGTCCACTTGATCAGAAGCTAAATGTAAGGTGGTAAAAGAATAATTACCTGTAATCTAATCAATTTCCTCGTGATCGGGTCCGTGTACCAAACCTTCTTTTCCTTGTCCCACTTGTACCGGGCCGTGATAAAGTCACGCTCCTGCGGGTCGGTGAACTCCGCGTAGGGGTCTGGGATCCCCGCGGCTTCACGTTCAGCGTCCTTCTTATCCCATATGGGCATCTTGCCAATGTAGCCACGGCTTCCGAGGCGTTGGTTCCCCGTGTTCCTTTGCTGAAGGCCCTTGTATTTTTCAGACTTAATCTTGGCTGCCTCGGTAGCGGAAGTGTCCTTGAACTTTTCGAACTCCTCTGCCGTAAGTGTCGGATTGTCCGCCAAAATCTTGGGCAGGGGTTCGTTAGCATCAATCGCTCGTTTCACCCTCCCTTTCCAGGCGGCCAAATCGTTGCTAAACATGCCCATGGCGTGGTTATTGATACCTTTCATGGCATCAGCATCCCACGGGTTTTCTATGCGGTCATCCCGGCCGGGGAACTGGAATCTCTTGTGCAGCTTCGTTAGGAGCAAGTGCTCCAGATGTGGTTTCTTCCTTAAGTCATTGCCGTTGATGCTCGCGGTTTCCCGTAGGATGCATCCGACTTGGTTGCCGTAGCACTTGCGAGGTTCATCCGGCGCTACTGGCTCGAATTTACCGGGGTGCATCTCTGTGACCAGGATTCTTCCGATGCCGAGTTTGTTAGGGCGTCGTGTCCTCTGCTTCTTCTGCTTCTTTTTTTCGTTACCGCCTTCGGCGCCAGTACCTTCGGCGCCGGTCTCGGCGCCGCCATCGGTGTCAGTGCCATCGGTGTCGATGTTGGCGGCAGTACCATCGTCCGCTATGACCAGGTCGCCCTGCAAACCTTCTGTTTGCTGACTAGACAAAAAGTCGAGGTAATCATGTTCACGGTCATATTGTATGTCGTCGGCAGCGTGGTCAGAAGCCCCGGTCTCGTCGTTGTTCGACATGTTTCTTACGATTAAGTCTGCTCGTTTAATTCTTAAACAATAATAAAATGAGTAATGACATAAAAAAAGGCCTATGGTTTGCCGGAATGCCGTTTCATTCTTGTCCCAGCAAATACCGGGCACTCGATATGCCTACTTTCTAGCACAAGTCATGCCGAAATTCACGGGAATTTTTGGCATCACCTTTGCTAAAAAGTGGACATATCGAGCGCCTGAAATTCGCCGGAACAGAAATGAATCAACATTTCGGCAAAACATAGGCCACTCGGATAGATCTTATTTTTCTGCAAATTTTGATATATTATTTGTATTTTTCTGAATTAGAATGATTTAGTTATGATTTTTCTAGAATTAATGTGGTAAAAAGTGGACATATCGAGCGCCTGAAATTCACCGGAACGGAAATGAATCAACATTCCGGCAAAACATAGGCCACTCGGATAAATCTTATTTTTCCGCAAATTTTGATATATTATTTGTATTTTTCTGAATTAGAATGATTAAGTTATGATTTTTCTAGGATTAATGTGGTAAAAACGGTCAAAATTTCTATACCAACTAGACACTAAAACCTAACTACATCTCAAAGGATTTTATTTTTTGAAGATTTTATCATTTTCGTCTATTTACTACAAAACTAAAAAAGGCGGTCCACCGGGGGGGGGGGGGGTAGGCATGAGAGAAAAAAAAACCTTTAGTCCCGGTTGGTGTCTCCAACCGGGACTAAAGATAGACCTTTAGTCCCGGTTGAAGACACCAACCGGGACTAAAGGTTTTTTTTGGCTATTTTTTTATGAGAGAGAAAAAAACCTTTAGTCCCGGTTGGTGTCTCCAACCGGGACTAAAGGGGATCACTTTAGTCCCGGTTGGTGTCTCCAACCAGGACTAAAGGGGAACTTCTTTTTCTGCTTTTTTGCCTCCGGGCCCTCGTTGTAGTAGTACTTCCACGTGGCGCCGTCTCCGACGCCGTGCACACGTCCATATTGCGGCCGCTGGTCCAAAGGGAGTCCCTTCAGTTGGTTCAAGGCCCGGTAGAGAGGGGTGTCCCACTTGGGCCTCATCGACGACTGAGACGACGAGTCGCTTTGGGCCGCAAGCCTGTGTTGCTCCTTCTGCAAAAGGAACGTGAACCGTTTACGAATGTTACTACAACGTGTAGTCCACTTGATCAGAAGCTAAATGTAAGGTGGTAAAAGAATAATTACCAGTAATCTAATCAATTTCCTTGTGATCGGGTCCGTGTACCAAACCTTCTTTTCCTTGTCCCACTTGTACCGGGCCCTGATGAAGTCACGCTCCTGCGGGTCGCTGAACTCCGCGTAGGGGCCTGGGATTCCCGCGGCTTCATGTTCCGCGTCCTCCTTATCCCATATGGGCATCTTGCTAATGTAGCCACGGCTTCCGAGGCGTTGGTTCCCTGTGTTCCTTTGCTGAAGGCCCTTGTATTTCTCAGACTTAATCTTGGCTGCCTCGGTAGCGGAAGTGTCCTTGAACTTTTCGAACTCCTCTGCCGTAAGTGTCGGATTGTCTGCCAAATCTTGGGCAGGGGTTCTTTAGCATCAATCACTCGTTTCACCCTCCCTTTCCAGGCGGCCGAATCGTTGCTAAACATGCCCATGGCATGGTTATTGATACCTTTCATGCCAGCATCATCCCACGGGTTTTCTATGCGGTCATCCCTGCCGGGGAACTGGAATCTCTTGTGCAGCTTCGTTAGGATCAAGTGCTCCAGATGTGGTTTCTTCCTTAAGTCATTGCCGTTGATGCTCGCGGTTTCCCGTAGGATGCATCCGACTTGGTTGCCGTAGCACTTGCGAGGTTCATCACGCGCTACTGGCTTGAATTTACCGGGGTGCATCTCTGTGACCAGGATTCTTCCGATGCCGAGTTTGTTAGGGCGTCGTGTCCTCTGATTCTTCTGCTTCTTCTTTTCGTTACTGCCTTCGGCGCCGGTCTCGACGCCACCATCGGTGCCGGTGCCATCGGTGTCGATGTCGGCGGCAGTACCATCGTCCGCTATGACCAGGTCGCCCTGCAAACCTTCTGTTTGCTGACTAGACAAAAAGTCGAGGTAATCATGTTCACGGTCATATTGTATGTCGTCGGCAGCGTGGTCAGAAGCCCCGGTCTTGTCGTTGTTCGACATGTTTCCTACAATTAAGTCTGCTCGTTTAATTCTTAAACTATAAAAAAAATGAGTAATGACATAAAAAAAGGCCTATGGTTTGCCGGAATGCCGTTTCATTCCAGTCCCAGCAAATGCCGGGCACTCGATATGCCAACTTTCTAGCACAAGTCATGCCGAAATTCACGGGAAATTTCGGCATGACCTTTGCTAAAAAGTGGACATATCGAGCGCCTGAAATTCGCCGGAACGGAAATGAATCAACATTCCGGCAAAACCTAGCCCACTCGGATAGATCTTATTTTTCTGCAAATTTTGATATATTATTTGTATTTTTCTGAATTAGAATGATTTAGTTATGATTTTTCTAGGATTAATGTGGTAAAAAGTGGACATATTGAGGGCCTGAAATTCGCCGGAACGGAAATGAATCAACATTCCGGCAAAACATAGGCCACTCGGATAGATCTTATTTTTCTGCAAATTTTGATATATTATTTGTATTTTTCTGAATTAGAATGATTTAGTTATGATTTTTCTAGGATTAATGTGGTAAAAACGGTCAAAATTTCTATACCAACTAGACACTAAAACCTAACTACATCTCAAAGGATTTTATTTTTTGAAGATTTTATCATTTTCGTTTATTTTCTACAAAACTAAAAAAGGCGGTCCATCGGGGGGGGGGGGGGGGGGGAGGTAGGCACGAGAGAGAAAAAACCTTTAGTCCCGGTTGGTGTCTCCAACCGGGACTAAAGATAGACCTTTAGTCCCGGTTGGAGACACCAACCGGGACTAAAGGTTTTTTTTGGCTATTTTTTTATGAGAGAGAAAAAAACCTTTAGTCTCGGTTGGTGTCTCCAACCGGGACTAAAGGGGATCACTTTAGTCCCGGTTGGTGTCTCCAACCGGGACTAAAGGGGAACTTCTTTTTCTAGCTTTTTGGCCTCCGGGCCCTCGTTGTAGTAGTACTTCCACGTGGCGCCGTCTCCGACGCCGTGCACACGTCCATATTGCGGCCGCTGGTCCAAAGGGAGTCCCTTCAGTTGGTTCAAGGCCCGGTTGAGAGGGGTGTCCCACTTGGGCCTCATCGACGACTGAGACGATGAGTCGCTTTGGGGAGCAAGCCTGTGTTGCTCCTTCTGCAAAAGGAACGTGAACCGTTTACGAATGTTTCTACAACGTGTAGTCCACTTGATCAGAAGCTAAATGTAAGGTGGTAAAAGAATAATTACCAGTAATCTAATCAATTTCCTCGTGATCGGGTCCGTGTACCAAACCTTCTTTTCCTTGTCCCACTTGTACCGGGCCCTGATGAAGTCACGCTCCTGCGGGTCGCTGAGCTCCTCGCAGGGTCTGGGATCCCCGCGGCTTCACGTTCCGCGTCCTCCTTATCCCATATGGGCATCTTGCCAATGTAGCCACGGCTTCCGAGGCGTTGGTTCCCCGTGTTCCTTTGTTGAAGGTCCTTGTATTTCTCAGACTTAATCTTGGCTGCCTCGGTAGCGGAAGTGTCCTTGAACTTTTCGAACTCCTCTGCCGTAAGTGTCGGATTGTCCGCCAAAATCTTGGGCAGGGGTTCGTTAGCATCAATCGCTCGTTTCAGCCTCCTTTTCCAAGCGGCCAAATCGTTGCTAAACATGCCCATGGCGTGGTTATTGATACCTTTCATGGCAGCATCATCCCACGGGTTTTCTATGCGGTCATCCCGGCCGGGGAACTGGAATCTCTTGTGCAGCTTTGTTAGGAGCAAGTGCTCCAGATGTGGTTTCTTCCTTAAGTCATTGTCGTTGATGCTCGCGGCTTCCCGTAGGATGCATCCGACTTGGTTGCCGTAGCACTTGCGAGGTTCATCCGGCGCTACTGGCTTGAATTTACCGGGGTGCATCTCTGTGACCAGGATTCTTTTGATGCCGAGTTTGTTAGGGCGTCGTGTCCTCTGCTTCTTCTGCTTCTTCTTTTCGTTACCGCCTTCGGCGCCGGTCTCGGCGCCGCCATCGGTGCCGGTGCCAACGGTGTCGATGTCGGCGGCAGTACCATCGTCCGCTATGACCAGGTCGCCCTGCAAACCTTCTGTTTGCTGACTAGACAAAAAGTCGAGGTAATCATGTTCACGGTCATATTGTATGTCGTCGGCAGCGTGGTCAGAAGCCCCGGTCTCGTCGTTGTTCGACATGTTTCCTACGATTAAGTCTGCTCGTTTAATTCTTAAACTATAATAAAATGAGTAATGACATAAAAAAAGGCCTATGGTTTGCCGGAATGCCATTTCATTCCCGTCACAGCAAATACCGGGCACTCGATATGCCTACTTTCTAGCACAAGTCATGCCGAAATTCACGGGAAATTTCGGCATGACCTTTGCTAAAAAGTGGACATATCGAGCGCCTGAAATTCGCCGGAACAGAAATGAATCAACCTTCCGGCAAAACATAGGCCACTCGGATAGATCTTATTTTCTGCAAATTTTGATATATTATTTGTATTTTTCTGAATCAGAATGATTTAGTTATGATTTTTCTAGGATTAATGTGGTAAAAAGTGGACATATCGAGCGCCTGAAATTCGCCGGAACGGAAATGAATCAACATTCCGGCAAAACATAGGCCACTCGGATAGATCTTATTTTTCTGCAAATTTTGATATATTATTTGTATTTTTCTGAATTAGAATGACTTAGTTATGATTTTTCTTGGATTAATGTGGTAAAAACGGTCAAAATTTCTATACCAACTAGACACTAAAACCTAACTACATCTCAAAGGATTTTATTTTTTGAAGATTTTATCATTTTCGTTTATTTTCTACAAAACTAAAAAAGGCGATCCACCGGGGGGGGGGGGGGGGGTAGGCATGAGAGAAAAAAAAACCTTTAGTCCCGGTTGGTGTCTCCAACCGGGACTAAAGATAGACCTTTAGTCCCGATTGAAGACACCAACCGGGACTAAAGGTTTTTTTTGGCTATTTTTTTATGAGAGAGAAAAAAACCTTTAGTCCCGGTTGGTGTCTCCAACCGGGACTAAAGGGGATCACTTTAGTCCCGGTTGGTGTATCCAGCCAGGACTAAAGCGGAACTTCTTTTTCTGCTTTTTGGCCTCCGGGCCCTCGTTGTAGTAGTACTTCCACGTGGCGCCGTCTCCGACGCCGTGCACACGTCCATATTGTGGCCGCTGGTCCAAAGGGAGTCCCTTCAGTTGGTTCAAGGCCCGGTTGAGAGGGGTGTCCCACTTGGGCCTCATCGACGACTGAGACGACGAGTTGATTTGGGCCGCAAGCCTGCGTTGCTCCTTCTGCAAACGGAACGTGAACCGTTT
Organism: Elymus sibiricus; assembly: GCA_039707655.1. Lineage (NCBI taxonomy): Eukaryota > Viridiplantae > Streptophyta > Magnoliopsida > Poales > Poaceae > Elymus > Elymus sibiricus. The sequence goes on along the minus strand of CM077676.1, from coordinate 208,879,832 downwards.
ACGAATGTTACTACAACATGTAGTCCACTTGATAAGAAGCTAAATGTAAGGTGGTAAAAGAATAATTACCAGTAATCTAATCAATTTCCTCGTGATCGGGTCCGTGTACCAAACCTTCTTTTCCTTGTCCCACTTGTACCGGGCCCTGATGAAGTCACGCTCCTGCGGGTCGGTGAACTCCGCGTAGGGGTCTGGGATCCCCGCGGCTTCACGTTCCGCGTCCTCCTTATCCCATATGGGCCTCTTGCCAATGTAGCCACGGCTTCCGAGGCGTTGGTTCCCCGTGCTCCTTTGCTGAAGGCCCTTGTATTTCTCAGACTTAATCTTGGCTGCCTCGGTAGCGGAAGTGTCCTTGAACTTTTCGAACTCCTCTGCCGTAAGTGTCGGATTGTCCGCCAAAATCTTGGGCAGGGGTTCGTTAGCATCAATCGCTCGTTTCACTCTCCCTTTCCAGGCGGCCAAATCATTGCTAAACATGCCCATGGCGTGGTTATTGATACATTTCATGGCAGCATCATCCCATGGGTTTTCTATGCGGTCATCCCGGCCGGGGAACTGGAATCTCTTGTGCAGCTTCGTTAGGAGCAAGTGCTCCAGATGTGGTTTCTTCCTTAAGTCATTGCCGTTGATGCTCGCGGTTTCCCGTAGGATGCATCCGACTTGGTTGCCGTAGCACTTGCGAGGTTCATCCGTCGCTACTGGCTTGAATTTACCGGGGTGCATCTCTATGACCAGGATTCTTCCGATGCCGAGTTTATTAGGGCGTCGTGTCCTATGCTTCTTCTGCTTCTTCTTTTCGTTACCGCCTTCGGCGCCGGTCTCGGCGCCGCCATCGGTGTCGATGTCGGCGGCAGTACCATCGTCCGCTACGACCAGGTCGCCCTGCAAACCTTCTATTTGCTAACTAGACAAAAAGTCGAGGTAATCATGTTCACAGTCATATTGTATGTCATCGGCAGCGTGGTCAGAAGACCCGGTCTCGTCGTTGTTCGACATGTTTCCTACGATTAAGTCTACTCGTTTAATTCTTAAACTATAATAAAATGAGTAATGACATAAAAAAAGGCCTGCCGGAATGCCGTTTCATTCCCGTCCCAGCAAATGCCGGGCACTCGATATGCCTACTTTCTAGCACAAGTCATGCCGAAATTCACGGGAAATTTCAGCATGACCTTTGCTAAAAAGTGGACATATCGAGCGCCTAAAATTCGCCGGAATGGAAATGAATCAACATTCCGACAAAACATAGGCCACTCGGATAGATCTTATTTTTCTGCAAATTTTGATATATTATTTGTATTTTTCTGAATTATAATGATTTAGTTATGATTTTTCTAGGATTAATGTGGTAAAAAGTGGACATATCGAGCGCCTGAAATTCGCCGAAACGGAAATGAATCAACATTCCGGCAAAACATAGGCCACTCGGATAGATCTTATTTTTCTGCAAATTTTGATATATTATTTGTATTTTTCTGAATTAGAATGATTTAGTTATGATTTTTCTAGGATTAATGTGGTAAAAACGGTCAAAATTTCTATACCAACTAGACACTAAAACCTAACTACATCTCAAAGGATTTTATTTTTTGAAGATTTTATCATTTTTGTTTATTTTCTACAAAACTAAAAAAGGCGGTCCACCGAGGGGGGGGGGTAGGCATGAGAGAAAAAAAAACCTTTAGTCCCGGTTGGTGTCTCCAACCGGGACTAAACATAGACCTTTAGTCCCGGTTGGAGACATCAACCGGGACTAAAGGTTTTTTTTGGCTATTTTTTATGAGAGAGAAAAAAACCTTTAGTCCCGAATGGTGTCTCCAACCGGGACTAAAGGGGATCACTTTAGTCCCGGTTGGTGTCTCCAACCGGGACTAAAGGGGAACTTCTTTTTCTGCTTTTTGGCCTCCGGGCCCTCGTTGTAGTAGTACTTCCACGTGGCGCCGTCTCCAACGCCGTGCACACGTCCATATTGCGTCCGCTGGTCCAAAGGGAGTCCCTTCAGTTGGTTCAAGGCCCGGTTGAGAGGGGTGTCCCACTTGGGCCTCATCGATGACTGAGACGACGAGTCGCTTTGGGCCGCAAGCCTGTGTTGCTCCTTGTGCAAAAGGAACGTGAACCGTTTATGAATGTTACTACAATGTGTAGTCCACTTGATTAGAAGCTAAATGTGAGGTGGTAAAAGAATAATTACTAGTAATCTAATCAATTTCCTCGTGATCGGGTCCGTGTACCAAACCTTCTTTTCCTTGTCCCACTTGTACCGGGCCCTGATGAAGTCACGCTCCTGCGGGTCGGTGAACTCCGCATAGGGGTCTGGGATCCCCGTGGCTTCACGTTCCGCGTCCTCCTTATCCCATATGGGCCTCTTGCCAATGTAGCCACGGCTTCCAAGGTGTTGATTCCCCATGTTCCTTTGCTGAAGGCCCATGTATTTCTCAGACTTAATCTTGGCTGCCTCGGTAGCGGAAGTGTCCTTCAACTTTTCAAACTCCTCTGTCGTAAGTGTCGGATTGTCCGCCAAAATCTTGGGCAGGGGTTCGTTAGCATCAATCGCTCGTTTCACCCTCCCTTTCCAGGCGGCCAAATCGTTGCTAAACATGCCCATGGCGTGGTTATTGATACCTTTCATGGCAGCATGATCCCTCGGGTTTTCTATGCGGTCATCTCGGCCGGGGAACTGGAATCTCTTGTGCAGCTTCGTTAGGAGCAAGTGCTCCAGATGTGGTTTCTTCCTTAAGTCATTGTCGTTGATGCTCGCGGCTTCCCGTAGGATGCATCCGACTTGGTTGCCGTAGCACTTGCGAGGTTCATCCGGCGTTACTGGCTCAAATTTACGGGGGTGCATCTCTGTGACCAGGATTCTTCCGATGCCGAGTTTGTTAGGGCGTCATGTCCTCTGCTTCTTCTGCTTCTTCTTTTCGTTACCGCCTTCGACGCCGGTCTCGGCGCCGCCATCGGTGCGGTGCCATCGGTGCCATCGGTGTCGATGTCGGCGGCAGTACCATCGGCCGCTATGACAAGGTCGCCCTGCAAACCTTCTGTTTGCTGACTAGACAAAAAGTCGAGGTAATCATGTTCACGGTCATATTGTATGTCGTCGACAGCGTGGTCAGAAGCCCCGGTCTCGTCGTTGTTCGACATGTTTCCTATGATTAAGTCTGCTCGTTTAATTCTTAAACTATAATAAAATGAGTAATGACATAAAAAAAGGCCTATGGTTTGCCGGAATGCCGTTTCATTCCCGTCCCAGCAAATGTCGGGCACTCGATATGCCTAGTTTCTAGCACAAGTCATGCCGAAATTCACGGGAAATTTCGGCATGACCTTTGCTAAAAAGTGGACATATCGAGCGCCTGAAATTCGCTGGAACGGAAATGAATCAACATTCCGGCAAAACATAGGCCACTCGGATAGATCTTATTTTTCTGCAAATTTTGATATATTAATTGTATTTTTCTAAATTAGAATGATTTAGTTATGATTTTTCTAGGATTAATGTGGTAAAAAGTGGACATATCGAGCGCCTGAAATTCGTCGGAACGGAAATGAATCAACATTCTGGAAAAACATAGGCCACTCGGATAGATCTTATTTCTACAAATTTAGATATATTATTTGTATTTTTCTGAATTAGAATGATTTAGTTATGATTTTTCTAGGATTAATGTGGTAAAAACGGTCAAAATTCATATTTCAAAATTTCTATACCAACTAGACACTAAAACCTAACTACATCTCAAAGGATTTTAGTTTTTGAAGATTTTATCATTTTCGTTTATTTTCTACAAAACTAAAAAAGGCGGTCCACCGGGGGGGGGGGGGGGGGTAGGCATGAGAGAAAAAAAAAACCTTTAGTCCCGGTTGGTGTCTCCAACCGGGACTAAAGATAGACCTTTAGTCCCGGTTGGAGACACCAACCGGGACTAAAGGTTTTTTTGGCTATTTTTTTATGAGAGAGAAAAAAACCTTTAGTCCCGGTTTATGTCTCCAACCGGGACTAAAGGGGATCACTTTAGTCCCGGTTGGTGTCTCCAACCGGGACTTAAGGGGAACTTCTTTTTCTGCTTTATGGCCTCCGGGCCCTCGTTGTAGTAGTACTTCCACGTGGCGCCGTCTCCGACGCCGTGCACACGTCCATATTGCGGCCGCTGGTCCAAAGGGAGTCCCTTCAGTTGGTTCAAGGCCCGGTTGAGAGGGGTATCCCACTTGGGCCTCATCGACGACTGAGACGACGAGTCGCTTTGGGCCGCAAGCCTGTGTTGCTCCTTCTGCAAAAGGAACGTGAACCGTTTACGAATGTTACTACAACGTGTAGTCCACTTGATCACAAGCTAAATGTAAGGTGGTAAAAGAATAATTACCAGTAATCTAATCAATTTCCTCGTGATCGGGTCCGTGTACCAAACCTTCTTTTCCTTGTCCCACTTGTACCGGGCCCTGATGAAGTAACGCTCCTGCGGGTCGGTGAACTCTGCGTAGGGGTCTGGGATCCCCGTGGCTTCACGTTCCGCGTCCTCCTTATCCCATATGGGCCTCTTGCCAATGTAGCCACGGCTTCCGAGGTGTTGGTTCCCCATGTTCCTTTGCTGAAGGCCCTTGTATTTCTCAGACTTAATCTTGGCTGCCTCGCTAGCGGAAGTGTCCTTGAACTTTTCAAACTCCTCTGTCGTAAGTGTCGGATTGTCCGCCAAAATCTTGGGCAGGGGTTCGTTAGCATCAATCGCTCGTTTCACCCTCCCTTTCCAAGCGGCCAAATCGTTGCTAAACATGCCCATGGCGTGGTTATTGATACATTTCATGGCAGCATCATCCCACGGGTTTTCTATGCGGTCATCCCGGCCGGGGAACTGGAATCTCTTGTGCAGCTTCGTTAGGAGCAAGTGCTCCAGATGTGGTTTCTTCCTTAAGTCATTGTCGTTGATGCTCGCGGTTTCCCATAGGATGCATCCGACTTGGTTGCCGTAGCACTTGCGAGGTTCATCCGGCGTTACTGGCTCGAATTTACCGGGGTGCATCTCTGTGACCAGGATTCTTCTGATGTCGAGTTTGTTAGGGCGTCGTGTCCTCTGCTTCTTCTGCTTCTTCTTTTCGTTACCGCCTTCGACGCCGGTCTCGGCGCCGCCATCGGTGCGGTGCCATCGGTGCCATCGGTGTCGATGTCGGCGGCAGTACCATCGTCCGCTATGACCAGGTCGCCCTGCAAACCTTCTGTTTGCTGACTAGACAAAAAGTCGAGGTAATCATGTTCACGGTCATATTGTATGTCGTCGACAGCGTGGTCAGAAGCCCCGGTCTCGTCGTTGTTCGACATGTTTCCTACGATTAAGTCTGCTCGTTTAATTCTTAAACTATAATAAAATGAGTAATGACATAAAAAAAGGCCTATGGTTTGCCGGAATGCCGTTTCATTCCCGTCCCAGCAAATGTCGGGCACTCGATATGCCTAGTTTCTAGCACAAGTCATGCCGAAATTCACGGGAAATTTCGGCATGACCTTTGCTAAAAAGTGGACATATCGAGCGCCTGAAATTCGCCGGAACGGAAATGAATCAACATTCCGGCAAAACATAGGCCACTCGGATAGATCTTATTTTTCTGCAAATTTTGATATATTATTTGTATTTTTCTGAATTAGAATGATTTAGTTATGATTTTTCTAGGATTAATGTGGTAAAAAGTGGACATATCGAGCGCCTGAAATTCGTCGGAACGGAAATGAATCAACATTCCGGAAAAACATAGGCCACTCGGATAGATCTTATTTTTCTGCAAATTTTGATATATTATTTGTATTTTTCTGAATTAGAGTGATTTATTTATGATTTTTCTAGGATTAATGTGGTAAAAACGGTCAAAATTCATATTTCAAAATTTCTATACCAACTAGACACTAAAACCTAACTACATCTCAAAGTATTTTATCATTTTCGTTTATTTTCTACAAAACTAAAAAAGGCGGTCCACCGGGGGGGGGGGGGGGGGTAGGCATGAGAGAAAAAAAAACCCTTTGTCCCGGTTGGTCTCTCCAACCGGGACTAAAGATAGACCTTTAGTCCCGGTTGGAGACGCCAACCGGGACTAAAGGTATTTTTTGGCTATTTTTTTATGAGAGAGAAAAAAACCTATAGTCCCGGTTGGTGTCTCCAACCGGGACTAAAGGTGATCACTTTAGTCCCGGTTGGTTTCTCCAACCGGGACTAAAGGGGAACTTCTTTTTCTGCTTTTTGGCCTCCGGGCCCTCGTTGTAGTAGTACTTCCACGTGGCGCCGTCTGCGATGCCGTGCACACATCCATATTGCGGCCGCTGGTCCAAAGGGAGTCCCTTCAGTTGGTTCAAGGCCCGGTTGAGAGGGGTGTCCCACTTGGGCCTCATCGACGACTGAGACGACGTGTCGCTTTGGGCCGCAAGCCTGTGTTGCTCCTTCTGCAAAAGAACAAGAACCGTTTACGAATGTTACTACAACGTGTAGTCCACTTGATCAGAAGCTAAATGTAAGGTGATAAAAGAATAATTACCAGTAATCTAATCAATTTCCTCGTGATCGGGTCCGCGTACCAAACCTTCTTTTCCTTGTCCCACTTGTACCGGGCCCTAATGAAGTCACGCTCCTGCGGGTCGGTGAACTCTGCGTAGGGGTCTGGGATCCCCGTGGCTTCACGTTCGGTGTTCTCCTTATCCCATATGGGCCTCTTGCCAATGTAGCCACGGCTTCCGAGGCGTTGGTTCCCCTTGTTCCTTTGCTGAAGGCCCTTGTATTTCTCAGACTTAATCTTGGCTGCCTCGGTAGCGGAAGTGTCCTTGAACTTTTTGAACTCCTCTGCCGTAAGTGTCGGATTGTCCGCCAAAATCTTGGGCAGGGGTTCATTAGCATCAATCGCTCGTTTCACCCTCCCTTTCCAGGCGGCCAAATCGTTGCTAAACATGCCCATGGCGTGGTTATTGATACCTTTCATGGTAGCATCATCCCACGGGTTTTCTATGCGGTCATCCCGGCCGGGGAACTGGAATCTCTTGTGCAGCTTCGTTAGGAGCAAGTGCTCCAGATGTTGTTTCTTCCTTAAGTCATTGTCGTTGATGCTCGCGGTTTCCCGTAGGATGCATCCGACTTGGTTGCCGTAGCACTTGCGAGGTTCATCCGGCGCTACTGGCTCGAATTTACCGGGGTGCATCTCTGTGACCAGGATTCTTCCGATGCCGAGTTTGTTAGGGCGTCGTGTCCTCTGCTTCTTCTGCTTCTTCTTTTCGTTACCGCCTTCGGCGCCGGTCTCGGCGCCGCCATCGGTGCCGGTGCCATCGGTGTCGATGTCGGCGGCAGTACCATCGTCTGCTATGACCAGGTCGCCCTGCAAACCTTCTGTTTGCTTACTAGACAAAAAGTCGAGGTAATCATGTTCACGGTCATATTGTATGTCGTCGGCAGCGTGGTCAGAAGCCCCGGTCTCGTCGTTGTTCGACATGTTTCCTACGATTAAGTCTGCTCGTTTAATTCTTAAACTATAATAAAATGAGTAATGACATAAAAAAAAGGCCTATGGTTTGCCGGAATGCCGTTTCATTCCCGTCCCAGCAAATGCCGGGCACTTGATATGCCTACTTTCTAGCACAAGTCATGCCGAAATTTCGGCATGACCTTTGCTAAAAAGTGGACATATCGAGCTCCTGAAATTCGCCCGAATGGAAATGAATCAACATTCCGGCAAAACATAGGCCACTCGGATAGATCTTATTTTTCTACAAATTTTGATATATTATTTGAATTTTTCTGAATTAGAATGATTTAGTTGTGATTTTTCTAGGATTAATGTGGTAAAAAGTGGACATATCGAGTGCCTGAAATTCGCCGGAACGGAAATAAATCAACATTCCGGCAAAACATAGGCCACTCAGATAGATCTTATTTTTCTGCAAATTTTGATATATTATTTGTATTTTTCTGAATTAGAATGAATTTGTTATGATTTTTCTAGGATTAATGTGGTAAAAACGGTCAAAATTCATATTTCAAAATTTCTATACCAACTAGACACTAAGACCTAACTAGATCTCAAAGGATTTTATTTTTTGAAGACTTTATCATTTTTGTTTATTTTCTACAAAACTAAAAAATGCGGTCCACCAGGGGGGGGGGGTAGGCATGAGAGAAAAAAAACCTTTAGTCCCGGTTGGAGACACCAACCGAGACTAAAGGTTTTTTTGGCTATTTTTTTATGAGAGAGAAAAAAACCTTTAGTCCCGGTTGGTGTCTCCAACCGGGACTAAAGGGGAACTTCTTTTTCTGATTTTTGGCCTCCGGGCCCTCGTTGTAGTAGTACTTCCACGTGGCGCCGTCTCCGACGCCGTGCACACGTCCATATTACGGCCGCTGGTCCAAAGGGAGTCCCTTCAGTTGGTTCAAGGCCCGGTTGAGAGGGGTGTCCCACTTGGGCTTCATCGACGACTGAGACGACGAGTCGCTTTGGGCCGCAAGCCAGTGTTGCTCCTTCTGCTAAAGGAACGTGAACCGTTTACGAATGTTACTACAACGTGTAGTCCACTTGATCATAAGCTAAATGTAATGCGGTGAAAGAATAATTACCAGTAATCTAATCAATTTCCTCATGATCGGGTCCGTGTACCAAACCTTCTTTTCCTTGTCCCACTTGTACCGGGCCCTGATGAAGTCACGCTCCTGCGGGTCGGTGAACTCCGCGTAGGGGTCTGGCATCCCCGCAGCTTCATGTTCCGCGTCCTCCTTATCCCATATGGGCCTCTTGCCAATGTAACCACAGCTTCGGAGGTGTTGGTTCCCCGTGTTCCTTTGCTGAAGGCCCTTGTATTTCTCAGACTTAATCTTGGCTGCCTCGGTTGCGGAAGTGTCCTTGAACTTTTCGAACTCCTCTGCCGTAAGTGTCGGATTGTCCGCCAGAATCTTGGGTAGTGGTTCGTTAGCATCAATCACTCGTTTCACCCTCCCTTTCCAGGCGGCCCAATCGTTGCTAAACATGCCCATGGCGTGGTTATTGATACCTTTCATGGCAGCATCATCCCACGGGTTTTCTATGCGGTCATCCCGACCGGGGAACTGGAATCCCTTGTGCAGCTTCGTTAGGAGCAAGTGCTCCAGATGTGGTTTCTTCCTTAAGTCATTGTCGTTGATGCTCGCGGTTTCTCGTAGGATGCATCCGACTTGGTTGCCGTAGCACTTGCGAGGTTCATCCGGCGCTACTGGCTCGAATTTACCGGGGTGCGTCTCTGTGACCAGGATTCTTCCGATGCCGAGTTTGTTAGGGCGTCGTGTCCTCTGCTTCTTCTTTTCGTTACCGCCTTCGGCGCCGGTACCTTCGGCGCCGGTCTCGGCGCCTTCATCGGTGCCGGTGCCATCGGTGTCGATGTCGGCGGCAGTACCATCGTCCGCTATGAACAGGTTGCCCTGCAAACCTTCTGTTTGCTGACTAGACAAAAAGTCGAGGTAATCATGTTCACGGTCATATTGTATGTCGTCGGCAGCGTGGTCAGAAGCCCCGGTCTCGTCGTTGTTCGACATGTTTCCTACGATTAAGTCTGCTCGTTTAACTCTTAAAGTATAATAAAATGAGTAATGACATAAAAAGAGGCCTATGGTTTGCCGGAATGCCGTTTCATTCCCGTCCTAGCAAATGCCGGGCACTCGATATGCCTACTTTCTAGCACAAGTCATACCAAAATTCACGGGAAATTTTGGCATGACCTTTGCTAAAAAGTGGACATATCGAGCGCCTGAAATTCGCCGGAACGGAAATGAATCAACATTCCGGCAAAACATAGGCCACTCGGATAGATCTTATTTTTCTGCAAATTTTGATATATTATTTTTATTTTTCTGAATTAGAATGATTTAGTTATGATTTTTCTAGGATTAATGTGGTAAAAAGTGGACATATCGAGCGCCTGAAATTCGCCGGAACGGAAATGAATCAACATTCCGGCAAAACATAGGCCACTCGGATAGATCATATTTTTCTGCAAATTTTGATATATTATAGGTATTTTTCTGAATTAGAATGATTTAGTTATCATTTTCTAGGATTAATGTGGTAAAAACAGTCAAAATTCATATTTCAAAATTTCTATACCAACTAGACACTAAAACCTAACTACATCTCAAATGATTTTATGTTTTCAAGATTTTATCATTTTCGTTTATTTTCTACAAAACTAAAAAAGGCGGTCCACCGGGGGGTAGGCATGAGAGGAAAAAAAACCTTTAGTACCGGTTGGTGTCTCCAACCGGGACTAAAGATAGACCTTTAGTCCCGGTTGGAGACACCAACCGGGACTAAAGATTTTTTTGGCTATTTTTTTATGAAAGAGAAGCACACCTTTAGTCCCGGTTGGTGTGTCCAACCGGGACTAAAGGGGAACTTTTTTTTTCTGCTTTTTGGCCTCCGGGCCCTCGTTGTAGTAGTACTTCCACGTGGCGCCGTCTCCGACGCCGTGCACACGTCCATATTGCGGCCGCTGGTCCAAAGGGAGTCCCTTCAGTTGGTTCAAGGCCCGGTTGAGAGGGGTGTCCCACTTGGGCCTCATCGACGAATGAGACGACGAGTCGCTTTGGGCCACAAGCCTGTGTTGCTCCTTCTGCAAAAGGAACGTGAACCGTTTACGAATGTTACTACAACATGTAGTCCACTTGATCAGAAGCTAAATTTAAGGTGGTAAAAGAATAATTACCAGTAATCTAATCAATTTCCTCGTGATCGGGTCCGTGTACCAAACCATCTTTTCCTTGTCCCACTTGTACCGGGCCCTGATGAAGTCACTCTCCTGCGGGTCGGTGAACTCCGCGTAGGGGTCTGGGATCCCCGCGGCTTCACGTTCCGCGTCCTCCTTATCCCATATGGGCCTCTTGCCAATGTAGCCACGGATTCCGAGGCATTGGTTCCCCGTGTTCCTTTGCTGAAGGCCCTTGTATTTCTCAGACTTAATCTTGGCTGCCTCGGTAGCGGAAGTGTCCTTGAACTTTTCGAACTCCTCTGCCGTAAGTGTCGGATTGTCCGCCAAAATCTTGGGCAGGGGTTCGTTAGCATCAATCGCTCGTTTCACCCTCCCTTTCCAGGCGGCCAAATCGTTTCTAAACATGCCCATGGCGTGGTTATTGATACCTTTCATGGAAGCACCATCCCACGGGTTTTCTATGCGGTCATCCCGGCCGGGGAACTGGAATCTCTTGTGCAGCTTTTTTAGGAGCAAGTGCTCCAGATGTGGTTTCTTCCTTAAGTCATTGCCATTGATGCTCGCGGTTTCCCGTAGGATGCATCCGACTTGGTTGCCGTTGCACTTGCGAGGTTCATCCGGCGCTACTGGCTCGAATTTACCGGGGTGCATCTCTGTGACCAGGATTCTTCCGATGCCAAGTTTGTTAGGGCGTCGTGTCCTCTGCTTCTTCTTTTCGTTACCGCGTTCGTCGCCGGTCTCGGCGCCGCCATCGGTGCCGGTGCCATCGGTGTCGATGTCGGCGGCAGTACCATCGTCCGCTATGACCAGGTCGCCCTGCAAACCTTCTGTTTATTGACTAGACAAAAATTCGAGGTAATCATGTTCACGGTCATATTGTATGTCGTCCGCAGCGTGGTCAGAAGCCCCGGTCTCGTCGTTGTTTAACATGTTCCCTACGATTAAGTCTGCTCGTTTAATTCTTAAACTATAATAAAATGAGTAATGACATAAAAAAAAGGCCTATGGTTTTCCGGAATGCCGTTTCATTCCCGTCCCAGCAAATACCGGGCACTCGATATGCCTACTTTCTAGCACAAGTCATGCCGAAATTCACGGGAAATTTCGGCATGACCTTTGCTAAAAAGTGGACATATCGAGCGCCTGAAATTCGCCGGAATGGAAATGAATGAACATTCTGGCAAAACATAGGCCACTCTGATATATCTTATTTTTCTGCAAATTTTGATATATTATTTGTATTTTTCTGAATTAGAATGATTTAGGTATGATTTTTCTAGGATTAATGTGGTAAAAACGGTCAAAATTCATATTTTAAAATTTCTATACCAACTAGACACTAAAACCTAACTACATCTCAAAGAATTTTATTTTTTGAAGATTTTATCATTTTCGTTTATTTTCTACAAAACTAAAAAAGGCGGTTCACCGGGGGGGTGGGGGTAGGCATGAGAGGAAAAAAAACCTTTAGTCCCGGTTGGTGTCTCCAACCGGGACTAAAGATAGACCTTTAGTCTCGGTTGGATACACCAACCGAGACTAAAGGTTTTTTTTGGCTATTTTTTTATGAGAGAGAAAAAAACCTTTAGTCCCGGTTGGTGTCTCCAACCGGGACTAAAGGGGATCACTTTAGTCCCGGTTGGTGTCTCCAACCGGGACTAAAGGGGAACTTCTTTTTCTGCTTTTTGGCCTCCGGGCCCTCGTTGTAGTAGTACTTCCACGTGGCGCCGTCTCCGACGCCGTGCACACGTCCATATTGCGGCCGCTGGTCCAAAGGGAGTCCCTTCAGTTGGTTCAAGGCCCGGTTCAGAGGGGTGTCCCAATTGGGCCTCATCGACGACTGAGACTTTGGGCCGCAAGCCTGTGTTGCTCCTTGTGCAAAAGGAACGTGAACCGTTTACGAATGTTACTACAACGTGTAGTCCACTTGATCAGAAGCTAAATGTAAGGTGGTAAAAGAATAATTACCAGTAATCTAATCAATTTCCTCGTGATCGGGTCCGTGTACCAAACCTTCTTTTCCTTCTCCCACTTGTACCGGGCCCTGATGAAGTCATGCTCCTGCGGGTCGGTGAACTCCGCGTAGGGGTCTGGGATCCCCGCGGCTTCATGTTCCGCGTCCTCCTTATCCCATATGGGCCTCTTGCCAATGTAGCAACGGCTTCCGAGGCGTTGGTTCCCCGTGTTCCTTTGCTGAAGGCCCTTGTATTTCTCAGACTTAATCTTTGCTGCCTCGGTAGCGGAAGTGTCCTTGAACTTTTCGAACTCCTCTGCCGTAAGTGTCGGATTGTCCGCCAAAATCTTGGGCAGGGGTTCGTTAGCATCAATCGCTCGTTTCACCCTCCCTTTCCAGGCGGCCAAATCGTTGCTAAACATGCCCATGGCGTGGTTATTGATACCTTTCATGGCAGCAGCATCCCACGGGTTTTCTATGCGGTCATCCCGGCCAGGGAACTGGAATCTCTTGTGCAGCTTCGTTAGGAGCAAGTGCTCCAGATGTGGTTTCTTCCTTAAGTCATTGTCGTTGATGCTCGCGGTTTCCCGTAGGATGCATCCGACTTGGTTGCCGTAGCACTTGTGAGGTTCATCCGGCGCTACTGGCTCAAATTTACCGGGGTGCATCTCTGTAACTAGGATTCTTCCGATGCCGAGTTTGTTAGGGCGTCGTGTCCTCTGCTTCTTCTGCTTCTTCTTTTTGTTACCGCCTTCGGCGCCGGTACCTTCGGCGCCGGCCTCGGCGCCGCCATCGGTGCCGGTGCCATCGGTGCCTTCGGTGTCGATGTCGGCGGCAGTACAATCGTCCGCTATGACCAGGTCGCCCAGCAAACCTTCTGTTTGCTGACTAGACAAAAAGTCGAGGTAATCATGTTCACGGTCATATTGTATGTCGTCGGCAGCGTGGTCAGAAGCCCCGGTCTCCTCGTTGTTCGACATGTTTCCTATGATTAAGTCTGCTCGTTTAATTCTTAAACTATAATAAAATGAGTAATGACATAAAAAAAGGCCTATGGTTTGCCGGAATGTCGTTTCATTCCCGTCCCAGCAAATGCCGGGCACTCGATATGCCTACTTTCTAGCACAAGTCATGCCGATATTCACGGGAAATTTCGGCATGACCTTTGCTAAAAAGTAGACATATCGAGCGCCTTAAATTCGCCGGAACGGAAATGAATCAACATTCCGGCAAAACATAGGCCACTCGGATAGATCTTATTTTTCTGCAAATTTTGATATATTATTTGTATTTTTCTGAATTATAATGATTTAGTTATATTTTTTCTAGGATTAATGTATTAAAAACGGTCAAAATTCATATTTCAAAATTTCTATACCAACTAGACACTAAATCCTAACTACATCTCAAAGGATTTTATTTTTTGAAGATTTTATCATTTTCGTTTATTTTCTACAAAACTAAAAAAGGCGGTCCACCGGGGGGGTAGGCATGAGAGAAAAAAAACCTTTAGTCCCGGTTGGTGTCTCCAACCGGGACTAAAGGGGATCACTTCAGTCCCGGTTGGTGTCTCCAACCGGGACTAAAGGGGAACTTCTTTTTCTGCTTTTTGGCCTCCGGGCCCTCGTTGTAGTAGTACTTCCACGTGGCGCCGTCTCCGACGCCGTGCACACGTCCATATTGCGGCCGCTGGTCCAAAGGGAGTCCCTTCAGTTGGTTCAAGGCCCGGTTGAGAGGGGTGTTCCACTTGGGCCTCATCGACGACTGAGACGACGAGTCGCTTTGGGCCGCAAGCCTGTGTTGCTCCTTCGGCAAAAGGAACGTGAACCGTTTACGAATGTTACTACAACGTGTAGTCCACTTGATCAGAAGCTAAATGTAAGGTGGTAAAAGAATAATTACCAATAATCTAATCAATTTCGTCGTGATCGGGTCTGTGTACCAAACCTTCTTTTCCTTGTCCCACTTGTACCGGGCCCTGATGAAGTCACGCTCCTGCGGGTCGGTGAACTCCGCGTAGGGGTCTGTGATCCCCGCGGCTTCACGTTCTGCCTCCTCCTTATCCCATATGGGCCTCTTGCCAATGTAGCCACGGCTTCCGAGGCGTTGGTTCCCCGTGTTCCTTTGCTGAAGGCCCTTGTATTTCTCAGACTTAATCTTGGCTTCCTCGGTAGCGGAAGTGTCCTTGAACTTTTCGAACTCCTCTGCCGTAAGTGTCGGATTGTCCGCCAAAATCTTGGGCAGGGGTTCGTTAGCATCAATCGCTCGTTTCACCCTCCCTTTCCAGGCGGCCAAATCGTTGCTAAACATGCCCATGGCGTGGTTATTGATACCTTTCATGGCAGCATCATCCCACGGGTTTTCTATGCGGTCATCCCGGCCGGGGAACTGGAATCTCTTGTGCAGCTTCGTTAGGAGCAAGTGCTCCAGATGTGGTTTCTTCCTCAAGTCATTGTCGTCGATGCTCGCGGTTTCCCGTAGGATGCATCTGACTTGGTTGCCGTAGCACTTGCGAGGTTCATCCGGCGCTACTGGCTCGAATTTACTGGGGTGCATCTCTGTGACCAGGATTCTTCCGATGCCGAGTTTCTTAGGGCGTCGTGTCCTCTGCTTCTTCTGCTTCTTCTTTTCGATACCGCCTTCGGCGCCGGTACCTTAGGCGCCGGTCTCGGCGCCGCCATCGGTGCCGGTGCCATCGGTGTCGATGTCGGCGGCAGTACCATCGTCCGCTATGACCTGGTCGGCCTGCAAATCTTCTGTTTGCTGACTAGACAAAAAGTCGAGGTAATCATGTTCATGGTAATATTGTATGTCGTCGGCAGCGTGGTCAGAAGCCCCGGTCTCGCCGTTGTTCGACATGTTTCCTACGATTAAGTCTGCTCGTTTAATTCTTAAACTATAATAAAATGAGTAATGACATAAAAAAAGGCCCCTGGTTTGCCGGAATGCCATTTCATTCCCGTCCCAGCAAATGCCGGGCACTCGATATGCCTACTTTCTAGCACAAGTCATGCCGATATTCACGGGAAATTTCGGCATGACCTTTGCTAAAAAGTAGACATATCGAGCGCCTTAAATTCGCCGGAACGGAAATGAATCAACATTCCGGCAAAACATAGGCCACTCGGATAGATCTTATTTTTCTGCAAATTTTGATATATTATTTGTATTTTTCTGAATTATAATGATTTAGTTATGATTTTTCTAGGATTAATGTATTAAAAACGGTCAAAATTCATATTTCAAAATTTCTATACCAACTAGACACTAAATCCTAACTACATCTCAAAGGATTTTATTTTTTGAATATTTTATCATTTTCGTTTATTTTCTACAAAACTAAAAAAGGCGGTCCACCGGGGGGGTAGGCATGAGAGAAAAAAAACCTTTAGTCCCGGTTGGTGTCTCCAACCGGGACTAAAGGGGATCACTTCAGTCCCAGTTGGTGTCTCCAACCGGGACTAAAGGGGAACTTCTTTTTCTGCTTTTTGGCCTCCGGGCCCTCGTTGTAGTAGTATTTCCACGTGGCGCCGTCTCCGACGCCGTGCACACGTCCATATTGCGGCCGCTGGTCCAAAGGGAGTCCCTTCAGTTGGTTCAAGGCCCGGTTGAGAGGGGTGTCAAACTTGGGCCTCATCGACGACTGAGACGACGAGTCGCTTTGGGCCGCAAGCCTGTGTTGCTCCTTCGGCAAAAGGAACGTGAACCGTTTACGAATGTTACTACAACGTGTAGTCCACTTGATCAGAAGCTAAATGTAAGGTGGTAAAAGAATAATTACCAATAAGCTAATCAATTTCGTCGTGATCGGGTCTGTGTACCAAACCTTCTTTTCCTTGTCCCACTTGTACCGGGCCCTGATGAAGTCACGCTCCTGCGGGTCGGTGAACTCCGCGTAGGGGTCTGTGATCCCCGCGGCTTCACGTTCTGCCTCCTCCTTATCCCATATGGGCCTCTTGCCAATGTAGCCACGGCTTCCGAGGCGTTGGTTCCCCGTGTTCCTTTGCTGAAGGCCCTTGTATTTCTCAGACTTAATCTTGGCTTCCTCGGTAGCGGAAGTGTCCTTGAACTTTTCGAACTCCTCTGCCGTAAGTGTCGGATTGTCCGCCAAAATCTTGGGCAGGGGTTCGTTAGCATCAATCGCTCGTTTCACCCTCCCTTTCCAGGCGGCCAAATCGTTGCTAAACATGCCCATGGCGTGGTTATTGATACCTTTCATGGCAGCATCATCCCACGGGTTTTCTATGCGGTCATCCCGGCCGGGGAACTGGAATCTCTTGTGCAGCTTCGTTAGGAGCAAGTGCTCCAGATGTGGTTTCTTCCTCAAGTCATTGTCATCGATGCTCGCGGTTTCCCGTAGGATGCATCTGACTTGGTTGCCGTAGCACTTGCGAGGTTCATCCGGCGCTACTGGCTCGAATTTACTGGGGTGCATCTCTGTGACCACGATTCTTCCGATGCCGAGTTTGTTAGGGCGTCGTGTCCTCTGCTTCTTCTGCTTCTTCTTTTCGATACCGCCTTCGGCGCCGGTACCTTAGGCGCCGGTCTCGGCGCCGCCATCGGTGCCGGTGCCATCGGTGTCGATGTCGGCGGCAGTACCATCGTCCGCTATGACCTGGTCGGCCTGCAAACCTTTTGTTTGCTGACTAGACAAAAAGTCGAGGTAATCATGTTCATGGTCATATTGTATGTCGTCGGCAGCGTGGTCAGAAGCCCCGGTCTCGCCGTTGTTCGACATGTTTCCTACGATTAAGTCTGCTCGTTTAATTCTTAAACTATAATAAAATGAGTAATGACATAAAAAAAGGCCCCTGGTTTGCCGGAATGCCGTTTCATTCCCGTCCCAGCAAATGTCGTTCACTCGATGTGCCTACTTTCTAGCACAAGTCATGCCGAAATTCACGGGAAATTTCGGCATGACCTTTGCTAAAAAGTGAACATATCGAGTGCCTAAAATTCGCCGGAACAGAAATGAATCAACATTCCGGCAAAACATAGGCCACTCGGATAGATCTTATTTTTCTGCAAATTTTGATATATTATTTGTATTTTTCTGAATTAGAATGATTTAGTTATGATTTTTCTAGGATTAATGTGGTAAAAATGGTCAAAATTCATATTTCAAAATTTCTCTAACAACTAGACACTAAAACCTAACTACCTCTCAAAGGATTTTAATTTTTGAAGATTTTATCATTTTCGTTTATTTTCTACAAAACTAAAAAAGGCGGTCCACCGGGGGGGTAGGCATGAGAGAAAAAAAACCTTTAGTCCCGGTTGGTGTCTCCAACCGGGACTAAAGGGGATCACTTCAGTCCCGGTTGGTGTCTCCAACCGGGACTAAAGGGGAACTTCTTTTTCTGCTTTTTGGCCTCCGGGCCCTCGTTGTAGTAGTACTTCCACGTGGCGTCGTCTCCGACGCCGTGCACACGTCCATATTGCGGCCGCTGGTCCAAAGGGAGTCCCTTCAGTTGGTTCAAGGCCCGGTTGAGAGGGGTGTCCCACTTGGGCCTCATCGACGACTGAGACGACGAGTCGCTTTGGGCCGCAAGCCTGTGTTGCTCCTTTGGCAAAAGGAACGTGAACCGTTTACGAATGTTACTACAACGTGTAGTCCACTTGATCAAAAGCTAAATGTAAGGTGGTAAAAGAATAATTACCAGTAATCTAATCAATTTCGTCGTGATCGGGTCTGTGTACCAAACCTTCTTTTCCTTGTCCCACTTGTACCGGGCCCTGATGAAGTCATGCTCCTGCGGGTCGGTGAACTACGCGTAGGGGTCTGGGATCCCCGCGGCTTCACGTTCTGCCTCCTCCTTATCCCATATGGGCCTCTTGCCAATGTAGCCACGGCTTCCGAGGCGTTGGTTCCCCGTGTTCCTTTGCTGAAGGCCCTTGTATTTCTCAGACTTAATCTCGGCTTCCTCGGTAGCGGAAGTGTCCTTGAACTTTTCGAACTCCTCTACCGTAAGTGTCGGATTGTCCACCAAAATCTTGGGCAGGGGTTCGTTAGCATCAATCGCTCGTTTCACCCTCCCTTTCCAGGCGGCCAAATCGTTGCTAAACATGCCCATGGCGTGGTTATTGATACCTTTCATGGCAGCATCATCCCACGGGTTTTCTATGCGGTCATCCCGGCCGGGGAACTGGAATCTCTTGTGCAGCTTCGTTAGGAGCAAGTGCTCCAGATGTGGTTTCTTCCTTAAGTCATTGTCGTCGATGCTCTCGGTTTCCCGTAGGATGCATCCGACTTGGTTGCCGTAGCACTTGCGAGGTTCAGCCGGCGCTACTGGCTCGAATTTACTGGGGTGCATCTCTGTGACCAGGATTCTTCCGATGCCGAGTTTGTTAGGGCGTCGTGTCCTCTGCTTCTTCTGCTTCTTCTTTTCGTTACCGCCTTCGGCGCCGGTACCTTTGGCGCCGGTCTCGGCGCCGCCATCGGTGCCGGTGCCATCGGTGTCGATGTCGGCGGCAGTACCATCGTCCGCTATGACCAGGTCGGCCTGCAAACCTTCTGTTTGCTGACTAGACAAAAAGTCGAGGTAATCATGTTCATGGTCATATTGTATGTCGTCGGCAGCGTGGTCAGAAGCCCCGGTCTCGTCGTTGTTCGACATGTTTCCTACGATTAAGTCTGCTCGTTTAATTCTTAAACTATAATAAAATGAGTAATGACATGAAAAAAGGCCCCTGGTTTGCCGGAATACCGTTTCATTCCCGTCCCAGCAAATGTCGGGCACTCGATATGCCTACTTTCTAGCACAAGTCATGCCGAAATTCACGGGAAATTTCGGAATGACCTTTGCTAAAAAGTGGACATATCGAGCGCCTGAAATTCGCCGGAACGGAAATGAATCAACATTCCGGCAAAACATAGGCCACTCGGATAGATCTTATTTTTCTGCAAATTTTGATATATTATTTGTATATTTCTGAATTAGAATGATTTAGTTATGATTTTTCTAGGATTAATGTGGTAAAAACGGTCAAAATTCATATTTCAAAATTTCTCTACCAACTAGACACTAAAACCTAACTACCTCTCAAAGGATTTTAATTTTTGAAGATTTTATCATTTTCGTTTATTTTCTACAAAACTAAAAAAGGCGGTCCACCGTGGGGGGGGGGGGGTAGGCATGAGAGAAAAAAAACCTTTAGTCCCGGTTGGTGTCTCCAACCGGGACTAAAGATAGACCTTTAGTCCCGGTTGCAGACACCAACCGGGACTAAAGGGTTTTTCTTGGCTATTTTTTTATGAGAGAGAAAAAAACCTTTAGTCCCGGTTGGTGTCTCCAACCGGGACTAAAGGGGAACTTCTTTTTCTGCTTTTTGGCCTCCGGGCCCTCGTTGTAGTAGTACTTCCATGTGGCGCCGTCTCCGACGCCGTGCACACGTCCATATTGCGGCCACTGGTCCAAAGGGAGTCCCTTCAGTTGGTTCAAGGCCCGGTTGAGAGGGGTGTCCCACTTGGGCCTCATCGACGACTGAGACGACAAGTCGCTTTGGGCCGCAAGCCTGTGTTGCTCCTTCTGCAAAAGGAACGTGAACCGGTTACGAATGTTACTACAACGTGTAGTCCACTTGATCAGAAGCTAAATGTAAGGTGGTAAAAGAATAATTACCAGTAATCTAATTAATTTCCTCGTGATCGGATCCGTGTACCAAACCTTCTTTTCCTTGTCCCACTTGTACCGGGACCTGATGAAGTCACGCTCCTACGGGTCGGTGAACTCCGCGTAGGGGTCTGGGATCTCCGCGGCTTCACGTTCCGCGTCCTCCTTATCCCATATGGGCCTCTTGCCAATGTAGCCACGACTTCCGAGGCGTTGGTTCCCCGTGTTCGTTTGCTGAAGGCCCTTGTATTTCTCAGATATAATCTTGGTTGCCTTGGTAGCGGAAGTGGTCATGAACTTTTCGAACTCCACTGCCGTAAGTGTCGGATTGTCCGCCAAAATCTTGGGCAGGGGTTCTTTAGCATCAATCGCTCGTTTCACCCTCCCTTTCCAGGCGGCCAAATCGTTGCTAAACATGCCCATGGCGTGGTTATTGATACCTTTCAAGGCAGCATCATCCCATGGATTTTCTATGCGGTCATCTCGGCCGGGGAACTGGAATCTCTTGTGCAGCTTCGTTAGGAGCAAGTGCTCCAGATGTGGTTTCTCCCTTAAGTCATTGTCGTTGATGCTCGCGGTTTCCCGTAGAATGCATCCGACTTGGTTGCCGTAGCACTTGCGAGGTTCATCCGGCGCTACTGGCTCAAATTTACCGGGGTGCATCTCTGTGACCAGGATTCTTCCGATGCCGAGTTTCTTAGGAAGTCGTGTCCTCTGCTTCTTCTGCTTCTTCTTTTCGTTACCGCCTTCGGCACCGGTCTCGGCGCCGCCATCGGTGCCGGTGCCATCGGTGTCGATGTCGGCGGCAGTACCATCGTCTGCTATGACCAGGTCGCCCTGCAAACCTTCTGTTTGCTGACTAGACAAAAAGTCGAGGTAATCATGTTCACGGTCATATTGTATGTCGTCGGTAGCGTGGTCAGAAACCCCGCTCTCGTTGTTGTTCGACATGTTTCCTACGATTAAGTCTGCTTGTTTAATTCTTAAACTATAATAAAATGAGTAATGACATAAAAAAAGGCCTATGGTTTGTCAGAATGCCGTTTCATTCCCGTCCCAGCAAATGCCGGGCACTCGATATGCCTACTTTCTAGCACAAGTCATGCCGAAATTCACGGGAAATTTCGGCACGACCTTTGCTAAAAAGTGGACATATCGAGCGCCTGAAATTCGCCGGAATGGAAATGATCAACATTCCGGCAAAACATAGGCCACTCGGATAGATCTTATTTTTCTGTAAATTTTGATATATTATTTGTATTTTTTTGAATTAGAATGATTTAGTTATGATTTTTCTAGGATTAATGTGGTAAAAACGGTCAAAATTCATATTTTCAAATTTTTATACCAACTAGACACTAAAACCTAACTACATCTCAAAGGATTTTATTTTTTGAAGATTTTATCATTTTCGTTTATTTTCTACAAAACAAAAAAGGTGGTCCACCGGGGGGGTAGCCATGAGAGAGAAAAAAACCTTAAGTCCCGGTTGGTGTCTCCAACCGGGACTAAAGATAGACCTCTAGTCCCGTTGGAGACACCAACCAGGACTAAAGGTTTTTTTTGGCTATTTTTTTATGAGAGAGAAAAAAACCTTTAGTCCCAGTTGGTGTCTCCAACCGGGACTAAAGGGGTTCACTTTAGTCCCGGCTGGTGTCTCCAACCGGGACTAAAGGTGAACTTCTTTTTCTGCTTTTTGGCCTCCGGGCCCTCGTTGTAGTAGTACTTCCACGTGGCGCCGTCTCCGACGCCGTGCACACGTCCATATTGCGGCCGCTAGTCCAAAGGGAGTCCCTTCAGTTGGTTCAAGGCCCGGTTGAGAGGGGTTTCCCACTTGGGCCTCATCGACGACTGAGACGACGAGTCTCTTTGGGCCGCAAGCCTCTGTTGCTCCTTCTGCAAAAGGAACGTGAACCATTTACGAATGTTGCTACAACGTGTAGTCCACTTGATCAGAAGCTAAATGTAAGGTGGTAAAAGAATAATTACCAGTAATCTAATCAATTTCCTCGTGATCGGGTCCGTGTAACAAACCTTCTTTTCCTTGTCCCACTTGTACCGGGCCCTGATGAAGTCACGCTCCTGCGGGTCGGTGAACTCCGCGTAGGGGTCTGGGATCCCCGCGGCTTCACGTTCCGCGTCCTCCTTATCCCATATGGGCCTCTTGCCAATGTAGCCACGGCTTCCGAGGCGTTGGTTCCCCGTGTTCCTTTGCTGAAGGCCTTTGTATTTCTCAGACTTAATCTTGGCTGCCTCTGTAGCGGAAGTGTCCTTGAACTTTTCAAACTCCTCTGCCATAAGTGTCGGATTGCCCGCCAAAACTTGGGCAGGGGTTCGTTAGCATCAATCGCTCGTTTCACCCTCCCTTTCCAGGCGGCCAAATCGTTGCTAAACATGCCCATGGCGTGGTTATTGATACCTTTCATGGCAGCATCATCCCACGGGTTTTCTATGCGCTCATCCCGGCCGGGGAACTGGAATCTCTTGTGCAGCTTCGTTAGGAGCAAGTTCTCCAGATGTGGTTTCTTCCTTAAGTCATTGTCGTTGATGCTCGCGGTTTCCCGTAGGATGCATCCGACTTGGTTGCCGTAGCACTTGCGAGGTTCATCCGGCGCTACTGGCTCGAATTTACCGGGGTGCATCTCTGTGACCAGGATTCTTCCGATGCCGAGTTTGTTAGGGCGTCGTGTCCTCTGCTTCTTCTGCTTCTTTTTTTCGTTACCGCCTTCGGCGCCAGTACCTTCGGCGCCGGTCTCGGCGCCGCCATCGGTGTCAGTGCCATCGGTGTCGATGTTGGCGGCAGTACCATCGTCCGCTATGACCAGGTCGCCCTGCAAACCTTCTGTTTGCTGACTAGACAAAAAGTCGAGGTAATCATGTTCACGGTCATATTGTATGTCGTCGGCAGCGTGGTCAGAAGCCCCGGTCTCGTCGTTGTTCGACATGTTTCCTACGATTAAGTCTGCTCGTTTAATTCTTAAACAATAATAAAATGAGTAATGACATAAAAAAAGGCCTTTGGTTTGCCGGAATGCCGTTTCATTCTTGTCCCAGCAAATACCGGGCACTCGATATGCCTACTTTCTAGCACAAGTCATGCCGAAATTCACGGGAATTTTTGGCATCACCTTTGCTAAAAAGTGGACATATCGAGCGCCTGAAATTCGCCGGAACAGAAATGAATCAACATTCCGGCAAAACATAGGCCACTCGGATAGATCTTATTTTTCTGCAAATTTTGATATATTATTTGTATTTTTCTGAATTAGAATGATTTAGTTATGATTTTTCTAGAATTAATGTGGTAAAAAGTGGACATATCGAGCGCCTGAAATTCACCGGAACGGAAATGAATCAACATTCCGGCAAAACATAGGCCACTCGGATAAATCTTATTTTTCCGCAAATTTTGATATATTATTTGTATTTTTCTGAATTAGAATGATTTAGTTATGATTTTTCTAGGATTAATGTGGTAAAAACGGTCAAAATTTCTATACCAACTAGACACTAAAACCTAACTACATCTCAAAGGATTTTATTTTTTGAAGATTTTATCATTTTCGTTTATTTACTACAAAACTAAAAAAGGCGGTCCACCGGGGGGGGGGGGGGTAGGCATGAGAGAAAAAAAAACCTTTAGTCCCGGTTGGTGTCTCCAACCGGGACTAAAGATAGACCTTTAGTCCCGGTTGAAGACACCAACCGGGACTAAAGGTTTTTTTTGGCTATTTTTTTATGAGAGAGAAAAAAACCTTTAGTCCTGGTTGGTGTCTCCAACCGGGACTAAAGGGGATCACTTTAGTCCCGGTTGGTGTCTCCAACCAGGACTAAAGGGGAACTTCTTTTTCTGCTTTTTTGCCTCCGGGCCCTCGTTGTAGTAGTACTTCCACGTGGCGCCGTCTCCGACGCCGTGCACACGTCCATATTGCGGCCGCTGGTCCAAAGGGAGTCCCTTCAGTTGGTTCAAGGCCCGGTAGAGAGGGGTGTCCCACTTGGGCCTCATCGACGACTGAGACGACGAGTCGCTTTGGGCCGCAAGCCTGTGTTGCTCCTTCTGCAAAAGGAACGTGAACCGTTTACGAATGTTACTACAACGTGTAGTCCACTTGATCAGAAGCTAAATGTAAGGTGGTAAAAGAATAATTACCAGTAATCTAATCAATTTCCTTGTGATCGGGTCCGTGTACCAAACCTTCTTTTCCTTGTCCCACTTGTACCGGGCCCTGATGAAGTCACGCTCCTGCGGGTCGCTGAACTCCGCGTAGGGGCCTGGGATTCCCGCGGCTTCATGTTCCGCGTCCTCCTTATCCCATATGGGCATCTTGCTAATGTAGCCACGGCTTCCGAGGCGTTGGTTCCCTGTGTTCCTTTGCTGAAGGCCCTTGTATTTCTCAGACTTAATCTTGGCTGCCTCGGTAGCGGAAGTGTCCTTGAACTTTTTGAACTCCTCTGCCGTAAGTGTCGGATTGTCTGCCAAATCTTGGGCAGGGGTTCTTTAGCATCAATCACTCGTTTCACCCTCCCTTTCCAGGCGGCCGAATCGTTGCTAAACATGCCCATGGCATGGTTATTGATACCTTTCATGCCAGCATCATCCCACGGGTTTTCTATGCGGTCATCCCTGCCAGGGAACTGGAATCTCTTGTGCAGCTTCGTTAGGATCAAGTGCTCCAGATGTGGTTTCTTCCTTAAGTCATTGCCGTTGATGCTCGCGGTTTCCCGTAGGATGCATCCGACTTGGTTGCCGTAGCACTTGCGAGGTTCATCACGCGCTACTGGCTTGAATTTACCGGGGTGCATCTCTGTGACCAGGATTCTTCCGATGCCGAGTTTGTTAGGGCGTCGTGTCCTCTGCTTCTTCTGCTTCTTCTTTTCGTTACTGCCTTCGGCGCCGGTCTCGACGCCACCATCGGTGCCGGTGCCATCGGTGTCGATGTCGGCGGCAGTACCATCGTCCGCTATGACCAGGTCGCCCTGCAAACCTTCTGTTTGCTGACTAGACAAAAAGTCGAGGTAATCATGTTCACGGTCATATTGTATGTCGTCGGCAGCGTGGTCAGAAGCCCCGGTCTTGTCGTTGTTCGACATGTTTCCTACGATTAAGTCTGCTCGTTTAATTCTTAAACTATAAAAAAAATGAGTAATGACATAAAAAAAGGCCTATGGTTTGCCGGAATGCCGTTTCATTCCAGTCCCAGCAAATGCCGGGCACTCGATATGCCAACTTTCTAGCACAAGTCATGCCGAAATTCACGGGAAATTTCGGCATGACCTTTGCTAAAAAGTGGACATATCGAGCGCCTGAAATTCGCCGGAACGGAAATGAATCAACATTCCGGCAAAACCTAGCCCACTCGGATAGATCTTATTTTTCTGCAAATTTTGATATATTATTTGTATTTTTCTGAATTAGAATGATTTAGTTATGATTTTTCTAGGATTAATGTGGTAAAAAGTGGACATATTGAGGGCCTGAAATTCGCCGGAACGGAAATGAATCAACATTCCGGCAAAACATAGGCCACTCGGATAGATCTTATTTTTCTGCAAATTTTGATATATTATTTGTATTTTTCTGAATTAGAATGATTTAGTTATGATTTTTCTAGGATTAATGTGGTAAAAACGGTCAAAATTTCTATACCAACTAGACACTAAAACCTAACTACATCTCAAAGGATTTTATTTTTTGAAGATTTTATCATTTTCGTTTATTTTCTACAAAACTAAAAAAGGCGGTCCATCGGGGGGGGAGGTAGGCACGAGAGAGAAAAAACCTTTAGTCCCGGTTGGTGTCTCCAACCGGGACTAAAGATAGACCTTTAGTCCCGGTTGGAGACACCAACCGGGACTAAAGGTTTTTTTTGGCTATTTTTTTATGAGAGAGAAAAAAACCTTTAGTCTCGGTTGGTGTCTCCAACCGGGACTAAAGGGGATCACTTTAGTCCCGGTTGGTGTCTCCAACCGGGACTAAAGGGGAACTTCTTTTTCTAGCTTTTTGGCCTCCGGGCCCTCGTTGTAGTAGTACTTCCACGTGGCGCCGTCTCCGACGCCGTGCACACGTCCATATTGCGGCCGCTGGTCCAAAGGGAGTCCCTTCAGTTGGTTCAAGGCCCGGTTGAGAGGGGTGTCCCACTTGGGCCTCATCGACGACTGAGACGATGAGTCGCTTTGGGGAGCAAGCCTGTGTTGCTCCTTCTGCAAAAGGAACGTGAACCGTTTACGAATGTTTCTACAACGTGTAGTCCACTTGATTAGAAGCTAAATGTAAGGTGGTAAAAGAATAATTACCAGTAATCTAATCAATTTCCTCGTGATCGGGTCCGTGTACCAAACCTTCTTTTCCTTGTCCCACTTGTACCGGGCCCTGATGAAGTCACGCTCCTGCGGGTCGCTGAGCTCCTCGCAGGGTCTGGGATCCCCGCGGCTTCACGTTCCGCGTCCTCCTTATCCCATATGGGCATCTTGCCAATGTAGCCACGGCTTCCGAGGCGTTGGTTCCCCGTGTTCCTTTGTTGAAGGTCCTTGTATTTCTCAGACTTAATCTTGGCTGCCTCGGTAGCGGAAGTGTCCTTGAACTTTTCGAACTCCTCTGCCGTAAGTGTCGGATTGTCCGCCAAAATCTTGGGCAGGGGTTCGTTAGCATCAATCGCTCGTTTCACCCTCCTTTTCCAAGCGGCCAAATCGTTGCTAAACATGCCCATGGCGTGGTTATTGATACCTTTCATGGCAGCATCATCCCACGGGTTTTCTATGCGGTCATCCCGGCCGGGGAACTGGAATCTCTTGTGCAGCTTTGTTAGGATCAAGTGCTCCAGATGTGGTTTCTTCCTTAAGTCATTGCCGTTGATGCTCGCGGTTTCCCGTAGGATGCATCCGACTTGGTTGCCGTAGCACTTGCGAGGTTCATCCGGCGCTACTGGCTTGAATTTACCGGGGTGCATCTCTGTGACCAGGATTCTTCTGATGCCGAGTTTGTTAGGGCGTCGTGTCCTCTGCTTCTTCTGCTTCTTCTTTTCGTTACCGCCTTCGGCGCCGGTCTCGGCGCCGCCATCGGTGCCGGTGCCATCGGTGTCGATGTCGGCGGCAGTACCATCGTCCGCTATGACCAGGTCGCCCTGCAAACCTTCTGTTTGCTGACTAGACAAAAAGTCGAGGTAATCATGTTCACGGTCATATTGTATGTCGTCGGCAGCGTGGTCAGAAGCCCCGGTCTCGTCGTTGTTCGACATGTTTCCTACGATTAAGTCTGCTCGTTTAATTCTTAAACTATAATAAAATGAGTAATGACATAAAAAAAGGCCTATGGTTTGCCGGAATGCCATTTCATTCCCGTCCCAGCAAATACCGGGCACTCGATATGCCTACTTTCTAGCACAAGTCATGCCGAAATTCACGGGAAATTTCGGCATGACCTTTGCTAAAAAGTGGACATATCGAGCGCCTGAAATTCGCCGGAATAGAAATGAATCAACCTTCCGGCAAAACATAGGCCACTCGGATAGATCTTATTTTCTGCAAATTTTGATATATTATTTGTATTTTTCTGAATCAGAATGATTTAGTTATGATTTTTCTAGGATTAATGTGGTAAAAAGTGGACATATCGAGCGCCTGAAATTCGCCGGAACGGAAATGAATCAACATTCCGGCAAAACATAGGCCACTCGGATAGATCTTATTTTTCTGCAAATTTTGATATATTATTTGTATTTTTCTGAATTAGAATGATTTAGTTATGATTTTTCTTGGATTAATGTGGTAAAAACGGTCAAAATTTCTATACCAACTAGACACTAAAACCTAACTACATCTCAAAGGATTTTATTTTTTGAAGATTTTATCATTTTCGTTTATTTTCTACAAAACTAAAAAAGGCGATCCACCGGGGGGGGGTAGGCATGAGAGAAAAAAAAACCTTTAGTCCCGGTTGGTGTCTCCAACCGGGACTAAAGATAGACCTTTAGTCCCGGTTGAAGACACCAACCGGGACTAAAGGTTTTTTTTGGCTATTTTTTTATGAGAGAGAAAAAAACCTTTAGTCCCGGTTGGTGTCTCCAACCGGGACTAAAGGGGATCACTTTAGTCCCGGTTGGTGTCTCCAGCCAGGACTAAAGCGGAACTTCTTTTTCTGCTTTTTGGCCTCCGGGCCCTCGTTGTAGTAGTACTTCCACGTGGCGCCGTCTCCGACGCCGTGCACACGTCCATATTGTGGCCGCTGGTCCAAAGGGAGTCCCTTCAGTTGGTTCAAGGCCCGGTTGAGAGGGGTGTCCCACTTGGGCCTCATCGACGACTGAGACGACGAGTTGATTTGGGCCGCAAGCCTGCGTTGCTCCTTCTGCAAACGGAAAGTGAACCGTTTACGAATGTTACTACAACATGTAGTCCACTTGATAAGAAGCTAAATGTAAGGTGGTAAAAGAATAATTACCAGTAATCTAATCAATTTCCTCGTGATCGGGTCCGTGTACCAAACCTTATTTTCCTTGTCCCACTTGTACCGGGCCCTGATGAAGTCACGCTCCTGCGGGTCGGTGAACTCCGCGTAGGGGTCTGGGATCCCCGCGGCTTCATGTTCCGCGTCCTCCTTATCCCATATGGGCCTCTTGCCAATGTAGCCACGGCTTCCGAGGCGTTGGTTCCCCGTGTTCCTTTGCTGAAGGCCCTTGTATTTCTCAAACTTAATCTTGGCTGCCTCGGTAGCGGAAGTGTCCTTGAACTTTTCGAACTCCTCTGCCGTAAGTGTCGGATTGTCCGCCAAAATCTTGGGCAGGGGTTCGTTAGCATCAATCGCTCGTTTCACCCTCCCTTTCCAGGCGGCCAAATCATTGCTAAACATGCCCATGGCGTGGTTATTGATACCTTTCATGGCAGCATCATCCCACGGGTTTTCTATGCGGTCATCCCGGCCGGGGAACTGGAATCTCTTGTGCAGCTTCGTTAGGAGCAAGTGCTCCAGATGTGGTTTCTTCCTTAAGTCATTGCCGTTGATGCTCGCGGTTTCTCGTAGGATGCATCCGAATTGGTTGCAGTAGCACTTGCGAGGTTCATCCGGCGCTACTGGCTAGAATTTTCTGGGGTGCATCTCTGTGACCAGGATTCTTCCGATGCCGAGTTTGTTAGGGCGTCGTGTCCTCTGTTTCTTCTTTTCGTTACTGCCTTCGACGCCGGTCTCGGCGCCGCTATCGGTGCCGGTGCCATCGGTGCCGGTGCCATCGGTGTCGATGTCGGCGGCAGTACCATCGTCCGCTATGACCAAGTCGCCCTGCAAACCTTCTGTTTGCTGACTAGACAAAAAGTTGAGGTAACCATGTTCACGGTCATATTGTATGTCGTCGGGAGCGTGGTCAGAAGCCCCGATCTCGTCGTTGTTCGACATGTTTCCTACGATTAAGTCTGCTCGTTTCATTCTTAAACTATAATAAAATGAGTAATGACATAAAAAAAAGGCCTATGGTTTGCCGGAATGCCGTTCTATTCCTATCCCAGCAAATGCCGGGCACTCGATATGCCTACTTTCTATCACAAGTCATGCAGAAATTCACGGGAAATTTCGGCATGACCTTTGCTAAAAAGTGGACATATCGAGCGCCTGAAATTCGCCGGAACGGAAATGAATCAACATTCCGGCAAAACATAGGCCACTCGGATAGGTCTTATTTTTCTGCAAATTTTGATATATTATTTGAATTTTTCTGAATTAGAATGATTTAGTTATGATTTTTCTAGGATTAATGTGGTAAAAAGTGGACATATCGAGCGCCTGAAATTAGCCGGAACGGAAATGAATCAACATTCCGGCAAAACATAGGCCACTCGGATAGATCTTATTTTTCTGCAAATTTTGATATATTATTTGTATTTTTATATATTAGAATGATTTAGTTATGATTTTTCTAGGATTAATGTGGTAAAAACGGTCAAAATTTCTATACCAACTAGACACTAAAACGTAACTACATCTCAAAGGATTTTATTTTTGGAAGATTTTATCATTTTCGTTTATTTTCTACAAAACTAAAAAAGGCGGTCCACCGGGGGGGGGTAGGCATGAGAGAGAAAAAAACCTTTAGTCCCGGTTGGTGTCTCCAACCGGGACTAAAGATAGACCTTTAGTCCCGGTTGGAGACACCAACCGGGACTAAAGGTTTCTTTGGCTATTTTTTTATGAGAGAGAAAAAAACCTTTAGTCCCGGTTGGTGTCTCCAACCGGGACTAAAGGGGAACTTCTTTTTCTGATTTTTGGCCTCCGGGCCCTCGTTGTAGTAGTACTTCCACGTGGCGCCGTCTCCGACGCCGTGCACACATCCATATTGCGGCCGCTGGTCCAAAGGGAGTCCCTTCAGTTGGTTCAAGGCCCGGTTGAGAGGGGTGTCCCACTTGGGCCTCATCGACGACTGAGACGACGAGTCGCTTTGGGCCGCAAGCCTGTGTTGCTCCTTCTGCAAAAGGAACGTGAACCGTTTACGAATGTTACTACAACGTGTAGTCCACTTGATCAGAAGCTAAATGTAAGGTGGTAAAAGAATAATTACCAGTAATCTAATCAATTTCCTCGTGATCGGGTCCGTGTAACAAACCTTCTTTTCCTTGTCCCACTTGTACCGGGCCCTGATGAAGTCACGCTCCTGCGGGTCGGTGAACTCCGCGTAGGGGTCTGGGATCCCCGCGGCTTCACGTTCCGCGTCCTCCTTATCCCATATGGGCCTCTTGCCAATGTAGCCACGGCTTCCGAGGCGTTGGTTCCCCGTGCTCCTTTGCTGAAGGCCCTTGTATTTCTCAGACTTAATCTTGGCTGCCTCGGTAGCGGAAGTGTCCTTGAAATTTTCGAACTCCTCTGCCGTAAGTGTCGGATTGTCCGCCAAAATCTTGGGCAGGGGTTCGTTAGCATCAATCGCTCGTTTCACCCTCCCTTTCCAGGCGGCCAAATCATTGCTAAACATGCCCATGGCGTGGTTATTGATACATTTCATGGCAGCATCATCCCATGGGTTTTCTATGCGGTCATCCCGGCCGGGGAACTGGAATCTCTTGTGCAGCTTCGTTAGGAGCAAGTGCTCCAGATGTGGTTTCTTCCTTAAGTCATTGCCGTTGATGCTCGCGGTTTCCCGTAGGATGCATCCGACTTGGTTGCCATAGCACTTGCGAGGTTCATCCGTCGCTACTGGCTTGAATTTACCGGGGTGCATCTCTATGACCAGGATTCTTCCGATGCCGAGTTTATTAGGGCGTCGTGTCCTATGCTTCTTCTGCTTCTTCTTTTCGTTACCGCCTTCGGCGCCGGTCTCGGCGCCGCCATCGGTGTCGATGTCGGCGGCAGTACCATCGTCCGCTACGACCAGGTCGCCCTGCAAACCTTCTATTTGCTAACTAGACAAAAAGTCGAGGTAATCATGTTCACAGTCATATTGTATGTCATCGGCAGCGTGGTCAGAAGACCCGGTCTCGTCGTTGTTCGACATGTTT
Organism: Elymus sibiricus; assembly: GCA_039707655.1. Taxonomy (NCBI): domain Eukaryota; kingdom Viridiplantae; phylum Streptophyta; class Magnoliopsida; order Poales; family Poaceae; genus Elymus; species Elymus sibiricus. Next base: position 208,848,103 of record CM077676.1, on the reverse strand, counting down.
CCTACGATTAAGTCTACTCGTTTAATTCTTAAACTATAATAAAATGAGTAATGACATAAAAAAAGGCCTGCCGGAATGCCGTTTCATTCCCGTCCCAGCAAATGCCGGGCACTCGATATGCCTACTTTCTAGCACAAGTCATGCCGAAATTCACGGGAAATTTCAGCATGACCTTTGCTAAAAAGTGGACATATCGAGCGCCTAAAATTCGCCGGAATGGAAATGAATCAACATTCCGACAAAACATAGGCCACTCGGATAGATCTTATTTTTCTGCAAATTTTGATATATTATTTGTATTTTTCTGAATTATAATGATTTAGTTATGATTTTTCTAGGATTAATGTGGTAAAAAGTGGACATATCGAGCGCCTGAAATTCGCCGAAACGGAAATGAATCAACATTCCGGCAAAACATAGGCCACTCGGATAGATCTTATTTTTCTGCAAATTTTGATATATTATTTGTATTTTTCTGAATTAGAATGATTTAGTTATGATTTTTCAAGGATTAATGTGGTAAAAACGGTCAAAATTTCTATACCAACTAGACACTAAAACCTAACTACATCTCAAAGGATTTTATTTTTTGAAGATTTTATCATTTTTGTTTATTTTCTACAAAACTAAAAAAGGCGGTCCACCGGGGGGGGGGGGGGGTAGGCATGAGAGAAAAAAAAACCTTTAGTCCCGGTTGGTGTCTCCAACCGGGACTAAACATAGACCTTTAGTCCCGGTTGGAGACATCAACCGGGACTAAAGGTTTTTTTTGGCTATTTTTTATGAGAGAGAAAAAAACCTTTAGTCCCGAATGGTGTCTCCAACCGGGACTAAAGGGGATCACTTTAGTCCCGGTTGGTGTCTCCAACCGGGACTAAAGGGGAACTTCTTTTTCTGCTTTTTGGCCTCCGGGCCCTCGTTGTAGTAGTACTTCCACGTGGCGCCGTCTCCAACGCCATGCACACGTCCATATTGCGTCCGCTGGTCCAAAGGGAGTCCCTTCAGTTGGTTCAAGGCCCGGTTGAGAGGGGTGTCCCACTTGGGCCTCATCGATGACTGAGACGACGAGTCGCTTTGGGCCGCAAGCCTGTGTTGCTCCTTGTGCAAAAGGAACGTGAACCGTTTATGAATGTTACTACAACGTGTAGTCCACTTGATCAGAAGCTAAATGTAAGGTGGTAAAAGAATAATTACTAGTAATCTAATCAATTTCCTCGTGATCGGGTCCGCGTACCAAACCTTCTTTTCCTTGTCCCACTTGTACCGGGCCCTGATGAAGTCACGCTCCTGCGGGTCGGTGAACTCCGCGTAGGGGTCTGGGATCCCCGCGGCTTCACGTTCCGCGTCCTCCTTATCCCATATGGGCCTCTTGCCAATGTAGCCACGGCTTCCGAGGCGTTGGTTCCCCGTGCTCCTTTGCTGAAGGCCCTTGTATTTCTCAGACTTAATCTTGGCTGCCTCGGTAGCGGAAGTGTCCTTGAAATTTTCGAACTCCTCTGCCGTAAGTGTCGGATTGTCCGCCAAAATCTTGGGCAGGGGTTCGTTAGCATCAATCGCTCGTTTCACCCTCCCTTTCCAGGCGGCCAAATCATTGCTAAACATGCCCATGGCGTGGTTATTGATACATTTCATGGCAGCATCATCCCATGGGTTTTCTATGCGGTCATCCCGGCCGGGGAACTGGAATCTCTTGTGCAGCTTCGTTAGGAGCAAGTGCTCCAGATGTGGTTTCTTCCTTAAGTCATTGCCGTTGATGCTCGCGGTTTCCCGTAGGATGCATCCGACTTGGTTGCCATAGCACTTGCGAGGTTCATCCGTCGCTACTGGCTTGAATTTACCGGGGTGCATCTCTATGACCAGGATTCTTCCGATGCCGAGTTTATTAGGGCGTCGTGTCCTATGCTTCTTCTGCTTCTTCTTTTCGTTACCGCCTTCGGCGCCGGTCTCGGCGCCGCCATCGGTGTCGATGTCGGCGGCAGTACCATCGTCCGCTACGACCAGGTCGCCCTGCAAACCTTCTATTTGCTAACTAGACAAAAAGTCGAGGTAATCATGTTCACAGTCATATTGTATGTCATCGGCAGCGTGGTCAGAAGACCCGGTCTCGTCGTTGTTCGACATGTTTCCTACGATTAAGTCTACTCGTTTAATTCTTAAACTATAATAAAATGAGTAATGACATAAAAAAAGGCCTGCCGGAATGCCGTTTCATTCCCGTCCCAGCAAATGCCGGGCACTCGATATGCCTACTTTCTAGCACAAGTCATGCCGAAATTCACGGGAAATTTCAGCATGACCTTTGCTAAAAAGTGGACATATCGAGCGCCTAAAATTCGCCGGAATGGAAATGAATCAACATTCCAACAAAACATAGGCCACTCGGATAGATCTTATTTTTCTGCAAATTTTGATATATTATTTGTATTTTTCTGAATTATAATGATTTAGTTATGATTTTTCTAGGATTAATGTGGTAAAAAGTGGACATATCGAGCGCCTGAAATTCGCCGAAACGGAAATGAATCAACATTCCGGCAAAACATAGGCCACTCGGATAGATCTTATTTTTCTGCAAATTTTGATATATTATTTGTATTTTTCTGAATTAGAATGATTTAGTTATGATTTTTCTAGGATTAATGTGGTAAAAACGGTCAAAATTTCTATACCAACTAGACACTAAAACCTAACTACATCTCAAAGGATTTTATTTTTTGAAGATTTTATCATTTTTGTTTATTTTCTACAAAACTAAAAAAGGCGGTCCACCGGGGGGGGGGGGGGTAGGCATGAGAGAAAAAAAAACCTTTAGTCCCGGTTGGTGTCTCCAACCGGGACTAAACATAGACCTTTAGTCCCGGTTGGAGACATCAACCGGGACTAAAGGTTTTTTTTGGCTATTTTTTATGAGAGAGAAAAAAACCTTTAGTCCCGAATGGTGTCTCCAACCGGGACTAAAGGGGATCACTTTAGTCCCGGTTGGTGTCTCCAACCGGGACTAAAGGGGAACTTCTTTTTCTGCTTTTTGGCCTCCGGGCCCTCGTTGTAGTAGTACTTCCACGTGGCGCCGTCTCCAACGCCGTGCACACGTCCATATTGCGTCCGCTGGTCCAAAGGGAGTCCCTTCAGTTGGTTCAAGGCCCGGTTGAGAGGGGTGTCCCACTTGGGCCTCATCGATGACTGAGACGACGAGTCGCTTTGGGCCGCAAGCCTGTGTTGCTCCTTGTGCAAAAGGAACGTGAACCGTTTATGAATGTTACTACAATGTGTAGTCCACTTGATCAGAAGCTAAATGTAAGGTGGTAAAAGAATAATTACTAGTAATCTAATCAATTTCCTCGTGATCGGGTCCGCGTACCAAACCTTCTTTTCCTTGTCCCACTTGTACCGGGCCCTGATGAAGTCACGCTCCTGCGGGTCGGTGAACTCCGCGTAGGGGTCTGGGATCCCCGTGGCTTCACGTTCCGCGTCCTCCTTATCCCATATGGGCCTCTTGCCAATGTAGCCACGGCTTCCAAGGTGTTGGTTCCCCATGTTCCTTTGCTGAAGGCCCATGTATTTCTCAGACTTAATCTTGGCTGCCTCGGTAGCGGAAGTGTCCTTCAACTTTTCAAACTCCTCTGTCGTAAGTGTCGGATTGTCCGCCAAAATCTTGGGCAGGGGTTCGTTAGCATCAATCGCTCGTTTCACCCTCCCTTTCCAGGCGGCCAAATCGTTGCTAAACATGCCCATGGCGTGGTTATTGATACCTTTCATGGCAGCATGATCCCTCGGGTTTTCTATGCGGTCATCTCGGCCGGGGAACTGGAATCTCTTGTGCAGCTTCGTTAGGAGCAAGTGCTCCAGATGTGGTTTCTTCCTTAAGTCATTGTCGTTGATGCTCGCGGTTTCCCGTAGGATGCATCCGACTTGGTTGCCGTAGCACTTGCGAGGTTCATCCGGCGCTACTGGCTCGAATTTACCGGGGTGCATCTCTGTGACCAGGATTCTTCCGATGCCGAGTTTGTTAGGGCGTCGTGTCCTCTGCTTCTTCTGCTTCTTCTTTTCGTTACCGCCTTCGGCGCCGGTCTCGGCGCCGCCATCGGTGCCGGTGCCATCGGTGTCGATGTCGGCGGCAGTACCATCGTCTGCTATGACCAGGTCGCCCTGCAAACCTTCTGTTTGCTTACTAGACAAAAAGTCGAGGTAATCATGTTCACGGTCATATTGTATGTCGTCGGCAGCGTGGTCAGAAGCCCCGGTCTCGTCGTTGTTCGACATGTTTCCTACGATTAAGTCTGCTCGTTTAATTCTTAAACTATAATAAAATGAGTAATGACATAAAAAAAAGGCCTATGGTTTGCCGGAATGCCGTTTCATTCCCGTCCCAGCAAATGCCGGGCACTTGATATGCCTACTTTCTAGCACAAGTCATGCCGAAATTTCGGCATGACCTTTGCTAAAAAGTGGACATATCGAGCTCCTGAAATTCGCCCGAATGGAAATGAATCAACATTCCGGCAAAACATAGGCCACTCGGATAGATCTTATTTTTCTACAAATTTTGATATATTATTTGAATTTTTCTGAATTAGAATGATTTAGTTGTGATTTTTCTAGGATTAATGTGGTAAAAAGTGGACATATCGAGTGCCTGAAATTCGCCGGAACGGAAATAAATCAACATTCCGGCAAAACATAGGCCACTCAGATAGATCTTATTTTTCTGCAAATTTTGATATATTATTTGTATTTTTCTGAATTAGAATGAATTTGTTATGATTTTTCTAGGATTAATGTGGTAAAAACGGTCAAAATTCATATTTCAAAATTTCTATACCAACTAGACACTAAGACCTAACTAGATCTCAAAGGATTTTATTTTTTGAAGACTTTATCATTTTTGTTTATTTTCTACAAAACTAAAAAATGCGGTCCACCAGGGGGGGGGGGGTAGGCATGAGAGAAAAAAAACCTTTAGTCCCGGTTGGAGACACCAACCGAGACTAAAGGTTTTTTTGGCTATTTTTTTATGAGAGAGAAAAAAACCTTTAGTCCCGGTTGGTGTCTCCAACCGGGACTAAAGGGGAACTTCTTTTTCTGATTTTTGGCCTCCGGGCCCTCGTTGTAGTAGTACTTCCACGTGGCGCCGTCTCCGACGCCGTGCACACGTCCATATTACGGCCGCTGGTCCAAAGGGAGTCCCTTCAGTTGGTTCAAGGCCCGGTTGAGAGGGGTGTCCCACTTGGGCTTCATCGACGACTGAGACGACGAGTCGCTTTGGGCCGCAAGCCAGTGTTGCTCCTTCTGCTAAAGGAACGTGAACCGTTTACGAATGTTACTACAACGTGTAGTCCACTTGATCATAAGCTAAATGTAATGCGGTGAAAGAATAATTACCAGTAATCTAATCAATTTCCTCATGATCGGGTCCGTGTACCAAACCTTCTTTTCCTTGTCCCACTTGTACCGGGCCCTGATGAAGTCACGCTCCTGCGGGTCGGTGAACTCCGCGTAGGGGTCTGGCATCCCCGCAGCTTCATGTTCCGCGTCCTCCTTATCCCATATGGGCCTCTTGCCAATGTAACCACAGCTTCGGAGGTGTTGGTTCCCCGTGTTCCTTTGCTGAAGGCCCTTGTATTTCTCAGACTTAATCTTGGCTGCCTCGGTTGCGGAAGTGTCCTTGAACTTTTCGAACTCCTCTGCCGTAAGTGTCGGATTGTCCGCCAGAATCTTGGGTAGTGGTTCGTTAGCATCAATCACTCGTTTCACCCTCCCTTTCCAGGCGGCCCAATCGTTGCTAAACATGCCCATGGCGTGGTTATTGATACCTTTCATGGCAGCATCATCCCACGGGTTTTCTATGCGGTCATCCCGACCGGGGAACTGGAATCCCTTGTGCAGCTTCGTTAGGAGCAAGTGCTCCAGATGTGGTTTCTTCCTTAAGTCATTGTCGTTGATGCTCGCGGTTTCTCGTAGGATGCATCCGACTTGGTTGCCGTAGCACTTGCGAGGTTCATCCGGCGCTACTGGCTCGAATTTACCGGGGTGCGTCTCTGTGACCAGGATTCTTCCGATGCCGAGTTTGTTAGGGCGTCGTGTCCTCTGCTTCTTCTTTTCGTTACCGCCTTCGGCGCCGGTACCTTCGGCGCCGGTCTCGGCGCCTTCATCGGTGCCGGTGCCATCGGTGTCGATGTCGGCGGCAGTACCATCGTCCGCTATGAACAGGTTGCCCTGCAAACCTTCTGTTTGCTGACTAGACAAAAAGTCGAGGTAATCATGTTCACGGTCATATTGTATGTCGTCGGCAGCGTGGTCAGAAGCCCCGGTCTCGTCGTTGTTCGACATGTTTCCTACGATTAAGTCTGCTCGTTTAACTCTTAAAGTATAATAAAATGAGTAATGACATAAAAAGAGGCCTATGGTTTGCCGGAATGCCGTTTCATTCCCGTCCTAGCAAATGCCGGGCACTCGATATGCCTACTTTCTAGCACAAGTCATACCAAAATTCACGGGAAATTTTGGCATGACCTTTGCTAAAAAGTGGACATATCGAGCGCCTGAAATTCGCCGGAACGGAAATGAATCAACATTCCGGCAAAACATAGGCCACTCGGATAGATCTTATTTTTCTGCAAATTTTGATATATTATTTTTATTTTTCTGAATTAGAATGATTTAGTTATGATTTTTCTAGGATTAATGTGGTAAAAAGTGGACATATCGAGCGCCTGAAATTCGCCGGAACGGAAATGAATCAACATTCCGGCAAAACATAGGCCACTCGGATAGATCATATTTTTCTGCAAATTTTGATATATTATAGGTATTTTTCTGAATTAGAATGATTTAGTTATCATTTTCTAGGATTAATGTGGTAAAAACAGTCAAAATTCATATTTCAAAATTTCTATACCAACTAGACACTAAAACCTAACTACATCTCAAAGGATTTTATGTTTTCAAGATTTTATCATTTTCGTTTATTTTCTACAAAACTAAAAAAGGCGGTCCACCGGGGGGGTAGGCATGAGAGGAAAAAAAACCTTTAGTACCGGTTGGTGTCTCCAACCGGGACTAAAGATAGACCTTTAGTCCCGGTTGGAGACACCAACCGGGACTAAAGATTTTTTTGGCTATTTTTTTATGAGAGAGAAGCACACCTTTAGTCCCGGTTGGTGTGTCCAACCGGGACTAAAGGGGAACTTTTTTTTTCTGCTTTTTGGCCTCCGGGCCCTCGTTGTAGTAGTACTTCCACGTGGCGCCGTCTCCGACGCCGTGCACACGTCCATATTGCGGCCGCTGGTCCAAAGGGAGTCCCTTCAGTTGGTTCAAGGCCCGGTTGAGAGGGGTGTCCCACTTGGGCCTCATCGACGAATGAGACGACGAGTCGCTTTGGGCCACAAGCCTGTGTTGCTCCTTCTGCAAAAGGAACGTGAACCGTTTACGAATGTTACTACAACATGTAGTCCACTTGATCAGAAGCTAAGTTTAAGGTGGTAAAAGAATAATTACCAGTAATCTAATCAATTTCCTCGTGATAGGGTCCGTGTACCAAACCATCTTTTCCTTGTCCCACTTGTACCGGGCCCTGATGAAGTCACTCTCCTGCGGGTCGGTGAACTCCGCGTAGGGGTCTGGGATCCCCGCGGCTTCACGTTCCGCGTCCTCCTTATCCCATATGGGCCTCTTGCCAATGTAGCCACGGCTTCCGAGGCATTGGTTCCCCGTGTTCCTTTGCTGAAGGCCCTTGTATTTCTCAGACTTAATCTTGGCTGCCTCGGTAGCGGAAGTGTCCTTGGACTTTTCGAACTCCTCTGCCGTAAGTGTCGGATTGTCCGCCAAAATCTTGGGCAGGGGTTCGTTAGCATCAATCGCTCGTTTCACCCTCCCTTTCCAGGCGGCCAAATCGTTTCTAAACATGCCCATGGCGTGGTTATTGATACCTTTCATGGAAGCACCATCCCACGGGTTTTCTATGCGGTCATCCCGGCCGGGGAACTGGAATCTCTTGTGCAGCTTTTTTAGGAGCAAGTGCTCCAGATGTGGTTTCTTCCTTAAGTCATTGCCATTGATGCTCGCGGTTTCCCGTAGGATGCATCCGACTTGGTTGCCGTTGCACTTGCGAGGTTCATCCGGCGCTACTGGCTCGAATTTACCGGGGTGCATCTCTGTGACCAGGATTCTTCCGATGCCAAGTTTGTTAGGGCGTCGTGTCCTCTGCTTCTTCTTTTCGTTACCGCGTTCGTCGCCGGTCTCGGCGCCGCCATCGGTGCCGGTGCCATCGGTGTCGATGTCGGCGGCAGTACCATCGTCCGCTATGACCAGGTCGCCCTGCAAACCTTCTGTTTATTGACTAGACAAAAATTCGAGGTAATCATGTTCACGGTCATATTGTATGTCGTCCGCAGCGTGGTCAGAAGCCCCGGTCTCGTCGTTGTTTAACATGTTCCCTACGATTAAGTCTGCTCGTTTAATTCTTAAACTATAATAAAATGAGTAATGACATAAAAAAAAGGCCTATGGTTTTCCGGAATGCCGTTTCATTCCCGTCCCAGCAAATACCGGGCACTCGATATGCCTACTTTCTAGCACAAGTCATGCCGAAATTCACGGGAAATTTCGGCATGACCTTTGCTAAAAAGTGGACATATCGAGCGCCTGAAATTCGCCGGAATGGAAATGAATCAACATTCTGGCAAAACATAGGCCACTCTGATATATCTTATTTTTCTGCAAATTTTGATATATTATTTGTATTTTTCTGAATTAGAATGATTTAGGTATGATTTTTCTAGGATTAATGTGGTAAAAACGGTCAAAATTCATATTTTAAAATTTCTATACCAACTAGACACTAAAACCTAACTACATCTCAAAGAATTTTATTTTTTGAAGATTTTATCATTTTCGTTTATTTTCTACAAAACTAAAAAAGGCGGTTCACCGGGGGGGTGGGGGTAGGCATGAGAGGAAAAAAAACCTTTAGTCCCGGTTGGTGTCTCCAACCGGGACTAAAGATAGACCTTTAGTCTCGGTTGGATACACCAACCGAGACTAAAGGTTTTTTTTGGCTATTTTTTTATGAGAGAGAAAAAAACCTTTAGTCCCGGTTGGTGTCTCCAACCGGGACTAAAGGGGATCACTTTAGTCCCGGTTGGTGTCTCCAACCGGGACTAAAGGGGAACTTCTTTTTCTGCTTTTTGGCCTCCGGGCCCTCGTTGTAGTAGTACTTCCACGTGGCGCCGTCTCCGACGCCGTGCACACGTCCATATTGCGGCCGCTGGTCCAAAGGGAGTCCCTTCAGTTGGTTCAAGGCCCGGTTCAGAGGGGTGTCCCAATTGGGCCTCATCGACGACTGAGACTTTGGGCCGCAAGCCTGTGTTGCTCCTTGTGCAAAAGGAACGTGAACCGTTTACGAATGTTACTACAACGTGTAGTCCACTTGATCAGAAGCTAAATGTAAGGTGGTAAAAGAATAATTACCAGTAATCTAATCAATTTCCTCGTGATCGGGTCCGTGTACCAAACCTTCTTTTCCTTGTCCCACTTGTACCGGGCCCTGATGAAGTCATGCTCCTGCGGGTCGGTGAACTCCGCGTAGGGGTCTGGGATCCCCGCGGCTTCATGTTCCGCGTCCTCCTTATCCCATATGGGCCTCTTGCCAATGTAGCAACGGCTTCCGAGGCGTTGGTTCCCCGTGTTCCTTTGCTGAAGGCCCTTGTATTTCTCAGACTTAATCTTTGCTGCCTCGGTAGCGGAAGTGTCCTTGAACTTTTCGAACTCCTCTGCCGTAAGTGTCGGATTGTCCGCCAAAATCTTGGGCAGGGGTTCGTTAGCATCAATCGCTCGTTTCACCCTCCCTTTCCAGGCGGCCAAATCGTTGCTAAACATGCCCATGGCGTGGTTATTGATACCTTTCATGGCAGCAGCATCCCACGGGTTTTCTATGCGGTCATCCCGGCCAGGGAACTGGAATCTCTTGTGCAGCTTCGTTAGGAGCAAGTGCTCCAGATGTGGTTTCTTCCTTAAGTCATTGTCGTTGATGCTCGCGGTTTCCCGTAGGATGCATCCGACTTGGTTGCCGTAGCACTTGTGAGGTTCATCCGGCGCTACTGGCTCAAATTTACCGGGGTGCATCTCTGTAACTAGGATTCTTCCGATGCCGAGTTTGTTAGGGCGTCGTGTCCTCTGCTTCTTCTGCTTCTTCTTTTCGTTTCCGCCTTCGGCGCCGGTACCTTCGGCGCCGGCCTCGGCGCCGCCATCGGTGCCGGTGCCATCGGTGCCTTCGGTGTCGATGTCGGCGGCAGTACAATCGTCCGCTATGACCAGGTCGCCCAGCAAACCTTCTGTTTGCTGACTAGACAAAAAGTCGAGGTAATCATGTTCACGGTCATATTGTATGTCGTCGGCAGCGTGGTCAGAAGCCCCAGTCTCCTCGTTGTTCGACATGTTTCCTACGATTAAGTCTGCTCGTTTAATTCTTAAACTATAATAAAATGAGTAATGACGTAAAAAAAGGCCTATGGTTTGCCGGAATGTCGTTTCATTCCCGTCCCCGCAAATGCCGGGCACTCGATATGCCTACTTTCTAGCACAAGTCATGCCGATATTCACGGGAAATTTCGGCATGACCTTTGCTAAAAAGTAGACATATCGAGCGCCTTAAATTCGCCGGAACGGAAATGAATCAACATTCCGGCAAAACATAGGCCACTCGGATAGATCTTATTTTTCTGCAAATTTTGATATATTATTTGTATTTTTCTGAATTATAATGATTTAGTTATATTTTTTCTAGGATTAATGTATTAAAAACGGTCAAAATTCATATTTCAAAATTTCTATACCAACTAGACACTAAATCCTAACTACATCTCAAAGGATTTTATTTTTTGAAGATTTTATCATTTTCGTTTATTTTCTACAAAACTAAAAAAGGCGGTCCACCGGGGGGGTAGGCATGAGAGAAAAAAAACCTTTAGTCCCAGTTGGTGTCTCCAACCGGGACTAAAGGGGATCACTTCAGTCCCGGTTGGTGTCTCCAACCGGGACTAAAGGGGAACTTCTTTTTCTGCTTTTTGGCCTCCGGGCCCTCGTTGTAGTAGTACTTCCACGTGGCGCCGTCTCCGACGCCGTGCACACGTCCATATTGCGGCCGCTGGTCCAAAGGGAGTCCCTTCAGTTGGTTCAAGTCCCGGTTGGGAGGGGTGTTCCACTTGGGCCTCATCGACGACTGAGACGACGAGTCGCTTTGGGCCGCAAGCCTGTGCTGCTCCTTCGGCAAAAGGAACGTGAACCGTTTACGAATGTTACTACAACGTGTAGTCCAGTTGATCAGAAGCTAAATGTAAGGTGGTAAAAGAATAATTACCAATAATCTAATCAATTTCGTCGTGATCGGGTCTGTGTACCAAACCTTCTTTTCCTTGTCCCACTTGTACCGGGCCCTGATGAAGTCACGCTCCTGCGGGTCGGTGAACTCCGCGTAGGGGTCTGTGATCCCCGCGGCTTCACGTTCTGCCTCCTCCTTATCCCATATGGGCCTCTTGCCAATGTAGCCACGGCTTCCGAGGCGTTGGTTCCCCGTGTTCCTTTGCAGAAGGCCCTTGTATTTCTCAGACTTAATCTTGGCTTCCTCGGTAGCGGAAGTGTCCTTGAACTTTTCGAACTCCTCTGCCGTAAGTGTCGGATTGTCCGCCAAAATCTTGGCAGGGGTTCGTTAGCATCAATCGCTCGTTTCACCCTCCCTTTCCAGGCGGCCAAATCGTTGCTAAACATGCCCATGGCGTGTTTATTGATACCTTTCATGGCAGCAGCATCCCACGGGTTTTCTATGCGGTCATCCCGGCCGGGGAACTGGAATCTCTTGTGCAGCTTCGTTAGGAGCAAGTGCTCCAGATGTGGTTTCTTCCTCAAGTCATTGTCGTCGATGCTCGCGGTTTCCCGTAGGATGCATCTGACTTGGTTGCCGTAGCACTTGCGAGGTTCATCCAGCGCTACTGGCTCGAATTTACTGGGGTGCATCTCTGTGACCAGGATTCTTCCGATGCCGAGTTTCTTAGGGCGTCGTGTCCTCTGCTTCTTCTGCTTCTTCTTTTCGATACCGCCTTCGGCGCCGGTACCTTAGGCGCCGGTCTCGGCGCCGCCATCGGTGCCGGTGCCATCGGTGTCGATGTCGGCGGCAGTACCATCGTCCGCTATGACCTGGTCGGCCTGCAAATCTTCTGTTTGCTGACTAGACAAAAAGTCGAGGTAATCATGTTCATGGTCATATTGTATGTCGTCGGCAGCGTGGTCAGAAGCCCCGGTCTCGCCGTTGTTCGACATGTTTCCTACGATTAAGTCTGCTCGTTTAATTCTTAAACTATAATAAAATGAGTAATGACATAAAAAAAGGCCCCTGGTTTGCCGGAATGCCGTTTCATTCCCGTCCCAGCAAATGCCGGGCACTCGATATGCCTACTTTCTAGCACAAGTCATGCCGATATTCACGGGAAATTTCGGCATGACCTTTGCTAAAAAGTAGACATATCGAGCGCCTTAAATTCGCCGGAACGGAAATGAATCAACATTCCGGCAAAACATAGGCCACTCGGATAGATCTTATTTTTCTGCAAATTTTGATATATTATTTGTATTTTTCTGAATTATAATGATTTAGTTATGATTTTTCTAGGATTAATGTATTAAAAACGGTCAAAATTCATATTTCAAAATTTCTATACCAACTAGACACTAAATCCTAACTACATCTCAAAGGATTTTATTTTTTGAATATTTTATCATTTTCGTTTATTTTCTACAAAACTAAAAAAGGCGGTCCACCGGGGGGGTAGGCATGAGAGAAAAAAAACCTTTAGTCCCGGTTGGTGTCTCCAACCGGGACTAAAGGGGATCACTTCAGTCCCAGTTGGTGTCTCCAACCGGGACTAAAGGGGAACTTCTTTTTCTGCTTTTTGGCCTCCGGGCCCTCGTTGTAGTAGTATTTCCACGTGGCGCCGTCTCCGACGCCGTGCACACGTCCATATTGCGGCCGCTGGTCCAAAGGGAGTCCCTTCAGTTGGTTCAAGGCCCGGTTGAGAGGGGTGTCCCACTTGGGCCTCATCGACGACTGAGACGACGAGTCGCTTTGGGCCGCAAGCCTGTGTTGCTCCTTCGGCAAAAGGAACGTGAACCGTTTACGAATGTTACTACAACGTGTAGTCCACTTGATCAGAAGCTAAATGTAAGGTGGTAAAAGAATAATTACCAATAATCTAATCAATTTCGTCATGATCGGGTCTGTGTACCAAACCTTCTTTTCCTTGTCCCACTTGTACCGGGCCCTGATGAAGTCACGCTCCTGCGGGTCGGTGAACTCCGCGTAGGGGTATGTGATCCCCGCGGCTTCACGTTCTGCCTCCTCCTTATCCCATATGGGCCTCTTGCCAATGTAGCCACGGCTTCCGAGGCGTTGGTTCCCCGTGTTCCTTTGCTGAAGGCCCTTGTATTTCTCAGACTTAATCTTGGCTTCCTCGGTAGCGGAAGTGTCCTTGAACTTTTCGAACTCCTCTGCCGTAAGTGTCGGATTGTCCGCCAAAATCTTGGGCAGGGGTTCGTTAGCATCAATCGCTCGTTTCACCCTCCCTTTCCAGGCGGCCAAATCGTTGCTAAACATGCCCATGGCGTGGTTATTGATACCTTTCATGGCAGCATCATCCCACGGGTTTTCTATGCGGTCATCCCGGCCGGGGAACTGGAATCTCTTGTGCAGCTTCGTTAGGAGCAAGTGCTCCAGATGTGGTTTCTTCCTCAAGTCATTGTCATCAATGCTCGCGGTTTCCCGTAGGATGCATCTGACTTGGTTGCCGTAGCACTTGCGAGGTTCATCCGGCGCTACTGGCTCGAATTTACTGGGGTGCATCTCTGTGACCAGGATTCTTCCGATGCCGAGTTTGTTAGGGCGTCGTGTCCTCTGCTTCTTCTGCTTCTTCTTTTCGATACCGCCTTCGGCGCCGGTACCTTAGGCGCCGGTCTCGGCGCCGCCATCGGTGCCGGTGCCATCGGTGTCGATGTCGGCGGCAGTACCATCGTCCGCTATGACCTGGTCGGCCTGCAAACCTTTTGTTTGCTGACTAGACAAAAAGTCGAGGTAATCATGTTCATGGTCATATTGTATGTCGTCGGCAGCGTGGTCAGAAGCCCCGGTCTCGCCGTTGTTCGACATGTTTCCTACGATTAAGTCTGCTCGTTTAATTCTTAAACTATAATAAAATGAGTAATGACATAAAAAAAGGCCCCTGGTTTGCCGGAATGCCGTTTCATTCCCGTCCCAGCAAATGTCGTTCACTCGATATGCCTACTTTCTAGCACAAGTCATGCCGAAATTCACGGGAAATTTCGGCATGACCTTTGCTAAAAAGTGAACATATCGAGTGCCTGAAATTCGCCGGAACAGAAATGAATCAACATTCCGGCAAAACATAGGCCACTCGGATAGATCTTATTTTTCTGCAAATTTTGATATATTATTTGTATTTTTCTGAATTAGAATGATTTAGTTATGATTTTTCTAGGATTAATGTGGTAAAAATGGTCAAAATTCATATTTCAAAATTTCTCTAACAACTAGACACTAAAACCTAACTACCTCTCAAAGGATTTTAATTTTTGAAGATTTTATCATTTTCGTTTATTTTCTACAAAACTAAAAAAGGCGGTCCACCGGGGGGGTAGGCATGAGAGAAAAAAAACCTTTAGTCCCGGTTGGTGTCTCCAACCGGGACTAAAGGGGATCACTTCAGTCCCGGTTGGTGTCTCCAACCGGGACTAAAGGGGAACTTCTTTTTCTGCTTTTTGGCCTCCGGGCCCTCGTTGTAGTAGTACTTCCACGTGGCGTCGTCTCCGACGCCGTGCACACGTCCATATTGCGGCCGCTGGTCCAAAGGGAGTCCCTTCAGTTGGTTCAAGGCCCGGTTGAGAGGGGTGTCCCACTTGGGCCTCATCGACGACTGAGACGACGAGTCGCTTTGGGCCGCAAGCCTGTGTTGCTCCTTTGGCAAAAGGAACGTGAACCGTTTACGAATGTTACTACAACGTGTAGTCCACTTGATCAGAAGCTAAATGTAAGGTGGTAAAAGAATAATTACCAGTAATCTAATCAATTTCGTCGTGATCGGGTCTGTGTACCAAACCTTCTTTTCCTTGTCCCACTTGTACCGGGCCCTGATGAAGTCATGCTCCTGCGGGTCGGTGAACTCCGCGTAGGGGTCTGGGATCCCCGCGGCTTCACGTTCTGCCTCCTCCTTATCCCATATGGGCCTCTTGCCAATGTAGCCACGGCTTCCGAGGCGTTGGTTCCCCGTGTTCCTTTGCTGAAGGCCCTTGTATTTCTCAGACTTAATCTTGGCTTCCTCGGTAGCGGAAGTGTCCTTGAACTTTTCGAACTCCTCTACCGTAAGTGTCGGATTGTCCACCAAAATCTTGGGCAGGGGTTCGTTAGCATCAATCGCTCGTTTCACCCTCCCTTTCCAGGCGGCCAAATCGTTGCTAAACATGCCCATGGCGTGGTTATTGATACCTTTCATGGCAGCATCATCCCACGGGTTTTCTATGCGGTCATCCCGGCCGGGGAACTGGAATCTCTTGTGCAGCTTCGTTAGGAGCAAGTGCTCCAGATGTGGTTTCTTCCTTAAGTCATTGTCGTCGATGCTCTCGGTTTCCCGTAGGATGCATCCGACTTGGTTGCCGTAGCACTTGCGAGGTTCATCCGGCGCTACTGGCTCGAATTTACTGGGGTGCATCTCTGTGACCAGGATTCTTTCGATGCCGAGTTTGTTAGGGCGTCGTGTCCTCTGCTTCTTCTGCTTCTTCTTTTCGTTACCGCCTTCGGCGCCGGTACCTTTGGCGCCGGTCTCGGCGCCGCCATCGGTGCCGGTGCCATCGGTGTCGATGTCGGCGGCAGTACCATCGTCCGCTATGACCAGGTCGGCCTGCAAACCTTCTGTTTGCTGACTAGACAAAAAGTCGAGGTAATCATGTTCATGGTCATATTGTATGTCGTCGGCAGCGTGGTCAGAAGCCCCGGTCTCGTCGTTGTTCGACATGTTTCCTACGATTAAGTCTGCTCGTTTAATTCTTAAACTATAATAAAATGAGTAATGACATGAAAAAAGGCCCCTGGTTTGCCGGAATACCGTTTCATTCCCGTCCCAGCAAATGTCGGGCACTCGATATGCCTACTTTCTAGCACAAGTCATGCCGAAATTCACGGGAAATTTCGGAATGACCTTTGCTAAAAAGTGGACATATCGAGCGCCTGAAATTCGCCGGAACGGAAATGAATCAACATTCCGGCAAAACATAGGCCACTCGGATAGATCTTATTTTTCTGCAAATTTTGATATATTATTTGTATATTTCTGAATTAGAATGATTTAGTTATGATTTTTCTAGGATTAATGTGGTAAAAACGGTCAAAATTCATATTTCAAAATTTCTCTACCAACTAGACACTAAAACCTAACTACCTCTCAAAGGATTTTAATTTTTGAAGATTTTATCATTTTCGTTTATTTTCTACAAAACTAAAAAAGGCGGTCCACCGTGGGGGGGGGGGGGTAGGCATGAGAGAAAAAAAACCTTTAGTCCCGGTTGGTGTCTCCAACCGGGACTAAAGATAGACCTTTAGTCCCGGTTGCAGACACCAACCGGGACTAAAGGGTTTTTCTTGGCTATTTTTTTATGAGAGAGAAAAAAACCTTTAGTCCCGGTTGGTGTCTCCAACCGGGACTAAAGGGGAACTTCTTTTTCTGCTTTTTGGCCTCCGGGCCCTCGTTGTAGTAGTACTTCCATGTGGCGCCGTCTCCGACGCCGTGCACACGTCCATATTGCGGCCACTGGTCCAAAGGGAGTCCCTTCAGTTGGTTCAAGGCCCGGTTGAGAGGGGTGTCCCACTTGGGCCTCATCGACGACTGAGACGACAAGTCGCTTTGGGCCGCAAGCCTGTGTTGCTCCTTCTGCAAAAGGAACGTGAACCGGTTACGAATGTTACTACAACGTGTAGTCCACTTGATCAGAAGCTAAATGTAAGGTGGTAAAAGAATAATTACCAGTAATCTAATTAATTTCCTCGTGATCGGATCCGTGTACCAAACCTTCTTTTCCTTGTCCCACTTGTACCGGGACCTGATGAAGTCACGCTCCTACGGGTCGGTGAACTCCGCGTAGGGGTCTGGGATCTCCGCGGCTTCACGTTCCGCGTCCTCCTTATCCCATATGGGCCTCTTGCCAATGTAGCCACGACTTCCGAGGCGTTGGTTCCCCGTGTTCGTTTGCTGAAGGCCCTTGTATTTCTCAGATATAATCTTGGTTGCCTTGGTAGCGGAAGTGGTCATGAACTTTTCGAACTCCACTGCCGTAAGTGTCGGATTGTCCGCCAAAATCTTGGGCAGGGGTTCTTTAGCATCAATCGCTCGTTTCACCCTCCCTTTCCAGGCGGCCAAATCGTTGCTAAACATGCCCATGGCGTGGTTATTGATACCTTTCAAGGCAGCATCATCCCATGGATTTTCTATGCGGTCATCTCGGCCGGGGAACTGGAATCTCTTGTGCAGCTTCGTTAGGAGCAAGTGCTCCAGATGTGGTTTCTTCCTTAAGTCATTGTCGTTGATGCTCGCGGTTTCCCGTAGAATGCATCCGACTTGGTTGCCGTAGCACTTGCGAGGTTCATCCGGCGCTACTGGCTCAAATTTACCGGGGTGCATCTCTGTGACCAGGATTCTTCCGATGCCGAGTTTCTTAGGAAGTCGTGTCCTCTGCTTCTTCTGCTTCTTCTTTTCGTTACCGCCTTCGGTACCGGTCTCGGTGCCGCCATCGGTGCCGGTGCCATCGGTGCCATCGGTGTCGATGTCGGCGGCAGTACCATCGTCTGCTATGACCAGGTCGCCCTGCAAACCTTCTGTTTGCTGACTAGACAAAAAGTCGAGGTAATCATGTTCACGGTCATATTGTATGTCGTCGGTAGCGTGGTCAGAAACCCCGCTCTCGTTGTTGTTCGACATGTTTCCTACGATTAAGTCTGCTTGTTTAATTCTTAAACTATAATAAAATGAGTAATGACATAAAAAAAGGCCTATGGTTTGTCAGAATGCCGTTTCATTCCCGTCCCAGCAAATGCCGGGCACTCGATATGCCTACTTTCTAGCACAAGTCATGCCGAAATTCACGGGAAATTTCGGCACGACCTTTGCTAAAAAGTGGACATATCGAGCGCCTGAAATTCGCCGGAATGGAAATGATCAACATTCCGGCAAAACATAGGCCACTCGGATAGATCTTATTTTTCTGTAAATTTTGATATATTATTTGTATTTTTTTGAATTAGAATGATTTAGTTATGATTTTTCTAGGATTAATGTGGTAAAAACGGTCAAAATTCATATTTTCAAATTTTTATACCAACTAGACACTAAAACCTAACTACATCTCAAAGGATTTTATTTTTTGAAGATTTTATCATTTTCGTTTATTTTCTACAAAACAAAAAAGGTGGTCCACCGGGGGGGTAGCCATGAGAGAGAAAAAAACCTTAAGTCCCGGTTGGTGTCTCCAACCGGGACTAAAGATAGACCTCTAGTCCCGTTGGAGACACCAACCAGGACTAAAGGTTTTTTTTGGCTATTTTTTTATGAGAGAGAAAAAAACCTTTAGTCCCAGTTGGTGTCTCCAACCGGGACTAAAGGGGTTCACTTTAGTCCCGGCTGGTGTCTCCAACCGGGACTAAAGGTGAACTTCTTTTTCTGCTTTTTGGCCTCCGGGCCCTCGTTGTAGTAGTACTTCCACGTGGCGCCGTCTCCGACGCCGTGCACACGTCCATATTGCGGCCGCTAGTCCAAAGGGAGTCCCTTCAGTTGGTTCAAGGCCCGGTTGAGAGGGGTTTCCCACTTGGGCCTCATCGACGACTGAGACGACGAGTCTCTTTGGGCCGCAAGCCTCTGTTGCTCCTTCTGCAAAAGGAACGTGAACCATTTACGAATGTTGCTACAACGTGTAGTCCACTTGATCAGAAGCTAAATGTAAGGTGGTAAAAGAATAATTACCAGTAATCTAATCAATTTCCTCGTGATCGGGTCCGTGTACGAAACCTTCTTTTCCTTGTCCCACTTGTACCGGGCCCTGATGAAGTCACGCTCCTGCGGGTCGGTGAACTCCGCGTAGGGGTCTGGGATCCCCGCGGCTTCACGTTCCGCCTCCTCCTTATTCCATATGGGCCTCTTGGCAATGTAGCCACGGCTTCCAAGGCGTTGGTTCCCCGTGTTCCTTTGCTGAAGGCCTTTGTATTTCTCAGACTTAATCTTGGCTGCCTCTGTAGCGGAAGTGTCCTTGAACTTTTCGAACTCCTCTGCCATAAGTGTCGGATTGCCCGCCAAAACTTGGGCAGGGGTTCGTTAGCATCAATCGCTCGTTTCACCCTCCCTTTCCAGGCGGCCAAATCGTTGCTAAACATGCCCATGGCGTGGTTATTGATACCTTTCATGGCAGCATCATCCCACGGGTTTTCTATGCGCTCATCCCGGCCGGGGAACTGGAATCTCTTGTGCAGCTTCGTTAGGAGCAAGTTCTCCAGATGTGGTTTCTTCCTTAAGTCATTGTCGTTGATGCTCGCGGTTTCCCGTAGGATGCATCCGACTTGGTTGCCGTAGCACTTGCGAGGTTCATCCAGCGCTACTGGCTCGAATTTACCGGGGTGCATCTCTGTGACCAGGATTCTTCAGATGCCTAGTTTGTTAGGGCATCGTGTCCTCTGCTTCTTCTTTTCGTTACCGCCTTCGGCGCCGGTACCTTCGGCGTCGGTCTCGGCGCCGCCATCGGTGCCGGTGCCATCGGTGCCATCGGTGTCGATGTCGGCGGCAGTACAATCGTCCGCTATGACCAGGTCGCCCTGCAAACCTTCTGTTTGCTGACTAGACAAAAAGTCGAGGTAATCATGTTCACGGTCATATTGTATGTCGTCGGCAGCGTGGTCAGAAGCCCCGGTCTCGTCGTTGTTCGACATGTTTCCTACGATTAAGTCTGCTCGTTTAATTCTTAAACTATAATAAAATGAGTAATGACATAAAAAAGGCCCCTGGTTTGCCGGAATGCCGTTTCATTCCCGTCCCAGCAAATGCCGGGCACTCGATATGCCTACTTTCTAGCACAAGTCATGCCGAAATTCACGGGAAATTTCGGCATGACCTTTGCTAAAAAGTGGACATATCGAGCGCCTGAAATTCACCGGAACGGAAATGAATCAACATTCCGGCAAAACATAGGCCACTCGGATAGATCTTTTTTTTCTGCAAATGTTGATATATTATTTGTATTTTTCTGAATTAGAATGATTTAGTTATGATTTTTCTAGGATTAATGTGGTAGAAATGGTCAAAATTCATATTTCAAAATTTCTATACCAACTAGACACTAAAACCTAACTATAGCTCAAAGGATTTTATTTTTTGAAGATTTTATCATTTTTGTTTATTTTCTACAAAACTAAAAAAGGCGGTCCACCAGGGGGGTAGGCATGAGAGAAAAAAAAACCTTTAGTCCCGGTTGGTGTCTCCAACCGGGCCTAAGATACACCTTTAGACCCGGTTGGAGACACCAACCGGGATTAAAGGTTTTTTTGGCTATTTTTTTATGAGAGAGAAAAAACCTTTAGTCCCGGTTGGTGTCTCCAACCGGGACTAAAGGGGATCACTTTAGTCCCGGTTGGTGTCTCCAACCAGGACTAAAGGGGAACTTCTTTTTCTGCTTTTTGGCCTCCGGGCCCTCGTTGTAGTAGTACTTCCGCGTGGCGCCGTCTCTGACGCCGTGCAGACGTCCATATTGCGGCCGCTGGTCCAAAAGGAGTCCCTTCAGTTGGTTCAAGGCCCGGTTGAGAGGGGTGTCCCACTTGGGCCTCATCGACGACTGAGACGACGAGTCGCTTTGGGCCGCCAGCCTGTGTTGCTCCTTCTGCAAAAGGAACGTGAACCATTTACGAATGTTACTACAACGTGTAGTCCACTTGATCAGAAGCTAAATGTAAGGTGGTAAAAGAATAATTACCAGTAATCTAATCAATTTCCTCGTGATCAGGTCCGTGTACCAAACCTTCTTTTCCTTGTCCCACTTGTACCGGGCCCTGATGAAGTCACGCTCCTGCGGGTCGGTGAACTCCGCAATGGGGTCTGGGATCCCCGCGGCTTCATGTTCCGCGTCCTCCTTATCCCATATGGGCCTCTTGCCAATGTAGCCACGGCTTCCGAGGCGTTGGTTCCCCGTGTTCCTTTGCTGAAGGCCCTTGTATTTCTCAGACTTAATCTTGGCTGCCTCGGTAGCGGAAGTGTCCTTGAACTTTTCGAACTCCTCTGCCGTAAGTGTCGGATTGTCCGCCAAAATCTTGGGCAGGGGTTCGTTAGCATCAATCGCTCGTTTCACGCTCCCTTTCCAGGCGGCCAAATCGTTGCTAAACATGCCCAAGGCGTGGTTATTGATACCTTTCATGGCAGCATCATCCCACGGGTTTTCTATGCAGTCATCCCTGCCGGGGAACTGGAATCTCTTGTGCAGCTTCATTAGGAGCAAGTGCTCCAGATGTGGTTTCTTCCTTAAGTCATTGTCGTTGATGCTCGCGGTTTCCCGTAGGATGCATCTGACTTGGTTGCTATAGCACTTGCGAGGTTCATCCGGCGCTACTGGCTCGAATTTACCGGGGTGCATCTCTGTGACTAGGATTCTTCCGATGCCAAGTTTGTTAGGGCGTCGTGTCCTCTGCTTCTTCTGCTTCTTCTTTTCGTTACCGCCTTCGGCGCCGGTACCTTCGGCGCCGGTCTCGGCGCCGCCAGCGGTGCCGGTGCGATCGATGCCATCGGTGTCGATGTCGGCGGCAGTACCATCATCCGCTATGACCAGGTCGCCTTGCAAACCTTCTGTTTGCTGACTAGACAAAAAGTCGAGGTAATCATGTTCACGGTCATATTGCATGTCGTCCGCAGCGTGGTCAGAAGCCCCGGTCTCGTCGTTGTTCGACATGTTTCCTACGATTAAGTCAGCTCATTTAATTCTTAAACTATAATAAAATGAGTAATGACATAAAAAAGGCCTATGGTTTGCCGGAATGTCGTTTCATTCCCGTCCCAGCAAATGTCGGGCACTCGATATGCCTACTTTCTAGCACAAGTCATGCCGAAATTCACGGGAAATTTCGGCATGACCTTTGCTAAAAAGTGGACATATCGAGCGCCTGAAATTCGCCGGAACGGAAATGAATCAACATTCCGGCAAAACATAGGCCACTCGGATAGATCTTATTTTTCTGCAAATTTTGATATATTATTTGTATTTTTCTAAAGGGTGGGTCTATTCTACCAACCCCCTTAAGACCTTATTCTACCCACAATCTCCTTATTCTGCCAACACTTACGCACTGTCTCGCACACCTCAAGCGAACCGCAACAGAAACTCCCCATGCCCACCACCACGTCCTGCACCTTATCCCCACCTTCTTCTTCCCCGGGTCAACCCACCACCCCCGCGCCGCCCGCCAACTCCCTCTCCTTCCCACCTTCTTCCTCGCCGCCGGGCCGCCGCGGCCATCCCCTCCTTCCACCACTACAACCTCCCGCCGCCCCATGACACCCCGGCCTCCCACCTCCTCGGCCGCCCCCTCCTCCCACCGCCAAGTGCCATACCATGACTCCCCAGCAGCCAGACCCCTCGGTGCCAGATCCGAGCGGCAGGGGCCCGATGGTGGTTCCCTCCCCTTGCATCCAACGCCGCCTCCCCCCTCACATGCTCTGGGCATCTTCCCCACACCTCCTCCCTCGCCCGCCTCCCTCCACCTTCCTACGGCGCCGCCACCGGCCACCCTCCCACCCACTGACGCTGCTGGGGCCGGATCCGCGCCCTCCCGTGCGTGGTGGCCGGATGGGAGGGCCGGCGAGGTGAACCTCTTCGCGGTGCTCGCCACGGGCCTCCTCGCAGTGACCGTGGTCCTCTCGCTCAACGCCGGCTGCCCACCACATCCCGCGGCCGCCCGGATGCGCGAGCCTGTCCACCATCCTATGCCCCACCTCCGGCCGGCCCGTGTCATTGCGCGACCTTCCATGCTCCACCTGCACCGGCTTGACCTCCTGCCGCACGCCCTCCTTCGACCAGAGAGTGCAGTCCGCTCGGCATCTGCTCGTGGTTCGGTTGTCGGGTAACTGCAGTGCGAAGAGCCATGGCGTGCAATTTTTTTTGGATTGCTGCCTTTCAACAAGGCCACCGCCCCTGACCACCTTCATTCCTCCGTCGCCATGGGCTCCAGGACGAGCAGTAGCTCACCGCGGCTTGGAGTTCACTTTTTTGTGTGTGTTTTTTTCAGATTTTTGCTGTTGAGTTGGTGAATTCAGTGTAGTGAATTTGCTAATGCTGTTCGATTCCTTTGTGTAGTTCGCCGGATGATGTGTGCCTCGCACTGCAGTTCAATCGCTTCTTTGTTGTTCAGTTTTAATAGTTTTGCAGGAGAGGAGAATTCACATCAGGGTGTTGCAAAAGTATACAAAACTGGAGAGACCAGAAACCTCCGTGTTGTTCTTCACTAACGCAGTGCAAGTTGCTCCCCAACTTCAGGTCGTCTTGGTCGTCGGTGCAGTGCGTCGGCACAGTTTTGTTGGTGCGGGCAAGCGCTTCTGCAGCTTGCATGCGCATTTCGCCGAAGGCAGTCCACTCCTCGGGGGAGCACTGTAAACTTTGCCTAGAAACATGACAAGCAGTACAGGTTGGAGACCACGGAGGTTCAGATTCTTCTTTGCGTGTTCAGATTTGCAATGTAGTGCGTATGTGTGGTACAAAAAAAATGGGTTCAAGTCCTGATACTTTTTGTTTCATTAAAAAATTGTGATGGGTTGTGTAGTTCAGTTAATTGTTGGTGCTCTATTGTTGACTTCGCTGTGTAGTGCAGTTTATTTGTAGGCGAGCAACAAAATAAACTGCTAAAATGCAGTGCACTCCGATTTAAAAAAAAGTTCACTCCAAAGAACTCTACGGTGCACTTTTATTTGAAAAAAAATGCATTTAAAAAAGTTTGTGTTGTTTACTTTCTTCTCCCTTGAAGAATTTTGAATAAGGACGCAATTTGACACAAATCGATGTGGTTCACTTGTCCTTCTCTCTGCGGCCCACTCTCGTTCATAAAAAAAATTAGAAAAAAAAGACAAGAATAATTCATGCGGTTCACTTTCGATAGTGTCGCGGTTCACTTTCGATACTATCGCGGTTCACTTGAGAGGTTCGCTCCTCTGTCCTATGCAGTTCTTTTTGTTTTGAGAAAAGTAACATGCGAAAAAATGCAGATCCAGAAATGAAAATAACATTGCAACAAGTTCACTTCCTTTTATTTCTGTCTTGCGGTTCGCGTTCTCCGACCGAACAATGCAGTTCTCTAGCCTCGATCATGTAGTCCTCATGCAAATTTTAAAAACTACAAAAAAGAAAAAAAAATATGCGGTTCACTTGCCCGTTTGATGCAGTGCAGTCTTCCATCTGAAGCAGTGCGGTTCGCCTTCTGATGCTGTTCATCTCGTAAGTGTGAGAAAAAATGTGACGGAAACGGCAAATAAAAGTAATGCGGTTCACTACTCGATAGTGTTGCGGTTCACTTACGCCCGAATTGAAGCTTAATTTACAACCATAATACAAGACTTACGTATATAGTACTACAGGTCTGCAGTATGTACTACTACTAGTCTGAAGTACATACTACTACAGGTCTGAAGTACATACTACTACCGGTATGAACTCTGAAGTACATACTACTACTCATCTGAAGTACACACATCCGGCGCCGGCCTCTCATATGAAAACTGCATG
Organism: Elymus sibiricus; assembly: GCA_039707655.1. Classification (NCBI taxonomy): domain Eukaryota; kingdom Viridiplantae; phylum Streptophyta; class Magnoliopsida; order Poales; family Poaceae; genus Elymus; species Elymus sibiricus. Next base: position 208,823,263 of record CM077676.1, on the reverse strand, counting down.
CTGTGGACTGAAATGCCTCCTACAGTGCTGCAGCTCCCGGAACTGTGCTGTAGTGAAACCGCATACCCTAAACCTGAAAAAACCCAAAGAAGAGCTTTGTTAGCTGCAATTCCACGGACACTGCACAGGAAAATCTGTAACATGAAACAGTGGACTGAACTGCGCAATCCCTCCCTGCCATACGAGCCCGCCGCGCGCTCCGCACTGCATGCACACTCGCTCCTAACTGCACGGCCGCGGCTTGCGAACTGCACGGCCGTGGTTGCCGGACACCCAAAAAAAAAGGACACCCAAAATGGACTCGTGATGGATCTGGGGCTGCCAACCTGCACACTATAACCCCCAGCGAATTAAGCATGAGCTAGTTGGCGGCCAAAACTGAACTTTTTTCCTACACACCACACAGAATTGCACGAATCTCGTCGACGCTGGCGAGCAGCTGAGGCGGATGCGACATGGCCGCTAGAATATCGACACAGGAGACCACATCCACTTGAAAAATCAATCAACAGAAGCTTCTGAACTGCACTACATCCAAACAACTCATGATTTTTTTTTCTGAAAACACTAGAAAAATGCTTCTGAACAGCAACAATTATGGATGGGATTAGCGCGAAGAACTGCACGGCATCGCCGTCTGTACTGCATGTCGTGGGTGGCCGGGCCCTGCGCACCGGGAAGGCAAAAGTGAACTGCATAGGGGGATCGCTGGTGGGAGACCATCAACCAGATCTGCTGCAGAAAACAATGGCGGCGCGCGGCTGGATCTAGGGTTGTTGGTGGTGCGCGAGCAGGGGAATGGATCCCCGTCGTTGACGCCGGGGGCGACCGCCATGGGAGGAGGCGACAAGGGTGGCTGGCTGGGGCAGCATGGGGCGGGGCGCGGCGAGGAGGCCGCCGTGGCTAGCAGGGATCCCGACGCAGGCGCCTGCGGGGAACCACACGGGGAGGCCGCCGCGCGCTCGGATGCAGGCGATAGTCCGTCTCCACCGGCGGCCGCGCAGGGAGGTGGGGAGGAGCGCCGGCGTCGCGCAGGGAGTTGGATAGGAGCGTCGGCGTCGCGCAGGGAGGCTCGTAGGTGGCGGCGCGCTCGCCGTGTCGGGGCACGAGGTCGCCGGAGTAGCGCGGATGTGGGGCTGCCGCGACACCGGGGAAAGATAGCGGGGATGGGTGGAGGGGATCCGGAAAAACAATACCAAAAAAGTCGCGTATAGTTTTTTTGACGAGAAGTTCACTCGTCTCAGTACTACAGTGCGCCTGCTTCAGAAAGTGCAGTGCCCTCGCGTTGAGCGTGCTGTTCGGATGTGGGCAGAATAACTATTCTGCCAATATTGGCAGAATACACAGGCTGTTTTTCTGAATTAGAATGATTTAGTTATGATTTTTCTAAGATTAATGTGGTAAAAACGGTCAAAATTCATATTTCAAAATTTCGATACCAACTAGACACTAAACCTAACTACATCTCAAAGGATTTTATTTTTTGAAGATTTTATCATTTTCTTTTATTTTCTACAAAACTAAAAAAGGCTGTCCACCGGGGGGGGTAGGCATGAGAGAAAAAAAAACCTTTAGTCCCGGTTGGTGTCTCCAACCGGGACTAAAGATAGACCTTTAGTCCCGGTTGGAGACACCAACCGGGACTAAAGGTTTTTTTTTGGCTATTTTTTTATGAGAGAGAAAAAAACCTTTAGTCCCGGTTGGTGTCTCCAACCGGGACTAAAGGGGAACTTATTTTTCTGCTTTTTGGCCTCCGGGCCCTCGTTGTAATAGTACTTCCATGTGGCGCCATCTCCGACGCCGTGCACACGTCCATATTGCGGCCGCTGGTCCAAAGGGAGTCCCTTCAGTTGGTTCAAGGCCCGGTTGAGAGGGGTGTCCCACTTGGGCCTCATCGACGACTGACACGACGAGTCGCTTTGGGCCGCAAGCCTGTGTTGCTCCTTCTGCAAAAGGAACGTGAACCGTTTACGAATGTTACTACAACATGTAGTCCACTTGATCAGAAGCTAAATGTAAGGTGGTAAAAGAATAATTACCATTAATCTAATCAATTTCCTCGTGATCGGGTCCGTGAACCAAACCTTCTTTTCCTTGTCCCACTTGTACCGGGCCCTGATGAAGTCACGCTCCTGCGGGTCGGTGAACTCCGCGTAGGGGTCTGGGATCCCTGCGGCTTCACGTTCCGCATCCTCCTTATCCCATATGGGCCTCTTGCCAATGTAGCCATGGCTTCCGAGGCGTTGGTTCCCCGTGTTCCTTTGCTGAAGGCCCTTGTATTTCTCAGACTTAATCTTGGCTGCCTCGGTAGCGGAAGTGTCCTTGAACTTTTCGAACTCCTCTGCCGTAAGTGTCGAATTGTCCGCCAAAATCTTGGGCAGGGGTTCGTTAGCATCAATCGCTCGTTTCACCCTCCCTTTCCAGGCGGCCAAATCGTTGCTAAACATGCCCATGGCGTGGTTATTGATACCTTTCATGGCAGCATCATCCCACGGGTTTTCTATGCGGTCATCCCGGCCGGGGAACTGGAATCTCTTGTGCAACTTCGTTAGGAGCAAGTGCTCCAGATGTGGTTTCTTCCTTAAGTCATTGTCGTTGATGCTCGCGGTTTCCCGTAGGATGCATCTGACTTGGTTGCTATAGCACTTGCGAGGTTCATCCGGCGCTACTGGCTCGAATTTACCGGGGTGCATCTCTGTGACCAGGATTCTTCCGATGCCGAGTTTGTTAGGGCGTCGTGTCCTCTGCTTCTTCTGCTTCTTCTTTTCGTTACCGCCTTCGGCGCCGGTACCTTCGGCGCCGGTCTCGACGCCGCCATCGGTGCCGGTGCCATCGGTGTCGATGTCGGCGGCAGTACCATCGTCCGCTATGACCAGGCCGCCCTGCAAACCTTCTGTTTGCTAACTAGACAAAAAGTCGAGGTAATCATGTTCACGGTCATATTGTATGTCGTCGGCAGCATGGTCAGAAGCCCCGGTCTCGTCGTTGTTCGACATGTTTCCTACGATTAAGTCTGCTCGTTTAATTCTTAAACTATAATAAAATGAGTAATGGCATAAAAAAAGGCCGATGGTTTGCCGGAATGACGTTTCATTCCCGTCCTAGCAAATGCCGGGCACTCGATATGCCTACATTCTAGCACAAGTCATGCCGAAATTCACGGGAAATTTCGGCATGACCTTTGCTAAATAGAGGACATATCGAGCGCCTGAAATTCGCCGGAACGGAAATGAATCAACATTCCGGCAAAACATAGGCCACTCGGATAGATCTTATTTTTCTGCAAATTTTGATATATTATTTGTATTTTTTTGAATTAGAATGATTTAGTTATGATTTTTCTAGGATTAATGTGGTAAAACGGTCAAAATTCATATTTCAAAATTTCTATACCAACTAGACAATAAAACCTAACTACAGCTCAAAGGATTTTATTTTTTGAAGATTTTATCATTTTCGTTTATTTTCTACAAAACTAAAAAAGGCGGTTCACCGGGGGGGTGTAGGCATGAGAGAAAAAAAACCTTTAGTCCTGGTTGGTGTCTCCTACCGGGACTAAATATAGACCTTTAGTCCCGGTCGGAGACACCAACCGGGATTAAAGCTTTTTTTTGGCTATTTGTTATGGGAGAGAAAAAAACCTTTAGTCCCGGTTGGGGTCTCCAACCGGGACTAAAGGGGATCACTTTAGTCCGGTTGGTGTCTCCAACCGGGACTAAAGGGGAACTTCTTTTTCTGCTTTTTGGCCTCCGGGCCCTCGTTGTAGTAGTACTTCCACGTGGCGCCGTCTCCGACGCCGTGCACACGTCCATATTGCGGCCGCTGGTCAAAAGGGAGTCCCTTCAGTTGGTTCAAGGCCCGGTTGAGAGGGGTGTCCCACTTGGGCCTCATCGACGACTGAGACGACGAGTCTCTTTGGGCCGCAAGCCTGTGTTGCTCCTTCTGCAAAAGGAACGTGAACCGTTTACGAATGTTACTACAACGTGTAGTCCACTGGATCAGAAGCTAAATGTAAGGTGGTCAAAGAATAATTACCAGTAATCTAATCAATTTCCTCGTGATCGGGTCCGTGTACCAAACCTTCTTTTCCTTGTCCCACTTGTACCGGGCCCTGATGAAGTCACGCTCCTGCGGGTCGGTGAACTCCGCGTAGGGGTCTGGGATCCCCGCGGCTTCACGTTCCGCCTCCTCCTTATCCCATATGGGCCTCTTGCCAATGTAGCCACGGCTTCCGAGGCGTTGGTTCCCCGTGTTCCTTTGCTGAAGGCCTTTGTATTTCTCAGACTTACTCTTGGCTGCCTCGGTAGCGGAAGTGTCCTTGAACTTTTCGAACTCCTCTGCCATAAGTGTCGGATTGCCCGCCAAAATCTTGGGCAGGGGTTCGTTAGCATCAATCGCTCGTTTCACCCTCCCTTTCCAGGCGACCAAATCGTTGCTAAACATGCCCATGGCGTGGTTATTGATACCTTTCATGGCAGCAGCATCCCACACATTTTCTATGCGCTCATGCCGGCCGGGGAACTGGAATCTCTTGTGCAGCTTCGTTAGGAGCAAGTGCTCCAGATGTGGTTTGTTCCTTAAGTCATTGTCGTTGATGCTCGCGGTTTCCCGTAGGATGCATCCGACTTGGTTGCCATAGCACTTGCGAGGTTCATCCGGCGCTACTCGCTCGAATTTACCGGGGTGCATCTCTGTGACCAGGATTCTTCAGATGCCGAGTTTGTTAGGGCATCGTGTCCTCTCCTTCTTCTGCATCTTCTTTTCGTTACCGCCTTCGGCGCCGGTACCTTCGGCGTCGGTCTCGGCGCCGCCATCGGTGCCGGTGCCATCGGTGCCATCGGTGCCATCGGTGTCGATGTCGGCGGCAGTACCATCGTCCGCTATGACCAGGTCGCCCTGCAAACCTTTTGTTTGCTGACTAGACAAAAAGTCGAGGTAATCATGTTCACGGTCATATTGTATGTCGTCCGCAGCGTGGTCAGAAGCCCCGGTCTCGTCGTTGTTCGACATGTTTCCTACGATTAAGTCTGCTCGTTTAATTCTTAAACTATAATAAAATGAGTAATGACATAAAAAAAGGCCCCTGGTTTGCCGGAATGCCGTTTCATTCCCATCCCAGCAAATGCCGGGCACTTGATATGCCTACTTTCTAGCACAAGTCATGCCGAAATTCACGGGAAATTTCGGCATGACCTTTGCTAAAAAGTGGACATATCCAGCGCCTGAAATTCGCCGGAACGGAAATGAATCAACATTCCGGCAAAACATAGGCCACTCGGATAGATCTTCTTTTTCTGCAAATTTTGATATATTATTTGTAATTTTCTGAATTAGAATGATTTAGTTATGATTTTTGTAGGATTAATGTGGTAGAAACGGTCGAAATTCATATTTCAAAATTTCTATACCAACTAGACACTAAAACCTAACTACAGCTCAAAGGATTTTATTTTTTGAAGATTTTATTATTTTCGTTTATTTTCTACAAAACTAAAAAAGGCGGTCCACCGGGGGGGTAGGCATGAGAGAAAAAAAACCTTTAGTCCCGGTTGGTGTCTCCAACCGGGACTAAAGATAGACCTTTAGACCCGGTTGGAGACACCAACCGGGATTAAAGGGTTTTTTTGGCTATTTTTTTATGAGAGAGAAAAAAACCTTTAGTCCCGGTTGGTGTCTCCAACCGGGACTAAAGGGGATCACTTTAGTCCCGGTTGGTGTCTCCAACCGGGACTAAAGGGGGACTTCTTTTTCTGCTTTTTGGCCTCCGGGCCCTCGTTGCAGTAGTACTTCCACGTGGCGCCGTCTCTGACGCCATGCAGACGTCCATATTTCGGCCGCTGGTCCAAAGGGAGTACCTTCAGTTGGTTCAAGGCCCGGTTGAGAGGGTTGCCCCACTTGGGCCTCATCGACGACTAAGACGACGAGTCGCTTTGGGCCGCAAGCCTGTGTTGCTCCTTCTGCAAAAGGAACGTGAACTGTTTACGAATGTTACTACAACGTGTAGTCCACTTGATCAGAAGCTAAATGTAAGGTGGAAAAAAAATAATTACCAGTAATCTAATCAATTTCCTCGTGATCGGGTCCGTGTACCAAACCTTCTTTTCCTTGTTCCACTTGTACCGGGCCCTGATTAGGTCACGCTCCTACGGGTCGGTGAACTCCGCGTAGGGGTCTGGGATCCCCGCGGCTTCATGTTTCGCGTCCTCCTTATCCCTTATGGGTCTCTTGCCAATGTAGCCATGGCTTCCAAGGCGTTGGTTCCCCGTGTTCCTTTGCTGAAGCCCCTTGTATTTCTCATACTTAATCTTGGCTGCCTCGGTAGCGGAAGTGTCCTTGAACTTTTCGAACTCCTATGCCGTAAGTGTCGGATTGTCTGCCAAAATCTTGGGCAGGGGTTCGTTAGCATCAATCGCTCGTTTCACCCTCCCTTTCCAGGCGGCCAAATCGTTGCTAAACATGCCCATGGCGTGGTTATTGATACCTTTCATGGCAGCATCATCCCACGGGTTTTCTATGCGGTCATCCCGGCCGGGGAACTGGAATCTCTTGTGCAGCTTTGTTAGGAGCAAGTGGTCCAGATGTGGTTTCTTTCTTAAGTCATTGTCGTTGATGCTCGCGGTTTCCCGTAGGATGCATCCGACTTGGTTGCCATAGCACTTGTGAGGTTCATCCGGCGCTACTGGCTCGAATTTACCGGGGTGCATCTCTGTGACTAGGATTCTTCCGATGCCAAGTTTGTTAGGGCGTCGTGTCCTCTGCTTCTTCTGCTTCTTCTTTTCGTTACCGCCTTCGGCGCCGGTACCTTCATAAAAAAAGTCCTATGGTTTGCCGGAATGCCATTTCATTCCCGTCCTAGCAAATGCCGGGCACTCGATATGCCTACTTTCTAGCACAAGTCATGCCGAAATTCACGGGAAATTTAGGCATGACCTTTGCTAAAAAGTGGACACACCTGAAATTCGCCGGAACGGAAATGAATCAACATTCCGGCAAAACATAGGCCACTCGGATAGAACTTATTTTTCTTCAAATTTTGATATATTATTTGTATTTTTCTAAAGGGTGGGTCTATTCTACCAAACCCCTTAAGACCTTATTCTACCCACAATCTCCTTATTCTGCCAACACTTACGCACTGTCTCGCACACCTCAAGCGAACCGCAACAGAAACTCCCCACGCCCACCACCACGTCCTACACCTTATCCCCACCTTCTTCTTCCCCGGGTCAACCCACCACCCCCGCGCCGCCCGCCAACTCCCTCTCCTTCCCACCTTCTTCCTCGCCGCCGGGCCGCCGCGGCCATCCCCGCCTTCCACCACTCCGACCTCCCGCCGCCCCATGACACCCCGGCCTCCCACCTCCTCGGCCGCCCCCACCTCCCACCGCCAAGTGCCATACCATGACTCCCCAGCAGCCACACCCCTCGGTGCCAGATGCGAGCGGCAGGGGCCCGATGGTGGTTCCCTCCCCTTGCATCCAACACCTCCTCCCCCCTCACATGCTCTGGGCATCTTCCCCACACCTCCTCCCTTACCCGCCTCCCTCCAACTTCCTGCGGCGCCGCCACCGGCTACCCTCCCACCCACTGACGCTGCTGGTGCCGGATCCGCGCCCTCCCGTGCGTGGTGGCCGGATGGGAGGGCCGGCGAGGTGAACCTCTTCGCGGTGCTCGCCACGGGCCTCCTCGCAGTGATCGTGGTCCTCTCGCTCAACGCCGGCTGCCCACCACATCCCTCGGCCGCCCGGATGCGCGAGCCTGTCCACCATCCTCTGCCCCACCTCCGGCCGGCCCGTGTCATTGCGCGACCTTCCCATGCTCCACCTGCACCGGCTTGACCTCCTCCCACAAGCCCTCCTTCGACCAGAGAGTGCAGTCCGCTCGGCATCTGCTCGTGGTTCGGTTGCCGGGTAGCTGCAGTGCGAAGAGCCATGGCGTGCAATTTTTTTTGGATTGCTGCCTTTCAACAAGGCCACCGCCCCTGACCACCTTCATTCCTCCGTCGCCATGGGATCCAGGACGAGCAGTAGCTCACCGCGGCTTGGAGTTCACTTTTTTTGTGTGTGTTTTTTTCAGATTTTTGCTGTTGATTTGGTGAATTCAGTGTAGTGAATTTGCTAATGCTGTTCGATTCCTTTGTGTAGTTCGTCGGATGATGTGTGCCTCGCACTGCAGTTCAATCGCCGCTTTGTGGTTCAGTTTTAATAGTTTAGCAAGAGAGGAGAATTCACATCAGGGTGTTGCAAAAGTGTACAAAACTGGAGAGACCAGAAACCTCCGTGTTGTTCTTCACTAACGCAGTGAAAGTTGCTCCTCGACTTCAGGTCGTCTTGGTCGTCGGTGCAGTGCGTCGGCACAGTTTTGTTGGTGCGGGCAAGCGCTTCTGCAGCTTGCATGCGCATTTCGCCAAAGGCAGTCCACTCCTCGGGGGAGCACTGTAAACTTTGCCTAGAAACATGACAAGCAGTACGGGTTGGAGACCACGGAGGTTCAGATTCTTCTTTGCGTGTTCAGATTTGCAGTGCAGTGCGTATGTGTGGTACAAAAAAAATGGGTTCAAGTCCTGAAACTTTTTGTTTCATTAAAAAATTGTGATGGGTTGTGTAGTTCAGTTAATTGTTGGTGCCCTATTGTTGACTTCGCTGTACAGTGCAGTTTATTTGTAGGCGAGCAACAAAATAAATAGCTAAAATGCAGTGCACTCTGATTTTAAAAAAAGTTCACTCCAAAGAACTCTACGGTGCACTTTTATTTGAAAAAAATGCATTAAAAAAAGTTTGTGTTGTTTACTTTCTTCTCCCTTGAAGAATTTTGAATAAGGACACAATTTGACACAAATCGATGTGGTTCACTTGTCCTTCTCTCTGTGGCCCACTCTCGTTCATAAAAAATTTAGAAGAAAAAGACAAGAATAATTCATGCGGTTCACTTTCGATACTGTCGCGGTTCACTTGAGAGGTTCGCTCCTCTGTCCTATGCAGTTCTTTTTGTTTTGAGAAAAGTAACATGCGAAAAAATGCAGATCCAGAAATGAAAATAACATTGCAACAAGTTCACTTCCTTTTATTTCTGTCTTGCGGTTCGCGTTCTCCGACCGAACAATGCAGTTCTCTAGCCTCGATCATGTAGTCCTCATGCAAATTTTAAAAAGCTAGAAAAAAGAAAAAAAATATGCGGTTCACTTGCCCGTTTGATGCAGTGCAGTCTTCCATCTGAAGCAGTGCAGTTCGCCTTCTGATGCTGTTCATCTCGTAAGTGTGAGAAAAAATGTGACGGAAACGGCAAATAAAAGTAATGCGGTTCACTACTCGATAGTGTTGCGGTTCACTTACGCCCGAATTGAAGCTTAATTTACAACCATAATACAAGACTTACGTATATACTACTACAGGTCTGAAGTATGTATTACTACTAGTCTGAAGTACATACTACTACAGGTCTGAAGTACATACTACTACCGGTATGAACTCTGAAGTACACACTTCCGGCGCCGGCCTCTCATATGAAAACTGCATGCTGTGGACTGAAATGCCTCCTACAGTGCTGCAGCTCCCGGAACTGTGCTGTAGTGAAACCGCATACCCTAAACCTGAAAAAACCCAAAGAAGAGCTTTGTTCGCTGCAATTCCACGGACACTGCACAGCAAAATCTGTAACATGAAACAGTGGACTGAACTGCGCAATCCCTCCCTGCCATACGAGCCCGCCGCGCGCTCCGCACTGCATGCACACTCGCTCCCAACTGCACGGCCGCGGCTTGCGAACTGCACGGCCGTGGTTGCCGGACACCCAAAAAAAAGGACACCCAAAATGGACTCGTGATGGATCTGGGGCTGCCAACCTGCACACTATAACCCCCAGCGAATTAAGCATGAGCTAGTTGGCGGCCAAAACTGAACTTTTTTCCTACACACCACACAGAATTGCACGAATCTCGTCGACGCTGGCGAGCAGCTGAGGCGGATGCGACATGGCCGCTAGAATATCGACACAGGAGACCACATCCACTTGAAAAATCAATCAACGGAAGCTTCTGAACTGCACTACATCCAAACAACTCATGATTTTTTTCTTCTGAAAACACTAGAAAAATGCTTCTGAACAGCAACAATTATGGATGGGATTAGCGCGGAGAACTGCACGGCGTCGCCTTCTGTACTGCATGTCGTGGGTGGCCGGGCCCTGCGCACCGGGAAGGCAAAAGTGAACTGCATAGGGGGATCGCTGGTGGGAGACCATCAACCAGATCGGCTGCAGGAAATAATGGCGGCGCGCGGCTGGATCTAGGGTTGTTGGTGGTGCGCGAGCAGGGGAATGGATCCCCGTCGTTGACGCCGGGGGCGACCGCCATGGGAGGAGGCGACAAGGGTGGCTGGCTGGGGCAGCATGGGGCGGGGCGCGGCGAGGAGGCCGCCGTGGCTAGCAGGGATCCCGACGCAGGCGCCTGCGGGGAACCACACGGGGAGGCCGCCGCGCGCTCGGATGCAGGCGATAGTCCGTCTCCACCGGCGGCCGCGCAGGGAGGTGGGGAGGAGCGCCGGCGTCGCGCAGGGAGTTGGATAGGAGCGTCGGCGTCGCGCAGGGAGGCTCGTAGGTGGCGGCGCGCTCGCCGTGTCGGGGCACGAGGTCGCCGGAGTAGCGCGGATGTGGGGCTGCCGCGACACCGGGGAAAGATAGCGGGGATGGGTGGAGGGGATCCGGAAAAACAGTACCAAAAAAGTCGCGTATAGTTTTTTTGACGAGAAGTTCACTCGTCTCAGTACTACAGTGCGCTTGCTTCAGAAAGTGCAGTGCCCTCGCGTTGAGCGTGCTGTTCGGATGTGGGCAGAATAACTATTCTGCCAATATTGGCAGAATAGACGGGCTGTTTTTCTGAATTAGAATGATTTAGTTATGATTTTTCTAAGATTAATGTGGTAAAAACGGTCAAAATTCATATTTCAAAATTTCGATACCAACTAGACACTAAACCTAACTACATCTCAAAGGATTTTATTTTTTGAAGATTTTATCATTTTCTTTTATTTTCTACAAAACTAAAAAAGGCTATCCACCGGGGGGGTAGGCATGAGAGAAAAAAAACCTTTAGTCCCGGTTGGTGTCTCCAACCGGGACTAAAGATAGACCTTTAGTCCCGCTTGGGGACACCAACCGGGACTAAAGGTTTTTTTTTGGCTATTTTTTTATGAGAGAGAAAAACTCCTTTAGTCCCGGTTGGTGTCTCCAACTGGGACTAAAGGGGATCACTTTAGTCCCGGTTGGTGTCTCCAACCGGGACTAAAGGGGAACATCTTTTTCTGCTTTTTGGCCTCCGGGCCCTCTAAGTAGTAGTACTTCCACGTGGCGCCGTCTCCGACGCCGTGCACACGTCCATATTGCGGCCGCTGGTCCAAAGGGAGTCCCTTCAGTTGGTTCAAGGCCCGGTTGAGAGGGGTGTCCCACTTGGGCCTCATCGACGACTGAGACGACGAGTCGCTTTGGGCCGCAAACCTGTGTTGCTCCTTCTGCAAAAGGAACGTGAACCGTTTACGAATGTTAGTACAACGTGTAGTCCACTTGATCAGATGCTAAATGTAAGGTGGTAAAAGAATAATTACCAGTAATCTAATCAATTTCCTCGTGATCGGGTCCGTGTACCAAACCTTCTTTTCCTTGTCCCACTTGTACCGGGCCCTAATGAAGTCACGCTCCTGCGAGTCAGTGAACTCCGCGTAGGGGTCTGGGATCCCTGCGGCTTCACGTTCCGCGTCCTCCTTATCCCATATGGGCCTCTTGCCAATGTAGCCACGGCTTCCGAGGCGTTGGTTCCCCGTGTTCCTTTGCTGAAGGCCCTTGTATTTCTCAGACTTAATCTTGGCTGCCTCGGTAGCGGAAGTGTCCTTGAACTTTTCGAACTCCTCTGCCGTAAGTGTCGAATTGTCCGCCAAAATCTTGGGCAGGGGTTCATTAGCATCAATCGCTCGTTTCACCATCCCTTTCCAGGCGGCCAAATCGTTGCTAAACATGCCCATGGCGTGGTTATTGATACCTTTCATGGCAGCATCATCCCACGGGTTTTCTATGCGGTCATCCCGGCCTGGGAACTGGAATCTCTTGTGCAGCTTCGTTAGGAGCAAGTGCTCCAGATGTGGTTTCTTCCTTAAGTCATTGTCGTTGATGCTCGCGGTTTCCCATAGGATGCATCCGACTTGGTTGCCGTAGCACTTGCGAGGTTCATCCGGCGCTACTGGCTCGAATTTACCGGGGTGCATCTCTGTGACCAGGATTCTTCCGATGCCGAGTTTGTTAGGGCGTCGTGTCCTCTGCTTCTTCTTTTCGTTACCGCCTTCGGCGCCGGTACCTTCGGCGCCGGTCTCGGCGCCGCCATCGGTGCCTGTGCCATCGATGTCGATGTCGGCGGTAGTACCATCGTCCGCTATGACCAGGTCGCCCTGCAAACCTTCTGTTTGCTGACTAGACAAAAAGTCGAGGTAATCATGTTCACGGTCATATTGTATGTCGTCGGCAGCGTGGTCAGAAGCCCCGGTCTCGTCGTTGTTCGACATGTTTCCTACGATTAAGTCTGCTCGTTTAATTCTTAAACTATAATAAAATGAGTAATGACATACAAAAAGGCCTATGGTTTGCCGGAATGGCGTTTCATTCCCGTCCCAGCAAATGCCGGGCACTCGATATGCCTACATTCTAGCACAAGTCATGCCGAAATTCACGGGAAATTTCGGCATGACCTTTGCTAAAAAGTGGACATATCGAGCGCCTAAATTCGCCGGAACGGAAATGAATCAACATTCCGGCAAAACATAGGCCACTCGGATAGATCTTATTTTTCTGCAAATTTTGATATATTATTTGTATTTTTCTGAATTAGAATGATTTAGTTATGATTTTTCTAGGATTAATGTGGTAAAAACGGTCAAAATTCATATTTCAAAATTTCTATACCAACTAGACACTAAAACCTAACTACATCTCAAAGGATTTTATTTTTTGAAGATTTTATCATTTTCTTTTATTTTCTACAAAACTAAAAAAGGCGGTCCACTTGGGGGGGGGGGGTAGGCATGAGAGAAAAAAAAACCTTTAGTCCCGGTTGGTGTCTCCAACCGGGACTAAAGATAGACCTTTAGTCCCGGTTGGAGACACCAACCGGGACTAAAGGTTTTTTTTTTTGGCTATTTTTTTATGAGAGAGAAAAAAACCTTTAGTCCCGGTTGGTGTCTCCAACCGGGACTAAAGTGGAACTTCTTTTTCTGCTTTTTGGCCTCTGGGCCCTCGTTGTAGTAGTACTTCCACGTGGCGCCGTCTCCAACGCCGTGCACACATCCATATTGCGGCCGCTGGTCCAAAGGGAGTCCCTTCAGTTGGTTCAAGGCCCGGTTGAGAGGGGTGTCCCACTTGGGCCTCATCGACGACTGAGACGACGAGTCGCTTTGGGCCGCAAGCCTGTCTTGCTCCTTCTGCAAAAGGAACGTGAACCGTTTACGAATGTTACTACAACGTGTAGTCCACTTGATCAGAAGCTAAATGTAAGGTGGTAGAAGAATAATTACCAGTAATCTAATCAATTTCCTCATGATCTGGTCCATGTACCAAACCTTCTTTTCCTTGTCCCACTTGTACCGGGCCCTGATGAAGTCACGCTCCTGCGGGTCGGTGAACTCCGCGTAGGGGTCTGGGATCCCCGCGGCTTCACGTTCCGCGTCCTCCTTATCCCCTATGAGCCTCTTGCCAATGTAGCCACGGCTTCCGAGGCATTGGTTCCCCGTGTTCCTTTGCTGAAGGCCCTTGTATTTCTCAGACTTAATCTTGGCTGCCTCGGTTGCGGAAGTGTCCTTGAACTTTTCGAACTCCTCTGCCGTAAGTGTCGAATTGTCCGCCAAAATCTTGGGCAGGGGTTCGTTAGAATCAATCGCTCGTTTCACCCTCCCTTTCCAGGCGGCCAAATCGTTGCTAAACATGCCCATGGCGTGGTTATTGATACCTTTCATGGCATCATCATCCCACGGGTTTTCTATGCGGTCATCCCGGCCGGGAACTGGAATCTCTTGTGCAGCTTCGTTAGGAGCAAGTGCTCCAGATGTGGTTTCTTCCTTAAGTCATTGTCGTTGATGCTCGCGGTTTCCCGTAGGATGCATCCGACTTGGTTGCCGTAGCACTTGCGAGGTTCATCCGGCGCTACTGGCTCGAATTTACCGGGGTGCATCTCTGTGACCAGGATTCTTCCGATGCCGAGCTTGTTAGGGCGTCGTGTCCTCTGCTTCTTCTTTTCATTACCGCCTTCGGCGCCGGTCTCAGCGCCGCCATCGGTGTCGATGTCAGCGGCAGTACCATCGTCCGCTATGACCAGGTCGCCCTGCAAACCTTCTGTTTGTTGACTAGACAAAAAGTCGAGGTAATCATGTTCACGGTCATATTGTATGTCGTCGGCAGCGTGGTCAGAAGCCCCGGTCTCGTCGTTGTTCGACATGTTTCCTACGATTAAGTCTGCTCGTTTAATTCTTAAACTATAATAAAATGAGTAATGACATAAAAAAAAGGCCTATGGTTTGCCGGAATGCCATTTCATTCCCGTCCCAGCAAATGCCGGGCACTCGATATGCCTACTTTCTAGCACAAGTCATGGTGAAATTCACGGGAAATTTCGGCATGACCTTTGCTAAAAAGTGGACATATCGAGCGCCTGAAATTCGCCGGAACGGAAATGAATCAACATTCCGGCAAAACATAGGCCACTCGGATAGATCTTATTTTTCTGCAAATTTTGAGATATTATTTGTATTTTTCTGAATTAGAATGATTTTGTTATGATTTTTCTAGGATTAATGTGGTAAAAACGGTCAAAATTCTTATTTCAAAATTTCTATACCAACTAGACACTAAAACCTAACTACATCTCAAATGATTTTATGTTTTGAAGATTTTATCATTTTCGTTTATTTTCTACAAAACTAAAAAAGGCGGTCCACCGGGGGGGTAGTCATGAGAGAAAAAAAAAACTTTAGTCCCGGTTGGTGTCTCCAACCGGTACTAAAGATAGACCTTTAGTCCCGCTTGGGGACACCAACCGGGACTAAAGGTTTTTTTTTGGCTAATTTTTTATGAGAGAGAAAAACTCCTTTAGTCCCGGTTGGTGTCTCCAACCGGGACTAAAGGGGAACTTCTTTTTCTGCTTTTTGGCCTCCGGGCCCTCTAAGTAGTAGTACTTCCACGTGGCGCCGTCTCCGACGCCGTGCACACGTCCATATTGTGGCCGCTGGTCCAAAGGGAGTCCCTTCAGTTGGTTCAAGGCCCGGTTGAGAGGGGTGTCCCACTTTGGCCTCATCGACGACTGAGACGACGAGTCGCTTTGGGCCGCAAACCTGTGTTGCTCCTTCTGCAAAAGGAACGTGAACCGTTTACGAATGTTAGTACAACGTGTAGTCCACTTGATCAGATGCTAAATGTAAGGTGGTAAAAGAATAATTACCAGTAATCTAATCAATTTCCGCGTGATCGGGTCCGTGTACCAAACCTTCTTTTCCTTGTCCCACTTGTACCGGGCCCTGATGAAGTCACGCTCCTGCGGGTCGGTGAACTCCGCGTAGGGGTATGGGATCCCCGCGGCTTCACGTTCCGCGTCCTCCTTCTCCCATATGGGCCTCTTGCCAATGTAGCCACGGCTTCCGAGGCGTTGGTTCCCCGTGTTCCTTTGATGAAGGCCCTTGTATTTCTCAGACTTAATCTTGGCTGCCTCGGTAGCGGAAGTGTCCTTGAACTTTTCGAACTCCTCTGCCGTAAGTGTTGGATTGTCCGCCAAAATCTTGGGCAGGGGTTAGTTAGCATCAATCGCTCGTTTCACCCTCCCTTTCCAGGCGGCCAAATCATTGCTAAACATGCCCATGGCATGGTTATTGATACCTTTCATGGCAGCATCATCCCACGGGTTTTCTATACGGTCATCCCGGTCGGGGAACTGGAATCTCTTGTGCAGCTTCGTTAGGAGCAAGTGCTCCGGATGTGGTTTCTTCCTTAAGTCATTGTCGTTGATGCTCGCGGTTTCCCGTAGGATGCATCCGACTTGGTTGCCGTAGCACTTGCGAGGTTCATCCGGCGCTACTGGCTCGAATTTACCGGGGTGCATCTCTGTGACCAGGATTCTTCCGATGCCGAGTTTGTTAGGGCGTCGTGTCCTCTGCTTCTTCTGCTTCTTCTTTTCGTTACCGCCTTCGGCGCCGGTCTCGGCACCGGTGCCATCGGTGTCGATGTCGGCGGTAGTACCATCGTCCGCTATGACCAGGTCGCCCTGCAAACCTTCTATTTGCTGACTAGACAAAAAGTCGAGGTAATCATGTTCACGGTCATATTGTATGTCGTCGGCAGCGTGGTCAGAAGCCCCGGTCTCGTCGTTGTTCGATATGTTTCCTACGATTAAGTCTGCTCGTTTAATTCTTAAACTATAATAAAATGAGTAATGACATAAAAAAAGGCCTATGGTTTGCCGGAATGCCGTTTCATTCCCGTCCCAGCAAATGTCGGGCACTCGATATGCCTACTTTTTAGCACAAGTCATGCCGAAATTCACGGGAAATTTCGGCATGACCTTTGCTAAAAAGTGGACATATCGAGCGCCTGAAATTCGCCAGAACGGAAATGAATCAACATTCCGGCAAAACATAGGCCACTCAGATAGATCTTATTTTTCTGCAAATTTTGATATATTATTTGTATTTTTCTGAATTAGAATGATTTAGTTATGATTTTTCTAGGATTAATGTGGTAAAAACGGTCAAAATTCATATTTCAAAATTTCTATACCAACTAGACACTAAAACCTAACTACATCTCAAAGGATTTTATTTTTTTGAAGATTTTATCATTTTCGTTTATTTTCTACAAAACTAAAAAAGACGGTCCACCGGGGGGTAGGCATGAGAGAAAAAAAAACCTTTAGTCCCGGTTGGTGTCTCCAACCGGGACTAAAGATAGACCTTTAGTCCCGGTTGGAGACACCAACCGGGACTAAAGGTTTTTTTTGGCTATTTTTTATGAGAGAGAAAAAAACCTTTAGTCCCGGTTGGTGTCTCCAACCGGGACTAAAGGGGATCACTTTAGTCCCGGTTGGTGTCTCTAACCGGGACTAAAGGGGATCACACCGGCCGCAGCCTGCCGCAACCCCTTTAGTCCCGGTTGGTGGTTCCAACCGGGACTAAAGGTCCCTTTCGACCCGGGACTAAAGCAGCCGCGCCCCGTGCGGCGCCCATAGCCGTTGGAACCGTGACTAAAGGTTCGTTAGTCCCGGGCCCCAACACGACCGGGACTAAAGCTCCGGACGAAAGGCCCAGTTTCTACTAGTATGTATGGCTATTATTAGCAGGTTCCGAGTAAATAGCTTAAAACTACCACCCTTATGGTTAGGTTTCAAAGTACTACCACTTTAAAAATGTTCACTGATGCCACACGTCTCTCCTCCCAAGAAAAAAATGTGGTTAGGGTTCCTGCATCCCATAGGTGACGCCGTCGATCTGCCTCATCTCCTGAGCTCCGCTTTCCTCGGAGCCGGTGCGGGGTTCGTCGGCAACTCCTCCAGTGGCGGCGAGACGTGTGTGTGTGAGTGGGGGGGTAGGTGACGGTGGCGACGGCTGAGTGCCCGCCCAAACCGCCTAACGGAGGCGACGTTGGGTGCGATCCGTTGTCTGCGCTACTGTTCCGCTTGTGTTACCGTGGACCATTATGTGTATCCCAACGTGAAAACTTGCAAATTTGGTGAATGAGTATGCTCATGTTGTTCTCTCTGCTTATCTTCAATTAGGGCGGACAAATGCGTGTTGGCCTCACCTGGATGTCAAGGTGATATCAAAACTTTGCAGTGCAAAGGAATTAGTAAGTGTAATGGCTGACTGAGCTCTCAAGACTTGCTCACAGTTAATCACTCTTTCAGTCATTCTCATAGCAAATTTTCTATATTCTATCATAAATCAGCTGGTAACTGTGATCCATATATCCAAAGTTGTGCCTTGAATATTGCTTTTCGAGCAACTGGCAGGAGCACTGCTTTTGTGTTAACTTGAATCATCATGAGGTTGAAGATGGTCTGTTCTTATATTGTCCTTCTTTGTTCAGTTCCATCACGAGTGCAATGGCAATGTAGCTGCTAGATTGCCTCCATACCTAAACATGTTATTTACTTGATATGGCATTGAGCTAAGGAAAGTTTAGTGGCATTGAAACAACTTTGCCATTACTCTATTACTACAAGTTTACAACAAAACATTACTTTGCCACATGCCTCCATCACAAGCAGAACGATAATTATAGTTTTCTTCTGTCAGATGCATTTCACTACCTGTTTGTTCGCTGCTGCAAGACTGGTTAGATGGACAGTGTATCTTGTCATAATATTATACACCACTACTACTTCCTCTGTTAAAAAGATGGAGGATGAGCAGAGGGACGCGGATTTTGCGAACCATGTTCATCTTTGTATTTTTGAAGAGCGGACTTTAGAATAAAAAACATTGGCATAACTATACAGTGAAACAATATACTTCTAACCTCTAACGAGTGAAGATTTAGGGTGTGAAGATTTTGCTGGCCCATGAGTTTGTCAACATTGGCAAGTAAATTGAACTAGTGAGGAGGCATTGGCATGCCAAAAAAAAACTGGCCACCATCCAAACAATCACAAAAAATTTGGACATGAGTAAAAATTTGGCAATATGCATTTTGGCTACAATCCAAACATACCCTGACCAGTGGCGAAGCCAGCGTGTAGGCGTTGGGTTCACTTGAACCCAACGATCTTTGCAGGCCACGTACATGTATACCCGTATTCACTTGCATGAACTCAATACAAATGCACGGTTGAACCCATCAAAGCTAGTACGCACGAGCAAGAAGCCTCGTAGCCCATTGAAAATTTATAACATGATGAATAGCCCAACAAAAAGCCTACAACTATTTCTCAAAAACAAAAGATCCCAATACCATACGATACCATCCACCCAGCAGGCTCGAGAGTTGACTGCACGATTCCATACCATGCACGCAACACGCCGCCGCTGGGAGCTCCTGTTCGGCGCCTTAAGTGCCCGAACAGCTCCCTGGCGCACACGGCCGCATCCTGTTGGGCCGGCCCATGAAGGCGGAGTGCAGCGAATCTATGACGCCAAAAAACGCAAAAAGTGCCTTCTCATGGATTCGAACTCAGGTCGTTACGTTGCTGTCCAAGTTTAGCTAGCCACTAGAGCCACTGGACTTTCGTGACAAATAGCAGCGCCAGCAGTATAAGAACAAGGGTGACCGCGCTATTTATGTGCACAATACTATCTATTATATCACTTCGATTTTTGAATTATTTTGAAAAAAATCGTGAATTTGAAAACGTTCATCATTTTTGAAGAAAAGTTCACAAACTCAAAGAAAGTTCATCGATTTTGAAAAAAATCATGAAAAAATGGAAAATTTTCAACGCTTTTGAAAAAAGTTCATCGATTTTGAAAAAAGATCATCGAATTTGAAGAAAAGTTCATCAATTTTGGAAAATCTTCATCGAATTTGAAAAAAGTTCATCGAAGTTGAATAAAAGTTCATCGAATTTGAAAAAAATTTCATCAAATTTGAAAAAAAGTTCATCAATTTTGTGACACGCAGAAAAAAAGTTCATAAAATTTGAAAAAAGTTCATCGAATTTGTGAAAAAGTTCATCGATTTTTAAAAAAAATCATGAATTTTTCAAAAGTTCGGCGAACCAGGAGGAAGAAAAAAGAAAAAGGAAAAAAGGTAAAAAAAGAAAAAAGGAAAATTGAAAAAAGAAAAAAGAAAAGTGGAAAGAAGAAAAGAATGGAAAAGAGGTAATTAATCACGTGAGGTTCGTTGACGGAGTGGTTAGTGCGCACTATCGAAAAGCAGGACGACGCAGGTTCGAGTCACCATAGGTTGCGGATGGTGGGTATGCGCCCGTTTGCGGAAATGCCTATAACGGGCGCTTAAGGCGCCGAATGGGGTTTGCCGCCGCCGCTATCGTTTCCCCCAGTTCATTTCCCAACCTGGCCCCTGGGTGTCTCATCTCCATGTTCCCCATCGTGGCGCCAGATCGGCAGCCTCCGGCGGCAAGCCGAGAATAGTAAGTCGGCCGCCGGCGGTGGCTGGCAATTGAAGTCCAAACTGAACGTAATCAGATCAAGCGGTCCCTGTTGTGTGGTATTATCTTTTACCCTAGTTTTCTGATTAATTTCCCCTGAACTTTGATTGGTTTATACTATGGTGTGCAAAAATATTTCTCAAAAAGAAATCGATCACCCGATTCAGATAACAATGCTGGCACTTCTAGGCCATCCGTTAAATGTAAGCAGTACATTGAATGTCGCTGCTGCAAATAATCTCCCAAAGCTTTCAACTGAGGGATAAATTACTTTAGATGATCTGTCATATGATGTGTTTGATCATTTCATGATAATGAAAGATCGAAAAGCTACACACTAAAATGTGAGTGACTTTACATGCTTCTTTCGCTTGATGGTACTTACTTTGAATTTGTCAAACTCACTTGTCATTTTTTCCAATGTTTTCACCAAGATGAGAAGCTGCACATGAAGCTATGAAGTTATTTTGGTACTGCCATGTTAATAAAATAAAAATAAGTGATTTTATAATTTCATCCAACTGGTATGACTTGCACTCTTTAGCTTTAAATTTAATCAATATATATGATAATCGACATCATATTCTGTTTGTTACAGAGTCTTTGAGTGTTGTATTCTTGTTGTAAGATTTTGTCGAAAAGACTCTTGTCCTAATACAGTTCGAAATTAGACTTTACACTTAATTAATTAATACAAAATCGCCACAATGAGCTAATGAGTGAACCCATTGGCCAAATTTTCTGGCTCCGCCCCTCACTTGCAAATTGCAATGTACTCTGACCAGCCAATAGTGCTTGAGTTTTGAGTTCCTTCCTACTCGGTGCCAACAGCTCTGCTCCTACCTGTTTTGCTCTAAGTTTCCCTCCTCGATCTTAACAGAAATCAATCAAGAAAGCAGTGGATCCACAACATGTCACCTCCTTTTGCATGATTTGCTCGCGATCAAGCCGGAAGAACAAGAACACCACTGGTGACCGCGTTGAAGATGTCCACGTAGCCAACCATGCCAACCAAGATGGCTTCCTCCGTGTCACCACCTTGGACGACCCAGAGGTGTGTGGCCCTGTGCGCCAGCATCTGCGCCATGACGGCGGCGAGAGAGCTCGTGGTCTTGCAGGTGAGCACCGTGTTCTTCCGGTGACTCGGGACCATTTGGCTGGCAAGGCACGCCGAGAACCCGATCCTCCGGCTGCTGAATCTCATAGACCTTGGAGAAGGCGCAATGTCATTCTCCACCTCACCCCGTCGTGCACAGACGCCGACGCCATTACCGGCGGCCGGTGCCGCCCCATTCTCGTCGATGCCGGTGGCGAAGTGCAGCGCCGACAGCCTCGCCATCGCGTCCGCAGCGGCCACATGGTCGCGTTTCCACAGCTTGTGAGCGGATATCTCTCCGAGAATCACATGCGACCCGTCGCGGTTCGTCCGCACGACGGCCACCGCACGCGGGTCAGAGGGTATCTTCCAGACAACCTCGATGGCCGGCGAGGAGGCGTCGACGTGGCAGTAGCCGCGGCTGATGGCCCCGAGGGAGGAGATCGACTGCAACGGGATCGGCGCGAGGGCGCCCAGGCAGTTGATGAGGAAGCGAACGATGTCCTCCCGTGTGAGGCAGCAGTACTTGTCGCAGCCGAACGTCGACGACCATGACCGGCTGACTGTCTGGGTCGCGGCGGCGCGCGGCGTGCCGGTGATCTTGGGCGCGGCCTTGTAGAACGGCGCGAAGGGCTGCTTGTTGATGGGGCATTCTTCCGTGATGTTCTTGCGGACGAGGACGCGCTTTGCCCCCTGCTTCATCAGCTCCATTATCTCTATCAACCTGGCGTCGGGCTCGACCTCGCGGACGAGCGCCGGCTCCCGCGGCACCACGTCACCGGCCGGGGTCCTCATCGCCCCCTCCGCGGTGCCTCCTCCTCTGGCATGGGACGCTACGAAGGCGACGACGTCGAGCGAGCTGAGCAGCCCGACGACGGTGGCGGCGAGGGGCGCCAGCGGGGAGGCGCCGTCGCGCCAGACGGCCACGGCGGCCTCCGGCGACGACGGGATGACCGCGGCGGCCGCGGAGAGCGGCGCGGAGGCCGGTACGCCCGCGAGCGACGGCTTGCCGGCGGTGAGGTCGGCGGCTGCCGCGCGGAGGAAGACGATGTGGGCCATCCCCTTCGGGCGATGCAGACCTCTCGGTCTGGTGGGGTCGCCATCGCCATTCCTTTCCTGTCCTGTCGCGTTTGACGACGACGTCTAAAACCGGGCGGGCGGGCCAGGGTTTGCAGGAGAGCGCCCACACGTGTCCTCTTCGTGTGATTAAGATAAAGCGCAGCGATGATGCCGTGTCATGGAGCCTAATCGTCGTAGCACCTGATATTTCCCCCGGCGATGCATGGTGTCCACGCATCCGTCCGGCGGTGCTGGCATCATGCCGTTGAAGAGGCGGTGTTCCGCGTTCGGAGTTCCATTTGCTACTGCAGTTCCGATTTCGGTGTTGACAATGCATCTTTCCGGTGATTTCGTCCACCTCACATCGGTCATTCCGCCGCCCCATGCTAATCAGCCGCCCGCGCATCACCTACCACCTTGGGCGGCAGAACGTATCTCGGTGCCGCGACGGTTGAGGCGCCTACCTTGCACGCAGCGAATGCAAAAATGAGCTCGCTGATGCCGCAGGCACGATGCAATCAACTTGCAAGAGATATAATATTGTTGGCCGGGGTCATCTTCATATCCTGGACCTGATAATGATATGCCTAAGTTTAATTTTCGTCCAATCGTCCTAGCTAATTCGCCTCAATAATGGAAATACTAGGTTGCATCGTCGGTCCCTCCGATTAAGCTTGTTGATAATGGAAGTAAGGCCTATCTTGGTGATGCATGGCGGCCACGCATCCGGCGATTTTCGTCCACTCATCCTGATTCGTCTCAATAATGGAAATAGGTTGGGAGAATTGTAAGTTGAAGCTACCTTTTTTTTGGCGAAAAGTTGGAGTTACTTGAAGTTTTCAGGTATTGACAAGCCAGAAAGTAACCACCGAGCTTTCATGCGAAAGTTAATGGAGACTCGGACTCAGGTCGGCAGAATGAATCAAGTCTCACTAGGCAGAGATACAGTTTTTTTTTTGTCGGATAATGGGGAGATTACATTCAAGAGAGGGCGGCAACACGCAATTGTCCAGGTCCAAGTGCATGCTCGTTTCCTTGGTCTCGACTCCAAACAAAGCAAACCCATGCTTGCAGCTGGCGTGCGTACGTTCAATCATGTTAGACAATCTGGGGAATTAGTTTACGCAATTACGCTTTGTTCATATGCTAATGCGTCCCGGCAGTTGGTTCGGTTGACGTGCACGCATGACCACCGCCAGCTCCACGATCATTGCTACACCGGGGCAGACCATACGCAATGGGCCAGGGGGTATTAAGTTGTCTTGAGCAAGAAATGCAAACGTGATGACCACGATGTTGGGACTTAGCGTGCAATCAAGTTGATCTACTGACCACCATGTTAATCATTGCTACAACGACCAGGCCATATGCAATGGCCTACTAGAGGACTCAAGTTGCTTTGAAAAAGAAAACAAACGTGATGACCATAATGTTGGGAATTAGTGTGCAATTAAGTTGATCTACTACTGTATCCCCACAAAAAAAAGTTGATCTATTGCAGCAGCACAATGTACAACGACAAGTTTGACCGTGGCTTTGATTGACAACCAAAATCACGATATCTATATGTAAGTTGACTGAATTTGTAATTTGGGTAAGTGGATTTTGTGAGAGGAGGAGCGGATGGAGAAGGAAGAAAGCTAGAGGAAGAAGAAAGAAGGTGAACCCTTTAATCTTTAATCCAATGGCTCAGAAAATTGGCTTACCAAAAATAAACTTTCAGACGGCTTACATAGCCGGTCCCAACAAAATAGTCAAATACTAGTCGTTTAATTGTCATCTTCCCTTTATTTTCGGGGTTTAGTGTCACTTTTTACCAAACTATATATCTAGTTGTTCGGAAAAAAACCTATATATCTAGTCGTATCTAATGTTTATTGATTTAATATATAAACTAGGTTTATGTAAAATTTGAACTATCGTAACGGAGCAAAATAATTTTATCAACAATTATGTGCACTTATTTAAGTTTGATTTTTAATATGGATTAACATGTTGAGCCTGACTAGGTGAAATTAGGGCAAGTTTGAAGTACTTTTAGCACATAGCTGTAGCATAAATTCTAACAATTTTCAGCACCGACGTGCAAGTGCGAAAACAGAAATTGTGCCCTTCCCCGCATCGCCCTCCTCTGGCGACACGGGGGTAACCGCACTCGCCGCCGCCGGGAACCCCCGCCTTCGTCTGCTATCACTGCGCCGCCGCCGCGCCCCGGGATGGTGGTGGCGGGGCGGATCCGTCCCTCCCACGCGCATCCCCACCCTCGCCCTACGCCCCAGATCCACCAGCCGCCGCCGCCGAGTCACTCCTCCCCTCCGCCCGCTCCCGCTGCGCCGCCGTCGGAGGGCCGGCCGGCGAGGCCGTGCCGTGCCTCGGGATGGTGGAGGTGTGGCGGAGCCGTCCCCCGCGCACCCCTCTCTCGCCTCGCGTTCCCAAGCTCGTGCGCGGGCGGTCCCCCTCCCAGCTGCTGCTCGTGCCCGGCCATGGCCACGGGCGCCCCCTGCAGTACTCCCCTCCCCCCTACGCGGCACAGCCCAACCCTGCTGATGCCGCTGCTGGCCACGGGTTGGCGCGTGGGAACTGCGGCTGGTCACGGGGGTGTTCACGGCCTGCCTTCCGTGCGCAGGCGGCCCCCCTCGTCTCCGGCAGCCCTACCTCCCCCCGAGCCACGGTGACGGCTCACGCGGAGGCAGCGAGACTACAATGATAGTGGCAGTCATGAAGCTCCTCAAGGCGGGTACTTGCTAGCGCTGCTCCGGCCCCGGCGACCTTGGAGCCGCGTCTCTCCAGTGTACGTGGCTGTCGGCGTCCTCTGTCGGGCATCTCCGGCCTCGGAGACCAGCAGCTACGTCCCTTCCAGCTCGCCTGGCTCCCCGACGTCCCGACGGCTATGGCCACGGCAGCTAGGGTCTGCATTCCTTCAGTCCTAGCTTGCCGGCGTTGCCGTTCGCCGTCGCCCCACCCCCCTCGTGGTTTGCTTCGCTGCCTGCCCTATGTTGGACATCTCAAAGCCCTCTCTTTTTGCCAGATCCAATGCTCGTGTGTTCGAAGGTGGTGCCACCCTCCGACGGCAGGTGCAGCCCCGCCAACCCCCTTCCGACATGGTGGCTCCGACCAGCGTTTGGCTCTTCATCTTCGTTTCCAATTATGGCAGCTATGGGATTGCTCAGCCTCAGGCCAGGGAGAAATTCCTGCTCGTCTTGTCGGTGCTGGCAGCGGCGGCGTCTGCGAATGCCGTTCCCTTCTTGGAGGCGCTGTCAAGGCCCTCGGCTGGGCCCCTCTTCGAGCTCAGGGGAAACCCTAGGTCTGGTTCCTATGGACCGGATGGCGACGACGTCTCGGCGTCGCCTTCCTTCTTGAAGGCGCTATCTTGCTCGCTCGCGGTGTCCCCGTTTTTGGCTCTATCGATGTTGGTGTTCTTGTTGGTTCGGCATTGCCGCTCCTGGTTCGGGCTTGCACTACTAGGGAAAACCCTAGCAGTAGCGCGGGGTTTTGTAGCGCGGGTGGGCGCGCTACTGCTACGGCGCTACAGCAAACTATTAGCAGTAGCGCTGTTCCACCCGCGCTACTGCTAACAGAGTTTAGCAGTAGCGCGTTTAGGTGAACCTCGCTACTGCTAAAAGCTGCAGCGCGCCTATTTAACACGCGCTACTGCTAAGGCAGCGCTACTGCTACACACATAACCCGCGCTACTGTTACTATTGTCTGTAAAAAAAAATCTGCAGCGTTTTTTCTCTGTTTTAAAATAGGTTTATACAATAGCCTGTCATATCATACACACAATAGTCTCATCATATCATACACATGCAAATATTCTCATCAAATCATGACATCATCATCCAACACAAATGATGTCTCTCATCATCATCGATCTCGAAATAGCGATACAAGTTATGATATGTCTCTGTGACGCCCCCGACTTAATCGTGCACTAATCATACACGCAAATGCACACGATCAAGCCTAGGGACTCACTTGAAGATATCACAACACAACTCTAAACACAAATAAAATAATACAAGCTTTATATTACAAGCCAGGGGCCTCGAGGGCTCGAATACATAAGCTTGCGCATACAAGCGTCAGCGAAATCAACAACAGTATCTGAGTACAGACACAAGTTAAACAAAGATGCCTTAAGAAGGCGAAAACAACCAACGGCTCTGATCGAAAGAGGCAAGACCTCCTGCCTGGGAGCCTCCTAAACTACTCCTGGTCGTCGGGGATCTCCACGTCGTAGTAGGCTCCACCGAAAGTGTAGAAACGGTCGTCGACGGTGGCAGCTGACTCCGGGGCTCCATCATCTGGTCGCAGCAATCGGGTATGGGGGAAAAGAGTAGCAAAGCAACCGTGAGTACTCATCCAAAGTACTCGCAAGACTGACATCAGAACTATACTACTTATGCATCGGTATCAAAGGAATGGGGCTATATCTTTGGGCTAAACTACAGAAATGCTGGAACAGAAGGGGAAAGCCTAGCCTATCGAAGACTAGCATCTTCAGCGGTCTTGCAGCATTAGAAGAGTGCAGATTAGTAACATAACATAAAGTAACAAGCATGTTGAATCAAAGCCTAGAGATCCTTCCTCGACCCCCTGCGAGAAAGCGATCCCGGAGCTTAGTATTAATTAACAGGTATCCAGTTCAAGTAGTAGTAGATCGGGATACAACATTGAGCGTCCTGTTACCGTGGACACGGCTATTCGAATAGATAACTTCCCTGCAGGGGTGCACTACTGTTACCCAACACGCTCGATTAACTTTGGCTGGACACACTTTTATCGGGTCATGCCCGGCCTCGGCTGATCGACACACCGCAGTCCTACCTAGAGCTCAGCAGGGAGGTCCCCGCCGGTCTACATCCTAAGCGCGCAGGGTTCTTGGGCCCATCCCCCTTTGCACTCCGGGTCGTTATGCGACGAGCCGGGACGAGCACCACCTCATCCTGGATGGCACTGGCCCGACAGGCCCACAATGTTGAACTGGACGTCTGACAGAGCTTTCGGCTGATACATACGGTGTAGAGGGCCCCATTAAACCATTATCCCACGTGGTGGTAGTGCGTATAGGGCCAACGACCCACTCAGATCAAATACCCAAATCCGTTAGGCGTATTTAGTAACTCGCAGAGACGATCAGACTACCTGTCGCTCCGACTTGATATCACTCGCGGGTACTCTTGATGCTTACCCGTCTTTAGCATTGTTCTCTCGCGGGCACCCTTGGGGCCAGCCCGACTTTAAATTACCCCGCGGGTACCCCTCGGGGTGGACCCGCCTGCCTCAAAGGTCAAAGTAACCGTGTGTTCAAAGTATCGGGGAGGAATCCGAGGAATCACCCTCGATTGATTCCCACTCGACGAGTTGTACGACGGAAGCTTTACCGGAAGTGATGAAAGAGGAATCACCCTCGGTAACATACATCCGGGTAGCTAGTCTACAGAGGCATCATCGAAAGTGGGATAAGAGGTATCACCCTCGGCACTCGATGCCAGCTCTGCAGAGTCGAGCAACTTAGGGGGTGTGTGCGGTGATGTGCTATTTTCAGCCCGATCGATCACATCGTTCGGGGCACAATTACTAAAGCGGAGCAACTACAGCAAAGGAGAGAAGCCACAGATGGTTTTCCATCCAACCTATACTAAGCATTTAGGATACAGGCAGGTATCAATAACAGTTTACAAAAACAGGCTATGCATCAGAATAGGATAAATCATTTATGGTAGCAAAATCTAATGCAAGCAAGAGAGAGAAGGAATAGGCGCTATAGAAATGATCAAGGGGGTTTTGCTTGCCTGGTTGCTCTGCGGCAAAGGCGGGGTCGTCAGCGGTGTAGTCAGTCACGGGGACAGCATCGGTCTCGGAGTCTACCGGAGAGAAGAGGGGGAAGAAACAGTAAATATAAAGCACACAGATGTAACACAGATGCACGACATGGCAACACGCAGTGCTAGGTGTGACCTAACGCAGTACTAGATGATACAGACGAAGAGGGAAAACATCCGGGAAAGCTTTCCCGAAGTTTGGCATTTTCGGTCCGATGAAACGGAGGGGACGGTTCCATGTTCTCTATGATAGAGGCACGTGACAGATGAACGGAGGGCATATTCGGAATCGTCATATTTTTCTGATCGTTTTTCATATATAAATTATTTTAATCTGAGTTACGGTTTATTTTATATGATTTTTCAAAGTTTTAATTCAATTTCTGGAATTAACAGATTTAATTTAATTCTAAATTCAGTAATTAATTAAACAGAATTTCATTTATAATTAAACAGAATTAATTAGGTTAATTAGGGTTTAATTAATTAATTTGTTTAATTAAATAGAATTAATTAAGTTATTTATTTATTTATTTACTTTAATTATTTATTTATCTTAATTCTATTTATATTTTATTTATTATGATTATTATTTATTTATTTTTAATCCTTCTCTTTTTTTTCTTTTTCTATTTTCGTTTCGGGCGGGCCCCACTTGGCAGTGGGCTAGCCGGACATGTCCGCGGCGTGCCCTTTCAGGGCCGGACATGTCCGGGCCACACAGCGCGCGGGCACAGGGGGGGCGGACATGTCCGCGGCGGCGTGCGCGCGCGGGCACAGACGGGCGACGGCGAGCGGCGCGCGGGCGAGGCGGCAGTGGCGGCAAGCAGCACGGCAGCCGGGGAGCAGCAGCGGCAGCGGCAGGCCGCAGCGAAGGAGCGGCGAGCGGCGGCGGCGCGGGCGAGGCCAGCGAGCGGTGGGAGGCGGGCGCGCGGGCGAGAGGCAGAGAGCGGCAGCGGGCGGCGCAAGGCAGCGGCAGCGCGCGCGGGCGCACGGCGAGAGCGGGCGGCAGCGAGGCGGTCGGGCGCGGCAGCGCGGGAGGCGCGCGGGGAGCCGCGAGCGAGAGGCGGCGGCGACAGAGAGGAAAAGGGGGGGACAGGGTCCTCACGGGCGTCGTGAGAAGGCGGCGGCGAGGCGCGATGGAGGCCGGCGAGGAGGAGGTCGGGGACGGCGAGGGCGACGGCGAGGCGACGAGCGGCGGGCGACGGCGAGGCGACGAGCGGCGGGCGGCGGCGGGGACGAGTGGAGGGGGAGCGAGGGAGAGTGGGGGGTTAGGGTTAGGTTTGGGTCCGGTGGGGGAAGGCCTAATAGGCGGCGCGTGGGCCGGCCGACTGGGCCGAGGCCCAGTTGGGCCGGGTTTTTTTTTTTTTACTTTTCTCTTTTGTTTATTTTCTTTTACTGTTTTATTTTTATTTTTTGTTTTGTCTTTTCTTTCTACTCCAAATGACTTTTGTAAAATAGGAGGCTTGCCCAAATAAATAGTATGCATTATCTTCTACTGCCAGAAATTGTTTGAGCTAAATAGGATTTCATTTGAATTTTCCATAAATGCAAAAGGGATTAATTATGATGTTTTGATACCGTTTCATGTTGTTAGAGTCATTTAACTAGTTCAATAAATGTTGATTACAATTTTATAATTGCCTTTGGATTATTTGCCATATTTTGAACATTTTAGTTTTCACATTTGAACAACTTTTATTTTCACTTTAAGTTTGAATTGCAATTTGATTTGGACTTTGAAATGAGATATGATGCAATGATGATTAGGCACTGTTAAGCATGCTGACTTGGCATTATCAAGAGGTGATTACTGTAGCTATTACATGGGGATGTTACAGTCTCGAATACATGCAACTACATCGTCAGCCCATACACATGTTTCATCATCCATCTAAAACGATGATATAGAAGAGAAGAGCTATCACTATGAGTAAGAGCGGAATTATGCAGTACATGAGGCGCCGGTTGTGATTCCTCTCTCGCGCTAGCGTGAACCTCAAGTAACTAGCTTCTGCTTCTTGTCTGCTATCAAACCCTTTATGGCTGCCGCCCGAGAACCGTGACACTTGGGCCTGACACTCGGGCCACTCATCGTACACTCCCGGAACCCTCCCTATGTACACGGCATAGCACTTCTTCACCATCAAGGACCTATGTACCTGTTAGAGATGCATCTTCATCAAGCGAATTCAACAATAATATGCAACATAATATATTTGAGCAACACGAAAAGAAAGAGTTAGCTAATAGATGCAACATATAGTAAACATAATTAATCAACGCAGGTTCACCGTACCCAAACTAATTAACTAGATGTACGCAGGTCATTGTACCCAAACTAACAAACTAGCGTTACGCAAGTTCAGCAGGACCGTTGACATCACAAAGTTTCATCGCTACGGAAACTACAAGTTCAACCAACACATCATCATCGGCATCGTCAATCACTGGAAGTTCTACCCATCCATATCCGGGAGGATGCACCCTAGCTTCGTGAACGGCGTCAGGTCTTGACGTTGCATGCCTATGCGAGTTCTGACGTTAGCTCGCGATATAGGGCCGTGGTGGAACATTCCCTTCTCTTCGACAACTTCTTTCATGATGATCGTTGCAATGTCCTTCTGGATGCGAAAGAAGTCATCTCTGACTTTATAATCCAGTTCGTGTCCTAAGGATTCTGCCCATTTGCGGATATGTTCATCGTTTCTTGTTGTCATGCGAAGATGTTGGTGATCCCTTCTGAACTCCATCATGAGATGGAGGAGGTAGAATCCATCGTTCTTGCTTGTTGTCGGTTGATGGATGGAGCAGAAGGTAGTTTTATGCGAGAAACCCGGCTTGTTCTTCCTTTGTTTCCTGATCTTCATGTGGCCACCCCTCATGCTGAAGCCGTGGAGAGCATCATCCAGAATATCCATTATGTGGGTGTAGTCTTTCTTCTCGAAGTTTCTGGACGAGTCGAAATACACGGCGTGGGAGACTCGCGGGAAAAGAACGATAAGGACGGCACGTCCGTTGCTGCGGAAAATAAAGACACCTCAAATTAGTCTCCATATGAGAGAAGGAATGATTGAAACGTACGAAAGGGTTGTCCGGCAATGTCTTACATTGGATGATACGGCAGGAGAATCGTTTCCTTGTCCTTATTCGTTACCATGAAGTATTCGATGTAGTCCCTAGCAGCTTTACGTTCAAACTCGCCGAGACTCAAGAAGGACTCATGCATGTAGTATGGATCCGCCACCGAGATTTGCGAGATTTGTTCTCTCCTGATGACAAAGTTCATATGTAGCGCAAAAGGCGGACGATCGTAAAATCGAGCCGCCTCATGAGAAACATCTCAAAGATGTGATCAAACCGCAGGAAGAACACCTCCGCGGGCAGTGTGTCGACGTAGCACTTGGCCTGAGGCACATGAACCGCGTAAAGCGGATATCCTGGATCCTCCGAGGCGAGAAGGCTTTTCTCAGTCGACAGCACATGGTCGTGCAGTCTCCTGAGATCCCCTGATATGCTCTCTAGCGGTTTCGGCGGTAGGATCGGCTCGCCCGCGACATGGTACATCGCCGCACCTTTGACCGGTACACGGTCTGCAAAATCGGTCGGCTGGCTGCTAGAAGCTTTGGCGGCAGCAGTGCCTCTCTTCGGCGGTCTCTTCCTCTCCTTTTTCTTGGGTTCACTGTCCAGACCCTTCCTTACCCCCACCACCAGTGTCGTCGGGCCAAGCACTTTACGACCCTCGGCTAGATGACCCTGCGTTGAGGCGGCATCTGGAGGCGTGTCCTGTGAGGAATGCATGAAGAGAGACTTCTTGCAATCAACTCTAGGACGTTCCTGCCCGGGCACATCATCCATCTCCTCATCCGCATGCTCATAGCCCGAGTCATATGGCTGACTCATCATTTGTCCGTCGTCATAGGCGGCACCGGTATTGAGGAACCGGAGAGGGTCCTCCTCCTCCATCTCATCATCCATTCCTTGTTCCACGGGGCCGACTACATCATCCACTATTGGACCCCCTTCCTCGCGTCGTCCGCCGCTCTCACCCGACACGAGAGGCGCTGGTAATTGCGTAGGCGGGGTGGTGGTGTTCATACCTTGCTGATGTGTGGTCATTGGTGTGCTCTCGGGCGCCTCCAGACGAAGAAGATTCTTCGGCCACAGCAGCATCCAACCCTTGCATTCTCCAAGCCGCATCGGGGTCTCGTCCTCCTCTCCCCCGAGCCGTACTGGAGGAGTCAAATCCTCGTGGCCCGCTTTCACACTCGACAAGGTAACCCTGAAGGTGCCAACGGGGATCGGCTGGCCGTGGAACGTGAGTTCCAAGGGCTTCGTTATCACTGCCTTTCCCACGTCCACCTTCCGGCCGTTGATCATGTAGAGTACGGTGCACGGGGTTTCGTCGGCCTGCGAAGACATGTCTGCGGCGTAAGACATCCGAAAGGCAACGAAAAACGGAAGATTATATATATGTTGGTGCGACATGTAATTACCGTGAGGGCATCGAGGTCAGCCAAAGACGAAGGCCCGCCTAGCACGCCAGAGACAGAGGACGGGCTGCTATGAGCGGGTGCGGGAGCAGGACCTTGTGCGGTAGCGGCAGCAGGTGGGGGTGGTGCGATGTTCACCGAGTTGCTCCCGACGAAGCTGGGCATGGGAAAATCCTGTGCCGTCTTGTCTGGATTTTGCTTCGTCCAGTCGATAATAGCCGGAATCAAGTTAGTAGCGAAATCATTTCTACAGGCAGCTACAGCTGCATTGACTGCCTGCTGGACCAACTCATTTTTGTTCGCTTCTGCGGCCTCAGCTGCTTTTTTCTCGGCCTCAGCTGCATTTTTCTCGACCGCAAGCTTCACCTTCTCGTCGATGTTCAACTGACTGAACTTCTTTTTCTGCTTTTTGGCCTCCGGGCCCTCGTTGTAGTAGTACTTCCACGTGGCGCCGTCTCCGACGCCGTGCACACGTCCATATTGCGGCCGCTGGTCCAAAGGGAGTCCCTTCAGTTGGTTCAAGGCCCGGTTGAGAGGGGTGTCCCACTTGGACCTCATCGACGACTGAGACGACGAGTCGCTTTGGGCCGCAAGCCTGTGTTGCTCCTTCTGCAAAAGGAACGTGAACCGTTTACGAATGTTACTACAACGTGTAGTCCACTTGATCAGAAGCTAAATGTAAGGTGG
The DNA here is from genome assembly GCA_039707655.1 of Elymus sibiricus. Taxonomy (NCBI): domain Eukaryota; kingdom Viridiplantae; phylum Streptophyta; class Magnoliopsida; order Poales; family Poaceae; genus Elymus; species Elymus sibiricus. The sequence goes on along the minus strand of CM077676.1, from coordinate 208,789,984 downwards.
TAAAAGAATAATTACCAGTAATCTAATCAATTTCCTCGTGATCGGGTCCGTGTACCAAACCTTCTTTTCCTTGTCCCACTTGTACCGGGCCCTGATGAAGTCACGCTCCTGCGGGTCGGTGAACTCCGTGTAGGGGTCTGGGATCCCCGCGGCTTCACGTTCCGCGTCCTCCTTATCCCATATGGGCCTCTTGCCAATGTAGCCATGGCTTCCGAGGCATTGGTTCCCTGTGTTCCTTTGCTGAAGGCCCTTGTATTTCTCAGAATTAATCTTGGCTTCCTCGGTAGCGGAAGTGTCCTTGAACTTTTCGAACTCCTCTGCCGTAAGTGTCGGATTGTCCGCCAAAATCTTGGGCAGGGGTTCGTTAGCATCAATCGCTCGTTTCACCCTCCCTTTCCAGGCGGCCAAATCGTTGCTAAACATGCCCATGGCGTGGTTATTGATACCTTTCAAGGCAGCATCATCCCACGGGTTTTCTATGCGGTCATCCCGGCCGGGGAACTGGAATCTCTTGTGCAGCTTTGTTAGGAGCAAGTGCTCCAGATGTGGTTTCTTCCTTAAGTCATTGTCGTTGATGCTCGCGGTTTCCCGTAGGATGCATCCGACTTGGTTGCCGTAGCACTTGCGAGGTTCATCCGGCGCTACTTGCTCAAATTTACCGGGGTGCATCTCTGTGACCAGGATTCTTCCGATGCCGAGTTTGTTAGGGCGTCGTGTCCTCTGCTTCTTCTGCTTCTTCTTTTCGTTACCGCCTTCGGCGCCGGTACCTTCGGCGCCGGTCTCGACGCCGCCATCGGTGCCGGTGCCATCGGTGTCGATGTCGGCAGCAGTACCATCGTCCGCTATGACCAGGTCGCCCTACAAACCTTCTGTTTGCTGACTAGACAAAAAGTCGAGGTAATCATGTTCACGGTCATATTGTATGTCGTCGGCAGGGTGGTCAGAAGCCCCGGTCTCGTCGTTGTTCAACATGTTTCCTACGATTAAGTCTGCTCGTTTAATTCTTAAACTATAATAAAATGAGTAATGACATAAAAAAAGGCCTATGGTTTGCCGGAATGCCGTTTCATTCCCGTCCCAACAAATGTCGGGCACTCGATATGCCTACTTTCTAGCACAAGTCATGCCGAAATTCACGGGAAATTTCGGCATGACCTTTGCTAAAAAAGTGGACATATCGAGCGCCTGAAATTCGCCGGAACGGAAATGAATCAACATTCCGGCAAAACATAGGCCACTCGGATCATTTCCCTGCAAACAAGAAAAGCCAACATAGGCAACAATAGCACATCATCTCCATCATTTGGCACATCATATGGCAACAACACAGCCAACATCATTTGGCACTTCAATTATTCAAAATATGTTCACCATCAACGGCCAACATCATGTATATCAAAGAAATTCATGCACTTTAATTATTCAAAGAAATTCACCATAAAGAAATTCACCATCAAAATATGTTTTAAATTCCTAGGTACTGTCCTAATATAAAACAGCTACTGTCCTAATAAAAAACACTAGTTAAATTCTTATCTACTAGGGTTAACTAAACAAAACAATAGCTACTTCTCAAAAAACCCTAGCTAACAATTGATTGATGCAAACAAGGAACTTTTGTTTTTTCTTTAAATAGCAACAATTCTGTTTTTTTCTTTAAATAGCAACAAATGCTTTAACTAAGTTTTTTTAAATAGCAACAAATGCTTCACCTAGGTTTCATAATCTAGCACTAACCCTAGGGTATACATGGCACTAATCTAGCACTAATTAACCTAGGGTTCATATGGAACTAATCTAGCACTAAATAACCTAGGGTTCATACATATGGCAAAGAGAGAGAGAGAGCAGAGAGAGACAAGAGGGGAGGGGAGAGGAGGGGCTTACAGGGTGGCGAGGTCGATGGAGGAGGAGGAGGTTGGACTTGCGGCGACGTCGAGGAGGAGGAGGCAGGCGCGGCGAGGTCGAGGAGGAGGAGGCAGGCGCGCAGCGACGTCGAGGAGGAGGCAAGCGCGGCGAGGACGGGCTCCGGCGACGGCACGAGGAGGCAAGGGCGGCGAGGGCTCCGGCGACGGCGTGGAGGAGGGGAAGGGGATGGAATGGGGGGAATTGGGGAAGAAAGGCCCGCGCGGTGCGGTTAACTCAAAAATAGCAGTAGCGCGTTTATGGACCCGCGCTATAGCTAACTTAGCTGTAGCGCGGGCTACCCAAACCGGCGCTACAGCTAACTTAGCTATAGCGCAGGTGTGGACCCGCGCTATAGCTAAGTTAGCTGTAGCGCCGGTTTGGGTAGCCCGCGCTACAGCTAAGTTAGCTATAGCGCGGGTCCATAAACGCGCGGGTGTGGACCCGCGCTACTGCTATAGCTAACTTATCAGTAGCGCCGGTTTGGGTAGCCCGCGCTACAGCTAAGTTAGCTATAGCGCGGGTCCATAAACGCGCTACTGCTATTCCTTTGATTTTTCTTTTCATTTTCTCCTTTTGCTTTTTCTTTTCATTTTATTTTTCTTATTTCCTTTCTCCTTTTTCTTTTTCTTTTCATTTCCTTTTCTAATCCTTTCATTTTCTTCTTTCCTTTCTCATTTTTCTATTTCTTTTCATTTTATTTTCTTTTCCGAAAGACGACCGAGCCGGGAAGAAGGGGATCGGATACAATGTATATAACTCAGGCGACGATATATATTACATATCATTTGACCGATAACGATTAAGTGCGTACACAAAATAAATACATATATATAAATGATGGTTTCTCAGCGTCGACGTTTTCGTTTCTGAGTGAGCTTCTTTCCCTTCTTGTTCGCTGTCAAATAATTGAGCCCCTCGTTGTGACTTTTCCTTTTCCATGGAGTATGATCTTTCTTAGGTAATGTAGTATTGATTCTTCTTTTGACGTATGCTTCATCGTCATCGTCATCTTCCCTCATCGGGTTGCCGTACTGGTCGTAGTCTTCCTCGTTGGCGACTCCATCCATTCCGATGATGTTCCTTTTGCCTTTCCTCACGACAACACGGCTGGGATTGCTCGGGTCGGTTATGAAGAAGCATTGTGGCACGTGCTTAGCGGGTACCCATGGCTCGTTTTTTGCGATGGCGTTCACGGTAGCGCTCTTGGCGTCGGGTATAGACATGGTAGTGAAATACCGGTTTTCTCTTTCGACGTTCTTAGCCCATCTGACACGGAACATCGTCGCATCGTGCAGTCCTGAGTAGTCAAGCTCCCAGATCTCTTCGACCCTTCTGTAGAATCTTTCAGTTGTGGCGTTGTCGCCGGTCATGCATTCCATCGTCACCCCTGAGTTCTGAAAATCACTGTTTATATCTTTGGCCTCAGTGTAGAACGTGTATCCATTGATATCGTATGCCTGATAGGTCGCGAGGTTGGCCGCGGGGCCATGTGCTAAGGCGTATATGAGCAATCCGTCCGTAGAGCCCTCTTCCGGGGGATTAGCAAGAACATGCTCTTTGAACCAAGGCAGGAAAGTGGAATTGTGCTCTCTAATAACTTCGGCGTTCGTCTTGCATAGCCCCCGGTCACGGTACTTCTTTGCGATGGTTTCTTTGTGCAGTGTCGCGAAAGGATCTACCACGTCTAGGTGCTATAGCACTACTAAGTTTGCTCTGTCAAAGTCATTGCGTCGACTCGAGTGGTCCACATGCAGTTCCCTCCGGCCGTTGGTGTGACCTTCTCCTCCGAGCCTCCCAAGGTGCTTGTTAATGGGCAAACCAACAACAGGGTCTCCGCCATATAGATAATTCTCGCAGAAAGAGGTGCACTCTTGGGTCAGATAGCCCTGGATGATGCTTCCATCCGTACGGGACATGTTACGAACGAATCCTTTGATGACCCCATTCATCCTCTCGAACGGCATCATGTTGTGCAGGAATGTCGGCCCGAGGTCTATGATGTCGTCCACAATGTGGACACACAGATGCACCATGACATCAAAGAACGCGGGCGGGAAGTACATCTCAAGCTCATTTAGTATCACAACGATCTCTTCATGTAGCCTTCAGAGCTGCTTCACACTGATCGACTTTCGAGAGATAACGTCGAAAAAGTTGCAGAGACTAATAAGCGTGTCACGGACGTGCTTGTCCATTATCCCTCTAAGGGCAACAGGAAGTATCTGCGTCATCATCACATGACAGTCATGAGACTTCATCCCGCTGAACCTTTTCTTCTTGGTGTCTAGAAATCTGCTTATCTTCCCACAGTAACCGGAACTAACTTTGATTCCGGTAAGGCAGTTGAAGAATTGATCGATCTCCTTCGGACTTAAGGTAAAGCAAGAAGGGGGGCAATAATTCTCTTCCTTCTTGTTGACTTTTTTGCCCTGGTCCCGCGCCTCCGTATCCGTCTCCGTCTCCTCCGACTTTTTATGGGGCGGCATGTGGAGATATGCCCTGATGTTCAAATCTTCCAAGTCTCTTCTTGCCTTTGGCCCATCCTTGGTCTTATCCGGCATGTTCATCAGTGTTGCAAGCAAGCTCTCAAGGACATTCTTCGTGATATGCATTTGATCAAGGCAATGAGGCGTGTCGAGTTTGGGCCAGTACTACTCCAAGTCTCAGAAAACAGATCTCGTTTTCCATACCTTCAGCAGCGGCTCCGGCGCCTTTTTCATCTTTCCCGGCGCGGGGCACTGTTCCCAGTTTTTCAACAGCTCATCGATTTCGGCGCCGCCCCTCTTACGTGGAGGTCCTCGATGCTTAGCCTCACCATTGAATAGATCTCCACGGTTTCTCCACGGGTCGTCCTTCGCGAGCCATCTTCGATGCCCCATGTACACGATTTTCCCAGACCCGCCATCTTTCGTTAACTGCTGAGACGTTGTATCATCCATGCACCGCGTGCATCCGCAATATCCGTGGCACACCTGGCCTGCGACATATCCGTAACCGAGATAGTCGTGCACTGTCGTCATCAGCGCGACTCTCATATAGAAATACTCACCTTTGCTGGCGTCCCATGTCTTGGCCGGTGTTTTCCATAACGTGTCTAACTCCTCTTGAAGTAGCCCCAGATACAGATTAATATTATTTCCTGGTTGTTTCGGCCCTTGAATCAGCATGCTCATGTGTATGTACTTTGTCTTCATGCACTTCCAGGGGGGAAGGTTGTACATCCATACAAACACGGGCCATGTGCTATGGTTGGTGTTCTGGTTGCCAAACGGATTCATGCCATCGGTACTCGCGCCAAGCACGATGTTCCTTGGATCACCTGCGAAAAATTGATATTTGGCGTTGAACGCTCTCCACTGGCTTGCATCCGCGAGGTGTCTCAGCTTCGGATCATCTCCATCGTCGGGCTTCACCCTCTCCGCGTGCCAGCGCATGAGCTTTGCTTCCTTAGGATCTACGAAATAACGCTGCAGACGGGGAGTGATCGGTAGGTACCATACAACTTTCTGGGAGATTTCTTTCCGGCCTTCTTGTATCGAGAAGCATTGCACACCGGACAGTTGTTTTTTTCCGCGTGCTCCTTCCGATAAATGATGCAATCGTTGATGCATGCATGGTATCTAACGTGCAGCAGATCAAGAGGGCACACGATCTTCTTGGCCTCATAGACACTAGTAGGACACAGGTTCCCCGCGGGAAGAACCTTCTTTAGATACTTGAGAAGCTCATCGAGGCTTCTGTCGGTCCATTTGTTTTTAGCCTTTGTCTTTAGAAGTTCGAGCGTGAAACTCAAGCGGGTCACCTCGGGATCGCAACCATCATACAATGGAGTATGAGAGTCTACCTCTAGTTGCTCCAGCTTGGCCTCCTCTCTACAAGCAGCTCTGTCGTTAGTCGTCTTCTTGCGAAGCAGGTCTCGAACATGAGGGTCCCGCACGACTGAACTTAGTAGCGACGAATGCTCCGGCGTGTCCGCGTCTTCTCTGTCATGTCCGGCCACTTCTCCACCCCCATGTCCGGCCTCTTCTCCGCCCCCATGTCCGGCCTCTTCTCCGCCCCCATGTCCGGCCTCTTCTCCGCCGCCATGTCCGGCCTCTTCTCCGCCACCATTATCGGTTATCTCTTCGTCTGGTCCAATGTCGTCATTGGCTGCCCCATCGACGTCATCATCTTCACTTATCCACCGAGTATAGCCATCCATGAAACCAGTCATGAGCAGGTGCGCTTTCAAACGGCCTTCCTTAAAGGGGTCGAGCAAGACTCCTCCTTTGCATCTTCGACACGGACAGAAAATCTCCTTCCGGTTATTTTCATACATGTCGTGCACCGCGGATCGCAACCATCTTTCCACCATCGTTCCACTGACCTTCATGATCGCCTGCGTGGTATAATTAATAAGCAAAAGGATTATAAACGCATCCATGCATGCATGCATCAAAGTCATACAAAAATTCGACATGACCTTCCCTAAAAAAAGGACATATAGAGTTTGCCCGAAATTCGCCGAAACGGAAATAAATCGACATTTCGGCAAAACATAAGCAACTCTCATGTCACACACAATTCGGCAAATAAACATATAGGCGGCAACTCATGCCACATGCACAATTTCCATCATATCGTCCGATTCGATCATATCGCACACATATTTTCCATTAATTCTTCCAAAAAGCACAATTTTTTACTCACCTAGCTATCTCGAGATAGAAGCACGGTGACTAGATGGCTTTACTCCATTAAAGAATAGATCTATTTGGGAGTTGATAGGTTCCATTAAATGGATAGATCTATAGCTAGTAAGGGAAGGAAATGGCTAGCTCTAACTAGTGGAGGGAGGAGAGAAGAGTGAGGAAGCTAAGAGAGAAAAGTGGTGCATTAATGGAGATGGTGGAGGGGGCATTAAAGTAGAGAGAAGAGAGGTAGGAGAAGGAAGAGAGAAGAAAGCTAGCTAATGGGGAAAGCAAGTGAGGGAGAAGAAGTGAGGGAGAGAGGAGGGGGAGGGGGAAAAGGGGGCTGCAAAAGGTGCCAGCTGCGGCTTAGCAGTAGCGCGCGTCGGCGAACGGCGCTACTGCTAAGATCAATAGCAGCAGCGTTGGTCCGCAAACCGCGCTACTGCTAAGCGGGGACCACCACGTGGGACAGTGCAGCCGTAGTTGCAGCGGTGGGTACCTGACCCGCGCTACTGCTAATAGCAATAGCAGTAGCGCCTTTTCCCCAGCCCGCGCTGCTACTATTCGTGGCCTGGTGGGTACGGTGGGGCCCATTTACCAGCAGCGATGTCACGTACACCCGCGCTACTGCTAAGTTGATACCAGTAGCGCCTGTCCTTAGAACGCGCTACTGTTAATTACCAGTAGCGCCGATGTTTGCCCCTCGCTACTGTTAAGCCTCCAGCTATAAGGTATTTCCTAGTAGTGTTGCTAGGTTTAGCTGTGATGTATCCTCTGTACGGGCCGAGCATCCCTTGTCTCTCTGCTCCGGGCACCATGTTCACGCTTGCGTGCGTTCGTGTCATGTGTTGTTCCCCTATCTGAACTCATTCTACTCCTTCTATCAATGCAATAATATGCAAGCTTTGCGTATTTGCGAAAAAAAAACAATTTTTAGCACCCATCTAAGACAGATACTACTGCTCCCAATGCAACACCAAAAACAACACAATGGCGGAGTAGGTGTTTTTAGCCACCTTCCCAATTGGTGTCAGGTTCTTCAGATCGATTCAAGGATTCAATAGCGATGACTGTGGCTCCCGAACGCTGGTCCTTAGGGGCACGTGCACGAAGACTTCCCGGCTTTCATCGACAAGGTCAAGCCGGCTCCGGTATGGAAGCGGCGACAGCGGCGCGTCCGACTCGTTCTAGCGGCGGCAATGGTCGTTTGGTTGTTCATGGACCTCGATGTAATTTTTATTATGTTTGGGGTGCTTTATACTCCCGATGAATCTATATAATAGATATGATATTTTTTGCAAAAAAAAAATATTTCCTCTTTTGTCGTTTTGTTTTTCAATCTTCCGAAGCTCTTTATATTAACCCATTTGCTTTTTGATAAGCTGGCCGGGTTTTGACGTACTAAACCCACGGAACTTCCACAACTCAATTTTGATAGGCGAAGAATGACTTCGGAGCCGGCGCACCACCGCACAGGCATGTGAAGCGCGGCGCGGCGCGGCGGTCTCGATTATTTTTCCACCGGCCACGACCACCGCAGCATCGCGCCACCGCCGCGCGCCCGGAAACGTTGCTCGGATTGCGGCCGCCACCTCCACCTTTCGGCGGTGATGCGGTGTCAGCTCGTCGTGGCTACGAGAGAAACCAGAACGAATCACTCGAGCCCAAGTCCAGTTACGTGTCACGACCTAGCTGAGCCCTCCCTCGACGGTTATCAGGGCATGTACAATGGTGCTATCTTAGGAGTGCCACCTAGGATAAATGATGAGGTAGAGGAGAGAGAACTCGGAAAAAAAGCCTTGCCTTCTCTTATTTAAGAGAAGACAAGAGGTGATCTCTTAGCACAATATGTCTCACCACGTTTTTAGGAATATCTAGTTATCGAAGATAAGGCTAAGAGATGACCCATTGTAGACAAATTTTTTTGTCATCTCTAAATTACATGCAAGACTTAAAATAAGACTATCTTATCAACCATTGTACATGCCCTCACTTTATCACCACACATCTCGCAGGTTCTCCTTTGCTGTCGACTGAGCTAACAGATACACGTCGGCGCACACGCGGGCTCCAATCATTCTGGTAGTATTTCTATCCCTGCCTGCTGCCGACCAGGTAGCACCCGAGTATCCTCATCCAACCGTATTTATACACTTGGAGATCTATTTATAGCCCATCCATCCCTTCTAATCTTAGCATTCCATTCCATCTACATCCATCCTCATCTTATCTGAAAATTCGTAGTAGCACTGCTTCTTCCTCCGATTCCCTCGGCCCGGTCAGTATGTACTACCCCATAAAAACACGAAAGGGCGGAGAACCAAATCATCTCAACCATCCAACCATGTTAATCCGATGGTCTAAATCATCTCATAACATCAAACGCGTTTGACACTCTAATTACCCACCGCTGCCATTGGTTATACCACGTTTACAGTAAATACGGTTAGCGCCATCCGGTTCTACCCCACCCACCCGATGCCCTCACCTCCCAGGCTCCCACGTCCCCATGCCCTATCTGCCCCGTCTCACCCCGCCCCACAATCTCTTCCGTCGCACGCACCGTCCGCCTCGCCGCCGCCTGCCCGGCTGGAGGTCGCCGCTCCCGCACCCCCTCACCTCGCTCGCACCACCGCCTGCCCACCTCAACTTCACGTCGCTTGCCCCGCCTCATGTCGCCGGCGTTGACGGTTGCCCCTCACGTCGACCCTGGCCCGCACTGCCCTCGCAACGGTCCTGGTCCGCTTACTGCCCGGCCTTATGGCGCCACCTGCCCAGCCTCACGTCGCCGCCGCCTGCCCCGCATGATGCGATGCTGCGCCCTCCGATTGGCAGCGCCGATGCTGTTTTTTGAGTACGCGGGATCCGCCTCAGTCGGCGAGAATGCAGAGGGTCGCGAGCCGCAGGTTTGTTCTTGCGGATAGATTTTACGTTCTGTTCCATCTGATTACATGCAAATTTGTTTCATCTGTTTATATGTTCGAGGAAGGAGAGCAAGTTTCCTGGTGTATATGCAGGTTCGTGGAAGGAGAGCGAGTTTACATGTGACATGCTACTCTAAATTTCTGCTGCATTTTTAGATCTAATAATTGTTTCCAGTCGGCCATTAAGATGACACTATTGATCATAATCTTGTTGTGGCTGGAACTATTCTTTTGTGTCATCATGTTTTTTTTCTATGGGTTAATTAACAGTGATAAAATGTTGAACACGCAAAGCACCAATCCAGATGGATTGTGCAACGGATTTGGATGTAAGGGGAGATTTTGATGGAAGTGTAAGGGAAAGAATTAACACGGGTATGAAAAAGGTTCGTGTGTCTTTACAAAACACTTTCCCTTCTGTTCCATTTTATCACATCTATATTACTAGGCTACAAGCTTTGATTTGGTTTTGTACTGCTCAATTGGGATTTCTCTGCATTTTGTTGAAACCTGGTTGTGTAAGCTTTTGATTGACCTTATACCAGTTAGCTTGCCTTGTCTAATTTGATCACTTTTGACAAAGAAAATGGACACCGCAAATTCTAATGAATTATCTTGTACTGTAATGGAGCTACATGAGGGGCAGTTAGCCTTGTTCTCCTGCTTCTTCCACTTTTCCTATGTGATAGTTCTATATTTAATTTAAATTGACCCTTCATAATACATTGTTGAAGTCCCCCCAAGTAGGCAGCAGGGTCAGTCAGATTAAAATTGTAACTACTGACAAAATTAGCATTTTTCATGTATTAGCCATGTTTGGATTTTTCTGCAATCAACAACTGTTCCAAATTGGGGATGCAGAAAGCCAATCAACGTTTATGTCAACAATTTCGATCTTGACGCTAGAGTAGAGAATTGGTGTTGAAATTCCGATCTTGGTTACTGATTTACAGTTTGCTGCCAATTTGGTCTGGGCGTTCTAACCATGTGTGCATCCAATACAACGAGGGCCTTCGGTGATATAACAGTGTGGCCTAGAAAAGGTGGCTGACGGGGAGCTCTTATCTCATTTGTAAATATGTATACAACTATAAAAATGGTTTGGTTTGCAAAGCTGAAGTTATTAAACACTAGGAGCATGAGCACTGAGGACTAACCAAAATAGTTAATATTTGTTTGATAATTGAATAAGATATATGTATATTTTAAAACTCACTTAAATGATTTCAGTATTAATAGATAGTGTGCTCCATTGCTTCCTAGCTTTTCTTGAAGTACTAATATTGCATTCTGAATTCATATGAACCTCACCATCTTATAATGCAGAATATAAAGACAACATGCCTACCATGTGTCTCTCGACATGTTTAGATTGTACTGTAAATGAGAAACAAATATACTTGATGACATTCACATGCAGTATTTTGAAAGCTCATATGTGTACTACATAAGACCAGTAAGGAGTAGATTGCCTTTGGTAAATAGGTATTGACTCATCAAGAGATAAATTTATGTCCATGTGACTTTGGTTTAATCTCGATATAAGCTTTCGGGAACTTTGCAATCTGAGAAGTAGTGGATCCTAACATGATTTAAACTAACATAGTATATGCAAGATGGTACGAATCATTGCATAGTGGAATTACATGTAGCTCTATGTGGATTGAAATTTGACGCTTTTGCATGTTCAGATTTTAAACTTGAATGAGACGTGCATTGCACGTGCAAGCTTACTAGTATTCAGTAAGAAGAATATATATGGCGATCCTCAAGAGTTGTTCCATCGACAGCGACGCGAGTGCCAGGGGCTTTGTTCCGGAAGAGATAGACCTGGGCGACGACGTGCTCGCCGAGATCCTCCTGCGCCTGCCCCTGGATTCCGTCGCGCGCTCCAGGTGCGTCTCCAAGAACTGGTGCGCCGCCATCGCCGACGGCTACCTCCGTCGCCGGCTCCGCCTGCACATGTCCATGATCTGCTTCCCCGACGACGACGACGGCGCCAGCAGGCCCGTGTACGCGTGCGCAGGCGAGGGCCGCCGGCTCGAGGTCCGGGACCTGGGCTTCTTCCCGCTGCACGACAGCGTCATCTTCTGCGACGGGTGCAACGGCCTGCTCCTCTGCCGCGCCCCCGGCGCGCCGGAGTTCTACGTCGTGAGCCCGGTGACCAGGAGCTGGGCGGCGCTCCCGAGGCCGGCCAAGGAGGCGCGGCTCTCCGTGCTGGCGTTCGACCCGCTCGGCGGCTCTCCGCAGCACTACCACGTGATCAACTTCACCGGGTGGCGCGACGGCGGCGCGGCGGTGGAGGTGTTCTCGTCGGAGACGCGGGCGTGGGCCGCGCGCGACGTGGAGTTCGGCGGCGTCCCGGCGGGCTCCCTCTCCGGCTCGGTGCACTGCCACGGTGCCGCAGTGTACTTCCTCGCCTCCGACCCGGACTGCGTCGTCCGCATGGACCTCGCCGCCGGGCTCGCGTGCACGGTCATCGACCTTCCCGAGCCGGCGGACGGCGACGGCCGCGTCGCGCACTCCGCCGGCCGGCTGCACTACTTCTGCAGCGACGGCGGGCTGCTCAAAGTCTGGTCGCTCGAGGATGACCGCCCGCGCCAGCGGTGGCGCCTGAAGCACGCCGTGAGAGTCAGCGACGTCGTGGGGGGCGGCGGTGGCAAGGTGAGGTTCCTGGCGATGCACCCGGAGAATCAGGCGGTGGTGTACATATGGTCGCCGTGGAAGGTCGTCGAGTACGACCTGGGCAAGCGAGAGATCACCGGCGCGGCGTGGGAGTTCGGCAAGGGCGCGAGGAACCGTGTCGCCAAGACGTGGCTTGTCCCGTCCTCGTGCTACCTTTGGGATTGCTTTGCGGACGATGGTCCGGTACTGGCGCGCTGAATTGATCAGGGGTGAGTATGGAGCGGTGAGGTCTGAGCCGTGCCTAACCCATCGAACCGAGATGGAATACCGGGCGGCAGGCCTGGTAAGCAATTTCAAACGTTGATATTGAACCGAGATGGAATGAATCGCTCCATGGGTTAATGCACACTGGACCCAGCGATCCGATGGTTAACGTGGCTCCATCCATTTTTCCCTTTTTTTCTTCTTATTTGTAAATATATTTTACTTAATTGTAAATATATTTTATATTACATAGAACAATTTTTTTTAACACAGTACAATCGAAGTCGCTTCACATGCACGAGCATATACTCACCCATGAACGCACGCAATGAACACCTCTTGAGAGACTGAGCAAGCATAACATCGTGAGATTTTATGAAGTCACTACAGACGCCCCGCAGAATATCGCTGGAAGCCTGAAATAAATTCAGGAATAATGCGAGCACCAATACCAAATCTAGAACTTAAACGGGCTAGGTATACCGCTGTCCTCCTAACCTTCTAACCACAGGTTGGTTCGCTTAGATAAAAAATTCAGTAATAATGCGAGCATCAATGTCAAATCTAGAACACTGGTGGGGCTAGGAATACCGCTGTCCTCCTAACCATCTAATAACAGGTTCGCTTAGATAGAACAATCTGATATATGCTCTAAGCTATTTTCTTCCTTCTTCTTCACGAGGACAAACTCTCGTCTTCAGACTTTGACAGCGAGCCCGTGGATTCACCTCTCCTCTGCATATTGCTCCGGCGGCAGGCGGCAGGCGACACAAAGAGGAACCCCAGTGCCTTTGCTCAGGCTAGAAGTTTATGTTACAGTTTTTGGTCACTACAACAAAACCCCCCCTACACCAACACATCTCTTCCAACGAAATATAACATGTGTTGTTAGGTCAACCCTCCACCCCACGAATTTGCTAACCTCCCCGTATCCACCTCCCAGTGCTCCCACGACATCTATGGTAGAAAACCTCCACATTATTTCTACCTCATCCGTCCAAGCATGGAAAAAACAAATCTTTCTCTCCATCACCTCTCTCTCCCCTGATTCCTCTTTCACCAGACCCCGTGACCAGCGCCACCGCCGCCTCCGCCACCGCCACGTCCAAGTATGCCTAGCTCAGGCATAATCTCTTGCCGCCGCCCATCGGTCCGTCTCTCCTCCTATCCGACGATGCGGCGTCGTCCTCCACGTCCCTGCACGCGCGACGCGCCGTTGCAGAAAACCCTAGTTGTCACTGGTCACTAGCGTGGTTCCCGCTCCTCCTCCGGTTTGTGGCCCCACTACCTCGACGCAGCATCTCCGCACGCGCGGCTGCTGGCCTGGGATCGGCCGTGCTGCTCTTCCTCGGCTACCTTGACTCCGCCGCTGCCACAGTTGGCCTCAGATTTGCTACAGAGAACTGTTGAGATCCGTGAGTTACAAATTAGTCGCATGCCAATTTGTTTACTACTGCAGTGCAGATGCGGCAACCTTCTTGTCCCGATCACAAGTTGAACATCTCTGGAGGTAATTTTGTGTTTTTATTTGTAGAAGTTGCCTATTCTATTTAATTTAATTGGCTGATACTGTAGTTAGTAAGTACGAAAGAGACAGATGTTGGAAGTTCTAAATCATATTTCCCTTGCGCTAGAATTTCTTTTGAACATCCTGGAATATTAGTTTTATTTTTTGTATGCCAAAATCTGACATCAACAGCTGTTCTTCCTATACATCATGTCTAACATTGGAAGCACAAATCAATCACGTACTAATTTCCCAATGTAACTCACTTTTTCTATGTAGGTACTGCTCTTTTAGTACTCCGATGGATTAGTGAATGAAGCATTACCATTTGAGAGGACCAATAATTATTTTACACTGAGCATTAGCATTTCACTCATTTCTATATAACTGATAGTATCATCTGAATATGTTGCGCTACATTCACTACTCTATGTTTACATTCACACTGGTCATAGATGCAACTTAAGATTTAATTGTCCAAGATAATTCTGAGGACCTAGCACAACGTGAAGTTTGTATTATTGTACTAAAAATATGGGTGCCTTGCAAATTAAGACAGGAGGCAAACTGAACATATTTGATCTCAACTGATCTTTGCTGGCCTCACTCCCATGTAATTATAAAATTAACTAATGACAAGTTAAGTGCATTCGTCAGAAGGGGTGTCGGAGTGGAGTCCCTTGTGTGTCTATTGTTTCCCTCGGTCAATTCTGTAGTTGCCTCTTTCTAAACATTTATTAGTTCCAACGAGGATCTCTTGGTAGTGTTGAATCTATTTTAAAAACAACATCAGTAAGTTTCCTAATTTTGTGAACTGTTTTCACTTTAGGACCAGGAAACTGAACCCCGACACAACAACACACTTCCCTGGCTTAATGTTTCCTCTACATACAGTACATTATCATTCAATCTTGTACACATTAATGTTTTCTTATATTATTCTTGATCACTTTACTTGTTACTAGCATCGTTCAGCACATATATCAGAAGCGGCTGGTGCAAAAAAGCTGGCTGATATGGAATATAGACTTGGTAAACCCTTTTTATTCTCTAATTCAGTTTGCATGGGCTTTAATTATAGTGCATAGAATGTTGCACAAATTATCTTCTACCAATGGGCCAGGTTCCAACTCGATAGATGTATGAGTATCATATCTTAAAGTGCTTGTGTTGGAAATTGTTTTCTCATCTACTTTCAGAGACAAAACCTACAGAAATCTTCACTCGATTCACCTTCAGTACATGATGGGTTCAACATAAATTATCTATTAGCACAGTTATTTACTTAGTAATTTCTCGAATCTCATTATTGTCCGCTGAGACCAGTGGCATAATACTTCTGTTTGTGAAATAGTTTGGCAGTATATGTCGGTTGACACCAATGGCATAGTATACTTCTTAATGTGAAATAGGTTGGCACTAGTCTTTTTGAATAGCTCAGAAAATCCAAACAAGAAGGTTAGTCTTGCTGCGCTCATGAGTAGCTACGATGACTATAAAATTAAGGGTGTCAACCATGGAAATTAATTCTTAGTTGTGGGTGCTGATGATACATTAGCGAAAGCCCATTGGTTGATATGGCCACTTAAAAAGGCCAAACTTATTGGTCATGCAAGAGTGTGAATTATCGCATGATCTTCAACCTTTGTATGTTCATCTTTCAAATTTTTCTACATTATTAATATGGTTTTAATTTTGTACTGTCACCATACTAATGTCAATTTTTCTTGTTGTAGATTGTTGAGACAAATGGTTGATGCATAGCTGAGACGTTGATTTCAAGGCTCGGAATTGTGCTACTACCAGATAGCTCTACATTATGTGTTAGAATGAGATGTTGATTTTAAGGCTCGGAATTGTGCTACTACCAGATAGCTCTACATTATGTGTTAGAATGTCATTTTCATGGTCAATGTTTAGAACAAAGCGTGTATTGTTTTGGTGGTGTCTTGTAACGCAATATTGTGAATTAATATATGAGGTCTTTCATACTATATTATAGCTCCTATGCACTATTGAAATTGGCTTAATAGTCATCGTTTGGAATATATAAAATATGGTATATATGAAATACCATTTATTCATTAGTATATATATATGGTATATATCAGCATTGTAATGTTCTGTTTCATCGTCCATTCCAAAATCCATTCATGTAGGTTAAGCACCAACGCATATGAGCGTTGCTATCATTGAGTATATATGTTGCTCTCTTACAACACTTTTTCATGCCGGTTACCAACGCAAGTATATGTGTTGTTATAGACTCTTCCAACGCCATCAACAGCAATGCATACTAATCCGTTGGTGTAGACCTTAACAACACATATATGGACATACGACAATGCATTGATGCGTTGTTGTAGGGGGGTTCCTGTTGTAGTGGGTCCTCGCATAGAAATTTATGTTAGGGTTTTTGTCCTCGCAAGTTGTAACACCCCTGTGTAATGAGCTACAGTGATCCACCATATTAATGCCAAGTCATCGGAGATTTGCAATGATAATCATGTTGGATTAATATCTCATTTCAAATTCTGCCACTGAATTCAAATTCAAATGCAATTGAAATTTGCAGTTGCTCAAAAGTTGCTGGAAAAATGTTCATCATTTAGCAAATATTCCAGAACAATTTAATGTTAAGAAAAACAATATCACCATGTTGCTAAAATGAGCATTAGCATTTAAAACAGTGCTATTCCAGCAATTTAAAATGCAAATTCATTTATAAAAATTCCAAATGGATTCATCTTGCTCCCAAAATATTTGTGGCAGTGCCTAAAAATGCAATGTATTTATTGGGCTTAGTCTCACATTTTTTCCAAAATGATTTGGTAGCCCAATTAAATTCCTTCTTCTCTCTGTTTATTAAATAAAAAAAGAGAAAACAGGAAAAAGGGAAAGGGCAGAAGTTTACCAGGCCTTACCTGGCGCCGGTCCAGCCCACCCCACTGTTTCGTCCACCTGCTCCCGCCTTGCTGTTGCGCCCGCCATGGCCGAGCTCGCGCGGCTCCGGTCGTTGGCCGCCACGGCGCCGGGGCAGGTGAGCGAGGCGATAAGGCCTCGCCCTTGCTTCCCCCCTGGACGCCGCGCCTCTCCTCTCCCTCTCTTTCTCGCTCGCGCTCGCTCTCCCCTCTCTGTTCCGACGCAGCCGCCGCCGAGCCCGCTGCGGATCCACGGCCACCGGTGTCCCCGAGCCCGGCAACCGAGTCGGGGAGGTGCGCCGTCCTCCGCTTCATCGTCCTCGTCCATCAGCTGGAGCCGGGGAGGTCGGCATCGTCATCGTCGACCTCTTCCCCATCTCCGGCCACCGCAAATCGCCGCCGTCAATTCGCCTCGCCTCTGCACTTCCGTTTCCCCGAAGGGCTTCCGTGAGCCCGCTCGGTGAGCTCCACCCCTCCTCTCCCCGTCTGTTTCCTCTTTCCGCGCCGTAGCAAGCCCTATGCCGCGACGCCATTGCCGGAGTCCGCTCCACAGCCGAGCTTGCCGTCGACGTTGTAGCCCGTGCCGTGGCCAAGCAAGCATGCCTTTGTGCTCAGGGAGGCCTCCTGGTGCTCCCTGTAGGTTTAGTTCGCGCGCAAACGTACCGGAGCGACGAATACGCCGAGTCCCGATTCCGGCCTCCGCCTGCGCTCGCCGTAGCCGTCGCTACAGACCACCGGAACTCGCGCCGTTTGCGCAGATCGACGCGGCTCGAAGTGGCCGATCGAGAGCAAGAAACCGCGCGCGATTTGAGCCCCTGTAGCGGAAACCCGAGGCTCACCGGGGTCGCGCCGCTGTGTTCGGGCTCGCCAGAGCTGTTCCGGCGCCGGCGTCCAACGTGGACTGACCGGTGGGCCACCCCGAGTCACTGGCAGCTGGGTCCCGCGGGTCCAGTTGACCGGGTCAACGCCACTCACGTGGCGTCTACTGCCACTGACCAGTGGGCCCCTCTCGGTTAATTAGACTAATTAAACTATTTTATAAATAAACTTAATTTGTTAGTTTAATTAGACACTGACATGGGGGGCCCAACCCTAGCTAATCTCTGTTTAGTTATTTTAAACTACTGGATTAACTTCTGTGTATGACAAGTGGGTCCCAGCCGTCAGATTTGACCTGGAACGACTGGGTTGACCGCTGACGTCACTGTGACATCATGCTGTGTAACACCCCCTTGTAATATGCTACAGTGATCATCTTCTGTTCATGCCAAGTCATCTTCATTTGCAGTGCTAAATCATCATTTGTTCATATCTCATTTCAAATTCCACTTTAAACAAAAATTCAAAATGCAAGTCAAATAAAGACTTCTTCAAATAATAAAATAAAATAGTTCACAAGATTGCAAATAATCCCAAAGAAATTATAAAAATAAAGCCAACATTATTTGAATGCCCAAATTGACCCTAGTAACTAAAACAGTGGACCAGCAGCATTTAAACTGGCCATCTCAAAATAAATAAATACTTAGACTTTTCCAAATAATCTGAAACTTGTTGTGCAGCTTCATAGTGATGCCAACTATTTATGTGCGAAACCTTATATGCAACTAAATTCATTTGGTGCCCCAAATAATTGCAAAACAGTAGCTAAAAAGAAAACAGAAAAGAATAAAAAGAAAAAGAAGAAAACACTGTGCACTTATAGCCCATAGCTACAGTACACGGCCTAGCCCATCTACAGGCCTTCAACTTCCTCTCTGTACAGAGAGGAGGAGGCAGAGTGTGCGTGTCGTGCATCCATGGCGCCATGGCCATGGATGGCCTCCACGTGCTCCCCCTCGGCCTATAACTACGCCAAACGGAAACCCTAGCCTGCTCTCGACCGGCCCCCTCTCGTTCCCCATCGTGCCCCCTCCTCATCTGCTCGAAAACGAGCTCGTGAGCCCGCGCGGTGACCGCTGCCTCGCCGTGGTTACCGCGGCCACCATCGTCGCCGTCGATCGGGAGCACGTCCAGGAGGACCGCCACCGTCGACTCCGTCCATCCAGAGCATCAAATCGAGCGGAGCCGTCCCGTGCGCTCGCCATCGAGCTCGTCTTCCTCGCGTACATCGCCGGCGTCCGTCGTCGTTTGCCGCTGCTCCGGTCCATCCCCGGCCTCCCCAACCACGCCCCTGAGTTCGCAGTGAGCTCCTCCTCCGCATCCCCCCTTTTCCCGCCTCGATCCGTCACCATATGGCCGCCCCCGAGCTCCTGCGCCGCTGCTGCTCGCTGCTGTTCTGCTGCTCAGTGCTGTACTGCTGCTGCTTAGCCGCCGCTGCCCGCTGCTCTGCTCACTGCTGCCCCCCGCACTGCGCCCAGCTGCTGCCGCTGCCGCTGCTCACCGCTGCTGCCCGCTACTGCATGCTGCTGCCACTACTGGCCGTGGCCGCCGTGCCTCCCGTGCGTGCGTGCCCAAGCACACCAGTGACCAGCGGCTAGCCCCTGTTTAGACTAGATACTAATTAGTAGTTAGGTTGGTCTATGTACAGATGACATGTGGACCCCTATGCTAATTTAACCCCCCATTTTAATTTAACCATCATTTAAATTATGTGCCAATGACATGTGGGCCACACCTGCCCCTTTGACCAGTCAAAATTGACCTGGTCAACTCGAATTATTAAATAAGTCCAGAAATTTTAGAAAATCAATAAAACTTTGAAAAATCATATAAAATAAACCGTAACTCGGATGAAAATAATTTATATATGAAAAACGATCAGAAAAATATGAAGAATCCGAATATGCCACCCACATACCTGCCACACCCCTCTAACATACTGAACATGGAACTTTTTGCCTGTTTTCGATAAATGAATAGTGCATGACCTTAATAAAATAATTCCAGATAAATTCCTAAATTATCTAAAGCAGTTAGATAGGCATTATATCACCTCTGCATATCATCTAGGCATGTCATGCGTCGCTGTTGCATTGTTGCCGTGAATTTATTGTTTCTTCCCCCCCTTCTCTCCCGATAGACACCGAGACCACCGCCGGCGCAGCTGAGTACGACTACGCTCCAGACGACCAGCCTTCAGACGACCAGCCCCTCTCAGCAGAGCTTCCAGGCAAGCAAAACCCCCTTGATCATCCAGATATCGCCTACTCTTTCTCTCTATTGCTTGCATTA
The DNA here is from genome assembly GCA_039707655.1 of Elymus sibiricus. Taxonomy (NCBI): domain Eukaryota; kingdom Viridiplantae; phylum Streptophyta; class Magnoliopsida; order Poales; family Poaceae; genus Elymus; species Elymus sibiricus. The sequence goes on along the minus strand of CM077676.1, from coordinate 208,769,991 downwards.
GTATTGCTCCTGTTGTTGCTCCGATAGTTCCTATTCTGATGCATAGCCTGATTTCGTCGCCTGCTATTGATACCTTACCTGCTATCTTATGATGCTTATTTAGGTATGCTATGTTTCATCTGTGGCCCTTCACCCTTGTCCGTTTACCATGCTTGTTACCGGGCCGTGATCACTCTGGGTGATGATCACGGAAATGTTTACCTATTGCAATACTTTAAACTGCTAAAGTCGGGCCGGCTCCAAGAGTGCCCGCGAGAGGATAATATTAAAGACGGGTCGGCTCCAAGAGCACCCGCGAGCCGTGTGTTATCAAGTCGGAGCGACAGGGATCCTGTTCGTCTCCGCGAGTTTCTAAATACGCCTAACGGATTTGGGTATTTGATCTGAGTGGGTCGTTGGCCCTATACGCACTACCACCACGTGGGATAATGGTTATGGGACCCTCGGCGTCGTAAGTATCAGCCGAAAGCTCTGTCAGACGTCCAGTTCAGCATTGCGGTCGGGACGGACCGGCGCCATCCAGCACACGGGTGGTGCCTGGCTTCACCCTGCACGCAACGACCCGGAGTGCACAGGGCGATGACCCAATACCCCTGAGCACTTAGGATGTAGACCGGCGGGGACCTCTCTGCTGAGCCTAGGTAGGACTACGTCGTGTCGATCAGCCGGGGCCAGGCATGACCGAGAAAAGTGTGTCCGGCCAGAGTTAATCGAGCGTGTTGGGTAACAGTAGTGCACCCCTGCAGGGAAGTTATCTATTCGAATAGCCGTGTCCACGGTAACAGGACGCTCAGTGTTGTATCCTGATCTGCTACAACTACAAATGGATACTGTTACAATGTTAAACCGTTACTACTGCTCTCGGGATCACTTTCTCACAGGGTAGTCGAGGAAGGATCCCAGGGCAATACTAAAATATGTTTGATTATATATTATCTTGTTCTACTCTCTTCTGATGCTGCAAGATTGCTTCAAGATGCTAGTCTTCGATAGGCTAGGCCTCTCCCCCTCTGTTCCGGCATTTCTGCAGTTTAGTCCAAAGATATAGCCCCATTCCTTTGATACCGATGCATAATTAGTATAGTTCTGATGTCAGTCTTGCGAGTACTTTGGATGAGTACTCACGGTTACTTTGCTATCTCTTTTCCCCATACCCGATTACTGTGATCAGACGACGGAGTCCAGGAGTAGGAGATCCCCGGAGGCACCTACTACTGCATTGAGCCCGCCGACTAGGAGTAGTTCGGAGGCCCTAGGCAGGAGGCCTTCGCCTTTTCGATCAGTGTCGTTGTTTGTGCTTGCCTTCTTAAGGCACCCTTGTTTAACTTTGTGTCTGTACTCAGATACTTCTGCTTCCGCTGATGCTTGTATGACTCGAGCTTTTGTATTCGAGCCCTCGAGGCCCCTGGCTTGTAATATAAAGCTTGTATTATTTTATTTTGTGTCTAGAGTTGTGTTGTGATATCTTCCCGTGAGTCCTTAGGCTTGATCGTGTGCATTTGCGTGTATGATTAGCGCACGATCGAGTCGGGGGCGTCACAAGCTGACGCAATAAGCCATTTTCTGTTATTTTCAAAATTGATTTAAATTTCAGAAAAATGCTAAAAACTTCGGAAATTCGTAGAAATTCAACCGTAGCTCGGATCGAAAAACTTTCTACATGAAAGTTGATCAGAAATACGAGACGAATCCAAATATGTGGTCAAAATGCTTGACCATCACTCCTAACTATCTAAACATGGAACCTTCCTCTCCGGTTCAGTATACCGAAATTAGCCTAAACGTCGGGAAAATATCCCAGATATTTTCCCGATTCGTCTGCGACATATAGCCATGCATTAGGTCATCACTAACATTGCATACTACCATGCCATGCATCTGTGTTGCATTATTTGCCTTTATTTATTGTTTCTTCCCCCTCTTCTTCTCCGATAGCCCCCGAGACTGACGCAGCTCAGGAGACCGATGACACCACTGACGATCCCTCCTTTGCCGCAGAGCTTCCAGGCAAGCAACCCCCCTTGACGCATGCCTATATCACCTATTCCTTCCCCCTCCTGCTTGCATTAGAATTTGCTACTGTTATTGTTTAATCCTATTCTGATGCATAGCCTGTCCTTGTAACTGCTTTTGATACTTTACCTGATATCCTAAATGCTTAGTATAGGTTGGTAGTGAACCATCTGTGGCCCCTCTTCCTTGCTCTAGTTGCCCCGCTTTAGTACCAGTGCCCCGATCGATGTGATCGTCGGGCTGAGACCAGCACATCACCGCACACCCCTAAGTTGCTCGACTCTGTAGAGCTAACATCGAGTGCCGAGGGTGATACCTCTTATCTCACTCCGATAATGCCTCTGTAGTACAACTAGTCGGTGGTGGGTTACCGAGGGTGATTCCTCTTCCACCACCTCCGATGAAGCTTCTGTCGTGCAACCCCGCAAGTGTGAATACCATCGAGGGTGATTTCTCCGGATTCACCTTGACGGGATCATCGAGTGGGAATCCAACGAGGGTGATTCCTCGGATTCCTGCTTGATGTTATGGACACACGGTTACTTGCACTTTATTCCTGATACCTGGATAAAGTCGGGTCGGCCCCGAGGGGTACCCGCGAGAGATGTGGATTCAGGTTGACCATGAGGGTTCCCGAGAGATGAATACGTGGCACGGCCGGGCATTCCTAGCCCTTGCCGTAAGTCCACGAGACGGGGCGACGGGGTCACATGATCGTGAGTCTCTGCTTGTTACCGCGCACTACCAACACACTAATGGGTTAGGATATGTAATCTGAGTAGGCCTCTGGCCTTATCGCGCTAACCAGCACGTGGGAATAATATGGGTACTCGGCGTCGTATGTATCAGCCGAAGCTCTTCAGACGTCAGCAGTTGAGCGGCGCGTGCCGGGTTGGTCTGGTAAAGCCTGCGCTTGTATTAAGGGAGCTAGGACTGCTCACCGGCCGCGTACGCAACGCGCAGGAGTGCAAAGGGCGATGGGCCCAAGATCCCTGAGTGCTTAGGATGTAGACCGGCGTGCTGGCCTCTCTGTTGAGCCTAGGTAGGGCTACGACGTGTCGATCAGCCGAGGCCGGGCATGGACCGAGAAAGTGTTTCCGGCCAGAGTTAATCGAGCGTGTTGGGTAAGTTGGTGCACCCCTGCAGGGAAGTATATCTATTCGAATAGCCGTGTCCACGGTAACAGGACGCTCGGAAAATATCCCGATCTACTACAACTAGAAATGGGTTGAATATGTTAGCTCCGGGATCGCTTTCTCGCAGGGAGTCGAGGAAGGATCTCTGGGCGAGGTTACTTGTACTTGTTGCTACTATTACATCTATATGCTAATCTGCACTCTTCTTATGCTGCAAGACCCTGAAGATGCTAGTCTTCGATAGGCTAGGACTTCCCCTCTATTCTGGCATTTCTGCGGACAAGTCCACATATACAGCCTTCCTTTGATAATGTTGCATAACTAGATTAGTTCTGATGTAAGTCTTGCTGAGTACTTTGGATGAGTACTCACGGTTGCTTTGCTTCCCATTTTCCCCATACCCGATTATTGCGACCAGATGACGGAGCCCCGGAGCCAGCTGCCCCAGCCGACGACTACGACTACTACTACCCCTCTGGCGGATACTACTACTACGAGGAGCCCTCCGACGACCAGGAGTAGTTAGGAGGCACCCAGGCAGGAGGCCTGCGCCTTTCGATCCAGTGTTTTATTTTGCCCCGCCTTCTAAAGGCATATATGTTTAACTTATGTCTGTACTCAGATATCTAATGCTTCCGCTGATGCTTGTATGACATCGAGCTTATGTATTCGAGCCCTCGAGGCCCTGGCTTGTAATATAAAGCTTGTATGACTTTTATTTGTGTTTAGAGTTGTGTTGTGATATCTTCAAGTGAGTCCTTAGGCTTGATCGTGTGCATTTGCGTGTATGATTAGTGCACGATTAAGTCGGGGGCGTCACAAGTTGGTATCAGAGCCGACTGCCTGTACAAACCCCCCTTTCCAACTCCTTGGCCGAAGTTGAGTCTAGCCCTTGAAAACGATTTTACTAACATGGCTGTGTGGCTTACGGGCCCACTTCGCCAATGGGTGGTATTAGGATCTTTTATTTCTCTTCCATACTCTGGGAACTATGATTTCTCTTATTTTCGGTTTAAATGATTTTGCTAACTCTAACACTAGGTTCTCGTAATCACATTCACCCGAAGAGCTGGATTATTTGCAACTAATCCTTTCATTTGAAATGGTTATTCTGATAATCACCTTTTCTTTTCCATTGGTCTGTTTAACCTTTTCTTTCCAAGCTATCATATGCTTCTCACACTGTCTTTTGACATTCTGCACTCCTTGTTTCAGATGCGTCCCGCAATACAGCTTGTCCGTCTGACCGTGGCTCGTGATGCGACTGGGTTTTCGGCCAGTTTGGTCGAACTTCTGACCAGGCTGGGATATCGCTGGTACCCCGAGTACACTGTTTACGAGGATTACCGCGAGTTCAACCAGGAGCAGTACCATGCTGAGGTCTGTATCTTTGATCGGCAGAACAACTCCATCACTGAGTTGCACACCTTCCATAGTGTTGGAGTGACTGTTGATATGGCCGTCCATGATGCTGCCTATACTGCTATTGCCCGTCTTCGTGGAGAGCATAACAGTCGCTTGGAGGAGACTGCTTTCAGATACATCCTGTATGCTCCTGCTGGGGATGAGACTGGATATTACACTGCTGTCTGTACCCCTTACGTGTCGCGTCGCTATGACTCGCAGGTTTTGGTACAGTACACTCAGGCTCTGGACCGCACTGCTCGAGCTCTTGCTGTTGAGTTGCACGCCACTCGTGCTCGTCTTTACGACGCTCTGACACAGTTGCTACCAGCAGTCAGTGCACGGATGCACCCAGAGTACATTCTTTACCCGCGCAGGACGGAGTTGCCACCAGGTCTTGAGTGGCCTGCTGTTGGAGGTTTTACCCCTCCACGTGGTCCTCTTCTTCCAGTTCAGGACCAGGTTCTGCACCAGAGTGTTCACGGAGCGCAGGATCCTTCCGTCGAGGGTGTCCTGCATCGTCACCTGCAGCTACCTGGCTTCAATGGTTTTCTCCGACGTTGATGTAGCATATCGCTATGTCGCGTTGTTGTATCCCTCCACCGCGTGCCTGCATGCCGCCTAGTTGTCTAGCTTTCCTTTTCGCTGTTGTAACGCTGGCCTGTAACCGAATCTATGTATGGATCTGTATGTCTTGTTGACTATGTTGACGTATCTATTGCACTTCCTTTTGCTGTGCATGTTACTTCATGAATGAATCCATACTACTGCAATGCTCGTTGCTAAACTACCCCCTGTTGAATTTTAGCAGGATGGTTAGACCAACAGGTCGTGGCCGTGGTGCCAACAATCCACCACCGTCCGACTATATGGCTGCAATGATGCAACAATTTGAAATGCACCGTCAGTTCATGCAAGGACTTATGGATCAGTTTCCTCGTCCGAATGCCAACCAGCAACCAGCCGCAATCACCTTGCAAGAGTTTGTGCGTCTGAACCCAACTATCTATCGCAACTCAGTTCAGCCGCTAGATGCTGATGATTGGCTCCGTGATATCGCATTTGAGATGGAGTCTGCGAATGTGGACCCTGCCAGCTATGTCACTTTCGCCTCCTACTTTCTGAAGGGACCCACAGCACAATGGTGGGACACTCACAAACAAACCGTAGCTCCTGGAACCATTATCACCTGGATAGAATTCAAGGCTGCTTTCCATGCCCGTTACATTCCTCAGGGAGTTATGGACCGGAAGAAGCGTGAGTTCCGCAATCTCACCCAGGGCACTAAGTCTGTGGAAGCCTATCAGCGGGAATTTCTGGAACTATCTCGCCATGCTGAAGAGGACATTGCTACCGATGCACGTAGACAGGAGAAGTTCCGTGAAGGGCTCAACCCTGACATCAAGCTCGCTCTGCTAGTCCAAGACTTTGCCGACTTTGCCACCTTGGTGAACAAGGCTATCCAAGTTGAAACTGGTCTGAAGGATCACAAGGACGCCCTCAAGCACACCCGTGAAGCAGGCTCATCTTCGGGCTCGTCTTCCCAGAAGCGCCGCATTTGGATCCCTCAAAGCATGTACCGTCCAGTTGTACCTGTTCAGAGGCCATCATATGTTGCACCGCGTATGCCTCCTCCACCTCCGAGGTAGTTCAGACCTCAGGCTCCAATGCCCCGAGCTCCTGCTCCACGTCCTGACAATGGACTCTGCTTCAAGTGTGGTCATCCAGATCACCGTGCCAGAGACTGCTCTCAGAATCAGCTCGCACTTCCCTCAGCTGGCCGTGGTAATGGCCGTGGCAACAACCAGCCTCGCAACTATAATGCCAGACCTTCATATGGTCGTGGGCAGGCTTATCACGTCAACATGGCTAAAGCTCAAGATCAACCAGAAACTGTGATGGGTACTCTTCTTGTTAATTCAGTACCAGCATCTGTTCTATTTGATTCAGGAGCATCGCATTCATTTATGTCAGAAAATTTTGCATACATGCATGATATTAAATGTGAAGCGCTGCACCAATCGCTAGTGGTAAACACCCCCGCGGGCCAATGCCAGACCTCCCAGTTCAGCCCCGATGTCACCATTGATATTGAAGGGTTCGAGTTTCGTGCCTTCCCCATTATCCTGAAGTCTTCCAAAATTGACCTCATTCTGGGAATGGATTGGTTGAAGGCTCACACTGCCTTGATCAATTGTGCCACCAAAGTAGTACACCTTCTGCACCCATCGGATGAGCTAGTAAGCTACCATGCTCATGTTGTTCAAAGTGCCAAGGCTCAGATCTATGCCTTGAATGCATTGAACGCTTCTCCTCTTGAGGGGATCGAAAATGTTCCAATCGTTTGCGACTTCCAAGATGTATTCCCGGAAGAACTTCTAGGAGTACCCCCTGCTAGAGTTGTCGAGTTTGTCATCGACTTAAAACCAGGCACAACTCCTATTGCGAAGCGTCCTTACAAGATGGCTCCGCATGAACTTCTCGAGCTTAAGGAGGAACTCGATAAGTCACTTCAAAAGGGTTTCATCCGTCCAAGTTCCTCTGCCTGGGGAGCACCTTCTATCTTCGTCAAGAAGAAAGATGGTACAAACCGTTTGGTCCAAGATTACCGGCCTATCAACCAAGCCACCATTCAGTACAAGTATCCGCTTCCTCGGATCAATGACCTGTATGATCAACTTGCTGGATCATCGGTGTTTTCTAAACTCGACTTGAGGTTGGGTTATCATCAGATCCGTGTCCGCGAAGAGGATATCCCCAAGACTGCATTTGTTACTCGATATGGCTCTTATGAGTATACTGTTAAGTCTTTCGGGTTAACGAATGCTCCAACAACGTTCTCCCGCCTAATGAATTATATCTTCATGGATTACCTCGACAAATTCGTCATGGTTTATCTGGATGATATTCTGGTTTATTCCAAGAATAAGGAAGAACATGCTGAACATCTTCGTCTGGTTCTGGAAAAGCTTCGAGAGCACTAGCTATATGCCAAGTATTCCAAGTGCGAATTCTGGTTATCTGAAGTAACCTACCTTGGTCATGTCATTTCCAAGGATGGCATTGCTGTCAATCCAGAACGAGTTCAGGCTATTCTTGACTGGACTCCTCTGAAGAATGTCAAGCAAGTCAGAAGTTTTCTCGGACTTGCAAGCTATTGTCGTCGCTTTGTCGAGAACTTCTCAAAGATTGCCAAGCCTCGGACTAATCTGCTTCACAAAGGCGTTAAGTTTGAGTGGACAGATAAATGTCAGGAAAGTTTCTAGACCCTCAAGGACAAGCTGACTTCTGCACCAGTGCTTGCACCTCTGGATTCTCGCAAGGATTTCGTGTTTTATTGTGACGCTTCTCGTCAGGGATTAGGCTGTGTCCTGATGCAAGAGCGCAGAGTAATTGCTTATGCCTCGCGACAGTTGCGTCCTCACGAAGAGAATTACCCAGTGCATGATCTCGAACTTGCTGCAGTGATTTATGCATTGAAGCTATGGCGCCATTACCTTCTTGGTAACCGGTGTGAGATATATACTGATCATCAAAGTTTGAAGTATTTATTTACTCAGCCGGATCTCAATCTCCGCCAACAGCGATGGTTGGAAACGATTACGGACTATGACTTTGGTATTTCTTATACCCCTGGCAAGGCTAATGTGATGGCCGATGCCTTGAGCCGCAAGTCCTATTGCAACAACCTTATGGTTCAGCGAGCTCAACCTCATCTGTATGAAGAACTGCGCAAGTTGAACCTTCACATTGTTCCACGGGGTTCTCTTAATACCCTTGTTATACAGCCAGATCTTGAGAAGGCTGTTAAGCGTGCGCAAGCTAAAGATGCTGAAGTTGATCTGATGAAAAGAGATCTTCACCTTGAAAAGTACAGGGATTTCTCACTTGCTGAAGATGGAACTTTGTATTTCAAAGACCGCATTGTGGTACCTCGATTCGAGCTTATGACCGACAAGGTTATGAAGGAGGCTCATGATACACCACTGCCTATTCATCCGGGTAGCACCAAGATGTATCGTGATCTCCGCCAAAGGTACTGGTGGTCTAGAATGAAGCAGGATATTGCTCGATATGTTGCTGAATGTGACGTTTGCCATCGCGTTAAAGCAGAATATCAGAAGCCTGCTGGAATTCTGCAACCACTTCCTATTCCTTTGTGGAAATGGGATAAAGTTCAAATGGATCTCATTACTGGTCTTCCCAAGTCGCAGAAGGGTCATGATGCTATTCTTGTCGTCATTGATCAACTCTCCAAAGTTGCACACTTTCTGCCAGTCAAAGAGACGATCACTGCTAGTCAGTTAGCAGAGTTATATATCTCCAGAATTGTATCACTCCACGGTATTCCGAAGGAGATCAGTTCAGACCGTGGCAGCCTCTTCACCTCTCACTTCTGGAATAGTTTCCAACAAGCTATGGGAACTCATATTACCTGGAGTTCAGCTTATCACCCCCAGTATCAAGGCCAAATTGAACGAGTGAATCAAGTGCTTGAAGATATGTTGTGAGCTTGTGTTATATCATTTGGCAAGAAGTGGGAAGAATCTCTCCCGTATGCCAAATTCTCTTACAACAACAGTTATCAAGCAAGCTTGAAAATGGCCCCCTTCGAGGTTCTCTATGGACATAAGTGTCAAACCCCTCTGAATTGGTCAGAAACCGGGGAACGACCGCTCGTTGTTCCGGATATTATCCAACACGCCGAAGAGCAAGTAAGTACTGTCCGGGAAAATCTCAAAGCTGCTCAATCTCGCCAGAAGAGCAATTATGATCGTAAACACTGGGGATCGATCTTTCAACCTGGTGAGCAAGCTTATCTGCGTGTCACTCCTATGAAGGGCACTCACCGCTTCGGAATCAAGGGCAAGTTAGCTCCTCGCTATATTGGCCCCTTCCGCATTCTCGCCAGACGTGGACATGTGGCTTATAAACTAGAGTTGCCGCCACAATTCTCTCACATCCACGACGTCTTCCATGTGTCGCAACTTCGCCGTTGCTTCAAGGAATCTCCGCACCGAGCAGTGGATCATGAAATGCTTGATTTGCAAGATGACCTATCTTATAAAGAGCATCCGATCCACATTCTCGATCAAGCTGAACGTCGGACCCGCCAAAAGACAACCAAGTTCCTGAAAGTGAAGTGGTCAAATCATACTGAAGATGAAGCCACTTGGGAACGCGAGGATCGTCTTCGGGAGGAATACCCCGACTTGTTTCCTTCTACCTCCTGAATTCTCGAGACGAGAATTTCTTTTAGAGGAGGAGAATTGTAACACCCCTATGTAATGAGCTACAGTGATCCACCATATTAATGCCATGTCATCTGAGATTTGCAATGATAATCATGTTGGATTAATATCTCATTTCAAATTCTGCCACTGAATTCAAATTCAAATGCAATTGAAATTTGCAGTTGCTCAAAAGTTGCTGGAAAAATGTTCATCATTTAGCAAATATTCCAAAACAATTTAATGTTAAGAAAAACAACATCACCATGTTGCTAAAATGAGCATTAGCATTTAAAACAGTGCTATTCCAGCAATTTAAAATGCAAATTCATTTATGAAAATTCCAAATGGATTCATCTTGCTCCCAAAATATTTGTGGCAGTGCCTAAAAATGCAATGTATTTATTGGGCTTAGTCCCACATTTTTTCCAAAATGATTTGGTAGCCCAATTAAATTCCTTCTTCTCTGTGTTTATTAAATAAAAAAAGAGAAAACAGGAAAAAGGGAAAGGGCATAAGCCTACCAGGCCTTACCTGGCGCCGGCCCAGCCCACCCCACTGTTTCGTCCACCTGCTCCCGCCTCGCTGTCGCGCCCGCCATGGCCGAGCTCGCGTGGCTCCGGCCGTTGGCCGCCACGGCGCCGGGGCAGGTGAGCGAGGCGATAAGGCCTCGCCCCTGCTTCCCCCCTGGACGCCGCGCCTCTCCTCTCCCTCTCTTTCTCGCTCGCGCTCGCTCTCCCCTCTCCGTCCTGACGCCGCCGCCGCCGAGCCCGCTGCGGATCCATGGCCACCGGCGTCCCCGAGCCCGGCAACCGAGTCGGGGAGGTGCGTCGTCCTCCGCTTCATCGTCCTCGTCCATCAGCTGGAGCCGGGGAGGTCGGCATCGTCGTCGTAGACCTCTTCCCCATCTCCGGCCACCGCAAATCGCCGCCGTCAATTCGCCTCGCCTCTGCACTTCCGTTTCCCCGAAGGGCCTCCGTGAGCCCGCTCGGTGAGCTCCGCCCCTCCTCTCCCCGTCCATTTCCTCTTTCCGCGCCGTAGCAAGCCCTATGCCGCGGCGCCATTGCCGGAGCTCCGCTCCACAGCCGAGCTCGCCGTCGACGTTGTAGCCCATGCCGTGGCCAAGCAAGCATGCCGTCATGCTCAGGGAGGCCTCCTGGTGGTCCCTGTAGGTTTAGTTCGCGCACAAACGTACCGGAGCGACGAATACGCCGAGTCCCGATTCCGGCCGCCGCCCGCGCTCGCCGTAGCCGTCGCTACAGACCACCGGAGCTCGCGTCGTTTGCGCAGATCGACGCGGCTCGAAGTGGCCGATCGAGAGCAAGAAACCGCGCGCGAATTGAGCCCCTGTAGCGGAAACCTGAGGCTCACTGGGGTCGCGTCGCCATGTTCGGGCTCGCCAGAGCTGTTCTGACGCCGGCGTCCGACGTGGACTGACCGGTGGGCCACCCCGAGTCACTGGCAGCTGGGTCCCGCGGGCCCAGTTGACCAGTTGACCGGGTCAACGCCGCTGACGTGGCGTCTACTGCCACTGACCAGTGGCCCCTCTCGGTTAATTAGACTAATTAAACTATTTTATAAATAAACTTAATTTGTTAGTTTAATCAGACACTGACATGTGGGGCCCAACCCTAGCTAATCTATGTTTAGTTATTTTAAACTACTGGATTAACTTCTGTGTATGACAAGTGGGTCCCAGCCGTCAGGTTTGACCTGGAACGGCTGGGTTGACCGCTGACGTCACTGTGACATCATGCTGACGCAATAAGCCATTTTCTGTTATTTTCAAAATTGATTTAAATTTCAGAAAAATGCTAAAAACTTCAGAAATTCGTAGAAATTCAACCGTAGCTCGGATCGAAAAACTTTCTACATGAAAGTTGATCAGAAATACGAGACGAATCCGAATATGTGGTCAAAATGCTTGACCATCACTCCTAACTATCTGAACATGGAACCTTCCTCTCCGGTTTAGTATACCGAAATCAGCCTAAACGCCGGGAAAATATCCCATATATTTTCCCGATTCGTCTGCGACATATAGCCATGCATTAGGTCATCACTAACATTGCATACTACCATGCCATGCATCTGTGTTGCATTATTTGCCTTTATTTATTGTTTCTTCCCCCTCTTCTTCTCCGATAGCCCCCGAGACTGACGCAGCTCAGGAGACCGACGACACCACTGACGATCCCTCCTTTGCCGCAGAGCTTCCAGGCAAGCAACCCCCCTTGACGCATGCCTATATCACCTATTCCTTCCCCCTCCTGCTTGCATTAGAATTTGCTACTGTTATTGTTTAATCCTATTCTGATGCATAGCCTGTCCTTGTAACTGCTTTTGATACTTTACCTGATATCCTAAATGCTTAGTATAGGTTGGTAGTGAACCATCTGTGGCCCCTCTTCCTTGCTCTAGTTGCCCCGCTTTAGTACCAGTGCCCCGATCGATGTGATCGTCGGGCTGAGACCAGCACATCACCGCACACCCCTAAGTTGCTCGACTCTGCAGAGCTAACATCGAGTGCCGAGGGTGATACCTCTTATCTCACTCCGATAATGCCTCTGTAGTACAACTAGTCGGTGGTGGGTTACCGAGGGTGATTCCTCTTCCACCACCTCCGATGAAGCTTCTGTCGTGCAACCCCGCAAGTGTGAATGCCATCGAGGGTGATTCCTCCGGATTCACCTTGATGGGATCATCGAGTGGGAATCCAACGAGGGTGATTCCTCGGATTCCTGCTTGATGTTATGGACACACGGTTACTTGCACTTTATTCCTGATACCTGGATAAAGTCGGGTCGGCCCCGAGGGGTACCCGCGAGAGATGTGGATTCGGGTTGACCATGAGGGTTCCCGAGAGATGAATACGTGGCATGGCCGGGCGTGTCCACGGTAACAGGACGCTCGGAAAATACCCCGATCTACTACAACTAGAAATGGGTTGAATATGTTAGCTCCGGGATCGCTTTCTCGCAGGGAGTCGAGGAAGGATCTCTGGGCGAGGTTACTTGTACTTGTTGCTACTATTACATTTATATGCTAATCTGCACTCTTCTTATGCTGCAAGACCTTGAAGATGCTAGTCTTCGATAGGCTAGGACTTTCCCTCTATTCTGGCATTTCTGCGGACAAGTCCACATATACAGCCTTCCTTTGATAATGTTGCATAACTAGATTAGTTCTGATGTAAGTCTTGCTGAGTACTTTGGATGAGTACTCACGGTTGCTTTGCTTCCCTTTTTCCCCATACCCGATTATTGCGATCAGATGACGGAGCCCCGGAGCCAGCTGCCCCAGCCGACGACTACGACTACTACTACCCCTCTGGCGGATACTACTACTACGAGGAGCCCTCCGACGACCAGGAGTAGTTAGGAGGCACCCAGGCAGGAGGCCTGCACCTTTCGATCCAGTGTTTTATTTTCCCCGCCTTCTAAAGGCATATCTGGTTAACTTATGTCTGTACTCAGATATCTAATGCTTCCGCTGATGCTTGTATGACATCGAGCTTATGTATTCGAGCCCTTGAGGCCCTGGCTTGTAATATAAAGCTTGTATGACTTTTATTTGTGTTTAGAGTTGTGTTGTGATATCTTCAAGTGAGTCCTTAGGCTTGATCGTGTGCATTTGCGTGTATGATTAGTGCACGATTAAGTCGGGGGCGTCACACAAGTGTGGCGGTTAAGTGGAAGATGGCGCTTTTTTTTAGTTCGTCTTCCGGGCTTTGAGTTTCCAGAGGCATTGGATGGAATGGATCCGCTTCAACCGTCATTCTTGCTCACTGTTCATTCTGTTTTTTTATCTCATTCGTTGGGGAGTTTCGAGCTTATTTTCTCTTTTATTTGTTGGGGAGTTTCGAGCTCAAGATACAGGTAGAGAAGGGGAAATTAGCAAAGTTAGACAAGAAATGGGCATAGCAACAGGCTAATGCTCCCAGGTTGATTTAATGTATTCCACCAGCTCTAGTCAATTGAAAATGACCAACTATCATAGGGACATCAACCAAAATGCCTGCCGGATTCAATAGAGGGATTGGTAGTTAGTTGTCCCTATTGGTTGTTGGTTTTCTTTCTCCTCTGCATTCATGAAAAGCTAGTATGCTCGTGAAAATCGTCTAAAGGAACTACTCGCTAACTCGCTAACAAGACGAACTTTTTTCTCTTGCTCTGTCAGGCTATGCTGCTCACCTAAATCGGTATCAATAACTTCTATCATACTTCTACCTCTCATTGAAATGATAAGTTGGCTACGACGAACTAATAAGTTTCTCTTCCTTTCCTTCTACTTCCATCGATAAATATAGCATGAAAAAAAGGCTCGAATGGTGCGATTCCTCCGTCACCTGATCCTCCTCGAGTTCGTTCATCCGGATATAGTCAATGGAGCTTAGATTCTTGTAATCTCCCTCATTGCGCGTGCGAGATGGTAATATTTGATGTCAGTTGTTTTATATTTAATTATTCAGGGTTTCAATGACAATGACTGCGGCCCAATTGAATCTTCTCTGATTTTGGTTCGTAAAAGAAAAAGGAATCAGAAAAAAAACAGATATAGCTAGTCTCTATAACTGGAACCGGTTTTGTGCATTGTTAGGGCATACATCCCTCATACAGTCATACGAAGTCTATTTCGGCCCCACAGCGACTCAAATCGAAGCTATCGGCGAGTTGTATCTAAGAATCCAACAACATTGGACTCTCAAAATTGGCCTTTAAGTGGGACATTTTGCTTTCTAAAGTTTCATAACACCATTGGCCACATTTTTTCAGATCGCACACAAAATTTATTGACCCCTCATCCAATATTGTTGTAGCCTGTGAGTTACATTTTCCCGTCATTTTGGAGCCTGATGCCTAAAAGATTTGCATTTTTTTTATTCTTTATGTTAATCAATACGATGGCTTTTTTAACGGAAAGACTAAAAATCTGACGTCAGATTTTTACACATGGCAAATCAAATGTTTTTCATGGCAATTTATGTTGATGCAAGCACGGCAATTTTCTGGCAAAAATTAAACTAGAGCAAATTTGTCATGCTCGTCAACTAAACTTATCATCCTCGGCAAACATAATTTGCCATGAAAAACATTCGATTTGTCATGCCTAAAATTCTGATGTTCCCTAAATATCGAGGTCCTTTTGTCAATACAAAGCTTTTGTTTATCTCCTCCAAAACGACACTCAATGCAATGATAAGTACTGCCTCCGTTCACTATTATATGATGTTCTAATTTTTTTTCTATATCTTTACCTAATATTAAAGAATGGAGGCTTTCATAGTTCTCTATAAGTCATCCCTTTGTATCCGTTGATTTTGTGATCGCCTTAAAAATTGACCGCTGAGATTTAGAATTATATTTACACACGTGATATAAAAAAAACCGCTGCGGGACGAAGTCCCACATCGATACCACGATTTCACCTTCCCGTACGTATTTGCTTCCGATCGTTCTGATCTCCCCTAGCGATTGAAAACTTCTCCCTAGGATGAACCGTCTCACCCATCTCCCATCGATGCGCCACCGTCCCCCATCTCCATGCTCCACCGCCACCCCCACCTCTCCCACTCGAAGTTCGTGCCTTCAGATCGAAGCCCACGACGGTGGCGCTCCCAGATCGGCGACGCGACACCCCTGGCTCGTCCTCATCAGCGAAGCGCGGCTTCCAGTCGGCTGCGACCAAGGGAGGCCCTCGGATCTGCGCTCCCGCTTCTGACGGTGGCCATGACGAGGCTGCTCCAGAGGGGCGCCCCCCATGGCGAGAGAGGGTCCTCCGTGTTCATGGCGGTCACCCCGGTTTTCAGGTACCGCCTGCACTCTGCCTGTCCCACTCCTAATCCATCTTCACAGCTGATGATGTTTGGCGCAGGGATGGTGCTGCTGGCGTTCAACGCCACAGACGGACGGAGGCTGGGCAGAACCCAGGCCATGTACGTCCCTCCCCCTTCTCCTTTCTAGACGCTTCTCAGACTCAATTCCTTGCTCGTCCAATAATTTTGAGTGAATAATAATCTCTCTCTCTCTCCCTCTTTTTGTGTGTGTGTTTGTGCAACATAAGTCTGCCCTACATTATTGGTGTGCATTGTGCAACCACCAGTAAGAGTGAGTATGTGCAGCACGAGATGATCTTACATTGATTGTGAGCAATGGCCGCATGCACGTTATGATGCAGAGGCTGGGGTCTTCCTCCTTTTCAAAAAAAAAAAAAACATTGATTGTGAGCTGTCCAGCATGAAGGAGGTATTCTTGATTCTCCTTCCGTCGTCTCTACCATTAAGGCGATCGAACAAACGCTGCGAGATAAGGGACCAGGTGAGGCATATACGGTGACACCATCCTCATCTTGAGATGACGACTTATTTTTGGCCGGCGAGAGTTGTGTGGATTTTTTTTTCAAAAGGACCACCTGCCCAACAAAATTGCTAGAAAAGACCCCCTCTGGATAAAATTGGCAGAAAAGACCCCCTGAGCCGTGGCAGCAGGCGCGCCAGCTGACACGTGGCACCTGCCGCCACGCCCGGAGGCGGCAAAACTGTTCACGGCTATGTTCACGCGGGGGACGGTTTTCGTATAGCAAAACGGCAACGGGGGCGAGCGAACAGTGTTGCCGCCTCCGGCCGTGGCGGCAGCACTGTTCATGCGGGTGATCAGTAATTTCGAGAAAAAATAAAAATAAGCAGAAAAATTCAAAAAAAACTGAATTTTTTTTTGACAGCAAAGACAATCGAGTGTTCTAAGTGGGTGCAAAATTTCAGTTTTTTTTGAATTTTTCTGCTATTGTTTTGATTTTTTTGGAAAATACTGTTCACCCGCATGACCAGTGCTGCCGCCGCGCCCGGAGACGGCAACACTGTTCGCTCGTCCCCGTTGCTGTTCCCCTATGTGAAAACCGCCCTCCATGTGAACAGTATCGTGAACAGTGCTGCCACCTCCCGGCGTGGCGGCAGGTGCCACGTGTCGGCTGGCGCGTCTGCCGCCACGGCCCAGGGGGCCTTTTCTATCAATTTCATCCAGAAGGTGTCTTTTCTAGTAATTCCGTTGGGCAGGTGTTCCTTTTGAAAAAAACTCTCAGCTGTGTGTACCGTTCATGACGAGCAAAAACAGTCAGACAATCAGCTGCCATCAAGGCATCAAAGTCATGCAGATTTCCGACCTGACGCCTGTGACGGTTAGCAGGTGCTGGTACGTGACCTCAGCTCCAGCACTGGTGTGTTCCTTCCTTCCTGGAAGGGGGCAAGGTGACGGGAGCGGGATCCTGGCGACGCTTTTAGCCATGGTAACGGCTTGATGGTGGCCTGAATCCAGAAACCACATGCAGTCCTTGTACTTGCTCGTGGTTCCAATTGGCAAAGACCGCGATAGTGGCCTGCATCGAGAAACCACATGCAGTCCTTGTACTTGCTGGAGGAAATGTTGAGATAGTTCGCCTTCTCTGCGAAAGATGGCTCTGCCAGCGGGCACCCCTGAGCACCAGTGCCGAGTGACATGCTGCGTGAGACAGACAACTACGCGATGCAGGCCAACTCGGACGAAATCACTGTTTTGACCCTTTGTGCTAACTAAATCCCGAACTGACCTGGATTGCAAAAAAATTTGGAATTTGACCTCTTTGGGTGACGCCAACATGCATGGCGTCTGGGTTGCACGGGTGACGCCAGGGATCCTGGCGTCTGGCCCCTGGCCCGCACGACCCCCCCGGCAAGTTGACCGGCTGACGTGGCAAAGGGACCAGACGCCAAGGACCGTGGCGTTTGGTACCAGACGCCGGGGACCCTAGCGTCTGGCCCCTGCCAACTGTACCACGCGCGGGCCGAGCCCACCCACCCATTCTCTTCTTCCTCTTCCCCCCCCCCCCTCCCCACGAACAGAACCCTTCTCCCCTTCGCCCCTCTTCCCCCCCCACACCAAATCCTCCTCTGATCTACTCCATCCTCCACTCAAATTCGTGGATCTGACCCCCCCAAGCATCCTTGAGGTATTCTCCCCCATCTCCCCCAATTTATTTAAGTTGAATCCTCTTCCTTTTGTTGCATTATTCAACATTAGGTGATGTTAGATGAGTAGATGGTTTCTTTGATTTAGGATTTTGTTTGTATTTGAAAGATTATTTGGGAGGTTGATGATGTGTTGTTGAATATGTAGACAAAAACAATTAGGTTTGGTGCATATATTGTTCCATAGGATTTTTTTGCACTAAGAGAAGTGATGAATACATGATGTTTGTATGTAAAATAGACTAGTTTCATAATTTGTTTGATTATAGATGATGTGTGTATGTGCTAGCAAATGATGCATATGTTAGCAAGCAAGTCTATTTAGAAAAAATATGATACATGTAGATCATTATTTTGTTGGCACAATTTTTTTATAAAGGAGATGTCTCTATGTGTAGATCATGCTATTGTAGGCATAATTTTTTTTGGAAAGGAGATGATGAAATTTGATGGTTGTATGTGACACCATATTGTTTGAGAATTTACTTTTGAACTATGCAAACAAGAATGCATTATGTTGATGTTGGATATGTATATTATTTTATATGTATTATGTTGAGAATAAATTCAGATTATGCCAAGTTAGTTGATGCCTCTTTGATACGCATTATGTCGGAGATGCATTATGTAGATGTTCTTGGCATGAAGTTCATTATGCATTTGTTCATATTTGTTTGGTAGGATGGCGGATGATGATCATGGACCTTGGTACGACGGACTAATCCAGGAGTTGGACATGGATCATCGTGCTCGGGCCATTGAGAACCAGAAGGTAAGAAGCAAGACTAAATATTTTTCGGTGTTTTTCATTTGTGTTTTGTACTGATCCGGAGCTCATTTTTTTTGCAGCCTGTAGTTGCTTTGCGCATGAGGGGTCATGGTGCGGATGACTTTCCTTACGACGTGCGGTACGAGCCGTACATTCGGAGACTGGGGCTTCTCCCATTTGTGTTGCAGTTCAAGCGACACCCTCCGCCGGTGAACCACGCGGCGCTCACCGCACTTGTGGATCGTTGGAGGACCGAGACACATTCCTTCCACCTTCCCTGTGGGGAGATGACGATGACCCTAGAGGACATGGCTATGATAAGTGGCCTTCCTATCAACGGACAACCTGTTACTGGTCATGTGCACGCCGTGAATTGGCGAGCTCGGGTTGCTGTTTTAATTGGTGTTGAGCCCGACGCCCCTCTCGCAGGCAGGCCCGATAGCGCAAAAGTGAAGCAAACCTGGCTAAAAGAAGTCAGAGGACAAGGATGCCCTGAGGATGCCAATGAGGTTGTTGTGCAGCAGTTCGCTCGGGCCTATCTTTGGTATGTACTGACCAAGGTAGTCTTCTCAGACTCAACCGGGAACGCAGCCCTCTGGATGTGGTTGGAGCAACTCAGTGACTGGGATACTCAGTATAGTTGGGGTTCGGCGGCACTAGCATACTTGTATCGTCAGGTAACATATATTTTCAGCCATTTATCTTGCATTTGTCATGCGCCTCCATATCTAACATGTATGTTTAATTGCAGCTCGACGAGGGGTGTTGCAGGAAGAATGATCCTTCCTCATTGGCGGGGTTTGTTTGGAGCCTATCCGTGTGGATGTGGGAGCGGATTCCGGTTGGACGGCCCGTGATAAAGGACACCCAGCACCCAATCGCACATCCACATGAAGGGCTTCATGATGCTGATCCATATCGGCGCCCCACAATTGCACACTATTGGGATCAGACGACGGTGTACACGGGAAAGTCACATGTGCGATACAAGTGCTATGTGAACGAGCTGGACACATTGACTGCTGACCAGGTACATCCTTGTGAAGTTCACTTCAAGCCATTTATCTTTACCTCCTTGTGAAGTTCACTTCAAGCTTACATTTTGGCTGCTAGATGCAAACTAAAATTATGTGAAGACCAAAATTTGTACCTAACATTTAGCTCCTCGTGTTGCAGGTCTTCTGGAGGCCTTATGTGGATCATGATCGTGACTTCAACCCAAACGATATGTGCACTCGTGATAGGCATCTTTGGCGAGCGAGGTTATCATGCCTTTAACCGGGCGGTGAGAGAGACCAAAGGGACTCAACTTGACTATGCACCGATGCATGATGAATTGGTAGTTTAATGAACCTATACTTGCATTGTCTTGTCTTTTTTCTTGCGTTACCGGTTTCTTATGAATGTTTTGTGTGTTCATGAATTGCAGGGCAACGAGTTGCTTATGTGCGTCAACGATGCCAATGTAGCACTCAGTCATCCCCCGGGTGGTGGATTATCTGAGAGGACTCTTAGGACCACGATGGAGGTATGAGCCATCTATTAGGAAATCTTATCTTTTCGGATTAGTTATATGCTTCTCATATCAATTCATATTTTGTGTTGTTGCAGAAGTTCAAGAAACGGTTCCACAAGATGGCAGCTATGCTTTCTTGCCACGGTGCTCAGGCCGCTGAAGCGAGTGCACCTGGTACCCGCGCCTCCAGAGCTAGCCGCCGCTATCGACGCGACGAGGAGAGTGAGGAGGAGGCCCATCAAGAAGAGCCTCCAGAACAAGAGGAGGAGGCCCATGAAGAAGAGCACCCAGAGATAGAGGAGGCCCATGAGTACGATATTGATGCCCCACGGCCATCACAGGCTACCCAACCGACACAAGGCCTCACTCGCTCTGAGAAAGGCAAAGGAAAAGCTAAGACACCCAAAGGCAAAGGGAGAAGGAAGAAATGGAACAATAAGTTGCAGAGCCCAGAGTATCCTCATCAGCAGCTGCCTAAAGGAATGACTAGACATCAGTCTAACGAGGATGAGGAGTCTAGCGAGGAAGAGGAGGAGGACCGCGAGGAGGAAGAGCTTAGCTCAGATGAGGTGCTAGCAAATGCTCTGAAGAAGAGAGTAAGGAAGAAGTGAGCTAGCAACGTCAAGTTTAGTTCTCGTGTGCCATTTCGTGAACTTGGTGTCGTTTGTTAACTTTGTATGAACTTGTCATCGTGCTGAGAACTTCTTATGTTGCTAGATATTGCTAGTATTGGTGTTGTTGAAATTGTGGAATCCACGGCTAGTGCTAGAAATGCCCCTTTTCGACGTTTTTCTTTTCTTGTGACTCCGTGCATTGTGTCCCTCACCATCACACCCTCCACAATTGGTAGTTTCAGGAGCCTCCATGAAATGACCGCTACCAAATTGTTTCATGCCAGTGTATCCGGCTAGGTCATCCATATCACCCCTAAACCGCTTGGTTCTCCTTCTACCCTTGGTCTCCACCTTCAAGAGAGGGTCTGGCTTAATATGGTGTCCATGATACTCAGGCCACTGTGATTGGTCTAAGAAAGGGTGAAATCGAGGCGCCCATATCAACCTAGTAGTTTCCAAATGGAACTCTTGCATCCGCACGGTTTTCCCATCACTAACTGTGAGGTGTCTCGCCTTCGCCGCCGTTATCAAATGCGAGCATGGCCAATGATACTTACTAGGCCTCTCGCACTGGCACCACCGTGTCTTCAGGTGCACCTCAAATGCGGCACCACCATATGAAAACCATCTCGTGTTGTGCCACCTGGCTCGTCGATTTGATAGATCATTTCAGTTTTGTCGAACGTGATAATGTTTTGTTGCGAAGACTTGCTTGCTTGTAACTGCAGCCATTCATCAACTATTTCCGGATATTCCTTTTTGTCACCTATCCAGTTGGCAGTCTCTTCCGAATGCCTCTGAAAGTACTCATTAAGCTTGAAGAAGGTATACTCCACTATTGCAGTCACCGGCAATGAACGGACACCCTTGAGAACATTGTTGAAACATTCAACCAGGTTGCTCGTCATGTCGCCATATCGCCTACCTCCATCGTCATGAGCGCGCGCCCACTTGTGCTTCTCGCCGAAATTCCTATTTAAGAAATCTTTTCCCCCATCGTTCACCGCCGCATAGAGTTTGTTATAGCGAGCATCGAAAGCATTGGTGTTGAAGGCAACACATACATGGGTAAGGTCTTTGCTGAGCTCCTTGCTTTTACATGCCCTGTAAAAGTTGGCCACAAAATGCCTCATGCACCATCTGTGGTGAAGCTTTGGAAAGCCTGGAATCTCAATGTCCACTGCCTTGAGTATGCCATGGTGCCGGTCCGATATGATGCATACCTCCCTAGCCCCAATCACCTTGTGCCTCACATGACCCATGAACCACTCCCAGTTGTTCTGGTGCTCGGAAGGCACCAAAGCAAATGCCACGGGCAACACATTGTCATTGGAGGAGTGCGCCATTGCTACCATTAGTGTGCCCTTGTATCTGCCGGTAATGAAGGTGCCATCTATAGACAAGACCGGACGACAATGCTCAAATGCCGCCACACATTGTCCATAACTCCAGAAGGCACGACCGAACACTCCGTCGTGGTTAGCCTCAACCACATGATACATGCCCGGGTTCCTATGTGCAATCGCTCCCAACAACCTCGGGAGTTGGTTGTATGCTTCTTCGTAACCACCATACAACATCCTAATAGCATTTGCCTTAGCCCTCCATGCCTTCCCATACTTGACTTCATAACCATATAGTTTTTTCGCCGTCCGCATGAGAAACCTCACTTTGACGGTGGGATCAACGGCTATGTCTTTCATAAATTTGTATCCAAGATACTCAGACGTGAGCTGACGATGTGTCTTACGAAGTCGTTTCGATGGCGGTTTGCACCTATGGGTGGCAACACAACTTCTTAACACCCATTCTCCGGTTTCTTCAAGCTTTCTTGCACGAACCTTCCATGGGCATCCTTCTTGCTCACACTTGATGGTGTACCGCAAATTTATATCGGAGTGCTCAACAATATATGGCCTGTGGTTCCGAATGGCATAGTCAGCCAACCAAATCTTCATACCAACCAAACTTAGGAACTTCACTCCTTTCTTCAAATAAGCATTCTCATCCTCGTTCTCCTCCCTTGGTTCGCCTGGATCCGGGCAAGGTGTTGGCTCAATTGCAGTCATTCTCATACCGCCATCGACTACGGCTTTATGAGCAAGGCTGAGATCTCGAAACAAGTGAGTTCTTTTTTGTAAGCCCGTCAACTCGAAGTAAATTTGGTTTTCCTCCTTCGTGAATCCATCCTCATCCAATTCTTCCTCCAGACCTTCGTCATCCTAGTCGTACCCATATAGACGCCTAAAAGGTAACTCACGATCCATGTCCTTTTGCGCTATGTAGGCATCCAAGTCACCAACATCATTACCATGAAACCCTTCCTCTAGCTCATCTTCATCATCATTAGCATCACCGTCCTCTTGAATTACGTTGTCACTACCAATCACCTCAACTTCATATGCTTGGCTACTTGGTGGTTGGCTAGAAGCATTTGGGGCATAAAACTCAACTCACTTGCTTCACTAGTTGGTGGTTGGGGATAAGCATTGGAAGCATCAACCACAACCCTATGCTCAACATGGGGCACGATTGTCCTCTCGGTCATGTCATTCATTGGGGAAGACGCATGCCGGTTCAAGTCAATTGTAAACCGAGGAGGTTCAACCTTGGTGGCAAACAATTCAAATGACTTGTCTTCCGATTGGGCAACTTTTTCCTTGTATACATCCCAATGCAAATCCGAGGTGACAGGCATACTTTTCAAGCGAGATTTGGCTCCAACTCCTACATCATACCTTCCTATTAACTTAACATCATCATTGGGGGCCATCCACTTTAAGACATGTCTCACTTTTGCAACAACCTCCTCATAGCTAGGGCTAGTATCAAAAACCATTGGTTCCTCACCCGTGTCGGCATTGGCATTGTTACTCAAGAATGCCTCCTTGTCCATATAATGAACATTAACAAGCCTCCCCATCTAAAAACAACATGAATGCATTTAAGGCATCAATGACAATTGTTGGTTGTCCAAAAACAATCCATTATATCCAAAGCATATCAACACTACATTATTGATGATGCCCAAAAATGTATCATTAATTAACATAAACTAAGCTAAGTTAACCCTAAACACTAACTAACCCTAACCCCCAATCTTTCTACTCAACAAGCAAACATACATACTACACACTATGCATATCCCTATATTATCAAAGTTAAACTAGATATTCACACTCAAATTTGGGGAAAAACAATGAACTAGGGTTGCACCCACATGTAAAAAATGCTAGCAAAATAACAAGATTTAACCAAAAAAAATTGGGTGATTTGGGGGAGATTACCACAAGCAACAAAGTGATGGAAAGGAAGATGTGAGGGAACCACCTTTTGGGGAGGATTTGAGGGGGGGCTTGAGGGAGGGGAGAGAGGGGGGGGACCAGAAATTCTGCTTCAAGCTCGGGCTGGATTGGGGAGAGTGACTGGGGTGGGTCCCACCCAATTCCCTTGGGGTTATTCACTTACCAGGACCAAACGCCAGGGTCTACGGCGTCTGGCCAAACGCCATGGTCCTTGGCGTCTGGCCCCTTTGCCACGTCAGCCGGTCAACGAGTCAGGGGGGTCGTGCGGGCCAGGGACCAGACGCCAGGGTCCCTGGCGTCACCCGTGCAACCCAAACGCCACGCATGTTGGCGTCACCCAAAAAGGTCAGATTCGAATTTTTTTTGCAATCGAGGTCAGTTCGGGATTTCTTTAGCACAAAGGGTCAAAACAGTGATTTCACTCGGCCAACTCTAGGAAGAGTACGGTGTCTACTTGGCAGTGGTCCCTTGGGGTGCGTCACACGTACCGGCATAGATTAATCAGGTGTCCACTACTGCGAAGACAATGGACGGGAAAGAGAACATAAATTCTCTACTCCCCGCTAAGAGCATATCCAACAGCCGCACAAAAATATCGAGCGCTAAAATAGTTTTACAGCGCCATTGTAGCACTTTTAGCGCCGGGGCCAACATTGGTTTTTCACATGTCCAAAAACGCGCGCCCAAAAAAACACGCAGTGCAAATTATGAAGCGCACGCGTTCCGGCGTCCCAAATTTGCTGCGTGCGATAGCGCTTTTTAGCGCGTGCTCAAATTTGTTTTGCGCGCGCACTATTTTGCAGCATCTGCTGGAGCGTGTCCGGTGCCCAAAAAGGACGGTTTTTAGCGCGCGGAGTAGTTTTTGGGCGCCTGTTGGAGATGCTCTAATGATTTATGGGACGAAAAAATCATTATATTGTAAGGTCATATACTTAATACCTCCCATCTTTTATGAAATCTTAAAGTTTCATTCTAAGAACATAATGCATGGTTTCCTGATGGATTGAGCACTCAATTATTTATTGAAACGAGATTTGGAATAGGGAGAAAGGTGAGAGGCCAATGTTTATAGAAAGTTATCATTATATATCCACAGATACAACGTATATAATTATGAGAATGCTAAGGAATCCATTTAGTTCCACCTATCTCTTTTGCCTTAATATATTTTTTGAAATATTTCAACAAATTTCCAGTTGAAACTTCTTACTTATTGTTCCGTACAAATTTTAGTTACAAATCATTCCATGTTGTGAAGTACATCACACATACATCTCAATATCGACAGGTTCGTCTTGATAATACAGTTGTATTGTTTGCAAATTATATATTCATCAATAGGACGCAAAACCAACAGAAATAATAATTGATTCTTTTAGCAAATACATAGTTTTCGTTCAGCAAAGGAAAATAATAATCATAAAGATAATCAATGCACCTTCAAATGCACAAATACGTCTTGAAAACTATTATGTTATTTTTATTTTCACAGATTGTTGCTCCGTGCAATATCCAACATCCGAAGGGAATTTGAAATAATATCATCAACAATAGTTTTCATCGTGTTCCATGCTTAATTTATACATCGGCTTTCATTGTATTCTATGCTTAATATATACATCAGCTGTAGAGTTTTTTTCCTTAAAGTTCTAATAGTATATGTATACATTTTTAACCTATTTTTGTTACCCGTTCTATTGCTCAAAATCAAATAACAAGACGACTGTTAAAAAAATCATTCATATTTCCACATATCTTGGTAAAGACTAAAATTTGATGGATTTGGAATGTGTATTGCACATAATTCTTATTGAATTTGAGTACACACTAGTTTTCTCACCCGTTGCAACGCACGGGAATTTGTGCTAGTCAGATATATATATATATAGACTCATTTCAGTCCGTATATAGTACATATGAAAATATCCAAAACATGTTATAATAGTGAGTGGAAGTAAGTTTCAGGAGCATTTTTGTTACATTTCTGAGGGCATCTCCAACGGCGATCCACAAATTTGCTCTGTCATCTGTCCGTGGACAGGGGGACCAGTCCGCGGACACTGATGCCGGAGGCCGCCATCCAACGCTGCCCGCATACATTTCAACCACTCTTTGAACTAACCGGACGAAATACATGCAAACACGGTGGATTTCATACAAACCGGACGAAATTCATTACATTTTCGACATTTTTTAAAACTAAAAACGATACCAGACTAAGATAAAAATAGTCTACGGCTGGCGCCGGCGGATATCCAATCCGACGACATGGATACCCTTGACTAGTCTACGGCCGGCCCCGGCGGATCTCCATTGCCGTCCCCATGTCCGGCAGCCGTGAGCCCGGGAGGTATATGCTTCAGCAAAAAGGGCGGCTCGCTTCCCCACCGCTCATCGGAGTGGAACCGCCGGAGGGAAAGGGTGCCCTAAGCTGCACAACTCAGAGTTGGTTTTTGGGTAGGGGGACGACGGTGGCCTGCCAAAGGGCAAGACACCAACTATGTACACCGGCGCTGCCTCAGTGGTGGCCTACATGGGACCCAAGCGGTGGAGGCCTCCCATGTTCTACTTCTCCTCGATGATGGCGACAGGCGCGGACGTGCTGGCCGTCGCCTCCTCGATGTCCGCATGGCCGGCTTCTTTCTCTGTTGGCAGGGCACGGTTATGCGCGCGTTGACGTCGGATGGCGCGGTCACTGACACGGGAGGCGCGGAACGACACGACGTCGTCCATGGCAGCCACGATGCCCGTGCCGCCATGCTCCCCCTCGTGCCGGCCTGGAGCAACTCGCCACTCCTCGGCGAGCGGAACCACGCGTCGGGGAGCTTCAGCCTCCACGAACTGCCAGCAGCGGCTTGGAGCGTCGATGAAGGTGGAACAGACAGTTGCCTGGCTCGTGATCGGTGGGCTCGACAAGCCACCCAGCCGGCTTTTATGCCGAAGAACTCTTCTTCCTGCTCGCCGGATGCCATGGAGAAAATTGATCAAGGAGGAAATGAGGAGCGGAGGTGTGGTGCGGTTCTTGCCCGGCGTCTGACATCGTTTAAATAGCTGGCGGACGCGAGGAGCCAACCGGCATATTTTCAATGCCGGACGGCTCACGAACGGACGTGTGGCCGGAGTAGGTATCCCGGCACACCCGCGGGTTTAATGAAGGAAGGCGGGCAGTCTTGTGACGCCCCCGACTTAATCGTGCGCTAATCATACACGCAAATGCACACGATCAAGCCTAGGGACTCACTTGAAGATATCACAACACAACTCTAGACACAAAAAAAATAATACAAGCTTTATATTACAAGCCAGGGGCCTCGAGGGCTCGAATACAAAAGCTTGCGCATACAAGCGTCAGCGAAAGCATCAGATATCTGAGTACAGATATAAAAGTTAAACAAGCCTGCCTTAAGAAGGCAAAAACAGACAACAGCTCCGATCGAAAGAGGCAAGGCCTCCTGCCTGGGAGCCTCCTAAACTACTCCTGGTCGTCGGCGGTCTCCACGTAGTAGTAGGATCCTCCAGAGGGGTAGTAGTAGTCGTCGGCGGTGGCAGCTGACTCCGGGGCTCCGTCATCTGGTCGCAGCAATCGGGTATGGGGAAAAAGGGGAGCAAAGCAACCGTGAGTACTCATCCAAAGTACTCGCAAGACTGACATCAGAACTATACTACTTATGCATTGGTATCAAAGAAAGGCTGTATATGTGGACTATATAGCAGCAAAGCCAGAATAGAGAGAAAGGCCTAGCCTATCGAAGACTAGCATCTTCAGGGTCTTGCAGCATAAGAAGAGTGCAGATTAGCATATTATTAATTAACAAGCATGTTGAAGCAAAGCCCATAGATCCTTCCTCGACTCCCTGCGAGAAAGCGATCCCGGAGCTTCCAATTAATTACAAGTATCCAGTTCAAGTAGTAGTAGATCCGGATACAACACTGAGCGTCCTGTTACCGTGGACACGGCTATTCGAATAGATAACTTCCCTGCAGGGGTGCACTACTGTTACCCAACACGCTCGATTAACTCTGGCCGGACACACTTTTATCGGGTCATGCCCGGCCTCGGCTGATCGACACACCGCAGCCCTACCTAGAGCTAAGCAGAGAGGTCCCCGCCGGTCTACATCCTAAGCGCCGAGGGGTCTTGGGCCATCGCCCTGTGCACTCCGGGTCGTTGCGTGGGTGAACGGAACCAAGCACCACCTCTGTCCTGGATGGCACCTGACCGAACGCGCCGCAATGCTGAACTGGACGTCTGACAGAGCTTTCGGCTGATACATACGGCGTAGAGGGCCCCATTAAACCATTATCCCACGTGGTGGTAGTGCGTATAGGGCACGACGACCCACTCAGATCAATACCCAAATCCGTTAGCGCATTATTAGGAGCTCGCGGTGACGATCAGTACTCCTGTCGTCCCGTCTCGAGGAAGTGCAACAAGGGCCAGGCCCATCCCTCTCTAGGGCGGTCTCTGCCTGCCCGGTTGCGCCTCGTAATTATCTCGCGGGTACCCTCACGGTCAACCCGACTTCACATCTCTCGCGGGTACCCCTCGGGGTCGACCCGACTTTACCCGGGGTCTGAAGTAAAAGTAGGGTATCCGTGTGTTCATCACATCAAGGGGGAATCCGAGGAATCACCCTCTATGGATTCCTACTCGATGTAATCCGTCAAGGAGAACCAGGAGGAATCACCCTCGATGGTTTCACACTTGCGGGGTTGCACGACAGAAGCTTCACCGTAGGTGGATGAAGAGGAATCACCCTCGGTAATCCGCGTCCGATTAGCTATACTACAGAAGCATCATCGGGAGTGAGTTAAGAGGTATCACCCTCGTCACTCGAGGACAACTCTGAAGAGTCGGACAACTTAGGGGGTGTGCGGTGCTGTGCTGGTCTCAGCCCGACGATCACATCGAACGGGGCACTGATAACTAAGCGGGGCAACTAGGACAAGGTGGAGGGGCCACGAAAGGATTTACATCCAACCTATACTAAGCAATTAGGATAACAGGCAGGTATCAATAACAGTTTACAAAAACAGGCTATGCATCAGAATAGGATAAATCAATAACAGTAGCAAATTCTAATGCAAGCATGAGGGAGAAGGAATAGGCGATATAGGAATGATCAAGGGGGTTTTGCTTGCCTGGTTGCTCTGTTGAAAAGGGAGAAGGATCGTCGACGATGTAGTTGTACTGGGTAGCAGCGGCGTCAGTCTCGGTGTCTACCGGAGAGAAGAGGGGGAAGAAACAGTAAATATAAAGCAAACAAATGCACACAGATGCTTGGCATGACAATAGGCTATGCTAGGGTGCCCTAACGCAGTGCTACACGTGGCAGATGAAGCGAGGAATTAACTGGAACGTTTTTCCGGTTTCGGACATCTGTCAGACAAATGAACCGGAGGGGAAGGTTCCAGGTTTGCAGTGCTGGAGGCATCTGACAGGTAGGTGGGCAGCGTATTCGGGTTCGTCATATTTTTTTGATCGTTTTACATATATAAATTATTTTAATCCGAGTTACGGTTTAAAAGATATGATTTTCTAAAGTTTTTATTAATTTCTGGATTTATTTAAATTATTTAAATCAACATTATCCGAAACAGTGTTTGCTGACGTCAGCATGACATCACTGTGACGTCAGCAGTCAACTTTGACTTTGACTGGTCAAACTGACCAGTGGGTCCCACACGTCACAGACTAGTTAATTAAACAGAGGTTAGTTTTATCTAATTAACTTAATTAGTTTAATTAAACCAGATTAATTAAGTTAATTAAGTTAATTAACTAATTAGTTATTACTTATTTTATTTTAATTATTAAATTCGAATTATAAACAGTGCATTTATTTTTTATACTCAGAGTCAGCCAGCCACAGTCAATGACGTGTGGGGCCAGGGGCTGAGTCAGCAGCCCAGTCAGCATTGACTAGGTCAAGATTTGACCAGTCAAACTGACTGGTGGGGCCACTCTGTCAGTGACACATATTTTATAAAAACATTTAATTAGCAGATAGGGCCCACATGTCAGTGTCAGAAGGGTTCTGGTTAGTGTTAATTACCGGTTAGTTCTTAATCAACCTGGCGGGCCCACACGTTTAACCGCGCGCGTGCGCCGGCGACGACCAGAGAGACGGCGGCGCTGGACGAGAGCTCGCTAGGGGCGGCGGCTGGATGAACCAGAGGCACCAGCGGGTTGCCCGCGTTCGCGCGCATCCAGGGTTAGTATCCCGAGGCCGCGGGGTCGCCGGAGTGGAGCAGACGGAGGAGCTATGCGGCGGCGCAACTACGGTGAGGACGGGGGGGGGGGGGGGGGGGGCGATGCGATAGGAGGCTATCGAGCAAGCGGAGCACTCCGGCGCGTTCAACGGAGCACGCTGATGCAGCCCGTTCATGCGGTGGAGCACTGGTGCGAGGGCTCGGTCGGCAATGGCGGACGGCGGCTTCGGCCTCGAGCAGGGGAGTGGCTATGGCGCACGAGAGAGGGCGAGGGGAAGCCCAGGAGGAGCCGATGCTCACATCGGTGCTCGGGGTAGGCTTGGGGAGGCGCCGGTGGCGGAGATCGACTGAAAATGGCGACGGCGGCCGTAGTCGATGAAGCCGGTCGATGGCGAGGCGTGACGGCCTCCCGGCTCCGATCCAGCGGCGAGGGGGACGAAGGGGAGGCTGGCGAAGCTGCTGGCTACGACGGAGTGGCGCGGGGTGGCACAGAGGAGCGCGGGGTCGACGGCGGCGCGACGACGTCCGCGGCGGGCGAGGAGAAAGCGAAGGGAACGAGGGGAACGGCGCGAGGGAGAGGGGAGGAAAGGGATTAGGGTTCGGGGTTGGGGCCATATAGGCCGCGGCCGGTGGGTTGGGCCGCCCTGTAGCGGCTAGGAGCCCAGGGTGCAGTGCCCTCTGTCTTTTCTCTTTTTCTTTTTCTGATTTGTTTCTTCTCTCTCTGTTTTGCATAATACTAGGCCACCAAAACACTTTAGTAAAACATGCAACTGTGCCACATAAATACCTTGCAATATTTAGCAATGCCACAAAAAGGTTTGGGATTATTTGAATTCAGTTGGTTTTTGTTTAAATGAAAATGATTTTAAATAGGACTGTTTAGGTACTATTTTAGGTTGTTAGAGTCACTTAATTATTTCAATAAATGTTGATCTTATTTTTATAATTGTCTCTGGATTATTTACAATATTACGAACCTTTTAGTTCCTGGTTTTGAACAACTTTTATTTTTACTTTTAATTTGAATTGCAATTTAAATTAGAATTTGAAAGGAGATATGATGCTAAATGATGATCAAGCACTATTCAACATGATGACATGGCATCAGCAGTGTGTGATTACTGTAGCTTAACTACCGGGGCGTTACAAGTCTGCAGCCGTTTGAATGCGGCGAGGAGGCGTGTTCAGTCGGGCGTGCAGCGGGCGGCGGACTCGGCCTGCGCGCCGCTTCAGTGGCCGAGGCAATGAGAGGTGTCTGCTCTGAGCCGGCTTCAATGTGGAGCGACCGCTCTACAGCGGCATGAATGCGGACAGCTGGCGTCGGGTGTGAACGCGCGCGGGTGAAGGAGGAGGGGGTCTGGGTGGGCCAAGGTTCCCACGTTTGTCTCCGGTTTGCGGGAGAAAGTGCATCCAGACCGCCCTACGGACCGATACAGGCCCGCATTGGATGGCACAACACGCCCGGACCACGCGGTCCAGACGTATGCGGGCGATTTGAGGGTCGGTGTTGGAGATGCCTGATTTCTCTGTACAAGTAACACAAAGGGATCTTACTGGCAGTAAATATCACTTCTGTTGCTGTCGTTGTGATATTTTGTGGTGCTACATGGTCAATTGATTTCTCAGCAAACAAAAATGTCAGGAGTGCAGTTTCAAAAAAGCAATTCTAGTTTTGAAAACATGGAAGGAGTGAGGTGTGTGGAGATAAATGCTAGTCAGTTTTGTCAAAGATTTGTGTGCCTGTGGCCAAGCCCAGTCTACAGGGAGGAGGTTGGCTATTTTTGGGGGCAAAGAATCATGTGCAGTCAGACACTTGGATAAGAAGGTCAAATTTGTTTTTGCACAACCAAAAAGAGACTAGTGAATTAGTACTTCGTTATTCTGCTTCGAAATTGATCATCATGGCTAAAATCATTAGCGTCTTGGGACCGTTGCTACGTCAGGCCATTGGAAAAAATGAAAAAAAAAACTACTCCGACTAAAAAAAAAACCTTGTACACTGGTAGCATTCCTGTCTTGGTAATATTCTTAGCCAAACATATTAGGAAGAGGTCTCGCAGCCATGAAGGCGTCAACCATCTGCACAAGCAGGAAATCGTTAAATAGACAAGAAATATATGTTAAATCGATGCATATTGCTGAGATGACCATTTCGTTAAGAAACTATAGCCATGTTGTCGGCCGTGCTTGCATATACATGTTCGCTACTGTGCAAAATATGCATAATATAATTACGTGTGAGCACAGCGTATACGAAATATATTTTTCTTGCCGCAAAGATACTAAATATTATTGCGCCGTGCTCATTGTCTACTTCAGAATGTATAGAAGTGTGCAATATGACAGATCTGATGAATTGCATTACCTCCTCGGTCACTTGAGCTCTAGCATTCTTATGTCTTTCAACCAGCTCAAATAGAACATCACCAAGAAGATTCTTCACTTCAAGAGTTAGCAGGCTTCCATCCCCGTAACCTTGACGAAGAGATTCAGAACATACATTTAGTTGAGGAAAATTGGTAGAGGAAACATATCGAATAAACTGATCCCATATATGTAGCATAACTTGAAATATTACCTTCTTTATCTGCTCGAGCTCATTGTCGTCTTCAAGGAAGAAGTTCAGGTACTTAATCGGGACATCCACCTGAACACCACAATTATAATTCACTGATTGGTTTTGTCTTGCTCAAGGAACCCAGTACACAACAAGAATATTGCAGGAACAAAACAAGAATAAGACAGGGTGCGAATGATGCTTTGTCACGACGACGTTCATTTCAGATTGTAGGCCAGCACATGTAAGATCACTAGCAGGCTGTCTAATTGTACATGTATAGTACTCCCTCCGTAAACAAATATAAGACGTTTTAACTCTTTTCTGATTCAGATGTATATAGACGCATTTTAGTGTATTTGTTCTCTCA
This sequence comes from Elymus sibiricus, assembly GCA_039707655.1. Taxonomy (NCBI): domain Eukaryota; kingdom Viridiplantae; phylum Streptophyta; class Magnoliopsida; order Poales; family Poaceae; genus Elymus; species Elymus sibiricus. Next base: position 208,736,864 of record CM077676.1, on the reverse strand, counting down.
TTTCAGTCCGTATGTAGTCCATATTGAAATATCTAAAACGTCTTATACTCCCTCCGTCCCAAAATAAGCGTCGTGGTTTTAGTTCAAATTTGTCCAAATTTGAACTAAAACCACGACACTTATTTTGGGACGGAGGGAGTACCAAATAAATCGTATGCCCAGCGCTTCCCAACTGCAGATTCTGTAGGACTGAAAACTTTTCTTGATATATAGTTATATACTCAAACTATTTATTTAGTTTAAGTTTTGCATCTCAAGCAATACATCTCAGAAAGTGGTGTACAATACAGGCAATCGGAGAAGCAAAAAAAGCTTGCTATCTGCACTAATTTGTTGTCCAATAAAAAGTGCTCAAGAACAGGACAAGGGCTTACCTCAAGGTTGGCTCCAAGCTCTCTTTGGAGTTCCTTTTTTGAGTCTTGGCCACCTGAGAAAGCATATTTGTTCACCTGGAAAACGAATAATAATAATGACAAGCCTGTGAAATAATAGAACAATCCCACAGTCCACAGTTTCATCTTTGGCTCAAGCTAGCAACCATTTCACACAAAAAAATGACTAGCTCAAGATATGTAATTGTCGGCAAATATTTCTCAGGTCAAAGTTATGCTCACGACAAACCTTCGTCCTTATTTCTTCTTCATTATCTGTCACATATATCGCAGAATTTGGATCACTAGCTGACATTTTCGTGCTCTCCCCCTGTAAAATAGAAATAAGCAACTGGTAAAGTAGTGTTAAAAATTCATGGCATCCAAGATATCCTCCGTTTAAAATTGTAGAATGTTATAGTTTCAACCTAAATCAAACTTCTTTATGTTTGACCAAGTTTATAGGATTTTTTTTTGACCAAAAACAGTAGGGAAAACCCCTACTGTGAGTCTTTTTCATTTATAGTTAGCAATGGTAATGTACAATGGTCTGTAACATAACAGCATGTTACAAGTTCATAGGAAATGTATCAACATTTACAATACCAAATAAATATACTATGAAAATCTATTTCATGGCAGATTTAGTGAAACTTTGGTGTTGTAGATGTTGCTATATTTTTCTATAAATTTGGTCAAACTTAAAGAAGTTTGACTCAGGAGGGAATCCAACCCGCAACCCCAAGGTTATGAGTCTTATAAGCTACCAAACTAAGCAATTCCAAAAGAAAAAGCTACCAAACTAAACATGTTATAATTTGGAACTGAGGGAGTATGAAGTAAAAAGATATGCTGAACAAAAGACATGGTACATGGACTACATAAATAGAAGTCAAAAGTCTTGTACAGTTCAAAAAGGCCAATTTGAGAAAATAGCCAGTTCAACAACTAACTAGTAGCAGTTAAATTGGGCTTGTGTTTATCATAATAATACAAGCTTGTGGACAATTTGATAATCGCGATCTTACAGTATGTGCATCATGAGATTTGTTTGTTTCCAGGGAACCCTCAGGCCAACGTGGAACCTCAACACCACAACACCGATGTGTGGACAGGTTCAGGCCCCCAGATTGGGTAATAGCCTACGTCCTGTGCGTATTGATTATATGATGAACAAGAGTACAACAATGACTCTAGGCGGACTGGGAAGCAACCCAACAAATTCTAGGGTTTATGTGGGGTATTGAGGTGGTGGAAATGATTTTTATGCGGGGCCCTCTCCTCCCTTTATATAGGGGTATTGAGGCGGTGGAAACCCTTCCTTCTAAATTCGGCTTCTGCCTTGTCTTGCAAGCTACTCCCTCCGATCCTGAAAACAAGGCATCCAATTTTTCCCATCTTTCTCCAAAAGGAAGGCGTATCTCCAATCAGGAGTTCAGCTGGGGGTGTGAATATTCACATGACTGGTGCGCTCTGGTTTGTGTTGGTCTGTGTGCAACCACATGCACGCCCTCTTTTTGAAAACGGAGGGAGTAGCTTAGAGATAAGCCTGCCCTGTTTATACCTTGGATAACCGCATGTGATTTCTAGAACCCGTGACTTACCCAAACTAAATCAGATAACCCGTGTGGGCCCTAAGGCATACTATACGTAGGCATAGACCTGCACAAGGTATTTTGGTACAGCCATACCGTGGGTATAATTATCCCTCGGTAAAAGCTATTGCATTTGTCCCATAAGAAAGGTTAGTTACATTTGTTAGTCTTGGTTAACATATTAAATATGGGATGCACTTGTAACTTCGCAATTAAGTATTCTATAGGAACAAACTTGCATACTTCCAATTGAAACATTTCATGTGTAAGATATCACTTTGCTATACAATCCTAACTGGCTGGCATTGTATGGATAACCCCATACCATCAAAGATCTCCATTGTGCATCCATGCATAAACTCATGTTTCATCGCCACTAACTAAATACCCGTGCGTTGCTACGGAAGTTAAATGCTCAAGCATTTTCTATAGAAGTTCTTTTTTATTGCATGAGTTGTTTAAACGCTCGTGTCATAGTAATCTCTAGTTTTGTGCAAATAAAAATATATTCCAAAATATATATCAATGGATCAACTAATAAAAATATTGTGATACATTTATCTACTACATAGAATGCATGATAATTATGGTAATTGATTTTTTGCAACTTAAGAGGTAATATCTAAGGGTGAATGGACTGCCACCAACTCAGACTTTTGTAAGAGTAAAGACAAAGATTTTCGAACTTCTGTGCAGTGAAGATATTAATTTCTGAATTCATATTCCTGAGAAAAATAAATGTACCTGAAGAGCAGGGAAAAATCTGGATTCAGTCAGTGATGGCTTTTGACAACCAATTCTAGGGGCAACGTCACGGGTCATCCTGAAATAAGGATCCTGGCAGAATAGAAAATGAATCAATTGACAAACAGATGCTTGTTAACACAATATGAACATCTACCAACAGATCAGCATCTATGACGAAATTATTCAGACATGCTTTCGGCCCAGATCTTTTGGCGGCTTATGGCATAAGCCACACCTTCCCCAGTTTATTTTAGAAGCCGCCCCCATATTATTCATTGAGGCTTCTAAACTAGTTAACCAAATAAGCTGGGGAGGGGGCAGCTTATTTTAGAAGCCGCCAACAGAACTGAGCCTTCATGATATTTGCATAGGACTAAAGACATCCATATTTGATAGGATATAAAACCAATCATGTTAGACAAGATGATTATACAAAAAATTATGATTATACCTGGTCTATTGCACGTGGGATCAGGCACCGTAGTTGTTCCATGCCAGAGAAGAGATGGGGAAATGAAGAAGGGAATGACGGAACTGCTTGCACAGGAGGAAAGCTAATCTTTCCTATGTGATCCTCTTGACTGAATCCAAATATTCCTACAACCTGTCATTCAAGAGCAAACTATATTGGTGAAAGATAATGCTTGAAGGCAAGCGACTCGATTTTGGAATGTACTCCCTCCGTCACATAATATAAGATCTTATTACATCCAATATATTATATTGGATGTAATAAGATCTTATATTATGGGACGGAGGGAGTAAAACATTCTCCTTTTCAACTGAAGAGGTCTCACCTTATTATATGTCACACATCTGGCAACTTTAACCATGTTTTCATAAAAGGCACTGCAAGGAAAGGAAAGAAGACTTAATTTGTCATCTAGTAAACAAAGCTGAGACGAACAGCATACACTTCACTTGCTTAGGGACAGAGTTATCTGAACAGAAACAAGATGTGCCACAAGGTCAAAAATTAATCAGAACTACACTTAAAATGAGTAACCTTACCCTCCAACAAAATTAAAATCAGAGAAAATGAAAGTCTTTTCAATATCAAATCCACATGCTATGATGTCTTTTGCATTTTCACGTGCAAGCCTTTTGCTTTCGTTAACAGTCAAATTCTTCCACAGGAACTTCTCATCATCAGTGAGCTGTATTACCAGTGGCACCTTAAAGCATCCTGCAAATATCTGAACAAAAAACTTGATGCTTAGTCAACACTGTCCATGGTTACTTACAAAATAAAAAATGGGAGTCAGGACCCCAGTGCAAGAATTAAATGGTCGTTTAGTTTGTGTAGATGCTACATAAAGGCTAGGGACTAGGGAGTATAGAATGCATTTTGGGCTGTAGTGTATTTATGGTCTACCTAAACATGAAAGATAAATGGTAAGCATCCTCATCGTGCCACCTAGCATTTTTTTTATAAATAAGGTAATTGATGATATGCCATCTTTTACTTGGCAAATGGCCTCATTATTGTTCCATACTGCATATATGCCAAATTCACATAAATTTTTTAATTGCCCATGGACAGATAAAACAACTCAAGCACAGATCCAGATAACAGAAAAGGAAACACACCCACGCACCCAGACAGGCCCCCGCCAAAATGAAAAATAATCCTCTATTTCGAACCGAGGCGATCATCACGGCAGAGCCATAAACCACCGAAGCAGACTATGATAGCGCGGTGCCCCCCTTCTGTTATGCTACTTTGTATGGGTGGGATGTTGAGTTACTTAAGCTTGATCATTATGGATGATACAGTAGTATTATGTCAGTTTGTTGTCTTTGACAATACCATAAACAGGCATGAATTTCCTGGTGTGAGTCTTGTGCATTATGCTCTCTGCATGTGTGTGGCTAGTAGAAGAAAAGAAAGTTGAGATTTTTGTAGTGTGCATTTGTGCATGTATGGTTGTTCGCAAGTGTAGTTTGTAGAAGGAAAAGTTATGACGGTGTTTCCAGGAGAGTAACTGGTTGCTCATTTAACTTTAAGAAAACTGAAGACCCAAAACCCCAATGAAAGTATATTCATCACACAAACTATTCTACTGACTCCATAAATTATTCCACTATCCCTCTTAACTCAACACATAAAGTGCTACAGGCATGAAGGATGACTTCAGCATCAGAAACATACAGGTTTCACTAGATTCTAGATCTGGAAACAAATCGGGAACAACTTCACATGTCATCACATCACAGGCTATTCTAGCGAAAAATATGGCCCCACTACCTCGCTGTGACAGCAGCATTGCCCAGTTACACAGCACAGCGAATCAACAAAGAGGAGCTGAAGCTTCAGGCCTGCTTACTTGGTGAACATGAAGGGGACGAGGTGGCCGAGGTGCAGGGCCTCCGATGATGGCCCCCTCCCCGTGTATAGGTAGAACTTCTCGCCTTTCTCGTACAGGTCAAGGATCTCATTGAAATACCTGCCCATACAAAATAAAGATCGTCAGCGATTCCTCCTACCACACCGGGGGAAAAAAGAAGCGAGCATGACGATTTTGCAAACGGTACCGGTGGGCGAAGAAGAGACCGCGGCGGAGGAAGCGATGCGGGGGGCGGCCAGTGAGGCGCGAAACGCGGTCGATGGTCGCTGCGTCCAGGCGCTGGCAGCCGAACTGGTCGACAAGCTTGTCGTAGTCGATGCCTCCCTTACCGGCCGATGCCTCCCACGGGTTCACCACCTGCTCCTCCTCCTTCTCGACCTCCGGCGCCACCGCTGTCATAGGCAGCGGGCTGCAGGAGGCGGAGGAAAACCAGCGGGATTCGCGGGCGGCGCCGTGGGCGGTAGTAAGCAGGTGGCGGCGGGTGGGGGTCGCGGGAGGCGAGGGGTTAGGGGTTTCGATCGCGGTATCAGTGGGATGGCTCATTGCTATCAGGCTATATATGGTCGCTCATACTTTTTCTTTTTTAGGAAAACTTTTTTTTTTTTGAGCGGTAACTTTCTTTTGTTAGGGGTGGTTTGTATTCGCATAGGATACGGGGTTCGTATATGGGATACGAACCGATGGGCCCTACCTTTTAGTTTGTGGGCCTGCAGTTTCCAGTATCTTTTTTTTACATCAAAGTATTCTTTATTACAAGGTGATCATTATCTTTTACAAGAGTATCAACAATCAAAATCCACCCCGCACACACCTTACTTCTAGCTAGTTTGGATAAATCATGGGCAGCACAATTAGTCTCTCTAGGAGCATGCTCGAAAATGATATGCGGAAAATCACACGCAAGGTGATATATATCATAAAAAACTGTCGCCGATAGACCGAAAGAGCGACCTCCATTCTTCATTGTCTCTATCACCTCGATGTTGTCGGAGTTCACCTCTATGCGGTTACACCCGACTGTAGTTGCCAAATTGAGACCAAATCGTAAGGCCAGTGCATCGGCCATAAACGCATCTCCGCACCAATCGATTTCCCCGTTTCGCACCGCGACGAATCTGCCATTCGAGTCTCTGATGACAGCGCCATACGAGCCCTTGAGTAAGTCTGCGTCAAAAGCCCCATCCACGTTTAGCTTCACATAGTTGCTCCTTGGTTTTTCCCAGTCATGTCGCTTGATCGTCGCCTTTGCATCACTCGTCATAGTATAGTTAGCAACCAAAGCTCTGATTGTCATTGCTATGAACTTAGGTCCTGGACCTTTTCATTATGAACTAACTTTCTCCTCTCCCACCATAAATATCAGGAACCAATAGCAATTGCTTCCGTTGAATTTCCCAGACCGAGGACCGCACATTCTTCAGCCGGTTGTAGCAATAAATATTCTAGCACAGCTTCTCCCGCATGATCCACAACGCATGCTTTATCAATAGCAAAGTCCAAACCCAATAACCGTCATACCTCTTTAGCTTTTGCACAAGTGAATAACAGGTGCTTGGTATCCTCCACTCCTATACCGCATGTAGGACATTGCCCACTGACTTTTATATGTCTGTTAGCTGAAGTCAGCCGACATGGTAGCGATCCTAACAAAGTTCGCCAGAGGAAAAAAATTAACCTTGGCAGGACAGCTTAAGCTCCAGATTGTCCCCCATATTGGTGAATTCCGTGAGGGTCTGACTGTATTTTCTCCTGATATTTTATGTCCATATTGGTTGTGCCACTCCGCAAAGTATGCCGATCTCACTGAGAATCTCTCGTTTTTGCACAAGTTCCATGCTATGAAGTCTGACATATCAAATTCAGGCAACGGAATCGCAAGGATCCGCGCTGCATCAACTTGCCAGAATGATTGAGAAACCAACTCTTCATCCCAACGACCCATAATAGGGTCAATGAAATCAATTACTTTTGATAGTAAATTGCCTCCACGAGCCGTGATCACTTTCCTGGTAGGTGAGTTAGGGATCCATTCATCATCCCAAACATTGATCCGACTACCATCACCGATCCTCCATATATGACCTCTTTTTAGTGTCTGCACCCCTGACATAATACTTTGCCATGTGAATGAGGCTCTCTTTTTCAGAGTTGCATTCAAAATATCACAATCTGGATAATATTTGGCTTTGAGAACATGGGTGTCGGTGCTGAAACTGGCAGATCACGGGTAGGGGGTCCCGAGCCGTGGGCTAGGATCGATGGTGAACAGGAGACAAAGGGCACGGTGTTTACCCAGGTCCGGGCCCTCTCGAAGAGGTAAAACCCTACGTCCTGCTTGATTATATTGATGGAGAAGTATCGAGTACAAGTTGATCTACCTCGAGATCGTATGTTGTGTACTAAACCCTAATGGAGGTGATTGTACTTGTGTCTTTATGGACTAACCCCACGGTTTATATAGGCACCGGGGGTATCTAGGGTTACACATGGTTGGTTACTATATAAGAGTTTGCACGTGGATGGCCGGAGTAGTTCTTGGAGTACACGCCAAGTATTCGGTAGAGTCCGTCTTGATCACGCCGGGGTTCAAGGCTTTCGGAGTCCTTCCTTGTGAGATTGGTGGGCCATAAGCTCGGCCTATGGACGGTGGGCCAATTAGGTTGGTACCCCTTAGTCCAGGACACCATCAACGGGCACAAAGGGAATCCGGATTATTAATTAATCTCCAAGCCTGTTTCGCAAACAGGGCTAGGTTTAAACAATGAATATCTCGAAATCCCATTCCACCTTCTTTCTTTGGCACACACAACTTCCACCACGCAAACCAGTGCATTCTCCTCTGATTGTCACCGTCACCCCACCAATAATGCGACATTGCGTCTATAATTCCTTTACAAATCTGTTTTGGAATTTTGAAAACCGACATTGCATAAGATGGTATAGCCTGTACAATTGATTTGAGTAGCACTTCCTTTCCTCCTGTTGAAAGTTGCCTTTCCTTCCATCCCATAATTTTTTTCATTACTCGATCCACCAAAAACTAGAAACAATCTGTCCTATCTAAACCCACAGTGGATGGTAAGCCTAGATAAGTATCCGATAGTGCCTCGGTCATTATATTCAAACTGCTGCAAATATTTTTCTTCACCTCAACTCTAGTATTAGGGCTAAGAAACACACTTGACTTGTCCACACTAACCTTCTGTCCTGAAGCGGCACAATATGATGCAAGGATTTCTTATTTAGTCCTACTCCTAATACAAGTGTTTGAGTCTTGTTTTAAACTACCCAAGGGTTTATGCCAGCAGTTTTTTTTTTGCGGGTGCCAGCAGTTAACTTCAATGATTAAAGTTTTCTGGTGGGGTAGTAAGAGCAAGTACAATAGTGGGCTATAAGCCCGCTTACATGACATTTTTGCCTATGTGGAGGAGAGAGACAAGCAAAAAGGGAGGGAGTGGGCTCTAATGTAATAGCCAGCCTCTTCACGTGTGATACGTCTCCAACGTATCTATAATTTTTTTATTGTTCCATGCTGATATATTATCAATCTTGGATGTTTTTATAATCATTTACAGCAATTATATATCATTTTTGGAGACTAACCTATTAACCTAGTGCCCAGTGCCAGTTGCTATTTTCTGCCCTGTTTTTGTTTTACAGAAAATCAATACCAAACGAAGTCCAAATGCCACGAAACTTTTTGGAGATTTTTTATTGGGCAAGATAAACACTAGAAGCTTCGGGAGAGGGCCAGAAGATGAAGGAGTGGGCCACGAGGCACCAGGGAGCGCCCCGGGGGGGTGGCGCGCCCTGGTACCTCGTGGGGCCCACCCAGCTCCGTTTGACCTAATTCCAGCACTATAAATTCAGAAAAAATCAGAAACCCTTAGGGGAGTCCACGAAATACTTTTTCCGCCACCGCAAGTTTCTGTTCCAGAGAGATCCCATCTGGGGTCCTTCTTCGGTAATCTGCCGGAGGGGGAATCGATCACGGAGGGGTTCTACATCAACCTTGCTGCCCTTCCGATGATGCGTGAGTAGTTTATCACAGACCTTCGGGTCCATAGGCAGTAGCTAGATGGCTTCTTCTCTCTTTTTGATCTTCAATACAATGTTCTCATCGATATTCTTGGAGTTCTATCCGATGTAATCACTTTCTTTGCGGTGTGTTTGTTGGGATCCGATGAATTGTGAGTTTATGATCAGATTATCCATGAAATTATTTGAGTCTTTGCTGCACTCTTTTATGCATGATTATTATAGCCTCGTATTTCTTCTCCGATCTATTGATTTGGTTTGGCCAACTAGATTGATTTATCTTGCCATGGGAAGAGGTGCTTTGTAGTGGGTTCGATCTTGCGGTGCTCAATCCCAGTGACAGAAAGGGACATGACACGTATGTATCGTTGCTACTAAGGGTAAAAAGATGGGGTTTATTCATACGTGAGTTTATCTTGTCTACATCATGTCATCGTTCTTAAGGCATTACTCCGTTCTTATGGACTTAATACACTAGATGCATGCTGGATAGCGGTCGATGTGTTGAGTAATAGTAGTAGATGCAGGCAGGAGTCGGTCTACTAATCTTGGACATGATCCCTATATACATGATCATTGCCTTGGATATCGTCATGATTATTTGCTTTTCTATCAATTGCCCAACAGTAATTTGTCTACCCACCGTATGCTATTTTCTCGAGAGAAGCCTCTAGTGAAATCTATGGCCCCCGGGTCTATCTAAATCATATTACTAAAACCCTAAAAATATTGCTGCCATTTTCTTTTATTTATTTTATTTTGTATTTTTGTTTCAATCTATCTATCTATCAAATACAATTTAATCTTGCAATTGACCGCCGAGAGATTGACAACCTCTCGTTTGCGTTGGGTGCAAGGATTTGTTGTTTATGTGTAGGTGCTGCTAACGAGGTGTTGCGTGATTCTCCTACTGGTTCGATAACCTTGGTTTCATAACTGAGGGAAATACTTATCTCTACTGTGCTGCATCATCCCTTCCTCTTCGGGGAAATACCAACGCAAGCTACAAGTAGCAACGTGCTCCTAGGTAAAATGAGTAAATGAGAGGAAAGAGAAAGAGAGAGAGTGAAAAAAATCACTAGCCTTAGAGCCAACCTTATAGCCAACCCTATTGTATGAGTGAATGATATTGCTACCTCTTGATGACATGGCAATCTTATAGAGCCAGCTCCTGGCTATATTATTAACCATGCTCTAAGCAAGAACGGCGGAAGCCGTATTGGGTGTCATGGGACTCAATGAGTATGCCAAAATATATGGGAGGCCTGGGTTTTCGTGGTTTTGATTTTTTTTAATATGGCTCTTTTGGCAAGGCAGCATGGATGATACTTCAAAACCGAGTTCTGTCAGTGCTAGAATTCTTAAGGTGGTATATTTCCCAGATAGTGATTTCTTATCGGCAGAGCTTGCGGGCCACCCATCACAGATTTGGAGAGGCATGATAGACGACCGTGACACATTGAAGCTAGGCCTGATCTGGCAAGTGGGCAATGGAAACACAACTAATATATGGGACATGAATTGGTTACCCCGCAAGGAGAATATGAGACCTATAGTGGCGCTAGTTTGCTGATCCACCTAACTAGTGTCAGAATTGATAGACCAAGGAAATGTAACATGGAATAACATATTGATCGCACATGTTTTTCTACCATATGATGCGGCGGCAATACTCAGGATTCCAGTATGCACACGTGTAATGGAAGATTTCTGGTCTTGGGGTTTCGAGAAGAATGGAATCTTCTCTGTTCGGTCTGCTTACAAGATGACTGTGGAAACAAAGAAACGCGATGAGATTGACTAGAGGAAAGGGTAGGCTCCTCGAACAACACTGAGAATGAGAAGTCATGGAAGAAGCTATGGAAGGTGGCTGTGATAACCCATAAGTATAGGGGATCGAGACAGTCTTCGCGGGAAGTATTTCACCCAATTTATTGATTCGACACAAGGGGAGCCAAAGAATATTTATAAGCCTTAGCAGTTGAGTTGTCAATTCAACCACACCTGGAAAGTTGAATATCTGCAACAAAGTGTTTAGTAGCACAAAGTTTGATAGTTTTGATAGTAACAGTAACAGGAACAGTAGCAGTTTTGTAGCAAATGTAACAGCAGTAGCAACAGTAGTAACTTAGCAAAGATAAATATGAGCAAAGCGTAGGCATTGGATCAGCGATGGATATTTGTGTTGGATGACATTCATCATGTAACAGTCACAACCTAGAGCGATATACAATAGCTCCGATTCATTAATTCAATGTAGGCATGTATTCCGTATATAGTCATACGTGCTTATAGTAAGAACTTGCATGACATCTTTTGTCCTATCCTCCCGTGGCAGCGGGGTCCATAAGGAAAATAAGGGATATTAAGGCCCCCTTTTACTAGAGAACCGGAACAAAGCATTAACACATAGTGAATACATGAACTCCTCATACTACGGTCATCACCGGAGTGAATCCCAATTATTGTCACCTTGGGGTCTGCGGATCATAACACGTAATAGGTGCAGATATACAACTTGCAAGATAGGATCTAAAACATACTTATATTCATGAAAACATAATAGGTTCAAATCTGAAATCATGGCACTCGGGCCCTAGTGACAAGCATTAAGCATAGCAAAGTCATAGCAACATCAATCTCAGAATATAGTGGATACTAGGGATCAAGCCCTAACAAATTGACTCGATTACATGACAAATCTCATCCAACTCCATCACCTTCCAGCAAGCCTGCGAAGGAATTACTCACTCCCGGCGGTGAGAACCATGGAATTGTTGATGAAGAAGGGTTGATGATGACGACGGCGGCGAATCCCCCTCTCCGGAGCCCCGAACGGACTCCAGATCAACCCTCCCGATGAAGAACAGGAGGTGGCGGCGGCTCCATATCGTAAAACGCGATGATTCCTTCTCTCTGATTTTTTCTCCGTGAGACGGTACTTATGGACTTGAAATTAGGGCAAACGAAGGTCTGTGGGACCCACGAGCTCACGTGGCGCGCCACCTGAGCTCGTGGCTCCGTGGTGGCCCCCCTCTAGTAGATCTTTTCACCAATAATTTTTATATATTCCACAAAAATTCTCCGTAAAGTTTCAGCCCAATCCGAGAACTTTTATTTCTGCACAAAAATAACACCATGGTAGTTCTGCTGAAAACAACGCCAGTCCGGGTTAGTTCCATTCAAATCATGCAAATTAGAGTCCAAAACAAGAGCAAAAGTGTTTGGAAAAGTATATATGTTTGGGACATATCAACTCCCCCAAGCTTAACTCATTGGTTGTCCTCAAGCAATTCAGTTTACAAACTGAAAGTGATAAAGAAAAACTTTTACAAACTCTTTTGTTCTGTTGTTGTATATATGCTTAACTAGCTAACATTCAAGTTTTCAGCAAAGATTATGAACTAACCATATGAATTATAACACTTAGATCTCACATTTACTCATGACGATAACATAATCAACTAGCGAGTAATAATAACATATCTCGGATGCAAACAATTTATTAAAATAGTCATGATATAATATGATAACATGGTATCTCGCTAGCCCTTTCTGAGACCGCAAAACATAAATGCAGAGCACCTCTGAAGTTCAAGCGGTGACTAAACATTGTAATTCAGGGTAGAAGAGATCCAGTCATGCTTATTTTCAACATTAACTAGACTCAATGCATATTAAACTAAGAATGACAATAGCACTCTCAAAGTTGGTGCTTGAATGAGAGGGTGGTGACTCAAAGTAAATAACATGAAAGTAAATAGAAAGGCCCTTCGCAGAGAGAAGTAGAGATTTGCAGAGGTGCCAAAGCTCGAAGCTTAAAATAGAGATGAATACATTTTCAGAGTGGTGTGCCTTTCCTGTCACCGTCACGACAAAGGATTTCAATATCTTCCATGCTAAACACATTATAGGCGGTTCCCAAGCAGAAAGGTAAAGGTTTTACTCCCCCTTAACCGTACAAACACAAGCCATGACTAGCCGAATTCTCGAGTGCCCTCGAGACAATCAACTTTCTAGGGGGAGTTATTATTATTATATTTTTCTTTGTTTTTGTTTAATGGGATTGGGCATCCCTAGTACCAGCCTCTCTCGTGCAAGACATGTGAATAAACTCTCGTCGTGAGAGTAACCCGCTTAGCATGGAAGATATTGACTGCCCTGTCGCTCCATGAGCGGTACAAGCACACAAAACGAGATGTTTATTTGAAGGATTAGAGATGGCACATGCAAATTTACTTGGAACGGCAGAGTAATACCGCATATAGGTAGGTATGGTGGACTCATATGGAACAACTTTGGGTTTTCATGAATTTGGATGCACAAGCAGCATTCCCGCTTAGTACAGGCAAAGTCTAGCAAATAGATTGAGAAGCGACCAACTAGAGAGTGACAACGGTCATAATCATGCATTGCGAATATTTAACATTGACCATGAGCATGAGTAGGATATAAACACTCTGAATATAAATATCATGAAGGCTGCATTGGTTTTGATTCAACTACATGTGTGAACATGTGCCAAGTCAAGCCACTTGAATTCTTCAAAGGAGGATACCATATTAACATACTATATCATAGTCATTTTGATGCATGTTGACATTCAAAATAAATCATTATACACTCCTAGCTACTAAAGCATGGCATGAGCAACTATAATCTCTAATTGTCATCACAAATATGTTTACCCATAATATGCTGAAACAGGCCTACTGAGTTAAACATATTTACAAAAACAAAAACAAGAAGAGTTCACACCAGCTTTCCTTTACCACAATCACTTCATCAAATCATCGTCATTATTGCCTTTCACTTGCACGATCGAATGATGTGAAAATAGTAATAATGCAAGTGTGTCGTGGACTAAGCTGAAGTCTGCAAACAGTTTATTCAAAGGAGAAGACAAGATAATATTGGCTCTTCGTTAGATCAACAATAGTGCATATTAGAGCCACTCGACAATTCTAGCATAGAATCCATATGACGACTCAACCAAAAGAAAAGAATTTCAAAGAAACACACTGAAATATTTTTGGAGTTTTTGGTTTTTCTGAAGGAAAGCAAACAAAGAAATAAAAATGAAAAGCGAGAAAAACTATTTACACGAGAGAACTCCCAACAAGCAAAAGAAGAAATGAGAAATCTTTTTGGGTTTTATTTTAATACTACAACTAACTAACCGAGAAAGAAAACCGAAAAGAAGCGAGAAATATTTTTAGATTTTCGAAGTTTTTCAAGCACACAAAAGAAAGCAAAATAAATCAAAACATGGATATACAATGAAAAAGGATGAACACCGACAACTAGAATGAATGTGTGGTACATGAATATAATGTCGGTGGAAATACGTACTCCCCCAAGCTTAGGCTTTTGGGCCTAACTCGGTCTATGGCTGATGTCTACTACATAACTTATTCTTGTAGACTCGTGTTGGGCCTCCAAGCGCAGAGTTTTGTAGGACAGTAGCAATTTTCCCTCAAGTGGATGACCTAATGTTTATCAATCCGTGGGAGGCGTAGGTTGAAGATGGAATCTCTCAAACAACCCTGCAACCAAATACAAGAAATCTCTTGTGTCCCCAACACACCCAATACAATGGCAAATTGTATAGGTGCACTAGTTCGGCGAAGAGATGGTGATACAAGTGTAGTATGGATAGTAGATATAGGTTTTTGTCATCTGAAAATAAAAAAATAGCAAGGTAGCAAGTGATAAAATGGAGCACAAACGGTATTGCAATGCTTAGAAACAAGACCTAGGGTTCATGCTTTCACTAGTGTAATCTCTCAACAGTGCTAACATAGTTGAATCATATAACAATCCCTCAACGTGCGACAAAGAATCACTCCAAAGTTCCTATTAGCGGAGAACATAAGATAGAAATTGTTGTAGGGTACGAAACCACCTCAAAGTTATCCTTTCCGATCAATCTATTGAGCCATCCCTATAAGTGTCACAAACAGCCCTAGAGTTTGTACTAAAATAACACTAATATGATACACATCAACCAACTCTAATGTCACCTAGATACTCCAATGTCACCACAAGTATCCGTGAGTTGATTATACGATATGCATCAAACAACTTCAGATTCATAATATTCAATCCAACACAAAGAACTTCAAAGAGTGCCCCAAGATTTCTACCGGAGAAAGTAGGATGAAAACGTGCATCAACCCCTATGCATAGATTACCCCAATGTCACCTCAGGAATCCACGAGTTGAGTGCCAAAACATACATCAAGTGAATCAATATAATACCCCATTGTCACCACGGGTATTCATATGCAAGACATACATAAAGTGTTCTCAAATCCATAAAAGTATTCAATCCGATAATAGTGAAACCTCAAAGGTAAAAACTCAATTCATCACAACAAGATAGAGAGGGGAAAAACACCATGTGATCCAACTATATTAACAAAGCTCGCGGTACATCATGATCGTGCCAAATCAAAAACACGAGAGAGAGATCAAACACATAGCTACTTGTACATACCCCTAGCCTCGAGGGTGAACTACTCCCTCCTCGTCATGGAGATCACCGGGATGATGAAGATGGCCTCCGGTGATGATTCCCCCCTCCGGCAGGGTGCCGAAAAAGGGCTTTAGATGAGATCATGGAGGTACAGAGGCTTGCAGCGGCGTAGTCTAAGTTCTAGGGTTATTTCTAGGGGTTTTGGTATTTATAAGAATTTTTAGCGTTGGAATCACGCGAAGAGGGGCCACAGGGGGGCCACGAGGCACCAGGGCGCGCTAGGGGGGGGGGGGTGGCGCGCCCAGGTGGCTTGTGGGGCCCCTGTGGGTCTTCTGCTGCTCCCCTGAAGCTTCCTGGGTCTGTTTCCTTCCAGAAAAAATCATCAAAAAGTTTCGCTGCATTTGGACTTCATTTGATATGGATTTTCTGGAAAACCAAAAACAAGCAGAAAGCAACAACTGGCACTGGGCACTAGGTCAATATGTTAGTCCATAAAAATCATATAAAATCCATATAAAAGTGCACCAAAATCATACAAAACTATAATAAACATGTCATGAATACTTCATAAATTATAGATACGTTGGAGACGTATCAATGGCCACGACTGACCTGGGTAGAACTCCTGGTAGAAGTTTGGGTTGTACTCGAGTGCAGCGGCCACCGCCTGATGGGCGGCCTCACTCCGATGAGCGGCCTTCTTTGCCGCCCTGTACGCCTCAGCCTCCTCCTCATGTATATAATATCTTTGTTTTTCCTGAAAGTTAAAGAAGGCAGGGGCAGGCAAAGTAACATGGACATCATGCCTCTTATTAAAGATTAGCCTGTACGGAATGGTGGGTTTTCCCTTTCGAAGAATTGATGGCATACCATGGCATCATAATGAAGGTAACTAGTAGGCAATTGAGGGTCATTTTCTTTAATAGGTATTCAAAGATAAGAAGCCAAACGAGTGGCGTAAATTCCACCATAAAGATCGCATCAAAAGAGTTTTTATTTATGCGACATGCAATGATGGCCCCAAAATTAAATTTTCTATCTCTCAGTACAACACTTTTTAGAATGCTTAAGTCAGCAGCGCAAAGGGTATTGAGGTCATGTTTACCATTTATGCATCTTCCTATGAATAGAGCAAAATAGTGAATAGCAGGAAAATGAATGCTTCCAATTCTAGCTTGCGTTATACCTCTAGTTTCACCTCGAGTAATACTCATATTAAATTCAAAGCAATCAGATTTACGAGGTTCAAGGCAAGTACCCCAAAAAGGAATTCTACAAGCAGTGCAAAATTCTTCTATACTCATACGATAGGAATTTTCATAAAGATTGAACATAACATCATTAGAGAAGCGGTGAGATACATACTCGAATTTCCGCACAAAAGAATCAGTGAGGTCACAATATTGCGGACACTTATCTGATATGAAGTCCGTCAGCTCAGCATTCTGTACGTACATATCAAATTCTTCCTTGATGCCGGCATCGATCATGAAGGCATCAGATGGCCATTCGCAGGCTTTCACAATGGCATCTCGAGGGAGTTCGATATCGGGCTCGCGGATAGCGGGCCTTGGGGAACTCCTGCTCGAAGAACCTTCGGAAAACATTATCTTCAACATTTTCTTACCTCTGAAAATTTCTGAATTTTTTAGTCCCCAAAATAAAAGTGAATGAAACTTAAGAAAATTGATAGCAACTACTCCCACAAGTATCCAGAGGCTATATCATGCATCAAAACTACTTTGAACCATACAAATTCAACATGCAAGCTCATATACATAGTCACCAACAGTAGCAAAATATGCAAAACATAATCCACTAGAACAAAAACTAATTGGACCATTGGAGGAGTCACATACCAAGGAGTAATTCATCCGAACAGTTTCGGAAATGGAGCTCCGAGCAAAGAGATCGAAAATCGCATGAAAAATGAGCAAGAACACGGGCTAAGGAGCAAGTTTGATTTTTTCTGGAGGTAGGAGAAGGCTGAGGGGGCCCCTGTGGGACCCACGAGCTCAAGTGGCGGGCCCAGGGGGTGGGCGCGCCATGTGAGCTCGTGGCTCACAGGTGCACCCCCCCTGGGGTGTGTTCAATGCCAAAAATTCTTAAATATTCTGGAAAAAATCATACTAAATTTTCAGATCATTCTGAGGACTTTTATTTTTGGGACATTTTTTTGCATGGATAATTCAGAAAATAGAATAAAACATGGCATTCTACTTTATTAAAATTTAAATAACAAAGAGCAAATTATGAGTACAGCAGGTTGTGCTTACTAAATTCATCGATCACATGCCCCTCAAAAAGAATCCATTAATAAGGTTGATCAAGTCTGATACGTCTCCAACGTATCTATAATTTATGAAGTATTCATGCCATGTTTCCTACAATTTTATATGGTTTTGGTGCACTTTTATATGATTTGAATGAAACTAATCCAGACTGACGCTGTTTTCAGCAGAACTACCATGGTGTTATTTTTGTGCAGAAATAAAAGTTCTCGGATTGGGTTGAAAATTTACAGTGATTTTTTATGGACAAAAAGAGACCCCCGAAGCTTCGAGGAAGGACCAGAAGACCCACGAGGACATGACAAGCTCACAGGGCGCGCCCTACCCCCTCGGGCTTGTGGGCTGAGCTTGTGGGTCCCTCGGGACCCCCCTGGCGTGAAACCAACGCCAAAAATTCCTATAAATACATAAACCCCCAGAAAGAAACCTAGAACTCCCACGCTGCCGCCGCAAGCCTCTGTTCCGAAGCGATCTCATCCGGAGCCCTGTTCCGGCATCCTGCCGGAGGGGGAAATCATCACCGGAGGCCATCTTCATCATCCCGGCGGTCTCCATGACGAGGAGGGAGTAGTTCACCGTCGGGGCTGAGGGTATGTAACAGTAGCTATGTGTTTGATCTCTCTCTCTCTCTCTCTCTCTCTCTCTCTCTCTCTCGTGTTCTTGATTTGGCACGATCTTGATGTACCGTGAGCTTTGTTAATATAGTTGGATCATATGGAGTTCTTCCCTCTCTATCTTGTTGTGATGAATTGAGTCATTCCCTTTGAGGTTTCATTGTTATCAGATTGAATATTTTGGATTTGAGAACACTTGATGTATGTCTTGCATGTGGATACCCGTGGTGACAATGGGGTATTCTATTGAGTCACTTGATGTATGTTTTGGTAATCAACTTGCGGATTCCCGTGGTGACATTAGGGTAATCTAGGCATAGAGGTTGATACACATTTTCGTCCTACTTTTTTCGGGAGAAACTTTGGGGTACTCTTTGAGGTTCTTTGTGTTGGATTGAATATTATGAATCTGCAATTGTTTGATGCATATCGAATAATTGACTCACGGATACTTGTGGTAACATTGGAGTATCTAGGTGACATTAGAGTTGATTGATACGTATCATATGGTGTTATTCTAGTACGAACTCTAGGGCTGTTTGTGACACTTATAGGGATGGCTCAATAGATTGATCGGAAAGGATAACTTTGAGGTGGTTTTGCTACCTACAACAATTTCTTCTTATGTTCTCTGTTTGCTAGGAACTTTGAAGTGATTCTTTGTCGCACGTTGAGGGATTGTTATATGATTCAATTATGTTAGCACTGTTGAGAGATTGTACTAGTGAAAGTATGAACCCTAGGCCTTGTTTCTAAGCATTGCAATACCGTTTGTGCTCACTTTTACTACTTGCTACCTTGCTGTTTTTATTATTTCAGATTACAAAAACCTATTCCTACTATCCATACTACACTTGTATCACCATCTCTTCGCCGAACTAGTGCACCTATACAATTTACCATTGTATTGGGTGTGTTGGGGACACATGAGATTGCTTGCATTTGATTGCAGGGTTGTTTGAGAGAGACCATCTTCAGCCTACACCTCCCATAGATTGATAAACCTTAGGTCATCCACTTCAGGGAAATTTGTTGCTGTCCTACAAAACTCTGTGCTTGGAGGCCCAATAGAGTCTACAAGAATAATGTTGTTATAAGGAATATCACCTTCATCAACTTTATAAGGGAATTTACCTCTACTACCTGTGTCAGTTTGTCCAGACCATGTATCTCTTCAATAGGTGGTAAATTCTTAACATCTTCAGCTTTAATACCTTTTTCCTTCTAGCATTTCTTTGCCTCTTGCATATCTTTAGGACTGAGATGTAAAATACCCCTCTTCTTCGGAGTGGGTTTAGGCGGTGGTTCAGGTAGTGTCCAATCATTATCATTCTTCAATAATTCCTCAGCTTGCTCAATAGTCCTTTCCCTGAAAACACAACTCGCACAACTATCTAGGTAGTCCCTAGAAGCATCGGTTAGTCCATTATAGAAGATATCAAGTATTTCATTTTTCTTAAGAGGATGATCAGGCAAAGCATTAAGTAATTGGAGAAGCCTCCCCCAAGCTTGAGGGAGATGCTCTTCTTCAATTTGCACAAAGTTAAATATTTCCTGTAAGGCAGCTTGTTTCTTATGAGCAGGAAAATATTTTTCAGAAAAGTAATAAATCATATCCTGGGGACTACGCACACATCCAGGAGCAAGAGTATTATACCATTCTTTAGCATCACCCTTTAATGAGAAAGGAAATAACTTAAGAATATTATAATTGCGAATTTTGTCCTCATGAGCAAATAGGGTGGCTATATCATTTAATTTAGTAAGATGTGCCACAACGGTTTCAGTTTCATAGCCATGGAAAGGATCAGATTCAACCAAGGTAATTAACCCAGGATCAACAGCGAATTCATAATCCTTATTAGTAATAAATATGGGAGAGGTAACAAACTTAGGATCACATTTCATTTTCTCCCGCATAGATTTTTCTTTCATTTCAGCAACCAGTTTTATAACTTCATGTCTATCATTACAAGCAAGAATGGCTCTAGCCGTCTCCCTATCAAAGCATTGTTCATCAGGTGTTTCAACTCTAGTAGGAGAGCTAGGCATAACGGGTGAATCATAATTCTCAAGAGTTTCAGCATTTTCAATTTCTTTAGCTTTAGCAAGTTGTTCACTAAGAAATTCACCAAGTGGCACAGCATTATCAGGCATAGTACTAGCATCATCATGAGTATCATTCATGGCAGAAGTGGTATCATCAATAACTTGCGACATATCAAAATTAATAGCATGTTGTGGTGTTGCAAGTTTACTCAAAACAGATGGTGAATCAAGTGCAGAGCTAGATGGCAGTTCCTTACCTCCCCTCGTCTTAGAGGGAACGATCTTGGTCTTAGCGTCTTTCAGATTCTTCATAGTGATCAACAGATATAAATCCCAAGTGATTTAGCAAATAAAGCTATGATCCCCGGCAACGGCGCCAGAAAAAGGTCTTGATAACCCACAAGTATAGGGGATCGCAGCTGTTTTCGAGGGTAGAGTATTCAACCCAAATTTATTGATTCGACACAAGGGGAGCCAAAGAATATTCAAGTATTAGCAGTTGAGTTGTCAATTCAACCACACCTGGAGACTAAATATCTACAGCAGAGTGATCAGTAGCACAGTAGTATGATAGTTTGATAGTAATAGCAATAATATTAACGGTAGCAGCAGTAGTTTTGTAGCAATTGTGACAATAGTAGCAACAGTAGTAACTTAGCAAGAACAATATGTGAAAAACTCATAGGCATTGGATCGGTGATATTCGTTGGATAACATTCATCATGTAACAGTCATAACCTAGGGCGACACATAACTAGCTCCAATTCATCAATGTAATGTAGGCATGTATTCCGTATATAGTCATACGTGCTTGCGATAAGAACTTGCATGACATCTTTTGTCCTACCCTCCCGTGGCAGCGGGGTCCATAAGGATACTAAGGGATATTAAGGCCTCCTTTTAATAGAGAACCAGAACAAAGCATTAACACTTAGTGAATACATGAACTCCTCAAACTATGGCAATCACCAGAAAGAATCCCAATTATTGTCACCTTGGGGTATGCGGATCATAACACATAGCAGGTGCATATAACTTGCAAGATCGGATCAAGAACACAAATATATTCATGAAAACATAAAGGGTTCAGATCTGGAATCATGGCACTCGGGCCCTAGTGACAAGCATTAAGCATAGCAAAGTCATAGCAACATCAATCTCAGAACATAGTGGATACTAGGGATCAAGCCCTAACAAAACTAACTCGATTACATGATAAATCTCATCCAACTCATCACCGTCCAGCAAGCCTACGAAGAAATTACTCACTACTGGCGGTGAGCATCATGAAATTGGTGATGAAGGATGGTTGGTGATGACGATGCCGGAAGACCCCCCCTCTCCGGAGCCCCAAACGGACTCCAGATATGGCCTCCCAATGAAGAACAGGAGGTGGCGGCGGCTCCGTATCGTGAAATTCAATAAAACTTCCTCTCTTATTTTTTTCTTCTGGAAACTGAATTTATAGCGTTGGAATTAGGTCAGACGGAGCCACGTGGGCCCCATGAGGTACCAGGGAGCGCCAGGGGAGGTGGCGCGCCCTGGTGCCTCGTGGGCACTGGGTGGCTCCCCTCCAGTGGTTCTTGGTGCCAGTATTTTTTATATATTCCACAAAAAATCTCCAAAAAGTTTCATCCAATTCCAAGAACTTTGATTTTCTGCACAAAAACAACACCATGGCAATTCTGCTGAAAACAGCGTCAGTCCGGGTTAGTTCCATTCAAATCATGCAAATTAGGGGCCAAAACAAGAGCAAAAGTGTTTGGAAAAGTAGATACGACGAAGACGTATCAAGTATCACATGATAGTTATTTTGTTGAATTTTCTCCCACTATTATTGATGATAATAAATTTACTTATGTGGGGAGTAATAAAATTTCTATGCTTGTGGATCGTGAAAAGAATACTTTATGTGATAGTTATATTGTTGAATTTATTCATGATGCTACTGAAAATTATTATGAGAGAGGAAGATATGCTTATATATATTTCAACAACACCAAGTCTCCTCTCTATATGTTGAAAGTTTTGAAGTCATGCGTGTTTTGCCTTCATATGCTAGTTGATTCTTGCTCCCATAAATTGTTTTCTCACAAAATCCCTATGCATAGGAAGTGTGTTAGGCTTAAATGTGCTTGCCATATGATTCATGATGCTCTCTTATATGTTTCAATTCCTATTCTTATGTGAGCATCATTGAAAGCATCATGCCTAGCTAAAAAGGAATCAAAGAAAAGCGCTTGTTGGGAGACAACCCAATAATTATCCTTACTGTTTTTGTGTGTCCACATGATTAAGCTACTGTAGTAATCATGTTTTATATGTTTCTTTCAATAATGTGCCAAGTAAAGCCTTTGGGATAGTGTGGATGCTTGTTGATTTGATTCTGTGCAAAAACAAAAACTTTTGCATCCAGTGCTGGAATTTCTATTCTGTACTGGAGTGTTAGAAAATTCTAAATTTTTTACACAGTATTAGGTAACAAATTTCTTACATTTTACTAATTTTTCAGAAGTTTTAGAGGATCAGAAGAATGCTTTTTAATTCGCTCACTACATGCTGTTCTATTTTTGACAGATTCTATTTTTATTGCATAGTTTGCTTGTTTTAGTGTTTCCATAGCTTATATTGTGAGATATAAATTGTAGAAATGATAGAGTACAGTAGGCATTATGTTAGAAAAATTATGAATCTTGTCTTGACAGTACCGAAGTGAATGAATTGATCTTTATCATACTAACCTATCTCACGATGTCCCATTAAGTTTTGTATGATTAAAGTTTTCAAGTTTCGGGTGAGATGACGATAGAAGGAGAATAAGGAGTGGCAAGAACCAAAGCTTGGGGATTCCCAAGGCACGCCAAGGTAATATTCAAGGAAGACTCAAGCGTCTAAGCTTGGGGATGCCCCGGAAGGCATCCCCTCTTTCGTCTTCAATCTATCGGTATACCTCACTTGGAGCTATATTTTTATTCATCACATAATATGTGTTTTGCTTGGAGCATCCTTTTTGTTTTGATTGCTGTTTAATAAAACTATTAGATTTGAAATCTTTATTTGGAGAGACTCTTCACATAGCTACTTAATTGTTTGACTACTCATTGATCTTCACTTATATCTTTTGGAGTAGTTTGTCATTCACTCTTGTGCTTCACTTATATCCTAAGAGTAAATTGTTGAATGAATTGAATATCATAAACCTCAAATTATATATGTTCCATATGCTTAGTAATATTTCGCATTGCGTTCAGAAAGTAAAATCTATTGAAATTTGACAATCACAATAATGGTCATACAAGCAATTCATGAATGATTAGTATATGGAAGAGAAATTTCACATACAAATATATTATCTTGGCATCTTTTATGATTGTGAATACCCATTAATTATTTTCAAACTTGATCAAATTAGTTAAAGTTGGACAAGGAAGACAACGTAATGAGTTATGTTTGGGTATATTTGCATAGAAGCTATATTGTTATGGATCCTCCAACATGTGGTGCTTGTTTATAATCTTTGCTAGCCAAAATTTCAGTACTAAGCGGGAATTCTGCTTGTGCATCCAAAATCCTTGAGTCAAGTTTCTTCCATGAGTGCCCACCATACCTACCTATATACGGTATTACCCTGTCGTTCCAGGTTAATTTGCATGTGCCATCTCTGAAATCTTCAAATAAACATCTGTTTTGTGTGCCCATACCGCTCATGGAGCGACGTGGCGGTCATTATCTTCCGTGCTAAGCGGGTTATTCTCATGATGGGTGCTTATTCACTTGTCATTGCACGAGAGAGGCTGGTAATTGGGATGTCCAATCCTGCTAAACAAAAATGAAGAAAAATATAATAAAACAAACCCCCCCTGGAAAGTTGATTGTTTGGAGGGCACCCGTGAATTCGGCTAGCCAAGGCTTGTGTTTTTATGGTTGAGGGGGAGTAAACTTTCAATTTCCGCATGGGAACCGCCGATAATGTGTTTAGCATGGAAGATATTGAAATCCTTTGTCATGACGTTGATAGGAAAAGCACACCACTCAAAATGTATTCATCTCTGTTTTAAGCAATGAGCTGTGGCACATAAGCAAATACCTGCTTCCCTCTGTGAAGGGCATATCTTTTACTTTTTCTGTCAATTTTATTTTTGTTGAGTCAAATTATTATTCAAACCTCAATTATTCTCTACTTGGCAAGCATCATCTGGTGGGGAAAGATCCAGACACATATATCTTGTCAAACATATTTGATCATGAATTATTATTGTTGACAACTATCTGTATGATAAATGAGTTGGGAGGCGAAACATTAAGACCCTATCTTTCTCTGTGTTTGATGGATGCTATTTGTTCTAAAAATATGCTTTGAGTACGAGAAATCATAGAAGACTATATGATAATTGAGTATGTGGAGCTCTTACTTAGACTTTGTTGGAAATAAGATGCATTGAAATTGTTTGGCGACTAAGAACATAAGTTGTTAAGTTTCAAGAGAATGCATTGTTTGAACCATAACATGTAAATTGATTGCTACTTTATTATGATGAGTTTTATGAGAAAGAGTTGTTGTTTATGATTCTAGGAAAACTGATTGAAATTATCATTGATCAAACTTATGCACTATGTTAGCACTCACACTTCATAAATTATTTCTTTTATCATTTACCTACTCGAGGACGAGCAGGAATTAAGCTTGGGGATGCTGATACATCTCCAATGTATCTATAATTTATGAAGTATTCATGCCATGTTTACTACAATTTTATATGGTTTTGGTGCACTTTTATATGATTTGAATGAAACTAACTCGGACTGACGATGTTTTCAGCAGAACTACTATGGTGTTATTTTTGTGCAGAAATAAAAATTCTCAGATTGGGCTGAAAACTTACGGTGATTTTTTATGGACAAAAAGAGACCCCCGAAGCTTCGAGGAAGGACCAGAAGACCCACACGGACACGACAAGCTCACAGGGCGCGTCCTACCCCCTAGGGCGTGTGGGCTGAGCTTGTGGGTCCCTCGGGACTCCGCTTGGTGTGAAACCAACGCCAAAAATTCCTATAAATACAGAAACCCCCAGAAAGAAACCTAGAACTCCCACTCCGCCGCCACAAGCCTCTGTTCCAAAGTGATCTCATTTGGAGCCCTGTTCCGGCACCCTGCCGGAGGGGGAAATCATCACCGGAGGCCATCTTCATCATCCCGGCGGTCTCCATGTCGAGGAGGTAGTAGTTCACCCTCGGGGCTGAGTGTATGTACTAGTAGCTATGTGTTTGATCTCTCTCTCTCTCTCTCTCTCTCTCTCTCTCTCGTGTTCTTGATTTTGCACGATCTTGATGTACCGCGAGCTTTGTTAATATAGTTGGATCATATGGAGTTCTTTCCTCTCTATCTTGTTGTGATGAATTGAGTCTTTCCCTTTGAGGTTTCATTGTTATCGGATTGAATATTTTGGATTTGAGAACACTTGATGTATGTCTTGCATGTGGATGCCCGTGGTGACAATGGGGTATTGTAATGAGTCACTTGATGTATGTTTTGGTAATCAACTTGCGGATTCCCATGGTGACATTAGGGTAATCTAGGCATAGAGGTTGATACACATTTTCATCCTACTTTCTCCGGTAGAAACTTTGGGGTACTCTTTCAGGTTCTTTGTGTTGGATTGAATATTATGAATCTGAAATTGTTTGATGCATATTGAATAATTGACTCACGGATACTTGTGGAGACATTGGAGTATCTAGGTGACATTAGAGTTGATTGATGCATATCATATGGTGTTATTCTAGTACGAACTCTAGGGCTATTTGTGACACTTATAGGGATGGATCAATAGATTGATCGGAAAGGATAAGTTTGAGGTGGTTTTGCTACCTACAACAATTTCTTCTTATGCTCTCCATTTGCTAGGAACTTTGGAGTGATTCTTTGTCGCACATTGAGGGATTGTTATATGATTTAATTATGTTAGCACTGTTGAGAGATTGCACTAGTGAAAGTATGAACCCTAGGCCTTGTTTCTAAGCATTGCAATACCGTTTGTGCTCACTTTTACTACTTGCTACCTTGCTGTTTTTATTATTTCATATTACAAAAACCTATTTCTACTATCCATACTACACTTGTATCACCATCTCTTTGCCGAACTAGTGCACGTATACAATTTACCATTGTATTGGCTGTGTTGGGGACACAAGAGATTGCTTGTATTTGATTGCAGGGTTGTTTGAGAGAGACCATCTTCATCCTACACCACCCATGGATTGATAAACCTTAGGTCATCCACTTGAGGGAAATTTGTTGCTGTCCTACAAAACTCTGCGCTTGAAGGCCCAACCGTGTCTACAAGAATAAAGTTATGTAGTAGACATCAAAGTCTTATTGACAAACTATTTCCGAGTAACATGAAACCGAAGAATTTTCGTATAACACTAGGTTACCTCAACAGGTATATGCATCTCCCGAACAATAAGAGTTTGATATTTCTTTTTAATAGTAGGAAGAGGAAATTTGAAACCTCCAATAGTGATTGTCATAATTTTCTCAATAGAGTTGATACTATTCACTTGGTGCTGTTTCTTCGAAAAATATACCGTATGCTCATTACCATTGACATGAAAAGTAACCTTGCTTTTGTTGCAATCAATAACTGCCCCTGCGGTATTCAAAAAGGGTCTACCAAGGATAATCAACATGTTGTCGTCCTCGGGCATATTAAGAATAACAAAGTCTGTTAGGATAGCAACAACAACGGGGTCATCCTCACAAATTCCAATGGGTATAGCAGTTGATTTATCAGCCATTTGCAAGGATATTTCAGTAGGTGTAAGCTTGCTCAGATCAAGTCTTCTATATAAAGAGAAAGGCATAACACTAACACCGGCTCCTAAATCACATAAAGCAGTTTTAACATAATTTCTTTTAATGGAGCATGGTATAGTAGGTATTCCTGGGTCTCCTAATTTCTGAGGTACTTTCCCATCAAAAGAATAATTTGCAAGCATGGTGGAAATTTCAGCTTCCGGTATCTTTCTTTTATTAGTGACAATATCCTTCATGTATTTAGAGTATGGATGCATTTTCAAAATACCAGTCAAAGGTGCTCGTAAAAACAAAGGTCTAAGCATTTCAACAAAGCGATTAAAATCCTCTTCATCTCTATATTTCACAGCCTTACTAGGGAATGGCATGGGTTTTTGAACCCATGCTTCTCTTTCTTTACCATGTTTCCTAGCAATGAAATCCTTCTTATCATATCTTTTATTTTTAAGAGGTGAGTTATCAAGATCAATAGCAGGTTTTATTTCTACCTCATTATCAAGTTCTTTACTATTGTCTGGTTGAGAATCATTATGATCATCATTAGCATTATCATTATCATTATCACTAGGCAAATGTTCATTACCAGATTGTGTCTCAGTATCAGAAATAGAAACATCATTAGGATTCTTAGAAGGTTTTTCTATGACAGGTTCACTAGAAGTATGCAAAGTACTATCCTTTTTCTTTTTCTTCTTCTTAGATGAACTAGGTGCTTCATTATTAATTCTCTGAGAATCTTGCTCAATTCTTTTTGGATGGCCTTCAGGATATAGAGGATCCTGAGTCATTTTACCACCTCTAGTAACTACTCTAATAGCATGATCATTAATTTTATTATTCATCTCATTAAGCAAATCATTTTGTGATTTAGACACTTGTTGTAGCTGAGTGTGAACCATAGAAGCATGTTTACATAAGCCTTTAACATCATTAGCAGTTTTAACATCAGGTCACTCAAGCATTCAATCATAGTAGCATTTTGTTTCAGTTGATTGCTTACATATCTATTAAAGTTTTCTTGCTTCACAACTGAAAGCACATTTGTTCCCTTGGTGGTTTTGGTAATTAATGTCAACATACATGTTGTTGGACTAACACTTTCATCCAGTGCATTTCAGATAAGTTCAACAGTGGCATGGCAAGGATAAGAAGAAGTGGACCCCTTCAAAATGCTAAGGACAATATTGGCAAAGCTTCAAGACTCTACATTTTTGGTTAAGTGATCCAAGATCACATTGAGTCCATAGGAAAAGCCAATACTATTAAAAGAGGATGAGGTTTTGGTCATGACTCAATTGCTCAAGTGCTTAGTGGTATTGCTCCAAAATCCTCAAACACTTCTCCACTTCATTCCTATCCAAAACCCTAAAGTTGATCTCGGTCCCATCGAAACATTCCTATCCGGACCCACCGAGATTGCCATATACATTGCCATATGCCAAACCCTAACACTTCGGTGCAACCGAGATGGTTCTCCGTCTCACTGAGACGGCTTGATCAAGTTGCTGTAACGATGTCACTTCACTTCAGAATTTCTGAGATGAATTTTTCGGAACTACCGAAACCTGGTCTTGCCCTAGCCATTGCACTTCGGTCTCACCGAGATGTTCTGTTCGGTCTCACCGAAAAGCCTAATGGTCAAGTCTTTTACACTAGTCGGTCTCACCGAGATTTTCATGTCGGTGTCACCGAGTTGGGTCAAAGACTTGTAACAGTTGGTTTTTTGGTGCTGCCTATTTATACCCCTCCACCACCACTTACTCTCTAAGAGAGCCATCAGAACGTGCCTACACTTCCACCATTCATTTTCTAAGAGAGAACCACCTACTCATGTGTTGAGATCAAGAGATTCCAGTCCAACCATTTGAACCTTGATTTCTAGCCTTTCCCAAGTTGCTTTCCACTCAAATCCTTCTCCTACCAAAGCCAAATATGTGAGAGAGTGATTGAGTGTTGGGGAGACTATCATTTGAAGCACAAGAGCAAGGAGTTCATCATCAACAACACCATCTATTACCTTTTGGAGAGTGGTGTCTCCTAGATTAGTTAGGTGTCACTTGGGAGCCTCCAAGATCATGTGGAGATAACTCCAAGGAGTTTGTAAGGGCAAGGAGATCGCCTACTTCGTGAAGATCTACCCGAGTGAGGCTAGTCCTTCGTGGACGAAAGCCATGGTGGAATAGGCAAGGTTGCTTCTTCGTGGACCCTTCGTGGGTGGAGCCCTCCGTGGACTCGCGCAACCGTTACCCTTCGTGGGTTGAAGTCTCCATCAACGTGGACGTACGATAGCGCCACCTATCGGAACCACGCCAAAAACCACCATGTCTTCATTGCGTTTGATCTTCTCTTCTCTACCCCATTACTTTCCGCACAATTGCATGCTTTACTACTTCCATTGCTTTATCTCTAGATATGCTTGTGTAGGAAGTCTTGGTGATATCTTAACTTGTGCCAAAATCTGCCTAAATTCTAAGAGAATTAAAAAGTGCACCTTTGGACTGGTTAAGGGTCTATTCACCCCCCTCTAGACCTATCTTCTCGACCCTACAATTGGTATCAGAGCTTTGGTCTCCATTGCTTTTGTTTAATCACCATTGGAGGAAGATGGATGTGTCTACTTTGGGGAGTCTTAGATGTAGAGTGCCTATTCTCAATGGAGAGTATTATCACTTTTGGAAGGATGAAATGCTTGATATATTTGATGAATTTAATTTGAGCAAGTATATTCATAGTCCTTATGTGTCTCCCATTGATCCCTTGCATCCCACTTTAGAGGAAGAAATTGACATGCTTCGTAATCTTAGAACCATTAGTCTTATCATTCGAGGATTACCTAAAATTGTGCTTGGTTGTATGCAAAACTTTGAGTGTGCCTATACTCTATGGAATGACTTGGAAAAGCGGTACCCCAATTACTCTTTAAAGAATCTTGATGAGATTCTACATAAGACCATTGCTTTTCACAAGATGAAGCCTAGTGATCCTAACTTTGATAATTGCTTGTTTGAGCTTCGTGATCTCATGCGTGCCAAAGGAGATGTTAGAACCATTAGTAATATCATCATAGAAGCCATTAGAATTCATAAACTTGAACATTGTCATGATCATGAAACTAATGAATCCATTGCCTTAGGTGATGATCACATACATGTTGATGATGATGATGATGTTGAACATGGCTATCATGATGAGGACGAGGAATTCGACATCGAATATGAGAAGACTATGAGAAATCTTAGTCTCATGGCTAATCTTCGAGATTGCATGGCCGGAGATAGAGACATGTTTGGTGAGCTTGCAAAAAATGATGGTCCACTCAAGTATGTGACTGTTGGAGATAACTCCAAGGATAAGGTACTTGGTCTTGGTAAGGTGGCCATATCCAATGATAGCTCCATTCAAAATGTTATGCTTGTTGAATCTCTTGGTTACAATCTTCTTTCCATATCTAGACTAGCCGACTTTGGTTTCAATGTTCTATTTACCGAAGTAGATTGCCAAGTGTTTCGTCGAGATAATCATAATATGGTCTTTACCGGCATTCATAGAGGTGATCTATACAGTGTTGATTTCACTAAAAAAGCCCAACCTCGTACTTGTCTTATTGCTAAATCTTCTAAAGGTTGGTTATGGCATAGAAGGCAAGGACATGTTGGCATGCGTAATCTTGATAAACTTGTTAAGGGAGATCATATTCTTGGTGTAAAAGATGTTATCTTTGACAAGGATAGACTTTGTAGTGCTTGCCAAGCAGGAAAACAAGTTGGAGGAAGCCATCCCGTAAAGAACATCATGACCACAAGGAGACCACTCGAACAACTTGTAACACCCCAAAAATCGGGTTATCGATTTTTGTGCTGTTAATCCTTCCTAGCTTTCCTCTCCCAAATTTTTCCTCTGGAATCTGCTGAGTGACCAGGTGAATCCAGACAATCCTCAACCTCTCCATATCTTTCTCATGAT
The DNA here is from genome assembly GCA_039707655.1 of Elymus sibiricus. Taxonomy (NCBI): domain Eukaryota; kingdom Viridiplantae; phylum Streptophyta; class Magnoliopsida; order Poales; family Poaceae; genus Elymus; species Elymus sibiricus. The sequence continues at coordinate 208,705,553 of CM077676.1, read as the reverse complement.
CTTGTGCCAGCCAAGCTCCCGTCAGTAAACCCCGAATCTCATTCAAACCCTAGTTCCGAAATATTGGAACTGGAAATCCTGCCTTTGTGTTTACAAATGAGCTATCATTTTCCTTGCTCGGTTGATCCTCCAAAAATTTCCAGAGATCATCCTTCACTCATAAACCCTGGATATGCAAAAATATTGCCAAGTCATATGCAATATTTTTCATCTAGAATTAATTCCTTTTTCAGCCTTTCGGAGGAATTAAATCCAGGAAAATATCTATCCATCTCCAAAGTTCATGAAAACTTGTGGAGATATTCTTTGTGATCATATTGAGCTCTCACAAAAATATTGGCCATAATTAAATAAGGGAAATTGCATTTTCCTATTTAAAGCCAATATTTCAATTTGGGGCCTTTCCAAAGGAACTACCATTTTGGTAGCTAGGAAAAATACCAAATAATTTGTGGAGCTTCTCCTATCCATATACTCACCATTTCCATCAAAATCTCAAGTTCCACAATTCAAATTTTGAGCACAATATCCATTTGCAAATTCCGTCCAGATTTCCAGTTTGCAAAGGAAGTGCTTTCTCCCTTAATATTTTTGGGCTGAAATTTTTCAGGGTGGTTAACATTGATAAATAACCCCTGGATACCAAAAACCAGCCCATTTAATCTAGCCAATCTTCCCCAGTAAATTATCCAAGTTTCTGTCCAGATTGCATCTCTGTGAAGGAAGTACCTTCATAGATGATCAATTTGAGCTGAAACTTTTCCACCTATCTCTCATGACCAAATCATCACTCTACACCAAAAATCATCCAAATCCATCTAGCCATTTGACCCCAACATCATCATCTTCATTTCTGGTCAGATTGCTAGGTTACATAGGAGGTACCATCTAGAGTTGTCCATTTGAGCTGAATTTTTGTCAGCATGGTCACCTTGGTAGATGATTGACCCTTGCCCAAGATCAAGCCAACAGGAGCACTGTGGTGGCCACACCACGTGTGCAAAGTTTGCTGCTGGAACCTGTTTGACTTAGGTGCAGTCACACCAGAGCCTCCTGTGCTTGCTTGAGGGGGCAAGTAAACTCAGGGATGAGTGGAGAACACCCTAGACATCATTTGGCAACGAGTGCGGCGTGGCAACGCCGTGGCCACGCGGTGACCACGTGCAGTGCACGCCAAGGCAGTGCACCGCGTGACCAGTGCCTTCGGGAGCTCGCTCCAGCGGCCTCCGGCTTGTCCGCGAGTGCCGGCGAGCTGGCCACCGCACGCGTGGACGCCTGGAGCCTTCTCCCCCTCGCCCGCCTAGCTGTGGACGCTTCTGCCGACAGCCAGAGCGCCGCCACCTCGCCACGGGCCTGGAAACTCCGGCCGGCGTCGCGTAGCTCTCCCCGAGCTTATTTAAGCGGTCCCCGAGCCCCTCCTCTTCATCGAGTCTCCCCGCCCCTCAGCCGAGCTCCTCGAGCTCTCCCCTCCTCTCACGGGCGAAGTGCTGCTGCCGATCCCCGCCACCGATTCCGGCCGTGCGGCCCTCCCCTTCCTTCTCCTCCCCGGCCATGACCCCTCTGGACGCTAGCGAAGCCGCCGCCGCTCTCCATTTCGCCGGGGAAGTGCTGCCACCGTGGCTCCCCTGAAGCTCTGGTCGCCCCGCCATGGGTGATGGAGACGGCGCTACAGGCCACCAAACGCACCCCTGCGACCACCCTCGGGCGTGGTGAGATGCCCCAGTTCCAGGGGAAACACCGGCGAGCTCTCTGGCGCCGCCCGTCGCCGGCAACGTCGGCGGCCGCGCCCTCCCCTTCATTCTCTGTCGCGAGCTGGAAGAAACCCAGGAGAGAGAGAGAGGATAAGGCGGGCCCCTCCTGTCAGCCCCTGTAGGCCGGGCCCAGCCATTTTAAGTGGAAACGGTTTTCGGCCGAAACCGCTTTCTGCTGGCGAAGGCGTATTTCGTCAAATACGCTATCGTTCTCAGCCAGCGGCCGAAGTGATTAAATAATGAACGTTCGCCCGTTAAGAACTGAAACGGACACTATTCTGTCCGTTTTACAGCTTAACGAACGAACGGTCGTTTCTCCACGACCGTAACTCCGATTGAGGTAAATCCAACGCCCACGTCTTCAGTTCGTCGAGCCCGTTCCGATGGCATCATTTTCATAATGTTTTCACACTGTGAAAATGACCATTTTGCCCTTGCCCTTCGATCAGCCCCTCCGAGAGGGAAACATTTCCGGCAAATCTTTCCGCGAGCTCATCGCACTTCTTCCCGGTGACTCCGTCGACCCCAAGGCAAGCCAACCTCTTATCATGAGCTCCGGACTTGCGTGATGACTTTGCTTGCACCCTGTGTGTGTGTTGTAGTATATTTCGGATCATCTGTTAGTCTGCACTGACATAGCCCTGTTATTTCATCTGTGCCAGATGCTAGTGCTATTTACCATGTGATATCATGAATTGCTGTCATGTCATCTTTTTCCATGCTAGTAACAATATTTTTAATACCGTTATCATGTTAGTGCTATGATTTGATCTCATGCCATGATTGTCAGTACCGTTATAATTTTTCTATGATGTTGTTAAGTAATTGTTCTTGTTCATAAATGTTGATGTTATGATGAGATGATGGAAATATTAAATTGAACTTATAAATTAAACCTCCTCCGTCGTCGATGGGATCGAGTCATAGTGCCACCTATCCGGACTTATCCGTGCAGCCACATTTGCCGGTATGGGACGACCTTGACTTGGTCTAACCTCGTGCTCTTTTATCGGTACCACCAAAGAGGGAAGGTTATACGCGCGTGCTACCCTGATCAGGTAGGCGACGATAACCTTGTGAGCCCAGTTGAGTTTTTGTGCGCGGTCCCCGTTTGGGACAGTTTGTTTGGCCACGACGGTGGCAGGTGTCACGGGGTGACACAGGGGCCACCCAGGACATGACCCTGGGAGGGTATGATTGTCGGTGGTACGGTGGAGGAGTCACGGGTTAGGCAAGTTTCGTTGGAGAAGCACCGGTCCACCCAGAAGGGAAGTGTACCGAGGTACGGGACAAGGAGCTCCATAGTGTGGGTAAAGTGCGCAACCTCTGCAGAGTGTAAGAATCTATTTGAATAGCCGAGTCCATGGTATTGGACACAGTTCGTAATAGGCCACTATTTGGTCTTTGTCGATCTGGAGGATAAACCTGTCATAAACTTGCTAAAGAATGTGCTACTAGGTAATGTGGTAACTTGGAATATAGGACAATTGTGAGCAGTCACAATGTGGTTCTGACATGATCACGAGATGGGATCTCAGTGAGTCATGAGTTAGCCCAGCGGGGCAGTAAAGCTGAGTGATGTCACAACATGGTATTTTAATGCTTCACATGGGGTAAGTGTAGTGTAGGCTTCAGTTAAATCTTGAAGGCCATGTCTCGTAAGAATAGCCATGCCATGCCATGATATGTAGTTGTTATGCCTGATTCATGTTATGCCATGCTTGATCCATGTTTTACTGTTAATTCCATGCCATGTTTAAAATAAATTCTTACATGAGCATAGTGCTTGCTTTGTTATCTGCTTGTTTGGATGCTATGTATTTGGTTGTCTTGCGATTACATTCAAAGTACTCACCTGGCCTTGCACATGGCCAGTTGCAGGAGAAGACCCGTCAGGCTAGATCGTAACCCAGCCAGTCCTGTGAGTTGTGGAGCCCAGCCAGAGACGTCGTTGCCGCTGAACCAAGACCTCCGCTGCCATTTAGTTAGCCTTGGAGCCATGTAATATTGTTGTAAGCAACAATGTTGTAAAACTCCATTTATTATAATAAAGCCATTTTTGTGCCTGGAATTGCTGTATCATGACTCAGACGTGCGCCAGGTCTTATCTTGGGACTGGCGTGCGTCGGCCCCCTATCGGGGTGCCACAAGACGTGGTATCAGAGCCAGGCTGGCTGTAGGTTACCCTAGCCTCGAACCACCCCTATTTTCAACCGGTAGTGAGCCCAATAGAGTGGACCCATCCCTGGCATCCGACATGGCCACTGTTGATCAACAGGCGGCGCAGTCGGAATTGACGTGTCCCTACCCAGCTGTCCGCCCTCCCAGCCATCCCTGGATTGGACCGCAACCCTACCCAGTTGTCGGGCGTGTCGGCGTATCTTCCACCCGGCACGAGAAGGATCCACGCCATGCTGGTATGTCCTAGCCTGGCCGCCTATTTAAAACCCCTCCCACCTACGAGTCGCAACCCTCTCCGTTCAGTGAGCCAGATCCCCGCTAGAGAACCCAAGCCGGTATCCTCCAACCAGTAGCCATGGCTAGTTCCTCCAGAGCATGCACTTTCCATAGCCGAACCTTGGCTAATGGTTATGCTGGCTTTCCGCCCATCCTTTCGAGCATGCTCACCCAAGCCCTTGGCTGTAGTACTAGCCCGGTGTATCTGGTGTTCCAATCGGAACCCGTCCCTCACCTTTGCCGATTCTATGCGAATGTGCATATCTGCCCCGGTCCAGCAGAGGATGGGAAGCCCTTGACTTTTCAGGGCAAACCCATGCCCACCCCCGCATTGGCTGTCCAGACAGCTGCTGCGGAAGCCATCGCGCGTCTTCGTTTCCAGTTTTCGCAAGTAGTGGAGATGGGGGAGTTCCGCTACTTTCCCTCTACGTCCAACGAAGGCTGCGAGTTCTTCAGCACAGTCGAAGATACCGACTCGGCAATGGCTCGCCTAGTTCAGTTCATTGCTGCCCATGGACTGCTGATCTCCGGCATTCTTGGAGAGTTTAAAGCCATTGACCAAGGCACCACTCGGGTTGTTACGGAAGCATACCGTGAGGCCCGTCAAGCTGCATCCCAGGCCACCAGTCCCATGATGCCAAACCCAGTGCCACCTTTGCAGCTAGTGTTACCCTCGAAGCTCGTGAACCCGTGAAACTCTGGCTCCGTCCACCCAAATTTTATTCGAGGAGCTATTCGGCGTCTTCGGCGTCAGGATGTGACCCGTCAAGTTCCAGCCGCAGCCCCAACAGTTGAGCCCCAACCCATAGAGGTGTCCGACGATGAAGGCGGAAGTTGACTCAGCCTACGTTCCCCAGGAGAGCCCCAGCAAGAGTAGATCCCTGTAGCCAGGAGTGAGTTGTTAGGTGCCTAGTAAGGTTGTGTGTTGTATGCCAGTAATGCTTGTAACTTGTGTGTTGTTATAACATTATGTATGTCTGTTTGCTCTCTGTGTTTGATTTAGCTGCCTCTCCGTTAAGCAGGAATTCTTAATAGAGCCGGCAATGATTTTTAACAAGATTTTAGTCAGTAGAGCACTTACACCTAATAACAACGGACTCGCCTGGAGTCCCTAATGAAATACGAGCTGGTGTAGGTATATGTATACCAGGAGTACATACACCCACTAGCATTAAAACACTTTAGTGTAATCTGCTGGATGTGTTCTTTTCTCCCTTGCATGTATGTTGCTTCTAGATGCATTCTGCATTTGCCTGCATATTGGTTTGAGTAGATTGCGCGTGTATTGTGTGAGCAATGTCTGCATGCCAAGTTCATGCTCCTGAGTACAGTTGCAGCAGTACTTGGGTAGAATGCAAAGCCACATACCCACATCCATTCGTGCTTTCTCCGTTTGCCAGCCTCCCAAACCCAGAACTCTGGAGAACCAGTTCTCCCCAAAAATTCCCCGGTCCCAAAACCTTTTTCCCAGAGACTTTTTCCAGGAGGTGTAATATTTGTTTTGAGCTAACCCTAGGAATCTCGAGGACGAGATTCTTTTAAGGGGGAAGGTTTGTAACACCCCAAAAATCGGGTTATCGATTTTTGTGTTGTTAATCCTTCCTAGCTTTCCTCTCCCAAATTTTTCCTCTGGAATCTGGTGAGTGACCAGGTGAATCCAAACAATCCTCAGCCTCTCCATATCTTTCTCATGCTCTTGTGCCAGCCAAGCTCCCGTCAGTAAACCCCGAATCTCATTCAAACCCTAGTTTCGAAATATTGGAACTGGAAATCCTGTCTTTGTGTTTACAAAGGAGCTATCATTTTCCTTGCTCAGTTGATCCTCCAAAAATTTCCAGAGATCATCCTTCACTCATAAACTCTGGATATGCAAAAATATTGCCAAGTCATATGCAATATTTTTCATCTAGAATTAATTCCTTTTTCAGCCTTTCGGAGGAATTAAATCCAGGAAAATATATATCCATATGCAAAGTTCATGAAAACTTGTCGAGATATTCTTTGTGATCATATTGAGCTCTCACAAAAATATTGGCCATAATTAAATAAGGGAAATTGCATTTTCCTATTTAAAGCCAATATTTCAATTTGGGGCCTTTCCAAAGGAACTACCATTTTGGTAGCTAGGAAAAATACCAAATAATTTGTGGAGCTTCTCCTATCCATATACTCACCATTTCCATCAAAATCTCAAGTTCCACAATTCAAATTTTGAGCACAACATCCATTTGCAAATTCTGTCCAGATTTCCAGTTTGCAAAGGAAGTGCTTTCTCCCTTAATATTTTTGGGCTGAAATTTTTCAGGGTGGTTAACATTGATAAATAACCCCTGGATACCAAAAACCAGCCCATTGCATCTAGCCAATCTTCCCCAGTAAATTATCCAAGTTTCTGTTCAGATTGCATCTCTGTGAAGGAAGTACCTTCATAGATGATCAATTTGAGCTGAAACATTTCCAGCTATCTCTCATTACCAAATCATCACTTTACACCAAAAATCATCCAAATCCATCTAGCCATTTGACCCCAACATCATCATCTTCATTTCTGGTCAGATTGCTAGGTTACATCGGAGGTACCGTCTAGAGTTGTCCGTTTGAGCTGAATTTTTGTCAGCATGGTCACCTTGGTAGATGATTGACCCTTGCCCAAGATCAAGCCAAGAGGAGCACTGTGGTGGCCACACCACGTGTGCAAAGTTTGCTGCTGGAACCTGTTTGACTTAGGTTCAGTCACACCAGAGCCTCCTGTGCTTGCTTGAGGGGTCAAGTAAACTCAGGGATGCGTGGAGAACACCCTAGACATCATTTGGCAACGAGTGCCGCGTGGCAACACCGTGGCCACGCGGTGACCACGTGCAGTGCACGCCAAGGCAGTGCACCGCGTGACCAGAGCCTTCGGGAGCTCGCTCCAGCGGCCTCCGGCTTGTCCACGAGTGCCGGCGAACTTCCCACCGCACGCGTGGACGCCTTGAGCCTTCTCCCCTCGCCCCCTAGCTGTGGACGCTTCTGCCGACAGCCAGAGCGCCGCCACCTCGCCACGGGCCTGGAAACTCCGACCGGCGTCGCGTAGCTCTCCCCGAGCTTATTTAAGCGGTCTCCAAGCTCCTCCTCCTCTTCAGCGAGTCTCCCCGCCCCTCAGCCGAGCTCCCCGAGCTCTCCCCTCCTCTCACGGCCGAAGCGCTGCTGCCGATCCCCGCCACCGATTCCGGCCGTGCGGCCCTCCCCTTCCTCCTCCTCCCCGGCCATGACCCCTCTGGACGCTAGCGAAGCCGCCGCCGCTCTCCATTTCGCCGGGGAAGTGCTGCCGCCGTGGCTCCCCTGAAGCCTTCTGGTCGCCCCGCCATGGGTGGTGGAGACGGCGCTACAGGCCACCAGGCGCACCCCCGCGACCACCCTCGGGCGCGGTGAGATGCCCCAGTTCCAGGGGAAACGCCGGCGAGCTCTCTGGCGCCGCCCATCGCCGGCAACGTCGGCGGCCGCGCCCTCCCCTTCGTTCTCTGTCGCGAGCTGGAAGAAACCCAGGAGAGAGAGAGGATAAGGCGGGCCCCGCCTGTCAGCCCCTGTAGGCTGGGCCCAGTCATTTTAAGTGGAAACGGTTTTCGGCCGAAACCGCTTTCTGCTCGCGAAGGCGTATTTCGGCATATACGCTATCGTTCTCAGCCAGCGGCCGAAGTGATTAAATATTTAACGTTCGTCCGTTAAGAACTGAAACGGACACTATTCTGTCCGTTTTACAGCTTAACGAACGAACGGCCGTTTCTCCGCGACCGTAAGTCCGATTGAGGTAAATCCAACGCCCACGTCTTCAGTTCGTCGAACCCGTTCCGATGGCATCATTTTCATAATGTTTTCATACTGTGAAAATGACCATTTTGCCCTTGCCCTTCGATCAGCCCCTCCGAGAGGGAAACATTTCTGGCAAATCTTTCCGCGAGCTCATCGCACTTCTTCCCGGTGACTCCGTCGACCCCAAGGCAAGCCAACCTCTTATCATGAGCTCCGAACTTGCGTGATGACTTTGCTTGCACCCTGTGTGTGTGTTGTAGTATATTTCGGATCATCTGTTAGTCTGCACTGACATAGCCCTGCTATTTCATCTGTGCCAGATGCTAGTGCTATTTACCATGTGATATCATGAATTGCTGTCATGTCATATTTTTCCATGCTAGTAACAATATTTTTAATACCGTTATCATGTTAGTGCTATGATTTGATCTCATGCCATGATTGTCAGTACCGTTATAATTTTTCTATGATGTTGTTAAGTAATTGTTCTTGCTCATAAATGTTGATGTTATGATGAGATGATGGAAATATTAAATTGAACTTATAAATTAAACCTCCTCCGTCGTCGATGGGATCGAGTCATAGTGCCACCTATCCGGACTTATCAGTGCAGCCACATTTGCCGGTATGGGACGGCCTTGACTTGGTCTAACCTCGTGCTCTTTTATCGGTACCACCAAAGAGGGAAGGTTATACGCGCGTGCTACCCTGATCAGGTAGGCGGCGATAACCTTGTGAGCCCAGTTGAGTTTTTGCGCGCGGTCCCCGTTTGGGACAGTTTGTTTGGCCACGACGGTGGCAGGTGTCACGGGGTGACACAGAGGCCACCCAGGACATGACCCTGGGAGGGTATGATTGTCGGTGGTACGGTGGAGGAGTCACGGGTTAGGAAAGTTTCGTTGGAGAAGCACCGGTCCACCCAGAAGGGAAGTGTACCGAGGTACGGGACAAGGAGCTCCATAGTGTGGGTAAAGTGCGCAACCTCTGCAGAGTGTAAGAATCTATTCGAATAGCCGAGTCCACGGTATTGGACACAGTTCGTACTAGGCCACTATTTGGTCTTTGTCGATCTGGAGGATAAACCTGTCATAAACTTGCTAAAGAATGTGCTACTAGGTAATGTGGTAACTTGGAATATAGGGCAATTGTGAGCAGTCACAATGTGGTTCTGACATGATCACGAGATGGGATCTCGGTGGGTCATGAGTTAGCCCAGCGGGGCAGTAAAGCTGAGTGATGTCACAACATGGTATTTTAATGCTTCACATGGGGTAAGTGTAGTGTAGGCTTCAGTTTAATCTTGAAGGCCATGTCTCGTAAGAATAGCCATGCCATGCCATGATATGTAGTTGTTATGCCTGATTCATGTTATACCATGCTTGATCCATGTTTTACTGTTAATTCCATGCCATGTTTAAAATAAATTCTTACATGAGCATAGTGCTTGCTTTGTTATCTGCTTGTTTGGATGCTATGTATTTGGTTGTCTTGCGAGTACATTCAAAGTACTCACCGGGCCTTGCACGTGGCCAGTTGCAGGAGAAGATCCGTCAGGCTAGATCGTAACCCAGCCAGTCCTGTGAGTTGTGGAGCCCAGGCAGAGACGTCGTTGCCGCTGAACCAAGACCTCCGCTGCCATTTAGTTAGCCTTGGAGCCATGTAATATTGTTGTAAGCAACAATGTTGTAAAACTCCATTTATTATAATAAAGCCATTTTTGTGCCTGGAATTGCTGTATCATGTCTCAGATGTGTGCCAGGTCTTATCCTGGGACTGGCGTGCGTCGGCCCCCTATCGGGGTGCCACACTACTTCATATGGATCTTTTAGGTCCCAATGCTTATAAAAGCCTTGGTGGTAACTCTTTTGGTTTGGTCATAGTTGATGATTTTTCCTGATTTACGTGGGTGTTCTTTCTCGATGATAAATCACAGGTACAAAAGATCTTCAAGAACTTCGCTAGGAAGGCCCAAAATCAATTTGAAGTTAAGATTAAGAAGGTTTGGAGCGATAACGGAACGAAGTTCAAGAACGCTAATGTGGATACCTTTCTTGACGAAGAAGGCATTTCACATGAGTTCTCGGCTACGTACACACCTCAAAAAATGAAGTTGTTGAGAGGAAGAACCGGACTCTTATCGAGATGGCAAGGACAATGCTAGATGAATACAAGACGCCAAAACTCTTTTGGGCGGAAGCGATTGAGATGGCTTGTCATGCTACAAACCGACTTTATCTTCACAAGCTTCTTGGTAAAACGGCATATGAGCTACTCACCGGTAACAAACCACAAGTTGGATACTTTCGAGTATTTGGCTCAAAATGTTACATTCTTGATAAGCATCGTCGTTCAAAATTTGCTCCTAAATCTCATGAAGGTTTCCTACTTGGTTACGGATCAAACTCTCACACTTACCGTGTCTACAACAACTTCACTCGAAAAGTTGAAGAGGCGGTAGATGTGAAGTTTGATGAGACTAATGGCTCGCAAGTCGAGCAATTGCCAATTGATGTAGGAGATCAAGAACCATTGGAAGCAATCCAAGACTTGTCTATTGGCAAGATTCGTCCCATGGAGGTGAAGGAGAGTAATTCGTCCATTCAAGTGGAAGCCCCAACTTCACGTTGATACGTCTTCAACGTATCTATAATTTTTGATTGTTCCATGCTATTATAGTATCAATCTTGGATGTTTTATATGCAATTATATGCCATTATATATCATTTTTTGGGACTAACCTATTAACCCAGTGCCCAGTGCCAGTTGCTGTTTTTTTCTTGTTTTTGCCTTTTCAGAAAATCATTATCAAAAAGAGTCCAAACGAGAAAAAAAACATTGGATTAATTTTTTCTGGACCGGAAGAGACCCACGAGGCTTCGGGAGAAGACCAGAAGAGCCACGAGGAGGCGACAAGCCTGGAGGGCGCGCCCAGGGGGGTAGGCGCGGCCCCAGGCTTGTGGGCCCCTTGTAGCCCCTCCTGACCTAATTCCAGCACTATAAATTCCCAAATATTCCCAATATACCAAAGAGACAGAAGAGAAAATCTTTCCACCACCGCAAGCCTCTGTTCTTCCGTGATCCCATCTGGAGGCCTTTTCCGGTACTCTGCCGGAGGGGGAATCGATCACGGAGGGCTTCTTCATCAACCTTGCTGCCCTTCCGATGAAGTGTGAGTAGTTTACCACAGACCTACGGGTCCATAGCTTGTAGCTAGATGGCTTCTTCTCTCTCTTTGATCTTCAATACCATGTTCTCCTCGATGTTCTTGGAGTTATATCCGATGTAATCTTGTTTTGCGGTGTGTTTGTTGGGATCTGATGAATTGTGCGTTTATGATCAGATTATTCATGAGAAATATTTGAGTCTTCTCTGAACTCTTTTATGCATGATTATTATAGCTTTGTATTTCTCTTCGATCTATTGATTTGGTTTGGCCTACTAGATTGATTTATCTTGCAATGGGAGAGGTGCTTTGTGATGGGTTCAATCTTGCGGTGCTCAATCCCAGTGACAGAAGGGGACATGACACGTATTTGTATTGTTGCCATTAAGGATAAAAAGATGGGGTTTAATCATATTGCTTGAGTTTACTTTGTCTACATCATGCCATCTTGCTTAAGGCGTTACTCTGTTTCATACTTAATACCCTAGATGCATGCTGGATAGCGGTCGATGGGTGGAGTAATAGTAGTAGATGAAGGCAGGAGTCGGTCTACTTGTCTCGGACATGATGCCTATATACATGATCATTGCCATGAATCCGTCATAATTATTTGCTTTTCTATCAATTGCCCAACAGTAATTTGTTTACCCACCATATGTTATGTGTTCGAGAGAGAAGCCTCTAGTGAAAACTATGGCCCCCGGGTCTACTTTATCATATATAAAAAACCTAAAAATACCTTGCTGCAATTTATTTACTTTTATTTTATTTAGTATTTTAGTTTATTTATCTATCACTATCAGAATTAATCCTTGCAAGTAACCGCTAAGAGGATTGGCAACCCTCTTATTTGCGTTGGGTGCAAGTGTTTGCTTTTGTGTGTGCAGGTGCGCTTAACGGGATTTTGCTTGGTTCTCCTACTGGATTGATAACCTTGGTTCTTAACTGAGAGAAATACTTATCTCTACTATACTGCATCAGCCTCTCCTCTTCGGGGAAATACCAACGCAGTCTACAAGTAGCAGGAAGAATTTCTGGCGCCGTTGCCGGGGAGACATCATCAAAATTACCAAGTACCTTCACACAAACTATCATCCACTTGCATTTATTTTATTTGCCTTTTTATTTGCATTTGCCTCTAGTTTTCATCTCCCCCACTTCTAAAAAAAAATCTTCCTTTGCTTGTTTGCTAGTTTGCTTGTCTTGCCATTATGTCGTTAGAGGGATTTCGCGATAGTTTTTATAACAAAAGATTGTCTGAAATTGAAAATGTCACTAAGAGTTTTATGTCTTCACAATTTGAGCAAAATAAATTCTTTTCCAAAGAACTTAAGGAACACTCTAGCTTGTTGGATGCCATTAATAAACAACTAGAAGATGTTAATCTAGAAGTATGCAACCTTCAGGCTCAACTTGCTAATACTGAAAATTTACTAGGAAAAATTTCGGATAAACAAACAACTCTAGTGAATAAGATGGCTGCTAAACCTGAGTCACAATCTAGTAATGATGAGGATATTAAAATGATTGGTGTCACTCCTATTGAATCATTAATTAGCAATATAAAACTTGATGAACAAGGGACTGAAGAAGAGTCAACTTTAGTTAGAAGGAGTCCCAATTGCTTGGAGGGTGATAATCTTAATAAAAATGTGAAAAAGTGGGTTTGGGGAGGTCAAAACTTTAAATAGTAATGCACCCACTCACTGGTGCAGCGAGCTGCTATACAAACGGTTTTTACCCCCTTTCCGCGATGGAGTTTTAAACCGTCGCCTTGCATGTGTGTGCGATAGGGGGGGTCTTCCCACACGACCCAGAAACCATCGGCGATAGGGAGCACGCAAGCATACGTTTCGCAGAACTAAGCGTTTGTGATGCCCGATCTATCCCAAACGCGACTCGTCACACAACTATTTGTGATCTATCGAATATCCCAAATGCTCCATCCTTGCTACTCGTGTGTGCTCGCATTACTAGCGCACTCGGTTTCTGTGGTGCAACGTTTACGATGCGCGCGCCATCACAAATAGTTCACGATTGTAAAACGTGTATGATTAGGAGACTATCACACACATTCACTTCTCCCGAACCATATGCGATATATATTCAAGAAGATTAGTTAATCATCGTACGAGTGTCGGATAGGATTACGAAATGCCGGACTGTCATACCAGTGTCGTACAGGATAACTATCGCACATGCTATTCTGTGGTGCAAACGTTTACGATGCGCACGACATCAGAAATAGTTCATGATTGTAAAGCGTGTACTATAAGGCGACTATCACAAACATTTAGTTTGCTCGCACCATTTATGATATAGTCTGACATCACACACGCTTTGCAAACGGCAACTGTGTGCATGGTCGCATACGTTTACTCTCTGTGAACCGTGTTGGATTATGATGTATGTCACACACGATGTGCTTTACAGACCGTGTGCGCCGTAATGACCTGCAGAGCGTATTTTCACCCTAATTTAATCGCTGCTATTTAAAATTGCACCAAATTTGAATTTGAAAGTAGGCTATAACTTTATTCATATCCATCAGGTTCAACAACCAATGCATTATTCGATTCACAGGTACATATGTTCAAGAGTTACATAAAAAAAGAATTACATATGCACCAAATAAAGAATGATGAACCAGGGTTGTATACTTGTACTATTAAAGACGGTAAGGAAAGAGGAAAAAGGCACTCTGGTTGCTGAACAAGGTGAAGCGGAATGCCCATATTGTGCCCTCCTCCATGCAGAAGGCATGCAGGACTCTAGTCCAACCCCTTGTGATGGCCGACCGCCCATCCTTCACTGTCTTCATGACGACATCTAGATAGTCATTGTGTTCTGGTAGAAATACTTTAACCTTTGCATGCCCACCAATCATGTAGTTTGAGAGGTAATCTTGAGTAAACTACTTTGGGAACCACTGCAAAGGAAAAAGATTCAGACATTGTCATCTAACACAACTCATTATGGGCAGTAAAAAGAAGGCTGCAGAGTTCTTACTTACCATCCTGCAGTTCACTGTTGTCTTGGATAAAGTGTAAACAAATAGTTTAATTGCCATATTTTGACCCATTTTACTAACAATCTTTATCAGTTTTCTCACTTGATGCTAGTTCATGAATATCTCATTGCCCCATACGCAAAAAGGGTCGAAGCGCGGATCTTTACCAATGACATATGTACCTAAAAGCACCAAGTTAATATTAGAAGCTAAACAGCAATTGGACAATGATGTAGTACAACACTCCCTCCGTCCCATTATATAAGATCTTATTACATCCAATATACTCACATATTGGATGAATTAACATCTTATATTATGGGGTGAAGGGAGTTTATTACATTGTTACAAATATCGGCCGATTAACTGCAGTTAACTGCTGCTGTGTTGTTGCTGTTGCTGCTCTTCTATGTATATCTAGACATCATCAGAACATTAATGTAACACTCTTCCTTGTTGCTATGTATCCTAGGATTGCATATTTAGACATTCAGTACAATGCATGTTGCTATGTAGCCTCAGATATATTAGATATGGCCCTAGTTAACCTACCGATAAATGGGTTACACATATATTCAGTTAAATGTCTGATTCACCGATTAATCCCTTATCAGCCCCCGACCTATATGGTACCAGCTACCGATATCCTGAACAGTGAGTATATATAAGCCATGGGATGAAACTAACCTCGATGGAAAACATCAGTCGTTCCCAATATTGTCCCGTGTAAGTACATCGAAAGGCATGTTAAGCACAACAGGCTAAACATCAACCAAATATATCGATGGTAGACAACATAATCTCCAAATGATAGCTTTAGTGTGCAGGTTTAAGCACGCTAGTTAAGCAAAACAAGAAGTGGAAAGGTGTGTTAACTGCAAAGTTCATACCTGCACATATAGAACATCACTTTGTGAATAACTGAAATAAACAAGGCATACTACGAACAACCAAAGATAGCAATTGAAACTGGACATATGCTAACTACAAACAACCGAACAACCAAAAACCATTAAAAGAGGCATATGCTCGCTACAACAGGCTTAATAGCAAGCAAATAGTCATTCATATTGGTATTGTTGAAACTGGTATTGATGAAATTGAACTGCAAAGTTCATACTTGCACATATAGAACATCACTTTGTGAATAACTGAAATAAACAAGGCATACTACGAACAACCAAAGATAGCAATTGAAACTGGACATATGCTAACTACAAACAACCGAACAACCAAAAACCGTTAAAAAAAGGCATATGCTCGCTACAACAGGCTTAAGAGCAAGCAAATAGTCATTCATATTGGTATTGTTGAAACTGGTATTGATGAAATTGAACTGCAAAGTTCATACTTGCACATATAGAACATCACTTTGTGAATAACTGAAATAAACAAGGCATACTACGAACAACCAAAGATAGCAATTGAAACTGGACATATGCTAACTACAAACAACCGAACAACCAAAAGCCGTTAAAAGAGGCATATGCTCGCTACAACAGGCTTAACAACAACCAAATAGTCATTCATATTGGTATTGTTGAAACTGGTATTGATGAAATTGAACTGCACAGTTCATACTTGCACATATAGAACATTACTTTGTGAATAGCTAAAATAAACAAGGCATACTACTAACAACCAAAGATAGCAATTGAAACTGGACATATGCTAACTACAAACAACCGAACAACCAAAAAACGTTAAAAGAGGCATATGATAGCTATAACAGGCTTAACAGCAAGCAAATATAGTCATTCATATTGGTATTGTTGAAACTGGTATTGATGAAATTGTACTGCACAATAAATAGTTGCACATATAGAGCATCACACTGTGAATAACTCAAATAAACAAGGCATACTGCAAACAACCAAACACAACAATTAAAACTGGACATAATCTCACTACAAAAGGGGCTCGACAAAACAAATCATGGGTTCCCCCTGTGAAGAGGCATGGCAAAACAAATCATAGGTTTCCTCACTTGTCACAGATGGGCTCCTTCACATGGGAAGAGCACGGACTCTGGGTGCGCTCCATGTTGTCGTAGATGGGCTCCTTCCCCTTGGAAGAGCACGGCTATAGGGTGCCCCCCTGATGTCGCAGATGTGCTCTTTCCCCCTGGAACAGGCAGAGAGGGTGCCCTCCTCGTGGTCGCCGTCGATGAGGTCTGACTTGGTAGCTGAGGATCCCAAGCCAGCGTCACAGAACGTGTCCTTCAGAAATGACAAAAGGGGCTCGATGGCGATGTAGGATGGCAAATTCTTGACAGCGAGCTAGAGGAGATCAGCGGCGGGGCCATGGATGAGATCGACGACGCTTGAACCCGAGGGGTTGGGGGTGGGCCACTTAACCTGTGACATAGCCTGTGTCAGGCCATCGCTGTCGACGACCTCGATGTCGTAGCCGATGTCCATGACATGCCAGCATACTCTAGCCCGCTGATTGAGAGCCTGCGGCCAGTAATCATCATCAGCTTCCTCGGCGGCCACCTCGCCGACGTCGGGCGAAGAGGCCGCGATAAACCTCTTTTGGGCCATTAGCTCCTAGGGCTCCATGGGAAGCGTAGCCGGGCTTAGGCTGCGATGCTCTGGAGTGGGGGAGGGGGATGGGGATCTGTGGGAAAGGGGGCGTTTGGCTGGCATCATCTAAGAAACTCAGGGCGGCTAGGGTATGGAGATCGGTGGGTAACCTGCACGGGCAAACCGGCAGATGTTAACGATGGAGGCGGCGCGGCAGCGGCGGCAACCTTGCTAGGGTTTCGAGCGAGGAAGGGGTGGTGTGTGTGTGTGTGTGTGTGTGTGTGCAAGCGCGTGGAGTTTTTGGGGTGTGTGTGTGGAGGGGGGGCAAGGTGGTGTTTGAGGAAATGACGCGGGTACTGAAAATTTTACTAGGCGGGAGTAAAATGCCGGGGCTACTGAAAATTTGGATGAAGGGATTGAGCAACAAACATCGCACACGGTCCAAACATAACAACCGTGTGCTATCAAACAGAAAAACCCTCCAGGCGGCTAGATATTTTTGAGGGATGCAGGCGGGAGCGGGAGCGAACAACATCGCACACAGTCGGAACATAATAACCGTGTGCTATCAAACAGAAAACCCTCCACGCAGGTAGATATTTTTGAGGAACGCAGGCGGGAGCGGGGGGCCGGGGGCAAACAGCATCGCACACGGTCGAAACATAATAATCGTGTGCTATCAAAGAGAAAAACCCTCCAGGCGGGTAGATATTTTTAAGATTGCGAGGGAAGCCTCGTGGAGCCCAATCTACTGTGCTGAAGTGGGTGACAGGGGCATGGGCGTGGCACACGGGTAGTCTGAGGGAACCGTGTGTGTTGCGTGGCCAAAAAAACATGGGAAAGGGTCAGAACACGAACACACTTGCATGTGGACCAAATATATTTATGAAAAGGTTGGTTTGATGTTCAAATACCCAATGTACAACTTTGATGTGGCACCTGTCTCACAAAGCCCACATTATTGCTAGTCCGCCGCCCCCCCCACTTCGTGTCAGCGGGAGGGGAATCCTAGCTATGAATGCATGCCCCCAGATAGCTAGGTCTGACATAGCACACCCTCCTGTAACACTAAACCTATAGGAGTCCATCATGGTCAAAACCCCCTTTCGCTTCCGGTCAAAGGTGGACTGTGTGCGGGCCCACAAATGTGTGCTTCTGGCGCGAGATGGGTGAGACCACATACGAACCACCTGCGAGTGGCCCAACTATATGTATGAAAATGGTAGTGTGATATTTAAATACCCAATTCACAACTTTGATGTGGCACATGTGCCTTGCAAATTAACCGGACATCCCCGACCCCACGAAGGTTCAGGAAGTGCGAAGTACCCCCCAAACCCCACCCACCCACACACACACACTTTGAGTCGGTGGGAGGGGGCATCTCACCAAGACGTAGTGTAACATAGACCAAGAAGAATCCACCTTGGTCGTATAAACCTCTCTCTTGTTGTTGGTCAAAGTGATGGACATCCACGCGACCCCACAGATATGGGCTAGCTCGCCGATAATCACACAAGGGAGTAGTGCCTGAAGACAACCACTGCCTGCATGTGGCCCAAACATATGTATGGAAGTGTTGTGTGGTGTGTTTGAATACCCAATGCACAACTTTGATGTGGCACGGTACCGTGCTTTGGAACCGGAAAGTCCCCACATGGAGCGAGGGTCCACGACACGTACTATGTATGTCACCCCACTTTGAGCCGGTGACGGGGATTCATGCGTACGCATGCGCTCAAACTTAGGTCTCAAATCTCATCACCATGACCTACTACATGTTAACACGAACCAAAGAAGAAGAATCCACCCTCGTAACCTCTCTCAATGCCGGTCGAAGTGATGGACGTCCACGCGGGCCCATGAATATATAGGCTTGCGGCCGATAACCACGCGAGGGAGAGTACTGTCCGAAGACAACCACTGCATGCATGTGTCCCAAACATATGTATATGGAGGTGATGCATGCATGCATATGTTTAATTTGAATACCATGCACAACATTGATGTGGCGCCCGCGTCGAAAATCATACAGTCCCCACACAGAGCGAGATCGGTTCATGACGCGTCGTGTGCCGCCACCCCCCCCACCTCGATCCGGTGGGAGGGATTCATGCATGAGTACACATGCATGCGCTCAAACTATATTATGTAATCTCATAGCATGACCTATACCGTAAGACAAACCAAAAATTAATCCCCTCCTAAGTCAAATTAACCTCTCTCGCTGTCGGTCCAAGTGATGGACCAAGCGGGCCCACAGATGGAAAGCATCGATATCGCCGATAACCGTGTGAGTGAGTGCCAGAGGACAACCGCCATCGCTTGCATGTGGGCCAAAACATATGTAAGTATGGAGGTGTGTGTGGTTGTTGTGATGTTTGAATACCCAAAATGCACAACTTTGATGTGGCACCTGCCTCGAAAACTGTAAAGTCCCCACACAAAGCGAGGTTCATGACGCGTAGTATATGCTGGTCCCATCCCCTCTTCGACGCGTACTATATACTCCTACCGTAACACAAACCAAAAGGAATCCTCCATGTTGGTCAAATTAACCTCTCTCGATCGTTGGGTCGAAGTGATGGACGACGACCTCGCGGGCTCATAGATGGAAAGCGTCGCACGTGAGTGAGTGTCCTGTATACCACCGCCTACATGTGGCCCAAAGAGGTGTTGTGTGATGTTTGAATACCCAATGCACAACTTTCATGTGGCACCTGCCTCAGAAACCGGAAAGTCCCCACACGGAGCGAGGTTTGTTCATGACGCGTAGTATATGCTGGTCCCCTCCCCCTCTTCGAAGCGTACTATATACTCCTACCGTAATAGAAACCAAAAAGAATCATCCTTGTTGGTCTAATTAACCTCTCTCGCTGTAGGTCAAAGTGATGGACGACGACCTCGCGGGCCCACAGAAAGCGTCACACGCGAGTGAGTGTGTCCTAGGACAACCACCCGCATGCATACCCAAAGAGGTGTTGTGTGATGTTTGAATACCCACTGCACAACTTTGATGTGGCACATGCTTCGCAAACCGGAAATGCCCTACACAAAGGTCCACGACGTGTCGTAGTTCCCCTCACTTCGAGCCGGTGGGAGGGATTCATGTGTACGCACATGCGCTCGAACTTTGATCTAGAATCTCACCATGATCCACACCGTAACTAATTCCAAGATGAATCCACCTTTGGTCAAATAATACCTCTCGATGTCGGTGAAAAGTGATAACCTTCACGGGCTAATGAATGGGCGCATCGCTGATAGCCGCACGAGGGAGTGTCCGAGGACCACCATGCATGCATGTGGCCCAAACATGTATGTATGAAATGGCCGTGTAATGTTTTAAATATCCAATTCACGACTTTGATGTGGCACCGGCCTCACAAAACGGCCAACCCCACACGGTGGCTCACGACTCGCAGTGTACTGCAGGACCCCCCCCCCCCGATACACACACACCGCACAACCACCGCCACTACGAGGCATGTTAAACTTTTTCCGCGGTGAACATATGTGACCAAAGGAGTGTCGTGTTAAAATTTGGAAGGAAAAAAAATTAGAGATCGTCATTCATACGTTTTTATACATAGATTGATTTCCTAGGGATATAATGTGCAAAAATCAAATTTGAGCTACATGCACACGTGATAGTGCACCAAAATGGATTGGAAAATCATATGTGTGTCTCTGGGTGCATGTTTAGTCCCCATGCAAGAAATTTCAAACATTGAGAATCTTGATTTTTAAAATCCAGTAAATCCAAAACTTAGTTGAAATTCATGAAACTTATCGTGGTGTCATATGGACACCAATAGACTGTGATATTGTATTGTTTTTTCAAATTTGAGACAAGTTTTGATATATTATTCTTACAAACGGGAGATTATTAAAGATTGGCAACCAATATCGCAAACTGATTATTTATTCGTACCATGGGTGTTAGACCAGCAATGTACGTGCCATGCTTCGGTTAAGTAATAAAGCGGCAGAATTAATCATCAAAACAGAAATATAATATACGTGCCACCACGCGTCCCATGTGCCGTGCGAGCAGGCGTGAGTTGACGGGACGCATGCACGTAGTCCGCTGCGCAGGCAGACCGGGAGGCATGCAGGCAGGTGTGTGAATTGACAGGAGGCGTGTTCGCTGCGCAGTGTCACCGGGAGGCGTGCGAGTAGCTGTGTGAAATGAAGGTAGGCATGCGAGCAGTCCGCTGCGCAGGCTCACCGGGAGGCGAGCCAACCCTTTGACCGCCGCCCGCTTCGCTCCCACTGCTCCATATTAATGGCATGCCTGAGCCGCTGGTTATAATAGGCGGCCGCACCCCCCATTCTCGCTACACACACAGTCCTCTCTCTTCGCCTACATCCTCGACGCCGCTCACAGTCGTCACCGCCGTCAGTGTATGAGCATGCCACCGAAGCGCACCATTGGAGGGAGTGGCGATGCCGGGGCTGCTGAAGCACCTGAGCATGGTGTGAAGCTGGAGACAGAGGTTGTCGTCACCGCTGACGAGGTCTCGCGCGGGTAGAAGCGCAACGGCGATGGCGTCGTGCTTCCACTGCCGGAGTGGGAGGTCCACAGCGACTCCGGCGACCAGTCCGGCGATGACTCCGACGACGACGGAGAACCGGTTAGTTATCTATACCCATTTATGTGGCAAATATATCCTAGGGTTTCTCTGGTTAGTCCTGCCTCCCCTTTTTGGAATAGAAATCCTATGGTTATGTTCTCTCAATCCAAGAAATCTGAGTTAGATTCGATTGATCCGTGCAGTGTATTTATTGTTTGAATGGTACAAATGATAAGTGATTAATTGTTTCTTCTGTACAAATGATTTCTGCTAAAAATCTGACTAGGGACCCCTTTGGGGCGCAGGATAACTTGTAATCCTCATACTTCTGTCGTTGTGTATTTTCCTTTAGCTGTTGCTTTCGAACATCTCCTCTTAGTGAGCTGATGTATGACAGTATGAGGGTTTCATTCGACTAATGGAACCAGGGAGGAGCCTCCCTGTTCTTCTAAAAAAATAATCCGACTAGGGTTAGTGTTGTTAATAATTCCTAGCCAGATCTTGACAATTGATTTTGATGCCAAAAGTCGTCGGCATGCCAAATTTTGATCCTACTTTACGGCATGTAAATTGGTTTGATGCCAAAAGTCATTGGCATGCCAAATTTTGGCAACTCCCAAATGTTCGCTAGAGATTAGTTTGCATTCCATTGTTCATTGCCAATCTCACAAAAGGTTGCCAAGTGTTGGCAACTTTTGATTTTACCAAATGTCAGTAGCAAACCAAACTTTTGATTCTGCCAAATGTTGGTAGCAAACCAATCAGACTCTTAATTTTGTTGCACTAAGTTGTGTGCTCTGTATTTATGCATTTTTTTCATCAAGATCACTTGATGATTTAGGGTTCACGATGTCACAGGATATATTATGTTTCATAAACTCTGCCTGCTGAATTCGCATTACTATAAAATATACTGACGCCACAATTTTTACTATATGTATAGGTGCTATCTGACTATGTCGACAGCGAGGACGAAGATGCCCAGAGGAGGTACAAGAGGCAAAAGCTCAGGGAGCTTTATGTGGGACTGCATAATAGGCGTGTGAGAACCTGGAATATGGGCTTTGGATGCCCGTTTTGCAACCAAAAGCTTCATCACGAGTATGAAAGTGTTCTGGCGCATGCAAGAGGACGAGCCGTTGGCTCCTTCAAGCAGAAGTATTCTCGCAGGGTGGCGCACGCCGCGTACGCTGAGTACCTAGAGAAGCTTCACCTTCGTGCAGGCCTGCCGGCAGATGAGATGTGGGATTGAACTATGGCTATGTAGTGTCTTAGTTATATGCTTGAGTATTCTTAATATCTTTTGAACTATGGTTGAACAATGCTTGAGTACGCCTATTATCTATGCCTGAGTATGCTTTTATATATATATATATATGTTTACTTATGTCTAGATGTGGGATGAGTATGCAATCAGTCTGGTTGATGGAATTTTATGCTTCTCTTATACCCAACATATGATTGCCCACACCCAGTGGCGGACCTAGAAATAAAATAGAAGGTGTGCACACTTTAAAAAAATTGAGACTATTTCAATTAGCTTGCATGGGCCTTAAAAATCAGCTAATTTTTATATGGTGAAAAATGTTTTCCAAAAATCTGGGTGTGCCATGGCACACCTGGCACACCCCCTGGGTACGCCACTGCCCACACCACACACAGAGTGATGTTAATCGCACACGGTTGAGTCTACCAAACCATTGCCTCCGAAACGCATTCTGGCCTCTGGGACAGAAAACCCTCACCACCCAATTCAAAAAGGAAAAAAGAAAACCCTCACTACCCCCCACGTCACAAAACCCTCACCCCCGCCCGCCACTTCCCCCCTCCCCGTCCCCAGTCGCACCTGCACTCCTCCGCGACTCTGCATGTCACTGCCTATCACCGCGGCAACCACTTAGCTCAATGCATGTCGCTGACGCCGGTTGCCGGCAAACCCCACCGCATTTCGCCACTGCCGCTTGCCGCCGCCTATCGCCACCGACTTTCTCGACACGGCTCGCCGTCGACCCAGCTCTGCCCGATTGGGGAATCTGCGGTATTGGAGCTTTTTCTCATGGAGAACCAGGTAACTAATTTACTGAAATATTCGATCATCTCTTATCCCAGTCTGTCTGCCCCTTTTAATCACCCGGCTGAAATCACCATGGATTCATTTTTCTTCTAGCTAATTCGAGGGTTTTCTTTCATTCATAGAGTGTACAGTGCAAGGAGACATCTGGCCTATGCGGCCTCGGCCAGACAGCTGAGTAGTTGCATCTCACCGTACCAGCTGGCTTCAGGAATCGCACGGTATGTTCAATCTCACCCTACCTCGGTTAGCATGGCCTACTTTTCTGAACATATAGTATATATTGCTACATTTGGATAAAAGGTGCCACATGCAGTATATACGTCAAAGGGGATTTTTCTTCTTCCTATATTAGGCAAATTAATGCTGTAATGTTCTTTCGATTACTCTCATATTTGCATGACATCATGGTTACACTATCTGTTTAACTATAAATTTGTGTCCTTTGATTTCAATTGCTGTGTACTGTTCTTTCAATTACTCCCATATTTGCATGTTACCCTATTCTTTAACAATCTTATCATTTCCTGCAGTACATCTTTTGCTTTGCAACAACAACTGTAGTACACAATCTTGGCCTTTACATAACTGAAGACTCCAGGAATGTCATATTGAACACAAACCATGGATTTACAATCATTGCTTCTGTAAAACTTGATGAACATGGTCACTCCTATTTTGGCGCGGGCCTTTGGACACAAATTTCTAAGTTTTATGTAGTGAAAGCTGGCATTAAAATTGCACTACACCTAAAAGAGCCTGGTCATATGATATATGCTAACTTCCCCGACGATATCATCCGTTTGGACTTTGTTCCAAGTAAGTGTTCTTTTCAAGTATCTGCATGTTGGCTTACCTAGCAATATCAATGTAATTGTGTAGTATTTAAGCAACCAATAGGGATTCCATTTTCTGACTCTGTTAAGTCTGTTCCTACCTAGTAACTTCTAGTTACCAATACACTTTTGTTTTGCCCTGTTCTAACTTAATATTCCATATCCTCCCACTCCTCCAGTCCTATCAGATAGCGTCGCCGCCGAGGAGACTCCGGAGGTGGAGGACGAGGCTGCCAACAAGCGGAGGCGGGTCTAGCAAGAACCGAAAGCGACTCCGGCGGGCCTAGACTTCATCAGCAGCCTCCGAGATGATATGTTGATCGTCATCATCTCCCTCCTCCCAATCAAATATGGCACGTGGACAACCCTCCTTTTCCTGTGGTGGCACCCCTATGGCATTCCACCCCTCTCAACCTCATCGACGTCCACAAGCTCTGCCATGGCTATCGGAAAAGCTTGGACGCGTTGTCCCAGATCGTCGGCAGGCACCTTGGCCCAATCAGAGGCCTTATCATGGGCAAGTTCCATTCCAACGGCAAGGACCGAGCCAAGCTTGATGAGTGGTTCCGATCCCCCGCCCTAGATCACCTCGAGGAGCTCAATTTTAATGATGGACATATGCGCTTGCTGCCACCGTCCGCGCTATGCCTCGCGCCCATGCTACGGGTCGCCAGGTTCATGAACTGCCATTTGCCCCCGATTAATGACGCGCCCGCTCTTTTTCTCCCTCTACTGAAGCACCTCAAGCTCGTCGCCGTCTGCATCCCCAAGGATGACATGGAGCGCCTGCTCCGCGGCTGTACTGCACTCGAGTACCTTCGTCTTCAGGCGATCAATGGGTTGAGTAGCTTCCACAACACCTCCATGACTCTCCGGACAATTTATGTGTGTTGCTGGTGCTGCAACAAGAGATCACAGAAGGTGTATCATAGTATGGTCATTGAGGACACACCTTTACTTGAGAGATTACTTGTAGTTGATCAACAAGGTCCAACAAGAACCAGTGTCATTTCTGCGCCGAAATTGACAGTGGTGGGCTACTTGTCTATCAAATTCTCCGAACTTGTTATTGGATCCACAACCGTTCAGGTACAACATTTGCCTTCTTCTTCTCCTTCTTGAATTAACATTTTTTCTAATTTTGAAGATGTGTGTTCGTCTGTAATCCACAAAATGAACCCGACAAGCTTGACAACGTATCTGCGCACAGTGAAGGTCTTCGCAGTAGAATCTATCGGCCCCAACCTGGACGAAGTTGTCAGTTTCCTGAGATGCTTTCCATGCCTAGAGAAGCTATATATCGAGGTGATGCTCCTTTCCTGTTAAATGTTAACCATAAGGGAGTTCAATTTTTTGGTACCTTTTCCCAAGTTTACAATGACGAATGTACTACGATTTTTGAAGGAATTTTGGAGGATTTCAGTACATTGATGTTTTTTCCCTATAGTGGTTACTTGATTCATAAGGTTACAATCCATATGCATTTCTCCTTTCGATTCATCTGTACTAGTTTTAGTAGGTAAATTTCCATCCACTCCAACCTCTTGGGAAGAAGCCTACGTTTTTCTAGATTGTAATCAAATGCCCATGTTAATCATGTAGGATCGAAGATGGCATGTCACTCTATTCGTGTATTTTAGAAATCCTGCAAATCAAAGAGGCCTGTAGTAGTGTTTAAAACTGCATGTAGGCACTAATACGTTCTCTTCTTTTGCAGATAAGATTAGGCCAGGTAGTGGATAATGTGATACAATATAACAACCACATCGAATGCCTTGATCTGCATCTCTCAGAAATTACTTTGAACTCCTACCGAGGGACCTTACCGGAGATTATATTCGCCAGGTTCTTTGTTGTGAGAGCAAGGGTGCTAAAGGTAATGAGGCTTGCCCTACATTTATTTCGCAAATCTGAATGGTTTGCTGATCAGCGCCGGCGGCTACGGCAGAATGGAAAAGGCTCTATAGAAGCTGAATTTCATTTTGGAAGATCAGCTGACAGAGTAATTGGAAGTCATTATGTCAAGCCCATACATGACTTGTCAGTGGCTGACCCCTTTGCAGAATTGTTGAGGTTTCGAAACGGGTGTTACAAGTTGTAATATCAGTTTGAACCTCTCATATGTCCAAGTTCAGCTAATCAGCGCGGGCGTCTGCATCTGCATGAGCTGAATTTCATTTCTAATATCAGTTTGAACCTTGTAATTAATCTTCAAATTTGAGCCTTCTAACTCTGGAATTTGAACCTTGTAATATTTCGGGATTTTGTGGTACAATCATTGAAATGGCATCGTATGAGACTCGTATATTGGTTGTACTATTTTGACATTCATATGCAATGGACGATTAATATCTGGACCTCAATGGCTTGATTTTATTTACTATTCTTGAATGTGTTTCCCCTGTCGATCTCAATCGCAAACGATCTATATTGCGGACACGACAGCGGTCTTTGACATTATTCTACACAGTTGGTTTCCTCAACTGTGTGCCCAGAATTATCGCACTCGAGTGTCCATCATTACCCGTCTATGTAACTTTGACCTCATCACCCACGGGTAAACTTGGCGCCTCTTCGAGCCCACGCGTGGTCAAACGAAACGCGTGTGGGGGTGCTCAACAGCTCAAGCGTGCACTGGAATCCTCTGCTAGGAACGCGGTGACAAGACGTGACGATTACAGGCCCTTCGGCCCCCATTTATTACAATGGCCATTTAACCCTTGTGTCTCTTCAACCTTTCGATCGCGCCCTAGTATTGCAAGAAGCACACCCACAACGACAAATACAAAGAGGGTATCCTGCGCGGCTCCAATGGCGGTTCCAACGGCTGTCGACGACGAGCTGCAGTTCACCATGCATGCCGTTGTGGACACCCATAGAAGTTTCACAGAGCTCTCGGTGGTGTACACCAACAACCCGATCTGGGTGGAGAACTCCATCCACACTATGGAGTTGTTGCTTGCTGCGGAGAAGTACAAGGTGGTCGGGTTCGACCTCGAGTACACCCGCGCTCGTGTCGGGTCTCGTCACAAGGTCACCGTCGCCTAGATGTGCGTGCGCAATCACGTCCTCGTCTACCACTACTGCCTGGCCACAAGGCCTTGCCAGCGTTTTGCCAGGTTTGTCAACAGCCCCACTACGTGTTCACTACGGTGGACATCACCAATGATGTAAACATGCTCAAGAATTCGGGTATCGCCTACCAGAATCTTGTCAACATCCAGGGCCAATACAAGATCTGGGGCAGCAAGAAGCATGAGAAGGACTCACTGGTTCACCTCGCCGAGGCCATCATCGACCCCAACTACAGAGACATGAAGGATTCCTGCAACAAGAACAAGCGTGCCTGGAACTCGGCCTGGATGGAGAAACTCGACGAAGCTCACGTCTTGTGCGCGGCCAAGGAGGCGTACACGAGCTACGAGATGTACAAGCGGATCATTGACATGAGGAAGTGCCTCCTTCTTCCCCAAAACGGCCAGGGATCCAGCCGGAAGCAGATCAATGTCAAGCGTCATCACAACAAGAAGTAGATGATCGTTTCTCCTAGTTTAGTGTGCATGTAATTGTTTACTTTGGTGTGTGTAGTCACTTATGTAATTGGATGTTTTATTTGGTTATGCAACAATGTTCTTATAAGTATATATGTTGCTGTTGCATAGACAGAGCATAGATGTTGTGCGGATAGAGCAAATCACATCGGCCACGGGCTAAACTAGGGAACCCGTCGGTGATGATTTCATCAATCGCTGACAATTGTATACCAGCAAGCGTTTGCCCACAACACACACGGGTTATTACCAGGAATCGTCTGTGTTGTTATCGGTCTTCCCACACATTTCGGATTACTGACCTGTTTGCCGTGTATCACACACATCTTGTTAAGTTGAACCGCTTCTGTTGTGTTGGGTAATCGCAAACAGTTCATCCGAATGAACCGCATGCCGTATATCGCACACACCTTGATCTGCCTGACCGTTTCTGTTGTATTGGGTAATCACAAACAGTTTATCCGAGTGAACTGTATGCTGTGTATCGCACACATCGCGAACTGGCTGCCTGTTTTTGTTGTGTTGGGTAATGACAAACAGTTCATCCGAGTGAACTGTATGCCGTGTATCGCACACACCACGAACTGGCTGACCGTGTTTGTTGTTCTGGCTTATCGCAAACATTTTGAATGGATCAACTGTATGCCACATATCGCACACGTGTCTCTAATCTGAATCATTTTTGATGTCTCCAGCATCGCAAACAGTTCGTCTTATTGGGGATGGCTTTTTTACGACACCGTTTGCGATTCATGCATCGCACACAGTTTGGTCGCGAGGTCTCTGATTCATGTGTCGCGTTAGCGGTCGCCTGCGGTAGTGACTACTTTGGATTACAAGGACTTTAATTATGATAGTTGTTCTTTAATTGAGTGTATTTCCTTGTTGCAATCCATGGTTAATTCACCAAACGCATATGAACAAAATAAAGCTTTCACTAAACATATTGTAGAAGCCATGATGAAAGCGCATGATGAAAAACTTGAGTTGGAAGTTTCAATTCCTAGAAAATTACAAGATGAATGGGAACCTACTATTAAAGTCAAAATTAAATATTATGAATGTAATGCCCTATGTGATCTTGGTGCTAGCGTTTCCACTATACCAAAGTCTTCGTGTGATGTGCTAGGTCTCACCGACATGGATCCTTGTTCCCTTAATTTGCATCTTGCGGATTCTACTATAAAAAAACCATTGGTAGAATAAATGATGTGCTTATTCTTGCAAATAGAAATTATGTGCCCGTGGATTTTATTGTTCTTGATATTGAATGCAATCCTTCTGCCCCATAATACTTGGTAGGCCTTTTTTGCGAACAATAGGTGCTATTATTGATATGAAAGAAGGTAATATAAGATTTCAATTTCCATTAAAGAAATGGATGGAACACTTCCCTAGAAAGAGAATTAAGGCACCTTATGAATCTATTATGAGGGCCACCTATGGAATTAACTTGAAAGATGACAACACTTGAAACTATGCATTATGCCTAGCTAGGGGCATAAAACAATAGCGCTTGTTGGGAGGCAACCCAATGAATAAAATAAAATTTTGTTTTTAATTTCTGTTCTTGTGTGTTTACACAATTATAGCCTCTGTTATGATTGTGTTTTTATCTTTTAATTAGTGTTTGTGCCAAGTAATGCCTTTGGGATGATGTTGATGGCAGTATAATTGATGTTGTTTGGAAAACAGAAAGTTTTGCGTCCAGTGCTGGAATTTTAATTCTGTACTGGAGAATCAGAAAAATCTGAAATTTTTACACAGTATTTTTATATGAATTGTGTACGTTGTCCTATTTTTTCAGAAATTTTGGAGTTACATAATTATATCTTCTAAATAGATCTTTACAGACTGTTCTGTTTTAGACAGATTCTGTTTTTGTTGCATAGTTTGCTTATTTTGATGAATCTATGGATCGTATCGGGGGGTATGAGTCATGGAGAAGTTGGAGTAGAGTAGCATTATGCCAATATTAAATATGAATCAATTTACAATAGTACCTAAAGTTTAAGATTTGTTTGTTATACTAACGGATCTCACGAGGTTTCTGTTGAGTTTTGTGTGCTGAAGTTTTCAAGTTTTGGGTGAGACTACGATGGATAAAGGAATAAGGAGCGGCAAGAGCCTAAGCTTGGGGATTCCCATGGCACCATAAGGTAATATTAAAGGAAGACTCAAGCATCTAAGCTTGGGGATGCCCCGGAAGGCATCCCCTCTTTCGTCTAGAATCTATCGGTAACTCACTTGGAGCTATATTTTTATTCATCACATGATATGTGTTTTACTTGGAGCGTCTTGTGATATAGTTTGTTTGCTTTTTAGTTTGTCACAATCATATTTTCTGAACACAACTTTTTGAGAGGGACACACATTATTCGTGATTTGTTAGAATACTCTATGTGCTTCACTTATATCTTTTGAGCTAGGCAGTTGCTCTAGTGCTTCACTTATATCTTTTAGAGCACGGCGGTGGTTATATTTTAAAGAAATAGTTGCACTCTCATGCTTCACTTATATCTTTTTGAGAGTCTAATGAATAGCAATGGTAATATTCACGGGTTATGAATTTGGTCCTGATATGATAGGTATTCAAGAGGGATATAATAAAAACTTTCATGTAGATCACTGAATATGATAAGTTTGATTCCTTGCAATAGTTTTGCGATATTAAGATGGTAATATGTGGGATGTGCTAGTAGATAATTGTGGTTTAGTAAGAATATTGGTGTTAAGGTTTGTGATTCCCGAAGCATGCACGTATGATCTGTCATTATGCTAAGAAGTTGGAGCATGATTTATTCTTGATTGTCTACCTTATGAGTGGCGGTCGGGGACGAGCGATGGATTTTCGTACCAATCTATCCCCCTAGGGGCATGCGTAGTAGTACTTTGCTTCGAGGGCTAATAAACTTTCGCAATAAGTATGTGAGTTCTTTATGACTAAGGTGAGTCCATGGATTATACGCACTCTCACATTTCCGCAATTTGCTAGCCTCTTCGGTACCATGCATTGCCCTTTCTCACATTGAGAGTTGGTGCAAACTTCGCCGGTGCATCCAAACCCCGTGATATGATACGCTCTATCACACATAAGCCTCCTTATATCTTCCTCAAAACAGCCACCATACCTACCTATCATGGCATTTCCATAGCCATTCCGAGATATATTGCCATGCAACTTCCACCGTTCCGTTTTTATGACACACATCATCATTGTCATATTGCTCTGCATGATCATATAGCTGACATAGTATTTGTGGCTCAGCCACTGTTCATCATTTTTATATATGTTACGCTAGTATCATAGCACATCCTAGTACACTGCCAGAGGCATTCATATAGAGTCATATATTTGTTCTAGTATCGAGTTGTAATTTTGAGTTGTAAGTAAATAAAGGTGTGATGATCATCATTATTAGAGCATTGTCCCAGTGAGGAAAGGATGATGGAGACCATGATTCCCCCACAAGTCGGGATGAGACTCCGGACGAAAAAAAGAGGCCAAAAAAAAGAGCCCACGAAAAAAATAAAAAAATAAATGAGGGAAAAAGAGAGAAGGGGCAATGTTACTATCCTTTTTCCACACTTGTGCTTCAGAGTAGCACCATGTTTTTCATATAGAGAGTCTCCTATTTTGTCACTTTCATATACTAGTGGGAATTTTTCATTATAGACTTGGCTTGTATATTCCGATGATGGGCTTCCTCAAATGCCCGAGGTCTTCATGAGCAAGCAAGTTGGATGCACACCCACTTAGTTTTCATGTTGAGCTTTCATACACTTATAGCTCTTAGTGCATCCCTTGCATGGCAATCCCTACTCCTCGCATTGACATCAATTGATGGGCATCTCCATAGCCCGTTGATTAGCCTCGTTGATGTGAGACTATCTTCTTATTTTTCACTTCTCCTTATTAATCTCTACCACCATACTCTATTCCACCCATAGTGCTATATCCATGGTTTACGCTCATGTATTGCGTGGGTGTTGAAAAAGCTGAAGCGCGTTAAAAAGTATGAACCAATTGCTCGGCTTGTCATCGGGGTAGTGCATGATAAATATTTTGTGTTAAGAAGATGGAGCATGACAGGATTATATGATTTTGTAGGGATAATGTTCTTTAGCATTTTTATTTTGAAAGACATGATTGTTTATTAGTATGCCTGAGTATTAATGTCTTTATATCAAATTATAGACTATTGCTTTGAATCATTCGGATCTTATTATTCATACCGTAAGAGAGATTACATGATGAAACATGATAGGTAGCATTCCACATCAATTTTTTTGTTTTTATCATTTACCTACTCAAGGACGAGCTGGAATTAAGCTTGGGGATGCTTGATACGTCTCCAACGTATCTATAATTTTTGATTGTTCCATGCTTTTATAGTATCAATCTTGGATGTTTTATATGCAATTATATGCCATTATATATCATTTTTTGGGACTAACCTATTAAGCCAGTGCCCAGTGCCAGTTGCTGTTTTCTGCTTGTTTTTGCCTTTTCAGAAAATCATTATCAAAAAGAGTCCAAACAAGAAAAAAAACTTTGGATTAATTTTTTCTAGACCAGAAGAGACCCACAAAGTTCGGGAGAAGACTAGAAGAGCCACGAGGAGGTGACAAGCCTGGAGGGCGCGCCCAGTGGGGTAGGCGCGCCACCCAGGCTTGTGGGCCCCTCGTAGCCCCTCCTGACCTAATTCCAGCGCTATAAATTCCCAAATATTCCCAATATACCAGAGAGACAGAAGAGAAAACATTTCCACCGCCGCAAGCCTCTGTTCTTCCGCGATCCCATCTGGAGGCCTTTTTCGGTACTCTGCCGGAGGGGGAATCGATCATAGAGGGCTTCTTCATCAACCTTGCTGCCCTTCCGATGATGTGTGTGTAGTTTACCACATACCTACGGGTCCATAGCTAGTAGCTAGATGGCTTCTTCTCTCTCTTTGATCTTCAATACCATGTTCTCCTCGATGTTCTTGGAGTTCTATCCGATGTAATCTTCTTTTGCGGTGTGTTTGTTGGGATCCGATGAATTATGAGTTTATGATCAGATTATTCATGAGAAATATTTGAGTCTTCTCTGAACTCTTTTATGCATGATTATTATAGCTTTGTATTTCTCTCCGATCTATCAATTTGGTTTGGCCTACTAGATTGATTTATCTTTCAATGGGAGAGGTGCTTTGAGATGGGTTCAATCTTGCGGTGCTCAATCCCAATGACAGAAGGTGACATGACACATATTTGTATTGTTTCCATTAAGGATAAAAATATGGGGTTTAATCATATTGCTTGAGTTTACTTTGTCTACATCATGTCATCTTGCTTAAGGCGTTACTCTGTTTCATACTTAATACCCTAGATGCATGCTGGATAGCGGTCGATGGGTGGAGTAATAGTAGTAGATGCAGGCAGGAGTCGGTCTACTTGTCTCGGACGTGATGCCTATATACATGATCATTGCCATGAATCCGTCATAATTATTTGCTTTTCTATCAATTGCCCAATAGTAATTTGTTTACCCACCGTGTGCTATGTGTTCGAGAGAGAAGCCTCTAGTGAAAACTATGGCTCCCGGGTCTACTTTATCATATATAAAAAAACCTAAAAATACCTTGCTACAATTTATTTAATTTTATTTTATTTAGTATTTTAGTTTATCTATCTATCACTATCAGAATTAATCCTTGCAAATAACCGCTAAGAGGATTGGCAACCCTCTTATTTGCGTTGGGTGCAAGTGTTTGCTTTTGTGTGTGCAGGTGCGCTTAACGGGATTTTGCTTGGTTCTCCTACTGGATTGATAACCTTGGTTCTTAACTGAGGGAAATACTTATCTCTACTATACTGCATCATCCTCTCCTCTTCGGGGAAATACCAACGCAGTCTACAAGTAGCACACGTCAAGGTGAACCGCAAGTTGATATGGAGGCATCCACAAGTGGAACACGTCAAGACGAAGGGAATGAGGAAGTGCAACAAGATGATCCACCTCAACCTCCTTCTCCACCTCCACAAGTGAACAACGATAACAACAACAATGAGGAAGACAATGATGATAAGGAAGCCTCACCACAACCTAAGCAAAGGCTACCTCGAGTTGGAGCAAGAATTGACAAGAATCATCCCGTCGAACAAATTCTTGGCCACATCAAATCCGTGAGAATCACTCGCTCTAAATCTCGTTTAGCTAACTTTTGTGAGCATTACTTATTCATCTCTAGTATTGAACCTATGAAGGTAGAAGAAGCCCTCGAAGACCCGGATTGGGTAAATGCAATGCATGAAGAGCTACACAACTTCGAGAGGAATCAAGTTTGGACATTGGTTGAGATGCCTAAGGATGAGCAAAACATCATTGGAACCAAATGGATGTTTCATAACAAGCAAGATGAAGATGGACAAGTCATACGCAACAAGGCTCGTCTTGTAGCTCAAGGTTACACACAAGTCGAAAGTATGGACTATGGTGAGACCTATGCCCCTGTTGCTAGACTTGAGTTCATTCGTATTTTACTTGCTTATGACAATCACCATGATATCACCCTTTACCAAATGGATATTAAAAGTGCTTTCTTAAATGGTGAAATTGAGGAGGAAGTTTATGTTAAACAACCTCCCGGCTTTGTTAATCCCAAGAAACCTAACCACGTTTACAAACTTCGTAAAGCTCTTTATGGTCTTAAACAAGCCCCTAGAGCTTGGTACAAATGCTTGACAAAATTTCTTCTTGAAAAAGGTTTCAAAATTGGGAAAATTGATTCAACTTTGTTCACTGAGAGGGTTAATGGAGAACTATTTGTATGCCAAATATATGTTGATGATATTATGTTTGGATCCACTAATCCTTCTTTTAGTGAAAAGTTTGTAAGGTTGATGTCGGAAAAGTATGAGATGTCTATGATGTGTGAACTCAAATTGTTTCTTGGTTTGCAAATCAAGCAAACTAAGGAGGGTACCTTTGTTTCTCAAACAAAGTATACCAAAGACCTATTCAAGAAGTTTAACATGCAAGAAAGCAAAGGTATGAAAACTCCCATGCCTACTAGTGGACATCTTGACTTGACAAAGGATGGCAAACCGGTTGATTAAAAGGTTTATCGATCTATGATTGGTTCATTGCTATATCTATGTGCCTCCCGTCCTGACATTATGCTAAGTGTGTGCATGTGTGCATGATACCAAGCGGCACCAAAAGAGTGTCGTCTTAAGGCCGTGAAAAGAATTGTGAGATACTTGTTACATACACTAAATTTTGGCATTTGGTATCCCAAAGGATCTTCTTTTGATCTTGTTGGCTACTCCAATTCGGACTACGCCGGAGACAAGGTTGATAGAAAATCGACTTCGGGTACATGTCAATTTCTTGGTAGATCTCTTGTGTCTTAGTCTTCCAAGAAACAAAACTCGGTATCTCTATCTACCGCCGAAGCGGAATACATTGCCGCCGGATCTTGTTGTGCTCAATTGCTATGGATGAAACAAACTCTCAAATACTATGGTGTACATGTGAGACATGTTCCATTACTTTGTGACAATGAGAGTGCTATTAAGATTGCACACAATCCCGTGCAACATTCTCGAACTAAGCATATTGAGGTTCATCACCATTTCATTCGAGATCATGTTGCTAAAGGTGACATTGACCTTAAGCATGTTCGTACCAACAAGCAATTGGTGGATATTTTCACTAAACCTCTTGATGAGAAGATATTTTGTGACTTGAGAAGTGAGTTGAATATCATTGATGCTTCAAATGTGAACTAGAAACTCACTTGGATGCATGCAAGGACATGAGCTTTCTTGACAAATCCTTGATGTCACACTCATCACTTCATATCTTGGATATATTGCTCCCTTGTGTTGCATATAAACTCTTGTAGGTACTTGGATAAACATTATTCCAATAGGTTGCTCACAATCTCTCATCTTGAGCAAGAAAATTGGATCAAGTATCTAAATCTTTGATGTGTCCAAGGAACAAGACACTCAAATGTATCCTTTGACAATATTTGATCTTATACTTCATTCATGTCATTTTAGATACAAATGTTGTTCCTTGCAAATCTAACCCATGTAGGAAGATGGACTACAAATGATAGGATTGCTCCCAACTTCACTCCATGAGCATCCATTTCAAGTTCAACTATATGATGGATATCAACATCAAAAACCCAATGTAAGTACTCACATCTTAGAGAAGCTTTACTCAAAGTCATGAGCTAAAACAACTCAACAAGATGTGAATACATTGAAATGCTTAAATGAAAAAATGGCAACCCCATTTTGAGCTTAACAATGAGTATGGCCTATGATCAAGTGTTCTCACTTGACTCCTAAGTCAATATACTCTAACACAGGTGACCTAGTCGCTGACCCCTCTAGATGAAGTTCTCTTGTGTTTCTCTTGATGTTTGTGTGTATCTCTTTTTCTTTAAAAAAACTTCATCTAGATGTTTTCTTTATCTCTTTTCTTTTGCTAGTTTTCTATCGTCTAGTAAAATTCATTACAAATCTTTGTGAGAACCTATTGCCTAGTGAGTTGAGTTGACAATTTTTTTCTCTTTGCACTAAACTCGGTTACACCGACTTGTTCCAACTCAGAGTCACCGATTTTATTGCTCAAAGGAATTTTTTGTCAAATATTTTATGTCCTTTCTGCTCCAGCTCCACTCATTGATTCTTTCCCTCTACTTACATCTGACATTACATCATGGCTGGCTGTGTTTCTCAAGGACCACACCCACTTGACCGATGACCTTGAAGCTATCCCTTCTTGGAAATTGATGTCAAAGGGGGAGAGAGATGCACATCAAAGCTTATCACCATAACCTCTTCCATATAAAAAAAGGTATATCCTAAGGGAGAGTGATGCATTTTACAAGAGGAGAGAATTCTACATGTTTCTAAGAGGGGAGAAACATGTATGTCTTTATGTTTCTATTTGCTCTAGTTATCTCACCATACCTACTCCCAATATCCAATGTTAGATTCAGGGGGAGAGGAAGTTCCTTTAGGGGAGAATTTCAGTTTGTTTCATTTCACCTTTTGGGGACAGGTCTGCTTCTGAAAGAAGTATTCACTCAGTGATACTCTCTTCTACATGTTATCCCAATCTTGGTTTTCTTGTTGATCTTGTGTCTTTTCTTGGAGAAGTTATCTTGTGTTATCTAACTTTGTTTTTTCAAGTGTATTTCTTCAAGAACATGATCAATAACTTCAAGGTAAGTATGTGCATCATACTCATGTGCGTGATGACCTCTTGCTTTTGCACATATTGTTTGCAAGAAAGTAATCATGGACATGAGGGTACTTCATTTTCATCTTGTTGCTCTGATGCATATAGCCAAGATACATGTTACATGTGCAATTTCTTCACCATGTGCTACTACTATCCATAAGCTATCATCATTTACTAGCTGCACATCAATAGGGGGGAGCTTATGCATGTTACATGTTTCCTTCAAAGCTTTCATACAATCACCTATTACATCTTTATTTGAAGCTTTGATGTATGTTGTCATCAATTACCAAAAAGGGGAGATTGAAAGCACATTTACTCCCTTAGTGGTTTTGGTAATTAATGTCAACATACATGTTGTTGGACTAACACTTTTATCCAGTGCATTTCAGATAAGTTCAACAGTGGCATGGCAAGGACAAGAAGAAGTGGACCCCTTCAAAATGCTAAGGACAATATTGGCAAAGCTTCGAGACTCTACATTTTTGGTTAAGTGATCCAAGATCACATTGAGTCCATAGGAAAAGCCAATACTATTAAAAGGGGATGAGGTTTTGGTCATGACTCAATTGCTCGAGTGCTTAGTGGTATTGCTCCAAAATCCTCAAACACTTCTCCACTTCATTCCTATCCAAAACCCTAAAGTTGATCTCGGTCCCACCGAAACACTCCTATCTAGACCCACCGAGATTGCCATATACATTGCCATATGCCAAACCCTAACACTTCGGTGCAACCGAAATGGTTCTCGGTCTCACCGAGACGGCTTGACCAAGTTGCTGTAACGATGTCACTTCACTTCGGAATTTCCGAGATGAAATTTTCGGAACTACCGAACACATGGTCTTGCCCTAGCCATTGCACTTCGGTCTCACCGAGATGTTCTGTTCGGTTTCACCGAAAAGCCTAATGGTCAAGTCTTTTACACTAGTCGGTCTCATCGAGATTTTCATGTCGGTGTCACTGAGTTGGGTCAAAGAATTGTACGGTTGGATTTTTGGTGCTGCCTATTTATACCCCTCCACCACCACTTACTCTCTAAGAGAGCCATCAGAACGTGCCTACACTTCCACCATTCATTTTCTGAGAGAGAACCACCTACTCATGTGTTGAGATCAAGAGATTCCAATCCAACCATTTGAACCTTGATTTCTAGCCTTTCCCAAGTTGCTTTCCACTCAAATCGTTCTCCTACCAAAGCCAAATATGTGAGAGAGTGATTGAGTCTTGGGGAGATGATACGTCCATTTTGCATCATGTTTTCCTACTGTTATTTATTATGTTTTGGGTCATTATTTCACTTTATGATACAATTCTTATGCCTTTTATCTCTTGTTTTGCAAGTTTCACATGAAGAGGGAGATTGCCGGCAACTGGAATTCTGAACCGGAAAGGGCTACAGCAGAGATAGCTATTCTGCACAACTCCAAATGACCTGAAAATTTATGGAGAATTATTTTGGAATATAAAAAAAATATTGGCACAAGAAATACTAGGAGGGGACCCACCAGGAAGCCACAAGCCTGGGGGGCGCGACCTACCCCCCTGGGCGTGCCCCCCGAGCTTGTGGGGCCCCTGGCAGGCCTCTGAGGCCCATCTTCTGCTATATGAAGCCATTTTCCCTAGAAAAAAAATCAAGAGAAGACTTTCGGGATGAAGCGCTGCTGTCTCGAGGTGGAATCTGGGCAGGAGCACTTTTGCTCTCCGGCGAAGCGATTCCGCCAGGGATACTTCCCTCCAGGAGGGGGAAATCGAAGCCATCAACATCACCAACGATCCTCTCATCATGGGAGGACCAATCTTCATCAACATCTTCACCAGCACCATCTCATCTCAAACCCTAGTTCATCTCTTGTATTCAATCGTTGTCTCAAAACCTCTGATTGGTACCTGTGGATTGCTAGTAGTGTTGATTACATCTCGTAGTTGATGCTTGTTGGTTTATTTGGTGGAAGATTATATGTTCAGATCCTTAATGATATTCAATACCCCTCTAATCTTGAACATGAATATGATTTGTGAGTAGTTAATTTTGTTCTTGAGGAAATGGGAGAAGTCTTGTTATAAGTAATCATGTGAATTTGGTATTCGTTCGATATTTTGATGATATGTATGTTGTTGCTTCCTTTAGTGGTGTCATGTGAATGTGGACTACATGACACTTCACCATACTTGGGCAAGGGAAGGCATTGTGGAGTAATAAGTAGATGATGGGTTGCTAGAGTGACAGAAGCTTAAACCCTAGTTTATGCGTTATTCCGTAAGGGGCTGTTTTGGATCCATATGTTTCATGCTATGGTTAGATTTATCTTAATTCTTCTTTCGTAGTTGCGGTTGCTTGAGAGAGGGGGTAATCATAAGAGGGTTGCTTGTTCAAGTAAGAACAACACCTAGCACCGGTCCACCCACATATCAAATTATCAAAGTAGCGAACGCGAATCAAATAAACATGATGAAAGTGACTAGATGAGAATTCCCATGTGTCCTCGAGAACGCTTTGCTTTATATAAGAGACCGTTCCAGCTTGTCCTTTGCTATAAAAAGGATTGGGTCACCTTGCTGCACTTTGCTACTATTGTTACTTGCTACTCGTTAGGAATTATCTTGCTACAAAACTATCAGTTACCACTACTCTCTGTGCTTGCAGAAAACACCTTGTTGTAAACCGCTTATCATTTCCTTCTGCTCCTCGTTGGGTTCAACACTCTTACTTATCGAAAGGACTACGATTGATCCCCTATACTTTTGGGTCATCAAGACTCTTTTTTGGCGCCGTTGCCGGGGAGTGAAGCACCTTTGGTAAGTGGATTTTGGTAAGGAAACATTTATATTACGTGCTGAAATTTACTGTCACTTGTCACTATGGAAAATAATCCTTTGAGGGGCTTGTTCAGGGTATCTTCACCTCGACCGGAAGCATTGAGAGTTGCTCCTCAACCTACTGAACCTACTAAAATTATTTATTATGAAATTCCTTCGGGTATTGTTGGGGATATTCCCTGACATTGAGACCCGGCAGGGGCATGACCCGGCCCTGAGCCTTAAGGCAGAGTGGGTCATCCCACTGACAGGTTAACTTGAAGATGAACAGAGATGGGTTGGATGTCATCACCAGCATTGAGTTAGCCCGCCGTGCCAGACCCGGGCAGGCGAGATCCGGCCCGTCGAGAGCTGGCCGGAGTCCTGTTTTTGTGGGTTTCACCCAGGGGTGGCCCTGTCAGAAAATTCAGTATCTGGCGAGGACACGCTCGCCTACTCTGATGGTGAGTCATCAATGGAGGAGACTGAGTCAATCTGTCCCCTCTTTGATGGCAAGTTGGGAGGTTACTCCGATGATGAAGTTTTTCTGGGATCCCACGAGCCAGCTCGTTTTGCTGCGGTCTACATGGCTGGAACCCAGAATCAACCCCGTGACCCGGCCGATCCCGCGTCAGGTCCGAATCTGGACCCTGTCGGGTCAGCTGCCGTAGGCTCTCAGAAGACCGGGGCACATGCGTTGTCTGAGATGATGGCCACTCTTGGGGCTCTTTTGGTGGAACCAGTGACTACAGAGAATGCTGAGGCGCGCAACGCGGAGATCACGAAGTGTCGTGAATAGCTAGCCAAGATCCAGGAGGATATCAATGCAGAAAACACACGTATGGTGGAAATCTAGGCCCATATCCTCAGCGAGACAAAACGCTTGGAGGCGGAGGCCACACATCTTAATTTTTGTCAGAACGAGTCAGAGGTGATACATCGGAGGAGGCATCAGAGCTGGCTTCCAGCAGCTATTGAGCCAACTCAACTGTTCAGCTCGCCGCACAACTTGCTCGCCCCAGCAAACCGGGGAGTCGGTGCTGGATCCCGAGGCGTAATTCCAGTCATACCCCAGTTGACTCAGAATGTGCCCCCTAGTGCAACGCAGGAGCAGCAGCCGCCGGTTTGGCAGCAGCAATAGCCGTCGGCTTAGCAGTTGCTGCCTCATCGTTTCCAGACACAGGTCGGGCACTATTCTAACCCGGTTGACAATATGTTGGCGGCGACTCACAACTTAGCAGCAATTCCAATTGAGGGGAATAGTCCGATTGAGATTGAGGCCAGGAACGCTATTGAGATGCTAAAAACAGCGGTGACTCAGCAGGCAAACTACTCTCATAGTCAGCACCGACTTCACTCTACCCCACATCCGAGCCGCAGTAGGAGCCGACATGCCGAGTCGCCTGAAGTTTCCAGTAGTGCGCAGCGCAGAAGGGCTCAACAGCCGCCCCCAAATCAGCCACAGCCTGAAATCTCAGACGCGCAAGTGATCGTTGATGCCGCTCGCGCTTTACAGAGGTCAGAGGCAGGAAACACAGGCGTAGCATACGGGCAACCTATTGTGCAACCCCCACCCGCCTCAACCCAGCCAGCTGTCCACACCAGTGGCATCACAGGCCGGACTATCGGAACTCCATGTTTAGTTCCGGCGTTACGAGACGCACGTATGCCCCCGGATTTCAAGGGTCCTCGTAAAGTTCCTAATTACACAGTCGATTTGGAGCCGGCGGTGTCGATCGAAAGTTATGAGTTAGCTATGGATATGCTGGAAGCCAGTGATGCTGTCTGTGCTCGATATTTGCCTCTAATGTTGGAGGGTCCAACATGTACTTGGTTGAAAAACCTGCCCGCAAATTCCATTAACACCTGGAAAGAGTTGAAGGAACGTTTCATCAAGAACTTCCAGGGAACGTGCAAGCGCCCAACTACAATTGTTGATCTTGGGCACTGTGTTCAGCATGATGATGAGTCAGCACATCATTGGTCTCGCCGAATTGCAGAAGTAATCCACTCTTCGGATAGCATCACAGCTTAGCAGGCTGTTCTTGTCCTGGAAAGAAATTGTAAGTTCCAAGCTTTGGTTCAGAAGTTGGGGCGTCTCAAGAGGAAGGTCAAAGAAATGGGTGATCTCATGGATGTTTTAACTCGGTATGCCGAGTCTGATAGTACATAGGATCCAACCTCTGATGACGAGAAGTCTGGCAAGGGCAAGAAAAATGGTGGTATGGTCAACAGCAGAATAATGGCAATGGAAACAACAATAACAACCACAAGCATAAGAATCACGAGGGAGGTTCTGATCTTGTTGCAAACACCAACACTGGCCCTAAAAGTCAGCGTCAGAACAATGGCTCCAGAAAGCCCTTTTCTGGTAATCGCCCCCGTAGTTACAAGGAGGCTCTTAAGGGTCCATTCCCAAAACATAGTTTTGACGGTAAGCTGGCCAACCATTCGTGGGAAAACTTCTTCATCATGCAGGAATATTCCAAGCGAATCTTTCAAAATCATCACAATGGTGGCAGCAATGGTGGACATCCTGGCAATCCTGGACCCGGCAATTCCGGGGCCGGCTTCCAGGGAGCTGGCTCATAGGGACATTTTGCAGGCCCTGGGTTCCAAGGGAACAGCGGTCAAAATTCTGGGTTTCAGGGGGCTGGTAATGGTGGAGGCAACAATCAGCGCTATAACCAAGGAAATCAGAATCAGGGAGGTCAGTATGGATTCCAGAGTAATCCCAAGCAGTTGAACAGCGGACAATACCATGTATTCACCACAAGTACGTGTAAGCGCGACCGTAAGCTCCAGAGGTGGGCTGTTCTTACAGTCGAGCCAGCAGTCCCTTACTTCCTAAACTGGTCAGAGCAACCAGTGACTTGGAGTCGGGAAGATCACCCCCTCAGATTGATAATCCAGGTGGTCTTGCTTTGGTGGTGGCTCCACAAGTCGGCGGCTACACCTTAACAAAGGTGCT
This sequence comes from Elymus sibiricus, assembly GCA_039707655.1. Lineage (NCBI taxonomy): Eukaryota > Viridiplantae > Streptophyta > Magnoliopsida > Poales > Poaceae > Elymus > Elymus sibiricus. Next base: position 208,662,803 of record CM077676.1, on the reverse strand, counting down.
TATGGACGGTGGCAGCATCATTAATATTCTTTATTATGATAGTTTCAGACGGATGAACTTGTCCGAGAAGCAGCTCACCCCTTCCACCACGGTCTTTCATGGCATTGTCCCTGGCAAATTAGCTTACCCTATTGGCAGAATTTCTCTAGAAGTTGCTCTTGGCACTGAATTCAACTATCGCTCGGAGTTCTTATCGTTTGAGGTGGTCAAGCTTAAAAGTCCGTATCATTCTCTCTTCGGGAGGCCGGCTTATGCGCGGTTCATGGCATGTCCATGTTATGTTTATCTGAAGCTGAAGATGCCTGGTCCAGGTGGCACTATCACTGTCAATGGTACTAGGAAAGTCGCCCTCGAGTGCGAGGAGGGAGATGTGGCTTACGCTGAGTTGGCTTGTGTGGCCGAAGAGTTGAAATTCTACAAGGCCAATGTTGACCAGGCTGACATGACTCCTCTAAAGAAGCCTACCACAGAGTCTGATCCTTTGCTTAAATTCAAGTCAGCATGAGAGACCAAGCAAGTTGACTTTACCCCTGGTAATTCTTCTGAGCAGTTCACCATCGGGGAGAATATGGATCCCAAATAGGAAAGCGCGCTCATCGAGTTCATCCGTGAGAATCGGGACATCTTTGTATGGAAACCTTCTAACATGCCGGGTGTACCGAGAGAAATCACTGAGCACTCCCTTAATGTGGATCCTAAGTTTAACCCTGTACGGCAACACTGTAACACCCTCAGTGTCATGCTACAGTGATCTCATGCTAATGATGCCAAGTCACCATGATTAACAGTGCTTGATCATCAATTGAGTCATATCTCATTTTAAATTCCAGTTCAAATTGAAATTCAAATTTAAAGTGAATTTAAAAGTTGTTCAAATCCAGGAACTAAATAGTTCATAATATTGCAAATATTCCCAAAGCAATTATAAAAATAAAATCAACATTAATTGAATTATTTAAATGACTCTAACATCATGAAACAGTACCAAAACAGCACCATTTAATCCATTTTTTGTTTAACTAAAATTCAAATGAAATCATTAGTTCTCCAAACCTTTTTATGGCAGTGCTAGATATTGCACTGTATTTATGTGGCTAAGTCACCTATTTTACCAAAGTAAAGTGGTGGCAAAACATTTTGTAAAACAGAAAAGCAAAAGGAAAAATAGAAAAAGGAAAAGAGAAAAGGAAAAGGCCCACCGTACTTGGGCCTAAGTCAAACAGTGCGGCCCAGCCCGCCCAGCCGGTCGTCTCCCTCCTACTGCTCACCCCCCCTCGCTCGCTGTCGAGCACCGCGCGCGCGCGCCCGAGCCTGGCCCCCCTCTCTCCCTGGTCGACAGCGCGCCGCGCCCGCTCCTGGTGGGTAAGAGCATCTCCGCGGACCCCCTGGCTCCTCCCTCACCTCACTCTCCCCCTCCCTCGCTCGTTCCCCACCATGGCCGACGCGGCCGTCGCCGTCCGCTGCTCGCCTGCGTAGCCGCCGCTGCCGTCCCGTCGTCTCTCCGTGTCTACGAGGACCACCGTCGACTGCCACGTCCTCCTCTGTCTTCATCTCGAGCCGGGGAGCACTACGACGCCGGATCGCCGTCGTCGTCTACCTCGGGTCGCCGCCACTGCACCGCTTCGATCCACGCCGCCCCGAGCTCCCCTGTCTTCCCCGGGCCTTCCCAGCAACGATGTGAGCAGCCGCATCCTCTCCTCCCTCTCCCGCAGCTCCCCTAGCTGCTGCTGCTGGCCACCACCGTTGTCGTGCTCTGCCCGCCGCCGTGCTGCCATTGCCGCGCTCCCGAGCCCCTACGACTCGAGCCAGCAGCACCAATGTGTTCCTGGCAAGCTGCAGCCCCGCATAGCCACTTCGCGCGCCCGAGAGAGCCCCGCAGCCGCATTTTCCGTTCGGGTCCGAAAGCGGTTGCCGCCACGGCTCGTCACCGGCGTCCTTGCTGACCTCCTCATCCCTCCGCAGCCACCACCATTGGATGCGCGAGTGCGCCAGCTGCCCGTAGAGCCTTCCCGCGCGCCGAACCGTGGCCTATAGCGATTTTCCGGCCAAGTCCGGCGAGCCCCCGCCGCGAAACGGCCCGCCGGCGAAGTTCCGGCGACGGCGCCGATGTGGCTGCCACCTGGCCGCCCTGTGCCGCTGACCGCTGGGCCCCACGGGCCCCAGTTGACCAGTCAACTGTGCTGACTGGGCAGCCCAGTCACTGACATGTGGCCCCCGCTAATTTAAACATTAAAAAAAACGCTAATTAATCTATTAATCCTAATTAAGTTAATTAATTAACTAATCTGACACTGACAGTAGGCCCCACTGACTAATTAACCTAAATAGTTAATCTTAACCTCTCTGTTAAGGCCACTATGTATGACATGTGGGACCCACTGGTCAGGTTTGACCTGGCCCAGCCGGGTTTGACCGCTGACGTCACCCTGACGTCATGCTGACGTCACAGAACACTGTTTTGGATAATTCGGATTTAATAATTAAAATAATTCTAGAAATTCAATAAAACTTTGAAAAATCATATAAAATAAACTGTAACTCGGATGAAAATAATTTATATATGAAAAACGATTAGAAAAATATGACGAATCCGAATAACCTACCCACATACCTGCCACACCCCTCTAACCTACTGAACATGAAACCGTCCCCTCCGGTTTAATATACCGATAATCACCAGGAGCTGGGGGAACACTCCCGGATAATTTCCCGCTCTGACTAACTTGCGTAGCGCTGCATTAGAACACCCCTGGCACTGCATGTTGACATGTCATGCATCCCTGTTGCATTGTTTGCCATGTATTTATTGTTTCTTCCCCCTCCTTCTCTCCCGATAGACCCCGAGACTGCCGACGACACTGCTGAGTACGACTACGTCGTCGACGACCAGACCCCTTCGGCTCAGCTTCCAGGTAAGCAAAACCCCCTTGATCATCCAGATATCGCCTATTCTTCCTCTCTATTGCTTGCATTAGAATTGCTTCTGTTGGTATTCCGATAGCTCCTATTCTGATGCATAGCCTGATTTCATCGCCTACTGTTGATACCTACCTGCTGTCCTATGATGCTTAGTTAGCTATGCTGTTGATCCATCTGTGTCCTTTCACCTTGTCCGTATGCCATGCTTGCTATCGGGCCGTGGTCACTCTGGGTGATGATCACGGAAATGTTTACATATTGCAATACTTTAAACTGTTAAAGTCGGGCCGGCTCCAAGAGTGCCCGCGAGAGAATAATATTAAAGACGGGTCGGTTCCAAGAGCACCCGCGAGTGATATTATGGCGGAACGACAGGGCAGGCGGAGACCACCTAAGAGAGAGGTGGGCCTGGTCCTTGGTCGTAGTTCGTGGATTACCAAGTCGGAGCGACAGGGATCATGTTCGTCTCTGCGAGTTACTAAACACGCCTATCGGATTTGGGTATTTGATCTGAGTTGGCCGCTGGCCATATACGCACTACCACCACGTGGGATAATGGTTATGGGACCCTCTACGTCGTATGTATCAGCCGAAAGCTCTTCAGATGTCACAGTTCAGAGATGCGGGCTGATCGTTGGGGTGGGCTGGTTACGTCAGTTGTGCATACAGTGTCGCGCCTGGGCCCCAACCAGCCACGTAACGTGCAGGAGTGCAAAGGGCGATGGCCCAAGAACGCTTCGCACTTAGGATTTAGACCGGCGTGCTGACCTCTCTGCTGAGCCTAGGTAGGACTGCGCCGTGTCGAGGCCGAGTATTACCTAGCAAGTGTGTCCGGCCAGATGTAATCGAGCGTGCTGGGTAACAGTAGTGCACCCCTGCAGGGAAGTTATCTATTTGAATAGCCGTGTCCACGGTAACAGGACGCTCAGAGTTGTATCCTGATCTGCTACAACTACAAATGGATACTATTACAATGTTAAACTATTACTACTGCTCTCGGGATCACTTTCTCACAGGGTAGTCGAGGAAGGATCCCAGGGCATTACTAAAATATGATTGATTATATATTATCTTGTTCTACTCTCTTCTGATGCTGCAAGATTGCTTCAAGATGCTAGTCTTCGATAGGCTAGGCCTCTCCCCCTCTGTTCCGGCATTTCTGCAGTTCAGTCCAAAGATATAGGCCCATTCCTTTGATACCGATGCATACTTAGCATAGCTCTGATGTAAGTCTTGCGAGTACTTTGGATGAGTACTCACGGTTGCTTTGCTTCCCTTTTTGCCCATACCCGGTTGCTGCGATCAGATGACGGAGCCCAGGAGCAGGAGATCCCCGGAGGAACCTACTACTACGTTGAGCCCGCCGACCAGGAGTAGTTCGGAGGCCCTAGGCAGGAGGCCTTCGCCTTTTCGATCAGTGTCGCTGTTATGCTAGCCTTCTTAAGGCAAACTTGACTAACTATGTCTGTACCCAGATATTAATTGTTTGTATGACTTATGTATTCGGGTCCTCGTGACCCTTGGTTTGTAATATGAAGAATTATGTTCAAATTTGAGTTTAGAGTTGTGTTGTGATATCCTCCCGTGAGTCTCTGATCTCGAGCGTGCACGTTTGCGTGTATGATTAGTGCACGGTCGAGCAGGGGTGTCACAAATACCTCCATCGTTTTAACGAGGAGAGACACAAAGCCATTGGAGAGGAAGTGGCTCGGCTCCTAGTTGCCGGGTTCATTGTTGAAGTCTTTCATCCAGAGTGGTTGGCAAACCCAGTACTTGTTCTGAAGGAAAACGGGACTTGGCGGATGTGTGTTGATTACAAGGACTTGAATAAGTCCTGTCTTAGTGATCCTTTTGCTCTGCCCCGTATTGACCAGATCATTGATGCTACGGCTGGTTGCGAGTGTTTGTGTTTTCTGGATGCTTACTCTGGTTATCATCAGATCAAGATGAAGGAGGAGGACCAGTAAAAGACAACTTTTATCACGCCCTTCGGAGCTTTCTGTTATACGTCAATGTCGTTCGGGCTGAAGTGTGCACAGGCAACTTATCAGCGCTGTGTTCAGAATTGTTTTCACAAACAGATCGGGCGTAATGTTCATGCTTATGTTGATGATATTGTGGTGAAGTCTCGGAAGAAGGAAACCTTGTTGGATGATCTGAAGGAGACGTTTGACAATCTGTGAGTTTACCAGATGAAGCTCAACCTGGCCAAATGTGTGTTCGGCATGCCAGCTGGAAAGTTGCTTGGTTTCCTCGTCTCTGAACGTGGCATTGAGGCTAACCCAGAAAAAATTAAAGCTATCACAACTCTAAAGAAGCCGGCCAACATCAATGCTGTCCAGAAATGGACAGGCTATGTTGTGGCCTTGAGCCGGTTTATCAGCCGGCTTGGTGAGAAGGCGATTCCTCTGTACCAGCTTCTGAAGAAAACAAATAACTTTGTCTGGAATGATGCTGCTGACAAAGCTTTTGAGTCCCTCAAAAAGCAGTTATCTGAGCCGCCCATCCTTGCTGCTCCCCTGGACAAGAAGCCAATGTTACTATATATCGCTGCTAACAACAGGGCTGTCAGCATTGCTGTTGTTGTCGAGCGCAAGGAAGAAGGCAAGGAATACCCAGTCCAGCGACCGGTGTACTATGTCAGCGAGGTTCTAATAGAATCCAAGCAACGGTACCCGCATTGGCAGAAATTGGTTTATGGTGTGTTCATGGTGAGTCGCAAACTGAAGCATTATTTTCATGAGCACCCAATTACTGTTGTCAGTTCCGCACCTCTTGGAGACATAATCCAGAATAGGGAGGTGACAGGCCGGGTTGCTAAGTGGGCCATTGAGCTTAGCCCGCATCATCTCAAGTATGTGCCACGGACTGCCATCAAATCTCAGGCTTTGGTGGACTTCATCAATGACTGGACGGAGTTGCAGGCTCCGGAGGAGAAGCCAGATACCACATACTGGTCAATACATTTTTATGGCTCCAGACAATTGGAGGGCTCGGGGGCTGGAGTTGTGATAACTTCCCCGTACGGTGATAAGTTTTGTTATGTTTTGAGGCTTATGTTTCCTTGTACTAACAATGCAGCAGAATATGAGGCCTTGCTTCATGGTCTCCGTATGGCTAAGGAGATGAACTTAAGCCGAGTCAGATGTTTGGGCGACTCATATTTGGTGGCCTAACAGGTCTCTGGCACTTGGGATTCTAAGGACCCCCTCATGGCGGCTTACAGGCGCGTTGTCACTAATATAGCTGGACACTTCAAGGGATACCAGGTTGATCATATTAATCGCCGGCTTAACGAGGCAGCAGATGCACTGTCTCGCTTGGGGTCTCAGCGCAAGCCTATTCCACCCAATGTTTTCCTGGACGTTTTGTACAACCCGTCCGTCAAGTTGCCGACGGAGGAGGATATTGCTATTCCTGATCCAGAAGTAGCATTGGTGGCCGCTATTCATGCTACACCAGATTGGACAGTGCCTTATCTGGCATATCTTAGCCATGGCGAGCTCCCGATAGAGGAAATCATCGCTCGGCAGATCATCAGGAGGTCCAAATCCATGACCATCGTCAATGGCGAGTTACACAGACGCAGTGTCACAGGAGTTTTTCAACGTTGTGTTTCCCCTGAGGAGGGCCGAGAGATCCTTAATGAGATACATTCAGGCGATTGTGGACATCACACTGGCTCACGGTCTCTGGTCGCAAAGGCTTTCCGGCATGGTTTTTACTGGCTTACAGCTCACGCAGATGCAGAGGAAACTGTTCGCAAATGTGATGGTTGCCAGAAATTTGCTCGCCAAGCACATGTGCCAGCTCAAGAGTTGCGGATGATCCCAATTACTTGGACTTTTGTAGTCTGGGGGCTTGCTATGGTTGGACCTTTCAAACGATCCAAGAATAAGCATACTCACTTGTTGGTTGCAGTTGACAAGTTTACCAAGTGGGTTGAGGCTGAGCCGGTTAGTCATTGCGATGCGGCTACAACTGTCAAGTTCCTGAAAAAATTGATTTACCGTTACGGTTATCCACATAGCATTATCACTGATAATGGTACCAATCTGTCCAAGGGAGCTATGAAGCAGTTTTTTCAACGAGAACATATCCGACTTGACTTAGCGTCAGTAGCACATCCTCAGTCCAATGGACAAGCAGAGCGAGCTAATCAAGAGTTGTTACGTGGGATTAAACCAAGGCTTATGGTACCTCTTGAGCGAACCCCAGGATGCTGGGAGGAAGAATTACCCGTAGTACTTTGGAGCATACGGACTACTCCCAACAGGTCAACAGGCTACACGCCCATTCGCAAAAAAAATAGGCTACACGCCGTTTTTCCTGGTCTATGGTGCAGAAGTAGTGCTTCCAAGTGATATTCGTCATGACTCTCCCAGAGTTACAGCTTATGTGGAGGCTGATAATGAACAAGCTCGCCAGGATGCTCTTGATGCTCTGGAAGAAGAATGCGAACTTGCTGCATCCAGATCAGCTATATATCAACAAGACCTACGTCGCTATCATAGCCGTAGAGTTCGAAGCCGTACCTTTCAGGAAGGTGACTTAGTGCTCCGTCTGATACAAGACCAGATAGGCATGCATAAGCTTTCGCCTCCTTGGGAAGGGACCTTTGTCATTAGCAAGAATCTCAACAATGGGTCATATTACCTTGTTGACATACGTGAAGCAAATAAGTCACGTACCTCTGAGGAGGAGGGCAGCCGACCCTAGAATATTGCACATCTTCGGCCATATTATACCTATGTCATAGACTTGGCAGTATCTTTTGTACATACCTTCATCATGTATATATATATATATATATATATATATATATATATATATATATATATATATATATATTATGATCAATGAAATAAAGTCAGCATCTCTGGATAAGAGAGTTTGTCGTTTCACCTCAGAAATTGTGTGTTGAGCCTTTATTCTTTGATCATTGGTTACTTGGGGGCTTCCAACTCATCGAGTTTAGCTATTAACATCCCTCGTAACCCGGCATATGCCATTATATACTTGGTTATACCTGCCTGTTAGCAAGATGCTACTCACAAAAGGTGACCCGGTTGAACGCTTGCTGAGTCAATCACAAAGGTGACCCTGAACTCATCAAAGTTAAAACACTGGTTAAGTCACGTGAGAGCCGGCTTTCAGAGAGCTAGGACAAACCAAAAGAGGCCAAAAAAGCCTACTTCACAGAAGCAAATCAGACTCGTGCCTCGAAAGCCAGTCTTTATGTCGTGCCTCGAATGTCGGTCTTTATGTCGTGCCTCGAAAGCCGGCTTTTATCTTTATAAGCTTGCATTGTTATGGTTACTCTGTTATATACTTTTCACAAATGTTTTTACATATTGCATATCTTTGCAGAAATAAGTTTTATTATTTTCATTTTATTTATGATATCATAAACGGCAACACGATTTGCCGGGTTGCACTACAACAATAGCTTTTGCTAAGGCATCAAATACCAAAGGCGCTTGAGGTAATACAACAAGTCACCATAGTGGCCGGGTCTCAGAACTCGTTCAGATGTGCATTACTACAGAACGGCGGGTTGCATTGCAATCACAGTGACTGGATTAGCCTACAAGCCGGGTTATCTAGCTATTCCTTCAAAGAAAAACTTGTACTTGGTTTTCCAGCATACAAGAGGCTACTTGTCATTGACATTACCAAATTAACAGAAATAGTAATAAGTGCATGATGGCACCAATAGTAGCAGATGAAGTTTTATCACTAGGCTATTACAGAGCCACAGTTGGGCATATTATCCTCCATGATTTTTAAGGAGTTTCAGGGCTGTGAGCCGGCAGCGCGGCCTTCCGGGTTGACGTTTGCGCCAGAAGATGATGGGTCAGCGAGTGCCAGCTCTTCACAAACTTCAGGGGCCGCCGCCTCTGCTTCTTGAGTCGGAGAGTCGTCTGCCAACCACTGAATGGACTGCAAAGCTTCAAAGATTGAGTCTTCCTTCATCACAGTTGTAGCGTTGATATCAGGGGCGAAATTTTGCTTACGACGAGGGGGAATCAGCTCCACAGGCTTTGGTTCGGGCGGACTGATGCGTTTACCGGCTTCTGAATAGCCGGCTTGGAACTTGGTCAAGTCCAGTTCCTCCACAATCTTTGTAGAAGCCACCCGGGTCTCCTTAACACATCGACGATAATCTTGGTTTGTGAAGGGAGTGCCATCCGCGTTGAACTCCGGAAACCCTTCTTCAAGAGAAGCCGACTCCATTTCTGGCAGGTAGGCCTTGGCGCGTGCAAGTGAGTACATGGCCCCCTGGTGACAAGCCGCCCTTTTCAGCTCTTTGATCCACTCAGGCACAGTGGATAGCTCCTTAAGCATTTCCATGATATAATGAGGTGGTGCTTTTGTATTTTTGACTCCATTACGCAATAAGCACCACCTACATACAGCTGTTCCAGGAACTTATACACAGCCTTCAACTTCACAAGTGGAAGTTCTAAGACATTGTGATTTTTCTTGCCTGATGACAAACGGTGTAAGTCAGTAAGGGTACAGCAATCAACCCGGCAAAATTAGACAGCGTATGATGCATAAGAAGATATACTTACCAAAGATGGCTTTGCACATATCAGTAATGTGACCCTTAAGTGTTTGCAACTCTTGGGTCACTGGTCGAGCTTCGAGTCAGCCTCTTCAGCTCGTTTCACCAAGGAGGCTCTTTCTTCATCAAAGGACTTCTTGGCTTTCTCCAAATTGTCAGTACAGGTGGTGAGAGATTCTTCAAAATCTGAGGACAGCTTTTCTTCTGTCTCTCAAAATTTCTTCTCTGTTGCCACCTCTTCTTTTAAGCTGGCAATCTAAGACTCAGCTTGTTTCAGCATATCCTGCAACCAAACATACAAGTTATAAACAATTATTGGCAATCCCAAGTCACCGCAAGCGGTTGACCCGGCACTTGGGGGCTACAGGGTATTTGTTTTTATTCAAATGTTCAAGTCCCAAGTCGCCGCCGGCGAATGACCCAGCACTTGGGGGCTAAAGCATAAGTCATTTTTTATCAAGACCCGTCCCATCACATAATGATGAACCGGCCCTTGGGGGCTACCATTTGCTCTCAGTTAAAATCTTGCAAGTATATGAAGACCCAACCCACTATTACATAGTGACCCGACTCTTGGGGCTATAGTATGGCTGCAGTTATGCTTACAATACAAAGCGAGTCAGGATTGTTCAAACTTGGAGTGGTTCAGAATCCAGTTCAAGCAAATCTTAAGCAAATTACTGAACTACATTTCCTTCAGATTTGGAGGCTACATGCATGCAAGTAAATGAGGGACCAGTAAAAATTACCTCATACTTCTTTCTTAAGCTATTGAATATAGCTGCTTCAGTTTCCCGGCTCTCAGACAGCCAGGTTAGAAAGGTTTGGTGCAGCGCCTCTATGTCTTGATCCTCAAAAGATTGGAACTCAAGACTAGCCTTCCCTTTATTCTTTATTGGTGACTCATCTTTCGGTAAAATCTTAGCCAAGGCATTTGAAGTCTCCGGAGGTGTGGTGCGGGTTTCTCCGGTGACAATCACGTCATCCTGGGCCTTATCTGTTGCCTGCTCTGCGGTAGAGGTTTCTTTCTATTCCGCAGCAGGAGTGGAGGCGCGAACAGGGCTTGGCGGGTTGTCTTGGAGTGGCGGCTCGTCTTGACCTGCCCGATTGTTCTGAGGCTCAGTATTTTCCATCATAGCATCAGATGGGTGTTCCTTAGTGTCTGCTATAGGAGTAGAAGACTCGCCAGCTTTCTTTTTTATCACGGCTTTGGCAGTGCATTAAGTATATAAAACAACTCAACAGGGGCAACAAATGTGATTAGTAATAAAAGGCAGGATATTTCATTCTTACCCTTTGCTGATGGTGTAAGCCGGCAGTTGGGTGGCGCTAGATTCATCAGAGGAAGGTGAAGTCAAGTAAGCTGAATCATCCCGTGGCTGTTGTTTAAATAAACCGGCTTGTGGGTGACTCACCGTAGGACTTGTCGGAACATCAAGACGAGGTCGGTGAGATCTATCATCAGATAATCCCTCTGACAACTTGCCTGAGCTGCTCCGGGTCTTCCTCTTCAGATTTGCATTGTGCTGCATTTTCTTCAAAGATAAATGACGATCCAAGTGAGCAGACGGATGAGAAAAGGGAACTTTGTGGACCGCAACCCAGGTTTTTCTTTGGCCAAATGTTTCTGAATCTGAGTCAGAAGAAATCAAGGTTACCTCTGCAGTGCCGGCTCTGCTTGTTTTGGTCTGATCCTGAGACAAGTTGGCGTTAGCAAGTTCGATAAAAAGGCGGCCAAGAGAGTCAAGTTCTACCTCTTGTTCGTCATCCTCGTTCTGATCTTGAGGAGGAGTGGCGGCTTCTAGTCCTGCTTGCCACCATTCAGAGCCCTCCTAAAACAAGGAGCCGACTTGTCAGTTAATGAAAGAATAATTGCTTACTATAAAGGTAAAAGAGGGTGACTTATGGCTGGAGCCGGGTTGCCAGCATAAAAGGGGGCGAGGCCAACAATCCCAATCTTCTCTTTTTTCTCACCAAGTAGCTTCTTCGTGGCTTTGATTAATTCTGTCTTGGTTAAATTTTGCGTGCTAAAACGCAACTCGTCGTTTGTCTCACCGGTATAGGTGCGCAGAAGCCAGCTCCCAAGCTCAGTGGTTGGACTCTCCATTCCATCCACGTCCGACTTAAGTCGACCCCAAACAACCCATGAGCTATGAGGGCACTGATCTTGGTATAGATGAGTTGGAATGCCTCCCTTTCTTTGGGTGGAGCATAAGCGTCAAAGTGTATGGAATCCGGCAGACGATCTTGTCTGTAACCCGACAGCTGATGCTTGTTGTTGGGAGAAGTATCCTTGCAATAAAACCAAGTCTTATGCCAGTTCTTTGGATGACTCGTCAGCGCCATCTTAGGGAAATATGAGTTCCGCCTCCGCTGTATGGTGACTCCGCCACACTCTAGGCTGGAACCGTTCTTGCATTCTGTCTGACGATTGCAGTAGAAAAATTCTTGAAATAGGCCGACTGTGGGTTCAACCTAGAGATATACTTTGTAGAAAGTCTAGAAATTGCTCAGGTTAAGGACCGAGTTGGGTCCAAGATCTTGAGGCCTGATGCCAAAGTGGTGTAGGATATCACGGAAAAACTTGGAACCCGGCGGTCGAAAGCCCCTGTCCAAATGATCTCCAAAGACCACAACCTCATTTGGACCAGGAGTTGGCCGGGTCTCCTCTTTGGGAGCACGCCAATTGATTTGGTCTTTTGCAAGAAGCAACCCAGTGATTACCAGGTCTTCAAGCATCAGATTAGACATACCAGACTTGGACTAGTTGGCCGCCTTGCTCACTTTGGGAGCCATGGATTAGTGCCAAGAGTTCAACTACAGAAATAAAGGAAATGGATTACAAGTCGGCTCTAATATGTGATTTGTGAATGCAGAGTTGATATTTACAAAGCATGAAGCAATCATGGATCATTAGAATTTAGAAAGTTGGCTAGCATGGCTGAGAGTCGGCAAAACATTATTGAATAGTGAGCTAGAAGGGGTGTCAAAGTAAAACTACCGGGTCACAACAATTATAACAGTGGCAACCATGGATCAAAGATGACCCGGTATATGTGCTGAAGATAGCCTAGGGTTTGGCAAAAATTTATAAGTAACAAAACTGGATCAAGGCGTCACAAACCATCATTGTTCAGATTCAATCGCAGTTTAAGATCTACAAAATTGCAATAAAGGGAAAATAAAAGACCTAGCTACAACAGTGATGGTTGTGAGGATATTATCGAATGGGATCTATTCCAGCTACAGAAAGGGATCTAAGAGGTACCAAATATGCCGCGGAAGTAATGTCACATCTACGCATGAAAGATTATGGAGACTAAGATCTACCGCTGCATATGATGAAGAATGCCGACGAACTGGCGAAGAACAGTGGTGAAAATGACAAGAGACGAAATGGGGTACTCACATATCCGAAAAAGGGGCTTTTGAAGGCTTCGAGCTTTGCTGGCGCAACCGCGGCGTTCCTAACAGGTTCTGGGGATGACGGTGGTGCCACTGCTGATGCTGTCTTCAAGGGCGGTGAGCTCGAAGGGGCGCGGCGGCGTTGGGAGCAAGAGAAGGAAGAAGAAGTGAGGAGCAGAGTAAGTAAAGGTGAACCCAAAGGGGCCGCCGGCCTATTTATAGGGGAAGTGGAACCCAAAACGGCAGGGGCGAAACCCCATGCGGCACCATAAATTTAGGCTAAAAAGTTGCCTCGATTCCCATGTTGACAAGATTTGACATATCTGCTCGAAGATTCGTTATGATAGCATATGCACATGTTGAAGCAGAGGATGTGATGTCATGATATGAAGCAGCAAAAATCACCAAGTGTGGAGAACCAACGAGACCCGGCAAACATTTTGACCCGGACGAATGGCTTGATAGGAGGAAATGACAGATAGAAATGATGAATAGATGCTGGCTCAGAAAGAAATCTAGACCCGGAGCTTAATCCTTCATGATTTTCCTTTGTCTTATTTTTCACGAAGGAGTTTAACATGGATAAATCCAAGTCAAATTGGGGGCTAATGTTGGGGATATTCCCTGACATTGAGACCCGGCAGGGGCATGACCCGGCCATGAGCCTTAAGGCAGAGTGGGTCATCCCACTGACAGGTTAACTTGAAGATAAATAGAGATGGGTTGGAGGCCCAAGGTGAGACCCGGCGGGTGGCCGGCTCTCACGAACTTGACAGGACGACTCATGTAGAAGGCCCAGGTGGAGGAAACTTCCTAGCTTGGAAGGCAAGATGGATAAGAGTTAGAGTAGGATACGGGTTGATAGTACGACCCAGAATCTTCTGTAAAAAACCAGGGACTCGACCTATTATATAAAGGGGAGCCCCTGGGATGAAAAGACTAAGTTGCAATCCCTCGAGAGCTAGGTTAGCGAATCCACACCCTTGTAATAGAGATTCAGAGCAATATCAATCAAGCAGGAGTAGGCTTTTACCTCCACCGTGAGGGGCCGAACCTGGGTAAACCCGTGTCTCTCTTTTCCGTCCAACCCCATTCAAGCTTCCACGCAACTGCGATGGCCTCACGACTAAGTCCTTTCATGAGGACATCTGCGGTGACAAAACCACGATAGGTATGATAGAGAAACTGCTGGCTAATCCTTATGCAGGAGATGGAAAGGTACATCCTGATATGCACTTGATATATATAGATGAAATTTGTGGATTGTTTAAGGTTGCAGGTTTATCCAAGGATGGAGTTAAGAAGAAGGTATTCCCTTTATCTTTGGAGGGAAAAGCATTGACATGGTATAGGCTATTGGATGATACTGGAACATGGGATTGGAACCGGTTAAAGCTGGAATTTCACCAGAAGTTTTATCCTATGCATTTGGTTCATCGTGATCGGAATTATATATATAATTTTTGGCCTCGTGAAGGAGAAAGTATCGCTCAAGCTTGGGGGAGGCTTAAGTATATGTTGCACATATGCCCCAATCATGAGCTCTCAAGAGAAATAAGTATACAAAACTTTTATGCTCGGCTTTCTCATAATGATCAATCCATGCTCGATACTTCTTCTAATGGTTCCTTTATGAAGAGGACTATTGAATTCAAATGGGATCTTCTGTAAAGAATTAAAGGCAACTCTAAAGATTGGGAAATCGACAAAGGTAAAGAGTCAGGTATAAATCTTAAGTTTGATTGTGTTAAATATTTTATGGAAACCGACGCTTTTCATAAGTTTAGTACTAAATATGGACTTGACTCTGAGATAGTAGCTACCTTTTGTGAATCTTTTGCTACTCATGTTGATCTCCCTAAGGAGGAATGGTTTATGTTTCATCCATCTATTGAATTAAATGAAGAACCTGTTAGTGTTAAAGAAGAAACAATTGTTTACAATATTGACCCAGTTGCGCCTACTACTTATATTGAGAAACCTCCTTTCCCTGTTAGGATAAAGGAACATGCTAAAGCTATGACTGTGGTTAATAAAAGTAATATTAGAACACCTGGACCTTCTGAACAAATTAAAGTTGAACCTAATATTGCAATGGTAAATGATTTATTAGTTGATAATATTGATGGGCATGTTATTTACTTTTGCGAAGAGGCTGCTAGAATTGCTAAACTTGTTAGAAATGAACGAGACATGTTAGATAAGAACAAGCCCGTAGTTGGCATGCCGGTTGTTTCTGTTAAAATTGGAGACCATTGCTATCATGGTTTATGTGATATGGGTGCTAGTGTGAGTGCTATCCCTTTCTCTTTATATCAAGAAGTTATGAATGATATTGCACCTGTTGAGATTGAGGATATTGATGTCACTATTAAGCTTGCAAATAGAGATACTATTTCGCCAATTGGGATTGTTCGAGATGTTGAAGTCTTGTGTGGTAAGATCAAATACCCTACTAATTTCTTAGTACTTGGTTCACAACAAGATAATGTTTGTCCCATTATATTTGGTAGACCTTTCTTGAATACCGTTAATGCTGAAATTGATTGTGCTAAAGGAAAGGTTAGAGTTAAGTTTGGCGATGTATCTCATGAATTTAATTTCTCTAAGTTTTGTAGACAACCACATGAGAAAGAATTATCTAATAAAGATGAAATTATTGGTCTTGCTTCCATTGATGTTCCTCCTACTGATCCTTTAGAACAATATTTGCTAGATCATGAAAATGATATGCATATGAATGAAAGAAATAAAATAGATGAGATATTCTTTAAACAAGCACCTATCCTTAAACATAATTTGCCTATTGAAACTCTTGGAGATCCTCTCCCACCTAAGAGTGATCCTGTGTTTGAATTAAAGAAACTACCTGATACACTGAAATATGCTTATCTGGATGAAAAGAAGATATATCCTGTTATTATCAATGCTAACCTCTCAGAGCATGAAGAAAAGAGATTACTTAAAACTCTGAGGAAGCACCGTGCTGCTATTGGATATACTCTCGATGATCTTAAGGGCATTAGTCCGAGTCTATGTCAGCACAAGATTAATATGGAGCCCGATGCTAAGCCAGTCGTTGATCATCAACGATGGTTGAATCCTAAAATGAAGGATGTGGTAAGAACTGAAATATTAAAGCTTGTGGAGGCAGGTATAATTTATCCTATAGCTGATAGTAGATGGGTAAGTCCTGCTCATTGTGTTCCTAAGAAAGGAGGTATTACTGTGGTTCATAATGATAAAAATGAACTTATCCCACACAGAATTGTAACCGGTTATAGGATGGTAATTGATTTCAGGAAATTAAATAAAGCTACTAGAAAGGATCATTACCCTTTACCTTTTATTGATCAAATGTTAGAAAGGTTGTCTAAGCATACACAGTTTTGCTTCCTAGATGGATATTCTGGTTTTTCTCAAATACCTGTATCACAAGAAGATCAAGAGAAAACTACTTTTACTTGTCCTTTTGGAACTTATGCTTATAGACGTATGCCTTTTGGTCTATGTAATGCACCTGCTACTTTTCAAAGATGTATGACTGCTATATTCTCTGACTTTTGTGAAAAGATTGTTGAGGTATTCATGGATGATTTTTCCGTTTACGGAACCTCTTTTGATGACTGCTTAAGCAACCTTGATCGAGTTCTGCAGAGATGCGAAGAAACTAATCTTGTCTTGAATTGGGAGAAGTGCCACTTTATGGTGAACAAAGGTATAGTCCTTGGTCATAAAATTTCTGAAAGAGGTATTGAAGTTGATAAATCTAAAGTTGATGCAATTGAGAAAATGCCATGTCCTAAAGATATCAAAGGTATAAGAAGTTTCCTTGGTCATGCTGGTTTCTATAGGAGGTTTATAAAAGACTTCTCTAAAATTTCTAGGACTCTTACAAATCTTTTGCAAAAAGATGTTCCGTTCATTTTTGATGATGATTGTGTAGAAGCCTTTGAAATACTTAAGAAAGCCTTAATTTCTGCACCTATTGTTCAACCACCTGATTGGAACTTACCTTTTGAAATTATGTGTGATGCTAGTGAATATGCTGTTGGTGCTGTTCTAGGACAAAGAGTTGATAAGAAATTGAATGTTATTCATTATGCTAGTAAAACTCTAGACAGTGCTCAAAGAAACTATGCTACTACTGAGAAAGAATTTTTAGCAGTTGTGTTTGCATGTGAAAAATTCAGATCTTACATTGTTGATTCTAAAGTAACTATTCACACCGATCATGCTGCTATTAAATATCTTATGGAAAAGATAGATGCTAAACCTAGACTTATTAGGTGGGTCCTTTTGCTTCAAGAATTTGACTGGCATCTTATTGATAGAAAGGGAGCTGAGAATCCCGTAGCTGATAATTTGTCTGGAATGGAAAATGTTCTTGATGACCCACTGCCTATTAATAATAGTTTTCCTGATGAACAATTAGCTGTTATAAATGCTTCTCGTAATACTCCTTGGTATGCAGACTATGCTAATTACATTGTTGCTAAATATATACCACCTAGTTTCACATACCAACAAAAGAAAAAGTTCTTCTTTGATTTAAGACATTACTTTTGGGATGACCCACATTTATATAAAGAAGGAGTAGATGGTATTATTAGACATTGTGTACCTGAGCATGAACAGGAACAAATCCTACGAAAGTGTCACTCCGAGGCATACTGAGGACACGATGCGGGAGACAGAACTGCACATAAGGTATTACAATCTGGTTTTTATTAGCCTACTCTTTTCAAAGATGCACGTAAGTTTGTCCTATCTTGTGATGAATGTCAAAGAATTGGTAATATTGGTAGACGTCAGCAAATGCCTATGAATTATTCACTTGTTATTGAACCATTTGATGTTAGGGCATTTGATTACATGAGACCTTTTCCTTCCTCTAATGGGTATACTCATATCTTAGTTGCTATTGATTATGTTACTAAGTGGATAGAAGCTATTCCAAGTAGTAGTGTTGATCATAACACTTCTTTTAAAATGCTTAAAGAAGTTATATTTCCGAGGTTTGGAGTCCCTAGATATTTGATGACTGATGGTGGTTCACATTTTATTCATGGTGCTTTCCGGAAACTTCTTGCTAAATATGATGCTAATCATAGAATTGCATCGCCTTATCATCCTCAATCTAGTGGTCAAGTTGAATTGAGTAATAGAGAAATAAAGTTAATCTTGCAAAAGACTGTTAGTAGATCCAGAAAGAATTGGTCTAAGAAACTTGATGATGCATTATGGGCTTACAGAACTGCTTATAAAAATCCTATGGGTATGTCTCCATATAAAATGGTCTATGGAAAAGCATGTCATTTACCTCTTGAGTTAGAACATAAACCTTATTGGGCCATTAAAGAACTCAACTATGATTTTAAACTTGCCGCTGAAAAGAGGTTATTTGATATTAGCTCTCTAGATGAATGGATAACACAAGCTTATGAAAATGCCAAGTTGTTTAAAGAAAAGGTTAAAAGATGGCATGATAAAAGAATTCAGAAACGGGAATTTAAAGTAGGTGATCATGTTCTATTATGCAATTCTCGTTTAAAATTCTTTGCAGGAAAACTTCTCTCTAAATGGGAAGGACCATACATCATCGAAGAAGTTTATCGCTCTGGAGCTATTAAGATAAACAACTCTAAAGGCACTAATCCAAGAGTGGTTAATGGGCAAAGAATTAAACATTATATCTCAGGTACGCCCATTAATGTTGAAACTAATATTATTCATACCATGACACCGGAGGAGCACATAGAAGAAACTTCCGGAATGCCCCAGAACCCTGAAAAGGAGTAGGTGTGTGGTACGGTAAGTAAACCGACTCCAAAAATTCCATAAAAACACTTTTTGTTCATTTCGGAATATATAAAAAATTAGGAAAATAATAAACAGTCCGAAGAGTGCATGAGGGAGCGACAAGCCCGGGGGGCGCGCCCTAGCCCCCAAGGCGCGCCTACCGAGCTTGTGGCTCCGCCGTGGACTTTCCTGACTCCGTTTTTCTTCCATATTACTTGTCCTGCACGAAAAAAATTCATTATATATACTTCCAGATGTTTTGACCACCATATCGCAAGTTTCTCCTCTGTTCTTGTTTCGGGCTGTTTTTTTGACAGATCTAGATCACCATGGCGCCTCCAAGCTCATCCAAGGACAAGTTCTATGAGAAGGTCATCAACCTGTGCCTTCTAGAGGTGATGAAACATCCTCAAGCTATTGAGATGCGTGAGGGGGTGCTTCACATCCGGGACGTTCAAGGGCCCAAGAAGACCGGGAGCGAGAAGGCCAGGTTGGAAGCGGTGGAACAGGAGATCTTCAAGTACCAAGGGATGGTGGAGCGCGGACTCAATGCTAACCACTCCATGATCACAGAATTCATCCATGAGCACAAGGTGGACAGCAAGGATATTGGGGACGTTATCTTCGAGCTCAATGACCGGATTGACCATCTTCAGGCCCAAATTTATGATTTACAAAACCAAAATTTTGAGTATGAGGCCAAGTTCAAAGGTATGAGTTTAGCTGCAATTTTCAGGACTCCGAAAACACGTTCATGCTTTTATGATGGAGAGCCTATGCCTTGGAAGACAGAGTACAAGCCTACTTCATCATCACCACCATCACCGAAGAAGAAGAAGACTTGAGTACAAGGGTATGGGCACCACCCTTAGCTTGTGCCAAGCTTGGGGGAGGTGCCCTGGTATCGTATCACCATCACTTTTATCATAATTATTTATCTTAGTTTGATCCTTAGTTATTTCATGATTTAGAAGAATGAAGTTTTAGTATGATTTAGTTTCGAGTGCTTGCTTTGTGATCTATCTATCTATGTAATCAAGTGTGAGAGTTATATAATAGAGAGTAGTTTGAGTTGAGTTGTTTTACTTTTGTTGATTCAATCTTAGAAATAAAATAAAGAGAATAAATAAAAAAGGGAGATCATATGCTAATTCCATGGGGAGTGATGACTTCACATAAAAGAAGTATACTTGATGAAACTTGTTGGAAGTTAACAAACATAGCATTGGTCATTGTTGCAACCCATGAAAAAGTAATAAAGGAAGAGAGGTCTCACATATAAATATACTATCTTGGACATCTTTTATGATTGTGAGCCCCCATTAAATATTCTATGTCAAATAGTTGACGTTGGACAAGGAAGACAACGTAATGAGTTATGTTTGCTTATATTCACATCGAAGTTATATTGTCATGGATCCTCTAACATGTGGTGCTTGCCCATAATCTTTTGCTAGACAAAATTTCGTACTAAGTAGAGATACTACTTGTGCATCCAAAAACCCTTAAACCCAGTTTCATGTCATGAGAGTCCACCATATCTACCTATGGATTGAATAAGATCCTTCAAGTAAGTTGTCATCGGTGCAAAAGCAATAAAAATTGCTCCTAAATATGTATGATCTTTTATTGTAAGGGAAAATAAGCTTTGTACGAACTTGTGATGGTGAAGATATAAAAGCGACAGACTGCATAATAAAGGTTGCTATCACAAGGGGCAATATAAAGTGACGTTCCTTTACATTAAGAGCTTGCACATTCAAAAATAAAAAGCACATGACAACCTCTGCTTCCCTCTGCGAAGGGCCTATCCTTTACTTTATGTATTTACTTTTATGCAAGATTCTATAGTATTCTCCTCTATTCCGTTTTTATTTTCTCTCTTGGCAAGCATCATGTGGTGGGGAAAGATCCATGCATATATATCCAGTTGGATGTAGGTGATCATGAGTTATTATTGTTGACATTACCCTTGAGGTAAATAAGTTGGGAGGCGAAATTATAAGCCCCTATCTTTCTATGTGTCCGACTGAAACTTTTGCTCCATAAGTACGCCGTGAGTGTCAGCAATAATAGAAGACTAAATGATAGTTGAGTATGTGAACTTGCTAAACAAATCTCTTACATAGACTCTTTCTGATAATATGATGAATTGCAATTGCTTCAGTGACCGAGATCATAGTTTGTTAGTTTTCAATACGGTTTATGGTTCATACTTTATCTTGTGGACGAATTGTCAGTTATTCATGAGAAGTTTTATGACGATATATTGCTGTTATGATAATGATCATGATGCTTTCATGTTCATATTTTGTTTTATCGACACCTCTCTCTCTAAACATGTGGTCATGATTATCGATTTTTGGTTTTCGCTTGGGGACAAGCGAGGTCTAAGCTTGGGGGAGTTGATACGTCCATTTTGCATCATGTTTTCCTACTATTATTTATTATGTTTTGGGTCATCATTTCACTTTATGATACAATTATTGTGCCTTTTCTCTCTTGTTTTGCAAGTTTCACATGAAGAGGGAGATTGCCGGCAGCTGGAATTCTAGACCTGAAAGGGCTACAGCAGAGATAGCTATTCTGCACAACTCCAAATGACCTGAAAATTTATGGAGAATTATTTTGTAATATATAAAAAATATTGGCGGAAGAAATACCAGGAGGGGACCCACCAGGAAGCCACAAGCCTGGGGGGCGCGACCTACCCCCCTGGGCGCGCCCCCCGAGCTTGTGGGGCCCCTGGCAGGCCTCCGAGGCCCATCTTCTACTATATGAAGCCATTTGCCCTAGAAAAAATCTAGAGAATACTTTCGGGATGAAGTACCGCCGTCTGGAGGCGGAACCTGGGCAGGAGCACTTTTGCTCTCTGGCGGAGCGATTCCGCCGGGGATACTTCCCTCCGGGAGGGGGAAATCGAAGCCATCGACATCACCAATGATCCTCTCATCATGGGAGGACCAATATTAATCAACATCTTCACCAGCACCATCTCATCTCAAACCCTAGTTCATCTCTTGTATTCAATCTTTGTCTCAAAACCTCAGATTGGTACCTGTGGGTTCCTAGTAGTGTTGATTACATCTCGTAGTTGTTGCTGGTTGGTTTATTTGGTGGAAGATTATATGTTCAGATCCTTAATGATATTCAATACCCCTCTGATCTTGAACATGAATATGATTTGTGAGTAGTTACTTTTGTTCTTGAGGACATGGGAGAAGTCTTGTTATAAGTGATCATGTGAATTTGGTATTCGTTCGATATTTTGATGATATGTATGTTGTTGCTTCCTTTAGTGGTGTCATGTGAACGTCGACTACATGTCACTTCACCATACTTGGGCCTAAGGGAAGGCATTGTGGAGTAATAAGTAGATGACGGGTTGCTAGAGTGACAGAAGCTTAAACCCTAGTTTATGCGTTATTCCGTAAGGGGCTGTTTTGGATCTATATGTTTCATGCTATGGTTAGATTTATCTTAATTCTTCTTTCGTAGTTGCGGATGCTTGCGAGAGGGGGTAATCATAAGAGGGTTGATTTTTCAAGTAAGAACAACACCCTAGCACCGGTCCACCCACATATCAAATTATCAAAGTAGCGAACGCGAATCAAATAAACATGATGAAAGTGACTAAGTGAGAATTCCCATGTGTCCTCGAGAATGCTTTGCTTTATATAAGAGACCGTTCCGGCTTGTCCTTTGCTATAAAAAGGATTGGGCCACCTTGCTGCACTTTGCTACTATTGTTACTTGCTACTCGTTACGAATTATCTTGCTACAAAACTATCAGTTACCACTACTTTCAGTGCTTGCAGAAAACACCTTGCTGAAAACCGCTTATCATTTCCTTCTGCTCCTCATTGGGTTCGACACTCTTACTTATCGAAAGGACTATGATTGATCCCCTATACTTGTGGGTCATCAGGAGATTATCATTTGAAGCACAAGAGCAAGGAGTTCATCATCAACAACACCATCTATTACCTTTTGGAGAGTGGTGTCTCCTAGATTGGTTAGGTGTCACTTGGGTGCCTCCAAGATCATGTGGAGTTGAACCAAGGAGTTTGTAAGGGCAAGGAGATCGCTTACTTCGTGAAGATCTACCTGAGTGAGGCTAGTCCTTCGTGGACGTAAGCTATGGTGGAATAGGCAAGGTTGCTTCTTCGTGGACCCTTCGTGGGTGGAGCCCTCCGTGGACTCGCACAACCGTTACCCTTCGTGGGTTGAAGTCTCCATCAACGTGGACGTACGATAGCACCACCTATCGGAACCACGCCAAAAACCACCGTGTCTTCATTGCGTTTGATCTTCTCTTCTCTACCCCATTACTTTTCGCACAATTGCATGCTTTACTACTTCCACTGCTTTATCTCTAGATATGCATGTGTAGGAAGTCTTGGTGATATCTTAACTATGCCAAAATCTTCCTAAATTCCAAGAGAATTAAAAACTGCACCTTTGGACTGGTTAAGGGCCTATTCACCCCCCTCTAGACCTATCTTCTCGACCCTACAACAACAAAGTTATCAAATTCATCCAAGCATTGACTAGGAGATTTATTGTATGGAATATCACCTTCATCAAATCTACGAAGAGAATTTACCTCTACTACTTGTGTCAGGATATCAAGTCCATGTATTTCTTCAATACGTGGTAGATTCTTAACATCTTCAGATTTAATACCCTTTTCTTGCATAGATTTCTTTGCTTCTTGCATATCTTCTGGACTGAGGAATAGAATACCTCTCTTCTTCGGAGTTGGTTTAGGTGGTGGTTCAGGAAGTGCCCAATCATCGTCATTCCTCAATATATTATTTAGTAATTCCTGGGCCTGTTCAATAGTTCGTTCCCTGAAAACACAACCAGCACAACTATGTAGGTAGTCCCTAGAAGCATCGGTTAGTCCATTGTAAAAGATATCAAGTATTTTATTTTGCTTAAGAGGATGATCAGGAAAAGCATTAAGTAATTGGAGAAGCCCCCCCCCCAAGCTTGAGGGAGATTCTCTTCTTCGAATTGCACAAAGTTATATATTTCCAATAAGGCAGCTTGTTTCTTATGAGCAGGGAAATATTTTTCAGAGACGTAATATATCATATCCTGGGGACTACACACACAACCAGGAGCAAGAGTATTGAACCATTCTTTAGCATCACCCTTTAATGAGAAAGGAAGCAACTTAAGAATATAGTAATAGCGAATTTTTTCCTCATGAGCAAATAGGATGGTGCTACTTGTGAGCTGTGTTGGGATTTTCCCCGAAGAGGAGAGGAGATGCAGCACAGTAGAGATAAGTATTTCCCTCAGTGAGAACCAAGGTATCAATCCAGTAGGAGAATCATGCAAAGCCTCGTGAACAGCACCTGCACACACAAAACCAAATACTTGCACCCAACGCGGGCAAGAGGGTTGTCAATCCCCTTGAACTCGTTACTTGCAAGGATTAAATCTCGTAGTGGTAGATAGATAAATTGCAAAAGAAAATAAAAGAAAGAAAATTGCAGCAAAGTATTTTTAGTTTTCTTTTTATGATTAAAGTTGACCCGGGGGGCATAGTTTTCACTAGAGGCTTCTCTCTCGAACACATATCATACGGTGGGTAGACAAATTACTGTTGGGCAATTGATAGAAAAGCGCATAGTTATGACAGATTCATGGCAATGATCATGTATATAGGCATCACGTCCGAGACAAGTAGGCTGACTCCTGCCTGCATCTACTACTATTACTCCACCCATCGACCGCTGTAACATCCCAAAATTCTAAATTTTGGAATGTTATATTAATTAAATAAATATGATTGATTGTTTGATTGTTTGTTTGATTGATTGACTGAAAGTGAGTGAAATTGGAAACTTTTTGAAAGTTTAATGAGAGGGAATGAAATGACTTTCCCAAAACTTTCACTTTGCATTTTGAACTCTGTGAATTCAAATTCATTTCAATACAAAACCCTGGAGTGAAGATGACATGACTTCTTCCATTTAAATGAAAAGGGTTTTGAAAGAATTTGAATTCCATCTGAAAATATTTCAAATTCAGAAACTTTATGCAACTCAATGATTTTGATGGGAGAGGATAAAATGACTTCTTCAAATTATATGAAATATGAGTTGGAAGTTTAAAAGAAGGATTTGAGAGTGGTTTGAAATTCAAATTCAAACTCAATTAGGAGTTATTTGGTTTTTATTCAAATTATTTTCTCCAAAAATAAAATATATGGAAAAGTGCAGAAAACTGAATTTGAAATCATTTTGGTATTTTAAAATAGTTTTATTTGATTTTTAAATGTAACAGTAGCACTGTTTGCATTTTTTGAATTTTTGTGGAGTTTATTTGAATTTGAAAAAACAGTTCTTGGTTTAGGATTTCTTTTTCTGAAAATTATGATATATAATATGCCTATATAAAGTTTTTATTTATTTTGTCTCTTTCTCTTTTTGTTCTCTGTTAAAAAAGAAAAAGGGAAAACGTTTTTTTTTAAAGAAAAGGCCCAGCCGCCAGGCTAGCGCTAACCGCCGGCCCAGCTAGCCGAAACGGCCCATGGCCTTCTCCCCGCGCGCGAAACGTTTCGCTTCGGTCGCCCGACCCCTCCTCTCTCTCTCACTCTCATCTCTCCCTCACTGACCGACGGGCCCACGCCCTTCTTCCTCCTCCCGCAAGAATCGGGCAGAGCCCTGCCCAAGCACGCCGACGCCGCCGCGTCCGATCTTCGCGGGATTCGATCTCCGCAGCCCCTTTCGCAAGATTTGCCCCTATAAATACTCCCCTACTCCTCCTCGCCTGATTTTCGCAAAAACCTGGATCTCCCGAGCCCTAGAGCTCCGTCCCGATCTCGCCGGAGTTCTCTGCCCGGAGCTCCATTGCCGCATGATTCCGGCGACTGTAAGGCACCTCGAGCACCCCTGTCCCTCTGTTTCTTTCTCCCTTGATGCGACGCATCTCCTGACACCTTTATCTCGCGCAGACTTCCACGGGAACGAGTACCTCGACGCCTCCCGCATCTCGCCGGTGCCACCCGAGCTCCAGTCGCACGTGGCCATGGCCACAGGCCGTCCCCGAAGATGTTTTGGTCACCGACGGGATCGCCGTGACGCTCTGAACCCCTCCGCGATCTCCATCGACGCCGAGGAACACTAGAGGCGACGTCCGCATCGAACAGAGGCCAGCGCCGCCGTCATCTCCAAGTCCGGCGACCAGCTTCTCTGTTTTCCGGTGAGCATCGATCTCGACCGTTCGATTATAGACGTAGGGCATAGATTAGATCGGACTAGTTTTTTTATAGTTCAAACCGTTTTTTGTTAAATAGCAGGCGTCCGCCGTTTGGAGCCAGCAGCGAACACCCCATAGCCGTCCGATCTAGATCGAACCATCAGCCTAGATCTGTTTTTTTATTAAGCCGCAGCCACCGAATACCCTAAGCTTCGGCCACCCGCCCGCAGAGAACAACGCCAACCAACCCCAGTTCGCCACGTAGCCCACTGACCGGCCCGTAGTGTTTTCCTTTTTTCTGTTTTTGTTTTCTTTTTCAGAATAATTCTGATTTCAGAATTGCTATATCTTTTACGTTTTTAATCCAAATGGTGTGATTACTTTTGCATTAGTTTTATAATTTCGTCTAGTTTCTGTAGATACCAAGTTTGGCCATGTTTGAAAATTTTAAATTTGAATTTGCATGAATTTTTTCAAATCACTATTTTGGCCATAACTTGAGTTTAAAATTTTATTTTTGTGTGATTCTTTTTGCTCCTGGTCACTAGGACTTTTGTCTATCCAGTAGAAGTTACAAATTTAAGTTTTATTTTATTTAAAATTAGATTAGAGCCAAAACAGTACTGTTTAGTAGTGATCTTATTTATTTTCTTTTCCTTTAGTTTTTATTTGTTTTTAATTAAAACTTTTTGTCACTTTTGACAAATTTAGTTTTGTTTCTGTTAGTGAATAGTAGACAATTTTTTTTCTTTAGTTTTGCACTAAAACTTGTATAGGTCATAAATAGGGTCTTATAAAGGCTTTTTATTTGTTTCTTTTTGGAAATAAAACTTTATGAAAATTTCCTTCTGTTTATTTATTTGTTTTAGTCTTTCTTTTTTGTTAAGTTATTAGTTTAGTGATTTTCTTTGCTGTTAAATTTATATTTAGGACAAAACTATTTTGATGGTTGTGGCAAAGTCATAGAGTTTTGCGAGTAGTTTTCTTTAGTGATTTTCTTTTTGGGAATCTTCCTTTGGCCTTTATTTGGTTTTCTTATCGATTTAATTATTAATTTATTTGTTGCCTTTATTGATTGAGTGCTACTATGATTGATATAATTGATTGCTAGAGTGTTTGCTTATGTGAATACTATGTTTGATTATATAGATATTCTCGGAGTGACGAATAGTTTATCAAGTTTCCGAGAGCGTTATTATCTTCATCAACTTACCAGGCAAGTTCACTTTGACCATTTTATTCATACCTATGTTTTCATTGCATTTACCGACACCATTCAACAATCCCTCTAGTAGTGATATTGAATTCTTGTAGTTGAGTAGAATGCATGAGGTAGGAACCCACCACCCTGTTATCAAGCCCCGGGACGTCATTTATTTTAATGCTACGCTATAGTAGACGGGGTTGGTATGAGTGTTCGGGAGAGGTGTGAGAATGGAGGACTCTACGTCAATGATGACAACTTCATGATGGCAATTTCAAGACCGGCATTCTTCAAGGCCTGCATCTTCAAGGCCTCAAGATTTCGAGACTCGAGACAAGATTCTATACACACTACTGGGTGAAGGATGGATTTGATGGGCACCCTGGAGTAACCAGTGGATGGCCGGGATACATGGAGAAGCGCCATGACATCTTGCGGAAAGCTTCACCCAGACTCAAAGAGACAAAAGAATACTTCATGCCCGAAAGCTTACCTGTGCAACCGCAAGTCATTGTGGGCTCTGGCTTGGTTGACCTTAGTTGTGACTCTGTCTGGGACGGTGCTAGCAGATGTAGAACTACGGTAGGATTGGATGAGCACCGGACAGTGGTCAGGGGAACTCTTCGGAAGACCATGTTTCGGTCGTCTTGTTCTCAAACACCCTGAATTGCGAGAACGTAAAGAGAGGGATCGAATCTTGTGGGTAAAGTGCACAACACTCTGCAGAGTTAAAACCTAATCGATTAGCCATGTCCCCGGTTACGGACAATTTGAGCCTCTGGACTTGGATCTATCTTTGAACTCTCAACACCGGATTGATAATTAATTGTGGGCAACTTATAAGTGTTTTGGGCTATGAGGCATCGGTTGGCGGAACCATGTCGTAGTAGATAACTCTGTAGTAATGATTCCTTGACTATCCTTTGTTGCAGGGAAAATAAAACCAACTTTTACGCAAACAAAACTCAGACACAGAGCCACAAAGCCATATTGCATATAGAATAGTTTTATCATCTGTTTCTCTGATTTGTGATATTGCCGGTACATTCAATGTACTGACCTACACGGCTGCAACATATCATATTGCAGGATTTTCTAGGACGAGTGAGTTTCATTGTAGGGTTACGGTCTACACTCAACCTGCCGATGGCGTTGATGGGACTCCACACCCGTTTGTTTGTTTCCGCTGAGACTTATGAGGTATATATCAGTATTACGTTATTTATACATGTGATTGCACTTTGATATATACGTTGATGTACTATGTGTGTGCCAGCATACTGATCCAGGGATGGCACAGATACACAGAGGCTTGACCGTTTGAGGTTGGGTCGCTACAACCGCTATCCAGCATGCATCTAGGGTATTAAGTTAATGAAAACGGAGTAACGCCTTAAGCAAGATGACATTATGTAGACAAAGTAAAACCAATCAATATGAATAAATCCCATCGTTTTACCCTTAATGGCAACAATACAAATACGTGTCTTGTCCCTTTCTGTCACTGGGATATAGAGCACCGCAAGATTGAACCCATTACAAAGCACCTCTACCACTGATGATAAATCAATCTAGTTGGCCAAACAAAATGGATAGATCGGAGAGAAATACTGTCGGTTCTAAATCCGGCATATCTCGTAGCAGGGGTCCTAAGCTAGGCGTCTTGGAGCGATGGTAACATGGACACAGGATTTTACCCAGGTTCGGGCTCTCTCAAAGAGATAATACCCTACGTCCTGCTTTTGATTGTATTCATATGGGGTGTAGTACAAAGTACATGTATCTACCACGAGATTGCTCTAATGAATATGAGTTCAACTATTGACTAGCCTGGCCTCGGTTTATATAATGCACCAGAGGCCTAGGGTTTAGGAGAGTCGTCATCTTGGGTGCCAAGTCTTGTGGAATCTTCCTTATTATTCGTCAGGGGCTGCCCGAAGTGGCCCATGATTGAACCGCCATAGGGGTCCTCGGCCCGATCCACCTGGTCGGGAGACAATGTGATGAGTACCCCTTAGTCCAGGACACCATCAGTAGCCCCTTGAACTGGTCTTCAAATTGGGGACGCTCCTCGGTTCTTCCGAACTGTTCTTCATCTTTGGCCGTCGGTCTTGAAAACTGGTTCAACAAATCTTCCCATCTTCGATCTTGAGGATCGCCGAGGTGTATCCGAAGAGTTTACCCGTCGAGCATCCAAGGAATTTTTACGTCGGGCGTCCGAGGAACCCCTTTAAATTCTTGGCCTTTATCAATGCCTCGTTATTTTTACGCCGCACCTCGGGTTCAAAGTTTTTCCCCGTGCAGCGGTGTCCTCTTGCAACCGAGCTCGAACGCTGGACTGCATCCGAGGTGTCTTTTTGCAGCCGAGCTCTAACACCAATCGGCATCCGAGGTGTCATAGATTACCTCGATCTAAAAAAAGTTTGAAGGATTTCAATCGAGCTTAATGCCGGAAAAGTCCTCTAGGGAGCCAGCCACTCGCATCCAAGCTTTATGCCAGACTGCTTCCAAAGTGGTGCACCACCTCGGACTTGGGCTGATTTTTTGTGGATATTTTTTTCCGATTGGTGCAATTTATTCTCTGCCGA
Organism: Elymus sibiricus; assembly: GCA_039707655.1. Taxonomy (NCBI): domain Eukaryota; kingdom Viridiplantae; phylum Streptophyta; class Magnoliopsida; order Poales; family Poaceae; genus Elymus; species Elymus sibiricus. The sequence continues at coordinate 208,633,099 of CM077676.1, read as the reverse complement.
GATATATAGCCAGTAGCCCTCAAGGTGTGTGTCGGCCAAAAATCCGAGATGCACCTGAAGGAAAACATAAAACCGCTGATCCCAGTAGCCCCTGAGACTCAGGTCGATTCACGAAATCGGACTGAGGATCAACTCCTAGCTCGGCAACATAATTAGGAATGGAAACGCGGTGTGCATAGTCCTCGAGACTCAGGTTGGGTGCGGCCGACTGATGTCTACTACACAACTTGTTCTTGTAGACTCGTGTTGGGCCTCCAAGTGCAGAGGTTTGTAGGACAGTAGCAATTTTCCCTTAAGTGGATGACCTAAGGTTTATCAATCCATGGGAGGCGTAGGTTGAAGATGGTATCTCTCAAACAACCCTGCAACCAAATACAAGAAATCTCTTGTGTCCCCAACACACCCAATACAATGGTAAATTGTATAGGTGCACTAGTTCGACGAAGAGATGGTGATAAAAGTGTAGTATGGATAGTAGATATAGGTTTTTGTAATCTGAAAATATAAAAACAGCAAGGTAGCAAGTAACAAAAGTGAGCACAAACGGTATTGCAATGCTTAAAAACAAGGCCTAGGCTTCATACTTTCACTAGTGCAATCTCTCAACAATGCTACCATAATTGGATCATATAACCATCCCTCAACGTGCGATAAAGAATCACTCCCAAGTTCCTATTAGCGGAGAACATAAGATAGAAATTGTTTGTAGGGTACGAAACCACCTCAAAGTTATTCTTTCCGATCGATCTATTGAGCTATTCCTATAAGTGTCACAAACAGCCCTAGAGTTCGTACTAAAATAACACCATATGATACACATCAACCAACTCTAATGTCACCTAGATACTCCAGTGTCACCACAAGTATCCGTGAGTTGATTATACGATATGCATCAAACAACTTCATAATCATAATATTCAATCCACACAAAGAACTCCAAGGAGCACCCCAAAGTTTCTATCGGAGAAAAGATAATGAAAACGTGCATCAACCCCTATGCATAGATTACCCCAATGTCACCGCGGGAATCCGCGAGTTGAGTGCCAAAACATATATCAAGTGAATCAATATAATACCCCATTGTCACCACGGGTATTCATATGCAAGACATACATCAAGTGTTCCCAAATCTGAAATATTCAATCCGACAATAATGAAACCTCAAAGGGAAAAGATTCGATTCATCACAACAAGGATAGAGATGGAAGAAACACCATATGATCCAACTATATTAACAAAGCTCGCGATACATCAAGATCGTGCCAAATCAAGAACACGAGAAAGAGAGAGATAAAACACATAGCTACTGGTACAAACCCTCAGCCCCGAGGGTGAACTATTCCCTCCTCGTCATAGAGACTGTCGGGATGATGAAGATGGCCTCCAGTGATGCTTTCCCCCTCCGGCAGGGTGCCGGAAAAGGGCTGTAGATGAGATCGTGGAGGTACAGAGGCTTGCGGTGGCGTAAAAACTCATCTAGGTTAACTTTCAGGGGTTTCTGAATATATATGATTTTTTGGCATTGGAATCACGCGAAGAAGGGCCACAGGGGGCCCACGAGGCACCAGGGCACGCCTGGGGGGGGGGGGGGTGGCGCGCCCTGGTGGCTCGTGGGGCCCCTGTGGGTCTTCTGGCCACCTCCCGAAGCTTCTAGTGTCTCTTATGTTCCAGAAAAAATCGTCAAAAAGTTTCGCTGCATTTGGACTTCATTTGATATAGATTTTCTAGAAAAACAAAAACAAGCAGAAAACAGCAACTGGCACTGGGCACTAGGTCAATATGTTAGTTCATGAAAATCATATAAAAGCCATATAAAAGTGCACCAAAATCATACAAAACTATAATAAACATGGCATGAATACTTCATAAATTATAGATACGTTGGAGACGTATCAGCATCCCCAAGCTTAATTCCTGCTCGTCCTCGAGTAGGTAAATGATAAAATAAATAATTTATGAAGTGCGAATGCTAGCATAGTGCATAAGTTTGATCAATGATAATTTCAATCACTTTTTCTAGCATCAATATATCTCATAATCAGTAGCTCATCTCATAAAACTTCTCATGTTCAAGTAGCAAGCTATTCACATGTTTATAGTATAGGCCATAAACTCTCTTGAAAAGTAACAAACTATGTTCTCAGTCATCAAACAATTGCAATTCATCTTATTTTCAGGAAGGGTCTATGTAAGAGCTTTGATATAGCAAATTCCACATACTCAACCATCATTTAGTCTTCCATGATTGCTGACACTCAAAGCATATTTTTAGAACAAACCGTTTCAGTCAAACACATAGGAAGATAGGGGCTTAGTGTTTTGCCTCCCAACTTATTTATCTCATGGATAATGTCAACAATAATAACTTATGATCACCTATATTCAACTGGATATATGTGCCTGGATCTTTCCCTACCACATAATGCTTGCCAACTAAAGAATAAATAGAGCGGAATAGGGATGAACATTAATGACTCTCGCATAAAAGTAAATACAGAAAAGTAAAAGATAGGCCCTTCGCAGAGGGAAGCAGAGGTTGTCATGCGCTTTTTGTTGTTGGATGCACAAGCTCTTAATGCAAATGAACGTCACGTTATATTGCCCCTTGTGATAGCAACCGTTATTATGCAGTCCGTCGCTTTTATTTCTTTACCATCACAAGTTCGTACAACGCTTATTTTCCCTTGCAATAAAATATCATACATATTTTAGGAGCAATTTTTATTGCTTTTTGCACCGATGACAACTTACTTGAAGGATCTTATTCAACCCATAGGTAGATATGGTGGACTCTCATGGCAAGAAACTGGGTTTAAGGGTTTTTGGATGCACAAGTAGTATCTCTACTTAGTACGAATTTTTGGCTAGCAAAAGATCCTAAGCAAGCACCACATGTTAGAGGATCCATGACAATATAACTTTTATGTGAATATAAACAAACATAACTCATTACGTTGTCTTCCTTGTCCAACGTTGTAACATCCCCATGTAATAGCTACAGTGATCACCCCTTGATAATGCCAAGTCAGCATGATTAACTATGCTTGATCATCATTGCATCATATCTCATTTCAAATTCCAACTCAAATTGCAATTCAAATTCAAAGTGAAAAATAAAAGTTGTCCAAGTTTGAAATAAAAATGTTCATTAAATAGAAAATAATTCATAACTAATTATGTTCAGGAAAACAACATCACTAAAAATGACTAAGTAACTCTAACAACCCAATACAGTAGCAAAACAACACTTTAAAATACCAATTCATTTAAATAAAATTCAAATGAAATCATATTAACCCCAAACCAATTTCTGGTGTTAGTTAATATTGCGTTGTAATATTTGAACCAAGTCACATGTTTTACAAAAGTCATTAAGTGGTCTAACATTTTGCAAAACAGGAGAAATGGGAAAAAACAGAAATAGAAAAAAAGAGAAACGCCAGCGCTCACTGTACCCTTGGGCTTTAGGTCAACAGTGTAGCACAGCCCAGCCCAGCCAGGTCGTCGTCCTCCTCTGCCTCGCTGTCGGCTGGCGCACGCGACAGAGCCGCCGATCACCACGCGCTGGTGTTCCCGCGTCTCCCCGGCAAGGATAAGGACCCCGAGGACTCCCGCAACCCTAGCCAGCCCCCAATTCCCCCCCTCGCTCTCTCCCTCGCCCGCTGTCCTCCCCCTCGCGCAGCCACCCGAAACCGCCACCGCCATAAGAGTGATTTAGCGCGGCCACCGCCTTCCGATCGTCGCTCCGACGTGCCCATCTGCTCCGCCTCGCTCGACCCCTTCGACTACGCCTCACCATCGAGCTCGAGGAGGCCCGCACGGACGGGATCGACCGCGACTTCATTTTCTCTGTCGCCGGCGATCTCCGCCGTCCCCGAGCTCCTCTGCGCTCCAAAGCTTCCAAGGGCTTTTCTTAGCTGCATGGTGAGCCCCATCTCTCTCTCTGCCCTTCCCCGACCCGCTCATTTCTCCCCTAGCCGGCTCGCTGCCTCGCCGTGTTCTGCCCGCCGCCCGAGCTCGCCGTTGCCGTCGCTTCCAACCACCGCAGCCCGCGCTAGTAGCTTAGATCGACGCGGCGCTTCGCACTCGCTCGAATGATCCCAAGTGCGCGCGCCAAACCGCACCGTAGGCACGTGCCCGATCTGCACCCAAGAGCTCCGCCACCACCCGTCGTCGCCGGCGTCGCTCCGGCCACCTCCGCGTCCAACCACTCACCCCACGCGACGCGCACTGCTCTGTTCGTTCGATAGATCTCGAGAACGCCCAAAACGGAGCACCACAGCGAGAATCCGGGCTCGCCGGAGTTGCTCGCTGCCGTTCGGCCTCGCCGGAGAACTCCGGTGGCCGGCGTCCAACTGGCATCTGACGTGGCGCCGCGGGCCCCACCGCTCGGTCACTGACACTGGGTCCCACTGGGCCCAGTTGACCGAGTCAGCGCGGCCATGCCCACTGACATGTGGGGCCTAGCCGATTTAAACGATTTTATAAATAAATAGTGCATAACTTTTTGCCCAGATTCCTACACTCCTAGCTAGGTGAACACGGAACTTTTTGCCCAGATTCGATAAATGAATAGTGCATAACTTTAATAAAATAATTCAAAATAAATTCCTAAATTAACTAAATCATTTAGTTAGACAGTAAAACACCTCTGCACATCATTTAGGCATGTCATGCATAGTGATTACATTTTTGCCATGAATTTATTGTTTCTTCCCCCTCCTTCTCTCCCGATAGACGCCGAGACCGACGCCGACGCAGCTGAGTACGACCACGCTCCCGACGTGCAGCCGACTGACGATCAGCCACTCTCAGTAGAGCTTCCAGGCAAGCAACCCCCCTTGACGCATGCCTATATCACCTACTCTCTCTCCCTCCTGCTTGCATTAGAATTTGCTGCTGCTATTGTTTTATCCTATTCTGATGCATAGCCTGTCCTTGTAACTGCTATTGTAACCTGCCTGTTATCCAAACTGCTTAGTATAGGTTGGATGATAAACCATCTGTGGCCTCTCTCCCTTATTGTAGTTGCTCCGCTTTAGTATTTGTGCCCCGAGCGATGTGACCGATCGGGCTGAAAATAGCACATCACCGCACACACCCCCTAAGTTGCTCGACTCTGCAGAGCTGGCATCGAGTGCCGAGGGTGATACCTCTTATCCCACTTTCGATGATGCCTCTGTAGAATAACTACCCGGATGTGTGTAACCGAGGGTGATTCCTCTTTCATCACCTCCGGTAAGCTCGCGTCGTGTAACTCCTCGAGTGGGAATCAATCGAGGGTGATTCCTCGGATTCCTTCTCGATACATTGGACACACGGTTACTTGGCCTTTGTCGCAGGCGGTTCCACCTAGAGAGGTATCCGCGGGGGATTGTCAAGTCGGGCTGGTCCCAAGGGTGCCCGCGAGAGAACAATGCTAAAGACGGGTAAGCACCAAGAGTACCCGCGAGTGATATCAAGTCGGAGCGACAGAAACCCTGCTCGTCTCTGCGAGTTACTAAATATGCCTAACAGAACTGGGTATTTGATCTGAGTTGGCCAATGGCCTATACGCACTACCACCACGTGGGATAATGGTTTAATGGGGCCCTCTACGTCGTATGTATCAGCCGAAAGCTCTTCAGACGTCACAGCTCAGAGATGCGGGCTGATTGTTGGGGTTGGGCTGGTTACGTCACTGGCGTGTTCAGTGTCGCGCCTGCTCCCCGGCCAGTCTCGCAACGTGCAGGAGTGCAAAGGGCGATGGACCAAGACCCCTTTGTGCTTAGGATTTTGACCGGCGTGTTGACCTCTCTACTGAGCCTAGGTAGGACTGCGTCATGTCGATCACCCGAGGCCGGGCATTACCCAGCAAGTGTGTCCGGCCAGAGGTAATCGAGCGTGTTGGGTAACAGTAGTGCACCCCTGCAGGGAAGTGATCTATTCGAATAGCCGTGTCCACGGTAACAGGACGCTCGGAGTTGTATCCGGATCCATGACAACTACAAATTAATGATGATTCATATTAAACTGTAATACTGCTCTCGGGATCGCTTTCTCGCAGGGAGTCGAGAAAGGATCTCAGGGCATGGCTGTTGTATATCCACATGCATGCTACTATTATCTACTCTCTTCTGATGTTGCAAGATTGCTTGAAGATGCTAGTCTTCGATAGGCTAGGCTTCTTCCCTTCTATTCTGGCATTCTGCAGTTCAGTCCAAAGATATAGCCCCATTCATTTGATACCAATGCATAAGTAGTATAGTTCTGATGTCAGTCTTGTGAGTACTTTGGATGAGTACTCACGGTTGCTCTGCTATTCTTTTCCCCATACCCATTTGATGATACATCAGACGTTGGAGCCCAGGAGCCAGATGCCACTGCAGGAGCTTACTACCAGGAGGGTCCCGATGGCACGTACTACTGGATTGTGCCAGCCGACCAGGAGTAGTTTCGGAGGCTCCCAGGCAGGAGGCATGCGCCTTTTCGATCAGATGTCGTTGTTTGTGCTAGCCTTCTTAAGGCAAACTTGACTAACTATGTCTGTACTCAGATATCATTTGTGTGTATGACTTATGTATTCGGGTCCTCGTGACCCCTGGCTTGTAATATGTGAGATTTATGTTTAAATTTGAGTTTAGAGTTGTGTTGTGATATCTTCCCGTGAGTCCCTGTGCTTGATCGTGCGCATTTGCGTGTATGATTAGCGCACGATTAAGTCGGGGGCGTCACAAGTTGGTATCAGATCCGACTGCCTGTAGGAAGGCCCCTTCCGATTCCTTGGTCGAAGTTGAGTCTAGATATCGAAAAACTATTTTACTAACATGGCTGTGTGGCTTACGGGCCCATGTCGCCAACTGGGTGGTATTAGGATCTTTTATTCCTCTTCCATACTCTGGGACTCTGAAGCGTCTTCTTTTAGGGTTATATGATTTTGCTAACTCCGACACTAGGATCTCGTACTCTCGTCCACCCGGAGAGCTGGATTATCTGCACTTATTCCTTACCATTGATCTGATTAGTCTGATAATCACATTTTCCTTTCCATTGGTTTGTTTAACCTTTCTCTCCAAGTTATATTATACTTCTCACTGTCATTTGACAATCCTGAATTTCCTCTGTTTCAGATGGATCGTTTGTTCCCGCCGCGCCCTGCGACGCAGCTTGTGCTTCGCACTTGGGCTCGTGATGCGCCTGGTTTTCCAGCTGTCCTGATCACCCTCCTGACCAAACTGGGCTACCGCTGGTACCCCGAGTACATGGTTTACGAGAATTTCCGCCAGTTCAACCAGGAGCTGTACCATGCTGATGTTCGTATCTTTGATCAGAGGGACAACTCCGACATCGAGTTGCACATTTTTCACGGTATCGGCGTGACGATTGAGATAGCAGTCCATGATGCCACTTATTCTGCTGTCGCACGTCTCTATGGAGAGCATAGTCGCTTGGATGCCTCTGAGTTTCGATACATCCCGTATGCACCTGCTGGAGATGCTACCGGATACTACACAGCTATCTGTGCCCCTTACGAGCGACGTCGATATGACCCGCATGTTTTGATTCAGTGCACTCAGGCTCTAGATCGCACTGCCCGGGCTCTCGCCGTCGAGTTGTTTGCCACTCGAGCTCGTCTCTATGATGCTATGACACAGTTGCTACCAGCTGTTCGTGTAGGGATACATCCAGAGTACATCCTTTACCCGCGCAGGACACAGATGCCGGCAGGTATCGATTGGCCTGCTGTTGGGGGTCACACGCCTGCACGTGGACCTCTTCTTACCGTTCGAGACCGGGTTCTGCATCAGAGTGCACATGGAGAGCAGGATTTTTCTGCCTTGGAGACTCATCGTCCGCACTTGCAGTTACCCCGTTTCAGTGGTTTTCCCCGACGTTGATGTAGCCTTTGCTATGTCTCGTTGTGTATTCCTCACCGCGTGCCTGCGTGCCGCTTAGTATGTCTAGCTTTTTAAATTTGCGCTGTTATGCTGTCCGCGTGTAACCGACTCTGTGTATGGATCTGTATGTCTTAATTGACTACTGTTATGTATCTATTGCACTACTTAATTATTGTCGTGTTACATCATGTTTGACTCTAAACACTTGCAGTCGTTTTTACTAAACTACCCCCTGTTAAATCTTTAGCAGGATGGTTAGACCAGGTGGTCGTGGTCGTGGCCATGCTCTTGAGCAGCCACCACCGCCAGACTATATGGCAGCTATGATGCAGCAATTCGAGCTGAACCGTCAGTTCATGACTAATATCATGGCTCAGTTTCCGCACCAGAACAATCAGAATCAGAACCCTGCTTCAATAACTCTGCAGAAGTTTGTGCGTCTCAACCCCACTATTTATTGCAATTCTGAACAGCCACTGGATGCCGATGACTGGCTTCGCGACATCACCCAGGAGATGGAATCTGCCGATGTTGCCCCTGCCAACTTTGTCACTTTCGCGTCCTACTTCCTGAAAGGACCCGCTGCACAATGGTGGTCCACCCACAAGCGTACGCTGCCTGCTGGGACAGTCGTTACCTGGATCGAGTTTTAGGCTGCTTTTCGTGCCCGATACATTCCTCAGGGAATCATGGACCAGAAGAAGACCGAGTTCCGCAACCTCACTCAGGGCAACAAGACTGTCGAAGCCTATCAGCGGGAGTTCCTTAACTTATCCCGCTATGCTGAAGAAGACATAGCCACTGATGCTCGTAGACAGGAGAAGTTCCTCAATGGACTCCACCCGGACCTTAAGCTTGCCCTTGCCGCTCAAGACTTCACCGACTTTGCCACTCTCGTGAACAAGGCTATCCGGATTGAGACTGCTCAGATCGAGCACAAGGAGTCGCAGAAGCGCTACCGTGACATTGGCTCATCTTCGAGCTCAGCTCAGAAGCGTCGTATCTGGATCCCACACAACGTGTATCGTCCAGCTGCCCCTGCGCCAAGGCCCTCCTATGCTGCACCTCGTCTGCCTCCTCCACCACCGAGGAAGCCAAGAGCTCCAGCTGCTCCAACCAATGCTCCTCTTCGTCCTGAAGATGGTCTGTGTTTCAAGTGTCGCAAACCAGGTCACCTTGCCAAGGACTGCCGCCAGAATCAGAATCAATTGGCATTTCCTCGTAATGGCCGTGGCAATGGTCGTGGCAACAATCAGACCCGCAACTATAATACTGGGTCTTCTGCTTATGGTCGTGGGCATGCTTATAACATTGATATTGAAGAAGTTCAGGATCAACCTGCCACTGTGATGGGTACCCTCCTCGTTAACTCAGTACCCGCTTCTGTTTTATTTGATTCAGGAGCATCACATTCATTCATCTCTAGAGCATTTGCATTCATGCATGGCATACAATATGAGAAGATGCATACCCCGTTAGTCGTTAAAACTCCCAGTGGCCATTGTCATACTGATATGATCGCACCTAACATCACCGTTGAAATTGGAGGATTGGAATTCCTTGCCTCCCCCATTGTTCTGAAGTCTTCCACGATAGACCTCATTCTGGGAATGGATTGGTTGAAAGCTCACATTGCTTCGATCAATTGTGCCACCAAAGTCGTTCAACTCCTTCATCCCTCCGATGAGATAGTGAACTACACCGCCCGAATTACCCGGAATGCCGAAGCTCAGATATATGCTCTGAATGCTTTGAACGCCTCACCTCTAGAGGGAATTGAGAACGTTCCAGTCGTTCGCGATTTTCCGGACGTCTTTCCGGAGGAACTTCCAGGAATACCCCCGGTTAGAGCTGTCGAGTTCGTCATCGACTTGAAACCTGGCACTACCCCTATTGCGAAGCGTCCTTATAAGATGCCTCCACATGAACTCCTCAAACTTAAGGAAGAAATCGACAAGTCTCTTAAAAAGGGTTTCATCCGTCCAAGTTCCTCTGCCTGGGGAGCGCCTTCTCTCTTCGTTAAGAAGAAGGATGGAACTAACCGATTGGTCCAGGACTATCGGCCTATTAACCAAGCAACAATCCAGAACAAATATCCACTTCCCCGGATCAACGATCTTTATGATCAACTTGCTGGATCCTCTGTGTTATCTAAACTCGACTTAAGGTTGGGTTATCATCAGATACGAGTTCGTAAGGAGGATATTCCGAAGACCGCTTTCGTTACTCGCTATGGATCATACGAGTACACCGTCATGTCCTTCGGATTAACTAATGCTCCAGCAACCTTGTCTCGATTAATGAATTATATCTTCATGGATTACCTCGACAAATTCGTCGTGGTTTATTTGGATGATATCCTTATATTTTCCAAGAATGAAGAAGAACATGCCGAACATCTTCGGCTTGTATTGGAGAAACTTCGAGAGCACCAGCTATATGCCAAATACTCGAAGTGTGAATTCTGGTTATCTGAGGTGACCTATCTTGGTCATGTGATTTCCAAAGATGGCATCGCTGTTAACCCAGAACGAGGTCAGGCTATTCTTGACTGGACTCCTCCGAAGAATGTCAAGCAAGTCAGAAGTTTTCTCGGTCTCGCTAGCTATTGCTGCCGATTCGTCGAGAACTTCTCCAAGATTGCTAAGCCGTCGACTGACCTGCTTCACAAAGGTGTTAAATTTGAGTGGACAGAAAAGTGCCAAGAAAGTTTTCAGACACTCAAAGATAAGTTGACATCTGCCCCAGTGCTAGCACCCCCAGATACTCGCAAGGACTTCGTGATTTACTGTGATGCATCTCGTCAAGGATTAGGCTGTGTCCTAATGCAAGAGCCCAAGGTAAATGCTTATGGCTCTCGCCGATTGCGTCCTCATGAGGAAAATTATCCAGTACATGATCTTGAGCTTGCTGCAGTTATTTATGCTCTGAAGCTGTGGCGACATTACCTCTTTGGTAATCGTTGCGAGATATACACGGACCACCAGAGTTTGAAGTATCTGTATACCCAACCAGATCTGAACCTTCGTCAACAGAGATGGCTCGAGACAATAGCTGATTACGACATGATTATTTCTTATACCCCTGGCAAGGCTAATGTAATGGCCGATGCTTTGAGTCGCAAGGCTTATTGCAACAACCTCATGGTCCGAGAAGCACAACCTATGCTTTATGAAGAACTTCGCAAGTTGAATCTCCATATTGTGCCTCAGGGTTATCTCAACACCCTGGTTGTGGAACCGGACCTCGAGAGCAACATCAAGACAAGGCAGAAATATGACTCTGAAGTCGAGAAGGTTAAGAAATACCTCTCCGAGGGAAATTCTTCTTACTACCATGTTGATGAAGAAGGTGCCTTGCTCTTCAAAGGCTGCCTAGTGGTTCCCAGAAAGCACAATCTGGACTCTTGTCCGGATGTTATGAAAGAAGCCCATGACACGCCCTTGTCTATTCATCCCGGTAGTACCAAGATGTACCAAGACATTCGTCAGCGGTACTGGTGGCTTGATATGAAGCGAGACATAGCTCGCTATGTTGCTGAGTGTGAGGTTTGCCGTCACATCAAAGAAGAACACCAAAGGCCTGCTGGAACTCTGCAACCCCTTAATATTCCTGAATGGAAATGGGACAAAGTCGAAATGGATTTCATTACTGGATTTCCCAGATCGCATAAGGGTCATGATGCTATCTTTGTCATCATTGACCGATTCTCCAAGGTTGCTCACTTTCTGCCAGTCAAGGAGACAATCACTGCTAGTCAGTTAGCAGACTTGTATGTTTCCAGAATTGTGTCACTCCACGGTATTCCGTTGGAGATCAGTTCAGATCGTGGCAGCCTCTTTACCTCAAGATTCTGGAACAGTTTCCAAGAAGCTATGGGAACTCATCTGTCCTTTAGCACCGCTTTTCACCCTCAGTCTCAGGGACAAGTCGAACGAGTCAATCAAGTGCTTGAAGATATGCTTCGAGCTTGTGTCATCTCATTCGGTTAGAAATGGGAAGAATCTCTCCCGTATGCCGAATTCTCTTACAATAATAGCTATCAAGCTAGTCTGAAGATGGCACCCTTTGAAGTTCTGTATGGACGTAAGTGTCGAACCCCTCTGAATTGGTCAGAAACTGGGGAACGGTCACTCGTTGGTCCGGACATTATTCAACAAGCTGAAGAACAAGTCCGCATTGTCCGTGAAAATTTGAAGACTGCTCAGTCTCGTCAGAAGAGCAATTATGACCGAAAACACCAGGTAATGGTCTATCAACCTGGCGAACAAGCTTACCTTCGTGTCACTCCGATGAAGGGCACTCATCGATTTGGAATCAAGGGCAAGTTAGCTCCTCGCTACATCGGCCCGTTCCGTATTCTCGCCCGTCGAGGAGAAGTGGTATACCAATTGGAATTGCCACCGAACCTTTCTCAAGTGCATGATGTCTTTCACGTGTCACAACTCCGTCGTTGCTTCAAGGATCCTATCCGAGCTGTGGATCATGAAGTGCTTGAATTGTGAGAAGATCTGTCTTATCAAGAGTATCCGATCCGCATTCTTGATCAAGCTGAGCGTCGAACCCGTCAGAAGGCGATCAAGTTTCTCAGAGTTCAGTGGTCGAATCATTCTGAAGATGAAGCCACTTGGGAACGCGAGGATCGTCTTCGTGAAGAATACCCCGCTTTCTTTCAACCTACCTCTTAATTCTCGGAACGAGAATTCTTGTTAGAGGAGGAGAGTTGTAACATCCCCATGTAATAGCTACAGTGATCACCCCTTGATAATGCCAAGTCAGCATGATTAACTATGCTTGATCATCATTGCATCATATCTCATTTCAAATTCCAACTCAAATTGCAATTCAAATTCAAAGTGAAAAATAAAAGTTGTCCAAGTTTGAAACAAAAATGTTCATTAAATAGCAAATAATTCATAACTAATTATGTTCAGGAAAACAACATCACTAAAAATGACTAAGTAACTCTAACAACCCAAAACAGTAGCAAAACAGCACTTTAAAATACCAATTCATTTAAATAAAATTCAAATGAAATCATATTAACCCCAAACCAATTTCTGGAGTTAGTTAATATTGCGTTGTAATATTTGAACCAAGTCACATGTTTTACAAAAGTCATTAAGTGGTCTAACATTTTGCAAAACAGGGGAAATGGGAAAAAACAAAAAAAGAAAACAAAAAGAAACGCCAGCGCTCACTGTACCCTTGGGCTTTAGGTCAACAGTGTAGCATGGCCCAGCCCAGCCAGGTCATCGTCCTCCTCTGCCAAGCTGTCGGCTGGCGCGCGCGACAGAGCCGCCGATCGCCACACGCCGGCGATCCCGCGTCTCCCCGGCAAGGATAAGGACCCCGAGGCCTCCCGCAACCCTAGCTAGCCCCCAGTTCCCCCCTCGCTCTCTCCCTCGTCCGCTGCCCTCCCCCTCGCGCAGCCACCCAAAACCGCCGCCGCCATGGCAGTGATTTAGTGCGGCCACCGCCTTCCGATCGTCGCTCCGACGTGCCCATCTGCTCCGCCTCGCTCGACCCCTTCGACTACGCCTCGCCATCGAGCTCGAGGAGGCCCGCACGGATGGTATCGACCGTGACTTCATTTTCTCTGTCGCCGGCGATCTCCGCCGTCCCCGAGCTCCTCTGCGCTCCAAAGCTTCCAAGGGCTTTTCTTAGCCGCAAGGTGAGCCCCATCTCTCTCTCTGCCCTTCCCCGAGCCGCTCATTTCTCCCCTAGCCGTCTCGCCGCCTCGCCGTGTTCTGCCCGCCGCCCGAGCTCGCCGTTGTCGTCGGTTCCGACCACCGCAGCCCGCGCTAGTAGCTTAGATCGACGCGGCGCTTCGCACTCGCTCGAATGAGCCCAAGTGCGCGCGCCAAACCGCACCGTAGGCGCGTGCCCGATCTGCACCCGAGAGCTCCGCCGCCACCCGTCATCGCCGGCGTCGCTCCGGCCACCTCCGCGTCCAACCACTCACCCCACGTGACGCGCGCTGCTCTTCTCGTTCGATAGAGCCCGAGAACGCCCAAAACAGAGCACCACAGCGAGAATCCGGGCTCGCCGGAGTTGCTCGCTGCCGTTCGGCCTCGCCGGAGAACTCTGGTGGCCGGCGTCCAGCTGGCATCCGACGTGGCGCCGCGGGCCCCACCGCTCGGTCACTAACACTGGGTCCCACTGGGCCCAGTTGACCGAGTCAGCGCGGCCATGCCCACTGACATGTGGGGCCCAACCGATTTAAACGATTTTATAAATAAATAAACTGTTAATTAAATTAATTAGTTAATTAGACACTGACCAGTGGGTCCCGCTAGATATTTAGGATTAGTTTAATTAAATTAACCCTGTTTAATTAATTGAGTCACTGACCAGTGGGTCCCACTGGACCCATAGGTCGGGTTTGACTCCGGTCAGCCTCTGTTGACCGCTGACGTCAGCAATACGTCATGATGACGTCACCCCTCTACTGTTCTGGATAATTCGTATTTAATAATTAAAATAAATCCAGAAAATCAATAACACTTTGAAAAATCATATAAATAAACCGTAACTCGGATGAAAATAATTTATATATGTAAAATGATCAGAAAAATGTGAAGAATCTGAATATGTAATCAAAGTGCCTGTCCAGATTCGATAAATGAATAGTGCATAACTTTAATAAAATAATTCAAAATAAATTCCTAAATTAACTAAATCATTTAGTTAGACAGTAAAACACCTCTGCACATCATTTAGGCATGTCATGCATAGTGATTGCATTTTTGCCGTGAATTTATTGTTTCTTCCCCCTCCTTCTCTCCCGATAGACACCGAGACCGACGCCGACGCAGCTGAGTCCGACCACGCTCCCGACGAGTAGCCGACTGACGATCGGCCACTCTCAGCAGAGCTTCCAGGCAAGCAACCCCCCTTGACGCATGCCTATATCACCTACTCTCTCTCCCTCCTGCTTGCATTAGAATTTGCTGCTGCTATTGTTTTATCCTATTCTGATGCATAGCCTGTCCTTGTAACTGCTATTGTAACCTGCCTGTTATCCAAACCGCTTAGTATAGGTTGGATGATAAACCATCTGTGGCCTCTCTCCCTTGCTGTAGTTGCTCCGCTTTAGTATTTGTGCCCCGAGCGATGTGACCGATCGGGCTGAAAATAGCACATCACCGCACACACCCTCTAAGTTGCTCGACTCTGCAGAGCTGGCATCGAGTGCCGAGGGTGATACCTCTTATCCCACTTTCGATGATGCCTCTGTAGAATAACTACCCGGATGTGTGTAACCGAGGGTGATTTCTCTTTCATCACCTCCGGTAAGCTCCCGTCGTGTAACTCCTCGAGTGGGAATCAATCGAGGGTGATTCCTCGGATTCCTTCTCGATACATTGGACACACGGTTACTTGGCCTTTGTCGCAGGCGGGTCCACCTCGAGAGGTAGCCGCGGGGGATTGTAAAGTCGGGCTGGTCCCAAGGGTGCCCGCGAGAGAACAATGCTAAAGACGGGTTAGCACCAAGAGTACCCGCGAGTGATATTAAGTCGGAGCGACAGAAACCCTGCTCGTCTCTGCGAGTTACTAAATACGCCTAACAGAACTGGGTATTTGATCTGAGTTGGCCAATGGCCTATACGCACTACCACCACGTAGAATAATGGTTTAATGGGGCCCTCTACGTCGTATGTATCAGCCGAAAGCTCTTCAGACGTCACAGCTCAGAGATGCGGGCTGATTGTTGGGGTTGGTCTGGTTACGTCACTGGCGTGTTCAGTGTCGCGCCTGTTCCCCGGCCAGTCTCGCAACGTGCAGGAGTGCAAAGGGCGATGGCCCAAGAACCCTTTGTGCTTAGGATTTAGACCGGCGTGTTGACCTCTCTGCTGAGCCTAGGTAGGACTGCGTCATGTCGATCACCCGAGGCCGGGCATTACCCAGCAAGTGTGTCCGGCCAGAGGTAATCGAGCGTGTTGGGTAACAGTAGTGCACCCCTGCAGGGAAGTGATCTATTTGAATAGCCGTGTCCACGGTAACAGGACGCTCGGAGTTGTATCCGGATCCATGACAACTACAAATTAATGATGATTCATATTAAACTGTAATACTGCTCTCGGGATCGCTTTCTCGCAGGGAGTCGAGAAAGGATCTCAGGGCATGGCTGTTGTATATCCACATGCATGCTACTATTATCTACTCTCTTCTGATGCTGCAAGATTGCTTGAAGATGCTAGTCTTCGATAGGCTAGGCTTCTTCCCTTCTATTCTGGCATTCTGCAGTTCAGTCCAAAGATATAGCCCCATTCATTTGATACCAATGCATAAGTAGTATAGTTCTGATGTCAGTCTTGCGAGTACTTTGGATGAGTACTCACGGTTGCTCTGCTATTCTTTTCCCCATACCCATTTGATGATACATCAGACGTTGGAGCCCAGGAGCCAGATGCCACTGCAGGAGCTTACTACCAGGAGGGTCCCGATGGCACGTACTACTGGATTGAGCCAGCTGACCAGGAGTAGTTTCGGAGGCTCCCAAGCAGGAGGCCTGCGCCTTTTCGATCAGATGTCGCTGTTTGTGCTAGCCTTCTTAAGGCAAACTTGACTAACTATGTCTGTACTCAGATATCATTTGTGTGTATGACTTATGTATTCGGGTCCTCGTGACCCCTGGCTTGTAATATGTGAGATTTATGTTTAAATTTGAGTTTAGAGTTGTGTTGTGATATCTTCCCGTGAGTCCATGTGCTTGATCGTGCGCATTTGCGTGTATGATTAGCGCACGATTAAGTCGGGGGCGTCACAAACGTCAACTACTTGATCAAGCTTGAAAATAATTAATGGGGGCTCACAATCATACTAGATGTCCAAGATAGTATATTTATAAGTGAAATTTCTCTTCCTTCAAAATTCTTTCATGAATTGTTCAAGTGACCAATGCTATGTTTGTTAACTTTCAATAAATTTTACCACTTATACTTCTTGTATGTGAAGTCACTACTCCCCATGGGACAAGCATATGAAGCATATAAATTTTAAATTTATGATATTCAATTCATTTCAACAATTTACTCATAGGATATAAGTGAATAACAAGAGTAAATGACAAACTACTCCAAAAGGATATAAGTGAAGACCAAATGAGTAGTTAAGTAAATAGGTAGCTATGTGGGGACTCTCTCTCATTTAAAAATTTCAGATCTTAAGTATTTTATTCAAACAACAAAGAAAATAAAATAAAATGACATTCCAAGAATAGCACAACTCATGTGAAGAAGCAAAAACTTAGGCTCAACCAAGACTAACCGATAATTGTTGATGAAGAAAGGTGGGATGCCAACCGGGGCATCCCCAAGCTTAGTTGCTTGAGACTTCTTGGAATGTTATATTGGGGTGCCTTGGGCATCCCCAAGCTTGAGCTTTTGTGTCTCCTTAATTCCTCTCATATCACGGTTTCCCTAAATCTTAAATACTTCATCCACACAAAACTCAACAAGAACTCGTGAGATAAGTTAGTATAAATCAACTCAAAACCTTAACATTCTCTACTGTAGAAAATCACAAAAATTATAATTAAACATTGCATACTAAATGCCTCTTCATATTTAATACTCCTATCCACAAATAGAAACATTAAACACGCAAACACATGCAAACAATGCAACTATAACAGCAATCTGCCAAAACAGAACAGTCTGTAAAATGGGAATAAGAATCGATACTTACCTAACTCCAAAAATTCTTAAAAATTACCACGTGACCTAGAACTCATACATGCTTACTGTGTAAAAATTTCAGATTTTTATCATGTTCTGACTATTCAGGAATATTCTGGACATAACAGAAAATTTTCTGTTTTCAAACAGCAACACATGAACTTGAAAACTGAGCATGGTAAAGGTTATAATTGGCATTTTATTGAACTAAAAGATACAAAACATGATTATTGATAACATCAAGCATATATCAACAGAATAAAATGACGCTCCAAGGAAAACTCATATTATGTGACGAATAAAAATATAGCTCCAAGTGAGGTTACCGATAATGTTGAAGACGAAAGAGGGGATGCCTTCGGGGGCATCCCCAAGCTTAGTTGCTTGGGTCTTCCTTGAATATTACCTTGGGGTGCCTTGGGAATCCACAAGATTAGGGTCTTGCTGCTCCGTATTCTCCTCATATCGATATCTCACCCAAAACTTGAAAACATCAATCACACAAAACTTAACGGAACTTCGTGAGATAGGTTAGTATGATAAAAAAAAATCATCCACTTAGCTGCTGTAAAGACAAGATTCATAATTGTTCTCACATAATACCTACTGTATTCTATCATTTACACAATTTATATTACTCAATATAAGCTATGGAAACACTAAAACAAGCAAACTATGCACTGAAGACAGAATCTGTCAAAAACAGAACAACGTGTAGTGAGCGATTTAAAAACCATACTTCTGTACCTCGCAAAATTCTGAAATATTAGGACAACGTAAACAATTTGTAACCCAATACTGTGTAAAAATTTCAGAATTTTTCCACGCTTAAGTACAGAATAGAAATTCCAGCACTGGACGCAAAAGTTTCTGTTTTTGCACAGAATCAAATCAACAAGCATCCACACTATCCCAAAGGCTTTACTTGGCACATTATTGAAAGAAAACATATAAAACATGATTACTACAGTATATTAATCATGTGAACACACAAAAACAGTAGGGGTAAATATTGGGTTGTCTCCCAACAAGCGCTTTTCTTTAATGCCTTTTAGCTAGGCATGATGATTTCAATGATGCTCACATAAATGTAAAGAATTGAAACACAAAGAGAGCATCATGAAGCATATGACTAGCACATTTAAGCCTAACCCACTTCCTATGCATAGGGATTTTGTGAGCAAATATTTTATGGGAGCAAGAATCAACTAGCATAGGAAGGCAAAACAAGCGCAACTTTAAAACTTTCAACACAGAGAGAGGAAACTTGATATTATTGCAACACCTACAAGCATATGATCCTCTCTCATAATAATTTTCAGTAGAATCATGAATGAATTCAACAATATAACAATCACATAAAGCATTCTTTTCATGATTCACAAGTATAGAATTTTCATTACTCCCCACATAAGCAAATTTGTTCTCATTCATAATAGTGGGAGCAAACTCAACAAAATAACTATCATGAGACACTTGATTGGCATAATCCAATTGAAAATTAAAATCATAATGACAAGTTTCATAGTTATCCTTATTCTTTATATCATACATGTCATCACAATAATCATCATAGATAGCAACTTTGTTGTCATAATCAATTGAAACCTCTTCCAAAATAGTGGAATCATCATTAAATAAAGTCATGGCCTCTCCAAATCCACTTTCATCAATATAATCATCATAAATAGGAGGCATGCAATCATCATAATAAATTTTCTCATCAAAACTTGGGGGAGTAAAAATATCATCTTCATCAAACATAGCATCCCCAAGCTTGTTAGTTTGCATATCATTAGCATTATCACTATTATCATCAATAGTATGAATAGCACCAATAGTAAAACAATTATTATCCTCATAATTTTCCAAATTGGCACCATAAAGATTTTCAAGATTATAAGAAGTATCATTATCTTCCCAATCATAATCATCATAATGAGTAATAGGCATAACAAAATCATCCTCAATAGTTCCTTCGGACATTGTGCCATAAGACAAAGAAGCAATATCATCATCAAGTGTATCATCTTCCACAATTGTTTTTGATTCATTCTCATGAGGCACAACAATAATAGGAGCAACATCATTTGGGAGGGATACCTTTTTACCTCTATTTTTTCTTCTTTTCTTTTTCTTCTTCACCACCTCATGTGTGGGTTTAATCAATTTTTCCGTGCACTTTATTGAAGAGATTGGTTGAATAAAAAGCTCCTCCTTGTTACCTGATTCATCATAAGAAAAAATAGGAGGATATTGGGAAACCTCTTCCCCTTCATTAGTATTCTCTTCATCTTCTATTTTTTTTCTTGTCTTTAAATAATTGGCAATATAAGGATTCTCAATGCAATTTACCGCACAATACATATAAATTTCCTCTAGATCAAAATCGAGAAATCTCTTGAGATTATATTCTGGAATATCTCTAGTTATACGTTTCATTTCTTCATACCCCAGAAGCAGACTAAGTTCATTATGATGCGCAAGGGTAATCAAGTTATCACAATTTTTGGACACGATTCGATCATGAAACAATTTGCATTGGAGATTTAAATGACCACGTTCATTGCAAAGTTCACAAGGATGGTGAGAAAAATTAAATCTTTCAGCACAATCATCTAGCCTCTCTTGCAACCCTTTAGTTTCTAAATACTTATGCCTCTTACAAAATCTATTTTCCCTTTTTGGTATGCATTTGCACTCCCAATTCACTCCACAAAAATTGACATCCTTATAGGAGACATCATTATCATGACTAGTGCAATCATCATTAGTATTATGGATATTCAAAGAATTCATACTAGCAACCTTGCAATCATGCTCATCATTCATGGATTTTATGCCAAACATTTTATTGAATTCTTCTTCTATCAATTGAGCACAACTATCGGAATCCTTATTTTCAAGAAAGACATGATAAAGACGAATAATATGAGGCAACCTCAATTCCATTTTTTTGTAGTTTTCTTTTTATAAAACCAAACTAGTGATAAAACAAGAAACTAAAAGATTCGATTGCAAGATCTAAAGATATACCTTCAAGCACTCACCTCCCCGGCAACGACGCCAGAAAAGGGCTTGATGTCTACTACACAACTTGTTCTTGTAGACTCGTGTTGGGCCTCCAAGCGCAGAGGTTTATAGGACAGTAGCAATTTTCCCTCAAGTGGATGACCTAAGGTTTATCAATCCATGGGAGGCATAGGTTGAAGATGGTATCTCTCAAACAACCCTGCAACCAAATACAAGAAATCTCTTGTGTCCCCAACACACCCAATACAATGGTAAATTGTATAGGTGCACTAGTTCGGCGAAGAGATGGTGATAAAAGTGTAGTATGGATAGTAGATATAGGTTTTTGTAATCTGAAAATATAAAAACAGCAAGGTAGCAAGTAACAAAAGTGAGCACAAATGGTATTGCAATGCTTAAAAACAAGGCCTAGGGTTCATACTTTCACTAGTGCAATCTCTCAACAATGCTAACATAATTGGATCATATAACCATCCCTCAACGTGCGATAAAGAATTACTCCCAAGTTCCTATTAGCGGAGAACATAAGATAGAAATTGTTTGTAGGGTACAAAACCACCTCAAAGTTATTCTTTCCGATCGATCTATTGAGCTATTCCTATAAGTGTCACAAACAGCCCTAGAGTTCGTACTAAAATAACACCATATGATACACATCAACCAACTCTAATGTCACCTAGATACTCCAATGTCACCACAAGTATTCGTGAGTTGATTATACGATATGCATCAAACAACTTCATAATCATAATATTCAATCCACACAAAGAACTCCAAGGAGCACCCCAAAGTTTCTATCGGAGAAAAGATAATGAAAACGAGCATCAACCCCTATGCATAGATTACCCCAATGTCACCGCGGGAATACGCGAGTTGAGTGCCAAAACATATATCAAGTGAATCAATATAATACCCCATTGTCACCACGGGTATTCATATGCAAGTCATACATCAAGTGTTCTCAAATCTGAAATATTCAATCCGACAATAACGAAACCTCAAAGGGAAAAGATTCGATTCATCACAACAAGGATAGAGAGGGAAGAAACACCATATGATCCAATTATATTAACAAAGCGCACGATACATCAAGATCGTGCCAAATCAAGAACACGAGAGAGAGATAAAACACATAGCTACTGGTACAAACCCTCAGCCCCGAGGGTGAACTACTCCCTCCTCGTCATGGAGACCTCCGGGATGATGAAGATGGCCTCTGGCGATGCTTTCCCCCTCCGGCAGGGTGCCGGAAAATGGCTATAGATGAGATCATGGAGGTACAGAGGCTTGCGGCGGCGTAAAAACTCATCTAGGTTAACTTTCGGAAGTTTCTGAATATATATGATTTTTTGGCATTGGAATCACGCGAAGAAGGGCCACAGGGGGCCCACGAGGCACCAGGGCACGCCTGGCAGGGGTGGCGCGCCCTGGTGGCTCGTGGGGCCCCTGTGGGTCTTCTGGCCACCTCCCGAAGCTTCTAGTGTCTCTTATGTTCCAGAAAAAATCGTCAAAAAGTTTCGCTGCATTTGGACTTCATTTGATATAGATTTTCTGGAAAACCAAAAACAACCAGAAAACAGCAACTGGCACTGGGCACTAGGTCAATATGTTAGTCCATGAAAATCATATAAAAGCCATATAAAAGTGCACCAAAATCATACAAAACTATAATAAACATGGCATGAATACTTCATAAATTATTGATACGTTGGAGACGTATCACCGACCAACCTGAGGATCATAATTTCCTCAGAAACTGTTTCGCACTTTGTAAATTGTCTGCATTGAATCGTCAATGCAGTAGCCCCCGAGCCACTGGTCGGGTGGCAACACCAGATCAGGGGATCGATGTAACCCATTAATGGCTTTTAAGTGAGAAGCGCGATGCCCAGTAGCCCCCGAGCCATAATTTATGCAAGGCTGGCCGAATTAAGGATTGATATCCAGAGTAAATTGATTTTAATTACAATTTATGTGTAATGATTCTATGTATCCAAGTACTTTACATCATTAACGCTCGGATCCGCATTGTACAAAACTTTGTTGACTGACCATCGGCTTCAACCTCCTCGGCCAGTAGCCAAGGAGTGTTTTCCTACTTTATAAAGCCTTTATAAGGGCAAAGATTGTAACATCCCAAAATTCTAAATTTTGGAATGTTATATTAAATAAATAAATAGGATTGATTGTTTGATGGATTGACTGAAAGTGAGTGAAATTTGAAACTTTTTGAAAGTTTAATGAGAGGGAATGAAATGACTTTCCCAAACTTTCACCTTGCATTTTGATCCCCAGAGATTCAAATTCATTTCAAAACAAAACCCTTGAGTGAAGATGACATGACTTCTTCCATTTGAAATGAAAAGGGCTTTTGAAAAGATTTGAATTTTCATTTGAAAACAATCCAAATGAAATACTTTAAGCCACCCAAGGATTTTCATGAGAGAAGATAATATGACTTCTTCAAATCAAATGCAATAGAGTGGGAAGTAATGAGGATCAACTTTCAACAGTTGCTTGAATCACTTCTGGAAAGTCGCCACTCTGATCTTCTCGGGATCGCGCTCCTGAGCTTTGTCATCCTCTCCCGATTCCCCCTAAAACCCTCGCCCGAGAACCACCGTAGCGCTCGCTCTCGCTAAATGCATCTCGCCAGAGCCGAAGCCTTCCGCCGCCGATTTCATCGCCGGTGAGACTCCGCTCGACCCCATCCTCCGTCCGTTGATTTCTCTTGGCATTGCGCATCTCTTTGACATACTCTGGACCCTCCTCTTCTTCTACAGACACCGCCCCGAGCTCGCACACCCCGCCGGAGAGCACGCAGAATGCCCGAGGCCGCCGAGCTCGCTCTGCTCCGTCCCCTCATCCCCGAGCATCACTGACTCCACCCCGAGGTCCCCTCGCTCCTCCGCATCCCCCCGATCCATCCACGGTCGCCATAAACTACCGGAGCGCCGCCACCGTCGACACCCGACGCCACGCTCGCCGTCGTCTTCGTCCTGCCGCCCGTGGTAAGCCACCGTCGTTTCCCTCCATTCGATCTAGATTGTAGGGACTAGATTAGATCTATTTTTTTTAGGGTGAACCGTTTTCCATTAATTAGCGGCCGCTCGCTAGAATAGTTACACAACGAACACCCAGCAGCCGGCCGATCGAGATCTAACCGTCCAGGTTAGATCAGTTTTTTTTATTTTCCTCGCCGAACCATTTCTGTTAATGTTCGGCCATCCGTCGCTTAGTTCCGCAGCGCGATTCCGCCAGCCAACCACATTGCGCCACTTGGCGGTGGCCGATCCGAAGAGTTTTCTTTTTGTAGTTTCTGTTTTAATTTTCAGAATAGTTCTGTTTTTAGATTGTTAATATCTTTTATGTTTCTAATCCAAATTGAGTGATTATTTTTGCATTAGGTCAATAATTTCTTGTAGTTTCTGTTTGTGCCACTAGTTTTCAAATTTGAATAGTTTAAATTTGAATTTGGATGAAATTGATTCAAACACTAGATTGCTAATATCTTTTGTTTGAAAATATATTTTTACTTGATTCTTTTTGCACTTTGTCACTAGAATTGTTGTGCATCCAGAAGCACTTCAAATTTTATTTTTGTTTATTTTAAAATTTAATTTTAGCCAAAACAGTACTGTTTTGTTTATAGTTTTCTTTTAGTCTTTTCTTTGTTGTTTTTAATAGTTTTAAATTACTTTTCTTTATCACTTTTGACATTTTGTTTTATGTTTCTGTTAATCAACAATAGGCACTTTTATTAGTAGTTAAAATAAATTTTATTACTTTTTGTTTATTAAGTTTTGTAGTGAAACTTGTTTTGATCATAGTAGGAGTTTTACAAATGATTATTGGTTGATTCTTTTTGCCTACAAAACTTTTGCTAAAATTCTTTATGTTATTTAAAAAAAACTTTATTTCTTTTCTGTTAACTTATTAGTTTAGTATTTTCTTTGTGGTTAAGTTTTACTTAGGACAAAATATTTTGTTGTTAGGTCATAGAGTTTTCTTCATAGTTTTCCCTATAGTTTCTTTTGAAGTTTCCTTTGGATTTCTATTTGGTTATCTTATGGATTTCCTTTGTTGCTTTTATTTGTTGATTTTTATTATGAGTGTTAGAATTGCTTGCTAGTATGTTTGCTTATATGAATGCTATGTTTGACTTAATAGATTTCATCGGAGAGTGACGTATAGTCTTGTCAAGTTTTCTGAGAGCGATATAATCCTCAACAAGTAATACCAGGCAAGTTCACTTTGACCATTTTATTCATACCTATGTTTTTATTGCATTTATTGTCACCATTCAACAATCCCTCCAGTAGTGATTGAATCTTGTAGCTGAGTAGAATGCATGAGGTAGGAACCCACCCCCTGTTACCATGCCCGGGAACGTCATTTATTTGAATGCTACGCTATAGTAGACGGGGTTTGGTATGAGTGTTCGTGAGTGGTGTGAGAAGGAGAACTCTGCGTCAATGATGACAACTTCACGAAGACTCTACGTCAATGACGACAACTCCATGATGGCATCTTCAAGGCATGCATCTTCAAGACCTCAAGACTTCAAGACTCGAGACAAGATTTCAATACACACTACTGGGTGGAAATTGGACCGTGCGGCACCCTGGAGTACCCAGTGGATGCGTTGTGAGCTGGAGTAGGCCAGTACTCATGTGGAAAGTTCCACCCAAACTCAAAGAGACGGATGAATACTTCATGCCTGGAAGCTTACCTGTGCAACCACAAGTCATTATGGGCTCTGGCTTGGTTGACCTTAGTTGTGAATCTGGCTGGGACGGTGCTAGCAGATGTAGAACTACGGTAGGATTGGATGAGCACCATACAGTGGTCAGAGGAACTCTTCGGAAGACCATGTTTCGGCCGTCTTGTTCTCAAATAACCCTGAAGTGCGAGAACGTAAAGAGAGGGATCGAATCTTGTGGGTAAAGTGCACAACACTCTGCAGAGTTAAAACCTAATCGATTAGTTGTGTCCTCGGTTACGGACAATTTGAGCCTCTGGACTTGGATCTATCTCTGAACTCTCAACACCGGACTGATAACTAAATGTGGGCAACTTATGATATTTGTGGGCTATGAGACATCGGTTGGCGGAACCATGTCATAGTAGATAACTCCGTAGTGGAGACTCCTGGTTATTCCTTTGTTGTAGGAAAAAAAATTAAAACCAGCTTTTACGCAAAAACTCAGACACAGAGCCACAAAGCCATATTGCATATAGTATAGTCTTTATCATCTGCTTCTTATTGTGATCTTGCTGGTACATTCAATGTACTAACCTACACGGCTGCAACGTCTCATGTTGCAGATACTTCTACGATGAGTGAGAGATACGGTTTAGGGTTACGGTCTACACTCAACTTGCCGATGGCGTTGATTGGACTCGACACCCGTTTGATTTTTTCCACTGAGACTTATGAGGTATATATCAGTTTTACGTTATCTATACATGTGATTGCACTTTGATATATACATTGATGTACTGTGTGTGCCAGCATACTGATCCAGAGATGGCACAGATACACAGAGGCTTGACCGTTTGAGGTCGGGTCACTACAGATATGGTATCAGAGCACATGTTGACTGTAGGACGTGACCCTAGAAACTGGAAAACCCTAGGAAAGAATATCTCTAAAACATTGTTTTCAAAAAGATCCTTTACTTCTCGTCTTCTCTGATTTTATCAAATAGTCCCTCTTACCTCAAATAGTTAGAATATACCCCTTGCCCTTTTGACCACAAGGAGGAACAACTGGGGAACACTTCAGAGTAAAAGAATATATGACCATGCAATAGAAGAATTGCAGCTACAACGATTGAAGACTCCGAAGACTCGAAGAAATTGAAGACCTTGAAGAATCCCATTGTTTATATGACCTTTAGAAGACCAAACCCCTGTTGTATACTCACGTTAGCTACGACAATTTGTGAGCTGTCATTTGTGTGTGTTTTTTGACAGCCACAAATAAAACCTATTCTCAAAACTATTGCTTGTATTGTGTGTATCTCTCTCTCCATCTCTCTTATCTCATCCCCAAAACCCTTTTGATCCAATAGATGATGAATGAAGGTGGACTTGTATTCTCTGGACCGATGACGCAGCCAGAGCCAGAATTATGGATCCAGAACATGGAGAATCACTTCGGGAAGAATTTGATTGCAAGGAAGCATGAGGTTCAATACGCCCTTTAGTACTTTACAAAAAGTGCTGCAACTTGGTGGAAAATGCACCAAGCCATACAAGGAAGTAACGGAGCAAGAACTTGGGAGGAATTCAAGGAGACTCTTTTAAGATCTCATCTTGTTCGGAAGAACGGTGATAACCCAATGAAGAAACCTTGTGCCTGCAAGATATGCGGAGAAATAGGACACACCTAGAAAGAACACAAGGATGGATGCCCTAATTGTGAAGGAAAGCACCCAGAGGAAGAATGCCCAAATAAGCTGGTAACTTGTTTCTTGTGTGAAGGAACTACTCATTACCCGGCTCAATGCCACATGTACCCCAAGGTACAAGAAGTCATCAAGCAGCAGAAGGAAGCCATGAAGGAAGCCTTCAGAGAAAATTTAGGAGAACCTGTGATGAAGGAAGATGTTGAAGACCCTGATGGAGAAGGTCTAACCAGATTTTACTCCAATGATTGCTATTCATGCGGAGAAGAAGGACATTTCTCCCAGCATTATACGAAAGAAAGAAAGGAGTATCTGGGAAATTTCCCAACGGAAGAAGTGGAGTTTGATCCACGGGAAATAGAAGATTTGATCGGAACGAAGAAGTTCAGGAAGAGAAAACAAAGATCTCACCAGAACAATCCAATTTTTACCGAGAAGGACCTGAGCCATATCACATGTTTCAAGTGCAAGAATTCAGGTCACTACTCCAATAAATGCCCAGGAAAGGAACCAAGAACCTGGGGAGCAGGCACAATCACCAAGAAGCCCCGAGACTTGTCGGAAATCGTTTGTTTTCACTGCAAGGAAGCAGGATATTTTGCTACTAAACGTCCAGTTAAGAAGAAAGCTAAATATGAGTAGATGAATATTGGAAGAAAAAGTGTAATAGGAAATACTCTTGTTTTCTTAAGGATGTTGATTGGAATTATGTAATGGAAGTCTCGGAGATTGTAATAATTCATGAATCAATAAAGTTGATATGTGTGGGATCGAGGAGATAGGTCTAGAGGGGGCGGGGTGAATAGACCCTTAACCAGCCAAATTAGCAGATTTTAATTTCTCTTGGAACTTAGGCAGATTTTGGCACAAGTTAAGATCACTCCAATACTTTCTACACATGCCTATCTAGAGATTGAGCAGCGGAAATAGTAAAGCATGCAAAAGTACGGAATGTAAAGGATAGAGTATGGAAGATCAAACGCAATGAAGACACGATGGTTTTTGGCGTGGTTCCGATAGGTGGTGCTATCGTACGTCCACGTTGATGGAGGCTTCAACCCACGAAGGGTAACGGCTGCGCGAGTCCACGGAGGGCTCCACCCACGAAGGGTCCACGAAGAAGCAACCTTGTCTATTCCACCATGGCTTACGTCCACGAAGGACTAGCCTCACTCGGGGTAGATCTTCACGAAGTACGCGATCTCCTTGCCCTTACAAACTCTTGGTTCAACTCCACATCATGTCGGAGGCTCCCAAGTGACACCTAACCAATCTAGGAGACACCACTCTCCAAAAGGTAATAGATGGTGTGTTGTTGATGAAATCCTTGCTCTTTTGCTTCAAATGATAGTCTTCCCAGCACTCAAACAACTCCTCACATATTTGGATATGGTGGAAGAGGGATTTGAGTGGAATGCAACTTGGGAAAGGCTAGAAATCAAGGTTCAAATGGTAGGAATGGAATCTCTTGATCTCAAAACATGAGTAGGTGGTTCTCTCTTAGAAAATGTATGGTGGAAGTGTAGGCACGTTCTGATGGCTCTCCTTACAGAGAAGGAGGTGGTGGAGGGGTATATATAGCCTCCACACAAAATCCAACTGTTACACACTATTGACACAACTCGGTGGCACCGATTCAGAAGACTCGGTGGCACCGAACTGTGTAAAATATATGAACGCTAGGCATTTCGGTGGGACCGATACGGACAACTCGGATGGACCGAAGTGCAATGGCTTAGGGCAAACCTCATCTCGGTGGCACCGATTGCATCAACTCGTTTGGACCTAAGTGAAGCAATAAGGCAACAGAGACTTGGCAAGCCATCTCGGTGAGACCGATTTGCATAACTCGGTGAGACCAAAGTGAATGCAACCGATTACAGAGAGTTGGCAAGGCCATCTCGGTGGGACCGAGATCCATTTCGGTGGATCCGATTTGTTAGGGTTTTGGCAGTGGCTAAGTCTAGATGAACTCGGTGGGGCCGGATAGAGAATTTCGGTGGGGCCGAGTTGGAATGTTGGTTTTGGACATATTTGGAATTTAGAGAGTGGTTGAGGGTTTAGGAGTACTGTCACTAAGCACTTGAGCAAAAAGACCATTAAGCAACACCTCATCCCCTTTTAATAGTATTGGCTTTCCTATGGACTCAATGTGATCTTGGATCACTAAACCAAAAATGTAGAGTCTTGATGTTTAGCCAATCCTTGTCCTTAGCATTTTGAAGGGGTTCCACATCCTCTTGTCCCTGCCACGCCATTGTTGAACTTGTCTGAAATTCACTAGATAAAAGCATTAGTCCAACAACATGTATGTTGGCATAAATTACCAAAACCACCAAGGGAGCAAATGTGCTTTCAATCTCCCCCTTTTTGGTAATTGATGACAACATACATCAAAGCTTCAAATACAGATATAGCAGAGGTATGTATGAAAGCTTTGAAGGAGACATGTAACATGTATGAACTCCCTGGAACTCCCCCTGGAGAGGTGCATATAATATGATGATATCTCATGGAAAATATACATGCAACATGTATCTTGGCTATATGCATCAGAGCAATATATATGACATTTGGATATCCATATGTCCATGATTGTCTTCTTGCAAACAATATATACTAGCAAGAGGTCAATCATGTTCATGAGTGATGCATATACTTACCTTGACGTTCTTGATCAAGTACTTGAAGAAATACACTCGAGAAAACAGGGTTAGATAACACAAGATAATTTCTTCAAGAAAATACACAAGATCAACAAGAAACCAAGATTGGGATGACTTGTAGAAGATAGTATCACTAGGTGAATACTTCTTTGAAGAAGACATGTCCCCAAAAGAAATAGTTGTCTCCCCTAAAAGAACTTCCTCTCCCCCTGAATCTGACATTGGATATTGGGAGCAGGTAGGGTGAGAAAACTAGAACAACCAAAGAACAAACTGATCATGTTTCTCCCCTCTTAGAAACATGTAACATTCTCTCCTCTTGTAAGGTGCATCTCTTTTGTAGTGATAAGCTTTGATGTATTCCTCTCTCCCCCTTTGACATCAATTTCCAAGAAGGGACTTCAAGGTCATTGATCAAGTGGATTTGGTCCTTGAGAAACACAGCTAGCCAGTGAGTGGCTCTAGATGCAAGTAGAGGATAAGAGTCATTGAGTGGAGCTGGAGCAGAAAAACTCAGGAAGAAATTTGACAGAAAATTCCTTAGGGCAGCAAAGTCGGTGACACCGAGTTGAGGCAAATCGGTGGAACCGAGTTTGACGCTATGGAACTATTTGTCAACTCAGCTCACTAGACAAAGGACATCTCACAAGGATTTGCAATGAATTAGCTGCGAATCTAACTAAAGACAAGACACACAGAAAATAAGAAAAGAAATGTCTAGATGAAGTTTTTTTTTTGAAAAAGAAACACTCTAGCAAGAAGAACAAACAAAGGAATCACTAGAGAACTTCATATAGATGGGTCGGTGACTAGGTCACCTATGTTAGAGTATATTGACTTAGGAGTCAAGTGAGAATACTTGATCATAGGTCATACTCATTGTTTAAGCTCAAAATGGGGTTGCCATTTTTCCTTTAAGCATTTGAATGTTTTCACATCTTTTTGAGTTGCTTTAGCTCATGTCTTTGAGTAAAGCTTCTCTAAGGCGTGAGGACTTACATTGGGATTTTGGTGATGTCCATCATGTAGTTGAACTTGAAATGGATGCTCATGAGTTGAAGTTGGGAGCTATCCTATCATTTGTAGTTCATCTTCCTACATGGGTTAGTTTTGCAAGGAATAACATGTATATCCGAAATGACAAGAATGAAGCATATCTCAAAATTTTGTCAAAGGATATGTTTAGGTTGTCTTGTTCCTTGTTCCACCATTAATTGTTGATACTTGGGTTATACAAGATTTCTCAAGATAAGAGTGAGATGCAATCTTGTGACTTGAAGCTTGTCCAAGTACCTACAACAGGTTAGATACAATACAAGGGAGCAAAATGTCCAAGATATAAGATGATCATGAAAGATATCATGGATTAGTCAAGAATGCTCATGCCCTTGTATGAACCTCTAGTTCACGTTTGAAGCATCAATGATGTTCAACTCACTTCTCAAGTGACAGAACACTTTCTCATCAAGGGGTTTGGTAAAGATGTCCGCCAATTGTTTATCGGTACGAACATGTTTAAGGTCAATGTCACATTTCTCAACATGATCTCGAATAAAATGGTGACGAACCTCAATATGCTTAGTTCTAGAATGTTGCACATGATTGTGTGCAATCTTAATAGAACTCGCATTGTCACATAGTAATGGTACATGTCTCACATGCACACCATAATCATTAAGAGTTTGTGTCATCCATAGTAATTGAGCACAACATGATCCCGCGGCAATGTATTCTGCCTCGGTAGTAGATAGAGATACGGAGTTTTGTTTCTTGGAGGACCAAGACACTAGGGATCTACCAAGAAATTGACATGTTCCCAAAGTGGATTTTCTGTCAACCTTGTCTCCGGCATAGTCCGAATCGGAGTAGCCAACAAGATTAAAAGAAGATCCTTTGGGATACCATATGCCAAAGTTTGGTGTATGTAACAAGTATCTCACAATTCTTTTCACCGCCTTAAGGTGACACTCTTTTGGTGCCGCTTTGTATCGTGCACACATGCACACACTTAGCATAATGTCGGGACAGGAGGCACATAGATATAGCAATGAACCAATCATAGATCGATAAACCTTTTGATCAACCAGTTTGCCATCCTTAGTCAAGTCAAGATGTCCACTTGTGGGCATGGGAGTTTTCATACCTTTACTCTCTTGCATGTTGAACTTCTTGAATAAGTCCTTGGTATACTTTGTTTGAGAAACAAAGGTACCCTCCTTAGTTTGCTTGATTTGCAAACCAAGAAAGAATTTGAGTTCACTCATCATAGACATCTCAAACTTTTCCGACATCAACCTTCCAAACTTTTCACTAAAAGAGGGGTTAGTAGATCCAAAGATAATATCATCAACATAAATTTGGCATACAAATAATTCTCCATTAACCCTCTTAGTGAACAAAGTTGAATCAATCTTCCCAATTTCAAAACCTTTTTCAAGAAGAAACTTTGTCAAGCATTTATACCAAGCTCTAGGGGCTTGTTTAAGACCATAAAGAGCTTTACGAAGTTTGTACACATGATTGGGTTTCTTGGGATTCTCAAAGCCAGGAGGTTGTTTAACATACACTTCCTCCTCAATTTCACCATTTAATAATGCACTTTTAATATCCATTTGGTAAAGAGTGATATCATGGTGATTGGCATAAGCAAGTAAGATACGAATGGACTCAAGTCTTGCAACGGGGGCATAGGTCTCACCATAGTCCATACCTTCGACTTGTGTGTAGCCTTGTGCTACGAGACGAGCCTTGTTGCGTACAACTTGTCCATCTTCATCTTGCTTATTCCGAAACACCCATTTGGTTCCAATGATGTTTTGCTCTTCCTTAGGCTTCTCGACCAATGTCCAAACTTGGTTCCTCTCAAAGTTGTGTAGCTCCTCGTGCATTGCATTCACCCAATCGGGGTCCTTGAGAGCATATTCCACCTTCAAAGGTTCGACACTAGAGATGAATGAGTAATGCTCACAAAAGTTAGCTAAACGAGTTTTAGAGCGAGTGATTCTCCCGGTTTGGATATCTCCAAGTATTTGTTCGACGGGATGATTCTTGTCGATTCTTGCTCTAACTCGAGGTAGCTTTTTCTTGGGTTGTGGTGAGGCTTCCTCATCATCATCATCTTCATCGTTGATGTTGTCGTTATTCGCTTGTGGAGGTGGATAAGGAGGTTGAGGTGGATCATCTTGTTGCACTTCCTCATTCCCATCGTCTTGACGTGTTCCACTTGTGGATGCCTCCATATCAACTTGTCGTCCACCTTGATGTGAAGTTGGGGGTTCCACTTGAATAGACGAGGTACTCTCCTTCACTTCCACGGGGCGAATCTTACCAATGGGCAAGTCTTGGATTGCTTCCGATGGTTCTCGATCTCCTACATCAAGTGGCAATTGCTCGACTTGCGAGCCGTTAGTCTCATCAAACTTCACATCTACCGTATCTTCAAATTTTCGAGTGAAGTTGTTGTAGACACGGTAAGTGTGAGAGTTCGATCCATAACCGAGTAGGAAACCTTCATGAGATTTAGGAGCAAATTTTGAACGACGATGCTTATCAAGAATGTAACATTTTGAGCCAAATACTCGAAAGTATCCAACTTGTGGTTTGTTACCGGTGAGCAGTTCATACGCCGTTTTACCAAGAAGCTTGTGAAGGTAGAGTCGATTTGTTGCATGACAAGTTATTTCAACCGCTTCCGCCCAAAAATGTCTTGGCATCTTGTATTCATCAAGCATTGTCCTTGCCATCTCAATAAGTGTCCGGTTCTTCCTCTCAACAACTCCATTTGGTTGAGGTGTGTACGTAGCCGAGAACTCATGTGAAATACCCTCCTCATCACGAAAGGTGTCCACATTGGTGTTCTTGAACTCCGTTCCGTTGTCACTCCGAACCTTCTTAATCTTCACTTCAAAATGATTTTGAGCCTTTCTTGCGAAGTTCTTGAAGATCTTTTGTACCTGCGATTTGTCATCAAGAAAGAACACCCACGTAAATCTAGAAAAATCATCAACAATGACCAAACCAAAAGTTACCACCAAGACTCTTATAGGAGTTGGGACCAAAAAGATCCATATGAAGTAGCTCGAGTGGTCTCCTCGTGGTCATAATGTTCTTTACGAGATGGCTTCCTCCAACTTGTTTTCCTGCTTGGCAAGCACTACAAAGTCGATCTTTGTCAAATATAACATCTTTCACTCCAAGAATGTGATCTCCTTTAACAAGTTTATCAAGGTTACGCATACCAACATGTCCAAGTCTTCTATGCCATAACCAACCTTTAGAAGATTTAGCAATTAAACAAGTACGAGGTTGAGCTCTCTTAGTGAAATCAACAATGTATTGATCACCTCTACGAATGCCGGTAAATACCATATTATGATTATCTTGGCGAAACACTTGGCAATCTACTTTGGTAAATAGAACATTAAAACCAAAATCGGCTAGTCTAGATACGGAAAGAAGATTGTAACCAAGAGATTCAACAAGCATAACATTTTGTATGGAGCTATCATTGGATATGGCCACCTTACCGAGGCCAAGTACCTTACCCTTGGAGTTGTCTCCAAAAGTCACATACTTGAGTGGACCATCATTTTTAGCAAGCTCACGAAACATGTCTCTATCTCCGGTCATGTGATCGGTACATCCACTATCAAGAATCCACTCTTTTCCTCCGGCCATGTAATCTCGAATATTTGCCATAAGACTGAGATTCCTCATGGTCTTCTCGAATTCAATATCAAATTCTTCATCCTCATCATAGTAGCCATGTTCAACATCTTCATCAGAATGCGTGTGATCATTACCTAGGGTAATAGATTCATTAGTTTCATGATCATGACAATGTTCAATTTTATGACTTCTAATGGCTTCCATGATAATATTACTAATAGTTCTAACATCTCCTTTGGCACGCATAAGATCACGAAGCTCAAACAAGCAATCATCAAACTTAGGATCATTAGGACTCATCTTGTGAAAAGCAACAGCCTTATGAAGAATCTTATCAAGACTCTTTAAAGAGTAATCAGGATATCGCTTTTCCAAGTCATGCCATAGAGTATAAGCATATTCAAAGTTTTGCATACAACCAAGCACAACCTTAGGTAATCCTCTAATGATAAGATTGACGGTTCTAAGATTACGAAGCATGTCAATTTCCTCTTCATGAGTAGGGTGCAAGGGATCAATAGGGGGCACATAAGGATTATGAATATACTTGCTCAAGTTAAATTCATCAAAGATATCAAGCATTTCATCCTTCCAAAAGTTGTAATACTCCCCATTGAGAATAGGCACTCTATGTCTAAGACTCCCCAAAGTAGACACATCCATCTCCCTCCAATGGTGATGAAACCAAAGCAATGGAGACCAATGATCTGATACCAATTGTGTGATCGAGGAGATAGGTCTAGTGGGGGGGGTGAATAGACCCTTAACCAGCCAAATTAGCATATTTTAATTTCTCTTGGAACTTAGGCAGATTTTGGCACAAGTTAAGATCACTCCAATACTTTCTACACATGCATATCTAGAGATTGAGCAGCGGAAATAGTAAAGCATGCAAAAGTACGGAATGTAAAGGATAGAGTATGGAAGATCAAACGCAATGAAGACACGATGGTTTTTGGCGTGGTTCCGATAGGTGGTGCTATCATACGTCCACGTTGATGGAGACTTCAACCCACGAAGGGTAACGGCTGCGCGAGTCCACGGAGGGCTCCACCCACGAAGGGTCCACGAAGAAGCAACCTTGTCTATTCCACCATGGCTTACGTCCACGAAGGACTAGCCTCACTCGGGGTAGATCTTCATGAAGTAGGCGATCTCCTTGCCCTTACAAACTCTTGGTTCAACTCCACAACATGTCGGAGGCTCCCAAGTGACACCTAACCAATCTAGGAGACACCACTCTCCAAAAGGTAATAGATGGTGTGTTGTTGATGAACTCCTTGCTCTTGTGCTTCAAATGATAGTCTTCCCAGCACTCAAACAACTCCTCACAGATTTGGCTATGGTGGAAGAGGGATTTGAGTGGAAAGCAACTTGGGAAAGGCTAGAAATCAAGGTTCAAATGGTAGGAATGGAATCTCTTGATCTCAAAACATGAGTAGGTGGTTCTCTCTTAGAAAATGTATGGTGGAAGTGTAGGCATGTTCTGATGGCTCTCCTTACAGAGAAGGAGGTGGTGGAGGGGTATATATAGCCTCCACACAAAATCCAACCGTTACACACTTTTGACCCAACTCGGTGGCACCGATTCAGAAGACTCGGTGGCACCGAACTGTGTAAAAGATATGAATGTTAGGCATTTCGGTGGGACTGATACGGACAACTCGGATGGACCGAAGTGCAATGGCTTAGGGCAAACCTCATCTCGGTGGCACCGATTGCATCAACTCGGTTGGACCGAAGTGAAGGAATAAGGCAACAGAGACTTGGCAAGCCATCTCGGTGAGACCAATTTGCATAACTCGGTGAGACCGAAGTGAATGCAACCGATTACAGAGAGTTGGCAAGGCCATCTCGGTGGGACCGAGATCCATTTCGGTGGATCCGATTTGTTAGGGTTTTGGCAGTGTCTAAGTCTAGATGAACTCGGTGGGGCCGGATAGAGAATTTCGGTGGGGCCGAGTTGGAATGTTGGTTTTGTACATATTTGGAATTGAGAGAGTGGTTGAGGGTTTAGGAGTACTGTCACTAAGCACTTGAGCAAAAAGACCATTAAGCAACACTTCATCCCCTTTTAATAGTATTGGCTTTCCTATGGACTCAATGTGATCTTGGATCACTAAACCAAAAATGTAGAGTCTTGATCTTTAGCCAATCCTTGTCCTTAGCATTTTGAAGGGGTTCCACATCCTCTTGTCCCTGCCACGCCATTGTTTAACTTGTCTGAAATTCACTAGATAAAAGCATTAGTCCAACAACATGTATGTTGGCATAAATTACCAAAACCACCAAGGGAGCAAATGTGCTTTCAATATGTCATATGCTGAAAGGACTGTATGAAATTGTTATTTTGAAAATGATTATGTGGGTAAACATGGATAAAAATGAGTTGTTGATGCATAAACTGGGATTTTGATAAAGTACAAGGATAAAATAGAATATGGTCAATGGATAACCCAGTACATTTTGTTTTAAGGATGACAATACCCTGTAAGATGTTGGGAATTGAATTTGAAGTTTTGTTTGGATGATATGAATGTTTACCCAAGGAGATACATACATTAGTCTGAATACCCCTTCTATCTTACAACTGCAGATGACAACCCTTTATGAGTCTTTCCTCAAGGGCCTAGAAACGATCATGACCCTGACAAGTGATCAGGATTACCCAAGAATCCTGAAGGACATGATGAAGCATATTCACCTTGAAGGAGATGCAGTTTACAAAGGTTATCCCTTTATGGAAAATGGAGTGGAACTTTGGTACGTGGAGGTACACCTCCACTGTGTGAAAGGAGTTTGCCCAAAGACTATGGGGCAGTACTTTTTCATTTCCCGAGCACCCCGAGCAACTTTCTTCGACTCTGTTTGTGAAGCTGCCATGGAAGCCATACGTCAGATTGGAGACATACTGGAAGCAAGACTCCGTCATACGCAGGAATACCTGAGAGAGGTGCATGCAGAGATGATGGTGATGAAGCTCAAGGCCACCATGATGAAACAAAAGATCGATGATTTCAAGGAGCACATCGCACAATTCTAGTGGGACTGAAGCATCTCCAAGAAGGACAAATGAATAAAGATGGAAGTAATGCTTGACCATACCAAACTATGTGGATGGCAGCATTTGTAAGAAAGAACTTTGATATTGGAGTTTTGAGAAATGATTAATGATGTAATAAAGGATTGGATATGAAAAGAATATGACTTATGGATGAATTTGTGCATTTCATGGTGATATTTCTCTATGAGAACACCAGACCAATGGAAAGGAAAATGTATTCCATCATGTGGAGTTTGGACGAAATAAGTTTGATTTCTTGGTTACCCCAAGAGTATGACAGAATGAAGTACTGTTGGATTTATAGGAGGTGTAACATTGGGATATGGAACAGTTGTAACTCCACGGATGAGTTAAAACTATACAAGTGCTGAAGTGGACCCATAACCCACAGGCCCAGGATATGACCAAGGTACAAGCACATTCTTGTTGAAGGAAGAATTCTGGAAGAAGCTGTGATTTGACCAACAGATGTTTCATAGGGGGGTTACGCAAAAACCCGAGAGTTGTGAAGAAATGATAGATGTTATATTTGGCTTGCAGAATTAATGGATTTACCCGAACCCGGTTCGAGGACAAGAAAAATTATGCAATGCTTGTGAGAATGCCCGAGTGTTAGAAATACGAGATTCACTAAACCTTATACAGGGTAATGATTTGGGTGTGGAATGGATTGATCACCATACCGACTTACTCATATCATACGCTCTTGCTATTTGGAATGGTAAATCTGGAGTGACTCACCTATAGTAGAGAGACGACGATCGTTGAAAACTTTGATTAAGCCTTAGAATGGTATGATAAGAAGCCCTCGTACAAGGCAGTTGTAGCCACATCGTATGTTAAACGGTGAGATTTAGCCCAGACCCAATTCCTGCAGGGAACCATGATCTGTTGACCACCATGAGGTTTCGATAGTTGTTTAGTATTGGCGTCAGACTTGTCAAGACCCGGAAGAACTTATGCAAGGACTCAAGATTTTGTGAGAAGACAAATTCTGCCCAGGAAAGAAGTACCTGAGTTTTGATGGACCCATGACTTGGATTTTAAGTGTGGTAGCACCCCAGACCTTTCCGATCAATGGATTTGCTGGAAGACCCCCAACCCCTAACCTTTTCTTGCTAGCCTCTCCGAATCTCGAGGACGAGATTCATTTTAAGTGTGGTAGATTTGTAACATCCCAAAATTCTAAATTTTGGAATGTTATATTAAATAAATAAATAGGATTGATTGTTTGATTGTTTGTTTGATTGATTGACTGAAAGTGAGTGAAATTTGAAACTTTTTGAAAGTTTAATGAGAGGGAATGAAATGACTTTCCCAAACTTTCACCTTGCATTTTGATCCCCAGAGATTCAAATTCATTTCAAAACAAAACCCTTGAGTGAAGATGACATGACTTCTTCCATTTGAAATGAAAAGGGCTTTTGAAAAGATTTGAATTTTCATTTGAAAACAATCCAAATGAAATACTTTAAGCCACCCAAGGATTTTCATGAGATAATATGAAGATAATATGACTTCTTCAAATCAAATGGAATAGAGTGGGAAGTAATGAGGATCAACTTTCAACAGTTATTTGAATCACTTCTGGAAAGTTTCCATTTTGAGTTTCAAATCATTTCCACTATTCAAATTAAATAAAGAGAGAAGGTAATGTGACTCCTTCAAAAACCAATGATGAATATGGGATAAGAATTATGAAACCATCATGGAGTTATTTGAAAGTTATTTGAAATTCATTTGCAAAGCCTTTTCAATGAATATTGGATGTTTGAGTTTTTATTCAAATTATTTTCTCCAAAAATAAAATAAATGGAAATTAGGGTAAAATGATTCCCTACAACAGAAAAATGGAGAAAAGTGAATTTCAAATTATTTTATATTTTAAAATAATTTTATTTGCATTTTAAATGTAACAGTAGCACTGTTTGAATTTTGAGTTTTTTTGTGAATTTTATTTGGACTTGAAAAATAGTTCATCTTTTAGGATTTCTTTTTATGAAAATTTTGATATATAATATGTATATAAATATTTTATTTTTTATTTCAGTCATTTAGGTTTTGCTTGCTGCGTTATTTAAATAGAAAAAACAAAGCCAGGCCAGACCCAGCGCCGCAGCCCACCAGCGCCAGGCCGGCCCAAATTCTCTACCTCGCTCCCGAACCCCCTCCTTACCGGTCGCCCGCTCCCTCGATCGCTCACCTCTGTCGCTGACAGTGGGGCCCGCTGCCTTCTTCTTTCCCCTCCCGCACGCCATGCCGCGCCAGAGCGGACCCGCACCGCCGCCACTCCGATCTTCTCGGTATCACGCTCCTGAGCTTTCCCCTCACGCACTCCTTTGTCCTATAAATACCCTAGGTCATCCTCTCCCGATTCCCCCTAAAACCCTCGCCCGAGACCCACCGTAGCGCTCGCTCTTGCTAAACGCATCTCGCCGGAGCCGAAGCCTTCCGCCGCTGATTTCATCGCCGGTGAGACTCCGCTGGACCCCATCCCCCGTCCGTCGATTTCTCTTCGCATTGCGCATCTCTTTGACATACTCTGGACCCTCCTCTTCTTCTACAGACACCGCCCCGAGCTCGCACACCCCGCCGGAGAGCACGCAGAATGCCCGAGGCCGCCGAGCTCGCTCTGCTCCGTCCCCTCATCACCGAGCATCACCGACTCCACCCCGAGGTCCCCTCGCTCCTCCGCATCCTCCCGATCCATCCGCGGTCGTCGCAGACTACCGGAGCGCCGCCACCGTCGACACCCGACGCCACGCTCGCCGTCGTCTTCGTCCTGCTGCCCGTGGTAAGCCGTCGTCGTTTCCCTCCGTTCGATCTAGATTGTAGGGCCTAGATTAGATCTGTTTTTTAGGCCGAACAGTTTTCCATTAATTAGCGGTCGTTCATTAGAATAGTTACACAACGAACACCCAGCAACCGTCCGATTGAGATCTAACCGTCCAGGTTAGATCTGTTTTTTTTATTTTCCTCACCGAACCGTTTTTGTTAATGTTCGGCCATCCGTTGCTTAGTTCCGTAGCTCGATTCTGCCAGCCAACCACATTGCGCCACTTGGCGGTGGCCGATCCGAAGAGTTTTCTTTTTGTAGTTTCTGTTTTAATTTTCAGAATAGTTCTGTTTTTAGATTGTTAATATCTTTTATGTTTCTAATCCAAATTGAGTGATTATTTTTGTATTATTAGGTCAATAATTTCTTGTAGTTTCTGTTTGTGCCACTAGTTTTCAAATTTGAATAGTTTAAATTTGAATTTGCATGAAATTGATTCAAACACTAGATTGCTAATATCTTTTGTTTGAAAATATATTTTTACTTGATTGTTTTTGCACTTTGTCACTAGAATTGTTGTGCATCCAGAAGCACTTCAAATTTTATTTTTGTTTATTTTAAAATTTAATTTTAGCCAAAACAGTACTGTTTTGTTTATAGTTTTCTTTTAGTCTTTTCTTTGTTGTTTTTAATAGTTTTAAATTACTTTTCTTTTGTCACTTTTGACATTTTGTTTTATGTTTCTGTTAGTCAACAATAGGCACTTTTATTAGTACTTAAAATAATTTTATTACTTTTTGTTTATTAAGTTTTGTAGTGAAACTTGTTTTGATCATAGTAGGAGTTTTACAAATGATTTTTTGTTGATTCTTTTTGCCTAGAAAACTTTAGCTAAAATTCTTTATCTTATTTAAAAAAACTTTATTTCTTTTCTGTTAACTTATTAGTTTAGTATTCATACCTATGTTTTCATTGCATTTAGAGTCACCATTCAACAATCCCTCTAGTAGTGATTGAATCTTGTAGCTGAGTAGAATGCATGAGGTAGGAACCCACCCCCCTGTTACCAAGCCCGGGAACGTCATTTATTTGAATGCTACGCTATAGTAGACGGGGTTTGGTATGAGTGTTCGTGAGTGGTGTGAGAAGGACGACTCTGCGTCAATGACGACAACTTCATGAAGACTCTACGTCAATGACGACAACTCCATGATGGCATCTTCAAGGCCTGCATCTTCAAGACCTCAAGACTTCAAGACTCGAGACAAGATTTCAATACACACTACTGGGTGGAAATTGGACCGTGCGGCACCCTGGAGCACCCAGTGGATGCGTTGTGAGCTGGAGTAGGCCAGTACTCATGTGGAAAGTTCCACCCAGACTCAAAGAGACAGATGAATACTTCATGCCCGGAAGCTTACCTGTGCAGCTGCAACTCATTATGGGCTCTGGCTTGGTTGACCTTAATTGTGAATCTGGTTGGGACGGTGCTAGCAGATGTAGAACTACGGTAGGATTGGATGAGCACCGGACAGTGGTCAGAGGAACTCTTCGGAAGACCATGTTTCGGTCGTCTTGTTCTCAAACACGCTGAAGTGCGAGAACGTAAAGAGAGGGATCAAATCTTGTGGGTAAAGTGCACAACACTCTGCAGAGTTAAAACCTAATCGATTAACCGTGTCCCCGGTTACGGACAATTTGAGCCTCTGGACTTGGATCTATCTCTGAACTCTCAACACCGGACTGATAACTAAATGTGGGCAACTTATGATATTTGTGGGCTATGAGACATCGGTTGGCGGAACCATGTCATAGTAGATAACTCCGTAGTGAAGACTCCTGATTATTCCTTTGTTGTAGGGAAAAAATTAAAACCAGCTTTTACGCAAAAACTCAGACACAGAGCCACAAAGCCATATTGCATATAGTATAGTCTTTATCATCTGCTTCTTATTGTGATTTTGCCGGTACATTCAATGTACTGACCTAGACGGCTGCAACGTCTCATGTTGCAGATACTTCTACGATGAGTAAGAGATACGGTTTAGGGTTACGGTCTACACTCAACTTGCCGATGGCGTTGATGGGACTCCACACCCGTTTGATTGTTTCCGCTGAGACTTATGAGGTATATATCAGTTTTACGTTATCTATACATGTGATTGCACTTTGATATATACATTGATGTACTGTGTCTGCCAGCATACTGATCCAGGGATGGCACAGATACACAGAGGCTTGACCGTTTGAGGTCGGGTCGCTACAAAGATTTACGGAAAACAAGGCAATCCGGCGATATGGTTTTATAAACAAAGGTACGCGGAGAGAAATGTTATATTACTTTTTAATGTAAGAAACATCTGGGAAAAATAGTTCCTTTATAAGTTCCTTTTCCCAGGCTGTCATGTTGACCATCATCATGAAACCTTACCTCCGATCAATGTGGGAGGAAAATATTGAGGATTTAGTTTGGGGAAAGTTCCCGAACTCTGTGGTCTTAATGAACCAAAATTTCCACTTCTGTTGTTGCCGACCAATTATATTCTTAAGATAGCTAGCTTTTGGCTTCACCCAGTCTGAGGTACTAATCCGGATGACCCGGTAGTAACAATCACAGAGGTGCTCCCTTTACCCCCTAGCCGAACAATCGGGAACAAAGGGGATAAGCACAGGAGCCAGGCAACCCAGCTTGGCCAAAATCTTAAGTCAAATTGATGCATATTTATGGCTTTATAACGATGATTATGGAAGGCAGCACTCGTATATTGAATACAAATGCTTTATGCTATATGTTATTTTGACCCCGCTGCGACTGTTTATAAACTGAAAGTGGCCCATCGTCGGCTTCCACCCCTTTGTAGATGCTACGCAGGGTGTTTCCGTACTAACAAGACAACCCTTAGCCGACGTCTCGGTGCCCGGAGGCGGTTGTGTTAGCAGAAATGAGGCAATCAGATATGTAGGCTTTATAACTTTCACTTAGTCATATGAGCTTAAAGTTGGTAGGTCAGTTACTAGCCCCCGGTTAGTGTTCGGCGTAAGCCGAGGTCAAGCCATTAACACTTCAGCCAATTTTATGGAAGGCCAATCGTTTAACACGGGGTAAGCTCTATCGATCTGTAGTTTAATACAGTCATCGGATCGCTGACTAGTTTACGCTTATTGTGACAGTCAGTTTTTGGCTTTCTCCACTGAGGCACTTGACCAGTTAAACCGGAAGTACAATCACAGTGGTTCTCCCTTTACCCTTAGCCGAACAATTGGGAACGTAAGGAGTAAGCACAGGAGCTGGGCAACCCAACTATTGACCAAAGACACAATTCGAAACTGATGCATATAAAGCAATATCCGAGAACGTTTTGCCGAGGACTCCATGGAGTACCATGGCTGTTGGTGAGTTCGGCTCTAGCTGTAGCCCCCCGTTGATATTGCCGATGCTTTAAAGGCGTCTGGCGTTGCACTGCGAGAGTTATGCTAGAGACCCACAAATAGGTTAATAGCGCAAAAAGCATGGAAAACCAAAAAAACTCACATAAAAACTTTACGTCTAAATTGGATCAAGTTTTTGGTGCCAATCCAAAATTGGTCCTTAAAATAAATTTGTGCTTCCGTCATGCCTTAACATGACACATCCAATCTCTAGACTTCAAGTAGGTCAGCCTTCGGCTTCAACCTCCCTATCCCAAAGGCGGAATGCTTCTCAAAGGCCAGTTTAGCGAACTAAACTCGAACGGCTTGAGAGAGAAACCAGGCCATCTGGCTATTGACCGTACACTCAAGTTGAAAAAGGAGTGGTAGAAAAAGACTTTGCAGTGACTTAGAAGAAAACACTTATTATAAAATGACTCATATGAATTTAAGAGCCCCTAGTTAACCTGGTTCAAGGAAGTTGTTTTTAACAAACAACGTTTTTGAGCATGGTCGAACCGAGCACAAATTATTATTTTTTTAAAATTTGAGCATGAAAGCGACTTAGCTGGTCAATGTGCTCGGCGTTGATGACGCGATCCGGGCTTGTGGCGGGACGAGGACACCCAGCGA
Organism: Elymus sibiricus; assembly: GCA_039707655.1. Taxonomy (NCBI): domain Eukaryota; kingdom Viridiplantae; phylum Streptophyta; class Magnoliopsida; order Poales; family Poaceae; genus Elymus; species Elymus sibiricus. The sequence goes on along the minus strand of CM077676.1, from coordinate 208,588,878 downwards.
ACTTTGACAGATCCGACATGGTGCGCTGTCCTCAACTTGACCGAGGTCCCAGCCCCCATGCCTGAGGTGGCCGAGCGAAGAGCTCGGCTTGACGAAGTGGTGACGCAACACGGTTGATGTGGCGAGGCGAAGCCCCCGGTCCAGCTAACTTGACGAAGTTGGTCAGCTGGTGACGCCGAAGTCCCCGGAGTAGGTTGATGAAGAGCTGGCGAAGCTCCCGGTCCAGCCGAGATGACGGAGCAGGTCGACGTATCATGCGTCAGCTTAATGTCGGTGTGGAGATGCCGATACAGGCGGTGCGCCAAAGTAACGACACAATTCGGTCAACGGAAGTGGGATGACGATGTCGGCACGCCGAGGTGACCACATATCTCAGTCAAAATAGATTTCCTGCACACATAAAATAGTGCAAGCCAAAAGTAATAACAAATAACGAAAATAATAAAATATTTCCTTACTTAATTAATTTAGGGAGTTATATAATTAAAGAAATATGGCCTGGGCGCCGAGGATCTGATGAGGTAGAGCTCTCTGGGCAGGTCGATCTGGCGATGCCGAAGCCCCCGAGTCGACCGATGCGATGAGCAGGTCGGCATGGTGGTTGGACCAACAAGATAATGACGCAACCCAATTGACGCCGGTTGGGACAACGACGTAGATTGCCGAGGTGGCGGCATAGCGTTGCCACTGTTAATTTTCCTGGTGGATGACGCCAATGTCCATTGGCCAGCCGACGTGCTGGAGCAGGTCGGCGCGGTATACGTCGGCTTAAAGAAGTGGCGCGCCGAGGTAATGGCGCGATTTGGTCAACGGAGGCAGGACGACAACGTCGGCACGCCGAGGTAACAGCGCGACCCGGTCTAACCATTTACCTGTACACATAAAATAGTGCAAGGCAAGAGTAATAACAAATAATGAAATTTGCATAATTAATTTACGCAAAGTAAATTATCAAAGAGATGTGGCCTGGCGTGGAAGTTGGTCGGCGTGGAACAATGATGTCGTGATGAAGTTCAAATTCACACGGTAATCTAAGTCACGGATGCGGCGTCCACCGAACTGCGGTCAGGAAACTGGCTGGACCATCACGCTACCGACGTTAATGCGGCCACCACTTGACAGACCTGTGTATAGAGGATAGCACAAACCAGAGCAATAATTCCTCGGGAAAAATAAACTCATGCTAGAGGAAATTACTAGGATCAATAGCACCTTGTTTATTTGCTGTAGCGATCCGAAGAAAAACATGTGGCCATTCAGGGGTTGCTTCTATTACGTGGAGATAGGCCGAGCTAGCAATAGTACTAGCACTAGCACAGGAGAAGTGCATGAAAGAGAGAAGATTAGCCAAAAGCAAAAGCATAGACTGCCTTATAATTAAATAACAAAAAATAGAGAAAAGGAAAGGATCTCCCTATATGCTGCCAGGGATCGGAATTCAGCCCGCGTTTGCTACTCCGCATGAATTAGAATTAGCTCTGCGGTGTCCTCGGCTGGAACGCCGCCGGTCAGATTACATTTTTTTCCTTGACTTGACCTATGCAGCGAATCTAGTTTGCTGCTGCACGCCGTGCTTGGCTGTAATACCACAGGTCAGGATGTTTCACGACGCGCGCGTATAGCACGTCCTCACATGCGTCTGCTGCTAGTCCGTAGCAGTCTAGCAGACCTTGGATCCGACGTACTACCAGGCGGCGCACATGGCCGCCACCGCTGGAATTTTCTTGATCTCAATCTTGGCTGATCTGACATCGGATGGAGATCCCATCGATTTGCGACGAACACCCAGCAGGCTCTCAATGAAAGCACCAATGTCGGTTCTAAATCCAGCATATCTCGTAGTAGGGGTCCTAAGCTAGGCGTCTTGGAGCGATGGTAACATGGACACAAGATTTTACCCAGGTTCGGTCTCTCTCGAAGAGATAATACCCTACATCCTGCTTTTGATTGTATTCATATGGGGTGTAGTACAAAGTACATGTATCTACCACAAGATTGTTCTAATGAATATGAGTTCATCTATTGACTAGCCTGGCCTCGGTTTATATAATGCACCAGAGGCCTAGGGTTTAGGAGAGTCCTCGTCTTGGGCGCCAAGTCTTGTGGAATCTTCCTTATTATTCGTCATGGGCTGCCCGAAGTGGCCCATGATTGAACCACCATAGGGGTCCTCGGCCCGATCCACCTGGTCGGGAGACGACGTGATGAGTACCCCCTAGTCCAGGACACCATCAAATACAAAGCTATAAAAATCATGCATAATAAAGTTCAGAAAAGACTCAATTACTTCTCAGGAATAATCTGATCATAAACCCACAATTCATCGGATCCCAACAAACACACCGCAAAAGAAGATTACATCGAATAGAACTCCAAGAACACCGAGGAGAACATTGTATTAAAGATCAAAGAGAGAGAAGAAGCCATCTAGCTACTAGCTATGGACCCGGAGGTCTGTGGTAAACTACTCACACATCATTGGAAGGGCAGCAAGGTTGATGTAGAAGCCCTCCGTGATCGATTCCTCCTCCGGCAGGGTGCCAGAAAAGGCCTCCAGATTGGATCACGAAAGAACAGAAGCTTGCGGCGGCGGAAAAGTTATTTGAGGTGGCTCTCTGTTGGTTTCCCAGTATTTGAGAATTTATAGAAGCAGAATTAGGTCAAAAGGAGCCACGAGGGGCCCACAAGGCATCTTGGCGCCCCCCCATGGGCGCGCGGGGTTGCCTTGTCACCTCCTCGTGAGGCTTCTGGTCTCCTCCCAAAGCTTCTAGGGTCTCTTTTGTCCGAAAAAATCATCAAAAAGTTTCATAGCGTTTGGACTTCGTTTGGTACTGATTTCCTGAAAAACCAAAAAACAAGCATAAAACAGCAACTGGCACTGGGCACTAGGTTAATAGGTTAGTCCCAAAAAATGATATAAAATAGCATATAATTGCATCTAAAACATTCAAGATTGATACTATAATAGCATGGAACAATAAAAAATTATAGATACGTTGGAGACGTATCAACATCCCCAAGCTTAATTCCTGCTCGTCCTCGAGTAGGTAAATGATAAAAACAGAATTTTTGATGTGGAATGCTACCTAACATGTTTATCATGTAATCTCTTTTTACGGTATAAATATTGAGAAGCGATGAATTAACAACATCAGCATAATAATATCCATGAACATAAGAAGCATAATCATTAAACTTTCAAAATATACGATCCTAAACGAATGTTATTCCCCACTCATTTTATCATGTTAGCATGGCATGACTCCACCTTCACTGCATAAATATAAATCATGAGCACCCCGGTGTTAAACCAGGCACACTAGTCGATGGACTCACACTAGTCATAAAGAACTCACATACTTATTGCAAAGACTATTAGCCCTCGAAGCAAAGTACTCCTCGCATGCCCCTAGGGAGGAGGTTGGTCGGAGTTAACCATGGCGCACCCCCGATTGTAACAGCACTCAAGGATTTCATTTCAGACCTAAGAATGCTCGGACCTCCTCACCATGCCATGACCAACACTTAGATGAACAGTCAATAACAAACTTTAATACCGATATTTCTACTAACCAATGACCATGAACCTATATCCTTTCATATTACGACATCAATATCATTAAGGGATAATTAATTCTGTGCCCTTAGTTGTGTCCCCCTCGGCGGGTTTACCCCTAGTTTCCGAAAACAGTTGTTCCTGCCCAAACCACTTTTCTCGTCTTATGCTTTTGCCCTTTGACCGTTTGACCGCCACTTTGAAAAAATCATAACAAATTCATACTAACTCAGAAAAATGTGAATAAGATATCAAAATGTTCAGAAAAACATCACCTATATGTGCATGTGATTTGCATTCATGAAATAAAGTGCTGGAAAGTCCCCATCTTAGTTTGAGCTCATATGATCTCAACACGAACAGCAAAATCCAAAAAAATTGAAAAACAATTCTAAAAATTCTAAAAAAAATCGGTGGGAAACATTGACCAATGTTTTGACTTCTTGCCAAGTTTCATGAGGGAATGACATTCGTGGAAGTCATGGCCAAAAAACAACACCGATGCTCCAAAACAAAAGCATTTTGGAGTGCTAATTTTGTTTTTTTTCCACGACTTCCATGAATGTCATTCCCTGATGAAACTAGGCAAGCACACAAAACATTGGCCAATGTTTGCTACCAAAAAATTAAAGATTTTTTTGAATTTTTGTTAAATTTTTTTTTAGATTTTACTTTTCATGTTGAGATCATATGAACTCAAACTAAGATGGGGACTTTCCAACACTTTTTCATGAATGCAAATCACATGCACATATAGGTGATGTTTTTCTTGACATTTTGATATCTTATTCGCATTTTTCTGGGTTAGTATGAATTTGTTATGAATTTTTTGAAATCACGATCAAATGGTCAAAGGGCAAAAGCATAAGACTGTTGGAAATATGCCCTAGAGGCAATTAATAAAGTGTTTATTATCATATTTCTCCGTTCATGATAATGGTTTATTATTCATGCTAGAATTGTATTGACCGGAAACTTAATACATGTGCGAATAGATAAACGAATACTGTGTCCCTAGTATGCCTCTACTAGACTAGCTCGTTGATCAAAGATGGTTATAGTTTCCTAACCATAGACATGAGTTGTAATTTGATAACGGGATCACATCATTAGGAGAATGATGTGATGGACTTGACCCAACCGTTAGCATAGCATATGATCGTTCAGTTTATTGCTACTGCTTTCACTATGTCAAATACATGTTCCTCTGACCATGAGATCATGCAACTCCCGGATACCGTAGGAATACTTTGGGTGTATCAAACGTCACAACGTAACTGGGTGATTATAAAGGTGCACTACAGGTATCTCCGAAAGTGTTTGTTGAGTTGGCATGGATCGAGATTGGGATTTGTCACTCCGACTATCGGAGAGGTATCTCTGGGCCCTCTCGGTAATACGGCATCACAGAAGCCTTGCAAGCACCGTGACTAAACAGTTAGTTGCAAGATGATGTATTACGGAACGAGTAAAGAGACTTGCCGGTAACCAGATTGAACTAGGTATTGGATACCGACGATCGAATCTCGGGCAAGTAACATACCGCCGGACAAAGGGAACATTGTATGTTGTCATATGAGGTTCACCGATAAAGATCTTCGTGGAATATGTAGGAACCAATATGAGCATCCAGGTTCCGCTGTTGGTTATTGACCGGAGAGTCGTCTCGGTCATGTCTACATCATTCCCGAACCCGTAGGGTCCGCACACTTAAGGTTCGATGACGATATAGTATTATATGAGTTATGTGATGAGTGACCGAAGGTAGTTCGGAGTCTCGGATGAGATCACGGACATGACGAGGAGTCTCGGAATGTCCGAGAGGTAAAGATCGATATATTGGAAGGTTGTATTCGTATATCGGAAAGGTTCCAAGTGATCCGAGTATTTTCCGGAGTGCCGGAGGGGTTCCGGAACCCCCCGGGGAAGTTATGGGCCTTATTGGGCCATACGGGAAAGAGAGAAGTAGGCCACAGGGGCTGCTGCGCCCCTCCCCTTGCTGGTCCGAATTGGACAAGGGGTTGGGGGGCGCAACACCCCTCTTTCCTTCTCCCTCTTCCCCTCTTCATTCCCCTCTTGGTGGACTCCTACTAGGAGTAGGATTCCTAGTAGGAGTCCCCTCCTTGGTGCGCCCCTAGGGGCTGGCCGGCCTCCTCCTCCTTTATATACGGAGGAGGGGCACCCCTTGGAGACACACAATTGTCCCATAGCCGTGTGCGGTGCCCCGATCTCCGTTTTCCACCTCGGTCATATTTTCGGAGAGCTTAGGCGAAGCCCTGCCGGAATCACTTCACCATCACCGTCGCCACGCCGTCGTGCTGATGGAACTCATCTACTACCTCGACATCTTGCTGGATCAAGAAGACGAGGAACGTCACCGAGCTGCACGTGTGTAGAACTCGGAGGTGCCGTACGTTCGGTACTCGAGCGGTGGAGCTCGAAGGATTGTCCGATTACATCAACCGCGTTGTGAGACGCTTCCGCTAACGGTTTACGAGGGTACGTAGACACACTCTCCCCTCTCGTAGCGATGCATCTCCATGGATAGATCTTGCGTGAGCGTAGGAATTTTTTTGAAATTCATGCTCCGTTCCCCAACAGTGGTATCAGAGCCAGGTCTATGCGTAGATGTGATTTGCACGAGTAGAACACAAACGAGTTGTGGGCGTGGGTGTATACATATTGCTTGCCGTTACTAGTTGATACTTGATTCGGCGGTATTGTGAGATGAAGCGGCCCGGACCGACATTACGCGTACGCTTACGCGAGACAGGTTTCACCGCTACGTGCACTCGTTGCATAAAGGTGACTGGCGGGTGTCTGTCTCTCTCACTTTAGTTGAATCGGTTTCAATGAAGAGGGTTCTTTTAGAAGATCAAAAAGCAATCACTACACCACGTTGTGGTTTTGCGTACGTAAGAACGGTTCTTGCAAACCCGTAGCAGCCACGTAAAACTTGCAACAACAAAGTAGAGGACGTCTAACTTGTTTTTGCAGGGTATGCTGGTGATGTGATATGGTCAAGACATGATGTGATATAAGTTGTTGTATGAGATGATCATGTTTTGTAAGTTATCAGGCAACCGGCAGGAGCCTTATGGTTGTCTCTTTATTGTATGCAATGCCAACGCTATGTAATTGCTTTTCTTTACCGCTATGAGTTAGCAGTAGTAGTAGTAGCAATAGCCGGCGAGACGACCACGACGCTGCGATGGAGATCAAGGTGCCACGAGGCTACGATGGAGATCATGGTGTCAATCCGGTGACGATGGAGATCATGACGGTGCTTGGCTGATGTAGATCAAAAGCACAAGATGATGATGGCCATATCATGTCACATATATTGAATTGCATGTGATGTTAATCCTTTTATGCATCTTATTTTGCTTAGGACGACGGTAGCATTATAAGATGATCCCTTCACTAAATTTCAAGATAAGTGTTCTCCCCTAGTATGCACCGTTGCGAAGGTTCGACGCTTCTAAGCACCACGTGATGATCGGGTGTGATGGATTCTTTCGTTCGCATACAACGGGTGTAAGCCAGTTTTGCACACGCAGAATACTTGGGTTAAACTTGACGAGCCTAGCATATACAGATATGGCCTCGGAACACAAGAGACCGAAAGGTCGAACATGAGTCATATAGTAGATATGATCAACATGAAAGATGTTCACCATTGATAACTAATCCACCTCACGTGATGATCGGACGTGGTTTAGTTGATGTGGATCATGTTACACTTAGACAACTTGAGGGATGTTAATCTAAGTGGGAGTTCTTAAGTAATTTGATTAATTGAACTTCAATTATCATGAACATAGTCTTACTTGTCTTAGCAAATTTATGTTGTAGATCAATAGACCGCACTGTAGTTCCCCTGTTTTTTATGTTCCTAGAGAAAACAAAGTTGAAAGTTGATGGAAGCAACTATGCGGACTAGGTCCGTGATCTGAGGATTGTCCTCACTGCTGCACAGAAGGCTTATGTCCTTAATGCACCGCTCAGTGAAATACCCCTACGGCTTCGTCTGAGGACGTTATGAACGTCTGGCAGACAAGAAAAGATGACTACTCGATAGTTAAGTGCGCCATACTTTACGGCTTAGAACCGGAGCTCCAAATATGTTTTGAGCAACACGGAGCATATGAGATGTTCCAGGAGCTGAAAATTTGTTTTTCAAGCTCACACCCGGGTCGAGAGGTATGACACCTTCGACAAGTTCTATAGCTACAAGATGGAGGAGAACAGCTCCGTTAGTGAGCATGTACTCAGAATGTCTGAGTACTTCAAACACTTAAATCAAGTGGGAGTTAGACTTCCGAATAAAGTGATTGATAGAGTTCTCTAGTCACTATCACTAAGCTGCTGGATCTTCGTGATGAACTATAAACATGCAAGGGATAGAAGATCCTTAAGCTATTCGCGATGCTACAAGCTGCAGATGTAGAAATCAAAAAGGGAGCATCAAGTGTTGATGGTTAATAAGACCACTAGTTTCAAGAAGGGCAAGGGAAAGAAAAGGGAACTTCAAGAAGAACGGTAAAACAGTTGCCGCTCACGCAAAGAAACCCAAGGCTGAACCAAACCCGAGAGTTAGTGCTCCCATTGCAAAGGGAAATGTCACAGGGAGCGTAACTTCCCCAAAGTAACTGGCAGATAATAAGACTGGCAATGTCAACAAAGATATTCGATATACATGTTATTGATGTGTACCTTACTAGTACTCGTAGGAGCACCTGGGTATTTGATACTTGTTCAGTTGCTTGCAACTTGAAACATGAAGCTTCGGAATAAACGAGGGCTGGCTAAGAACGAGGTGACGATGTGCATTGGAAGTGTCTCCAAGGTTGATATGATCACCATCGCCACGCTCTCTCTACCTTCAGGATTAGTGATGAACCTAAATAATTGTTATTTGGTGCTTGCATTAAGCCTGAACATTATATCTGATAGTGTTTATTGCAAGACGGTTATTCAATTTCAGAGAATAATTGTTATTCTATTTATTTGGATAATATCATTGATGATCATGCACTTAAAATGAAAGGTTTATTGAATCTTGATCGTAGTAATACACATGTTCATAACACGAATGCCAAAAGATAATGATAGTACCACATATTTGTGGCACTGCCGCTTAGGTCATATCGGTGTTAAACGCATGAAGAAACTCCATGCTGATGGACTTTTGGAATCACTTGATTATGAATCATTTGAGACGTGCGAACCGTGCCTCATGGGCAAGATGACTAAGACTCCGTTCTCCGGAACAATGGAGCGAGCAACAGACTTGTTGGAAATAATACATACCGATGTATGCGGTCCGATGAGTGTTGAGGCGCGCGGTGGATATCGTTATGTTCTCACGTTCACAGATGATTTGAGTAGATATGGCTATGTCTACTTGATGAAGCATAAGTCTGAAACATTTGAAAAGTTCAAAGAATTTCAGAGTGAAGTAGAGAATCATCGTAACAAGAAAATAAAGTTCTTACGATCTGATCGTGGAGGAGAATATTTGAGTTACGAGTTTGGCACTCACTTAAGACAATGTGGAATTGTTTCACAGTTCACGCCACCTGGAACACCACAGCGTAATGGTGTGTCCGAACGTCGTAATCGTACTCTATTGGATATGGTGCGTTCTATGATGTCTCTTACCGATTTGCCACTATCGTTTTGGGGTTATGCATTAGAGACAGCTGCATTCACTTTAAATAGGGCACCGTCTAAATCCGTTGAGACGACACCGTATGAACTATGGTTTGGAAATAAACCTAAGCTGTCGTTTCTTAAAGTTTGGGGCTGCGATGCTTATGTCAAAAGGCTTTAGCCTGATAAGCTTGAACCCAAAGCGGATAAGTGCGTCTTCATAGGATACCCAAAAGAGACCGTTGGGTACGCCTTCTACCACAGATCCGAAGGCAAAGTATTCATTGCTAAGAATGGATCCTTTCTAGAGAAGGAGTTTCTCTCGAAAGAAGTGAGTGGGAGGAAAGTAGAACTTGATGAGGTAATTGTACCTCCTCTGGATAGTAGTACGCCACAGAAAGAAATTTCTGTGACACCAACACAGACCAGAGAAGAAGTTGATGATGATGATCATGAGGCTTCGGATCAAGTTGCTACAGAACTTCGAAGGTCAACCAGGACACGTTCCGCACCAGAGTGGTACGGAAATCCAGTCTTGGAGGTTATGTTGTTAGACAACGGTGAACCTTCGAACTATGAAGAAGCGATGGCAGGCCCGGATTCCGACAAATGGCTTGAGGCCATGAAATCCGAGATTGGATCCATGTATGAGAACAAAGTGTGGACTTTGGTAGACTTGCCCGATGAACGGCGAGCTATTGAAAATAAATGGATTTTTAAGAAGAAGACGGACGCTGATGGTAATGTCACCGTCTATAAAGCACGACTTGTTGCTAAAGGTTATCGACAAGTTCTAGGAGTTGACTACGATGAGACTTTCTCACCCGTAGCGATGCTAAAGTCTGTCAGAATTATGTTAGCAATTGCCGCGTTTCATGATTATGAAATCTGGCAAATGGACGTCAAAACGGCATTCCTTAATGGGTTCCTTAAGGAAGAATTGTATATGATGCAACCGGAAGGATTTGTCGATCCTAAGGCGCTAACAAAGTATGCAAGCACCAGCGATCCATCTATGGACTGATGCAAGCATTTCGGAGCTGGAATACTCGCTTTGATGAAGTGATCAAAGCGTTTGGGTTTATGCAAGTTTATAGAGAAACTTGTATTTACAACAAAGTGAGTGGGAGCTCAATAAACATTTCCAATAAGTATATGTGGATGACATATTGTTGATTGGAAATGATGTAGAATTTCTGGAAAGCATAAAGAATTAATTGAAAGGAGTTTTTCAATAAAAAAACTGTTTTTGAGTTATCCACGGATTGGGCATCGAGATCTATAGAGATAGATCAAGACACCTGATAAAAGTTCACACATCTTGATAAGATTTTGAAGAAGTTCAAAATGGATCAAGTCAAAAGAAATGAGTTCTTGCCTGGTGTGAAGTGGAGTAAGACTTGAAGATCTAGGTAAAGGTTGTTTACATGTTAGGCATCAAAATCTATAGAGATAGATTGAGACGCCTTACAAGGACTTTCACAAAGCACATACCTTGACAAGATTTTGAAGAAGTTCAAAATGGATCAGTCTAAGAAAGAGTTCTTGACTGTGGTGCAAGGTGTGAAATTGAGTAAGACTCAAATCTCGACCACGGCAGAAGAAATAGAATTGATGAAGATCATCCCCTATGCCTCAGCCATAGGTTCTATAAAGTATGCCAAGCTGTGTGCCTTGCCATGTGTCTGGCAAAAGAGGTACCAAAGTGATCTAGGAGTAGATCACTGGACAGCGGTCAAATTATTCTTAAAGATGATTAAGGAAGAATTTCTCAGGAATTGAGGTGATAAAGAGTTCGTCGTAAAGGGTTACGTCGATACAAGCTTTAAACACCGATCCGGAAGACTATGAGTCTTAGACCGGATATGTATAATGGGGCAGTCATTATTGGAGTAGCTCCAAGCAAAGTGTGGTTATAGCATCTACATATGACATATAGATTTGCGAAGAAAACACGGATCTGAATGTTGCAGACCCGTTGACTAAAAGCCTCTCTCACAAGCAAAACATGATCAGCCCTAGAACTGATTGGATGTTAATTATATGGAGATGTAAACTAGATTATTGACTCTAGTGCAAGTGGGAGACTGTTGGAAATATGCCCTAGAGGCAATTAATAAAGTGTTTATTATCATATTTCTCCGTTCATGATAATGGTTTATTATTCATGCTAGAATTGTATTGACCGGAAACTTAATACATGTGTGAATAGATAAACGAATACTGTGTCCCTAGTATGCCTCTACTAGACTAGCTCGTTGATCAAAGATGGTTATAGTTTCCTAACCATAGACATGAGTTGTCATTTGATAACGGGATCACATCATTAGGAGAATGATGTGATGGACTTGACCCAACCGTTAGCATAGCATATGATCGTTCAGTTTATTGCTACTGCTTTCACTATGTCAAATACATGTTCCTCTGACCATGAGATCATGCAACTCCCGGATACCGTAGGAATACTTTGGGTGTATCAAACGTCACAACGTAACTGGGTGGTTATAAAGGTGCACTACAGGTATCTCCGAAAGTGTTTGTTGAGTTGGCATGGATCGAGATTGGGATTTGTCACTTCGACTATCGGAGAGGTATCTCTGGGCCCTCTCGGTAATACGGCATCACAGAAGCCTTGCAAGCACCGTGACTAAAGAGTTAGTTGCAAGATGATGTATTACGGAACGAGTAAAGAGACTTGCCGGTAACAAGATTGAACTAGGTATTGGATACCGACGATCGAATCTCGGGCAAGTAACATACCTCCGGACAAAGGGAACAACGTATGTTGTCATATGAGGTTCACCGATAAAGATCTTCGTGGAATATGTAGGAACCAATATGAGCATCCAGGTTCCGCTGTTGGTTATTGACCAGAGAGTCGTCTCGGTCATGTCTACATCATTCCCGAACCCGTAGGGTCCGCACACTTAAGGTTCGATGACGATATAGTATTATATGAGTTATGTGATGAGTGACCGAAGGTAGTTCGGAGTCTCGGATGAGATCACGGACATGACGAGGAGTCTCGGAATGTCCGAGAGGTAAAGATCGATATATTGGAAGGTTGTATTCGGATATCGGAAAGGTTCCAAGTGATCCGAGTATTTTCCGGAGTGCCGGAGGGGTTCCGGAACCCCCCGGGGAAGTTATGGGCCTTATTGGGCCATACGGGAAAGAGAGAAGCAGGCCACAGGGGCTGCTGCGCCCCTCCCCTTGCTGGTCCGAATTGGACAAGGGGTTGGGGGGGCGCAACACCCCTCTTTCCTTCTCCCTCTTCCCCTCTTCCTTCCCCTCTTGGTGGACTCCTACTAGGAGTAGGATTCCTAGTAGGAGTCCCCTCCTTGGTGCGCCCCTAGGGGCTGGCTGGCCTCCTCCTCCTCCCTCCTTTATATACGGAGGAGGGGCACCCCTTGGAGACACACAATTGTCCCATAGCCGTGTGCGGTGCCCCGATCTCCGTTTTCCACCTCGGTCATATTTTCGGAGAGCTTAGGCGAAGCCCTGCCGGAATCACTTCACCATCACCGTCGCCACGCCGTCGTGCTTACGGAACTCATCTACTACCTCGACATCTTGCTGGATCAAGAAGGCGAGGAACGTCACCGAGCTGCACGTGTGTAGAACTCGGAGGTGCCGTACGTTCGGTACTCGAGCGGTGGAGCTCGAAGGATTGTCCGACTACATCAACCGCGTTGTGAGACGCTTCCGCTAACGGTCTACGAGGGTACGTAGACACACTCTCCCCTCTCATAGCGATGCATCTCCATGGATAGATCTTGCGTGAGCGTAGGATTTTTTTTGAAATTCATGCTCCGTTCCCCAACAAAGACGAGCAAAGTGGTTTGGGCGGGAACGAGTGTTTTCGAAAACTAGGGGTAAACCTGCCGAGTGTGACCCAACTAGGGGCATATAATCAATTATCCCTATCATTAAACCACATGTTTCTTATTTAGTGATCTACATGAAAGATTTTATTATATCCCTCTTGAATACCTATCCTTTATGGACCAATCTTATAACCCATGCAAATTGCCATTGATATTTATTAGACTCTCAAAAAGATTTAAGTGAGCATGAGAGTGAAACTATTTCTATAAAATATAACCACCGCCGTGCTCTAAAAGATATAAGTGAAGCACTAGAGCAACTGCCTATCTCTAAAGATATAAGTGAAGCACATAGGGTATTCTAACAAATCATGATAAATGTGTGTCCCTCTCAAAAGGTGTGTCCAGCAAAATATGATTGTGGCAAACTAAAAAGCAAACAAAGAAAAGAAAACTATCGCACACGATGCTCCAAGCAAAACTCATATCATGTGATGAATAAAAATATAGCTCCAAGTGATATACCGATAGATTATAGACGAAAGAGGGGATGCCATCCGGGGCATCCCCAAGCTTAGATGCTTGGGTCTTCCTTGAATATTACCTTGGGGTGCCTTGGGCATCCCCAAGCTTAGGGTCTTGCCGCTCCTTATTCATTCATGCATCGTGATCTCACCCAAAACATGAAAACTTCAGCACACAAAACTCAACAGAAACCTCGTGAGATCCGTTAGTATAACAAACAAATCTTAAACTTTAGGTACTGTTATAAACTGATTCATATTTTATTCTTGCATAATGCTACTGTACTCTAACTTCTCCATCATTTATACCCCCCGATATAATCCATAGCATCATTAAAATAAGCGAACTATGCAATAGAAAACAGAATCTGTCTAAAACAGAACAGTCTATAAAGATCTATTTAAAAGCTATACTTCTGTAACTCCAAAAATTCCTAAAAATTAGTCAAACGTAAACAATTCATATACCAATTCTGTGTAAAAATTTCCGATTTTTCTGACGTTCCAGTACAGAATAAAAAATCCAAAACTGGGCGCAAAACTTTCTGTTTTCCAAACAGCATCAATTATACTATCATCCAAATCATCCTAAAGGCATTTCTTGGCACAAACACTAATTAAAAGATAAAAACACAATCATAACAGAATCGAAAATTATGTGAATCAAGATTTTTTTTTGCAATAATGATAAATATTGGGTTGCCTCCCAACAAGCGCTATTGTTTTATGCCCCTAGCTAGGCATGATGCATTGATTTCAAGTATTATCATCCTTCAAATTAATTCCATAAGTGGCCCTCATAATAGATTCATACGGTGGCTTATCTTTCTAGGGAAGTGTTCCATCCCTTTCTTTAGTCGGAATTGAAATCTTCTGTAGCGACCCGACCCAATACGGTCAAGTCTCTGTGCTTTCTGTGCCATCCCTGGATCAGTATACTGGCACACACAGTACTTCGATGAAATACCATAACATCACATGTAAAAGAAATACCGTAGATCCAGAGTATACCTCATATATCATAGCAGAAACAAAGCATAAGGGTGTGGAGTCCCATCAACGCCAACGGCAAGTTGAGTGTAGACCGTAACCCTATATCGTAACTCTTACTCATCGTAGAAATATCTGCAACATGATAAGTTGCAGCCATGTAGGTCAGTACATTGAATGTACCGGCAAGATCACAATAAGAAGCAGATGATAAAGACTATTCTATATGCAATATGGCTTTGTGGCTCTATGTCCGAGTTTTTGCATAAAAGCTGGTTTTTATTTTCCCTACAACAAAGGAGTATCAGGAGTCTTCACTACAGAGTCATCAACTATGACATGGTTCCGCCAACTGATGTCTCATATCCCATAATTATAAGTTGCCCACCATTAATTATTAGTCCGGTGTTGAGAGTTCAGAGATAGATCCAAGTCCGGAGGCTCAAATTGTCCGTAACCGGGGACACGGCTAATCGATTAGGTTTTACTCTGCAGAGTTTTGTGCACTTTACCCACAAGAATCGTTCCCTCCTTTTAAGTCCTCGCACTGCCGGGTGTTTGAGAATAGGACGAACGAAACATGGTCTTTCAGAGAGTTTCCCTGACCACGGACAGTGCCCATCCAATCCTACCTTTCAACTACATCTGCTAGCAACTGTCCCGCCAGAGTCACAACTAAGATCAACCAAGCCAGAGCCCACAATGACTTGTGGCTGCACAGGTAAGCTTCCCGGCATGAAGTATTCTTCCGTCTCTTTGAGCCTGGGTGAAGCGTTCCGAAAGATGTCATGGCGCTTCCCCATGCATCCTGGGTAATCCCCTGGTTGCCCCAGGATACCCGTCAATCCATCCTCCACCCAGTAGTGTGTATTGAATTATTGTCTCGAGTCTTGAAGTCTTGAGGTTTTGTAGATGCAGGCCTTGAAGTTGTCATCATTGACGTAGAGTCCTCCTTCTCACACCACTCACGAGCACTCATACCAATCCCCGTCTACTATAGCATAGCAATAAAATAAGTAACGTTCTCGGGGTTTAGTAACAGGGGTGTGGGTTCCTACCTCATGCTTCTACTCAACTACAAGATTCAATATAACTACTGGAGGGATGTTGAAAAGGTGATACTAAATGCAATAAAACATAGGTATGGAAATATGGTCAAATTGAACTTGCCTGGTAATAGTTGATGAAGATTATATCGCTCTCAGAAATAACTTGATAGAACTATTCGTCACACTCCGATGAAATCAATATTAATCAAGCATGGCATTCATATAAGCAATCACATCTAGCAAGCATTCTAGCAATCAAAATAAAAACCAACAAATAAAACAATAAAGAAAACACATAAAGAAATCAAAGAAAACCAAATGACAAACAAAGTGAAACTTCAAAGAAAACTAAAAGAAAAACTAGGGAAAAGACTTAACATCAAACAAACAAGCAAACACAACAGCACTAAAAGTCCTAAACAAATAATTAACAGTAAAGAAACTAACAAATTAATAATTTAACAGCAAGTATTTTACTAAACAATTTACTAGCAAAAGAAATTACTTTAAAAGCTATTATAAAACTCTAGTTATAACCAAACTAATTATTAACAACAAGAAAACACTAAAACAATATTAATTAATTACAAAAAATAAATTATTGTTAAACAACAGAAACTAGAGTTAATTACATTAAAGTGGCAAAAAGAATTACTTTTCAATATAACAAAACTAATTCTATTATCTATAATTATGGCTAAGCAAACAATAATACAAAACAGTGGTAAAATAATATTAATTAATTATAAAAATTTATCTACTGTTGTCTAACAGCGGCATACTGCAACATGTTAAAATCTACAAAAAGAATAAATTAAATATAATTAAAATTGACTAGTTTCTGCCTAATTCAATTTTATATGCAAACAGTACTATTTTTTGATATAAACTAAATTTAAATTATACTAAAACTAAATTACTAAATACTACTGGATAAACAAATCTACTAGTGACCACTAGCAAAAAACATCAAATTAAAATCTATTTCTAAACTCAAGTTATTCACAAATTAGGGTTTGAAGCAAATTTGAGCATATTCAAATTTAACCTATTCAAATTTGAAAACTATTGCACAAACAGAAACTACATAATTTTATTGACATAATGCAAAAAGAATCACTCAAAAACACTTAAAAACATAAAAGATATAAAGAAATTAAAAACAAAAAACAATCTGTAAAAGAAAAAGAAAACAGAAAAAGAAAAATACTACGGATCGGCTAAGGGCCACGTGTCAGCATGCGATTGGATGAGCGAGCGACCTAAATAGAGCTACGGGCGGGCGGCTGTATACTAAAAAAAACGTTTCGGCCGATTCTAATTAAATTACAGATCTATAGTGGGCCGTTGGATCTAGATCTAGCGGTGTAGGGCGTGTCCGACGTGTAAAAAGAAAGGGGTGGCCGATGCTTATTGCGGTGGTCGGCGGCGGCGTTCTGGTCGTCGGGGAGGTTGGGCGGAGCGAGGGGTGCCGGAGGTGGCCTCAGGGGGCGGCGAGGTGGTCTGGGTAGGGCTTTTCAGCGGCAATGGCGCGGCGGCGGAACGGTGCTCGGGCGAGAGATAGCGAGGGCGAGAGGGGCTCGGGTTAGGGTTTTGGGGCGAAAACGAGCGGCGAGGCCTCGGGCTTTATAGGGGGTTGGCGTGGGGCAGGGGGCGAGGCCAGATAAGGCAGGGGAGCATCGGTGGGATCCGGTGCCGGTTAGGAAGGAAAGAAGAGGGAGGAAGAAGGAAGGTGATCGCGCGGGGGGTGGGGGTGATAACCCACAAGTATAGGGGATCGCAACAGTTTTCACGGGTAGTATTTCACCCAGATTTATTGATTCAACACAAGGGGAGCCAAAGAATATCTGTGAGTATTAGCAGTTGAGTTGTCAATTCAACCACACCTGGAGAACTAAATATCTGCAGCAAAGTGTTTAGTAGCACAGTAGTATGATAGTTTCAATAGCAGTAGTAATAGTAGCAATAGTAACAGGGACAGTAACAGTAGCAGTTTTGTAGTGATTGTAACAGCAGCAGCAACGAAAGTAACTTAGCAAAGATCAATATGCGAAAAGCGTAGGCATTGGATCGGTGATGGATAATTATGTTGGATGACATTCATCATATAACAGTCACAACCTAGGGCGATACACAATAGCTCCAATTCATCAATGTAATGTAGGCATGTATTCCGTATATAGTCATACGTGCTTATAGTAAGAACTTGCATGACATCTTTCGTCCTACCCTCCCGTGGCAGCGGGGTCCATAAGGAAATCTAAGGGATATTAAGGCCTCCTTTTAATAGAGAACCGGAACAAAGCATTAACACATAGTGAATACATGAACTCCTCAAAGTACGGTAATCACCGGAAAGAATCCCAATTATTGTCACCTTGGGGTATGCGGATCATAACACGTAATAGGTGCATATAACTTGCAAGATAGGATCAAGAACACAAATATATTCATGATAACATAAAGGGTTCAGATCTAAAATCATGGCACTCGGGCCCTAGTGACAAGCATTAAGCATAGTAAAGTCATAGCAACATCAATCTCAGAACATAGTGGATACTAGGGATCAAAGCCCTAACAAATTTACTCGATTACATGGTAAATCTCATCCAACCCATCACCGTCCAGCAGGCCTATGAAGAAATTACTCACACACGGTGGTGAGCATCATGAAATTGGTGATGGAGGATGGTTGATGATGACGACGGCGTCGAATCCCCCTCTCCGGAGCCTCGAACGGACTCCAGATCAGCCCTCCCGATGAAGAACAGGAGGTGGCGGCGGTTCCGTATCGTAAAACACGATGAAACTTCTTCTCTGATTTTTTTCTGGATGAATAGGTACTTATAGCGTTGGAGTTAGGGTTGCCGGAGCTGCCAGGGGCCCACAAGCCTGCTAGGCGCGCCCTGGGGGTGGGCGCGCCCCTTGGGCTTGTGGCGCCTGGGTGGCCCCCCTCTGGTATGTAACATCCCCAAATCTTAACCCTGTCTTTAAGCTAATTAATTAGCCATGTCATCATGATCATCCTAAATAAATTGCATTTAGAAAATAATCCAACTTCAAATTCAAATTCAAAATCCAAAGGCAAGTCAAATTATTACTTCTTGAATTAATTAAACAAAAGTGTTCATAATATTGCAAATAATCCTAAAGCAATTATAAAAATAAAACCAACATTATTTGAATTTCCAAATTGACCCTAACATCCAAAAGCAGTGACCAAAACAGCCCCATTAATTCATTTTCAATTATGAAAAATTGAAATGAATTCAAATATACCCCAAACTTTTTGTGGTAGCCCAAAATATTACTTTGTATTTGTGTGACAATTTCCACCATTTACAAAAATCATTTGGTGGCTCTACTTAATGCAAATTAGTTGCAGAAAATACAAAATGGAAAAGAATAAAAGAAAAAAGCCTAGCGCTACTGTGCTAGTGGGCTTAAGCCGCACAGTGCGCCAAGGCCAAGCCCACGCCGGCCTTCCCCTACCTCCCGTTGCGCCAGGAGAAGGCCGTGCGCGCCATGACCAGGGCGCTCAACGCCGCACTCGCGCGGCCATCGAGAGCCGTGGCTGGATAAGAGCAAGCCCCCGGCGTCTCCCTCTTCCCTGCAAACCCTAGACCCCCCCAGAAACCCCTCCTCTCGCTCGCTCCTTCTTCCCCGCATGAGCCTAACGCCGCCAACGCCGTGCCGTCGCCATGGACGCGGCCACCGGCCTCCCCTCTTCGTTCTGAGCTGTCCGGAAGCTCCATCGCGGACTCCTTCTTCCTCCTCGCCACCGGATCGAGCCTCAGGAGCCTCCACGACGACGCCCGTGCCGTTCCCCTTCGTCGGCATCCGCCACGACCACCGCTTCGATCCACGTCGTCCGAGCCTCCCCGAGCCATCTGACCTCGCCGTCGCCCTCACTGTGAGCTCGCGCTCCTCCTCAACCTCCCCTTACTCCTCCCTGTGCCCCGTTGACCCGATTCCACTCGAGGCCGAACCCACCGCCGCACGGCCTCATCGCTGGCAGCGTTCCGGTGACCAAATGGTCGCGCACGATAGTCAATCGTGATCGTGCGCGCACGTAGGAAGCCCATGGCCCTCTAGTTCGATTGCTAGCGCACCGCTGCTGCTACTTCAATTCCGCCCGAGCGCCGCCTCCGCCATTGCTGTCGCTGCCGTCTCTATGGTGCACCTCCGGTGCCACCACAACCACCGTTAGACGCGGCTCGTCGCGGCGCATCCATAGAGCCCATCCACGCGTCCCCCCGACGTCTGTGGAGCAAACCCAGCGAGTTCCCGCGTCGCTGCCGTCGCCGACACACTGTAGCTCCTCGCCGGCGTTAACCACGATGACGTGGCGCCATTAACTGGCCTGATTAGCTGCTAATCCGTCGCTGACAGCCGGGCCCCACGTAGTTTAATTAGGCCTAATAAAAATGATTTAGTTAATTAATAAACTGACATGTGGGGCCCACGTGTACTGTTCATCTGGATAAGATCTGCTGACTGTGCTCTGCTGACTCAGCACTGGGACCCACATGTCATCCTCTGCTGACTGGGTGCTGACTGGGCAGTTGACTTAGTCAACTGGCCCCACCTGTCAGCCACTGTGTACATTGTGCTAGGTGCATTTAGCATTTTGCTATTTAATTTCGAATTAAAATTAATTCCAGAAAATTCCAGAAAATGATTAAAACTTTAGAAAATCATAGAAAATAAACCGTAACTCGGATGGAAATAATTTATATGTGAAAAATTATCAGAAAAATCCAACGAATCCGATTATGTCATCTGCATGCATGTTAGAACTCTCTGCATAGGATAACCTGTAACTTTAGGCATGTTTCTGATAGATGAATAGTGCCTGACCTCCGGTAAATAATTCCAAATTAATTCCTAAACTAACTAAAATGGTTTAGGGATGTATTAGGTCACCCCTGCATTGCATATTGCCATGTCATGCTCTATGAGTGCATTTGTTTGCTATGTATTTATCTGTTTCCTCCCCCTCTTCTCTCCGGTAGACCCCGAGTCTGGCGAGACCCCTGAGGACTGCTACATCACCGACGACCCCTCTTTTACCGCAGAGCTTCCAGGCAAGCAAACCCCCTTGATCATTCCTATATCACCTATTCCTTCTTCCCTGTGCTTGCATTAGAATTTGCTACCGTATTTGATTGCTCCTATTCTGATGCATAGCCTAATTTTGTAACCTGCTGTTGATACTTTACCTGTTGTCCTAAATGCTTAGTATAGACTGGTTAGTGATCCATCAAAGGCCCCACACCTTGGACCTTGTTGCCATGCTTTACCACCAGTGACTCGATCAGTGTGATCGATGTATAGAGGCCGAACATAGCACTGCACACCCCCTCAGATATACGACTCTGCAGAGATACCATCGAGTGATGAGGGTGATGCCTCCTACCTCACTCCTGATGATATCTCTATAGCGTAGCTAGTCGGTTGTGGGTTATCGAGGGTGATTCCTCTTTCACCACCGCCGATGATGCCTCTGTCGTACAGCCCATCAAGTGTGAATTTATCGAGGGTGATTCCTCCAAGTTCGCCTTGACGGATACGTCGAGTAGGAATCCCATGAGGGTGATTCCTCGGGTTCCCCCTTCATGTTACGGACACACGGGTACTTTGACCTTCACCTCAGTACTTTGGGAAGTCGGGTTAGCCAGGAGGGCACCCGCGAGAGATTATTGTGGCAGAACGACAGGGCAGGTGGAGATCACCTAGGAGAGAGGTGGGCCTGGTCCCTGGTCGTTGGACCGCGGATTACCAAGTCGGTGCGGCAGGGTGTCGGAGGTGAGCCTTGAGCCCTGTTCGTGTCCGCGAGTTCCTAATAATTCACTAACGGATTTGGGTATTTGATCTGAGTTGGCCACTGGCCTATACGCACTACCACCACGTGGGATAATGGTTTAATGGGGCCCTCGGCGCCGTATGTATCAGCCGAAAGCTCTGTCAGACGTCCAGTACAGCATTGTGGCACGGTCGGATCGTGGCATCCAGGAGAGGGATGGCGCTGGTATTCACCCTGCTCGCAACAACCCGGAGTGCAAAGGGCGATGGGCCCAAGACCCCTGCACAGTTAGGATGTAGACCGGCGGGGACCTCTCTGCGGAGCCTAGGTAGGACTACGTCGTGTCGATCAGCCGAGGCCGGGCATGACGGAGAAAAGTGTGTCCGGCCAGAGTTAATTGAGCGTGTTGGGTAACAGTAGTGCACCCCTGCAGGGAAGTTATCTATTCGAATAGCCGTGTCCACGGTAACAGGACGCTCAGTGTTGTATCCCGATCTACTATAACTAGAACTGGATACTTGTGTTACTTTAATTAAAATGTTAGCTCCGGGATTGCTTTCTCACAGGGAGTCGAGGAAGGATCTCTGGGCTTTGCTACTAGATACTTATTACTTTATGTTATGCTACTAATATGCACTCTTCTAATGCTGCAAGACGCTGCAAGATGCTAGTCTTCGATAGGCTAGGCCTTCCCTCTATTCTGGCATCTCTGCAGTCTAGTCCACAGATACAGCCCCTTCTTTTGATACCGATGCATACTTAGCATAGTTCTGATGTAAGTCTTGTGAGTACTTTGGATGAGTACTCACGGTTGCTTTCCTACCTCTTTTCCCCATACCCGATTGCTATGATCAGATGACGGAGCCACGGAGCCAGCTGATCCCGCTGACGACTACTGCTACCACGGCGGAGCCTACTACTATGTGGAGACTGATGACCAGGAGTAGTTTAGGAGGCTCCCAGGCAGGAGGCCTGCGCCTTTTCGATCTAGAGTCGTTGTTTTGCTCAGCCTTCTTAAGGCAAACTTGTCTAACTACGTCTGTACTCAGATACTAATGCTTCCGATGATGCTTGTGTAACTCGAGATTATGTATTCGAGCCCTCGAGACCCCTGGCTTGTAATATAAAGCTTGTTTTATTTTATTTTGAGTTTAGAGTTGTGTTGTGATATCTTCCCGTGAGTCCCTGTGCTTGATCGTGCGCATTTGCGTGTATGATTAGTGCACAATTAAGCCGGGGGCGTCATATGGTAATTCTCTTCGCCAGTATTTTTTATATATTCTGAAATAATTCTCCATAAATTTTCAGGTCCATCCGAGAACTTTTATTTCTGCACAAAAATAACACCATGGCAATTCTGCTGAAAACAGCGTTAGTCCGGGTAAGTTCCATTCAAATCATGCAAATTAGAGTCCAAAACTAGAGCAAAGGTGTTTGGAAAAGCAGATACGTTTGGGACGTATCAACTCCCCCAAGCTTAACTCATTGCTTCTCCTCAAGCAATTCAGTTGATAAACTGAAAGTGACAAAGAAAAACTTTTACAAACTCTTTTGTTCTTGTTGTCTGTATATATTTTCTCAACTAGCATCCAAGTTTTCAGCAAAGATTATGAACTAACCACATGAATGATAACACTTAGGTCACACATTTACTCATGGCAATAACATAACCAACTAGCGAGCAATAATAAGATATCTCGGATGCCAACACTTTGTCAAAACAATCATGATATAATATGATAACATGGTATCTCGCTAGCCCTTTCTGAGACCGCAAAACATAAATGCAGAGCACCTCTGAGATTCAAGCAGTGACTAAACATTGTAATTTAGGGTAGAGGATATCCAGTCATGGTCACACCCAACATTAACTATACTCAATGCATAAAAATGACAATAGTGCTCTGCAACTGGTGCTTAAATGAGAGGGTGATGACTCAATAATAAAAGTAAAATGACATAAAAGCAAATGGATAGGCCCTTCGCAGAGGGAAACACAGATTTGCAGCGGTGCCAGAGCTCGAAGCTTAAATCGCAGATTAAAACAATTTTGAGAGGTATGCTTTTCCTGTCAATGTTACGACCGAGAATTTTCAATATCTTCCATGCTAAGCACATTATAGGCGGTTCCCAAGTGGAAAGGTAAAGTTTACTCCCCCTCCACCATACCAACACAAGCCATGGCTAGCCAAATCCACGGGTGCCCTCCATACCAACAATTTTCCGGGGGAGTTTGTTGCATTATATAATTTCAATTTTGAGCATAGGACTGGGTATCCCAATTACCAGCCTCTCTCGTGCAATGACAAGTGAATAAACACTCATATGAGAATAACCCGCTTAGCATGGAAGATAATGAATGCCCCCTGTCGCTCTATCAGTGGTACGGGCACACAAAACAGATGTTCGTTTGAATGTTTAGAGGTGGCACATGCAAATTTACTTGGAATGGCTGGGTAATACCGCATATAGGTAGATATAGTGGACTCATCTGGAACAACTTTGGTTTAAGGATTTGGATGCACAAGCAGTATTCCCGCTTTGTACAGGTGAAGGCTAGCAAATAGATTGAGAAGCGACCAGCTAGAGAGCGAAAACGGTCATAGACCTGCATTGCGAATAATTAAAATTGAACACGAGCATGAGTAGGATATCAACACCCTGCACATAAATATCATGGAAGGTATGTTGGTTTTGATTCAATTACATGTGTGAACATGTGCCAAGTCAAGCCACTCGAATTACTCAGAGGAAGATACCATATTAACATACCACATCACAACCATTTTAATGCATGTTGACACTCAAGATAAATCATTATCCACTCCTAGCTATTTAAGCATGGCATGAGCAACTATGATCTCTAATTGTCATCACTAACATGTTTACTCATAATATGCTGAATCATGAATATTAAGCCAAACATATTTACAAAGACAAAAACAATAAGAGTTCATACCAGCTTTTCTTCACCGCAATCACTTCATCAAATATCGTCATTATTGCCTTTCACTTGCATGACCGAATGATATAAAAATAATAATAGTGCAAGAGTGTCGTGGACTAAACTGGAATCTACAAACATTTATTCAAAGGAGAAGACAAAGTAATAGTGGCTCTTTGTTAGTTCAACAATAAAGCATATGAGAGCCACTCAACGTTTTCATTGTGGTCTTCTCCTTACTGCGACTCAAAGAAAAGAAATTCAAAGAAACACACTGAAATATTTTTGGAGTTTTTAGTTTTTCTGAAGGAAGCAAATTAACGAAGGAAAAACGAAAAATGAGAGAAACTAGTTACATGGGAGGACTCCCAACAAGCAAAACAAGAAACGAGAAATTTGTGTTTACTAAATTCATCGACCACATGCCCCTCAAAAAGAATCCATTAATAAGGTTGATCAAGTCTTATTAACAAACTATTTCTGAATGGCATGAAACCGAAGAATCTTCGTATAACACTAAGTTACCTCAATGGGGATATGCATCTCCCCAACAATAAGAATTTCATATTTCTTTTTGACAGTAGGAAGAGGAAATTTGAAACCTCCAATAGTGATTGTCGAAACTATTTCAATACAATTGATACCATTCACCGAACTTTGTTTCTTCGGAAAATAAGCCGTATGCTCATTACTTGTGATGCCCCCGCCTCGATCGTGCACCAATCATACACGCAAATATGCACGATCAAGACCAGAGACTCACGGGAAGATATCACAACACAACTCTAGACACAAATTAAAGTCATACAACTTTATATTACAAGCCAGGCCACGAAGGCTCGAATACATAAGTCAGCGGAAGCAACAATATCTGAGTACAGACATAATTAGACAAGTTTGCCTTAAGAAGGCTGAGCAAAACAACGACATCTAGATCGAAAAGGCGCAGGCCTCCTGCTTGGGAGCCTCCAAACTACTCCTGGTCGTCAGTCTCCAAGCAGTAGTAGGCTCCGTCGGTGTGGTAGTAGTCGTCGACGGGATCTACTGGCTCCTGGGCTTCGTCATCTGATCGAAGCACTCGGGTAGGGGAAAAAGTAGCAAAGCAACCATGAGTACTCATCCAAAGTACTCGCAAGACTTACATCAGATCTATGCTAAGTATGCATTAGTATCAAAGGAAAGGGGCTGTATCTGTGGACTAACTGTAGAATGCCGGAGTAGAGGGAAAGGCCTAGCCTATCGAAGACTAGCATCTTGCATCGTCTTGCAGCAACAAAAGAGAGTAGAATAACATAACATGTAGTATCAAGTATATATATTAGTAACGCCCAGAGATCCTTCCTTGTCTACCCCGCAAGGAAGTGATCCCGGAGCCATCATATCAATTTAGTGTCACATGTATCCAGTTCTAGTTGTAGTAGATCGGGATACAACTCCGAGCGTCCTATTACCATGGACACGGCTATACGAATAGATAACTTCCCTACAGGGGTGCACCAACTTACCCAACACGCTCGATTAACTCCGGCCGGACACACATTTATCGGGTCATGCCCGGCCTCGGCTGATCGACATGCCGTAGTCCTACCTAGGCTCAACAAAGAGGCCAGCACGCCGGTCTAAATCCTAAGTGCGAAGGGTTCATGGGCCAATCGTCGTAAGCACTCCTGTGCATTGCATACGCGGCCGGGAGCAGACCCACCCCCTTAATACAAGCGCAGGCGGTTACCGTCCAACTCGGCACGCGCCGCTCAACTGCTGACGTCTGAAGAGCTTTCGGAAGAATCGTACGACGCCGAATGTCCACTTTTATTCCCACGTGGCGGTCAGTGCGAAAAGGCCATAGGCCTACTCAGATCATATATCCAAACCCATTAGTGTGTTGGGAGCTCGCGGTAACGATCAGAGATCCTGTCGCCCCGTCTCGCGGACTTATGACAAGGGTCAGGCCCATCCCTCTCCTGGGGCGGTCTGCCTGCCCGGCCGTGCCGCGTAATTATCTCGCGGGTACCCTCACGGTCAACCCTACTTCACATCTCTCGCGGGTACCCCTCGGGGTTGACCCGACTTCAACAAGGGACTGAGGTAAATACAGGGTATCTGTGTGTCCATAACATCAAGTGGGAAATCAGAGGAATCACCCTCAATGGATTCCTACTCGATGTAACCATCAAGGTGAACTTGGAGGAATCACCCTCGATGGGTTCACACTTGAGGGGCTGCACGACAGAGGCATCATCGGAGGTGGTGAAAGAGGAATCACCCTCGGTAACCCACAACCGACTAGCTACGCTACAGAGATATCATCAGGAGTGAGGTAGGAGGTATCACCCTCGGCACTCGATAGTAGCTCTGCAGAGTAGTACAACTAAGGGGGTGTGCGGTGATGTGTCGGTCTCTGCACGTCGATCACAATGATCGAGTCATCGGTAGTAAAGCATGGCAACTAGGACAAGGATGTGGGGCCTCTGATGGATCACTAACCAGCCTATACTAAGCATATAGGACAACAGATAAAGTATCAACAACAGGTTACAAAATCAGGCTATGCATCAGAATAGGAGCTATCAAACAACAGTAGCAAAATCTAATGCAAGCACAAGAGAGAAAGAATGGGCATTATAGGAATGATCAAGGGGGTTTGCTTGCCTGAAAGCTCTGTGGAAAGGGGCTGGTCATCTGCGACGTAGTCGTAACTAGCGGCGTCAGCGTCGGTCTTGGGGTCTACCGGAGAGAAGAGGGGTGACAGTGTCCTGGATTAGGGGGTGCTAACCTAGCCGGCCCGTTTCTTCGGTTGGGCCGATGCGCCCTCGTGCATGGTCAAGGTGGACTCCGGAGGCCGTGTGCAGGAGGCGTGATCGAGACTGTCTCCACTAAAGACTTGACGTATACTCCAAGATCTCTCCTGCCGCCCTGCTCCTAGATACCGGCCTTGTAACCCTAGATACCCTCCCTGGCATGTATATAAGCAATATGGTTTAGCCGGTAGAGGGGTGATCAACGCAACATCATTCACCTAGCCCTAGAGTTAGACATACATTACGATCTCGAGGTAGATCAACTCTGTACTTGATACATCTCCATCAATATAAACAAGAGCAGGACGTAGGGTTTTACCTCCATCAAGAGGGCCCGAACCTGGGTAAACATCGTCTCCCTTGTCTCTGTTACCATTAATCCATGATCCACAGCTCAGGACCCCCTACCCCGAGGTCTGCCGGTTTTGACACCGACACTGGTGCTTTCATTGAGAGTTCCGCTGTGCGATCACTAGAAGGATCGATGGCTCACCTGCATATCAACTGCTCCAACGGCCTCGGGAGCGTTTTCGCTGCCGGCCAGCTTTTTGTGTTCGGCAGCATGGTCTTCTGTGCCGATTCGGCAGGTCATCTGGCCTTAGTCGAGAACTACGCCCCAGGTTGGATCGTGACCTTCGGGGGCCTAGAGTACACAGCAGATTCCCGCGGTGAACTCATCCTATTAGGATGGACTCCCGGCCGAATTGAGAGCTTGTCCGGCTCCGGAGGCTCAACTCCGGAACCGATCTCCGCCGCGGCGCCTTTAGGGACCCCCAACGCAACCACTTCGGCCAGTCTCCTTCCGATCGTCGGTCCGGACATAAATCCGGCTCCCACCTCTGAAATTACGTCAGTATTAGAACTGACTTCAGCGCAGAACCCGGAATTGTGTTCAGATTCCCTTCCCGCCGAAGACACGTCAAGTTACACGCCGGGCATACTTCGAGTCAGCCCTGCTTATAGCGCAGCAATGAATCCCGAAGAGCTATCTCACCTTGATGAGATGCTTGACCGCATCCAGAGTATATCCAACTCGGACGGCAAGACTTCGGTTTACAATCAGATCGGACTTAAAGCTGACGATCGGGAAATTTACATCCCACCCACCACCCACCTAGTCGCCACGATTGATGACTTAACCGACGTGCTGGACTATGGTGAGGCCACAGACATGGATGAAGATGCTGATGGCCCCATCGGGAACATCTCGCCCCCGGTAAACGCGGGCAGGTGGACCGCCACATCCACCTATGATGTTTACATAGTGGACACCCCCAAATCCCCTCCAAGACATCGGCGAAGACACCGAAGAGGCAATAATGGGGAACCCAGTGGTAATAACGCGACAGCCCATAATGGCGACGCGGAGGACGGTGATGCCGATAACCCCGAGGAGGACCTTCAAGCCTCCCCAGTGAGGAACGACACACCCGACCGACTTCTCAGGGACTCAGATCCCGACGACCTCTTTGAAGGGGCCGACGATAACTACATGCCGGAATCCGAGGAAGACAAGAGCCTCGATACCGAGGACTACATCGTTCCCGAAGACCCTTTTGAACAAGAGCGCTTCCGGCGGCGCCTCATTGTGATGGCCCGGAGCATAAAACGCAAGTAGCAGCAGCTGCGGGCCAATACCGCCGAGCAAGACATGGAAGACCGGCGCCATAGTGCGCCGAAATCATACCCACGCAGGTGTTTCTTGCCGAAGTTTGATGAGGAGCTCGCTGACGACCATGACCGACCCCCTAGAGGCCGGGACAGGCCAAGACGAGAAAACCTCAATGACCGGCCACCTCCACACCGTTATGGCAAATACCCCGTGGATTACCTAGATCCTCACGATGCTAGACGTCGCATCGAGGTAAACAAGGCACCTCCTCGGTCCATCTATGGATCAAGAGGATGCGCGCCCGCCGGGCTTGACGGCTACGATGCCTGGATGGACAGGAACGGCCGTGCCCGAGATCAGGCCTACTCGTGACTCTCACCCGATCTCCGACGAGAGGCTCCTCAGTTCCGAGGTCCAGCTCACCCAATCTGCTTTACGGACAGGGTGATGGAACATCCATTCCTAGAAGGATTCAAGCCCATCAATATAGAATCATAGGATGGCACCACCGACCCAGCAGTATGGATCGAGGATTTCCTTCTCAACATACACATGGCCAGCGGAGATGATCTCCACACCATTAAATACCTGCCGCTCAAGCTAAAGGGCCCGGCGAGGCATTGGCTTAACAGCCTCCCTCCTCACTCTATCGGCAGCTCGGAGGCCCTAGAGGACGCTTTTCGACCAAACTTCCAGGGCACGTACGTCCGAACTCTGGACGCAGATGACCTCAGCCGTGTCACCCAGCAGCCAGGCGAATCAGCCCGAAAATTCTGGAACATGTTCCTTACCAAGAAGAACCAGATCATAGACTGCTCCGAAGCCGAGGCCATCGCCGCATTCAAGAACAATATCCGAGATGAATGGTTGGCCCGTCAACTTGGCCCGGATAAGCCGAGGACTATGGCGGCCCTCACCTCACCGATGACTCGCTTTTGCACGGGGGAGGATAGTTGGCTCGCCCGTAGTACTCACAACGGCGAGGCAGGCACCTCAGAAACACGCGACGCCAATGGAAAACCCAAGCGCAACAAAAAAAGCGCAGGTATAAAAATGGTGGAAGCGATACGGAAGACGCTGCGGTCAACGCGGGATTCATCGGACCAAAGTCCGGACAGAAAAGAAAACCCTTTAAAGGGAACAAGGACGGACCTAGCCAGCTTGATAGACTCCTAGACCGCCCATGTGGAATCCAAGGAAATCAGGACAAACCAGCAACCCACACTAACAGGAATTGCTGGGTCTTTAAACAAGCAGGAAAGGTAGTGACAGGGGGTCAAAATAAAACCCAAAATCGCAGCGAAGACGAGGAAGAACCTCGGCGGCCCAATAATGGAGGCCAAAAGAAGTTTCCTGATGAGGTAACAGAGGTCAATATGATCTATGTCACCCACATCCCCAAAAGGGAGAGGAAGCGTGTGCTTCGGGATGTATATGCGCTAGAGCCAGTCGCCCCGAAGTATAACCCATGGTCGGCTTACCCGATCACATTTGACAAGCATGATCATCCGACCAGCATCAGGCATGGCGGATCGGCGGTGCTTGTCCTGGACCCTATTGTTGATGGTTATCATCTAACACGCGTCCTGAAGGATAGAGGAAGCAGCCTCAACCTCATTTACGAGGACACGGTTCGAAAGATGGGCACTGACTCATCTCGGATCAAGCCAAGCACCACCACCTTTAAAGGTGTCATCCCGGGCGTCGAAGCCCGCTGTACCGGAACGGTCACCCTGGAGGTTGTCTTTGGTTCGCCCGAGAACTTCAGAAGCGAGGAGTTAATCTTCGATATCGTTGCTTTTTGAAGTGGATACCACACGCTCTTAGGGCGCACGGCCTTCGCACGCTTCAACGCAGTCCCGCATTATGCTTACCTCAAGCTCAAAATGCCGGGACCCAACAGTGTTATCACGGTCAATGGTAACACCGAATGCTCACTCCTGATGGAGGAATAGACCGTGGCTTTTGTAGCCAAGGTACAGGCATCTAAGGAGGCAGCCCGCAGCGATAAACGTGCCGCTCGCTCTTCGAAGCGTGCCCGGGCCGCACAAATCGACCTCGGCCATGTACTCCCGCACACAAAATAGGGATACGGGCTCCTCGCGTGCCTTCTCTGGAGTGGGCACTACATCCCCAGACTGCATAATTTCGCACTCAAGAATCCCTGGGTCGCCGAGGAGCCAAAAATTTACTCAAACGTCGGCACGGTTCGACCAAGCAGCGATGTGGCTTCGAGCCCCCGCACAGGCAAGTCTCTGTTAAAGAAACAGCCAAACATTACTACGTGAATGTGGTTTCAACCACAGAACGGACTTCGGCAATGTCTCCTTTAAGGAGCTCGGTCAATCAAACGCTTGGAGCGTATAAAGGGCCGGAAAGGCATCAACCTCCGCAAGTCCTCACCATCAATGGTGAACATCCAGTCAACAGCTCGGAAGTGCAGATGTGCGGCAGGTAGCGGCCTGGATTCTTAAAAATCCAATGACAAATATCTGCCCTATTTCTTCCTCTTTTTACTTTTTACGTTGTATTCTTTCAGTTCCTCTTGTTACAGCTGGGCATGTAAACGCTTGAAATTATGAAATAAAGAAACTGTGCCCCTTAAAGGTCCGTATTGTATTTCTTTATAAGCATGGCCCCTGCGCTACGACGAAGTCCTCTAAAAAGATACAATTGTACCACAAGTCCGAAGTATTCGGCGTCTCGGGTTTTGGCTTTATATGCATCAGTTTCGAACCTAGATTTTGGTCAATAGTAGGGTTGCCCGGCTCCTATGTGTACCCCTTACGTTCCTGATGAATTCGGCTAAGGGTGTAACGGGAGAACCACTGCAATTGCGTGTCAGGTCAATTGGCATAGCACCTCGGTGGAGAAAGCCGAAAACTGACTATCTAGGTAGGCGCAAACTGGTCCGCCATCCGTAGACCATGTTAAGCGATGTGATGATAGAGATTACCCGTGTTAAACGAAGGGCTTTAATTTCTAGCCGAAGTGTGTTATGGCCTAGACCTCGGCCGACCAGGCCGACCACTTCCCACACCGGAGGCTCATCACCAGCCCCCACAGTCAAACTCCTATGACTAAGTGAAAGTCATAAAGCCACTATAGTCTGATTGCCTAGTTCCTATAAGCACCGACCGCCTCCGGGCACCGAGACATCGGCTAAGGGTCAAGAGTGCCTTAAGGAATACCCTTTGTATGATCTACACTGGGGCTGAAGCCGACGACTGGCCACTTTCAGTTTAAAACAATCATCTAGGAGGTAAAACTAATTGAAAAACACACATGGAATTTAAAGCCATATTCATTCAACCAAAAGATAAAGTTTTGTACACCACACACATCGGCAGTCCGAAGTACTATTTAGAAATACATAGTGTCCTTTGGACACATGTCTTCGGTGATACGGGCTCCCTCCTCCACCTCGGCGAAGAACTGTTCGGCGGTGCGCGGCTTGTCGGCAGGAGGGCCCGTGGCGCATGTCACCGCATCAACCTTTCAGAAGTGCGTCTTTACGCAGGCATATGCCCTCTGCGCTCCTTCGAAGCTCGCAGACCTCCTCCAGCGGTTCATGCAGGGCACGGCATCTCGGAGACGGGCCGTCGGGCCGAAGAGGCTGTGGGGCATGGCTTCGGCAGGCCACAACGCGACGCAGAGGTCCTGGAGCGCCGATCTCGTCATGCGAAACAACTCCACCAGCTGCTTCATTCGATGATTTAGCAGCCGTGCTGACGGCGACCCCGGGAACTGCCCCCAAAAGGCCTTCTCCGCCTCGTGGCCCGCCAACTGACCGAAGTACGCCACCGTATCCGCCATGCTCTACAGAAGATCCGCGAAGACCTCTGCGGAATGCCATAATTGGGTGAGCTCGATACACCCTTTGCTGCCAAACGTACACTGCAGCAGAAATAGCTTACCCGAGGTGATTTGCTCCACTTGCTGGAGCACCTCGTTGTCAGCTCGGGCCATGGTCTTGAGCTCGGAGTGGGCAAGTTGAAGCTTCTTGAGCTCCTCCTTTGTTCGTTGCCCCTCCACCCGAAGCTTGTCACATGCTTTAAACACGCCCTTCAGGGTGTCTTCGACCTCAAGAACCCGCGCCCGGTGCTTGTCCCCGACCACCTTCTCGGTGGCTCGAGCTTTCTCTGCCTCTGCGGCCGCAGCCTCATGCTGCTTCACCTCCTGCCGAGCCTTTTTGAGCTCGGCCTTGAGCGTCTCAAGCTCCGCTAACGCTGCCGCCATTAAAACAGTTCGGCCTTAGTTTTTCATTGAGCGAAACCTCTCATAACTCTTTCGTACAAAGTATAATACAAGTTTCACTTGCTTACCTTGAGACTGCTCGAATTTTTGGTTTACCAGGGTAAGTTCCCCCTGGGACCTCTCGAGCTTCTGGTTTATCTCCGCATTCTCCTCGGAGACGGAGTCGGGAACCGAGGTCGAAACCTGGCAGCAAAAATCCTTATTACAAAAGCAACAGTTAAATTATTAAAAAGGTCCAGGACGGCTGCCTTGGGTAGCGCCCTGGGGGCTACTTGACAGGCTCCTACTCAATTAAACGACCCCAATGCTAGTTTCTTGAAACCGACTTCGCGCTCGGGGGCTACTCACTCACTAAGCCGTTTAGCAGGCTGTGATACTATGTCCTCGGACAAATACATAAATCAATAAGCTCAAATGAACAAGTTAAAACTTGGTGCGAGGATAGAAGTATACCTCGAAACTCGCTACGAGGCTCTTAAAAACCTCGTGCAGGCCGGCCCCTACGGACCGGAAGCCCTGCAGCGCCGCACCTATCAAGGCACGGTGCTCTTCCTTGATGGAGGAGCCCTTCAGGGTGTCCTCCATCTCCTCGGTCCACCCCGCACCAGCTCGTCCTTGGGCAGTTGGCGGGGGTGGAGGGACGACCTCGGATGTACCGATCCGGGCAGCCTCCACCTGTGGTGGCGGAACCGAAGCAGATATCGGCTGGACCGATGACTGGCCCAGCTCCTCTCCGATGACCTCGGGGTGTTGCTCCCCCGGGTCTTGTTGGGCCGAGGTGTCAACCTCGGCCGTGACAGCCACCTCCCCAACCCTCGTCATGTCAACGTCGGGGGCTAGGGTGGATGTCACCTCCCCTTGCCCGTCATGCGCCGGGGGAGGAATAGCGGGCTCTAGAGTCCCACTGGCGGATGGCAACCTGCTCAAGGAACCGCTGGGGATTACCCTCGGCGGACTGCGTGAGAAGAGGCGCTCTATGAGTTCTCCCTTGCTAAAAAGAACTTGTCAAATTGAAGGACGGGATATAAAGACGACAGCTTACCCTCGAGGCGCCGGTTTCTTCCTCCCCGCCGCGAGGAGGTATTCTTCTGAGTCGTCGGAGAGCTCGGCTCTCTCCGACAACTTGCTGGCGTCCCCGGACGAGGTTCTCCTCGGCCTCTTCGGGCCCTTGGGCGGCATACCAGCCTCGGCGTCCTCTGACGCTGACCTCTTCCCTTTCGGGAGAGGGATCTCCTCGACCTCACCCTCCTTTGTGTCACCGTCATGGGCAGCAGAGGTGTGGGTCTCTTCGGACCGGGTGACCGAGGTCTCCCGAGTCCGAGCACTTGACCTACCCCTCTGGGACCTCGTCCCTTTGGGGGCCACCACGTGCGGCTCCTCGGTCAGGAGCGCCGAGAGCAGGGGAGTCGGGGGCTCCTCTGGCAGTGGAGCCAGGCATCGCACTCCTTGTACCCAGGCCAGCCACTTCTGCAAAGCGTCAAGCATAACGATTCGTTAAAACTCTACTCCTCGATACGGAGGACAGAAATGATAGTTGGTGAGCAAGATCACTTACCGGGGGGGCTTCATAGCCGTCCTCGAGGCCGCGATCCTCCCCTTCCTTGGGGATCTTGTCCTTGGCCAGCTTCATGAGCTTCGTCCACATGGCGGCCAAGGTGGAGCGAAAGAAGGTGGTGATAGAGTCCATGTCCTCGGGCTTTTGCGCCCACATCGGGGTAGCCCGAAGCTGGAGAGGGAGTATGCGGCGGTTGAGCATGACGTTGATGACGTCGGCAAGCTTGACCTTTCCCGTGGTGGGCCACCATTTGATCCTCTCGACCAGGACCTCCACCTCTTTTGGGTTCCCCCAGGCGACGCCCTTCTCCTTCCAGGACTTGAGCTTCTTTGGAGGCCCGGCGAAGAAGGCTGGGACCTCGGCTTGACCAGGGGCAAGCGGTTTGGTGATATAAAACCACTCCCGCTGCCACTTCACCATTTCGATGAAGGTGCCCTTGAACCATGCGGCCCAATGGTTTTTGCTGATCATGGCTCCTCCGCACTCGACGAGGTCAGAGCCACTGGACTTCGGCTTGATCCCGAAGAGCTTCAGCCATAGGCCGAAGTGCGGCTCGCAGCGAAGGAAGGCCTCGCAGACCATGATGAAGGAGGCGAGGTGAAGAATGGAGTTTGGGGCCATATGGTGGAAATCGAGCCCGCAGTAGTACATCACCCCGCGCACAAAGGGGTGCTGCGGGAACCCCAGGCCTCGGACGAGGTGGGGGACGAAAACTACCCGCTCCCCAGCGTTGGGAGCGGGCACTTGCTGGCCAGCCATTGGAGCACGGGCGGCGATGGCGGGGGTCAGATACCCCGCGCTGCGCAGCTCTAGGATGGTGCCATCCGTCACGGTGGAACCACCCCAATGCCCCTTGAGGGTATCGGCCATGGCTGGTGGTGAAGGTTGGACTCGCAGAAGGAAAAAGGAGTAGGATGGGATCTGGGCGCTGGAGCTTGATGGAGCAGTAGAGGGGGGAAATGGGAGCGTAGTAGGTTGCGCTGTCCACCTTTTTGCTCTTATAGGCCGGTGAAAGGCTAAGAGTCCCCTTTACTGCGCCGATAAAGACGCCAGTCCCATCAAAGATGCCGTTAAGCATATGAGGGGAAACAAAATCGTAATGATATCCCTAAGCAAACGGGCACGATCTCCACCTCGATGGGATGTGCCAGTAAAAAAGGCCGCCTCGAACCGCGATTTAAGGGAAGCACTAACTGCCCGACCTATCGCGGGGCGTGCCGCTTCGATAAAGCTGTCAGACCAGATTGAACAGTTCATACCTAGACGGCAGGCCTTCAAGGCTAAGATATCTGCCCCCTTCGGGTGGGGTACAAGCTCGGTTGAGCCTCGGATGACATCGCTCCACTGAAAAAGAGTAAATTATAAAGGGAACTCGTCTGTCAAGCCAAGGACCCCGGTTCCGAGGTGGCGTCTGTTAAGAAAGTCGTCCTTGGCATAGAAGACCAGTTCGGGGGCTACTGACGGTGTTCTGGATTAGGGGGTGCTAACCTAGCCGGCCCGTTTCTTCGGTTGGGCCGATGGGCCCTCGTGCATGGTCAAGGTGGACTCCAGAGGCCATGTGCAGGAGGCGTGATCGAGACTGTCTCCACTGAAGACTTGACGTATACTCCAAGATCTCTCCTGCCGCCCTGCTCCTAGATACCGACCTTGTAACCCTAGATACCCTCCCTGGCATCTATATAAGCCATAGGGTTTAGCCGGTAGAGGGGATATCAACGCAACATCATTCACCTAGCCCTAGAGTTAGACATACATTATGATCTCGAGGTAGATCAACTCTGTACTCGATACATCTCCATCAATATAAACAAGAGCAGGACGTAGGGTTTTACCTCCATCAAGAGGGCCCGAACCTTGGTAAACATCGTCTCCCTTATCTCTGTTACCATTAATCCATGATCCACAGCTCGGGACCCCCTACCCCGAGGTCTGCCGGTTTTGACACCAACAAGGGGGAAGAAACAGTAAATATAAAGCAAACAAATGCATCACAAGGCAGGACATAGCAATATGCTGTGCTGGGGGTGACCTAATGCGATGCTAAGTGTTACAGACGGAGTGGGAAAATATCTGGGAATAGTTTCCCGGCTTTAGGCAATTATCGGACAGACAATCCGGAGGGGAAGGTTCCATGTTTGCATTGTGAGAGGCATGTAACAGGTATGTGGATGGCATATTCGGATCCGTCTTATTTTTCTGATCATTTTTCATATATAAATTATTTCCATCCGAGTTACGGATTATTTTATATGATTTTTCAAAGTTTTAAAAAATTTCTGGAATTACTGGAATTATTTTTAATTCGAAAATGAACAGTGCTGGGACCTTTTACACCCATTGTGGGCTAGCCACAGTGGATAACAGGTGGGGCCAGGGGGCCCAGTCAGCAGTCTACTGGGCTGATCACTGACTGGTCAAATTGACAGGTGGGGCCCTCCTGTCATACACAGTAGCTAACTGATTTAACTAACTGTGTTAATTAGCTGTGTGGGACCCCACTGTCAGTGACTAACTAATTAACAGATTAAGTTTATTTATAAAAATAGTTTAATTAGCGCATGGGGTCCACATGTCAGCGGCTGGGGCTGCCCAGTCAGCACGTTGACTGGGTCAACGCAGTCAACGGGGCCCATAGGACCCACTAGCAGAGACCCAGGGTGGGCCCCAGGGCCAGCCACGTCGGCGCCGTCACCGGAGCACAGCTCCGGCGACCATTTCCGTGGCGGAGCGTCTCGGGGTCGTTGGAAAACGGCTACGGTGGTCCATTTAACGCGCGGTTTGCGGCATTTGATCGGGTGTTCGATGCCGCATTGAACCGTGGTGGTGCCATGGCCGGAGATGACCTATAGCGACGACGGTGAGCTCCATGGTGGACGCCGGAGTACGGGTGAGGTCGGATCCGGTGACAGGGGGCACGGGGGAGAGCGTGCGTGCGCTCGTTGGGCTCTTGGAAGTACCAGGAGCACGATGCCGTGCCTGGACGGGAGCCATGATGGCTGTGGCCGCGACGTCGACATGAGGCAACGGCGGCGAGCCCGGGCACGATGGCAGCTACGGCTACGGGCGACGGAAAGCAGTGCTAAGGGAGGGGAAAGGAGCGGCAGCTCACCGGGTGGAACACGGTGGCCGTTGGGGGATTAGGAGTTGCAGACGGCGCCGGAGTCAAAGAAGATCATCGGCCGATGCAGAGGAAGAAGACAGGGCCGATCCGGTGATGCAGAGGCTCTGGGCTTCGTCTCGTGGGCGAGGAAGATGTAGCAGTCGACGATAGTGCTCCCTGACTTGGTCGCACGACGTGGGGACGACAGTGGCCACGGCTACGATGCGGCCATGGCGACGGTGGCACTCGGCATCGATGGAGACGAGGGAGAGAGCGATGGGGAAGGGGGATAAGGACTGGGGACTGCCCCGAGGCATCGGTGCTGGCGTTCTTATCCTCCCCACGGAGCTGTAGCGGCGTGGAGCGGCGACCTGGTTCGGCGGAGACGGCGCCCGGCGTCGGGTGATACGTCTCCAACGTATCTATAATTTTTTATTGTTCCATGCTGTTATAATATCAATCTTGGATGTTTTTACAATCATTTACAGCAATTATCTATCATTTTTGGAGACTAACCTATTAACCTAGTGCCCAGTGCCAGTTGCTGTTTTCTGCCCTGTTTTTGCTTTACAGAAAATCAATATCAAACGAAGTCCAAATGCAACGAAACTTTTTGGAGATTTTTTATTGGACCAGAAGAACACTAGAAGCTTTGGGAGAGGGCCAGAAGACCCTGGTGGAGCCCACGAGCCACCAGGGCGCGCCTGGGGAGGCAGGCATGCCCTGGTGCCTCGTGGGGCCCACCAAGCTCCGTTTGACCTAATTCCAGCAGTATAAATTCCCAAAAAAATCAGAAACCCTCAAGAGAGTCCACGAAATACTTTTTGCGCCGTCGCAAGTTTCTGTTCCAGAGAGATCCCATCGGGGGTCCTTCTCCGGTGATCTGCCGGAGGGGGAATCGATCATGGAGGGGCTCTACATCAACCTTGCTGCCCTTCCGATGATGCGTGAGTAGTTTACCATAGACCTACGGGTCCATAGGTAGTAGCTAGATGGCTTCTTCTCTCTTTTTGATCTTCAATACAATGTTCTCCTCGATGTTCTTGGAGTTCTATCCGATGTAATCACTTTCTTTGCGGTGTGTTTGTTGGGATCCGATGAATTGTGAGTTTATGATCAGATTATCCATGAAATTATTTGAGTCTTTGCTGCACTCTTTTATGCATGATTATTATAGCCTCGTATTTCTTCTCCGATCTATTGATTTGGTTTGGCCAACTGAGTTGATTTATCTTGCCATGGGAAGAGGTGCTTTGTAGTGGGTTCGATCTTGCGGTGCTCAATCCCAATGACAGAAAGGGACATGACACGTATGTATCATTGCTACTAAGGGTAACAAGATGGGATCTATTCATTGGGTTTATTAATTCGTGAGTTTGTCTTGTCTACATCATGTGATCGTTCTTAAGGCATTACTCCGTTCTTTATTGGACTTAATACACTAGATGCATGCTAGATAGCGGTCGATGTGTGGAGTAATAGTAGTAGATGCAGGCAGGAGTCGGTCTACTAATCTTGGACGTGATGCCTATATACATGATCATTGCCTTGGATATCGTCATGATTATTTGCTTTTATATCAATTGCCCAACAGTAATTTGTCTACCAACCGTATGCTATTTTCTCGAGAGAAGCCTCTAGTGAAACCTATGCCCCCCGGGTCTATCTATCTCATATTACTAAAACCCTAAAAATATTGCTGCCATTTCTTTTTATTTATTTTATTTTGTATTTTTGTTTCAATCTATCAATCTATCAAATATAATTTAATCTTGCAATTTTACCGCCAAGGGATTGACAACCCCTTGTTTGCGTTGGGTGAAAGGATTTGTTGTTTGTGTGCAGGTACTGCTAACGAGGTGTTGCGTGATTCTCCTACTAGTTTGATAACCAAGGTTTCATAATCGAGGGAAATACTTATCTCTACTGTGCTGCATCATCCCTTCCTCTTCGGGGAAATACCAACGCAAGCTACAAGTAGCAGGAAGAATTTCTGGCGCCGTTGCCGGGGAGACATCATCAACATCTATCAAGTACCTTTGCACAAACTCTCATCTCCTTGCATTTACTTTATTTTCCATTTGCCTCTCGTTTTCATCTCCCCCACTTCTAAAACGTTTTTACAAAAATACAAAAATATTTTCCGTTTGCCTTTTTGCCTTTTTCTTGTTTGCTTGTTTGCTATCTTGTTTGCGTAGTCACGATGTCTCAAGAAAATACAAAATTGCGTGATTTTTCCAATACTAATAATAATGATTTTATTAGTACTCCGATTGCTCCTCCCGCCACTAGTGCGGAGACTTGTGATATTAATGCCGCTTTGCTAAATCTTGTTATGAAAGATCAATTTTCCGGTAGTCCTAATGAAGATGCCGCATCCCATCTTAATACTTTCGTAGAATTGTGTGACATGCAAAATAAAAAAGATGTGGATAATGATATTGTGAAATTGAAATTATTCCCGTTCTCATTGCGGGATCGTGCTAAAATTTGGTTCTCATCTTTACAACGAAATAGTATCGATTCTTGGGATAAGTGTAAAGATGCTTTTATTACTAAGTATTTTCCTCCCGCGAAAATTATTTCTCTTAGAAATCAAATTATGAATTTTAAGCAACTTGATCATGAACATGTTGCCCAATCTTGGGAGAGGATGAAATTAATGATAAGAAATAGCCCTACTCATGGCTTAAATTTATGGATGATCATACAAAAAATTTATGCGGGATTGAATTTTGTTTCTAGAAATCTTTTAGATTCCGCTGCGGGTGGTATGTTTATGGAAATTACTTTGGGTGAAGCTACTAAATTGCTTGATAATATTATGGCAAATTATTCACAATGGCATACTGAAAGAACTCCTACTAGTAAAAAGGTGAATTCTATTGAAGAAATTAATACTTTGATTGATAAAGTTGATGCGCTTATGAAATTGGTTGCTAGTAAAAATGCTAATATTGATCCTAATGATGTGCCATTGTCAACTTTGATTGAGCAAAATAATGATCCCGTAGATGTGAATTTTGTCTCGCGAAACAATTTCAATAATAATGCTTATAGAGGTAATTTCAACGCTAGGCCGTTTCCCAGAAATTCCTCTAATAATTATGGCAATCCTTATGGTAATTCCTATAATAATAATAGGATACCTTCTGATCTTGAAAGCAATATTAAATAATTTATGAATGCTCAAAAAGTTTTCAACACTACGATAGAAGAAAAGTTGAGTAAAATTGATGATATGTCTAGGAGCATTGATAGAATTATTCATGATGTGGAAAATCTTAAGACTAAAATTTTGCCACCCAAAATTGATATTAGTGAATCAATTAAAGCTTTATATGTCTCTATGGATGAAAGTAAGAAACGAACCGCCATGCTAAGAGCTAAACGAGAATTTTTAGAAAAAGCGATTCCTCCCGGTTTCTATCGTAGTAATGATGAGGATATTAAAATGATTGGTGTTACATCTATTGATTCTTTGTTTAGCAATATTAAACTTGATGAAAAAGGGACTGAGGAAGAGTCAACTTTAGCTAAAGAGCGTCCCCAAAGTTCGGAGGGTGAAAATCTTGATAAGAAAATAGCTAAAAGTGGGTTTGGAGAGGTAAAAACTTTAAATAGCGATGTGCCCACTCTTTTGGATTACAAAGATTTTAATTATGATAATTGTTCTTTGATTGAGTGTATCTCTTTGTTGCAATCCATGTTAAATTCACCCAACGCTTATGAGCAAAACAAAGCTTTTACTAAACACATCGTAGAAGCAATGATGAAAGCGTTAGAAGAAAAGCTAGAATTAGAAGTCTCAATTCCTAGAAAATTATATGATGAACGGGAACCCACCATTAAAGTTAAAATTAAAAATTATGAGTGCAATGCTTTATGTGATTTGGGTGCTAGCGTTTCCACAATTCCAAAATCTCTATGTGATGTGCTATGTCTTACCAATATAGATGAATGTTCTCTTAATTTGCACTTGGCGGATTCTACTATTAAAAAGCCTTTGGGTAGAATTAATGATATTCTTATTCTTGCAAATAGAAATTATGTGCCCGTTGATTTTATTGTTCTTGATATTGAATGCAATTCTTCTTGCCCCATAATACTTGGTAGACCAATCTTACGAACTATAGGTGCCGTTATTGATATGAAAGAAAGGAATATAAAATTTCAGTTTCCATTAAAGAAGGGTATGGAGCATTTCCCTAGGAAAAGAAATAAAGCACCATATGAATCAATTATGAGGGCCACTTATGGAATCAACTTGAAAGATGACAATACTTGAAATTATGCATTATGCCTAGCTAGGGGCATAAAACAATAGCGCTTGTTGGGAGGCAACCCAATGAATAAAATAATTTTTTGTTATAAGTTTCTGTTATGGTGTGTTTTTACTGTCATACTACTGGTATGATGATGTTTTTATGTTTTTAATTAGTGTTTGTGCCAAGTAAAGCCTTTAGGATGATTTGGAAAATAATATAATTGATGTTGTTTGAAAACAGAAAGTTTTGCGTCCAGTGCTGGAATTTTGTTTCTGTACTGTTACATTAGAACCTTCTGAATTTTTTTCACAATATTGGTATATGAATTTCCCACGTTGTCCTAATTTTTCAGAATTTTTGGAGTTACAGAAGTATGACCATAATTCAGATCTCTACAGACTGTTCTGTTTTTGACAGATTCTGTTTTTGATGCACTACTTGCTTGTTTTGATGAATCTATGGATTGTATCGGGGGGTATAAGCCATGTTGAAGTTAGAGTACAGTAGGTATAATGCAAAAATAAAATATGAATGGGTTTTCAACAGTACTTATAGTAGTGATTTATTTTGTTATACTAACGGATCTCACGAAGGTTTTGTTGAGTTTTGTGTGATTGAAGTTTTCAAGTTTTGGGTGAGATCACGATGGATGAAGGAATAAGGAGTAGCAAAAGCCTAAGCTTGGGGATGCCCGAGGCACCCCAAGGTAATATTCAAGGAAGACTCAAGTGTCTAAGCTTGGGGATGCCCCGGAAGGCATCCCCTCTTTATTCTACCAACCATCGGTAATTTTACTTGGAGCTATATTTTTATTCGTCACATGATATGTGTTTTGCTTGGAGCGTCTTGTATGATATGAGTCTTTGCTTTGTTTTCTTTTTAGTTTGTCACAATCATCTTTACTGCACACACCTATCTTGAGAGAGCCACACGTTATCATCATAATTTATAGAATACTCTATGTGCTTCACTTCAAATTTTTGAGCTAGGCGGTTGCTCTAGTGCTTCACTTAAATCTTTTTGAGCACGGTGGTGGCTATATTTTGAAGAAATAAACTCTCATGCTTCACTTATATTATTTTGAGAGTTGATTGAAATTTTGAAGAAATAAACTCTCATGTTTCACTTATATTATTTTGAGAGTTGATTAAAATTTTGAAGAAATAAACTCTCATGCTTCACTTATATTATTTTGAGAGTTCATTAAAAT
Source organism: Elymus sibiricus (assembly GCA_039707655.1). Taxonomy (NCBI): domain Eukaryota; kingdom Viridiplantae; phylum Streptophyta; class Magnoliopsida; order Poales; family Poaceae; genus Elymus; species Elymus sibiricus. The sequence continues at coordinate 208,545,727 of CM077676.1, read as the reverse complement.
TTTGAAGAAATAAATTCTCATTCTTCACTTATATCATTTTGAGAATTGACTTGCTTGAAATTTTGAAGAAATGAATGCTCATGCTTCACTTATATTATTTTGAGAATTGATAAGATTGAAATTTTGAAGAAATATTTGCACTCTCATGCTTCACTTAAATCTTTTTGAGAGATGATGATAGTAACGGTAATTTGCACATGTTATGAAATTGGTCCCAAAGTGATGAATATTCAAGAGGGATATAGATAAAAACTTTCATATAGATCATTGGATATGATGAGTGTGATTCCTTGCAATAGTTTTGTGATATGGAAATGATAATATGTGATGTCATGTTAGTGAGTCATTGTGATTTAGTAAGAATATTAGTGTTAAGGTTTGTGATTCCCTATGCATGCACGTTAAGTCAATAGTTATGCAATGAAATTATATCCTACTATGGTGCATTATTCGGTGTTAGTTATGTTCAATGCATGTTTATGACCGTTTTCGTTTTTTGGTTGGTTGCTTCTCAATCTTTTGCTAGCCTTCATTTGTACTAAGCGGAAATACTGCTTGTGCATCCAAAATCCTTAAACCCAGTTTTGCCATATGAGTCCATTATATCTACCTATATTCGGTATTTCAATGCCGTTCCAAGTAAATTTGCGTGTGCCAACTCTAAATTTCAAAATAATTTTTCCGTTTTGTGTGCCCGTACCGCTCATGAAGCGGCAGGGGGTGGCCAATATTTTCCATGCTAGGTGTGTTATTCTCACGATGAGTGTTTATTCACTTGTCATTGCACGAGAGAATGGTTGGTAATAGGGATGCCTAGTCCCGCATGAATCAAAATTAATAACAACAAAATTCCTTGGAATGTGATGGTATGGAGGGCACCCGTGGATACGGCTAGCCATGGATTGTGAAAGAATTGGTGGAAAGGAAATAAACTTTACTTTCTGTTTGGAAACCACCTATGATGTGTCTAGCATGGAAGATAATGGGAATTCTCGGTCGCTTTCGTTGACAGGAAAAGCATGCCTCTCAAAATATTTTTATCTCTATAATTTAAGCTTTGAGCTCTGGCACATTTGACAAATCTCTGCTTCCCTCTGCGAAGGGCCTATCTATTTACTTTTATGCAATTTTCATTTTTTTTGAGTCTCCATCTTCTCTTACAAAAGCACCAACTAGAGAGCACTATTGTCAGACTTGTGCATTGGATGTAGCTAATATTCGAGTGTGTTTCATGAATGGATCAATGATTGAGCATAATGGGCTAGGGATAACTTTCTTTAGCGTTGATATTTTGAAAGACATGGTTGCTTGTTAGCATGCTTGAGTATTTATGTTTTCATGTCAAACTATAGACTATTGCTTTGAATCATACAAGTCCAATGTCCATGCTACAAAAGAAGAAAATATGTGATGAATATGTTAGGCAGCATTCCACATCAAAAATTCTGTTTTTATCATTTACCTACTCGAGGACGAGCAGGAATTAAGCTTGGGATTGCTGATACGTCTCCAACGCATCTATAATTTTTGATTGTTCCATGCTGTTATAATATCAATCTTGGATGTTTTACAATCATTTACAGCAATTATCTATCATTTTTGGAGACTAACCTATTAACCTAGTGCCCAGTGCCAGTTGCTGTTTTCTGCCCTGTTTTTGCTTTACAGAAAATCAATATCAAACGAAGTCCAAATGCAACAAAACTTTTTGGAGATTTTTTATTGGACCAGAAGAACACTAGAAGCTTTGGGAGAGGGCCAGAAGACCCTAGTGGAGCCCACAAGCCACCAGGGCGCGCCTGGGGGGGGGGGGGGCAGGCGCCCTGGTGCCTTGTGGGGCCCACCAAGCTCCGTTTGACCTAATTCCAGCACTATAAATTCCCAAAAAAAATTAGAAACCCTCAAGAGAGTCCACGAAATACTTTTGCCGCCGCCGCAAGTTTCTGTTCCAGAGAGATCCCATCTGGGGTCCTTCTCCGGTGATCTGCCGGAGGGGGAATCGATCACGGAGGGGCTCTACATCAACCTTGTTGCCCTTCCGATGATGCGTGAGTAGTTTACCACAGGCCTATAGGTCCATAGGCAGTAGCTAGATGGCTTCTTCTCTCTTTTTGATCTTCAATACAATGTTCTCCTCGATATTCTTGGAGTTCTATCTGATGTAATCACTTTCTTTGCGGTGTGTTTGTTGGGATCCAATGAATTGTGAGTTTTGATCAGATTATCCATGAAATTATTTGAGTCTTTGCTGCACTCTTTTATGCATGATTATTATAGCCTTGTATTTCTTCTCTGATCTATTGATTTGGTTTGGCTAACTGAGTTGATTTATCTTGCCATGGGAAGAGGTGCTTTGTAGTGGGTTCAATCTTGCGGTGCTCAATCCCAGTGACAGAAAGGGACATGACACGTATGTATCGTTGCTACTAAGGGTAACAAGATGGGATCTATTCATTGGGTTTATTAATTCGTGAGTTTGTCTTGTCTACATCATGTCATCGTTCTTAAGGCATTACTCCGTTCTTTATTGGACTTAATACTCTAGATGCATGCTGGATAGCGGTCGATGTGTGGAGTAATAGTAGTAGATGCAGGAAGGAGTCGGTCTACTAATCTTGGATGTGATGCCTATATACATGATCATTGCCTTGATTATCGTCATGATTATTTGCTTTTCTATCAATTGCCCAACAGTAATTTGTCTACCCACCGTATGCTATTTTCTCGAGAGAAGCCTCTAGTGAAACCTATGGCCCCCGGGTCTATCTATCTCATATTACTAAAACCCTAAAAATATTGCTGCCATTTCTTTTTATTTATTTTATTTTGTATTTTTGTTTCAATCTATCAATCTATCAAATACAATTTAATCTTGCAATCTTACCGCCAAGGGATTGACAACCCCTTGTTTGCGTTGGGTGCAAGGATTTGTTGTTTGTGTGAAGGTACTGCTAACGAGGTGTTGCGTGATTCTCCTTCTGGTTCGATAACCTTGGTTTCATAATCGAGAGAAATACTTATCTCTACTGTGCTGCATCATCCCTTCCTCTTCGGGGAAATACCAACGCAAGCTACAAGTAGCATCGGGCGCGCGCGTGCGGTGCTGACACGGGGAGGAGAGAGGAGGGAGACGATGGGAGGTGGGCTGGGCCGACGCACTGTGCACTTAGGTCCAGTGCACAGTGGCTATTTTTATTTCTTTTCCCTGTTTTCTTTTTACAAAGGCAGTTTGCATTTCTTTGAGCTGCCAAAAGAATTTTGTAAAATGTGGGACTTGGCCACATAATTACATTGCAATATTTGGCACTATCACAAAAAGTTTGGGAGAAGTTTGAGTTGATTTGAGTTTTTCATAAATGGAAAAGCATTTAAATATGCTGATTTGGCACTGTTTTAATTGCTATAGCCCATTTAAGGAAATAAGTGATGTTGTTTTCCTTAACAAATAATTGTTATGGAATATTTGCTAAATGATGGACTATTTTGCAACCATGTTTGTGAAACTTTAGATTTCACTTGCAATTTGAATTGATTCCAGTGGTGGAATTTGAAATGAGATATGAATCCATAGTGATCAAGCATTGCAAACCAAAGTAGCTTAGCTTAATGATGAAGATAACTGTAGCTCATTACATAGGGTTGTTACATTACCATTGACATGAAAACTAACCTCGCTTTTGTTGCAATCAATAACAGCCCTGCAGTATTCAGAAAAGGTCTACCAAGGATAATCGACATGTTGTCGTCCTCGGGCATATCAAGTATAACAAAGTCTGTCAAGATAGTAACATTTGCAACTACAACGGGAACGTCCTCGCAAATTCCAATAGGTATAGAAGTGGATTTATCAGCCATTTGCAAAGATATTTCAGTAGGTGTGAGCTTATTCGAATCAAGTCTTCTATATAAATAGAAAGGCATAACACTAACACCAGCTCCTAAATCACATAAAGCAGTTTTAACATAACTTCTTTTAATGGAGCATGGTATAGTAGGTATTCCTGGATCTCCTAGCTTTTTAGGTACTCCACCCTTAAAAGAATAATTTCCAAGCATGGCAGAAATTTCAGCTTCAGGTATCTTTCTTTATTTGTGACAATATCTTTCATGTATTTAGCATAGGGAGACATTTTCAACATATCAATCAAGCGAGTGCGCAAAAAGACAGGTCTAAGCATTTCAACAAAGCGCTCAAAGTCTTCCTCATCTTTATTTTTAGATGGTTTAGTAGGAAAAGGCATAGGTTTTTGAACCCATGGTTCTCTTTCTTTTGCATGTTTCCTAGCAACAAAGTCTCTTTTATCATATCTTTTATTCTTAGGAGGTGGGTTATCAAGATCAACAGCAGGTTCTATTTCTACATCATTATCTGGTTGAGCATCATCATGAACATCATTATCATTGTCATTATTATTATCACTAGGTGGATGTTCATTACCAGATTGTGTCTCAACATCAGAAATAGAAACATCATTATGATTCTCAGGAGGTTTTTCTATCTCAGGTTCACTAGAAGCAGGTAAAGTTTTATCATTCTTCTTTTCATTTTTCTTCTTAGATGGACTAGGTGCATCAATATTAATTCTTTAAGAATCTTGTTCAATTCTTTTATGATGACCTTCAGGTACAGAGGATCCTGAGTCATTCTACCTCCTCTAGTGACAACTCTAATAGCCTGATAATTCATTTTATTATTCATCTCATTAAGCAAATCATTTTGTGACTTGGCTATTTGTTCTAACTGAGTCTGAACCATAGAAGCATGTTTACTCAAACCCTTAATATCATTAGCAATTCTAAACATCAAATCACTCAAGCGATCAATCATGATGGCATTTTTTTAACTGATTGCTAACATGCATATTAAATTCTCTTGCTTAACAACGTAGTTATCAAATTTATCCAAGTATTGACTATCAGATTTATTATAAGGAATATCACTTTCATCAAATCTACGAAGAGATTTTACCTCTACTACCTGTGTCGGGATATCAAGTCCATGTATTTCTTCAATAGGTGGTAGGTTCTTAACATCTTCAGCTTCATAGATTTCTTGGCTTCTTGCATATCTTCTGTACTGAGGAATAGAATACCTCTTTTCTTCGGAGTTGGCTGCTACTTGTAGTCTACGTTGGTATTTCCCCGAAGAGGAGAGGATGATGCAGTATAGTAGAGATAAGTATTTCCCTCAATTAAGAACAAATCAATCTAGTTGGCCAAACCAAATCTATAGATCGGAGAGAAATACAAAGCAATAATAATCATGCATAAAAGAGTTCAGAGAAGACTCAAATATTTCTCATGAATAATCTGATCATAAACTCACAATTCATCGGATCCCAACAAACACACCGCAAAAGAAGATTACATCGGATAGAAGCTACTAGATATGGACCCATAGGTCTGTGGTAAACTACTCACACGTGATCGGAAGGGCAGCAAGGTTGATGAAGAAGCCCTCCGTGATTGATTCCCCCTCCAGCAGATTACCGGAAAAGGCCTCCAGATGGGATCGCGGAAGAACAGAGGCTTGCGGCAGTGGAAAGGTTTTCTCTTCTAACTCTCTGTTGGTTTTGGAATATTTGGGAATTTATAGCATTGGAATTAGGTCAAGAGGTGTCACGAGGGGCCCACAAGCCGGGGGCGCGCCCTACCCCCCCTAGGTGTGCCCTCCAGGCTTGCCACCTCCTCGTGGCTCTTCTGGTCTTCTCCCGAAGCTTCCTGGGTCTCTTCTGGTCTAGAAAAAATTAATCCAAAGTTTTTTTCTTGTTTGGACACTTTTTGATAATGATTTTCTGAAAAGGCAAAAACAAGCAGAAAACAGCAACTGGCACTGGGCACTGGGTTAATAGGTTATTCCCAAAAAATGATATATAATGGCATATAATTGCATATAAAACATCCAAGATTGATACTATAATAGCATGGAACAATCAAAAATTATAGATACGTTGGAGACGTATCAAGCATCCCCAAGCTTAATTCCTGCTCGTCCTCGAGTAGGTAAATGAAAAAAATAGAATTTTTGATGTGGAACGCTACCTATCATGTTTCATCATGTAATCTCTCTTATGGTATGAATAATAAGATCCGAATGATTCAAAGCAATAGTCTATAATTTGATATAAAGACATCAATACGCATGCATACTAATAAACAATCATGTCTTTCAAAATAAAAATGCTAAAGAACGTTATCCCTACAAAATCATATAATCCTGTGATGCTCCATCTTCTTAACGCAAAGTATTTATCATGCACTACCCCGATGACAAGCCGATCAATTGGTTCATACTTTTTAACGCGCTTCAGCTTTTTCAACTCCCATGCAATACATGAGCGCAAGCCATGGATATAGCACTATGGGTGGAATAGGGTGTGGTGGTAGAGATAAATAAGAGAAGTCAAAAAAATAAGAAGATAGTCTCACATCGACAAGGCTAATCAACGGGCTATGGAGATGCCCATCAATTGATGTCAATGCGAGGAGTAGGGATTGCCATGCAATAGATGCACTAAGAGCTATAAGTGTATGAAAGCTCAACATGAAAACTAAGTGGGTGTGCATCCAACTTGCTTGCTCATGAAGACCTCGGGCATTTGAGGAAGCCCATCATCGGAATATACAAGCCAAGTTCTATAATGAAAAATTCCCACTAGTATATGAAAGTGACAAAATAGGAGACTCTATATGAAAAACATGGTGCTACTCTGAAGCACAAGTGTGGAAAAAGGATAGTAACATTGCCCCTTCTCTCTTTTTCTCTCATTTTTTTTCATGGGCTCTTTTTGGCCTCTCTTTTTTTCGTCCGGAGTCTCATACGAACTTGTGGGGGAATCATGGTCTCCATCATCCTTTCCTCACTGGGACAATGCTCTAATAATGATGATCATCACACTTTTATTTACTTACAACTCAATATTGCAACTCGATACTAGAACAAAAATATGGCTCTATATGAATGCCTCTGGCAGTGTACCAGGATGTGCAATGATGCTAGCATAACATGTATAAAAATGATGAACGGTGGCTGAGCCACAAATACTATGTCAGCTATATGATCATGCAAAGCAATATGACAATGAGGATGTGTGTCATAAAAACGGAACGGTGGAAGTTGCATGGCAATATATCTTGGAATGGCTATGGAAATGCCATGATAGGTAGGTATGGTGGCTGTTTTGAGGAAGATATAAAGAGGCTTATGTGTGATAGAGCGTATCATATCACGGGGTTTGGATGCACCGGCGAAGTTTGCACCAACTCTCGATGTGAGAAAGGGCAATGCACGGTACCGAAGAGGCTAGCAAATTGCGGAAGGGTGAGAGTGCGTATAATCCATGGACTCACATTAGTCATAAAGAACTCACATACTTATTGCGAAAGTTTATTAGCCCTCGAAGCAAAGTACTACTACGCATGCCCCTAGAGGGATAGATTGGTAGGACAAGGACCATCGCTCGTCCCCGACCGCCACTCATAAGGTAGACAATCAACAATAAATCATGCTCCAACTTCTTAGCATAATGACAGATCATACGTGCATGCTTCGGGAATCACAAACCTTAACACCAATATTCTTACTAAACCACAATCATCTACTAATACCTCCCACATATTACCATCTTAATATCGCAAAACTATTGCAAGGAATCAAACTTATCATATTCAGTGATCTACATGAAAGTTTTTATTATATCCCTCTTGAATACCTATCATATTAGGACCAAATTCATAACCCGTGCATATTACCATTACTATTCATTAGACTCTCAAAAATATATAAGTGAAGCATGAGAGTGCAACTATTTCTTTAAAATCTAACCACCGCCGTGCTCTAAAAGATATAAGTGAAGCACTAGAGCAACTGCCTAGCTCAAAAGATATAAGTGAAGCACATAGAGTATTCTAACAAATCACGAATAATGTGTGTCCCACTCAAAAAGGTGTGTTCAGAAAAGATGATTGTAACAAACTAAAAAGCAAACAAACTATAGCACAAGACGCTCCAAGGAAAAAGACATATCATGTGATGAATAAAAATATAGCTCCAAGTGAGTTACCGATAGATTGTAGGCGAAAGAGGGGATGCCTTCCGGGGCATCCCCAAGCTTAGACGCTTGAGTCTTCCTTGAATATTACCTTGGGGTGCCTTGGGCATCCCCAAGATTAGGCTCTTGCCACTCCTTATTCCTTTATCCATCGTAGTCTCACCCAAAACATGAAAACTTCAGCACACAAAACTCAACAGAAACCTTGTGAGATCCGTTAGTATAACAAACAAATCTTAAACTTTAGGTACTGTTGTAAATTGATTCATATTTAATATTGGCATAATGCTAATGTACTCCAACTTCTCCATGACTCATACCCCCAGATACGATCCATAGATTCATCAAAATAAGTAAACTATGCAACAAAAACAGAATCTGTCTAAAAAAGAACAGTCTATAAAGATCTATTTAGAAGCTATACTTATGTAACTCCAAAAATTCTGAAAAATTAGGACAACGTGGGAAATTCATATATCAATATTGTGTAAAAAAATCAGAAGGTTCTGACACCCAGCGAAAAAACAAAATTACAGCACTGGACTCAAAAGTTTCTGTTTTCAAACAGCATCAATTATACTATCTTCCTAATCATCCCAAAGGCATTACTTGGCACAAACACTAATTAAAACATAAAAATACAATCATAAAAGAAGCTATAATTGTGTAAACACTCAAGAACAGAAGGTAAAAGAAAAATTTTAATTTATTCATTGGGTTGCCTCCCAACAAGCGCTATTGTTTTATGACCCTAGCTAGGCATAATGCATAGTTTCAAGTGTTGTCATCCTTGGTCTTGACATCCTTAGGTGTGTGATTTTTAGGAGGTTTTTAAAAAACAATGGGGAACACATCATCAACCAAAATTTTAGGGTCGTTAAGATTGCTCTCTTCAAACCCTTGTTTGTTCCCTTTTACAATCCAAGAGTACTTCTGATTAATTCCATTAAAAACTTGTTGGATGATATGTATGGGAGGAACTTCTTTTTTAGTATTCTCATCAAAAGCATGGTGATCATGAAAAACATATCTCAACATATATTCCTCATTATATAAAATTTCATCTATCACCGGATTTTCTTGGCTCATATTATAGAAATCAAAGATCTCTCTAGCTTCTCGTACTATGTAATCAAACTCATTCATAAGGATAAGAGTAGCTATCTTTTTAGCTTTAGGGTACTTTATCACCGGCAACTCATAAAACAATCTTTGCAAGGTAGGGTGAGTGCGGATAAATCTTCTTTCAAGTTTAAGAATGAGTGCGGAGATAGCCTCCCCATAACTGTTGGTTCTTTTTAGAATTGGTGTGTCATTACAAACCAAAGTTCCCGTGCAATTAAAGAACTCTTGAATAATGTTTTTCCCTATGACATTTCCACTCCCTACTACAAATTTTTTTTGAGTCTAAATTCGAGGGAATTTCTATCTTAGGGATTTTACCATCCTCACCTTTTTCAATAATAAACTCAGACATAGTGGCAACTTAAAGCAAAGCGAGCAAACAAGCAAATAAAAATATTTTTGTGTTTTTGTAAACTTTTTTTTAGAAGTGGGGGAGATGAAAACGAGAGGCAAATGCAAATAAAAGGCAAATAAAATAAATGCAAGTGGATTATAGTTTGTGCAAAGGTACTTGGTAATTTTGATGATGTCTCCCCGGCAACGGCGCCAGAAATTCTTCCTGCTACTTGTAGTCTGTGTTGGTATTTCCCCGAAGAGGAGAGGATGATGCAGTACAGTAGAGATAAGTATTTCCCTCAGTTAAGAACCAAGGTTATCAATCCAGTAGGAGAACCAAGCAAAATTCTGTTAAGCGCACCTGCACACAAAAGAGCAAACACTTGCACCCAACGCAAATAAGAGGGTTGTCAATCCTCTTAGCGGTTATTGGCAAGGATTAAATCTTATAGAGATAAATAGATAAACTAAAATACTAATTAAAATAAAGTAAATAAATTGCAGCAAGGTATTTTTAGGTTTTTTATATATGATAAAGTAGACCCGGGGGCCATAGTTTTCACTAGAGTTTCTCTCTCGAACACATAGCATACGGTGGGTAGACAAATTACTGTTGGGCAATTGATAGAAAAGCAAATAATTATGACGGATTCATTGCAATGATCATGTATATAGGCATCACGTCCGAGACAAGTAGACCGACTCCTGCCTGCATCTACTACTATTACTCCACCCATCGACAGCTCTCCAGCATGCATCTAGGGTATTAAGTATGAAACAGAGTAATGCCTTAAGCAAGATGACATGATGTAGACAAAGTAAACTCAAGCAATATGATTAAACCCCATCTTTTTTGTGACGCCCCTGCTCGACCGTGCACTAATCATACACGCAAACGTGCATGCTCGAGAACAGAGACTCACGGGAAGATATCACAACACAACTCTAAACTCAAATTTAAACATAAATCTTCATATTACAAACCAGGGGTCACGAGGACCCGAATACATAAGTCATACAAACCATAATATCTGGGTACAGACATAGTTAGCCAAGTTTGCCTTAAGAAGGCTAGCACAAACAACGATACTGATCGAAAGGCGAAGGCCTCCTGCCTAGGGCCTCCGAACTACTCCTGGTCGGCTGGCTCAACCCAGTAGTACGTGCCTCCGGGACTCTCCTGGTAGTAGTCTCCTACGGTGGCGTCTAGCTCCTGGACTCCGACATCTGGTCGCAGGTATCGGGTATGGGGGAAAAAGAATAGCAAAGCAACCGTGAGTACTCATCCAAAGTACTCGCAAGACTGACATCAGATCTATGCTAATTATGCATCGGTATCAAAGGAATGGGGCTATATCTTTGGACTATACTGCAGAATGCTGGGACCGAGGGGGAGAAGGCCTAGCCTATCGAAGACTAGCATCTTGAAGCAATTCTTTCAGCATCGGAAGAGAGTAGAGCAAGATATAATATAATCAAACATATTGTAGTAATGCCCTGAGATCCTTCCTCGACTACCCTGCGAGAAAGTGATCTCGAGAGCGGTAGTAACAGTTTAATATTGTGACAGTATCCATTTGTAGTTGTAGCAGATCAAGATACAACTTTGAGCGTCCTGTTACCATGGACACATCTATTCGAATAGATAACTTCCCTGCAGGGGTGCACTACTGTTACCCAACACGCTCGATCACATCTGGCCGGACACACTTGCTGGGTAATACCCGGCCTCGGGTGATCGACACGACGCAGTCCTACCTAGGCTCAGCAGAGAGGTCAACATGCCGGTCTAAATCCTAAGTGCAAAGGGGTCTTGGGCCATCGCCCTTTGCACTCGTGCACGTTGCGTGGCTGGTCGGGGCCCAGGCGCGACACTGTATAAACAAGTGACGTAACCAGCCCACCCCAACAATCAGGCCGCATCTCTGAGCTGTGACGTCTGAAGAGCTTTCGGCTGATACTACGACGTTAAGCATGTTTAGTAACCAGCCCACCCCAACAATCAGGCCCCATTAAACCATTATCCCACGTGGTGGTAGTGCGTATAGGCACGTAGCCAACTCAGGTCAAATACCCAAATCCGTTAAGCATGTTTAGTAACTCGCATAGTCGAACAGGGTTCCTGTCACTCCGACTTGGTATCTCATGATGCGCGGGTACTCTTGGAGCCGACCCATCTTTAGTATTATTCTCTCGCGGGCACCCTTGGGGCCAGCCCGACTTTAACAGTTTAAGTAATGCAGTAGTGTAAACATTTCCGCGATCACACCCAGAGTGATCACGGCCCGGTAACAAGCATGGCATACAGACAAGGGTGAAGGGCCACAGATGAAACAACAGCATAGCTAACTAAGCATCATGGGATAGCAGGTAATGTATCAGTAGCAGGCGACAAAATCAGGCTATGCATCGGAATAGGAGCTATCGGAACAACAACAGAAGCAATACTAATGCAAGCATAAGAGAGAAGGAATGGGCGATATCTGATGATCAAGGGGGTTTTGCTTGCCTGGAAGTTCAGCTGAAGGGATCTGGTTGTCGGCGACGTCGTCGTACACAGCGGTGTCGTCGGCAGTCTCGGGGGCTATCGAGAGAGGAGGGGGAAGAAAACAATAAATACACGGCAAAAATGCAACAGAGATACATGACATGCCTAAATGATATGCAGATGTGATATATTGCCTAACTAATTGTTTTAGTTAATTTAGGAATTTTTTGGATTTATTTTATTACGGTCATGCACTATTCATTTATTGCAAACAGGGAAAAAGTTCCATGTTCAGTATGCTAGAGGTGTGTGGTAGGTATGTGGATGGCATATTCGGTTTCTTCACATTTTTCTGATCGTTTTTCATATATAAATTATTTTCATCCGAGTTACGGTTTAAAAGATATGATTTTCTAAAGTTTTTATTAATTTCTGGAATTATTTTAATTATTTAAATTAGAATTATCCGAAATAGTAAATGATGACATCAGCATGACGTCAATGTGATGTCAGCGGTCAAACCGGCTGGGCCAGGTCAAACCTGACCAGTGGGACCCACTAGTGAGTGACACAGAGGTTAATCAGGATTAAATTAAACTAATTACAGGTTAATTAGTCGGTGGGGCCTACATGTCAGTGACTAATTAACTAATTAATTTAATTAACGAATTAATTAACATTTTATTTATTTTTAAAAATGTTTTAAACGGCGGGGCCCACATGTCAGTGGCTCGGCCAGCCCAGTCAGCGGGTTGACCCAGTCAACTGGGCCCGCGGGGCCCGCGGGTCAGCGGCACAGAGGCGGGGCCCGGTCGGCCACGTCGGACGCCGACCACCGGAACTCTCCGGAGAGGCCGAGCGCAGCGGCAACTCCGGCGAGCTCGGAATTCTCTTACGGTGCATCATTTGCGACGCGGTTTGCGGCATTCGATCGAGGAGACCGAGCCGCGGCGATCTATGGTACTAGCACGAGGCGGGGCGGCCGGAGATGAGCGCTACGACGGCGACGGCGGACGGCGGCGTCGGGTGGTGCTCGGGGACAGCTTTGCAGCGCTCGCACGAGCTATCTACGAGGCTAGGCGGGGTCTGTGTGATGCGGCGAGCTCAACGGACTCAGTCGCGAGGCCATTTGGTCACCGGAACGACGCCGGCGACGAACTCCGCGGTGGAGGGCTCGGGCGCGTTGGGGGTGGCCGCTAGGGTGTGCGCACGATAGCGGGAAGAGGGGGAATCGACGCGGCGGCTTATAGCGGTCCTGCAGAGGAGCAAAGCGGGCTCGGGGAGGGGTTGACGGCAGCGAATCGACGCGGCAATCACCGGAGTCCGTGCGGAGGAGGTGAGCTCGTAGCGTTCGCAGTAGGCGCTCCCGGCTCCGTCCAGTGGCGTGGGGAGGGGTAGCGGACGGTGGCGAAGCGATCCGGCACGGCGAGGCAGCGAGAGGGGGACGGTGGCCACGCGCTTTACGGCGGCGACGCCATGGTTGCGCTCGGGGAGGAGTAGCAGAGAGGGAGAGAGGGAGAGAGTGGCGAGGGAGAGGCCAGGGGGCGCCAGGGCTTGCCCTTAACCACCAGGTGAGCGCGGGGGCGCGGTGTCGACAGAGGAGAAGGGGGGGGGGGCGCGGCGCGGCGAGCGAGGCATGGGCGATAGCAGCGCGCGTGAACAGCGCGAGCTAGGGGACGACCTAGATGGGCTGGGCCGGTCGGTTTGACTAGAGCCCAGCAGCGCTGCGGGCTTTTTCTTTTTCTTCCTTTCTTTGTCTGTTTTCTCTTTTCTTATTTCTGTTTTGCAATTAGTTAGGCCATCATTTGAGTTTTGTAAAATATGTGATCTAGACAAATAAATACAGTGCAATCTCTAGCACTGCTATAAAAAGGTTTGCAGTCCAGATCTTTTCATTTGGATTTTATTTAAATGAAAAGGGGTTAAATACCTCTGTTTTGGTACTGTTCCATGTTGTTAGAGTCATTTAACTAATCCGTTTAATGTTGATTATATTTTTATAATTGCCTCTGGATTATTTGCAATTTAATGAACATTTTAGTTTTCAAATTTGAACAACTTTTATTTTCACTTTGAATTTGAATTACAATTTGAATTGGAATTTGAGATGAGTTATGATGCAAATGATGATCAAGTACTATTAATCATGATGACTTGGCATTATCAAAAGGGTGATCACTGTAGCTATTACATGGGGATGTTACAATTCTCCTCCTCTAAAAGAAATTCTCGTCCCGAGAATCAAGAGGTAGGCTGGAAGAGAGCGGGATATTCTTCACGAAGATGATCTTTGCGTTCCCAAGTGGCTTCAGTCTCAGAATGATTCGACCACTGAACTTTAAGGAACTTGATTGCCTTCTGACGGGTTCGACGTTCCGTTTGATCGAGAATGCGGATCGGATACTCTTGATAAGATAGATCTTCTCGCAGCTCAAGCATTTCATGATCCACTGCTCAGATAGGATCCTTGAAGCAGCGATGGAGTTGCGACACATGAAAGACATCATGCACTTGAGAGAGGTTCGGCGGCAATTCCAATTGATATGCCACTTCTCCACGTCTTGTGAGAATGCGGAACGGGCCAATGTAGCGAGGAGCTAACTTGCCCTCGATCCCAAATCGATGAGTGCCCTTCATCGGAGTAACACGAAGGTAAGCTTGTTCGCCAGGTTGATAAACCATTACCTGGTGTTTTCGATCATAATTGCTCTTTTGACGAGACTGAGCAGTTTTCAAGTGTTCACGGACAATGCGGACTTGTTCTTCAGCTTGTTGAATAATGTCCGGACCAACGAGTGACCGTTCCCCAGTTTCTGACCAATTCAGAGGGGTTCGGCACTTACGTCCATAGAGGACTTCAAATGGTGCCATCTTCAAACTAGCTTGATAGCTATTATTGTATGAGAATTCAGCATATGGGAGAGATTCCTCCCATTTCTTACCGAATGAGATGACACAAGCTCGAAGCATATCTTCAAGCACTTGATTGACTCGTTCAACTTGTCCCTGGGACTGGGGGTGAAAAGCAGTGCTGAAGGACAAATGAGTTCCCATAGCTTCTTGGAAACTGTTCCAAAACCTTGAGGTAAAGAGGCTGCCACGGTCTGAGATGATCTCCAACGGAATACCGTGGAGTGACACGATTCTGGAAACATACAAGTCTGCTAACTGACTAGCAGTGATTGTCTCCTTGACTGGCAGAAAGTGAGCAACCTTTGAGAATCGGTCAATGACGACAAAGATAGCATCATGACCCTTCTGCGATCTGGGAAAACTAGTAATGAAATCCATTTCGACTTTGTCCCATTTCCATTCAGGAATATGAAGGGGTTGCAGAGTTCCAGCAGGCCTTTGATGTTTTGCTTTGATGCGACGGCAAACGTCACACTCAGCGACATAGCGAGCAATGTCTCGCTTCATATCAGGCCACCAATATCTCTGTCGAATGTCTTGGTACATCTTGGTGCTACCAGGGTGAATTGAAAGAGGTGTATCATGAGCTTCCTTCATAACATCCGAACGAGAGTCCAGGTTGTGCTTTCTGGGGACCACTAGGCGGCCTTTGAAGAACAAGGCACCATCATCACCAACATGGTAGAACGAAGAATTTCCCTTGGAGAGGAACTTCTTAATCTTCTCTACTTCAGAGTCATATTTCTGCCTTGTCTTGATGTTGGACTCGAGGTCTGGTTCAACAACCAGGGTATTGAGATGACCCTGTGGAACAATGTGAAGGTTCAACTTGCGAATTTCTTCATAGAGAAGGGGTTGTGCTTCCTGAACCATGAGGTTGTTGCAATAAGACTTGCGGCTCAAAGCATCGGCCATTACATTAACCTTGCCAGGGGTATAGGAGATTTCCATGTTATAATCAGCTATTGTCTCGAGCCATCTTTGTTGACGGAGGTTCAAATCTGGTTGAGTATACAGATATTTCAGACTTTGATGGTCCGTGTATATCTCGCAACGATTACCGAGAAGGTAATGTCGCCACAGCTTCAAAGCATAGATAACTGCTGCTAACTCGAGATCATGAGTTGGATACTTATCTTCGTGAGGGCGCAACTGACGGGAGCCATAAGCAATCACTCTGCGCTCTTGCATTAGGACACAGCCTAATCCATGACGTGATGCGTCGTAGTATATCACGAAGTCCTTCTGGGAATCCGGGGGTGCTAACACTGGGGCAGAGGTCAACTTGTCTTTAAGTGTTTGAAAACTTTCCTGGCACTTTTCCGTCCACTCAAACTTAACGCCTTTGTGTAGCAGATCAGTCAACGGCTTAGCAATCTTGGAGAAGTTCTCAATGAATCGGCGGCAATAGCTAGCAAGACCAAGAAAACTTCTGACTTGCTTAACATTCTTCGGAGGAGTCCAGTCAAGAATAGCCTAAACTCGTTCTGGGTTAACAGCTATGCCATCCTTGGAAATCACATGACCAAGATAGGTCACCTCAGATAACCAGAATTCACACTTGGAAAACTTGGCGTACAATTGATGTTCTCGCAGTCTCTCTAATACAAGCCGAAGATGTTCGGCGTGTTCTTCTTCATTCTTGGAAAATATAAGGATATCATCCAAATAAACCACGACGAATTTGTCGAGGTAGTACATGAAGATATAGTTCATCAATCGAGAGAAAGTTGCTGGAGCATTAGTTAATCCGAAGGACATGACGGTGTACTCGTATGACCCATAACGGGTAACGAAAGCGGTCTTCGGAATGTCCTCCTTACGAACTCGGATCTGATGATAACCCAACCTTAAGTCGAGTTTAGAGAACACAGAGGATCCAGCAAGCTGATCATAAAGATCGTTGAACCGGGGAAGTGGATATTTGTTCTGGATTGTTGCTTGGTTAATAGGCCGATAGTCTTGGACCAATCGGTTAGTTCCATCCTTCTTCTTAACAAAGAGAGAAGGTGCTCCCCAAGCAGAAGAACTGGGGCGAATGAAACCCTTTTTAAGTGACTTGTCAATTTCCTCCTTAAGTTCAAGGAGTTCATGTGGCGCCATCTTGTATGGGCGCTTAGCAATAGGAGTGGTGCCCGGTTTCAAGTCGATGACGAACTCAACGGCTCTAAGAGGGGGTATTCCTGGAAGTTCTTCTGGAAAGATGTCCGGAAAATCACGAACGACTGGAATGTTCTCAATTCCCTCAAGAGGTGAAGCGTTCAAAGCATTCAGGGCATATATCTGAGCTTCGGCATTCCGGGTAATTCGGGCGGTGTAGTTCACTATCTCGTCAGAGGGGTGAAGGAGTTGGACGAATTTGGTGGCACAATTGATCGAAGCAATGTGAGCTTTCAACCAATTCATTCCTAGAATGAGGTCTATGGTGGAAGACTTCAGGATGATGGGAGAAACAAGGAATTCCAATCCTTCGATTTCAACAGGGACATTGTGTGCTATCATGGAGGTACGACAGTGGCCTCTAGGGGTATGGACAACCATTTGTAGGTTCATATTTTCAAATGCAATGTCATGTGATAATGCAAATGCTTCTGACATGAATGAATGCGATGCTCCTGAATCAAATAAAACAGAAGCGGGTACTGAGTTAACGAGAAGGGTACCCATCACAGTATCAGGTTGATCCTGAACTTCTTCAATATCGACGTGGTAAGCCTGTCCATGACCATAAGCAGAAGTCCCGGTATTATAGTTGCAGGTCTGGTTGTTTGACCATTGCCACGGCCATTACGAGGAAATGCCAATTGATTCTGATTCTGGCGGCAGTCCTTGGCAAGGTGACCTGGTTTGCGACACTTGAAACACAGACCATCTTCAGGACGAAGAGGAGCAGCTTGAGTTCTCGGCTGCCTCGGTGGTGGAGGAGGCAGACGGGGTGCAGCATAGGAGGGCCTTAGCGCAGGGGCAGTTGGACGGTACATGCTATTGGGAATCCAGATCTTACGCCTTTGTCCTAAGCTCGAAGATGAGCCAACGTCATGATTGCGCTTCTGTGACTCCCTGTGCTCCATCTGAGCGGTCTCAACTTGGATAGCCTTGTTCACCAGGGTGGCGAAGTCGGCGAAGTCATGAACAGTGAGAGCAAGCTTGAGGTCTGGGTGGAGTCCATTATGGAACTTCTCCTGTCTACGAGCATCAGTTGGAATGTCCTCTTCGGCATAGCGGGACAGGTTAAGAAACTCCCGCTGATAAGCTTCTACAGTCTTATTGCCCTGAGTGAGGTTACAAAACTTTGTCTTCTTCCGGTCTATGATTCCCTGAGGAATGTAACGAGCACGGAAGGCAGTCTGGAACTCGAGCCAAGTGATGACTGTCCTAGCAGGAAGTGAACGCCTGTGGGTGTCCCACCATTGAGCAGCGGGGCCCTTCAAAAAGTATGACGCGAAAGTGACAAGGCTGTCAGGGGCGACACTTGCAGACTCCATCTCGTGGGCGATGTCGCGAAGCCAGTCGTCAGCATCCAGTGGCTGTTCAGAGTTGCGGTAAGTAGTTGGATTGAGACGCACAAACTCCTGCAGTGTTATTGGGGCAGGTGGCTGATTTTGGCCATTCTGGTTCTGGTGTGGAAACTGAGCCATGATGCCTTGTATGAATTGACAGTTCACTTCAAATTGTTGCATCATAGCTGCCATATAGTCTGGCGGTGGTGGGTGCTCAGGAGCACGGCCACGACCACGACCACCTGGTCTAACCATTCTGCTAAAGATTTAACAAGGGGTAGTTTAGTAAAAGCAACTGCAAGTGTTTAGCGACAATCATGATGTAACACGACAATAAATAAGTAGTGCAATTGATACATAATAGTAGTCAATTAAGACATACAGATCCATACACAGAATCGGTTACACGCGGACATCATAAGTTCGCGAAATTAAACAGCTAGACATACTAGGCGGCGCGCAGGCACGTGGTGAGGAATACACAACGAGACATAGCAAAGGCTACATCAACGTCGGGGAAAACCACTGAAACGGGGTAACTGCAAGTGCGAACGATGAGTGTCCAAGGCAGAAAAGTCCTGCTCTCCGTGTGCACTCTGATGCAGAACCCGGTCTCGAACTGGGAGAAGAGGTCCACATGCAGGCGTGTGACCTCCAACAATAGGCCAATTAATACCTGCCGGCATCTGAGTCCTGCGCGAGTATAGAATGTACTATGGATGTATCCCTGCATGAACAGCTGGCAGCAACTGTGTCATAGCATCGTAGAGACGTGCTCGAGTGGCAAACAACTCGACGGCGAGAGCCCGGGCAGTGCGATCCAGAGCCCGAGTGCACTGAATCAAAACTTGTGGGTCATATCGACGTCGCTCGTAAGGGGCACAGACAGCTGTGTAGTGTCCGGTAGCATCTCCAGCAGGCGCATACGGGATGTATCTGAACTCTGAGTCATCCAAGCGACTATGCTCTCCACGGAGACGTGCGACGGCAGACTGGGCAGCATCATGGACTGCCATCTCAATCGTCATGCCAATACCATGAAAAGTGTACAGCTCAGTGGCGGAGTTGTTCTGCTGATCGAAGATACGAACATCAGCATGGTACTGCTCCTGGTTGAACTCGCGATAATCCTCATAAACCATGTACTCGGGGTACCAACGGTAACCCAGTTTGGTCAGGAGGGCGATCAGGACAGCTGGAAACCCAGGCGCATCACGAGCGTAAGTCCGAAGCACAAGCTGCGTCGCAGGGCGTGGCGGAAACAAACGATCCATCTGAAACAGAGGAAATTCAAGATTGTCAAATGACAGTTAGTGTATTCTTGCATCGTGCATTCAAGGAAATAATTTGCAGATAATCAAATCTCCGGGTGGATGTGATCACGAGAACCTAAAGTCAGAGTTAGTAAAAATTTAACCCGAATAGAGGAGAGAGTAGAATCCCAGAGTAAGGAAGAGGAATAAAAGATCCTAATCCCATCCATGTGCAACATGGGCCCGTAAGCCACACAACACTGTTAGTAAAATAGTTTTTCAACAACTAGACTCAACTTCGACCAAGGAATCGGAAGGGGGCTTCCTACAGGCAGTCGGCTCTGATACCAACTTGTGACGCCCCTGCTCGACCGTGCACTAATCATACACGCAAACGTGCACACTCGAGAACAGAGACTCACGGGAAGATATCACAACACAACTCTAAACTCAAATTTAAACATAAATCTTCATATTACAAACCAGGGGTCACGAGGACCCGAATACATAAGTCATACAAACCATAATATCTGGGTACAGACATAGTTAGTCAAGTTTTCCTTAAGAAGGCTAGAACAAACAACGATACTGATCGAAAGGCGAAGGCCTCCTGCCTAGGGCCTCCGAACTACTCCTAGCCGGCAGGCTCAACCCAGTAGTATGTGCCTCCGGGACTCTCCTGGTAGTAGTCTCCTACGGTGGCGTCTGGCTCCTGGACTCCGACATCTGGTCGCAGGTATCGGGTATGGGGGAAAAAGAATAGCAAAGCAACCGTGAGTACTCATCCAAAGTACTCGCAAGACTGACATCAGATCTATGCTAATTATGCATCGGTATCAAAGGAATGGGGCTATATCTTTGGACTATACTGCAGAATGCTGGGACCGAGGGGGAGAAGGCCTAGCCTATCGAAGACTAGCATCTTGAAGCAATTCTTGCAGCATCAGAAGAGAGTAGAGCAAGATATAATATAATCAAACATATTGTAGTAATGCCCTGAGATCCTTCCTCGACTACCCTGCGAGAAAGTGATCTCGAGAGCGGTAGTAACAGTTTAATATTGTGACAGTATCCATTTGTAGTTGTAGCAGATCAAGATACAACTCCGAGTGTCCTGTTACCATGGACATGGCTATTCGAATAGATAACTTCCCAGCAGGGGTGCACTACTGTTACCCAACACGCTCGATCACATCTGGCCGGACACACTTGCTGGGTAATACCCGGCCTCGGGTGATCGACACGACACAGTCCTTCCTAGGCTCAGCAGAGAGGTCAACACGCCGGTCTAAATCCTAAGTGCAAAGGGGTCTTGGGCCATCGCCCTTTGCACTCGTGCACGTTGCGTGGCTGGTCGGGGCCCAGGCGCGACACTGTATAAACAAGTGACGTAACCAGCCCACCCCAACAATCAGGCCGCATCTCTGAGCTGTGACGTCTGAAGAGCTTTCGGCTGATACTACAACGTAGAGGGCCCCATTAAACCATTATCCCACGTGGTGGTAGTGCGTATAGGCACGTAGCCAACTCAGATCAAATACCCAAATCCGTTAAGCATGTTTAGTAACTCGCAGAGTCAAACAGGGTTCCTGTCACTCCGACTTGGTATCTCATGACGCGCGGATACTCTTGGAGCCGACCCGTCTTTAGTATTATTCTCTCGCGGGCACCCTTGGGGCAGCCCGACTTTAACAGTTTAAGTAATGCAGTAGTGTAAACATTTCCGCGATCACACCCAGAGTGATCACGGCCCGGTAACAAGCATGGCAAACAGACAAGGGTGAAGGGCCACAGATGAAACAACAACATAGCTAACTAAGCATCATGGGATAGCAGGTAATGTATCAGTAGCAGGCGACCAAATCAGGCTATGCATCGGAATAGGAGCTATCGGAACAACAACAGAAGCAATACTAATGCAAGCATAAGAGAGAAGGAATGGGCGATATCTGATGATCAAGGAGGTTTTGCTTGCCTGGAAGCTCGGCTGAAGGGATCTGGTCATCGGCGACGTCGTTGTACACAGCGGTGTCGTCGGCAGTCTCGGGGGCTATCGAGAGAGAAGGAGGGGGAAGAAAACAATAAATACATGGCAAAAATGCAATAGAGATACATGACATGCCTAAATGATATGCAGATGTGATATATTGCCTAACTAATTGTTTTAGTTAATTTAGGAATTTATTTGGAATTTTTTATTAAGGTCATGCACTATTCATTTATTGCAAACAGGCAAAAAGTTCCATGTTCAGTATGCTAGAGGGGTGTGGCAGGTATGTGGATGGCATATTCAAATTCTTCACATTTTTTTGATCATTTTTCATATATAAATTATTTTCATCCGAGTTACGGTTTAAAAGATATGATTTTCTAAAGTTTTTATTAATTTATGGAATTATTTTAATTATTTAAATTAGAATTATCCGAAACAGTAAAAGATGACGTCAGCATGACGTCAATGTGATGTCAGCGGTCAAACCGGCTGGGCCAGGTCAAACCTGACCAGTGGGACCCACTGCTCAGTGACATAGAGGTTAATCAGGACTAAATTAAACTAATTACAGGTTAATTTGTCGGTGGGGCCTACATGTCAGTGACTAATTAACGAATTAATTAACATTTTATTTATTTTTAAAAATGTTTTAAACGGCGGGGCCCACATGTCAGTGGCTGGGCCAGCCCAGTCAGCGGGTTGACCCAGTCAACTGGGCCCGCAGGGCCCGCGGGTCAGCGGCACAGAGACGGGGCCCGGTCAGCCACGTCGGACGCCGGCCACCGGAGCTCTCCGGCGAGGCCGAGCGCGGCGGCAACTCCGGCGAGCTCGGAATTCGCGTACGGTGCATCATTTGCGACGCGGTTTGCGGCATTCGATCGAGGAGACCGAGCCGCGGCGATCTACGGTACTAGCGCGAGGCGGGGCGGCCGGAGATGAGCGCTACGACGGCGACGGCGGACGGCGGCGTCGAGTGGTGCTCGGGGACGGCTTTGCAGTGCTCGCACGAGCTATCTACGAGGCTAGGCGGGGTCTGTGTGACGCGGCGAGCTCAACGGACTCAGTCGCGAGGCCATTTGGTCACCGGAACGATGCCGGCGACGAGCTCCGCGACGGAGGGCTCGGGCGCGTTGGGGGTGGCCGCTAGGGTGTGCGCACAACAATGGGAAGAGGGGGAATCGACGCGGCGGCTTACAGCGGTCCTGCAGAGGAGCAAAGCGGGCTCGGGGAGGGGTTGATGGCGGCGAGTCGACGCGGCGATCACCGGAGTCCGTGCGGAGGAGGTGAGCTCGTAGCGTTCACAGTAGGCGCTCCCGGCTCCGTCCAGTGGCTCGGGGAGGGGTAGCGGACGGTGGCGAAGCGATCCGGCACGGCGAGGCAGCGAGAGGGGGACGGTGGCCACGCGCTTTACGGCGGCGACGCCATGGTTGCGCTCGGGGAGGAGTAGCAGAGAGGGAGAGAGGGAGAGAGTGGCGAGGGAGAGGCCAGGTGGCGCCAGGGCTTGCCCTTAACCACCAGGCGAGCGCGGGGGCGCGGTGTTGACAGAGGAGAAGGGGGGCCGGGGTGCGGTAGGGGCGACAGCAGCGCGCGTGATCAGCGCGAGCTAGGGGACGACCTAGATGGGCTGGGCCGGTCGGTTTGACTAGAGCCCAGCAGCGCTGCGGGCTTTTTCTTTTTCTTCCTTTCTTTTTCTGTTTTCTCTTTTCTTATTTCTGTTTTGCAATTAGTTAGGCCACCATTTGAGTTTTGTAAAATATGTGATCTAGCCAAATAAATACAGTGCAATCTCTAGCACTGCTATAAAAAGGTTTGGAGTCCAGATCTTTCATTTGGATTTTATTTAAATGAAAAGGGGTTATATACCTCTGTTTTGGTACTGTTCCATGTTGATAGAGTCATTTAACTAATCCAATTAATGTTGATTATATTTTTATAATTGCCTCTGGCTTATGTGCAATTTAATGAACATTTTAGTTTTCAGATTTGAACAACTTTTATTTTCACTTTGAATTTGAATTACAATTTGAATTGGAATTTGAGATGAGTTATGATGATCAAGTACTGTTAATCATGATGACTTGGCATTATCAAAAGGGTGATCACTGTAGCTATTACATGGGGATGTTACATTTTTATCCTTAATAGCAACAATACAAATACATGTCATGTCCCCTTCTGTCACTGGGATTGAGCGCCGCAAGATTGAACCAATCACAAAGCACCTCTGCCATTGCAAGACAAATCAATCTAGTTGGCCAAACCAAATCTATAGATCGGAGAGAAAAACAAAGCTATAATAATCATGCATAAAAGAGTTCAGAGAAGACTCAAATATTTCTCATGAATAATCTGATCATAAACTCACAATTCATCGGATCCCAACAAACACACCGCAAAAGAAGATTACATCGGATAGAACTCCAAGAACATCGAGGAGAACATGGTATTGAAGATCAAAGAGAGAGAAGAAGCCATTTAGCTACTAGCTATGGACCCGTAGGTCTGTGGTAAACAACTCACACATCATCGGAAGGGAAGCAAGGTTGATGAAGAAGCCTGATACGTCTCCAACGTATCTATAATTTTTGATTGTTCCATGTTGTTATATTATCAACCTTGGATGTTTTTATATGCATTTACAGCAATTATATATCATTTTTGGAGACTAACCTATTAACTTAGTACCTAGTGCCAGTTCCTGTTTTATGCCCTATTTTTGTTTTACAGAATATCAATACCAAACGAAGTCCAAATGCCACGAAACTTTTTGGAGATTTTTTTCTGGACATATACAACACTAGAAGCTTCGGGAGGAGGCCAGAAGCCACAGGGGGTGCCCACGAGGCACCAGGGCGCGCCTGGGGGGGGCAGGCGCCCCTGGTACCTCGTGGGGCCCACAGAGCTCCGTTTGACCTAATTCCTCCACTATAAATTCCCAAAAAATCAGAAACCCTCAGGGGAGTCCACGAAATACCTTTTCCGCCGCCGCAAGTTTCTGTTCTTGAGAGATCCCATCTGGAGGCCTTCTCCGGTACTCCACCGGAGAGGGAATCAATCACGGAGGGGCTCTACATCAACCTTGCTGCCCTTCCGATGATGCGTGAGTAGTTTACCATAGAGCTTCGGGTCCATAGTTAGTAGCTAGATGGCTTCTTCTCTCTTTTTGATCTTCAATACAATGTTCTCCTCGATGTTCTTGGAGTTCTATCCGATGTAATCACTTTTTGCGGTGTGTTTGTTAGGATCCGATGAATTGTGAGTTTATGATCAGATTATCCATGAATATTATTTGAGTCTTTTCTGATCTCTTTTATGCATGATTATTATAGCTTCATATTTCTTCTCCAATCTATTGATTTGGTTTGGCCAACTAGATTGATTTATCTTGCCATGGGAAGAGGTGCTTTGTAATGGGTTCGATCTTGCGGTGCTCAATCCCAGTGACAGAAAGGGACATGACACGTATGTATCATTGCTATTAAGGGTAAAAAGATGGGGTTTATTCATACGTGAGTTTATCTTGTCTACATCATGTCATCGTTCTTAAGGCGTTACTCCGTTCTTTATGGACTTAATACACTAGATGCATGCTGGATAGCGGTCGATGTGTGGAGTAATAGTAGTAGACGTAGGCAGGAGTCGGTCTAGTTGTCTTGGACATGATGCCTATATACATGATCATTGCCTTGGATATCTTCATGATTATTTGCTTTTCTATCAATTGCCCAACAGTAATTTGTCTACCTACCGTATGCTATTTTCTTGAGAGAAGCCTCTAGTGAAAACTATGGCCCCCGGGTCTATCTAAATCATATACTAAAACCCTAAAAATACTTGCTGCAATTTTATCTTATTTATTTTATTTTGTATTTTTGTTTCAATATATCTATCTATCACATACAATTTAATCTTGCAACTTATCGCCGAGGGATTGACAACCCCTTGTTTGTGTTGGGTGCAAGGATTTGTTGTTTTATGTGCAGGTGCTGGTAACGAGGTGTTGCGTGATTCTCCTACTGGATTGATAACCTTGGTTTCATAACTAAGGGAAATACTTACTCTACTGTACTGCATCTCCCTTCCTCTTCAGGGAATTACCAACGCAAGCTACAAGTAGCAGGAAGAATTTCTGGCACCGTTGCCGAGGAGACATCATCAACATCTATCAAGTACCTACTCATAAAACTCTCATCTCCTTGCATTTACTTTATTTAATTTATTTGCATTTGCCTCTCGTTTTCATCTCCCCCACTTCTAAAAAGTTTTTACAAAAATACAAAAATATTTTCCTTTTTTTTGCTTGCTTGTTATCTTGTTTGCATAGCCACGGTGTCTCAAGAAAATACAAAATTGTGTGATTTTTCCAATACTAATAATAATGATTTTATTAGTAATCCAATTGCTCCTCCCGCCGCTAGTGCGGAGACTTGTGATATTAATGCCGCTTTGCTGAATTTTGTTATGAAAGATCAATTTTCTGGGAGTCCTAATGAAGATGCTGCATCCCATCTTAACACTTTCGTAGAATTATGTGATATGCAAAAGAAAAAAGATGTGGATAATGATATTGTCAAATTAAAATTATTCCCATTCTCATTGTGGGATCGTGCAAAAATTTGGTTTTCATCTTTACCATGAAATAGCATCGATTCTTGGGATAGGTGTAAATATGCTTTTATTACCAAGTATTTTCCTCCCACAAAAATTATTTCTCTTAGAAATCAGATTATGAATTTTAAGCACCTTGATCATGAACATGTTGCCCAATCGTGGGAAAGGATGAAATTAATGATAAGAAATTGCCCTACTCATGGTTTAAATTTTTGGATGATCATACAAAATTTTTATGCGGGATTGAATTTTGTTTCTAGAAATCTTTTAGATTTCGCCTTGGGTGATACTTTTATGGAAATTACATTGGGAGAAGCTACAAAATTGTTTGATAATATTATGGCAAATTATTCATAATGGCATACTGAAAGAGTTCCCACTAGTAATAAGGTGAATTCGGTTAAAGAAATTAATACTTTGAGTGATAAAGTTGATGCGCCTATGAAATAATGATGCTATTGATCCTAATGATGTGCCATTATCCACTTTGATTGAGCAAAATAATGATGCTATTGATGTGAATTTTGTCTCGCGAAACAATTTTAATAATAATGCTTATAGAGGTAATTTCAATGCTAGACCGTTTCCTGGAAATTCCTCTAATAATTATGGCAATCCCTATGGTAATTCTTATAATAATAATAATAATAATAATAATAATAATAATAATAATAATAGGATGCCCTCTGATCTTGAAAGTAATATTAAAGAATTTATTAATTCTCAAAAAGTTTTCAATAATACGATAGAAAAAAATTTGAGTAAACTTGATGATATGTCTAGGAGCATTGATAGAATTATTCATGATGTGGAAAATCTTAAGACTAAAATTTTGCCACCTAAAATTGATATTAATGAATCAATTAAAGCTTTATATGTCTCCATGGACGAGAGTAAGAAAAAACTGCCATGCTAAGAGCTAAACGAGAATTTTTAGAAAAAGCGATTCCTCCCGGTTTTTATCGTAGTAATGATGAGAATATTAAAATGATTGGTGTTTCATCTATTGATTCTTTGTTTAGCAATATAAAACTTGATGAAAAGGGGACTGAAGAAGAGTCAACTTTAGCCAAAGAGCATCCCCATGATTCGGAGGGTGAAAATCTTGATAAGAAAATTGCTAAAAGTGGGTTTGGAGTGGTAACAACTTTAACTAGCGATGTGCCCACTCTCTTGGATTACAAAGATTTTAATTATGATAGTTGTTCTTTGATTGAGTACATTTCTTTGTTACAATCCATGCTAAATTCACCCAACGCTTATGAGCAAAACAAGGCTTTTACTAAACACATCATAGAAGCTATGATGAAAGCGTTAGAAGAAAAGTTAGAACTAGAGATTTCAATTCCTAGAAAATTATATGATGAATGGGAACCCACCATTAAAGTTAAAATTAAAAATTATGAGTGCAATGCTTTATGTGATTTGGGTGCTAGCGTTTCCACAATTCCAAAATCTCTATGTGATGTGCTAGGTTTTACCAATATGGATGAATGTTCCCTTAATTTGCATCTTGCGGATTCTATTATTAAAAAGCCTTTGGGTAGAATTAATGATGTTCTTATTCTTGCAAATAGGAACTATGTGCCCGTTGATTTTATTGTACTTGACATTGAATGCAATCCTTCTTGCCCAATAATACTTGGTAGACCGTTCTTACGAACCATAGGTGCCGTTATTGATATGAAAGAAGGGAATATAAAATTTCAGTTTCCACTAAAAAGGGTATGGAACATTTCCCTAGGAAGAAAATTAAAGCACCATATGAATCCATTATCAGGGCCACTTATGGGATCAACTTGAAGGATGACAATACTTGAAACTATGCATTATGCCTAGCTAGGGGCATAAAACAATAGCGCTTGTTGGGAGGCAACCCAATGAAAAAAATAAATTTTCAATATTTGTTTCTGTTATTGTGTGTTTTCAATTTCATGCTACTGTTATGATTGTGTTTTTATGTTTTTAATTAGTGTTTGTGCCAAGTAAAACCTTTGGGATGATTTGGAAGATAGTATAATTGATGCTGTTTGGAAAACAGAAAGTTTTGTGTCCAATGCTGGAATTTTTTTTCTGTACTGGTGCGTCAGAAAAATCTGAAATTTTTACATAGTGTTGGTATATGAATTGCCCACGTTTTCCTAAGTTTTCAGAATTTTTGGAGTTATAGAAGTATAGCTTTTAAATAGATTGCTACAGACTGTTCTGTTTTTGACATATTCTGTTTTTGATGTGTTGCTTGCTTGTTTTGATGAAACTATGGATTGTATCAGGGGGTATAAGCCATGAAGAAGTTTGAATACAGTAGGTATAATGCAAAAATAATATGAATGGGTTTGCAACAGTACTTATAGTGGTGATTTATTTTGTTATACTAACGGATCTCACGAAGGTTATGTTGTGTTTTGTGTGATTGAAGTTTTCAAGTTTTGGGTAAGATCGCGATGGATGAAGGAATAAGGAGTGGCAAGAGCCTAAGATTGGGGATGCCCATGGCACCCCAAGGTGATATTCAAGGAAGACTCAAGCGTCTAAGCTTGGGGATGCCCCGGAAGGCATCCCCTCTTTCTTTTACCAACCATCGGTAATTTTACTTGGAGCTATATTTTTATTCGTCACATGATATGTGTTTTGCTTGGAGTGTCTTGTATTATATGAGTCTTTGCTTTGTTTGCTTTTTAGTTTGTCACAATCATCCTTGCTGAACACACCTCTTTTGAGAGAGCCACACGTTCATCATAATTTGTTAGAATACTCTATGTGCTTCACTTAAATTTTTTGAGCTAGGCAGTTGCTCTAGTGCTTCACTTAAATCTTTTTGAGCACGGTGGTGGTTATATTTTGAAGAAATGAACTCTCATGCTTCACGTATATTATTTTGAGAGTTGACAAGATTAAAATTTTGAAGAAATAAACTCTCATGCTTCACTTATATTATTTTGAGAGTGGATAAGATTGAAATTTTGAAGAAATATTTGCACTCTCATGCTTCACTTATATCTTTTTGAGAGTTGATGATAGTAATGGTAATTTGCACAAGATATGAATTTGGTCCCAAAGTGATGAATATTTAAGAGGGATATAATAAAAACTTTCATATAGATCATTGGATATGATAAGTGTGATTCCTTGCAATAGTTTTGCGATATGGAAATGATGATATGTGAGTCATGTTAGTGAGTAATTGTGATTTAGTAAGAATATTAGTGTTAAGGTTTGTGATTCCCTATGCATGCACATTAAGTCAATAGTTATGCAAAGAAATTATATCCTACTTATGTGCATTATTCGGTGTTAGTTATGTTCAATGCATGTTTATGACCGTTTTCGTTTTTTGGTTGGTTGCTTCTCAATCTTTTGCTAGCCTTCATTTGTACTAAGCGGAAATACTGCTTGTGCATCCAAACTCCTTAAACCCAAGTTGTGCCAAATGAGTCCAAAATATCTACCTATATGTGGTATTTCAATGCCGTTCCAAGTAAATTTGCGTGTGCGAACTCTAATTTTCAAAATAATTTTTCTGTTTTGTGTGCTCGTACCGCTCATGAAGCGGCAGGGGGTGGCCAATATTTTCCATGCTAGGTGTGTTATTCTCACGATGAGTGTTTATTCACTTGTCATTGCACGAGAGTGGCTGGTAATAGGGATGCCCGGTTCCACAATGAAATCAAAATTAATAACAACAAAATTCCTTGGAAAGTGATGGTATGGAGGGCACCCGTGGATACGGCTAGCCATGGATTGTGAAAGAATGGTGGAAAGGAAATAAACTTTACTTTCTGTTTGGGAACCGCCTATGATGTGTCTAGCATGGAAGATATTGGGAATTCTCGGTCGCTTTCGTTGACACGAAAAGCATGCCTCTCAAAATATTTTTATCTCTCTAATTTAAGCTTTGAGCTCTGGCACATTTGACAAATCTCTGCTTCCCTCTGCGAAGGGCCTATCTATTTACTTTTATGCAATTTTTATTTTCTTGAGTCTCCATCTTCTCTTATAAAGCACCAACTAGAGAACACTATTGTCATACTTGTTCATTGGATGTAGCTAATATTCGAGTGTGTTTCATGAATGGATCAATGATTGAGCATAATGGGCTAGGGATAACTTTCTTTAGCGTTGATATTTTGAAAGACATGGTTGCTTGTTAGCATGCTTGAGTATTTATATCTTCATGTCAAATTATAGACTATTGCTTTGAATCATTCAAGTCCAATGTCCATGCTACAAAATAAAAGAATATATGATGAATATGATAGGCAGCATTCCACATCAAAAATTCTGTTTTTATCATTTACCTACTCGAGGACATGCAGGAATTAAGCTTGGGGATGCTGATACGTCTCCAACGTATCTATAATTTTTTATTGTTCCATGCTGTTATATTATCAATCTTGGATGTTTTTATATGCATTTGCAACAATTATATATCATATTTGGAGACTAACCTATTAACTTAGTGCCCAGTGCCAGTTCCTGTTTTCTGCCCTGTTTTTGTTTTACGGAATATCAATACCAAATGAAGTCCAAATGCCATGAAACTTTTTGGAGATTTTTTTCTGGACATATACAACACTAGAAGCTTCGGGAGGAGGCCAGAATCCCCAAGGGGTGCCCACGAGGCACCAGGGCGCGCCTGGGGGGGGGGGGGCAAGCGCGCCCTGGTACATCATGGGGCCCACAGAGATTCGTTTGACCTAATTCCTCCACTATAAATTCCAAAAAAATCAGAAACCCTCAGGGGAGTCCACGAAATACTTTTTCCACCGCCGCAAGTTTCTGTTCTCGAGAGATCCCATCTGGAGGCCTTCTCCGGTACTCCGCCGGAGGGGGAATCGATCACGGAGGGGCTCTACATTAACCTTGCTGCCCTTCCGATGATGCGTGAGTAGTTTACCACAGACCTTCGGGTCCATAGTTAGTAGCTAGATGGCTTCTTCTCTCTTTTTCATCTTCAATACAATGTTCTTCTCGATGTTCTTGGAGTTCTATCCGATGTAATCACTTTTTGTGGTGTGTTTGTTGGGATCCGATGAATTGTGAGTTTATGATCAGATTACCCATGAATATTATTTGAGTCTTTTCTGATCTCTTTTATGCATGATTATTGTAGCTTCGTATTTCTTATTCGATCTATTGATTTGGTTTGGCCAACTAGATTGATTTATCTTGCCATGGGAAGAGGTGCTTTGTAATGGGTTCGATCTTGTGGTGCTCAATCCCAGTGACAGAAAGGGACATGACACGTATGTATCATTGCTATTAAGGGTAAAAAGATGGGGTTTATTCATACGTGAGTTTATCTTGTCTACATCATGTCATCGTTCTTAAGGCGTTACTCCGTTCTTTATGGACTTTAATACAGTAGATGCATGCTGGATAGCGGTTGATGTGTGGAGTAATAGTAGTAGATGTAGGCAGGAGTCGGTCTACTTGTCTCGAACGTGATGCCTATATACATGATCATTGCCTTGGATATCGTCATGATTATTTGCTTTTCTATCAATTGCCCAACAGTAATTTGTCTACTCACCGTGTGCTATTTTCTTGAGAGAAGCCTCTAGTGAAAACTATGGCCCCCGGGTCTATCTAAATCATATACTAAAACCCTAAAAATACTTGCTACAATTTTATCTTATTTATTTTATTTTGTATTTTTGTTTCAATCTATCTATCTACCACATACAATTTAATCTTGCAACTTACCGCCGAGGGATTAACAACCCCTTGTTTGCGTTGGGTGCAAGGATTTGTTGTTTTGTGTGCAGGTGCTGCTAACGAGGTGTTGCGTGATTCTCCTACTGGATTGATAACCTTGGTTTCATAACTGAGGGAAATACTTACTCTACTGTATTGCATCGCCCTTCCTCTTCAGGGAATTACCAACGCAAGCTACAAGTAGCAAAGCCCTCCGTGATCGATTCCCCCTCCGGCAGATTACCGGAAAAGGCCTCCAGATGGGATCGCAAAAGAACAGAGGCTTGCGGTGGCGGAAAGGTTTTCTCTTCTAGCTCTCTGTTGGTTTTGGAATATTTGGGAATTTATAGCATTGGAATTAGGTCAAGAGGAGCCACAAGGGGCCCACAAGCCTGGGGGGGCCCTCACTACCCCCCAGGGCGCGCCCTCCAGGCTTGCCGCCTCCTCGTGGCTCTTCTGGTCTTCTCCCGAAGCTTCCTGGGTCTCTTCTGGTCTAGAAAAATTAATCCAAAGTTTTTTTCTCGTTTGGACACTTTTTGATAATGATTTTCTGAAAAGGGAGAAACAAGCAGAAAACAGCAACTGGCACTGGGCAGTGGGGTAATAGGTTAGTCCCAAAAAATGATATATAATGGCATATAATTGCATATAAAACATCCAAGATTGATACTATAATAGCATGGAACAATCAAAAATTATAGATACATTGGAGACATATCATTGGCTTAGGTGGTGGTTCAGGAAGTGTCCAATCATCGGCAGTTCTCAATATATTATTCAATAGTTCTTCAGCCTGTCCAATAGTTCGTTCCCTGAAAACAGAACCAGCACAACTATCTAGGTAGTCCCTAGAAGCATCGGTTAGTCCATTATAAAAGATATCAAGTATTTCATTTTTCTTAAGAGGATGATCAGGCAAAGCATTAAGTAATTGGAGAAGCCTCCCCCAAGCTTGAGGGAGATTCTCTTATTCAATTTGCACAAAGTTAAATATTTCCTGTAAGGCAGCTTGTTTCTTATGAGCAGGAAAATATTTTTCAGAGACGTAATATATCATATCCTGGGGACTACGCACACAACCAGGAGCAAGAGTATTAAACCATTTCTTAGCATCACCCTTTAATGAGAAAGGAAACAACTTAAGAATATAGTAATAGCGCATTTTTTCCTTATGAGCAAATAGGGTGGCTATATCATTCAACTTAGTAAGGTGTGCCACTACAGTTTCAGTTTCATAACCATGAAAAGGATCAGATTCAACCAAAGT
Organism: Elymus sibiricus; assembly: GCA_039707655.1. Taxonomy (NCBI): domain Eukaryota; kingdom Viridiplantae; phylum Streptophyta; class Magnoliopsida; order Poales; family Poaceae; genus Elymus; species Elymus sibiricus. Next base: position 208,512,493 of record CM077676.1, on the reverse strand, counting down.
AATTAACTCAGGATTGACAGAGAATTCATAATCCTTATCAGTAACAAAGACGGGAGAAGTAGAAAACTTGGGATCATATTTCATTCTCTCCATCATAGATTTTTCTTTCAACTTAGCAAGCAATTTTCTAACATCATCTCAAGCAAGGATTGCCCTAGCTGTCTCTCCATCAAAAACATAACCATCAGGTATCTTAGGCATTTCAACTCTAGTATGAGGACTGGGCATAATAGGTGAATCATAATTTTCAAAAGTTTCATCAATTTCAACATTCTCAATTTCTTTAGCTTTAGCAAGTTGTTCATCAAGAAATTCTCCTAGTGGCACAGTATTATCAAGCATAGTACTAGCATCATCATAAGTATCATTCATAGCAGAAGTAGTATCCTCAATAACTTGTGACATATCAGAATGAATAACAGGTGGTGGTGTCGCAAGCCTACTCAAAACAGAAGGTGAATCAAGTGCAGAGTGTGATGGCAGTTCCTTACCTCCTCTAGTCATAGAGGGGACGGTCTTGGTCTTAACGTCTTTCAGATTCTTCATAGTGATCAACAGATATAAATCACAAGTGACTCAACAAATAGAGCTATGCTCCCCGGCAACAATGCCAGAAAAAGGTCTTGATAACCCACAAGTATAGGGGATCGCAACAGTTTTCGCGGGTAGTATTTCACCCAGATTTATTGATTCGACACAAGGGGAGCCAAAGAATATTTGTGAGTATTAGCAGTTGAATTGTCAATTCAACCACACCTGGAGAACTAAATATCTGTAGCAAAGTGTTTAGTAGCACTGTAGTATAATAGTTTCAATAGCAGTAGTAACAGTAGCAATATTAACAGAGACAGTAACAGTAGCAGTTTTGTAGTGATTGTAACAGCAGCAGCAACGAAAGTAACTTAGCAAAGATCAATATGCGAAAAGCGTAGGCATTGGATCGGTGATGGATAATTATGTTGGATGACATTCATCATATAACAGTCACAACCTAGGGAGATACACAATAGCTCCAATTCATCAATGTAATGTAGGCATGTATTCCGTATATAGTCATACATGCTTATAGTATGAACTTGCATGACATCTTTTGTCCTACCCTCCTGTGGCAGCGGGGTCCATAAGGAAATCTAAGGGATATTAAGGCCCCCTTTTAATAGAGAACCGGAACAAAGCATTAACACATAGTGAATACATGAACTCCTCAAACTACGGTAATCACCGGAAAGAATTTGTCGGTGTATAAAACATGGGTATTTTATACCTTGACTTATGCACAGACAGTAGTAGCCTCTTTGCCGTCCAAGGCTTGCCGGGAACCACCAAAACCAAGATTCAGGGCCCAGTGGCGAAAGCTACTGGAGAGAAGTTCAAGACGAAGCACTCAACTAGTAATGAAGATGAAGGTATTTCTTGCCGGCAAGACTGAACCGAGAAGGTGATGACCCGCCAAGCTCCGTGCCAGCAAGCCTTCACCAGCGCGTCAGTGCTCCACCTCACCGGGCAGCTAGTCGCTAATCGGTGAGGTGTCGACCGCGCAGGCTGGTTGGTGAGGTTTGTCGGACATGCGTCAGCACGCAGGGAGAAGATTTGCCTTTAATGACACCCGTCCAGGAGGCGTGTCAGAATAATACGAGGTAGCTGGGCAAGCGGTGCAGAAACCTTGCCGGGGCTACCTCTCCACATGACACCTAACGGTGCATTTAATGCTTTTGTCCTAAACTGGCAGAGTTAGGTACGATAGCACTGTTTGCTATCTAATCAACTTGTAATTACTGTTTTGCCACTGTGGTAACCCCTTGAGCTATAAAAGGAGGGCTAGGGCAACAGTTAGAGGGATTCGGATCCCTTTCAAAACATTAGCACGTCTTGCATGCGTAGCTGCCCTCTCCGCACCTTGCCGGGGAAAGCGCTCCTTGTACCTGTGCTCTCACACGTCCAATACACCAAAGCAGGAGTAGGGTTTTACGCTTCTCAGTGGCCTGAACCTAGGTAAATCCCTTGCGTCCTCCATTAATTCTGCTCTTTGTGCACGTCAATCTCCCCTGCCGAACCACAAGGGGCTGGATGGCCCCGTAGATGGTCGTTCCCACGACATCTTTGGCGCGCCAGGTAGGGGGATCACTTGCGCGAACCTGAATCAGTGGATTGCATGTCAACCTCATCAACTCCATCATCGTCCTCCTCGTCATCGATGGCCCCCCAAGAAGAAGGGCATCACAATGACGGCTCCTCCGCACGTATCCGCAGGTGGTGCTGGCGGCGCGGCCAATGCGGGCGGTGCGGGTACCACGGTTGGCATGACCAACGCAGGCGGCGCAGTCGCCATGCCCACCATGGTCGGTGCGAGAGACGACCAGGCTGGAGGCGGTCGACTTCCTCGATCCTCTGGCGAACAAAGCCGAGATGGCGCGAGCGGGACAGACGGACGTCTTCCTCCTCCTCGCCGCGCCGACGAACGCAGCCACCGGAGCGGTAATGCCCGGGCCGGCGCGAGCCAAGATCCCGCTGTGGCGGCATCCAGAGATGCTGCTTCAGGACAAACGCCGCGCCCCTCGCACAACGGGCGCGGTACGGCTCTGAGGGCGCCAACGACTCCGGGCAGCGGCGACCTCACGGCAAGACTCCTGTTGATCAAATCCCAGATCCTCAGGCACTGCCTCCACCACAACGACCCGCTGCTGATCATGTGCCGCGGCAGCAAAACCACGATGGCGCTCCTGCTGGCTCTGCCAGGAGTAGAGCGACGTCGCGCTCTTCGCTTCCGGCCATGCCAGCCATGGCAGCAGAAGCATTGGCGCGAGCCCAGATGCTATTGAATTTCCCTCCAGCAGCAGAGAAGATGGATGAGTGGAGGGCCACCATCCAAAGCTTGATTGGGTTTGCCGAGGCCAGCAAATAACAGCAAGCGGAGCCCTCACGGCGTCCGCAAACAGTGCCAGTAGCTCCGACTAGTGGCCGCGCTGACGGTGCTGCGCTAACGGTGCAATCACCCCAGCGGCAACAGTCTCAACAGCAGCAATGCCAACAACCGCGGCAAGCTCAACGATCTTTTGAGCCCGACAAGATGTCGATGGCCTCTTCGGATCCGCGAGCGCGGCAAGACCAGTGGCAAGTGCTGCGAGACAGGCGGGTAGAGGATGCCCGCACCACCATTGAATGGCGTCAGGAGGCGCGCCGTCAATCCAACACGCGCAATGGCCCCATCGTTGATGAGCCTGCGCCAGGGTTGGCGGGTATCTACCTTACGAGGTTGGGTGTACTGCCTTCACCCGTGAGCTACGGCAAGTCCGATGGCCGTCCGTCCGAGCCTTCAAGCTAGAAGTACTAGAAAAGTACGACGGCAAGCTGAACCCGGCAGAGTTTCTGGGCATCTACATGATTGTTGTGCAAGCTGCCGGAGGAAGAGATGAGAAGATCCTCGCCAACTACTTTCCGTTGGTACTGAAACCCAACGTGAGATCTTGGCTGATGAACTTGCCAGAGAACTCCATTTCTTCATGGTCAGATCTTTGCAATGAGTTTGTTGGTGCCTTTACCGGAGACCACAAGGCCCCTGGACAGCCCAGTGACCTGCAGGTGATCCCACAAAGAGATGGTGAAACTTTATGCAAGTACATTCAGAGATTCAGCCGTGTGCACCATAACATCCCAGATGTACACCCCGCAGCCGTGATTGCCGCCTTCCATACGAATGTGTGCAATCGGAGGATGCGAGAGAAGATGAACGTAAAGCTACCCAAAACCGTCAACGAGCTCTATACATTGGCGGATAAGTGCACACGCGCTGAGGAAGGAAGAAGGCTTCCCGGGGAAGACGCTGGTGCCGAGGTGGATTCCGAGGACGACGATGCTGCCACCCCAAGGAAGAAGGGCCGAAAGCGCAACAGGAAGCGCAAAGGCAAAACTGTCATGGCTGTCGAGGGCTCCGGCAACTCTGAGTCCGCCAAGAAAGCTAAGACTGAGAACTCTGGGAAGGAGGCTGCCGTGTGCGCCGCTTGCCAGGAGGCGGCAGCAAACGAGAAGGCCGGCAAGTCTGATGGGCCATACTGCAAGATTCACCGCACCAAAGGCCATGATCTCCAAGAGTGCTGACAAGTCAAGCACCTTGTTGAGAAACAGAAGGTTGAATACGAAAAGCATGACAAAGAGAAGGGTCAAGATGGTGTCGGTGGATCTGGCAAGAAGGGCCGTGGTGGTCGAGGAGGCCGCCGTGGCAAGGCCAAGCAACAGAAAGAGAAGCCTGCTAGAGGCCGCGAGAAGAAAGGGGAAGATGATGGAAGTGAGGAAGAAGAGGACGACGGAGAGTCCAGTGAACAGGAATTCCAACAACTGAGGCCATGTGCATTGACGGAGGTGCGTCTTTGCACTCCTCTCACCGCCAACTTAAGCAGTGGGCACGTGAGGTTAATGCGGCAAAACCGGCAATGGGCTCTCAAAAGCCACTTAAGTGGTCACACACGCCTATCATTTTCGATGCCGAGGACCTGCGGTCGGGTGTTTGCCGTTGTTGGTTTCGCCAACAACTCACAACCTCCAGGTCACGAAAATGTTAGTTGATAGTGGGACTGGCTTAAACTTGATTTCTCCGGAAGTAATCAAGAGGCTACGGATTCCCAACGAGGAGCTCAACAAGACATGCACTTTTCAAGGAGTAAACCCAGGAAGAAGCCAGCCCAAGGGAAAGATCACGTTGCCGGTGACGTTTGGTGGGGAATTGAACTACAGAACAGAAAAAAATTGTGTTTGACGCTGTCAAGATCCCCTTGCCATATAATGGAATTCTTGGCCGCCCAGCCTTGGCAAAATTCATGGCAGCATCTCACTATGCTTACAACACATTGAAAATGCCAGGACCGATGGGTGTCATGTCCATCAACTCCGACAAGAAAGATGCAGTTATTTGCGTTGATAAGATGTACAGGGATGCGGTTGCAGCAGAGGCCGCCAAGGTACTAGTTCCCGCCAAGAAGAAGGAAAGCAAGAAATCCGGTAAGACCTCTGGCAAGGATTTCAGGAAGCGCGCCTCTTCGGAGTGCTACGCGCCTGTTGGAGACTTGCCGGAGTGCTCTACCGGTAAGAAATCCAAAGCTACTTCACCGGCGACCAAAAAGGTGCCGGCGAGGGAGGACGGCTCTGACGGTACCTTCACCATTAGTGCCACCATTGACAGCAAATAGGAAAGCGCGCTCGTTGCCTTCCTGCGGGCGAATGTCGGTGTATTCGCATGGCGACCATCTGACATCCCCGGAGTTCCTAGGGAGGTAATTGAGCACCACCTTGCCGTCTGTCCCCACGCTCGGCCCGTCAAGCAGAAAGTTAGGAAGCAAGCTTTGGAGCGGCAACAGTTCATTGCTGAGGAAATCAAGAAGCTTGAAGCAGCAGGTCTGGTTAGAGGTGTACTACATCCAACTTGGTTGGCAAATCCAGTTGTGGTGCGCAAAGCAAACGGAAAGTGGAGACTTTGTATTGATTACACTGATATTAACAAAGCATGTCCAAAGGATCCTTTCCCCTTGCCGCGCATTGAGCAAATTGTACACTCTACTTCCGGCTGTGATTTACTCTCCTTCCTTGATGCATATTCTGGATACCATCAGATATTCATGGCCAAGGAGGATGAAGAGAAAACCGCATTCATTACTCCATGTGGCACGTACTGCTTCGTGCGTATGCCTTTCGGATTAAAGAGTGCCGGTTCAACATTTGCGAGGGCAGTCCAAATTGGTTTTGAGCCCCAGCTACACAGGAACGTGGAAGCATATATGGATGATATAGTAGTCAAAACCAAGGACAGATCAACCCTCGTTCAAGACTTGGAAGAAACATTTGCAAACTTGCGCAAAATCAACTTGAAGCTCAATCCCGAGAAGTGTGTGTTTGGCGTTCCATCCGGCAAGCTTCTTGGATTCTTTGTATCTCAACGCGGAATTGAAGCAAATCCCGACAAGATCAAAGCAATTGAGCAGATTCAAGCACCTAAAAGCGTCAAGGATGTACGACATCTTGCCGGCTGTCTTGCCGCCTTGAGTAGATTCATTTCAAAATCTGCTGAGCGCACCCTGCCGTTTTTCAAGATTTTGAAAAAGGCAGGTCCAATGCGATGGACTCCGGAAGCGGAGCCGCGCTGTAGGATTTGAAAAGATACCTCTCCTCTGCGCCAACACTAGTTGCGACTAGACGACAAGAACCGTTGCTGCTATATGTAGCGGCAACAAATCAAGTGGCTAGTGCTGCATTAGTGGCGCAGAGGGAAGTCGATGATGAGGAAGCGGCCGCGGCAAGCCCGTCCAGCGACAAACCGGAATCTTCCCTGGCGAGGTCTGACGTTGACAAGTCAAAAATAGCGCCAGCAAGTGAAGCTGATCAGCAAGTGGTGCCGAAGAAGAAGGTGGTGCAGCGACCCATGTATTTTGTTAGTTCCCTTCTGCAGGGGGCTAGATCAAGATACTCTAGCGTGCAAAAGCTACTTTTCGGCCTCCTTATGGCCTCGAGAAAACTGCGTCACTACTTCCAAGCACATGAGATCACCGTCGTCACCCGCTTTCCGTTGCAACGCATCTTGAAGAATCCAGAGGCAACTAGCAGGATAGTGGAGTGGGCGTTGGAGCTGTCAAGCTTTGCACTCAAGTTTGAAAGCACTTCAACCATTCAGAGCAGGTCCTTGGCGGAGTTCATCGCCGAATGGACGCCAATGCAAGACGAAGAAATTCGAGAAATAGCTCTCCCCGACAAAGAGACGGTCAAAGAATGGATCATGTACTTTGACGGTGCCTTCTCGCTACAAGGCGCCGGTGCCGGAGTGCTGATTGTAGCACCCACCGGAGAGCACCTCAAGTATGTGGTTCAAATGCACTTTCCCAGGGAGCAAGCCACACACAACACTGCTGAGTACGAAGGACTCCTTGCCGGTCTTAGGATCGCGGTGGACCTTGGAATCAGAAAGTTGATCATCCGCGGTGACTCGCAGCTTGTTGTCAAACAAGCGAACAAAGATTACCAGAGCCCGTTGATGGAAGCTTATGTGGAAGAAGTGAGGAAATTGGAAGAACACTTTGACGGGTTGCAAACAGAGCACATCCCTCGTGCGGAAAACAGCATTGCTGATAGCCTGTCAAAGTGTGCCGCTCAAAAGCTTCCCGTGGAACCGGGAACTTTTGTGCTCCATTTGAATCAACCAATGGTCACTCCATCAACGCAGGCTAGTAAGACAGGGAAGTTGAATACTGGCAAGTACTTTCCGGCAGAGCTCCCAGAAGCCGTCGGCAAGGATGTTGCCGGGAACAATGACACAGTCGTCGGTGAGCAGCAGCTTCGCACAGAACCTCAGGTTCTTGCCGCTGAAGCAAGCGCTCCCACGGCCGAAGAAATGCCTTTAGTCCTTGTCGTCGAGCCACAAGCTCCAGCATGGGCACATCAGATAGTCCATTTCCTTCAAACAAGGGAACTTCCCGATGAGCAAGAAGAAGCACGTCAGTCAAGTATGTATCAGTTTGTGGGTAGCATTCTATACAGAAAGCGACCGAACGGTGTGAAATTGAAGTGTATTTGCCGGGAAGATGGACAGAAGCTGTTGGCAGAGATACATGGAGGCATATGTGGCTCTCACATAGGATCAAGGGCTCTTGCCGGCAAAGCTTTCTGGCAAGGCTTCTATTGGCCCACTGCCCTTCAGGATGCAACTGAGCTAGTAACCAAGTGTGAAGCATGCCAGTTTCATTCAAAGAACATACATCAGCCAGCTCAAGCTCTCCAAATGATCCCTCTCTCCTGGCCCTTTTCGGTCTGGGGGCTCGATATTTTGGGCCCCTTCCCCTGTGCTACCGGGGGCTTTGAGTTCTTGTACGTTGCAATTGACAAGTTCACAAAGTGGCCGGAAGTGGAGCCGGTGAGAAAGGTGACAGCGCAATCAGCCGTCAAGTTCCTCAAAGGATTAGTTTGCCGTTTCGGGGTTCCTAACAGGATCATCCCCGAAAACGGCCCACAATTCACGAGCCGCACCTTCATGCAGTACATCCAGGACCTTGGCGGCAAAATCTGTTTTGCATCGGTTGCTCATCCGAGAAGCAATGGCCAAGCAGAAAGGATGAACGCTGAAGTGCTGCGAGGCCTCAAGACAAGAACCTTCAAAGGCTGCGCAAATGTGGAAGACGCTGGATTGATGAGTTGCCGGCAGTTCTTTGGTCACTCAGGACGACACCAAATCGAGCTACCCGCCAAACACCCTTCTCCCTAATCTATGGTGCAGAAGCGGTGCTCCCCACGGAACTCATATACGGGTCACCTCGAGTGCTCGCTTACGATGAGGCTGAGCAAGAGCAGCTGTGGCAAGACGACGCAACGCTCCTTGAGGAGGATCGTCTTCGGGCGGCAGTGCGAGATGCACGCTACCAGCAAGCCTTGCGCCGCTATCATAGCCGCAGAGTGTGCGCCCGAAGCCTTGAGGAAGGCCACCTTGTTCTTCGGCACGTTCAGTCCGCCAAGAAATCAAACAAGTTGACGCCGAAGTGGGAAGGCCCTTATCGGGTGGTACGAGTCACCAGACCTGGCGCAGTCCATCTGGAGACCGAAGATGGCACCCCAGTGCAGAACTCATGGAATATTGAGCATCTTCGTAATTTCTACCCATAAGGCACGGTTGCCGGGCCCCCCGGAAACCCCTTTTGTACAAGCTTTGTCGGCAAGACTTCTAACCCTTTGTACAAAGCCAGGTGCAGATCCTGTGCATAATAAAACTAAGTGTTTCGCAACTCTTCGTACATATTCATTTATATATGGATGCATGTGATGTTGTGATTTACACTTTAGTTTGTGTGTAATGGCTGATAAACCGTCAAGGCTCCCAAACCACTCTTTTCTCTTCTTTCTTTTTCTTAAAAGGACAGAAGGATCCCTCGCGTGCAAGTTTCCCGGGGGGAGTGGAGATGGGCTACCATTTTAATGACATTCAAGTGATCATTTCATGCAACGAGAGAAACAACACAAGGAAAAGCTAAGTTGAAAAACTTTGAATTTTTTTTCTTGTTACATTCGCGATTTCCCTTGAACGATTCTGTGCTTTGTATGAGAAACCTGCACGTGAAGGAACCTTGTCGGGATCAGTCTGCACTCTAGCTTGCCTCGAGTCCGCTCGGCAAGCCTAGCAGCTGCGTTCTGGCCCGGCAAGTTGCCTTGTCGGCAGTGGCACTTCCAGCAAGCTGCTAAGGACCCGTTCCTCGAAGCGCTCGCGGCAAGTGTGCGTACCGGCAAGTTTCCAAACAAGCATAGGGAACGCAATCGTACAAAGGCAAAATAAAACAAGGGGAATGGCATGCATTCATCTAAGCCCGACAAACAATAAATATTCATTAAAAAAGTACTCGGTTACATTTTATTGGCCCTTCCCCGGGGTTTACATCGAGTGCAAAGAGGGCAAAAGGGGCGCCTAGGCGAAGCCCGGCTTGTTCCCAGAAGGCCAGATGATGGTGCTGCCGGCGATCAGCCAGACTCATCGTCGTCGTCTTCAATCTTCACACCCGGAGAGCCGTTGTCATCGCCGTCATCATCGTCATCCTCAACATCGCTGGAGGAAGCGGTGTAGCTGTCGCTCGAGCTCTCCGCGCAGCACTCCAGCCGAGCGCGTGAAGCCCCGAAGAACTTCACGACGAGCATGTCGGATTCGACAAGCTTGAAGTGAAGAAGGTGTCCCTGCCCCAAGCAGCGGGCACAGACAAAGGATTTCCATCCGCGCGTGAGATACATGATGCCGTTGTTGGAGATCTCAACGGTCACCCAGACTGGGCCGTTGCAGCAGCCGTCCACGCGCAGCCACAAGCCGCGCAGATGATGGCCCTCCATCTCCCTAGCAAAAGGGACGGGGAAGCCGTAGCCAGCTCCGCTGCCGATCATGCAACTCCACGATGAGCTCCTGCGCCGTGTCCTCTGTATGGCCCTCTGCCGGGGATGGAACGGCCAAAGACGAAGCTACAAGCGCGCCACCGTGGCTGCCCTGACCCCGAACACCGCGTCCACGACCGCGGCCCGTGGCCCTTCCTCGCGCGCTGGAGCCGACTCCCGCATCCGTGCCCGGGACATGGGCGTGGCACTGAGGAGAAGCCCTCGTGGCGACGGTGGATGCATGAGCTCGACTCTTTCCCCTCACCATAGTAACAGCGGACGCAGGGGGAAGGAAGAAGAAGAAGATGGCGGCTGCTGGAAGATTGGGATGGGAAGAAGTGGATGAGCATCGCATCCCGCAACCCTCCTCTTTATAGGAAGAGCGCGGAGGCTGGCTCTTCACTATCTTCGGGCGGCCGCCTAGCCCCCCCAATCCTGTGTCCTGCGCTCCTGGCCAGGCGCATTACTCCAGCGACCGTCCAAGTTCGCCAATCCCACATTCTGCGCCCCTTGCCAGGCACACCATTCCAATGACCGCCCCTCTTCGACAATCCGTCGCCCTGCATGCATGCAAACGCGCATGATGGAAGGGCGCAGAAAAAGGAGAAGTAAAGACAGATATGGCAGTTATTCTCTGCCATGCGTAACCAGGCACCCATTCGAGCCCGGCCGCGCGGCGCCTCGCACGTGGGCGTACTCCTGGTTTGTGCACAGGCGATAGCCGTTCACTCAACGGCAAAGTTTGCCGGAGGATGGCCAAGAGCACGCTCATGTCCAGATTAATGAAGAAGCAAAGAAGATCTCAGAAGATGATAACCATCATGACGAAAATTACAGCGGCAGTTTTCCCGCCCCGTGTCTGTGCATTGTTTGGGCCTAGCCCAACGACGCTTTGGACGCGCGTATGGCCCAGGCCCGGGGGCTCCTGCCAGTGTATAAAACCTGGGTATTTAATACCCTGACTTATGCATAGACAGTAGCAGCCTCCTTGCTGGCCAAGGCTTGCCGGGAACCACCAAAACCAAGATTCAGGGCCCAGTGGCGGAAGCTACTCGAGATAAGTTCAAGACGAAGCACTCAACTAGTAATGAAGATGAAGGTATTTCTTGCCGGCAAGACTGAACCGACAAGGTGATGACCCACCAAGCCCCGTGCCGGCAAGCCTTCACCAGCGCGTCAGCGCTCCACCTCACCAGGCAGCTAATCGCTAATCGGTGAGGTGTCGACCGCGCAGGCTGGTTGGTGAGGTTTGTCGGACACGCGTGAGCACACAGGGAGAAGATTTGCCTTTAATGACACCCGTCCAGGAGGCGTGTCAGAATAATACGAGGTAGCTGGGCAAGCGGTGCAGAAACCTTGCCGGGGCTACCTCTCCACATGACACCTAACGGTGCATTTAATGCTTTTGTCCTAAACTGGCACAGTTAGGTATGATAGCACTGTTTGCTATCTAATCAACTTGTAATTACTGTTTTGCCACTGTGGTAACCCATTGGGCTACAAAAGGAGGGCCAGGGCAACAGTTAGAGGGATTCGGATCCCTTTCAAAACATTAGCACGTCTTGCATGCGTAGCTGCCCTCTCCGCACCTTGCGGGGGAAAGCACTCCTTGTACCTGTGCTCTCACACATCCAATACACCGAAGCAGGAGTAGGGTTTTACGCTTCTCAGCGGCCTGAACCTGGGTAAATCCCTTGTGTCCTCCATTGATTCTGCTCTTTGTGCACGTCGATCTCCTCTACCGAACCACAAGGGGCTAGATGGCCCCATAGATGGTCGTTCCCATGACAGAATCCCAATTATTGTCACCTTGGGGTATGCGGATCATAACACGTAATAGGTACATATAACTTGCAAGATAGGATCAAGAACACAAATATATTCATGAAAACATAAAGGGTTCAGATCTGAAATCGTGGCACTCGGGCCCTAGTGACAAGCATTAAGCATAGCAAAGCCATAGCAACATCAATCTCAGAACATAGTGGATACTAGGGATCAAAGCCCTAACAAATTGACTCGATTACATGGTAAATCTCATCCAACCCATCACTGTCCAGCAAGCCTACGAAGAAATTACTCACACACAATGGTGAGCATCATGAAGTTGGTGATGGAGGATGGTTGATGATAATGACGGCGTCGAATCCCCCTCTCCGGAACCCCGAACAGACTCCAGATCAACCCTCCCGATGAAGAACAGGAGGTCGCGGCGGCTCCGTATTGTAAAACGCAATGAAATTATTCTCTGGTTTTTTTCTGGATGAATAGGTACTTATAGCGTTGGAGTTAGGGTTGCCAGAGCTGCCAGGGGCCCACAAGCCTGCTAGGCGCGCCCCCTGGGCTTGTGGCGCCTGGGTGGCCCCCCTCTGGTAATTCTCTTCGCCAGTACTTTTTATATATTCAGAAATAATTCTCCGTCCGAGAACTTTTATTTCTGCACAAAAATAACACCATGGCAATTCTGCTAAAAACAGCGTCAGTCCGGGTTAGTTCCATTCAAATCATGCAAATTAGAGTCCAAAACCAGAGCAAAAGTGTTTGGAAAAGTAGATACGTTTGGGACGTATCAGGGGGTGCGGTCGGGCGGCGGGGCCCACGGGTCAGAGAGAGAGAGAGAGAGAGAGAGAAAAGGAAATAGGGGGCGGGCGACCGGATTTTAGGGGATACGGGCGCGGCGCGGGCGGCTAGGCTGGCTGGCCATGTGGGCCTCGAGGTTTATTTCCTATCAAAGGGAATTTTCCTATTTTAATAAAACAGAGAAAGGAAAAGAAATAAAAGAAAATAAATAAAAAGATTCTATAGACATATTATATATCAAAATTATCTGGAGAAAATAAGGAAAACAAAGAACAATTTTCCAGGGGAAAATAAAATACTTACAAAATCTCAAATTTCAAACAGTGCTACTGTTGCAATAAAAATTAATATAAACTATTTTTAAAATACCAAAATGGTCTCAAATTTATTTTCTCCTAATTTTTCATTGAAGGGAATCATTTTACCCTTATTTCCATATATTTATATTTAGGTGAGAAAAAATAATTTGAATAAAAACCTCAAATGTGTTTGAATTTGAATTTCAAACCATTTGCAATTCTTTTCTGTTTTTCTTGGCCAAATATATTTCAAATGCCTCTGAATATTTTGAAGGGTCATATTCCTTCTTTCTTTTGAATATATTTTCAGAGAATTTGAAATTTGAAAGCTCAAATTTCAACTAAAGTGAAAAAAATTCAGAAGGAACTAAAGGGCTTTTCAAATTCATTCTTTGAACTTCCAACTCTCATTCTCATAAATTTGAAGAAGTCATTTTATCTTCTCTCAAGAAAATCATTGAGTTGCATAAATTTTATGAATTTTAAATATTCTCAAATGGAATTCAAATCTTTTCAAAACCCCCTTTTCTCATTTCAAATGGAAGAAGTCATGTCATCTTCAATCTAGGGTTTTGGTTTTTGAAATGAATTTCAATTCATGGAGATCAAAATGCAAGATGAATGTTTTTGGGAAAGTCCTTTTATTCCCTCTCATTCAACTTTCAAAAATTTCAAATTTTCACTCAATTTCACACAATCAATCACACAACAATCAACAAACAACCATAATTATTTATTTAATATAACATTCCAAAATTTAGAATTTTGGGATGTTACATCTTATATTAGCCTCTTTCATGTCAATAATAGCACATATGGTTCGTAAGAAAGGCCTACCAAGTATTATAGGGCAAGATGGATTGCATTCAATATCAAGCACAATAAAATCCACGGGTACATAATTTCTATTAGCAAGAATAAGTACATCATTTATTCTACCTAATGGTTTTTTAATAGTTGAATCTGCTAGATGTAAATTGAGGGAACAAGCTTCCAAATCGGTGAGACCTAGCACGTCACATAAAGATTTTGGTATGGTAGAGACGCTAGCACCTAGATCACATAAAGCATTACATTCATAATCTTTGATTTTCACTTTAATAGTAAGTTCCCATTCATCATGCAATTTTCTAGGTATTGAAACTTCTAACTCTAGCTTTTCTTCATGAGCTTTTATCATAGCTTCTACAATATGTTTAGTAAAAGCTTTATTTTGTTCATAGGCATTAGGTAAATTAATCATGGATTGCAACAAGGAAATACATCCAATTAAAGAGCAACTTTCATAATTAAAGTCTTTGTAATCCAAAGTAGTGGGCACATCACTATTTAAAGTCTTGACCTCTCCAAACCCACTTTTATCAATTTTATCATTAAGATCATCACCCTCGAAACAATTGGAACGCCTTCTAGCTAATGTTAACTCATCTCCAGTCCATTTTTCATCAAGTTTTATATTACTGAACAAAGATTCAATAGGTGAGACACCAATCATTTTAACATCTTCATCATTACTACGGTAAAAACCGGGTGGAATAGCCTTTTCTAAGAATTCTCGCTTAGCTCTCAACTTAGCAGTTCTCTCTTTACTCTCATTAATGGAGACATAGATAGCTTTAATAGACTCATTTATATCATGCTTGGGTGGCAAAATTTTAATTTTAAGAGTTTCCACATCATGAGCAATTCTATCCATGTTCCTAGACATATCATCAACTTTATTCAATATTTCTTCTATCATAGCATTGAAAATCTTTTGAGGATTAATAAATTCTTTAATATTGTTCTCAAGATCAGTAGGTATCCTATTATTAATATTATTATTATATGAATTACCATTGGAATTACCATAATTATTAGAGGAATATCCGGAAAACGGTCTAGGATTAAAATTCCCTCTATAAGCATTGTTATTGAAATTATTTCTAGAGACAAAATTCACATCAATAGCATCATTATTTTGCTCAATCAAAGTAGATAATGTCACATCATTAGGATCAACATGAGTATTTTTATTAGCAAGCATTTTTGTAATAGCATCCATTTTATCACCCAAATTAGTAGAGACTTCTTCGACAGAATTTACCTTACCAGTTGGAGTTCTCTCGGTGTGCCATTGAGAATAATTTATCATAATATTATCAAGGAGTTTTGTAGCTTCTCCCAATGTAATTTCCATAAAAGTACCACCTGCAGCAGAGTCTAGAAGATTTCTAAAAACAAAGTTCAGTCCCGCATAGAAATTTTGTATAATCATCCCTAAACTTAAACCATGAGTGGGACAATTTCTAATCATTAATTTCATTCTCTCCCATGCTTGTGCAACATGTTCTTGCTCAAGTTGCTTAAAATTCATTATTTTATTTCTTAGAGAAATAATCTTAGTGGGAGGAAAATACTTGGCAATAAAAGCATTCTTACACTTATCCCATGAATCAATACTATTGCAAGGCAAGGATGAAAACCAAGTTTTAGCACGATCTCTTAGTGAGAACGGAAATAATTTCAACTTAATAATATCATTATCCACATATTTTTTATTTTTCATATCACATAATTCAACGAAAGTATTAAGATGGGAAGCAGCATCCTCATTAGGAGTTCCAGAAAATTGTTCTTTCATAACAAGATTTAGCAAAGCACCATTAATATCATAAGACTCCGCACTAGTGGCGGGAGGAGCAATTGGAGTACTAATAAAATCATTATTATTATTATTTGAAAGGTCACACAACTTGGTATTTTCTTGAGACATAGCGACAAAGCAAGCAAAACGAGCAAATAAAAATATTTTTGTGTTTTTGTATTTTTTTATGAGAAGTAGGGGAGATGAAAACAAGAGGCAAATGCAAATAAAAAGAAGAGCAAGTAGATGATAGTTTATGCGAAGGTACTTGATAGGTTTTGATGATGTCTCCCCAGCAACGGTGCCAGAAATTGGCAAGTTGAGGGGAGACTACTTTGACGTGACTTCTCCCCGGCAACGGCGCCAGAAATTCTTCCTGCTACTTGTGAGCTGCGTTGGGATTTCCCCCGAAGAGGAGAGGAGGTGCAGCACAGTAGAGATAAGTATTTCCCTCAGTGAGAACCAAGGTATCAATCCAGTAGGGGAATCACACAAAGCCTCGTGAACAACACCTGCACCCACAAAACCAAATACTTGCACCCAACGCGGGCAAGAGGGTTGTCAATCCCCTTGAACTCGTTACTTGCAAGGATTAAATCTCGTAGTGGTAGATAGATAAATTGCAAAAGAAAATAAAAGAAAGAAAATTGCAGCAAACTATTTTTAGTTTTCTTTTTATGATTAAAGTAGACCCGGGGGACATAGTTTTCACTAGAGGCTTCTCTCTCGAACACATATCATACGGTGGGTAGACAAATTACTATTGGGCAATTGATAGAATAGCGCATAGTTATGATAGATTCATGGCAATGATCATGTATATAGGCATCACGTCTGAGACAAGTAGACCGACTCCTGCCTGCATCTACAACTATTACTCCACCCATCGACCGCTATCCAGCATGCATCTAGGGTATTAAGTTAATGAAAACGGAGTAACGCCTTAAGCAAGATGACATGATGTAGACAAAGTAAACCCAATCAATATGAATTAACCCCGTCGTTTTACCCTTAATGGCAACAATACAAATATGTGTCTTGTCCCTTTCTGTCACTGGGATATAGAGCACCGCAAGATTGAACCCATTACAGAGCACCTCTCCCGCTGAAGATAAATCAATCTAGTTGGCCAAACCAAACAGATAGATCAGAGAGAAATACAAAGCTACAAAAATCATGCATAATAAAGTTCAAAAAAGACTCAATTACTTCTCAGGAATAATCTGATCATAAACCCATAATTCATCGGATCCCAACAAACACACCGCAAAAGAAGATTACAACGAATAGAACTCCAACAAGATCAAGGAGAACATTGTATTGAAGATCAAAGAGAGAGAAGAAGCCATCTAGCTACTAGCTATGGACCCGTGATCGATTCCCCCTCCGACAGGGTGCCGGAAAAGGCCTCCAGATGGGATCGCAAAAGAACAGAAGCTTGCGGCGGCGGAAAAGTTATTCGAGGTGGCTCTCTGTTGGTTTCCCAATATTTGAGAATTTATAGACGTGGAATTAGGTGAAAAGGAGCCACGAGGGGCCCACAAGGCATCTTGGAGGGTGCCCCTAGGGGCGCACGGGGTTGCCTTGTCACCTCCTTGTGAGGCTTCTGGTCTCCTCCCGAAGCTTCTAGGGTCTCTTTTGTCCAGAAAAAAATCGTCAAAAAGTTTTGTAGCGTTTGGACTTCGTTTGGTACTGATTTCCTGAAAAACCAAAAACAAGCAGAAAACAGCAACTGACAATGGGCAGTAGGTTAATAGGTTAGTCCCAAAAATGATATAAAATAGCATATAATTGCATATAAAACATTCAAGATTGATACTATAATAGCATGGAATAATAAAAAAATATAGATACGTTGGAGACGTATCAGGTGGCTATGTCATTTAATTTAGTAAGATGTGCCACAACAGTTTCAGATTCATAACCATGAAAAGGATCAGATTCTACCAAAGTAATTAATTCAGGATCAACAGAGAATTCATAATCCTTATCAGTAACAAAGATAGGAGAAGTTGCAAACTTAGGATCATATTTCATTCTCTATATCATAGCCTTTTCTTTCAGCTTACTCACTAATTTCTTAAGATCATTTGTATCATTACAAGCAAGAAATTCCTTAGCAATCTCCCCATCCATCACATAACCCTCAGGCACATTAAGCATTCTTGTGGGAGAGCTAGGCATAATAAGTGAATCATAATTTTCATCAGTTTCAATGTTCTCAAGTTCTTTAGCTTTAGCAATTTGTTCATGAAGAAATTCACCCAGTGGCACAGTATTATCAAGCAGAGTACTAGCATCATCACAAGATTAATTTATAGCAGAAGTAGTATCATCAATTACTTGCGACCTATTAGAATGAATAACAGGTGGCGGTGTCGCAAGCCTACTTAAAACAGATGATGAATCAAGTGCGGAGCTAGATGGCAGTTCCTTACTGATGTCTACTACGCAACTTTTATTCTTGTAGACGTTATTGGGCCTCCAAGTGCAGAGTTTTGTAGGACAGCAGCAAATTTCCGTCAAGTGGACGACCTAAGGTTTATCAATCCGTGGGAGGCATAGGATGAAGATGGTCTCTCTCAAACAACTCTGCAATCAAATACAAGAAATCTCTTGTGTCCCCAACACACCCAATACAATGGTAAATTGTATAGGTGCACTAGTACGGCGAAGAGATGGTGATACAAGTGTAGTATGGATAGTAGATATAGATTTTTGTAATCTGAAATAATAAAAACAGCAAGGTAGCAAGTAGTAAAAGTGAGCACAAACGGTATTGCAATGCTTGAAAACAAGGCCTAGGGTTCATACTTTCACTAGTGCAATCTCTCAACAGTGCTAACATAATTGAATCATATAACAATCCCTCAACATGCGACAAAGAATCACTCCAAAGTTCCTATTAGCGGAGAATATAAGATGAAATTGTTGTAGGGTACGAAACCATCTCAAAGTTATCCTTTCTGATCAATCTATTGAGCCGTTCCTATAAGTGTCACAAACAGCCCTAGAGTTCGTACTAAAATAACACCACATGATACGCATCAACCAACTCTAATGTCACCTAGATACTCCAATGTCACCACAAGTATCCGTGAGTTGATTATTCGATATGCATCAAACAACTTCAGATTCATAATATTCAATCCACATAAAGAACTTCAAAGAGTACCCCAACGTTTCTATCGGAGAAAAGGAGATAAAAACGTGTACCAACCCATATGCCTAGATTACCCCAAGGTCACGGGAATCCGCAAGTTGATTACCAAAACATACATCAAGTGACTCAATAGAATACCCCATTGTCACCACGGGTATTCACATGCAAGACATACATCAAATGTTCTCAAATCCAAAATATTCAATCCGACAATAACGAAACCTCAAAGGGAAGGACTCAATTCATCACAAGAAGATAGAGAGGGAAGAAACACCATATGATCTAACTATATTAACAAAGCTCGTGATACATCAAGATAGTGCCAAATCAAGAACATGAGAGAGAGAGATCAAACACATAGCTACTAGTACATACCCTCAGCCCCGAGGGTTAACTTCTCCCTCCTCGTCATGGAGACCGCCGGGATGATGAAGATGGCCTACGGTGATGATTTCCCCCTCCGCAGGGTGCCAGAAAAGGCCTCCAGATGGGATCTCTTCGGTACAGAAGGCTATGGCGGCGGAGTCGAAGTCACTACTGCAGGCAACCGCTAATGCGACACATGAATCAGAGACCCCGCCACCAAACTGTGTGCGATGCATGCATCGCAAACGGTGTCGTAATAAAACCGTCGCCAATAAGAAGAACTGTTTGCGATGCTGGAGACATCAAGCATGATTCAGATTAGAGACGCGTGTGCGATACGTGGCATACAGTTGATCCATGCAAACTGTTTGCGATAAGCCAGAACAATAGAAACGGGCAGCCAGTTCGAGGTGTGTGCGATACACGGCATACAGTTCACTTGGATTAACTGTTTGTGATTACCCAACACAACAGAAACGGGCAGCCAGTTCGAGGTGTGTGCGATAAATGGCATACAGTTCACTAGGATGAATTGTTTGTGATTACCCAACACAACAGAAACGGTCAGGCAGATCAAGGTGTGTGCGATATACGGCATGCGGTTCACTCGGATGAACTGTTAGCGATTACCCAACACAACAGAAACGGTTCAACTTAACAAGATGTGTGTGATACGCGGCAAACAGGTCAGTAATCCGAAATGTGTGGGAAGACGGATAACAACACAGACGATTCCTGCTAATAACCCGTGTGTGTTGTGGGCAAACGCTTGCTGGTATACAATTGTCAGCGATTGATGAAACAATCACCGACGGGTTCCTTAGTTTAGCCCGTGGCTGATGTGATTTGCTTTGTCTGCACAACATCTATGCTCTGTCTACACAACAACAACATATATACTTATAAGAACATTGTTGCATAACCAAATAAAACATCCAATTACATAAGTTACTACACACACCAAAGTAAACAATTACATGCACACTAAACTAGGAGAAACGATCATCTAATCATCTACTTCTTGTTGTGACGACGCTTGCCATTGCTCTGCTTTTGGCTGGATCCCTGGCCGTTTTGGGGAAGAAGGAGGCACTTCCTCATGTCAACGGTCCGCCTGTACATCTCGTAGCTCGTGTATGCCTCCTTGGCCGCGTACACGACGTGAGCTTCGTCGAGTTTCTCCATCCAAGCCGACTGCCAGGCACGCTTGTCCTTGTTGCAGGAATCCTTCATGTCTCTGTAGTAGGGGTCGATGATGGCCTCGGCAAGGTGAACCAGTGAGTCCTTCTCATGCTTCTTGTTGCCCCAGATCTTGTATTGGCCCTGGATGTCGACACGATTTTGGCAGGTGATACCCGAATTCTTGAGCACCTTTACATCGTTGGTGATGTCCACCATAGCGAACATGTAGTGGGGGATGTTGACAAACCTGGTGAAACGCTCGCAAGGCCTTGTGGCCAGGTGTAACACCCTGGTTTTCACTCCTTGATTTTTTTCCTTCGCGGGATTTGACTCTCGTTTTTTTTCCGATGTTATCGGATTTTCTCCTGCTCTTGGGTATATGAAGATGGTCATTTAGCCTTGCCTTTCCTATCCAACCAGAGATTCTCTCCAACCCAACTTGGCCACCCAAACTATATTCTCAGGATTTTGCCGCCGAAACCCTACTCTCCGATCTACCGGAAGGAAAACCCTAATTCCTTCCGTTACAAAGGAACCCCAATTTCCTTTGATCTTTTGCATCCCAAACTTTTCCCAGTGATCATCCTACCTCTATAAACCCTGGATATGCAAAAATATTGCTAAGTCATTTGCAATATTTTTCATTTAAAATTAATTCCTTTTTCTGCTGTTTAAAGGAATTAAATCCAAAAAAATATCTATCCATCTCCAAAGTTCATGAAAACTTGTGGAGATATTCTTTGTGATCATATTGAGCTCTCATAAAAATATTGGCCATAATTAAATAGGGGAATTTGCATTTTCCTATTTAAAGCCAATATTGCAACTTGGGCACTTTCCAAAGGAACTACCATTTTGGTAGTCAGGAAAAATCCCAAATAATGTGTGGAGCTTCTCCTATTCATATATTCACTATTTTCATCAAGAACTCAAGTTCCAGAATTCAAGTTTTGAGAACATCTTCCAATTCTAGTTTCTGGACCTATTTTGAGGTTGTGAAGCAACTATATTTTATATTGCTTCAAAATTCTTGAAATTAATCCAGGACCTCACATTCCATATATGATGTGAGCATGCAAAAATTCACATCATTTCATCTAGCCAATTTCTCTCAAAAATTCCATCTAGCTTCTGTCCAGCAGAAAGCTTTGTGAAGGAAACACCTTCATAGGGCATTCAAATGAGCTGAAATTTTTCCAGTACCTCCATACACCCAAATAACTTCCACCCACAAAAATTCAGCTCATTTCACTAAGCCAGTTGAGCACAACATCAAAATCTAGATTCTGGACCAAATTTTGCATTGCAAAGGAAGTGCATGCAAAACGGGTCCAAATGGTCTCAAATCTTGCCAGCACCTACTCCTTTCTACCACAATTCATTATGGAAAGAATTCAACTCTAGTCCTTCAGCCATTTATACAGAAAGATCCACTCAAGTTTCTGATCAGAAACCATTTCTAGCCAAATTTCTCACCTCTCAGCCTCCCAGTGGATTCCAGCCACTTCTAGCATCTATTTGACCTCTGAGTCACGCAATAGACAAGGTTTTGGGTCAAGGCATGCGCCAGAGAGCATTTTGGCATGGTGACCATGCGGACGGCGGGCAGAAGTGCGTGCTCTGCGCACGGCACCCTTTGAGAGGTCAACTCCGGCCGGCCTCTGCTTGTCCGAGCGTGTCAAACGGCTCCGCGGCGTCCACCTGCCCCTCCCTAGACCCTTCTCCACTCCTCTCTCTTCCTCCTCACGCCACGGCGAGTGCCGCCATGGCCACTGTCGCCCCATGATCTGCCATCGTCTTCCTCTCCGTTGGCCTCTTCCCTCCCGAGTCGTCCCGTCCATCCGAAGCTCGTCGGGTCGGCACCACCCTGCGCTCGCCAGCTCCATTGCGTGGCTAAGGCCCCCACGGCGGCCGAGCTAATCCCCTCTCGTCGTTGGCTATAAAACCAGCCACCCCGAGCCCCTCGTGCTCACACCTCGCTTTCTCTCCCCTCTAGAGTTCACCCACGTTCTCACCCGGCCGAACCCCTCGCCGGAGCGCCGCAATTTGGCCCCGGCCGCCGCCCACGGCCACCCCCGCAGCTCAGCGTCCAGCCCTTCCCGACGCCAATGGAGCTGTCCACTGGACGCTCCACTCGCCGTAGGCCCTGACCCTGCCTTCGCCCAGCCTCGTCGACCACCCTAGCTCCTCCATTGCCGCAGCCCCATTGCCTCGGCCGTGGCTCAGCGCCGCGCAGCCAGCCGCCCCCTCCACCCCAGCTACCTACCCCCGGAAGCGGCAGTCTTCGACGACCGCGCCCATGCCCTCGCCTGCTCTCGAGGCCCTCCCAGTCACCGGATTTCACCAGGGACGGAGCCCCTGTCGCTGCCGTCGGGGAGGGGAGGAGAGGAAGAAGAAGGAGGAGCGGGAGGAGGGAGAGGGCGGGGTGGGACCTGCCTGTAAGCGGCACAGGGGCCGGTCCAGTCAGCTAAGTGGAGACGCCCCGGCTCAAATACGTTTTCCCCACTGGGAACCGTATTCCACTAAAATACGCCTTCGCTTTTCAGCCCACCGGCCGAACCGGTTAGTTAGTGAACGTTCGCCCGTTAAGAGCTACAGTGGACACTATTTTGTCCACTTTTCTGCCTAACGAACGAACGGCTCTAACTTCGCGACCGTAACTCCGATTGAGGTAAATCCAACGCCCACGTTCTCAGTTCATCAAGCCCGTTCCGATGATGTCACTTTCACAATGTTGACACTTTCTGAAAATGCCCATTTTTCCCCTGCCCTATATTTAGCCCCTCCGAGAGGGAATCCTTTCCGGCGAATTTTTCCGCGAGGTGATCACACTTCTCTACGGTGAATTCATCGACTCCTAGGCAAGCTGACCATCTGATATATGCCCTAAAGCATTGCTCTGTGTTATGCTTGTGTGTTTAGTTAATAAACATGCCTATGTGAGAAATAATTAAACTCCTAATAGTTTGTATTACTGTTTGCAATACTTGCTAATGCTCATCATATTATCGCACTAGTGACTCGTAGGTGACATTATGGGGATAGGTTGTGATGTTTTCAGTGCGTATTACTGCTGTTATTGCAATAATAAGAATGTGACTTAATAATGACAACCTCCTCCATCGGCTGGATCAAGTCATAGTGCCACCGAACCGAGCTCCCTAGTGCAACCACATTTGCCTTTATGGGAAGGCCCTGACTTGGTCTATTGTCTTGCCTCTTATCGACACCACCAAAGAGGGAAGGTTATGTGTGCGTGCTACCCTGGCCTGGTAGGCGGCGATAACCTTGTGAGCCCAGTTAAGTTATTTGTCGGCGTCCCCGTTTGGGATAGTTTGTTTGGCCACGACGGTGGCAGGTGTCAGGATTGACACAAGGGCCACCTAGGACTTGACCCAGGAAGGGTATGATTGTTGGTGGAGCCGTAAGAGTGCCGGGCAATAGACAAGTCTTGTTGGAGCAGCACCGGTCCACCCGAATGGAGCATGAGGCCAGGAGCTCCATAATGTGGGAAAAGTGCGCAACCTTTGCAGAGTGTAAATCTATTCGAATAGCCGCGTCCTCGATCATGGGACACAGTTTGTACTAGGTCACACTATTTGGTCTGTGTCGAGTCTGGAGGAATAAACTACATAATGTTGTTACCAAGAATGAACCAGGGTAAGGCAAGGTTTGTCAGATTTGCCGTACAGATGCATGGACATCAGATGATGTCAGGAGTATGAATGCTAGCCATGTGATGGCTATGATATGAGCGGTCGGAGGACCGCAAAGTTTGGAATGGATTTGGATCGTGAGAATTTTTGGAGTATGGATTATTTACTTGATATGTTTTACCTTACTGTATTTACTCCAATAGTTATCATGCTAGATAATCCTGTTATGACATGATATTTAATATTGCTAGATAAGTATGCTATGCCATTATAATTAATGTTGCTCTAATAACAAGTGCATGCTTGAATGCCATGGATTGCTTTGGTTGGTGTATATGTTGGTTTGGTTTGCTTGCGAGTACATTCAAATGTACTCAGCGGCCTTCAATGTGGCCAGGTTCACCTAAGGATCCGACGTCCACTAGCGAGGAGCCAAAGCGTTCGCGGGCTAGAAGAGTAACCCAGTCAGATCCCTGTGGATTGGAGCTGCACCAAGACCATGCTGCCTTAGATAGAGCTTTTCAGCTGCCATCACCCTTGTAAAATATCATGTAAGACTTATATATCCATTAATAGAAAAGCCTGTGTTTGTGATACTTGTTGTAAAGGCACGCGCCAGTGTGATTTCCTGGGCTGGTGGGTGCGGCGACCGTCTGGCTACAGTGGTATTCCGGCGGGGCGCCACAACGGATGGTATCAGAGCCAGGCTGACTGTAGGTTACCCTTGCCGGATTTCATTATCTGGTGTTCAGTAGAAAGCCCAGATGGATTTCAGCCATCTTTGCCAAACAGGCATGGCTACTATTGATCATAAGGCCACCCCATAGGTTTTGGCTCCATCAGACCCCAACTCTCGTGATCTTTGCCTTCGGTGTGAAATGTCCGCAGCCGACAATGACCCGTGAGCCCTGAACCCCTAGGTAAACCAGATATCCTTACCTTGCTTGCTAACCATGGCATCTCTCTCCTCAAATCCAGTTTCCTTTGGGAAACACCTATAAATTCCATCTCTCCCTGACAACCTCAGGATCGTTGACTAAGCCACCTTGGCTATGGTCGTGCGACGAGTTGATGTTCCCTAAGGAAGTAGTAGGAGCTTGACACCAATTGCTACCAGGAGCATTGTGTGGTTTGCTTCTAAGTCCTTAGAGGTGCATTGAGTGTGCTAGGCTAGTTATACTAGTGAATCTTCGGCCACATGTGTAGGGTCCGCAAAACTTGAGCTTTATTTGCCTTGTAGTATTCTTTTTGGGTTTTTTGCGGTTCTTGCTTCTTTTGTCAATTTCGTTCCGTCACTGCGACTGGATCCATCTGCAAGAGCTACCAAAGAAGACTAACGCACAACTTGGATACTTCCCAATAATCCAAATTCCATAAGAGCCAAGTCAACTGCTTGACATTCAGAACACCAACACCGGATCTGACAAATGAAGAACGGGTCAGAAGTAGAATCTGAGTGCCACAGACATGGCCAGAATATACCTGAGAGAGTTTGTCTCAGAACAGACCACACCTAAGGAACAGCTAGATGAGCTATCAGGAATGGACATTAGCAGGGGCAAATGGTTCCGTCCTCGACACAAAGAATATATCAGCCAGTGGGAATAACCTTGGGTCTTTCCTCAATGGACTCAAAAATCATTTGTTACCCACAGAAGACATATTTCAAGAATTTGGATGTGCCGAGAGCAACAACAAAACTCTGGTATGTTGATACAAATTGCAAAGCATATTTTGGAATTCACCGGTGTATATACAAATTTCCGGGCACTGTGAACAAGGTTTGCGAGGAATATGGATGAGTTCACAGCTGCCCAGAATCAATGAGAATTTCAAATGCCTGGAAGTCCAGTTAAACCAAATGGAATTATCTGCCAACTACTTACCACCAGCAACATCTGGTATCCCAAATTAATTACCAACATGAAGCCTGCATCAGTTGTGCAACCTTTACAGTAGCAATGATCAGGTCAGCAGAAGGTTAAGTGGTGTGCATGACCAATGGGATATCTTCAGACAAGGCATGGCCTATACCAAATTTTGGCTCCGCTATGGGTAAATTCCGGATACTTCAAAAGGAAGCCAGAGTCGGCCATAGATCCGACCGCATATCACAGTGAAAGGCTTCTGGTATAAGAAACCCAGCTTTCCTCTGCAAACTATTGGGAGGAGCTTACGACACAAGACTCCCAATCTTCCTCGCTATGCCACTAGGGGGAAAATCTTTTGGGGTACGACACTCCAGTCTTCCTTAGCCCGCTACCGCGGAAAGCTTCCGGCATAAGGCACCTGACCTTCCGTAGTAAGCCACATGAGGGAAAGCTTCTGAGGTACGATACCCAGCCTTCTTCGGCACACTACCCTGGCAGAAGCTTCGAGCGTAAGGTATTCAGCCTTCTTCAGCATGCCGTCATGGCCACAACAACCTTGTCAGAAGTACGAACTAGTCCGAATACACGTCTGCCTTAGAACTCACTGGTCATGAAAGGATTTATCCTACCCTTGCATATGTTGTGAGCATGCAGTCCAGTGGATCAGTTCATGCAAGCCACTCATATACAGGAATGACTGTGTTCAGAGAAACATTGGCCCCATGCTTCAAAGGAGGATATTAATACAACAAACCCTACGAGATATGCAAGAGTAAGTAGTGAGTACAAGCTCAACAAGCTGGGATATGAGCAAGGAGCCGTGTTGGCAGGTCAAGACAGGTCCATCAAAGGAACCCTCTAGAACAAAGAAGTTTTGGGTACACAACCTCCGTGACGGTCAATAAAAGTAAAGCTTCATAGACAAGGTGATATTGCCAATCCTTGTCAGACTCTTGCATACACGGCCACAACAATGCATCCAGCATGTCATACTCATCATGAATATGGGCCATCAACCAAGTTAAGACGATATGCTCCAAAAGATACACCGGATGCTAACCATGCTATGTTCAAGTCAGTGGTCATAACAAGAACTATAGAGGCTATATATGGCAGAGCCATCTCAGTAATTGACAAAGTTTGACATTCTGGATTCACTTGGAAACAAGACATTCAGATAGAAAAGCTGAAAGCACGTGCACATCAGCATCGACAGTACGTAGATGCCATGATAAGAGATTACTGTCTATGATTACTTTGTGGTCATGCCTGACATCTCAGTTGGGGATACGGCGATAATAGTTCAGTCATGTTGTTTCTTGGATTGTGGATCACCAAAGGACAAAGTCAAGAATGCATAAGACAAAAGGAAACATCCGTGCGGAACCCAGAGCCAGACTGAGCTTTCTGACAAGATAGAAAGAAAGCCACCCCTAGTCACTCGAGGCCATACGAGCACATGAGCCCTGTACCCAGAAAGGATGTCTTGCCCTTGGCAGTCACTGTACCAAATATCGTAATGAAACCTGAAGCGGCTAGCTCCAGGTCTTGGAAACCAAGTTATCTGTCGATGATACTCGCTACCCACCGACCTTAGACAACAAACTACCGGGACAAAGGTACACCTGACAGGAAAGAGAAGGATTCAAGGTAGCTGTGTAAAAAGACAACACCTGAGCCATCAGAAGAGGCAGGTAAAAGGCCAGTAAACCGACAAAGACAAGACAGCTGATGGATCCAAGTCATCTACATGTATGTCCCCCTTCGCCGGGAGGTAAGCCTAGAAATCTCGAGGACGAGATTTTCTTAAGGGGGGTAGGTTTGTAACACCCTGGTTTTCACTCCTTGATTTTTTTTCCTTCGCGGGATTTGACTTCCATTTTTTTCCATGTTATCGGATTTTCTCCCGCTCTTGGGTATATGAAGATGGTCATTTAGCCTTGCCTTTCCTATCCAACCAGAGATTCTCTCCAACCCAACTTGGCCACCCAAACTATATTCTCAGGATTTTGCCGCCGAAACCCTACTCTCCGATCTACCGGAAGGAAAACCCTAATTCCTTCCGTTACAAAGGAACCCCAATTTCCTTTGATCTTTTGCATCCCAAACTTTTCCCAATGATCATCCTACCTCTATAAACCCTGGATATGCAAAAATATTGCTAAGTCATTTGCAATATTTTTCATTTAAAATTAATTCCTTTTTCTGCTGTTTAAAGGAATTAAATCCAGAAAAATAGCTATCCATCTCCAATGTTCATGAAAACTTGTGGAGATATTCTTTGTGATCATATTGAGCTCTGATAAAAATATTGGCCATAATTAAATAGGGAAAATTGCATTTTCCTATTTAAAGACAATATTGCAACTTGGGCACTTTCCAAAGGAACTACCATTTTGGTAGTCAGGAAAAATCCCAAATAATTTGTGGAGCTTCTCCTATTCATATATTCACCATTTTCATCAAGAACTCAAGTTCCACAGATCAAGTTTTGAGAACATCTTCCAATTCTAGTTTCTGGACCTATTTTGAGGTTGTGAAGCAACTATATTTTATATTGCTTCAAAATTCTTGAAATTAATCCAAGACCTCACATTCCCTATATGATGTGAGAATGCAAAAATTCACATCATTTCATCCAGCCAATTTCTCTCAAAAATTCCATCTAGCTTCTATCCAGCAGAAAGCTTTGTGAAGGAAACACCTTCATAGGGCATTCAAATGAGCTGAAATTTTTCCAGTACCTCCATACACCCAAATAACTTCCACCCAAAAAATTCAGCTCATTTCACCAAGCCAGTTGAGCACAACATCAAAATCTAGATTCTGGACCAAATTTTGCATTGCAAAGGAAGTGCATGCAAAACTGGTCCAAATGGTCTCAAATCTTGCCATCACCTACTCCTTTCTACCACAATTCATTATGGCAAGAATTCAACTCTAGTCCTTCAGCCATTTATACAGAAAGATCCACTCAAATTTCTAATCAGAAACCATTTCTGGCCAAATTTCTCACCTCTCAGCCTCCCAGTGGATTCCAGCCACTTCTAGCATCTATTTGACCTCTGAGTCACGCAATAGACAAGGTTTTGGGTCAAGGCATGCACCAGAGAGCGTTTTGGCATGGTGACCACGCGGACGGCGGGCAGAAGCGCGTGCTCTGCGCACAGCACCCTTCGAGAGGTCAACTCCGGCCGGCCTCTGCTTGTCCGAGCGTGTCAAACGGCTCCGCGGCGTCCACCTGCCCCTCCCTAGACCCTTCTCCACTCCTCTCTCTTCCTCCTCACGCCACGGCGAGTGCCGCCATGGCCACTGTCGCCCCGTGATCTGCCATCGTCTTGCTCTCCATTGGCCTCTTCCCTCCCGAGCCATCCCGTCCATCCGAAGCTCGTCAGGTCGGCACCACCCTGCGCTCGCCAGCTCGCCGCGAGCTCCAGTGCATGGCTAAGGCCGCCACGGTGGCCGAGCTTATCCCCTCTCGTCATCGGCTATAAAAGCAGCCACCCCGAGCCCCTCGAGCTCCCACCTCGCTTTCTCTCCCCCTCCAAAGTTCACCCACGCTCTCACCCTGCCAAACCCCTCGACGGAGCGCCGTAATTTGGCCATGGCCACCCCCGCAGCTCAGCGTCCAGCCCTTCCCGACGCCAATGGAGCTGTCCACTGGATGCTCCACTCACCGTAGGCCTCGACCCTGCCTTCGCCCAACCTCGCCGACCATCCTAGCTCCTCCATTGCCGCAGCCCCGCTACCTCGGCTGTGGCACGGCGCCGCGCAGCCAGCCGCCCCCTCCACCCAATCTACCTACCCCCGGAGGCGGCAGTCTCCGACGACCGCGCCCATGCCCTCGCCTGCTCTCGAGGCCCTCCCAGTCGCCAGATTTCACCAGGGACAGAACCCCTGTCGCTGCCGTCGGGGAGGGGAGGAGAGGAAGAAGGAGGAGCGGGAGGAGAGAGAGGGCGGGGTGGGACCTGCCTGTAAGCGGCACAGGGGCCGGTCCAGTCAGCTAAGTGGAGGCGCCCTGGCTCAAATACATTTTCCCCACTGGGAAGCGTATTCCATTAAAATACGCCTTCGCTTTTCAGCCCACCGGCCAAACTAGTTAGTTAGTGAACGTTCGCCCGTTAAGAGCTAGAGTGGACACTATTCTGTCCACTTTTCTACCTAACGAACGAACGGCTCTAACTTCGCGACCGTAACTCCGATTGAGGTAAATCCAATGCCACATTCTCAGTTCGTCAAGCCCGTTCCGATGATGTCACTTTCACAATGTTGACACTTTCTGAAAATGCCCATTTTGCCCCTGCCCTATATTTAGCCCCTCCGAGAGGGAATCCTTTCCGGCGAATTTTTCCGCGAGGTGATCACACTTCTCTCTGGTGAATTCATTGACTCCCAGGCAAGCCGACCATCTGATATATGCCCTAAAGCATTGCTTTGTGTTATTCTTGTGTGTTTAGTTAATAAACATGCCTATGTTAGAAATAATTAAACTTCTGATAGTTTGTATTACTGTTTGCAATACTTGCTAATGCTCATCATATTATCTCACTAGTGACTCGTAGGTGACATTATGGGGATAGGTTGTTATGTTTTCGGTGTGTATTACTGCTGTTATTGCAATAATAAGAATGTGACTTAATAATGACAACCTCCTCCGTCGACTGGATCGAGTCATAGTGCCACCGAACCGAGCTCCCCAGTGCAGCCACATTTGCCTTTATTGGAAGGCCCTGACTTGGTCTATTATCTTGCCTCTTATCGACACCACCAAAGAGGGAAGGTTATGCGTGCGTGCTACCCTGGCCCGGTAGGCGGCGATAACCTTGTGAGCCCAGTTAAGTTATTTGTCGGCGTCCCCGTTTGGGACAGTTTGTTTGGCCACGACGGTGGCAGGTGTCAGGAGTGACACAGGGGCCACCCAGGACTTGACCAGGGAAGGGTATGATTGTCGGTGGAGCCGTAAGAGTGCCGAGCAATAGACAAGTCTTGTTGGAGCAGCACCGGTCCACCCGAATAGGAGCATGAGGCCAGGAGCTCCATAGTGTGGGAAAAGTGCACAACCTCTGCAGAGTGTAAATATATTCGAATAGCCGCGTCCTCGGTCATGGGACACAGTTCGTACTAGGTCACATTATTTGGTCTATGTCGAGTCTGGAGGAATAAACTACATAAT
Organism: Elymus sibiricus; assembly: GCA_039707655.1. Taxonomy (NCBI): domain Eukaryota; kingdom Viridiplantae; phylum Streptophyta; class Magnoliopsida; order Poales; family Poaceae; genus Elymus; species Elymus sibiricus. The sequence goes on along the minus strand of CM077676.1, from coordinate 208,481,701 downwards.
GGTGTTACCAAGAATGAACCAGGGTAAGGTAAGGTTTGTCAGGAAAGCATCTCAGGAAACTGATAACTTCATCCAGGTTAGGGCCGATAGATTCTACTGCGAAGACCTTCACTGTGCGCAGATACATTGTCAAGCTTGTCGGGTTCATTTTCTGGATGACAGATGAACATACATCTTCAAAATTAGAAAAAATGTTAATTCAAGTAGGAGAAGAAGAAGGCGAATGTTGTACCTGAACGGGTGTGGATCCAATAACAATTTCGGAGAATTTGATAGACGAGTAGCCCACCACTGTTAATTTCGGCGCAGAAATGACACGGATTCTTGTTGGACCTTATTGATCAACTACAAGTAATCTCTCAAGTAAAGGTGTGTCCTCAATGACCATACTGTGATACACCTTCTGTGATCTCTTGTTGCAGCACCAGCAACACACATAAATTGTCCGGAGAGTCATGGAGGTGATGTGGAAGCTACTCAACCCATTGATCACCTGAAGACGAAGGTACTCGAGTGCAGTACAGCCGCGGAGCAGGCTTTCCATGTCATCCTTGGGGATGCAGACAGCGACGAGCTCAAGATGCTTCAGTCAAGGGAGAA